>OX123194.2:7060321-9874154 GCA_944739405.2 Euclidia mi
TACGGATTCCAAATGTCACGGGTGATGATGCGAGCAGGCATTGAGATACCTGTCGGTGTGTGTCGGTTTTCTGTATACAGTGTGTCCAAGTGTACCATTAGCTCTCACCGTCACTTTGACGTCGAAAAAGGGTAGCGATCCGTCTACCTCCATTTCAAATGTAAACCGGATGTTCGGATGTATGGAGTTCAATTTGTCTGCGAAACGTTCTATGTCTTGCTTGTTGCCCTTCATGATGCAGAATACATCGTCGACATACCTCTTCCATAGCTTTACATTTGAAGCCTGCATGTCTATGGATTCTTCGAAATGTTCCATCCAGATATTGGCCATCACCGGTGCCACTGGGCTACCCATTGCCACTCCGTCGATCTGGAGGTAATGTTGTCCACGATATATGAAGTAGTTACCCTCCAAGCAATTCTTCAATAGAACGGCATATTCGTTAGACAGGCTTTGATAAAGGACCATAGAAACGTGTTCGCGGAAGATGACTTTGAACGTCTACACAAACCCCAAATCGTGCAGCCGCCCAAGATTTACGGTTTGCCTAAAGTCCACAAGACAAATGTACCATTGAGGCCGATAGTGAGTCAAATAAATTCACCGACATATGGTTTGGCGAAACACATCAGCAAGGTACTGCAACCGTTAGTAGGTAAGACGGCATCTTTCGTGAAGGACTCTCGCCATTTTATCGACATCATCAAGAGCGTGACAAAGGAACCAGACGAAGTGATGGTAAGTTTTGACGTGGAGTCACTATTCACCAATGTTCCAGTTCAGGATTGCCTTGAGGTCGTTGAGAGAAAATTAAGGGATAGTGGTCTGTCTAACGAATACGCCGTTCTATTGAAGAATTGCTTGGAGGGTAACTACTTCATATATCGTGGACAACATTACCTCCAGATCGACGGAGTGGCAATGGGTAGCCCAGTGGCACCGGTGATGGCCAATATCTGGATGGAACATTTCGAAGAATCCATAGACATGCAGGCTTCAAATGTAAAGCTATGGAAGAGGTATGTCGACGATGTATTCTGCATCATGAAGGGCAACAAGCAAGACATAGAACGTTTCGCAGACAAATTGAACTCCATACATCCGAACATCCGGTTTACATTTGAAATGGAGGTAGACGGATCGCTACCCTTTTTCGACGTCAAAGTGACGGTGAGAGCTAATGGTACACTTGGACACACTGTATACAGAAAACCGACACACACCGACAGGTATCTCAATGCCTGCTCGCATCATCACCCGCGACATTTGGAATCCGTAGCGACCTCGTTAGTGAGCAGAGCCTATGACCTCTGTGACCCTGAACACTTAAACAGTGAATTGCCACATGTTCAGGAGGTACTAAGGCGCAACGGATACAAAAAGGAGATACCCCGTCGGAAGAGGAAGGACCGCAAATCTGAAGTAAGCAGAGTGCCGTCTTACATGCCTTATATCAAGGGAGTGACGGACAAAGTTGGATCAGTACTACAGAAATACTCCATCAAGACTGTATATAGTCCCCTCTCCAAGGTAGCACACAATCTGCGTACCCCAAAGGACGTAATTCCTCTACAAACACCAGGCGTCTACAAGGTTGATTGCAGTTGTGGTAGTTCCTATATCGGACAGACCAAACGAACGATCGCTGAAAGGGTCAAAGAACATATCACAGCTGTCAAAAATCGACAAATTAATAAATCTGCCATAGCTGAGCATTTGCTGGAATCTGGACCAAACCACTGGATAGAATTACATCAACCACAAGTCTTATCCACCGATCGCCACTATTACTCCAGGATAGTACGTGAAGCGGTTGAAATCAAAAAACATAGAAATTTCAACCGGGAGGACGGATACAGACTATCGACCACTTGGAACCCAGTTATCAACAAATGCAAACAACGCCGCAGTAACACAACTCATCAGTGTGTAGACGTCATAAGTGTAGTGTGTCGAAGTACCGACAGTGCGGATAGAACTCAAAATATCAAAAATACAAAACAAGTGAGGGTAGCTGCCGAAACCCGCGCTTCACAAGGACGGCGCTGTGCTGACATCAGTCCCTCCGCGACCACAACCGTTGCAAGCCGGTAGAAACGTAGGAGAATAACAGAGGTATTTATGCCTTGAAATTAATAAATTATCGCGACTAAGACCCGCTAAATAATATTGTATGACGCAGGCATTAGATTTTTTTTTGTTGGCATCTTTGACTGTTCAGTTGTCTTTCTTCAATGCGTGTGCGTTGGTATTGATAACGGTCCTCGTTTAAAAAAATATTTATTTCATGTACGTGCAAACCCAAGAAATAGTGTGTGGGATAACTTCAATGCTACAAAAGTTGGTATTATTTTTGTCGAATTTTTTGTTATTTCAAATGATGAAATGGTATCTTCCGAGTAAAATTAATTGATTGCCTTGGGTAAATGGTGGCCATACTTTGTTTTATTATGAGTGTTTGTTCCTGGGTTTATTTTGATAGGTGGTACGGGGCAACATTGATATACAATCAAAGTAACCCCAAGATTAATTTAAACAAATCTCAATGTAATATGTACAGTTTATCAAAGATACCCACTTTTACAGATAAAATGGTGCGAAACTATAAAAAACGCCTTGTACCCCAATTATAGGAACTATACGGAAGAAATACTTGCAGAAGTGTAGCAAAAAGTTACCGATGGAGCTAAGCGATGTAAAAGAGCTATGAGCAAGCAAATTACATTGATGAAAATATTTGTATAATGATCTCAATATTTCTTCCACAAGACTGTTGATTGTGTAGTTCCTGATATCGTTACGAAATGTATAAGAAAAGTTAATAATTTTCTCTAATTAAAATTAAAAAGGGCTGATTATTCTAAGTAATAACTAATAATTTAGTAATGAAACATTTTTGATTTTTCTTTTTTCCAAGGAGTTCTGAGTTTTTTAAAGATTTTAAGTTTTTAAAGATTTTAAACCTTTAATTAGTATATGATGTTACAGTTTGATTGTTTTTTGTGTCATATATTCGATTATCCTAAAACGATTGTTTCATTTTTCAACCTAGTAAACTGCATAAGGTTCCCACCAAGAATTTAGGGTCCCTAGCCAACCTCACCTGCAAGTGGTGCACCTGCCGATCAATGGACGAGGCTCTGGCAAACAAAATGTCCCAATAAGCGGCAATAGGCTCGCCACCTATTACGTGGGATCAAAACACTGGCGAAAAGTGGGCGTTTAATATGCCTCTGCCTACCCCTTCGGGGAAACAGGCGTGAGTCTATGTATGTATGTATGTATGTATGTAGTAAACTGCTTAAAATCTGTTATCAATGTAACCCCTGTAATCAAAGTCACCCCACGGATTTTTAAATTGCTCTAATTTGCAATCTAAGTAATCAATATTTCTTTTTGTTTTTGCTTTTTACTCCTGTTAAGGGATACTATGATATTCCGTCATAAAGTCGTGGCCTATCAAAATAACCCCATTGCAAGTATAAAGTTGAATCGACACTAAGTGAATTTTTACGCCAAAACTATAAACGCTATTTTTTTTATTGTCCTATTATGATAGCAGGTCCCAAGTTGGCAATACAGTATTTATTTTGTATTTTTCTAGCATAAACTGGCAAAGTGATGATCAATTGAATTTTAAAATTAATCAAAGTATCCCCATTTTACGGTAGAGGTTTTATCTTCGCGAACTACGCCGTGATGTGGGATATAATATGAGGGCAGAGAGTTGCCCTCGTTGTTTACAACTACACTCAAAATCCTTTATCTATGTAGTCACGAATGACGTCATTATAGGCGCTACGTAACTTAAGTGATGCATCAAGTTTACGTTCCAAACAATGGAAACGTCTGAGCGCAGCAGCGTACGAGTCGCCTAACGAATAAGGGTCACCATAGAATGGCAACGCCACAACGAATCTGCCACTGTCGTCACGAACAGTGGTAGCGCGGAAATGTTCTTCACACTCGAGATCCTTACGGCTCATCGAGGGCGGTGCGGTAATCTCTTCGAGCTCCCAAAATCGCTTGAGAAGAGAATAAATATTATTTTATTGAACAACAGAACAACAACAAGACGTAATATAATGAGAAGTATGTAACGTAGGTACGGTATCCATAATCACATACCCAAATACCATCTCAATAGCGGGCGGTAAATTATGTTGCTCACTACGTACAACTTTAGGTAGTAACAAGTGCGGAAATATTGAAGCTCCGATCAAAACATCAATGTCTGCCGGATTCGCAAATTCCGCGTCTGCTAGCGGCAATGTCTCGAGATTTGTGAGTAGCGATACGTCAACATTAGCGTTTGGCAATGTGTCCGTAGTACGCTCCACGATAAGCGAAGAAATATTAAAATTAATATTCCTATCAAAACGCGAATGTATTTTAATATCTACGGAAGCCTTGCAATGTTTTTCTGACTCCCCGATCCCCTTGACTACTAAGTTAGTATTTTTAAAGTTATTCCACAGTCCGAGGCGTTTGAAACAATCAGAAGTAATAAAGTTACTCTGTGATGCGCTATCGAGTAAACAAAGAACTATGTGTGGTGCGTTATTAATACCATAAACGATAACTTGCGCTGTTGCTAATAGAACCACAAGCGCGCGAGGGTTGTCCGCGTGTGTGCGCCGCCAGCGCAATGGACGTCGTACACAATGATACTTCGCACTGAGACGCGGATGGGGAAGCAACCGTGGCAGCCTGCACCTGCTACGTAAGCGGGCTAGAAATTGGGTCAAGGTTACCGGATTGACTCGACAACGCATAACTTTTATCAAAATGTAATAATGAGTGATGTCGTTGATTACATGAACGACACTTCGTCTTACTAGAATAATCACTTATTTTATGTTTTATACCATTTTTTTTTTCCTCCTGTACCCGTGTGTCGGAGGGTAGGGATTCGCATAAGCATTCATCGCTACCCCCCGACGGGTATTGGCCCGCCAGATGGTCAGGCGGGCCCCGCACAAAACTCCCTTGGCGGCGGATTAAGGTGTTGGGCTCCGCCGCCAAAACACTCAGCGGCCGCAGAGGATAGGGAGGACGGCAACGCAACACCGCATCTCCTCTTCCTCTGCGGCCCCACCGCGACGCATCGAATGGTGTGCCCTCATTTGGTCGCGGGAGATAGGGCGCGCGGCAACGCAACACCGACACGCCTCTCCTCCCGCGACCGCACCCGACTGCGAGGGACAGACAGAACTGTCCCCCGCACCCGCACCGTTGGACGCATCCTGCGCAGGCCCCGTCAAGCCCACGCGGAGCGTCCCCTCCTGGATCCCTCTTAGCTTCACCGCGGGTTACCAATCCACGGTTACTGAGCCCCCCCACCACGACAAGGTGGAGATCCCACAGGGGGGTTATGTTTTATACCTAAACAATTAACGCAAGCTTTGTTTTCTTTTACACATTTGAAACGAGCAGTCGGATATAAATTATTAAAAGCGGGACATTTATAGAAATGGTCATGTACTATATTACTGCACAGACACTTCTGTGAATTATTATTATTAGATTCCGAACATGCTACGTAATACTGCGGATTAGGGATCGAGTTATTATTGCTATTTCGCGATTTATTCGACTTTTGTTTGCTGTTATTATTATTAGACGAGCTAGATGAACTAGACTGCGTATTATGAAATATTCGACACCGATCTTTGATGAAAGAAATAAAACTATCTAGTGTAGGTATTTTATGATTACGTTCCGTCATCTCGAAAGCACGAATTGTTTCAGTGTCAAACTTTTTTAAAGCGAGTTGAAGAAACATAAAGTCGGAAAGATCTTTTAATTTTAAGTATTTAAGGGAACTAACTGCGGTAACAAAGTTGTCTATAAACAGCTGGAAATTCGAAACAGACGCGGCACCGGACAATTTAATACCTATCAGGTATCAAGATACTCGTGTTCTAGCGTCTACTTACTTTGATCAAGCTTTAAATCTTAAATTGTAGTAAAAGTTGTGACTGGAATATGACCTGATAGTTCTCAGCACTGGGTGTGACACCTACAAATACGGACTGGGCCTTCGGTGACACCTTACCTATTAAATAGTACAACCTGTCAGCATCTGTCAGAGAACCATTATCTTGCACTGTAGACTTAAAACTCGCATAGAATAACGGCCAATTTCGTATATCGCCATCAAATGACATAAGCTCAATTGGCGGTAATCTCGGCACTCAAACCGCCGGTTCGGCAGAAACGGGCTGTGCGGAACATCAACCCTCCAATTGTGATTGTGTGCGCTTGATGATACAATAAAGATTTTCAAATGAGGTGTACGCCTGATAATTCTGCTGTTCATCAGGATTAATAGAAAGCAATCTTGCGTTATAATCGTCTAACAACTTATGAAAATCTGTTCGAATACTATCTACTGTCATACAATAACTAAGAAATAATTCCCTATTAATATCGGAAGTAGCGGCAGTTTTTGAGCGCTCGTAAATGTTTTGAATACGCTCAAATAAAATATTACGTTTAGCTTCCAAGATTGTCAGCTCTTTTTCTTCTGACATGCATGGCTTCTTTTGTTGCGCCACGTAGGTATAAGCTAATGAGACCGAATCAAAATAAGAAGACCTAAAGTACCTATTATTTTACCTAAGTAGGTGTTTATGCGGTTGTTATTCGTAAGTAGACAACAACTTTAAGGCGGTGGAATTAAAAGGTGCTTGAAATATGGAATTTACAAGACAACTATGATAGTTCCATTAATAATAATTGGGTAGATATATCAGATTAGTAGGTAGCTACATAAAAGTATATTAACTACGGAAGCGTGCGGAAGTAACCACGTAATGGGTATGTAAATGGACTAGGAGTATAGCTAGGTGCTATAACTACCTAGGTAGGTACTTCTAGAAGATACCTACGCAAGATAAACGAGAGGTTACGTATAAACGCAAATGAATCCGGCTTCGTATGGACCAAAAAATGGTTCGGCGTTGCACCGAAAGTATGTACTAGGTGATTTCGTGATATGGAAAAATTATTAATATAGTGGACTGTATTAAGAATGGCTGGTAACTCGCCTAGAAGAATGGGTGCACGGGCGATCTTATGGCTATAGGATATAGGAGGCACGCCTTACCTTGCAAGATGGCGGCCGCCGGCGTCTTCGAGAGTCCTGACGCTGCAAAACTGATCACTCCTTCTTGATCTAGCCTGAAGCTGCACAGATCACTCCACTACACCCGCGGGCGGTTTAGTTCTCATTTATAGTATGAAAAGCGGTAAATATTGCTGTATTGCACACGTTCGGCGTGGCGCGGGGCTGCGTAAGCACGCGACCGATCAGCGTGACGATTGATCTTCGACTGCGATCGCAGCGTCATTGAATTCTGCGACCAATTAGAGCGAGGCGTGCCTTTGGGCAGGAATGGGATGAAAGATCGCTCGTTTTGACACTGCGGTATGCAAAGGAATTTATTAGCTAGGTGTTGACATATTAACTATCAATAGACAAGATAGATGGCTGTACCACATTTGTTTGAAAAGTTGAAATATACAAATTCAAATTCAAATTTTCAAATTCAAATTCTTTATTTGCTCAAATATAGGTACAAAAATGGTGACAAAGATAGGTACAAAATAGATCCACTATATTTTACCTTGCGGCATGCAAAAATTATGTCCAGTTAATACAATTTTAAATATAACTAATTAAATAAAAGAAAAACAAAATGTCAATAAATTACATTAATAAATTATAACCATACAATAATTAATTTCAATAAAAAAGTCAATAAATCACATTAATACATTATAACAAAACCATACAATGAAATTGTCCTATAAATTAATCATTAATAAAAAATCAATTTTAATGTTATAATTACTCATATTTATTAAACAATTTGATCATTTAAAAATTCGTGAACCGAGTAATATATTTATTTGAGTAAGAGACATTTTACTCTACTTTTAAATATATTTACATTTGCTATTTCTAATATTGATTTAGGCAAGTGATTATAAATTTTCGGAGCCATGCAGAATACACTCTTATTTAAGAAAGCTGTAGAATTTGATGGACACGATATTTTAAGGTGATGTCTCTTACTTTTCAATTTTTCAAACATTTGCAAGTTTTTCCTAACAAATAATGCAGTTGCCAAAATATATATGCATGGTAACGGCAATATTTTCAGCTCTATAAAGTAAGGTCTGCAACTATCTGTTTGTTTTAGTTGACATATAGACCTTATGCACTTCTTTTGGGAAATAAATACATTTTCGACATCGGTGGAATTGCCCCAGAATATGACACCATAACTAAGAATCGGCGATACATAAGCATGATAGGCCGTAATAACTGTAGATCTACTGGCAGTTTTAGACAGCTTATACAGAGCATAGGAATGCTGATTTATTTTTGCACATAATGTTTCTACGTGAGATTTCCAGTTCAGAGCTTCGTCAATATTAATTCCTAAAAATTTAGTTGTCTTTACCTTTTCTATTGGTTTGTCATTATAACTTATATCTAAGTCAGTCAATTTGTTTGCTCAATTTCGAAACACCATTATGCTAGTTTTATCAACATTTAATTTTAAATTATTTACTGTTAACCATTGAACAGTATTTTGTAAGGTTAAGTTTATGTCATATTCAAGCTGAGATTTGTTATTCCCAGTAAGCACGACTGTACTATCGTCTGCAAAGAGTATGGTTTTATGGTTTGTTATCCGAGGCAGATCATAAATAATAAACAAAAGCGGTCCCAACACGCTACCCTGAGGAACTCCAAAAACTACCTTCCTAGGCTCAGATGAGTAATTTACTACCATCTTTTTGGATGTACACAGTCTAGAAATTTGTGTTATCTGTATCCTGTCACTTAGGTATGATTTCACTAAGTCTAATATAGTTCCCCTAACTCCATAAGCATAAAGCTTATTTAATAACGTGACATGGTCCACACAGTCAAAAGCCTTACTAAAATCCATAAAAATAGCAACTGCTTGACTTTTTTTATCAATTTCAGTCATTACTATATTAAGAAATTGATATATTGCCATGTTTATATTTTTATTTTTTCTAAACCCAGTTTGCTCATCTGCTAGTAACCCATTTGATTCAAAATAACTATATAGACATCCTTGAATAACTTTCTCATATATCTTAGATAAGACTGGAACTAGAGCTATAGGTCTGTAACAGTCCATATTAGATTTGTTATTTTTCTTAAAAAGTGGTTTTATAATGGTGATTTTCAGTTCCTTGGGAAATACACCATTTGTTATAGAAAGATTAATCAAGTAGCTCAGTATACAAGATAATTTAGAAGATACATGTTTGAATATTTTGGTAGATATGTCGTCATAACCAGTACTATATGTGGGTTTTAGTTTTAAAATAATTGCATTAATGTCATCAGGGATAGTAGGAGGCATAAACAAGGAACCTGACATATTGCTCATACATATTTTGCCTGTAGTTTGTTCCAGTTTGGTTATTTGATCAACAAAATAATTGTTGAATAAATTCGCTATTTGCAAAGGGTCTCTGATAGTTTCATTATTAACTGTAAGATTCTGAATGTCCTCTTTAAGTGCATTACATTTATTTTTATTGATGACAGCCCAAGTGGCTTTACACTTGTTAGATGCATTACGAATGAAGTTGTCATTTTGTGATCTCTGAGTAAGCTTTATAATCTTGTTCAACCTAGATGACAGGCTCATAAAGTTATTTTTATTTGTAGGAGTCTTATTTTTTCGATATTGCCACAGTAATTTACGCTTACGTTTACAACATGCCCTTATGCCTTTCGTAATCCATTTTGGTCTTGTTATAGCCGAAATTTTAATAATTAACGTGGGAAAGCATAGGTTATAAAATAGACAAAACAGCTCATAAAATTCTGTAAAGGCTACATTTGGATCTGAACAACAAAATACTTCATCAAAACTAAGTGAATTGATACATTGCTTAAATTTTTCAATGTTTGTCTTACAATAATCCCTTTTTCTTACAAACCAATACTTAATTGGGTTAATCTGTCTCACAGGTATTGTAAATAACTGGGCCGTGTGGTCAGATAGAGCATACTCAAGAATTTCGCACGAACTGCTCCTAGTGTTATGTATGAAATTATCGATACACGTCCCGCTTACCAAACGTGTAGGTTGCTTCAAAGCTAATTTCAAGTTAAAGGAACATTGGTGTGGCATGCAACCACACAGTGGAGTAAGAAAAATATACAAAGAGTATGTTGGGGTTGAGAGATTAGATTGAGAGTGAAAGGGGACAGAGTGAATACGGGAGTAACGGATAGACATGCGTGATATGGAGTCTCTTACCTGATTTTGCTGGTCTTACAGGTGCCTTGATTTGCTCTGTTCTTGTGACAATCCCAAGAAGTTCTCCGCTACGAAGCCGGCCGGCTGACGACATGTACTTGCCACGTTTTTTCAAAGAGTCCATTCACACGCACAATATCCAACACAATCGATGAAATCACAATATATTATTAGAAAAGGTGGTTCTAGATACTATTGTAACGGATGGATTACAATTATAGCGGTAAAGAATCCCGAAATTCACAATTATCAGCTAGCAGCAAGTTTTAAGATCGCGAGCATTCGGCGGTTGGAGATGAAGATCGTTCAAAAAGGCACGACGTGAAGTTCACCGCGATGACAGCGCCACCAAGTGAAGATATCCAAACACGCATGCCATATGATGTTTATCAAATCAGAGACCAATTATTAATGAATTTTACAGCTATAAGAAATTACTCTCAATCCTTCCATGTGGAAAAATCCAAAATGGGATTATGAGCCGATAGATATCAATTAAAAGTGTGAGCCTGCCTCACCATGCTCCCCCCCTTGGAAGGACGCGAGTGCTTTCAACAGGAAAGTGATAAAAATTATAAAGATTGATTGACCTAAATCATGATCAACAAAATAAGCTATAAGCTAGGAGCGTTGAAGCTTTATGGCTGAATGCGGACGTAAACGATATTTATAAGTTACTTAAGCTTAATTACTAACCTAACACTTTACACTTATGTATTAATCATCATTGCGTTGGGATAGGATATAATTTAACGATAGCTCGTTTGAAATTACCGAACTTCGTTTTAACCATTGCTACGCGAGCTACATTATCAGAGCCTTTATATACCTCCGTGATAACCCCTAAAGGCCAACTAAGCGGGGCGGAATTGTCCTGTCCAACAAGTACGACAGTACCAACTTCTACAGGCTTGCCTGGAGTAGCCCATTTTTGCCTCACTTGCAGCGTATGCAAATACTCAAGATGCCATTTTTTCCAAAACGATTGGACCATACTATCCAACAAATGTTTACGCTGTGCCAGACTAACACGCTGGTCAGACAAATCGGCTGCTGGCAGGTACGTTAACGGTGTCGACATCAAGAAGTGAGCGGGAGTAATGACTTCCGGATAAGGATCTGAAGATATCACGCTTAGAGGACGTGAATTCATGATACACTCTATTTGAACGAGGACGGTTTGTAATTCCTCATAAGTGAGAATTTGGCTACCGATTACCCGGTAAAGATGCGTCTTTAATGATTTAATGTTTGCCTCCCACATAGAACCGAAGTGTGGGGAGCGAGGAGGAATCATTTTCCACCTTATGCGGCGCGTTGAGAGCTCATCTAAAAGAGACGAATTAAAACTATAATTCCTTAAAAAACTATACAGGTCATCTAGTTGTGCCCTGGCACCGACGAAGTTAGTAGCGTTATCTGAATAAAGACAGGACACCGGCCCCCGACGCGAAATAAAGCGTTTAAACGCGCCCAAGAAAGCATCGGACGTTAAGTCAGAGACAAGCTCTACGTGGACGGCCTTGGTGACCAGGCATACGAACAAACAAATGTAAGCCTTTTGCGTACGTTGCCCTCTGCGTCGGGCGAGGGTTATACGTATGGGACCAGCATAATCTACTCCAGTGTGAACAAATGCCTTGGATTCAGACACCCGACATTCGGGAAGGTCAGCCATCATTGGTGTAGGATGCGTCGGACTAACTCGAAAGCAGGTGTTGCATTGCCGCAACTGAGACCGTATGACAGTCCTGGCATCTAGTATCCAAAATCGCTGTCTTAAAATAGACATAAGAAGTCCTGGCCCAGTATGACAATGCATCACATGATAATGCCGAATTATCAGATCCACTACATGGTCATGTTTTGGCAGCAGTAACGGGTGCCTAGCGTCAAAAGGGAGGCCAGATTTGGAGAGCCTACCACCGATGCGTAGGAGGCCTTCATCGTCCAAGAACACAGCCAAACGCTGAAGCTTCTTGGGCAGTAATTTGCCAGATTTGATGAGCTTAATGTCATCAGCAAAGTGTACAGATTGCACAGCTCGGATCATAACTCGTTCCGCAGCTGACAGACTCTGAGCGGAGCGAGGCTGGCAATGAGCCTTTGGATACACAAATTTAAGTACATAAGCAACGATACGCAATAATTTATCCCATGAAGAGGCACGTGATGCCACTTGGCATAGGAGCGGTTGTTCCAATCGAGTGCTCACCGTCAGTACGCTTGCTCGAAGCTCGGGAAGCTCCTCACAATTAGTAGGCGAGAATGGTTTTACAGGCCACTCTTCCGGAGGGCTACAAAGCCAAGGCGGACCATTCCACCAAAGCTCATGGAACACCAATTGAGAGGGAAGGATACCGCGAGATAAACAATCGCTGGGATTCTCAAGACCAGCCACATGATAAAAATTGCAAGAATCCAAATTCTCTTGACACTGAGCGACCCTATTACTGACAAAGACCGACCAACGATGCGGGGAAGAATGGATCCAAGATAAAGCGATCATTGAATCCGAAAAGGCGTAAATTCCTGCAATAGGAACACGTAAAGCATAAGTATCGCGCACAGTCCTTATTAATTTTGACATGAGCACGGCAGCACATAGCTCGAGACGTGCAAGGGTTACCACCTTTGTGGGGGAAACCTTTGATTTCGCACAAAGCAAGCGAACCGCGACACCGGACGGGCTAACAGAGTGTATATAAATCACACACCCATACCCACCCATACTGGCATCGGCAAACGCGACTATACGAATAGCGGAACCATCAGTGACACCCACGTGACGCGGTATCCGTAAGGTCTCCAATAAAGGGAACTCTCGCATGAGAATCGAGAAACGTTTGAAGATATCGTCAGGAACGGGTTCATCCCAACCAATCTTACTTAGCCATAGCTCTTTGATGAGCAACTTGGCGTAAAAGATCACGGGGGCGACCAAACCAAGAACATCAAATAAACGCGCGACTATCGAGAGTATATTTCTCTTAGTACATTTCTCGACTACTTGAGCGGAGGTGAAAAACAAATTGTCCTGGGAAGGTTCCCACGACAGATCCAACACCTTGGACACATCATTTCCAGTATGAAAATCGAGGGACTTACGATGAGAGTCAGGAAGACTATTTAAAAGCGAGGGTGAATTACTACACCATTTAACCAAGTCAAAGTCCCCCGATTTGAACATCTTTATAAGATCGTGGGATAGCCGCTTGGCGGTGTCCTCATCCTGCACAGAATACACCAAATCGTCTATATAAAGACTGGTCTCTGCCACTTTAGCAGCTTCAGGGTAATGCGGACTATCAGAGGCCAGTTGTCGCACCGTACGCATAGCTATATATGGACTCGATTTAAGTCCGAACGGCAAGCGGTTAAAAGAGAATGTTAACACAGGTTCGTTCTCGTTAAAGCGAAATAAAATGCGTAGGTATTTACGCTGGTCAACGGGTACACCAATCCGTAAATACATGTGTTTGATATCTGCATTTATAGCTATAGGAAATAATCTAAAATCTATTAATAGAAGGAATAAATCGGTTTGTAAATTTGGAACAATGTGGAGTATATCATTTAAAGATAGACCCGTATGAGTCCTAGAACTAGCGTCCAGTACAATGCGCGGCATCGGTTTGTCCGGTCGAACAACAGCGTGGTGAGGGATGTAGTACCCGTCATCCAAGATATCTGATTCGTTGACTTGGCTTAAGTAACCATTATCAATGTACTCTTTAATCACCGCGTTATAACTTTCCCTCAACGTAGATGATTGTCGAAGCTTTCGTTCAAGCGCCATAAGCCGACGATACGCGACGGCGCGGGAGTTACCTAATTCTGCAGGATTCTTACTAAAGGGCAATGCGACTGTATAACGTCCCGCCTCGTCACGCGACACTGTAGAGGAAAAAATATTCTCACATTCGGTTTCCTCAGGCGAGAAAAAGCGTTTATGATTGACTTCCTCCAATTCCCAGAATTTTTGTAACAAATCATTAATAACCAATGCTGAAAACGAAGAAGTAGGCCCACTTACATTATCATTATCAGGAGGAAAATCACCCACAAGAACATAACCGAATGCGGTCAATAAGGCGGGAGGGGCACGAGAACCGAAGTCAGCCCTCTTCCCCAAATATATGTACGGAAACAGTTGAGCGCCCAACACTAAGTCAACGTCTCCCGGAACATTCCAGCTTAAATCCGCAAGCGGAAGAGAGTCAAAGTCCACCTGACCACCCAACTCCACACGATGCGAAGGGAGCCGATCAGTAATGCAATCAACTACTAATGCATGTATAGTATATTTTTGATCTGGATAAATGCGTGACTCAATATTTAAATGTACGTAACCTATTATTGGACGCGATACAGCACCAACTCCTTTGACAAATGAGTTACTCAAAGGAGTTATTTGTAGTCTAAGTTTTCTACAACATGCGGTGGTTATTAAATTACTCTGCGAACCATTATCTATTAGACATCGTACTATTGTCTTTTGCCGCGCTCCATCGTTATTCGCTCGCGCATAAACTTGGGCAGTTGACAACAATACGGTCGACCTAGGGTTCGTCCCGGCAGAGAATAAAACCGCAGAGCTGTGAGTGAGTGCATTTGACACCTTATCTGACACACGCGGGACGCGAGAACGCGTCGATGTGCCAGTCGACCGGATGAGCGAAGAAACTGGCGATGGTAAGATCGCGGAGAGGTCGCGAGAAGGTGGGGCATGAGAAGAAACCGAAATCATATTACATCTCGTATCGACGCTATCAACATCAGTGGTGCGCGCGGTTTCATTATTTTTTGTGAAATGCAACAAAGTATGATGTCTTCGTTTACATAAATTACAGACTGATGTTGACTTGCAGTTACTCAGTCCGTGTGACGTGCTTAGACAGTTGGCGCAACCTCGCTTCGATTTAATAAACTCGAACCTCTTTCTAGGAGTGAGATCCGATTTAAATTTAGCGCACTGATACAAACGAACATGATCGTTATCATTGCAATATGCACACGGCGGAGGCGCAGTCGCGAGACAAACAGCCGGCTCGTCGGGTGGACCACTTATGATGAATGCTTTCGATCGAGCGGGTAGCGAGGCGGGTTTTCTAACATTATATCTCGCATTCGAATAAGATGAATTCGAGCGCGCCAATATTTTCGCTTGATCCTGCACAAAACTAATCAATAACTTAGCGGTGGGAAATTCAGTATCTCTAATGGAAAGTTCGAATAATTGAGTTGTTTGTGAATCTAACTTTCTCATGGCACAGTGCAGGAACATAAAATCCATAAGATCTTTAATCTCAAGTTGTTTCAATGCGGAAATAGATGCACTAAATGTTTCTATGAAAGAATCGAGACTATTAGCGTTATATGAAGTACTTTTCAAATCAAGAATATTATTCAAGTAATGTGCACCTAATGTGCGTTTATCTTGATATTTCTTGACTAAACTGTCCCATATAAACCGGTACGTTTCACCCGTAGGTACAATGCCAGCGGTAACCCTCAAAGCGTCATGTGTGAGTCTACCTATTAAATACTGTACCTTCTGCGAGTCTGTGAGCTGTTCATTATCATGTATATTCGCCTTGAACGACTCATAGAAGACTGGCCAATTCTCAGTTTTGCCGTCAAACGATGGCAGCGCTAACGGAGGCAACTTTATTTTAAGCGGTTCAAATGATTTATTTGGGTTAGAATTACCGGGTGTTGATGGAGTCTGGCTACTGTTTATTTTATTTCTAACACGTTTGACCTGGATATATAAATCCTCAAAAGACTCCAAACAAGCAAAGTCGGGACTGGTGTCCGGTCTTAGATTCATATTAATCTCATTAATTTGATCGACAAACGATTCGAATTTATCGCGCATGTCATCAATTGTCTCAGATTCAGCCATAAAACTTTCATTTTTCCTAGACTCGAATGACGAGATATTTTTTGATGAATCATATAAACGATTCATGCGTTTAAACAATAATCCCTTCTTTTCATGAAGAATCGTCAATAAATCTTCTGGCTTTCTTTGCCTAGCAGTCATATTGCTGACTAATATTAAGCGACAAATACACTAAAAGCACTCAGCAACACCCAAACAAAGGCAGATTGCAAAAGGTGATAAAATAGAATATGATTATATTCAAATGTAAACAAAGCGGTGCGGGATTATACCTACGTTTGAACTAAAGATTGCCAAACGCTATAGGTAGGTAAGTATGCAGCGAAGCGACTTGTGAGTGGATAAGTCCCTACCCACATATTACGCCATCAACTATTAAAATAAATGTGCGGTACATACAAAAATAACTGACCAGATTTATACCAATGAATTACGTAAAATCTATTGTCAATTAGGTATGCAGTTTCGGAGAAAACATTTACCAAAAAATTTACGGAAATGTATGAAAGTTTTACGTACCAACTAATTACGTACGTAAATCAGGTTCAACATACTATCGTATGCGGCTCGTGAAGGACCAATATATTATGGTGTGGCATGCAACCACACAGTGGAGTAAGAAAAATATACAAAGAGTATGTTGGGGTTGAGAGATTAGATTGAGAGTGAAAGGGGACAGAGTGAATACGGGAGTAACGGATAGACATGCGTGATATGGAGTCTCTTACCTGATTTTGCTGGTCTTACAGGTGCCTTGATTTGCTCTGTTCTTGTGACAATCCCAAGAAGTTCTCCGCTACGAAGCCGGCCGGCTGACGACATGTACTTGCCACGTTTTTTCAAAGAGTCCATTCACACGCACAATATCCAACACAATCGATGAAATCACAATATATTATTAGAAAAGGTGGTTCTAGATACTATTGTAACGGATGGATTACAATTATAGCGGTAAAGAATCCCGAAATTCACAATTATCAGCTAGCAGCAAGTTTTAAGATCGCGAGCATTCGGCGGTTGGAGATGAAGATCGTTCAAAAAGGCACGACGTGAAGTTCACCGCGATGACAGCGCCACCAAGTGAAGATATCCAAACACGCATGCCATATGATGTTTATCAAATCAGAGACCAATTATTAATGAATTTTACAGCTATAAGAAATTACTCTCAATCCTTCCATGTGGAAAAATCCAAAATGGGATTATGAGCCGATAGATATCAATTAAAAGTGTGAGCCTGCCTCACCAAACATAATATGTGCATAAATTGAGTGCATTCAAAACTTTTTTGGAGAACATTTATATTAAAATCTCCGCAAAATATTATCTTATTTTTTCCATATCAAAACTCACTCAACAAGAAATTGAAAGCAGTAAAGAATTTATTACAGTCTTCTACATTACATTTCGGTGGTCTATATATGCATATCACATAGAGTTTGTGTTCCAGAAGTTTTATTCCTGAGCATTCCATAATATTTTCAACAGAAAACTTATTGATATCCTTAATTGGAGTAAACATGTGTTTTTTATGAACTAGTATACATGAACCACCACGTCTATTTTTCCTGCAAAACATAGACCCAAGTGTATAATCTGGTATATTTAATAAGTTTCTGTCTTCTTTGATCATGTTATGCTCGGTAATACAGAGTACTCCTATGTCTCTTTTGTCCCGTTGCAAAGACTCAAGAACGACTGTAAGTAAATCTGATTTCGATATCAGCCCATTAATATTTTGATGAAGTAAGTTTAGTTTAGTCGCGAAAAAACATACCAGAATTCTCAATCAAGTTGGTTTCTACTTGTTCATCATGCAGTTTCTCATTACAAGTTTGAGTAGACACAGATACAAAATACTTTAGAGTCGAGGACTCTCTAGGGCGCGCCTCCAAATGGGGTGAAAAGAACCTTGTTCAATTTAACCCCACTAAGACACAAGTATGCGCGTTCACTGCGAAGAAGGACCCTTTCGTTATAGCGCCTCGGTTTCAAGGAGTACCCCTGCATATTGCCGAGAATATTGGGATCCTCGGCGTCGAAATATCGAACAAAGTCCAATTTGGGAGTCATTTGGAGGATATAGCCAAATTGGCAAGCAAGAAGCTGGGAGTGCTGAACCGGGCTAAGTGGTGCTTCACACCAAGCCAACGGCTTATGCTTTATAAATCGCAAGTCCGGCCACATGTGGAGTACTGCTCACATCTCTGGGCTGGAGCGCCAAAATATCAGCTTGATCCACTTGACTCCCTACAGAGACGAGCTGTTCGAATCGTCGATGATCCCGATCTCACGGCTAGACAAGAGTCGCTGGAGCAGCGGAGAGACTTTGGTTCTCTCTGCGTATTTTACCGACTCTTTCACGGGGAGTGCTCCGAAGAATTGTTTAATTTGGTACCAGGGTCACCCTTCTACCAACGTACCACTCGCCGACGCAGTAGAGTTCACCCGTACTACCTGGAAGCGTTCTCATCTAGTACGGTGCGCTTCCAGCGATCTTTTCTACCACGTACGTGTAGGCTCTGGAATGAACTACCTGCTGCGGTGTTTCCCGAGCACTATGACTTGTCCTTCTTCAAACGAGGTTTAAAGAGAGCATTACTTTCACGGTAGGCAGCGGCTTTGCTGTGTATACCCTGACATTAGCGAAGTCCATGAGCAGCGGTTACCGTTTACCATCAGATGGGCCGTTCGCTCGTCTGCCACTAGCAGCAATAAAAAAAAAAAAAAAAAAAAAAAAACTTATTAACTGGTGATATGGTGTTTTTACATGACATACATGATTTATTTTTCATATAATTATTAAAATTCTGCGGATAGTGTAATTTTAACATGTCTTTCAATAGATAGCGACCAACATAGTAAGACATGTTATGTTTAAAGGGTATGTAATAATTATAGTTCATGTCAACAAATGTAACATTATTAAACTTACTGCACATAAATCTTAGTTCATAATTTAATTTCTTAACATTAAGAGATTTATTGAAGGGAATTTCAGATACAAGAATGTTTGGAGTAGTTACAGAGTTCAAAAAAATAGAAAGCTTAGACAGAAACTCATAAGGGTTAACATCATTTATACCACCCATTATTATAACGTAGTCTTTTTTTGTCAAGATAGATTCAATTATAGTAGCTGAAGTATTTAAAACATCAGACAATCTTGCACCAGGCTTTCTAAAACACGTCACACTATAGTCATCTCCCACTAATTTTTGAAGTATTCTTTGTAACCCTACTCCTTGTTGATCTGCTAAGATCATAATTTTTTTATTTTCCTTCCTTCTATTGTTGCTATCATAGTGGCCACCTTCTGTAATTTGTTGTTGCTGACGCTCACTCCCAGACTGTCTCGTTACTTCTGTAGTTTCCAGTGTAAATGTATGATGGATAGTATCTTTGTCTATTCTGTCAACAATAGTAGCTACATCGCTTTGGTGGCATCGTTTTGGACTATTATGCACAAAGTTTGGCTGTATCTCTGAGGAATCAAGACTGAGATTTAATTTCGTTACCGATTGCCGACTGATTTTAGGAGTTTGATAATTTATCGAGCATATAGTCATTTCTCGCGAAGAAGTTCTGGGTAATCCTATTTTCAGGTTTGTATATTTGAAGCGTCTTCGATATTGTGGCGAATAAAACCTCAAGGGCGACACATTGTGTGAGTTGTAAGCGTTTGTTACGCCAACGGATTTAAAAAGTTGTATTTTACGTTGATAGCTTTGAATTTCGCTTTTTAGGTTCGTATTTTCAATATTTAAGTTTTCGATTTCAGCGTTAGCTATTTGTAGTTCTGCGGTTATACGGTTTAATTTATCCTTTACTGTGTCGTATTCTCCAATAGAGCATGTACTTGTATTATTGGGCTGGCTTTGGTACGATACATCCATGTCAAACTTGCTGCTATTAAATTCCAAATTAGTTATCGTCCGTTTCCTTTCCGTAATGTTATCGAAATTATATTCCGACATTGTTGACTAATTAATTATTTATGAAATAATGAAATAATGAAATAATGATTTATTAATAATAAAAAGGATATTGTAGCATAATGGTTATTTGAGATACAAATACAAAATGTAGGTAAATTTACAATATATATTTGAAAATAAGCCACAAAAAGCCAACTCGTTACTGAGGATCGATCGTGGTACTCCAAGTCAATCAAACCCGGCGCACTAGCTGTTTAGCTGTAGTTGTACTTAACCGTTTAGTTGAATTATGTGACTACGTTCGGAATAGTTGTTTAAATCTTTCTACTTAGACGTAATAGATGTCACTATTATTAAATATTTGTAGTAGTCCTTGTTTAGAGCGACATGTATCTAAGTATTTGAGGATCTTGTTCATAGATGTCACTGTACCTTATCGACGCTGTGTGTCTAACGTATGTATTTATCTAGCTGTTATACGTACAGATGTCACTAGTATAAACTTTCGAGACACAAAACTGATATTCAAATAAAAAACGGTCTTCAAAGTATTATAAATTCATTGTTTTTCTTAATCCCACTTTATGAATACGCACTTGTGTTTGAGATTATTGGGTATTGTCACTGTTGAAGTTCACCACTATTAGTTTATCTCACAAAGTCACGAAAAGTTAAGATATTGTAATAATATAGACATTGTCATCACTGTTTTCACAACTTAACTGTCTGTTGTTTAATTCACGTGTATTTTTTCGAAATAACACTGTCACGAATAAAATGTAACTTAAATTTTGTTTGTCACATGGAATTTTCTATATTAGTTAATGTTTACTATTTTTTGTAAGATTTTAATGCGGAGCTAACTGTTAGCGTGACGACAAGCCAAAAATAAACCTTAATTCAAAGCAGAACGCCTTCTTTTAAAATGCATTTGTTTAATAGTTCCACGTTGGGTCACACAAACGCACACATTAATACAACACAATAGCGGCAAAAGACACACAATTTACCACCAAAATATCTATTATCTATCTTTCGCTTACGTAATAATCAACAGGCAAAAGCGAGACGTAATGTGTCACCCGCGCTGGCCAATGACGAGCGCTGGAAATGCGTTTAGACAAGTTATGACAAGTATCTAGTCATCCATCGGAAATCTGTCAGCGAGAGTTGCAAAAAAGTATTTTAAAAATTTCTCTTGTTTATTTACAAATTGTGTAATTATCAACATGACGGTGCCCCGGTGTGGAACGTTCTGCATCATCTTGATGTTAACTTGTCGCCCCCGGACTTTTTCACTGTGGGGAAATATTAAATCACTACTTTATTGTGAGGAGACAACAAGTGCCGAGGAGTTAATTAAGATATTAGCTGCTTTTGAAACAGTGAAAATATGTGATGAGTGAAGAAATAGTGAAGTGTTAAGTGGACTAAAAGAATGTGATTGTATCCTGTAAGTTATTTGATTATTCTATTAATGTAACTAATAATTCACAACTTTAAACACGCCGTTCTTGTTTTTTCTGTCATTGATATTCTTTTACTTTACCTATCAATAATGCTAACTAAGTAGGTATGATTAAGTTAAGATAGTCACAATAGTCATTTACGATGTTATGAAACAATAGATCGTGCATGTTATTAGCAAACAATAATTAATTTTATACCAAGTCGACTGTCCATTCTAAAGCCTAAAAGTGTCATGGAAAGAAATAGTCATCTCATTTGAAATAACAACAGTAGCTGACTAAGTATTCAAACATCATTTTTGAAAACCCCACTCTATCAGAAAGTGGTATGAAGACTGAATTTGAGTGAATTTGAAACATTGTGTTTCTATCGTGTCGTATTTCGTCTCGACTACCAGATCGCTGTCTTTTGTTTACTATAGCAACCGTTTTGTGTGTTTGTGTGCGTGCGCAGATTTATAGTGACCACGCTGTGGGGGTTAACGAAGACTGGGCTTCTTCAATGATTGGTTCTTGATTATAGTTTTACAAATACGTTTTATTTCTTCAAAAACAATATTACAATTTGTACTAAGTAATTATAATTTCGGTGAACGTGTGAACTCAACTAACGAATTTTGGTAATTGAATGAATTAAAAATACGAACAGTCGCAGGTGACCGCTACTAAAACCGGATACGGATGTAGACTAATGATTGCGCCAGTGGTGAGCCTACTCAACGTTGATTGGATGTCGGTTTAATGACGTCGCGACTGTAGTTCTATGGACGACTACTAGATGGCGCTACTGGTCTCAACACACGCTTTTCACTTTTAATTGAGTTTATACTTTCTTCAAAAAACAATATTTACGCAAATAAAAAACTATTTCAATGCATGCATTATGATTGTAACAAGGTATTCTAATTGGGGTGTCTAAGGATGTGCGTTATTTTCATTACAACGAACACTGTGTTTTAATTTATTATTCAACTGACTTGGTACTAAACTTCAAAGAATAATGTTTTCTACTTGGTTTAGGCCATTGAAAATTAATATTATAATTCCAATATTAATGGTCTCAACATTAGTCTACATCCGTATCCGGTTTTAGTAGCGGTCACCTGCGACTGTTCGTATTTTTAATTCATTCAATTACCAAAATTCGTTAGTTGAGTTCACACGTTCACCGGCCGCCTTGGAAGATCCGTCGATCAATCTTCCAACGAAACAGTAGTCACGCTGGCTTCGCTTGTGGATATCGACAGCGGGCAGATTTTCGAGGAGGCACGCTTGATAGTGCCTGTTGACGTTCGGATCTCTGCAACTCTCGAGACGCCGTCATTGCCTGGGAACACACGAATAATCCTACCCAATTTCCACTTGAATGGTGGCAGGTTGTCTTCTTTAATGACAACGAGACTATCCTTAGCAATGTCATCTTTGTTGTGTGTCCACTTCGTTCGGCGTTGTAGCTCAGATACATATTCCTTTGACCATCGCTCCCAATGCTGTCGCAGCTGTTCCAGCCGATTATAGCGACAGGCAGGCGTAGATGTCATCATGAAGTCCTCAGTGGCAGGCGCAGTCAACGGCCGGCCAATTAGGAAATGGGCAGGTGTAAGTGGAAGTAATCATCCGGATCTGCGGACATAGGTGACATGGGACGGGAGTTCAGGACGGTCTCAACCTGTGTCAATACCGTACCAAACTCCTCGTAAGTTAATTTAGCATTATCTACGACGCGTCTCAGGTGATACTTACACGACTTCACACCAGCCTCCCATAAACCACCAAAATGAGGTGCATAAGGTGGAATGAAACTAAATTTAATATTATTACTACAAGCAAAATCAATTATTTCATTGGATTTGTCAAATATGGCTGACAGCTCCTTTTCAGCACCAACAAAATTCCTACCGTTATCTGAAAAAACTTGACACGGCTTACCGCGCCGAGATATAAATCGTTTGAATGCCAATATATAATCCTGAGTTGACAATGAACCAACTAACTCCAAGTGCACAGCTCTGGTAGCAAAGCAAACAAATAAACAAATATAACCTTTAATTAGATGCGAACCTCTGCCTTTGCGATTCAAGATAGAAATGGGGCCGGCATAATCTACACCACATCGCAGGAATGGAAATCCAGCTTCTAAACGTTCGGCAGGGAGAACACCCATATGTGGAGTTAAAGTATTTCCTTTCATGCGCATGCAGGTCACACATTTATGAACCACTTGCCTCGCTAAATTACGTGCTCCTAGCACCCACCATCTATCACGCATGGTAGCTACGAGAAGCTGAGGTCCAGCATGAAGTAAACGCTTGTGTTCATATGAACACAATAACCATGTAAAACGATTTTTACGACACAACAGCACTAGATGTTTCTTATCGTTATCAAATTTTGAGTTACTAAGTCTGCCACCAACTTGAATCACGTTATCCTTATCTAAAAATATACTTAAACCTCTCGTTTTATTACTAAGTTTATTATTTAAATGTACACTTTCTAGGTTATGATATTCTTTACTGAATGAATGTGATTGCACTAAACGTGTCAACACAAGTAGTGAACTATTAATCTCGCTCACTGTCAATGGACCGGTTTTACGACCTTGACCGATACGCGATGCACGTAAATTAAAAATGTAACGCAAAACGTATGCGACCGTTCTCTGCAAACGATTAAAACAAGAAAACCTTTCGAAATCAATTAAAGGACTATTAGTTTCTACATTTAAACAATTTAAAGTTTTAGCACATTTTATTTCCGGTAACTTATCAAACTCAATTTCACTAGTATTTGTTATCAACCAACTTATAGTAGGTTCACTAAGAAAAGGTGGTCTGCACCACCACAAACAAGTGTTGTTTTCTATTAACGAATCAAAAAGAACCCCTCTGGATAACATATCAGCAGGATTATCCTTCCCTTTGACATGCAGCCATGTAGCATTGCTAGTTAATTCGTGAATTTGCACAACCCTATTCTGTACAAATGTTTTTAACAAATGAGGGGATGTACGAAGCCAGCCTTGAACTATAGTGGAGTCAGTCCAGAAATAGACCTTATCAAATTTTAGTCTAAGGGAATTTATGATTTTATTATAAAGTTTAGCTCCAACTAAAGCTCCACACAGCTCAAGGCGTGGAATACTTAACGCTTTAATTGGCGCGACCTTGCTTTTGGCACACAATAAACGGCTAGTAACTTGTGACTCATCAATATTACTATATGAACGTAGGTACTCACATGCACCGTACGCACACTGCGAAGCATCGGTAAAAATATGTAACTCTTTTTTTACAACATTAGTACACATGACATAACGCGGGACTAATATTTCAGGCAAATATTGTAACGAATTTATAAAATTATACCAGACACATGAAATTTGACTTGGGACTTCATCATCCCAGCCTATTTTTGCAAGCCATAATTTTTGTAATAGAACCTTTGCCGTAGTAATAGCAGGTGCTAATAATCCTAGTGCGTCATAAATCTGAGCAATGACTGACATAATTAAACGCTTCGTTATCTTAGTATTCATATAACATTTATCCAAACTAGTTGAAAAATTAAATAAATCATTTTTATTAGACCAACCGACACCTAAGGTTTTAGACTGACAATATTCACCTATACATAAATCCTTAGTGCTTTCTGAAGTTACATCAATATTAAAAGTCCATTTCGTAAAGGGAAAACAACCGCTTTGTAGGACGGCGGCCGTTTTGCTACAAATATCTAATAAAATATCACGGCTATCATGACTAATAAGCATGTCATCAACGTAAAAATCGTCATTGATAGCGGTAGCGATGACGTCATCGTCACATTCCTTTGCCAGCTGTTTCAAGCATCGGTTGCTAATGTACGGTGAACAACTCTCGCCGTAAGTTACTGTATTGAGACGCTAAACTTGTATTGGTTTGCTCGCATCATTTCGCCACAATATTAATTGTAAGTTACGTTGTTCAGAATGTATTAAAATTTGTCTAAAGAATTTTTCAATATCTGCGCAGGCGACATATTGACCTTGCCGGAAACGAAGCAATATTGAAAAGATATCATTTTGTAACCTAGGGCCTACGTATTGAATATCATTTAACGAATTATTATTAGTCGTTGTCGCGCTTGCATCGAAAACCACACGTAATTTGGTTGTTACGCTGTTTTCACGGTATACGCCATGGTGTGGGATAAAATAATATGGCTTATCAAAATTTTTACATTCATCAATAAGCGTCATATGACCTAACTGGTCATACTCTTGCATAAATTCACAATACATATCTTTATACTGTGGTAAACGATTTAGTTTCCTTTCTAACGATAAAAAACGCTTCAATGCAGAGTTATATGAGTCACCTAAGCAATCAGGTGATCGTTTTAAAGGCATTCTTACAGAAAACCTACCGTGCTGATCACGTTCAGTTGTCCGCAAGAACAGCTCTTCACAAAAACGGTCTTCCTCCGTAATAACGGGAGGGACGTGTACTTCCTCGATTTCCCAAAACTTACGTAATTGAGAATCAACAGTTGTCAAATTGCACTGAACATCGGTCATGCTATTCGCTAACAAACGATAATTATTATTATAAACTGGACCGGATATAATCCAACCTACCATAGAATCTTGTAGGTATGGACCGGTGGGAAGTTTAATTATATTTTCTCTTAATAAATCCCAAAAGACATCTGCGCCTATTAATAATTCTATGTCACTCGGTACATAAAATGTAGGATCTGCAAGTAGAATATTGCTAGGTATACATATAGCATCACTATTAACGTGTGTCGAAGGTAACTTCGAAATGATACTAGGTAAAACTAAACAATGCAAGGTTGTATTAAAATTATGCACCTTAGAACGAATATTAACATCACACTTGTGACTGGACTGGGAAATGGTTTGTCCAACGCCACAAACACGTATAGTGGACTGTATAATAGGTATTTTCAAACGTTTACATAAGCTTTGAGCTATAAAACAATTTTGACTGCCGCTGTCAAGCAAAGCGCGCACTGTGTGATACCTATTATCAATATCAGCAATCTCGACTAACGCCGTAGACAGCAAAACAGTCTGTAACGATTTAGCATTATCCGTGAACGTGTCACAACTACGATTATCAATATTGTCAGCTGTTTTACTAACGCAGTGTAATACAGATGACTGTGGCAACGTATTATTGACAACGGAACGTTGTGACGTATTTGGAATAACGCTATTTGTGTCAACATGAATTAACGCATTATGTTTTTGTTGACATCATTTACAAGGACCGATATTACAATTATCTATTGTGTGAGTGTTTGAACGTAAACAGTTTTGACAAATGCCCTTTAACTGAACTTTAATCTTTCTTGTACCAACATATTTAAAAACTTAACACATGAATATAATGCATGGTTACCAATACATAACGAACATGTCAAGGTATGTTTATTTATTTTACCTTTGCTACCTGATGAGACCTTGTTATTATTACTCGCACTCGCATAACTAAGTGTAGTTTGAGAATAATTCTGCCGTTTATGATCAGCTGACCGCTTACCCTCATTTTTACTTTGTGAATGTGACTGATTGTTTTTACTCTTACCCGAATTAATCATGTCTAACATATCTGATCGATTATTTAAAAACGTTAATAAGTCTTCTAGTGTAATGAGTTTAGAGGTTTTGTTAAATTCAGAGATAAGTGAGCTTCTGTAATTCTCCCACTCGCGTTCAGTAGCAGAATCGAGTTTACTGACGACTAAATAAATGATAAGCATATCCTCGAGTGAAGAATCCGGTTCTTTAAGAGAATTCAGGGCTCTCAAATTACGTAAAACGCAATCGACTAACGTTCTAATCTGTGCCGGGCACTCTTTACCTAATGACGGTGCTTCAAAGAAGGCCTTCACATGGTTGTGTATCAGTAGATTATTTTGATACCTAGCTTCAAGTAGGTCCCACGCGTTGCAATAGTTAAGCGCCGTAAACTCTAACGAACTTATAACATGTAACGCGGATCCACTAATTGACGATTTTAGGTATTGAAATTTCTGAATAGGACTCAAGTCGTTACGCTCGTGTATCATAGACACATATGAATTCCTAAACTCTAACCATTTATCGAAGGAACCGTCAAAGGCAGGTAACTTAATTTGCGGTAATTTAATAGATACAGACTTACCGGTGCACTGAGAATTATTCAATTCGTTTTGATCACAGTCGCCGATCATGTGTTTGGCTAAAGCTACAATTGAATAATATTGGCACTCAAACGAATCTCTGTAATCTAAATGTGACAGTAATTCCCTTTCATCTACAATTCTTTCTAACTTAGATTGCATATCGTTAAACTCGACAAAGAAATTAGCTGCCGAGTGAATACGCATTTGCACTTGAGTTTTAGTTACAGAATCTAAATATGATTAATTTAATTTATTAATATAATTTGCGAATAATGTTAATCTACCTTTAATTACACCACGCTGCTTTTTAAGATCAGATATTTGACTATCTAAACGAGAAATAGTTTCATCGTCACTCATTTTGGCGGTTAACAAAGGAGGTAGGTACTCACAGATTTATGTAGGTACGTGTTCAGTCGTTTTCTCACCAGAAAACGGCCCCAGGAATGGTAGATCTAATATCGATCAGGCCTGAAAAACGTATAGGTACGATATTAACACCAGACGAAGACACTGGGGGAGGAGGGAAATTGGAGACAGGATACCTGACCGTTGCTGGCTGAAGTACCAATGGCTTTTGCTCAGTTGTGGCTGGACTCCTGGATCTCCGTAACGTACTTCTACTTCGAAGTTCCACTCGCTTCCTCACGCTCGCTCTCAGTTCGTCCCTTTGGCGTGGCTGATTTCTTCAAAATATCCGGCTCAAAGGACCAATGTGGGGGTTAACGAAGACTGGGGCAGACAGGGCTTCTTCAATGATTGGTTCTTGATTATAGTTTTACAAATACGTTTTATTTCTTCAAAAACAATATTACAATTTGTACTAAGTAATTATAATTTCGGTGAACGTGTGAACTCAACTAACGAATTTTGGTAATTGAATGAATTAAAAATACGAACAGTCGCAGGTGACCGCTACTAAAACCGGATACGGATATAGACTAATGATGGCGCCAGTGGTGAGCCTACTCAACGTTGATTGGATGTCGGTTTAATGACGTCGCGACTGTAGTTCTATGGACGACTACTAGATGGCGCTACTGGTCTCAACACACGCTTTTCACTTTTAATTGAGTTTATACTTTCTTCAAAAAACAATATTTACGCAAATAAAAAACTATTTCAATGCATGCATTATGATTGTAACAAGGTATTCTAATTGGGGTGTCTAAGGATGTGCGTTATTTCCATTACAACGAACACTGTGTTTTAATTTATTATTCAACTGACTTGGTACTAAACTTCAAAGAATAATGTTTTCTACTTGGTTTAGGCCATTGAAAATTAATATTATAATTCCAATATTAAATTGTTCACGCCCAGGCCAAAGTCTCATACATTGTGGTCGGTCTCCTTTATTCGCACACACGCAAATAACCATATCATTCCTTGAAGGCATCAAATTATTATACCGAACTAAAAAGAAAATTACAGTATAAAATGTACCTAAAACGTCCAAGTGTCATAAATGTCGGTACATTAACATTTTATATTAAGTTCTCGATTACACTTCAAAAGGCGAAAGCATGACGGACGAAATTATTCAAAGAAGGTCAAACACCAAACGTCTTCAATAAAATTCGTATTAAACCTGTCGTCCATACGACGAAAAGTGAAGAAATTTCCTCAATAAACTGACCTCTCTTTATACATAGTACTAATAAAAATAAAGGTCTGCGTATAATGGCCGTAATAATTTGTATTTAGTACTGAAAAATATAAATAATGGACATTTTTATACACATAGATGACAGTCATATTGGCCGGGAAAGGTCACCCGATATTTATCAATTTTATTTTATTGGCACATTCTTTGAGTAAATTCTTGGTGAAGTTTTTGAGGACCGAAATATTTGTAATGAAAATGTTTTCTGTGAGAGTTAGAAAGTATTTTGCTATTTACATTACATTATATTACATTTATTATGAAAGAGTCTCAACTCTCAATCACGTAATTATCTGTATTATATATATATGCGCTATCTATAGTATTTAAAACTTCTTGCTTTAAATGAAATGTCAAATGCCTTTTATTTGCCCAGACGTTTCGTTATGAGCTGCACAGCGATGGCCTCGAAATAACACAGCTCAACGCTCAGTACATATCATTTCATCTTTCTTACTGAACATATTGTGATATGAGATTTGTATGACCATATTACTACGGAACTTATTGCAAACAACCTTACATCAGCATTTCTATAAATAACATTGCTCATTATTTATGCTGCTAAGAATAGACTGAAGTCGTTAATATTTTCACAATAATTATACAAAACTTATACCTACCATCTGTCAAATATGTATATTCATCTAGAAAAATTTGTTTACCCTACAATAATGAAAAATAAACATAAGTACTCATCCGAAATTCTACAGAAAAAGAGCAAAATGATTAACTGCTCAATAATTGAATATTGACGACTAAATATCGGCTAGTACTATTTACTTGGAGTACCTTCTAAATTGATCGATGAGTGATGAAGCCATCTGTATAATTTAGGTGAAGGCATAGCTTTATATATTTTGTGGAGAATAACAAAGAACTATCGCTTGTGAAGAAAATAACAACTTCTAAAATGTAAAAAAAACCAACATTAACAGAACTTCGACTGGAAATAAAAGCCTAGATAAACCAGGATCTGTATTGTAAGCTGCAGGTGTGCAAGCTATCAAAATTCTATAGGAACATTTTTTCGCCTTGGCTTGCGTAGATTAAAAATTTTGGTATCACCATTCACCGTACTCAAAGTTCGATTCAACCAAGAGCACCAATTACGAGACAAAACGCACAGAGCGTTGGAAAAATAATTCGGTGATGTTCATTTTCAAAGGTTGACTGAATGGCAGAGTTAATACGCAAAATTGATACATGACGCACATCTGGGTCCCTAAGTGGCAATGCAAACACACAGTTACTATTTGGTTCAGATTGAGGATTTCTGCTGAAACGATTCGTGACATGAAGTGGTAATTAACATTTTGTTGAATACATGCAAGTGTATGAGAATGCGGCAGTCGTAAATATACCTGAACAATGTAGCAGATTCTTACAATTTTTTATTGATCCACAAAAAGGATTTAATAACATACATTTTACTAAGTAGGTTCCTGAATAAAAAAATACCCTGTAAAAGGTTTATTTGTAAAACGTTGGTCTTGGTTCATTAGATAGCTGATGAAGTACCTTCTGACTAAAACCAAATTAAGCTTTCTCGATAACTATTTGCAATTGAAATTGAATTGAGAACTGATCACTTAAATATCTACATATCTCATGCTGACACTTCCGTCCAAAAGATACTTCTATTTAATTCATACTCTAAGGTATGCATTTACGTGAATCTTTCAGTTACAGTACCTGCTTACTATAAAGCATATTCTGTGCCACCATACAAACTTAGGACAACACCTTTATCACATCTTTTAGCATACAAATATTGTCAAAAAATATCTGTTATAAATTAAAACAGCCAAAAGCTCTGAAACTGTATTCTGACAACTTATTAGCGACATATTTCCTAATAGCAAAAGGGCCAGTAAATTATACGCATCATTATCCGGCAAATATTTCTCCCATAAAAATGATTGTAGCTTACTAGTAGCATCGATCTTGCGTACTTGACTGAAGGAAATTAGCCCTTAGACAAACGTCGGCACGTCAGTATAATAAACTTTGAGCCTGTGGTACAAAAATCTAAACGTTTTAATGATTATTTTTTTGACAAAATAAAACCTTTCAAATGGAATACATTTCCTATAGCGAGAACTTTAAGAAATACTGCCATCTTGTGTGTCAATCGAAAGTCGTCAGTCGGTGCAGTTTCAAATGGCGAATGACAACTTAAATTACACGCACAAATGTGTGCAGTTGAATCTAGAATTCTTTTAATTCGTCATCAGCACCGTAGACAATATGTTCCCTCTACTATCCCGGTCCGAATATTATCTCATTGTGGAAAGGGTTAGGGCATCGTGCTGGCCAAGTGCGCGTTGGCAGACTTGAGATGTCTACCGGAATAATACAAATAACTCTCGGACGTGCAAGTTTTCCTTAACCGTTTAGTAATTGATAATTAAGAATTTAATAAGCATATCACTTCCAAAAGTCGTTAGTGCGCATTGTGGAATCGATCCAGAAACTGTTCACGTAGCAGTGTATAGGTCTCTTCACTAGGATAGCGCCGTTCTTTTAAGGGTTCCGTACCTAAAAGGTAAAAACGGGACCCTATAACTAAGCCTCCGCTGTCTGTCTGTCCGTCTGTCTGTCACCAGGCTGTATCTCATAAACCGTGATAGCTAGATAGCTGAAATTTTTACATATTATGTGTTTTCGTTGCCGCTATAACAACAAATACCAAAAATAAAAAAATAGATATTCCCGTTAAAAATACACGTTTCTTGTAATAAACGTGTACTTACTCGATCTTAATAAACAGGTAGAAACTTAAAAAATATTTAAGTATACATACAATAAACGTGATGTTCTTTTATAGGTAGATGATGGTATGGAACCCTTCGTGCGCGAGTCCGACTCGCACGTGGCCAATTTTTTATTTACTTGCTTTTTAATACTGTTTCTGACAGATACTCGTATGTGAACATTTTGGATAATAAATAGTTATGTTATCAAAGATAAATATTGGTCATCAGCATATAAAGCTGTGCTATAATGGTTAGTTGTATAAATGATAACTTCTCTGGTTTAATTGTAGCAAAGCTGTCTGCTACGAGCTTTTTATAATATACTAGCTGACCCGGTGAACTTCGTACCACCATATATTATGTATTATAAGTACATATAAACCTTCCTCTTGAATCATTATATCTATTAAAAATAATTTAAATCCGTTGCGTAGTTTTAAAGATTTAAGCATACATAGGGACAGACAGACAGAAGACAGACTTTGTTTTATACTACGTTATGATTATGCTTGTTTGAAAAAGGCAAAGTTTTAAGTATCGAGAAATTAAATAGTAAGATTTTTTGGCAAAAACAAAGACTATTTAGTCATTTTTTAAGGATTTCATTTTTAAACAGTTTATTGCTTTGGAAAATATATTAAAACTTCAGTCAAAAACAATTTTCGACGTCTTTAGCGCTACAACTATAACTTAAGCCAAAATAAGAAAGTAAGTCACTATAGTCAAGTTGTGCGATAATTATTTAGCTAGCACTTGTTGCTGACACGACCTAAATTGTTATATTAATTCTAGTTCCAATTTACCGAAATTGTGTCTTTTGTTCTATATATGCCTGCGGATTATCTCCGATTGTCGAGAGATTTTGTGTATCTTGAATGAGAATATCACATCACTAACTTCAATTTTAGCATATCTTTGAGGAAATTATGATAGGTATAATTAAAAGGCCCAGTTATCTTGCAAGTAATTACAATAATTGAATATCGTATTGCGCCGATAAGTGGCAGAGGAGATTGGTATGCAACAGGATTTCCTCTTTCCTCTGTCAAAAAAGAAAATGATTCTTTAGCTTAGATGATCTTGATCCAATGCAAGTGTAAATATTTTTTCTAAAGCTAACTCAGATTCTCAAATGCCAGTTATATATGCACACAACAGAGATAGAATGCTCTCATGGGTACGGAATACACTACGTAACTCCCCCATAACTCTCCGTCATCAAGCATATTCCATCTAGCGAAGTCCTAGATGATTTGCTACAATCGTGGCGGCCTGCAAGCTATATAACGGCTTGGACAATGGTTGTAAAATGTTAACTTAAATTTGGTTTTGACTGCATGTATTGTAACCGGGTATTATATTTTATTGTAACTTTTATAGATTTATATAAAATAATATATATACGAGTATATTATGTGTAACGTTACACACGAAACATTGTTAAAGAAACTAAATATAATTTATATTTTATTAGAAATTCTATGTTATGTCATCTATGGAGGTTTATTTCTAACGTAAGTAACACGTTTCGTATTGAAAGATCAATAACTGAAATAACTAAAAAACTCAGAATAAATTCTAACGTAATACAAAATTAGATTTTCAAAATTGTTTGTTTCGAAAACGTACATTTATAAAGATAAGTCAAAACAACTTCATAACACAAAATGTCAAAATATTTGGTAGTATGAGCCTCGAAATAATTTGTTACAGAAAAATATTGTTAAAATAAGTTCACACTTTTTCAGCTGCTATTTTATTTTCGAGAGCTCATATTCGCGAGCGGTATGAAGTGTTGGAAATATTGTGAAATGTGAAAAGTTCTGAAAACTGCAAAATCGGACGCCCAAGTAAGTTTCAAAATACTGGTTTTATAATCGTATTTTATGGTGAAGTTCATTTTTATAAGCTTTTACATTATAATGTTTATTATGGCCTAGCCTACTACTAACAGTAGACTGCAAAAGACTATATTATTATAAAGATTATCAAATTAAACTGTAACAACTATTTTACCACCTCATTATTTCAGCCAAGAGACATTTGCTGCTGGACATAGGCCTCCCACAGGGCTCTCCACAAAGACTGATCTTGAACCGCCTGCATCCAATCACATTTTACAACCTAATAAACAGATTAATAATAATCTCGAATAATCTCGTTAAACGTACAACCGAATATTGTATTGAACATAATATTAACAAATTATTTTTATAAAGCTTGACACAACTGTTTAAAAACTTTACGGAAGACTTCATTCAGCAAATTAAGTCTATCTGCGACTCGTATTGGCGAACTTTCGAACAAGTTTTGTGAATATTAAAGATTACCTATGTAACGGGTCTGAATCGTGTTAATGAACGAAAAGAAAGATGAAATACCTTTCTATTTGTCCTGACGTTTCGGCATGGGTTACACCACTCCAAAGGATGTCATCCCTTTTCAAACACCAGGCGTGTACAAGGTGGATTGCAGCTGTGGGAGTTCCTACATCGGGCAAACAAAAAGGACCATCGCCGAACGAGTTAAAGGACACATCACAGCCGTCAAAAACCGACAAACCACCAAGCAGGCCATAGCTGAGCATTTGTTGGAATCAGGATCCAATCACTGGATTGAGCTACATCGGCCTCAGGTTCTCTCCACGGACCGTCACTATTTTTCAAGAATAACTCGGGAAGCGGTTGAAATCAAAAAGCACACAAATTTCAACCGGGAGGATGGTTACCGTTTATCTACATCTTGGAATCCTGTCATCAGCAAATGTAGACACCGACGAGGTGATATTACGCGCCAGTGTGAAGATACCATTAGTGTTGTGTGTCGAAGCACCGACAGTTCTGAACATATAAATGTTAATAATTGTGAAGACCAAGTGAGGGTAGGTTCCGAAACCCGCACTTCTCGGAGGCAGCGCTGACGAACATCAGTCATCCCGTGACCACGGCTGGTGTAACCCATGCCGAAACGTCGAGACAAATAGAAAGGTATTTCATCTTTCTTTTCGTTCATTAACACGATTCAGACCCGTTACATAATCTTTAATATGTGTACAAATCGTGGTAGTTAAAAAGTTTTGTGATAACTAAAAGAGCTGCCTTGTTCCTTTGTTTTTCGATGAACTTCCATTATATTCCTTTAAACAAAAGCTTCTGTTCAATTCCGGAACTGAGTATTTGTAATCTATGTCTAATTATAAACTTGTTTTGTAAGAAAATGGATGCGTTTCTTGATAAAATTATTAATGTGTTTGACTGTTGGCTAAATAATATCATATTGACAAGTTGTATTTAAATTTTCCCACTGCAGGGCATGGGGTTCTACCTATGAGAACGTTTTGCAACCATGTTGGATAATATATGTGAGGGTTGACATCTCATGTCTTTCGTGAAAATTGCGGCAAACTCTATGCGGGTTACTTTACGATGATTTCCTTTACAGTTTAGAAATGTAATTAACAATTAAGTACACACATAACTTCAAAAATTCAATGGTCGTGACTCTCACCGTAGCAGCATACTGCTCTCTCTCTCCTGAAAAGAAAATCAAATCCCAAGCGAATTTTGCCTCGTAGTTAGTGAGATATAAAAACAAAAATAGCATCCGCACACTAAAAGCGAAACGAAGAGCGATACTAAAAACACCTAGGTAAATTAAATTCTACACGTAAAAAATACTTAGCACAAATTCTTTTAAAGCACGTTTAGAGTCAAATTTCAATTACTTAGACGTTCAAATGCAAGTTGCTTACAAACAGAATCTAGACAAGAAGTATTCAAGCGCTCCTTACTGTACGAGAAAGTAAATAAAGGTAGCGAAGTCATTTATATGGAAGGAAACTTTCGTTGCAACTCCTCAGTTGATTACTAAGGGACCGGAGCTTCGACCTCGAACACGCTTTATCTATCCATCCAATTTGCTGATGTAATAATTAAAATTTGCTTAAAAAATGTAAGGTAGAATTGTAAGGTTTTAGGAATAGTAGCTGTTAGAAAATGTTCAATGGCTTACTTGTGACACAAAGACTGAGCGCGGCAGTTGAATGATATAATATATTTTTCGGCGGTAGGCGCTCAAAACTGTCAGACGTGTCGCAATTTTAAAATTGAATTTTATTTTTGAAAATATTGATTTTATAACAAATTAAACAATATATTAGCATTTAAATTATATTAAACTGCTAGTACTTACAGTGATTCACTCTGATGTAACAGAAACATATTTAAATAGTTAAACCACCTGCCGGCAAAATCACACAATCACAACCTTTCAAACACGAATACTATTGTCATACACAAACTTCACAATGTCCCAGCTTGACAATATCCAGTCTGTGCAGAAGAGCTTGGAAGAATCTTTTGCCCGAAGAATGGCTGACCTTGAGTCCCAAATCCAGTCTGCGGGGCCAACTAAGGATACAGTGGCAAAAGTAGCGGAGGAGTTCCGTACATTCCGGGAGCTCATATTCAGCATGCTAGGTCTTCTGCGCAAGCAAATCGAGGAGTGTTCAAGCGCACTAGATGCAATGGAGACAAGGCACCGGCGAAAAGATCTGATCTTCCTAGGAGTCCCAGAGGCAGAAAAAGAAGACAGCATTGCCTTGATCCTGGATGTTCTTCGAACGAGGATGGCAGTCAAGAATATTGGTGAGCACTGCATCACAAATTGCCACAGACTTGGAGCCAGCAAACAGCGTGACAGGCTCATCTTGGTGTGGTTTGCAAGGGCAGAGATCAGGACTGCAGTATGGAGGGCAAAAACAGCGTTAAAGGGCTCGAAGATCTCGGTTAAGGAGTTCCTGACCAAAACCAGGCAATCGCTGTTCGCCAAAGCCCGACAGCATTTTGGAATGCGCTCTTGCTGGACTCAGGACGGCACTATAATCGTTAAAACTCCGGATGGAACGCGCTCTTAAATCACTTCCACTAGTGAGCTGAGTAATCTGTTGGCAAAACATCCGAAGGCGGCGGGAGATACTTCTGCAGCAAATAACAGCGCCGGCAATGCAAAGACTGTGCGTAAAGTGTAACCCATTGTGAGTTGACTGTTGCCATTTCGCGTCACTTTGTTTTTGTCTGAAACCTAGTTTTATATTATGGTTGCTTGTTTTGTTTCGGTCACCCAGCATTCTAGTGTTTATTGAAACTTTTATCATTACCCACAACATGCGCACGATTATTTTTACTTATATTGATTGTGTCACTGGACGCTGACAATTTTATTGACAGCTATTGTCATTAATGCCAAATGTCAAAACTGCGTTTTGTTTGTCCTTTTTTCGATTTTCTGATTTGATCTTTTTTTTTTCTTTTGTATATTTTTGAGTAAATAAATTCGTGTGTTTTGTTGGCTGGCTGACACAGGGTTGCATTCGGAAATGTTCGTTATACAGTTACCTACTAGGTTGCATCCATTTTATTGTGCGGGTTGGCTGGCGGGTGGTGCAGAGAGTGAAACGGAAAAGTATTACCAGTTGCGTAAGTAATTACATTTTACATATCTACCAAATCTTAGTATTTAAAATATTTTATTTATCTATATAATTATATTTATATTTGTGTAATCATATATTTTTTTTATTATGTCATCTGACGATGATTCTTATTATTCTGCCAATGAATCTCTCAATAATGATAGTTTTAGCTCTCTAGGTGATCTCTTAAAAAAATCCTTTGATCCATGTTTAGGGAAATCATTAAATGTGTGCCACATAAACGCTCAGAGCGTGCCCAGCCACTACGGTGACTTTTTAGAAGTTTTTTCGAACGCCAATGCTCATGCCATCCTGGTTTCAGAGAGTTGGCTCAAACCTCACCTCCCTTCAACCACTTATCCCCTACCAGGCTTTATTTTAATTAGGAACGATCGAGTCGGTCGAAGAGGCGGCGGTGTTGCCATCTATCTTGGCGCCGATTTTCCCTATAAAATACTCGCCATCTCACCTTCTGATTCTATTTCATCAGCTGAGTACCTTTTTCTTGAGGTTTGGGTCAAGGGGGCCAAAATCGTACTAGGGGTTATTTACTGTCCTCCCTTAACAGATTACTTCTCCAGTATAGAATCTATACTGGAATCCTTGGGGTCAGAATATGCCCACCATATCATCATGGGCGATTTCAATACCAATCTCCTTTCTCCTCAGTCCTCTAGAACCCGTAAACTCCTACAGATTGTCGAGTCATGTAACCTCCACATTCTGCCTTTACAAGCAACTCATCACAACATTGATGGGGAGCATGGCTAGATTTAATTTTCACCTCTGCTCCTTCTCTAGTTTCTAAACATGGCCAATATCCCGCTCCTGGTTTCTCCCATCATGATTTGATCTTCCTCTCATACATCCTAACGCCTCCCCGTTCCCCTCCTAAGGTTCTGCATGTGCGTTCCTTTGGGCGTATGGACGTGAATAAGCTGGTAGAGGATGCATCGTCTATAAACTGGGATCAGTTCATGGCATCTACGAACATTGACGACAAAGTTGAAAACTTCAACGCCACTGTACTCAAAATTTACAATGCTCATGCACCCGTTAGGAAAGTTAAACTAAAGCGTCCACCTGCTCCCTGGATCACGAAAGAGGCCCGGATAGCAATGAAACGTAGGGATCGTGCTTTTCTTAAATTCAAAAACCATCATACCGATGATTATTGGTCTCGATATAAAGTTGCAAGGAATCGGTGTTATCAGGTGATACGTAACGCCAAACGCCGCCATATTCTCGACATCATAAATTCCTCCTCTCCTGCTAATATCTGGAAGTTCCTTGGGACTCTAGGTATTGGCAAACAACGAAATTTTGATCTGCCGTTGACAACTGGTTTAGATGAAATAAATAAACATTTCTCCTCTTCTAACCATTTGAATCATCTTACCAAATGTCGCACTGAAGACTTCTTGTCCAACCTTCCTCGTCCTGACATAGAGCTTTTTAAATTTTCTTCAGTGACCTCGGGTGAGATTAAAAAGATCATCACATCCTTAAAATCAAACGCCGTAGGCTGTGATCACATTAGTCGAAGGATGATCGTCACTGTAATAAATGAACTGTTACCTGCTATTACACACATCATCAACTTTTTGCTTGTGTGTCAAGCAAAAAGTTGCTTGACACAGGTGCGTTTCCCCACCTATGGCGTAAAGCCTTAGTGATACCTTTGCCTAAGATTCCTAACCCTACTCTTCCCAATCATTTCCGTCCCATATCAATCCTTCCTTTTCTTTCGAAGGTGCTTGAAGCCTGTGTCCAGAAACAACTTTCCAATTTTATATTTCGGAACAATCTGTTAAGCCCATTTCAATCTGGATTTAGACCTGGACACAGTACGGTCACCGCTCTCCTAAAAGTGACTGGAGATGTAAGGGCGGGAATGGAGAACACCAAAGTTACGGTGCTAGCTTTGGTTGACTTCACGAACGCCTTTAACTCGGTTAGTCACGAAATCCTTCTTTCAGTCCTTTCCAGTTTTCAGATCTCACTCGAATGGTTTTCCAAATATCTCATGGGACGTCAGCAGTGTGTTCACCATAATGAGTCTTCATCAATATGGTGTGACTTACAGTCTGGCGTTCCTCAAGGTGGCATTCTTTCTCCATTATTATTCTCTATTTTTATAAATCTCCTCACCCAAAATCTTCATTGTTCGTATCACTTGTACGCCGACGATTTGCAGCTATACGCACAAGCAGACGTTGACAGTATCGGTTCGGCCATCGAGAAAGTAAACCAAAGCCTGTCCGCTATATACGACTGGTCAGAACGATTTGGTGTTACCGTGAACCCTGCAAAATGCCAGGCCATAATTATAGGAAGCCAACGCATCATCAACAGGTTAGATACTGAAACATTGCCGGCAGTAATATTTAACCAGATCAGGATACCTTTCAGCCCAGTTGTGAAAAACCTTGGCTTGCATATGGATAGCCATCTGAACTGGCGTGCTCACGTGACATCTATAAGTCAAAAAGTCACGGGAACCTTAAGCTCATTATATAGGCTAAAAAACTTTCTTCCTACTAGCACCAAGGTAATGCTCATGCAGACTTTAATCTTTCCTATTATCGACTATGGTGATGTGTGCTGTTTTGACCTGAATGCAGACCTTCTCAATAAACTAGACCGGCTTCTTAATAACTGCATTCGATTTGTTTACAATCTTCGCAAATATGATCATGTATCTAACTACCGCTCTCAACTTAAATGGTTGCGTATTCGCCAACGCCGCAGTTTACGTGCGCTGACTACACTCTTCTCTTTTCTTAACTCTCCCTCTCTTCCTTCTTATCTTAGTTACTATCTTCAATATTTAAGTTCCAATCATGACAAACATTTAAGATCAGCAAATAATCGTCTTCTATTGTGTCCCTCTCATACTTCAGGGTTTGTTAACTCTTCCTTCTTCGTTCAATCTGTCCTGTTATGGAATGCGCTCCCTCTCGAAATCAGGATGTGCAATAATCGGTTCACCTTTAAGCTGAAGGTTCGCAATCACTTGTTGTGTAAATTGGCAGAATCATCTCAAGTTTAACTGACTATCTTTATTTATATATATATATATATATATATATATATATATATATATATATATATATATATATATCACCTACTGTTATATTATCTCTGCACCACCCTAGGTTGACAGGTAGAGAATGCCTAAGGCATTAAGTCCACCTATGTACCACATTTTTGTAGTGCAAGAAGTAAAATAAATAAATAAATAAATATTTATATTTTGGCACATTTTAGTCACGGTCATCCTATCCCAAACTCAGCATAACTTTTACTACTCCAATCAAAAATCAATAAGTACTTCAATATTTTTAGCTGCAGGATCAATTGCTTTTTCATCTTGCACATGTATCAATTACAATGCTAGCTTTTATCATTCAAATAATACGATGCAAGAAATCTATGGATGGATATGGATCTATGGTTTATTTTTACAGTAGAACTCTCAAGATACTCATTAGTTCATACTTGCTAATGAAATAAATGTTTTTCCTTTTTTTATTAGTTATTGTTTACTCTTAAAGTAAAGTGTAGCAATGAGTTCGATGAAATAGTTAGAATCAGGTACAACCTTTTTCCACAATTAAAGTAGTATTTTACTACCAAAAATATCTAGCACACGCATTGATTTTTTCTTTTACTTCGCTATCTATCTGTGTGTTGCCAGTATTCATTACATAATGCCTGAACTATTAGATTACGCCTCTCAAAGGGTAAACGGCAGACTTGCTTAGGCTAAGCAGATTAATAATTTTTCGTATGTCTCCAGCGGGCAATATGCGACTAAAATCTTGAGGGCTTTAAAGAGTTCTTAGCCTTATGAGAAGTTAATTACGAGTTAAATCTTCAGGCAGCTTTCATTAAGATTTATAAAAGATGAGAGTATATTGATGATAATAGGATTATTGCTTTGAAATCTTAAGACATATGCAGGAATTAAGCTACTGAGTCTATTATTTAATAAAATTTTGTACGGAACAATGTAGCTGTTAAAAAGGATTGGTATGTTCTGAGAATAATTATTTCCTGTTTAACTATTTCATGCGTTGGTGTCAATGTTTCCGGTTTAACGTGAGGTAACGTCACTATCTTACAACCAAAATCAAACTCAAGACGTCACCGAAATATTGTATACGGCATTGTCTAATTCCCCTTTTCATCAACTTCAATATGTACAGAATGATTTGTTATTTGCTCGTACTGATGATTCTGGGGCAATAATCCATTATGGATATTAAATACTCCAGTATGTTTACCCCCTACATATAAGGGTGTAAAATCGTTATTTTCGAATAAAACAGTTTTAAAGTTTTTTGGGCAAAGTGCAAATGTTTGTTATAAACACCCCCTAAAAATTATTTTAGCGTTTAGAGGTAGAAAATTCTGCCTTATTTGATAGACAATGAATACTTTTTACCATTCGATAAAATAGTATATTCTGTAACAAAAATCCTTGACATTTCGTTAAATAAATCTTCAACAGTGACTCGTATAAATAAAGAATGCTTTCTCGCGCATTGAATTGGAATAAACCGTGCCGCATAGAATTTGTGTACTTAGTGATAAATCACAAAATCAGCTCGCAGAGCGATTTTTAGTCTTATGTACCCACGGCTCCGGCCAAGTGGATTTTGTTTATTGAGGCAAAGATTTTTATGTACATTTAGGCATATATTATTACTGCAATCATCACCATCATCAGCCCTATATACTGTCCCACTGCTGGGCCTCTTCTCACTATGAGAAGGGTTATTACTGCAAAGTTTCATCAAATTGCGTTCTGTAGTTTTTGTATAAAACAGTTACTAAGGATCATCCGTATACACATTCTCACAAATTTTCGCATTTATTATGTTAGTAGGATAGTAAATCAAAACATATGTGCTAAATTCAGGGTGTAAAAAGACCATTTTTTATTCCGGCACCATACCAGGAAAATTACTGCTTCAGGAGATATTGAAAAAAAGGATAATATAATAATATTCTACCACATTCACACATCACTATCTATTTCCAAACTAAGTAGAGCTTGTACTATGGGTAATAGATAATGGTTATACGTACAACTTATCCATATAAACACCTAGACCAAGACAAACATCCATGTTCAAGCACACAAATGTTTGACTTGAGCGGGAATCGAACGTGGCAGTCGCTTACACTCCCGCTGCGTCAACCGGTTGTAAAATTAGGTACAAAATCGATACACTTGTCGCGCAAATTTGTTCTATAGATGTCCTATGCAGGCATAGATAGGTCATCATCATCAGCCCTTTATACTGTCCCACTGCTGGGCAAGGGCCACTTCTCACTATGAGAACGGTAAGGCCAGAGTCCACCACGCTGGCCTAGTGCGGTTTGGCAGACTTCACATGTCTTTCGAGAACATTATGGAGAACTCTCAGACATGCAGGTTTCCTCACGATGTTTTCATGGATAGGTAGATATCTCGAAAATGTGTATACTTAAAAAGTAATCGTTTCCTAGGTTTCGTCGATTCCTTATCCGCTTGACCGCTCAGCATTTTTAAGTGCTTACTTAGCATCGACAAATTTCAAATGCGCGCCGCCATGCGCCAGTTAAAGACGGGCGCGCTTATATAATTAGTTTTTGGGCGATTGTTAATAACTTGAGAGGAGTGGTGTTTATTTTTCTGTAACCTAATGAATGACTCATTCTAATGGTACAAAACAAATTACGTTTGAATGAAATGTTTACTTTAGGCGAGCGGCCGTAACGTAAACAATGTCGTTTTTACCGGCTTACTCGAAACTTTTGTTTATCATAATAAAAGTAAAAGCTAAATCTGGTTTGCTGTTGTATTTTCATGTACCTGGTGATATTATTTATGTAATAAAATAAAGTAATAGCAATACTTGCAGAAAATTATTTAGATGTAAGCATTTGAAAAAAGTATATATATTTCGCTGACTTTGCATTCCGCGAGCGGGGCGTAATTATGGATTAAAAACATCCTTGTAAACAAATTATGTAATTATATATCATACTTTTATGTTTTTATTGTAAATTAACTGATTAAGTACGAAGTTATATCAATAAAATAAATAAATAATGTGTATTACTTTAATTATAGACAAAAAATTATCGTAAAAACGTATATAAGGTTACATTATGCGTTGTATTATTTTTTTATTATGAGTATGTAAATAAACTTTTGATAAAATATATAATACTCATATTATTTATGAGATATTAGGTATTGAAAATTTTGGCGAGAACTTCAGTTTTTTAGCGGGAAAAAGTAAACAAATGTGCAGGTTCCAATAAAATAATTCTTATCAGATTCTTATTAGAATTGGTTTTTATACTTGAAAATTTAGTTGGAAAGAAAGTTATCTAGGTTTGAATCTGTTAACTAACATAAAACGGTATTTAAAAAAATAAAATATGAAAATTGGCGCCAATTAAAAAAAAATCTTTTTTCTTTATTTCCTCTAAAAGTAAATTAAAAAACCTTTCTAACTGTGTATAATACTTATATACCTCCCATTATAAAAAACGACGAGAAAAAGGAATATGTCAGAAATATAAAATCGCGCTCAAAAATGGCGGGAAAAAATTTCTAATTTTGACTTTATACTGCCCTTGCGTGGGCTTCAACCATATTTTTTTTATTTATTTATTAAACTTCATACATACACTATAATGAATATGTATAGGCGGACTTAATGCCTAAGGCATTCTCTACCAGTCTACCTTTTGGGTGGTGCAGAGATTGAACAAAGTAGGTGTAAATTGAAGTTAGTATAAGAAGAGAAGGACAATTCTTTATATTGAATAAAACTAATCAAGGTATTATATAGGTATACATAAAGATAATATGCTAGAAATATATAGACATATAAATATTATTCATAAATAGGAATACACTATATACATACACACACACACAAATATATATATATACATAATATAAATATAATTATATATATAGAAAAATATATAATAATAACTACAATTAAATAGAGATGTCAACTAGGTGATGATCCTGCCAACTCGTTCTGCAGTAGTTGCCGCACTTTCAATTTGAATGCATGTCGGCCATCCTGATTTCCAGAGGGAGGGCATTCCACAGAAGAATAGATTGCACAGGAAAAGAAGAATGAAGGAAATCAGAGTTACGTGTCGGATAGAGAAGAAGTAGATTGTTAGAAGAACGTAACGTTCTGTCGTGGTTGGAATATAGATACTTAAAATAAGGGATTAAATAGGTAGGTGGATTAGGACACATGAGGATAGAGTAAAGTGTTGTGAGGGCACGCATACTACGGCGTTGACGGATAGGTAACCATTTCAAACGGGAGCGATAAGTAGACACATGGTCATACTTGCGAAGATTAAAGACGAATCGAATGCAGTTATTGAGAAGACGGTCAAGTTTATTGAGAAGGTCTGCATTCAGATCGAAATAACACACATCACCATAGTCGATTATGGGGAAAATTAGGGTATGCACAAGCATTGTCTTGGTCCTGGTCGGTAGAAAATTTTTCAGGCGATAAAGAGCACGCAGGGTACCGGTGACTTTTTGACTGACGTGATTCACCTGAGCACGCAAATTTAGAGTAGAGTCTACATGTAGGCCCAGGTCCCTAACTACTGGAAAATTACAGATGATAGGCGCATTGAAGATTTTGGGTTAGGAGATTGATAAAAATTGAAAATAGAAGTGGGGAAAGAATACCGCCTTGTGGAACACCAGAGCCGATCTCACGCCAGTTTGACGAGGATTCCTCGACGCGGACCGACTGCTGACGTCCACGAAGATATGACGAGAACCATTCCAGAGCCTCGGAAGAGACCATAAGGTGGGAAAGGATAGCTAGCAGGATATCGTGACTGACGACATTAAAGGCGTTAGAGAAATCAACTAAAGCCAACACCGTGACTTTGGTGTCCTCCATGCCTGACCTAATGTCGCCAGTCACTTTAAGGAGAGCGGAAACAGTACTGTGGCCAGGCCTAAAGCCAGACTGCATGGGACTTAAAAGATTATTAATATGAACATGACGAGATAACTGCTTATGGACACTGGCCTCAAGTACTTTGGACAGAAAAGGAAGAACGGAAATTGGACTGAAGTGATTGGGTAAGGAAGGATTCTGGATCTTGGGCAGAGGTTAGACAAAGGCTTTGCGCCATAAGTCAGGGAAAACACTGGAGTCAAGGGAAAAATTGATGATGTGCGTGAGCACAGGGATAAGGTGTTCAAGGATAGTCATGATCATGCGGCGACTGATCTGATCACAGCCCACCGCATTTGACTTTATGGAGCGGATAATCCTTTTGATCTCGTCCGCAGCTGTAGGAGAAAAACTGAAACATTGGATGTTTGGTTGGGTCAAATTACTGAGGTAATCGATAGTGAAACACTTGGTTTGATGATCAAGGAGAGTGGTTGTGGTGAAATGTTGATTTATATCATTCAAACCAAGTGTCCCCTCGAAATCAAAACAACGCTTCCCTCCAATGCCTAGAGTTCCAAGGAACTTCCAAACATCAGCAGGGGATGAACAGGAGATATTTTCTTGAATATGTCGGCGTTTAGCGTTGCGTATCATCTGGTTACACCGATTCCTTGCAGCCTTATAAGCCGTCCAGGTGTCTTCACAACGGTCTCTCCTGTACTTGCGAAAAGCCCGGTCCCTGCGCCTCATCGCCATCCGGACACCTCTCGTTAGCCAAGGTGCTGGAGGACGTTTTAACTTTATTTTCCTTATTGGAGCATGTACGTCATTTAGGCCAATGAGATTGTCATTGAAGGCTTTGACTTTGTCGTTTACTGTGGTAGCCTGGAACACATTGTCCCAGTTAAGTAAGGCAGCGTCCTGACACAGCTTTTCTACGTCCATACGACCAAAACAACGCCTCTGCACAACCTTAGGTGGGGATTTGGGTGGTTTTAGGATGTAGGAGAGGAAAATGAGGTCGTGATGAGAGAAAGCAGAAGCTATGTGTTGACCGTAGGAAGAGGCTAGGGTGGGAACGGAGGTTAGGATCAAGTCCAGCCAGGTGTCGTCACCTACCATGTTGTGATGGGTAGGTTGCAGAGGTAAGATGTGCAGACTGGCTGACTTAACAATGTCCAGGAGTTTGGAAGATCTTTGGGTACAAGGGGACAGGAGATCAGTGTTAAAATCGCCCATGATGATATGATGTGAATACTCCGACCCTAAAGATTCCAGACTCATTTCGAGACTGGAGAAATAATTTACAGAAGGAGGACAGTAGACGACACCAAGGACCAATTTGGACCCTTTAACGCAAACTTCGATAAAAATATACTCCGCAGTGGTAGTTGAGTTGGGAGAAGATGAAGACAGAATTTTATAGGGCAAATTACTGCGGAGATAAATAGCTACACCTCCTCCGGTCAACTCGATCATTACGGATCAAGATAAAACCGGGGAGAGGGTAAGTGGTAGAAAGAAGATGCGGCTTAAGCCAACTCTCCGAAACCAGGATAGCATGAACATTAGCGTTAGTGAAAGCCTCTAGCAAGTCGCTGTAATGGCTAGGTATGCTTTGTGCACTAATATGACATACATTAAAATTGCTGCAAGTAGTTTGATTGAAAGTTTTCCTCACAATGTCACCTAATGTATCAGTAAGAGAATGAAAACTCCCATCTAGCGTTACGTTATCAGAACTATCGGCAGAAAAGAAAGAATCATCATCAGAATTCATAAAGTATTATAAATCGACTGCACGGTTAGCGTAGTGGTTTAAGCGGTCGCCTCGCTGCTTGACGCTGCGCGCAGTGTTGTGGGTTCGATCCCCACACGAGACAACACTTTGTGTGATTCATAAATTGTTGTTTCGAGTCTGGGTGTTCATTGTGTCCGTTAGATGTATGTTTGTAAAGTCCCCCGCGACACAGGATTAGGTCCTAGTGCGGGAGTTGTCTTTTTTAAAAAGAAAAAAAAAGAAAGAAAAAAAAAAGAAAAAATATAATATATAAATAATATATATAAATAAACAAATAATATATGAATATAAATTAAAACAATAATAAATTAATAATAAAGAAAGAAAATATATACGTACTTATTTGGTGCAAATATTCTATCCCTGCACCACCCGCCAGCTGACACACAATATAGATGACCAAAAATAAGACAACAAACAAAACGCATAATTAGATACAAGTAATAATGAAACGTAATATATCAATGCAATTTCCGAACGCTACTTCAAATCAACATAACGTCAAAGTGACAATTTCTCATAACTGTTTTGACATTAAGCTACTTAATTGTTTATAATGTTTTAGATTTACAAATAAAAATCCCTGCGATCTTCATATCTACCCCAAATGTAAACATTTAAGTCACAATACATTTTAATAAATATCAATCAAAGTGAAATAAACAAAAAAGTAATGAAGTGGTGGGTAAATTAACTAAAACTGTTGCCTAATGAAGTTATCAAGTTAATGTTTAGAAAAGTGTATGGCGAAACGTTATTGCGAACTACAGCGATAATACTAGAATAGTCAAATACTGTTTACGTTGGCGAGAAATTGCTGCTGAAGTTCCGACGTCATTTTTGCTCGATGTTGAAGTACTGGGGTATTTCTCCATGAGAACGTTGAGCTGCTCCATGGTAGTCAGCTTGTGACGGCTTCCATCTGCGGCTTTTACTATAATTACGCCATCCTGGGTCCAGCATCCTCTCATACCAAAATGTTGGCGGGCTTTGGAGGAGATGGATTGTCGAGTCTTTGTAAGGAACTCCTTCACTGCGACGGCTGAGCCCTTCAGCTTGGCTTTATTCTTCCAAACTGCAGATCTGAATTCCAGGGAAGTGAATCTCACAAGAAGTGGCCTGTGATGGTCTTTGTTGCGTACTTCGATCCGGTGAGAAGTATGGATATTCAATGCCAAGATATCTTTGAGGTCCATTCTATGGATCACATTAATAATAGCGGCTGTACAGTCCTCTCCGTCAACCTCTGCAACACCCAGGAATATGAGGGCTTTTCGTCGGTGCCTAGTCTCCATATCATCAACCAAGGCAGCTACCTCATTAATCTGCTTCCTGAGCAGACTGAGCATAGAAAAAACCAGTTCCCTAAAGGTCCGGAACTCTTCTGCGACTTTGGCTACTGTATCCTTAGCAGGGCCCCCGGTGTGCAGCTGAGCTTCAAGTTCCGCCATTCTCTTGGAAAAGCATTCCTCCAAATTTATTTGTGCAGTTTTTATATTGGCCAATTGAGACATAACTTATCCAGTACAAATCTTCAGTGATATTCAAAAGGTGTGATGCGCTGGCAGGTGGTGTATGTGATTGATTGTAGTATTTACATTACCAGATGTATTGTGCCACAAACGTAAGTACGTTCTAGTTATGCACTATTGCAGTCAATAAAGTGGATATTTATATTAAAAATCGACTATTTCAATAATTAAAGATTTTCGAAAATAATTTTATATGTGATAACTTTTCTACACCTACCGCCAAAAAAGTTATATGGTTTTAATTTATATCATTGGAAAGCTCATTTAATTACACGTCTATTGATATGCAACATATCGGTTAAGTTATCCGAGTTCCACAAACAGATTAGTGCGCAGCGGAAAAGCGTGGGAAAAATTACACTTTACGCGCTCATCTATTTTTGCAAAAAGGGAAAATAGTCACTTGTGCGCGGTCAAGCAGTTAATGCTTCGTATGTGACTCAGCATGATGTGAACGAGTAGACTTTGGCTTGAAGATGAGTCTTTTGGCACCGTGTATATTAAAAGGCATGCAGAGAATTATCACGCGAAAATCTGTCCCAAAGTCACCAAAGTTCTTCATCCATCATCTTCATTTAACTTTTCCTTTACCTTTATCTAATCGTTTTTACACGCAATCTGCCAAATTTAAATTGAGAAGTAACACAAGTTCGGAAAAGCTTCCGTCATTTTAAACAAAATGAAGTTCGAAGGGAATGATAATTAATTGGAATATTTTGGTTCGCGACCTGATGGTTAAGATAGACCTACTGAAGGTACGGTACAGAAGCAATGCATTTGACAAATAATAATACGACTTTATGTTTATGTCAAAAGTGAAAGTCGTCTTGCAAAAGTGCTTCGAAATGTCTTTTTTTATGTCATTGTTCATTACGTCATTTATGTACCTAATGTGCTATGACTTTTAGTGGAACTAAAAGTCATAGAATAAAGTTATACTATTTGTTGAATTCGTCTAATACTTTATTAAGTTTAGCTCCAATCACGCCTTCTCTATACAAATTCACCAACGACATGTCTCGATGAGCTAAAAGTGTTTTAACATCATCACGTATAATTAAAATGAACGGTTAATTGTATCTATCTGCCTCTTTCAATCGCGGTGTTATTGAATATCTGCTTCTATTTGCTCCGACGTTTTGGGATGAATGACGACAGACATGTTCATGGATGACTTCTGCTCTTTAGAGTTACCCAGTATATATTTACTGCACGATTGGTGTAGCCGTTAAAGCGGTCGCCTGGCCGCTTGACACTGCGTCGAGTGTTGTGGGTTCGATTCCTACACGAGACAACAATTTGTGTGATCCATAAATTGTTGCTTCAAGTCTGGGTGTTCATAATCTTAAAGAATATGGACATAAAACAAAAAGAAAACAAAATTAAAAAGAAACAACAATGAAAATTTTGAGTTTAGGCGTCGTAGAATGCCGCTGCATCAATGTCATTGTGATCGTTAGTTGCATATTTTGAAAATCCCCCACGACACAGGAATTAATCCATGTGCGGGTGAGGTTTTTGTGAAAACAAAAACAATACAATACGCTATTCGATGCGAACACTCTTAGACATACCTTAGAATTAAACGCAACTCATCACTTTCCGAACTGTACTCCTTCTCTTCTTGACCTTATTTTGGTGTCTTCTCCTAGTTTTGTCTATAAGCATGGTCAATATACGGCAGATGCGTTTTCCTACCACGATCTTATCTTTCTATCGTACAAAATACGCCCACCCAAAATGAAGCCGAAGGTGGTCTTACAACGCAATTTTGGTGGTATGGATCACGACAGATTGCGCGAGGATGCCAGCAATATTGACTGGGAGCCCTTGTTCACTTCAGAGTGTGTTAATACTAAAGTTCGTATCTTTACTAACAATCTCACTCAGTTATACGAAGTGCATGCTCCAATTCACCCTATTAAATTGAAGCATTTACCAGCACCTTGGCTAACGGAGGACATAAAGAAGATCATGGCAAAGAAAGCCGCCGCCAAGGCAAAACTGAAGCAAAATCCTAGTCCCGTCAAACAAGAAAAATACGTAGCTATTCGAAATCTCTGTAACAAGGTGTGTAGGAAAGCACAACGCCAACACATACAATCGTCCGTTGAAAACGGTGATCCAGCAAAGGTCTGGCAATTTCTGAAAACTTTGGGAGTTGGCAAGACACGTCAACCATCAATCTCAAACAACATCAACATTGACTCTCTTAATACACATTTCTCTTCTTCGTCAAAATTTGATGACAATACAAAAAGAACCACCTTAGCTTATCTTTCTTCCTTGCCAACACCAGATTATTCTCCCTTTCTTTTCACACAATTTACCGCTTGTGACGTTAAGAAGAGTATACTAACAGTTACGCCCAATGCAGTCGGCAGCGATTGTATCAGTCGGAAAATGATCCTTCCCATCCTGGAGGAAATTCTTCCAATCCTATGTCACATCCTTAATCATTCCATTGCCAGTGGTAGCTTTCCATCCGATTGGAAAGATGCACTAATACTCCCCTTACCCAAGAAACCTAAGCCCAGTTCCTTCTCAGATTACCGACCCATATCCATTCTACCCTTCCTGTCTAAAGTCCTTGAACGTCTAGTTCACTCACAACTCAGTTCCTTCCTACATAGAAATGCACTCCTAAATCCCTTCCAATCCGGTTTCCGTCCCGGCCACAGTACTGTCACTGCCTTGGTTCGCGTAACTGATGATATTAGGCTAGGCATGGATAAAGGAAATCTTACGGTCTTGTCCTTACTTGATTTTGGCAATGCTTTTAACACCGTAGATTTTCACATCATACTTGGCATTCTACGCTCTCTTAACGTATCTCCATCGGCAATTGATTGGTTTCATAGTTACCTGTTTGGTCGCCGGCAACGTATACGCATCGAAGACAAACATTCCACTTGGTCAAATACAAATGCCGGTGTGCCACAGGGTGGCGTGCTATCTCCTTTACTCTTCGCGATATTTATTAACTCCATTTCAAACCACTTACTTCCTTCCTACCACCTTTATGCAGACGATTTGCAGATTTATAAGCAAGCTCCCTTAAGTAAGTTAGCAAAAGCCTGCACTACTATAAATACGGACTTAGCGCGGATTTGTGAGTGGACTAAGAACTATGGACTGATAGTGAATGCCGAAAAACCCAACTAATCATTATCGGCAGCCCTAAACTAGTTTCGAAAATCAGTTGGCCCCATCTACCAAAAATCTGTTTTGATGGAAAAGAACTAACTTTCGCCAAAACCGTTAAAAACCTGGGTATATACTTCGACGAAACTTTGTCATGGAGATCGCAAATAAAAGAAACCAGTCGCAAACTGTTTGCATCAGCAGGTTCGTTGCGGAGCTCGACCCCACTGAAGAGCAGCTAGATAAACTTGAGCGTCTCCAAAACTTTTGCATTCGATTTATATTTGGTTTGCGCAAATATGATCACGTCTCTGATTTTCGCAATAAACTCAAGTGGCTGCCAATTCGTCTTCGCAGGAATACTCACACTCTTACATTGTTATATAATGTTCTATTTAATCCTAGTTCTCCCTCTTATCTCAAAGAACGATTTAAGTTCCTTCATGACACACATCTAAGGTCCTTGAGGTCGTCTGAAGATCTTACGCTGAAGATGCCGAAGCATTCTACTAACTATTTCGACAAATCTTTCACTGCTCAGGCTGTGCGCTTGTGGAATGCTTTACCATTAGAAACTCGTAGAGCAGATTCCTTAAATATATTCAAAGGAATGATAAAAAATCAGCATTTAAATCAGTAGGTAACTTAATATGTAGGTAGGTACATTAATGTAGTGATCGTCTATCTTTGACACTTAAATTCGCTGTATCTGTATTATTTGGTATATTCATATTCATTGTATATGTGCTTATAGTATGTATTTATCTGTACTATCTTAGGCAGGTATAACCATTATGGATACTGGTATATATTTATGTATATATTTATATATATGTGTATATATGTATATGTATAATTAATAATTGTATATGTGTATTTTAGAATGTTATTGTAATTTTTGGTTATAGATTTAGTTACATAGCTACACCACCGTCACAAAACATCTAACATCATTTCTGTCCATCCTAAGGTTGCCTGGAAGAAATCGCCTTTGGCGATAAGGCCGCCGATTGTACATAAATTTTAGATTTAAGATACCTTAGAAATGTACTTTATTTTGGTGTACAATAAAGAATATTATCTATCTATCTATCATACCTACTACCGCTTCAGTGGGCGGGGAGCCTTAGAGATGTTTGTGATGAAACGTCATTTCTGTCGTTATTGGATTTATTATAAAGTTATTTTCGATTACTACAACAGCTTCATTAACTCCAACTTCCTATTCAACTTCGTTAATTACTCATTCTGTTTTGAGAATTGAAAATTTTAATAATTGTTCGGGGTTCTATTTAATTGACTATTTTAGCTCATGTTTATTCATATTTGTAAAGCTTGTGTAATTATTTTTTCATTAATATGTTGTTTGAATTAATTATGAGTATTTAATTTGTAAAAAGATATTAGTTTTCTACTAATTTCATGTTATTGGTTGATCAATCTATAATCTGAAATCTGTGTAGGCACTTTTATTGACAAAATTTATGTGCAGATTTTATTGACAAAATATCCACTTATTAAAGCGGGGATTTCCCAAAATACAGTTTTATCTAGCGTGTTCAAACGCGTTTTATTTGTAAATGACAGAGATTGAAATTCGGAAAAAATATATGTTATTCTACAGCATTAGATCTATATTTGTCGGCCATTCGAAACACAATTACTGTCATTTTATACGATAGAAAATAATCGCGAATATAGGTCTGTTTAAACAATTTTGCACGTTTCATTTGAGTTGCATTGGGATTAGAATTTTCAAAAGTATACCAAAAGAAAAGTCATATAAATTTTTCTCGGCCATCACATTATGAATTTTAATATATACAAATATATAATACCGAAAATATGTAATTTCCGACTACTGCCGACGCGCTCTCTCCGGCGTCGTTCAGTCCCGAGCGGGATGATGAAAAAAGTTTTAACCCTTGAGGTACGATCAAACTAAAGGCAAAGTGCCACAAGTGCGAAAGGTCACGTTGCTGCAAATTTGCATTGGCATAGGTTACCGGCAATAAATTAATTATGACACCTTAATATAATTATATCACATAAATTGCATATCATTGTATTGGTTATAAAATCAGCTATCATAATAATAACATGAATTACTACTAAATACTCACTTTTCTGGCAAAACAAGCTTACAAACTTAGAGGTTTGTTTTTTTTCACTCGTTCACACAAACATTTCATCACATATTAATGAATTTCATTACTTGTTTGGTTCATGAACACAAAAACATTATCACATATACCATTAGGTTTTCACACAATACATTATTTATTTGTAACAAACGAATCTAACGCCACTAAAAAATTATAATCCGATCGCGTAACAAAAAGTTCGCCGTGCCAGGCAGCCATATTACTGTTACGAACACTGTGGCTGTGAATTATTTACCATTTGAAACACGATAACAGTGAAAATGTACAACAATGCTAGTATTTAGTTGCTAAAATATGTTTTCAGATAAATAATCTGGGTACTTTTATGTCTTTCATAACTACTAAAAGAATATTTATCATAGAACACTTACGAAAATAGCGAGTTTCAAGAGTAAAAATAGCCCTTCTAAAAAGTTTTTGCCTTTTATCACTGTATTTCTTGTCTTTGTCACGAATAATGTCACTTCACAATTAATATTTATTTCTTTTTGAGTAGATCTATATAAGTATCTTTATAAAATATTCACCGGTTTCTTCCACAAGACAACTTTTATTATAAAGATCACGGAAAAAAACACAACAATGGCGGACGCTTTCGCAACTGAGACACAGATAATTATATTTCAATATTTTTTGGCGCGTTTCGTTTCCCTCACCCTTCTAAAACGATTTAGTTGCATAGAATATGAACTATTCTAATAGTTACTACTTTCGTTTCTTGGTTGAAGTAAAACAAAACGTGAAAAAACCGCGACCAATAGAACGATTTTTAATTGAGCACGACCGTGCGTGCCTCAAACACTTTTGACCCCCAAAATTAGAGCACGACCGTGCGTGCTGTAATCACGTATAGATAGGTAGATTTATGAATTTCCGTATAAGTATATTCAATCTATTGACTATTTCCACCAATAATATCATTGATTTCCACACTATTACCAAACACGGAACAATGGACACCTAATAATATTATCGTATTATTTATCACGCCGAGGAAGAATGCACTGGTGTCACAGCTTAGAAATGTTCGGTAGGTAAGTGTATCAATTTGACTGACAAATTATAACGAAAACTAGAGCCCCAACCCTGTCCAAGAAACGGCGCTGCAAATGTTGGCGGAATGCCCCGCTTATGCGTCCCAGCGCCGTGAACATCACCATCTTAAGCCTTTTCCGACCATTTTGGTGTAGACCTCTACAACAACTTCCGTTCTGTTTTGAGCAGTCTTCAACCAATTACTGCCCGCTATCTTTATGATGTCTTCTTTCCATCTCATTTGCAGTCTTCCAGCTAGTCGATTACAATCCCATGGTTGCCATTTTAATGTTAGCTTGCAACATGTTTCGTGATTTCAGGCTACATATCCGGTCCCTTCTCTTTTGGCAACATCTGATACTAGACTTTCTTTTCGGAGCTATTTATTCGTCTTTCTGTCTCTGAGTGTCACTCCGGCCAGTTTTCTCTCCATTGCCCTTTGAACAACTTCAAAGCGTTTCTGTAGCGCTGCCTCTGTAGTAACCCATGTTTCGGCTCCGTAGGTGAGCACTGGCAGGACGCACTGGTTGAATATTCTTGCTTTTTGTTGCTTCGTAAAAGCAAATGCCAGTTTATCGAAAGCAGCCCAACCCAAATGGATACGTATATCAATCCTGTTCACCTGGTTTGCTTTGCCTATCTTTATTTCTTGCCCTAGGTATAATATACTATTTATTGAAGAATTCTAATCGGGTTCATCCTACTGCAATTGTTATTCCGTTAGAGTTTTCACTGGTCACGTTTCGAATTGGCCGTAAACTGATCGCGACAATTGTTACAGTCGTACCCTCGCTACCTGCCGTGCCCATGGTCTGGTGCGTGATGGCTTGGAACGTCACTGTCTTTTCTGTGAGGCAGTAATGCTTATCAATCAGATACTTCGCTCGTGGCTTACTACCTGCCATTTAAATTGCAACTTGCACATTATTTTAGGCAAAAAATAACAATAATTCCTTAGGATTTATTTCAGGAACAGAATAAATTCTTTGAGCTCGAATATGATCTCACAGACTGCACTTAGAACCTTAGTGTAGTAATAAAAAGTGTTTATTTCGTAATATTCTTTAGTAATTTTAAGGTTATTTTAGTTGGCTGGCACTTTTAGAATTAGCCTAAGGCTGGGTGATCTCCTTTATTATGCATGCACGTGTGTTTGCATGAGTATATTGCTATAACTATTGCCCTGTAATAAACATTTTGTGTATTATTGATCTATTTTCGGTACTTTTTTGACAGAGTAGTATCTTAGAGATTTCACAGTTAAAATAAATATAACAAAATGTAATAATTGGTGATAAAAATTAGCCATGAGTATCTTACCCGTTCTTATTATTGGTTCTATGCCGTTGTTTTGCTGACAGTAGCAACAAATTAATCAATTTATTATTAATCTAATCCTTCTCCCTAAGATTGATATCGAACAATCGATACTTTCGCATTGCGAGCGATCATAAGTTTTTTTATAATTAACAACAAAGATAATGTTCATAATATTACTAATTACTTAATTATTGTCACTATAAACAAAAGCAATTTTGTAAAACTACTTTCGAATTTCATAAAGGTTTATTCAAAACAGAAACGTTGCAAATTATTTATACGCGATAAGTAAGTTTATATTTCAAGTGATATACTGCTTCAATTTTCTATACTATGGCGCGAAAGTATTATACCTACATGGCAGCAGTGGCGTCGCGTCTCGCGTCACGATTGATCGTAGTTATACTCGCGAACTGGGGAAGCGGCGAGCCTCAAAAGCTTTCAGCGCTCGGAAATCCTCGCCTTAAAACCTACGATAGCACTTGCGACGCCACTCTTATGATAGACCTAACCTGTATACAATAAGTTTTACACGATCATCATAACAGTCAGCATCATAAACTGTTAATCAACCAAGTTATTCAAATATGCTTAAAGAATATTGTGTAATTATATGTAATATTATAAGTGATTATTATTTTATTATAACCAGGTAATGTACTTTCCAAACAATAAAAAAAAATATTAAAGCGACTGCCTGTCTGACCTCCGCAACCCGAAGGGATAGCGATATTCCATGGTTTAGACTAGTGTCAGTTTATTTTAGAAGGTACGGACGCCCTGTAACGATTGTCAAAGATCTTCATGACAACCGGGACCGACGGCTTAACGTGCTCTTCGAGGCACGGGACAAGCGATAATTAACAATTCAATACGCACATAACTCCGAAAAGTCATTTGCGCGCCGTGGATTCGAACCCGATACCCTCTGCATGGCAGTCTGTTGGTATCTCCACTAGGCTATCGCTGCATTAAGGCATTAGTAGTAATCTCAGCTGGCACCGACTCCAAAAAAAGTATAATTGTATATTATAGTCCTAATAAAATATTTTTTTTCTAAGTAGGTACTTAGTCCAAAAATATAATATACTTATCTGATTCCTGGTGATAGGTATTTAATTTAGTTTGTTAGTCATATAAAACTATGTGTTGTGTCAGGTATGTGAATTAAGTGGGAGATCTATATGTATAACTCGTATAAGTATTCAGTTGAATAGGTGATGTTTATAAGTAAATTGAAGTAAAAATAACGCAGTTATTTTTTACTTTTTAGTGCTATTTTTCACACATTTTCCAGATTTTTGGAGGCGATTTCTTTTTTGTTATTTTTTTTTATTTCCTGTTTTTTGGTGAATTTTCCTACCTGTACTTATGTGATTTATCGAAATTAAAGATGGGTAGATCTACTAAACGCGCTGCCCATATGACATAGCGCCGTTTAAATGAAACTAGCGAAGAAAGGGAGAAACGTCTATCTCAAAGTAGGGAATCTCGGTCCAAGGCCATTTCAAAAGAAAGTAGTGAACTGCGTGAAAAGAGGTTATTACAAATGCGGGCTTACAGTGAAAAAATATTAAATCGTGAAAACACTGAAGACGTAATCATCGTCTCAGTTTGATCCACGAACGTTTATCAAATGAGACGGAGCAACGTGCTCACCGTCTCAATTTGATACAGGAACGTCTATCCAACGAGACGGAGGAGCAACGTGCTCACCGTCTCAATTTGATTCACGCACGCCTATCCAATGAGACGGAGGAGCAACGTCATCATCGTCTTGGCTTGATCCACGATTGCTTATCAAACGAAACGCCCGAAGATCGTTTATATCGACTTCATGTAATGAGACAAGCCAGTCAGCTTCAAAGAAATATAGCGAGTGAGGAAGCTTTTCAAACGGCAATTTTTTGTTTTTGCTCATGTTTTATGCGCTGTTTGTAAAAGAACTATTTACCCACAACAGCATTTCAATTTACAAACATATGTGTATAGTATGCTTTTGCCGGAAGAATTAGTTGCTTTAAGTACAATATGTATGAGCTCCCGCTGTTAAAATAATATCAGAAAGAGAAAAAATCCACCAACTGCATATTGGAATAAAATGATGCCCGCAGAAATACCGCTTGAATTAGACAACCTGATGAATGTTGAAGAACAGTTTTTATGTCGTGTAGTACCATTCTCAAAAATGGTTAAACTTAACAACCACTTTAGTCAAAATTGGTGTAAGGGGCATGTAATTTTATTTGCAAAGGATGTTGTAGAAATTGCTGAACAATTACCACTGACACCAAACCAAGCTGGTTTACTTTTTGTTGTAGAAAGTTTCGAAAATCTTTCATACTGTAAAGAATTTGTCGTAGACATGCAAAAATTAAACCAAGCTTTAACCTGGTTAATTTACGGTTCCTAAGGGTCGTAGCGTGATGTTACCATATAGCCTTCTGGCATAACTGACTGACTGACTGACTCGTTGGTCTCGCAGCATAAATGTGCGCGTTGGATTGGGAGGTCCCGGGTACGATTCCCGGGTCGGGCAAAGTGTTATTGGATTTTCCGATTGGAAATTCTCAGTAGCAGCACGAAGTCTGGTAATGTGCCCGGTACGGCAATAGGCTCGCCCTCCGTTACGTGGAACCTAAAAAATTCCTGGCGAAATGTGGGTGTAATATTACACCTCTGCCTATCCGTTCGGTGATATAGGCGTGAGTCTATATAAAAAAAATACTATTAGTTATTCTGTGATTTATAATTAAAGTTATTATATTATTATGTATAAGCTAGCAGTTGGTGGCTTCGCTCGCGCGTAATGACGGACTTTCCATATAAAAATTCAACCCCTGTTTCCAAACACGCGTAAATACATGTTCACTTATTTCTAATCAGAAGCTAGTATATGAAATTTCACTTCGCATAAAAACATTCAACCCTTATTTCACCCTTTTAAACGGTAGGTTTTAGAAATCGCTAAAACACGCAACTATTTGTTTTATTTTTAAGCCGAAGTTTGCACAAAAATGACGGACCTCATAAATTTTTTGTACCCCTATAATTATGACCCTCTTAGTTGTTAGATTAAAAAAAATCTAAATTGCGTGTTTACTTTTTCTAACCAAAATATGTAACTATGAAAATCCATACTTATTGGGTGCTTACGTCATAAAATACATCGACTGTCAACATTTCAAGTCTCTATATAGGTAATTGTTCAGCAAAATATGTAACTATGAAAATCCATACTTATTGGGTGCTTACGTCATAAAATACATCGACTGTCAACATTTCAAGTCTCAAGCCCTGGTTTTGGCTCAGCCCAAGCCAAAAAAAAAACCCGGTTTCATCAACATCTGATAATGAAGCCCGAAGTAGGCCCGTTCGTTGCGACTTTTCTAGTGTCCACTGATGAAAAATTACAGCAAATGCTTAATTTGTTTACTTGGATGACATAATTTTTGAGTTATAAACTCAAAAACTATGTCAACTATGAAACTATTGGATTGATTTTGATAAAATTTATATGGGACACACCTGAAAGTATATGCTTTCAAACAAAAAAAATAATTTTGGAAATCGGTCGATAAATAACGGAGTTGTGAGGTAACAAAAAAATACAGCCGAATTAAGAACCTCCTCCTCTTTTTGGAGTCGGTTAAAAAATAAGCCACGATTCTGTTCATTTAAAAATTGCCATCTAGACGATGGCAATTAGGATTTTATCAGTAGTAGCCACTAAACCATAATTCATGAATTAAGCATTTTAACGCCACAAAAATTTTCACAAATTAAATGGAAAAGGATGATACTTATATCAAACGGAACCAAAGAGTCATAATCCTTGCTAGGACGGTCTTGCATAAACCGGACCTTTTTATTAAAAAGCTTATCATTGAGGAATTATGCGTTTGCCCATTCTCTCCGACCTAATCCTCTTAAGCCAAGTGATTTGCCTTGTTATTTACAGTCAATTAGATTAAATAGTTCTGAAAATTAAATTTGTAAATTACTTTGGCTTAGATTAGTTTTGGATTAGTTCTACTCTTCATTGAGTTATCTTTAACATTCTAATGTATTTGTGTAAGAATAAAAAAACGTAACGTATGACATAGTGGTTTACGTGGGCGCCATCGCTCATGTATCGCGTGTTCGATTCCCACTTGGGATAACACTTTGAGTGATTGTTGTTCCGCAAATTGTTGTTCTGATTTTAGATATTCTTTACATCTGCTGTTGTTATTATTAAAATTAACTTGCATCACCATCATACATTAGTACATCACAGGAATTTATTCTAGAACTAGCTGTGCTCGCGGCTTCACCCGCGTGGAAGTCGGTATCCTTTAAGTATCCCTTTCTGTGGCCTTGATAATGTAAAATAACATAATGATCGGTTGATGAAACTCACACTCATAAGTTTCTTACTTACTGTATTAGAAAAGTAGTAAGCTGTAGGTACCCGCCACCTAAACTCTTAGCTCTATCTTTTAATTTTAATAAATACCTCTCTACCGACCAGTTGTAATCCAACGCGTCGCGCCCGCCGTCAAGGCAAAACGCTTCCATTTTAAATGAAAACCGTAAACGACTCCAACAACTATTTGCAGCGCACTGTCTTTCGTTAGTTAAGTGAACTTGCGATAATTTTATCTACAACGCCTCTGTGTACACAACATTTTGTGTGACGTTGTCCGGAGCGTGAACAAACAGTTTGAAACCTTGAGTCGCTTACCCGGGAAAGGGCCACGTAAAGTTGACCATGCGAGAAACTCTCGTAAGATCCACGCCAACAATTTTTAGCGTCTGCCCTTGAGCTTTGTTTATTGTCATTGCAAAACAGACACTAACCGGAAATTGTATCCGTTAAATTATACATTATATCCGCATTCCGCATTGGTTATTAAGGGCCTCGAACTCAATTTGGGCAAAGTTTATTTAACTTCTTCACTAATATTTATATTGTCAGCGCTGGATCTTAACACCGACTTTTAATTTTGCCAGTGGCCATCTAGGGGCAAAAGTACCGCTAAAATTAAAATTTTTAGTAAAACCAGATGGCACCACTGGCAAAATTTAAAGTCACTGTTAAGATCCAGCGCTGACAACATAAATATTAGAAAAGAAGTTATAATCACTTTTGCCTAAATTGAGTCCGAAGGATTTGATAACCATTGCGGATATAATTATGTATATTTTAAATTACGACAACTTTTGATAGAATAAACGGATTCTGATAAACTAAAGACTAAATGTTAACCAAAGACACAAACTATGCGTTTGTCATTATCTCGATACAAACAATTTAGAGTGTTGCTTGAATTCAAGTTTATTAAATTAATTGAATGACACTGCTAGGCTCCCATAGGTGATAGCGTGATGATTGTTGTCCAAGATTGTAATCGGGTCTTTAGGTAATATATTGGTAAAAACCGCATCAAAATCCGTTCACTGGTTATTGCGTGATGATTTAACAAACATACATACAGACAGACAGACAGACAATAATTCCAAAAAAAATTGTTTAGTGTTCTATATCGATAACATGTCACAATCCAATTGAAATTTTGCAAAAATATTCAATGTACAGGCAAAGTGCTCTTTGAGTTTTATTATAGTATAGATAGATAGATGGCTTCCAAATTATATTGAAAAATTCCTGTCATTTCGGCACTAGAAATAATAATATAGAACGTGTATAAGTTCTGAAACATGAAACACACTCTCGGAGCCAAACTATCCGTAGTTAACCCAGTTTTATAAGCATTTGAGCAATCGATCATGCACGGTTACCTATAATACGCGTTTACAGTAAAGTTATATCTGTCCCAATACACCTTATTAGGCACACAAGATTTAAAACCTTTATCACTGTGATTTATTTCATAGGTATTTACGAGGTTGTTTTTTTAATCTGTGGGCCTGATAGGATCTGTATTGTGGTAGATTGATCCTTTACGAGTAACAATTTTTTTTTAATATATTTTTTTTATAGTAATAGGCGGCAAACAAGCAGACGGATTGCCTGATGGTAAGCAATTACCGCCACCCATGGACACAAGCAACACCGCAGGAGTCACAAGTGTGTTGCCGCCCCTAGGGTTGGGAAAAGGGATAGGATAAGGAGTGGGATGGGGGAGAAGGAATAGGGGCTAGGGCTTCCGGCACTCTCACTCACCGAACGAAACGCAACAGTTTAGGTACTGTTACTTTACGTCGATTTCAAAAAATGTGTTTTCACTCGAACACTTTGAAACAAAACGGGGAAATTAATTTCATTTGAGAGATTTATAAATGTTCGATAGGTTCCTTTATTTTAGGCGCGAAAACTGTTACGTGTGAGCCGTAATTTTAACCCTTGAACCCATAAAATGTTACTGGTCTATAGGCCTTTTGATTAGCGACCCTGATTGCTGAAAGGTAAGCCGAAGGTCGTGGTTTTGATTCCTAGGACGAATCTGTGTGATAAAGCACGATACTTTTTATGGGTCTTAGTATATCAATCGTTTAGAACTACGTATGTTTCTATTTCGGACTTCACTTTTGTATTTATCAGTTGCCTGCCTGTCATCATTCAAGTAGGTACTGTCTAGCTAAATAATGATACTATAAACAGAGTTTGAAACTTTTTGGAGGAAGCATACAATTTACGAAAGAAAATACGCATACAAGTTTTCAACGGAAAGTTGCTTCTATCTCAACATATTCTTGTAAATTACCTACCCTAAAAGTAATTCAGTATTTCAATCACTACTCCCAGTAGTTTCAGCCACTCAACTTTTCCTTTCATACCTCACCCCTCAAGCCCATAAGTAATTCGCGGCCAAGATTCAAAGGGTGAAAAGAAATGTGGAAAATGACTAACAGACAACATCGCTTCTACCCCAGACGTCATTGTAAGAAATTGCCCTATATCAGATTAGGTAATAATGTGTCAATAATTGAAACGTATATCGGTTAAGTTCACTGGAAGAATGTTGGTTTACTGAAACGTCTGTGGCTTACTGGAATCTAGATGGATATACGATGCCTTCATCTTTTCGTGTATTACGACTATATTATCATGATTAATCATGCGGAGATAAATCTACTAAGCCGTAAACAATTTCAACATTGATTTGTATTTTATTGATCGTGAACATTTTATCTTGACATATGCCAAAAGTCGTGGCCATCAACGATCAATTAGCCAAGAGCCTACACAACCACCTAGTAATGCTTAAGGTATAATGCAGAAGGCAGTCCTTCTGGACACGACACTTATTGCGAGGGTGTTGCTCTCTCAGGAACTATAATAATCATCAGCTTGAGCCCTATTACCGATACTAGTGAGGCTCTCAAATGCTTTTATATTTTTAAGTGACTTCTTTGCATGATATGCTTGTGATAGATGTTGCCCTATATACTGAAAGCTAGTGAGCGGAACCCGAGCTGCGAACCGTCTTGGCTGCACTAGGGATCAAGCTAGGACGTTGATGATGATATATTATTGTATCCAGGAGTAAACAGCAACAGGATGATGATGATGATGATGATAATGAAAAATTTAATAATAAATGCAATGTTTTAAATTACATTTACATTATAGTATAGCTATCGGAAACTGCGGCGGCTTATTCCACGTAAAAGTCAGCCATTTCGAAGTCGAATTTATTACCTGGTGAAATTTAAAAGCAGCCGTTCTTAGAATTTATTTCGTACAACATTTTATTCAAATATGTTCAAGGATTCAATCATGTAAATTTATTTAGACTGGCAGAAATGGTCGACCTAGATTATTATTTTTACACCACAATTGAGGCAGAAACACATGAATCCACTGCAAACGTAGGCACACAGTATTTTTCTACGGCTGAAAAAATAAAACGGCTAGACTAGTGAGGGCGAGAGAGCGTCGTCTCAATCGCTTTTACCCACACTGAAGATTCTATTGCAATAGGTAGATGTTCTGTGAACCTTACAATCTAGGTTAAACTATTCAAGCTAAAAGCACAAGGTTTGGTGGATTCGGGAGCTATTTTTAGATAGCTTCGTTTATTCGATCTTTGATACATGAATGTTTATGTAACATTTTTTGTTGACGTTTTCCAAAAATTGGAAAACTTTTGATTCTTAAGGATATGACGGCACTAATCATACGTCTGATAGTAAAATAATAATAAAAGGCACAAAGTTGAATTATTTAGTAACAATCATGTACTTCTAAAACTCAACGCAATGTCGTAGCGAACACTATCACTTTTTAAACATCGTGCGTTGAATTTCCACAATGCTTTGTGTATTTGGAAAAATAAGGTGAAGAGGTGCTCTCCAACTAAAGAAGGGATCATCTGACCAGGCTTGGTGATCGAGCCTAGTGGACTACAGTCCGAAAAAAGTATTTAAGAACTTGTGTAATTCAATTTTTCAATTGCGCGATGCAGCATCTAGTTCCGTTGTATTCGTTAGATGTCACCACTGTACGATAGATGCTCTCAGTTTTATGTATCTACTGCTACATGTGGTCGCTCACAATGCGCCTTATCAGAAGGCTCAAGGTCACTCAGAGGGCGATGGAGAGAGCTATGCTTGGAGTTTCCCTGCGAGATCGAATCAGAAATGAGGAGATCCGCAGTAGAACCAAAGTTGCCGACATAGCTCTCTGGATAGCCAAGCTGAAGTGGCAGTGGGCAGGGCACATAGCTCGAAGAACCGATGGCCGTTGGGGCAGAAAGGTTCTGGAGTGGCGGCCACGTACCGGACGACGCAGCAGAGGTAGGCCCCCCGCAAGGTGGACCGACGATCTCGTCAAGATCGCGGGCGGCGGTTGGATGCGGGCGGCTCAAGACCGGTCTGTGTGGAGAGCCTTGTGAGAGGCCTATGTCCAGCAGTGGACGTCGTTTGGCTGATATGGTGATGCTACATGTATCACAAATATTTGTACTGCGCCGTGTTCTTTGTACCCGTAGTTTGAACGTTTGTAAGGTCCGCAAACACAATCATTTATCCGAGTGCGGGCGTTGTCGTTCCTTAAAATAGTCTTTTAATATTAAAATATTCCTTTCATTTTCTTTATCCACGTCCTTCTGTTTACCATTTTCATATGTATGTGAAGCTATCTTTTGATACTTTGTTTAACCTTTATCCTAACATTGCGCTTTCACAACAACGACCTTTTACCGCTAAACAGTACTTGTAATAAATCGTATAATACCAACCATCCTGAAATAGATTACTCTAGATAATCGGTCGACAGTCAAACCGCCTTATTGAAGGGGCGTAATATAAATTGGTTGGTTGGGACTCGTTCATACGCGACGTTTTTACTTACGTATGTGGGAGAGAAATCAATCGCATCTTCAACAGTATGTTCGATTTAGATATTTTGCCAACAGTAAGGAAGAGCTTTGGGAATTCCAATTTTCTTGATGTTATAATATACCTAAATGTGTATTTTCTTGAGGTATGATAAAGATTTTAGAAGTTGAGATCATTTATTTTTCTTACAGTAACGTTTGTTATATTATGTTTACTGTACTATTTATATCATAGATAATTATGTGACACCAATATTTTATTATTTTCGTCGGGTCAATCAATCCAATTTTGATATTAGAGTTATATGTATTAATATCAATAATAAAAAATAATTAACGTGTATACTAGTAATATAGCAGTCACCTTATTTTTTATTAATCGACGTGTAGTAATTTAATATTTATTCATTTATTTATTTATTAAACCTTCTGCAATACAATTTGCACAAGGCGGACTTAATGCCAAAGGCATTTTCTACCAGTCAACCTTAGGGTGATGCAGACATGATAGTGGCAGTTTGTTTTAGAGACTAAATTAAGAAAACTAAATATAAAAATAGAATATGATTCAAGGTAATACATATTTGCGAATATGAACGCCCTAAACATACATACAACATACATACATACATATATGTGAACAAATATACACGTTTAAATACCTATATTAATTATATATTAATAAATATGTATAATATCCTATAGTAAATATATAAATTCAATTCTTTATTCATAAACAATTTTTACATTGTGCTTGAAATAATATAGACATTCTGATAAAACACAGCAATATATTTTGGGATAAACAACGAATAAATAGGTACATTTGTATATTAAAAGGACTAAACATTTCTCACAAGAAAAGCAAACGCTTTATTTTTATAGATGCTCTTGCAGTGATGAATTTTATTATCATATTTTATAATTTAATATTCAAAATGTATCTTTGTAATGGCTATGCCTATACGTACTTTTAAACTACCACGATTTGTACACATACTAATGATTATGTAACGGGTGCATCTGTGGTAGTTCCTACATCGGGCAAACAAAAAGGACCATCGCCGAACGAGTTAAAGAACACATCACAGCCGTCAAAAACTGACAAACCACCAAGTCGGTCATAGCTTGTTGGAGTCAGGATCCAATCACTGGATTGAGCTACATCGGCCTCAGGTTCTCTCCACAGACCGTCACTATTTTTCAAGAATAGCACGGGAAGCGGTTGAAATCAAAAAGCACGCAAATTTCAACCGGGAGGATGGTTACCGTTTATCTACATCTTGGAATTCTGTCATCAGCAAATGTAGACACCGACGAGGTGATATTACGCGCCAGTGTGAAGATACCATTAGTGTTGTGTGTCGAGTACCGAACTTATAAATGTTAATAATTGTTAAGACCAAGTGATGAAACCCCATGAGGCTGGTGAAACCCATGCTGAAACGTCGGGGCAAATAGAAAGGTATTTCATCTTTCTTTTCGTTTAGTTAACATGTTTCAGACCCGTTACATAATCATTATTAAATGCCTATACGGTCGAAACATACGGGTGCTTCCCTGATATCTGTTTTAAATTTGGCTCTAGAAGTTCTTGGAGCCAAATAAAAACAACAACTTTCACATGTCTGTATTTTCTTTTATTTGTAATTTGGCAATCTTCAGCGTTGAATTGAATTGCATTTTAGTTGACAAACGTGCTTTTGTTATACTAGAACCGGATGAAAGTGAAGTAGAACGAATTATCATATCACTAAGACATATCTCAGCAGCAGGGTGGGACGGTATAAGCACTGAAATACTGAAAACCTTTAGGCATATACTGATACCTCCATTAACCCACATTTTTCCAATTTGCCTGTCCGAAGGAATCTTTCCCAAATGTCTCAAAAAGGCAATAGTAATTCCTATACACAAATCAGGGCAAAAGGATCATGTAACTAACTACAGGCCAATCTCACTACTACCTTCGATATCTAAAGTACTCGAGAAAATTATAAACAATAGATTAGTTTCATATATTGAAAATAACTCCCTCCTCTCCCACAAGCAATTTGGCTTCAGATCAAAGTTATCTGCAGCAGATGCAGTACACACCTTGACTAATTATATTTCCGAGGAACTTGGGAAAAGTCAACAAGTAATTGGCATCTTTCTTGATCTGGCAAAAGCATTTGACACTGTATCAATCCCACTGCTTCTTAACAAATTGGAGTCCTTAGGAATAAGAGGCACACAGTTAAAACTGTTTAGAGACTACTTACGGGATAGGTATCAATGTGTCAAAATAGACAACGTTATCAGTTCCGAATTGCTATTTCCCCAATTCGGCATTCCACAAGGAAGTGTGCTCGGAAGAACCCTCTTTCTAGTTTATATAAATGATCTCTGTAACCTCAACCTATACCATGGTACAATTGTTACGTATGCTGACGACACAGCGCTTCTTTTCTCAGCTAACACCATTACAAAAGCTCAGAAGTATGCACAACAAGGGCTTAACGTAGTAAATAATTGGCTTAAACAGAATCTACTAACCTTAAATGCTGATAAGACAAAATTCGTTCAATTTTGCATGCGTAACACCCAAGCACATAATAATTATTTTCACATATATAAACGTAACTGTAATCTTAATTCAAACAACATTTGCACCTGTCCAGAAATAAATAGCACTACTAATATTAAGTGTTTAGGGGTCATATTGGACGAACCCCTTTCCTATAAACAACATATCGCCACTTTAACATCTAGAATACGAAAACTATTATTTTTATTTAAAAAACTGCGCTTACCTACCTCATTATACAGATGTACAAGGCATTGTGTCAGTCCATAATCCAATACTGCATTACCTCTTGGGGAGGTATAGCAAAATTTCTAATGCTCTCTATAGAGCGAGCGCAAAGAGCCCTTCTTAAAGTGGCCACCCGCCGACCTTACCGATTCTCTACAAGGCTTCAATATGAATCATGCAAAGTGCTAACAGTTCGTCAACTGTTTATATTGTACACTGTACTAAAACAGCACACTGCGCTTACGTATAACGCCAACCTTACTAACACCTAGAGACGGAAAGATACTGTCTGTAGTTCAAACTCTGAATCAAAGTTTGTCTTTACTCATAGATTTTTACATTTCTGGGTCCCTATCTTTATAATAAAATAAACAAAGAAACGCCCATTTATGACCTAAATTATGTAGGATCGAAACAATGCACATACACTATCAGTATTTACAAACACTGAAATATGATCAGACCGAAGGACTGCTGACTGTGGTCAAATAATCTTCTTTCTCTTAGCGTTATCCCAGTTTCGGTTTGGGGTCCGCTTTCTAGTCTAACCGGATTTGGCTGAATATTAGCTTTTCCACGGAGCGACTGCCTGTCTGACCTCCGCAACCCGAAGGGATAGCGATATTCCATGGTTTAGACTAGTGTCAGTTTATTTAGAAGGTACTGACGCCCTGTAACGACTGTCAAAGATCTTCATGACAACCGGGACCGACGGCTTAACGTGCTCTCCGAGGCACGGGACAAGCGATAATTTACAATTCAATACGCACATAACTCCGAAAAGTCATTGGTGCGCGCCGTGGATTCGAACCTGATACCCTCTGCATGGCAGTCTGTTGGTATATCCACTCGGCTATCGCTGCCTTGTGGTCAAATAATCATAGGTTTCATATTAATTTTAAAATAATTAAATAATTATAAGTAGGTATATTTTTATTTAGAAACATTAATACGTTTAATATGTTTATAATAAATATTGTGATGAATTAACTCAGATCAAAATTATGTCCCCCCCGTGGGATCTCCACCTTGTCGTGGTGGGGGGGCTCAGTAACCGTGGATTGGTCACCCGCGGTGAAGCTAAGAGGGATCCAGGAGGGGGCGCTCCGCGTGGGCTTGGAGGGGCCTGCGCAGGATGCGTCCAACGGTGCGGGTGCGGGGGACAGTTCTGTCTGTCCCTCGCAGTCGGGTGCGGTCGCGGGAGAAGAGGCGTGTCGGTGTTGCGTTGCCGCGCGCCCTATCTCCCGCGACCAAATGGGGGCGCACCATTCGATGCGTCGCGGTGGGGCCGCAGAGGAAGAGGAGATGCGGTGTTGCGTTGCCGTCCTCCCTATCCTCTGCGGCCGCTGGGCGTTTTGGCGGCGGAGTCCAACACCTTAATCCGTCGCCAAGGGGGTTTTGTACGGGGCCCGCCTGACCATCTGGCGGGCCAATACCCGTCGGAGGGTGGCGACGAGTGCTTTGGTGATGCCCCACCCTCCGACACACGGGTACATGGCGGAAGTCGAGGTGGTTTTTAGTGGAAACACCACATACTCCGGCTCTTATTTCCCCCAAGAGTCGGAGATCCGAAGGGATTTTCCACCTCGTAAAACAAAAAAAAAAAAAAAAAAAGATCAAAATTATGTACTGTAAGTGCCTTTAACACCTGTGGCACAGGTTTACCCTAGTACAAGTACCTCATTATTTTGCCTAAATTACTTTTTAAGAACTGTATATATATTTTTGTTATGAATTGAAAATTTATAATTTTTTTTTTTTTAATATAATATCATCGCTAGCAGAGTCAAACATAATAAAGCTAGAAACATATTATCATTAGGACAGCCTGCGGGTTCCTTCTGTAAAGTAAGTCTTCACTAAGAAGGTATATACTGCCCGAGGGGATAAATAAGGGAATAGAATCTGTTTCTAAATCTGCTGACTGTGAAAATACGGACAAGAGCAAGCTGAGAAATATTTTAAATGTCTTTTTGAGTAGGTACAGTACTTTGCATAGTCCTTTTTTTAATTCATTGCCATAAAATATTACTGAAACACTTTAATAAAATGTACAAGTAGGTACACCTCGAAAGGTTGACGCGCGGGTTCTTGTTGTACGTACGCGTGTGTAACTACACAACACACATGCGCGCGTATATCAACTTTGATAGCTCCCTGGTTGATCCTGCCAGTAGTTATATGCTTGTCTCAAAGATTAAGACATGCATGTCACACTGCAAGCCATATTAAGGCGATACCGCGAATAGCTCAATATATCAGTTTAGGTTCCTTAGATCTTACTCAGTTACTTGGAGGCACTTGTACACTTAATCAAAGTGATTCAGTACAGTACACTGTGAACCTACATTTAAAACGAAATGTGTGGTGTTATCAAATTTATTTTGATCGATCTATACTAACATGAATAGCAGATTCTATTTATATTTTCTCTTGTGTCTGTTGATGAAGCTTATATACTCCTACGGTGTTATTATATAAACTATTATGTAAAATTGGTATTATGAAACTTTAACATTTATGGCTCCCCCGCGTAAACTATTTTTACTTTTACTTACGGATTAAAAAAAAAACGTAACATTACCTACTTAATACCGATCTACTGCTGACAGAATATAAATTTTCTAAGAACTCAGAAACCCTACTCATCCAAGGACGATCCTCTCAGGAATATCATTTATTTTTTACACGGAATCAGTTGATTTTGAACCCTCTTTAGTCGGCGTATTCTTCGAATATGACCTACAGACATATAAATTGGAAAAATAATATCTTTGATATCGCGTTATTGAAACTTTTTTTTAATGGGTATCTTGTGCGAACGGCGCCTAAATTCTACAAAGTTAAATAAAAAGTCGGAGTAAGTATTACTGCGGGTATTTCCCCAAGGTATCGTGATACTAAACTTACAGGTATGAAGGTTAAGTGCGGTGATCCGTGGCGAAAGCGTTAGTCACCAAAGGCGAGAAGAGTAATTGAAGTATAACTGGTAGTACTTTTGAATCAAAGTTACTTTATTACTTTGAAAGCCTGTCTTAACCTTAAGGATATTACAGATTTTTGATTAAAGAAAATTTAAATTTGAGTGTTGAGTTTAGCTATTTCAGAAATCTTAGTACAGCATGAAAGTTTGCAATGTATGACAATTTTAACATATAACATAACATAACATATCTTCACGCCTTTTATCCCCGAAGGGGTAGGCAGAGGTGTATTACACACCCACATTCGCCAGATATGTTTCGGTCCCAATGTAATAGGAGGCGAGCCTATTGCCATCTACCGGGCACATTTTTAAGCGAGCGATAATTAATATTTTTATTTTCATACACACATAACTTCGAAAAGTCATAGGTGTGTGCCCGGGGTAACTGAGGATCGAACCCGAGACCATCGTCTCGGCAGTCCGTTACGTACACCACTGGGCTATCGCCGCCTCAACAATTTTACTCGTAAATTTTGTGAAATATTTTGTTATATATATATATATATAAGTGATTCTTGGTCAGAGTATTATTAATTTTGGAGCTCCGTAATTCAAGAAGTGAAATAATTATAATCCTTATCACTCTGTTGTCCGGCCGTCTGTCTGTCAGACCCTTTTTGTCGTGACAGACATGCCGTATCTAAAGGGAGTTACGGACAAAGTTGGAACAGTACTCAAGAAATACTCCATCAAGACTGTATACAGTCCGCTCTCTAAGATAGCACATAATCTCCGTACCACAAAGGATGTCATTCCTTTCCAAACACCTGGCGTCTACAAAGTCGATTGCAGCTGTGGTAGTTCCTATATCGGGCAGACTAAGCGTACAATCGCTGAAAAAGTAAAGGAACATATCGCAGCTGTAAAAACCTACATATTAATAAGTCAGCGATAGCTGAGCATTTGTTGGAGTCTGGACCAAACCACTGGATAGAACTGCATCAAGCACAAGTCTTATCCACCGATCGTCACTATTAATCCAGGATAGTACGTGAAGCGGTAGAAATCTTGATTTCTAATTTCAACCGGGAGGATGGATATAGGTTATCGGCTTCTTGGAATCCATTCATCAGCAAATGTAAACACCGCCGCAGTGATAAATCTCAACAGGGTGTAGACGTCATTAGTGTAGTGTGTCGAAGTACCGACATTGTGAACTTAAATAAAAACCAAGTTAGGGTAGGTGCCGCAACCCGCACTTCCACAAGACGGCGCTGAGCTCTCATCAGTCTCCTCGCAACCACGCTCGGTGCAAGACGAGTGAAACGCCGGTAACAAATAGGTATTTATACCTTAAATAAGTTAAAAATTTGCACCCAACCTTTTTATTTTTATCCAAATGCGTCAGAAAGAGAATAATGTTTATTTGTTACTTGTATATTGTATTCAATGCGTGTGGTGACGGATTAAGAATACGAAATGTCACCACACCATATCATCCCATGGGTGTCGTAAGAGCCGATAGAGGGAGCATATTATGCAGAGAACAGCACTGTAAGAGAAGGAAAACTTGATACAAACCCTATACCAACCCGTTTGGCCAGCGTGGTATAGTAGGCCAATTCCTCCTTCCAAAGGAGAGTCCTCGTCCAGCAGTGGACTGTTAAAGGCTGATGATGATGTATATTGTATTCATAGTTCAGGTACAGTACTTTAAGTACTGTATCTGCTTTGTAATGATCTACACTAATACAATAAAGCTGAAGGCTTAGTTGTTTGCGCACTAATCTCATGAAGTACTGGTTCGATTTAATTTATTATTTTTGTGTTCGATAGCAGATTTATCAAGGAATGTTATAGGCTATGTAACATCACGCTATAAGCCATGGATGCGGAGCAGTAGCACTTAATAACGCGGGCCGCGAGCTTAGCTTGTACAATATATATCTGAATGTCATTATGATCGCCCTAGCGTTATCCCGGTTGCATCCAAGACTTGCACGCCTTGGAGTCCGAGGTCCGCTTACTGGTCTAACCAGATGTGACAAAATATCAACTTTTTCATAGAGCGACTGCCATCTGACCTCCGTAACCCAAAGGAATAGCGATATTCCATGGTTTAGACCAGTATCCGTTTATTTGAGGGTACTGACTCCCCGTAACGACTGTCAAAGATCTTCATGATAGCCGGTACCGACGGTTTAACGTGCTCGCCAAAGCATGGGGCCAGCGATAATTAACAATTTAATACACACTTAACTTCGAAAATTCATTGGTGCGCGCCGTGGATTCGAACCAGATGCCCACTGCATGGCAGTCCGTTGATATGTCCACTAGGCTATCGCTGCCTTATCTGAATGTATACCTCCTAATACTGTACACTGCAAATAAGTAGTGACTCAAAAATAATGAAAACAATGTGACGTTAGGGGCATAACAATCTTGGACAAGCTCTTCTCCAAGCATTCATGGCATCGGTCTTACACGGCACCTCAGAGACGACCAGTGTTGGTGCTAAGACTTTCCTGGTCAATCCTGCAGTGCTGTGGACCGAGGACAGGAATGCTGGTAGGCTAACATCCGAAATTTTGCGAACGCCGAGGCCGCCAAAACGTACAGGTAAGGACGCCTGTAGCCATAATCGGTCATTCAGTACTATATTCAAAATTTGACTAAGAGTATTTTGTATAATTTTGCCCATTTCAATGGGTAGGCTCGAATTTTTTCAAAAAGGCGAAGCTCGAATAGCGTGGGTAAATTTAGGCACGAATAGACAATACCGAATTACAGTGAAAGCCAAATGAATGTTAATTTTGAGGAGCCTGTCAGAAATTTCACTAAAATTTTGTTTTTTTTCATGAATCGAAACCTTCGTCTAAAATCGGGGACCCAAGGAGGCGAAGCGAACTTTTTTCAATGTGAGTTATATTGGGAGTCAGAAATTGAAATGTGGAGAGTATAGATGATTTGTTTAAATTGTCGTTTATGAAAATTTCACATTTACTTGGATTTAGGTCTAAGCCTATGGATGAAAATTTAGATTTTAAGAAAGCCAGGTCTTGATAAACAGACTGTACATCTCCTCCCAGGGTTCGATCATCTAGGTACCAGTATTAAATTTTGAATTTAACTGGCTGATGATTGGGTGAATAGCTAAGCTAAAAATGAGTGGATAAGATGGTCACCTTGTTGACAGCCAACGGCGGATTCCAAAAGATTTTCCTTGAAGATCAATTTTGAAGGGTTTCTGTAACACTGCCAAAGGAAGTTGCAAATTTTGGGTGTTTCAATTTTAACTTGTGTCAACAAGGTGTCCCGGTTCACTGAGTTAAAGGCGTTCTTTAAATCAACCTTCAAGATAACCTCACCCCAATTACAGCCAAGGTACGTTGACAGGGCATGTATGCAGCCTCGCAACCCCCCTTGGATCCAAATCCGAGTTGCTGGGGTTGCAATTTATTACCTAAGTTGGTATTATAATAGCGGCAGCATATCTTGGCTGCCATACGCCTGTACGTACACCCCACGGCAATGGGACAAATGCCACCGTTCCTCTTTCGCAAGGCACAGAGATTTTCGCCGTACAAAATAGGGACGATGTCATCGTTCACACTGCCGGAGAGCATAAGGTTGATTAGAGCGTTAGCTCCCTCAAAAGCGCGTCCCCAGCAGCTCCGGCGCTCACACACACGAGATCCTTGAGGTGCTGTGGTTTTAAGCCGTCGAGACCGCCGGCAGACCCGCTTTGGAAAGAGCAAATGGCATCAACCACGTCCTTGTAACGCTGAGACAATCTGAGTTAGTGTCAGGTGGGTCAGGAAAGGAGAGGTTATCTCCTGGCGCTGGATGCTTGCTCTGCAGACTCGCGAGTGTGTCGGCAGAGCAAGGCGCCACCACATCGCTACTAAATAAGAGCCTGGAGGCTCCCCTGATATCACTTTCCCTGAGTTTTGATTCTACGTGATGGTGGATGGGGCTATTGCGATATAGTTTAGGAGGTTGGGGATTGAATTGGAATGTCGAATTAATACAATTTTCTTTAATTTTTTATGTAATTGTTTTTTTTGTTATCCGGTCTTCCTATGCATGCAAAATTCTGTAGGGAAAGAAGAGTAAATGCTCCCAAGCGGTTACAGAATTCTCCCGGGTGACAAGACCTATGTAGTGTGCTAGATTTTGGGGCCACTGAAGGTCTTGCACCACGGGGAATTTGCTTTAAAATCGAAATTGAATTTTTTAATTGACTTAAATGTTGCCAAAAGGGAATTTTGGGGGAGACTGTGTTGTTGTGTGTTTGTGTGGATGTATTGGGGCCAGAAAGTACATTCTGGTTTTTATGAATTTTACCAAAATGTACTTTTAGGCCCCGCTCACCTTTAAAGTTATTTCATGTAAATTAATTCTTTTATTATATCTACAGAAACATCTTAAGCAGATTTTATATTAGATGAATATGTACTAAAACTAAAAATGCTATTTTAAATAGAAATACCTATAACCACTACAAAACGTTTGCAAATAATTCCAAAATAGATTCGAAATAAAGCTATAGGTTTTATGTGCACTAAGATATATTGGAGTATCTGGCTATCAACGTTACATATGCTAAGAGCTTCATGTCACAGAACATTAAACAAGGCCAGACCGCTCGATGCCTGTGTTTTAAGCCGGTACACTGTCGTAATTATTTTGCAGAATCATACATTTCCCGGACTTTACAATGAATAATTCAACGGGCTTAAGTCGTCGAGTGCAGAGACTGACCGCGGTTCCGATAGAACACTGCTCGACACTTTATAAGTATGAAATGGATTTGCTATATTTCCATGAAAGTCAAATGTTAAGCATTTTAAGCGTTTGAGCGCGACAGCTCTGCTCGAAGCTTAGTACACAAACTATTTTTGTTAAACAGCATCAGAGCACCCGTGATCGAAGTACAATGGAACTCTGCCATTTTTGTGATATCAGTAGCTTCTTTTTTAAAGACATCTCCTGGTCTGAGTATACATATATTATGAATAGCGGGGGACTTAAAAAATATACAACCGACGAACGCAAAGGTCATCCAGATACGACAAACAATAATTGTAGATTACATAAAGTATTGCGCCGTGCATTAATAGGCACCGAGAGGCGAACCTTTTAAGGCCACTACGCCCCTCGCACAGTTTCCTGAGTCCTGGTTGAAGCTGGTAAATTACAGTCCATATCAAACCAGATTGTCGAGTAACATCAAAAGCACTCTCCGACAAATCATGACAAGTATCACTTGACACCAGCAATGTTCAACACTTTTGATTTAAAAGGTTCTTGTCTAGTACGCCGAATTGATAAAAACTCCTTGAAATTTCTCTCGTGTGGCATTATAAAATTCGTAATTATCACAGTTAATAATATAATCAGTTGCCAATTTTCGAGTTGAATCGTATTTACAATTCACTGTCGTATTATTACCATTACACTACGACAGCCAGAACCCAAAACCTTAAAGTCTCATTCTACTCTTCCAATGCCCCATTTATCATGTTTCCAAAACAAATCATATTCGCGTAAGCTAAACACCAATAAAGGTCGATTCAAGTTAATTGATCTCTAGCCGAGTATAAACAGACGTGGATCGAGTAACGAATGGATCGAGGGTTTTATTCTTCAAGCTAACTAATGAAAACAGTTCTGTGACTAACGACTCAATATTTCCAACAATATAATTGAATTTTGTAAATAAATTCTCAGCATTGCGACAAATTGACGTTTTAATGAGCTGTTTCTTTAGGTGTGGTGGGTTGACAATTTGTTTTGAGACCATTGATACTTAGTGATATATTTTAAGTAGATTGAAAATAAATTGGCACAAAGAGCATTTGAAGTACTTAGTGTACTTAATCACTTTACAAATAAACCCAATCCCCTATTCCTTCTCCATTATCCTCATCGAACTATTTTTACAAACCCAAAGGGTGGCAACGCACTTTTCACTCTTCTGGTGTTGTTTTGTCTATTGGCGTCAGTAACCACAAAAAAATCAGTCGAGCAACCTGTTGGTTTGCCAGTTATTATAAAAATATAGCAAATTAATAAAAATCTAATATTGATGATAAGATATAAAAGTGGCTCGTACATTAATAATGTGTTTTCCACATCAAAAACAAGAAAGGGTTGAAAGTGTATGACGAAGAGTTTGGACATCAGCGCACTTTCAGGGAAGTAGTACGATACGACCCCTTAATTATAATCATATACTATCATGCATTAGAATTTAAGTAAGAATTTAAGGCCAATGACTTAAACAGACGAAGTAATTTCATATCATTCTACTATAATAATTAATATAATTATAAGTCGTGTTATTATATAATATAGTATGACTATGTAGTTGTATGTATATATGTTTAGATGTATATATGTTTAGTTACATAGGTATATATTATAAAATTATAATTGAAATTTTGGAATATAAGTATTGATGTAATATTATCATGTATTTATGTATATATTATAAATATATATTTATATGTATTTACTTCGTACGCCTACAACCACCAATAATTTCCTCTGCAAACCATATCCATCCAAAGGTTGCCTTGCAGAAATCGCTTTTGGCGATAAGGCCGCCCACTGTACTTTTGTTATAGTCTTAGTTTCTAATTTGTAATAATTATATAGGTGTACAGTAAAGTATATAATAAATAAATAAATAAATAAATAATTTAAAGATCTAAAACATGAATTACCCGCCTGTAACCAAAACAACTATAAAAAACCATCAACATGTCAATTGATCATCCGTTTAATAGTAAAAATCAATTATAAACCTTTCGTGACTTGCTCTATTAGTAAAATTATATCAAAACAAATCCATTTAGTTTCGAAACAAATGAATACAAACTCATTGCGTGTTCAATTTTATTCCTTCTCTCTTGGAGGAATTTCTTGCATAGTTAAGCTTCGTAAGTAAATTCGGAGTATCGAATTATAAATTGTTAATTGAAAATTTTAACGTATTCAAAAATATTGATAGAGGCCTTGTGTACGCCAAATAGGTAACTCAATTGCGTGGATGTTGGAGACTAACGAATTTTAAAAGGGGGCCCCAGATGGGGCGATGATATTCGTAGGGCGGCGGGCAGGGACTGGAAGAGAAAAGCTAAAGACCAAGCTTGACAGGCCTACGTACAGCAATAGACTGATACAGGCTTATGATGATGAGGAAAAAAAACGTGTGTCGAGCACGTTTATTTGTTTTTGACTGGGTACTTCAGCAAAAGCATGTACGTGTTTAAGAGTATCTAATATGTTGATCAAATACCTTGTTGTCACAGTATAGGCTTTGTTTAGTTTATAATGTTGCACAGTTTCGAAAATGTAGGTGACTTGCTTTGCAACAAAACTATGGTAATAATTATTTTTATATTTTTCTTAATGCCACAAATGTCTAGAATTTACCGAGGATTTCATTTCCTGCGTGAAAATGCTTGTCATCTTCTTCACCATAATCATCAAGGACATCTTCGAGAAGTTTTAAGTTAAGACAGGTATCGATTTATTATCATTTCCGACTGCTCAGCCACCTGTAAAGTCAATCAATATTTAATCAAAACCTAAGTAAAAAATCATACATCCTCCAAATATATATATATATATATATATATATATATATATATTGTCGCTAATTTTGATATCGAGTGAAAAAAATCTGGCCAAATACAGAGACCATTGTTCTGAAACATTCTCTGTAGCATGGGTCTTGGAAATGTACACAGTACTCAGCAACAGACGTAACGCCTTAAATATACAGAAAAAGATTCTTTTCTCTATTCCGCTATGTAAAAAACAAAAAGAAACTATTAGGGAAAGGTCTTGAAAGGTGGAAAAAAAACTTGCAAGCTTAAACAAAGTATTCAATTTTGTTATAACTACAAAGATCCGTCGTTTCTGTACACTATTTTTATAATCTTATGGCTTATGTTTAACTTACCACCAGATATAGTAACATAATCAGACAACAATAGTAAATGATCAACAAAATGGAACCGGCATTTTAATGTAAAATTATAACCAAAGTTTTAACATTTCGCTGTCCTATTTAAACAAAATGACTCCAAATATATCATTGTTAACCCAAAAGTAGTAATCACCAAAATTAAACCAGCATTTTAATGTAAAATGTTAACCAAAGTTTTTTTGTTAGTTGTATGAAATACCAACACATAAATTGGATTTGGTTACACCACCTACTGTAATAAACTAACTTGACGGAACCCTTCTTGGCGGGGCTCCTATTTTTGAATTAAGGGTCACAAGAGAACCTAACATAACCTATTTATTTGGTGATCATTTACTACATTTGGTGTTCGAATACAATTTGAAGTGCAGTCGTGACTAAAATAGCTAGTACTATTGTAATTCTAGACTTTATTTTTCTGGTGTTAAGTATATATTTTTGGTTAAAGAGCGGTAGGGGGGTATCAAAGCATTTTATGGTGGTCATTATATGTAACCCCTAATCTTAGTGTTCTATTTCAAGAAAATGTACGTTGGCTGAGATTTATTTTTATTTTATAAAGAAATATAATTTTCTTGATTATTCTGTTTTTAAACATCATAGTACGAAACAATGACTAAATATGCGAACTAGGAAAACGCCTTGATAACTTGACTACTTTAGATTATTAAAAGAAATTCTGAAGTGGCGGCCAAATTCTTTTTTATATTTTATAAATATCATTTTATACGCGGTTTTTTGACTGCACGGTTGGCGTAGTGGTTTAAGCGACCGCCTCACCGCTTGACACTGCATCGAGTGTTGTGGGTTCGATCCCCACACGAGACAACAATTCGTGTGATTTACAAATTGTTGTTTCGAGTCTGGATCAAAAAAGTCAAAAGTCAAAATCATTTATTCATCTAGGTCACAAGGTGACGCTTATGAACGTCAAGTTTAAAATTAAATTACTTAATGCTTCTACATTTACATTTACTGCCTCGTTCGCAAAGCAATAGGTAGAACCACGAGAAAGAACGGGCAATAAAACTCGGTGTTAATTGTGTCCGTTAGTTGTAATTTTTTTTTAGTTTTTGGCGATACAGGATTTAGTGTTAACGCGGGAGCTGTCTTCTAAAAAATAAACAAATAAATTTAAGTTCTATACCGCAACAATCAGACAACGTATTCACATTAATTGTTCGATGTTAACCTCATAACTATTGACATGACTCTTTCATTACATTTATTTGAAATACGTCAGTATTGTATATAGTCAGTAGTATATGCAGATTCTGCATAAAATGCCGAGCTATTTTCGCAAAATTAATTGGAAGGATTAAATTTATCCGATCAACCGTGCATCAATTTGCCAAAAGTCGAAGTTGAAGGAGTTATCATTTATTTGTAGAGGCCAGAATGTGGCCTGTCGCCAAATATGGGACTTAGGAAGAGACATAAGGAAAATATAATATTAATAACTTGTAGTATGTTAGCTATAGCTCTCCTTCTTTATGTACAATGAAAGCTTTCACGTCTCGTTATAAAAGTCTATGGTTATAGTTTCTGGCTCATAATCAGCTTCGTGAAATAAATCGCTTGGTATCAAATTGAGTTATTTTTTGCCAGCTAATTGAAAAACAGGCGAATGGCCTCAAAGAGTTTAATTTGAAGCTAAGGTAGAGTTTCTTTCGTTCTTGAACCTTATAATTCTCATGCGTGGTGGGTTTTATCCCATCTCTACAAAAGACAAATAGTGTAGGGGCTATGCACCTAATATGTTCCAGACGACCGGTTGGCGCAGCGGGAGTGTAAGCGACTGCTACTCCGAAGGTCGCGGGTTCGATTCCCGCTCAAGTCAAACATTTGTGTGCATGAACATGGATGTTTATCTTGGTCTGGGTGTTTCTATGTATAATATTTATGAATTTACAAAAAAAAGTATATATGTATGTTTATCCATTATCTAGTACCCATAGTACAAGCTCTCCTTAGTTTGGGACTAGATGGTGACGTGTGTATGTGGTAGAATATTATTATTATGTATGTTTAGTCAGATTGTTCAAGGGAAATAACTTAAGGTGTCTTCCTCTGTCGAACTTACCGATTGAATATCTTGACAATGGTATAGGATTTATTGATTTATTGCTTGATTTCAAGCTGCAAACATTATGTCTTACATCATTCATCACTTTGCTATAAATAAGATCGTAATTCGCCAGTATAATATGGTTTTCATCCTTCATTCCTGCTCCTACGCCTGCCACCTCGCGCATTCAGTCTGCTCTGGGCCTTAAGGCGATTGAGTGATGAATAGAGCGATCGCAACTGATTTTGTATTGACTGTTCACGTCACCGTCACTGATACTGTCTTCAAGAATTGTTACAAATAGTTGGCTCATTACACGCTGCCCACTTTGGTTGAGAACGCAGCCTTATATATATATATGGAACGGATTATACAGTATTCCATCAGGAATTTTGAATGATCTGTTTTATTGCAAATGTTAATACTGAGGACTATAAGCCGCTATACAGAAATATGAGTGAAAGCATCGACTGCACGTTTTGGATATTTACTAATTGTATACTCAGTTGTCAATTTCACAGATATTATGTGTACGTGAAATTTTGCTTTTCGGCATTTGTATTGCAAGTCAATACGTTGCGTGTGACTCACCAGTAATTTTAAGACAACTCCTACCTTAGAAATATACGTTGCGTTTCAGGACAGCTTCACAAAAACAAACAACCAGAATCGTAACTAGACTAGACTGGCACTTAAGCATCAGACAAAGTATTCTTAAGCAGAACATTCGGTATCTCACATAGCTACATATACTACTCTCTCAAGAAAGTACTGAGAAAAGATTAATACATAAACTATTTGTTATCTATCCAAATTTATTTTATTACCTTTAAAGTATGCTCCTTCAGAAACGAAACACTTACGCCAAAGAATAATCCAATCATCTAAACATTTTTAAAACGCTGTTTCTGGAATTGAGTTCAGTTCTCACCGCGAATTCTCCTTTATGTCTTCAACCGATTGAAAACGGGTGCCACGAAGTGGTAATTTGAGTTAAGGAAAAATAAACAAGTCGGCTGGAGCCCTATCTGATGAATAGGGTGGTTGCTCGATGGTATATTTGTTGAGTGTTTGATCAAAAATTCGTTCACAATGATGGCCTTGTGCTAAGGCGCATTATACTGGTGCAAATTTCTTTTGGGACTAGCCGCGCGGTAACATGTTTCATACCCAAATGATTTGTTAAAATGGTACGGATCGACTCGTGAGATACTTTTGAACGCTTTGTACTACTCATAAGCACGAGTTTTTGGTAAAGTCGATTCATCATAAGCCTATCTGTAATATTTTCATTCACTCCGAACATGAAATTCCATTGGCGATGCAATATTTAAGACAAACTCTTTGTTCGATGTCTTTGTCCATAACAAAATTTGCAATACACACAAGATATGATATAACTAAAAAGAGCACTGTATTTAATATAAATAACAGATGCAACTCAAACTCCACGCCAAAATAGTAAACAGTTGTACCAATCTAACAACAACAAAAAAAAAACAAAAATTTGAATTAGGAACCATAAACAAATAATCCATTCCCGATACTTTTTTGACTGAATCTAATATAATGGGCTCATTATGAATAGTCTAATCATTTAGCTATACATTATCAAACGTAAATGCATCGATCCTAGAAACCTCGAAGAAATCTGACTTATCAGGGTTTGCTAACAAACATTCACATCCCTATTAAAAACATTATAATAGTATCCTCAAAATTTAAAGACAATTTGAGCCAGAGAAACAAATCATTTTGTACCCGTTGGGTATAATGTATTCATTCATCCGTCCCAAATTCACGGTGCCCGATATGACTACTACATTCAGTAACAAACTTAGCCTTCTGCTGCAATTAAAAGTTCTGTGTGATGTCAAAGGCTAACTGCAAAGCGTCGGGTATCAAAAAAGTCCGCAGTAAAGCACTCTTGGGTTCGGGCGACAGATTAATGAAAGTGACATAAGATGGGTTTCGTTTGATAGCGAATCAAATTTCGTGAGGTCGCCCGTTCTCCGTTGGAAAGTTACTGCGCCGATTTTTGCAAATCAGATGAGTTTTATATTTTTCTCTGTGAGTGTCTCTGTGTGAAAAGTTTTTCTGAGGTATCGTCGTGTTTTGGACGGTTTAATCCGATGCTTCCTTAGGGCCAAATTGCGATGCAATGATAATGTCTAAGGAAATGTTGTGTTCCAGTTATTAGTAGCTTGTTTTTGAATATGCTTATATTAAATAGTTTTGTAACTGAAATATTTTCTACATAATTTGGTATGAGGTGTGAAATCACAAAAATTATATCGTTCATTGATTTTTGTGCTATAATAAGTGTTTCGATTTCTTTATATCCAGAAGAAGTTTTAAGTTTGACCAGACGTCAAATCTTTAGGTGCGTTCCTGTGGCTACTCACAGCGAGTATCCTCATGACCGAGATTTCTTCGTTCCGATAATATATGAATGTCTTATTGTTAGACCTATGTGGTACGAATAGTAGACTGCTCTGAAAGAGGACTTTGAGTAGTATATACCGCTTAAAAATATAACGTTAATAATTAAATTACAGTCTTAATATCAATGTGTCGTATTATAGTAAGAATTAGCTTCTAACCTAATTTCGTAATTATAAAAAAATCGTTGTAGTACTCCACAGGTTTTCGCTGAATTTAGCTATTTAAATTTGATAAGTGTTGGCGTAGAATTCTAAATTCTTATATCAACAAGACATATATAAAAGTTCTTGACAGATATGAGAAGTGACAGAGGGACGAATACTACCTACCATTTTACCATTTGAAGTGCGGTATCCTAAAACGGTATCCAATTTCACCCAACAAACATTATCTTCTATGACACACCATGACTTTGAAAAATCGTCGTCACATTATACACAAGCTATCCCTGAACCGTTAAACCGTAGCTATCATAACTTCTACCTACCCTTTCTCATGATTGATGTCGCGGGTCCAATTTGTTTTCTCCTTGAGTACCCACTAGCGTTCCAATGAGACCAAAGTCAAAGTTAAAGTCAAAAATCATTTATTCATCTAGGTCACAACGTGACGCTTATGACGGTAAATTTTTTTAAGTAAATTAATAATGCTTCTACATTAACATTTACTGCCCATTCGCAAAGCAATAGGTAGAACCACGAGAACGAACGGGCAATAAAACTCATGGCCACTCTTTTTAATCGCCAGTGTTATGGTACATATTTTGTTTTTGTAAGGAGCTGCAACTGTTTCACATTGTAATTAATTACTTGTAAATAGTAAATAAGAACATACATATTACCTAAACAAATATGCAGTTACTAAATTAAGTGCTGTAGTAGTCTTCAAATGTGAATCTTGTGTAACAGGAGGATCCACTTACGCCTTATAATGTAGGCAACTCGCGATCATGTTCAGAACTATGGTGGAAAAGTATGTTACAGAAAGTGACGGTATATGAATACACGAAAATTACAAAAACGTTAGTATCCAGCCCATGATAACGAGTTATCTTCATCTAACACTGTAGCAAAACCCTTTGATTAATTACAATTGGACCTTAATGTTGGACTATTTGTAATTGATTAATTTTAAAATACGTTTAGTTTCCTTCCAGTTAACACTTGGTCAACAGCTCGGTTGGTTTTGGTAAGACAAGCGTGGATAATTGAATGAAATACGGCCACTTATGTACCATGTGAATGTATGTAGTTTCGTATCCTTGTCATTCATTGTTAAATTATGCAGCGAATAAACGGCGAGGCAAAATTTAAGCGTTCACTCATAAAACGTATGGTGACGGGTTCGGGACACAAAGTGTCACAATTTCATTCCGTAGGTGTCGTAAGAGGAGACCTAGAAAAGTAAACGAAGCTTTAGAATCATTGGGCAGAGACGGAAAACTTGATATCAAACTCTATACCAATAATGCGTGGTGTAGTAGGCCAAATCCTCAAAAGTATTGACTCACAATGCGATTGTAAGGCAAATAAATTTACAGCCTTGCTGATTTCAGCATGAATGGGCTGGCTCGGGGAAGTACTGCCCTCTCACAGAAAATCGACGTAAAGTAACAGTACCTAAACTGTTGCGTTTCGTTCGGTGTGTGAGAGTTCCGGAGGCCCTATCCCCTATTCCTTCTCCCTCATCCCACTCCTCATCATATCCCTTTTCCCAACCCCAAAGGGCGGCAACGCACTTGTGACTCCTGTGGTGTTGCTTGTGTCCATGGGCGGCGGTAATTGCTTACCATCAGGCGATCCGTCTGCTCGTTTGCCGCCTATTAATATAAAAAAAAAATTAGGCGAGGCCTGTATGGCGATGACATGATGTATAAACATGTTTTTATATAAGAGTATGTAACGGTAAGACATTTCCTTGAACAACTATCAATAACTCAATGCTATTTGATTATCCGCAGATAAAGGTATGACATGATCGACTGGTTTTAACACAAATATCAAAGAATCAGCTCAATAATAATTAGTCTGAGATAACAAGCGATCAAAACGTCAAATTATTATTTGGCCTCCAAATTGCCTAAACTAACGTAAAAATAATAATAACAGCAGACAAATATACTTTTTAAATTATACCTTTCAAGCTTCTTTTTAACACGCTTTTATTAGGTCGTTGCCTCCCCGAATGCTCTTGGCCACTTTCGAGGCATCTCTCAGACACCCGTAGATGTACTTTGGCCACTTTGGAGGCTAGGCTTTCGAGCTAAGTACGGGCTCGTAATATTTTCGTCGAAAGAATGGTGATATTTCTATTTATTTAGTTGATATTGTATATCAAAAGACGCATAATTAAATAAGCTTTCAAATTATATTAATTAACACCAAATAATATACTTGAAGCCCACGCAAGAGCGGTATAAAGCGCGCCCGGTATAATATTATCCCGCCATTTTCGAGCGCGCTTTTATACTTCTACCATATTCATATATAAAGTATCAAATATAATATAATTATATTTGATACTTTTATGTATTAATTGTAAATGAACTAATTATTTATAAAATTACAGGAAAAAAATAAACAAATATTGTGTGATAATTTAATTCAAGAGCCTATATTCATACAATTACCGTAAAAACGGCATTTATTTTTTATTGAATGAAAATATATAGATAAGGTTACATTTATGCTATGAATTATTGTTTTATTATGGAAGGTATATAAGTATTGTATACGATTAAAAAGGTAATTTAATTTACTTTTATTCAACATCTTAATTTTAAACATAAAAAAAAATTAATTATAAATTATTGTTCATTGCCGCCAATTTTCGTATTTTATTTTTCAAACAATTTTTTTTGTTATATATCAGATTCAAACCTATCTAGGTTTGAATCTGATATATAACAAAAAAGATTTAATTTTAAACATAAAAAAAAATTTAATTATAAATTATTGTTCATTGCCGCCAATTTTCGTATTTTATTTTTCAAACAATTTTTTTTGTTATATATCAGATTCAAACCTATCTAGGTTTGAATCTGATATATAACAAAAAAATTGTTTCTTTTCCACTAGATTTCCAATTAAAAAATCTATATCTGATAAGAATTCGATAAGAATTATTCTTATTGGACTTTCCACAATTGTTTACTTTTTCCCGCCAAAAATAACCGCCATTCCCGCCAAAATTTTCGAAAGCCAATATTTCATGAATTATAGGAGTATTATATATCATATAATAGGTTTATTTATATACTCATAATAAAACAATAATTCATAGCATAAATGTAACCTTATCTATATATTTTCATTCAATAAAAAATAAATGCCGTTTTTACGGTAATTGTATGAATATAGCCTCTTGAATTAAATTATCACACAATATTTGTTTATTTTTTTCCTGTAATTTTATAAATAATTAGTTCATTTACAATTAATACATAAAAGTATCAAATATAATTATATTATTTGTTTACAATGATGTTTTGAATTAATAATTACGCCTCGCGCGCAACATGCAAAGACAGTGAAATATACAAAAATTTCAAATGCTGACATCTAAATAATTTTCTAAGCAAGCATTGCTATTATTTTATATTTTTGTAAAGCTTATACTACCAGGTATACAAAATAACAAAAGTAAGCAATTTATAACCCATATTGTTATCATGACAAACAAAATTGGCGAGTAGGTCGTCGATAGACGACATTGTGTACAATAGGATCAAGTTCAGCGGGTCGCATAAACTAAACATTCCGTCATTCAGTCATCATTCAAACATAACTACAAAGCTTATTTAATCTTCTTTCATAAAAACATCACTTCAAATATCAACACCCGAGTAACGAGTCGTATGTTTAGGTTTCAAGTAGCACGGCAAGTGCTTCGCGGGTGGTCCGATAACGACCACGTGCCTCCGCAGCGATAAATGTCAAATTAAAGCGGCTATAACAGCGGGTATGTAACTAACTATATAATGTAATCTAAGCTAACTAATTAACTAACTAACTAATTAACCATCTGCCAAGGGTCGTAGCGTAATGAAAATTGACAGCTGTATGTAGTTCTGATGACAATACAATAATATGGTATTGTCAAACGGATCTGATAATGGAGCTGGAAGATATGAACTGGAACTTCATGAAGGGATATCATATCATAGCTGTTATGGATTTCTTAGAAAAGTCTTGCAATGAACTTTGGCCACGATTAGATTTCAAGGTCTGATGATGAGGCTGGAAGATAGGCACTGGCATTCCATGATGGAATATCGTATCATAGTCGTGTTTGTACTTATGAGAAAGGCCATGTAATGGACTTTGAACACGATCAAATTTCTAGGTTATAACAAACCAATTGTATATTGTAGACCACTCAGTGATGTTGTTAGGGTCCCGTACTTTTGCGGCTGGACAGGCGTATGTGACCCTGAGTAGAGTAAAATGTAGCAGAAGCTGAGGATAGGCTGTTAAATGAGAGACTGTTTCTATTTATAATTGTATTTTCGGGCAGAGCTTCCGCCTTGTACGAATATTTGATACAGACTGACTATTATTTGACAAAGCGCTTGCTTTTATACGGACAATTGCCGTTTACAAATATAAAACGGAAGTACGTAGAAATAACTTATTTTTAATAATTTCTTAATACAAACTTTTATAATAATTTATTTTACACAGATACGACTATTTTGTATTTATATATATTAATACATAATCAATTATTTATTATAAGCATTTTACAATATTAAAATATTTAATGGAGCCACTTCCGCTGGCGCCGGAATAAACTCTTAACGGAAACACGACGTGACGTAGGCTAGGCACGGTTGTCATTGTTGTCATTTGCTAGTTTTGCTACCGCGCGGCTGTCATTTGTTAACAAAAATCACTAAATACCAATAACCAAGCTAGCTTGTTATAAGCTGACAGATAAAACACCATGTAATACAGACGCACAGGCGGAGATGGAGAGGATGCGGTCTCATTCGCCTACTTAAAATAAATGTATAAATTCTAAAAATATTTCGTTATCAAAGACAAAAAATATAAAATAAATTAATAGTTTAAAAACACTAGAAAAACACGCTTTTATAAAAGCATATAAAAACAAAAAATAAATTATGGATCGTTCAAGTTGTCTCTATTTCTGGGCTGTAGTGTAAACTATGTGCTTTTAATTACAATATTTGATTGTAAAAGCCTGGGGCGCTGGGACAGGAAAGACTCTATTGTTAAGAAAATACCAATACTACCTTCCTGGCGGAAGCTGCATAAGGTTGCACAAGAGCATAGCATTTATGGCGCCAAAGGGTTACCAAAGGGAACCAAAGATAACTCGTCCACGAACAAGAACTCTATATTTTGCCACTGTTGACGCATTACCCTTATGTCGCCTCTGTTTTCAAAAAATTAAGTAATTTCCTGAAAAAAGAGGCGACCTTTTAATTATAGTATTTGATTGTAAAAGCTGGAACAGGAAAGACGTTCTTATAAAGCGTGTTTTTCTAGTATTTTTTAAACTTTGTTTTAAGAAACTGTCGCAATAATATATTTAAGATCGCCGAAAGAAAGTCTTCCCTTAGAAAAGCCAGGTGTATACAAAATTGACTGCAGCTGTGGGAGTTCCTATATAGAACAGACTAAACGTACCATCTCTTGCCGGATAAAGGAACACATAAGGGCAGTCAAAAATAATGAACCGCACAAGTCAGCCATAGCTCAACATCTCTTAGACTCGGGTACTGACCACTGGATTGAGTTACACAACCCTCAGGTGCTTTCAACAGATCGCCACTACATACTCCGAATGGTTAGGGAAGCTATTGAAATTAAAAAGTTCAGAAATTTCAACAGAGAGGATGGGTTTCAACTGTCGAGTATCTGGCATCCAGTGGTACGTCTATGTAAAACCCGTGAAAATAAAAAAGTCATACCGCGAGCTGACGTAGTGAGTGTAGTATGTCGTGATCGGGTACAGTGCGATAGTTAAAACAGTGGCAGTGGTGTTGTACGCAAAAAACAAGTAGGAAAACGGGTAGACCGTTATACTTGCTCGTAACATTCATCCACCCGCAATACCCTCAGTACATCCGTGAACATGGCGCTTGCAACAGTGCCGAAATATCGGTTACTCAAAACAAAGGTACGTGGTATAAATCCCGAAAGACAATTTAAAATAAGTTTTTTAAACTATTAATTTATTAAATTAATTGTCATTTAGTCGACTGTTCAAATTCGATGTGTTCAATATTTCTTTCAGCGAAATATATCTTATTTCAAAGAGATGTTCTATTTTCGTGTTTATTGAAGTCTCTCTTTAATTTCGCGAATAAAAGTTGGCATAATAAGCGTAGAGAATATAATTGCGTTCTCCGGGAGTGGCCTTCAGAACGAGATCGGGGTTAAACGGCCTACAGATTGACATGCATTGGCAGCGCTAGGCGTCGGCGACGTCGGCGACCGCCGACGGCCTCGCGCCTGAGGGGGCCTCGCAAAATAGTTTTACAAGTTACCTATTTTCGTTTCGCCAATCACACTGGCTTAGGAAGCCGACCCCGAAAACTTTGGAATAAATCTAAGCAGATGATAATAACTTTTATTATTTTTACAAAGACACTAAGTAGGGTAAAATTGGGGCTTCTGCATCACTTGCTCTCGCGTCGCCGCTCGAGCTGCGTGATACAGAAGCCCCAATTTTACAATCGAGATCGATTCATATTAATGTGTTCTGCATAACTCAGAGTGCCCAGTAATACCATACTGTTATAGTTAACATAATTTTTTAAGTTTAGCAATTATTTAGTGATCAATGGTAGCGTTACTTTTAGTGAGTTTTTATTATGAATGTGTGTACCTAATGAATTCCTCACTCCATGTAATATCAATGTAATCATGTTATCAATTAAAAAATAAATGGATATGTTAATGAGTCCAGGAAACTATTAAGTAAAATAAAACAATGTATATTATCAATTTAAAAAAAAGTTTATTATCAATGCACCATTTTTTTAAACACAAAACATTTTGTAAAGCACATATTGAGTCACATATGATAAATACAATTGTACAAATCTTCAGAACACTTATTGCGATCATAAAAACATAACAAATTAGGACAACATTTATCTTCTAAATTAATTACATTATTAGTATTTAAAATATCCTTCAACCATAAAATTTTTTCAAGACCTTTAACGTAAATACACTTATCTTTTAAAACATCTGAAATTAAATATTGATAATTTGAGTAAGGTATAAATCCTTCACCCCAGTATCTGTTACGTTCAATCCAGCAAACCTGCCGTCTTTCTGATTTTTATTAGGTCGTTGCCTCCCCGAATGCTCTTGGCCACTTTCGAGGCATCTCTCAGACACCCGTAGATGTACTTTGGCCACTTTGGAGGCTAGGCTTTCGAGCTAAGTACGGGCTCGTAATAGTTTCGTTGAAAGAATGGTGATATTTCTATTTATTTAGTTAATATTGTATATCAAAAGACGGATAATTAAATAAGCTTTCGAATTATATTAATTAACACCAAATAATATACTTGAAGCCCACGCAAGAGCGGTATAAAGCGCGCCCGGTATAATATTATCCCGCCATTTTCGAGCGCGCTTTTATATTTCTAACATATTCATATTTCTCGTCGTGTTTTATTATGGAAGGTATATAAGTATTGTATACGATTAAAAAGGTAATTTAATTTACTTTTATTCAACATCTTAATTTTAAACATAAAAAAAAATTAATTATAAATTATTGTTCATTGCCGCCAATTTTCGTATTTTATTTTTCAAACAATTTTTTTTGTTATATATCAGATTCAAACCTATCTAGGTTTGAATGTGATATATAACAAAAAAGATTTAATTTTAAACATAAAAAAAAATTTAATTATAAATTATTGTTCATTGCCGCCAATTTTCGTATTTTATTTTTCAAACAATTTTTTTTGTTATATATCAGATTCAAACCTATCTAGGTTTGAATCTGATATATAACAAAAAAATTGTTTCTTTTCCACTAGATTTCCAATTAAAAAATCTATATCTGATAAGAATTCGATAAGAATTATTCTTATTGGACTTTCCACAATTGTTTACTTTTTCCCGCCAAAAATAACCGCCATTCCCGCCAAAATTTTCGAAAGCCAATATTTCATGAATTATAGGAGTATTATATATCATATAATAGGTTTATTTATATACTCATAATAAAACAATAATTCATAGCATAAATGTAACCTTATCTATATATTTTCATTCAATAAAAAATAAATGCCGTTTTTACGGTAATTGTATGAATATAGCCTCTTGAATTAAATTATCACACAATATTTGTTTATTTTTTTCCTGTAATTTTATAAATAATTAGTTCATTTACAATTAATACATAAAAGTATCAAATATAATTATATTATTTGTTTACAATGATGTTTTGAATTAATAATTACGCCTCGCGCGCAACATGCAAAGACAGTGAAATATACAAAAATTTCAAATGCTGACATCTAAATAATTTTCTAAGCAAGCATTGCTATTATTTTATATTTTTGTAAAGCTTATACTACCAGGTATACAAAATAACAAAAGTAAGCAATTTATAACCCATATTGTTATCATGACAAACAAAATTGGCGAGTAGGTCGTCGATAGACGACATTGTGTACAATAGGATCAAGTTCAGCGGGTCGCATAAACTAAACATTCCGTCATTCAGTCATCATTCAAACATAACTACAAAGCTTATTTAATCTTCTTTCATAAAAACATCACTTCAAATATCAACACCCGAGTAACGAGTCGTATGTTTAGGTTTCAAGTAGCACGGCAAGTGCTTCGCGGGTGGTCCGATAACGACCACGTGCCTCCGCAGCGATAAATGTCAAATTAAAGCGGCTATAACAGCGGGTATGTAACTAACTATATAATGTAATCTAAGCTAACTAATTAACTAACTAACTAATTAACCATCTGCCAAGGGTCGTAGCGTAATGAAAATTGACAGCTGTATGTAGTTCTGATGACAATACAATAATATGGTATTGTCAAACGGATCTGATAATGGAGCTGGAAGATATGAACTGGAACTTCATGAAGGGATATCATATCATAGCTGTTATGGATTTCTTAGAAAAGTCTTGCAATGAACTTTGGCCACGATTAGATTTCAAGGTCTGATGATGAGGCTGGAAGATAGGCACTGGCATTCCATGATGGAATATCGTATCATAGTCGTGTTTGTACTTATGAGAAAGGCCATGTAATGGACTTTGAACACGATCAAATTTCTAGGTTATAACAAACCAATTGTATATTGTAGACCACTCAGTGATGTTGTTAGGGTCCCGTACTTTTGCGGCTGGACAGGCGTATGTGACCCTGAGTAGAGTAAAATATAGCAGAAGCTGAGGATAGGCTGTTAAATGAGAGACTGTTTCTATTTATAATTGTATTTTCGGGCAGAGCTTCCGCCTTGTACGAATATTTGATACAGACTGACTATTATTTGACAAAGCGCTTGCTTTTATACGGACAATTGCCGTTTACAAATATAAAACGGAAGTACGTAGAAATAACTTATTTTTAATAATTTCTTAATACAAACTTTTATAATAATTTATTTTACACAGATACGACTATTTTGTATTTATATATATTAATACATAATCAATTATTTATTATAAGCATTTTACAATATTAAAATATTTAATGGAGCCACTTCCGCTGGCGCCGGAATAAACTCTTAACGGAAACACGACGTGACGTAGGCTAGGCACGGTTGTCATTGTTGTCATTTGCTAGTTTTGCTACCGCGCGGCTGTCATTTGTTAACAAAAATCACTAAATACCAATAACCAAGCTAGCTTGTTATAAGCTGACAGATAAAACACCATGTAATACAGACGCACAGGCGGAGATGGAGAGGATGCGGTCTCATTCGCCTACTTAAAATAAATGTATAAATTCTAAAAATATTTCGTTATCAAAGACAAAAAATATAAAATAAATTAATAGTTTAAAAACACTAGAAAAACACGCTTTTATAAAAGCATATAAAAACAAAAAATAAATTATGGATCGTTCAAGTTGTCTCTATTTCTGGGCTGTAGTGTAAACTATGTGCTTTTAATTACAATATTTGATTGTAAAAGCCTGGGGCGCTGGGACAGGAAAGACTCTATTGTTAAGAAAATACCAATACTACCTTCCTGGCGGAAGCTGCATAAGGTTGCACAAGAGCATAGCATTTATGGCGCCAAAGGGTTACCAAAGGGAACCAAAGATAACTCGTCCACGAACAAGAACTCTATATTTTGCCACTGTTGACGCATTACCCTTATGTCGCCTCTGTTTTCAAAAAATTAAGTAATTTCCTGAAAAAAGAGGCGACCTTTTAATTATAGTATTTGATTGTAAAAGCTGGAACAGGAAAGACGTTCTTATAAAGCGTGTTTTTCTAGTATTTTTTAAACTTTGTTTTAAGAAACTGTCGCAGTAATATATTTAAGATCGCCGAAAGAAAGTCTTCCCTTAGAAAAGCCAGGTGTATACAAAATTGACTGCAGCTGTGGGAGTTCCTATATAGAACAGACTAAACGTACCATCTCTTGCCGGATAAAGGAACACATAAGGGCAGTCAAAAATAATGAACCGCACAAGTCAGCCATAGCTCAACATCTCTTAGACTCGGGTACTGACCACTGGATTGAGTTACACAACCCTCAGGTGCTTTCGACAGATCGCCACTACATACTCCGAATGGTTAGGGAAGCTATTGAAATTAAAAAGTTCAGAAATTTCAACAGAGAGGATGGGTTTCAACTGTCGAGTATCTGGCATCCAGTGGTACGTCTATGTAAAACCCGTGAAAATAAAAAAGTCATACCGCGAGCTGACGTAGTGAGTGTAGTATGTCGTGATCGGGTACAGTGCGATAGTTAAAACAGTGGCAGTGGTGTTGTACGCAAAAAACAAGTAGGAAAACGGGTAGACCGTTATACTTGCTCGTAACATTCATCCACCCGCAATACCCTCAGTACATCCGTGAACATGGCGCTTGCAACAGTGCCGAAATATCGGTTACTCAAAACAAAGGTACGTGGTATAAATCCCGAAAGACAATTTAAAATAAGTTTTTTAAACTATTAATTTATTAAATTAATTGTCATTTAGTCGACTGTTCAAATTCGATGTGTTCAATATTTCTTTCAGCGAAATATATCTTATTTCAAAGAGATGTTCTATTTTCGTGTTTATTGAAGTCTCTCTTTAATTTCGCGAATAAAAGTTGGCATAATAAGCGTAGAGAATATAATTGCGTTCTCCGGGAGTGGCCTTCAGAACGAGATCGGGGTTAAACGGCCTACAGATTGACATGCATTGGCAGCGCTAGGCGTCGGCGACGTCGGCGACCGCCGACGGCCTCGCGCCTGAGGGGGCCTCGCAAAATAGTTTTACAAGTTACCTATTTTCGTTTCGCCAATCACACTGGCTTAGGAAGCCGACCCCGAAAACTTTGGAATAAATCTAAGCAGATGATAATAACTTTTATTATTTTTACAAAGACACTAAGTAGGGTAAAATTGGGGCTTCTGCATCACTTGCTCTCGCGTCGCCGCTCGAGCTGCGTGATACAGAAGCCCCAATTTTACAATCGAGATCGATTCATATTAATGTGTTCTGCATAACTCAGAGTGCCCAGTAATACCATACTGTTATAGTTAACATAATTTTTTAAGTTTAGCAATTATTTAGTGATCAATGGTAGCGTTACTTTTAGTGAGTTTTTATTATGAATGTGTGTACCTAATGAATTCCTCACTCCATGTTATATCAATGTAATCATGTTATCAATTAAAAAATAAATGGATATGTTAATGAGTCCAGGAAACTATTAAGTAAAATAAAACAATGTATATTATCAATTTAAAAAAAAGTTTATTATCAATGCACCATTTTTTTAAACACAAAACATTTTGTAAAGCACATATTGAGTCACATATGATAAATACAATTGTACAAATCTTCAGAACACTTATTGCGATCATAAAAACATAACAAATTAGGACAACATTTATCTTCTAAATTAATTACATTATTAGTATTTAAAATATCCTTCAACCATAAAATTTTTTCAAGACCTTTAACGTAAATACACTTATCTTTTAAAACATCTGAAATTAAATATTGATAATTTGAGTAAGGTATAAATCCTTCACCCCAGTATCTGTTACGTTCAATCCAGCAAACCTGCCGTCTTTCTGATTTTTATTAGGTCGTTGCCTCCCCGAATGCTCTTGGCCACTTTCGAGGCATCTCTCAGACACCCGTAGATGTACTTTGGCCACTTTGGAGGCTAGGCTTTCGAGCTAAGTACGGGCTCGTAATAGTTTCGTTGAAAGAATGGTGATATTTCTATTTATTTAGTTAATATTGTATATCAAAAGACGGATAATTAAATAAGCTTTCGAATTATATTAATTAACACCAAATAATATACTTGAAGCCCACGCAAGAGCGGTATAAAGCGCGCCCGGTATAATATTATCCCGCCATTTTCGAGCGCGCTTTTATATTTCTAACATATTCATATTTCTCGTCGTGTTTTATTATGGGAAGTATATAAGTATTGTATACGATTAGAAAGGTAATTTAATTTACTTTCATTCAACATCTTAATTTTAAACATAAAAAAAATTAAATTATAAATTATTGTTCATTGCCGCCAATTTTCGTATTTTATTTTTCAAACAATTTTTTTTGTTATATATCAGATTCAAACCTATCTAGGTTTGAATCTGATATATAACAAAAAAAAAATTGTTTCTTTTCCACTAGATTTCCAATTAAAAAAACTATATCTGATAAGAATTCGATAAGAATTATTTTTATTGGACTTTCCACAAATGTTTACTTTTTCCCGCCAAAAATAACCGCCATTCCCGCCAAAATTTTCGAAAGCCAATATTTCATGAATTATAAGAGTATTATATATCATATGATAGGTTTATTTATATACTCATAATAAAACAATAATTCATAGCATAAATGTAACCTTATCTATATATTTTCATTCAATAAAAAATAAATTCGCCTTCAAAAGATATCTTTTGAAGGAACAGAAAAATATAACAAGTTAACATTTGAGAACATTACTAACCCAACGGTCATGTCCTACAAGCAAAATAGGTATACCGAATCCTAAGCTTATTGGTTCTGGGTAGTGTTTGAAGATGCATATATCAGCCAAAATTCACAATAACATAGAGAGGCACACGAGCTATGGGTATAGAAAAAAATCACCTAAATTACGATGTTTGCTGTTTTATTTGGTTTATGATATGAATAGGTATTTAAATAGTTTATGGTTTGATTGATAATTTGTGGAAGTAAATGAAAATGTAATAAGTATATTAATGTGAAAATATAATATTACTAAGGTAAGTATTGTAATTATATAATTACCTGTTAAAATGCTCAGTAGGCTAGTTGCAGTTGATATCCACACATAACCACATTTAAACCAGCCTTATTTATCAAGCTGTAGATGTATGTTTGTTAGAAATGATTCAATGTTTACATCACGTGATCACGCTGAGCTAAGAACTTGTTTTATATACGCTCGCTGACGCGCGCTGCTTTCGCAGCGCCACCACAGGCCAACACGAATAACTAAGTGATCGTTTTTGGTTGTAAACATAATAATTATCACTGGCACTTTATTATAACATTTAATTTTAACACACAACTATGATGTACGAACAAATATTTTTTTTGTATTTGTATCTGTTTACTGTGTATGCGTAATAAGCGGTTGTTATTTTAAACTATTATTTATTTTATTAGGTTCATATTTTGTAACGTTAGGTACCTACGTTCGTTACGTCACTTGGGGCAGGCATTGAAAACCAGCAAGTCGTGTCGGGGCTAACGTCACGAACGACGCATGCTGAATGCCTGCCTTATTTGTCACATCGGCGGCGTACAGTTGTAATCAGTTATCCTGTTATATTTTTTAATGTGGGTATTGCTGTAAAATGTATGTAGGTAATGCTGTGTAATGTGTACCCGTATTAATTAGATTATTTCTACATGCCTACAAACCTACTTGTAACAGGTTATAGTTATATGTACTTACTTGCCTTTGTTTGTATTCGATGATTGTACGATGAGATGTGACAATAAAAGGAATTACTTACTTACATTTACAAAAATCGGGTTGGATAATATTGCAGAATAAAAGCAACATAAACAAGATTGAGACAGATAAAGGACGAGAAAGAGAAGAGAAGTATTATCACTATGAAAAATTTCACCAAGATTTTTTAAATTACTGTAAAATATATTGTTACTGTAAGTAAAAGGGCGTTACTCAAACTATACCAGCCAATCTATGACATAATTGTTATTAAAGTGTTTTTTATTAAATAACCTTTCTTATTTTGTACTAAATTGATAGTTTTATATAAGCATTTTTAACCAGCTCATTTTGGAAGTAACTTAACTGACTTTGACGATACTTTAATAGAAGTAAAACGTGAACCTCTTTTATTTAGATTTAAGTCAGCAATAGTGGTATAAGGATTAGTCGGCCTAGACCCTGCATTACCGGGTCTAGCTACTTCCAGGGTGCGCCGCGGTGAGGCTCCTATTCATGCACCCCTTTTATTTAGATAAGCTTTTAAAAATTAAATCGCAGGAACGTTCGTACTAAAATTGGAGAGGCTGTACTATTTCATACTGTTTGTTAGTCATTTATTGCGAAGCGGTTCGTTTAATTTTAACAGCCTCGTTCTTTAAATGTTTTTATGAACTCGTCTGTGAAATGAATACGATAAAATTTGTATGTTTGTTACGAGAGACATAGCTTTAAAATACAGCCTAGTTGGATGTGTTATACGGTGTGTTACAAATTGCTGTGGTTGTGTTTTAGAGGACTATAGTACGTATGTTTGTAAATTCTACATAGTCACAAGAATGTTTTGAAAATCTGGCTCCAATATTATTATAAAGACGTTATTTAATGTTACTTAACACGAAATATGAAGATAATCAATCGGCAATTCTCCGTAAATACAGACGTATGTTTACTTTCAATTTACATATTTAAGATAGCAGTCTCATTCAAATCACAAAAAGCATTTATCAATAACAGAGCTAGAAACCTACAGGTAATGAAAGATAAAGCAAGAGTTAGGAGTCAAAATGCACTGGCATCCAAATTTAAGGCTAAATAAATAACTTAATTACGCAAACTATGAGTGTCGCAAATGTAATGAAATGTCTCATAACAGCTTCAGTTGCCGAGCAACTCTCAAAAGCGGTGCCATGTAGAAGTCAATATTTGCTTTTAAGAAGGTCTTATCACCCAATATCTATGGTATTGTTACGGACGGGGTAACGGGATTGGAAGAAAACACCAAGTAGCACTGATGACACTTTATTCAGCTTCACACACACGACGCGTCGTTCGATTTCGACGCGGACAGCACCAACACTAACGTCTTTTGCACTGCACTTCACTGCACTTCACTGCACTACACTTTCACTTCACTTTATTTCACTACTACTTCTTTTTTCCTTTTACTTCTTCCTTTTCTTCTCCACTTTACCACTTCTCAACTTAAACTGGCGCTTAGCGCGTCTACTTCGCCTTATATACCCCTAGGAATGATCTAGATCCACTGATTTCGATTGTCTTTTAATTATTTAATGGTATAGAATATTTTTATTTGACATATGATAATTATTATATATCACAATTTTATGAAGTACAATATTTATTTGATAATAAATATAAATGTTGTTAAAACTAACTACGACCAAGTGGCTATTTACACATAAATTAAAACAATAATTTCTATACTTAAATAACTAACAAATAAAAGGAAATACATAAAAAAAGTAAAAGCCGAATTTAAAGGGCGTCATGGAAATCCTCCACATCGCCATCAATTGGAAGCGTGCCCAGAATGCTGGCAGCATTGCCACGTTGTATGGCAATGCTGATCTTTTGTGCCAAATACAGGCCAGCCTTCTGGTCACGCGAGGTGTCAACAAGTCTCTTTGAAAGATCTCTAAAAAGAGATCTCGCACTTGGACCGCATGGTCCCAACGTTTCAACTCCAAACGGCTCAAATACATAGTCCCTTACTAGATTTATGTATTTGCGCCTTTTGAGAGTCTCCGCTGAAGCAGCAGCAGCGCCCGCACAACCCGCTGTGCTAGGAAGATGAGGTGGCGCATGGGTGTCGACACATGTTGCGTCCCACACCAAAGGCCTACCCAGCTTCCATGGCAGTAAAGACATACCGTCTGGTCTCTTACCATCGTCGCGTGCCAAGCCCTGAGGTTCAAGTTGGGGTGGAACGCCAGCGGTGACAAGAGCCCGACGAAGTATGTCATTGAGGTTGGCGTGTCGTGAAATACGACCTGCGCTCCTGCTACATGACAGACCATGGTGACCAAGGCTGTCGACAGCCTCTCCACAGTGACAGCGATGTGGAGAAACACATGGCGCACCTAAACGAAGGCAAGAAGCAATGCGGAAGGTCGTATCGTCCAACATGGTACCTATGTTGGACGATGGCAGTGCCTGAAACCAAAGCCCTGACTCCCACTCTCCCACAGCCAGCAAACGAGCACGCTCTGCAGCATTGGACGACGTACTTAAGAGATTTTCTCGTACCACGCTGCAAAGCGGCCCGTCCCACTGCCTCTGAGAAGATGGGAATCGGGGTAACTCGGTGCTTCGACAAGCCATTCTCCATGCATTCATGGCATCGGTCTTACACGGCACCTCAGAATTGACCAGTGTGGTTGCTAAAATTTTCCTGGTCAATTCTTCAGTGCTGTGGACCGAGGACAGGAATGCTGGTAAGCTTACGTCAGTAATTTTGCGAACGCCAAGGCCGCCCAGGCGTACAGGCAAGGACGCCTGTAGCCACACTCGGTCGTTCAGGGCCAGATTTAGAAATTTGCTTAAAGTAATTTGTATAAGTTTGTCAATTTCGGCGAGTGCAGATGGGTTTTTCCATTTCCATTTTCCACATTATTCAGTTGTTTTTCCATCTCCTGTCTCTTTTTAACCTTTCCATTCCTTCCTGAAGTTTCTAGAATTTTCTAATTTTTACTCGAAATATTTAAATAATCTTTTTTTAAATATTTGCCGCATATTCATAAACATTTTCCAAATTTCATAAAAACCATAAGCCACATAACTGTTATGACTGGGATTTGAACCCACGCCATCAGAACGTGAACGGGATGCGTTATCCGCACGGCCATTGCCTAGTTGTCAATGACTGGTGAATTTGGTGAACACTTGACAGAGTGTTTACGACATCGACTAAAAACTTATTTCCAAATAATAAAATAGTCTTCAAACCTCTTTGCTAATTATTGTGTTTCGTGACGACGCGACGGTTTGACATGACACCGGCCGTCACACTACCCCCCCCTCTAAGACATGCGCGTCCCGCGCATACTTAGACCTATAATACACCTCCTCCTATCTATCCTCTCTCCTATTGCCAGTATAGCTTGTCACCGATTTTTAAAGCCACCATTTATTCGCCTTTAACTGGGATGTACTGGCCGGTAGCCGTTGTCAGTCAAGGTGAACTTGACGGTCTTAAAATCTTTCCATTCTTTCTTGTCAAAAGAGTTCCTAAGACCGTTCGTGTCGCACCGGTGTCCAGGGTCAGCGAACAGGTAACGCCATTGACTGCTCCATCGATAGTTAAACCGTTTCCATCCGTGCGTTGTTGAATACAAACTTTCAGAGCTTTCCGTCTTCTGATCAGCGCTTGCATTGAAGTCCTGGCTGTAACTGCTTCCTGATCATCTTTCAACACTTGAACACTAGCGTCAGACTTACTTCTTTCTGTTTCATGTTTCTGACAGCTACTTCTTAAGTGTCCGGGTCCCTTACAGTTAAAACACTTTAGGATAAAAGATCTGCGACCGGTTCTTCCTACTTCTGCTGCAATAACTCTATCTCGATCACTCGTAATTTCTTGTTGAAGAGCCTCTACGTCTAAAGCATGTGCTAATGCTTCTTTAACATTGATGTGGTGTTTCAAGCGCACAGCAGCTCTGACCTCATCGTCATAAATTCCGTCGATGAACACCTGGAGTCGCATGCTTTGAACTTGTTCCGTGGGTGCCAACTGATAAGCCTTTCGCACCATCTTCGTCGATTCCATCGCCCACTGCTGCAAAGATTTTTTCGGGTGCTGACGACGAGTGCGTAACTTGGCTCAGAACACATATTGTAAGTGCGCATCTCTAAAACTGGATTCCAGGTCCTCCAATGCTTTCCCACGCAACGCCAGGATGAGTGCAAACCTGGCCTGGTCACTATCCCAACCGTTGCTGCTAGAGGCGGCCTCGAATTGCATTCTATAGGCTTCCCAGGACGAGGTTCCATCGAATAACGGCACCTTGAAATAACCACCAGAACTAGACGGGTTAACGGACACCAAAGGGCTGTAGGTTTTCATCTTCCTTAACTCCTCCTCCACCGTAGCTATGCGGGTGTGTATCTCTTTCAATACTGACGCCATGCGGGACTGCACCTCTTCCGATACTGCCGCCTTGCAGGACTGTATCTCTTCCTCTATAGTAGCCATGCGAGATTGCACTTCACCGATACACATTTCTATCTCGGCGATCTTACGAGCGTTCTCCGATATATAACGGCGAATCTCATCCTGGCTCTCCATTATCTCGCTGAGTTGCTGCGAGTTTTGCTGTAGTGACCGCTCGAGTCGAGATTCGAGTTGCTGCGAGTTTTGCTGGAGTTCAGATTTAAGCTGCTGCGAGTTTTGCTGGACCTCGGATTTAAGCTGAGATTCGAGCCGCTGCGAGTTTTCCTGAAGTGATTGTTGGAACAGTGCTGCGATGTCTGCGAGAGATAGCGGGTTAGCTGCGCTTGCGGACGTAGATGCCCCTCCTTCGGATCCGCTTCCTTGCGAAGGAGCTTCTGGGTTCGAGTCGCCTTGTTCTTGAGCGGCAGCCCTCGCACGTGTCTTAGGCCCTTCCCTCGGCATGACTGGCATCTTTAATCCTTCCAATCCCACTTCTGACACCAATTGTTACGGACGGGGTAACGGGATTGGAAGGAAACACCAAGTAGCACTGATGACACTTTATTCAGCTTCACACACACGACGCGTCGTTCGATTTCGACGCGGACAGCACCAACACTAACGTCTTTTGCACTACACTTCACTGCACTTCACTGCACTACACTTTCACTTCACTTTATTTCACTACTACTTCTTTCTTCATTTTACTTCTTCCTTTTCTTCTCCATTTTACCACTTCTCAACTTAAACTGGCGCTTAGCGCGTCTACACCGCCTTATATACCCCTAGGAATGTTCTAGATCCACTAATTTCGATTGTCTTTTCAGTATTTAATTGTTTTTCCATCTCCTGTCTCTTTTTATCCTTTCCATTCCTTCCTGAAGGTTCTAGAATTTTCTAATTTTTACTCGAAATATTTAAATAATCTTTTTTTAAATATTTGCCGCATATTCATAAACATTTTTTCCAAATTTCATAAAAACCATAATCCACATAACTGTTATGACTGGGACTTGAACCCACGCCATCATCCGCATCCGCACGGCCATTGCCTAGTTGTCAATGACTGGTGAATTTGGTGAATACTTGACAGAGTGTATACGTTATCGACTAAAAACTTATTTCCAAATAATAAAATAGTCTTCAAACCTCTTTGCTAATTATTGTGTTTCGTGACGACGGTTTGACATGACACCGGCCGTCACAGTATTATGATCAAGGAGCAAGTATACAATACAGTTTCTGATTATTTATCATACCGTTAAAGTTGGTGTATATGGCATTAAGGGCGCTTAGCATCCTGCACTGACGCCTCTTGACCCGTAAGAAATATAAATGCGTGTTACCGTACACCAAGTGTCAAGTGAGATTGATTGATTGTAGCTGTCGGTCTGTGTTTTTACGTCTTGCGTATGTATTGTCTTTTTGGTAAGTTGTTTGAAACAAGCAGGACAGGACAGACTTATAGAATCCGATTTATAGTTTTGCGACCTTTTCATAAAGCAGAGAGAGCCAAACTGAATTGAAGACATTCTTCATAACTTTGTTCCCAGTTGTCTGAGGGCAAGAATCGTTAGGGTATGTTATATGTTGAGTGCCTTCAGGCTTTCTATTAACTCCAACACATTGGCCACACATCTGAAGGAAAATAAATATTTTAGTAATGACGTAAGCGACACAGAGTAAGTAGGTAATTTATAACCAAAATCTCTGGTAACAACATAAAACGAGGAAAATAAAATGGCAGTTTCAGGTGACGTAAAACTAATTGGCATAGCTATCAATTAGAATCAAGCATGGTCCTAGAGGTCCTAAAAAATAATGCCACTGTAAATGTGTATGTTGACATCTTAATAGTTTAGTCCAAATGAAAGTAATATTATATATGTAGTAAAAACATTTTTACGAGAAAGTTAACTACAAGAAAGGCATTCGGTCTGTACTGTTAATGTGTAATGAAATAAAAAGACGTTTTACTGCCGTATGTTTCGTAAGCTCTTAATTTTTTGCTTGTGGTTTATTTTCAGTAAGTAGGTACAAAGAATAAAATACGAAACGGTTTAAGTATTTCGATGTTGACATATTTTATACTATGGAAATCTATGTATTTTTAAGTTTCATATTATTTTTAGACAACTTGGTTGTGAGTAGTAAAGTATAGCGAGAAAAAGTTTTTATGTAGGTATGTGAATGTATATCAAATTTGAAGCAGGCTCGTCTCGGCGTGTTTACGACATCATTACAGGTGATGAATCCCGGATTTATCAATACGATCCAGAAACAAAGCGCCTGTGGACGGTTTGGGTGTTTCAAACCGAATCAACGCCTACCAAAGTAAAGCGACCTAGAAGCAAGGGGAAGATTTTGATCGCGAGCTACCAAGGTGTCAATTCCTTTACGAAACCAAAGAAGCATTAACGTCGAATGGTATACTACCAAATGCTTGGCAGAAGTTTACTCTGTTGTGAGCAACAAGCGACCAAACACAGGGCTCCGCGGGCCATTGCTCCTCCACGATAATGCTAACACTAGGAATAACAAATCTTGTACCGTGATGCTTTCAAGTATTCAAGCAAAAGAAGCTTATTTCTTTATCGACTCACGCCTGTATTCCTGAAGGGGTAGGTAGAGTTGTAATATTACACCCACATTTAATTTAAGAATTTTATGTTCCACGTAATAGGGGCGAGCCTATTATCATTACCGGGTACATTGCCAGACGCCATGCTGCTACCGAGAATACGGAAAATTTCAGTTACCTCCGGATCAACAGAGCCTTCCGCTATCCACTGGATCATGGAGAAAGAACAACTACTTTTGGAGATCCACACGTTATTTGTTTTCATTTTTAGTAGATACCCAAACTAAAAAAGAAAAAAAAAAACACTGAAAGGTTACAAAATTATGTCTCAAGGTCGTACCAGGTGTCTAGCTATATATATATCATTATAACATCCAAAAAATAAGTCAGAAATTTTATAAAATATAAACTGTTGATAAAATATAAGCCACGTCACATCATCATTACTCATAAGAGATTTTGACAGGCCGTGAAGTGATAAATCTAAATAGCTAGTTTTCTTATATAACCTAGAAAATTTACGAAAAGCATGAATTGGTGCGTCCTAATATTAAAGTAGTAAAGTTTTTATGAAAAGTTTATTTGGTGCGAACTGGTCAGGCGATGTTATTTTATTAACACGTGAACAAGAGTGTGTTTTAACGGCCGCTTCGCCACCAAACCCTACAGTGTTTGGGGGCGAAGTGGCCGTTAAAACACAGTTAGTGTACCAAGTGTCGTGTGTTCGAGCCTCAAACGTAGCCACTCTATGGCTCATCTAAAATTGATATTTGAACTCTGTATCAGTTGTTGTTTGTAATAACCCCTCGAATCAGGCTTTATACATAGTATGAGTGGTAAGTAGGTTATAAAAATATATAGAAATAAGGGCATTATAATTCTGAAGTAGCCAAACTAGTGAACAAATTTATCTGACCGTAGTATCGAAAACAAGACATGATTGGAAATGCGAGAATGTATTATTTGAATATGGCTAGCCATTTCGAACAATCCAACTGAATTTGGTAAGAGATTATGTATTTACAACTAATGTAATGAAATATTCAACGGATGTTTGTGTAATATTTAATTTTAAGTTATTAGCATATTTATTTATTTAAGACTTTATACACAAACAAGGTGTACATAGGTGGACATAATGCCATGAGGCATTCTCTCTCTGTCGAACTACCGTTGGTGCAGAGATAAATGTGGTAGGTGTATTAACGGATTTTAAAAGGATGTCCTATTCTTAATTATAATATAAATGAAACAAATATCAACACAAAACGACCTAAAATGTAAATTTAAATCTTAAATGGGAAATATATATACATATGTATACACTTAAATGCATAAATTATAACAAATAAATATACATAAACATAAATATCATACATATTATAAATATATATCTATGTATATACTTAAATAATACAAAAATTAAATATAAGGGTACATACTTATAGATACATAAATACATACATACTTATAAAAAAGGATGACAGTGATGTGCAGATTCCTTTAATCTTTTAAATAGGAGATACCGTACTTTCAATTTGAATGCGAAACGGTTAGTGCACAATCTGATTTCAAAATCCCTCTTGAAATCAGATTGTGTGCGCGTTCCAGAGTAGGATAGACTGTACAACAAAGGAAGAGTTGACAAACCCAGAAGAATGACTGGGGCATGAAAGAAGAAGATTCTGCGGAGAACGAAGGTCTCTCTCATGTGTAGATGATAGGTATTGGAAATACTCAGAAAGATAAGAAGGAGGAGAGGGAGACTTAAGAATCTTGAAGAGAGTAGTGAGAGTAAGCAAGCACCGGCGGTGACGAATAGGCAACCAATTAAGTTCTGAACGATACGTAGAGACATGGTCATACTTACGAAGATTAAAAATGAATCGAATGCAGTTATTGAGAAGTCGGTCATATTTATTGAGATATTCTGCATTCAGGTCATATTAGCACATATCACCATAGTCGATTAGGGGCAATATTAAAGCCTGCTCAAGCATAGTTTTAGTCCTGGAGGGAAGGAAATTCTTTAGACGATATAGTGCTCTAAGTGTTCCGGTTACTTTCTGACTAACATTAGACACCTGGGCCTGCCAATCGAGAGTGGAATCTATATATATTCCAAGGTCTTTGACGACAGAGTTGAAAGGGATTATTAGACCGTTGAACTTTACAGGCGGCAGAGATTTTAAATCTAATTTAGGCACTAAACGGCGACTGCCTACAATATTGGCCTGGCATTTTGCTGGGTTTACGTCTAGACCAAATCAATTGCATCAATCCATCATCGTCTCAAGATCTCTGTTCAAGTCAGCAATGGCTATTGATATATCTTCCACTCTCGCTTGGGAGTACAACTGAAAGTCATCAGCATAGAGATGATACGCACGCCGAAAATTAGGAGTCAAGAAGTTAATAAAAATCGAGAAGAGCCGATGTCACGCCAACTCGACGTAGTTTCGTCAACGCGAACTGACTGCTGACGTTCCTGAAGATAATTTGAGAACCAATCGAGTACAACAGGTCAGACCGAGAGATGGGAAAGGATAGATAGAAGGATATCGTGACGGACGGTGTTGAACGCGTTCGAGAAGTCGACCAAGGTCAGCACAGTGACCTTTGTGTCCTCCATACCGGTTCTAATATCGCCAGTCACTTTAGGGAGGGTGGAAGTCGTGCTATGTCCAGGTCTTAATTCAGATTGGAATGGACTAAGTTGTTAAGGTAAACAAATCGAGACAACTGCTTATGTACACAAGCTTCCACCACTTTGGATAGGAAAGGAAGGATAGAGATAGGACGGAAATGATTGGGTAGTGTAGGATTCAAGATCTTAGGAAGAGGGATTACAAAGGCTTAACGACAGAGGGACGGGAAGGAACCACTATCCAACGAGAAATTGACAATGTGGGTAATGGGAAGGATGAGATGATCAAGGATCGGAATGATCATGCGGCGGCTAAGGAAGTCGTAGCCCACTGCATTGGATCGAATGGAGAGGATTATCTTCTTGACTTCACCCGAAGTAACTGGAGAAATATTATTTTTATTTACCTTATATTATTTTAAGTTAAGTTATTTCAAGCTTTGCAGTTTTCGAAATAGAGTACCTGAGCTACTGAGGCACACATCGTGTTTCGTGTTACATTCCTCTCCATCAAAATCCAATCCAGAGAGTTTTGATACATTGAGAGTTGTATGTTAGGTAATAAATATTATTACAAAAATAAATGTTTACACGAAATGCATACAGGCTGCCGAGTCTTTTCAAAAGTAAGTTAATGACTATAATAATAGTAGAAGATGTCCGCACATTTTTATTTTAAGTTGTAGCCCGAGCCCGTGGGAATTTCGGGAAATCCATTCTTCATGTACCCCTACGGGCTCCAAGGAACATACAAGCCAAATTTCAGCCTCGTACGCCAAATAATTTTGGCTTGTAAATTTTTCAAATATATATAATATACAGTTTACTCCCACTTTGCAAAAATAATAATAGTAATTACGTCCCGATTCTTGTGCCAGGACTAAAATTGTTTATTTTGGAGACCTTTAGGAAGTCTTTAAATTCCGACACTGTCTTTGCCTACACGTTAACAGAAAAAAATCGGGCAAGTGCGAGTCTCACCCGCGCACCGAGGGTTCCGTACGCATTTTAACTTATTTGAAGCTGGTGCTAATTGCGCTAGTCCTCTAAATCTGTATGAGCACCCATACAACTTAGAGGACTATCTTAAATGGAGTCTACTATGTATGTATGGGGACACCCTTAAATTTTCCACTTTTTTTTTTGTAATAGTACAACAAGTACCGTGTGGTTGAGTACCGTGTGGTTGACGGCATAGAATACAAGTGTCACCACCCCCTATCTTCCCGTGGGTGTCGTAAGAGGCGACTAAGGGATAACACGATGCAAATACCATCTTTGCTTAGAGACGGAAAACTCGACATCAAACCCTATACGACTGCCTCGTTGGTCTCGCGGCATAAATGTGCGCGTGGGATCGGGAGGTCCCGGGTTCGATTCCTGGGTCGGGCAGTGTTATTGGGTTTTTCTGTCACGAAATTCTCAGTAGCAGCACGGAGTCTGGAAATGTGCCCGGTACGGCAATAGGCTCGCCCCTTTTTACGTGGGACTCAAGTATATCTGGCGAAAAGTGGGTGTAGAAATACACCTCTGCCTACCCCTTCGGGGATAAAAGGCGTGACGATATGTATGTATGTATGTTTTTTGTAATTTTTCCTTTATTTGTTCTGTAAGACCCTACGTTTGGCTAAATTTCGTGATTCTAATTCAACGGGTACTTACGGTTTACCTAGAATTATAAATTTTGGTTAAAACCAAGGTCTTACAGCACAAGTAAAGGAAAAATTCCGAAAATTTAAAAAAGTTAAAAATTAAGGTTAATTTTGGTACTTACAAGTTTTCGCAAAAATCGAATTTTGACCATATCTTTTTATCGGGTTGACCCAGGACTCTAATTTTTATACATCTAATTGGAACCAGAAGAACGAGGTCTATACCTCAGTATCTGGTATAAATTTCAATTTGCTAGATCTACCCGTTCCTCAGAAAATCGGTGGTGACACACGGACAGACAGACAGACAGACTGACAGACAGACAGATGGACAAGAAAGTGATCTTATAAGGGTTCCTTTTTTTACCTTGTGAGGTACGGAACCCTAAAAAAGGAAAGAACAATCAATATAATTATGTCTGGACATGTTCTGTACGATCAATGAACAAAGCTGTAGTGCTTACAATAGCATTGGGCCTTATGTGTCTATCTACGCAAATACATTGTACCTATTGTCATTGACACTGAAAACCTACGTTGAACTCATAATTACGTCCACACTAACTGTGTTAATATGTTTGAATAAGGTATACCTATTGCCTTTTTATCGTATTCATGTGTTATTGTTTGATGGTTCCGTAAGTAAAATTTTATAATCGCTTGTATTAATAAAGTGGTATGACAGCATATTAGCGGCCTTGAGAGATTTTTGCTTTATGTAGGACTTGCTTCAAAATTATACATGACTAGAGCATGCCCGCACATTTTTTTTATTTAACCGTTTCTTGCCGATCCAGTGGAAATTTCGGGACTTCCCTTCATAGTGCACTCCTCCGGTCTCCAAGGAATATACATGCCAAATTTCAGCTGCTTACGCCTAATAGTTTGGCTGTCAATTAGTCAGTAACTGATAGCACATAGGTAATACGCAGAACAAAAAACGTTAGTGTGAAATTGCCCTCAGTAGAACCGTTTAGTAGGGCGATAATAACTAAGAACATACCTCAAAAAGTGTCAGGTCCGCGCCATGTTTTGCGTTGCAGTCCATTTCGTGCAATATTGAGACTGCATCGAGTCTTAATTTCGAACGATATATTGTTTTAAAGACACCACTCATACTATGTATAAAGCCTGATTCGTGGGGTTATTACAAACAACAACTGATACAGGGTTAAAATATCAATTTTAGATGAGCCATAGAGTGGCTACGTTTGAGGCTCGAACACACTACACTTGGTACACTAACTGTGTTTTATCGGCCGCTTCGCCACCAAACACTGTAGGTTTTGGTGGCGAAGCGGCCGTTAAAACACACTCTTGTTCACTCCACTCTCGTGTTAATAAAATTACATCGCCTGACCAGTTCGCAACAAATAAACTTTTCATAAAAACTTGACTACTTTAATATTGGGACGCATCAATTTATGCTTTTCGTAAATTAATATTTGAACGTAAAATTGATATTTGAACTCTGTATCAGTTGTTGTTTGTAATAACCCCACGAATCAGGCTTTATACATAGTACGAGTGGTGTCTTTAACCGCTCAAGGTACCGCTTTAATTTGACATTTATCGCTAAAGCATCACGCGGTCGTTATCTAACCACCCGCGAAGCAAGGCCACTTGCCGTGCTACCTTAAACCTAAACTTACGACTCGTAACTCGGGTATTGATATTTGAAATGATGTTTTTATGAAAGTAGATTAAATAAGCTTTGTAGTAATGTTTGAATGGTGACTGAATGACGGAATGTTTAGTTTATGCGACCCTCCGAACTTGATCCTATTGTAATCAATGTCGTCTATCGATGACCTACTCGCCATTTTTGTTTGTCATGATAACAATATGGGTTATAAATTGCTTCCTTTTATTATTTTGTATACCTGGTGGTATAAGCTTTACAAAAAATATAAAATTAAAGCAATGCTTGCTTAGAAAATTATTTCAATGTCAGCATTTGAAATTTTTGTATATTTCACTGTCTTTGCATGTTGCGCGCGGGGCGTAATTATGGATTCAAAACATCATTGTAAACAAATAATATAATTATATTTGATATTTTTACGTTTTAATTGGGAATAGACTAATTAGTTATAAAATAACAGCAAAAAAATTAACAAATATTGTGTAATAATTTAGTTCAAGAGGTTATATTCATTCAGTTACCGAAACAACGGCATTTATTTTTATTGAATGAAAATATATAGATAACGTTACATTTATGCTATGAATTATTGTTTTTTTATGAGTATATAAATAAACCTATCATGTGATTTATAATACTATATAGGTTTTCGAAAATTTTGGCGGGTATGGCGGTTATTTTTGCGGGCAAAAGTAAACAATTGTGCAAAGTCCAGTAATAATAATTCTTATCGGAATCTTATCAGATATGGTTTTTTAAATTGGTAATCTAGTTGAAAAGAACCATATCTAGGTTTGAATCTGATATATAACAAAAAATATGTTAAAAAAAATAACATACGAAAATTGGCGGCAATTTTCGTATTTTATTATTATTTATATTTTATATTTTTTTATGTATAAAATTAAAATGTTTCTTTCCATTATATTTACTATTTTTGAAAGAAAATTAAATTACCTTTCTAACCATGTAAAATACTTGTATACCTCCTTTAATAAAAAACGACGAGAAATATGAATATGTTAGAACTATAATAGCGCGCTTGAAATTGGCGGGAATATTTTACCGGGCGCGCTTTATACCGCTCTTGCGTGGACTTCAAGTATATTATTTGGTGTTAATTAATATCATTCGAAAGTTTATTTAATTACGTGTCTTTTGATATACAATATTAACTTAATAAATAGAAATATCACCATTCTTTCAACGAAAATATTACGCGCCGTACTTAGCTTGAAAGCCTAGCCTCGAAAGTGGCCAAAATACTTCTACGGGTGTCCTGAGATGCCTCGATGGTGGCCAAAATGATTTGAGGGGTTTAAACAATATATCGTTCGATATTAAGACTCGATGCAGTCTCAATATTGCAAGAAATGGACTTCTACGCAAAACATGGCGCGGACCTGACCCTTTTTGAGGTATGTTCTTAGTTATTATCGCCCTACTAAACGGTTCTACTGAGGGCAATTTCACACTAACGTTTTTTGTTCTGCGTATTACCTATGTGCTATTAGTTACTGACTAATTGACAGCCAAACTATTAGGCGTAAGCAGCTGAAATTTGGCATGTATATTGCTTGGAGACCGGAGGAGTGCACTATGAAGGGATGTCCCGAAATTTCCACTGGATCAGCATGAAACGGTTAAATAAAAAAATGTGCGGGCATGCTCTAGTCATGTATAATTTTGAAGCAAGTCCTACGTAAAGCAAAAATCTCTCAAGGCCGCTAATATGCTGTCATACCACTTTATTAATACAAGCGATTATAAAATTTTACTTACGGAACCATCAAACAATAACACATGAATACGATAAAAAGGCAATAGGTATACCTTATTCAAACATATTAACACAGTTAGTGTGGACGTAATTATGAGTTCAACGTAGGTTTTCAGTGTCAATGACAATAGGTACAATGTATTTGCGTAGATAGACACATAAGGCCCAATGCTATTGTAAGCACTACAGCTTTGTTCATTGATCGTACAGAACATGTCCAGACATAATTATATTGATTGTTCTTTCCTTTTTTAGGGTTCCGTACCTCACAAGGTAAAAAAAAGGAACCCTTATAAGATCACTTTCTTGTCCATCTGTCTGTCTGTCAGTCTGTCTGTCTGTCTGTCCGTGTGACACCACCGATTTTCTGAGGAACGGGTGGATCTAGCAAATTGAAATTTATACCAGATACTGAGGTATAGACCTCGTTCGTTCTGGTTCCAATTAGATGTATAAAAATCAGAGTCCTGGGTCAACCCAATAAAAAGATATGGTCAAAATTCGATTTTTGCGAAAACTTGTAAGTACCAAAATTAACCTTAATTTTCAACTTTTTTAAATTTTCGGAATTTTTCCTTTACTTGTGCTGTAAGCACCTTAGTTTTAACCAAAATTGATAATTCTAGGTCAACCGTAAGTACCCTATAGGTTTTGGGTCGAAAACCTATATGGTAGTTCCCGTTGAATTAGAATCACGAAATTTAGCCAAACGCAGGGTCTTACAGCACAAATAAAGGAAAAATTACAAAAAAAAAAAGTGGAAAATTTAAGGGTGTCCCCATACATACATAGTAGACTCCATTTAAGATAGTCCTCTAAGTTGTATGGGTGCTCATATAGATTTAGAGGACTAGCGCAATTAGCACCAGCTTCAAATAAGGTAAAATGCGTACGGAACCCTCGGTGCGCGGGTGAGACTCGCACTTGCCCGATTTTTTTCTGTTAACGTGTAGGCAAAGACAGTGTCGGAATTTAAAGACTTCCTAAAGGTCTCCAAAATAAACAATTTTAGTCCTGGCACAAGAATCGGGACGTAATTACTATTATTATTTTTGCAAAGTTGGAGTAAACTGTATATTATATATATTTGAAAAATTTAAAAGCCAAAATTATTTAGCGTACGAGGCTGAAATTTGGCTTGTATGTTCCTTGGAGCCCGTAGGGGTACATGAAGAATGGATTTCCCGAAATTCCCACGGGCTCGGGCTACAACTTAAAATAAAATGTGCGGGCATCTTCTACTATTATTATAGTCATTAACTTACTTTTGAAAAGACTCGGTAGCCTGTATGCATTTCGTGTAAACATTTATTTTTGTAATAATATTTATTACCTAACATACAACTCTCAATGTATCAAAACTCTCTGGATTGGATTGTGATGGAGAGGAATGTAACACGAAACACGATGTGTGCCTCAGTAGCTCAGGTACTCTATTTCGAAAACTGCAAAGCTTGAAATAACTTAACTTAAAATAATATAAGGTAAATAAAAATAATATTTCTCCAGTTACTTCGGGTGAGGTCAAGAAGATAATGCTCTCCATTCGATCCAATGCAGTGGGCTACGACTTCCTTAGCCGCCGCATGATCATTCCGATCCTTGATCATCTCATCCTTCCCATTACCCACATTGTCAATTTCTCGTTGGATAGTGGTTCCTTCCCGTCCCTCTGGCGTTAAGCCTTTGTAATCCCTCTTCCTAAGATCTTGAATCCTACACTACCCAATCATTTCCGTCCTATCTCTATCCTTCCTTTCCTATCCAAAGTGGTGGAAGCTTGTGTACATAAGCAGTTGTCTCGATTTGTTTACCTTAATTTCTTAGTCCATTCCAATCTGGATTAAGACCTGGACATAGCACGACTTCCACCCTCCCTAAAGTGACTGGCGATATTAGAGCCGGTACGGAGGACACTAAGGTCACTGAGCTGACCTTGGTCGACTTCTCGAACGCGTTCAACACCATCCGTCACGATATCCTTCTATCTATCCTTTCCCATCTCTCGGTCTGACTTGTTGTACTCGATTGGTTCTAAAATTATCTTCAGGAACGTCAGCAGTCAGTTCGCGTTGACGAAACTACGTCGAGTTGGCGTGACATCGGCTCTTCTCGATTTTTATTAACTTCTTGACTCCTAATTTTCGGTGTGCGTATCATCTCTATGCTGATGACTTTCAGTTGTACTCCCAAGCGAGAGTGGAAGATATATCAATAGCCATTGCTGACTTGAACAGAGATCTTGAGACGATGGTGGATTGATGCAATCGATTTGGTCTAGACGTAAACCCAGCAAAATGCCAGGCCATTATTGTAGGCAGTCGCCGTTTAGTGCCTAAATTAGATTTAAAATCTCTGCCGCCTGTAAAATTCAACGGTCTAATAATCCCTTTCAACTCTGTCGTCAAATACCTTGGAATATATATAGATTCCACTCTCGATTGGCAGGCCCAGGTGTCTTATGTTAGTCAGAAAGTAACCGGAACACTTAGAGCACTATATCGTCTAAAGAATTTCCTTCCCTCCAGGACTAAAACTATGCTTGAGCAGGCTTTAATATTGCCCCTAATCGACTATGGTGATATGTGCTAATATGACCTGAATGCAGAATACCTCAATAAATATGACCGACTTCTCAATAACTGCATTCGATTCATTTTTAATCTTCGTAAGTATGACCATGTCTCTACGTATCGTTCAGAACTTAATTGGTTGCCTATTCGTCAACGCCGGTGCTTGCTTACTCTCACTACTCTCTTCATGATTCTTTAGTCTCCCTCTCCTTCTTCTTATCTTTCTGAGTATTTCCAATACCTATCATCTACACATGAGAGAGACCTTCGTTCTCCGCAGAATCTTCTTCTTTCATGCCGCAGTCATTCTTCTGGGTTTGTCAACTCTTCCTTTGTTGTACAGTCTATCCTACTCTGGAACGCGCACACAATCTGATTTCAAGAGGGATTTGAAATCAGATTGTGCACTAACCGTTACGCATTCAAATTGAAAGTACGGGATCTCCTATTTAAAAGAGTAAAGGAATCTGCACATCACTCTCATCCTTTATTATAAGTATGTATGTATTTATGTATCTATAAGTATGTACCCTTATATTTAATTTTTGTATTATATATGTATCATCATCATCCTCTTAGCGTTATCCCAGTTTCAATATGGGGTCCGCTTACTAGTCTAACCGGATTTGGCTGAATATTAGCTTTTTCCACAGAGCGACTGCCTGTCTGACCTCCGTAACCCGAAGGGATAGCGATATTCCATGGTTTAGACTAGTGTCAGTTTATTTAGAAGGTACTGACGCCCTGTAACGACTGTCAAAGATCTTCATGACAACCGGGACCGACGGCTTAACGTGCTCTCCGAGGCACGGGACCAGCGATAATTAACAATTCAATACGCACATAACTCCGAAAAGTCATTGGTGCGCGCCGTGGATTCGAACCCGATACCCTCTGCATGGCAGTCTGTTGGTATATCCACTCGGCTTTCGCTGCCTTATATGTATATACATAGATATATATTTATAATATGTATGATATTTATGTTTATGTATATTTATTTGTTATAATTTATGCATTTAAGTGTATATATATGTATATATACTTCCCATTTAAGATTTAAATTTACATTTTAGGTCGTTTTATGTTGATATTTGTTTCATTTATATTATAATTAAGAATCGGACATCCTTTTAAAATCCGTTAATACACCTACCACATTTATCTCTGCACCACCGGTAGGTCGACAGAGAGAGAATGCCTCATGGCATTATGTCCACCTATGTACACCTTGTTTGTGTATAAAGTCTTAAATAAATAAATATGCTAATAACTTAAAATTAAATATTACACAAACATCCGTTGAATATTTCATTACATTAGTTGTAAATACATAATCTCTTACCAAATTCAGTTGGATTGTTCGAAATGGCTAGCCATCTTCAAATAATACATTCTCGCATTTCCAATCATGTCTTGTTTTCGATACTACGGTCAGATAAATTTGTTCACTAGTTTGGCTACTTCAGAATTATAATGCCCTTATTTCTATATATTTTTATAACCTACTTAATCAGGAGCATACATCCCTATAATTTTCAAGTTTATAATAATATTATAATTATTATTTGTTAGACAAGAAAAACTAAAACAACATACTAATGATATATTTGTTACCTCCCGTTTTCCAAGTAAAATAATCCTCTCATAACAAAGTAGAAATGAAATCTACCATACTATAACTATAATAATACTTTTATTCAGCCCACATTCCGTATCAAAACTCCTAGTTAATTAAACTTTCCTGGAACAACAAAACTCAAGTGAACTGGAAAAATAGTTTCCCAGATAGTGAAAATTTCTTACCAACTTAACCTTGGAAACTTCTGAACGGAAATAAATGTAAGGCGAAACTTTCTTCCAAAATTCGATACAAACAAGTAACAGTTTGATAAACAAGAAAATTCTACGTATTCTACGTGAAGTGAACGGTTCATTACTTGGTCTTATAGAATGAACGAGCAAAATAAATTCATTCATTCTCGTTCAATATCGCGGACGTCGCGGCGGTTAAGGCTGTGTGTGCACAAAGAGTAAGCGAGGTGGTTGAGATATGTGCGAATAAAAAATAGAGTACCTATGTAATGCATGAAACCTCATAAAAAAAACTAAGTACTTTTAAGTGTTAAACTTAACATAACATGCACTCGTTATACTTCTGGTAAAATCCTATTTATCAAATCAAATCATCTTTTTGTTCATTATCATGCCGTATTTCTGAAAAATAAAAGAGGTGTCTCTTTATTCTCACCTGACAGTGACAATTTTAAATGGCGGTTAGAAAAAGAGGTTGTAAATATTTACAATTTACATCATCTATACGTATTATAAAATAAAATCTTTTTTTCTTCCTATATGTCTGTATGAACGTGATAAATTAAAAAACTATCGCACGGATTTTGTAAGATTTTCACCAGGTCTCAGGAATCACACTAACTATTAGTGTGATTGCTGAGGCAGCTTTAGGCGTATGATAGACGCGGACTAGAGGGAATTAACAAATGTTTTCTCTCACACCGATCAGTTTCCTCTCTCATTTCTTCTCGATACGCAGTCTAAGGCGGTCTTTCCACATTTCTATTATGTCGATGCAGAGAGGTAATTATACAAGTCAATGCGTCTAGTTGGCTCCCATTGTGGGTTGAAGACTTATTATAATAATAATATATAATAATATAATTATCTAACACCTACACACATCACCATCTAGTCCCAAGCTAAGCAGAGCTGGTGTTATGGGTACTAGGTAATGGATAAACATACTTATATACTTTTTTTTGTAAATACATACATTGACAAACATCCATGTTCATGAACACAAATATTTGACTTGAGCGGGAATCGAACCCGCGACCTTCAGCGTAGCAGTCGCTTACACTCCTGCTGCGCCAACCGGTCGTCTAATTATTATCAAAGGAGATTAACGGAATCGACGGGGAAATAGTTGTGATTCGTTTGTGGTCGCCTTTTCGTTCTTTGTAATTTGATTTTGTGGATGGTTATCATGATATGGTGGTTGAAGTAATAATCAAATAGGTTAGTCTACTAGTTATTTGTCTTCTAAAAAACGTACAAGCCGAGACACTGCGAATAGCGAGGCTTGATTCTAATCAACGTTAAAATTAAAGTTAGCCTTTTAGTATTAATTTGGAACACTATTTCGAGATAATTAGTATGTGAATCTAATACATAATACACTTATATATTATGATTGAATCTGCTGTTTGAAATAGAACGGCAAATTTAAGTACGTTTTCAGAGGTCTCCTATTAAATAGGTGACCACTTATGTGGAAATCCTATCAGTGCTACCGCGCTTAGGAGAGGACGTATACTTTGTAGACCACCAGAAGACCTTCGGGTGGTCTATAAAGTGCAAAAATTAGAACTGGCAACATACACGTAAAAAATAATAAAATCTAAAGATTTTTATTTGGACTTGACTTATTTAGTTGGAATCCAAACAAAAGTCTAGTAAAGATATGGCACATCATAAATGTGAATATTAAATTACATAGTGCTATTAAATATTAATATAAGACTATAATAGTCATCTTTATCTGACAAAGATACCTATGCATAATTTTAACGCAGTAAATATTGGAAAAGTTCGTTCGTGTTTGTTAACTTTACCTGTCAAAGGCATATTCTACTTGCTTGTTTTGAAACTCATGCAATCCATGTGTAGACTTCTTTTTTTGGAGTATATGCTGTAAGTTTGAGACTAACAAGATCCATGTGTAGACACATTTTTTGGAGTATATGCTGTAAGTGGATGGATTTTTGGCCGTTCTTATGACAGTTTGGAAACTACACGATCACGCGGTAGGGTTTATCGCAATGAACACCGCTTTTGATAGTTCAGACAGCATGTGAGGACGCATATACTCATGCAATACACTTAATTACTTTTTAAAATACATTGAGTTTATTTCGCAAATAAAGTCTCTTCACACGTTTAATGCCTGACTATTGTCTCATAGTATCCCTTTACTTGCACACGTAAGCATCACGACTCTGTAAAGCACATTACAATACCACTGTACAGCAATACATCATCAGTGGTAAATTACAGTTGTTTGGATTTGTTTCGTGTAAGAATAACATGGCGAAATTTGGGTGTAATATTATACCTCTACCTACCCCTTGGGGGAAACAGACATTAATCTATAAAAAAAGATATCTCAGCGAAGAAATAGACCATTAGAATTACTAGCAACTGTTCATTTTTCGAATCATTATTTACAAATCAAACTTAAGACACACTTGCATTTTATCACATACCTATTATCACAAGTTGCGAGAATCTGTATTATGATGTTGCATATCGTAGGAAATAAAATGTATCTCTATAATAATGCAGGCACTTACATCACATCGCTATCTTAATGTACAAAATATTCATTCAAACTTGTTCATCTAATATGGCGTTAAGAAACCATCTAGTCACAAACTTTGTTTATTAGTTTCGAAACTTGTAGGGCTCTTGGCTAAATCCAAAGATATTTTGTATGATCTTATTTGGAGCGTTAAGTTCAAATGGTGGTGCGAGCTATTTTTAAACGTCTACACGGCTAATGGAAGTTTGAGAAGCGTAAGTAATTTTGTCGTGATTGCTTGTTAGGGAAAGTGTGTTTTGGGTGATAGTGGATGTATTTGGTTTTACGTTATGGAGACAGTTTTTGTTAAGACATATGGATTACAAAAAGTTTCTAAGTTTTTGTAAAGTTAAATTTGCATAATATTGCAATCAACTTTCTAATGACTCATGGATAAGGCTTTTTGGTACCTAAGACCCGATAATCATTTGATACGTGAGGGAAGCACACACATAAGAGTATAGATGCTTCATGACAGTAGAAGTTCAGCGGTTCAGTTGCAATTCAAAATTAGTTAACTGCATAGTTTTTGATTATTTTTGTTTCATTTTAAAAATACAGTAAATATTCAATTGCAGCGAAAAATACTAATTAAGTGGTGTTATAGATGCAACTGATAAAAATAACTACTACTATAACACTATTTGGATCTAAATAAAAAATGAATATAGATCATTTCAATAATACTTTAATCATCTTAACTTTCCAACGCGTTGCTAAGTGAAACTAAAGTTGATTAAGTTGCGCTAAGTGCTATGTCGTAGCGTCGTAGCGCTACGAAGTACTGTATCCGAGCTGACTGGGTAATATCACACGTCCAACGAAGCAGACACAAAGCCTATTATACGCCGACCGTCTTCGCTTAAGTACTAAAGCTACGAGAGATGCTTACACCTATGTTGGGTGGATAAATTTGTGTATTGTCCTCATAAATTAATTATTGACGCCTTCATGTACATTAATTACTTACATTTACATATAGTATAACTTAATCTAGTTATTCTAGTGCGCGAATACTTGAGTCCGAGGACACTTAGATGCAACCGGGATAAGGCTAGGACAAACCGAAATGTATTTCTGAAAATCCATTATCTAGGACTCAACCCGGTAACAAATTTACTCTTACTTTTGTAATGAAGAGTGTAGAGTTTGGGTTGTTAAGTTCTCAATAAAGAAAACTTGCGATTTGATGATCTGAAAATTTTTGTTTTGTTTTTCGTGTGAGCGTGTGGCCAACTCTGGTGTCGGAGTTTTCAGATCGCCCGAAGGCCTCCGACATGGCCTAACGATCCTTATCCTTGGACAAGAACCGGGACCGACAGCTTTACGTGCCCTCCGAAGCACGGTAGCGCTCAGATGTAAATGCCACACACGGTCACCCATCCAAGTGGTAACCTGTGCAAGCGTTGCTTAACTTTGCCGATCTGTTACGAACGGCAAGCCAAGTCTCGCTACGAGCGCTACCTGTCTGATGATCTGAAAATGATATGAGATCTTGTGGGTATTAAAAATTTTAAAATGGTGAACGCTCAATACAGTCATTTTGTAAGATTGTTAAGAAAATGAGATAGAAAAATGTGCTAGACACCGCTGGTTATTAATAGGGGGTTAAAGTATGAAATTGCCGTTTTATTGTAATAGGTTTAAATTAACATAGAATCTTCATGGTTTGAGGTTTTTGAATGAAACTTTTTTCACATAGTTTCTATGATGTTCTTATAAAAATGTGAAATATTTGAATATCGACTTTCAATTGTTTTTGTTATTCAACTTAGACAAAAAGATGGATACTGCAAAAATTCAAGTTATTTTTGAATACGAGTTCCGACGCGGAAGTAACGCGGCAGTAACAGCCCGTAATATCAATGTTGCGTTTGGAGAGAGAGATGGAAACTTCGAATTTAAGAAGGAGCCACGAGGAAGACCGCCCACACAGGTGAATAACGATGAATTAAGAGAGATGGTGGAAGCCGATCCTGGTCAAACTTCTCAGGAATTAGTGGCATGGTTTAAGGTTACCTAACCCACATTATTGACTCATTTGCGTGAAATCAATAAAATAAATAAATACGAAAAATGGATGCCTCATGATTTGACTGATCTGCAGAAAGAAACGCGTGTTGAAACGTGTGTTGCCTTGTTGAATCGGTACAGAAATTCAAGGAATATTGTTCGATACAATATTCCTTCATTTCTGTACCGATTGATTGTGACATGTGATGAAAAATGGATTCTTTATGATAACCGTAAAAGAAAAAGGGATGGCTGACGCCAGGTCAAACGCCACAACAGTGTCCTTAAGCAAAGCTTACCTATAAAAAGGTAATGCTAACTGTTTGGTGGTCTCAGCATGGTGTTATTCACTATAGTTTTCTCCGATCTGGTCAAGCAATAACGGCAGATGTCTATTGTACCGAACTCCGAACAATGTTGTCAAAACTAGCAGTAAAACAGCCCCGACTCATGAATCGATCTTCACCATTATTGCTCTACGACAACGCGAGACCTCATACAGCACGAGAAACCGTTTTGACCCTTCAGGAACTGCAGTTATATACCATTCGTCATCCTCCGTATTCGCCAGACCTTGCTTCAACGGACTACCATTTTTTTCGTGATTTGTACAATTATTATCTACGTGACAAGAAGTTTTCTTCCCAGGAGGCAGTTCTAAATGCTTTCACACGGTTTGTGCAGTCTAGATTCTCAGAGTTCCATTGCAAAGGCATAAATTACCTTTCTATTAGATGACAGCAATGTATAGATAGTAATGGTTACTATTTTGATTAAATAAATAAGTTAAAAATTTAAAAAACAATACTATTTTGATATTCAGTACAAATAGGCAATTTCATACTTTAAACCCTAATATTTAAAAATTCACTGGAAGCCTAGAAGATTAATTTCTTAGATTTTTTGCAGGATAGGTATTTTAATTAAATTTATAGTGGTGCAGCAGTAAGCTACTTAGCATTATAACGTTTTAATTAACAGGGCAGTAGATAGCACATACTTTAAGTGATCTGCCCGCAAAAAGTAATGCATTGAACAGTTTTAATATAATATTTATTCAAAGCCAGGTACACAACATTTTTTTTACTTTCATGGTGATTTAATAACAAAAAGGGAGAAAATAAATATCAAAGATTTTATTACACAGTAATTTATTTTATTTATTCAGAACAAAATTAATTTAATGTCCGAAAGTTTTTTGGGGACCGTTGGTGTGCAATAAGAAGGGGTTTTCCGAAAGTTCCACGAGATTGCGGGGAAACAGTGATTTAAATAAAAAAATAAGTTTAAAAACTATAACCCGACTACGTCAAAAAAGGGGTCTAAAAAGAACGAAACAAGATAATATAAGTACAGAAATGCCCAAGCTAGAGCCGTGCCGCACCTATTGTATACTAGTGTACATGTAGTTACCTGCCATGTTTGTTTAATGCAGATACGTAAGACAAATGTTCCCGGCACCCACATTAGGTATATAAATAGGTGCGACCACGGCTCTAGCTTGTTCATTTCTGTACTTATATTATCTTGTTTCGTTCTTTTTAGACCCCCTTTTTGACGTAGACGGGTTATAGTTTTTAAACTTATTTTTATATATAATCCCTTCCTATATCCCGATGGCACATGTAAACTAACCATGCAATATTAACATTGTCATATTTATACATACATACATAGACTCACGCCTGTTTCCCGGAGGCGTAGGCAGAGACTACGGAACGCCATTTGCAACAATCCTGACATATCTCTCTTGCTTTATTCACTCCCATCAGATTCCTCATGCATGCTCTTCTGTTCAGGGTACTTCTAACCTGTCTCATATTTATAGGAAAAAAGAAAGAAAATAGGTATCGCAAATCGTCTGAACTGCTTGAATTGTAAGTACAACCGCGTTATAAACTTATATTTTGACTGAAACAGTATAATATATGTACATATTTGTAATGTGGTCACCAATACCTTTCTTTTGATACCAAACACGTTATGATTATCTTAGTAATTTTTTTTTGAGGTTGGTGTTTGAGCTATTAATTCCGTTATAGAAAATTTGGATTTAGTTTATATAGCCTATGTCACCCGGACCATTATAACAAATTTATTGACACCCCATTAATTAAAATCGGTTCAATAGTTGCGGCGCTACGGTGGAACATACATACATACATAGACTGCCAAAAACATTACCCTTCCTTTTGGCTTCGCCGTAGTCGGGTAAAAAAAAGAATGGGCGAGCGCAGCTGCGGGCATCCTTTAGTCCAAAATAAATGATTACTCACACACGTAACTTGCCATAGGATAAACACTGACAATATTTTACGTCGAAAACTGTGCGAGTGTGAAGAGTAACACAAGAGCATAATCCGCAACATCACAGCAATGAAAGTAACAATCTGTTTCATTACTCAATGAATTTAATTCCAAATTAACAAAATTCAGATTGACATACATAACAACAAATGAGCTGTGAATGAATGAAAACGCTTTCAAATTAACGATGAACACCGTCATATTTCTGGTGTGAAACGCGAACATATTCAAGTTCTTAATACTTCAAAGAATTTACACGATAAATGTGAGCCAAAAATAGCTTTTGAGTAAGATGATGGAACTGCTAAATGGAAAACCGCGACGCTTAATTAAATGAACTTCGGAGGTATTTTGAAGGCTTCATAAGGTGCGAAATACCAACCACCGTCTCAAAGAACAATGGTACTTAAGAGGTGCTTTTATTAAGTGGAGTTGTGTTCTATATTGTGCGGCTCTTGTGTAATGAAGACAAAGTAGTTGAAAATGAAGGTATACTAGTAAAATTATTTCCTGGGTCTTGTGTTTGTATCTTAATCTTGTAGTACAGTCACTGTGTAAGCACTAGTATATAATTCGTCATCCATCTCGCACAGATCGATTTGTCATCCAATCTTTTTATCGCGATTCTTACAAGGATATCACCCCATCTTGTAAGGGCCTACACTGCAGCATCTTTTGTTGTTTGGCTGTCGTGCTTATTGCTTATCCTATACTTAAACTCACTGCCATTTCAGCTTCACTACCGTAAACGCTTTATTGGCAACTCTGTTTTTTTTTCGGATATCCTCAAATCTTATTTGATTTGATCACTGAGTTGAAAAATGGTACACAAAATATCTGTAAAATATATATAAAATTCTCGCATTACTTACTGACTGACAAACAACCTACGGCCAAAATGGTTGGGCACAGGAAGCTGAAATTTTACATGCGAGTTCTTTGGGAACCAAAGGGGTGCACTAAGATGGGATTGAAATCCGCACGAGATCGGGCAGAAACGTTTAAATTAAAATAAAATGTGAGAGCGTAGCTGCGGACATCCTCTAGTATTTATTTAAATCTAGGAAAGTAAACGCTGTTACCTTCGGCAAATAACATGGATGATACGATTTTGTTACTAAACAGTTCAAAATAAAGTCACGTTCCGTCTCTCTGTTTGTTTAGTTCTAAACTATGCATCCGATATTTACACAGATGTTGGCGAAATTCTTCCGGGTGGCTTATATTTATAGAGAAATGTCAATGTTTTGTGAGAATTGAGTGACGCGAGAATATTTTCTCTCTAGTTCATGCGTCTATTTCATAGCGACTAAATGTTTAGTGAATACGGTAATCTCAGGGTTTTTACATACATACATATCGTCACGCCTTTAATCCCCGAAGGGGTAGGCAGAGGTGTATTTCTACACCCACTTTTCGCCAGATAAACTTTAGTCCCACGTAATAAGGGGCGAGCTTATTGCCGTACCGGCCACATTTCCAGACTCCGTGCTGCTACTGAGAATTTCGTGACAGAAAAACCCAATAACACTGCCCGACCCAGGAATCGAACCCGGGACCTCCCGATCCCACGCGCACATTTATGCCGCGAGACCAACAAGGCAGTCGTATAGGGTTTGATGTCGAGTTTTCCGTCACTACGCAAATATGGTATTTGCATCGTGTTATCCCTTAGTCGCCTCTTACGACACCCACGGGAAGATAGGGGGTGGTGACACTTGTATTCAGGGTTTTTGTTGTAGAATGATAATCTACACTGGACATTATGCTGCGTTTTATACGCGGTGGAATAAAATAAAGAGTTATGTTACACTTCTCATCTTATTTAGGTGTCATCGTTATTAATAGATTAATTATCTTCGTCTGTGTGATATGAAAAAAAAAAACATTAACTATTAATCTTGTACTGTCTGTCAGTACTGCCTCGTTGGTCTCGCGGCATAAATGTGCGCGTGGGATTGGGAGATCTCGGGTTCGATTCCCGGGTCGGGCAATGTGTTATTGGGTTTTTCCGTTAGGAAATTCTCAGTAGCAGCTCGGAGTCTGGTAATGTGCCCGGTACGGCAATAGGCTCGCCCCCTATTACGTGGGACCTAAAAATTCATGGCGAAATGTGGGTGTTATATCACACCTCTGCCTACCCCTTCGGGGATACAGGCGTGAGTCTAAAAATAAAAAAAATATTAATCTTGTAAAAGGTTTTAATGAACGTTGACTTCTCTTCATCATGACACCTCAAAAAAGAGGCGCGATTGGCGGTTCATAATGGAGTGCTTGTCCCCACGTTGATGTATGGAAGTGAGAGTTGGGTATGGCAGAAAAGGCATGAAAGTAGAATTAACGCAGTTTAGATGCGATCACTGCGTAGTATGTGTGGGGTGAGACTGATTGATAGAATTCCGAATGTAACCATACGAGAGAACAGTGGTCTGAATGAAGATGCCGTGACTAGGACTGAGAAAGGAATGCTGAAGTGGTTTGGACACGTGGAGCGAATGAGTGAAAAAGGGATGACGAATCAGATTTATAAGGCAAATGTGTGTGGGCAAGTCGGTCGCGGCAGACCTCGTCGGACATTCCTCGATCAAATTGGGGACGTGCTAAAAAACGGCAAGGTCCGAAGTACCCGAAACCGGCAAGCATGTATTAAAGAGTAATGAGTGTAGAGGAAGCGCGTGAGGTTTGTAAGGATAGAAGCAAGTGGCGTTCTGTTGTCTCTGCCTACCCCGACGGGAAAAAGGCGTGAGTATATGTATGTATGTATGAATAAATAAATAAAAAATAAAAATAATTTGAATCTATTCTAAATTATCTTTAAATGACACCCAGATACAAAACCAGAAGTCAAAACACATCTTTATAGTATAGTATTTTCGCTGTATAATGATATGCATGATATGACTGACAATTATAGTGATGTAACCTTAGGAAATTTAATCGATTATTTATAAATATCGAATTAATTGGCAAACGACATGGAATCGTACGTAGTTACCGATTTTACATCTTCGAAATAAAATTCATTTTAAAAGTGTTTTGGCAAATATATTCACAAATAAAACGCAGTAATTTCAAAATATTTTTTTTTATTATTAGTCACAGTCACTCGAACTAAAACCTCATATCTGAATCTTCTCCAACAGAGATAATTATTTGCTGATCTCAAATTAGGTCGAGGTGGACATATTTATCCCAGTCTGTAAATATTGTCGGATTCGGTTTCGAAACGAGTCGCCCGAACTTGAGGGTATTGGTGGTGTAGGGTGGTTAAGGGAGTTAGTCTTAATCCCCTTAAAGTAATTTTGGCTGCCGGAGTTGCGTCTAAATATTTTTAAACAATTTCCAACAATTCTTCATTCAAAAATGCAAAACGGAACGTAATTTTAGGTTTTATGTGAAAATAACTAAATAGGTGTGTTCGGTTCTCTTTTGACCCTTAACCACAGTCATCATCATCATATCAGCCAAACGACGTCCACTGCTGGACATAGGCCTCCCCCAAGGTTCTCCACACAGACCGGTCTTGAGCCGCCCGCATCCAACCTCCTCCCGCGATCTTGACAAGATCGTCGGTCCACCTTGCGGGGGGCCTACCTCTGCTGCGTCGTCCGGTACGTGGCCGCCACTCCAGAACCTTTCTGCCCCAACGGCCATCGGTTCTTCGAGCTATGTGCCCTGCCCACTGCCACTTCAGCTTGGCTATCCGGAGAGCTATGTCGGCGACTTTGGTTCTACTGCGGATCTCCTCATTTCTGATTCGATCTCGCAGGGAAACTCCAAGCATAGCTCTCTCTATCGCCCTCTGAGTGACCTTAAGCCTTCTGATAAGGCCCATAGTGAGCGACCACGTCTCTGATCCGTAAGTCATCACTGGCAACACACACTGGTCAAAGACTTTCGTCTTGAGACACTGCGGGATATCGGACGAGAAGATATGTCGTAGCTTCCCGAACGCTGCCCAACCGAGTTGGATTCGACGATTGACCTCCTTCTCGAAGTTGGACCTACCTAATTGGACTACTTGTCCCAGGTAGATATACTTGTCGACAACTTCGAGCGTAGAGTTCCCAACCTGAATAGGAGCAGGTACAACATGGACGTTCGACATGATTTTCGTCTTGTCCATGTTCATCTTAAGACCTACTTGTTGGGAGACTCTACAGAAGCCATCGAGCATTGTGCCTAGGTCTTCCATGGTCTCAGCCATGACTACGATATCGTCTGCGAATCGAAGGTGAGTGATGTACTCGCCGTTGATGTTGATGCCGAGTCCATTCCAGTCCAGAAGCTTGAAAACATCCTCCAGCGCAGTGGTAAACAGTTTCGGGGATATGACATCCCCCTGTCTCACCCCTCGCTGGAGTTGAATAGGTTTCGAACTCTGGTCCTGGAGGCGGACTGACATAGTGGCGTTTTCATACAAACACTTCAGCACTTCGATATATCGGTAGTCAATCCGGCACCGTTGGAGAGACTGTAGCACCGCCCAGGTTTCGATCGAATCGAAGGCTTTCTCATAGTCCACAAACGCCAAGCATAGGGGCTGGTTATACTCCTCGGACTTCTGTATAACCTGCCGCAGCGTATGTATGTGGTCTATGGTACTATAGCCTTTACGGAAACCGGCTTGTTCGGGAGGCTGAAAGTCGTCTAGCTTGCTCTCGAGACGATTCGTGATGACCCTCGAAAACAGCTTGTAGACGTGGCTCAGAAGTGTGATGGGTCTGTAGTTCTTCAAGAGGGTTTTATTCCCTTTCTTAAAGAAAAGCACCACCACACCTCTGTGCCACGCCTGTGGCGTTTTACCCTCGAGAATGACGGAATTAAATAGCTTCCGGAGGGCTTCTCTAGCGGGTGCACCGCCGGCCTTCAGAAGCTCACTCGTAATTATTCCGTCATCACCCGGCGCCTTGTTGTTTTTAAGCTGTTTGAGAGCCACACTAATCTCGTGCATGCTGACGTCCGGGATATCTTCGGTATAGTGTCGGGTCAATCCAGCTCTAGGGTCTGACGCTGGAGTGCTTGCGGGTTGTTGCGTTGTCGTGTATAGCTGTCCATAGAACCTTTCGATCTCCTCCAAGAGCTCAGGCTTGGACGATACGATTCTGCCATCCTCCGTCTTCAGCTTTGTCAGCTGACTCTGCCCAACAGACAGATCCCTTTGGAACACTTTGGATCCCTTATTCCGCTCGATCGCCTCACGAACACATTTTGTGTTGTATTGGCGGAGATCGCGAGTCAGAGACTTAGAGATCTGTCTGTTGAGGTGCCGATATTTCGGCATGTCGTCGGAGGATAGCAGAACCATCTTGCGCCTTTCCTCTAACAGCTCGAGGGTCGGATCCGAGATCTTTTTGGTTCTCTGGCTTTTCTGGGGCTTAAAAAATTTTGCCCCTGTTGTATGGACAGCATCCACGAACCCGTTACTGTACACGTCCACATCTACGCATTCACCCAGGCATTCGAAACGGTTCTTGAGTTCGAGCTGAAAGCTCTCGGGGTTTTGGATATGAACCGGTGCCGGTCGGAGCGTGGACTTTATCAACCTCGACCGTTCGAGGCTTGTACGGATATTCAATGTGCCTCTTACCATTCGGTGATCGCTCCCCACTTTAAGTGAATTGATCACGGAGACATCATTGAATATCTGCCTCTTCGTCGACATGATAAAGTCGATCTCATTTTTGGTTGCACCGTCTGGACTTACCCAGGTCCACTTGCGGCATTCTCGCTTCTTGAAGAAGGAATTCATCATATAGAGTCCTTCCTTCTCCATAAAGCTAGCCAGCAAGTGACCCCGGGAATTCCGATGCCCATAACCAAATGGCCCGACTCTCAGCTCATCACCGTCGCGTTTGCCCAGTTTCGCGTTAAAATCTCCCATGACCACGGTGTAATGGGTTTTGTAGCCATGTATAGCCCGAGATATGTCTTCGTACATGGCTTCCACCTCCTCATCGGGGTGCGACGAGGTCGGAGCGTATACCTGTATGACCTTCAGCGAATACCGCTTGGATATTCTATGTATAAGGTACGCTACCCTGCTCGACACGCTCCCGATATTTACCACGTTGGTCACGAGAGATTTGTGGACGATGAACCCGACACCACCTTGGGACTGTTGGTCGCCCTCCCGGTAGAAGAGCAAGTTACCGGAATTGAGAACTATCGAGTCCTCCCCCTGTCTTCGGACTTCAGATAGGCCTATGATATCCCATCGCAACTTGCTCAATTCTTCTTCCAGCTCGACAATCTTCTCGTCGGTCCGCAGTGTGCGCGTGTTCAGTGTTGCCAGGGCCAATTGTCGTTGGTGGTGGTAGCCCGATCTCTTCCGGAGATTCTTCGCACCCCTTGCCCCGCCGTTACCATGGCCGCTACCATAACCAGGACTAGCGGGGCTGCCGGGGACTAGGGGCCGGTTTTTAATGGTGTGATTCATAATTGGGGGGGATATGCCATAATCGCCACGCTTGGCAGGCGTATTGGCGATCGCAGTGGCGGAAGTTCTTAGTGCTGGACGCTGCTGCCCATCTAGCATCTCGGGATTTCCTTCCGCCAGGTTCGGATGGTATGACCGCCATCTTTCGGTCCACACACCACAGTCCACTACACACAGTCAACCTCACTTTATAAAACTAGTGGAATCAATAAAAGCGATATTTAGGTTTTATGTGAAAAAATGTGATACGAAACGCAACCGCCATCTTGTGTGAATGATATTGACAGGAAACGTCAAATTTGTGCGTCATTGCCCTCATTGCTTTCGAGTACTTAGGGTCCTGTAGTAACTAAGTAGGTTATAGCAGGTTCTCTTTTGACCCTTAATCCGATAATAGGAGCCCTGCGAAGCAGGGCTCCGTCAAACTTAGTTTATTAAACTAGTGTGAATAATGTGGAAGTTGGCAGTGCCATACACACCGATGTTTGGAGATTTTTTTTTTCAGAGGAAACCAAGTATTTCCGGCAAGTGAAAATGGTGAGGGGGGTTGCGAGACCTACCCCTCTCACCTCCCAATCACTCACAACCCCTAAAACGGCGACGTATTTCGAAACCTTTACCATATTGTCGATTGTGTCATTTCAACGACTGATTAATTTTATCAATGTAGGGATTTCGTATTGCCACCATATCGGAACTATCTATGTCAGTTATTGAAGCTTTACGCTCACGTTTCTTCGGAGTGGACAGCTTCTTGTCTTCAAAACTAGTTTCTCCAAATTTTTCATTAGATATTCGAGAAACTGAAGCCTTGCCGATGTCCAGAGCTGAGCTGCCGCAACTCTGTAATCAACACTGTCGATCGGTATTACCGGGCCCCCGTTTGCACGCTCTTGTTCAAAGAAGGTCCTCAAACGAAGCACTAACTCACGGCTTTGAGAGTTTAAAACTATCTTTTTTGTTATTTTTGGCATTGTACATACCAAATATAACACAACAAAAAAATAACACGCCAAACAGGCAGAATCACAAACCGCATACAAGGCGCTCGTACTCGTAGACGTATTCGATCACAATATGACCGCTCCTATTCATCGATTTCATGCCGATTCAATGGTGTCAATCTCTACTGACAGAGGGTTCGTTTCATGCATCTGACATTTTGAGGATTATATTTTGTTATATTTAAATAATTTATTTAAAGTTTATAATAATTATAAAAATAGAGAGAGACATAATAGTATCAATTTACTTTGTAATTTTTAATAGATATTTTTTTTTAATAATTGTTTTCTTTTGCCAATTTATTTTCATAAGTTGAAAGTAGTATGCGTGATACGTAAAATGAGAACCTTCATGCATATCATCATACAGCGAAAATACTATAGACGAGAATCGAGCACGACTAGCGGCAATAATTGTGAAAACTGAACATGCAAATCACATTTGTCACGAATAAAACCGCACCGGAAAGCTAGTACGCAATAATTTCAGATTAGCGTATTTTTTGCACGTCTACGATCGTTTCAGCATTCTCGCTTGCATGCGCGCTATATTACGCGCTTTAAAGAACTGGACTCGCGTAAACAGTAGTGACATCGGGAGGTGTCTCTCGCGGCTCACACTATACGAGCTTAGAACCGCATCAACGCACGTACGAGTTGCGCGTGTGCCGAAAGGCGCACCTATACGCGCCTACATGTGCTTCCAAAAACGAGCCTAGCCCAGCTCTTGCAGATAAACAGTGACACCTTTCAAATATTTTTAATACACTGACGGGCCCCACACCGCTCATAGCTCAAAGGTTTGTTTATCTACTAAGCCCACAAACGATTAACATCATCACACATTGTTTGTAATCATATTAGACACTTATTATTGCCATCGGATATTAAACTTTAAGCCAAAATTGTTGCGGTTTAATAATAATGTAATTAAAATTGATCTACGGTTGAAAGGATTTATTTTATTGACTATTAATTAATAATTAACATGCGGGTTTCAATGTTGATTTTATTAAAACGAAGGTTTCGTTAGACTTCATTGAGCTGTTAAAATACACATAATATACATAATATGTTTATTTTGAAAGACAGAGATACTACACCTATAACTGTCTTTCAGAATTAACAGATAATATTATGATCTGTTTAATTGAGTTATGGTTTGAAGCAAAACGTATTACTAGATAATATTACCAGATATTATTACAAAACATTAAGCTCTGGCAAATGGATACTTCGTTATGATTTCTAGAATAAAGTGATGCGGGGTAATGTTGGAACATGTAGCTATCGGATACACGTAACACCTGGGACTTTAGAATCTAGAATCAAATAGTATTTGTTGCGAAAACGCACGCACTGTACCTCGTGCCACCTCTCCTCCTTGGTACAGTCACATTCTAATTACAATGACGACCTAACAGCACAGCGTATTTCTCATATTTTGTCATTTTCTTTCTTTATCGGAGTAAAACGACAGCATACACAAACTTGTACTTGTGTAAACGCTAAACTAGAAATAAGAACACCACATGCTGGCTAAACTTACGGTTTCCCATTGAACAGCAAATTAAATTAGTAACATAAATCGTAACTTATTTTCTGCATTGGTTTAGCCGTGAAAAGATTTTTAATATAAGATTTTTTATTAGAAAATTTAAAATTGTACCCCCAGCGAACTTATGATAAAATTAAATACTTCCGTTTGTGTACATATTGTTGTTTAATAAATCTTACAGCTCATTAATTGGGATATTTATGGCTTGCTCTTATTTTATTAAGTCTAAGTATAATAACAGTATTAATTTCATTACTTTATCGTTATCCCGGATATTTTTGGATGATTGCCTCGGGCTCCGATATTCACTTTCTCTTGTAATCAGTTCTGACAATAAATTGCCTTTTTCCAAGAAGCTACTGCTGATTAAGGTCCCAAGATAAAGGGTCAGATATAATTCTATCGTAATCTTGAAGAAAACTTTATTTTCAACGAGTCCCACTGAATCCTTCGCGACTGTTTGAGAATGTCAATTTACTTGGCAACAACGACTGTCTTAGATCATAATGACAGCCTGTATGTACATCTTAAATTGGTCTTCGATCCAGTGAGCAAGCTATATTATTAATTTAATACCCACCCAATTTCGAATAGTCAGTTGTGCGTGATGTGGTTTTGAGACCCTTTGTGTAATCCCTTAGTCTATTGGAATATTGTAGCTCTTCTCATTTGTATAATAATATCAGTTTCTGAATTATTATTTGCATCATACCTACATAATATATATAAAATCCTTGCGTTAATAACTGACATCCAAATAACGCACAGCTGAAGCTACTGGCTGAAATTTGGCATGTACAATCAAACAAGTCGACGCTGAAACAGTTTGAATAAAATTCCCTTGGCTCGCTCATAGCGACGAGGCACACTAGAAACTGGTTTTGTCAATGTGCGTGTAAAGTATCGACTGTGCATAAATGTTCCTTGTAGAGTGTAGGAGAGCACTAAAAGAAGATTTTTGTCAATTTACACCCGATGAGGGTTAAATATCGCGCGGGTGGAGCCGTGGCGGAGTCTAGTATAAAAATAAAATGATTTTACAGACAAAGTTGTTAGTTTTGCGCATACATAATAAATGAGCATGATGACCTAAATGTTCGTAGTTTTAAAATAAATTGTTGGTTGTTCAACCTGAAGTAAAAGTAATTTACGTAACTTACTGGTCTATATAGTTTCTACTATATACACACAACACGATTTCAGCAAATGTTTCGACAGAATAGATCATACAATTTCAATGCATAAGCTTTTGAGAATGGGTGTTGGAGGCAATTTATTCCGGTGGTTTACCTCATATGTACAAAATAGATGTCAAACTGTTGTCCTAAATGGTTATACATCTAGGGGAACACTAACGAATATTCCTTCAGGCGTCCCTCAAGGTTCGTTGTTGGGACCTTTATTATTTAATATATTCGTCAATGCCATAGGCAAATGCTTCATATCATCCAAGATCATTCTCTATGCTGATGATTTACAAGTCATGAAGCAAATAAATTCCGCTCGGGACGCTGAACTTCTACAGGAAGATCTCAATAGACTACAAGATTATTGCAGAACAAACAAACTGGATTTGAATGTAGATAAATGTTACGTGTGCTCCTTTACACGTAAACCCACCCCGATATCTAACGTTTATGCATTGCTAGATACCCCATTGACAAGGGTCAATAACATTAAAGACCTTGGTGTTACATTTGAAACGAAACTTTTGTTTGACATACACATCGATAGCATTGTTTGCAAAGCCTCTAAAGCACTCGGGTTCATATTTCGAACCTCAGTAGACTTTCAAAACATTAAAACAATAAAAATACTTTACTGTTCCTTCGTTCGCAGTCACCTGGAGTACTGTTCACAAGTGTGGAATCCCCAGTATAATGTTTACATAGACCGAATAGAGCACATTCAGGAAAGGTTTTTAAAATATGTGCAATATCGTTCTAGTTGCTATTTACCTAATTACATAAGTCGGTGTAAAAAATTTCATATTCTTCCACTTGTTGAGAGAAGAAAAATAGCGGATTTGTCATTTTTATTTGGCATCATGCGAGGAGCGATCGACTCATCAGAACTGGTTAGCAAAATGAGTTTAAATGTACCGTCAGCACATCTTCGACGATTTAACTTGTTACATGTGCCTGCCGTAGATTCTTATTACAGGCAAAATTCATACCTTATCAGAGCGAGTCGTATGTATAATGCAGTGTGCCGGAGTGTTGATATTGACATTTTCTTTACTAGTGTTACAACAGACTAGCTATACTTAAAATTATATATAAATGTCTACTTTGATTTCATCTGACCATGGTCAGTATTGTGTACTTTTAATACTATCAGTGAAAACTTTTAATTGGCCTTCATTTTCTATTTTTATATAAATTGATTCTCTAGCTGTAAGTTTTCTTTAAATGTAAAAATAAAATGAAACACCATCTAGTCAAAAAATTTAACTTATGCTATGGGTACTAGACAATGCACAAAGATAGAGAGAGAGATATATATATATATATATATATATATATATATATATATATATATATATATATATATAATGTTTTGGCGGCGGATCCCAACACCTTATTACGCCGCCAAGGGGGTTTTGTTATGGGCCCGCCTGACCATCTGGCGGTCCAATACCCGTCGAGGGGTAGCGAAGAATGCTTATGCGATTCCCTACCCTCCGCCACACTGTTTTACACAGTGGTTACACACCACATACTCCGGCTCTCATTTCCCCAAGAGTCGGAGATCCGAAGGGATTTTCCACCTCGTAAAAAAAAAGGTAGCTACATATTAAAGGTGCTTATAGACTTTTAAGAATTCACGTGTAACATTGAGCTTTTGCCGTTTTTAAAGTTGACGGACTAAACAACTAACAGAGCCAAACTTCGCTACGAACGTTTTTCATGATCTTTCTAGCGAACGGTCTAGTCGGCAAAAAGCTCAAAGGATATTTGCGATACAATGGTGAAGATTCGAACGCTGGTGACATACAAGTGGGCAACCTTGAGTCCCAAAAAAGTTCACTGGATCGAACTGTGGTTTACTTTGGGTAATGAAAAGGCTACTATTAATTTTAAAGGCAATTTCAGTACCACAAACCATATCGATCTTTTATCTTACGCTGTAAGTGACAGATTAACAATCACCGCGTTTTAATAACAATAATTCTTATTTTGATTTAAAAACGCCTTATTTTATGTTTTAATGGTTTTCATTTCATAATTGAAAAGAATGAAATTTTACAAACTACTCACGATCATATGAACATGCCCGCCAGTAACAGTATTAAAGCTGCCATAGCTCTAAACATACTAAATAGGTTCAATTTTCTTATTTTCAATTACCCAAAATAACAAGCAATTTGAAAAAGAGAAATGGTTTGCCGATCTTAAAAGCCTTATTACGCGGGCACCGTACAAAAATAATCTTTTTCTACATTAGAAGTATAATCTTCTACTAGAAATAATCTCCTTAATATTCTTGCTTATGTTTCACATAGAATTAATCTATTTAAGATGCTTTCGTTTGTGAAAACACCCTAACACAGATATTATGAATGGTACACCTAATTTTATGATTATTATCTAGCACTCCTGAAATCAAAATTCTTGTCAATCGGTTTAGAACTCAACCCAAGCAAATGTGAATTTTTTATCAACAACAGTATAAACAAATCTGCCATACTGTAAAAATTCCAAAATCTGGCGCCGAATATTACCCACATCGAAAAAAGTTCTCTTCGCCTCCTTGGGTCCCCAATTTTAGACGAAGGTTTTGATTCATTTTTACATGAAAAAATTCAAAATTTTAATGAAATTTCAGATAGATTACTCAAAATTAATATTCACTCGGATTTCACTATTATTAGATATTGTCTTTTTGTGCCTAAATTAACACATGCTATTCGATCTTCACCATTTTGGAAAAACCCATCATCACTCTTTCAAATTGACAATATTATAAAAAATACCGTAAGCAAATTTCTAAATGTGGCCTTGAACGACCCAGTGTGGCTACAGGCGTCCTTACCTGTACGCCTGGGCGGCTTTGGCGTTCGCAAAATTTCCGATGTGAGCTTACCAGCATTCCTGTCCTCGGTCCACGGCACTGCAGAATTGACCAGGAAAATCTTAGCACCTACACTGGTCGATTCTGAGGTGCCGTGTGTGATGGATGCCGTTAATGCTTGGAGAATGGCTTGTCCAAACACCGAGTTACCCCGAAACTTATCCTCTCAGAGGCAGTGGGACGGGCCGCTTTGCAGCGCAGTACGAGAAAATCTCGTAAGTACATCGTCCAATGCTGCAGAGCGTGCCCGTTTGCTGGCTGTGGGAGAATGGGAATCGGGTCTCTGGCTTCAGGCACTGCCATCGTCCAACATAGGTACCATGTTGGACGATACCACTTTCCGCATAGCTGCTTGCCTCCGTTTGGGTGCGTCATGTGTTTCTCCGCATCGCTGTCACTGTGGGGAGGCTGTCGACAGCCTTGGTCACCATGGCTTATCATGCAGCAGGAGCGCAGGTCGTATATCACGACACGGCAATCTAAATGACATACTTCGCCGGGCTCTTGTCACCGCTGGCATTCCAGCCCAACTTGAACCGCAGGGGCTGGCACGTGACGATGGCAAAAGACCGGATAATATGTCTTTACTCTCATGGATGTTGGGTAGGCCTCTGGTGTGGGACGCAACGTGTGTCGATACCCTCGCGCTATTTCATCTTCCTGGCACAGCGGGTTGTGCGGGCGCTGTTGCTGCTACAGCGGAGACCTTCAAACGGCGCAAATACGCATACCTAGTAGGGGATTAAGTATTTGAGCCGTTTGGGGTCGAAACGTTGGGGCCATGGGGTCCAAGTGCAAATTCTCTTTTTAAAGATCTCGCAAAGAGACTGGTCGACGCCTCGTGTGACCAGAAGGCTGGGTTGTACTTGGCCCAAAAATTTAGCATTGCCATACAACGTGGCAATGCTGCCAGCGTTCTGGGCACGCTCCCGTTCGACGGCGACGTGGAGGACTTTTATGACGCCCTCTAAATTATTTTCTTTTTTCGTTTTGTTTGTTTTGTATATACATATTTCGTAGGATAGTATTTTAACATTTAAGTTATGTTTAATTAAATAGGTATTTAGTGGTATCTAAATAATATTATGTACTTACATTGATTATTATTAATTAACCTATATTTTCATTTTATGATGTTCACAATGTAAGTAGAATTACGGCTGCCGGCATTTTGTATCTCATCCGTATAATCTGTATCTACTATTATGTGAAATGTCATCAAAATACTCGTAGTTATGTTTTTGCAACAAACCGATTATTTTTTTAAAGACAACTCCCGGACAACTCCATCCGAGGAACAACGGAGGAAGTCAGTTCGAACAAAATTTGTAACCATATTCAATAAAAACAATTTGAAATCTAAACTATTATTTCATTATTCTGACGCTGGCTAGGTAGTCTTTTTTGTTTTTTGTTTTTATTTTTTATGAGATTTTAAGGCCATTTTGAACATCGTTAGAAAGGGTATTAAGTACAGATTTTGTTTAAAGTAATCGAAGTTCAAAGGAGCTTTTAGTTTTTTTTATAATTAATTTAAAATTTCATATTTTGCACTCATTACTTCATTTTTAAGAGTTTTGAAGCCTGACGACTACTTTTTTTGCATTTATTCCCAACAATTTATGTTTTTTTAAGAATAATAATACATTAGGGAATCCAATAAAAGTTATCTAGTGCAAATATGACTACAATCTAAAAAGTTATATCGTTTTAAATGGAAGAAATGGAAGAATTCAGAAGAAAAATAAAAAATAATAAAAAAGTCGTATCTTGAGTACAAGTACATTTAGGACCTGAGTTTCTTGGGGTGAAAACTAGGATATGCCCTAACCCCCAAAAAATTGTGTCGGTCCATGCGCCAAACACCCTGTATACTATTTGGGATTATTCTGGATGGATCGAAAATAACTGATCGACAGGCAGCTCATCGTCTCTAGGCTGCAAGGATTCATTTTCCATGGAACTGACTCAGATAGATAGTGTTACAGGAGTATTTGTAAATATATAGATAGACTGATACATCGGATAGCCACTTATAGCAGTATACAGACAATGCTTCTCTATGTGTGGCTTGTACTACACCTTTACAAGTTCTTGAAATTCTTATTTCAAGAAGTTTCTTTGATAGAAAACTGCGAGACTGCAAAGGAGATCATGGATAAGCTAGAAGCTATTTATGAGCAGAAGTCTGAATATAATGATTATTCATGAGAAGTTTTACCAATATGCCTATTGTGCCAGCGACACAATGGCACAACATGTCTCTAAGGTTGAGAGTCTGGCCAAACAATTACGAGAATCTGGTGAGAAATTTAGTGACACAGCGGTCATGACAAAAATTTTAAGCACTTTGCCACCAACATATCGCTCACTTAGACAAGCATGGTTGTCACTCGACAAAGATTGCCAAACAATACAAAATCTCACATCTAGGTTAATAGATGGGAAAGCAAGCCTTGCCCATGACACAACTAAAAATAAGACTGCATTGGTAGCAACAAAAGGAAGTTTTAAAACAAGAAAGGAAGATAATAAGAGTAATTTTGATATTCAAAGAAATTCATGTCACAGATTTACATGCTACAATAGTAATAAAAGAGGCCACTTTGCAAGAGACTGCAGGAAACCAAAGAAAACATACAATAGAAACCACATGATATGTTAGCCTTTAGTGCGGAAAGATATAGTTTATCTGAAAATAATGAAGAAGCATGGATATAAGACAGTGGAGCGTCGATGCATATGTTATTCAGACGCGACTATTTTTTAGAATTTAATAATTCTCAAGGCTATGATATAGACAAGGAAGTTAAACTAGGAAATAAGCAGAGCATTAAAGTATGTGGTGTTGGCACTATTATGATAAACAAACTTGTGAATGGAAAATGGGAGCAATGTGTACTCGAGAATGTGCTCTATGTGCCTGACCTTCGTATAAATTTATTCTCAGAAAAAGCTGCCACTAGGAAGGGTTATGTCATAGTAAAGAATAATGAAAAAGCAATGATAATGAAGAACAAAACAGTTGTTATGTGTGCACAAGTGACAGGAAACAATCTATATGAATTACAAGTCAAAATAATTATACAAGAAAACTGTAATGTTGTGCAGATAGATGTAAAAATTTGGCATGAGAGGATGGGTCATTTAAATGCCATCATCAGCTTTTAATAGTCCACTGCTCGACTAGGCCTCTCCTTTGAAAGGAGGAATTGGCCTACTATACCACGCTGGCCAAGCGGGTTGGTATAGGGTTTTTATCAAGTTTTCCTTCTCTTACAGTGCTGTTCTCTGCATGATATACTCCCTCTGTCGGCTCTTACGACATTCATGGGATGATATGTGGTAGTGACAATTTGTATTCTTAATCCATCACCACACGGAACATTTAAATGTAAAAGAAATTAAAAACATGAGTCAATATGGTGTTATTCCCGTTACACTGACAGATTCCCCTTTTTGAAATCTAACAGATGCCCATCAAAGTCTGGTCAAATTGTATACAGTGATGTATGTGGCCCGATTGAGGAACCTTTTGTATCAGATAGTCATGGTATAACCCACGAGCGTACTGCCCCATACACTCCACAGCAAAATGGAAGGGCAGAAAGAGAGATGCGCACAATCATGGAGAGTGCTAGAATGCTAGAAGTATGTTATATGCGAAGGACATTCCTTTAAACTTATGGGCAGAAGCTGGCAATTGTGCAGTTTATTTGTTGAATACATCAAGTCAAACAGGAAATGTCACACCATTTGAACTCTGGCATGGTGTTAAACCTAACCTTCAACATATAAGGATTTTTGGTTCCATAGGATATCATATGTACATCTACCTAAAGAGAAAAGAAAGAAACTGGATAAGAAAAGTACAAAAAAGTTGTTAATTGGATATGAAAATTATAATTACCGGATGTACGACCAGAGTACAAAAAGGATTACAGTGTCTCGGGATGTGAAATTTGATGAATCGGGCATACCACAACAAAGGCAAAATTACATAGAAATGAAATTCAATGAAGAAGAAAAGGATCAGTCAATGCCATCCTTACAAAGCGAAGATCAAAATCAACATAGTGAGTTTCTAGAAGTTTCTTCGGATGACAGTATGAAGAGTCTTAAAGACACAGATGATACCTATTATCCCCCAAGACATATCAGTCTAGAAGATGAACAACAGAGAAATATTACATTGCGTCCTCGACGACAAAACAGGATGGAAATAAACTTGACTGAGTTTGAAATACCAAACACTTATGAAGGGGCATTGAAAAGTGTAAATTGCCTTCAATGGAAGAAAACCCTAACAGAAGAACTTCAGTCACATGAAAATAATAATACTTGGTTAATTACAGAGAGAACTGATAAGAAACCTGTTACTTGTAAATGGGTGTTTAGCATAAAGAAGAACAGAGATGGAAAAATTGAAAGATATAAAGCGAGACTATGTGCTTGAGGTTTTACTCAAGTTAAAGGCTTGGATTATGAGACTTTTTCCCCCACTAGCAGGTTTGACTCCATAAAATTGTTACTTAGCATTGCTGCGAGAGAAGATTTTCAGATAAAACAAATTGATGTCAAAACAGTATTTTTATATGGTGAACTAGCTGAGGACATATATTATTATATGGAGGTGCTAGAGGGTGTCCAGGCCAAACCATCACAAGTAAGTTAATTAAATCTATATATGGACTCAAACAATCTTCTAGGTGTTGGAATAAGAAATTTTGTTCATTTCTAACTACTTATGGTTTCAATCCATGTCCATCTGATAATTGTGTATTTGTTGGATATTTTATGTCAGAGTAATATTAATTCTTGATGTTGACGACGGTTTGCTATTATCAAAATGTAACATTATTTTGTCTGCCATTTTAAATGATTTGCAACAAAAAATTGCTGTAAAGATTTTAAACTTTCATTCATTTATTGGAATTGGAAATAAATAGAACAGAGAGATATATAAGTGTAAGTCAAAAACAGTATATTAAGGCACTAATAGATAAATTTAATTTGTCAGATGCCAAATGTAGCAGTACTCCTGCAGATGTTTATGTCCATTTGTCTAAGAATGCAAGTAGTGTGTCCATAAACTTCCCATACCGAGAAGCAGTGGGAGCATTGTTATTTTTGACATCTTTATCTAGACCTGATATAGCATATCCGCTTGCCCTCTCCAAATTTTTAAGTGCTTGCTCAGCATAGACAAATTTCAAGTGCGCGCCGCCACTTGAAGTAGGGCGCGTTCAATAAATTAGTTTTTGTTCGATTGTTAATAACGTGAGAGGAGTGTTTGATTTTTATGCAACCTAATGAATGACTCATTCTAATGGTATGAAACAAATTACGTTTGAATGAAATGTTTAGTTTAGGCGAGCGGCCGTAACGTAAATAATGTCGTTTTAACGACTTACTCAACACTTTTGTTTATCATAATAAAAGTATTGGCTGAAAATTGCTTGTTTTTATTTTTTCATATACCTGGTGATATTATCTATGTAATAAAATAAGTTATAGCAATACTTGGTTATAAAATATTTAGATATAAGCATTCGAAAAAAAAAACTATATATTTAGCTGACTTTGCATTCCGCGCGCGGGGCGTAATTATGGATTAAAAACATCATTGTAAACAAATAATGTAATTGTTTGAAATAAAAATATTATTTGTGATAGGTCAAGTCGATTATATCGATTAAGTAACGTTTAGTTTAGTCTATTGTAAATTTTGACTATGGTCACACTGAACTGTCATTCACTCTCTTTGGGTCTTTGTCGTTTCCCGGTAAAAAAGTCTGGACCACGCCGTATCTTGTAAGCAACTAAGCACGCAGTTTATTGTAATTTTGAGTTTTTGAGTTAATTATAGTAATTAACAACCTTACAACCGTCGCTATATGAAGTTGTCCGACGAGGTTGTGAGCGATTGACAAGTAAATTACCCGTTTGGTCTTGGATCCGCGCCGTTTTGTCTCTCTCGCGTGGTTTGAGTGGTTTTGTAATTAAAATAAATTGTTCGCCTTTTGGAAAGCTCGTCCTAGTAGCTCGCGAAGTGATAAAGGATAAACCTATAAGTAACCTATGATCATTGTAAAACTTGAGTGAATCCGATGCACGTGGTTAGTGCCCGACGATTTCGCTGATGAAGGACGCCGAACTGGACCCTGTGGTATTCAATGATTTTCTTGTTATTTTGGCCAAAATTATGAGTTAATCTTATAGGTCCACTTAAAAGCACCATCAGGAACATCAGTGAAGATTTGGTAAGACATTTTATTACCTAATATTATTTGTTGTAATTCACTGTGCAACGCAGTGCATTGTGTCTGGATATAGTATCTATCGTGGTCAGGTAGATGTATTACAACTTCTACTGTGCTCTCTGAACAATTTCCTACCTGCCTACGGTAATTCTAGACAGTTATTATACACCACATTTTTTTAATTAGTACTAAAACTTTAAGGACATATTAGCGAAGGCATTATTATCATGTATGTGACATAAGAATTTCTTAATATCTATAAATAGCCAAGTTATAATAATTTGTTTTTTGTAGAAAATCACACCAAAATCATAGACATATTTTACAATCCATTCACTACTTCATTGATAGTATTTACTTTCCGTCCTACTCTTACGCATTCTTTCCGTCGCACTCATAATGTAGGTAGCCTTAGACAATAAAATGAAGCAAAATACTCAGTGTAGATAGATAGTTTTTAATTTTTTTAATTCTACCCTTTTATGAGGTTTGAGGTTTGAGATATATTTATTTCTCATAAGAATTATACATTCACTTACATGAGAAAGTTCACAATAATATTACACATTTTGTTTGGCGCACAGTAAAAACAAGTTCACAATAATAAATAAAGTGGGGTAGATACAATTAAACTAAAACCGACCAGACATAGACCTTCCATTAGAATTACACAGAGTACGCGCGACTGGAAGCGGCACTTGATAAAATCATGCTTGGGTAACGTGATGACTACATTTTCATAATTAGTAGATTTTATCATAAACGTTTTGTATGATTGATATTAATTTTAGTTAAGATTTAAAATTAATTTTATACCTTCTGTTTGCTAATAAATTTGTTTACATAATATCATCGTTATTTCTATATTGTTTATATAGAATTATGTATTAATACATTATATATTTAAGTATGTTATTAAAGTTATTTAAATATAGATACCGTTAACTATCTTATTTGATAAAATAATGATTTTTATTCTATATGTATTTTATATATGTGAAATATTATAACATTGTTTTAGTTTAAATTTACACACATCATGCTTAATTGTGTTTTTTTTTCTTTTTTTATCTTCATAATTTATTTAATAAGTAAAATTTTAGCAATTTTTTAAAAGTAATCATAGTTTTTGCCTCTTTGATGTTGTTCGGTAATTTGTTATATAATTTGGCACCGTTATACATAAGACACTTTTTACCGTAATTTGTTCGTGGTTTATTTAATAAAATGTCATTTGCTGTTCTTAGTCAAATTTTTTGTACCTGATATTTTTTAGTAAAACTTACTGGCGTGTGATGGGGTACTCTTACTTGGGGCGCTTCAAGCTGGCGATTGGCGAGAAGTGGCCAAAGATCGGGTGAAGTGGCGTTCTCTCGTATTGGAGGCCAAGGCACACTTTGGGTCGATGAGCCATTGGAGTAAGTAAGTACTTGCGTGTGAATATCCTTACATAAAATTTTCCTGATTAATATACAGCTGTTGTAGGTATGTGTTTGTGATATATTCATTTTTTTTGTTTCTTTATATATTTTGCATGTTGGTGTATCATAGTCGTAATTAAACAATGTTTTAATTAGTTTATTTATTTGCCGTGTGGTTGACGGCATAGAATACAAGTGTCACCACCCCCTATCTTCCCGTGGGTGTCGTAAGAGGCGACTAAGGGATAAAACGATGCAAATACCATCTTTGCGTGGAGACGGAAAACTCGACATCAAACCCTATACGACTGCCTCGTTGGTCTCGCGGCGTAAATATGCGCGTGGGATCGGGAGGTCCCGGGTTCGATTCCTGGGTCGGGCGGTGTTATTGGGTTTTTCTGTCACGAAATTCTCAGTAGCAGCACGGAGTCTGGAAATGTGCCCGGTACGGCAATAGGCTCGCCCCTTATTACGTGGGACTAAAGTATATCTGGCGAAAAGTGGGTGTAGAAATACACCTCTGCCTACCCCTTCGGGGATAAAAGGCGTGACGATATGTATGTATGTAATTAGTTTATTTTGGGCGATTTGTAATGTTTCCAAATTAGTTTTGGCAGCAACACCCCATATTTCGATAAGGTAATCGATATGTGGTTTTATCAGGGAATTATACACATTATATCGAACGTCGCGAGGTAGACATTGGATCATTCTCCTCACTGCCCCCGTCAGGTTACTTTATTTATTTTTAATTTTGTCAATATGAGGTTTCCAAGTAAGATGGCTACCTAATATTAATCCTAGGTATTTTTCTTGGTTAACTTTGCAAATATTTTGGTTATTGATTGTTAATGGTGGGTATGGTAGGATTTTTTGTTTTTAGCTGTAAATACTATATATCTAGTTTTAGATATATTGATAGTGAGGAGATTGCTCTGGAGCCACATATTTAGACGATTCAAATCACTTTGAGCATCTGTTATAACGGTAGTTATAGAATGTCCAAAGTAAAATAAGGCTGTATCATCAGCATATAGTGATATGTCTCCTTTTAATCCAATATCTTTGATGTCATTTATATAAACCAGGAAAAGAAGGGGTCCTAAAATAGAGCCTTGTGGGATACCAAAACTTAGTTTTGCTGGTCTACTTTTTGTGTTATCGATGTTAACAACCTGACTGCGATTTCTGAGGTATGACGCAAAATATCGTATGCAGTGCCAGAGACACCAATTTCATTTAATTTATTTAATAATATTGTATGGCTTATTGTGTCGAATGCCTTTTTAAGATCGATGAACACACCTAGAGAAATTTGTTTTTTATCTATACTTAGTTGTAATTTTGTTGTAAGATCGATAGTTGCTGAGAGAGTACCAGATTTTGGCCAAACCATACTGTTTTTCATACAGAAAATTCTGTTTAGTTAAATAGTCTTCAAGGCGGTTATACAGTACTCTTTCATAAATTTTAGATAGTACTGGTAGTACCGAAATCGGGCGATAATTACTTGCGTCAGATTTACTACCGGATTTATGTATAGGTGTAACTTTGGCAGTTTTAAGACACCCTTTTCTACATTTTTTTTATGCAGTTTGTTAGTTCTTCTAGTATTAAGCTCTTAACGCATAATATTGATTTTGTATTTATACCGTCTAAACCTGAACTAGTATTAGGATTTAAATTATTGATTATTTGTGATATTTCTGCAGTTGAACATAATTTAAAGTGATTTAAGGTAGGTTCTCTTCCAGGAGCGCTTACTCTATTTACATTTAGTTTTTGTTTCTGACAGTTCACAGTTATTTGATTTGCTAGAGTTGCACCAATATTTGAGAAAAAATCGTTAAAAACTTCGCAAATATCATACTGGTCGGTGACATATCCAGATCCTGTTTCAATTCTGCTAGGTATATAGGATGCTTTAATTTTATTGCTAGCCAAATTATTAATGAGACGCCAAATCTTTGAAGGATTGTTTTGAAACTTGTTGAACGTAGTATGTCCTTTTGGTTGTTTGTATAAGTTTAGTTACTTCATTTCTCTTCTGTATAAATTTATCTTTTGCCTGGGTATCATATGGGTTCCTCTTAGTATTTTTCCAAAGTCTGTTTCTTTCGTTTATTCCAATCATGATTGTGTTCTTTATCCATTCTTTTCTGGGAGTATTCAAAATTTTACTTTTGGCTATTTTGCTTGCCGCGATACATGCTTTCAGTCATTTTTCAAGTTTTTCGTAAGAATGTTCTACGTTATCACCTTCACGCCTTTCTAGAGTTTTGTATAATATGTCGTAGTTTATTGCTTCGTATCTGATCTTTCTTAATGGTTCGTATTGGGTTTTCTTGATTTCAAAATAAACGTGTTTATGATCTGTCATACAAGTCTCGATTATGGCAAAATGTGATTTAAGGTTAGATAAATTAGAGCTTATATGATCAATAATTGTTTTTGTATTTACAGTTTCCCTGGTGCAATAATCCTCTTCAATTTTATTTAAAACCTGGTAGCCGTTTTCCCAAAGAGCTTCTGTATATTTAGATGTCAGCTGATCCGAGCTTTCCGAAATTTATATTAAAATCTCCGAATATCAATGCTCTTTTTCGATCGTTTATTTGTTTTGAAAATGTTTCTAAAAAGTTTTTCACATTTGATATGTCTGGTTCCCTATATACAGCGCCAATCTCCAAGCAGTAGTTTTGCAAGTGAATCCAAAGATAATGGTTACCATCCAACGAGAGCTCCTCCAGTAATGAGTGCTTTAAACTATCATTACCTGCCCCGTGGCGATTGCCAAAAAGTTGGCCGATGGCCGTCGAATTTTGATTGGTTGGGTGTCAGCGCAAGTGCGGCTCCTGGAGCCGAAACCGCAGAGGTGCTTCCGCTGTCTGAGCGGTGGCCACGTTGGTGTCAAGTGCACCTCTGCGGTGGACTGCAGCGGCCGCTGCTTCAGATGCGGCCAGCCCGGCCACTTGGCCGGCAGTTGTGAGGCCCCGCCGTACTGCGTTTTGTGTGCGGCGGCGGGCAAGCCGGCCGATCACAGGGCCGGCACAAAGAGTTGCGCTGCACCCAAAATACAAAAGGGTGCAAAGGACGGCCAATCGGCCAACAAGGGCGCCACTCCTGTGGCCAGTAAAGCGCCGGGCAATATGGAGCAGGACTAATGGCTCCACTACGCCTTCTACAGGCGAATTTAAACCACTGCGCCAGGGCTCAGGATCTTCTTCTCCAGAGCATGGCGCAGTGGTCAATCAACGTCGCCCTCGTCGCTGAGCCGTATTTTGTCCCCCACCGTGACGATTGGGTGGGGGACCTCAGCGGCTCGGTGGCGTTAATTTCGTTAGCCGCCACCCGCACCCCGTCCTTCGAGAACATCTACCGAGGGCGGGGCTGCGTCGCAGCACTCGTAAAGGATACGGTTGTGGCGGGTGGCTACTTCTCACCCAACCGTTCCCTCGCCGACTTCGAGGAGTATCTCCTCGAATTGAACGTCGCCGTCGCTTGCAGCCGTCCTCGCGCCGTGCTCTTAGCCGGGGACCTCAACGCCAAGTCTACGGCTTGGGGTTCTCCGGCCACGGACGCTAGAGGCGAGCTGCTGGAGCAGTGGGCCGTTGAGAACGGCCTGCTCGTCCTCAATCACGATTGCACGCACGTATGTACCGACCCACGGGTCGGTACATACGTGCGTGCGTCAGCGGGGCGGTTCCATTGTGGACGTTTCATTTGCGAGCCCCGCACTAGCACGCCGTATCCGAGATTGGCGCGTCGTCGAGGAGGTGGAGACGTTGTCGGACCACCGCTATATTCGGTTCGACGTCTCCGCCGAAACAGTCAGCTCCGACGCCCCGGTCCAAAGAGGCCCGATTGAGGGCGGTCCGCGTTGGGCCTTGAAAAGGCTGAATCGGGAGGCCCTCCTGGAAGCCTCCATAGTTCAGGCCTGGGTTTCAACACCTACCAGGCCTGACGATATCAATATGGAGGCCGATTGGTTCAGGGGGGCAATGACACAAGTTTGTGACGCGGCGATGCCTAGAATCCGTAGAAAATCTGGGCCACGGCGGGTGTACTGGTGGAACGACACCATCGCGTGCCTGCGCAAGATTTGCGTCGCAGCGCGCCGCCAGTACGCCCAGTTTCGCAGGAGGCGTCGCCGCCCTCCCGATTTTACTGTCCGGGAGGCGGAATTGTATGAGGCATACAGAGTGGCCAAAAACAATTTGAAGGAAGCTATCTGGCGGGCCAAGCAAGACGCCCGCCAGGAACTGCTGGAGACGCTAAACCAGGATCCGTGGGGGCGCCCATACTTGATGGTTAGGAACAAGTTACGTTCCTGGGCGCCCCCTCTAACGGAAAGTCTCCGGCCGCAGCTAGTGGAAGAGGTTGTGGCCGCTCTGTTCCCGTCACGGGCGTAACACATACCTTCGCCCATGACGGCACCGCCTTCCGAGGCAGCCAACGCGGACATAGACGACGACGATCCCGAGGTGACTCGGGTAGAACTCCGAGCGGCGGTGTTGAGGATTAAAAACACCGCCCCAGGACCCGACGGCATTCCTGGCCGAGCGTGGGTCCTGGCAATGGAGGAGCTCGGACCCCGACTAGGGAGACTCCTCACAGCGTGCCTTGAGGGGGGCCAGTTTCCACGAGCCTGGAAGACGGGGAAACTGGTCCTCATCAGAAAGGCAGGGCGCCCGGCGGACAGCCCGTCCGCCTACCGGCCCATAGTGTTGTTGGACGAGGTCGCGAAGATCTTCGAGTATATCATCGCGGAGCGCCTCGTCCACCACCTTTCCACGGTGGGCCCAGATTTGGCGGAAGTGCAATTCGGTTTCCGCCGAGGGCGCTCATCAATCGAGGCAATAAAATCTGTGAGGAGTCTGGCGGAGGAAGAGTTTTCCCGGGGCGGGGTGGTCTTGGCGGTGTCTCTTGACATCGCCAACGCTTTCAACACCCTGCCCTGGAGTTGTATTCGAGAGGCACTCACTTACCATCGAGTGCCTCCATACCTCCGCAGCATAGTCGGGGATTATCTCAATGAAAGAGCAATTGTCTACCCGAGTCATCTCGGTCAAAGTCAGCGAGTTATGTCGTGCGGTGTTCCACAGGGGTCGGTCCTCGGCCCCCTTCTGTGGAACATCGGCTACGACTGGGTGCTGCGCGGTACGCTCCTCCCTGGCGTGGGTGTCACTTGTTACGCCGACGACACCCTCGTCACTGCGAGTGATAAGACGTACCGGGCGGCGGCTATAAGGGCGACCGCTGGGGTCGCACAAGTCGTTGGAAGAATCCGGCGTTTGGGCCTAGAGGTGGCCCTCTCTAAATCCGAGGCCATTTGTTTCCACGGGCCTCGGAAACGGCCACCCGCTGGGGCCCACATTATGGTAGGAGGGGTCCGCATCGGCATCGGCACGAGTCTAAAATACCTGGGGCTCGTACTCGATAGCCGATGGGATTTCCGTGAGCACTTCAGACGCTTGGCCCCCAAACTTCTCGGGGCAGCAGCAGGATTGTCGCGACTGCTGCCCAATCTGGGGGGGCCAACCGCCTCCTGCCGGAGGCTATACGAAGGAATCGTGCAGTCCATGGCCCTTTACGGGGCCCCGATATGGGCGCACGACCTGACGGCCCACAATATCACGGCGCTTCGCGCACCGCAGCGCGCCATGGCCGTCAGGTTAATACGAGGCTACCGCATAGTCTCCTTTGAGACAGCGAGCCTCCTAGCCGGATCACCGCCCTGGGATCTGGAAGCTGGGCTGCTGGCGTCACTCTACACATGGCGCCAGCAAGCCCTGGAGCAGGGCGAGAGACCGGCGCACCGTGACATCGAGGCGCGTTGGTCAGAGCTCCGCCAGGCCCTAGTGGCGGAGTGGAAGGCACGACTTGTGCACCCCAGCGCCGGGCACGCCACGATAGCGGCGGTAAGTCCCGTGGTTGAAGAGTGGTTGGAGAGACGTCACGGGGTCCTCACCTTCCGGTTGACTCAAATCCTTACCGGCCATGGTTGTTTTGGCCGGTATTTGTGGAGGATAGGCCGGGAGGAAACGCCCGGATGCCACCATTGTGGCAGCAGCCGCGACCCTGTCGAAGACACGGCGTTGCATGCTTTGGCGGAATGCCCAGCCTGGGCATCGCAGCACCGTGACCTGGTCGCGGCTCTTAATACGGTTGTCCTCTCGCTCCCGGCCGTAGTTCTGTCTATGGTCCGGAGTGAGAGGTCTTGGAACGCCGTCGCCTCTTTCTGCGAAGCAGTCATGCTGAGCAAGGAGGCGGCGGAGCGGGAGAGGGAAATACATCGCCCTCTCCCCAACCGTAGGTCCGGGCGTCGGGGACGTCGAACTAGAGACGACCTCCGACCACCGTAAATTTATTGCCTGCGGACGGTGAGCGCTGGGGCTGCTCCCTGTCCGCCAAAAGGCGGGAGGCGGCGCGTGTCCTCGCCGCCTCCCAAGTAGCTTTGTGAGGTGATGGATGCCAAAAGTTTGATGGATGCAAGAAGTTTGATGGATGATTGCGAGATCATAACGAGACGGGGCCCGCCAACACCAACGGCAGGCCAATCCCGGGCGGGGTCGCGAGAAAGTATGCTAATCGCGAATCGCGTGACCTCTCCAACATACGGGACCCGTAGGGACACCGCGGTGGGTTTTAGTGGGTATGCCCCGAATGCCTTTAGGGGAGAGCCTCCACATACCTCCTCCGCCAGTCCCAAGCCTAGCCGTTTTAATGGCTGGGTTGGCGGAGTTGAGACGACTCATAAGGAGTGTTTACCACCGTAGTGAACAAAAAAAAAAAAGGTTTATATTTGTAGTATGGTGTATGTTATTATTATTATATTATTATTTGCCATTAACGACTTGCTTGCCTTCCATTTTTTATTTCAGTTACTGAAAACATAATATTAAATTAATTTACAGTTAAAACTCCATTATTATTGTCTAAACCATATTTGAAAGTGCTGCATGGACATTCTGCCAAGTCTCCAAGAAATGTACCTTTTCTCAATCGTATCTATACGGTCATATATTGGAGGAGCATCGTTCTTGACATCATAATACACAGCGTACAGTGGTACAGCGATCGCAGAGTGAAATTTCATACACAAACATACGTAAACATTTTACCTATATGACATATTATCACAAATAGTATGACATCATAACTAATTTATAAACCATTTAAATTATTTAAATAGGCAAAATCAGGGCTAAAAAAACGAAATTCATACGCCGAACAAAGACATTTGATTGAATAAATAACACAATATATATTTCATTTGTCCATATGGCTTCCTAAAATGGAGTTGTACTATTTTATTAATTCCGGTCCAAAACTATTCGGGCCAACCCAAACATCACTTGTGAATTCATTCACTAATTAACCTAAAATTTCGGGGTTAGTAGATAAACACAATTTATTTAACAAGCTGCGTATGTTAATTATTAACATTAAACCATCCGTAATAGACTTCAGGTAAACGAAAATAAAATTCTTGTCAACCCCGTGCCACAGAGAGCACGTTAAGCCATCGTTACTGGCTGCCATGAGGATGTTAGACCGCCATTATGGGGACTCTACTGAGTCCCGATGGTGGAGGAATATGGAATGGTTAATCGACAGCGTGACCTCCAAACTCCAAGCCTCGGATGCAGCCGATATAGCACTGGGACGATGATTATGATGATATGCAATAGTGATTTATTTGCTGTTATTTGAAAGGACTATTAAAATATACAAAAATCCTTGACTACACTTGTGGCGTTGCGTTTTAATCGATTGCCATAAGTAGTACTTTAACTGCGTCGATTGTAGCAGATTCGTGCCCACACAAGACAATACTTTGTGAGATTGGATGACAATATTTGACAACCATTCTGATGATAAAATTCGTTGGAGACCAGACTCAGATAACCTATCATTATTTAATTTTGGTTCACTAGATTCATATCAATAAACTAGTTCTATTCGTTTCTCTTAATAACGAAAAACGTGTCTTTTAAGTTTTCTAAACTGCTACTTCTCTATTATTTTTTGTTACAAATGTAATGGATAAAATCCATTAACCGACTGTACAATGAGACTGATAGATTAACTATCGACATTGTAGGCAAAACACTAGAATTTGAATTAAAAGAATTAATGTGACATTTGGTTTAATTGTAGTAAAGATACATACATACATACATAGACTCACGCCTGTTTCCCCGAAGGGGTAGGCAGAGGCATATTAAACGCCCACTTTTCGCCAGTGTTTTGATCCCACGTAATAGGTGGCGAGCCTATTGCCGCTTATTGGGACATTTTGTTTGCCAGAGCCTCGTCCGGTGATTGGCAGGTGCACCACTTGCAGGTGAGGTTGGCTTGGGACCCTAAGTTCTTGGTGGGAACCCTATGCATCCGTAGTAAAGATACAAAAGGTTCAAATTGTTCAAGCAATAAATTGAATTCATTAATAGAGTTCCGTAAAAATCTTTTTACAGAACTCTATTAATGAATTCAATACGGCGTATTATAATGGAAGGATATGGTATAATCTCAAGAGTTACTAGTATCTACTAGTAACTCTTGTAATTACACCATATCCGTCCGTTGGCAACTATAGATACTAAGATTAAAATTAACTTACATAAGTCAAATATTATTTCTTTAAAATTTCACTCATGTGTCGTCGTATGTCATTAGAGAGCCATATATCCGGTAGCAGACTACAAAAGGCATGATGATGATAAACTATTTAACAGATTATTACACACAAGAATTATTGTAAATACTTAAGTATGTAACTAGATGTAAAAACTTACATAATTAGGTATTTAACTAAGCTGATTTGGTTGCATGAGGTTTTAGATAATATCATTATTTTTCAAAGGAATCATACATTCACTAAATTCAGAAAATTCACAATAATATTTTACATGCTGTAATGCATGCACAGTAAAAATCAAGTTCACAATAATAAATAATGTAGAGTAGATACAAATAAACTTAATGAAATCCAACCTGACTTAGACATTCTAGTTACATAAGTATCTCAATAAAAATATATACATAAGTATCTAAATATAAAGCAAAAATAGTTCGTTTGAATACGTAGATTATTTGTACCTTTTACAGTTATAAGTTTTCTTATTTGTAGACTCTACTTATCGTTTTCAATTTTACCTTTTTTATTTCATATTCGTTATGATAATGTATGTTTGTGATCCGTTTGTTTTCTCGCGAGAGTTTAACTTGTTATTACATTAATGGTATTGCTACGTTTGTTTTTAAGGACCTTTTATTTTAAGCAGGTTTAAAATGTTGCTTTGTAGTTCATTTTGGCTTAAATAAGAGGGCGAAAATATTTAAAATAATGTTATAATTGTTTTCTGAAAAACACTTGTGTATGCATATAATGATGTAATTAGTATAAAAGGAATAGTCAAATGATAAAACCGATATGTGGGAGCTCATACGACCGGTGCCCCAGCCCTCAAATAAAATAAATGTATCTTACCTGCAATTTATTATTATATCTGCGGCATGTACACACATGTTACAAGTGTTTATTCATTAACCTACAGCAACGAAATGAAATACTACTAGTAAGCTCTTGTTGATAAAATAAAGCTTCAGTAGATTGTCAAAAGACGTTCTTGAGGAAAACAATTGTGCCCTAAATGTTGGTCAAGGAAACAGTGCCGTGAAAACATGAAGCAAAACAATTACGAAAGTAAAATGGAATTTTGTAATAAATAAAAGATCTTTGTGTTTAAATGGCGTATAATTATAAATGTGATTTTGTTAAGAAGAATACGTAGTTTGTGTTATTTCTCTTTATTTTAATTTTCTACCCGTAAGCAGTTTCATTAAGTGAACGTAAAGTCAAAGACGTAGGCTGACCCAAATAAATATAAATTGGGTTTTAAATGCATTTAAATCGTTTTAAAACAAAAAGATGTCGAATACAATAAGGATGATTTTCATGGCTTTTTATCATTGAAATTAAACAACAGTTTACGGATTTTATCGCGATATATTGGTTTGACTGATAATATTACCTAAGCATATACCTATGATCTGAAAATATTTTTTTACTATACGGCGTTCATAGCGGCGATAGCCCAGTGGTGTACGTAACAGACTGCCGAGACGATTGTCTCGGGTTCGATCCTCAGTTACCCCGGGCACACAACTCTTACTTTTCGAAGTTATGTGTGTATCAAAAATTTAAATTATCGCTCGCTTAAAAATGTGGTCGGTAGATGGCAATAGGCTCGACCCCTAGTACATTGGGACAAAAACATAACTGGCAAAGTATTGGTGTATAATACACCTCTGCTTACCCCTTCGGGGATAAAGGCGTCAAGTTATGTTGTGTTATGTGTTATACGGCGTTTTGCATTTTTTACATGAATCGTGGTCACGGAAGACTAAGACGTCATTTGTCTTTGTCTTTAATGTTGAAGTTATCTCAAAGTACCCGAACATTGTGCAACTATTGGTGTTACTATTGACGCGGTATGAGCTCACAGTATTCTGATATCTTCTAGTGTCATTCTTGGGTTTCATACGTTTTTTTTACACCTAACTTTCCCACATCGTTTACCAAGAAATATTGTGGGAATCAGAGTGAGTATACCAAAACTAAGTAGTAAAGTACTTACTTTACTTAGTTTTGGTATACTGACTCTGATTCCCACAATATTTCATTTAATACACCCACCTAAATGCCAACTTGATAACGACTTTAGACACCGCTCGAAACACAAATAAACTTGAGAACTCTGTCACTTTGTGAATAAACCGATCCATCTTGTTTACTTATTGGCGGCAGCTTGGACGTCTCTTTGATTAAGATTAATAGTTCTTTGAATTAAATCAATTCAAAATATGGACATTTCTTTGTCAATATAATCTACATTAAATACTTTTAAACTTTTGCTATTTGTACACATACTAATATTAATATCTTGAGTGTCTTGAGCGAATGTCGCTAACTGGCCTAAACACTTCATGAACGCCCATAGGAGCAATCTAACATTGTCTCAGCAACACGTTATTTTCTAAGGCCAATCGCCTGCCGGGTAATTTTTTTTATATACTCACGCCTGTATCCCCGAAGGGATAGGCAGAGGTGTAATATAACACCCACATTTCGCCATGATTTTTTTAAGTTCCCACGTAATAGGGGCGAGCCTATTGCCCTACCGAGCACATTACATTACCAGACTCCGTGCTGCTACTGAGAATTTCCTAACGGAAAAACCCAAAAACACTTTGCCCGACCCGGGAATCGAACCAGAGACCTCCCAATCCCGCGCGCACATTTATGCTGCGAGACCAACGAGGCAGCCGGGTAAATGGGATTAAATCTCGTAATTATTTGACATAAAGGTAAATTACCAGTTTAACGTAAAACCAGCTGTGTTCACTAATTTAGCAGCCACGGTTGATGTTACCTAAGCCAAAAGGTCAGAGAAAATAACAGGTGCCTCACTTACGGCCATTTTCAATATTCAATCCATACATGGATTTTGAGATAAAAGACAGCGATAGCCGAGTGGATATACTAACAGACTGCCATGCAGAGGGTATCGGGTTCGAATCCACGGCACGCACCAATGACTTTTCGTAGTTAAGTGCGTATTGAATTGTTAATTATCGCTTGTTCCGTGCCTCGGAGAGCACGTTAAGTCGTCGGTCCCAGTTGTCATGAAGATCTTTGACAGTCGTTACAGGGCGTCAGTACCTTATAAATAAACTGACACTAGTCTAAACCATGGAATATCGCTATCTCTTCGTGTTGCGGAGGTCAGACAGGCAGTCGCTCTGTGGAAAAGCTAATATTTAGCCAAATCCGGTTAGACTAGTAAGGGGACATTGAAACTGGGATAACGCTAAGAGAAAGAGACATAGATTTTGAGATTCTAGATTCGTGTTTGACATATTTTGTATGGAGTTTATGTCAAAAACGAATCTAAAATCTACAGATCTATCTATAGATCGAATATTGAACTCCGTGGTTAGTCGTTTTTGAATAATTATAGGACTGCCTCGTTGGTTTCGCGGCATAAATGTGCGCGTGTGATTGGAAAGTCTCGGGTTCGATTACCGGGTCGGGCAAAGTGTTATTGGGTTTTTCCGTTAGGAAATTCTCAGTACCAGCACGGAGTCTGGTAATATGCCCCGTACGGCAATAGGCTCGCCCTCTATTACGTGCGACCTAAAAATTCACGGAGTTTCCCTGCGAGATCGAATCAGAAATGAGGAGATCCGCAGTAGAACCAAAGTCGCCGACATAGCTCTCCGGATAGCCAAGCTGAAGTGGCAGTGGGCAGGGCACATAGCTCGAAGAACCGATGGCCGTTGGGGCAGAAAGGTTCTGGAGTGGCGGCCACGTACCGGACGACGCAGCAGAGGTAGGCCCCCCGCAAGGTGGACCGACGATCTCGTCAAGATCGCGGGAAGCGGTTGGATGCGGGCGGCTCAAGACCGGTCTGTGTGGAGAACCTTGGGGGAGGCCTATGTCCAGCAGTGGCCGTCGTTTGGCTGATATGATGATGTAAATTTCATGGCGAGATGTGGGTGTAATATTACACCTCTGCCTACCCCTTCGGGGATACAGGCGTGAGTCTTTAAAAAAAATATATGGGATAAAGGCCCATATCATAACATTATTGTTAATCTACATACATTATGTTGTTGTTTCTGTAATTAAAACATGTTATTAACTTTACAGATAAATGGTATTATCTCGGTTCAGGTCCTCAAACGATAAAAAATTGTTGTACAGATTTTCTAAAAGTAAGTTTATTTTTAATCTGAAGTAAAAAATTCTTTATATAAAACGAGATATTAATTCCACCAACTTTTGACTAAAACTTGTTGCAGAATCGAAAATCTGTGGATTTAGTGCTAGTTACTTTTACGTATCGGGTTCAACATAGCGATTGGCCTAGTCAAAGCATTTCACCAATTGCAATATGAACGTGACGATTGCTTAAGCGTAAATGAAGTACGCTATCAGCCTACAAATGAAATCAGTCCTCCACAAGCAATGTTTACATTTTGGCATGTAATATTCAACTCTATAAAACGAACTGATTCTGAATATCAAAGAAACCGTTTACGCTTACTTGCATGACAACATACTATTTAATGAGATTTCATACATAAGAACGCTTTACAAGACGCACCAACGGCCTTTGTCCGAAATTTGCAATGCCAGCGATATTTGGGTGTTCCGGGAAACGTGGCTTTTACATTTTTTCCTTACATGACAAGTTAGGGTGGAGAAACGTCGTATATTTTGTCAAGTGAATAATTTATTGGGTGTCTGAATTATTCACTTGATATGTAATCCACTATTTTTGTTAGTAGAGGATTTTCGTAAATTTATTATTTAGCAGCTACGCCCCTTACCTTGACTCGTATTTTGCTACTGCTTCAAACGCATTAGTTTAATCTTGAAGTTTTATGATAAGCAACCTAATAAAAGGACCTTTAGAATAAGATGGCAGCTCCAGAGATTAACCCTCACGTTTCGACTTAAGAGTATCTTATAGGTTTAGACTATATATATTATGTAAATAAACAGAGGAATCAAAAAAATTTAATAGAACTTCATTTGAAAGTTTGATACTTCGTTCATAGACATTTTTCATATATTTACTGCACGATTGGTGTAGCAGTTAAAGCGGTCGCCTGGCCTTTTGACACTGCGTCGAGTGTTGTGGGTTTGATTTCCACACAAGACACCAATGTGTGTGATCCAAAAATTGGTGTTTCAAGTCGGGGTGTTCATTAACTTTAAGAATATGTACATTAAAAAAAAACATTTAAAACGTGAAAATAATGTGTTTAGGCGTCGTAGAATACCTCCGCATCAATGTCATTATGTACGTTGGTTGCATATTTGTAAAGTCCCCCGTGACACAGGAAGTGCTGGTGATATTTTTTTTAAACAAAATTAACACAATACTTTGAATACTTCTTGAAGAAGTATTCGATGCAAACACTCTTAGACATACTGCCACTTCAGTGGGCGAGTATTCTTAGAGATGTTTGTGAAGAAACGTCATTTCTATTGTTATTGGATTTATTATAAATTTATTTTCGATTACTACAATAGCTACGTTAACTCCAACTTCCTATTCAACTTCGTTAATTACTCATTCTGTTTTGAGAATTGAAAATTTTAAATTTGTTCGAGGTTCAATTTAATTGACTATTTTAGCTCATGTTTATTCATATTTGTAAAGTTTGTGTAATTACTTTTTCATTAATATATATTTTAAATTAATTTAGAGTATTTTATTTGTAAAAACAGATATAACCCTTTGGTGCATGATTTTTTATTTTGGATTGAAAAAAATATATGTGATAAAAAATAAGCTAAATTATCATGGAAAAATGTTTAAAAAAATCCTATGCTATTTATAGGTATTATTTTTCATTATAAAACCTAATTATCATTTTTGATAATCTATGCATTAGAGGCATATATTTTTTATGAAATCAGATAAACATGTTTTTTGATGAAATACTAATTTATTATGTAAATATTAAAATATAATTAATAGAAAGAGCTCTCAACTTTTCCACTTATATATTTTACAAGTTAAAAAGTTGGAAACAATTATTCTTTCTGTTGTCGTAAAAAGAAATATTACATTTTGTAGACATTACTGAAGTCAGTTTTTTACATGTTGAATAGAAGCACTGATTCCTTTTTGCGTGGTACTTTATATCGTGACCAACACCTTCCTGGCGTACATCCTGAGGGGGTAATATTTGAGCACCAACTCTCTGCTTCTTGTGGGTAACATCAGGTGGTCTAGTGAGACTCAGTTGGCCTCTTTAGTTTTCAGACACGCCACCATACCTGCACGTTGTGTCCGACAATTCTATTAAAAAATTGACCAATTTCTAGTAGTTCCTTCTTGTCTGGCAACTTACATGCTTTCCATAATCTTTTTCGCTGCACTGTTCCTAAACAATGAATTTCTTCCTTGTGCAGATAATGAAATAGTGACAGGTTGGTGTAATCGTTGACAAAATAACTATATGGTTCCCCTGCCTTGGTACAGGGTGAAGTAAGCGTACCTACTACAGTATAGGATACTGCTCCAAAATCTGGTTCATTAGGTCTCCTTTCAAAATACTAATTTATTTTCGAAGATCTAGCAGGGTAATTGGGTCGACAACATTGGGCTTTTTCTGAGTGGCATATTTATTGCTCTCAACAACGACGATTTCTAGAAAGCTTTCTTCAAAAAATATGTAAAATACTGGTGAGTTGAAGACAAATTCGAAATATTTTTAGGGTAATCTGTCACACCTTCAAAATCAAAAGCTCTGTCTACCAAATCCATATGCTTTTATTTTTCAAACTTAATTACGAGGGGCCGAATAGTTGATTGATGGATTTTCAGGCACAGAGTCAGGCAGAACTGGAACCCCAGATTCTAAATCAATTTCATTTAATACTGGCCTACCTTCCTCAACTATTTCCTCAATATCTTCAAGGTCTGCAACCAACCCACTCACGTCATCGTAGTAACCAATAGAGTCCTCCTCAATATCAGCTGCATCCTCTGAAACATCTCTATTTTCCAAATGCCATAAAAGTTGCTCGATGCGATTTTCTTCCATGATCAGGCCTGGTAATATATAAACAACAAAAAGCGATGCAAAACCATCACCAAAGCATAAAAACCCATGCAAATTGCGTTCAAAACCAAACCGCCCCATAATAACCGTCAATACACAAAATATAACTTTTCTATAGCTGGAATGCATGAATTATCGTTTTTGATAACAAAAAAAATTTGCCGTGTGGTTGACGGCATAGAATACAAGTGTCACCACCCCCTTCTTCCCGTGGGTGTCGTAAGAGGCGACTAAGGGATAACACGATGCATATACCATATTTGCGTAGAGACGGAAAACTCGACATCAAACCCTACACGACTGCCTCGTTGGTCTCGCGGCATAAATGTGCGCGTGGGATCGGGAGGTCCCGGGTTCGATTCCTGGGTCGGGCAGTGTTATTGGGTTTTTCTGTCACGAAATTCTCAGTAGCCGCACGGAGTCTGGAAATGTGCCCGGTACGGCAATAGGCTCGCCCCTTATTACGTGGGACTAAAGTATATCTGGCGAAAAGTGGGTGTAGAAATACGCCTCTGCCTACCCCTTCGGGGATAAAAGGCGTGACGTTATGTTACGTATGTATGTATGTATGATAACTAATTTCAAAAGTAAAATTAGTACTAGCTATCAAAGATTAGTAGCAAAATTTGTATTTTTTGTTATAGGAATGATCCTTACCTTACTAAATATATTTTTTTTGTTGAATAAAATACGCACTTATACAAAGATTTATTGAGATGTAATTTTTGAAAAGGGTCACTTCATGAACTTTGTGGCGCAATGTCATAAATGACAAATTTCAACCAATTACGTGCAAGCTAGCTTTTTTTTTTATTTGACGTATTGAAGTATGACAGGATAAGATACGTTCAGAAACCTTTTTCTGTTACAAACATGCTGCAATAACAAGTTATGGTCAAGTAAACGTTTGTTATCAATTTTGATAATCTATGCACTTAAGGGATAAGTTTTCAACTAATTTCATAGTATTTGTTAGTCAATATATAATCTGAAATCTGTAAAAGCACCTACTTATGTGCACATTTTGAGTATTATTCTTTGCTGACAAAATATCCGTAACATCCGTAAATATCCGTATATTCGGTGAACATTACTATCTAGGTTGAACTATTCAAGCTTAAGGCACAAGGTTTCGTAGATTCGGGTCGCTATTTTGTGATAGCTTTGTTCGTTCGGTCACTGGTACGGCCATTTTTGTGGCACATTTTTTGTGGACTATTCCAACGCGTGTTTAAAAAAAGTAATTTTAGGGATTAGGGAAATGATCGCACTTATAATTCTTGTGGTCATAAGATAATTATAATAGGCACAAAGTGTTATTCATTAACAACCATACCAAACTTCTAACACTCAACGCAATGTTGTTGCGAGCAATAAAATGACTTTAATTTGTGCTCAATTCCCACAGCGCTTTGTATACCGCATGTGTAATGTTGAAGAATTAGGTGTGAGTGTTCTTCCAAGAGAGATAATAATCTGAGCAGGCTAGGTGCTTGTGTCTGGTGGACTGCAGTCCGAAGGAAGTATTTAAGAACTTGTGTACATAATAGTCGTTCGTTAGATGTCTCCACTGTACGATACATACCCTCAGTTTTATTTATCTACTGCTACATGTATCACTAATATTAATACTGCGCCGTGTTCTTTGTACCCTTACAAACGTTTGTAAAGTCCGCTAACACAAATATCTATCCAAGTGCAACCGTTGTCATTCCATAAAATATTTTATTTAAGATTAAAATATTCCTTTTATTTTCTTTATCCACTTCCTTCTGTTTACCATTTTCATATGTATGTGAAGCTATCTTTTGATACCATGTTTAACCTTTATCCTAACTTTTCGCTTTCACGACAACGACCTTTTACCGCTAAACAGTACTTGTAATAAATCTTTTAATACCAACAATTCTGAAATAAATTACTCCTAGATAATCGGTCGACGGTCAAACCGCCTACTAGAAGGGGCGTAATACAAATTGGTTGGTTGGGACTCGTTCATACGCGACGTTTTTACTTACGTATGTGGGAGAGAAATCAATCGCATCTCCGACTGTTCGATTTAGATATTTTGCCAACAGTAAGGAGCTTTGGGAATTCCAATTTTCTTGATGTTATAACATGAATGTGTATTTTCTTGAGATATGATAAAACTTTTAGAAGTTGAGATCATTTATTGTTTTTACAGTAACGTTTGTTGTTTTTATATTTACTGTCCTATTTATATTATAGATAATTATGTCACACCAATTTATTTTAATTTCGTCGGATCAATCAATCCAATTTTCAAAGTCAAAGTCAAAATCATTTATTCATCTAGGTCACAAGGTGACGCTTATGAACGTCAATTTTAAAATTAAATTACTTAATGCTTCTACATTTACATTTACTGCCTCGTTCGCAAAGCAATAGGTAGAGCACTAGAGCCACGAGAAAGAACGGGCAATAAAACTCGAGGCCACTCTTTTAAATTGCCAATATTATGGTACATATTTTTATTTTTGTAAGGAGCTGCAACTGTTACACATTGTACTAAATTACTTGTAAATAGCAATAGTATTTTATTGATATTGGAGGATATTGATATTAGAGTTATATGACATGTATTAATATAAATTATATACAATAATTAACAAGTATACTAGTAATAGGCTTATGTTTAACTTACCAACATATATAGTAACATATAACAGACAAAAATAGAAAATGATCACCAAAATGGAACCCGCATTTTAATGTAAAATAATTATAACCAAAGTTCAAACATTTCGCTATCCTATTTAGGCAAAATGACACCAAATGAACCATTGTTAACCCAAACATAATAAATGATCACCAAAATTAAACCAGTATTTTAATGTAAAATTATAACCAACGATTTTTTGTTAGTTGTATGAAATACCAACACATAAATTGGATTTGGTTACACCACCTACTTTAATAAACTAAGTTGACGGAGCCCTGCTTTGTAGGCTCCTATTTTTGAGTTAAGGATACAATTTGAAGTGCAGTCGTGACTAAGATAGCTAGTACTATTGTAATTTTAAACATTTAAATATATTTTTCTGGTGCTAGGTATATATTTTTGGTTAAAGAACTAAGGGTATCAAAGCATTTTATGGTGGTGATTATATTTAACCCCCTAGTAATATAGCAGTCACCTTATTTTTTATCAATTGACGTGTACTAATATAATATCCTATAGCAAATATATAAATTCAATTCTTTATTCATAGACAATTTTTACATTGTGTTTAAATAATATGGACATTCTGATAAAACACAGCAATATATTTTGGGACAAACAACGAATAAATATTTGGTATATTTGTATATTAAAACGACTAACCATTTCTCACCAGAAAAGTAAACGCTTCATTTTTATTGATGCTCTTGCAGTGATAAATTTTTGATATTTCGAATCCAAAGGCTATCTTTGTAATGTCAATGCCTATACGGTCGAAACATATGGCGCTTCACTGATATCTGTTAGGCAAATAAAAACAACAACTTTCACATATCTGTATTTTCTTTTATATGTAACTAGATGACACCCGCAGCTAAGTCCGCACATTTTTTAAATTTAACCGTTTCTGCCCGTTCCCGTGGGAATTGCGGAAAATCCCGTCTTAGTGCACCCCTACAATCCCCAAGGAACATACATGCAAAATTTCAGCTTCCTCCGCCTAATAGTTTTGGCTGTAGCTTGTCTGTCAGTCAGTCAGTAACGCAAGGATTTTATATATACAGATTTGGCAATCTTCAGCGTTGAATTGAATTGATTTTTATTTGGCAAATCACACACTTCCTCTATTCGATTTGTAGGCAAATTGTTATAAACAGGCAAGATTCCGATTAAATTTAGTCCAGTTTTCTTTAATAATACAAATCATGTTACATTTTCAAAAAAGGTTTTCGGCTTCGAATAGTAAGTCGGCTTTATAGTTCATCGCCATCGTATCATTGAAACACTCCACTCAATTCAATTTGAAATCGACCTTAATTTTCACAATTTAAAGACGATTCTCATTCACATTTGTAAAGATTCCCTGCATTGGGTTAATTTTTCAATTATCCTTTTATAATTTCTCTGTATCGATGCAGACAGAAAACGACCAGATGTATCGCCTGATGGTAAGCGATTACCGCCGCCTATGGATACAAGCAAAACCACAAAAGTCACTAGTGCATTGCCGCCCCTTGGGGTTGGGAAAAGGGATAGGAGGGGGAGTGGTATAAGGCAGAAGGAATAGGGAATGGGGCCTCCGGCACTCTCACTCACCGAACGAAACGCAACAGTTTAGGTACTGTTACTTTACGTCGATTTTCTGGGAGAGGGTAGTACTTCAAATCATCAAAGCTCTACTACCTGTAAGCGCCTACTTTTCTAGCTTACCTTAATAATTCTTTGTACGAATGATAAAATTGTAATGATAACACATTATTTTTGTATACAAGTTTACCGTGACTAAAAAATATAACAATTTCTTACACACGATTGCGTTTGTATAAAGATATCAAGTAATGAGTGTATTGTTTGAAATACATTAAATTAAAGGAATTATATTAAAAATATAATTAAATCACATGTCAAAATTCAGATAAATTAGATTTTAAAACGCTCTAAACACTTTCCGCCACCAAAATAATCCAGGCATAACAAACAGTTTCAGATTTGGCGTAAAATTCATCAAAATTAATTCAGCATTACTGTCATCGCGACCATAATACCGCATCCCGATAATAAGCCCTCAAACTTGCCGATTAAAAGATGTCATAAACGATTAAGATGGGGTTTTAATGCCATAACTGTGAGTTTATGCCGCCAGTGATAATAAAATCTTTTCGTCTAAGAATACGCTACGATGTCGCGTAAACTCTGGATGTATTTTAGAGGATGGTAATATTGTCCACCTTGATAAGTGTAAAAATACCTTTTAATTTTGTCTTTGTTCGTTTTGTATAAAGTTTTGTAACATAAAAAAGACTGCAAGAGGGGGAAAAGTTTTTACCTTCTCAAATGATAAGAATATCACAATTATGACCGACATAGTTTGTTCTTCATCCAATGCAATACTTATAACTTTGGATTTATAATCGACAGGTTATGAGTTGCACTTCCGTTCATTGCATTATTTACTTGATTTACTCCTAATAGTTAATTGGTTTAACTGGATAAGGTAATAGAGCAGAGGCGATAGCTGAGTGGGAGAGTCTTTGCTCAAAGGCATGATAGGCAACACTGACTTTGAAGTAATGTGCGTATTATATTGTTAACTGTTACTTATATCATGCGTCTGAGATCACGTTAAGTCTTCGGTAAGCCATCATAAAGATCTTTGGATTTCATTAACAACATGAAGGGTAGTGTCTTCAAATATGCGCCACTGATTTAAAAACAGAAAATTCAGTGCCCCATTGGATTAAGAAGGTGTGTCTTCAGTTGTTGTAGAAAAAATAATACGCTATGATATTTGGTTCAGCTAAAAGCAGATAGCTGACTCCAAGGCGAAGTAACGCTACAATTTCGAACTATACAGATATATACAAATTATAAAAGTAGGTACACCAAGATTTAACAGTTATATAACATTTCCTAAGAACCCAAAGCTATTTCGATATATTCAAGTTTTGTCTAATATGTATTACTGAAGAATGACCTACCCATGACTTATTTATATATAGAAGTAGGTGATTAGAAGTGGATTATCAGTAAGCTTCTTTTGTATAACCAACAGATTCTACCTAAATGTTTGAAGCTTATAAATTTTACCCAGTGAGAAATGAGTCCGTGTATACAAAACAAATAATGACTTCTTTTCATATCGGTATTTGTTTTATTTTCCTTGGTGTTCGTATATGGATCGTGTAATCAACATATTTGGCACATAGTTATAAGTCGTCGTCGTCTGGGTGTAATACAGTCCTTTGGTGGGTGTAATACAGTCCGTTGGTTGAAACTTTATAAAACCTGCAGCACATGATTAAATGGGTTGAAATACCGAAGTTCAGCTGATGTACTGCGATGAAAGTGATTAAAATAATCTCATATATATTTCGCTGTCGGCTTCGCCCGCGTGAATTACATATTTAAACCTTCCTCAGGAATCACACTATCTATTAGTGAAAACTAGTCTATCGCTTTCATACAGACAGACATAACGAAGCAAAGATATAATTTAATAATATGTTCTGATGTTACGTACTTTAAAATGTCAATATGGCCTCATCTTTACCCATTTATCGGCCATGATTGGCTGGATTTGTAGCGCTGATAACCGACCGAATTTAATCGTTGGACGGCCGTCGTTACATCACATATAGGTTTTGCCTATTTGTGTTCAATGCAAACTTGATTCTGTTGAAATTTAGTACGTAATTATCTACGTATTGCGATGTCATCAGTGCTGATAAAGGTTTTGACTAGAAAATGGGTCAATCAATTTTTTGGTAGCCATTTCTAAGTTTTTAATGTGTATGTGCCTTTGCTGTGCTTTTCGTAACCACCATTTTTTTGTGTTTTGTAGGATAAAGCAACATCGAAACCTTATAGGAACATTCGTGTGTCTGTCTCATTATTACGTCCATTTTGCTCCGAAACTACTTGACCACATAAGTGGCTCTCATATTCTTTTTAGCGACCCAAAGACGAGAGTTAAACGTAAACAACGGAATGGGTCGACGAGTTTCGTAGGTCCATGCACAAGAATTCAGCAGGAAAGCTCATGGCAAGTCAAAGAGTATTATAAAATTTATTGAATGTGCTAGTTGTATTCCGAAAGCTTTTTGTAATCTAATAAATCATAAAACGCTTTATCTAAGTTTCAAAAACTGTGTGAAAATTATTTCTCGTCATTTTGGTGCCATATTTTGTCTGAGGAGCTGTATTATACGTTTCTCATAAGCGTAAGATACAAGAGTTAAGACATTACAATGCCCATCCATCATTATATACCTCAAAGAATTGTTTATCAAAATTGAATTTTAATTTAATTATTTTAACTGTTCGAAAATGTAAACTATGAAAACTATGAAATATTCAAAATGGAACATTCCGGCCTGGCTTGGACGGGATCCCAGGCGTACCATATTAGTATCTATACGGCTCGCTGCCAAACGAGTCTTGAGAAGACTTTGGCCCATACAAGGCGTATTTAGTTTCATATATGGCTTAATATATTCAAAGCTGGCTGCGTATAAGCGATAAGGCCAATCGGGCTGAGTAGGCCACTATTTCACATTCATTCGGATCTGGTGACCAGCCTTTAGGCTATTATTTCAGGTCTAATTGTTATGTCATTTGTTTTTGAGCTTAACAACAGCTGCGACTGGGTTAATTATTTCTTGAAAAGTTTAATCGCGCATGTACTTATTTTATGGGTGTTAAAGTACCTTATTTGGCACAACGTTTTCACTATCTCAAAGCAAATTTACTGTCAATTTGCTAGAATGCTCGCCAGAAAGTTCATTACAGGTGAATACTCAAAGCTATCAGCACCATTATAAAGAAATTGAATGTCGTTTCGAACAGTACTTTATTGACACAAAAGGTGAAGGTATATAATTTTCGAATATTTATAGATATCTTACTAATTTTAAAGCTTCTATTGTACTATAAATGTACAGAGCATTACCAATCTTAAGTACATATACAAAGGTAGCTAGATCCCATACTGTTCAGGACTTAGAAACCGACCGTATTTCGTGGAGCAGTAAGCTATTTTGATGTAAGTTTGCCGTAACCTAGACCCTAATAATCCTATCATCACCTACTGCGCCACAATCCAAATAGAATCTAAACATAAACTTGAGTGACAATATAAATGTGAATGTGAGTTTGTTATGACGTAATTAAATACCTACTACTACGCAATTTTGTAAACAATTTTATATTTGCAAGACTAATATAAAATTTAAAGCGTTATTTTAATTAATGAGTAAACTCCACTGCACCAGAGACATAAATAACATTTTAGGCTTGAAATATCCAGTATCCGAGTGTCCGACCGGGTTCGTCAAATGTATTAAGATCAATTATATCTATCTCAAGATTGTTTATACCAGATTTTGAGCAAAGTTCGTTTCTTCATTAATGTTTATGCCATATGTGATCATGGTAAGATCACTTTGCAACTATGCTACAACCGGCACTGGGTGACTTCCACAAACTCATGATAATAAAAAAAATATCTTGATGAGATGAGAATACATGCATTTATCTGAAACTCTCTGAATGCTCTAGATTTAATTTACCTCTTTCAATGTCGAATCTCCAGAATAAAATTCCCACACGAATTTTAAGTAATACAAAAACGTTTTGCAATGTAAATAGGCAAAACAAAACATAATTTTTTCAAGAACTGCTCACTGAGCCCACTCAAATTAGTACAAAACGTACGTGACGTGAGTAAAAACTTACACTTTACATATAAACCTCACCTTTTTCTCAACTGTTAAAACGTAAGGAACAAGTACGGATATAATAGGAACAAAAGTAAGCAACAAATACAGAATTATACTAAGTGAATGAAGACTTTTGCAGTGGTAAGGAAAAGCGACGATAGCTTAAAGTGCATGCCTATGTGAGTAAGATTTTTGTAAGCTTATTATCTTGCTTTTCTTGAACTCTGCAACGAGTGAGGTATGGAAATGAATGGGTACTTTATTTAGTGAACTTACAAGGCTTTTCAACGCCATATTGCGTATTTTTAGGGTTCCGTACCTCAAAAGGAAAAAACGGAACCCTTATAGGATCACTTTGTTGTCCGTCCGTCTGTCAAGACCCTTTTTCTCAAGAATGCGTGGAGGTATCAAACTGAAATTTATACTAGATACTTAAATCTACGGTTCCATAGAACTGTAAAAAAATCAAACTTCTAATCCAACGCAATCAAAAGTTACAGCCGATTATGCTGCAAATTGCAGCATATTTCCAAACTCGCATTGGAATCAAAACCTAGGGTAATAGTAAATATTAAAGAAATAGTAGGGTACTTCCCGTGAACTCAGAATCTTGAAATTTGGTACGAAGCAACGTCTTATAGCACATATAATGTAAAAATTGCGAAAACCAAAAATTTTTTGTTGCATCATATAATAAAAATATTTTTAATAAATTTTAGGTTACTTCCCCTTTCTCTTGAACGCTTGGAGATATTAAATTGAAATTCATATCAAATACTCCAGTATATAACACTGTTAGATTGCAACAAAATCAAACTTCCATCTCAACGCAATCAAAAGAAAAAGCAATATAAGCATATTTTCAAACTCGCGACTACTCGCAAGTGAATCAAAACCTACAGGGTACTTCCCGTGAACTCCAAATCTTGAAATTTGGTACGAAGCAACGTCTTATATCACACATAAAAGAAACATTACGAAAACCGTAAATTTTTTGTTACAGCATATAAAAAAATATTTTTAATAAATTTAAACTAACTACCCCTTTCTCTTGAACGCGTAAAGGTATTAAATTGAAATTCATGTCAAATACTCAGGTATATAACACCGTTAAGCTGTAAAAAAATCAAACTTCTATGTCTACGCAATCAAAAGAAAGAGCAATATAATCATATTTTCAAACTCGCGACTACTCGCAAGGGAATCAAAACCTACAGGGTACTTCCCGTGAACTCGTCCACAGACATATTTAAAAAAAAAAATACTGGATCATTATTAAAATCAGCCTCATGATCAAACGTTTGATACAATGAGTTTAGCTTATTTTGCTGCGTATTAAACTTTTTCAACTAAAAATCTCGTGTACACATGAAGGTGAAAACACTGACCATGAATGTATAGGAAATTTGATTGCGCTGTTAAATAATGATGGATACGTTAGAAAAAGAAGAAAAGCCAGGTTCATACGTTTCCGGGGATATAATAGGGCTCAAGATCCTGACAATTTCTACAGGGAACAGCTAATGTTATACACAAACTGGAGGAATGAAATTACTGAATTGGTCAATGAAATTATAAACCTCGAACAGAAATTTATTGAACTTATTGATGAAATCCTTTCAGAAAGTCTTCAATTTAATCGGTTGGGGGGACCAGATGAGTTCAAGGCACTATTGGATGCAATTCGTAATGTACGGGGCTGGTGTGTGGAATAGTTTGTTAATTTAGGGTTTGTATCAATATTTAATGCTTATATTTAATAGAGTTCCGAGTATAAATCCTGCCGATGCTAGAATCTTACTTTGTGCATACACGGGAAAAGCTGCTTTTGGAATCGTTGGTCAAACTATACACAGTTCGTTTGGACTTCCAGTATCCCAGTGTGGCCAAACAATGTCTGAATTATCAGCAAGTACTGCAAATATCTAAGCATGTAAACTTGCAAAAGTAAGATTAATTATTTTGGATGCAATATCTATGCTAAGAAGTAGAACTCTTAACCAAATTAATAGGAGATTGCAGCAAGTATTTCACACAGATGCTCCATTTGCTGATATATCTATTATAAGCATCGGGGACTTCAATCAGTTACCTCCGGTAGGTGACAATTGGGTTTTTCAGCCAAATAGAGGTCGAAATCCATTGGCACCACTTGCTGGCGCTCCGTTGTGGGAACCATTCTGTCTCTTTATGATGACTAAGATAATGCGGCAAAGAGATGATATGGCATTCGCAATAGCCTTAAACAATATGACTGTCGGTCGAATGACTCATTACCAGAACGTAAGTGGACTACGGACCAAGACCAATGAAGTGCACAATAGTATCCTCCAGAACAATTATGACATAATTACATTTAGTGAGACATGGCTTAATTCAAACATATTAGATCGGGAAGTTGTCGACAATAGATACATTGTATATCGCAGGGATCGTAATCTGTCAAATTCTAATAAGGTGGATGGCGGAGGAGTACTCTTAGCGGTGTCTAGGCATATTCCCTCACATCGTGTTACAAAATGGGAAAGCGACTGTGAAGATATTTGGGTAGTCTTAGAAACTGTTAAAAATCACAAAATTTATAAAATAGCTTTATGTATTGTTTACTTGCCTCCACCTGATAAACATGATATTCTTGTTAAGTTTCTCGATACAGTTAATTTTGTTTCTGAGAGAGTGGACGATGTTGTAATAATTGGTGATAAAATCTGGGTTTTATTGATTGGCTTAGCGAAAATAATGTGTCATGTCCTGCTGGTGGCATTGGTGATAGTAATCAACAAAGACTGACTTACACGTTATTAGATTTTATTGCATTAAATGAGTTGAAACAAATAAATAATGTATGTAATAGTGACAATAAATTCTTAGATCTAATAATAACGAATTTATCCTGTTTTGTTGCTAAAACTGATGCAATTAGTAGGCCTGACTTATTCCATCCTCCGCTCAAGATCGTATTGACTCTCCAACAGTACCTAAGCCTCGCTTGGACTATAATTTCTTTAAGGCTGATTATAATACCATCTTACCTGCCCTGAAACGTGTGGATTGAGTAAAAGGTTTTTGTTCGTGCGAGGGTGTAGACGACATGGTATCTTTTTTCTATGATAACTTAAATTCTATTGTCAAAGAATATGTGCCTAAACGCAAACCACGCCAAGCTTCCTATCCTGTATGGTTCACAAGAGATCTTATTTGCCGTTTAAAAGAAAAAGAAAAGTTAAGGCTTAAGACACGCAAGCATAACAATCCGCGTGATAAGCTTGAATATGAACTAATCAGGAGAAGATGCGATAAAGTTATCCGTCATTGTTATGCTGACTAAATAAGTACCATAGAAAACAATCTCAAAAATAATCCAAAGCTTTTCTGGAGTTATATTAAGCACAAAAAGTCCAGCTCTAACACCCTACCCACAGTAATGCACAATAACCACCAACTTACGTCGTCTAATTGTTCAGACATCGCCAACATGTTTGCTTCCCATTTCAGCTCTGTTTATATGAACTCTACTAATCCTATGACATCTGTACATTCATACGCTAATAATGACTCAAGTGCAAATAGCTTTTTATCTTCTATCAATGTCTCCGAAAATGATGTCCTATCAGCAATGAAACGTTTAGATTCTTGTTAGGGACCTGACGGTATACCGCCTCTTTTTATTAAACTGTGTGCTCCAGCACTAACGTATCCTCTTAAGGACATCTTTAACAAGTCACTCAATAGTAGAAAATTCCCTAGTGAGTGGAAACGAGCGCGAATAGTACCAATTTTTTAAAAGGGAGACAATGCTGATGTTCGAAATTACAGACCGATATCAATATTGTCTTGCTTTTCAAAAATCTTTGAGTCCCTCATCTGCCCAATTTTGACCCAGCACACCAAATCCCAGCTAACTTCAGAGCAGCACGGCTTCCAGGCTAATAAATCGGTCGAAACTAATTTAATATCTTTCATAACCCCTATCATGGAAGGTGTTGATAAAGGCTACCAAATTGACTCAGTATATACTGATTTTGAAAGTGCATTCGATCGTGTGGACCATCACATCATGATATTTAAACTTAAGGTGCAATATGGAATTTGTGATAACTTGTTGGGTTGGTTTGAATCGTACCTCAGCAATAGGGAATATATTGTGGTAGTGAAAGGGCACGAATCCAATAAATATTTTGCAAACTCGGGAGTGCCTCAGGGTTCCCATCTAGGCCCAATTTTGTTCCTTCTCTTTATCAATGATATAGTTAAACGTATCCGCCACTGTCACTGTTCGCTCTTCGCGGATGACATGAAAATTTCAAGACAGATTGATTCGGATGATGACATGACAGTGATGCAAGTTGACCTTGATTGTGTTCACGAATAGTGTATCGAAAACAACATGTTGCTAAACGCCGCTAAATGCCAACATATCCGTTTCACAAAAAAAGAAAATACCTACCAACTCAATACCATATTAACGGGGTCCCGATCGCAGTTGCCAAACAAATGCGTGACTTGGGCATAGTCTTGGATTCTGAACTGACATTTATTCCTCACTATAACAACATTGTAAATAGAGCAGCTAAAATGCTGGGTTTCATTAAACGCAACACCAAAGCATTTAAGTGTCCAACATCTAAGATACTGCTATTCAATGCTCTAGTAAGAACCATTCTTGAATTTGGCAGCACCGTTTGGAATCCCCAATATGCCGTCCACGCGCAACGCATTGAGTCCATTCAACGGTCATTCACCAGGTACTTGGCATTTTTCAGTCCAGGCATTAGCGCAAGATGCTCATATGATCACAGATTGACTTACTATAAAATGAACACCTTGCAGAATAGGCGGATGATGTTAGATCTCCTTCTACTACAAAAAATATTAAAAGGCATATCCCACTATGAGGGTTTACTAGATCGCATGAAAATTGCTGTCCCAAAACTAAATTATAGAAGGAAATGTTTTAACTTCTTTGATGTCCCCATTCATAGAACCAACTTAGGCGCCCGTTCGTGGTTTACAACCAATTCTGGCGAATATTAGACTTGGATATATTTCACGACAATCCCACACGTTTTCGGGCTAAAATAAACAAGTCTCAGAATAAGGACTAAATAATAGATACGTATCCAGTCCGAAATAAAATTAACATTTTGTAACAGGTAATTCAAATCTAGTGTAAATAAATACGATATAATATATTTGTTTACCTACCATTGCAATTTTATTATAATATGACTATTTGATTAGATTTTAGTTTTATAAGTACCTAACAACTAGTTCCTATTAGATTTAAGCATATAACTAACATGTCTATATTTATATTCCATCCTTACTAAATATATATTATCTATGTCCAAATTTTAAGAATGTCGTGCATGTCTGTAATTGGCATAAGCATAAAACTTGTATAATTTGTGATTTTTTTTTGTAATTGTTTATGTTTATTCTGTTGACATGCCTTATTAATAAATAAATAAATAGAGTTAATAAATTCTAGATGTTACAGTATTAATACCTGACCTATTGAGGCACATCGAGCGATACTTTTACTTGCGACCAACAATGAATTCTATTTACTTATAATAATTATTACTCATGAATTATACCTCAATAGGCATAATTCATGTTCTCTTCTAATTGTCGTGGGAGATTTTAATATTGATTTTAGAATGAATCTCCAAAATGGAATTTCCACATATTTTTCATCTATAAACATGTTTTCGTTAATAAACACTAGCACAACACGAAGTAGTACAATTATAGACAACGTTTTTCAGAACTTTAATATTCAATTCATACCTTTTCAGTCACCATTTACAGGTCTATTTCAAATTTGATACTGAATTCCATACTCTAAAATTTTCATTTCAATTTTTATGTTTTTTTTTTAATTTATATAACGTATCATAAATTCATGCCTTTTTATCCTCGAAGGGGTATGCAGTGTATTACACACCCACACTTTGCCAGTTATATTTCGGTCCCAATTTAATAGGGGGCGAGCCTATTGCCATCTTCCGGGCACATTACTAAGCGAGCGATAATTAACGTTATTAACACACACATATTATTATGTAATTCCGAAAAGTCAGTGATGTGTGCCCGGGGTACCTGGGGATCGATCCCGAGATTATCGTCTCGGTATTTCGTTAGGTACACCACTGGACTATCGCCGCTTACTTATTTTTGTTTTTTTATTTATTTAGAATATTAATTATTGTTTTATTTTATGTGCAAATAGTCACCTAGTAATAGTTTTATTTGTATCGCAAATAAATACTATAATTATTAAAAATACTTGATTAATATTTTTATAACAGATTTCTAATAGTCACTAAAAACTTTGTAAATCAATAAATTTGATAAAAATCGTATCATCATTCATCAGCAGACTTAGCAAGGCTGCCGCAGGACAAGATAAGATAAAGATATTTTTATTTGTCTTAAACATGTGTACACAAAAGCTGTTACATAGTGAATATAGTCTCAACATGCCTTGTCTATTAATTACAGACATATACTAGGTAGTATAGGTATTTAAGTTATATTATAAAATAAGCGAGATATGTTAATATAAAATAAAGGATGACTGATTACAAACGACAAAGATACCTTTTTCTTTAATTTATGCTCCTCCAGCTTTCCATACTGTAATGTCATGGTTTTCATTATGCAATAAAAATACCATAACTATGACTGGGCAACTTTTGCTTATATACCTACAAGTTTGTACGGAACCCTCGGTGCGCGAGTCCAACTCGCACTTGACCGGTTTTTTATTTATTTAAATACTTACTATTATACAAGCCAGTAACTTACTATAAATTTAATAACGATTTTGTTAATTACATGTTTCAAAGCCTTTCAATTTACCCGCACATAGTAAATCGGATTTTGATTCATACCTGAAGTTGATTTTTGTCCTAATCACAGTTTACATGGTTGCTTATCTGACCCTATATATGTTGTTATATGAACTGAGAAAGTAGGCGGATATTTACGGCTTCTGCAATAAAAATGTTATCCATATAAGTATGTATACATACCTAACAAAAATTTTCTAAAAAGCAGAGTGGTGTGTAAGGAAAACATCCACTTAAACCAACTAGCGCTGAGCGAGACAAAAAGAGATAACATTAGTGTCATTCCGTTCACTCACTGTTTGTTATGTCGCTCATCTCCTTTGCCTATGCAGCCTAAGGGACCGAATTCACAAGAATGAGGCCACACTGGCGACGTTAAGAAATTACTTGTCCTTTATGAAAAAAACACAATAAGTCTAAGTGTGCTCTTTGCTATTTATACATACATCTACTTACGAGACAGCATTGCGTGAATGTAGTTAAAACTTGATTGTGAATTTCTACTAAAAGGAATTTTGAATTATGTGTGTATATTTCTACTTAAGGGTATTTTGAACATTTAAATTAGTTGAAATTATTTGACATTTAGACGGAAGTTCAAAAATGTAGTTTTAACTGTTTTCATCTGTTTCTTTTAGCTGTTAATACCCTTGTCCATTACTGCTTTTGTTCACTGGCTCAAAAGACAAAAAATAGATATTTTCGGTATGCAATCTAAAATAAAAAAGCTTTTGAGATTGCATAATAACTTGTATCTTACGCATCCTTTGTGTTAGGGCTGCAGGGTAGGACATTCATGATGTTGCAATAATTAATTTAAACTTAAGCACTTTTCTTTCTTACTCAATATTAAACATTTACATAATTTATCTTCGCCTCCTATCTAAAAACCACTCTCAATACGTACCCGCTCACATACAATATTGACATTTTAGCTCAAGTAGGTAACATAAAAGTCACCACGTACCTACGTACAGTCGGCAACGCAGTGACGTATTCATGTCACACGATTCGTATGTTCAAAGAGGTTCGCTTGTGTTGTGTGTAATGCTTAAAGCGCAGGCCACATCGCTAGCGGATGGGTTGGCATCATTTCGCCTCGTTTTATTTCATTCATCGATTCACACTGCAAATTTCAAAGCCCAGCTTTAGTGACTTAACTATGTGAACGAAATTTCTCGTTTCTCGCTAACTTACCTTGGCAATTGGCAACCCACTTGCCCGATCTGCTGCCAAAGTAAATTTCGCTTAAGCGTTTTATTGCATTCGTGATGAGTGAACTGGCAAGTGACATGCTACGGTTGAGATTTAGAGTTATTTAGTTTTTTACCAATCACAGAGTAAAGTTTATATTCTCGCCTACTTACGTTAAAACAAATATAAAATCCAAGACTGAATAGATTTTAGTCTCCGCAGCCCAAAGAGATTGCGATATTCTATGGTTTATACTAGGGTCAATGGCATGAAACAAGCGTAAATAACTTCGAAAAGTCAGTGGTGCGTGCCGTGGCTTTGCCTCTATATGCCAGTCTATTGGTATCTCCACTAGGATATCGCTGCCGCCCACCTTCTAACTTAAAAAACATATAGAAAATATATTGTTACGGACGGGGTAACGGGATTGAAAGGAAACACCGAGTAGCACTGATGACACTTTATTCGACTTGACATACGACACGCCGTTTAATTCCGACGCAGACAGCACCAACACTAGCGTCTTTTGCACTGCACTTTTCACTGCACTTTTCACTGCACTTCACTGCACTTTACTGCACTTCACTGCACTATACTTTCACTTCACTTTTTATTACTTCTTGTTTCTTCCTTTACTTCTTCCTTTTCTTCTTCACTTTACCACTTTTCAACTTAAACTGGCGCTTAGCGCGTCTACACCGCCTTATATACCCCTAAGAATGTTCTAGATCTACTAATTTCGATTGTCTTTTCGTTATTCAATTGTTTTTCCATCTCCTGTCTCTTTTTAACCTTTCCATTCCTTCTTGAAGTTTCTAGAATTTTCTAATCTTTATTCGAAATATTTAAATTTGTGTTTCCATCTCCTGTCTCTTTTTAACCTTTCCATTCCTTCCTGAAGTTTCTAGAATTTTCTAATTTTTACTCGAAATATTTATATAATCTTTTAAATATTTGCCAAATATTCATAAACATTTTCCAAATTTCATAAAAACCATAATCCACATAACAGTTATCACTGGGATTTGAACCCACGCCTTCAGAACGTGAACGGAATGTGTTATCCGCACGGCCATCGCCTTGTTGTCAATGACTGGTGAATTTGGCGAACACTTGACAAAATGTATACGTCATCGAATTAAAAACTCATTTCCAAATAATAAAATAGTCTTCAAACCTCTTTGCTAATCATTGTGTTTCGTGACGACGGTTTGACATGGCATCGGCCGTCACAATATTATTTAAATTTATATAAACCACCACGACAGTGTGAAATCCATTGACGTACTACATTGTCACAATTGCTTATGACGCAAAGTAGAACGCGTCATGGACAGCGTTTCGCCTGTCGTATGTGCAGCGTTCCTTGTCACTAAGCCTTAAGGGCGGTTTCAAATTAGCGTATTTTTCTGCGCGTATACGGTCGTTTCTGCATACGCGCTTACACGCGCGCTACATTACGCGCGTCAAAATACCGGTCTCTCGTAAATGGGCATATATCGGCGTGTTCGCTCGAAACTGTAGTGACATCTTGTCAGTGTCAACATGGATTTTGACGGCTCGCACTTATACGAGCTTAGACGCGCGTCAACGCTCGTACGAGTTGTGCGTGTGTCAAAAGGCGAGCCTATACGCGCCTACAGGCGCTTCCAAAAACGAGCTTATACGCGCGTATAAAACGCTAATCTGAAACCGCTCTAAAGCCACGCCGACTGTCAACGTATGATAATGTTACACTCACGTACATATGCAAATTGTATTACGTACACAGTTTTTTGTCCTGTTTTAAATTGCTAAATTCCACTTTATTTTTGGTTGTCGCTTTCTGTTTTTCGTTTAAATGAATATTTTTGAACACATTTGGTCAGACGGCCTTGTATTTTCACTGAAAATACAACCGCTACATATCTTTGAAAGATAAAAGATTATTAAGTAACATCTCATTCTCATAAGGACGGTTTCGGTTTATTAAATAACTAGTTTTTGCCCGCTGCTTCGCACGCGTAAATTTTGCATGTATAAAATGTTTGGCACAAACTCCCCTACACTCCTCAAGGAATATACATGCCAAATTTCACCAACTTGCGCTCAGTAGTTTTGGCTGTAGCGTGTCTGCTAGTCAGCCAGTAACACAATTTTATGTAATATATATATAGATGAGAGTGATTCGATTGAAATAAAAAGGCTTAACACAAAGTTTGATTCACTTTTGTTCCCTCTTAGGGGCAGAATTTCCAAAGTAAATGTCATTATGTTTGCTACCGTCATTTTCGGATCCAATAAACAAAGAACTTAATCCCTTCAAATGCTAAAAGGGTTGAATGCGAATTCTGACTCCCCTTTTTATCCACTTAGGCTGAGAATTGCCGAAGAGTAATTTGAAGAACCAATGTACAAAGTTTGACGTTAATCCATTGAAGGAATCAAACATTTCATACAAACTCTGACAACCTGTTTTACCCCCTTAGGGAAGGAATTTCCGAAAATCCTCTCTAAGTGCGCCCCTACACTCCTTGAGGAATATACATGCCTGAGGAATACGCATACTTACGCTCAGTAGTTTCGGCTGTAGCGTGGTTGTCAGTCAGAAGGATTTTATAAATATAGATAATTTCATCGTAGTCGTTTTTTAGTAAGTTTTTTATTAACGGATCATGACTTGTCTTTTAGCATTCACGTTCGTTATAAAAAACATACCGTGAATTTTTGTGACCGATCGAACCAATAGTTAATTCAAAAGTATAAACCACGAAAAAAATATGAACAGCATACATTCATACATACATAGACTCACGCCTGTTTCCCGGAGGAGTAGGGAGGCAGAGACTACGATACGCCATTTGCAACGATCCTGATATGTCTCCCTTGCATCATTCGTTCCCAACAAGTTTCTCATGTATGGTCTTCTGTCAAGGGTACTTCTGACCTGTCCTCTTTTTAGGATGTCTCCAATCTGGTGAGAGAACGCCTGCCTAGTTCTTCCCCTTCGTCCTGTCCCATTCACGCTTGCCTTGTCTTGCCTATGAAGAATAATTCAAACATTTTGACGAATCACAAAATATGATTGTGTATGCAATAGGAAACTTTATCCGTCATGACGTATCTTGATTTTTGACGGAACGGATCCCGTGTGAATGAGTCCTAACGCAGGCTTATGAACTCATACCTATATGAATCAGTTTGCTGATACGATGTAACTTTTACAGTTATATTTTATTAACAGACGATAACATGTGGTATAAAAGTTGTTATGATTGGCGCCACCGGGCGTTTTGTGTATTTGAAAGATTTTTGATTCTAACTTTGTGATGCTCTATAGAACAAAATAAACAACGCTCGTACAAGTTAGTATAATAAAGATTTCTTTGTACTTAAAAATATCCTTGCTATCTGACATTATAAATAACAATTTTTTACTTTTTACATTAATTTGGCAAACATTTGTCCTTCATTTGCTATGTAACAGATTTATGCGCAATTTTCTGCTTTAGATTCACGTGTTGCCAGAAATCTTTCACAATATGCCAATTATTTGTATTTGATCAAGTAAGGCTTTCACGACGTCCACACATACCCCACGTTGTATCAATAGCTCAGAAAAAAGTCTCGAAAATATGCTTGTGAAAAATGCAGATATTTATTCCGATACTAGGATCCTAAGGTTATCGGTAGGTACTTGGATTCGTAAAACATTGGAAGATGGCCAGCCCGTTGTAAGTTGGAGCTATCTTTTCAACAAAGCTACATTTATTCGTTCGAGTATCGGCAAAAGAATTGAGATATACGAGAGCTTAGGTTAGCGATATTTTTCTGGTGGTGTCCACTATTTATGCCTTTGGCTACCACTTTGAGTGCGCTGCAAAGAGTTGCTTTATATTTATGTTTGTTTATGAAGTTGATATACATAGAAAGAGTACAAAGACTTTATGCCTCGGGCATTTTCTTTCAGTCAACGTACGAGTGGTGCAGATAAAACAAAAATTTAGGAATAAATTTACGTTGTTTTGAAAAATATCTAATATCACCTACATATTTAAACCACAAGTAAATAAAATAATTTAACACAAATATGAATAAATATTTATAATTATATTAGCTTCAATATAAAAGCTAAAAATATTGTATATAAATACTGAATAGTCTCCATAAGAACAACAAGTTATCTTGCTGTTTACTGAGGCTACATTCAAGGATCAATTTTTAATTATCTCCCTTGTATATTTGTGTTTTATATTACCTATGTAATATATAACAATATAAGTTAATATATATGACCTTTGAATACTTGTGATCCTATTTACATTAAGGATGAAACAGGTAGAAAGTCTACCAAAAACCGTCTCATTTTCGTTTAACCTTTCAAGCCCAATAATTATGTGGCAAATACTTTGATTAAACGACCCGTATACAAACGCCAAGAAAACGTATTACATATACCTAAGAAGACATTATTTTCTCTTGTTTACACGGCACTGTACGGACTTATTTGCTAATGAGGCATAAATATATTATAAGCCTTAATCATTTAGTAGAAAGGAGGTTGTATGCCAGTGAAGCTTAATGTTTAATCCTCCCACAAAATCTACGCTTAATCACCAATTTATGTACACAAATAAAACGTGATTGAGTTTATTCTTAAGCAATACTTATTAGGAAAACATGAATGACATTAATGTTTTCCTAATAAGTAGCATGTTTCTGAAGGTATTGAAATAGTTTTGGACATCTTCTAAGAAAATTATATTTCTGCTTAGTTTTGTCGTATTTATTTTGAAATAGACTTATGTCTGTGTGCTTTTAATGGTTCATGGTCATCTTAGTGTTACGCCAGTTAATCCAATACTCACCATGAAATTCGAAGAATAGTGGTTTCGTGTTCGTGTTTGTGTCGAATTACTAGGTGAGTTGGTCTGACTTGACGTAATAGTTGACTTTCAATTAGTTGCAATACTAGCTTATCCATAGAGCAACTGCCGTCTGCCTTTGTTACACAAAGGATAAATATATTATTATTAAGACTGGTTACAATGTGAAAAGGTGCAACTGATCGCAAAGATTTTCTCGTACTTGCAAAAATGTATTACATTCACATTTCTATGGGCATTTTTCTACAGAACTATAAAATGCATTTTGATAATATTTTTGTTATGTTTGCCCTGTGTAACGTTTAACAATTTATAATGATTATATAATAATACAGATAAGTGCTAACCGATTTCACGCTTAGATATATCACATATAAATCGGCAATTTCTACGACATCTCTGAACGTTATTTTGACCTCAAATTTTGTTAGAAATAGTACAACGTATACCCATTATTGTTCTCATTGCCTACAAGAGGAAAATTTCCGCCAAAATACTAGTTACAAAACACCGTTATAGAATGTATAAAATTTTGGGTTTCATTATATTCGTACAAGGTCAAGGTCAATTACGATATAGATGTAACATAATATTACAATTAAGGAATATTATTTCAATTTACTGAAACGGTAAAAATTTAATTCTTGTGTACCTTAAGTGTGTATGTTTTATTGAGCTTTGAAATGTGTTCATTATGTTTTTAGACCACCTTACGAGAAACGGAAAGTAATTAAGTGTAAGTCTGCCCATTAAAGATATTAATGCTACGTGCTCGGTAGTCTCTTAATGATTAATACTGGTAAAATATCGTTTCCCAAACTTTATAAAAAATTAATACAGGAAGACACGACTTTTGAGTCTGTCTGGTGGATCTACAATTTATTGTCAGCCTTGATAATAAATTGGAGATCTACCAGAGTCTACAGTTGGTGTTTAGGTTCCATCCGTACGTAGGGAAACTACTTCATGCTTTATCCACCACCACATCCCATCACTGCAGTCGAATCTCACCAATTAATTCGCTTACAGAAAACTCAAAAAACTTTAGAAACTAAATTGATGGGAACTTTACGCTGTCAAACAAGCTACATTACCATCAAGCCAGCACAGATAAAATAAAAACAAAATGTACCTTATTTTCGTGTTAATTTTCATATAACTTATGTCTTCCTCGTCTCTCATTCGAGTTGTTATCACCGTCGTAAAGCCTCTACAAAATAATAATAACATACAAAGTAGGTACCCTGTGTTGTGTTATGTGGCAAGTTTTGACAATCCAAAGAGAATAGAATTGTTTGTTTTCCTTTCCTTCATCTTGGCAAAGTACGTTAGAATAATCATCACATCAGTCTTAATAGTCCACTGCTGGACTAGGCCTCTCCTTTGAAAGGAGGAATTGGCCTACTATACCACGCTGGTCAAACGGGTTGGTATAGGGTTTGTATCAAGTTTTCCTTCTCTTGCAGTGTTGTTCTCTGCATAATATGGTCCCTCTGTCGACTCTTACGACACCCATGGGATGATATGGGATGGTGACAATCCGTATTCTTAATCCGTCACCACACGGACAGTTAGAATAATGTTTGTGGTAATTTCTAAACGGTTTTTTTGTTCTGGAGTACGGGATTGGGCTTACGTTTGGGTAACGCTTTACTTATAGCGATGTCTCGGTTTGATTCCAAGACAAAGCGAAAATTTATTAGGTACATGGTGCAAAAATATTTTTGTTCTGAAATGAGTACATATGTATCAGGCTATGTCAATACAACATTTTGCCATACCCTCTTTGATACATCCACTACCATCAAAACTAGATTTTAATGAGACTGCTTTGTATAAGCAATATTCCTTTTACGAAATATCTGGCGCACATTCTTACACATTACATAAAATATATTTTCTCTGGAGCCTATTTTGGACAATAAGACCTCTATCTACCCTAACCTGTTGCTAGTAAAAAACGAAATAACCTAAACGACAAAAAAATTAAACAAGACCAAAATATTCGGGCGAAAATTAAAAGGCAGAATTTGGCCGGCGAATTAAAGTTTGTTAAAGAGATCCAATTAAATCGATCTGACGCTTAAATTGACGCTTGCACCCATTGACACCTGACCAACGATATCGTCATTATTTGTGTTCATTTTGGGCAGATTTACTTAAACGGTGTTCATCGCTTTAATAATATATTAAGGGTAAATTGGTGCTAAATGGGTAAACAAGGTAGATGATATTGAGAATTTAGGGATGTGTATACAGAAGAGCAGACATGAGAAACATGATGGGAATGAATGAAACAGGTTCGTTGCAAATTACGTTCCGTAGTGTCTTCCTACCCCTTCGGGAAACAGGCGTGATTCTATGTCTTGTATGTGTATGTATGTATACAAGAAGATGAACGAAGACGTGTGTTAAATTCATTTAATGCTAGCTGTTCTATGATTTTAGATACCTGAACTTCTTGGTACCCTTATACTTATAACCATTCTAACTATAGACTTATGCTTGTCTCCAGCGTAGTCCACTGTTTCAGGAAGGGACCGTCAGCTGTTTACTCATCGTTCAAAACTAAATCAAGATTTTGAATTAAACTATTTTATTTCGTTGTATTTAAATTAATTTTCTAAAGTCCCTCAGTAACATTACAAAATATTAATTTTAACTATATACAATACTATACTTAAATAATCATAATGTCTTAGGCGTCGCCGTTTGTAATCACACATTAAATTTAAGCTTTTGAATTTAAAAACGCCTCAAGTCAAGGTCTGCTGGAGATTCTTAGGTGATCCGTACTATGTATTTGACGTGGCGGCACATACTGTTTATTTGTATGTAAAGTTTCCATAGTTATGACTATTGCAATTATGTAAATGACTAAATGAACTACGACTTTTTTCCTTTAAATAAGTGTTGTATCACATAGCATGTCATAGTATTATACTCAAGCCAAGTTCCAGTTAACTTTTGCTAAAAAGTTTAATATATTCGAAGAATGCCTTTGTGATAAATCAAGTCTGTAAAAGCTTAGTAGAAACTCTTCGTTCGTAAACAAACTCTCAGGGAAAACTTCGTATATTGCCTTTCATTAAACATCATCTTATTAGCCGAAACTCGCTTAAGTACCTATATCTTGACAAAAGTATTTCTTTGATACATAAATATGTACGTGAAATCTATAGGTTATTATTTTTGTGTCGATAATAATAACTAAACTTTTAGAACAAGCCTGTCAATTGATCTTAAACTAATCAGAGCGTAATATTCTAAAAATATACAAATCTATATAATTTATTTATTTATTGAGGGAAAAAAAACAGTTACATGTTTAAATGTTACAAATACTTATGCTAAGTTATTCAACATGTAACCTACACTATTGTCCACGAATTGATAAAAAAAGTTAGCACGAAACGGACTGTTTTAAGCATTGCAGTTATTTCCAATATAACTAATTACTATTGAATAAACTGATTTATTTAGCGATTGGATAATGATTCAATTAGTTTTTGTTTGAATTTGTAACTAGATTAAGTGAAAATATCCGTGTCCATAAAGTGTGTGTTGTACGTATCAACTAGACGGGTAAGGGGTGCCTGTGTCCCAGCGTTAGTTTTACATGTATCTATATGAAACAATCGTGATACACGTGCTCCTCGCCCGAAAACAGTTTGAGGTACTACATAATTTCATTCAATTCTTGTGTTACTGACTGACTTACAGACAACACAGCCTTGGTCGCAAGAAGCTAAAATATGTTCCTTTGCGAACCGTAGAAGTGCACTGAGAAGGGATTTACTGAATTACCCACGACGTCGAGAAGTAGTAGGTAACTTAAAATATCATGCAGGCATTGTTGCGAGAATCCTCTAGTCTTCTTCTTCTTCTTCGTGTGAGTGTGTGGCCAACTCTAGTGTCGGATGTTTCAGACATGGCCTAACGATTCTTATCCTGAGACAAGAACCGAGACCGACAGCTTTACGTGCCCTCCGAAGCACGGTAGCGCTCAGATGTAAATGTCACACATGGTCGCCCACCCAAGTGGCCACCTGTGCAAGCGTTGCTTAACATTTCCGATGTGTTACGAACGGCAAGTCTCGCTCTGAGCGCTACAAAATCCTCTAGTTAAAAATAAATGAAAATCAGCAACAGAACAAATAACTGAGTTCATTACACAAAGATTTGTTATTTATAGGAATCGATCCCACAACCTTCAGCTTAGCAAAGTCACTAACCACTAGACCCTTAGGCCAAACCAATCCTACACGTTTTCTTCTTGTTACGCATTGAAAATGTCTTGCACCTATATGTTTTCTTTAACCGAACGATCTAGTCTAACAATCGTTCAAGTAAAGAGTCTGGGCACGACGTTTACGTAAGGATGGCTAAGGCCAACGGATATTGAGGCCCTATTCTTTCATTTTGTTGGATCGCTTGAAAGGTATCGCAATTATCGATTGCGTGTATGTAAGCCTTTATCAAAGCCTCCTTTATTATCACTCAGAGGTATTGTGGATATAACTACTGTATTCTGCTGTATGTAATGGTCATTTCTGTATCGAGATTTTAGTAATATTTGTGATTCTTGAATTTTATATAATATTCAATTTCTGTACTAGGGATTAGAGGAAATGGCTACCATATTATAAATAAGGAGATGAAAAGAACGGACTGGATAGCTATCTTAAACTCAAGTGCATTTGAAATAACTATAGGTATGTTTCTCTTAACGTGTATAAATTATACCATAGCACAATCCGAAACAAATTAATAGAAACGTCCCCATAGCGTTAATTTGTTGCTTAAACTTAGTAGTTAGAGAAATAATTTTTAGATTTTTTTTATAGACTCACGCCTGTATCCCTGAAGGGGTAGGCAGAGGTGTAACATTACACCCACATTTCGCCATGAATTTTTGGGTCCACGTAATAGGGGGAGAGCCTATTGCCGTTACTGGGCACATCAACAGACTCCGTGCTGCTACTGAGAATTCGGAAAACCCCAGTAACACTTTTGCCCGACCCAGGAATCGAACCCGGGACCTTCGATCAGCAGTCACATACGCTATCCACTGGACCACGGAGGTAGTTATTAGAATTATGTTATACATTTCTCTATCTATATCTTATACTGTGATCCAACCCATAAAACTATCCCTAACAGTGACAACGTATCTTTTAAACCATTCTGCTAAAAGCATTTTCATTATTTTTTTTCTGTTAAAAAAAGGCCAGCTCTAAATTTCATTAACCCATTATACCGTACAATTAAAACGCCTGCCTAGTACAACAATACATCCACAAGCTACACAGTTGGATGTAAATAAAATGTCACTATTACAGTGAAAGATAGCAAACGAGCCAAACCAAGGTCAGCTCTAGAATTTATTACACGTATAGTTCTATAAAAACCGTCCAAGTCCGAGTCGGAATTGCACACGAAGAGTTCCGTACATATAAAAAATCTATACAATTAGGTTAAAAAAAGCATTTTTGATGTAGGTATAATTATCATGTTTATGCCTTAAATATTTTACTTTGTTCTGTTTGTTCTGTTTTTTTTTTTTGTATTTGTTGTGGTAGCGATAATTTCAACTATTTTACTAATAATGTTTATGAGAAACAGCCTGTTGAAAGAGGGACAGACTAACTGACAGGCGACAGACAGCAGAGTCGTAATAATAGGCTCCCGTTTTACCTATTGGGTACGGAACCCTAAGAAGCTATAAAAAGGTCATGCTTTTCCTAGACTACGCTATTATAGTCTAATCAATTTGTCAGAAGCTAGTTTTTCATTGGTATAATAAAGGATGAAAAGAAGGAATATTGGTTTGGTGAAAATGATAGTAATGTGTTAGTTTCTTTGGAACTAACAGTACCAGTTCTTTGGAACTAAAAAAACTAAAAAAATTATAATTCAAACCAATCTGTTTTGAGTTTTGCTTAAAAAAACCAAATAGAATATTGAATCCATATAAATGTTATAAAATGTAAAGTAAGTTGGTCTGTTTAGTAAGTTTGTTTGGGTCAATTGCTAAAACGCTTTTTATAATTAAATTCGTTATCTAGAAGCTTCCTTCTTCTTCTTCCTTCCTTCCTTCCTACCTTGGGTGAAAGGCTTAAGGGTTTGAAAATCATTTGCAGCAGCTATTGCTTATTTTGTCATAACCCATTTGCTGTTTTACAGTAGGTACCTTTATAAAATGAAACAATTGTATATTACAATTCTAAATGACTATTGAAAGGCTTTGGTAAATATCTCTATCTGGCAAGACTTCATGAGCATTTACAAAAAGAACATAAAGACTCATTTTCACACAAAAATGCTGAATCTGAGAATTGAGCATACTATTGAGGTCAGGAAATGAAACTCGTAACGGCTGCAATCACACTTAGTTTTATTTTCCACTTTACACTTTGATTCACAAATACTTTAGAGTTGTTACTCCACCGAGCGCACGATACAGACTGCCAGTATTAATGTCGTACCACCGTGGAGTTCACAAACGTGCCATGGTGGGTAGACATTAATCAAATCAGCAACTAATATAGAATAAATTGATACACTAAATAAACGAAGTAATTACTAATAAATTTATCTAGTAACAATAAATTAAATATATTTGATAATAATTCCCCACAAGAATATTCAATGAATAAATCATGTGGTCACTGAACGAAATATTACTAATAACTAGTTACATATCTTAAGCAAATGTTGCCAACTACTTAAAACATGTATAATCACAAATGTGTACTACACTATAACAAGTCTCTAATGTAATTATACCTAACAGTTCGGCCATCCTGTTTGAAGCGAGTCCCATCGCTTATTAGTTTAATACATTAATTACCATGCAATTAGCAATCAATACTATACTATATTTTTTTATAAGTTAAATAATATACACAATCTTGAAATAACTTACAATAAAATACATCTAGGCTTGAGGAATTTTAACAAATTGACTATTTTGAGTGCAATTCTATTCATTTTTATTTTCAGATGAATCAGACTCTAGATTTCTGTTAAAATTTAACTTCATTTAAGTTATTTTTTCATTTAAGTTAAATTTTATCTATAGCTGCAGGATTGATTGTCCTATTAAGAGGCACTGGCACAATGTACATGGTTCTGAGGGTGCCCTTTTTAATACAAAATAATTGTTTTTAGGTATTTATTTACTAACATAATTATAAGTCTTACTAACAATTTTATATGGAACTAGCTCTTGCCCGCGGCTTCGCTCGCGTGAAATCGGGGTTCTCTAGTTATAGTAGGTATATCATCTATGTTCGGGGTAGCACAAATCTCTTCTATTGGGCGGATACTTCTATATTTGTCGTTTATACTGTTTATGAAATATAACTGCAAAAAGTATTTACACAGACAAACTACTTAGTACTCAAAATGTTATCCAGTATCTGTGACGTTTCTCTAGAGTGGCCAATATGGCGACTGCGATTTGTCTGTCAGAACCGTTAGAATTTAACAAAATACTCGACGATCCAAATTTTGCGGATATATGTTGTCGACTCGAAATCTTTATTTTTTATGTTTTATTATTCAGGTAAGGTTTCGATCGGGTCAATCGTACCCCGTGACGAAATTATTAATATAGATTTGACACTGCGCACTGGCAGTGCAGTCGGTCGGTTCCAATGTGAAACATTCCGAAACCAACAACTATTTACAAATTAAAAATTAACTTAAAAACATTTTCCAGTGGACTAAATTGTGAATCTAAACCATTCTGAAGTCCCCTTGAACACACACAAAAAAAATTCAGCAAAATCGGTCCATTCGTTTAGGAGGAGTTCAGTGACATAAACACGCACACAAGAAATATATATACAAAGATATATTCTGAAATAAAATGATAATAATAATAATAGCTACCTACGACGTTTTCATACTGTTTACGAGTCAGCGGTGTATCCTCAATAACGAATCTGTCATTTGGGAGCATTCTTACTACGCGATACGGACCTTGATATTTAATAGCAAGTTATTGCGACTTACCATCATGTGGAACTTGCCTTTCTACTCGCACCAAGTTACCTTCTTTGTACGGTGTTGCAGCCTTTCTATGTTTATTGTAATAAATAGCATCTTTTACCTGTTGTCCTCGTATCTTACATCCCGCGTTTTGTCGCAATCCTTCTAATTCTTCCACCGGAGTCCTGTTCAGAGGACCTTAGTTTACCTTCTGTTCTACTGGTTATATTGAATCCAAATGGTAGTTCCGAAGGGTTTTTGTGAGTTGTTTTATGTTTTGTGGTATTCATGCCGATTTGGATATTGAAAATGAAATCATCCCACGATTTGTCGTCTCCACCATGGATAGAAGTTGATAAGGCATCCAAAATGGTCCTATTGAACCCCTCGACTTGTCCGTTAGCCTTAGGCGTTGCGACAGCATTAAGGACATGCTTTATTCCATAACATTTAATAAAATCCTGAAATGTTTGCTGGTGAAGCTCGTGCTTCTATCGCTGATCAGGCGGGTAGGAACTCCAAAATAACTTATATATTGCTTTATAACCTTTACTGACGTAATAGATTTGGTATTCCTAACAGGATTGATTACATATTTTGTGAAGCCGTCGACAATTATCAGTAGGTAACAATTTCCTTTCTTGCTTTTTGCTAATGGTCCCAGATGGTCTGCATGAATGGTATGAAAGGGTATACTGACCTTTTCGATGAGGTGTAATTCGCCTTCCTGTTTACCACCCGTAGTTTTGTGATGAGCGCATTCAAGGCAAGAAGATACATTTTTTTACAAAGCGTCGCATCTTTCTAAACCTATAATGTTGTCTAATACGATTTAATGTTTTCTCAAACCCACAATGACCAATATCGTCGTGGTTCATTTTAAGGATTTGCCAGCGTACTCCTCGTTGTACAACCCACTTCAAATCATCTCCTACAACCCGGAAAACTCGATCATTCTTAAGCTTGTAATTTTTATGTTGGTCAATAGCTTCTACCGTGTTGGGGTCTAATAAAATGTCCTTTATTGCCTTGATTTCGTCATCAGCGGATTGAACAGTAGAGATTCAGTCCTGATCAGTCCGTTGTATCTGTGAAATGTCTAAAATATGTTGTTCACTTACCTGATCATAAACTTCCTGCTGGGAGCATCTGCGTACGCCATCCGAACTCCAGGCCGATAGTCAATAGTGCAGTCGTACTCTTGAAGTAATACCCACCAGCGTGCTATCCGAGGTATAAGATCTCGTTATACCAATGTTGACCTTACTGCATTGCAATCTGTTAGGATCTTAAACGGTATACCTGCCAAATAAACTCTAAAACGGTTTAGTGAGGCTGTAACTGCCAGCGTTTCGAGTTCATAAGAGTGCATCTTACGTCCATCGACAGTGGTTTTACGCCTAAAGTAAGAGACTTGCTGTAGTACATTAAACCCTTTGCGTTGAAGCAATATGCCTGCTAAGCCATCCTTGCAGGCGTCGGTGTGTAATTCCGTTTGGGCTTTTGGGTCATAAAGGGCAAGTATAGGTCGACTTACAAGCAACTACTTTACCTTGGCAAACACTTCTTCCTCCTTCATCGTGACGTTTGTTCAAGACTCTTCAACATTTATTCCGATACTAGGATCCTAAGGTTATCGGTAGGTATTGGATTCGTAAAACATTGGAAGATGGCCAGCCCGTTGTAAGTTGGAGCTATCTTTTCAACAAAGCTATATTTATTCGTTCGAGTATCGGCAAAAGAATTGAGATATACGAGAGCTTAGGTTAGCGATATTTTTCTGGTGGTGTCCACTATTTATGCCTTTGGCTACCACTTTGAGTGCGCTGCAAAGAGTTGCTTTATATTTATGTTTGTTTATGAAGTTGATATACATAGAAAGAGTACAAAGACTTTATGCCTCGGGCATTTTCTTTCTTTGACATCTATTTTGTACACATGAGGTAAACCACCGGAATAAATTGCCGCCAACACCCATTCTCAAAAGCTTATGCATTAATATTGTATGATCTATTCTGTCGAAACATTTGCTGAAATCGTGTTGTGTGTATATAGTAGAAACTATACAGACCAGTAAGTTACGTAAATTACTTTTACTTCAGGTTGAACAACCAACAATTTATTTAAAAACTACGAACATTTAGGTCATCATGCTCATTTATTATGTATGCGCAAAACTAACAAAATGGTTCAGCCAGCATGTGGTGTTCTTATTTCTAGTTTAGCGTTTACACAAGTACAAGTTTGTGTATGCTGTCGTTTTACTTCGATAAAGAAAGAAAATGACAAAATATGAGAAATACGCTGTGCTGTTAGGTCGTCATTGTAATTAGAATGTGACTGTACCAAGGAGGAGAGGTGGCACGAGGTACAGTGCGTGCGTTTTCGCAACAAATACTATTTGATTCTAGATTCTAAAGTCCCAGGTGTTACGTGTATCCGATAGCTACATGTTCCAACATTACCCCGCATCACTTTATTCTAGAAATCATAACGAAGTATCCATTTGCCAGAGCTTAATGTTTTGTAATAATATCTGGTAATATTATCTAGTAATACGTTTTGCTTCAAACCATAACTCAATTAAACAGATCATAATATTATCTGTTAATTCTGAAAGACAGTTATAGGTGTAGTCATCTATTTCTGTCTTTCAAAATAAACATATTATGTATATTATGTGTATTTTAACAGCTCAATGAAGTCTAACGAAACCTTCGTTTTAATAAAATCAACATTGAAACCCGCATGTTAATTATTAATTAATAGTCAATAAAATAAATCCTTTCAACCGTAGATCAATTTTAATTACATTATTATTAAACCGCAACAATTTTGGCTTAAAGTTTAATATCCGATGGCAATAATAAGTGTCTAATATGATTACAAACAATGTGTGATGATGTTAATCATTTGTGGGCTTAGTAGATAAACAAACCTTTGAGCTATGAGCGGTGTGGGGCCCGTCAGTGTATTAAAATATTTGAACGGTGTCACTGTTTATCTGCAAGAGCGGTTTCAGTCTAGCTTTTTAGACGCTCCCATAGGCTCGTTTTTGGAAGCACATGTAGGCGCGTATAGGTGCGCCTTTCGGCACACGCGCAACTCGTACGTGCGTTGATGCGGTTCTTAGCTCGTATAGTGTGAGCCGCGAGAGACACCTCCCGATGTCACTACTGTTTACGCGAGTCCAGTTCTTTAAAGCGCGTAATATAGCGGGCATGCAAGCGAGAATGCTGAAACGATCGTAGACGTGCAAAAAATACGCTAATATGAAATTATTGCGTACTAGCTTTCCAGTGCGGTTTTATTCGTGACAAATGTGATTTGCATGTTCATTTTTCACAATTATTGCCGCTAATCGTGCTCGATTCTCGTCTAGTATAAAGATGTGTTTTGACTTCTGGTTTTGTATCTGAGTGTCATTTAAAGATAATTTAGTATAGATTCAAAATATATTATTTTTTATTTTTTATTTATTTATTCATACATACATACATATACTCACGCCTTTTTCCCGTCGGGGTAGGCAGAGACAACAGAACGCCACTTGCTTCTATCCTTACAAACCTCACGCGCTTCCTCTACACTCATTACTCTTTTCATACATGCTCGCCGGTTTTGGGTACTTCGGACCTTGCCGTTTTTTAGCACGTCCCCAATTTGATCGAGGAATGTCCGACGAGGTCTGCCGCGACCGACTTGCCCACACACATTTGCCTTATAAATCTGATTCGTCATTCTTTTTTCACTCATTCGCTCCACATGTCCAAACCACTTCAGCATTCCTTTCTCAATCCTAGTCACGGCATCTTCATTCAGACCACTGTTCTCTCGTATGGTTACATTCGGAATTCTATCAATCAGTCTCACCCCACACATACTACGCAGTGATCGCATCTAAACTGCGTTAATTCTACTTTCATGCCTTTTCTGCCATACCCAACTCTCACTTCCATACATCAACGTGGGGACAAGCACTCCATTATGAACCGCCAATCGCGCCTCTTTTTTGAGGTGTCATGATGAAGAGAAGTCAACGTTCATTTAAACCTTTTATACGACTGCCTTGTTGGTCTCGCGGCATAAATGTGCGCGTGGGATCGGGAGGTCCCGGGTTCGATTCCTGGGTCGGGCAGTGTTATTGGGTTTTTCTGTCACGAAATTCTCAGTAGCAGCACGGAGTCTGGAAATGTGGCCGGTACGGCAATAAGCTCAAGTTTATCTGGCGAAAAGTGGGTGTAGAAATACACCTCTGCCTACCCCTTCGGGGATTAAAGGCGTGACGATATGTATGTATGTAAAAACCCTGAGATTACCGTATTCACTAAACATTTAGTCGCTATGAAATAGACGCATGAACTAGAGAGAAAATATTCTCGCGTCACTCAATTCTCACAAAACATTGACATTTCTCTATAAATATAAGCCACCCGGAAGAATTTCGCCAACATCTGTGTAAATATCGGATGCATAGTTTAGAACTAAACAAACAGAGAGACGGAACGTGACTTTATTTTGAACTGTTTAGTAACAAAATCGTATCATCCATGTTATTTGCCGAAGGTAACAGCGTTTACTTTCCTAGATTTAAATAAATACTAGAGGATGTCCGCAGCTACGCTCTCACATTTTATTTTAATTTAAACGTTTCTGCGCGATCTCGTGCGGATTTCAATCCCATCTTAGTGCACCCCTTTGGTTCCCAAAGAACTCGCATGTAAAATTTCAGCTTCCTGTGCCCAACCATTTTGGCCGTAGGTTGTTTGTCAGTCAGTAAGTAATGCGAGAGTTTTATATATATTTTACAGATATTTTGTGTACCATTTTTCAACTCAGTGATCAAATCAAATAAGATTTGAGGATATCCGAAAAAAAAAAACAGAGTTGCCAATAAAGCGTTTACGGTAGTGAAGCTGAAATGGCAGTGAGTTTAAGTATAGGATAAGCAATAAGCACGACAGCCAAACAACAAAAGATGCTGCAGTGTAGGCCCTTACAAGATGGGCTGATATCCTTGTAAGAATCGCGATAAAAAGATTGGATGACAAATCGATCTGTGCGAGATGGATGACGAATTATATACTAGTGCTTACACAGTGACTGTACTACAAGATTAAGATACAAACACAAGACCCAGGAAATAATTTTACTAGTATACCTTCATTTTCAACTACTTTGTCTTCATTACACAAGAGCCGCACAATATAGAACACAACTCCACTTAATAAAAGCACCTCTTAAGTACCATTGTTCTTTGAGACGGTGGTTGGTATTTCGCACCTTATGAAGCCTTCAAAATACCTCCGAAGTTCATTTAATTAAGCGTCGCGGTTTTCCATTTAACAGTTCCATCATCTTACTCAAAAGCTATTTTTGGCTCACATTTATCGTGTAAATTCTTTGAAGTATTAAGAACTTGAATATGTTCGCGTTTCACACCAGAAATATGACGATGTTCATCGTTAATTTGAAAGCGTTTTCATTCATTCACAGCTCATTTGTTGTTATGTATGTCAATCTGAATTTTGTTAATTTGGAATTAAATTCATTGAGTAATGAAACAGATTGTTACTTTCATTGCTGTGATGTTGCGGATTATGCTCTTGTGTTACTCTTCACACTTGCACAGTTTTCGACGTAAAATATTGTCAGTGTTTATCCTATGGCAAGTTACGTGTGTGAGTAATCATTTATTTTGGACTAAAGGATGCCCGCAGCTGCGCTCGCCCTTTTTTTTTTTCTTTTTTTTTTTTTTTTTTTTTACCCGCCTACGGCGAAGCCAAAAGGAAGGGTAATGTTTTTGGCAGTTTATGTATGTATGTATGTTCCACCGTAGCGCCCCAACTATTGAACCGATTTTAATTAATGGGGTGTCAATAAATTTTTTATAATGGCCCGGGTGACATAGGCTATATAAACTAAATCCAAATTTTCTATAACGGAATTAATAGCTCAAACACCAACCTCAAAAAAAATTACTAAGATAATCATAACGTGTTTGGTATCAAAAGAAAGGTATTGGTGACCACATTACAAATATGTACATATATTATACTGTTCCAGTCAAAATATAAGTTTATAACGCGGTTGTACTTACAATTCAAGCAGTTCAGACGATTTGCGATACCTATTTTCTTTCTTTTTTCCTATAAATATGAGACAGGTTAGAAGTACCCTGAACAGAAGAGCATGCATGAGGAATCTGATGGGAGTGAATAAAGCAAGAGAGATATGTCAGGATTGTTGCAAATGGCGTTCCGTAGTCTCTGCCTACGCCTCCGGGAAACAGGCGTGAGTCTATGTATGTATGTATAAATATGACAATGTTAATATTGCATGGTTAGTTTACATGTGCCATCGGGATACAGAAAAGGATTATACAGGGTGTTACATATCCATCCGTCCGATCAATGAAGGGGTTGTAGAGTAGCGTAAAATGATGAGATATTTGTCATTATTTCACGGAAATTCAACATAAAATTTTCCCATGTAAATTTAATTAATTTTAAATAATATCATATCAGATTACCCATGGCAACACTAAAGACTCATAAATCGTATTAGCTAGGTATCTACCTAAAGTTCATAAAAATTTGACGGCAAAAGCGGCGCCTTTGAGTGCATAGGCCAACCGACCGCCTCCTTTGACAAAAGCCGCCGCCGCGCGTCATCGTCCTTTACACGTGCCAAGTATTATTTTAGGTATAAACAGATTTTATGCACTTGATGCAACAGCTGATCTTTTGCTTCGACGGTTTAGGCAAAACTCCGTAAAACAAAGTACAGTATTAAGGTTTTCTGTTTGTTTCGTGCGAGTGCGTGGCCAACTCTGGTGTCACTGTTTTCAAACTGCTCGAATACCTACGACATGGCCTAACGATTCTTGGATGCGGCTTTACGGGCCGTCGGAAGCCCGGAAGCGCTTTCATGTAATGTCACACGCGGTCACCCATCTAAGAGAAAATCGTCGCGCTATGACTACGGTACTTACATTAATAACTACCTACTTTTTAATTGGTTTAATCTTACGTAACTAGGTACCTACCTTAATTGATAAAAATATCAACTTGCTGTAAGTTGCGACGGTCATTCTCCACATGTCCGCCGCCCACGTCCAGACACTTACGGCACCTTTGCACCATATCCGAACGCACACTTCTTAACACTCCTGGGTTTAAACTTCGGAAAGCAGAAACGATACGCGCACGCATTTCTTCTTCAGTGTCACACGGTTTTTGGTACACTATTTGTTTAACGTGTCCCCACAAGTAAAAGTCTAAAGGCGTTAGGTCCGGTGATCTTGGTGGCCACGAGATAGGCCCGCTTCGTCCAATCCACTTGCCAGGGAACTGTGCGTCAAGATACTCACGCACAGCTCGTAAAAAATGAGGTGGGGCACCGTCGTGCTGGAACCACAAGCTGCGGTGGAAGCTTAACGGCAACGAATCTAACTCGTCACTTAGAACTTCCCTCAAAAATCTTAAATAATTGGTACCGTTCATGGTTTCATTTAAAAAATGCGGACCAATAATACGGTCGCCGAGGATTCCCGCCCACACATTGATGCGCCAACGATGTTGAAAATGGCTTTCTTTCATCGCGTGTGGATTTTCAACAGCCCAGACGTGTTCATTGTGACAGTTGAAAACACCCGTCCGCACAAATGAACATTCGTCGGTAAATAACACGCGCTCCAAGAACGTAGCATCCTCTTCTACTTTGCCAAGTAGCCAGTTGCAGTATTGTCTTCTGTGGGCATAGTCCGACGGCATAAGTGAGTGAACACGTTGGTAGTGAAAAGGATGCTGTCCGTCTTCTTTTAATATCCTCCACACTCGCGCGTTACTGGTGCCCAGTTCACGTGCCGCACTCCTGGTACTCTGCGTGGGATCCTCAGCGAATAATTGTAAGACCTGTTCCACTACACCGTCGCTACTTTGTGGTCTGCCACCATGATTGCGATTCGAATTATCGCGAGCACTGCCCGTGTTGTACACCCGGTGGTGAAGCCGTTGAAACGCGCGCTCCGACGGCACGGGTAGACCCCGTGGTCTGGCATACCGCTCCTCGTACTCTCTACGAGCACCTGCATAATTGCATTCACTCCTACCTAAGCACATCAACATGTTAAAGTATTCAGGGTTTGAATATGACATACCTAACGAATCTACTATTTCACGCGGAAGTCTAAACAAAAGGAAAGCTAGCGAAAGACTGAGTGTTCAAGTAGGCAAATAGTTAATTCGTAAATCAAATAGGTAAATAATTAGAGATGTAACAAATGGTATTCACTGGAGTACTGTTTCTATCGATATTTTATGTTATTGTTTACCTGATAGAATATCGGTAGCTAAACCCCTAAAACGTCAGCTTTGTGTAAATTTATGTTTTTATTTGCTGTTAATAAATAAAAACATTCCATGGTTTAGACTAGAATCAGTTTATTTAAGGGTACTGACTCCGCGTGACGACTGTCAAAGATCTTCATGACTGTTGCTCCGACGGTTTAACGTGCTCTCCGAGACACAGGGATATTAACTATTTATTACGCACGTAACTTGGAAAAGTCTTATTATCTTATTATGTATTTGATGCGCGCCGTGGATTCGAACCCGATACCCTCTGCACGGCAATCCGTTGGTATCATCACTAGGCTATCATTGGCCTAGTAGCCTAGCAGGCTATCATTCTAGTTTTAACATGTCATGTTAAAATTAAATAAATCGATATTATCTCTTGATCGTAAACATCACTAGAGCGGTCCCTTTGTGTACGGCGGCGGCTCGCTTGACGGTAAAATTGCACTATTTTAAAAAGGCGGCATGCCCTTTGACACGGTAAGCGGCGAAAGCCGACAATTTTTAATAAATTTAAAGGCCTATCCACACGACACAATTTTACGTCCAACTTGACTAAATCACTTGATTAAATCGTGACGTGTAGACGCCAGTCGTCCAACTCAAGTTCATCGGGTGTGCGGACCACCAGATTTTAACCAATTGGGTGGACGGAATGAAATTCAGTCATTTGATTGTGTCGTGTAGACGGGCAAAGCCAATTCCATTGAAAATTTGATCAGTGGTAAAATTGTGCCGTGTGAATGGGCCTTAAGAATCATAAAGGATTCCGCTATTGAGGGGAGTGTTGTTAGTTTACAGAATTTTCGCCAATTTCGGGGTAATGTTTCTCGTTAGCACTGAGCTAAGGAAATTTATTCTGATGTTTTATGATGACCTAGATTTTTTTTATTATTTTTCCTGGTATGCCTGATAAGTCAGTAATATGACCTTTCGAGATCAGACGGGGGTTTATGAAACACACTGTATATAAAAATAAGTTTAAAAACTATAACCCGACTACGTCAAAAAGGGGGTCTAAAAAGAACGAAACAAGATAATATAAGTACAGAAATGAACAAGCTAGAGCCGTGGTCGCACCTATTTATATACCTAATGTGGGTGCCAGGAACACTTGTCTTAGGTATCTGCATTAAACAAACATGACAGGTAACTACATGTACACTAGTATACAATAGGTGCGCCACGGCTCTAGCTTGGGCATTTCTGTACTTATATTATCTTGTTTCGTTCTTTTTAGACCCCCTTTTTGACGTAGTCGGGTTATAGTTTTTAAACTTATTTTTTTATTTAAATCACTGTTTCCCCGCAATCTCGTGGAACTTTCGGAAAACCCCTTCTTATTGCACACCAACGGTCCCCAAAAAACTTTCGGACATTAAATTAATTTTGTTCTGAATAAATAAAATAAATTACTATGTAATAAAATCTTTGATGTTTATTTTCTCCCTTTTTGTTATTAAATCACCATGAAAGTAAAAAAAATGTTGTGTACCTGGCTTTGAATAAATATTATATTAAAACTGTTCAATGCTGTGACGTCACGTCGCCCCCCGGCGTCGCGAGCCTCGCTACGAGTGACGCACAGCAGTGGGCCGTTCCTTCGCGCCCCTCCACGTCGGTCCTATATATACCAGGGACACACGAGGTTTCGCCCTGGGATTCGCCTCGCCGCCGCCGCCGAAGAAGGACCTCTCACCGCAAGCAAGTACCTGCAAGCAAATCAAGAGCTCCAGTTTCGGAAGCGCTGCACGGACCGCGACGCTGTTTGTTACGTGCAGTACATACGATTCTCGTATGTGCTGTACGGAGCAAACACTTCATCTGATCACCCAGCGAAACACAGTCGCCGAGCGGTCGCAGCCGTAGCGCGACCTAACAATGTCGTCACGCCGCAATAGCCCTTCTCAGGGCTCACGCGACGAAGACGACGAGGACGAGGACTTTACACCGGTGTCCAAACCGACACCGCGCTCACCACCACACCGTCACCATACCCACCACACACCAAGTGACCGCCATACTAGTACCATCTCTGCTACCATAGGCCATCATAGTAACCAAAGGCCATCTACTAGTAACCAAAAGTCGAGTAGCCAACCACATTGTGACCTCCGGCAGGCTGACTCCGCTGTCGCCGCCTCCGCGTCCGCCGCCCCCCCGCGCCCCGGGGCACCCCCCACGCACACCCGCCCGCCTGCGGGTCGTCCGAGTGCGCGCAGCGCCGCCGTGATGCAGGCGCCCGCGAACCCGCCGCCGCGACCGAGCGCCGCCGCGCGAGACCGGGCCCCCGCGACCCGCGCCGCCCCCCGCGCACACCCGCCGCGGCCCGCGCCGGCGTCGAGTGGCTCGTCCGTCGCGAGCTCTCCGCCGCGCGTCGCCACCGCGCGCGACTACGTCGCCGAGTCGCCGCGCATCGCTGCGAAGGACTCTCCCGCGCCGCGCTCCGCCTGCTCATCCAGGAGTGGATCAGAGCTGTCGTTGGCATCGGCAGACTCCAACCTGAGCGCGGCCGAAAACCCGAAAGCGGACCTGGTGCTACACATAAAGCGCCGCCGACACACGATGTGTATGTCAGCGAACATCCAGCGGGCTCACTCGTTGCCCTCAGTGGCAATGGAAGTCGACCAGCAAGCCGCCCGCCCATCACCATACAGACGCAGAAGGAGCCCCGATGAGGAGGACGAAGAGGAGGAAGCCAAGAGGCACCGGGCCGACTTACTTAACCAGGCACCGCTACCACAGCGCGACCCCCGCCTCCACCGCCCGCCGCCCGCAGCGCCCTCTACTGGCGCTTCAGGGAATCACTCACCGCGCGCGTACACGGATGTTGTCCGCTCGCCGCCCGCTCCCCGCGCGATCACCGCCGCGCCCGCCGCCGCCGCCGCGCGCCCCGCCGCCGCCGCCGCACGCCCCGCCGCCGCCGCCGCGCGCCCCGCTGCCGCGCCCGCCGCGACCGCCGCGCGCCCCGATGCCGCGCCCGACGCCGCGCCTGCTGCGACCGCCGCCGCCGCCAGCAAACCGCGCTACCCTCCGGTGATCGTGGAACACTTCCCGAACTGGGCACACCACCTGAGGGAGTCGAAAAACCAATTGGGAAGAGCCGCCAACGCCCGCCCCTTTGGAAAGGGCATAAGATTTACCCCAAGAGAGGAGGAAGAGTACCGCTTAATACAGCGGTACCTCACAGAGTTAGAGAAGACGGAGAAGCTCTCTTGGTTTTGTTACTCCCTCCCAGCGGAGCGCAGCCTGAAGGTGGCCATTAGAGGCCTCCCATATAACACGACGCCGGAGGAGGTAGAAGAGGAGCTCCGCGAGCTGGGGTATGAGCCCGAATACGTACGCAACATTCGGGCCCGCCGCGACAGACCGGGGTGCATCCTCCTAGCTATTATAAAGCGCACAAAGGACGTCACACCGGGGATCTACGAAGTCACAGAGATGCTCGGCATCCCCGGTGTCAAAATAGAAAACTGGCGCGGGAAGAGGAAGCCGGCCCAATGTCATCGGTGCCAAAAGTTCCGGCACTCGAGTCACCAATGCCACCGACCTCTGGCTTGTGTGCGCTGCGGAGAGGAACACACCGCAAGAGACTGCCCGCGCCCCCTTGAAGAACCAGCTACTTGCGCCAACTGCGGGGGGACGCACCCCGCAAACCACATACACTGCCCCGTATTCAAAAGAGAAGCCCGGAACAAGAAGGCCGGCACTGTCGCAGTCACCGGGGAGCCGCGTAAAGAGCCGGCGCCGGTAAACCCTCAGCCGAAAGGAGAGACCGCGCAGGGCGCGACGCTAATGGCCGAACGACCCCTCAGCTCGCGGAGTCGCGGTCGCGGCTAAGAAGAAGAGAGGGCGGAGAAACCGCAGGCGAGGTAAAGATGGCGCAACTGCGCCCGCCGCCGCGGAAATACCCACTCAGTTGGACCCACCACCATCCCAGGGCGGCCAGAGAAAGCCGAAGCGCAACCCAGCGCCGGCACAGCAAGCACCCCAGCCGTCCGCTCGCCCGGTCGCCACCCCCGCCGAACCAACCACGGCCAGGGGTAAGAAGGCGAAGGCCCCACACCATAGTGAGGGACCAAGGAGCGGCGGCAACTCAACCGTTCAAGCCGCGATAAATGTACTACACGACGTGCTTACCGCGCTCAGCGCCGGGCGGGACAAGCAAACAATTGTCTCCATTATCCTCAAGGGCCTAGCGGACTTAATCATGAACGATGAACAATAAGCCCTTGAGGATACTCCATTGGAACGCCCGCAACCTCCGCAAGAAGGCCGCCCTGCTCCGCCCTCTCCTGCAGGAACAGGACATCGACGTGGCGCTGATAAATGAGACGCACCTGGGACCTGCAGACCGACTACGATTCCCGGGTTTCCTCATTTATCGGAGGGACGAACTATCGCCGGATGGAGTACGCTACCGCGGACTGGCAGTGCTAGTCAGGCGAAGAGTCGTACACCAGCCGCTACCCGTTAGAACCACGAGCACCCTGTACACGCTGGGTGTGGAGCTGCACCTAGGTGGTGCAAACCTTCACCTGTACGCCGCATATAAGCCGCCCGCAGTGAACATAGACATCGCCGAACTGCGGACCATACTTCAAGCATCTCACCCGGTCGTCATTGCGGGCGACTTCAACTGTAAGCACCCAGCGTGGAACTCAGCGACCACCAACGCACCGGGTGTACGACTCTTCAACGACGCCGAAGCCCATGGATACACCGTAGCGGGTCCGGAGGTACCTACACATTACCCGGACACGCTAACGCACATGCCTGACATCATCGACATCGTCGCACCACGGTGCACAATGACCTCTCGCACTGCCAGTTACAGCTTCACCAAGAGGTACTCGACGACGAGCTACAATCGGACCACCAGCCGGTACTCGTCGTCGCACAACAGGAGCCTACACGTATCGTCCCTCAAGCGCCGCGTCCCAAACCGGACTGGACTAGATTTAAGGATACGATGGAGACCACCACACCGACTCGCCCTATCAGCTCCGCAGCCGACGTCGATGCGCTCGCGGCCGAACTCGCCGGCGCTATCAAGTCCGCCCTTGTCAGCTCCACACCACCCATCAACACCCAGAGGACCCCCTCTGCCGGCACACATTGCTAAACTGATAGCTGACAAGCGGCGCCTCCGCAAACAGTGGCAGAGCACGCGATGCCCCACATTAAAGACGCAACTCAACCGGCTGACGGAGAGAGTGAAGGGCGAGTTGAGGACCCACACCGCCGAGAGCTGGGAGAAACTCATAGAGGACTCTCGCGACGACTGGTCGTCGATCCACCGACTATGCCGTCGCCTCACAAACACCCCAGCTCCGGTGCGACCGCTACTACACGCCGACGGAACACCACGCTACAAAGCAGCAGACCGAGCAGCGATCCTAGCCGACCACCTCGAGGGCGAGTTCAGGCTTAACCCGATTGTTGACGCAGAACACGCCGCAGCAGTCGAGAAACACCTTCGGGAATACTTCGCCACGCCGATAGCTCCCGAAGAGGACTCCATCTTCTTTTCCCCTGGAATGGTGCAGCGAGCCATACGGCAGACCCAGCCCCGGAAGGCCCCTGGGGCGGATGGGATACCGAATACAGCGCTGCGCCACCTGCCGCACCGTACCGTGGCAGCGTTGGCGCGCCTGTTTACGGGGATCGTCCGCACAGGCGCCTTCCCCGCCTGCTGGAAAGAAGGCCGCATCATAATGTTACCGAAGCCAGACAAAAACATCTTGAAGCCGGGGAGCTATCGGCCGATCACTCTCCTGCCCACGATCTCGAAGGTGTTCGAGAGACTCCTGTTGCGGCACCTCACACCGCACATCACGCCAAGACCGGAACAATTCGGGTTCAGGTCTGAACATTCCACAACACTGCAATTGTCGAGGGTACTGCATCGGATAACGGCGGCGCGCAACAAGCGCGAGCACGCCGTAGCAGTATTCCTCGACATCCAGAAAGCTTTTGACCGAGTGTGGCACTCCGGTCTGCTGTTCAAACTGTCGACATCCACAGCGCCTCGCCGTGTAGTAAAGGTGGTCTCCTCGTTCCTTAGCAACCGGACTTTCCGAGTGGCAGTGGAACAGGAGCTCTCAGACGTCCGCACCATCTCTGCTGGAGTCCCGCAGGGCTCATGCCTCTCGCCTGTGCTTTACACCAGGTTCACCGACGACATCCCCGTCGCCGAGGGCGCCGAGCTGGCGCTCTACGCCGACGACGCGGCGTATATCTCCACCAGCGTCAACGCCGCCCACGCCGCCAAGAAGATGCAGCGCGCCCTCGACCTTCTCCCCCGCTGGCTATCGCAGTGGCGACTGTCGGTGAATGTGGGTAAGTCACAGGCGATACTCATTAGCAGCAAGCAGCTCCATCCACTGCCACTCAAACTCCAGGGTGAGTACATCCCCTGGACCCGGACGGTGAAGTACCTGGGGATCACCATTGACCGAGCTCTCTCCATGAAGCCGCACGTCGGCAACGTCGTCGCACAGGTACGCGCAACCAGAGCGCTTCTGCGTCCAGTGCTCTCCTCACACCTACCACTCCGAGCGAAGCTGGGTGTGTACAAATCTTATGTGCGCACCCGGCTCACCTACGCCGCGCCCGTTTGGTTCGCCCTCATGAGCGAGTCGAGCCGCATTCGCCTCCGCGCGCAGCAGTCACTGTCGCTGCGCGCCGCCGTTCAAGCTCCTCGCTATGTGAGGAACGATATCATCCAGCGGGACACCCGCATCGAGAGCCTGGACGCCTACATCCGCCGTCTGTCCGTGGGGATGTTCGAGCGAGCCGACGCCTCGGCCTGGGACCACGTCCGGGACCTGGCCCCCTGGCACGCTCGCCCCCCGGACAAGAAGAAACTGCCTCGCGACCTCATCGCTAACCCCGACGACGCTGCGGACGAGCCGGTTGCCCCGGGTAACCACCGTCCCCCCCCCTAACTTGACAACCTCTTAGCCCTCTGTTGCAGGTGGCCGCCCCTTTCCGCGCGACATCTGCGCGTATCGACGCAGGATACGCTCATCATGTGCGCGCGCGGACGACCACCGCAACAGAGATCGCCATGGACTACACTCCAACCACGATGTCGGCGTCTAACCAGACGCCGGCACCACACCAACACCACCTCACCACCAAGACCTCCGCAGGCCGCCCGTAAGTCGCCGTCTGTGTCGCTGGTTTCACGGAGCTGGGCCTCCCTCGGTTCGCCGGGGGTCTCACCCGGCTCGTGTTGACCGCCCGGACGGCGTGAAGATTCGGCGGCCTGCGCAACACGCCTTATCGGTCAACCGCCTTAGGGCAACTACTGCCCGACCCAAGGACCTGCCCTGTAAAGGGCAGGATACCAAGAACCCGCTAGCAGGGGGCAAAATCTGTCCCGAACTAGCCGCTGCACGCCCTGTACGGGGCGTCGCGATGATCTACGTCGTTTCGCCCTTCTTTGCTCGAGTCAACACCACCAAAGCTGAGTACACCATCTGAAGACCTGTGAAGTGCCAACAACGTCGCTCACGCCCTGGATAATAGTCTCTTTTGTTGTATGTGTATAACTGGAATTATAACGCGAGTTTAAACTTTCCTGGTGATATTTTTTTATTTATTTCCCGTAAGTCAACCTAATTATCTCTCTTTAATTGCTCGGCGAGTGATCGATCCCGGCTACCCCGTGGAAATCAATCACTCGTGCGACAATGCATTACTTTTTGCAGGCAGATCACTTAAAGTATGTGCTATCTACTGCCCTGTTAATTAAAACGTTATAATGCTAAGTAGCTTACTGCTGCACCACTATAAATTTAATTAAAATACCTATCCTGCAAAAAATCTAAGAAATTAATCTTCTAGGCTTCCAGTGAATTTTTAAATATTAGGGTTTAAAGTATGAAATTGCCGATTTGTACTGAATATCAAAATAGTATTGTTTTTTAAATTTTTAACTTATTTATTTAATCAAAATAGTAACCATTACTATCTATACTTTGCTGTCATCTAATAGACAGGTAATTTATGCCTTTGCAATGGAACTCTGAGAATCTAGTCTGCACAAACTGTGTGAAAGCATTTAGAACTGCCTCCTGGGAAGAAAACTTCTTGTCACGTAGATAATAATTGTACAAATCACGAAAAAAATGGTAGTCCGTTGAAGCAAGGTCTGGCGAATACGGAGGATGACGAATGGTATATAACTGCAGTTCCTGAAGGGTCAAAACGGTTTCTCGTGCTGTATGAGGTCTCGCGTTGTCGTAGAGCAATAATGGTGAAGATCGATTCATGAGTCGGGGCTGTTTTACTGCTAGTTTTGACAACATTGTTCGGAGTTCGGTACAATAGACACTATATATATATAAAACTATAGTGAATAACACCATGCTGAGACCACCAAACAGTTAGCATTACCTTTTTATAGGTAAGCTTTGCTTAAGGACACTGTTGTGGCGTTTGACCTGGTGTCAGCCATCCCTTTTTCTTTTACGGTTATCATAAAGAATCCATTTTTCATCACATGTCACAATCAATCGGTACAGAAATGAAGGAATATTGTATCGAACAATATTCCTTGAATTTCTGTACCGATTCCACAAGGCAACACACGTTTCAACACGCGTTTCTTTCTGCAGATCAGTCAAATCATGAGGCATCCATTTTTCGTATTTATTTATTTTATTGATTTCACGCAAATGAGTCAATAATGTGGGTTAGGTAACCTTAAACCATGCCGCTAATTCCTGAGAAGTTTGACCAGGATCGGCTTCCACCATCTCTCTTAATTCATCGTTATTCACCTGTGTGGGCGGTCTTCCTCGTGGCTCCTTCTTAAATTCGAAGTTTCCATCTCTCTTTCCAAACGCAACATTGATATTACGGGCTGTTACTGCCGCGTTACTTCCGCGTCGGAACTCGTATTCAAAAATAACTTGAATTTTTGCAGTTTCCATCTTTTTCCCAGTTGAATAACAAAAACAATTGAAAGTCGATATTCAAATATTTCACATTTTTATAAGAACATCATAGAAACTATGTGAAAAAAGTTTCATTCAAAAACCTCAAACCATGAAGATTCTATGTTAATTTAAAGTACCTATTACAATAAAACGGCAATTCTATACTTTAATCCCCTATTAATAACCAGCGGTGTCTAGCACATTTTTCTATCTCATTTTCTTAACAATCTTACAAAATGACTGTATTGAGCGTTCACCATTTTAAAATTTTTAATACCCACAAGATCTCATATCATTTTCAGATCATCAAATCGCATGTTTTCTTTATTGAGAACTTAACAACCCAAACTCTACACTCTTCATTACAAAAGTAAGAGTAAATTTGTTACCGGGTTGAGTCCTAGATAATGGATTTTCAGAAATACATTTTGGTTTGTCCTAGCCTTATCCCGGTTGCATCTAAGTGTCCTCGGACTCAAGTATTCGCGCACTAGAATAACTAGATTAAGTTATACTATATGTAAATGTAAGTAATTAATGTACATGAAGGCGTCAATAATTAATTTATGAGGACAATACACAAATTAATCCACCCAACATAGGTGTAAGCATCTCTCGTAGCTTTAGTACTTAAGCGAAGACGGTCGGCGTATAATAGGCTTTGTGTCTGCTTCGTTGGACGTGTAATATTACCCAGTCAGCTCGGATACAGTACTTCGTAGCGCTACGACGCTACGACATAGCACTTAGCGCAACTTAATCAACTTTAGTTTCACTTAGCAACGCGTTGGAAAGTTAAGATGATTAAAGTATTATTGAAATGATCTATATTCATTTTTTATTTAGATCCAAATAGTGTTATAGTAGTAGTTATTTTTATCAGTTGCATCTATAACACCACTTAATTAGTATTTTTCGCTACAATTGAATATTTACTGTATTTTTAGAACGAAACAAAAATAAACAAAAACTATGCAGTTAACTAATTTTGAATTGCAAGTTCTATTTTAACTTGATTATCGTCAACTGAACCGCTGAACTTCTACTGTCATGAAGCATCTATACTCTTATGTGTGTGCTTCCCTCACGTATCAAATGATCATCGGGTCTTAGGTACCAAAAAGCCTTATCCATGAGTCATTAGAAAGTTGATTGCAATATTATGCAAATTTAACTTTACAAAAACTTAGAAACTTTTTGTAATCCATATGTCTTAACAAAAACTGTCTCCATAACGTAAAACCAAATACATCCACTATCATCCAAAACACACTTTCCCTAACAAGCAATCACGACAAAATTACTTACGCTTCTCAAACTTCCATTAGCCGTGTAGACGTTTAAAAATAGCTCGCACCACCATTTGAACTTAACGCTCCAAATAAGATCATACAAAATATCTTTGGATTTAGCCAAGAGCCCTACAAGTTTCGGAACTAATAAACAAAGTTTGTGACTAGATGGTTTCTTAACGCCATATTAGATGAACAAGTTTGAATGAATACTTTGTACATTAAGATAGCGATGTGATGTAAGTGCCTGCATTATTATAAAGATACATTTTATTTCCTACGATATGCAACATCATAATACAGATTCTCGCAACTTGTGATAATAGGTATTATAAAATGCAAGTGTGTCTTAAGTTTGATTTATAAATAATGATTCGAAAAATGAACAGTTGCTAGTAATTCTAATGGTCTATTTCTTCGCTGAGATATCTTTTTTTATAGATTAATGTCTGTTTCCCCCAAGGGGTAGGTAGAGGTATAATATTACACCCAAATTTAGCCATGTGAATAACATAACAATTACACGAAACAAATCCAAACAACTGTCATTTGCCACTGATGATGTATTGCTGTACAGTGGTATTGTAATGTGCTTAACAGAGTCGTGATGCTTACGTGTGCAAGTAAAGGGATACTATGAGACAATAGTCAGGCATTAAACGTGTGAAGAGACTTTATTTGCGAAATAAACTCAATGTATTTTAAAAAGTAATTAAGTGTATTGCATGAGTATATGCGTCCTCACATGCTGTCTGAACTATCAAAAGCGGTGTTCATTGCGATAAACCCTACCGCGTGATCGTGTAGTTTCCAAACTGTCATAAGAACGGCCAAAAATCCATCCACTTACAGCATATACTCCAAAAAATGTGTCTACACATGGATCTTGTTAGTCTCAAACTTACAGTATATACTCCAAAAAAAGAAGTCTACACATGGATCGCATGAGTTTCAAAACAAGCAAGTAGAATATGCCTTTGACAGGTAAAGTTAACAAACACGAACGAACTTTTCCAATATTTACTGCGTTAAAATTATGCATAGGTATCTTTGTCAGATAAAGATGACTATTATAGTCTTTGTCTAGAATTTTGGCTAGAAGGAGCTGGGATCAATTGCAGCAGATTTGTGGAAGCGTGACTCTATTCATCAGCCCTTGTCAGCCACAACAAATCTCAGACATAACTGTACTGTGTTGCACAGCGAATACAAGTAATCTTAATATTAATGTGTTTCACTTACCCGCTATCCTTGCTGATGTCAGGCTTGAGCTAAATTAGACACATTCATACAAGTATATTGGCCAAAATAAATGAATGAAGTATCTTATACTTAGCTATTAAGCTTCAAACGCGACGTTTTCAGGACACGTTGGCACGTGGAAGTCGATACCAGATTCACAATTTTCACAAATATCAATCAATAGTTCACAATCAATTTACCGTTGCCAGCACTAGATCAGGCGGCGTTCAAAGCGGTTTACTCTATTTAGTTCAATTAATCAATTCACACGAAATGCAAAAAGGTGTGCTCACAATAACTTTTCACAAAATATTCAATATGTCACAACCGTGCCGGGAGTCAAAAGGCGGCAATTTAATAGATTTCACCACTATTCGCGTAGCTACAATGATGTGCTTTTCAAAAGGCGAACAATTATTTTATTTTACGTACGAGTCGACAACGTGGTAATTTTTCAAGGAAGCGAACGGAAGTGACAGTTCAGTGTGACCATTGTCAGAAATTTTCAATAGACTAAACAAAATGTTACTCAATCGATCTAATCGATTTGACTTATAATAAAAACTAATTCTATTTCAAACATCCACCCGCCCCGGACCGGCCTACCGGTCCGCTAATCGGTTGGTAGACGTGACAATGTTGCAACCGCTCTCCTCAGAATCGAACCGTCCACCAGGATCTCAGCAAATCGGGGAACTCCATCAGCCCCAGTTACCAAACGAAGGATGCGCCCCTTGCGCCATCTGAGTGGCGGAAGGTTAGCCTCCTTGATCAAAACGAGGTCACCAATCTTGGGTGGATCGGTCTTGTCGGTCCACTTAACGCGTTGCTGGAGTATGTGCAAATATTCCAAGTTCCAGCGTTTCCAAAAGCTCTGAGTAATCTGGCGTACCAATTCAAAACGCGAGAGACGACCAGGTCTCGTATCAATGTAGGGGTACTCAGGCAAGGCGACAAGTGGGCGACCAATCAAAAAATGGCCCGGCGTAAGGGCCTCCAAATCATTCGGATCTGAGGAGATCGGGCACAATGGCCGAGAGTTCAAAACGGCCTCAATCTTACAAAACACAGTTGCGAGTTCCTCAAATGTAAGGACAGACTCACCGATTGTCCTGCGCAAGTGTGTTTTGGCCGATTTTACGGCGGCCTCAAATATACCACCCCAGTGTGGACAATTTGGTGGGGAAAACAACCAATTTATCCCACGTCGGGCAAGCCTATCACCTATATCAGCCTTGTTGGTTTCAAGAAAATTAACAACTTCATTCAAATAATTATACGTGCCCTTGAAGTTAGTGCCGCAGTCAGAACGGATCAAGGAAGGCAGCCCTCTGCGGGATACAAATCTGTCAAATGTGGCTACAAACGCCTCGGTCGTAAGCGAGGAGACCAGTTCCAAATGTACGGCCTTTGTGGAAAGACAAACAAAAACACACAAGTAGGCCTTGACAGTCTTGCTGTTTCGAAGTGTCGACGTTTTCACCAAGAAGGGACCAGCGAAGTCCGTGCCAACACCGTCAAACGTCCTGCTCTCAGTTACGCGATCTGCCGGTAAGTCTCCCATCAAGGGCTGCATGGTAGAAGCCTTGAGCTTATAGCAAGGGATGCAGCGAAAGACTACACTCCGAATAATTCTTCGGGCAGACAAGATCCAAAATTCGCGTTGCAAAATGGCCAAGAGCGCATTACAACCAGCATGCGAATTTTTAAGGTGACGGTCGGTTACCAACAAGCGTACCAAATGACCGTCCTTGGGTAACAAAAGGGGGTGACGTGCCCCGTAAGGGAGGTTGGCGTTCTTGAGACGCCCTCCAACACGCAAGAGACCCGTATCGTCCAAAAAGGGGTTCAATTTAGATACAGCTCCCGACAATTTCGATTTCCCCGACTTGAGGATAGCAATCTCCTTCTCAAAATGCGCCAATTGCACAGAACGAACCCAAAAGGTGAGAGACTCCTGTCGTTCCTGTGGTGAGAGAAACGGTGTCAGTCGTTTCTGTTGTGGGTGCCTAAAATTAAAAACAAAACGCTTTATCCAAGCAGTGACACCTAACAACTTGTCGAGGGAGCTGTAACGATTCAACAAAAAATCGGGGTCGAAGGCGCATTCTACCTTCTCAAGAGCGAGTGTTCGTAGACCCGGCAAATTAGAAGTATTCAAAACTGGCGTTCGAGGCCAATCAATTTCTGGTCGACTCAACCATTCCGGACCCCACCACAGCGAATGACCTATCAAACTAGGCGTCAAGCATCCGCGCGAGGCACAATCAGCGGGGTTTAGCTCACCTGGTACGTGTCTCCAAACAAGCTTGACTTCGGATTTCTGGATTTGGGAAACGCGATTAGCAACAAATACCTCCAAGGTGTGGACAGACGCCTTCAACCAACAAAGAACAATTTGGCTGTCTGTCCAGGCGTAGGTCCCATTAATGCAAATGCTTTTACCCAAAGTACTGGACACGTGGTTCAACAAGCGTACAAGTAGGGCTGCTCCCGAGAGCTCCAATTTTGGGATGGTCAGAGATGTCCGAAGGGGTGCGACCTTGCTCTTCGCCATGATCAGGGAAACTCTCACCTGACCTGAGGCACTGACTGTGCGCAAGTACACCACAGCCGCGTGACCACGTTCCGAGGCATCACAAAACCCGTGAAGGGTGGCCTTGTACTTCCCGGGAGGAAGGATGGGACGAGGCAAAGAGATCTCGTTGACGGCAGGAAGTGAGGATACAAAGGAGGTCCATTCCTCAACAAGAGTGCCGTGCAGAGGTTCGTCCCAGATCAATCCTGCTGTCCAAAGCTTCTGCAAGAAGCATTTTGCCCAAAATATAATTGGACAGATCCAACCGTTCGGATCAAAGGTTCTGGCGACAGTAGACAATACGAGACGTTTAGTCCAAGAACACGGCAATTTCAAGTCTACGTTATATGTAAAGATGTCTTGGACTGGTCTGTACTGAACGCCGAGAACAGCCATCATGGCGGGGTTATCAACAATCTCAAACAAATGTGGATCCTGCTGATGATCCTCTGGCAAGCCTTCCAAAAGCGCTGGTGAGTTGGAAATCCATTTGCGCAACTCATAACCAGCGGAGGCCAAAATACCTATCAATTCGTCCCGCAGGAGGATCGCCTCGTCCGCTGTGGAGGCGCCCGAGCAAATGTCATCGACGTAAATATCGTCTTTCAAGATGGCGGAGGCTCTTGGGAAACGTAGGCCTTCGCGGTCTGCGAGCTCCCAAAGAGAACGTATTGCCAAGTAGGGGCTTGACCTTAACCCGTACGTATTAGTATTGAGCTCGTAGACGACCATGGGATCGCGAGGAGACTCTCTCCAAAGGATCAGCTGGAAGCGACGGTCAACAGGGTGGATAATCGTCTGCCTGAACATCATTTTTATGTCGGCCACAAAGACAACCTGATGTCGTCGGAAGCTGGTGATGACGTCACAAAGGTCCTTGACCAACTTGGGACCAGAATGCAAGCACTGGTGCAAGGATACGCCTGTTGAAGTCTGCGCAGAACCATCAAACACTGTGCGCAGCTTGCCAGTCGATGGCTTCAATACCGCATGATGCGGGAGAAAGTAATGCTCCACCGAACGCCAATCCAAATTTGACACTGACATGTGTCCCAATTGTTCATATTCTCTCATGAACTCAATATACTTCTGTCTGAGCTCCGGATCACGACCCATGCGACGCTCCATGGCCAACAACCTCTTTTCGGCTAAAGGTCGTGACTCACCAAGCGGAGGCCGAACAGACAGGAAGGGTAGCCTCGTAGTAATCCGACCAGAACGGAGTCGACCAGTGTTGTTCTGGAAGAACAGCTCGCACTCCTCATGTTCTGGATTCAAACGGGCAGCTTGAGGCGGCTCCTCTACCTCCCAAAACCTCTGAACCGCATCAGAGAGAGCGGAGCCTACAGCCAACAAATTGTCAAGTTCAGGTGGAGGGGGGTCCCTAGGTACAGGTCCCATCAAAGCAAATCCAAATATGGTCGGGATGGCAGTCAAACCATTTGGCACCAAGACCCGTTTCCCACCAATCAAAATTCCACCGAGGACATCAGAGCCAATCCACAAGTCGATTTGTCCCGGTGTGTCAAATTTGGGGTCTGCCAGTTCCAATCCCGATGTCAAATTCACCACAGCAGCAGGTAGCTGCTTCTGTGGGTGCATACCCAAAATATTCTTCAACACAATAGCCGAGGTTTTAATCCTCGGGTGTGAAGATTCAACAGGGCCAAACAAAACTTTAACTTGCCCTTCAACATTAGAGGCTACGTCACCTATGCCCCGTATACAATTCGGAAAAGAGCCCATATTTAATTTAACCTGCTCTACCAAATAAGTGGAAACAATGCAACCTTGTGAACCTGTGTCCAATATAGCACGGACAACAACAGAGGTCCCCGTGGGTCCCCAGACCCTAACAGCAACCGTTGGTAGGATAACGGTCTCAATGGGGGAGGTTGGCGTTATAGGGCAGGGGTCAATGACCTATTGTTGCCTGGGCGGCGACCGTTGGCCAGGACCAGGCAAATCAAAATGGGGGTGCGGCTTGAAGTCCTCAAAGGCGCGATGACTCGATCCGCGCGCCATCTGTGGGGGGTCATAGTGACGCACCCGCCCAAAACGAGGTGGGCGCGAGTCAAGGCGGGGACGCTCCGCCAAAGGAGGGGAATACCTGGGGCAGCAGTCATGGAGCTGGTGACGCTGAACAGCACATTCAGGTGCGCGAGAGAGAGGAGGCGTGCGCACGCTACGGTTCTCCAAGCGGGGTGAGTGGCGATCAATTAAGCGAGGCGACTCTCGGCTGCGTGCCGGTGAGCCTCGGCTGCCACCTTCAAAACACCCGCCCGTGCGCGGCGTCGGCTGGTTGGACAAGCGGCCAACCTCTCTGGCATTCATACAGAGAATGTCCAAATGCTGTCCTCCACAGTGAGGACAGGGGCGAGAGTTTGGGCAGTCTCGCTGGTAGTGGGACCCCAAACAAGAGAAGCAAAGGCGGCGGGCATTCGCGATGCGCCTACGAGAGGCGACATGTAGGTCCAAGAATGCTCTACAACTGGCCGTTCTGTGCCCCGTGACCTTGCAGTAGGAGCACTCCACTGGGCTCTGCGTGACTGCAAAGCGAGGAGGGCGCCGGTCAACACTGGCTCGGGTGTGAACGCGAGCCTGCTCCTTGACCTTGGGCGGCTGCGACTTAGCCGGCGTGTCACCACCGGAGTTGTCCAAGACCCGGCACTCATCCTCCAGGAACTTCTCCAGGTCAGCAAAGGGGGGCAGATGGGTCGCGCTATCCCCACCAAAGCGCTGTTCAAAACGCGACCTAAGGTCGGCAGGCAGCTTCTTCAGCACAATGTGCACCAATAGATAGGACCATTGGTCCACGGGCAGGTCAAGGCACTTAAGTGCGTTGATGGCCACCAAAAGCGGGTTCAACAGTTGGGTGGCGCAACCCAGAGACCCGGGTGAGCGTCGGCAAGCCCAAAATCTGCTCAATGTGCGTGTCGGCAAGGCCACGCTTATTATGGTACCTACGGGTGATTAGGTCCCGAGCCGTCTGGTACGCCTCGTCAGACACGGGCAGATGCTGGATGAGGCCCTTAGCCTCCCCATCCAGAACCGACATTAGATAGGCCAACTTTTGTGCCGGCCGAAGGTCAGCCCTATCATTGACTAGGCTGTCGAACAAATTAATGAAGCCCAGGTAGCTTCCTAGGCAGCCATCAAAATGGGGGAGGTCCAAAGTAGGGAGCCTACTCACTAGCCCCGGTGCTGACCTAGGAAGCTCCTGCTTCAGGCCGGGTTGCCCTTCCCTATCGGCAACTAGTTGTCTCGCAGTATTGGAGACAGCATCATACAGGTCTAAGACCTGGGCATAGTCTTCGCTGACCTTATTTCGCTGGTCAGCGGTGAAATCATTGATTGACACTTCAAGACAGCAAGTGCTGAAAGTGCGGAATTGCTGTTCCACACTTGCCAGGCGATCATCAATCCGCTCGTACCTCTGAAGTAAGGCCTGCTGGCGATCAGGCCGGTTCACTAAAGCATTGGCCGAGGCAAACCAGCGCAGATCTGATGCAATAGCACCAGCAGCCGCACGCAAGTCCTTGATAGCTGACATAATCAAAATTTCAAAAGAGCCCGGACAAGCGTTAAACAATATTAACAATCAAAACTTAATTTTTCTCAATTCTTTGAAACCAACAAAGTATTAGCCTGTTTACTGCAAGTGCAGGCAAGTGACAGGTATTTACTGCCCAACAGAATTAAAGGTTTCAGTATATTGAAACAAACACAAAAGTTATCAAAGTTATAACTTATAACAAATTAATAAAGTTGAAACTTCAACTTAATTAATTAATTATTTGCAACAGACAGACTAACTGTGTTATTTATGATATACAATAGGAAGTAAGCACAGAATATGTGTTACCTAACAATATTATCTTTATATTATAACAAAACAAAGTTTATTAATGTGACCCGCCCAAGTGGCAAGGTCAAGTTGGTTGTTATGTTTATGAATATATGCAGTAAACTAAATTTACTAAATTTATTGATACATACAGCTGTTATGTATCCAAACAAACTGACTTATTAATGCAACAACAAATTTAAGTTAGATTTTCCAACAATACAAATCAACAATAACTGATTGAGGTTATGTGACAATGTGTTTCAAATTATCTAGGTCAACTTATACAATTAAATATTATGTATTTTAGACAATAACTGACCTGACAAACACTACAATACTGTCTACAAGGTGATAAGATACAAGCTCATACCAATCTGAGTTTATACTCAGTAATGCAACAGCGGCTAAGATACAAATTTACAATATAGGCAGTTAACCACGCTCTTGCTATCAAAAAAATTATGTCTAGAATTTTGGCTAGAAGGAGCTGGGATCAATTGCAGCAGATTTGTGGAAGCGTGACTCTATTCATCAGCCCTTGTCAGCCACAACAAATCTCAGACATAACTGTACTGTGTTGCACAGCGAATACAAGTAATCTTAATATTAATGTGTTTCACTTACCCGCTATCCTTGCTGATGTCAGGCTTGAGCTAAATTAGACACATTCATACAAGTATATTGGCCAAAATAAATGAATGAAGTATCTTATACTTAGCTATTAAGCTTCAAACGCGACGTTTTCAGGACACGTTGGCACGTGGAAGTCGATACCAGATTCACAATTTTCACAAATATCAATCAATAGTTCACAATCAATTTACCGTTGCCAGCACTAGATCAGGCGGCGTTCAAAGCGGTTTACTCTATTTAGTTCAATTAATCAATTCACACGAAATGCAAAAAGGTGTGCTCACAATAACTTTTCACAAAATATTCAATATGTCACAACCGTGCCGGGAGTCAAAAGGCGGCAATTTAATAGATTTCACCACTATTCGCGTAGCTACAATGATGTGCTTTTCAAAAGGCGAACAATTATTTTATTTTACGTACGAGTCGACAACGTGGTAATTTTTCAAGGAAGCGAACGGAAGTGACAGTTCAGTGTGACCATTGTCAGAAATTTTCAATAGACTAAACAAAATGTTACTCAATCGATCTAATCGATTTGACTTATAATAAAAACTAATTCTATTTCAAACAGTCTTATATTAATATTTAATAGCACTATGTAATTTAATATTCACATTTATGATGTGCCATATCTTTACTAGACTTTTGTTTGGATTCCAACTAAATAAGTCAAGTCCAAATAAAAATCTTTAGATTTTATTATTTTTTACGTGTATGTTGCCAGTTCTAATTTTTGCACTTTATAGACCACCCGAAGGTCTTCTGGGGGTCTACAAAGTATACGTCCTCTCCAAAGCGCGGTAGCACTGATAGGATTTCCACATAAGTGGTCACCTATTTAATAGGAGACCTCTGAAAACGTACTTAAATTTGCCGTTCTATTTCAAACAGCAGATTCAATCATAATATATAAGTGTATTATGTATTAGATTCACATACTAATTATCTCGAAATAGTGTACCAAATTAATACTAAAAGGCTAACTTTAATTTTAACGTTGATTAGAATCAAGCCTCGCTATTCGCAGTGTCTCGGCTTGTACGTTTTTTAGAAGACAAATAACTAGTAGACTAACCTATTTGATTATTACTTCAACCACCATATCATGATAACCATCCACAAAATCAAATTACAAAGAACGAAAAGGCGACCACAAACGAATCACAACTATTTCCCCGTCGATTCCGTTAATCTCCTTTGATAATAATTAGACGACCGGTTGGCGCAGCAGGAGTGTAAGCGACTGCTACGCTGAAGGTCGCGGGTTCGATTCCCGCTCAAGTCAAATATTTGTGTTCATGAACATGGATGTTTGTCAATGTATGTATTTACAAAAAAGAAGTATATAAGTATGTTTATCCATTATCTAGTACCCATAACACCAGCTCTGCTTAGCTTGGGACTAGATGGTGATGTGTGTAGGTGTTAGATAATTATATTATTATATATGATTATTATAATAAGTCTTCAACCCACAATGGGAGCCAACTAGACGCATTGACTTGTATAATTACCTCTCTGCATCGCCATAATAGAAATGTGGAAAGACCGCCTTAGACTGCGTATCGAGAAGAAATGAGAGAGGAAACTGATCGGTGTGAGAGAAAACATTTGTTAATTCCCTCTAGTCCGCGTCTATCATACGCCTAAAGCTGCCTCAGCAATCACACTAATAGTTAGTGTGATTCCTGAGACCTGGTAAAAATCTTACAAAATCCGTGCGATAGATTTTTTAATTTATCACGTTCATACAGACAGATAGGAAGAAAAGAAGATTTTATTTTATAATAAGTATAGATGATGTAAAATGTAAATATTTACAACCTCCTTTTCTAACCGCCATTTAAAATTGTCACTGTCAGGTGAGAATAAAGAGACACCTCTTTTATTTTTCAGAAATACGGCATGATAAAGAACAAAAAGATGATTTGATTTGATTGGATAAATAGGATTTTACCAGAAGTATAACGAGTGCATGTTATGTTAAGTTTAACACTTAAAAGTACTTTGTTTTTTTATGAGGTTTCATGCATTACATAGGTACTCTATTTTTTATTCGCACATATCTCAACCACCTCGCTTACTCTTTGTGCACACACAGCCTTAGCCGCCGCGACGTCCGCGATATTGAACGAGAATGAATGAATTTATTTTGCTCGTTCATTCTATAAGACCAAGTAATGAACCGTTCACTTCACGTAGAATACGTAGAATTTTCTTGTTTATCAAACTGTTACTTGTTTGTATCGAATTTTGGAAGAAAGTTTCGCCTTACATTTATTTCCGTTCAGAAGTTTCCAAGGTTAAGTTGGTAAGAAATTTTCACTATCTGGGAAACTATTTTTCCAGTTCACTTGAGTTTTGTTGTTCCAGGAAAGTTTAATTAACTAGGAGTTTTGATACGGAATGTGGGCTGAATAAAAGTATTATTATAGTTATAGTATGGTAGATTTCATTTCTACTTTGTTATGAGAGGATTATTTTACTTGGAAAACAGGAGGTAACAAATATATCATTAGTATGTTGTTTTAGTTTTTCTTGTCTAACAAATAATAATTATAATATTATTATAAACTTGAAAATTATAGGGATGTATGCTCCTGATTAAGTAGGTTATAAAAATATATAGAAATAAGGGCATTATAATTCTGAAGTAGCCAAACTAGTGAACAAATTTATCTGACCGTAGTATCGAAAACAAGACATGATTGGAAATGCGAGAATGTATTATTTGAAGATGGCTAGCCATTTCGAACAATCCAACTGAATTTGGTAAGAGATTATGTATTTACAACTAATGTAATGAAATATTCAACGGATGTTTGTGTAATATTAAATTTTAAGTTATTAGCATATTGTAACACACCTAATAAGAAACATCATCAATATACTACTTACGCCATCTATGTACGGAGCCAATAATAACTAATCAACTTAGTTTAACGGTGGATCATAACGTTAAGCATTCATCTATTTCAACAAGTTCCTGTGTTTTGAACTAGATGGCTCTGATCCAACTACGTCACAAATTAAATTATGGTCTACTACGTCACAAATATTAATGGCGATGCAAAGTATGCATAAAGCAAAAAAAGGGCAATAGCTCCGCTGACTTACCTTTAGGTGTTACTACGAGGAAAATGTATAAAGTTAACTCCAAAACCAGACCATCCCTCTCACCGCCAGAAACATCTAGCAATAGAATGATTATTCAATGCACTGACACAGCAAAACTCACGGTTCACGATATGCCTAGTCTGATGGATTCACAAGTACTTACTGATTTGGACGAGTCATATGAATCATATACCACACCCAATAAAATGTCAAAAAGCTTGGATACTACTATTAATGACATGTTATCTAATGCTGAAATGAAGGAAACTATATCTGAACTCACTTCTAAGCTATTAAGTACGGAAAATGAGCTAGAAAATGTAATTCTGCAAAATAACGACCTTAACAATCAGATACAAAGACTTAGTACAGAAATAAAAATGCTGAGATCGCTGTGTCATACTACCACAGCATTGGAATGTTGCCCGTACAAGAACTCCAGAGAGAAAGCTATTCTGCAGCTAAACTCATCGTCCACCCCTTCCTCGCTGTCATTGGCTTCAAACCTTGTACTAACATCGCATCATCTTTAGCATTGCAGCGGGAAATAGTACAATTACAGCAACAACCCAAGGACGCAGAGCAGGAGATCACAGCACTCACTTTACAAATAGACAGCTTTACGAAATCCTTACATTCAGACGAAGCGACGGAAAAAGAACTCCAACATTCCTTTTTTTGTCATTCTACTGCTCATCAACAAAAATATGACGAACTGAGAAGAAAATTTATATCTTCGGTACTCAACAATGCGTGGACCTGGCCGCTGCCATAACGCGCTCCCGAGTGAACACGAAGCATGAGACGTATAGTGTCACCGCCGTAACGAGCCCAGGTGCCCCAACTTGTAAAGTAATAAAAAACTGTCGAAATATCAAACTAAAGTCGAATGATAAACTCATATTATGTGTCGGTGAAAATGATTCTAATCTGAATTCTGTTATCACACAGCTTCAGAACTTATTGGAAACATTTCACCTAAACACTGTTTTTGTACTTAAGACCTTCTGGAATAATCAATTAGATGTGAATAAACTGAACAATAGGATTAAAAAAATCTGCAATGGCCGAGAGAATTGTCACTTTCTAGACTGTCAAAATTCTAAATTATATAATATTTGTAGATCTATTAACTTTTACATAGATAGCTGTGACTACAATGATAAATATCTTATTCCTAGTAATCTTAAAAAGCTAATGGCCGCTAACAAATCCAGTTTTAAATTAGATAAAAAGACAAGTGAGTTTAAAAAAGGGACGATTTCTTATTATTTTAAACGCCTGAAACCAGCAGATGTTGAACTCTCAGATATTGATATATTACCTAAAAAGCCTTATGTGAAGCCGCAAAAGGGTACCATACCATTTTATTTCCCAGTAATTAATACAAGCAATACTTTTTTTCGAGCCTAATACTTATAACTCTGCAATATGTCATTTTAAAATAATGCATCAGAACATTGCCAGCGTTCTATCGAAGCGGGAATTGCTGGAGATAACAATAAATGACTTACAAGAGACAGGAAACGCTCCTGACGTTATATGCCTCTCTGAAACATTCGTAAAAAAAGGATACGAAAATTATCTTAAAATCCACAGCTACGGTCTAGCTGCCAGCTATTGCAGGGATAAACAGAGAGGTGGAACTTGCATTCTGGTCAAAAGTGGTATGAATTCCAAAGAACTAAGAAATTTTATTTGTTAAAAATCATGCTACTCAAAATACATTCGAAGCCTGTGGCATAGAAATAAGCTCCAATAAATTAATAATTATTTGCCTATATAGGACACCTCAATCTGACCCAACACAGTTTTTATCACGCCTAAATAATTTATTGGATGAAATAACAAACAAAAGTAAATTAAAACTACAATTGGTTATTACAGGAGACTTTAATATTAATACCTTAAAAAAAGGAACGATTACAAACGAATTACAAGATTTAGCATACAACTATAATTTGAAAATCCATATTGACGTGCCTACGCGAAAATTATCTTGTATTGATCAATTATTGAGTAATATTCCAAATGCAACCGCAAAAGTACTACCACTTCACCTCTCAGACCATGACACAGCACAAATGCTGAGTTTTCCGCTAAAACGTAACCTAAAAACAGTCGCAATATACTACATCTATAAAAGGGACTATAATTTACAAAATATTAATAAGTTTAGAGAATGCTTACAACAACTATCATGGTCAGATGTGTATATTGAGAAGGATGCCAATATAGCATTCAATAACTTCCATGAAATTATATGCATGTTTTACCGTCTGTGTTTCCCCAAAAACAGAATAAAGATAAGTTTTAACAAAACTCAAAAACAAAATTGGATAAGCAAGGGCCTAAAACAGAGTTGCAAAACTAAACGTGTTTTACGGTACAACTATTATAAAGACAAAAGTATACAAAATAAAATTAAATATACTAGATACAACACACTCCTAAAAAAATGTATTTACAGATCAAAAAAAAATTCTAACATTAAATTTATCAATTAAAATGAAAACAAATGTAAAGCGACATGGACTATAATAAAAAATGAAATAAATGCACCAAATATGACAAAAAGTATTGAAAATATAAAAATTAAAAATGACATTATTACGGATCCCTTCGAAATAGCTTCATCCTTTAATAATCACTTCACCAATCTGAATCTCAACCCAAAGCACAAAAAGGCCAGCTATAGTCAAAATTCTTGTGTAAACTCTATGTTCATCACACCTATGTCTGAACGTGAGGTTAAACAAGAGATAATGTCACTAAAAAACACAAATTCTGAAGGATATGATGAAATCAGTACACGAATCATAAATACATGCGCTACTGAAATTATTGAAGTTCTTACGCATTAAATCAACCAATCGTTTTTACTAGGAACTTTCCCAGAGACACTAAAGTTAGCAATTATTAAACCTCTTTTTAAAAAGGGAGATAAATGTGACATGAATAACTATCGGCCAATAACGCTTGTACCTGTCATATCCAAAATATATGAAAAGTGTATGCTTAAAAGATTGATTAGTTATTGCAATAAATTTAATATAATTAATAGAAATCAGTATGGCTTTCAAAAACATAAATCAACGACTTTAGCAATGTTTGCCTTGTTCAGAGCTATATTGACGGGCATCAATGAGAACAATTATACTACAGGCCTATGTTTTATCTAACAAAAGCTTTTGATCTGGTTACGCACGACATCTTACTTGAAAAGCTTGAAAAACTAGGGATCAGGGGACTAGCACTACAATGGATATCCTCTTATCTAACTAATCGACAACAACGGGTTATCATTTCCAGATTAGATAAAAATAGAGATATGTCGCAGTACATATCAGAATACACAGGGATCAAACACGGTGTCCCACAAGGGAGCGTGTTAGGACCGGTGTTGTTTCTTCTATATTTAAATTACATAATTGACATAACGAATCATAAGTCTGTATTATTCGCAGATGACATTTCCATTATAGTGACATCAAATAAAAATAAATATAATATCCATAATCATGAAACTGACATAAACAATACCATTGACAAACTTACTGACTGGCTCGACCTAAACAATTTGATAATTAATCTTGACAAATCATTTTATATCCAATTTAATAAATCTAATAATAGGATATATGACATTAAACTAAATATACCAAAGATAAAACAAGTAAGTCAAACAAAATTCCTAGGATTGATAATAGACGAAGACATGAACTGGAAGGCACAGCTTGACAATGTATCTGGTAGAATAAATAAATTTGTTTATGCTCTAAAGCAAATTAGAAACATAACTAATATCAAAACAGCACTGATATCTTACCATGCTTATATAGAATCAGTTCTACGTTATGGTCTTATTATGTGGGGCAATAGCACTGATATAAATAGAGGATTTGTGGCGCAAAAAAAATGTATTAGGGCTATGTACGGCATTAATTCAGATCAAGCTTGTCAACCAATATTTAAAAAACTTGGTTTGTTACCGCTGCCATCGCTTTATATTTATGAAATATGTGTCTTTGTACATAAGCATAAACATTGTTTTGTAACGGCCAACGATGTAAACCCTCGAAACCGTCGAGATCCAAATCGACTGGTGCTGAATGATATTCCCAGATCTACCAAATATAATAAGAGTTGCCTAGCTACGTGTGTTCGCATGTATAATAAAATACCTAGCCAAATTAAACTCAGTAATATGCACTTGTTTAAAACTAAATTACACACATGGCTAGTTGAGCACAATTTTTATAGTGTTAAGGCATTTTTAGAGAAGAAATTGCAAAATGTTACCTAGTGTTAATGTATGATGTTTATAAATAAATTTTAATATTATTAATGCATGCTATAAAACCGTAGCAAAACATGTGATCTAAATGTATAATGTACCATCCTCGAATACCATGTTTTATGCAAATAAATATATGAATGAATATGAATGAATAAAAGTCGATGTTAAGATTCTCCAAAGGTGAATGACCTCCGTAGGATCAAGCAATATTTGTTAATCTATCTCAGGTTGCATTCGGTAACTACGTCCTACTTGGAATAGTTATTCGGAACTTCTTGAGCTTAGATAGTATTTAGGCGACTTCCTCCCCTTTCGTCCTACTTGGTCTAAGGGTGCAAAGTCGATTGAGTACGTATATAATTTGTACACATTCGTACAATAAACGCTGTACAACTCTACCAGGCGGCTTTTCTTGCTGATTCCCTGCATCCCGGACAAACCCCAACTACAATTCTGGCGACCAACGGTAGGCCCGAACAGCACGGCAAAGCAAGATACGTCACGCGCACGGGTAGAATTACTACGATAACAGCGAATCGCAAACGCAACAAGATGTCTGTCAACTTGACCGAAGAACAGTTCCAGACACTTTTGGCCAGACTGTCACCACAAAAACACGTCACCTTCGCTACCTGTACAGCTGAATTCGACGGCAGCAAGAATTCGCAAATGGTGGAAGCTTTTTTGGCAGCAGCGACCGTATTCAAGCAAATTGAAAATATTCCTGATGCGGAAGCCCTTACAGGTGTGCCCTTGTTGCTGAAAAAGGAAGCTGCAATATGGTGGCAAGGCGTGAAGGAACAAGTGACGTCTTGGAAAGATTTCCAAGATCGGCTACGATATGCATTCGCTCCTCGTAAACCGGCGTATGTCTTGTACCAGGAAATCGTCGGGGAAAAACAGGATTGCCACACGTCGACCGAGAGCTTTATCGCCCACAAGCGAATGTTATTTGCTCAACTGCCGGATCCGAAACAGCCCGAGTGCCACCAGCTGGACATGATATACGGACAACTCAACAGCCGTATCCGAGATAGGGTTCCTCGCAAATCAATAACAACCTTTGACCAACTTTTGGAGGCAGCCCGGGGAATTGAGCAGATGTGGTTAGACCAATCTCAGAGCCTGATTCCACCTGAACGGGAGAAAAATGTTAAACCTGTCGCGCCCAAGAAGAAGAAATGTGGCTTCTGTCACTTTAATGGCCACACAACAGAGGAGTGTAGGAAGTTGAAGAAGAAACAGGAGGAATTTTGAATCCAGGAACGTGCAGGCCCTACACGTCCAAAAGCAGAAATGACCACAGCAGTGCAAGTACCATCTCCTTCAGCACCGAAACTGCACTGTTATGGGTGTGGTGCACCAGGTGTTGTCCGCAGTAGTTGCCCTACGTGTGCTGCAAAGAGAAGACCGACGCCAGTGTCAGATATAAGTTTCTGCGCCTTGAATGTCCGAACCGACGTCAGAAACCGACCGATACTTTTCATAGAGGTTGGAGGTGTTAAGGGGTCGGCCTACGTTGATACATGTGCCAAAACGAGTGTCGCCTCGTAACATCTTTATAGGCAATTACTTAACAAAGGTCATAAGTTTTATGAAAAAGACGTACGTCTTACACTAGCTGACGGTGTAGGTAGACATCAACGGGTCTTGAAGACTACGGTAGCCGTCAAGCTAGAACATCGGATAATCCCAACCACTTTCATCGTGCTTCCGGAGTCCAGAGACAACCGAACGTTACTGGGAGTCGGATTCATCCAAGACGCTAAAATGGTACTGAATCTTCCACAATTTACATGGGAGTTCGCGTATGACCCAACTCGGTATGAATTGTACGAGGAAGACTACGTAAATTTCACCGACTCCGGTAATAGCGCACATGTCAAGCGAGTACCGAGTGCTGCGCTGCCTACTGAGACCACTTCCATACCGTGCTCGAGTACTACAACGGGATATAAACTTATTCCGCTCGACTTAAGGCCAATAAAGAAACCCAAAACCGTCTTCGATGGATACTCGCCCCGCTTCGAGGAATATATGATGAGGGATGCTGAAAAGATGGTGCGGGAAGCGGAAGTTACATTATCTCCTCACTCCAAAGGACTGTTTCCAAGCCATCCCAATTCGGAACGAGGCTCCAGCCCTAGCGTCGTCGACTCAATCGATTTATGTATGGTAGGCCTCTCTAAGGATCAGGAAAACCAAACCTTTTACTCTGAAAACTGATGCCTCGAAGTATGCACTCGGAGCAGTTCTGCTCCAGGGGGAGAAGGGTGATGAACACCCGGTTAAGTATGCAAGTAGACTGCTCACCTCGGTCTAGGAAGCCAGTTGTCGCTTCCGCCCCACCACCCGAGATACAAAGAGGACGTGGACGTCCAAGGAAACAATTAAATTACCAGTTCCTCTCGCCGAGTCGTCTTCGGGAACTGAGGGGGAGATTGTAACACACCTAATAAGAAACATCATCAATATACTACTTACGCCATCAATGTACGGAGCCAATAATAACTAATCAACTTAGTTTAACGGTGGATCATAACGTTAATGCTGTAAGCATTCATCTATTTCAACAAGTTCCTGTGTTTTGAACTAGATGGCTCTGATCCAACTACGTCACAAATTAAAAGTCAATGTTAAGATTCTCCAAAGGTGAATGACCTCCGTAGGATCAAGCAATATTTGTTATCTATCTCAGGTTGCATTCGCTAACTACGTTCTACTTGGAATAGTTATTCGGAACTTCTTGAGCTTAGATAGTATTAAGGCGACTTCCTCCCCTTTCGTCCTACTTGGTCTAAGGGTGCAAAGTCGATTGAGTACGTATATAATTTGTACACATTCGTACAATAAACGCTGTACAACTCTACCAGGCGGCTTTTCTTGCTGATTCCCTGCATCCCGGACGAACCCCAGCTACAATATTTATTTATTTATTTAAGACTTTATACACAAACAAGGTGTACATAGGTGGACATAATGCCATTAGGCATTCTCTCTCTGTCGACCTACCGGTGGTGCAGAGATAAATGAGGTAGGTGTATTAACGGATTTTAAAAGGATGTTCTATTCTTAATTATAATATAAATGAAACAAATATCAACATAAAACGACCTAAAATGTAAATTTAAATCTTAAATGGGAAATATATTTACATATATATACACTTAAATGCATAAATTATAACAAATAAATATACATAAATATCATACATATTATAAATATATATCTATGCATATACATATATAATACAAAAAATAAATATAAGGGTACATACTTATAGATACATAAATACATACATACTTATAATAAAGGATGAGAGTGATGTGCAGATTCCTTTAATCTTTTAAATAGGAGATCCCGTACTTTCAATTTGAATGCGAAACGGTAAGTGCACAATCTGATTTCAAAATCCCTCTTGAAATTAGATTGTGTGCGCGTTCCAGAGTAGGATAGACTGTACAACAAAGGAAGAGTTGACAAACCCAGAAGAATGACTGGGGCATGAAAGAAGAAGATTCTGCGGAGAACGAAGGTCTCTCTCATGTGTAGATGATAGGTATTGGAAATACTCAGAAAGATAAGAAGGAGGAGAGGGAGACTTAAGAATCATGAAGAGAGTAGTAGTAAGTAGAGTAAGCAAGCACCGGCGTTGACCAATAGGCAACCAATTAAGTTCTGAACGATACGTAGAGACATGGTCATACTTACGAAGATTAAAAATGAATCGAATGCAGTTATTGAGAAGTCGGTCATATTTATTGAGATATTCTGCATTCAGGTCATATTAGCACATATCACCATAGTCGATTAGGGGCAATATCAAAGCCTGCTCAAGCATAGTTTTAGTCCTGGAGGGAAGGAAATTCTTTAGACGATATAGTGCTCTAAGTGTTCCGGTTACTTTCTGACTAACATTAGACACCTGGGCCTGCCAATCGAGAGTGGAATCTATATATATTCCAAGGTCTTTGACGACAGAGTTGAAAGGGATGATTAGACCGTTGAACTTTACAGGCGGCAGAGATTTTAAATCTAATTTAGGCACTAAACGGCGACTGCTACAATAATGGCCTGGCATTTTGCTGGGTTTACGTATAGACCAAATCGATTGCATCAATCCATCATCGTCTCAAGATCTCTGTTCAAGTCAGCAATGGCTATTGATATATCTTCCACTCTCGCTTGGGAGTACAACTGCAAGTCATCAGCATAGAGATGAAACGCAGACCGAAAATTAGGAGTTAAGAAGTTAATAAAAATCGAGAAGAGCCGATGTCACGCCAACTCGACGTAGTTTCGTCAACGCGAACTGACTGCTGACGTTCCTGAAGATAATTTGAGAACTAATCGAGTACAACAGGTCAGACCGAGAGATGGGAAAGGATAGATAGAAGGATATCGTGACGGACGGTGTTGAACGCGTTCGAGAAGTCGACCAAGGTCAGCACAGTGACCTTTGTGTCCTCCATACCGGCTCTAATATCGCCAGTCACTTTAGGGAGGGTGGAAGTCGTGCTATGTCTAGGTCTTAATCCAGATTGTAATGGACTAAGTTGTTAAGGTAAACAAATCGAGACAACTGCTTATGTACACAAGCTTCCACCACTTTGGATAGGAAAGGAAGGATAGAGATAGGACGGAAATGATTGGGTAGTGTAGGATTCGAGATCTTAGGAAGAGGGATTACAAAGGCTTAACGCCAGAGGGACGGGAAGGAACCACTATCCAACGAGAAATTGACAATGTGGGTAATGGGAAGGATGAGATGATCAAGGATCGGAATGATCATGCGGCGGCTAAGGAAGTCGTAGCCCACTGCATTGGATCGAATGGAAAGGATTATCTTCTTGACCTCACCCGAAGTAACTGGAGAAATATTATTTTTATTTACCTTATATTACTTTAAGTTAAGTTATTTCAAGCTTTGCAGTTTTCAAAATAGAGTACCTGAGCTACTGAGGCACACATCGTGTTTCGTGTTACATTCTTCTCCATCACAATCCAATCCAGAGAGTTTTGATACATTGAGAGTTGTATGTTAGGTAATAAATATTATTACAAAAATAATTTTTTACACGAAATGCATACAGGCTGCCGAGTCTTTTCAAAAGTAAGTTAATGACTATAATAATAGTAGAAGATGCCCGCACATTTTATTTTAAGTTGTAGCCCGAGCTCGTGGGAATTTCGGGAAATCCATTCTTCATGTACCCCTACGGGCTCCAAGGAACATACAAGCCAAATTTCAGCCTCGTACGCCAAATAATTTTGGCTTGTAAATTTTTCAAATATATATAATATACAGTTTACTCCCACTTTGCAAAAATAATAATAGTAATAACGTCCCGATTCTTGTGCCAGGACTAAAATTGTTTCGTTTGGAGACCTTTAGGCAGTCTTTAAATTCCGACACTGTCTTTGCCTACACGTTAACAGAAAAAAATCGGGAAAGTGCGAGTCTCACCCGCGCACCGAGGGTTCCGTACGCATTTTACCTAATTTGAAGCTGGTGCTAATTGCGCTAGTCCTCTAAATCTGTATGAGCACCCATACAACTTAGAGGACTATCTTAAATGGAGTCTACTATGTATGTATGGGGACACCCTTAAATTTTCAACTTTTTTTTTGTAATTTTTCCTTTATTTGTGCTGTAAGACCCTGCGTTTGGCTAAATTTCGTGATTCTAATTCAACGGGAACTACCATATAGGTTTTCGATCCAAAACCTATAGGGTACTTACGGTTGACCTAGAATTATCAATTTTGGTTAAAACCAAGGTCTTACAGCACAAGTAAAGGAAAAATTTAAAAAAGTTGAAAATTAAGGTTAATTTTGGTACTTACAAGTTTTCGCAAAAATCGAATTTTGACCATATCTTTTTATCGGGTTGACCCAGGACACTGATTTTCATACATCTAATTGGAACCAGAACGAACGAGGTCTATACCTCAGTATCTGGTATAAATTTCAATTTGCTAGATCCACCCGTTCCTCAGAAAATCGGTGGTGACACACGGACAGACAGACAGACAGACTGACAAACAGACAGATGGACAAGAAAGTGATCTTATAAGGGTTCCTTTTTTTTACCTTGTGAGGTACGGAACCCTAAAAAAGGAAAGAACAATCAATATAATTATGTCTGGACATGTTCTGTACGATCAATGAACAAAGCTGTAGTGCTTACAATAGCATTGGGCCTTATGTGTCTATCTACGCAAATACATTGTACCTATCGTCATTGACACTGAAAACCTACGTTGCTCCTTGCAAACCTCGCAAGCTCCTACATAATTACGTCCACACAAACTGTGTTAATATGTTTGAATAAGGTATACCTATTGCCTTTTTATCGTATTCATGTGTTATTGTTTGATGGTTCCGTAAGTTAAATTTTATAATCGCTTGTATTAATAAAGTGGTATGACAGCATATTAGCGGCCTTGAGAGATTTTTGCTTTACGTAGGACTTGCTTTAAAATTATACATGACTAGAGCATGCCCGCACATTTTTTTTATTTAACCGTTTCATGCTGATCCAGTGGAAATTTCGGGACATCCCTTCATAGTGCACTCCTCCGGTCTCCAAGCAATATACATTCCAAATTTCAGCTGCTTACGCCTAATAGTTTGGCTGTCAATTAGTCAGTAACTAATAGCACATAGGTAATACGCAGAACAAAAAACGTTAGTGTGAAATCGCCCTCAGTAGAATCGATTAGTAGGGCGATAATAACTAAGAACATACCTCAAAAAGTGTCAGGTCCGCGCCATGTTTTGCGTAGCAGTCCATTTCGTGCAATATTGAGACTGCATCGAATCTTAATATCTAACGATATATTGTTTTAACCCCTCAAAGCATTTTGGCCAACATCGAGGCATCTCAGGACACCCGTAGAAGTATTTTGGCCACTTTCGAGGCTAGGCTTTCAAGCTAAGTACGGCGCGTAATAATTTCGTTGAAAGAATGGTGATATTTCTATTTATTAAGTTAATATTGTATATCAAAAGACGCGTAATTAAATAAGCTTTCGAATGATATTAATTACCACCAAATAATATACTTGAAGTCCACGCAAGAGCGGTATAAAGCGCGCCCGGTAAAATATTTTCCCGCCCATTTCAAGCGCGCTATTATAGTTCTAACATATTCATATTTCTCGTCGTTTTTTATTAAAGCAGGTATATAAGTATTTTACATGGTTAGATAGGTAATTTAATTTACTTTCAAAGATAATAAATATAATGGAAAGACACATTTTAATTTTAAACATAAAAAATATAAAATATAAATGATTGTTAATTGCCGCCAATTTTCGTATTTTATTTTTTTTAACATATTTTTTGTTATATATCAGATTAAAACCTAGATAAGGTTCTTTTCAACTAGATTACCAATTTAAAAAACCATATCTGATAAGATTCCGATAAGAATTATTATTATTGGACTTTGCACAATTGTTTACTTTTGCCCGCAAAAATAACCGCCATACCCGCCAAAATTTTCGAAAGCCTATATCTCATGAATTATAGGAGTATTATAAATCACATGATAGGTTTATTTAAATACTCATAATAAAACAATAATTCATAGCATTCATTCAATAAAAAATAAATGCCGTTGTTTCGGTAACTGAATGAATATAACCTCTTGAACTAAATTATTACACAATATTTGTTTATTTTTTTGCTGTTATTTTATAACTAATTAGTCTATTCCAAATTAAAACATAAACATATCAAATATAATTATATTATTTGTTTACAATGATGTTTTGAATCCATAATTACGCCCCGCGCGCAACATGCAAAGACAGTGAAATATACAAAAATTTCAAATGCTGACATTAAAATAATTTTCTAAGTAAGCATTGCTTTAATTTTATATTTTTGTAAAGCTTATACCACCAGGTATACAAAATAATAAAAGGAAGCAATTTATAACCCCTTTGACGACCGGTTGGCGTAGCGGGAGTGTAAGCGACTGCTACGTCGAAGGTCGCGGGTTCGATTCCCGCTCAAGTCAAACATTTGTGTGCATGAACATGGATGTTTGTCTTGGTCTGGGTGTTTCTATGTATAATATGTATGTATTTACAAAAAAAAAAGTATATATGTATGTTTATCCATTATCAAGTACCCATAGTACAAGCTCTGCTTAGTTTGGGACTAGATGGTGTTGTGTGAATGTGGTAGAATATTATTATATTATTATATTTTTGTTATCATGACAAACAAAAATGGCGAGTAGGTCATCGATAGACGACATTGTTTACAATAGGATCAAGTTCGGCGGGTCGCATAAACTAAACATTCCGTCATTCAGTCACCATTCATTTCAAATATCAATACCCGAGTTACGAGTCGTAAGTTTAGGTTTAAGGTAGCACGGCAAGTGGCCTTGCTTCGCGGGTGGTCAGATAACGACCGCGTGATGCTTTAGCGATAAATGTCAAATTAAAGTGGTACCTTGAGCGGTTAAAGACACCACTCGTACTATGTATAAAGCCTGATTTGTGGGGTTATTACAAACAACAACTGATACAGAGTTCAAATATCAATTATAGATGAGCCATAGAGTGGCTACGTTTGAGGCTCGAACACACGACACTTGGTACACTAACTGTGTTTTATCGGCCGCTTCGCCACCACACACTGTAGAGTTTGGTGGCGAAGCGGCTGTTAAAACACACTCTTGTTCACTCCACTCTCGTGTTAATAAAATTACATCGCCTGACCGTACCTCACAAGGTAAAAAAAAGGAACCCTTATAAGATCACTTTCTTGTCCATCTGTCTGTCTGTCAGTCTGTCTGTCTGTCTGTCCGTGTGTCACCACCGATTTTCTGAGGAACGGGTGGATCTAGCAAATTGAAATTTATACCAGATACTGAGGTATAGACCTCGTTCGTTCTGGTTCCAATTAGATGTATAAAAATCAGAGTCCTGGGTCAACCCGATAAATAGATATGGTAAAAATTCGATTTTTGCGAAAACTTGTAAGTACCAAAATTAACCTTAATTTTCAACTTTTTTAAATTTTCGGAATTTTTCCTTTACTTGTGCTGTAAGACCTTGGTTTTAACCAAAATTGATAATTCTAGGTCAACCGTAAGTACCCGGAGGGAAGGAAATTCTTTAGACGATATAGTGCTCTAAGTGTTCCGGTTACTTTCTGACTAACATTAGACACCTGGGCCTGCCAATCGAGAGTGGAATCTATATATATTCCAAGGTCTTTGACGACAGAGTTGAAAGGGATGATTAGACCGTTGAACTTTACAGGCGGCAGAGATTTTAAATCTAATTTAGGCACTAAACGGCGACTGCTACAATAATGGCCTGGCATTTTGCTGGGTTTACGTATAGACCAAATCGATTGCATCAATCCATCATCGTCTCAAGATCTCTGTTCAAGTCAGCAATGGCTATTGATATATCTTCCACTCTCGCTTGGGAGTACAACTGCAAGTCATCAGCATAGAGATGAAACGCAGACCGAAAATTAGGAGTTAAGAAGTTAATAAAAATCGAGAAGAGCCGATGTCACGCCAACTCGACGTAGTTTCGTCAACGCGAACTGACTGCTGACGTTCCTGAAGATAATTTGAGAACTAATCGAGTACAACAGGTCAGACCGAGAGATGGGAAAGGATAGATAGAAGGATATCGTGACGGACGGTGTTGAACGCGTTCGAGAAGTCGACCAAGGTCAGCACAGTGACCTTTGTGTCCTCCATACCGGCTCTAATATCGCCAGTCACTTTAGGGAGGGTGGAAGTCGTGCTATGTCTAGGTCTTAATCCAGATTGTAATGGACTAAGTTGTTAAGGTAAACAAATCGAGACAACTGCTTATGTACACAAGCTTCCACCACTTTGGATAGGAAAGGAAGGATAGAGATAGGACGGAAATGATTGGGTAGTGTAGGATTCGAGATCTTAGGAAGAGGGATTACAAAGGCTTAACGCCAGAGGGACGGGAAGGAACCACTATCCAACGAGAAATTGACAATGTGGGTAATGGGAAGGATGAGATGATCAAGGATCGGAATGATCATGCGGCGGCTAAGGAAGTCGTAGCCCACTGCATTGGATCGAATGGAAAGGATTATCTTCTTGACCTCACCCGAAGTAACTGGAGAAATATTATTTTTATTTACCTTATATTATTTTCAGTTAAGTTATTTCAAGCTTTGCAGTTTTCGAAATAGAGTACCTGAGCTACTGAGGCACACATCGTGTTTCGTGTTACATTCCTCTCCATCACAATCCAATCCAGAGAGTTTTGATACATTCAGAGTTGTATGTTAGGTAATAAATATTATTACAAAAATAATTTTTTACACGAAATGCATACAGGCTGCCGAGTCTTTTCAAAAGTAAGTTAATGACTATAATAATAGTAGAAGATGCCCGCACATTTTATTTTAAGTTGTAGCCCGAGCCCGTGGGAATTTCGGGAAATCCATTCTTCATGTACCCCTACGGGCTCCAAGGAACATACAAGCCAAATTTCAGCCTCGTACGCCAAATAATTTTGGCTTGTAAATTTTTCAAATATATATAATATACAGTTTACTCCCACTTTGCAAAAATAATAATAGTAATAACGTCCCGATTCTTATGCCAGGACTAAAATTGTTTCTTTTGGAGACCTTTAGGCAGTCTTTAAATTCCGACACTGTCTTTGCCTACACGTTAACAGAAAAAAATCGGGCAAGTGCGAGTCTCACCCGCGCACCGAGGGTTCCGTACGCATTTTACCTAATTTGAAGCTGGTGCTAATTGCGCTAGTCCTCTAAATCTGTATGAGCACCCATACAACTTAGAGGACTATCTTAAATGGAGTCTACTATGTATGTATGGGGACACCCTTAAATTTTCCACTTTTTTTTTGTAATTTTTCCTTTATTTGTGCTGTAAGACCCTGCGTTTGGCTAAATTACGTGATTCTAATTCAACGGGAACTACCATATAGGTTTTCGATCCAAAACCTATATATGTTGTGTGTATACAACGTGTAAATGAAATAACGCACATCCTCAGACACCCCAATTAGAATAAGTTGTTACAATCATAATGCATGCATTGAATTTTGTTTTTCATTTGCGTAAATATTGTTTTTTGAAGAAAGTATAAACTCGATTAAAAGTAAAAAGCGTGGTCACTATAAATTTGCGCACGCACACATACACACCAAACGGTTGCTATGGTAAACAGACGACAGCGATCTGATAGGAACGAAATACGATACGAAATAAACAAAATGTTTCAAATTTAGTCTTTATACCACTCTCTGATAGAGTGGGGTTTACAAAAATTATGTTTGAGTAATTTGTCAGCTACTGTTGATATTTCCAAAGATATGACTACCTATTTCTTTCCATCACACTTTTCGGCGTTGGAGTGGACAGTCGACTTTGTATAAAATTAGGTATTGTTTGTTAATAACATGCACACGATCCATTGTTTCATAATATTGTAAATTACTATTTAGTTACCTAGCATTATTGATAGATAAAGTAAAAGAATATCAATGAGAGAATAAAGCAAGATTAATTTACAACTTTAAACACGTCGTGTTTAAAGTTGTAAATTAATAGTTACATTAATAGAATAATCAAATAACTTACAGGATAAAATCACATTATTTTCACTTCACTGTTCCCTCACGCATCACATCTTTTCACTGTTTTAAAAGCAGCTAATATGTATTAACTTAACTTCTAGGTTGTCTTCTCACAATAAACTAGTGATTTAACATTTTCCCACAGTGAAAAAGTCCGGGGGCGACAAGTTAACATCAAGATGATGCAGAACGTTCCACACCAAGCACCGTCATGTTGATAATTACAATTTCTTTCACACAATTAAAATATTTTTTCGCAACTCTCGCTGACAGATTCCCGATGGATGACTCTAGAATGGACACTTGTCATAACCTGTCTAAGCGCATCGCCAGCGCTTGTCATTGGCCAACGCGGGCGACACATTACGTCTCGCTCTTGCCTGTTGATTATTACGTAAGCGAAAGATAGATGATAGATATTTTGGTGGTAAATTGTGTGTTATTGTCTTTTGCCGCTATTGTGTTGTACTAATGTGTGCGTTCGAGTGACCCAACGTCGAACCATTAAACAAATGCATTTTAAAAGAAGGTGTTCTGCTTTGACTTAAGGTTTATTTTCGTATATTTCAACTTTTGAAATAAATGAGTGACTATAATTTACGTTATTTTTATTATTTTAGAACAAAAACTAAACAATATTATAAATGACAGTAATGGATTCAGTAGCCGATTCTGAACAAACTACTTTCAGGAAGTGCATTTAAATTTGTTACATGTTGTATAGTAGAAATTATATAGACCAGTAAGTTACGTAAATTACTTTTACTTCAGGTTGAACAACCAACAATTTATTTTAAAACTACGAACATTTACGTCATTATACTCATTTATTATGTATGCGCAAAACTAATTTCACCAAGATGTAGGTTTAGTCTCTTTGTTTGGCGAAACAGCTTATCCCATTACAATGAGATTATGATAACAACTTTGTATATAAAATTATTATTTTTTTATGACTCCACCCACGGCTCCACCCGTGCGATATTTAACCCTCATCGGGTGTAAATTGTCAAAAATCTTCTCTAAGTGCTCTCCTACGCTCTACAAGGAACATTTATGCACAGTCGAACAACTTCCGACTCAACCACCACAAAGGCGAGAATCGCTCAGCAAGACATCGTCGCTTCCAGTGACTCTTTATACGCACATTGACGCTTGTTTGGAGGCTGCGCTTGCAACTTGACAATTTCCCAATTTCCAACTGGAATCAATCCAACAGCTGATGCAAGTAAAAGCCGCCATTGTGCCTCTCAGCAACGTTTAAACAAGGTCCCGGTGTTGTTTAAATTTGACAGCTATTTGAGCGTCACTTAGTCGCTACTAAATGCTAAACAGGGTTTATAGGTAGGGTTTTTGCTAATCGGCCTCTCAGCAGCTGTTTAAAATTTTAACTTTTTTTTTTCTCTGCGTATATTTGCAATCAGTCCTAGGACTATGAGCAAGTCTGTGCTGCGATGCTGTCATGCGAAGTGGCGTCCCATTGGAAGCATCCACTCATCTGCTGCCCAGAGCTATTGCCGGTCTTCTAGCTCTAGGATATGATGACGTTTTAGTCAACACATACTGGTTCATGGTAAGTTGGCGAGCAAGTTTGTTAGGGTGATGGATTAACCGCTCTTTATATTTAGCCGCCAAACTCCGAATTTCTTCTTTGATTGTCCTCATTTCTAGGTGCTCGTGAAGTTCATTGTTAGTTATGTACCAGGGTACTTTTGCAATTGTTCTTAGGATCTTGTTCTGTTGACGTTGGAGTATATTTATGTTGGAATCGCTCGCACTGCCCCATAGTTGCAGACCATATGTCCAAATGGGCTTTAGGATGACTGTATATATAAGCAGTTTGTTGTCCAAAGAGAGTTTCGAGTTCCTTCCCAGCATCCAATACAGGCTGTTGTACTTCACCTGAAGCTCCTGTTTTTTACATTTGATGTGGTGCCTCCAGGTTAGTTTACGATCAATGTGTAAGCCAAGATATCTTCCATGGTCACTGTGGGGTAAAGTACATTGACCCAACTTTACTGGTGGGCAGTCTCCTTTTTTAAGGGTGAATGTCACTTGTACTGACTTTGCAGCACTAGCCTTTATTTTCCATTTTTGGAGCCATTCATTTACTTTGTTTATTACTTGCTAATATAGCGGTATCGTCTGCAAATGTGGCTGTGGTTATCCCCGGCGTTAGCGGTAGGTCAGCAGTGTACAACGTGTAAAGCATGGGGCCTAGAACAGATCCTTGCGGCACCCCGGCGTCGATCTCTCGGAACTCGGAAGTGGCGTCACCCTCTTTAACATAAAATATGCGATCCTTGAGGTAAGATTTGAATATTTGAAAATATGTGTGGGAAATATTCTGCTTGATCTTACATAGAAGGCCTTTATGCCAAACCTTGTCAAACGCCTGCTGGATATTCAAGAACAGTATTCCTTTTTTTCTTAGGACTTTCTTACGGCGTCACATACTCTGTGGGCTTGTTGCACTGTGCCATGGCGTTCTCTAAAGCCGAATTGGTGGTCTGGTATCACTTTGCGTTTCAAGAGGCTTGGCATAATTATCTTCTCTAGTACGTTGGATAGAGTTGGCAACAGACTGATTGGTTGATAGGATGTTTTTTTGGTCATGATTTGCCAGCCTTGTAAAACATGATGATTTCGGAGACTTTCCACGCACTCGGGAAGTAACCAATTCGTAACATTGCGTTGAAGATGATGGTGATGAAGACAAGAGCCTTTCTCGGTAGTTCCAGCAATACTTCTCTAGTTAACAAGTCGTAACCCGGTGCCTTTTTACGGTCCAGCCGTTTAATGGTTTTTATTACTTCCGCAGGTGAGACAGGTCTAGGAGGAAGGTCCATTTGGAGGTCTTGTCTTAGAATGAGATCAACATATTCTTCAGATGAGTTATCAGGCGTTACATTCGGTTTAAAAACGCTTGTTAGATGATCCACAAACAAGTCCGCTTTGTCCTGGCTTGTTCTGGCCCAGTCGTTTTCCTTTTTAATTGGAGCTTTTACCACATTAGGTCTGTCACAAGAACGAGTGATTTTCCACAGCGAGTAGTTGCTGGCTTTGGTAGCAGTTAGAGACTCCAACTTTGCTTGCATTGTTAAGTCATTAGCGTTCTTTATAACTTCCTTCAATTCCACAATGGCTTTATTATAGACGGCCTTATCTTGCGGGTGACGGGTCAGCTGCCAAACTCTGCGCAGTCTGCGTTTTTCCTGGATCATAATCTTGATTTCCAATGGTACGTTTGTGGGCTGGTTCCTATGTTCAGTAGCAGGCGTGCTTCTCCAAGCGGCAACTTGTATGAGATTGGTAAATTGCACTACTGCTGTTTCAATTTCCTCCGCTTCTTTGAGCCTGATATTTAAATTAAGATGTTGTTCTATGTGTTCCCTAAAGGAGAGCCAATCAGTATGCTGGTTGTATAATCTTGTGGGTCTCTCGACTTCAATTATAGTTGAGCTGATTGTTAGTAACACTGGGGTGTGATCTGATGACCCATCAGCACACGACTCGATCTTCATTAGCTGTTTGGAGAGTCCTTTTGTTAGAAAGAAGTCGAGTATGTCCGGGATTCGGTTGTGATCGGCTGGCCAGTTAGTAGGTTCTGATGGGGCAATTACCCTTAAGTGATTTATATCGACGCTCAGCTTTAATTGTCTTCCCCTAGTTGTTACTAGTCTTGAACCCCAATGGACATGTTTGGCGTTCCAATCGCCTCCTGCTATGAAGCGATTGCCTAGGCTTGAGAAGAAGTGAGAGAACAGGTCGGAGTCTATTCGATGTTTTGGTGGACAGTATACCACTGAAACATTAAAGTATCCACATCTGTCTTGTATTGCGACTGTAGTTGCCTGTATTTGCTCGGTTTTATATTCAGGCAATAGATGGTGCTTTATTTTGTCCTTAATAATTATAGCTGATCCTGCATGGCCTGTACCGTCTGGGTGGTTTGTAGTGTATGTCTGGAACCCTTTGATTTTGACATTGGTTTTGTCTGTGCAGTGTGCTTCAGATATTAGGACTATGTCTAGTTTGTGCTCGGCCATTAGTATCTCGACCTCATCTTTATTGGGTGAGAGTCCATTTATGTTCCAACAAAATTTTAACTAACGTTTATAAGTAAAAAGGTATATATCTAATGTCTAAATTACTTGCTCAATTAACTCGCTCGACTAACAAAACCTTCGTTATAATAAAATCAACACCGAAACCAGCTATATTAATTAATAGTCAATAAAATAGATCCGTTCAACCGTAGATCAATTTTAATTACATTGTGATTAAACCGTATTAATATTGACATAAAGTTTAATATCCGATGGCAATAATAAATGTATTTAATATGATTACAAACAATATGTAATGATGTTAATCGTATGGGCTTAGTAGATTAACAAACCTTTGAGCTATGAGCGGTGTGGGGGATTATTTTATAAAATGCGGCATACAGGCGCCCGTCAGTATATTATAAATATTTGAACGGTGTCACTGTTTATCTGTTATTGCGTACTAGCTTTCCGCTGCGGTTTTATTCGTGATATATGTCATTTGCATGTTTATTGTACATGCGGTAGTATGGTGATCAGTTATCACCCAACCATAGGGCTGCTCTACCCAGTTTGAAATCATATGATTGTGTATGTAGTGTCCTACAATGTTATACTAAAAATATTTGTCAAACTTTAAGCATTAAGTACTGTTTCTTAATCGTCCAAATGTGATGACAAGGATTCGTCAACTTTCTACTAACTTATAATCATTTGCAACCAGATTAATATTTTTATTTAATTGTAAACTACGTTATACAGAATGATTCTTATAATACTCACACATTACTCAATTCTCACAAAACATTGACTGTTCTCTATAAAGGAAGCATTTCTCCAACATCTGTGTAAATATCCGTATAATACAGTAATAAGAGCGAAAGCCAAGAAGAAAATGCATCTATGTAGGCTGCAACAAGATGGAGAGACATCTTCGCAAACATCGCAAAAATACGCTTGGATGGCAAATCGATCTGTGTGACATGGCTCGTGAAGAATTTTAGACTTATGCTTATAATAATTGTGACTTCAAGCCAGTAGTACAATAACAAGATATCTTATCCGCTTGACCACTAGCGCCAATTCGCCGAATTCGCTCGACCGCTCACGTTCTAAACAAAATGTCACGCCGCCGCTCGCCAGATGGGCGCGCTAACATAAACATTTTATTGTTGATAAGTCGGTAACATGAGTAAGTTGAAGTGATGTTTTTCTTCAACCTTATAAATGACTCGTTCAAGTCGTATGAATTCTTTATTGATATTTAGTTTCTAATTTATTATACTTAGCAGCGAACATTGATTATCGTTGAAAAAACACTTTGTGTATTTTAAACAGGATTATTTTAAAAAGTAAATCGATGACATACATATTTTATGAGTTTTCACTGTAGAGGGATTCTATCTTCACCGAATTAAATAAATAAAAACATGTATCATATTATAAAAATATTTAATTACACGCATACGATTAGCACGTAATTACGGAGCGCGCGAAACAAAGAGTGGCATTTGACATTATTTTTTCGTTCCAAGTTAACGATTTTAAGACTCGCTTCGTATTTTTAGCACGAAAAAATGTTCAATGATTTGAATAGAACGGAGAAAAAGGATTTAAAACGTTACGTAATAGAAAGAAACAGTAAATTCAGACCGAATATAGCGCTGTAACCAAAAAGGGAAAATAGTCACTTGTGCGCGGTCTACGGAATTTCGAAAAAGGGAGAATAGTCACTTGTGCGCGGTCTACGGAATTTCGAAAAAGGGAGAATAGTCACTTGTGCGCGGTAAAGCGGTCATTCAAAACTAAATCACAAGACATAATATAACAAGAACCTAAATTTTCATTGTCACCTACTTTGACTTCATTACATAACAACCACACAATATAGTACACAACTCCACTTTATAAAAGCACCTCTTTAGTAACATTGTTCTTTGAGAAGCCGCTTGGTATTTCGCACTTTGTGAAGTCTTCAAAATACCTCCGAAGTTCATTTAATTAAGCGTCGCGGTTTTCCATTTAACAGCTCCATCATCACATGAAAAGCTATTTTTGGCTCACATGCATCGTGTAAATGCTTTGAAGTATTAAGAACTTGAATATGATTGCGTTTCACGCCAGAAATATGACAATGTTCAACATTAATTCATAGCTCATTTGTAGTAATGTATGATAATCTGAATTTCGTAAATTTGGATTTAAATTCATTGAATAATGAAACAGATTGTTACTTTCATTGCTGATGTTGCGGATTATTGCTTCATGCTCGTGCAGATTTTGATGTAAAATATTGTCAGGGAAAATTTATCCTATGACAAATTACGTCTGTGTGTAGTAATTTCAAATTCAAATTCAATTCAAATTCATTTATTTGTTTGCGAATATGAGTACATAAAGATCTTATATAGTTAACAAATATGCATTGACCATATACTACCATAAGGCATGCAAAACTAATAATAAAACAGTTTAAAATGTACAAATTGAGGTTAAGGTATAATAATTGAGATATAATTAAGTAGGTACAACACTCAAAATACAATTATAATTTTTTTTTTTTTTTTTTTTTCAGCCTGTCTGTGTGTCCCACTGCTGGGCAAAGGCCTCTCCCTTGGACCGCCATGCATCCCTGTCTTGTGGTAAGCTCGTCCAGTCGCTGTCAAATGCATCCAGGTCATCCCGCCATCTTCGTTTGGGTCTTCCACGTCGTCGCCGACTGTCATGAGGCACCCAAGTGGTAGCTAGATAGGCCCACCTTTCTGGGTGCATACGACAAACGTGTCCGGCCCAGTCCCACTTCAGTCTAGCAGATTTTAATCCGACGTCAGCTATGCGTGTTTTGGAGCGTAGCAAAGTGTTTCGAACATGGTCTGTTCTTTTTACACCAAGAATGCTACGCTCCATCGCCCTTTGGCAAATCTTCAATTTGGACTTCTGGATTTCGGTCAGGGACCATGTTTGGGCACCGTAGGTTAGGACGGGCAGTATGCACATGTCGACGAGTTTACGCTTTAGTGACAATGGAAGGTTGCCCTTCAAAAACTCTTTCATTGACCAGAAGCTCTTCCAGGCATTTTCGACTCGTCGTGCTACTTCCTTGTCTTGCCTGTTACTAAAAGAGACAATCTGGCCTAAGTAAATATATCTATCTCTATCTATCTATCTATCTATAACGTCACGCCTGTCTCCCATTGGGGTAGGCAGAGACTATGGAACGCCACATGCTTCGGTTCAAACATACCTCTTTCGCTTCATCGACATTCATTAACCTCGTCATGCATGCGCGTCGGTTATAGGTACTTTTTATTTTGCCCTTTATCAGTAGATCACCTATTTGGTCGGCGTACGTCCGCCTAGGGCGTCCCCTACCGACATTTCCATTTATTCTCGCACGATACACTCCTTTCGTATTTCTTCTTTCATTAATCCGCTCCAGATGTCCAAACCAACGTAACATTCCTTTTTCAATTTTTGTCACTACATCTTCTTTTAGACCACACTTTTCCCGTATCACACTGTTACGCACTTTATCTTTCAAACTTATTCCGCACATACTCCTTAAAGCTCTCATCTCCACAGCATTGATTCTACTTTCATGCTTCGTCTGCCATACCCATGATTCGCTACCATACATCAGTGTTGGCGCCAAAACTCCCTGCAGTACAGCAAGACGAGCCTTACTTGGTATAATTTCGCTACTGATGATGGACCGTAAGGCGCCATTCACACTATTTCCTGCTTTCACTCTCCTTTCAACATCTCCCTCACATTTCCCATCTCTCGTAAACAAAGACCCTAAATACACAAACTCATTCACTTGTTCCACTTTTTCATCTCCTATCATTATGTTACATTCAGTTATACTGTCTTCCCTCTCTATGACCATGACCTTAGTCTTGCTTACATTCACTTTCATGCCCTTCTTCTTATACGCCTCATTCATTACGGTGACCATCTGCTGTAAATCAGACGCTGACGACGCAAAAAGAACCTGATCGTCAGCGTAGAGCAGGGTCTTAAACACAGATTCACCCATTCTTAATCCACATTCAGACCCTTTCAGATCGGTCAAACAACTGTCCATGAATAGATTGAACAGCCAAGGAGACGCTACACATCCCTGTCTAACACCACGATCAATGTTAAACCAGTCCGTGTAGGCCCCGTTTATTCTGACACAGGCACTTGAATCCCTATATAAGGATTCAAGTGCCCGTATCAGACTGCTGCTCACTCCATACACAGAAAGTGTTGACCAAAGTTCATCCCTCACCACTCGATCGTAAGCCTTTTCCAGGTCAATAAAGGCGCAGAAAACCTTCTGGTGTTTACTTAAGGTTTTCTCTGAAATGCACCTTAAGGAAAAAACTTGATCCGTACATCCCATTCCCTTTCTGAATCCCGCTTGCACATCCCAAATTTTACTATCCGTTTCAGAGATCACTCTTTCAATCAGTATCTTTGCATACAATTTGCCAACAACACTCAGGAGGCTTATACCGCGATAATTTTTGCATTCCTGCTGTGACCCTTTTCCCTCGTCGACATAATGTATAGTCTGCCCGTCTACCGTGACCCTACGTTTCGTGCTGTTGGTCATTACCTGAGTTTTCGTCCGGTTCATCAGAAGTCCAACTTGAAGACTTGCAGAGCTGAGGTCTTTGAGCATTAGCTCGAGTTCCGAGGCCGAAGAGGAAAAGAGAACAATGTCGTCGGCGAACCGAAGATTTGTTAGTCTTTTGTCGCCGACCACAATGCCTCTGGATTGCCAAATATTGATTGATAAATTATAATTTATCTTGCAAAAATTCACTAACACTATAATAAGCTTTTGACAATAGCAATGTTTTAATTTTTTTCTTAAATATGTTAATGTCTGTTATCTCGAGGACTGATCTTGGCAAATGGTTATATATGCGTGGTGCCATGCAAAAAATACTTTTATTGAGTAGTGCTGTTCTATTTTTAGGTATATATATAGAAAAATTATGTCTCCTACTTTTTAAATTATTAAAATAGTGCATGTTATTTCGGACAAATAATACAACTTCATTTATATATATACATGGCAATGTAAGAATATTTAATTTTATAAAGAATGGTTTGCAGCTATCTGTCTGCTTTATATTGGATATGGCTCGAATACATTTCTTTTGCGCATTAAAGACCACTTGTCTATCGGTAGAATTGCCCCAAAAAATAACACAATACCTTAAAATGGATGCAACATAGCCATGATATGCTGTAAGAAGGGTTGAGTTACTGACCGTTTGCCTAAGCATATACAGTGCATATGAATAGGTATTAATTCTAGAGCAAAGTGAATCAATATGTTGTTTAAAGTTTAAAGTATTATCAATGTTCAGGCCTAAAAATCTTGTTATGTCTACTTCTTTAATTTTATTGTTTTGGTAATTAATATTCATACTTGCTATTTTATTAAATCTACTTCTGAATGTCATTAAATTAGTTTTGCTTAAATTAACATGTAAATTATTTGCTGTCAACCAGTTTACAATATTCTCCAGAGTCCTGTTTATTTCTGTTTCCATATCAGATTTATTATTTCCTGTGAAAAGTACTGTGCTATCATCAGCAAACAGAACTGTGTTATGCTTCGAGGCTAAAGGAAGGTCATTTACGTATATGATAAATAGAAGAGGACCAAGCACACTTCCTTGTGGAACGCCCGATCTTACTTTTCTGTATGTTGATGAATGTTTTTTTATTAGTTTTGTAATGGGACATATCCTAGTAATCTGAGTTATTTGATTTCTATTACTTAAATAACTTTTAATCAAATCATGCATGTTCCCTCTCACACCACATGTTCCCTCTCACACCATAGGCGTAGAGTTTGTCTAGTAGTATGTCATGATCCACATAATCGAAGGCCTTTGTGAGGTCCATAAATAGAGCACATGCCTGTTTACCTTTATCCATGTTAGTTAATATAGTATGAAGAAAGTTGTATATTGCCAAGTCAATCGTTTTCTTTTTACGAAAACCAACCTGTTCGTTACAAAATAAAGCGTTATTTTCAAAGTAATTATAAATTCTATCATAAAAAACTTTTTCAAAAATTTAAGATATGACAGGCACAAGCGCTATTGGACAATAGCAGCTCATGACATTCCTACCATTTTTCTTGAATAAAGGTTTAATCACTGTTAGTTTGAGTTTTTCTGGAAATATACCAGTCGTAATACATAAGTTAATTATATGGCTTAGAATATCTGCAAGTTTAATAGCAACATGTTTTAAAATTTTTGTTGATATATCGTCATACCCAGTGCTGTATGTATTTTTTAAGTCTCCTATAATCTTATAAATATCGTTTGGCATGGTTGGGCGAACAAATATTGAATTTTTCTCATATGAAATATGACATTTTAATCGGCTAGGAACGGAATTTTTTGTCTGGTCAACAAAAATTTTTTATTATTTAATTTATTTTGGACTAAAGGATGCCCGCAGCTACGATCGGTCATTATTTTTTTTTAAATCGCTGTTTCCGCCGAATCGAAAAATCCCTTCTTATTGCATCCCAACGATCCTGAAGGAACTTTTTCACATAGTTTTATTAGGTCGACCTGTATCTTTTTAACTACCTTATTTAAGATTTTAACACAAATCAATTTTGTACTAAATAAATAAAATAAATCACTATGTATTAAATCTGATAAGTTTTAATTTATGAATTTCGCCCTTTTAGTTATTGAATTATTATGAAACTTAATCAAATTGCTTTGGTGTTGTACCCGGATTTAATAAATACTGTATCGTAATAATTTTACGCGTTACTTTTTGCGGACTGATCACTTAAAGTATGTGCTATCTTGTAACGTATGTCCGGTACTTACCGCGTTTGCGTCACAGTACCGCCCATACGCTCGGCCAATCAGAGAAGGTCATCGTCCGCGCTCGCGAAGCTTGACCAAATATGGTCATGAACGGACTCCAACGCTGATGGAGGGCCCAGTATATATGGGGCCGACAGAGAGGCCGGCACCGCTACTCTACACTAACCTACTACCGCTACTCTATTCTATACCGCTATATCTAAAATTATACATTCTACGTGTATCCTGATCCCAGCAGCTGGGTTCCAGGTTTACCTTAAGACTCCAGCTACGCTCCTAGACCGCTACACTTTCCTGCATCGCCTTCGGCGTCACCTCTGCCGAAGAGTCTGGCCTGCCCTGCTCATCGTGCTCGCACCGCCGGCGTCTGCCAGCTGAACCAATGGCCTGCGAGGATCTACCGCTACGCGCAGCCTTCGAGCAGCCTGCCTACACACTACCGGAGAGAACAGCGTTGGAGACTGCAGCCTTAGTGTTCAGGCCAGTGTCGTGTTGTTGGTCGGTCATACTCGTGCAAGGGAAGTGAGACAATACTCGGCAATAAACGCATCTAGAACCTCTTTTCTGCGTTTTAATACCAGAACCCGTTACAATCTAATGCCATGTTAATTAAAACGTAAAAATGCTAAGTTACTTACAGCTGCACCATTATAATTTTAAAATACCTGTCCAGCATGAAGTCTAAGATATTATGCGTTTAGTTTTCCAGTGAATTTTTATATAATAACCAGCGGTGTCTAGTACATTTTTTATATCTCATTTTCTTAACAATCTTACAAAATGACTGTATTGAACGTTCACCATTTAACAATTTCTAAGACCCACAAGAGCTCATTTCATTTTTAGATCATCAGATCGCAGGTTTTCTTTATTAAGAACTTAACAACCCAAACTCTACACTCTTCATTACTAATCTAATAGTAAATTTGCTACCGGGTTTAGTCCTAGATAATGAATAACATTTAAAAAATTACATTTCGAGTCGCCCTAGCCTGGTTGCATCTACTCGTAAGTCAGGTGTTCGCGCACTAGAATAACTAGATTAAGTTATACTATATGTGAATGTAAATAATTAGGCGTTAATCATAAATTGATTAGGATAATACACGAATTAATCCACCCAACATAGGAATAAGCATATCTCTCGTAGCTTTAGTACTTTAGCTAAGACGGTCGGCGTATAATAGGCTTTGTCTGCTTCGTCGGACGTGTGATACTACCCAGTCAGCTTGGATACTACAGTACTTCGTAGCGCTACGACGCTACGACGTAGCTTTTAACGTAGCTTAATTGTTCAACTTTAGTTTCACTTAGCAACGTTTTGGAAAGTTAAGGTAAGTATTGAAATGATCTTAATACGAGTTTACTTTTATCAGTTGAATATATAACCACTTCATAGTCAATTTTGTAGTGCATTTGACTCTTCATCGTTTTGAAGAGTGCTATTTTTGTCTTGGTTCGCACTAACTGGGCGAACTTCTATCGTCACGAAGCATCCATACTCTTATGTGTGTGCTTTACCCACGCATAATTAGAAATTTGATTAGAATATTATATCCATGGAACTTTACAAATGCTGTCTCCATAATGAAATACTTAATTCAAAATCCACTATCACCCAAAACGCACTTTTCTTAACAAGCAATCACGACAAAATAACTTACGCTTCTCAAACTTCCATTAGCCATGCAGACGTCTAAAAACCATTTGAATTAAACGCTCCAAATAAGATCATACAAAATATCCTCTTTACACCTCTGCCTACCCCTTCGGGGATACAGGCCTGATTCTATAAATAAATAATTTGTTAAGTATAAATGTAATGTCCAAGGTCAAAGTCTTGGATGTAATTGAGATCACCCTAGGACGCTGATAATGAAATAACACAAAAACATAAGTAAGAACTAAACTTGCAAAGCGCAAAACTTTGGTTTTTTTAAATAAAATCAACTTATAGTAAAAAAAAAAGGTTTAATACGAATTCTGACTAGGGGAGTCAGAATTCGTATTAAACCTTTTTTTTTTTATCCACTTAGGCTTAGAATTTCCTAAAAGACTTTCTTAGTGTTCACTAACCTAATTTGAGGAACAAATATACAAAGTATGAAGTTAATCCATTGAAGGAATCAAAAGTTTCATACAAACTCGGACAATCTGTTTTACCTCCTTAAGGGAGGAAATTCCAAAAATCCTCTCTTAGTGCGCGCCTACACACCACAAGGAATATACATGCCAAATTTCACCGTCTTGCGCGCAGTAGTTTCGGCTGTAGCGTATCTGTCATTCAGTCAGTTACAATCTGTTTTACCCCCTTAGGGGAAGAATTTCCAAAAATAATCTCTTAGTGCGCACCTACACACCCCAAGGCCACATGCCAAATTTCACCTACTTGCGCTCAGTAGTTCTGGCTGTAGCGTGTATGTCAGTTAGTCAATAACGCAAGGATTTTATATATACAGATGATAGCAGATAATTAGCTGAAAAAAATGAGAACCATTTAAAAAGGTGATTCAATAAAAATCACATGTGCGCGCCATGTTTTGCGTAGCAGTTCATTTGGGACATTGTCGAGTTCAAGTCATAAATCGAACGATATATTTGTTAACGACATCACTCCTACTATGTATAAATCCACGTGTGGGGCTCGCCAAACAACACTATACTTGGCGCAGTATTCAGTACCTAAGCGCAGTAACTACATACCTAAACCACCAATAAAAAACAATGTCATGTTAATAAAATTACATCGCCTGACAGTTCGCACCAAATAAACTTTTAATAAAAACGTTACTACTTTTATTTAGGGACGTACCGGTTGCTGTTTTCCGAACGTTTACTAGGTTATATAAGATAGCTAGCTATCTTGCCTTATAGCTAGACTGGGCCTGTCAAGATCTCTTATGAGTAATGATGTTGTGACTTGGCTTAGATGTTGATGTTGTGACTTATTTTTTATAAAACATAATTATGACCTAGTTAAAAGAATAAATTTTGCTTAGGGAAATATACAGGATATTTATTGGATGTTGTAATGATAAATATAAACATTACAACATAATATAATTTTCAGTCCATTTAACACCCATCCCCATAACCAAATTAAATTAGGCTCCACATCATTACAATAGTCCTACATGTGCTGCGGCCAGTCCATAGTTGTACTCAGTAGTGCAGACCTGGAGGCTCCGGGGCGTGTGTCTCATCCCATTTTAGATTAAAACTCGTTGGATCCATATCCTTGTGTAAGCCTACCATAGGTCCGGTTAATATTTTAATAAATGTTAAAAAAATAACCGTGTAAAAGAGATATAACACCTATACTGACACCTGGTACGACCTTGAGACATAATTTTGTAACTTTTCAGTGTTTTTTTGTTTGTTTTGGATTTGTAGTTTGAGTATCTACTAAAACTAAAATTGAAAACAAATAAAGTGTGGATCTCCACAAGTAGTTGTTCTGCCTCCGTGATCCAATGGATATGCGTCTGTTGATCCGGAGGTAACTGAAATTTTCCGTATTCGCAGTAGCAGCATGGAGTCCCGCAATGAAATGTGGCGCATAAAATTCATAAATTAAATGTGGGGGTAATATTACAACTCTACCTACCCCTTCAAGAATACAGGCGTGGGTCGATAAAAAATAAGCTTCTTTTGCTTGAATATTTGTAAGCATCACGCAAACGGTAAATAGGATGTGTTATTCCTAGTGAAAAATATAAGAAATAACAGACCGAAATATCAGAGTGATTTGAATGACACCCATTAACAGTGGTCGTTATTCAAGTAAATGTTTCGTACCTTATTGATTTACGTACACAAATAAAAATATTATTACGAGCTGGGGTTCGGTGATAAATTAAAGTCACGATGCCACTAAACTGTTCTTTATTTCACAACCCATTTAATGTTAAACACTAATAAAAACACAATTTCATACTAGGTAACACTCTTCAGATCCTTCGCTCGATGTTTATCGCTGTTTAATCAACTAAACTGTGTCGATTCGCCCGTCCGCACGGTATTTAATACCGGCCGGATAACAAACTAGTCCATTCTAGCCTTGTCTAGGATATTCTCGTAACAGTCGGAAACAAGGTCGTTACTTCCAGTATACAAACAGCAACTTCATCTAGTAGAGAATAGATGAAACACTTTTTAACTACCGATATATCCATTCTCTTCTTGTTTTCTCATTTACCGATAGATGGCGTTAATTTCAAAATTGAAATTTGAAAGCTCACAACCAAGTTGAGTAAAAATAATGCCACATTTATAAATAGATTTCCATGTTACAAAAAACGCCAACATTGAAATACTTAAACCGTTTCGTATTTTCTTCTTTGTACATATTCAGCCAAAATAAGCTACAAACAAAAAATAACGAGCTGACGAAACATACTGTCGTAAAATGTCTTTTTTCTTTCATTAAACATTTACAGTACAGGACGAATGCCTTTCTTGCAGTTAACTTTATCGTAAAAATGTTTCGCCTACATAGATTTTATTTCTTTCATTTGAACTATTTAGATGTCAGCATACATATTTTAGTGGCAATAATTTTTAGAACCTCTAGGACCATGCTTGGTTCTACTTGGTAGCTAAATTTTGCGTCTCCTGAAACTGGCATTTTGTTATAATATGATATTTGGTTTATAAATTACTAACTATTTAGTCTGTGTCATTCATGTCATTATTGTAATATTTATTTGCTTCTATTCATAATTATGAATGTGTGGCCAGTTTTTGTGTCGAAGTGTATAAAAATCACCAAGGCCACCGACATGATCTAATAATTCTAGTCCTCAGACAACAACTGGGCACAAACTTTTTAAGAATGACGTCACACCAATTAGACATTTTGGATTAAAAAACTATGCTCCCGGCAGTTTAAAACTTTATTAGTCAACGTTTAATAACTTTTAAACAGATCAGGACTTGCTACCGACGTATCTTAAAATTTAATTAAGAAGGGGCCTTCGATTTATCATTGGTCTGACTCAGGCTGATAATAATCTTGATAATGATACTAAATATTATTTATTTTTATTATTTCATGTCCAGCAGCGGTCATCTAATGGTGACTCTTTACGCACGTCCTGTTACTTACCTACAACTTAAAAAACACAATATATACACAAGACCAAAAACACAAACCTATTGCCACATTCAATCAATCTCACTTGACATGGTATACAGTAACATAAATTTATATTTCTTACGGGTCAAGAGGCGTCAATGAAGGGTGCCTAAACGCCCATTAATGCCATACACACCAACTATAACAGTATGATGAATGATCAGAAACTGTTCGAGTATCATAATACCATGGACATTGGGTGATTGACCTTCTTAAAAGCAAATATAGCACCGTTTTTAAGAGTTGCTCAGCAACTGAATCTGTTCTAAGACATTTTACTATATTTGCCACACTCATTTAAATGCTTAGTTAAATTATTTATCTGTAGATATAAAATGTTTTCGAAGAAGTTGAAATTTGGCAAAGAAACGGTTGCATTGAAATTAAGTGTGTGAGCGTTTAGTGATTTGAATGTCAAGCCCTTTTATAATAATAATAGTTAAAATAAACGAACCGCTTGGCAATGAACGGCTAACAAACATTATAAAATAGTACGGCTTCTCCAATTTTAGTACGAACGTTCCTGCGATTTAATTCTTAAACGTTTATCTAAAGAAAAGAGGTCCACTTTTTACTTTTATTAAAGTATCGTCAAAGTCGGTTAAGTTACTTCCGAAATGAGCTGGTAAAAAATACTTATATAAAATTATCTATTTAGTACAAAAAAGAAAGTGTGACGGATGCCACGAATCGATCCTTAGCTGGTCCGCCACAGTGCGCTGGTGGTGTGTGACTGGAGAGTGTTCCTACGATGATTGTGTTCTATGCGTGTGTGGACTGTATGGCTTGTATCTATCGGGGCTTGAGAAATAAAACATCTTCATACATTGGGAGCGATAATGTTCAGGTGTTCGGTGCTGGATGGTTACATACGTTTACTGATGACTCAGTTACAAAGATGGTGGTTGGGACGCCAACAACTGGCCGAAAACTGTGTCGCTTAGCTACTTCGAAACTTTACCATAACTACGACCACCGCACCGAACATTTGCACAACCAATCTTTATTTTCAAAACGATACATACATGTCATTAACTTAGCCTAGGATACACGTATACATTTGTATTATATATAGCTAGATAGGTCATAAAAAGTTCTATCTAATGGTATACAATACAAGAACTTATCTGTTTGCATCACTAAGTTATTTACGAAAAACTATCTAAAAGTTTTATCACACAAGGGTCTGCCCACTATATTTTCTATAAAAAAACCATTAAATACTGAAATTAAATATTTCATTTAGTTGGCCCGTGTGTGCAACTATAAGCAGCATATAATAAAACAAGAATCATGAAAATATCTTTATCCAATTCTAAGAAAACACAGAAAAACCTACGATGCATAAATAAAAATAGGTACAAACTTTCTTAGGTAAACACTATCGTACATGAACAAAGTTTATGATAAACATGCAAATGTTTGTTATTATGATTATTTCGACTATAAAAACCAATAACTAGCAATAAGAAACCCTTTTGACATGATTTAAAGCCTATTCCAAGCTAGAAAACACATATAAAACTATAAATGAACTATGTAAACAAAACAGCTATTTATCAACTATTAGTTCTTATCTATGGCAACTGATTTATGATCAATATCTAAGTCTCTATGGTTAGCACACGTATACTTTTAATGTTTATGCACTACACGGCACTTCTTATTATTGATTCGCGAAATATCACTATTCTAGCGTTATTTTTGCACTTTGGCACGTCCGGGAACCAAACCCGGTATACCGCACGATTGGATAGCACTATTTTTAAACGATTTTTACTCGCGGTTTTGAATGCACTATTAACTATCACAGTTTTTTAATGTCAGTCGCGAACAAAAAGGTTACTTAAAAAACACTTTAATAACACTTATGTGAATAGATTGGCTGGTATAGTTCGAGTAACGCCATTTTCTTACAGTAACAATATATCTTAAAGTAATTAAGATAATGTTAGTGATATTTTTCATAGTGATAATATTTCTATTCTCTTTCTCGTCCTTTTTCTGCCTCAATCTTGTTTATGTTGCTTTTATTCAATACTATCCAACCCGATTTTTGTAAATGTATGTATCTACCTACTGTTAAGAGGTGAATGCCTTCTTAACTTTTTTAACTCTTTATAATAGTTTATTATAGTACTTATACACTAAACACGACTCAGATATTTAAATTTCATCGCATCAGATCCACATACTCAAACTCATAAAAACACATACAGAACAAGACTATTAACCCTAGAAGCCCAATCATATTTCACTGGCTATAAAGCCCAATCACACGTCAAAATGACGTGTAAAAATAAAATCGCTGTTTTTCCTATTGTTTTCCACTTAACAATATTTTTTTGCATTAGTTATTAATATTACAAGTTAAATAATAGATAAAATACATTTAATAATTATATACTCTTTATTAATTCAATCACAGTACTATCATTGAATCAAGTAAAAATAAAATCAACAAAAATTTAAAACTATTTTGTTTTCTTATAATTAGGTAACTATCACAAAAATCTACTTGAATTATTATTCTTTTTTTCAAAAATTTAATTAATCTGTAATAATATTTTATTACTAAAATAGAAAAAAACTGTCCATATAGACTGTCTTGATAAGTGTCAATATTGTGTTCTCCGTATATGGCCTTTTGGAACGCTGCGCGTTGGTCATCCGCCTTTTTAAAATGAATAACAGAAGTCCCTCCAATCGTACGTCCCTTTATACTTGACCATACACGGTTATTCTTACACGTATTGACCGCTGAGGCAAGGTAAAGTGTGAAGTAGATAAAGTTACCTCAAGATTTGCCAATATCAGAAAAGCATGATTTTCAGGATCCGCTTGTCTGTCTTGTTGAGTCCGAATCCAAGGAGAACAATCACCGTCATTTTCTAAAATTGAAGCTATTTTGTCCTGGTTTAGATGTCGATGGGACTCCATCTTATATTTAACCTACCAATATATTACTATATTATGGCAAATGTGTCTAAACAAGACAGATATCTCAAATAAATCACAACAAAAGAAATTTGAAACAATTACAAAAGTTACGCAAAGCCCAATCATACGTCGAAATGACGTGCAACATCATCATTCCACCAGAATGGCAGCACTTACCGAGATGACGCAAACGTTTCCTGCGAGGTCCTGACAGCCACTGAGTTGGTTCGGGAGTGTAAAGCAATCCGATTGTAAACGGAAAAGATATAGAGATATTTCGCCGCGGTATACCTACGTCAAATCGACGTAGATTGGGCTTCTAGGGTTAAAATGAACGCATTTTCGTAACATACGACGTGACGACGGCAGCAATCGCCAAAGTTTCAAATAGGGAAATCACTATGGTATACAAAACAATTGATTATGAGTGTAATTCAATAACTAGGCTCATATAATGTTCCTTTTCCTTAACATAATTGAGTTGTAAAAACAGAATTGAGTTGTGTGATAATTTTGAGTTTATGAGGGGCTGTGACAAAGTGGTCACCGTACGAATCTGTACAAGATAAACATTAACGTACACGCACATTAATGTTTGACTTCTGGGGGAATCGAATCCGCAAACTTCTCGGGGCAGTTGGTTACACTCCCACTATGCCAACGGGTCGTTAATTTATTACGCATATAACTTCGGAAAGTCTGTGGTGCGCTCCGTAGATTTGAAATCGTTATCTTCACTGGGCTAGCACTGCTTTAACCCCTTCAAACTATATATATAACTATATATGGATCATTCACATGGATACAGATTATTACCAAAGCATACACACAAATGTTTCGCAGTAAACCTTATAAGCTTTAGCTGAGCGGCGTCATTCAGTTACTTTAAATCAGAAGTAAATCTAAGCGTATCATAAACCCGTGCATAGTTCTAAACAAATCTCCTGGAATATCGTGTAGCTGAACCACATAGCATTCATATTTAAATGCAAGTAAACGGCTCCTGAAGTAATTAATTGGTTTCAATAAATTTTTATTTAGATCGTTTCTGTGTTTTATAAAATAATAACTTGTTATACATTGTCTAGAGTTACCGCAGCCAGGTGGGAAACTGTTCAGAACAGAGTTGCAGTGGAAGCTGTAATACATCCACCTGACCACGATAGACAATTTATCTAAACACTTTCACTGTGGTAGCACAGCAATGAATTATAATCCTAATATTAATAAAATGTCTTACCAACTCTTACTGATACTGTTCTTGAATGGACCTATAAGATTAACTCATAATTTTGGCCAAAATAACAAGACAATCGAATAGATACCAGTATCCAGTTCAGCGTAGTCCTTCTCCTCGGTTATTCAAAAGTCTGATATCATTTACTTAGTAATCTTTATCTTTTGAAACCTAGTTTGTGAAATTGAACTACATTAAAATAGAATGTGCGTTAAACAAGGTAGAAATTTCATATCATTGTAGAGATCATTTTGATTTACTAGACGAGCATTCCATTCTGAGTAAGTGTCTTTTTTCATCGTCATCATCATTAGCCCTGTATATATACTGTCCCATTGCTGGTCACGGGCCTCTTCTCACGTTCGTTAAAGGTGCGAGTCTATTTTAAATAAAGACACACACAGCGATAGCTGACTGGAGATACCGACAGACTGCTACGCAGGTCTCGGGTTCGAATCCACGGTGTCCACCAATGACTTTTCAAAAACTCGCACCTTTAACCCCGAAGGGGTAGGCACAGATATATATAGTATTACACCCACATTTTGCAATGTTGAAGTTTAAGTCCCACGTAATAGGGGACGATCCTTTGGACGTTACCGGATACATTGCCAGACCATCGAAAACTCAGTAACACTTTTGCCTAACCCGGGAATCAAACCCGCCCGATCAGCAGAGACATACGCTACCCACTATAGCACGGAGGCCGTCTGCACTGTACCACGGAGGCAGTCGAAAATGTAAAATGAAACTAAATATCATAATAAAATTATAGTAATGGAAAATGTAACTGTATAAAACTTATGTAAAAATCATCGCATTAGCAAATGCTGAACAGATTTTTGTCACTACATTAAACTAAATGAACACAATTCCGAATTAAATTTCTGTGTGTAAAATATAAATTTACTATCGCCAACATCACTTTAGGAAAACAATAGTATATAGGGGGTGCATAGGGTTCCCACCAAGAACTTAGGGTCCCAAGCCAACCTCACCTGCAAGTGGTGCACCTGCCGATAAACGGACTAGGCTCTGGCAAACAAAATATCCCGATAAGCGGCAATAGGCTCGCCACCTATTACGTGGGATCAAAACACTGACGAAAAGTGGGCGTTTAATATGCCTCTGCCTACCCCTTCGAGGAAACAGGCGTGAGTCTATGTATGTATGTATGTATGTATATTATATAGCATAACAGTAAGATTTATCGAACACCCTTAGTACATCTATACGCTGCTTAACTATAGGCACCTACACAATTGTATGCCGTGTCAATCTGTAGGCCGTTTAACCCCAATCTCGTTCTGAAGGCCACTCCCGTTGAACGCAATTATATTATCTACGCTTATTATCTTGGGATAACGAATAAAAGTTGGCTTTTATTCGTGTAATTAAAGAGAGACTTCAATAAACACAAAAATAAAACATCTCTTTGAAATAAAATATATTTCGGCGAAAGAAATATTGAAAACATTAAATTTGAACAGTCAATTGTAAATGACAATTAATTTAAAAAGAAGTTTGGACAAGTATAATTTAAAAAGTATATTTGTCTGCTGCTATATTTTTTCGTTAGTTTAGGCAATTTGGAGACCAAATTATAAATTAATGCTTTATTTTGCTTCGTGTACTTTCCTAAGTTGTCCCTTATGTCACCTATGGTATATAGGGGGGTAGTGACACTTTGTATCCCAAACCCGTCACCACACGTTTTATGAGTAAAAGCTCAAATTTTGTATCGCCATTTGTTCGCTGCATAATCTAACAATGTATGATAAGGGTACGAAACTAAATACGTTCACATGTTCAGTAGCCGTATTTCGTTCAATTATCCACGCTTGACTTACCAAAACTAACCGAGTTGTTGACCAAGTGATAACTGAAAGGAAACTAAACGCCAATTAAAATTAATCAATTACAAATTGTCAAACATTAAGGTCCAATTGTAATTAATCAAAGGGTCTCATTGGAACTCTAGTGGGTACCCAAGGAGGAAACAAATTGGACCCTTAATATCAATCATGAGAAAGGGTAGGTAGAAGTTATGATAGCTACGAGCTACGGTTTAACGGTTCAGGGATAGCTTGTGTAAAATGTGACGGCCATTTTTCAAAGTCATGGTGTGTCATAGAAGATAATGTTTGTTGGGTGAAATTGGATACCCTTTTAGGATACCGTACTTAAAATGGTAAAATGGTAGGTAGTATTCGTCCCTCAGTCACTTCTTATATCCTTCAAGAACTTTTTGCAAATATTTATGTCTTGTTGCTATAAGAATTTAGAATTCTACGCCAACACTTATCAAACTTAAATAGCCAAATTCACGAAAAGCTGTGGAGCACTACAACGATTGTTTAATAATAACGTTATAAAGTGAGAGGCAAAGTCTTATTATAATACGACACATTGATATTAAGACTGTAATTTAATTATTTATGTTATATTTTTAAGCGGTAAATACTTTTCAAAGTCCTCATTCAGAGCACTCTACATTTCGTACCACGTAAGTCTAACAATAAAACGTTCACAAATTACCGGAACGAGCAAATCTCGGTCATGAGGATAATCGCTGTGAGTGGCCATAGGAACGCACCTAAAGATTTGACGTCTGGTCAAACCTGGAAACTTCTTCCGCATGTAAAGAAATCGAAACACTATATTGCACAAAAATCAACGAAAGATATAATTTTTGTGATTTCACACTTCATATCAAATTTTGTACAAAATATTTCAGTCACAAAACTCATCATCCTCTTAGCGTTATCCCAGTTTTTAATCTGGGGTCCGCTTTCTAGTCTAACCGGATTTGGCTGAATATTAGCTTTTCCACGGAGCGACTGCCTGTCTGACCTCCGCAACCCGAAGGGATAGCGATATTCCATGGTTTAGACTAGTGTCAGTTTATTTAGAAGGTACTGACGCCCTATAACGACTGTCAAAGATCTTCATGACAACCGGGACCGACGGCTTAACGTGCTCTCCGAGGCACGGGACAAGCGATAATTAACAATTCAATACGCACATAACTCCGAAAAGTCATTGGTGCGCGCCGTGGATTCGAACCCGATACCCTCTGCATGGCAGTCTGTTGGTATATCCACTCGGCTATCGCTCAGTCACAAAACTATTTAGGTAAAAAAAACATACCTATTCAAAAACAAGCTACTAGAAACTGAAACAAAATTTTTCTTACACATAAACATTGCATCGCAAATTGGACCTGAAGAAACATCCGATTAAACCATACAAAATACAACGATAACCTGAGAAAATCTTTTCACAGTGACACTCACAGAGTAAAACATAAAACTCATCTGATTTGCAAAAATCGCCGCAGTAACTTTCTAACGGAGAAAGGGTGACCTCACGAAATTTGATTCACCCTCAAACGAAACCCATTTTATGTCAGATTTATTAATCTGTCGCCCGAACCAAAGAGTGCTTTACTGCGGACTTTTTTCAGACCCGACGCTTTGCAGTTAGCCTTTGACATCACACAGAATTTTTAATTGCAGCAGAAGGCTAATTTTGTTACTGAATGTAGTAGTCATAACGGGCACCGTGCATTTGGGACGGATGAATGTATACATTATAATATCCGACGGGTACAAAATGATTTGTTTAGTCTCCGGCTCAAATTGCTTTTAACTTTTGAGGATACTATTATAATGTTTCTGATAAGTATATGAATGTTTCTTAGTATACATTGAAAAGTCAGGTTAATTCTACGTTGTGTTCATGTAATGATGCATCAGTACCATCACAAGTGAATGCTTAGGTGTATCAATACCTAAGCATTCACTTGTAACAGAACAGCGAGCATTCACCGTTTTTTGTTTTGTAGAACTAAATAGTGACCAGGCGAACATGTCTTTCACGAATATTTTCACGATCTTTCTGGCGAACACTCTATTCAGCAAAAAGTCAAAACAAATTTAATGCTCGCCAGAACGTTCGTAAGTATGCTCGCTAAAACACACTCGTTTATTTTTTTGTTTTGTGACGTGAACAGTCAATACAAAATCAGTTGTGATCGCTCCGTTCATCACTCCGATGACATCTCAACGAACGTCATGAGTGAGGTGACAAGTGCAGGAACAGGGATTGAGGATGAAAATATTATTAACCTAGACATTTACGAGCTCATAGCAAGGAGATAACAGACATTTATAATAACATTTATGACATAGGCCATAATGTTTGAATCTCGAAATCCATTAATAAATTCTACACTATTATCACGACATCCAATTGGTTATGTCCACAGAGAAAGAGACAAAGAGTTACTTTCCTTGAAAAATCTGACTTAACATACATATTTGGTGCATATTCCATACTGTATTTGTCTTTTGCAGAGATGGGATAAAACCCACCATGTTTCGATGAATTAAAAATTCAAGAACGAAAGAACTCTACGTTAGTTTAAAATAACTAAAATAACCTTATTTCCAAATTAAACTCTGAGGCCATTTGCCTGTTTTTTAATTAGGTGGTAAAAAAATAACACAATTTGATACGAACCGATACATTTCATGAAGCTGATTATAAGCAGGAAACTATAACCATAGACTTTCACGTTCCGTTGTAAAAACAAGGGAACGTGAAAGCTTTCATTGTATAAAAAGAGCAATACAAATTTACTGAAAATTATTTTTTATTATTATATTTTCCTTATGTCTCTTCCTTAAGTCCCATATTTGCCGAAAGGCCTCATTCTGGCCTCTACAAATAAATTTTAATTCCTTTCAACTTCGACTTATGGCAAATTGATGCACGATTGATCGAATAAAGTTAATACTTTCAATTTATTTTGCGAAAATAGCGCGGAATTTGATCCAGAACCTGCATGACACAGTGCTGACGTATTTCAAATTAATTAATGTAATGAAGAGAAAGGTTAATGCAATGAGCTTAACATGACAAACAATTAATATCAATACGATATCCAATTGTTTCGGTATAGAACTTAAATAACGCTATGTTACTATTTAATTTCATATGCGGCCACCACTTCAGATTCTCTTTTAATAATCTTAAATAGTCTTTATCAAGGCCTTCGTCTAGTATTATATTAAGTTCTTGTTTCGCACTATGATTTTTAAAAGATAAAGAATAATCAAGAAAGTTATATTTTCCTTCATAAAATAAAAGAAATCTCAGCCAACCTACATTTTCTTGAAATAGAAGTCTAAGATTAAAATAATAGTGTACAAAAACGACGGTTCTTTCTAGTTATTACTAAATTAAATACTTTGCATAAGCTTGGAAGTTTATTCCACCTTTCAAGACCTTTCCTTAATAGTATTTTTTTTGTTCTTTACATAGCAGAATAGAGAGATAAGAATATTTTTCTGTATATTTAAGGCGGTACGTCTGTTGCTGACTACTGTGTACATTTCCAAGACCCATGCTACAGATTTTTTTTCAGAAAAATGGTATCCTTCTGTATTATTTTAGCCTAGATAGCAAAATTAGCAACAAAATCAAGTGTATATATTTTGGCGGATGTATGAGTTCTTTTACTCAGATTTTGTTTAAGTAACAGTTCATCTATAAATCGATACCTGTCATAACTTAAAACTTAACGTGGATGTCCTTGACGATTATGGTAAAGAAGATGACAAGCATTTTCACGCAGGAAATGAAAGCCTCGGTAACCTCTAGATATTTGTGGAATTAAGGAAACTATAAAAATAATAGATCACCATTATTTTGTCATAGAACAAGTCACCTACATTCTCGAAACTAGGCAACAGTATAAACTAAACAGAGCCAACTGTGACAACTAGGTAACAGTGACAACTAGGTAACTGAAGAATATATTTAGAAACTCTTCAATACGTGCATACTTTTGCTGAAGTACCCAGTAACAAAACAAAACGTGCTTATCACAGGTTTTTTTCCTAGCGAGAGATAATACTTGTGCACATAAACATATATATATATATACACACATAATATATACGATAAAGTCTTAAGCTTCTAAACGGATTTTCAGCAGCAGATAGAGTGATTGATATGCCAAGCATTTTTTATAATTAATTTAATATTATATGTATGCTTATTGATTAAGATGCATACTTATGTATGTGTGATCCATTTGTTACATTATAAGGTATATTATCTATACATATAATAAAATGATAGGAAAGTCAAAACTGTACATTGAATATTTTTTTTAAAGAATACTTGGGGTGTGATCTACAATCGATACCGAAGCCAAAAATATAGTTTTTAGAATTTTTGTCTGTTTGTCTGTTTATCTGTTTGTCCTTATGTCCGGGCTAAACTCAAAAAGTACTGCATGGATTTAATTCAAATTTGGCACAAATATTATTAAAAAGTCGGGTCACCATATAGGCTACATATTATTACGCTATAACCTACGGGGAACGAGCAGAGAACCTTTATTTCTTGAACGTATTCTGTAACAACGTGTAATGTAACAATGCATATTTTAATGTTGTTATTATGTTAACTATGCTATAATCTAGCTTCACACTATAAAAATCACGCAATATAAGTAACTTAGGCTGATAAACATAATTAATTTAATATAAGTAGAATCAAGACAATTTTAATGCAGCGCCATCTAAGAGAGTTCAAAAACATCAAGTCGAATTACATCTGTAAGCCCATTTTGGATATAAATAATTTAATTTGAACACGTTGGCGACGTTAATAGTTGTTTTCAAAAGTCATAGATGGAGTTGCACATTTTCTTCTTAAAATTGTATTGTTAATTCGTTTCAGAGATTTAATTAATTAACTACACCATCGCCACACTTGATTGATTACATCATTTCTGTCCGAATGAATAGTAATAGATTTAGTACAAAAAAAAAAACATTTTGGTCATATTGGTGTAATTATGGCTTCTTAATTAATATATTTACAAGTCGCATATAAACATGCTTTAAATTGTCTTTCGGGATATACATATACCACGTACCTTTGTTTGGATTAACTATATAAACATCAGTAAGATGTGGAACTAGCTAGATCTTATTTACTCATACACAGCCATTTATTTATTGTAACGTCTGAAGCAGTTTGGCAGATACTGGTGTTCTCTATACAGTCATGCATTTACACGTCCACCTAGAGAACGGTCAACGCATATATTTTGATCCCGACGGCGTTGCTGAGCACTTGGAAAAGCCGCGTCAAACAAGTCTCTTGGCGTTTTACAGGCTCTGTAAAATCGACCAGTTTGGGAGGTCCCTTACGTATGACGAGATGCCTTCATATAACACGTACGACAAGCAAAAGGGTGTATTTAACCGACGTTGACAAGGAGGTGCTGTGGAAAGTTTTCCGGGAAGTTTCAAGGACACCGCATTTTGTAGAGTTTATACCGTACACATAAATAATGCCGAATGCTATTTTCTGCGGTTGTTACTTCACAAAGTCCGAGGCCCAACGTCTTTCGCCTTTCTGAGGACATTTGATGGCGTGGAGTATCCCACTTACCGCACAGCCTGCGTAGTACGTCACTTTCTCGACGGTGACCAATACTGGGATGACACCCTCGCGGAGGCGAGCGTCAGTGACAGTCCCAGCCGCATGCGTCATCTGTTTGACGTCATCTTGATGTTTTGTGGAGTCGCGAACCCGGTAGCTTTCTGGGAGAAGTATCCCCATCATCTGTCTGAAGATTTTCTACGAGCTTTGAGGCGTGCTACTGGAGACGAAGTCGAAGTAACTGATGACCGCGTGCTGAACACCTGTCTCAGTTCACTTCAAGACGTGGTCATTTCTATCGGCGGCAATCCACTGGTCAAATATTTGTTACCAGCTTCCCAATCATCACCGCATCAAGATCGTGAAAATTGGGAGTATAATGCTGAGACAATTTGAAATGACCACCTCACGAATTTTATGACACCGTCCTTGAAAGCGTTGGGCAAAGCCAGGCTAAAATGTTTTTCTTGGATGCACCTGGTGGAACAGGAAAAACATTTGTTACTACTGGCATACTTGCAGAGGTCAGGAGGCAAGGCAAAATTGTCAACGCTCTAGCGTCGCCGGCAATCGCTGCCACACTGCTTCCGGTTGGCAAGACAGCACATACCATGTTTAAATTTCCCATCGATTTAGAGAGCGCCGTAACACCCGTTTGTGGTGTGTCACGTAACAGTGATAAGGGACACGTGCTCAAGGATTGCTCTCTGATCGTATGGGATGAGCGTACTATGGCCAATAGGAAGGCAGTTGAGGCCATGGACAGAACCCTGCAGGACATCCGCAGGAACGAGCATTTAATGGGTGGTCACAGTTCTGTTCAGTGATGATTCCCGACAAACGCTTCCCGTGGTGACGCGGGGATCGAGGGCTGACGAGGTGAGTCATCATCATCATCATCATCAGCCTTTAACAGTCCACTGCTGGACTAGGCCTCTCCTTTGAAAGGAGGAATCGGCCTACTATACCACGCTGGCCAAACGGATTGGTATAGGGTTTGTATCAAGTTTTCCTTCTCTTACAGTGCTGTTCTCTGCATAATATGCTCCCTCTGTCGGCTCTTACGACACCCATGGGATGATATGGGGTGGTGACATTCCGTATTCTTAATCCGTCACTACACGGACAAGGTGGGTGCTTCGGTGAAATTATCTTTGTTGTGGTCACGAATTCTGGGTTGGGTGGTCACAGTTCGTATGATGCGCTTGACCATTAATATGAGAGCTCAGCTTGGCATCAATGCACGTGCTCAACAATTCTAAGATGTCTTTCTAAGTCTTGACAAAGTCACTCTACCAGAGGAGAGAGGTGGACAGGTGGTGCTTCCAGAGTCTCTCAGTAGAGTTGTATCTAGCCTAGAAACAGCCTATTTTGACGCCCAAAAATGATCTGGCTGTAGCAATTGACGAATGCATTCTCTCGGAAATTGAGGGGAATGAAGTGGTCTACACCTCTATAAACACTGTCGTCGAGCAAGAAAACGCCACACATTATCCCGTGGAATTTCTGAACTCCCTGTCAGCAAGTGAACTTCCAGCGCATACCATCAAGCTGAAGGTCGGTGTCCCGATTATGCTTCTTCGGAACCTATCTCCTCCGAAGTTGTGTAACGTGACCCGCCTGAAAGTCATCTCGCTCCACAGACACACCATTTAGGCGGAAATTCTTACGGGTTGTGGCGTCGGCGAGGCAGTATTTATACCACGCATTCCTCTCATACCTCATAACTTCCGGTTCCCGTTCAAGCGCATACAGTTTCCCGTAAGTGTTTGCTTCGCGATGACCACCAAAAAGTCGCAGAGGCAGACACTGAGGGCAGCGGGTCTCCTGTAAGTCGCTTTCTTCCGCGTCACCAGTCTTGACTCTCTTTACATTTTGGCTGCGGAGAGCCAAACCACTAATGTTCTGTATCGAGAAGTCCTATAAGTATGTATTTTACCCTATTATGTATTCCTTATTTTCTCCATCTGCTTCAGTCACAACTTATGATTTAATTCAGCAGAATCACCATAAAGTCATTTATACAAAGCAGGCTGAAAATCAGCACTTTTTGAAGTTCAATTTTACAAAAGACAGTCTCCCTCTGTTATTACACTTTCTGCAGCTATGAAATATAAAGAAGAAACGGGTAAATAAATTTTATTTTAAAAGGTATAATGGTAGGTATTTATTTAATAGTTAGGTGCTGTATAGCGTTCACGCAGACGACGTCGCGGGCAGCTGCTAGTAAGAAAATATAATTTAGTATGGATTGTATAATATCAATATTTAAATTTTCACATGCCTAAGTATTGCAGGTGAGAAGTCTTGTACCTTTTATTACTATGTATCAACTTGTAATACCATTTCATGTGAATAAATGATTGATTTTGATTCTGATTCTGAAGAGCTAGGTCTATGATTCACATATTATAAGATCCGTTAGTCTCTTATATCCACGCAATTAAGATACCTATTTGGCGTACACAAGGCCTACATCAACATCGTTGTAAACGTTCAAATTGTCAATAAAAAAATTTATAATTCGTTACTCCTAATTTACTTACAAAGCTTTGTAACGTAGTCCCTACTTAGGGTGTGGTTAAATGAGATACGTGGTTAAATGTTACAATTAAAAATCGATTTAATTCATGAAAGAATCTAATACATCCTTTAGCAAATGATTTTACTTAAGAAAAAATACTAAAAAATGCTGTTTAAAGATATATAATCAGGGTCGCGTGATGCGGCGATGGTAAGGAGTCTTGTTGGGGACTCACCTCCGAGGACGTCCAGAAAAAGCAGCTGGTGTACTTAGCTTCTCGGTGTTCAGTCGAATGCAGCCAAAAGAGAAGGCGCGCTCCCAGCGCCTCAGTATTTATAGTAGCTCGAGGTGTGGTGTCTGAGGTGAGGGGCGATGGTGCAGGCGGCCGGGCAGACGGTGTCATCGCGACGTCACAGCGACGTCACACACTCCCCCCATTAGGCCAGAATTTTCCCAGAGGGAAAATTCTGAGGCTGGTAGGCGGCAACTGCATTCCGGGACCCTGAAACAGATGAGTGGTGGTGTCAGTAAGCTAAGCGCAAGCAACTACTAACCCTGGAAGAATAAAAACAAGTATAACCCTCGACCATTCATACGTCACCAAGCATTGAAGGTTCCTATTACCTGACATACATCACATTCAAAAGGCCCACACACAATCATACGTATGAACAAGCCAGCATTCATTCCCGATGCGAGTCGCATTCTTTATAATACACGACGTATGACGAGGTATTATACGTGAGGTTTAGAGTAAATAGCCACCCAGCCTAGGCAACACCTTGCAACCCGGGCTCGATAAGTAAAATTAAATTGAAAATGTATAAGTCCTAAACTAATATTACGATCTAACTATATTACGATACTAACAATATTACGATCAGTTGGCAATAACACAAGCAAATTGCTCATTAACACGCTCGATGCGAATGGCAAGGGCAAATTGTATTCATTTAAAATAAAACCAACAATGATTACGGCGATGGAAAGTTTGAACCGGTGAACACGTGAGTCATCACTGTGCGCTTGGCGCCGACCGCATTCCATTGTCGCGGACAATTATTTAGTTTCTGAACACGATACAAATTTATTAACGGCAAATGCACAATTCGGAGTAAGATGTAATGAATAATATATCACCGCAGGAGACGATCGATGATATAGTATACACTACCATAGCTAAAAAACACAAAAAAAACACAAGCGAGAATCGAACCACAGAACGATCCGACAACAACCTCCTAACCACTGGGCCATAAGGGAAAAAAGTTTTACATTACGACCAGTCATTACTAAAGCTATATGTAACAAGATAATTGGGTACATGATTTAGCTGTAATTGGGAAGTAAAGATTTTATATACTATTTGTAACAAAGTGTTAAGTTATTTTAGTGATTAGATCATTAGTGATGAGCATTAATCATTACATTCTTAAACTTTGTAGTGAGTTAATTTAAGATCTTTTATATGGAAATCACCAAGAGGTTTGCCAAACATATCTGATAGTTTATACACAAGGGGAGATTTTTTTGCCACGATTTAACATTTAATATCGTACTGTTACGTTAATGTTAAATCAATTAAAATTTTTGCTTTTATTCGTTATCATCAATGTCAGATTTATATTAATTTTATTTTTTTATGTTATACAATCATAAATATAGCAAACAAACAGATGGTATGGATGGCCTAAAAGTAAGCAAATACAACCCATGAATACAAGCAACACCAGAGGAGTCACAAGTCAACCCTTTGGGTAGGGCAAAGGAGTAGCAGAAGGAGTCGGGTAAGGCAGAAGGAATAGGGGATGGCGCCTATTTAGTAAAATGCTTAAATACACTAAGTACTTCAAACACTCATAATTGCTAATTGATTTTAAATCTGCTTAAAATATGTCACAAAGTATCAATGGTCTCAAAAACAAATTGTCAACCCACTACAACTAAAGAAACAGCTCATTAAAACATCAATTTTTTGCAAAGCTGCGAATTTATTTACAAAATTCAATATACTGTTGGAAATATTGAGTCGTTAGTCACAAAACCTCATTAGTAAGCTTGAAGAATGATACCCTCCCACTCATTCGTTACTCGATCCAAGTCTGTTTATACTCGGCTAGGGATCAATTAACTTGAATCGAGCTTTACTGATGTTTAGCTAACTCGAATATGATTTGTTTTGGAATCAAGATAAATGAGGCATTGGAAGGGTAGAATAAGTCGTTAAGGTTTTTGGGTGAGGACTAAATGTCGTTGTGTAATAATATTAATACATACATACATACATCACTCATGCCTGTTTTCCGAAGAGGTAGGCAAATACTACGGAACGCTATTTACAATGATCCTGTCATGCATTTGCTTCATTCACTTCCATCGAGTTTCTCATGCATGAGATGCATGCTTTTCTGCTTAGACTACTTCTGATTTGTCGTTTTTTAGAATGTCTCCAAATGTACTGTCTCATTTACATTTGCCTTACATACCTATCTTATTGGTCAGTCTTTCGTCATGTTAACACGACGATAAATTGTCAATACGGTTCGACTAAGACATCGGAAACTGATTATATTAACCGCCATAGTTATTTTTTTCAGTGTATCATTGCCGTAGATATTACTAACGTTATAATGCCACTCGAGAGCTAACTAGCTGTTACTCCAACTCTCACACAACAACTCCAACAAAAAATGTTTGGAACTTTTATATTAAACTTCTATAGACTGTTAGTTATCAGTTTCAACCAGGGCTCTACGCAAACTGTGCAAATAGCGTAGTAGCCTAAGCGTTTGCCTTGCTGTGCCAACAACACCTTATGCCATGCAATAGCTGTTTCGAGTCTGGGTGATATTTGTCTACGTCTATTAATAATCATCAGCCCTTTATACCGTCCCACTGCTGGGCACGGGCCTCTTCTCATAAGGAGGGTAAGGCCATAGACCACCACGCTGACCAAGTGCGGGTCGGCAGACTTCACATGTCTTTCGAGAACATCATGGAGAAATCTCAGACATGCAGGTTTCCTCATGAAGTTTTCCTTCACCGATAAGCAAGCGATAATTAACTATTGAATACGCACTTAACTTCGAAAAGTTTTTGGTGCGTGCCGTGGATTCGAACCTAAAACCCTCTGCGTAGCAGTCTGTCGGTCTCACCACTCGGCTATCACTGCTTCTATTCTTCTATAGTCTATTTTAGATTTGTAAAATTCCCCGCGATACATGATTTATTCCTCAGCCAGGAATTATCTTTATAATATAAACAAAAGCTAGATATCACCTGGCAACCATAAAAACTAGTTCAATCACGAGTGTTCTGATTCTGTTAAATAAAATAGTCTGTGTACTAAGCTTAGAGTAGAGCGCAGTCGCGCTCAAATGCTTAAAATGCCTTACATTCGACTTTCATGGAGATAGAGCAAATCCATTTAATTCTTATGAAGTGTCGAGCAATGTTCTATCGGAACCGCGGTCAGTGTCTACACTCGACGACTTAAGTCCGTTGAACTATTCGTTGCAAAGTCGGTCCGTTCCGTGACATGAAGCTTTTAGCATATGTAACGTTGATGGCAAGATACCCAAATATATTTTAGTGGACATAAAATGTACAGTTTTGTTGCGAATCAATCATGGAATTGTTAGTTACCGTTTTCAAATAGTTGTATTTTTACGTTAGATATGCGTATTTTATTTCTGAGTGTATTCGTATAATGAAAATTGTGCCTAATAAAAATCTCTCGAGGAAGAATAGGGCTGTGGCAAACGTCTCGGTTTGAATTATTTGGTTGTATTCCCTCTTAGTATGTAAATGTTATTTAATACCATAGGTACATACATTGAAATCTACAGTTTACGGATTTTATCGCAATATATTGGTTTCACTTTGCTATTACCTAATAACATTCATCATATCTTCTTTGACAGTATTTCTTCTATCCAGCCTCTCCATGTGACCAAACCATCTTAACATGCTTTTCTCGATGCTTGTCACTACACCTTCTTTTACCCCACACCACTCTCTTATCAAACTATTCTTTACTCTGTCGGTGCTCTTGCAATATAGGTTTAATTATACATACATCTTAGTCTACACAACTGTTATTTAAATATGCAAAGTGCAAGCACATACTGTATTACAAATAAGCTACCCTAACAGTAAGTGGTTGGCGTATCGTGAAGCATGAGTTGCTACCAGCGTTCAGACGATATTTAATTTTCAATACTCTACCAGTTATGTGGCTGAATATATGTATTGAAATAACGAGTTTGTATGGCGTAATGAAAAAGCCTTTTTATTTCTGTACGTCTGTGCGACGCGATAAACTCAAAACCCTCAAAACGGATTTTTATACGGTTTTCGATAATATATAGGGTGATTTCCGGGCAATGGTTAGGTGTATAGTTAACGCGTACAGAGGTCCGAGCGAAATCTAGTTTGAAAAGAAATAAAACCTTATATCTAAGACTAATTAATGGAATACTGTTTCAAGTTTCTTGTTTTACTTTTTTTCCACCGAGATTTATCACACGAAGTTTGACAAAAATAGCAACGTAAGCACACAGAAAAGCTTTTAAAAATTGCGCTATAAAGGATACCTAAAGTTTTCTGAAAAATTGATATAAAAGCCTAAAGTTAGGTTGCGATTTATTATCCAAAACTTTTTAGCGTAAAGAGAAACATCACATAGAAATACTTTTCTATCGACTTGTCTATACCAAAATGGATATTTTTATATGGTATTTCGATAAGTCTGTTACGTGTTGGTTGGACGCAGAGTATTAAGAACGAAACTGTACTTTCGAGTGTCCAGATGCCGCGTAAGCTGATGCCAACTAACAAAAAACGCAAGATAGTGTATCTCGGCCACGTGCTCAGATACGATAAATACGGGCTGCTACAATTGATAATGATGGGCAAGGTGGGGGGAAGACACGCGCTGGACGCAGAAGGAACTCGTGGCTGCGGAACATTTGAGAGTGGACTGGCATTGCCTCCGTAGAGCAGCTTTTCCGGTTGGCTATGGACAGGGAGGAGTACTAAAAACTGACGGCCAACCTTCAGGAATGAAAAGGCACCTGGAGAAGATAAGTCTCAGAAATTAGGACGTGTTCTGCTTGCTAAGATAAAAAAGTTATCTTAACTGTATATTTTTAAATTCTCCTCAATTTCCTTTAATGTTGATTCTAACCGATATGATTATATTTAATAGTAATTTAAATTAACATTTACTTTCCTTAGCTTTTTTTTAACTTGCAATAAGTTAAAAAAAAGCTAAGGAAAGTAATCAATAAAATCAATATACACATGAATTTAAATTATACTAAATATTTTTAATTATACAATTTATTTTATAAGACTTTAATAAAACACACAAAACACTAAATTGTAATAAATTAATGTTATAATACTATGTGTTTCTAGAATAATTATGATATATCAAGTCCAACGGAAAATATTTTTGTAATGAAATTAATCTAAGAAAAAAGATCATGTCAGCATAATCATCAAAAATCTATACATATAATAAAATGATAGGAAAGTCAAAACTGTACATTGAATATTTTTTTTAAAGAATACTTGGGGTGTGATCTACAATCGATACCGAAGCCAAAAATATAGTTTTTAGAATTTTTGTCTGTTTGTCTGTTTATCTGTTTGTCCTTATGTCCGGGCTAAACTCAAAAAGTACTGCATGGATTTAATTCAAATTTGGCACAAATATTATTAAAAAGTCGGGTCACCATATAGGCTACATATTATTACGCTATAACCTACGGGGAACGAGCAGAGAACCTTTATTTCTTGAACGTATTCTGTAACAACGTGTAATGTAACAATGCATATTTTAATGTTGTTATTATGTTAACTATGCTATAATCTAGCTTCACACTATAAAAATCACGCAATATAAGTAACTTAGGCTGATAAACATAATTAATTTAATATAAGTAGAATCAAGACAATTTTAATGCAGCGCCATCTAAGAGAGTTCAAAAACATCAAGTCGAATTACATCTGTAAGCCCATTTTGGATATAAATAATTTAATTTGAACACGTTGGCGACGTTAATAGTTGTTTTCAAAAGTCATAGATGGAGTTGCACATTTTCTTCTTAAAATTGTATTGTTAATTCGTTTCAGAGATTTAATTAATTAACTACACCATCGCCACACTTGATTGATTACATCATTTCTGTCCGAATGAATAGTAATAGATTTAGTACAAAAAAAAAACATTTTGGTCATATTGGTGTAATTATGGCTTCTTAATTAATATATTTACAAGTCGCATATAAACTTGCTTTAAATTGTCTTTCGGGATATACATATACCACGTACCTTTGTTTGGATTAACTATATATAAACATCAGTAAGATGAGGAACTAGCTAGATCTTATTTACTCACACACAGCCATTTATTTATTGTAACGTCTGAAGCAGTTTGGCAGATACTGGTGTTCTCTATACAGTCATGCATTTACACGTCCACCTAGAGAACGGTCAACGCATATATTTTGATCCCGACGGCGTTGCTGAGCACTTGGAAAAGCCGCGTCAAACAAGTCTCTTGGCGTTTTACAGGCTCTGTAAAATCGACCAGTTTGGGAGGTCCCTTACGTATGACGAGATGCCTTCATATAACACGTACGACAAGCAAAAGGGTGTATTTAACCGACGTTGACAAGGAGGTGCTGTGGAAGGTTTTCCGGGAAGTTTCAAGGACACCGCATTTTGTAGAGTTTATACCGTACACATAAATAATGCCGAATGCTATTTTCTGCGGTTGTTACTTCACAAAGTCCGAGGCCCAACGTCTTTCGCCTTTCTGAGGACATTTGATGGCGTGGAGTATCCCACTTACCGCACAGCCTGCGTAGTACGTCACTTTCTCGACGGTGACCAATACTGGGATGACACCCTCGCGGAGGCGAGCGTCAGTGACAGTCCCAGCCGCATGCGTCATCTGTTTGACGTCATCTTGATGTTTTGTGGAGTCGCGAACCCGGTAGCTTTCTGGGAGAAGTATCCCCATCATCTGTCTGAAGATTTTCTACGAGCTTTGAGGCGTGCTACTGGAGACGAAGTCGAAGTAACTGATGACCGCGTGCTGAACACCTGTCTCAGTTCACTTCAAGACGTGGTCATTTCTATCGGCGGCAATCCACTGGTCAAATATTTGTTACCAGCTTCCCAATCATCACCGCATCAAGATCGTGAAAATTGGGAGTATAATGCTGAGACAATTTGAAATGACCACCTCACGAATTTTATGACACCGTCCTTGAAAGCGTTGGGCAAAGCCAGGCTAAAATGTTTTTCTTGGATGCACCTGGTGGAACAGGAAAAACATTTGTTACTACTGGCATACTTGCAGAGGTCAGCAGGCAAGGCAAAATTGTCAACGCTCTAGCGTCGCCGGCAATCGCTGCCACACTGCTTCCGGGTGGCAAGACAGCACATACCATGTTTAAATTTCCCATCGATTTAGAGAGCGCCGTAACACCCGTTTGTGGTGTGTCACGTAACAGTGATAAGGGACACGTGCTCAAGGATTGCTCTCTGATCGTATGGGATAAGCGTACTATGGCCAATAGGAAGGCAGTTGAGGCCATGGACAGAACCCTGCAGGACATCCGCAGGAACGAGCATTTAATGGGTGGTCACAGTTCTGTTCAGTGATGATTCCCGACAAACGCTTCCCGTGGTGACGCGGGGATCGAGGGCTGACGAGGTGAGTCATCATCATCATCATCATCAGCCTTTAACAGTCCACTGCTGGACTAGGCCTCTCCTTTGAAAGGAGGAATCGGCCTACTATACCACGCTGGCCAAACGGATTGGTATAGGGTTTGTATCAAGTTTTCCTTCTCTTACAGTGCTGTTCTCTGCATAATATGCTCCCTCTGTCGGCTCTTACGACACCCATGGGATGATATGGGGTGGTGACATTCCGTATTCTTAATCCGTCACTACACGGACAAGGTGGGTGCTTCGGTGAAATTATCTTTGTTGTGGTCACGAATTCTGGGTTGGGTGGTCACAGTTCGTATGATGCGCTTGACCATTAATATGAGAGCTCAGCTTGGCATCAATGCACGTGCTCAACAATTCTAAGATGTCTTTCTAAGTCTTGACAAAGTCACTCTACCAGAGGAGAGAGGTGGACAGGTGGTGCTTCCAGAGTCTCTCAGTAGAGTTGTATCCAGCCTAGAAACAGCCTATTTTGACGCCCAAAAATGATCTGGCTGTAGCAATTGACGAATGCATTCTCTCGGAAATTGAGGGGAATGAAGTGGTCTACACCTCTATAAACACTGTCGTCGAGCAAGAAAACGCCACACATTATCCCGTGGAATTTCTGAACTCCCTGTCAGCAAGTGAACTTCCAGCGCATACCATCAAGCTGAAGGTCGGTGTCCCGATTATGCTTCTTCGGAACCTATCTCCTCCGAAGTTGTGTAACGTGACCCGCCTGAAAGTCATCTCGCTCCACAGACACACCATTTAGGCGGAAATTCTTACGGGTTGTGGCGTCGGCGAGGCAGTATTTATACCACGCATTCCTCTCATACCTCATAACTTCCGGTTCCCGTTCAAGCGCATACAGTTTCCCGTAAGTGTTTGCTTCGCGATGACCACCAAAAAGTCGCAGAGGCAGACACTGAGGGCAGCGGGTCTCCTGTAAGTCGCTTTCTTCCGCGTCACCAGTCTTGACTCTCTTTACATTTTGGCTGCGGAGAGCCAAACCACTAATGTTCTGTATCGAGAAGTCCTATAAGTATGTATTTTACCCTATTATGTATTCCTTATTTTCTCCATCTGCTTCAGTCACAACTTATGATTTAATTCAGCAGAATCACCATAAAGTCATTTATACAAAGCAGGCTGAAAATCAGCACTTTTTGAAGTTCAATTTTACAAAAGACAGTCTCCCTCTGTTATTACACTTTCTGCAGCTATGAAATATAAAGAAGAAACGGGTAAATAAATTTTATTTTAAAAGGTATAATGGTAGGTATTTATTTAATAGTTAGGTGCTGTATAGCGTTCACGCAGACGACGTCGCGGGCAGCTGCTAGTAAGAAAATATAATTTAGTATGGATTGTATAATATCAATATTTAAATTTTCACATGCCTAAGTATTGCAGGTGAGAAGTCTTGTACCTTTTATTACTATGTATCAACTTGTAATACCATTTCATGTGAATAAATGATTGATTTTGATTCTGATTCTGAAGAGCTAGGTCTATGATTCACATATTTTAAGATCCGTTAGTCTCTTATATCCACGCAATTAAGATACCTATTTGGCGTACACAAGGCCTACATCAACATCGTTGTAAACGTTCAAATTGTCAATAAAAAAATTTATAATTCGTTACTCCTAATTTACTTACAAAGCTTTGTAACGTAGTCCCTACTTAGGGTGTGGTTAAATGAGATACGTGGTTAAATGTTACAATTAAAAATCGATTTAATTCATGAAAGAATCTAATACATCCTTTAGCAAATGATTTTACTTAAGAAAAAATACTAAAAAATGCTGTTTAAAGATATATAATCAGGGTCGCGTGATGCGGCGATGGTAAGGAGTCTTGTTGGGGACTCACCTCCGAGGACGTCCAGAAAAAGCAGCTGGTGTACTTAGCTTCTCGGTGTTCAGTCGAATGCAGCCAAAAGAGAAGGCGCGCTCCCAGCGCCTCAGTATTTATAGTAGCTCGAGGTGTGGTGTCTGAGGTGAGGGGCGATGGTGCAGGCGGCCGGGCAGACGGTGTCATCGCGACGTCACAGCGACGTCACACACTCCCCCCATTAGGCCAGAATTTTCCCAGAGGGAAAATTCTGAGGCTGGTAGGCGGCAACTGCATTCCGGGACCCTGAAACAGATGAGTGGTGGTGTCAGTAAGCTAAGCGCAAGCAACTACTAACCCTGGAAGAAAAAAAACAAGTATAACCCTCGACCATTCATACGTCACCAAGCATTGAACGTTCCTATTACCTGACATACATCACATTCAAAAGGCCCACACACAATCATACGTATGAACAAGCCAGCATTCATTCCCGATGCGAGTCGCATTCTTTATAATACACGACGTATGACGAGGTATTATACGTGAGGTTTAGAGTAAATAGCCACCCAGCCTAGGCAACACCTTGCAACCCGGGCTCGATAAGTAAAATTAAATTGAAAATGTATAAGTCCTAAACTAATATTACGATCTAACTATATTACGATACTAACAATATTACGATCAGTTGGCAATAACACAAGCAAATTGCTCATTAACACGCTCGATGCGAATGGCAAGGGCAAATTGTATTCATTTAAAATAAAACCAACAATGATTACGGCGATGGAAAGTTTGAACCGGTGAACACGTGAGTCATCACTGTGCGCTTGGCGCCGACCGCATTCCATTGTCGCGGACAATTATTTAGTTTCTGAACACGATACAAATTTATTAACGGCAAATGCACAATTCGGAGTAAGATGTAATGAATAATATATCACCGCAGGAGACGATCGATGATATAGTATACACTACCATAGCTAAAAAACACAAAAAAAACACAAGCGAGAATCGAACCACAGAACGATCCGACAACAACCTCCTAACCACTGGGCCATAAGGGAAAAAAGTTTTACATTACGACCAGTCATTACTAAAGCTATATGTAACAAGATAATTGGGTACATGATTTAGCTGTAATTGGGAAGTAAAGATTTTATATACTATTTGTAACAAAGTGTTAAGTTATTTTAGTGATTAGATCATTAGTGATGAGCATTAATCATTACATTCTTAAACTTTGTAGTGAGTTAATTTAAGATCTTTTATATGGAAATCACCAAGAGGTTTGCCAAACATATCTGATAGTTTATACACAAGGGGAGATTTTTTTGCCACGATTTAACATTTAATATCGTACTGTTACGTTAATGTTAAATCAATTAAAATTTTTGCTTTTATTCGTTATCATCAATGTCAGATTTATATTAATTTTATTTTTTTATGTTATACAATCATAAATATAGCAAACAAACAGATGGTATGGATAGCCTAAAAGTAAGCAAATACAACCCATGAATACAAGCAACACCAGAGGAGTCACAAGTCAACCCTTTGGGTAGGGCAAAGGAGTAGCAGAAGGAGTCGGGTAAGGCAGAAGGAATAGGGGATGGCGCCTATTTAGTAAAATGCTTAAATACACTAAGTACTTCAAACACTCATAATTGCTAATTGATTTTAAATCTGCTTAAAATATGTCACAAAGTATCAATGGTCTCAAAAACAAATTGTCAACCCACTACAACTAAAGAAACAGCTCATTAAAACATCAATTTTTTGCAAAGCTGCGAATTTATTTACAAAATTCAATATACTGTTGGAAATATTGAGTCGTTAGTCACAAAACCTCATTAGTAAGCTTGAAGAATGATACCCTCCCACTCATTCGTTACTCGATCCAAGTCTGTTTATACTCGGCTAGGGATCAATTAACTTGAATCGAGCTTTACTGATGTTTAGCTAACTCGAATATGATTTGTTTTGGAATCAAGATAAATGAGGCATTGGAAGGGTAGAATAAGTCGTTAAGGTTTTTGGGTGAGGACTAAATGTCGTTGTGTAATAATATTAATACATACATACATACATCACTCATGCCTGTTTTCCGAAGAGGTAGGCAAATACTACGGAACGCTATTTGCAATGATCCTGTCATGCATTTGCTTCATTCACTTCCATCGAGTTTCTCATGCATGAGATGCATGCTTTTCTGCTTAGACTACTTCTGATTTGTCGTTTTTTAGAATGTCTCCAAATGTACTGTCTCATTTACATTTGCCTTACATACCTATCTTATTGGTCAGTCTTTCGTCATGTTAACACGACGATAAATTGTCAATACGGTTCGACTAAGACATCGGAAACTGATTATATTAACCGCCATAGTTATTTTTTTCAGTGTATCATTGCCGTAGATATTACTAACGTTATAATGCCACTCGAGAGCTAACTAGCTGTTACTCCAACTCTCACACAACAACTCCAACAAAAAATGTTTGGAACTTTTATATTAAACTTCTATAGACTGTTAGTTATCAGTTTCAACCAGGGCTCTACGCAAACTGTGCAAATAGCGTAGTAGCCTAAGCGTTTGCCTTGCTGTGCCAACAACACCTTATGCCATGCAATAGCTGTTTCGAGTCTGGGTGATATTTGTCTACGTCTATTAATAATCATCAGCCCTTTATACCGTCCCACTGCTGGGCACGGGCCTCTTCTCATAAGGAGGGTAAGGCCATAGACCACCACGCTGACCAAGTGCGGGTCGGCAGACTTCACATGTCTTTCGAGAACATCATGGAGAAATCTCAGACATGCAGGTTTCCTCACGAAGTTTTCCTTCACCGATAAGCAAGCGATAATTAACTATTGAATACGCACTTAACTTCGAAAAGTTTTTGGTGCGTGCCGTGGAGTCGAACCTAAAACCCTCTGCGTAGCAGTCTGTCGGTCTCACCACTCGGCTATCACTGCTTCTATTCTTCTATCGTCTATTTTAGATTTGTAAAATTCCCCGCGATACATGATTTATTCCTCAGCCAGGAATTATCTTTATAATATAAACAAAAGCTAGATACCACCTGGCAAACATAAAAACTAGTTCAATCACGAGTGTTCTGATTCTGTTAAATAAAATAGTCTGTGTACTAAGCTTAGAGTAGAGCGCAGTCGCGCTCAAATGCTTAAAATGCCTTACATTCGACTTTCATGGAGATAGAGCAAATCCATTTAATTCTTATGAAGTGTCGAGCAATGTTCTATCGGAACCGCGGTCAGTGTCTACACTCGACGACTTAAGTCCGTTGAACTATTCGTTGCAAAGTCGGTCCGTTCCGTGACATGAAGCTTTTAGCATATGTAACGTTGATGGCAAGATACCCAAATATATTTTAGTGGACATAAAATGTACAGTTTTGTTGCGAATCAATCATGGAATTGTTAGTTACCGTTTTCAAATAGTTGTATTTTTACGTTAGATATGCGTATTTTATTTCTGAGTGTATTCGTATAATGAAAATTGTGCCTAATAAAAATCTCTCGAGGAAGAATAGGGCTGTGGCAAACGTCTCGGTTTGAATTATTTGGTTGTATTCCCTCTTAGTATGTAAATGTTATTTAATACCATAGGTACATACATTGAAATCTACAGTTTACGGATTTTATCGCAATATATTGGTTTCACTTTGCTATTACCTAATAACATTCATCATATCTTCTTTGACAGTATTTCTTCTATCCAGCCTCTCCATGTGACCAAACCATCTTAACATGCTTTTCTCGATGCTTGTCACTACACCTTCTTTTACCCCACACCACTCTCTTATCAAACTATTCTTTACTCTGTCGGTGCTCTTGCAATATAGGTTTAATTATACATACATCTTAGTCTACACAACTGTTATTTAAATATGCAAAGTGCAAGCACATACTGTATTACAAATAAGCTACCCTAACAGTAAGTGGTTGGCGTATCGTGAAGCATGAGTTGCTACCAGCGTTCAGACGATATTTAATTTTCAATACTCTACCAGTTATGTGGCTGAATATATGTATTGAAATAACGAGTTTGTATGGCGTAATGAAAAAGCCTTTTTATTTCTGTACGTCTGTGCGACGCGATAAACTCAAAACCCTCAAAACGGATTTTTATACGGTTTTCGATAATATATAGGGTGATTTCCGGGCAATGGTTAGGTGTATAGTTAACGCGTACAGAGGTCCGAGCGAAATCTAGTTTGAAAAGAAATAAAACCTTATATCTAAGACTAATTAATGGAATACTGTTTCAAGTTTCTTGTTTTACTTTTTTTCCACCGAGATTTATCACACGAAGTTTGACAAAAATAGCAACGTAAGCACACAGAAAAGCTTTTGAAAATTGCGCTATAAAGGATACCTAAAGTTTTCTGAAAAATTGATATAAAAGCCTAAATTTAGGTTGCGATTTATTATCCAAAACTTTTTAGCGTAAAGAGAAACATCACATAGAAATACTTTTCTATCGACTTGTCTATACCAAAATGGATATTTTATATGGTATTTCGATAAGTCTGTTACGTGTTGGTTGGACGCAGAGTATTAAGAACGAAACTGTACTTCCGAGTGTCCAGATGCCGCGTAAGCTGATGCCAACTAACAAAAAACGCAAGATAGTGTATCTCGGCCACGTGCTCAGATACGATAAATACGGGCTGCTACAATTGATAATGATGGGCAAGGTGGGGGGAAGACACGCGCTGGACGCAGAAGGAACTCGTGGCTGCGGAACATTTGAGAGTGGACTGGCATTGCCTCCGTAGAGCAGCTTTTCCGGTTGGCTATGGACAGGGAGGAGTACTAAAAACTGACGGCCAACCTTCAGGAATGAAAAGGCACCTGGAGAAGATAAGTCTCAGAAATTAGGACGTGTTCAGCTTGCTAAGATAAAAAAGTTATCTTAACTGTATATTTTTAAATTCTCCTCAATTTCCTTTAAAGTTGATTCTTACCGATATGATTATATTTAATAGTAATTTAAATTAACATTTACTTTCCTTAGCTTTTTTTTAACTTGCAATAAGTTAAAAAAAGCTAAGGAAAGTAATCAATAAAATCAATATACACATGAATTTAAATTATACTAAATATTTTTAATTATACAATTTATTTTATAAGACTTTAATAAAACACACAAAACACTAAATTGTAATAAATTAATGTTATAATACTATGTGTTTCTAGAATAATTATGATATATCAAGTCCAACGGAAAATATTTTTGTAATGAAATTAATCTAAGAAAAAAGATCATGTCAGCATAATCATCAAAAATCTATACATATAATAAAATGATAGGAAAGTCAAAACTGTACATTGAATATTTTTTTTAAAGAATACTTGGGGTGTGATCTACAATCGATACCGAAGCCAAAAATATAGTTTTTAGAATTTTTGTCTGTTTGTCTGTTTATCTGTTTGTCCTTATGTCCGGGCTAAACTCAAAAAGTACTGCATGGATTTAATTCAAATTTGGCACAAATATTATTAAAAAGTCGGGTCACCATATAGGCTACATATTATTACGCTATAACCTACGGGGAACGAGCAGAGAACCTTTATTTCTTGAACGTATTCTGTAACAACGTGTAATGTAACAATGCATATTTTAATGTTGTTATTATGTTAACTATGCTATAATCTAGCTTCACACTATAAAAATCACGCAATATAAGTAACTTAGGCTGATAAACATAATTAATTTAATATAAGTAGAATCAAGACAATTTTAATGCAGCGCCATCTAAGAGAGTTCAAAAACATCAAGTCGAATTACATCTGTAAGCCCATTTTGGATATAAATAATTTAATTTGAACACGTTGGCGACGTTAATAGTTGTTTTCAAAAGTCATAGATGGAGTTGCACATTTTCTTCTTAAAATTGTATTGTTAATTCGTTTCAGAGATTTAATTAATTAACTACACCATCGCCACACTTGATTGATTACATCATTTCTGTCCGAATGAATAGTAATAGATTTAGTACAAAAAAAAAAACATTTTGGTCATATTGGTGTAATTATGGCTTCTTAATTAATATATTTACAAGTCGCATATAAACATGCTTTAAATTGTCTTTCGGGATATACATATACCACGTACCTTTGTTTGGATTAACTATATAAACATCAGTAAGATGTGGAACTAGCTAGATCTTATTTACTCATACACAGCCATTTATTTATTGTAACGTCTGAAGCAGTTTGGCAGATACTGGTGTTCTCTATACAGTCATGCATTTACACGTCCACCTAGAGAACGGTCAACGCATATATTTTGATCCCGACGGCGTTGCTGAGCACTTGGAAAAGCCGCGTCAAACAAGTCTCTTGGCGTTTTACAGGCTCTGTAAAATCGACCAGTTTGGGAGGTCCCTTACGTATGACGAGATGCCTTCATATAACACGTACGACAAGCAAAAGGGTGTATTTAACCGACGTTGACAAGGAGGTGCTGTGGAAAGTTTTCCGGGAAGTTTCAAGGACACCGCATTTTGTAGAGTTTATACCGTACACATAAATAATGCCGAATGCTATTTTCTGCGGTTGTTACTTCACAAAGTCCGAGGCCCAACGTCTTTCGCCTTTCTGAGGACATTTGATGGCGTGGAGTATCCCACTTACCGCACAGCCTGCGTAGTACGTCACTTTCTCGACGGTGACCAATACTGGGATGACACCCTCGCGGAGGCGAGCGTCAGTGACAGTCCCAGCCGCATGCGTCATCTGTTTGACGTCATCTTGATGTTTTGTGGAGTCGCGAACCCGGTAGCTTTCTGGGAGAAGTATCCCCATCATCTGTCTGAAGATTTTCTACGAGCTTTGAGGCGTGCTACTGGAGACGAAGTCGAAGTAACTGATGACCGCGTGCTGAACACCTGTCTCAGTTCACTTCAAGACGTGGTCATTTCTATCGGCGGCAATCCACTGGTCAAATATTTGTTACCAGCTTCCCAATCATCACCGCATCAAGATCGTGAAAATTGGGAGTATAATGCTGAGACAATTTGAAATGACCACCTCACGAATTTTATGACACCGTCCTTGAAAGCGTTGGGCAAAGCCAGGCTAAAATGTTTTTCTTGGATGCACCTGGTGGAACAGGAAAAACATTTGTTACTACTGGCATACTTGCAGAGGTCAGGAGGCAAGGCAAAATTGTCAACGCTCTAGCGTCGCCGGCAATCGCTGCCACACTGCTTCCGGTTGGCAAGACAGCACATACCATGTTTAAATTTCCCATCGATTTAGAGAGCGCCGTAACACCCGTTTGTGGTGTGTCACGTAACAGTGATAAGGGACACGTGCTCAAGGATTGCTCTCTGATCGTATGGGATGAGCGTACTATGGCCAATAGGAAGGCAGTTGAGGCCATGGACAGAACCCTGCAGGACATCCGCAGGAACGAGCATTTAATGGGTGGTCACAGTTCTGTTCAGTGATGATTCCCGACAAACGCTTCCCGTGGTGACGCGGGGATCGAGGGCTGACGAGGTGAGTCATCATCATCATCATCATCAGCCTTTAACAGTCCACTGCTGGACTAGGCCTCTCCTTTGAAAGGAGGAATCGGCCTACTATACCACGCTGGCCAAACGGATTGGTATAGGGTTTGTATCAAGTTTTCCTTCTCTTACAGTGCTGTTCTCTGCATAATATGCTCCCTCTGTCGGCTCTTACGACACCCATGGGATGATATGGGGTGGTGACATTCCGTATTCTTAATCCGTCACTACACGGACAAGGTGGGTGCTTCGGTGAAATTATCTTTGTTGTGGTCACGAATTCTGGGTTGGGTGGTCACAGTTCGTATGATGCGCTTGACCATTAATATGAGAGCTCAGCTTGGCATCAATGCACGTGCTCAACAATTCTAAGATGTCTTTCTAAGTCTTGACAAAGTCACTCTACCAGAGGAGAGAGGTGGACAGGTGGTGCTTCCAGAGTCTCTCAGTAGAGTTGTATCTAGCCTAGAAACAGCCTATTTTGACGCCCAAAAATGATCTGGCTGTAGCAATTGACGAATGCATTCTCTCGGAAATTGAGGGGAATGAAGTGGTCTACACCTCTATAAACACTGTCGTCGAGCAAGAAAACGCCACACATTATCCCGTGGAATTTCTGAACTCCCTGTCAGCAAGTGAACTTCCAGCGCATACCATCAAGCTGAAGGTCGGTGTCCCGATTATGCTTCTTCGGAACCTATCTCCTCCGAAGTTGTGTAACGTGACCCGCCTGAAAGTCATCTCGCTCCACAGACACACCATTTAGGCGGAAATTCTTACGGGTTGTGGCGTCGGCGAGGCAGTATTTATACCACGCATTCCTCTCATACCTCATAACTTCCGGTTCCCGTTCAAGCGCATACAGTTTCCCGTAAGTGTTTGCTTCGCGATGACCACCAAAAAGTCGCAGAGGCAGACACTGAGGGCAGCGGGTCTCCTGTAAGTCGCTTTCTTCCGCGTCACCAGTCTTGACTCTCTTTACATTTTGGCTGCGGAGAGCCAAACCACTAATGTTCTGTATCGAGAAGTCCTATAAGTATGTATTTTACCCTATTATGTATTCCTTATTTTCTCCATCTGCTTCAGTCACAACTTATGATTTAATTCAGCAGAATCACCATAAAGTCATTTATACAAAGCAGGCTGAAAATCAGCACTTTTTGAAGTTCAATTTTACAAAAGACAGTCTCCCTCTGTTATTACACTTTCTGCAGCTATGAAATATAAAGAAGAAACGGGTAAATAAATTTTATTTTAAAAGGTATAATGGTAGGTATTTATTTAATAGTTAGGTGCTGTATAGCGTTCACGCAGACGACGTCGCGGGCAGCTGCTAGTAAGAAAATATAATTTAGTATGGATTGTATAATATCAATATTTAAATTTTCACATGCCTAAGTATTGCAGGTGAGAAGTCTTGTACCTTTTATTACTATGTATCAACTTGTAATACCATTTCATGTGAATAAATGATTGATTTTGATTCTGATTCTGAAGAGCTAGGTCTATGATTCACATATTATAAGATCCGTTAGTCTCTTATATCCACGCAATTAAGATACCTATTTGGCGTACACAAGGCCTACATCAACATCGTTGTAAACGTTCAAATTGTCAATAAAAAAATTTATAATTCGTTACTCCTAATTTACTTACAAAGCTTTGTAACGTAGTCCCTACTTAGGGTGTGGTTAAATGAGATACGTGGTTAAATGTTACAATTAAAAATCGATTTAATTCATGAAAGAATCTAATACATCCTTTAGCAAATGATTTTACTTAAGAAAAAATACTAAAAAATGCTGTTTAAAGATATATAATCAGGGTCGCGTGATGCGGCGATGGTAAGGAGTCTTGTTGGGGACTCACCTCCGAGGACGTCCAGAAAAAGCAGCTGGTGTACTTAGCTTCTCGGTGTTCAGTCGAATGCAGCCAAAAGAGAAGGCGCGCTCCCAGCGCCTCAGTATTTATAGTAGCTCGAGGTGTGGTGTCTGAGGTGAGGGGCGATGGTGCAGGCGGCCGGGCAGACGGTGTCATCGCGACGTCACAGCGACGTCACACACTCCCCCCATTAGGCCAGAATTTTCCCAGAGGGAAAATTCTGAGGCTGGTAGGCGGCAACTGCATTCCGGGACCCTGAAACAGATGAGTGGTGGTGTCAGTAAGCTAAGCGCAAGCAACTACTAACCCTGGAAGAATAAAAACAAGTATAACCCTCGACCATTCATACGTCACCAAGCATTGAAGGTTCCTATTACCTGACATACATCACATTCAAAAGGCCCACACACAATCATACGTATGAACAAGCCAGCATTCATTCCCGATGCGAGTCGCATTCTTTATAATACACGACGTATGACGAGGTATTATACGTGAGGTTTAGAGTAAATAGCCACCCAGCCTAGGCAACACCTTGCAACCCGGGCTCGATAAGTAAAATTAAATTGAAAATGTATAAGTCCTAAACTAATATTACGATCTAACTATATTACGATACTAACAATATTACGATCAGTTGGCAATAACACAAGCAAATTGCTCATTAACACGCTCGATGCGAATGGCAAGGGCAAATTGTATTCATTTAAAATAAAACCAACAATGATTACGGCGATGGAAAGTTTGAACCGGTGAACACGTGAGTCATCACTGTGCGCTTGGCGCCGACCGCATTCCATTGTCGCGGACAATTATTTAGTTTCTGAACACGATACAAATTTATTAACGGCAAATGCACAATTCGGAGTAAGATGTAATGAATAATATATCACCGCAGGAGACGATCGATGATATAGTATACACTACCATAGCTAAAAAACACAAAAAAAACACAAGCGAGAATCGAACCACAGAACGATCCGACAACAACCTCCTAACCACTGGGCCATAAGGGAAAAAAGTTTTACATTACGACCAGTCATTACTAAAGCTATATGTAACAAGATAATTGGGTACATGATTTAGCTGTAATTGGGAAGTAAAGATTTTATATACTATTTGTAACAAAGTGTTAAGTTATTTTAGTGATTAGATCATTAGTGATGAGCATTAATCATTACATTCTTAAACTTTGTAGTGAGTTAATTTAAGATCTTTTATATGGAAATCACCAAGAGGTTTGCCAAACATATCTGATAGTTTATACACAAGGGGAGATTTTTTTGCCACGATTTAACATTTAATATCGTACTGTTACGTTAATGTTAAATCAATTAAAATTTTTGCTTTTATTCGTTATCATCAATGTCAGATTTATATTAATTTTATTTTTTTATGTTATACAATCATAAATATAGCAAACAAACAGATGGTATGGATGGCCTAAAAGTAAGCAAATACAACCCATGAATACAAGCAACACCAGAGGAGTCACAAGTCAACCCTTTGGGTAGGGCAAAGGAGTAGCAGAAGGAGTCGGGTAAGGCAGAAGGAATAGGGGATGGCGCCTATTTAGTAAAATGCTTAAATACACTAAGTACTTCAAACACTCATAATTGCTAATTGATTTTAAATCTGCTTAAAATATGTCACAAAGTATCAATGGTCTCAAAAACAAATTGTCAACCCACTACAACTAAAGAAACAGCTCATTAAAACATCAATTTTTTGCAAAGCTGCGAATTTATTTACAAAATTCAATATACTGTTGGAAATATTGAGTCGTTAGTCACAAAACCTCATTAGTAAGCTTGAAGAATGATACCCTCCCACTCATTCGTTACTCGATCCAAGTCTGTTTATACTCGGCTAGGGATCAATTAACTTGAATCGAGCTTTACTGATGTTTAGCTAACTCGAATATGATTTGTTTTGGAATCAAGATAAATGAGGCATTGGAAGGGTAGAATAAGTCGTTAAGGTTTTTGGGTGAGGACTAAATGTCGTTGTGTAATAATATTAATACATACATACATACATCACTCATGCCTGTTTTCCGAAGAGGTAGGCAAATACTACGGAACGCTATTTACAATGATCCTGTCATGCATTTGCTTCATTCACTTCCATCGAGTTTCTCATGCATGAGATGCATGCTTTTCTGCTTAGACTACTTCTGATTTGTCGTTTTTTAGAATGTCTCCAAATGTACTGTCTCATTTACATTTGCCTTACATACCTATCTTATTGGTCAGTCTTTCGTCATGTTAACACGACGATAAATTGTCAATACGGTTCGACTAAGACATCGGAAACTGATTATATTAACCGCCATAGTTATTTTTTTCAGTGTATCATTGCCGTAGATATTACTAACGTTATAATGCCACTCGAGAGCTAACTAGCTGTTACTCCAACTCTCACACAACAACTCCAACAAAAAATGTTTGGAACTTTTATATTAAACTTCTATAGACTGTTAGTTATCAGTTTCAACCAGGGCTCTACGCAAACTGTGCAAATAGCGTAGTAGCCTAAGCGTTTGCCTTGCTGTGCCAACAACACCTTATGCCATGCAATAGCTGTTTCGAGTCTGGGTGATATTTGTCTACGTCTATTAATAATCATCAGCCCTTTATACCGTCCCACTGCTGGGCACGGGCCTCTTCTCATAAGGAGGGTAAGGCCATAGACCACCACGCTGACCAAGTGCGGGTCGGCAGACTTCACATGTCTTTCGAGAACATCATGGAGAAATCTCAGACATGCAGGTTTCCTCATGAAGTTTTCCTTCACCGATAAGCAAGCGATAATTAACTATTGAATACGCACTTAACTTCGAAAAGTTTTTGGTGCGTGCCGTGGATTCGAACCTAAAACCCTCTGCGTAGCAGTCTGTCGGTCTCACCACTCGGCTATCACTGCTTCTATTCTTCTATAGTCTATTTTAGATTTGTAAAATTCCCCGCGATACATGATTTATTCCTCAGCCAGGAATTATCTTTATAATATAAACAAAAGCTAGATATCACCTGGCAACCATAAAAACTAGTTCAATCACGAGTGTTCTGATTCTGTTAAATAAAATAGTCTGTGTACTAAGCTTAGAGTAGAGCGCAGTCGCGCTCAAATGCTTAAAATGCCTTACATTCGACTTTCATGGAGATAGAGCAAATCCATTTAATTCTTATGAAGTGTCGAGCAATGTTCTATCGGAACCGCGGTCAGTGTCTACACTCGACGACTTAAGTCCGTTGAACTATTCGTTGCAAAGTCGGTCCGTTCCGTGACATGAAGCTTTTAGCATATGTAACGTTGATGGCAAGATACCCAAATATATTTTAGTGGACATAAAATGTACAGTTTTGTTGCGAATCAATCATGGAATTGTTAGTTACCGTTTTCAAATAGTTGTATTTTTACGTTAGATATGCGTATTTTATTTCTGAGTGTATTCGTATAATGAAAATTGTGCCTAATAAAAATCTCTCGAGGAAGAATAGGGCTGTGGCAAACGTCTCGGTTTGAATTATTTGGTTGTATTCCCTCTTAGTATGTAAATGTTATTTAATACCATAGGTACATACATTGAAATCTACAGTTTACGGATTTTATCGCAATATATTGGTTTCACTTTGCTATTACCTAATAACATTCATCATATCTTCTTTGACAGTATTTCTTCTATCCAGCCTCTCCATGTGACCAAACCATCTTAACATGCTTTTCTCGATGCTTGTCACTACACCTTCTTTTACCCCACACCACTCTCTTATCAAACTATTCTTTACTCTGTCGGTGCTCTTGCAATATAGGTTTAATTATACATACATCTTAGTCTACACAACTGTTATTTAAATATGCAAAGTGCAAGCACATACTGTATTACAAATAAGCTACCCTAACAGTAAGTGGTTGGCGTATCGTGAAGCATGAGTTGCTACCAGCGTTCTGACGATATTTAATTTTCAATACTCTACCAGTTATGTGGCTGAATATATATATTGAAATAACGAGTTTGTATGGCGTAATGAAAAAGCCTTTTTATTTCTGTACGTCTGTGCGACGCGATAAACTCAAAACCCTCAAAACGGATTTTTATACGGTTTTCGATAATATATAGGGTGATTTCCGGGCAATGGTTAGGTGTATAGTTAACGCGTGCAGAGGTCCGAGCGAAATCTAGTTTGAAAAGAAATAAAACCTTATATCTAAGACTAATTAATGGAATACTGTTTCAAGTTTCTTGTTTTACTTTTTTTCCACCGAGATTTATCACACGAAGTTTGACAAAAATAGCAACGTAAGCACACAGAAAAGCTTTTGAAAATTGCGCTATAAAGGATACCTAAAGTTTTCTGAAAAATTGATATAAAAGCCTAAATTTAGGTTGCGATTTATTATCCAAAACTTTTTAGCGTAAAGAGAAACATCACATAGAAATACTTTTCTATCGACTTGTCTATACCAAAATGGATATTTTATATGGTATTTCGATAAGTCTGTTACGTGTTGGTTGGACGCAGAGTATTAAGAACGAAACTGTACTTCCGAGTGTCCAGATGCCGCGTAAGCTGATGCCAACTAACAAAAAACGCAAGATAGTGTATCTCGGCCACGTGCTCAGATACGATAAATACGGGCTGCTACAATTGATAATGATGGGCAAGGTGGGGGGAAGACACGCGCTGGACGCAGAAGGAACTCGTGGCTGCGGAACATTTGAGAGTGGACTGGCATTGCCTCCGTAGAGCAGCTTTTCCGGTTGGCTATGGACAGGGAGGAGTACTAAAAACTGACGGCCAACCTTCAGGAATGAAAAGGCACCTGGAGAAGATAAGTCTCAGAAATTAGGACGTGTTCTGCTTGCTAAGATAAAAAAGTTATCTTAACTGTATATTTTTAAATTCTCCTCAATTTCCTTTAATGTTGATTCTAACCGATATGATTATATTTAATAGTAATTTAAATTAACATTTACTTTCCTTAGCTTTTTTTTAACTTGCAATAAGTTAAAAAAAAGCTAAGGAAAGTAATCAATAAAATCAATATACACATGAATTTAAATTATACTAAATATTTTTAATTATACAATTTATTTTATAAGACTTTAATAAAACACACAAAACACTAAATTGTAATAAATTAATGTTATAATACTATGTGTTTCTAGAATAATTATGATATATCAAGTCCAACGGAAAATATTTTTGTAATGAAATTAATCTAAGAAAAAAGATCATGTCAGCATAATCATCAAAAATCTATACATATAATAAAATGATAGGAAAGTCAAAACTGTACATTGAATATTTTTTTTAAAGAATACTTGGGGTGTGATCTACAATCGATACCGAAGCCAAAAATATAGTTTTTAGAATTTTTGTCTGTTTGTCTGTTTATCTGTTTGTCCTTATGTCCGGGCTAAACTCAAAAAGTACTGCATGGATTTAATTCAAATTTGGCACAAATATTATTAAAAAGTCGGGTCACCATATAGGCTACATATTATTACGCTATAACCTACGGGGAACGAGCAGAGAACCTTTATTTCTTGAACGTATTCTGTAACAACGTGTAATGTAACAATGCATATTTTAATGTTGTTATTATGTTAACTATGCTATAATCTAGCTTCACACTATAAAAATCACGCAATATAAGTAACTTAGGCTGATAAACATAATTAATTTAATATAAGTAGAATCAAGACAATTTTAATGCAGCGCCATCTAAGAGAGTTCAAAAACATCAAGTCGAATTACATCTGTAAGCCCATTTTGGATATAAATAATTTAATTTGAACACGTTGGCGACGTTAATAGTTGTTTTCAAAAGTCATAGATGGAGTTGCACATTTTCTTCTTAAAATTGTATTGTTAATTCGTTTCAGAGATTTAATTAATTAACTACACCATCGCCACACTTGATTGATTACATCATTTCTGTCCGAATGAATAGTAATAGATTTAGTACAAAAAAAAAAACATTTTGGTCATATTGGTGTAATTATGGCTTCTTAATTAATATATTTACAAGTCGCATATAAACTTGCTTTAAATTGTCTTTCGGGATATACATATACCACGTACCTTTGTTTGGATTAACTATATATAAACATCAGTAAGATGTGGAACTAGCTAGATCTTATTTACTCACACACAGCCATTTATTTATTGTAACGTCTGAAGCAGTTTGGCAGATACTGGTGTTCTCTATACAGTCATGCATTTACACGTCCACCTAGAGAACGGTCAACGCATATATTTTGATCCCGACGGCGTTGCTGAGCACTTGGAAAAGCCGCGTCAAACAAGTCTCTTGGCGTTTTACAGGCTCTGTAAAATCGACCAGTTTGGGAGGTCCCTTACGTATGACGAGATGCCTTCATATAACACATTCGACAAGCAAAAGGGTGTATTTAACCGACGTTGACATCCTTGTCAACGTCGGTTAAATACACCCTTTTGCTGTGGAAAGTTTTCCGGGAAGTTTCAAGGACACCGCATTTTGTAGAGTTTATACCGTACACATAAATAATGTCGAATGCTATTTTCTGCGGTTGTTACTTCACAAAGTCCGAGGCCCAACGTTTTTCGCCTTTCTGAGGACATTTGATGGCGTGGAGTATCCCACTTACCGCACAGCCTGCGTAGTACGTCACTTTCTCGACGGTGACCAATACTGGGATGACACCCTCGCGGAGGCGAGCGTCAGTGACAGTCCCAGCCGCATGCGTCATCTGTTTGACGTCATCTTGATGTTTTGTGGAGTCGCGAACCCGGTAGCTTTCTGGGAGAAGTATCCCCATCATCTGTCTGAAGATTTTCTACGAGCTTTGAGGCGTGCTACTGGAGACGAAGTCGAAGTAACTGATGACCGCGTGCTGAACACCTGTCTCAGTTCACTTCAAGACGTGGTCATTTCTATCGGCGGCAATCCACTGGTCAAATATTTGTTACCAGCTTCCCAATCATCACCGCATCAAGATCGTGAAAATTGGGAGTATAATGCTGAGACAATTTGAAATGACCACCTCACGAATTTTATGACACCGTCCTTGAAAGCGTTGGGCAAAGCCAGGCTAAAATGTTTTTCTTGGATGCACCTGGTGGAACAGGAAAAACATTTGTTACTACTGGCATACTTGCAGAGGTCAGCAGGCAAGGCAAAATTGTCAACGCTCTAGCGTCGCCGGCAATCGCTGCCACACTGCTTCCGGGTGGCAAGACAGCACATACCATGTTTAAATTTCCCATCGATTTAGAGAGCGCCGTAACACCCGTTTGTGGTGTGTCACGTAACAGTGATAAGGGACACGTGCTCAAGGATTGCTCTCTGATCGTATGGGATGAGCGTACTATGGCCAATAGGAAGGCAGTTGAGGCCATGGACAGAACCCTGCAGGACATCCGCAGGAACGAGCATTTAATGGGTGGTCACAGTTCTGTTCAGTGATGATTCCCGACAAACGCTTCCCGTGGTGACGCGGGGATCGAGGGCTGACGAGGTGAGTCATCATCATCATCATCATCAGCCTTTAACAGTCCACTGCTGGACTAGGCCTCTCCTTTGAAAGGAGGAATCGGCCTACTATACCACGCTGGCCAAACGGATTGGTATAGGGTTTGTATCAAGTTTTCCTTCTCTTACAGTGCTGTTCTCTGCATAATATGCTCCCTCTGTCGGCTCTTACGACACCCATGGGATGATATGGGGTGGTGACATTCCGTATTCTTAATCCGTCACTACACGGACAAGGTGGGTGCTTCGGTGAAATTATCTTTGTTGTGGTCACGAATTCTGGGTTGGGTGGTCACAGTTCGTATGATGCGCTTGACCATTAATATGAGAGCTCAGCTTGGCATCAATGCACGTGCTCAACAATTCTAAGATGTCTTTCTAAGTCTTGACAAAGTCACTCTACCAGAGGAGAGAGGTGGACAGGTGGTGCTTCCAGAGTCTCTCAGTAGAGTTGTATCCAGCCTAGAAACAGCCTATTTTGACGCCCAAAAATGATCTGGCTGTAGCAATTGACGAATGCATTCTCTCGGAAATTGAGGGGAATGAAGTGGTCTACACCTCTATAAACACTGTCGTCGAGCAAGAAAACGCCACACATTATCCCGTGGAATTTCTGAACTCCCTGTCAGCAAGTGAACTTCCAGCGCATACCATCAAGCTGAAGGTCGGTGTCCCGATTATGCTTCTTCGGAACCTATCTCCTCCGAAGTTGTGTAACGTGACCCGCCTGAAAGTCATCTCGCTCCACAGACACACCATTTAGGCGGAAATTCTTACGGGTTGTGGCGTCGGCGAGGCAGTATTTATACCACGCATTCCTCTCATACCTCATAACTTCCGGTTCCCGTTCAAGCGCATACAGTTTCCCGTAAGTGTTTGCTTCGCGATGACCACCAAAAAGTCGCAGAGGCAGACACTGAGGGCAGCGGGTGTCCTGTAAGTCGCTTTCTTCCGCGACACCAGTCTTGACTCTCTTTACATTTTGGCTGCGGAGAGCCAAACCACTAATGTTCTGTATCGAGAAGTCCTATAAGTATGTATTTTACCCTATTATGTATTCCTTATTTTCTCCATCTGCTTCAGTCACAACTTATGATTTAATTCAGCAGAATCACCATAAAGTCATTTATACAAAGCAGGCTGAAAATCAGCACTTTTTGAAGTTCAATTTTACAAAAGACAGTCTCCCTCTGTTATTACACTTTCTGCAGCTATGAAATATAAAGAAGAAACGGGTAAATAAATTTTATTTTAAAAGGTATAATGGTAGGTATTTATTTAATAGTTAGGTGCTGTATAGCGTTCACGCAGACGACGTCGCGGGCAGCTGCCAGTACAAAATATTAAAAAATAACAAGATCACATTACCTCAGCTCATAGTTATTCAAAATACAAAATGTCACTGTATTTTATTTTATTTTATTTTATTTTCTTTGAGATAACAAACAATTGCGTAATGTGCTTAATTCTAATACAGTATTAATCCTTAAAATATACTTATGTAATCACGCAACCAACACCGTTATCTACAACTTAACATATTTAAGAGAACTTAACAAGTAGCAAGCAACTATAGCAAACAGGTGCCATTGAAAGACAATAGATATTTAATATAAAGAGGTAAATTTAAGACATTATAGGTAATGTACAGTAGGTATATGTTATGTTTTATTTGTGTATAATATTAAAATATTTTTGATAAACATTACACCAATTTATTCATTAGCTGTTTTTTAAACTGAAATAGGGACAAGGCAAATATATCAACATCAGTGAAATTATCGTTATAACTTTTCATTATACGTCTTAAAGGCGCCCGCTCACCAGCGTTTGTCCTGCTCGGTATAGGAGCAAATAGTTTATGAACGTAGGTGTCACGGATACGTTGCGAGCGACTAGGTATGCGAAAATATATTTGGTTTATCAACTTATCACAATCTAGTTTATTTTGACAAATCTTGTAAAGAAACATTTGGTCAAGGTACATTCTTCTATGTTTAAGAGTCATGAGAGAAAATTTTTTGAGAAGTATTTCAAATGGTAGCCGTTTCCGTTCAACTTTATAATTCAAGTAACGTAGAAATTTGCGTTGTACTGATTCTATTTGGTCATTATATTTGTCATATAATGGGTTCCAAATACACGTGGCGTACTCCAGCTGCGACCGAATGAGGGACTTGTATAATAACAATAAAGTAGCGGACTTCTTGAACAAGGTACAGGTACGTCTAACAAAACCAAAAAGTTTAAAGGCCTTGGCTGTGATATAATCTACGTGTGCATCAAAGTGTAGTTTTGAGTCAAAATGAACGCCCAGGTCTTTAATTAATGAGACTTTATCTAAGGCGGTACCAGAAAGAGAGTAAGGATAATTGATGACATTTATTTTCTTGGTAAAAGTGATTGATTTGCACTTAGAAAGGCTTAAATGAAGTTTGTTAGCAAGGCAATAGACTGAGAATCTATCTAGATCCTCTTGCAATTTGACACAATCTTCAACAGATCTTATTTTTCTAAAAACCTTTAAGTCATCGGCGTACAGCAAAAACTGACTGTTTAAGAAGCATTTGTTAATGTCATTTATGAATAAAACAAAGAGCAGAGGACCCAAGATGGACCCCTGAGGTACACCGGAAGTAACGGTGGTGATATCAGAGGAGAACCCCTGGACCACTACCTTTTGAGTTCTATTTTGGACATACGATGCAAGCCAACGAAGTAGATTACCACGAATGCCGTTATACTCGATTTTTTGCAAGAGCATTGCATGGTCAACCTTGTCAAAAGCCTTGCAAAAATCAGTGTAGATTGAGTCAACCTGTAGTTGGTTATCCATACATTCAAACAAAAAATTTGAGTACAAGACTAGATTACTTAATGTGGAGCGATTTTGAACAAACCCATGTTGCTCAGGAATTAGGATATTGTGCAACGTAGGGTAAACCGCATTGTGGACCAATCTCTCCAAGACTTTTGACATGGCTGACAGCAATGATATTGGACGATAATTAGATATATCATTTTTGATGCCACCTTTAAATACTGGCGTGATATTAGCAGTCTTCCATGCTTGAGGCATAATACCTTCCTTAAGGCTACGGTTAAATAAATAAGAAAGTGGTACACTCAACGACTCGGCGGTATGTTTCAGGAAGAAAGGGGGTATCCCGTCCGGACCAGAACCTTTAGTTATGTCTAAAGACTTCAGTGAAGAAGCTACAGTATCTTTAGAGAACGACAGATCAGATAAAATGACTTGACTGTGTATCGGTGCCTCCAAGCTTTCGGTAAATGTATTATTAATAGGTTCATAAACCGAGCTGAAGAACTTTGAGAATAACTTACAAACATGCAAGGGACCGGTACATTCCTCATTGTTATAAGACATAGTGTTGGGTATACCTCCATTAGTTGTACGGCTTTTTACAAACGACCAGAAATGTTTTATATCTTTTTTTAGACTAGTTTCAATTGAATGTAGATATATATTAAAGCAATCAGCAGAGAGTGCCTTGAATCTCTTACGATATAAAGAAAATTGCTCATAGTCAGAACGATTTTTGTATTTCTTCCACTTGACCCATGCCTTTTCTTTGTTTTTAAAAATGTGTATCAATGGGCGAGAAAACCAGATAGGATATTCGTTGGACTTGACTGGTCTCGCCGGTACATGAGTTTTGATAACTTCATAAATATGTTCATAGAAACGATTAATTGCAGAATCAAGAGAAATATTGGCCAGAAGTGTACTCCAGTTAATTTTATGAATATCCCTATTAATGGCAGAGTAGTCTGCTTCTATAAAACGATATCGCGGTACCGACAATTGAGGCATGGCTATATGAGAAAACTCGAACGAAGTAATAGTTAAAAAAGGTGGGTGTAAATTATCTATCGGTATTAATGGCATAGGGGCAAGCACACATTCACATGATTTATTAGATATTAATAAGTCCAAGGTACGGTCTAAGTTATTTTTAATATTATTATACTGCTTACAATTTATAGTAGATAAAAAATTAAGTAATACACTGTTTAAAGAACTACTATTGCTGTGTATACGAGGCATAAGCGCAGGTGTGTTGTGTCCAATCCATTCAATATATGGCAGATTGAAATCTCCAAACATATATATGTCGCCAATAGTGTGACAAGATAATTCTCTTTCAAGGAGATCGAATAACGCTTGGTATGTCGTTAACGATTGATTGGGTGGTATGTATATACCGCACACAATGTGATATCGATTAATAGACTTAGAATAAAACTTTAGCAAAACATAGTCTATATTGGATGGCATAAAGTTATTGTAATGATCGTCCTGATAAAGTGTAGTATTAGCTAAAACGATACGCGTCGCGTTTAAACCACGGCGTACCGCTATTAACACGCCTCCACCGTCAGATTTGCCACACAGTACACGATTTCTATCACAACGATATACTAAGTACCTCGAGTCGATAAATTCACGGTCTTCAATGTCAGGTACCAACCATGTCTCCGATAAAATAATAATATCGTGAGAATCCGTCAAGATATTACTATATAAGGTATTTAACTTTGTTCGTAGCCCGCGGCAATTTTGGTAGTAAAATGATATGCTACTGGTCATTGTGTAGACAATAAGTGTAAATAAATAATATCACCATAACTGTATACAAGTCACTCACCCATATTCGCAACCGGAGAAATACATAGCATGCATTCATAACACAATACAACAGTAAACATTTATTTGTTCTAGCGATACGACAAAATTTATAAAGTAAATTATATTTATTTATTATGACCGCCGCCTTAGATGTGTAATATATTAATAAAATGTTACTAATACAATGTGTATATTGAGAAAATACAGTTACTTTCACAATATACACATTGTAATATGTTAGTTTTGCAGTCAAAATTAACAAATATTCAACACAATAACTCCCGTAACGATAAGTAATTTGCTTATAGGCATAAAGTAAATATTTGGTCATAGTTAAATTTACGAATGCGTAATATATAAAACATAAACAAAGTAAATAATGTGAAATTAAGTGCAAATGCAACAAATATTCGACACGAAAGTTCAGATTATATTTATAAATTATAAGGTTGACGGTATAGATAAAAACGGTCAGTAACGTGAACACATACCTTGTCGATGCACAGAGTAATGTTTGAAGCAGAGCTCGCATATAGAACATATTATGGTAAACTGTTATAAGATAATAATGTACGTTACGTTCGATAATTCCACTGACATTTTTATAATAAAGTGTACACGCATTTAATATAATGAGATGTTTAACTTTTAGGTACATAGGGTTTAAGTTTAGATAAGTCTTTTTCTGCTCGAATGGCGATGACGGCAGTAGATACGTCGGCCCTAGTGAGAATAACACCGTGCTTAATCCAGACAAATCTAATTCCGTTCTCTTTGGCAATAACCCGGACTCGGCGAAATAACGTTTTGTTTTGCAAAGTTAAATGTTCATTTAAATAAATCTTCTGCGATGGTCCTTGTATATTGATCTGCTCTGATGTGATACCTTTGTTGAGGCGAACAGCTGAGATGAAGTTGTCTCTAATTGCTTGAGAAGAAAATTTTACTATAATGTTCTTCGGGCGTGAGTTCTTAGGATTACTCTGTGGTACACGATGGATTGCAGTGACGTCACCGACAGATAATGGTTGCTTTATAACTTTTGCTATAGTTTCAATAATTGTTGTCAGATTTTCGCCTCGCTTTTCAGGCAGGTTACTTATTTCAAGATTACTGCTTCGCGCTCTTTGTTCCATGGACTCAATTTTCGCTTCCATAGCAGTGAGTCGGGGTTCATATGTTAAGGCACTCTGTTCAAGTACCTGCACGCGGCTTCTGAGGTCCTGCATACCATTCTCCAGATCATCATATTTTTTACTGAGGTAATTGAGAGATTTTTTCACGTCTCCAATTTCATCAATCATCTTGGCAAAGTTAGCATCTTGCCTAGCAAACCATGTCTCCATCATGGACAGTACGTGGTCTTGAAACGACTTAAATTCACGTCGAATTTCCGATGCCTGATCTTTTCGGATAGTGATGTAGGGAGGTGGCGATTCCTTATCGATAAGTGATCCATCTACACTCATGTTTCCTTGCTCAGGTCCATCTTCTATGTCATATCTGAAAGTGCTGTTAGAAGTTGTCATCTTGCGTAGCCTCTGAATTGTAAAGTGCTCTGTACTCGAACGCTCCGAAGCTCCGAACTCAACCGAGCTCACGACGCACGCACGCAAACAGCGATGCTACTCACACGCGTAACTAGTCGATAGAAGTGACAATAACACAACCGGTTTGCACTAGCGCCTGCGACGGAATGAATAATATAAAATACTCTGAACTCATTTCTCAGGCGAATTACTTGCAAGTTGCTGAATCTATAAATAGTCAGTTCATGCAATACATGTTACAGTAAAAATAACACAATAACCCAATTCAAACAAACAAGTGGTGATCATATTTCCTTGTACTACGAACGTTATAGGATGATGGATGCCTTATGTGCGGGTTGAATTTCGAATTAAAACGTAGACTGACAGCTGACTTAGGATATACTAATGGATCGATAGCGCTGGTTCAGGGCTTACGTGAAAAATATGCTTAAATTTTGGCACAGATTTAGTGTTCGTTTCGTAAAAATATGATGCTTTTGCATATTAATAGCAGTTACGATTGCTTTTGTTTGAATGGCGTTTGTAAATATATGAATTTAAACTTTCGTTTCCAGGCGTCGGGACGTGACGACCCCACCGCCCACTGAGGGAGTTACTCCGACGAGTAGCTACCTGTCATAGTATCTCCCCCAGTGCAAGCAGTCAACCGAAAGATGGCGGTCAAACCATCCGAACCTGGCGGAAGTAAATCCCAAGTTGCAAGATGGGCAGCAGCGTCCAGCACTAAAAACTTCCGCCACTGCGATCGCCAATACGCCTGTCAAGCGTGGCGATTATGGCAAATCCCCCCATAGATGAACCACACCAATAAAAACCGGCCCCTAGTCCCCGGCGGCCCCGCTAATCCTGGTTATGGTAGCGGCCATGGTAACGGCGGGGCAAGGGGTGCGAAGAATCTCCGGAAGAGATCGGGCTACCACCACCAACGACAATTGGCCCTGGAAACACTGAACACGCGCACACTGCGGACCGACGAGAAGATTGTCGAGCTGGAAGAAGAATTGAGCAAGTTGCGATGGGATATCATAGGCTTATCTGAAGTCCGAAGACAGGGGGAGGACTCGATAGTTCTCAATTCCGGCAACTTGCTTTTCTACCGGGAGGGCGACCAACGGTCGGGTTCATCGTCCACAAATCTCTCGTGACCAACGTGGTAAATATTGGAAGTGTGCCGAGCAGGGTAGCGTACCTTATACTCAGAATATCCAAGCGATATTCGCTGAAGGTCATACAAGTATACGCTCCGACCTCGATGCACCCCGATGAGGAGGTGGAAGCCATGTACGAGGACATATCTCGGGCTATACATAGCTTCAAAACCCATTACACCGTGGTCATGGGAGATTTTAACGCGAAACTGGGCAAACGTGACGGTGATGAGCTGAGAGTGGGGCAATTTGCTTATGGGCATCGGAATTCCCGGGGTCACTTGCTGGCTAGCTTTATGGAGAAGGAAGGCCTCTATATGATGAATTCCTTCTTCAAGAAGCCAGAATGCCGCAAGTGGACCTGGGTAAGTCCAGACGGTGCCACCAAAAATGAGATCAACTTTATTATGTCGACGAAGAGGCAGATATTCAATGATGTCTCCGTGATCAATTCACTTAAAGTGGGGAGCAATCACCGAATGGTAAGAGGCACATTGAATATCTGTACAAGCCTCGAGCGGTCGAGGTTGATAAAGTCCACGCTCCGTCCGGCACCGGTTCATATCCAAAACCCCGCGAGCTTTCAGCTCGAACTCAAGAACCGTTTCGAATGCGTGGGTGAATGCGTAGATGTGGACGAGTACAGTAACGGGTTCGTGGATGCTGTCCATACAACAGGGGCTAAATTTTTTAAGCCCCAGAAAAGCAAGAGAACCAGCAGGATCTCGGGTCCGACCCTCGAGCTGTTAGAGGAAAGGCGCAAGATGGTTCTGCTATCCTCCGACGACATGCCGAAATATCGGCACCTCAACAGACAGATCTCTAAGTCTCTGACTCACGATCTCCGCCAATACAACACAAAATGTGTTCGTGAGGCGATCGAGCAGAATAAGGGATCCAAAGTGTTCCAGAGGGATCTGTCTGTTCGGCAGAGTCAGCTGACAAAGCTGAAGATGGAGGATGGCAGAATCGTATCGTCCAAGCCTGAGCTCTTGGAGGAGATCGAAAGGTTATATGGACAGCTATACACGACAACGCAACAACCCGCAAGTACTCCAGCGTCAGACCCTAGAGCTGGATTGACCCGACACTATACCGAAGATATCCCGGACGTCAGCATGCACGAGATTAGTGTGGCTCTCAAACAGCTCAAAAACAACAAGGCGCCGGGTGATGACGGAATTACGAGCGAGCTTCTGAAGGCTGGCGGTGCACCCGCTAGAGAAGCCCTTCGGAAGCTATTTAATTCCGTCATTCTTGAGGGTAAAACGCCACAGGCGTGGCACAGAGGTGTGGTGGTGCTTTTCTTTAAGAAAGGGGATAAAACCCTTTTAAAGAACTACAGACGCATCACACTTCTGAGCCACGTCTACAAGCTGTTTTCGAGGGTCATCACGAATCGTCTCGCGAGCAAGCTAGACGACTTCCAGCCTCCCGAACAAGCCGGTTTCCGGAAAGGCTATAGTACCATAGACCACATACATACGCTGCGGCAGGTTATACAGAAGTCCGAGAAGTATAACCAGCCCCTATGCTTGGCGTTTGTGGACTATGAGAAAGCCTTCGATTCGTTTGAAACCTGGGCGGTGCTACAGTCGCTCCAACGGTGCCGGATTGACTACCGATATATCGAAGTGCTGAAGTGTTTGTATGAAAATGCCACTATGTCAGTCCGCCTCCAGGAACAGAGTTCAAAACCTATTCAACTCCAGCGAGGAGTGAGACAGGGGGATGTCGTATCCCCGAAACTGTTAACCACTGCGCTGGAGGATGTTTTCAAGCTTCTGGACTGGATTGGACTCGGCATCAACATCAACGGCGAGTACATCACTCACCTTCGATTCGCAGACGATATCGTAGTCATGGCTGAGACCATTTAAGACCTAGGCACAATGCTCGATGGCCTCAAATCAAATCAAATCAAATCATTTATTGCATTTCATGTCTACATATTTAGTTGTTACATTTTGAATACAGTATCTTTATACATGAAACCCTGTCAGGGTACAGCAATTTAAAAACATGCATGAATTTATTATAATTAATTTAAAAAATTTACAATATTGCTTTTATGTTTTAATTGCCTTACCAGCATAATGCTACAATTGTATTTTCTATTAGTAAATATACATTTCATTTCATTACACAAATAATATTAGCAATTAACAAATTAGATAAGTATACAATAATTAATTAATCAAATGTCAATAATACAATTAATATTCATTATGTCAACTTTAGGGATTATGTCAAATATTACAAAACTACATAAAACAAAACAATTTATATTCAATTTGTTAATTTTTAAGAATTAGGTATGTCAAACATTACAAAATTGTTAACTACCTACATTTACATTCTTATGTCCTATCGTCGAAGAATTCTTTCAAGCTATAGTAACATTTTTGTGTTAAATATTGTGTTAATTTATATTTGAACATACTATAGCTTGAGCAGTCCTTAACCACTTCCGGTATTTTATTAAATATCTTTATTGCCATTACATATGGGCCCGAACGAAACAGGGCTAATGTTGACAAAGGCAGAGCCAGTCTGTTTTGATGTCTTAGATTGCGGGGTTGCTTAAGGCAGTCTTTTACCTGGAAGAATATATTCGAGTGTTTCTTGACAAAAAGGCAGATATCTAAGATATAAATTGATGTTAGTGTGAGAATTTTGTATTTTATAAAGTGTGGCTTGCAACTTTCCATACTATCTATATTTGCCAAGATACGTATACATTTTTTTTGTAGAATGAATATTGAGTTAGCCTCTGTACTATTTCCCCATAACATTATGCCATACCGAATCCATGAGTAGGCGTATGCGTAATATGCAGTTAATGCCGAAGTTGTATTCGTGGCCCTTTTTAATTCAGACAAGGCATATTTAAAGCTAGATAATTTACTACTGATAAGGTGTATGTGTGACTTCCAATTTTATTTTTTATCTATGTTGAGTCCAAGAAGTTTAAATGACTTTACGCATTCTAGTTGTATGTTATTATAAGAGTAGTTTATATCTACAGCGCGTTTTTGGTATGGTCTAAATTTAGACCGAAGAGTAAATTTTCAAAAGACAAAGTTAATGCAATTGCATTAACTTTGTCTTTTGAAAATTTACTTCAAGGTTATGATCATCTAGCCAGGTTATTATATTAGACAATATATTATTATCTCATGTTCACATGGAAATATGACGGATATATTATCGTCGGCGAACAGGATGCTTACTGCATTAATTATCTTAGGTAAGTCATTTATGTATATAAGGAACAATAAACAACCTAGCACGCTACCTTGAGGAATGGAATTATTTATTTTGGCTCTCTCTTTTCAGTCTCAAAATTATGATATTCAATTTCGACGTATTGAAAACGGTTATTGAGATATGACGTAAACCATTCGTGAACTACTCCTCGCACGCCTATACCATGTAATTTATTTAGGAGAATGCTGTATGACACTTTGTCATACGCTTTGCTCATATCCAGCAGAATACCTATAGCATATTTTCTATCGTTTAGTATATTAAGTATCTGCTGTATATACCTGTATACTGCGAAGGTTGTAGACCTTTCTTTTCTAAATCCATTTTGACTATCATCAAAGACATTATATTTTTCACAAAATGAATGAAGACGGTTTGACATGGCTGATTCTATTACTTTTGCAAAAGTTGGTAAGAGAGCAATTGGGCGGTAATTGGAACAGACAGTTTGGTCGCTTTTTTTGTGAATTGGTTTTATGATAGCGATTTTTAATAGATCTGGAAACACACCCGTTGAAAATGATTGGTTTATAATCACGGATAACGGCACAGCGAACTCCTCAGCACATTTCTTTATCAGCGTCGGTGGGAGTTCGTCATGACCAAAGCTATGCTCATTTTTTAAGTTTTTTATTAAGAGGTATATCTCACGAGGGTCGACTGGTTGTATATATACTGAGTGTTCAGTTGGGACAATGACTGGACGGCCAGGTTGATCAACCGGCACGTCCCCGACTCTAATGAAAAAATCATTAAATACATTTGCAATGTCGCCTGGGTTATTAATAGTTTTATTATTTATATGTAACTTTAGATTTTTCTTATTTATTTTTCTAGTTTTGTTTGTTCTCTCCTTTATAATTTGCCACATTGTTTTTGACACATTGTTACTATTTTTAATTTTTTCTATATATTGTAACTTTTTTGATCGGGCAACAGAGATTTTCAAAACCTTTTCATATTTTTTGTAATATTTTTCTAAGATGGGGTTAGAGTTACGTGATAAAAATATTTTTAGTTGGCGTTTATGTTTACATGATTTTCGCAGTCCTGTAGTAAGCCATGTCTTTTTAGTGTTAGTTTTAATCTTTATCTGTAAATTTGGAATGCATTTATTTAATATTTCATATACAGTTTTGTAGAACGATTCGTAGTTAGTATTAATGTCCTTTGTGTCAGATATTATATTTTCCCAATTTATTTTTGTTATTTCATTTTTAAAATTCGTCATATTTTTCTCGTTAAATACTCTTTTCCTCGTAAACCAGCTTTCACGTTCCAGAGAAGAAGTGCTGGGTATCGAGATATTTATGGCTTTATGGTCCGAGAGGCCGTATTCGGTTATAGCTACATCACATCGTTTTAAACGAAAGTTTGTGAAAACTAGATCAATACAGTTGGCGGTTTTATTAGTGACTCTAGTTGGTTCGTTAACGTGTTGGTAAAAGTTATACCTTTGCAAAAGATTTAACAAACTATAAGTAGTATTTGATTTTTCTAAAATGTTAACGTTAAAATCACCGCCAATTATAATATTTTTTGTTTCTATCATTCGTTGACAATAATTGTAGAAGATTTTCAAGTGAATTGTAAAATATCTCTCACTGGCGGTTTTTCTGGGGCCAGTTTATAACTACTATCACCAGATTTTGCTTGGTAATGTTTACTGCGCATGTCTCGAATACAAATTCTACGCTCATTCCGACTATATCGTTACGTTCTTCAAACTCAATATTTTCCTTCAGAAGTATGCATATGCCGCCTCCTACATGTTTTGATCTATTATAGGACGATCCTACACTAAAACCATCTATACCTAAAAGATCTATTTTCGCCTGTGTAATTCATGTCTCTGTAAGACATAGAGCTTGTATACCTTGCTGTTCCTTTATTACCGATTGAAGCAAGTGACATTTATTCTTAATGCTACATATATTTTGAAACATAATGGCAAATTTGTTAACGAAATGGCTTCTCTGTGAGTTCACAAGTAGTTTTCGAATTCATACTTCCAGCTAAATATTTAACAGTATTAGTTTTGTAGCTTTGACTGTGGTTTAAGTTAATTTTTAAAACAGGTTGGAAGTAATAGGGTATGGTACCCTTTCTTGGCATGGATTTACGTTCTACAAACGTATTACTATGCTGCGAGGTTCTATTACAGTATGATAAAAATCTATTACAATATTCGTCACAATCAACGATGTAGTTTATCTTTTTACAGGTATCTTCTAAATATTCTTTTTTGGTTTGAAAATAATTATTTACACTTAGAAATTTACACTTATGCGAGTTATAGCAAATAGTTTTCAGCATATTGTTCAATTTTTGTTCATTGAGATAGCTATTCGAGTTAACGCTTAGTACTATTTTGTTTGTATGGCGGAACTTTTTCAATATTGAGGCAAGTTCGATATTTACTTGTGTGGGGTTTTTATCGTTCTCACCAATGCATAGTACTATATAATTTTTAGAAGAGTCTTCTGCCTTTTCGAGTAACTTTAAGATTTCCTCCGTTGTTGCGTATGGTTTTGTCGTAGAAGTAATGTTGTATTTTTTAAATTTTGTATCCTGTCTAGACTTTATAAGAGCCTCTGTAGAGTCTCCCAACAAGTAAGTCTTAAGATGAACATGGACAAGACGAAAATCATGTCGAACGTCCATGTTGTACCTGCTCCTATTCAGGTTGGGAACTCTACGCTCGAAGTTGTCGACAAGTGTATCTACCTGGGACAAGTAGTCCAATTACGTAGGTCCAACTTCGAGAATGAGGTCAATCGTCGAATCCAACTCGGTTGGGCAGCGTTCGGGAAGCTACGACATATATTCTCGTCCGATATCCCGCAATGTCTCAAGACGAAAGTCTTTGACCAGTGTGTGTTACCAGTGATGACTTACGGATCAGAGACGTGGTCGCTCACTATGGGCCTTATCAGAAGGCTCAAGGTCACTCAGAGGGCGATGGAGAGAGCTATGCTTGGAGTTTCCCTGTGAGATCGAATCAGAAATGAGGAGATCCGCAGTAGAACCAAAGTCGCCGACATAGCTCTCCGGATAGCCAAGCTGAAGTGGCAGTGGGCAGGGCACATAGCTCGAAGAACCGATGGCCGTTGGGGCAGAAAGGTTCTGGAGTGGCGGCCACGTACCGTACGACGCATCAGAGGTAGGCCCCCCGCAAGGTGGACCGACGATCTCGTCAAGATCGCGGGAGGCGGTTGGATACGGGCGGCTCAAGACCGGTCTGTGTGAAGAACCTTGGGGGAGGCCTATGTCCAGCAGTGGACGTCGTTTGGCTGATATGATAAAACTTTCGTAATAGTTAACATTAATTGAATATTGTCTTTCGGGATTTATACCACTTATACCCTTATTTATACCCTTGTTTCGAGTGTCCTATAGTTCAGCACTGAGCAGTAACTTGTCTCAAATAAATTTATATCATGTTTGTATCTTTAAAGTTATTGAGAAAAAGATATCATCTCCCGACTATCCTGAGTTTAACAGATGACATTAGTTTCGTGTCTTACCCTAAGAATAATGTAAAAACATAAAATAAAGTTAGCTGTAAAACGTTCAACACGTACATAGCGACATTCTTAAGTACGACGAATGGGTACAAAAAATAAAAGTACAGAGAGAAGTAATAAGAAGCAAGTAAGACACACATATAGAGACCTTTTATATAGCAATTTTGGATCATGTTTATTTCGGGATAGACTAAAATATTGGTAGATACACAGTAGGTTTGAAGTTTATTTCCAGCTGAGTAAAAGTATATTTTTACCTAGTAATATTACGGCAGGGATTGGCAAAACTTTTATGAAGATAAATACCAAGTTAAAAAAAATAACAACCACTATTTCGGAAAGCCTGTATCTTCGTGTTATTCTGATCTGATATTCAGATTATCAGAGTAGGTACGGAAAATATAAACATAATTTTTATTTCAGAACTAATTACACTTGACCTTTTCAACTGCAATTTATATGCCATTAAAATAATTGGCTTAACTTATTGCACATGAAACTTAAACAATGTTTCAACTTTTGCCCGAAAAACAAAGTAAAGCAACAATAAAACAAAAATAATTGCACCACCTGCAGATTGAATATTTAAAAAATTGGTGTAATTATGTTTAACCATGCCGACACTTTATTTTTTATAAGAATTAACCCCTTGAATTAGACGAGGCTAAAACCTTGAACGTCATCGAAAAATTTACCTAATGTGTGAATGAGTCATGCTTTTAGGTAAAAACACGCAAGTTTATTGCCTTTTTGCACACACATTTATAACTTCTTCCCGAATCGGAGCTATCGAGACCGAGACTATAAAGTGGGAGTCACAAACTTATGGGTACTAATGACACAGTCACTAATAAGTTTGTGACATTGTACTGAAAAAAGCCTCTTTTTATATCAATGTTTGGGATGAGTTAGACATTGGCACTAATAGAACGTGCAAATGATGGAACGAACTCATTATAAAGCTGTGACGAGGTACATTGTAAAACATTTGTGTCCATTTACTTAGTCAAGGCTACTTATTTACAATAATAACGAGTAAGGATTTTAAGTACATTAAAGCACAACCTGTTACAATACCTCAAATAATATCATCCCTGTAGATAACAGTCTCACTGCTGGAAACAAGCCTATTCTCTCTATGAGAAGGGCTAGCTTACAGTCTACCACTCTTGCCCAATCTCGAGTTAGTGGCATTCACACATCATTCAAGAACTTTATGGCGAACTTTCAGACCTGCAGAATTCGCCACAATACAATATTTTCTTCGTCTATTCAATAATCATTAATTAACAATTGGATATAACTCAACTCAAAACCATATCTTAGCTTCTGATAATCTAGGCTATCAATTATCCGTCTATTATCCTCTGCCAACAGTATTTTTCACGATAGTATAATTCCTAGAACACGCCTATAATAAAAACTCCATCGCGTGTGTACTTAGCAATAAAAAAGACAACATAATTGTTATCTTCATGTTATCGCGCAAGGAAATATTTAAATGAAGCTATTATAGCAGTTGGCTCGCCTAAAATATTTATATAATAATTTTTAGCCAAATTGTTATGGCCCTCACGTCACAATATTTTTATTATTTTTGAGTAACTACTTGTTTGTTGTATACAATAATGGGTGGTATACATTCAGGAATATATTTTACTAACCAAGCTTGCGGTTACAGCCACGTTATTAAGGGCTTCTACGCTGCACCCGTAGCTCTTAGCGTGATGATATATTGAGTATAGTCTTCCTCTATAAATGGGCTATCCAACACAAAAATAATTTAATCATTAAAATCGGACTAGTAGTTCCTAAGATTTAGTGCGGTCAAACAAACAAACAAGCAAACAAACTCTTCAGCTTTGTTCTATTTGTATATTCTAGGAAGAGGATGTACAGTGGTATACAGTAAATATAGTTCCTAAACTAGAGACACATAGTGTAAAGGTATCAAATAAACATTTCCTACCTTCTGACGCAGTCGGGTAAAAATAAATAGAAAACAAGTATGAGTTCTACTCGTACACTCAAGTTGCCTTAGATGCAAATTTTATGCAGTATACTCTTCAAATTCAAATTCAAATTCCTTTATTCATTTGGGTCACAGTGTGACGCTTATGAACGTCAAAATAATAAATTAATAAAATAATTACTTATACTCAAATTTAAAACATTATTACTGTATGCTTCTACATTTACATTTACTGCCACGTTCGCAAAGCAATAGGTAGAACCATGAGAAAGAACGGACAATAAAACTCACGGTCACTCTTTTTCATCGCCAGGTTTTGCATAATACACAATTTACATTTTGTAAGGTCCTGCATTTGTTACACCTTCTATATCACTTGTATATATTTACTGTACATAGTAATACTCAAGCATAATAGTTTTGGTTAGCCTCCTCAGAATAGACATGGTGAAACAGGAGCATCCGCTTACATTATATATACCTAATAATGCAGGCAATCCGCGAAAGTGATCAGAACCATGATGGAAATGATGCAGTTAAATATTAAAATCTAATACCAGCCCACAAGACCGTCATCGACCAGTCATCGCAAGTAGCACCCGTTCACGAGTATGACGCATGTGCCAGCCATCATCCCTCTCGCCATATTAAAGGGACAGGGATGACCCGACACACGACGCCACCACAAGAAATGACATTTTAGTGAGCATGACGACAACGGTATACGAACCAGCAGTAAAAAACAATCTATTGGTATACTGACCATGACCGCCAAGTACCTCCATTTTCCAGATCGTTATTATTAACATAAGTTAGTGGAACGCGTGAAGGAATGCAAATGTAGAAAGAATTTTGTGAAGGTGACAAGTGAACAATGATATGATCAGGGATAAGTAATGTTAAACTACATTCAACAAATCATAAAAATATCCAAATCCTGCAAAAATCATGTGTTTACGAGGCACCTCCACTTAACATGTAAATAAAATAATCGTGAGTTAAACAAGCCTAAGCCTATCCCCACGGTGTCTTATCATTTAAAAATTCCTTGATAGTGTAATAACCCCTTTGTAAAAGAAAGTTCCTAATTGTCCGATTGTATTTGTGCATGGGTAAATTCATTATTTCAAGAGGCAATTTGTTGAAAAATTGTACACCAATCCCCGCAAATGAGTTCTGAACTTTATGTAGACGGTAGTTAGTTCCCACCAGTTTATGCTTATTCCTTGTGTTCATTTTGTGCAAATCACTATTTTTGCGGTATAGAATTAAGTTTTTCTTAATGTTCATTAAGTTAGCATATATATATTGCGATGCAACTGTCAATATATCTACTTCTTTAAATTTATCACGTAAAGAATCTCTAGCACCTAACTTATAAATTGCACGTATGGCCCTCTTTTGAATGATAAAAATAGTCTGTATATCAGCAGCTGTACCCCATAACATTATTCCGTAAGACATTACGCTGTGAAAATAACTAAAGTAAACTAGTCTAGCAGTATCTATATCTGTGAATTCCCTAACTTTTCTAACTGCAAACGCTGCAGAACTAAGTTTTACTGCGAGATAGGATATTTGGGTGCCCCACTGAAGCTTACAATCTAAAGTTACACCTAAGAATACGGTTGATTCAACTAGTTGAATTGTTTCCTTATTTAAAATTATAAATGTAATAGTAGGAACACTTTTGACATTAGGCAAATAGAATTTAACACATTTGGTTTTGCTTGAGTTGAGTACCAAATTATTTGTCGAAAACCAATCTAATACTTGTGCAAGAGTGTTATTGACGGTATCAAAGTTACTTAAATTACGATCAACTTTAAAAATTAGTGAAGTATCGTCGGCAAACAGAACAATATCACATAAATTTTGTACAAAGAACGGCAAATCATTAATATATATTAAAAAAAGAAATGGACCGAGAATAGAGCCCTGTGGAACGCCCATTCCTACTGGCAAACCTAGAGACCTACTCCCATTAACATCTACATACTGAATTCTATCACTAAGGTAGCTGGCAACAAGATTGAGTGCGGTATCTCTAATACCATAAAGTTTCAATTTAAGTAAAAGTGTATTATGTTCCACACAGTCAAAGGCCTTTGATAGGTCACAAAAAACACCAATGGCATCCTTCGAGTTTTCCCAAGCATTAAAAATATGCTTTAACAAAGTTACACCGGCATCAACGGTGGAGCGACCCTTACAGCCATACTGTTCACTGTGAAATAAATTATTTGTGTGAAAGTGGCTCTCTAGTTGATGTAAAATAATCTTTTCAAAAATTTTACTAATAGCAGGCAAGATAGAAATTGGCCGAAAATTACTAGGGTCGCTCTTTGATCCCTTTTTGAATAATGGTATTACTTTACTGTGTTTCATTAGATCAGGAAATACTCCTGTATCTACGCATCTGTTGAATATTGCAGCTAAATATGGAGCTAAGCTAGAAATAATTTGTCGCACAAGTTTAACAGAAATGCCCCATAAGTCAACAGATTTTTTATTATTGAGCGTCTTGAATACCTTCAGTATGTCATTGGTGTCAATATATTTAAAATTAAAAAGCACATCACACTCATTCACATTGCCCCTAACCAACATTTCTGCTTTGCTTGGACATGAATCTAGACAGCTGGTTGTGTTCACTGGTATGTTTATGAAGAAATTGTTAAATGTCTGAGCAACATCAGTTTTCCTAGTAATAATTTCACCATTAAATTTTAATTCATAATTGTTATCTACCAATTTAGCTCGACCAGTCTCATTGTTAATAATGCTCCAAGTAGTTTTAATTTTGTTCTTGGATTCTTTGATTTTATTGCTTAAATATAAGGATTTGGCTAAAGCACATGTCCTCTTAAAAACCTTTGAATAATTTCTAACATATTGAATAAATTCAGGATTAAAATTGTATTTCTTCATACCATATAGGTCATACAACCTAGCTCTACTTTTGTATATACCTACTGTTGCCCAGTCACAAAAATTAACAAAGATCAATAGAGTATACTACGATTAATTTTCTTATAACGAATATAAGTTTGTAATCGCAAAAAGAGTTTGTAAGTATACAAATAGGTAGGTCATTATTAATTCCATATTAAATAAATTAACTTTTATCATGTCTTAAAATTAAAATAAGCCTATTTAATATATATGTTACGGCTAATGCCCGAAGTGCGGCTACACCTAGTTTTAGCCGGTTAGAACTAGGTGTAGCCACTTACTCTTGGTTAAACCTAGTACGAGCCGATTGTTTTCGGGTAAAACTAGGTCTAGCTTTCATCATGCCGGCTACAACTAGGACCAGCCATTCCCTGTTGGATAAAACTAGATGCAAACAAGTTGAAACAAGTAACAGGCGCCTGGCTCACGCGAGACGCGTCGCGCTCGCGCGCCCCTGCCGCCCCGCCTCCCGTACACCCGCGTTTGCCCTTGCGCTTTGAGTTTAGTACGCGTTGTGCCGTTGTACAAAACAGACGTACTTTCTTGTTTTTGCGCACTCATACGTTCGAATTCAGAATGGCTATGAATGAAGACCTACAGACTATGAAGTCAAGTTTTTTGGAACAGTTTCAGTGTTTATTAGCCACAAAACATGGTGAAAATCAAAGCTATATGAATGATGTGCAGTATTCCAAGTTTATTGAAGACGTTAAAGCTGCCAAAATGTGCACGAAACGTTCTACGTTACAATATCGCCGTTTGAAGTGCTTCGATGTTTGTTGTATTGGCTACAGCGAAAAGTTAATTTCTCCTGTGTCGAGCACCGAAAATTCCGAAAATGTCAAATATTTTGTCAAGAATGAAGACTTGTTTGATGTTCTTCATGAAATACATCTGTGTGTTGGGCACGGCGGAAGAAACAGAATGGTTGCAGAAGCTAAAAAGAAGTATGCAAATATTACTCAGGAGGCGATTCTTTTGTATCTTCGTTTATATATAATTTATATATATTAAAGCCATGTCAAATGAAACAAAAATCTACCAAAAAAGGCCTTGTTGTAAGGCCTATTTTATCCAGCGAGCTAAACAGCCGTTGCCAAGTAGATTTGATAGACATGCAGACAAACCCAGATGGTGACTACAAGTTTATACTAGTTTATCAGGACCACCTCACGAAATTCGTACAACTTCATCCGTTACAAAGTAAGACTGCGGAAGAAGTATCAAAGAAATTACTTGATATATTTTGTATCTTTGGATCACCCTCAATACTTCAATCCGACAATGGCAGAGAGTTCGCGAAACGAGTTGTTGAAAGTTTGACGCAGATGTGGCCAGGTTTGAAGATTGTGCATGGGAAACCACGACACAGCCAGTCACAAGGTAGTGTTGAACGTGCCAATCAAGACATCGAAAAAATGCTATTCAGCTAATGAAAAATAGAGCTTACCATCACGGAATTAAAAGATCGCCGTACCAGGCAATGTTCGGTTCTGATCCACGGCGTCTGGTCTCTTGCCATCGTCGCGTGCCAAGCCCTGAGGTTCAAGTTGAGCTGGAACGCCAGCGGTGACAAGAACACGGCGCAAAATGTCGTTGAGGTTGGCGTGTCGTGAAATACGACCTGCGCTCCTGCTGCATGACAGACCATGGTGACCAAGGCTATCGACAGACTCTCCGCAGTGACAGCGATGCGGAAAGACACATGACGCGCCTAAAGGGAGGCAAGTAGCGAAGCGGAAGGTCGTATCGTCCAACATGGTACCTATATTGGACGATGGCAGTGCCTGAAGCCAGAGGCCCGATTCCCATTCTCCCACAGCCAGCAGGCGAGCACGCTCCGCAGCGTTGGCCGATGTATTAAGGAGTTTTTCTCGTACCACGCTGCAAAGCGGCCCATCCCATTGCCTCTGGGAGAACAAGTTTCGGGGTAACTTAGTTCCTGGACAAGCCTTTCTCCAAGCGTTCATGGCATCGGCCTTACACGGCACCTCAGAATCAACCAGTGTAAGTGCTAAGATTTTCCTGGTCAATTCTGCAGTGCTCCACAGCACCGATGACAAGAACGCTGGCAGGCTTACGTCAGAAATTTTGCGAACGCCGAGGCCGCCCAAGCGCACAGGTAAGGACGCCTGATGCCACACTCGGTCGTTCAGAGCCACATTCAAAATTTTACTTAGGGTATTCTGTATAATTTTGTCAATTTGAATGAGTGGAGTTGGATTTTTCCAAAAAGGTGAAGACCGTAACGCGTGTGTAAATTTAGGGACAAAAAGACAATATCGAATAATAGTAAAAGCCGAATGTATATTAATTTTGAGTAGCCTGTCTGAAATATCATTAAAATTTTGATTATTTTCCTGTATTAAAGAATCAAAGCCGTCGTCTAAAATTGGGGACCCCAGGAGGCGAAGAGAACTTTTTTCAACTTGGGTGATATTGGGTGCCCGATATTGGAATGTCGAAAGAATAGAGGATTTATCTAAATTGTCCTTAATAAAAATTTCGCATTTGCTTGTATTCAACTCTAAGCCTATGGATAAAAGTTTAGATTTCAGGAATGCCAGATCTTAATATACAGTGTTTACGTCACCTCCCAGGTTTCCATCATCTAGCTACCAGATGTTTAATTTTGAATTTAGTTGGTTTATAACTGGATGGATGGCCAAACTAAAAATTAGTGGTCCAAGAGGGTCACTTTGTTCAAATAGGTATACAATTCCGCTTAAAGACCTGTAGTTAAATTTCAAATTAAAATCAAACAACAAGGTAAGGAAGTACTCTCAAACAGGAAGTACTCTATCACTTTTTGCTGAACATATATGCGAGAGCTTGACATTTTAACAGTACTAAGAGAATGTAGATCTTAATATTACATAATAATTACAACGATCTTTCACGACAAATAGGGTCTGACAGACCGGTCGGACAACAGAGTGATAAGGATTATAATTGTTTCACTTTTTGAAGTGCGGAGCTCCAAAATTAATAATACTGTTACCAAGAATCACAAATGTATTACGCTATACTTTATCAAATATACGAGTAAAATTGTCATGCATTGCCAATTATTGCGACAAAGAATTCCGAAAAAGCAAAACTCAACACAACATTAACGGCCGGTTTCTGAATTGAGAATTTCGCGTTGAGGACAATTTAAACACTAATTATATTCTACTTAATCAATTTTCTGCTTCACAAAAAGTTGTTTTGACACATTCTGAGTATTTGTGTTTGTAAAATCTAAAATTAGACACAACATATGATCAACTCATGATCAACTCCATATCAACTCTATATTCACGTTTCTGAAAACATTTGATATTTGTCAAACCTCACTTAGCACTGATAAATTGAGAAAAAATTAATTATACAACTTTGATCTTTTAACCCGTGATCACGAGTAATATGTCAGCCAGTATGTCAAAATATCCACACTACGGTTGCTAAGCAGCGGTTACGTCATACTAACGTCTACACAACAAGAAGGTCGTTAAACACAATTTATAGAAAAAAGGTTCAAAGACTATTCAATATTTGGAAAAAATAGATTACAACATTTTTAGGAACAAATCGAAGGGTTCGAAAATATAAATAAGAGATTCCGTGTTAAATCAATCCAAATAATTACGCTGTGGCCTCCATGGAGGTATAATTCTATATACCTCAAATATACCTGGCCACAAACATTTTGTATTAAAAATAAAAGAAACTGACTTTGACATAACATACACGTTCCGTTTTCACTAAGATACCGAATTGAACAAATTCAACAAACTGTTCATTAAAATAAAATAATCGTTGAAATAATTTTAAATACAACTTTATTTCGACTTTTTATTTGTTTCCGTATAAAAATAATTAACTGACAAGTGTGCTTCTTTGTAAAATGTTATTTAATACGAATTTATGGTTAGTACCGGTTTTTTTACTTGTATTGGAACGTACTAGTATTGTTCGGTTTAAGTTATTCATGATTTGAAGAAAACTCAGTTGAAAGTGCTTTGAAAAAATATCATTCTGACCTGTGAAACAGAAAAAACTTAAGTTGTCTTCAACTAGTTCAGATTTTTTCAACTGATGAAAGCTGAAATTCTCAATTCAGAAACCGGCCGTAAATGTTCTTTATTCAAACATCTGTAATATCTTAAAGTTTAAAACAGGCTTTCAAAGTAATATAGGAACTCTGATTCAAAAGTACTTATTACCATAATATTTTCTTGGGTTTACGCGAATGTTACACATTGAAATTAAACTACAGCTTACGGATTTTATCGCGTTATATTGGTTTCGCTTGTTATTACATTTATCCGAATGATCTAGAAACTACATTTTTATTACTAGCCTGTAAAAATGTAGTTTCTAGATCATTCGGTTTAAATGTAATAACAAGTGAAACCAATATAACGCGATAAAATCCGTAAACTGTAGTTTAATTTCAATACTCATTACCAGTTATACTTCAATAATCTCGCTTTTGGTGCCTCACGCCTTCGTCCGTGACGAAGGCGTGAGGCACCAAAAGCGAGATTCACATCACCGCACTTAACCTTCATACCTGCAAGTTCAGTATCACGTTACCTTGGGGAAATACCCGAGTATTACTTACGCCGACTTTTTATTTAACTTTGTTGAATTTAGACGCCGTTCGCACAAGATACCCATTAAAAAAAGGTTTCAATAACGGGATATCAAGGATATTATTTTTCCAATTTACATGTTTGTAGGTCATATACGAAGAATACGCCGACTAAAGAGGGTACGAAATCAAATGATTCCGTGTAAAAAATAAATGATGTTCCTGAGAGGATCGTCCTTGGATGAGTACGGTGTCTAAGTTCTTAGAAAATTGATATTCAGTTAGCAGTAGATCAGTATTAAGTAGGTAATGTTACGAATATTTTTAAATTCGTAAGTAAAAGTAAATAGTATACGCGGGGGTAAACCACGGGTGAAGTCTTTTTTAATAACATTAAGATAAAAAATATTTCTGGGTTTTCCACACAAACGATGAAATGGACATCAGGATATCTGGGATCGGTCTATCATTACAGACAGGACTATTGTAGCCAATAAGCCTGATATTGTAGTGATAGACCGAGCAGAGCGACTCGCAATGATAGTCGATGTCACCATACCACATGACGCCAATCACGTGAAAGCAGAAAAAGAGAAGGAAATTAAATATTTGGACCTAGCTCACGAGATTGTCGACATGTGGGATGTGGATTCGGCCATCATTGTGCCGATAGTCGTGTCGGTGAATGGATTAATTGCCAAGAGCCACGACCAACACCTAAAGAGGCTCGCACTAGGCAGCTGGATCAAGTCTTTGATTCAGAAGATGGTTCTTCTCGATACGGCGCGCATCGTGAGGAAGTTCCTTTCTCTGAGGCCCTAACCACCGGTGGCTTGGTCCCTGTACCCGACACCGGTGGGTTTCCGTGGTCCTATTTTATATAGTTAAATTTATTTTGATATATTAGGTTTAATTCTGTAAAATGTGACTTTGTGAATAGTATTTAATAAAGAGAATAATAATAATAGTAGCCGTGTGGTTGACGGCATAGAATACAAGTGTCACCACCCCCTATCTTCCCGTGGGTGTCGTAAGAGGCGACTAAGGGATAACACGATGCAAATACCATCTTTGCGTAGAGACGGAAAACTCGACATCAAACCCTATACGACTGCCTCGTTGGTCTCGCGGCATAAATGTGTGCGTGGGATCGGGAGGTCCCGGGTTCGATTCCTGGGTCGGGCAGTGTTATTGGGTTTTTCTGTCACGAAATTCTCAGTAGCAGCACGGAGTCTGGAAATGTGCCCGGTACGGCAATAGGCTCGCCCCTTATTACGTGGGACTAAGGTATATCTGGCGAAAAGTGGGTGTAGAAATACACCTCTGCCTACCCCTTCGGGGATAAAAGGCGTGACGATATGTATGTATGTAATAATAATAATAATAATAATATTCTACTACATTCACACAACACCATCTAGTCCGAAACTAAGCAGAAGCTTGTACTATGGGTACTAGATAATGGATAAACATACATATATACTTTTTTTTTGTAAATACATACATATTATACATAGAAACACCCAGACCAAGACAAACACCCATGTTCATGCACACAAATGTTTGACTTGAGCGGGAATCGAACCCGTCGCTTACACTCCCGCTGCGCCAACCGGTCGCCAACGTTAAATTACTACTTTGTATCTCAGCAAACTCTCTTACGTTGACTGAAAGAAAATGCCCGAGGCATAAAGTCTTTGTACTCTTTCTATGCACATCAACTTTATAAACAAACATAAATATAAACGCAACTCTTTGAAATGCACTCAAAGTGGTAGCCAAAGGCATAAATAGTGGACACCACCAGAAAAATATCGCTAACCAAAGCTCTCGTATATCTCAATTCTTTTGACGATACTCGAACTAATAAATATAGCTTTGTTGCAAAGATAACTTCAACTTACAACGGGCTGGCGATCTTGCAATGTTTTACGAGTCAAAGTACCGATAACCTTAGGATCCTAGTATCGGAATGAATAGCTGCATTTTTCACAAGCATATTTTCGAGACTTTTTTTCTAAGCTATTAATACAACATGGGGTATGTGTGGACGTCGTCAAAGCCTTATTTGATACAAATAAATGAAATATTGTGAAAGATTTCTGGCTACACGTGAATCGAAAGCAGAAAATTGCGTATAAATCTGTTAGATACCAAATGAAGGACAAATGTTTGCCAAATTAATGTAATAAGTAAAATATTGTTAGTTATAATGTCAGATAGCAAGGATATTTTTAAGTACAAAGAAATCATTATTATACTTACTTGAACAAGCATATTGCGTTGTTTATTTTGTTCTATAGAGCATCAAAAAGTTAGAATAGAGATCTTTCAAATACATAAAACGCCCAGTGGCGCCAATCATAACAACTTTTATACCAAATGTTATCGTCTGTTAATAAAACTTAACTGTAAAAGTAACATCGTATCAGCAAACTGATTCATATAGGTATGGATTCATAAGCCTGCGTTAGGACTCATTCACACGGGATCCGTTCTGTCAAAAATCAAGATACGTCATGACGGATAAAGTTTCGTATTGGATACACAATCGTATTTGGTGATTCGTCAAAATGTTTGAATTACTCTTCATAGGCAAGGCAAGGCAAGTGTGAATGGGACAGGACGAAGGGGAACACCTAGGCAGGCGTTCTCTGACCAGATCGGAGACATCCTAAAAAGAGGACAGGTCAGAAGTACCCTAGATAGAAGAGCATGCAGAGAAACAGGCGTGAATCTATGTATGTATGAATGTATGCTCTTCATATTTGTTTCGTGATTTAAACTTTTGAATTAACTATTGGTTCGATCGGTCACAAAAAATCACGGTATGTGTTTTTTAAAGAACGTGTTTACTAAAAGACAAATCAGTAAGTATTTTTTTTTAACAGATCACGTTTCAAAAATAGTTACTAAAAATACGACTACGACAAAATTCTTTTATAAGCCGTATGATATTTTACTTAATATTATTTTATCTATAGTATATAGTTGTAGTAAAAATACGTCCGTACAAAATGCCTCAAAAAATATACATTTAAACACAAAATAGAAAGCGACAACAAAAAATAAACTGGAATTTAGCAATTTAAAGCAGGACGAAAAACTGTGTAAGTAATACAATTTGCCTATGTACGTGTGTGTAACATTATCATACGTCGACAGTTGGCGTCGGTTGAGGCTTAAGCATAACCGCGTGGCCTCAAGGCTTAGCGACGAGGAACGCGGCACACGACAGGCGAAACGCTGTCCATGACGCGTTCTATTTTGCATCTTTAGCAACTGTAGCAATTTAGTACGTCAATGGATTTCACACTGTCGTGGTGGTTTATATAAATTTAAAATATATATTTTTATATATTTTTAAGTAGAAGGTGGAAGGCAGCAATATCCTAGTGGAGATACCAACAGACTGGCATACAGAGGGTATCAGGTTCAAATCTACGGCGCGCACCACTGACTTTTCGAAGTTATGTGCGTATGAAATTGTTAATACGCACATAACACAACATATTTAAGGGGTGCATAGGGTTCCCACCAAGAACTTAGGGTCCCAAGCCAACCTCACCTGCAAGTGGTGCACCTGCCGATCAACGGACGAGGCTCTGGCAAACAAAATATCCCGATAAGCGGCAATAGGCTCGCCATCTATTACGTTGGATCAAAACATTGGCGCAAAGTGGGCGTTTAATATGCCTCTGCTAACCCCTTCGGGGAAACAGGCGTGAGTCTATGTATGTATGTATGAAATTGTTAATTATTGCTTGCTTGGTGCCTCGGAGAGCACGTTAAACCATCGGTTCCGGCTGTGATGAAGATCTTTTACGGTTGTTATAGGGCGTCAGTACCAATTAAATTGACCCTAGTCTAAACCATAGAATATCGCAATCTCTTCGAGCTGCGGAGACTACAAACAGTCTTGCATGTCATATTTGTTTTAACGTATGTAGGCGAGAACATGAACGTTACTCTGTGATTGTCAATGATTTAAATAACTTTTAATTTCAACTGTTGCGCGTCACTTGTCGCGAATGTAATGTAACGCTTAAGCGAAGTTTACTTTGAGAGCGCTGAGAGCGGGTAAGTGGGTTGCCGAGCTAAGCTAGCGAGAAACGAGAAATTTCGTTCACATAGTTAAGTCACTAAAGCTGGGCTTTGAAATTTGCAGTGTAAATCGATGTTTGAAATAAAACGAGGTGAAATGATGCCGGCCCATCCGCTAGCGCTGTGGCCTGCGCTTTAAGCATTACACACAACACAAACGGAGCTCTTTGAACTTTCGAATCATGTGACATGAATACGTCACTGCGTTGCCGACTCTACTTAGGTACGTAGTGACTTTTTGTGTAACATACTTGAGCTTTAATGTCAACTATTGTACGTGAGCGGGTAGGTATTGAGAGCATTTTTTTTTAGATAGTAGGCGTAGATAAATTATGTAAATATTTAATACTGACTAAGAAAGATAAGTATTTAAGTTTAAATTAATTATTGCAACATCATGAATGTCCTACTCAGCAGCCCTGGCACAAAGGTTGCGTAAGATAGAGGTTATTACGCAATCTCAAACTTTTTTGTATTTTAGATTGCATTACAAAAAATATGTTTTTTTTTTGTCTTTTGAGCCAGGGAACAACATCAGTAACGTACAAGGGTATGAACAGAAAAAATAAACAGATGAAAACGGTGAAAACGACATTTTTAAACTTCGGTCTAAATATCAACTAATTTCAACTAATTTAAATGTTCAAAATTCCCTTTGTAGAAATATACACACATAATTCAAAATTCTCTTTATTAGAAATTCACAATCAACTTTTAACGACATTCACGCAATGCTGTCTCGTAAGTAGATGTATAAATAGCAACAGAGCACACTGTGTTTTGTCACAAAGGTCAAGTAATTTCTTAACGTTGCTAGTGGCCTCATTCTTGTGAATTCGGTCCCTTAGGCTGCATAGCCAAAGGAGATTAGCGAGATAGCAAACAGCGAGTGAACGGAATGAAACGAATGTTATCTCTTTTTGTCTCGCCCAGCGCATTAATCAAAATCCGATTTACTATGTGCGAGTAAATTGAAAGGCTTTAAACCAAGTAATTAACAAAAACGTTATTGAACTACTAGTAAGTTACTGGCTTATATTATAGTAGGTTGGTATTTTAATAAAAAATACGCAATATGGCGTTGAAAAGCCTTGTGAGTTCACTATATAAAGTAACCATTCATTTCCATATCTCACTTGTTGCAGATTTCAAGAAAAGCATGATAATAAGCTTACAAAAGTCCTACATACATAAGCATTCACTTTAAGCCATCGTCGATTTTCCTTACCTTGACATACCTTGAGGTATAAACAATCTTAAGACAGATTGATCTTAATACATTTGACGAAACCGGCCGGACACTCGGATAATAGATATTTCAAGCCTTAGACATGACCCTTGTGCAGGCGAGTTTACTCATTAATCAAAATAACGCTTTAAATTTTATTATAGTCTTGCAAATGCAACATTGTTTACAAAATTACGCAGTGGTAGTTAATTACGGCATAACCAAACTCACATTCACATTTATATTGTGAGTGACAATATAAATGTGAATGTGAGTTTGTGTAAGAATATGTTTAGATTCTATTTGGATTGTGGCGCAGTAGGTGATGATAGGATTATAAGGGTCTAGGTTACGGCGAACCTATATCAAAATAGCTTACTGTTCCACGAAATACGGATGGTTTTGAATTCCTGAACAGAACAAGATTTAGCTACTTATGTAGGTATATGTACTTAAGATTGGTTATGCCCAGTACATTTATAGTACAGTAGGAGCTTTAAAATTAGTAAGATATCTATAAATATTCGAAAATAATATATCTTCACCTTTTGTGTCAATAAAGTAAGGCTAGAAACGACACTCAATTTCTTAATAATGGTGCTGATAGATTGGAGTATTCACCTGTAATGTACGTTCTGGCGAGCATTCAAGTGAGTTGACAGTAAATTTGCTTTGAGGTAGTAAAAACGTTGTGCCAAATAAGGTACTTTAACACTCATAAAATAAATATATTCGCGATTAAACCTTTCAAGAAATAACTAACCCGGTCGCAGCCGTTGTTCAGCTCAAAAACAAATGACACAACAATTAGACCTGAAATAGTAGCCTAAAGCCTGGTCACCAGATCCGAATGAAAGTGAAAGTGAAATAGTGGACTACTCATCCCGATCCTAATTTTACTTTCATTGTTACTTGTCTTGTGCATCTAATAAATAAATAAAAAAAAAAAATGATCGGCCTTATCGCTTATACACAGCCAGCATAGAATATATTCATCAATATATGAAACTAAATACGCCTTGTATGGGTCAAAGTCTTCCCCCCCGTGGGATCTCCACATTGTCGTGGTGGGGGGCCTTAGTAACCGCGGCTTTGAGCCCCGCGGTGAAGCTAAGAGGGATCCCTGGAGTGGACGCTCCGCGTGGGCTTGGCAGTGGGCCTGTGCAGGATGCGTCCAACGGTGCGGATGCGGGGGACATTTCTGTGTCTGTCCCTCGCAGTCGGGCGCGGTCGCGGGAGGAGAGGCGTGTCGGTGTTGCGTTGCTGCGCGCCCTATCTCCCGCGACCAAATGGGGGCGCACCATTCGATTCGTCGCGGTAGGGCCGCAGAGGAAGAGAAGATGCAGTGTTGCGTTGCCATCCGCCCTATCCTCTGCAGCAGCTGGGTGTTTTGGCGGCGGAGCGCAATACCTTAATCCGCCGCCAAGGGAGTTTTGTTCGGGGCCCGCCTGACCGTCTGGCGGGCCAATACCCGTCGGGGGGTTGCGACGTATGCTTGGGCGATACCCGACCCTCCAACACACGGGTACATGAGGCACACGGGTTGGTTTGAGTCAGTAAGAGTGTGACAGTCCCATTCGTCCATCCCCCAGGGCGGAGGGACTCCATGAGGATTTTCCAACCCGACACCACAAAATAATTTTAACTGTTTGAAACACATTTGAACACCTTTACTCCAATAGAATTTATTTATAAAACCATAAAGTACCTAGTAAATTTATTTTAGAATAAAACAGTTATTCAACGAATGCCTCGTTGGTCTCGCGGCATAAATGTGCGCGTGGGATTGGGAGGTCTCGGGTTCGATTCCCGGGTCGGGCAAAGTGTTATTGAGTTTTTCCGTTAGGAAATTCTCAGTAGCAGCACGGAGTCTGGTATTGTGTCCGGTGCGGCAATAGTCTCACCACCTATTACGTTGGACCTAAAAATTCATGGCGAAATGTACATACATACATACATACATATACTGACTCACGCCTGGAGTGGTAGGCAGAAACTACGGAACGCCATTTGCAACGATCCTGACATACCTCTCTTGCTTCATTAACTCCCATCAAGTTTCTCATGCATGCTCTTCTGTTTGGGGTACTTCTGACCTGTCATTTTTTCAGGATTTCTCCAATCTGGTCAGAGAACGTCCGCCTGGTTCTTCCCCTTTGTCCTGTCCCATTTACACTTGCCTTATATATCTTCTTTGTCAGTCTATCGTCATCCATCCTCTCCATGTGCCAAAACCATATTAACATGCCTTTCTCAATGCTTGTCACTACATCTTCTTTTACCCCACAACACTCTCTTATCACACAATTCTTTACTCTTTCGGTCAATGATACACCACACATACTTAGCAGTGCTTTCATTTCTACAGCATGTATTCTACTTTCAAATCTCTTCTGCCATACCCAACTTTCAGTACCGTACATAAGGGTAGGTACTAATACCCCCCTGTGTACAGCCAATCGTGCCTTTTTGGACACGTTTTGGCTATTCATAAACGCCTCCAGAGCTCTATTCACTCTATTACCTGCATTAACTCTTCTTTCAATATCTTCTTCATACTGACCATCTTTCATGAGCAAAGTACTTAAGTATACAAACTCATTCACTGGCTCCACTTGTTGTCCATCGATCAAAACATTACAAGCCGTAACGCATTCCTCCTTTTCAAAAACCATAAAAACACTTTTCCCCCTCTTGCAGTATGTCTCATGTCTTACAAAACGAAAACAGACAACATTAAAAGCTATATTTCCACTTGTTAAGGTGGACAACATTACCATCCTCCAAAATACATCCAGAGTTTTTGCGATAGCGTAGTCTTAGACCAAAATATTTTATAATCACTGGCACCATAAATTCACAGTTATGGCGTTTAAACCCCATCTTAATCGTTTATGACATCTTTAATCGGCAGATTTGAGGGTTTATTGTCGGGATGCGGTATTACGGACCGCGATGACAGCAATGCTGAATTAATTATGATGAATTTCACGCCAAATCTGAAACTGTTATGCCGGGATTATTTTGATGGCGGAAAGTGTTTAGAGTGTTTTAAGACCTAATTTATCTGAATGTTGACATGTGATTTAGTTTTATTTTTAATATTATTATTCCTTCACTTTAATGTATTGCCAACACTCAACTAATTAATTGATGTCTTTATACCAACGTAATCGTGTGTAAGAAATTGTTATAATTTTTACTCACGATAAACTTGTATACAAAATAATGTGTTATCATACAATTTTATCATTGGAATAAATAATATTAAATAAGCTAGAAAAGTAGGCGCCTACAGGTAGTAGAGCCTGGATGATTTCAACATGAATGGACCGGCTCGACCGTGTAAGTACTACCCACAGGTACAGTACTTTACGTCGTTTTTCTGGGAGAGAAAATCGACGTAAAGTACTGTACCTAAACTGCGTAAGTACAGTACCTAAACTGTTGCTTTTGGTTCGGTGAGTGAGAGTGCCGGAGGCTCCATTCCCTATTCCTTCTGTCTTATTCTACTCCTCCTCCTATCCCTTTTCCAAACCCCAAAGGGCGGCAACGCGCTTGTGACTTTTGTAGTGTTGCTTGTATCCAAGGGAGCGGTAATCGCTTACCATCAGGCGATTCATCTGGTCGTCTTCCGCATATTACTATAAAAAAGTACATACATGCATCGATACAAAGAAATTATAAAACGACCATTGAAAATTAACCACTATTCAAGGAATCTTCACAAATATGAATGAGAATCGTCTTTAAATATATGTTTTGAAAATTAAGGTCGATTTCAAATTGAATTGAGTGGAGTGTTTAAATGATACGATGAACTACAAAGATTCGTTACTATTCGAAGCCGACGAAAATGTAACATCATTTGTATTATTAAACAGAACTGGATTATATTTAATCGGAATCTTGCCCGTTTATAAAAGTTACCAAATAAAATTCAATTCAATTCAATGCTGAAGATTGCCAAATTACATAATATATATAAGAAAATACAGATATCAGAAACTTGTTGTTTTTATTTGGCTCTAAAAACTTCTAGAGCCAAATAAAACAGATATCAGTGAGGCGCCATATGTTTCGACCGCATTGTCATTACAAAGATAGCCTTTGGATTCGAAATATCAAAAATGTATCACTGCAAGAGCATCTATAAAAATAAGACGTTTAGTTTTATTGTGAGAAATGGTTAGTCGTTTTAATATACAAATATACCAAATATGTATTCGTTGTTCGTCCCAAAATATACTGCTGTGTTTTATCAAAATGTCCATAATTATAATTTCAAACACAATATAAAAATTGTTTATGAATAAAGAATTGAATTTATATATTTACTATAGGATATTATATTACTACACTTCGATTAATAAAAAATAAGGAGACTGCTATATTACTAGTATACTTGTTGATTATTTTATATAATTTATATTATTACATATAACGGCTTTTTAATACATATAAAGGCTCACCGTTGCATAATTTTGCAATGTAGGTAAATATAACCGACTTAATTACGAGTGATGAAGTCGATATGTTACTTTATTTTATTATTTACATTGTTTTATTTTACTATTGTTTAATCTTGTTTTTGTGTACATAATATAGTATTATACACAGTAGTATAGACTACTCATGTGCTTGTAATTTCATTCATGTCCCTATGTTTATTTTTTTATTTTTCTCTAATCTATTGTACGCAGATTAACGTCCGTGCGGCATTTAAGGTACACACAGAATACCAGCGTTGTATTGTGGACACTACCACAATGCAACAATAGCTGAGTGTGTACCTTTCTGTCACAGACTAATGTTAAGAATGCCTTGCGATTTGTTATATGTTGTACTTGTTCTGTATATGTGACAAATAAATAGTTTTTATTTCTTTATTCTTTCTTCTATATAACTCAAATATCTAAATTGGATTGATTGATCCGACAAAATTAATAATAAATTGGTTTGACATAATTAGCTATGATATATATAGGACAGTAAATATAATACAACAAACGTGACTGTAAGAACAATAAATGATCTCAACTTCTAAAATCTTTATCATATCTCAAGAAAATACACATTTATATTATAACATCAAGAAAATTGGAATTCCCAAAGCTCCTCCCTACTGTTGGCAAAATATCTAAATCGAACATAGAGTTGGAGATGCGATTGATTTCTCTCCCACATCTTCTTTCTCTTAGCGTTATTTTTCCAGTTTCAATCTGGGGTCCGCTTACTAGTCTAACCGGATTTGGCTGAATATTAGCTTTTCCACAGAGTGACTGCCTGTCTGACCTCCGCAACCCGAAGGGATAGTGATATTCCATGGTTTAGACTAGTGTCAGTTTATTTAGAAGGTACTGACGCCCTGTAACGACTGTCAAAGTTCTTCATGACAACCGGGACCGACGGCTTAACGTGCTCTCCGAGGCACGGGACAAGCGATAATTAACAATTCAATACGCAAATAACTCCGAAAAGTCATTGGTGCGCGTCGTGGATTCGAACCCGATACCCTTTGCATGGCAGTCTGTTGGTATATCCACTCGGCTATCGCTGCCTTTTTGATTTCTGTCCCACATACGTAAGTAAAAACGTTGCGTATGAACGAGTCCCAACCAACCAATTTGTATTACGCGCCTTCAATAAATATCTAATCTATTTCTGAATTGCTGGTATTATAATTATGATTTATTACAAGTACTGTTTAGCAGTAAAAGGTCGTAGTCGTGAAAGCGAAATGTTAGGATAACGGTGAAACAAAGTATCAAAATATAGCTTCACATTCATATGAAAATGGTAAACAGATGGAAGTGGATAAAGAAAATGAAAGGAATGTTTTAATCTTAAATAAAATATTTTAAGGAATGACAACGGTTGCACTTGGATAGATATTTGTGTTAGCGGACTTTACAAACGTTCGTACGGGTACAAAGAACACGGCGCAGTATAAATATTTGTGATACATGTAGCAGTAGATAAATAAAACTGAGGGTATGTATCGTACAGTGGCGACATCTAACGAACACAACGGAACTAGATGCTGCATCGTGCAATGACTATGATGTCCACAAGTACTTAAATACTTCCTTCGGACTGCAGTCCACCAGACACAAGCACATTATTATCTCTCTCGTTGGAGGAACATTCACACCTTTTTCCTCCACATTACACATGCGGTACACAAAGCGTTGTGGGAATTGAGCACAAATTAAAGTTATATTATTGCTCGCAACAACATTGCGTTGAGTGTGTGAAGTTTGGTATGGTTGTTAATTAATAATTACACTTTGTGCTTATTATAATTATCTTGTGACCACAAAAATTATTAGGGCGATAATTTCCCTTATCCCTAATATTACTTTTTTTTTAAACACGCCTTGCAATAGTCAACAAAAAATGTTCCACAAAAATGGTCGTACCAGTGACTGAAAACACAAAGCTATCTCAAAATAGCAACCCGAATCTATAAAACCTTGTGCCTTAAGCTTGAATAGTTCAACCTAGATAGTAAGTTTCACCGAACATCTACCTAATGCAATGATAATGACAGACTTTCCATATAAAAATTCAACCCCTATTTCCAAAAACGAGTAAATACATGATCACTTATTTCTAATCAGAAGCTAGTATATGAAATATCACTTCGCATGAAAACTTTCAACCCCTCTTTCACCTTTTAAACGGTAGCTTTTAGAAATCGCTATAACACGTATTTGTTTTATTCTAACCAGAAGTTTGCACAAAAAATTACACGCTATCTTTTTCAAAATGACGGACCTTCCATACAAACTTTCTACCCCTATATCACCCTCTTAGTTGTTTGATTTGAAAAAAATCTAAATTGCGTGTTTATTTTTTTCAACCAAAAATATGTATAAAAATCTCCTCCTCTTTTTGGAGTTGGTTAAAAAGCATTTAAGAGCGTCACTAGTATCGGTAATAGGGATCAAGCTTATGATTATTATAGGTCTTGAGAGGGCAACACCCTCGCAATAAGTGTCGTGTCCAGGTGTACTGCTTTCTGCATTATATCTTTGACGCAAGCATCCCCCAAGCATCACTAGGTGGTTGTGTAGGCTCTTGGCTAATTGATCGTTGATGGCCACGACTTTTGGCATGTGTCAAGATAAAATGTTCAAGATCAATAAAATACAAATCAATGTTGAAAATCTTTACAGCTTAGTAGATTTATCTCCACATGATTAATCATGATATTATAGTCGTAATACACGAAAAGGTGAAGGCATCGTATATATATCTCTTTATTATACCAATCCATGTAGATTCCAGTAAGCCACAGACGTTTCAGTAAACCAAGATTTTTCCAGTGAACTTCACTGCTATACGTTTCAATGATTGAGACCTTATTACCTAATCCGATATAGGGCAATTTCTTATAATGGCGTCTGGAGTAGAAGTGATATGCTGACTATAAGTCACTTTCATTTTCCACATTTCTTTTCACCCTTTTGAATCTTGGCCGCGAATTACTGGGGCTTGAGGGGTGAGGTGTGTAAGGAAAATTTGAGTGGCTGAAAATTGGGAAAAGTGATTGAAATACTGAATTCCTTTAACGGTAGGTAATTTACAAGAATATGTTGAGATAGAAGCAACTTTTCGTTGAAAACTTGTTGCACATTTTATTTTGTAAATTGAATGCTTCCTCCAGTATCAAACTCTGTTTATAGTATCATTTTTAGCTAGATAGTACCTACTTGTGTTGTGGCAGTCAGACAACTGATAAATACAATAGTAAAGTCTGAAATAGAAACAAACGTAGTTCTAACCAATCGATACACTAAGATTCAGAAAATGTATCGTGCTTTATCACTAGAGATGGGCTTAGTGGTTGAATTTATTTATCTGTTAAAAGTTATTTGATAAAAATAAACTGTTAATTTTAACGGTTGAAAATATTAGTTAATTTTTATTCTAACAACACACAGGCATAACAAAGTTGATATTGCTAGTCAATATTTGATTTTTGATAATAATGAATGTGATTGGTTGATTTTAAACATCTGAATGACATTCGAATATGTGTTTTAACATTAACTTGCTGAGGTTTAGTGTCACTTTAATATTTTAATCTGATGGAACGAAACAGTAATTTCATTCAACTTTTAGTAGAATATTGAGTGATTGAGTGAGATTAGTTGATGTCACGCGTTGTAAGTGCGAGTAACGAAATTAAACTGATCTGTGTTGACTTTAGCTGACTAGCGTTTTATTGTTATTGTTTATTGTTGTTTGTTAACGAATATTATAGGGAACTAATTCATTATTATCAAAAACAAATGTTGACTAGGTACTTCCGAACGTAGGGATGTATGGGATAGGTTATGTTAATGTAACATGCATCTTAAAGCAATCACAGTTAAGTGCAAATTTTATCGTAGTGAATTGTTGTGCCTAGTACCTAGACATTATTTCTTGGAAACGAATCCAAGTTGGCGCGTGGCGCGTCGACGGCCGCGCCGCGCGTCGTCGGTTGAATGAATAGGTAATAATATTTTCAATCAATAGCGTTGATTTTATTTGTCATATAATACAGTTGAATTTTTTTATCAGTTAATTTTAATGGTTGAGAGTTATATTCACCATCTCTATATATCACACAGATTCGTCCTAGGAATCAAAACCACTACCTTCGGCTTAGCATTCAGCAATCAGGGTCGCTAATCTAAAGCCCAATAGACCAGTACCATTTTATGGGTTCAAGGGTTAAAATTACGGCTTCCACGTAAAAGTTTTCACGCCTAGAACAATGGAAGCTATCGAACTATCGAATTATTAATCTTTCAAATGAAATTACTTTCCCCATTTTGTTTCAAAGTATTCGAGCGAAAACACATTGTTATTCGAAAAGGATCAATCTACCACAATACAGATCGTATCACGGCCACAGATTAAAATAGCAACCTCGAAAATACCTATGACATAAATCACAGTGATAAAGGTTTTAAATCCCGTGTGCCTGATAAGATCTGTCGGGACAGATATAACTTTACTGTAAACGCGTATTATGGGTATAGTTATACAATTATACATGATCGATTGCTTAAATGCTACTAAAAAGTGGGTTATCGATAGATAGTTTGAGTCCGAGGGTAAGTTTCATGTGATGATATGGGATATGATTAATTTTAATACTAAACCGACGCTAGAATATATGGTGTGCTAAAGTATGATGAAGATGTCAGTTACATAAAAATATAAACAACGGACACTAAAAATACCTTAAATCCACATATCTATTTAGTAATGTAATTGACGTAAATAACAAAGCATACCATTTGGCTTAAGAGGCTCAGGTCAGAGATAATGGGCAAATGTATACCTAATTCCTCAATGATGAGCTTTTTTAATGAAAAGGTACGGTTTATGCAAAACCGGCCCAGCAAAGATTATGATTCTTTGGTTCCGCTTGTTATAAGTATCATCCTTTTCCATTTATTTTGTGAAAATTTATGTTGCGTTAAAAATGCTTAATTCTTGAATTATGGTTTAGTGGGTACCGCTGATAAAATGTTAAATAGACGATGGCAAGTTTTAAATAAAAAGAATCTTGAATGCTTGTTTTTCTTTATTTTTTGGAAAGTACATTACCTTGTATAATAAAATTATAAACATTTATAATATATCATATAATCACACTATATTATTAAAGCAATTTGAATGACTTGGTTGATTAATAGTTTATGATGCTGACTGTTATGATGATCGTGTAAAATTTATTGTAAGTATACAGTTAAAGTCACAAGAGTGGCGTCGCAAGTGTTATCGTAGGTGTCAATAATTGGATATTTTGTCAGCAAAGAAAATATCCAAAATCTGCACAAAAGTAGGTGGCTATACAGATTATAAATTAACCAACAAATACTATGAAAATAGTTGAAAACTAATATTTGTTTTACAAAATAAATACTCTCAATTAATTCAAACAACATATTATTCAAAAACTTTTTACACAAATTTACAAATATGAATAAACATGAGCTGAAATAGTAAATTAAATAAAACGTCGAATAATTATAAAGAGCAGAAGTCATCCACGACCATGTCTGTCGTCATTGATGCCGAAACGTCGGGGCAAATAGAAGCAAATATTCAATAACACCGCGATTGAAAGAGGCAGATAGATACAATTCACCGTTCATTTTCATTATACGTGATGATGTTTAAAACACTTTTAGCTCATCGAGACATGTCGTGTGTCAATTTGTATAGAGAAGGCGTGATTAGAGCTAAACTTTATAAAGTATTAGACGAATTTCAACCACTACAATATAACTTTATTCCACAACAAGTATAATCTCAAGAAAATACACATTTATATTATAACATCAAGAAAATTGGAATTCCCAAAGCTCCTCCCTACTGTTGGCAAAATATCTAAATCGAACATAGAGTTGGAGATGCGATTGATTTCTCTCCCACATCTTCTTTCTCTTAGCGTTATTTTTCCAGTTTCAATCTGGAGTCCGCTTACTAGTCTAACCGGATTTGGCTGGATATTAGCTTTTCCACAGAGTGACTGCCTGTCTGACCTCCGCAACCCGAAGGGATAGCGATATTCCATGGTTTAGACTAGTGTCAGTTTATTTAGAAGGTACTGACGCCCTGTAACGACTGTCAAAGTTCTTCATGACAACCGGGACCGACGGCTTAACGTGCTCTCCGAGGTACGGGACAAGCGATAATTAACAATTCAATACGCAAATAACTCCGAAAAGTCATTGGTGCGCGTCGTGGATTCGAACCCGATACCCTCTGCATGGCAGTCTGTTGGTATATCCACTCGGCTATCGCTGCCTTTTTGATTTCCCTCCCACATACGTAAGTAAAAACGTTGCGTATGAACGAGTCCCAACCAACCAATTTGTATTACGCCCCTTCAATAAATATGTAATCTATTTCTGAATTGCTGGTATTATAATTATGATTTATTACAAGTACTGTTTAGCAGTAAAAGGTCGTAGTCGTGAAAGCGAAATGTTAGGATAAAGGTTAAACAAAGTATCAAAAGATAGCTTCACATTCATATGAAAATGGTAAACATATGGAAGTGGATAAAGAAAATGAAAGGAATGTTTTAATCTTAAATAAAATATTTTAAGGAATGACAACGGTTGCACTTGGATAGATATTTGTGTTAGCGGACTTTACAAACGTTCGTACGGGTACAAAGAACACGGCGCAGTATAAATATTTGTGATACATGTAGCAGTAGATAAATAAAACTGAGGGTATGTATCGTACAGTGGCGACATCTAACGAACACAACGGAACTAGATGCTGCATCGTGCAATGACTATGATGTCCACAAGTACTTAAATACTTCCTTCGGACTGCAGTCCACCAGACACAAGCACATTTTTATCTCTCTCGTTGGAGGAACATTCACACCTTTTTCTTCCACATTACACATGCGGTACACAAAGCGTTGTGGGAATTGAGCACGAATTAAAGTTATATTATTGCTCGCAACAACATTGCGTTGAGTGTTTGAAGTTTGGTATGGTTGTTAATTAATTACACTTTGTGCTTATTATAATTATCTTGTGACCACAAAAATTATTAGGACGATAATTTCCCTTATCCCTAATATTACTTTTTTTTAAACACGCCTTGCAATAGTCGACAAAAAATGTTCCACAAAAATGGTCGTACCAGTGACTGAAAAAACAAAGCTATCTCAAAATAGCAACCCGAATCTATAAAACCTTGTGCCTTAAGCTTGAATAGTTCAACCTAGATAGTAAGGTTCACCGAACATCTACCAAATGCAATGATAATGACAGACTTTCCGTATAAAAATTCAACCCCTATTTCCAAAAACGCGTAAATACATGATCACTTATTTCTAATCAGAATCTAGTATATGAAATATCACTTCGCATAAAAACTTTCAACCCCTCTTTCACCTTTTAAACGGTAGATTTTAGAAATCGCTAAAACACGTATTTGTTTTATTTCTAACCAGAAGTTTGCACACAAAATTACACGCTATCTTTTAAAAATGACGGACCTTCCATACAAACTTTCTACCCCTATATCACCCTCTTAGTTGTTAGATTTGAAAAAAATCTAAATTGCGTGTTTATTTTTTCTAACCAAAAATATGAATAAAAATCTCTTCCTCTTTTTGGAATCGGTTAAAAAGCATTTGAGAGCGTCACTAGTATGGGTAATAGGGATCGAGCTTATGATTATTATAGGTCTTGAGAGGGCAACACCCTCGCAATAAGTGTCGTGTCCAGATACGTAAGTAAAAACGTTGCGTATGAACGAGTCCCAACCAACCAATTTGTATTACGCCCCTTCAATAAATATGTAATCTATTTCTGAATTGCTGGTATTATAATTATGATTTATTACAAGTACTGTTTAGCAGTAAAAGGTCGTAGTCGTGAAAGCGAAATGTTAGGATAAAGGTTAAACAAAGTATCAAAATATAGCTTCACATTCATATGAAAATAGTAAACAGATGGAAGTGGATAAAGAAAATGAAAGGAATGTTTTATTCTTAAATAAAATATTTTAAGGAATGACAACGGTTGCACTTGGATAGATATTTGTGTTAGCGGACTTTACAAACGTTCGTACGGGTACAAAGAACACGGCGCAGTATAAATATTTGTGATACATGTAGCAGTAGATAAATAAAACTGAGGGTATGTATCGTACAGTGGCGACATCTAACGAACACAACGGAACTAGATGCTGCATCGTGCAATGACTATGATGTCCACAAGTACCTAAATACTTCCTTTGGACTGCAGTCCACCAGACACAAGCACATTATTATCTCTCTCGTTGGAGGAACATTCACACCTTTTTCTTCCACATTACACATGCGGTACACAAAGCGTTGTGGGAATTGAGCACAAATTAAAGTTATATTATTGCTCGCAACAACATTGCGTTGAGTGTTTGAAGTTTGGTATGGTTGTTAATTAATTACACTTTGTGCTTATTATAATTATCTTGTGACCACAAAAATTATTAGGGCGATAATTTCCCTTATCCCTAATCATCATCATCATATCAGCCAAACGACGTCCACTGCTGGACATAGGCCTCCCCTAAGGTTCTCCACACAGACCGGTCTTGAGCCGCCCGCATCCAACCTCCTCCCGCGATCTTGACAAGATCGTCGGTCCACCTTGCGGGGGGCCTACCTCTGCTGCGTCGCCCGGTACGTGGCCGCCACTCCAGAACCTTTCTGCCCCAACGGCCATCGGTTCATCGAGCTATGTGCCCTGCCCACTGCCACTTCAGCTTGGCTATCCGGAGAGCTATGTCGGCGACTTTGGTTCTACTGCGGATCTCCTCATTTCTGATTCAATCTCGCAGGGAAACTCCAAGCATAGCTCTCTCCATCGCCCTCTGAGTGACCTTGAGCCTTCTGATAAGGCCCATAGTGAGCGACCACGTCTCTGATCCGTAAGTCATTACTGGCAACACACACTGGTCAAAGACTTTTGTCTTGAGACACTGCGGGATATCGGACGAGAAGATATGTCGTAGCTTCCCGAACGCTGCCCAACCGAGTTGGATTCGACGATTGACCTCCTTCTCGAAGTTGGACCTACCTAATTGGACTACTTGTCCCAGGTAGATATACTTGTCGATAACTTCGAGCGTAGATTTCCCAACCTGAATAGGAGCAGGTACAACATGGACGTTCGACATGATTTTCGTCTTCTCCATGTTCATCTTAAGACCTACTTGTTGTGAGACTCTACAGAGGCCATCGAGCATTGTGCCTAGGTCTTCCATGGTCTCAGCCATGACTACGATATCGTCTGCGAATCGAAGGTGAGTGATGTACTCGCCGTTGATGTTGATGCCGAGTCCATTCCAGTCCAGAAGCTTGAAAACATCCTCCAGCGCAGTGGTAAACAGTTTCGGGGATATGACATCCCCCTGTCTCACCCCTCGCTGGAGTTGAATAGGTTTCGAACTCTGGTCCTGGAGGCGGACTGTTATAGTGGCGGTTTCATACAAACACTTCAGCACTTCGATATATCGGTAGTCAATCCGGCACCGTTGGAGAGACTGTAGCACCGCCCAGATTTCGATCGAATTGAAGGCTTTCTCATAGTCCACAAACGCCAAGCATAGGGGCTGGTTATACTCCTCGGACTTCTGTATAACCTGCCGCAGCGTATGTATGTGGTCTATGGTCTATCCCTAAAATTACTTTTTTTTAAACACGCCTTGCAATAGTCAACGAAAAATGTTCTACAAAAATGGTCGTACCAGTGACTGAAAAAACAAAGCTATCTCAAAATAGCAACACGAATCTATAAAACCTTGTGCCTTAAGCTTGAATAGTTCAACCTAGATAGTAAGGTTCACCAAACATCTACCTAATGCAATGATAATGACAGACTTTCCATATAAAAATTCAACCCCTATTTCCAAAAACGCGTAAATACATGATCACTTATTTCTAATCAGAAGCTAGTATATGAAATATCACTTCGCATGAAAACTTTCAACCCCTCTTTCACCTTTTAAACGGTCGATTTTAGAAATCGCTAAAACACGTATTTGTTTTATTTCTAACCAGAAGTTTGCACACAAAATTACACGCTATCTATTTAAAAATGACGGACCTTCCATACAAACTTTCTACCCCTATATCACCCTCTTAGTTGTTAGATTTGAAAAAAATCCAAATTGCGTGTTTATTTTTTCTAACTAAAAATATGTATAAAAATCTCCTCCTCTTTTTGGAGTCGGTTAAAAAGCATTTGAGAGTATCACTAGTATCGGTAATAGGGATCAAGCTTATGATTATTATAGGTCTTGAGAGGGCAACACCCTCGCAATAAGTGTCGTGTCCAGATGTACTGCTTTCTGCATTATATCTTTGACGCAAGCATCCCCCAAGCATCACTAGGTGGTTGTGTAGGCTCTTGGCTAATTGATCGTTGATGGCCACGACTTTTGGCATGTGTCAAGATAAAATGTTCAAGATCAATAAAATACAAATCAATGTTGAAAATCTTTACAGCTTAGTAGATTTATCTCCACATGATTAATCATGATATAATAGTCGTAATACACGAAAAGGTGGAGGCATCGTACATATATCTCTTTATTATACCAATCCAGTTAGATTCCAGTAAGCCACAGACGTTTCAGTAAACCAAGATTTTTCCAGTGAACTTCACTGCTATACGTTTCAATGATTGAGACCTTATTACCTAATCCGATATAGGGCAATTTCTTATAATGGCGTCTGGAGTAGAAGTGATATGCTGTCTATAAGTCACTTTCATTTTCCACATTTCTTTTCACCCTTTTGAATCCTGGCCGCGAATTACTGGGGCTTGAGGGGTGAGGTGTGTAAGGAAAATTTGAGTGGCTGAAAATTGGGATTAGTGATTGAAATACTGAATTACTTTTACAGTAGGTAATTTACAAGAATATGTTGAGATAGAAGCAACTTTTCGTTGAAAACTTGTTGCACATTTTATTTTGTAAATTGAATGCTTCCTCCAGTATCAAACTCTGTTTATAATATCATTTTTAGCTAGATAGTACCTACTTGTGTTGTGGCAGTCAGACAACTGATAAATACAATAGTAAAGTCTGAAATAGAAACAAACGTAGTTCTAACCAATCGATACACTAAGATTCAGAAAAAGTATCGTGCTTTATCACTAGAGATGGGCTTAGTGGTTGAATTTATTTATCTGTTAAAAGTTATTTGATAAAAATAAACTGTTAATTTTAACGGTTGAAAATATTAGTTAATTTTTATTCTAACAACACACAGGCATAACGAAGTTGATATTGCTAGTCAACATTTGATTTTTGATAATAATGAATGTGATTGGTTGATTTTAAACATCTGAATGACATTCGAATATGTGTTTTAACATTAACTTGCTGAGGTTAAGTGTCACTTTAATATTTTAATCTGATGGAACGAAACAGTAATTTCATTCAATTTTTGAAGAATATTGAGTGATTGAGTGAGATTAGTTGATGTCACGCGTTGTAAGTGCGAGTAACGAAATTAAACTGATCTGTGTTGACTTTAGCTGACTAGCGTTTTATTGTTATTGTTTATTGTTGTTTGTTAACGAATATTATAGGGAACTAATTCATTATTATCAAAAACAAATGTTGACTAGGTACTTACGAACGTAGGGATGTATGGGATAGGTTATGTTAATGTAACATGCATCTTAAAGCAATCACAGTTAAGTGCAAATTTTATCGTAGTGAATTGTTGTGCCTAGTACCTAGACATTATTTCTTGGAAACGAATCCAAGTTGGCGCGTGGCGCGTCGACGGCCACGCCGCGCGTCGTCGGTTGAATGAATAGGTAATAATATTTTCAATCAATAGCGTTGATTTTATTTGTCATATAATACAGTTGAATTTTTTTATCAGTTAATTTTAATGGTTGAGAGTTATATTCACCATCTCTATATATCACACAGATTCGTCCTAGGAATCAAAACCACTACCTTCGGCTTAGCATTCAGCAATCAGGGTCGCTAATCTAAAGCCCAATAGACCAGTACCATTTTATGGGTTCAAAGGTTAAAATTACGGCTTCCACGTAAAAGTTTTCACGCCTAGAACAATGAAAGCTATCGAACATTAATTATAAATCTTTCAAATGAAATTACTTTCCCCATTTTGTTTCAAAGTATTCGAGCGAAAACACATTGTTATTCGAAAAGGATCAATCTACCACAATACAGATCGTATCACGGCCACAGATTAAAATAGCAACCTCGAAAATACCTATGACATAAATCACAGTGATAAAGGTTTTAAATCCCGTGTGCCTGATAAGATCTGTCGGGACAGATATAACTTTACTGTAAACGCGTATTATGGGTATAGTTATACAATTATACATGATCGATTGCTTAAATGCTACTAAAAAGTGGGTTATCGATAGATAGTTTGAGTCCGAGGGTAAGTTTCATGTGATGATATGGGATATGATTACTTTTAATACTAAACCGACGCTAGAATATATGGTGTGCTAAAGTATGATGAAGATGTCAGTTACATAAAAATATAAACAACGGACACTAAAAATATCTTAAATCCACATATCTATTTAGTAATGTAATTGACGTAAATAACAAAGCATACCATTTGGCTTAAGAGGCTCAGGTCAAAGATAATGGGCAAACGTATACCTAATTCCTCAATGATGAGCTTTTTTAATGAAAAGGTACGGTTTATGCAAAACCGGCCCAGCAAAGATTATGATTCTTTGGTTCCGCTTGATATAAGTATCATCCTTTTCCATTTATTTTGTGAAAATTTATGTTGCGTTAAAAATGCTTAATTCTTGAATTATGGTTTAGTGGGTACCGCTGATAAAATGTTAAATAGACGATGGCAAGTTTTAAATAAAAAGAATCGTTGCTTGTTTTTCTTTATTTTTTGGAAAGTACATTACCTTGTATAATAAAATTATAAACATTTATAATATAACATATAATCACACTATATTATTAAAGCAATTTGAATGACTTGGTTGATTAATAGTTTATGATGCTGACTGTTATGATGATCGTGTAAAAATTATTGTAAGTATACAGTTAAAGTCATAAGAGTGGCGTCGCAAGTGTTATCGTAGGTGTCAATAATTGGATATTTTGTCAGCAAAGAAAATATCCAAAATCTGCACAAAAGTAGGTGGCTATACAGATTATAAATTGACCAACAAATACTATGAAAATAGTTGAAAACTAATATTTGTTTTACAAAATAAATACTCTCAATTAATTCAAACAACATATTATTCAAAAACTTTTTACACAAATTTACAAATATGAATAAACATGAGCTGAAATAGTAAATTAAATAAAACGTCGAATAATTATAAACATTTCCAATTTTGAAAACAGAATGAGTAATTAACGAAGTTTAATAGTAAGTTGGAGTTAACGTAGCTGTTGTAGTAATCGAAAATAACTTTAAAATAAATCCAATAATGACAGAAATGACGTTTCTTCACAAACATCTCTAAGAATACCCGCCCACTGAAGTGGCAGTATGTCTAAAAGTGTTTGCATCTAATATTTTTTCAAAACTTTCCAAAACTTATTGTATAGATGTAAAAGAAAAATATATCACCCGCACTTCTTGTGTCGCGGGGGACTTTACAAATATGCAACCAACGGACATAATGACATTGATGCGGAGGTATTCTATGACGCCTAAACTCAATATTTTCACTTTTCAATTGTTTTTTTATCTTTTATGTACATATTCTTAAAGTTTATGAACACCCAGACTTGAAACAACAATTTATGGATCACAAAAATTGTTGTCTCGTGTAGGAATCGAACCCACAACACACGACGCAGTCAAGCGGCCAGGCGACCGCTTTAACCGCTACACCAAACGTGCAGTAAATATATACTGGGTAACTCTAAAGAGCAGAAGTCATCCACGACCATGTCTGTCGTCATTGATGCCGAAACGTCGGGGCAAATAGAAGCACATATTCAATAACACCGCGATTGAAAGAGGCAGATAGATACAATTCACCGTTCATTTTAATTATACGTGATGATGTTTAAAACACTTTTAGCTCATCGAGACATGTCGTGTGTCAATTTGTATAGAGAAGGCGTGATTAGAGCTAAACTTTATAAAGTATTAGACGAATTTCAACCACTACAATATAACTTTATTCCACAACAAGTATAATCTCAAGAAAATACACATTTATATTATAACATCAAGAAAATTGGAATTCCCAAAGCTCCTTCCTACTGTTGGCAAAATATCTAAATCGAACATAGAGTTGGAGATGCGATTGATTTCTCTCCCACATCTTCTTTCTCTTAGCGTTATTTTTCCAGTTTCAATCTGGGGTCCGCTTACTAGTCTAACCGGATTTGGCTGAATATTAGCTTTTCCACAGAGTGACTGCCTGTCTGACCTCCGCAACCCGAAGGGATAGTGATATTCCATGGTTTAGACTAGTGTCAGTTTATTTAGAAGGTACTGACGCCCTGTAACGACTGTCAAAGTTCTTCATGACAACCGGGACCGACGGCTTAACGTGCTCTCCGAGGCACGGGACAAGCGATAATTAACAATTCAATACGCAAATAACTCCGAAAAGTCATTGGTGCGCGTCGTGGATTCGAACCCGATACCCTCTGCATGGCAGTCTGTTGGTATATCCACTTGGCTATCGCTGCCTTTTTGATTTCCCTCCCACATACGTAAGTAAAAACGTTGCGTATGAACGAGTCCCAACCAACCAATTTGTATTACGCCCCTTCAATAAATATGTAATCTATTTCTGAATTGCTGGTATTATAATTATGATTTATTACAAGTACTGTTTAGCAGTAAAAGGTCGTAGTCGTGAAAGCGAAATGTTAGGATAAAGGTTAAACAAAGTATCAAAAGATAGCTTCACATTCATATGAAAATGGTAAACATATGGCAGTGGATAAAGAAAATGAAAGGAATGTTTTAATCTAAATAAAATATTTTAAGGAATGACAACGGTTGCACTTGGATAGATATTTGTGTTAGCGGACTTTACAAACGTTCGTACGGGTACAAAGAACACGGCGCAGTATAAATATTTGTGATACATGTAGCAGTAGATAAATAAAACGGAGGGTATGTATCGTACAGTGGCGACACCTAACGAACACAACGGAACTAGATGCTGCATCGTGCAATGACTATGATGTCCACAAGTACTTAAATACTTCCTTCGGACTGCAGTCCACCAGACACAAGCACATTATTATCTCTCTCGTCGGAGGAACATTCACACCTTTTTCTTCCACATTACACATGCGGTACACAAAGCGTTGTGGGAATGGAGCACAAATTAAAGTTATATTATTGCTCGCAACAACATTGCGTTGAGTGTTTGAAGTTTGGTATGGTTGTTAATTAATTACACTTTGTGCTTATTATAATTATCTTGTGACCACAAAAATTATTAGGGCGATAATTTCCCTTATCCCTAATATTACTTTTTTTTAAATACGCCTTGCAATAGTCAACAAAAAATGTTCCACAAAAATGGTCGTACCAGTGACTGAAAAAACAAAGCTATCTCAAAATAGCAACCCGAATCTATTAAACCTTGTGCATTAAGCTTGAATAGTTCAATCTAGATATTAAGGTTCACCGAACATCTACCTAATGCAATGATAATGACAGACTTTCCATATAAAAATTCAACCCCTATTTCCAAAAACGCGTAAATACATGATCACTTATTTCTAATCAGAAGCTAGTATATGAAATATCACTTCGCATGAAAACTTTCAACCCCTCTTTCACCTTTTAAACGGTAGATTTTAGAAATCGCTAAAACACGTATTTGTTTTATTTCTAACCAGAAGTTTGCACACAAAATTACACGCTATCTTTTAAAAATGACGGACCTTCCATACAAACTTTCTACCCCTATATCACCCTCTTAGTTGTTAGATTTGAAAAAAATCTAAATTGCGTGTTTATTTTTTCTAACCAAAAATATGAATAAAAATCTCTTCCTCTTTTTGGAATCGGTTAAAAAGCATTTGAGAGCGTCACTAGTATGGGTAATAGGGATCAAGCTTATGATTATTATAGGTCTTGAGAGGGCAACACCCTCGCAATAAGTGTCGTGTCCAGATACGTAAGTAAAAACGTTGCGTATGAACGAGTCCCAACCAACCAATTTGTATTACGCCCCTTCAATAAATATGTAATCTATTTCTGAATTGCTGGTATTATAATTATGATTTATTACAAGTACTGTTTAGCAGTAAAAGGTCGTAGTCGTGAAAGCGAATGTTAGGATAAAGGTTAAACAAAGTATCAATATATAGCTTCACATTCATATGAAAATGGTAAACAGATGAAAGTGGATAAAGAAAATTAAAGGAATGTTTTAATCTTAAATAAAATATTTTAAGGAATGACAACGGTTGCACTTGGATAGATATTTGTGTTAGCGGACTTTACAAACTTTCGTACGGGTACAAAGAACACGGCGCAGTATAAATATTTGTGATACATGTAGCAGTAGATAAATAAAACTGAGGGTATGTATCGTACAGTGGCGATATCTAACGAACACAACGGAACTAGATGCTGCATCGTGCAATGACTATGATGTCCACAAGTACTTAAATACTTCCTTCGGACTGCAGTCCACCAGACACAAGCACATTATTATCTCTCTCGTCGGAGGAACATTCACACCTTTTTCTTCCACATTACACATGCGGTGCACAAAGCGTTGTGGGAATTAAGCACAAATTAAAGTTATATTATAGCTCGCAACAACATTGCGTTGAGTGTTTGAAGTTTGGTATGGTTGTTAATTAATTACACTTTGTGCTTATTATAATTATCTTGTGACCACAAAAATTATTAGGGCGATAATTTCCCTTATCCCTAATATTACTTATTTTTAAACACGCCTTGCAATAGTCAACAAAAAATGTTCCACAAAAATAGTCGTACCAGTGACTGAAAAAACAAAGCTATCTCAAAATAGCAACCCGAATCTATAAAACCTTGTGCCTTAAGCTTGAATAGTTCAACCTAGATAGTAAGGTTCACCGAACATCTACCTAATGCAATGATAATGACAGACTTTCCATATAAAAATTCAACCCCTATTTCCAAATACGCGTAAATACATGATCACTTATTTCTAATCAGAAGCTAGTATATGAAATATCACTTCGCATGAAAACTTTCAACCCCTCTTTCACCTTTTAAACGGTAGATTTTAGAAATCGCTAAAACACGTATTTGTTTTATTTCTAACCAGAAGTTTGCACACAAAATTACACGCTATCTTTTTAAAAATGACGGACCTTCCATACAAACTTTCTACCCCTATATCACCCTCTTAGTTGTTAGATTTGAAAAAAATCTAAATTGCGTGTTTATTTTTTCTAACCAAAAATATGTATAAAAATCTCCTCCTCTTTTTGGAGTCGGTTAAAAAGCATTTCAGAGCGTCACTAGTATCGGTAATAGGGATCAAGCTTACGATTATTATAGGTCTTGAGAGGGCAACACCCTCGCAATAAGTGTCGTGTCTAGATGTACTGCTTTCTGCATTATATCTTTGACGCAAGCATCCCCCAAGCATCACTAGGTGGTTGTGTAGGCTCTTGGCTAATTGATCGTTGATGGCCACGACTTTTGGCATGTGTCAAGATAAAATGTTCAAGATCAATAAAATACAAATCAATGTTGAAAATCTTTATGAAATGAAAATGAAATGATGAAATGAAATGAAATGAAAATTGTTTTATTTGCAAATCCAAAGCAACAGTAACAATGCAGTGGGACGATTAAACAGAAAAACAATTTTTGGATGGCAAATAAGGTACCTGCGTCAGTATAAGTTGCAGAATCCAGGTGAGACTGCAACACTGATATTCCCGCAGGACCTAATTACATACTTACATACAATCTCTTATAACTAGTCATACATAATTATAAATAGTACTTAAACTATGAATTAATATTTAAATATACATACACTGATTAAATAATCCAAATAAAAAAACATACAGAATACAAATTTCTTAAAAATAATCCTCAGATATTACTTTAAAAAGTTTTTTTTTATGCGTTTTCGAACGCTTACAATCACGTTTTGTTGTATTTGACAGATGGTATGTTCGGTCGGCCATTGTGATTGTCAAAGAATAATATACAAACACTGCTTAAGAGTGATTGTTGTGATTGTGCGAATATTAAAAAAAACAGCAATAGGAATGTTAATGTGTCAATACTAAAAACTACTCTATAGAATGTATCCAACATTCTGCATACATATTGTACCTACTACAGAGTACAGATGATGATAATGTCATTTTCTACACAAAATGTTTAGATACCGAATGTAAGTTACCGCTTCACTGTACAATACTAAACTTATGATATTTTTTGTATTTGTAGTAATAATTGCTTAAATTTAGTTTGGAATGTGTGTACTTTACAGCTTAGTAGATTTATCTCGACATGATTAATCATGATATTATAGTCGTAATACACGAAAAGGTGAAGGCATCGTACATATATCTCTTTATTATACCAATCCATGTAGATTCCAGTAAGCCACAGACGTTTCAGTAAACCAAGATTTTTCCAGTGAACTTCACTGCTATACGTTTCAATGATTGAGACCTTATTACCTAATCTGATATAGGGCAATTTCTTATAATGGCGTCTGGAGTAGAAGTGATATGCTGTCTATAAGTCACTTTCATTTTCCACATTTCTTTTCACCCTTTTGAATCCTGGCCGCGAATTACTGGGGCTTGAGGGGTGAGGTGTGTAAGGAAAATTTGAGTGGCTGAAAATTGGGAAAAGTGATTGAAATACTGAATAACTTTTACGGTAGGTAATTTACAAGAATATGTTGAGATAGAAGCAACTTTTCGTTGAAAACTTGTTGCACATTTTATTTTGTAAATTGAATGCTTCCTCCAGTATCAAACTCTGTTTATAGTATCATTTTTAGCTAGATAGTACCTACTTGTGTTGTGGCAGTCAGACAACTGATAAATACAATAGTAAAGTCTGAAATAGAAACAAACGTAGTTCTAACCAATCGATACACTAAGATTCAGAAAAAGTATCGTGCTTTATCACTAGAGATGGGCTTAGTGGTTGAATTTATTTATCTGTTAAAAGTTATTTGATAAAAATAAACTGTTAATTTTAACGGTTGAAAATATTAGTTAATTTTTATTCTAACAACACACAGGCATAACGAAGTTGATATTGCTAGTCAACATTTGATTTTTGATAATAATGAATGTGATTGGTTGATTTTAAACATCTGAATGACATTCGAATATGTGTTTTAACATTAACTTGCTGAGGTTTAGTGTCACTTTAATATTTTAATCTGATGGAACGAAACAGTCATTTCATTCAACTTTTTGTAGAATATTGAGTGATTGAGTGAGATTAGTTGATGTCACGCGTTGTAAGTGCGAGTAACGAAATTAAACTGATCTGTGTTGACTTTAGCTGACTAGCGTTTTATTGTTATTGTTTATTGTTGTTTGTTAACGAATATTATAGGGAACTAATTCATTATTATCAAAAACAAATGTTGACTAGGTACTTCCGAACGTAGGGATGTATGGGATAGGTTATGTTAATGCAACATGCATCTTAAAGCAATCACAGTTAAATGCAAATTTTATCGTAGTGAATTGTTGTGCCTAGTACCTAGACATTATTTCTTGGAAACGAATCCAAGTTGGCGCGTGGCGCGTCGACGGCCGCGCCGCGCGTCGTCGGTTGAATGAATAGGTAATAATATTTTCATTCAATAGCGTTGATTTTATTTGTCATATAATACAGTTGAATTTTTTTATCAGTTAATTTTAATGGTTGAGAGTTATATTCACCATCTCTATATATCACACAGATTCGTCCTAGGAATCAAAACCACTACCTTCGGCTTAGCATTCAGCAATCAGGGTCGCTAATCTAAAGCCCAATAGACCAGTACCATTTTATGGGTTCAAGGGTTAAAATTACGGCTTCCACGTAAAAGTTTTCACGCCTAGAACAATGGAAGCTATCGAACATTAATTATAAATCTTTCAAATGAAATTACTTTCCCCATTTTGTTTCAAAGTGTTCGAGCGAAAACACATTGTTATTCGAAAAGGATCAATCTACCACAATACAGATCGTATCACGGCCACAGATTAAAATAGCAACCTCGAAAATACCTATGACATAAACCACAGTGATAAAGGTTTTAAATCCCGTGTGCCTGATAAGGTTTGTCGGGACAGATATAACTTTACTGTAAACGCGTATTATGGGTATAGTTATACAATTATACATGATCGATTGCTTAAATGCTACTAAAAAGTGGGTTATCGATAGATAGTTTGAGTCCGAGGGTAAGTTTCATGTGATGATATGGGATATGATTAATTTTAATACTAAATCGACGCTAGAATATATGGTGTGCTAAAGTATGATGGAGATGTCAGTTACATAAAAATATAAACAACGGACACTAAAAATATCTTAAATCCACATATCTATTTAGTAATGTAATTGACGTAAATAACAAAGCATACCATTTGGCTTAAGAGGCTCAGGTCAGAGATAATAGGCAAACGTATACCTAATTCCTCAATGATGAGCTTTTTTAATGAAAAGGTACGGTTTATGCAAAACCGGCCCAGCAAAGATTATGATTCTTTGGTTCCGCTTGATATAAGTATCATCCTTTTCCATTTATTTTGTGAAAATTTATGTTGCGTTAAAAATGCTTAATTCTTGAATTATGGTTTAGTGGGTACCGCTGATAAAATGTTAAATAGACGATGGCAAGTTTTAAATAAAAAGAATCGTTGCTTGTTTTTCTTTATTTTTTGGAAAGTACATTACCTTGTATAATAAAATTATAAACATTTATAATATAACATATAATCACACTATATTATTAAAGCAATTTGAATGACTTGGTTGATTAATAGTTTATGATGCTGACTGTTATGATGATCGTGTAAAAATTATTGTAAGTATACAGTTAAAGTCATAAGAGTGGCGTCGCAAGTGTTATCGTAGGTGTCAATAATTGGATATTTTGTCAGCAAAGAAAATATCCAAAATCTGCACAAAAGTAGGTGGCTATACAGATTATAAATTGACCAACAAATACTATGAAAATAGTTGAAAACTAATATTTGTTTTACAAAATAAATACTCTCAATTAATTCAAACAACATATTATTCAAAAACTTTTTACACAAACTTTACAAATATGAATAAACATGAGCTGAAATAGTAAATTAAATAAAACATCGAATAATTATAAACATTTCCAATTTTGAAAACAGAATGAGTAATTAACGAAGTTTAATAGAAAGTTGGAGTTAACGTAGCTGTTGTAGTAATCGAAAATAACTTTATAATAAATCCAATAACGACAGAAATGACGTTTCTTCACAAACATCTCTAAGAATACTCGCCCACTGAAGTGGCAGTATGTCTAAAAGTGTTTGCATCTAATATTTTTTCAAAACTTTCCAAAACTTATTGTATAGATGTAAAAGAAAAATATATCACCCGCACTTCTTGTGTCGCGGGGGACTTTACAAATATGCAACCAACGGACATAATGACATTGATGCGGAGGTATTCTATGACGCCTAAACTCAATATTTTCACTTTTCAATTGTTTTTTTATCTTTTATGTACATATTCTTAAAGTTTATGAACACCCAGACTTGAAACAACAATTTATGGATCACAAAAATTGTTGTCTCGTGTAGGAATCGAACCCACAACACACGACGCAGTCAAGCGGTCAGGCGACCGCTTTAACCGCTACACCAAACGTGCAGTAAATATATACTGGGTAACTCTAAAGAGCAGAAGTCATCCACGACCATGTCTGTTGTCATTGATGCCGAAACGTCGGGGCAAATAGAAGCAAATATTCAATAACACCGCGATTGAAAGAGGCAGATAGATACAATTCACCGTTCATTTTAATTATACGTGATGATGTTTAAAACACTTTTAGCTCATCGAGACATGTCGTGTGTCAATTTGTATAGAGAAGGCGTGATTAGAGCTAAACTTTATAAAGTATTAGACGAATTTCAACCACTACAATATAACTTTATTCCACAAGTAGTATAACTATATTCTATGACTTTTAGTTCCACTAAAAGTCATTGCACATTAGGTACATAAATGATATAAACGAAAAGACATTTTGAAGCACACTTGCAAGACGATTTTCACCTTTGACAGTAACATAAAGTCGTATATTTTGTCAAATACATTGCTTCTGTACCGTACTTTCAGTAGGCATATATCCTTACCCTCAGGTCACGAACCAAAATTTTCCAATTCAAATCATTCCTTTCGAACTTTATTTTAAACTTCCAAACTGGTGTTTCTTGTTAATTTAAATTTGGCAGATGAAGATGACGGTTGACGAACTTTGGTGAGTTTGGGACAGATTTTCGCGTGATAATTATCTGCATGCCTTTTAATATACACGGTGCCATAAGACTCAACTTCAAGCCAAAGTCTACTCGTTTACATCATGCTAAGTCGCGTGCTAAGCAATAAGGAAACGACGAAACCTAGGAAACGATTTCTTTTTAAGTATACACATTTTCGAGATACCTACCTATCCATGCCTGAATAGGACATTTATAAAACAAAAGTGTATCGATTTTGTACCTAATTTGGCGATCGGTTGGCGCAGCAGGAGTGTAAGCGACTGCCACGTTCGATTCGTTAGATTCCCGCTCAAGTCAAAGATTTGTGTGCTTGAACATGGATGTTTGTCTTAGTCTGGGTATTTCTTTGGATAATATGTTTGTATTAACAAAAAAATTGGGCAAGTGCGAGTCGGACTCGCGCACAAAGGGTTCCGTACCATTATCTATAAAAGAAAATCACGTTCGTTGTATGTATACTTAAATACTTTATAAGTTTCTACCTGTTTATTAAGATCGAGTAACAAATTGCTTAAAAATTACGTTTGTTGTATGGGAGCCCCCCTTTATTATTTACTTTTTTTAAATTTAATAATTTATTTTGAAAGGTAATATACAACTATATATTCTGTGAAAATTAAAAGCGTCTACCTGTTACAGTTAGTAATTTTGAGCAAAAAAAACGAAAAAAAAAACACGTTTTTTGTATGAGACCCCCCTTAATATTTTCATTTTTTTTATTTTTAGTATTTGTTGTTATAGCAGCAACCGAAATACATAATTTGTGAAAATTTCAGCTTTCTAGCTATCATGCTTTATGAGATACAGCCTGGTGACCGACAGACGGACAGACGGACAGACAGACAGACAGCGGAGGCTTAGTAATAGGGTTCCGTTTTTTACCTTATAGGTACGGAACCCTAAAAAGAAGTATAATTATATATACATGTATATCCAATATCTGGTACCCATAGTACAAGCTCTGCTTAGTTTGGGACTAGATGGTGATGTGTGAATGCGGTAGAATATTATTATATTATAATTTAAAAAAAATGTTTGGTTACTCTGAGCCTCAATATCTCCTGAAGCAGTAATTTCCCAGGTATGGAGCCGAAATAAAAAATGGTCTTTTTACACATTGAACACAAGCACAATATGTTTTGATTTACTATCCCACTAACATAATAAATCCGGAAGTTTGTATGAATGTGTATACGGATGATCCTTAGTTACTGTTTTATACAAAAACTACAGAATGCAATTTGATGAAACTTTGCAGTAAAAACCCTTCTCATAGAGAAAAGAGGCCTAGCAGTGGGACAGTATATAGGGCTGATGATGGTGATGCTTGCAGTAATAATAATATATGCCTAAATGTACATAAAAATCTTTGTCTCGATAAACAAAATCCACTCGGCTGGAGCCGTGCATAAAAAAGACTTAAAAATGCTCTGCGAGCTGATTTTACGATTTGTCACTTAGTATACAAATTCTATGCGGCACTGTTTATTCCAATTCAATGCACGAGAAAGCATTATTGATTTATACGAGTCACTATTGAAGATTTATTCAACTAAATGACAAGGATTTTAGTTACAGCATATACAATTTTATCAAATGGTAAAAAGTATTCATTGTCTATCAAATAAGGCAGAATTTGCTATCTCTAAACGCTAAAATAATATTTAGGGGATGTTTATAACAAACATTTGGATCAATCTCCAAAACGACATTCTAAATTAAAAAAATCACGACCAGATCAATCATAATTGGTGCCAGAGCGATCATAAATGGTGAAATCATTGAAACAAAAATATAAATATTGATAAAATATTATTTATTTAACCGTTTTCAGTCATATTCAGTGTACGTGTAACAAGATCAGTAAGAGAAATGTATTATTTTAGAAAACTGAAGGCATATTATCCGTCATACATATCAAAAATAAGAATCTTTTATAAAAAGTAGTAATTTCCGAAGAAACCCGGGAAAGGTTATAAATTAAATGTTATATGCATAGTTCATCGTTTGTCATTGTAACAGTCGGTGTGATTTCGTCTCATAAAAAACATCATTACGATCACTTAATTCACATATCACACACATTCACAGGCTTACTACTGAATTTAAATAACATGCCAAAGCAATCATAAAATTCAAGTACCAAATCCAGAGCAATCATAAACTTACCTTCGTAATGTTGGAACGCGGGAACGTGGCACACGGAGTGTCCTCCTCAGCGGTTAGACCATTACTGACGTTGCCCCGTGGGAGGGGAACAGACTGTCTATAACGCGTAACTAGGGATGAGCGCGATGTTTTACCTCAGCGCAGAGCGATGCGATAAAATGCCCACGATTTTAAATTTAAATTGTGGCAAAATTATTGTTAATATAACAAAAAAATATTGTATTGCTATAAAGATTAACTATTTCTTATGTAATATAAATAAGTTGTTTGATGTGATCCTTCTCATTCAAAAGTTAAAAAATATTTTTTTCATTCAATCAGGAGTTGGGTCAACCCAGAGCGTTCAGGATTTTAGGGTTTAAGATTTTTTTTTAATGATCAAAATTAACTTATTCATAATATTAGCCTTGTACAATGTAGATTAGACACCGAACTGTCTATAAAAAATAATTTGAAAACTTTTTTCGATTTTAAAATGGTTTTATCCCGCCCGCAAGAAAAAAAAGCCTCTGGAGATCGACCCATTTGCACTTTGCCCAAAAATACTTTAAAACCGTTTTATTCGAAAATTACGATTTTCCACCCATATTTTTAGGGGGAAAAAATACTCCATTCTGGCCCTAGAATCATCAGTAGGTACGAGCAATTACAAAGCTTCCTGTACATATTGACGTCAATGAAAAGGGGAGACGATGCGGTATTTAATATTTCGGTGACGTCTTGAGTTTGATTTTGGTTGTAAAATAGTGACTTTAAAACAAATAGTCAAACAGGAAATTATTATTCACAGAAAAAAACCATTCTTTTTAATAGTTAGATTGTTTCGTACAAAATTTTATTAAATAGTAGTCTCAGTAGCTTAATTCCTGCATATGTCTTAAGATTTCAAAGCAATAATTCTATTCACTTCAATATACTCTTATCTTTTATAGACCTTAATGAAAGCCGCCTGCAGATTCAACTCGTAATTAACTTCTCAAAAGGCTAAGACCTCTTTAAAGCCCTCAAGATTTTAGTCGCATATCGCCCGCAGGAGACACACGAAAAATAATTAATCTACTTAGCCTGGGTTAGTTTGCCGTTTCCCCTTCGAGAGGCGTAATCTAATGGTTCAGGCATTATGTAATGAATACATGGCAACACACAGATAGATACAGAAGTAAAAAAAAATTGATGCGTATGCTGGATATCTGTGGTAGTAATTTACTCCTCTAGCACGGATTAAAATATAAAAATTAAACAGAGATTCCGATTTTAATTGTGGAAAGCAGGTTGTACCTGATTCTAACTATGTCATCGAACTCATTTCTAAACTTAACTTTAAGAGTACAGCATAGAATAGAATAGAATATTCTTTATTGTACAACAAAAAACATTTTGTGACATTCTTATTACTAAATTTACAAATTGTACAAAAGGCGGCCTTATCGCTTAGAGCAATCTCTTCCAGGCAACCTCTTTGGGTAACAGGAACGAAATCGGATATAAGCATTAAAGTTCTGTGTGGTGCAATTAAAAACATCCAGAATAAACAATACAATAAACTTATAAATAAGGGCCCAAAACATACGTATAAATTCATACATACCTACTACTATATTCAATATACCTACAAATATACACAATTCAATATACTTACACATATACTATATATAAAATACATACTAGGTATAACCACATTCTATGTTATCAAATGGATGAAAGGTAGTGCGTTTTAACATAGCTTTAAATGTTTTAAGGGATTTTGCGCTTCAATTTTCTTTCATTCCACAGGCGTACAGCTTGGACAGTAAAAGACTTATCTAAAAAGCTTGTGGATTGCATTGGCATTCCAGCGTCAAATCCTCGGACGGCCTCAAGGACCTCGAATGGGTAGCCACTTAAGCTTATTGCGGAATTCTGAGACTTGATCATAATTATTTGCGTAGCCAATATATAAATCTTATACATAAATTTTGGAGACGCTCAAGTTTGTTTAGTTGCTCCTCGGTGAGGTCAAGATAGCTGACATCGGCGTAGTCAAGGATTGGTAGAAGCAAAGACTGTTCAAGCTCAATCTTAGTGGCAGTTGGTAAGAAATTGCGTAACTTTCGTAAAGATCCAGCTGATGTAAAAAGCTTTTGGCTCGTTTCTTGTAGCTGTGGTCGCCAAGACATGGTTTCATCAATGTAAATACCAAGATTTTTTACATTTTTACTAAACGTTAGGTCTTTTCCATTGAAAGGAATGCTTGGCAAATCAGACCAGTTAATTTTGGACAACATTCTTGGGCTGCCAATAATAATTAGCTGCGTTTTGTCCGGATTTACTGTGAGTCCAAATTTCTGCGTCCAATCACAGATTCGCGCCAAGTCTATGCCAATCATTATACAAGCGTCTGCTTATCTATTCAAGGGAGCTTGCGTATAAATCTGCAAATCATCTGCGTAAAGGTGGTAGGATGAAAGTAATTTGTTTGAAATAGAATTAATAAATATAGTGAAGAGTAAAGGGGAAAGCACGCCACCCCGTGGAACACCTGCAATTGTATTGGACCAAGCGGAATAGGTATCATCAATGCGTACACGTTGCCGGCGTCCAAACAGGTAACTCTCAGACCAGTCAATTGCCGATGGAGATATGTTAAGAGAGCGTAGAATGCATTGCTGAAATCAAGTAAGGATAGAACCGTTAGATTGCCATAGTCCATACCTAGCCTGATATTATCGGTAGCGTGAACTAATGCAGTAACGGTCCTGTTCCCTGGACGGAAGCCTGACTGGTATGGATTTAAAAGGAATTTTTTACAAAGGAAGGAACTAAGTTTTGAATGGATAAGACGTTCTAGGACTTTCGATAGGAACAGTAATATGGATATAGGACGGTAATCTGCTAAAGTAGAAGGGTTAGGTTTTTTAGGTAAGGGAATAATAAGTGCTTTTCCAAGCAGAGGGAAAGACACCGAGGGAAATAGACTTATTAAGTATATTGCATAGGACGAGAAGGATTTCATCAAGGATGGGAAGGATCATTTTACGGCTGACACAGTCATTACCAACTGCATTAGAAGTAATTGCTAGTATACTCTTTTTAACATCACAAGTGGCAAATTGCTAGAAGATGAAAGGAAAATAATCAGGCGTTGGTAAAGTTGAAAGATGATGCAGGGTATTACTTTTAATATTTCCATCAAACTTGGACGACGAGGAGAAATGTTTATTAAGTAAATCAATGTTGACATTATTAGGAATGGTTTGTTGCTGTGTCTTACCAACCCCTAAAGTTTTAAGAAATTTCAGACTTTTGCTGAACTCACCGTTTTCAACAGATTTATGAATATGTTGGCGTTGTGCTCTCCTACACACCTTATTGCAGTGATTTCTAATAGTTACGTATTTATCAACATTTGAAGGAGTTGGATTTTGCTTCATTAATGACTTTGCGGCACATTTCTTAGCCATAATGCGTTTAATAAATAGAAAATAAATTTCTTGTGATGCACACAAAATGTAAAAATAAATATATCTAAGACTTCTTATGTGAAAGTGTAAATATTGTGAAATACCCACAGACGTACGTAGATCATGAAAATCCTACTTCTTGGAGGCAGCAGCTCGCCTGGCTTTGGTTGCGGTCGGTTGAGTTACAGGCAGCTGTCTTCCGGCAGCTGGATATTATTCAAATTACCAATGGATGTTATGCGATGACGATTGCCGTCAGGAGCTAATATGTGGTTGTGACCCTCTCTTGTCCAGCATTTCGCAACCCTGAACTTCGCACGTGCTGCCATAAAAGCGGTGTGTCTTGATCGGGTCAGGAACTCCTACAACGTGATGCCTGATCCCTTCAGCTTTGTTTTCGAGAACCATATGCGGTCCCGCACCTCAACAGCCTCAAGTTTGAGAAGAATGGGCCTGGCTTTTTTGCTAGAGGTTGGACGACCCATCCTGTTGCATCGCCGAACACTATCAGAGCTGAAATTGTCAATCTTGAGTCGCTGCTTGACAATGTCTGCCACCACCCTGACTGTGTCTTCGTCCTTGTGCTCCTCAACACCATGAAACAGTAACATTTTCCTGCGCCTACGCATTTCCATTGTATTTACTTCACGGGCCACCTTGTCGAGCTGCTGTGAGAATAATTTTAGTGCCAGTAACATAAAAGACTTGAACGATGCAAATGCCTCAGCCAAGGTGCTAGTGCCCTGCGAAGACTTCTTTTGCAATTCAGCCTCAAATTTGGCTATACTCTCCTCAAAGTATGTTTGCAAATCAAGAATGCTTGTGCTGTTGAATGAATCCATTCTAGTCGACTTCTTAGTTGTTGGAGATAACGCTTAACCAGCAGGTATATACTGTTAACTATATATTATATTAATTTAATTTGTAAAATGAATTATTATTAACTATTTTTATTCAATTTTATTGTAGAGCTAATTCAGAAAATTGTTGTTGTTTCAACTACCCACACTTATTTATACAACAGACTAGAATAACTAGAATAACTAATTAAATAAAATAAATACACTAGAATAACTAATAAAAAAACATGTTATTTTATTTCCAAGTAGGAACTAATGAGTATCTTGAGAGTTCTACTGTAAAAATAAACTTTAAATGCAATCCATAGATTTCTTGCATCGTATTATTTGAATGATAAAAACTAGCATTGTAATTTATACATGTGCAACATGAAAAAGCAATTGAGCTTGCCCCTAAAAATATTGAAGTACTCATTTGTTTTTGATTGTAGTAGTAAAAGTTCTTTTGAGTTTGGGATAAGATGACCGTGTCTGAAATGTGCCAAAATATAAATATTATTTCATTCAACTGCCGCGCTCAGTCCTTGTGCCACAAGTTGAATATTTTCTAACAGCTACTATTCCTAAAACCTTACAATTCTAGTCACTTCTTAAGCAAATTTAATGATTACATTAGCAAATTGGATGGATAGATAAAGCGTGTTCGAGGTCGAAACTCCGGTCCCTTAGTAATCAACTGAGGAGCTGCAACGAATGTTTCCTTCCATATAAATGATTTCGCTACCTTTATTTACTTTTTCGTACAGTTAGGAGCGCTTGACTGCTTCTAGTCTAGATTCCTTTGTAAGCAACGTGAGTTTGAACGTCATTGAAATTTGACTCTGAATGTGTTTTGAAAGAAATTGTGCTAAGTATTTTTCATGTGTAGAATTTCATTTCCCTAAGTGTTTTTAGATTAACTTTTCGTTTCGTTTTTAGTGTGCGAATGCTATTTTTGTTTTTATATCTCACTAACTACGAGGCTACATTCGCTTGGGATTTGATTTTCTTTTTCGTTTTGAATAAACTTAAACGTTTCATGTCAGTAGAGAGAGAAGTATGCTGGTACAGAAAGAGTCACGACCACTGATTTTTTAAAGTATGTGTGTGTACTTGTTAATTACAGTTCTAAAATATAAGGGAAAACATCGTAACATAACCTGCATGGAATTTGCCGCAATTTCCAGGAAATACGTTAGATGTCAACTTTCACGTATCCAACATGGTCGCAACACGTTCTCATAGTTAGAAGAGGCCCATGCCAGTGGGAAAATAAAAATTCAACTTGTCAATTATGATATCATAAGGCCAACAGTCAATCATTTAAATAATTTTATCAAGAAACTCATCCATTTTCTTACAAAACATGTTTATAATTAGAAATAGATTACAAATACTCAATTCCGGAATTGAACACAAGATTTTGTTTAATGGAATATAATGGAAGTTAATCGGGAAACAAAGGAACACGACAGCTCTTTTAGTTGTCACAAAACTTGTTCGAAAGTTCGCCTATACAAGTCACAGATAGACATTAATTTGCTGAATGAAGTTTTCCGTAATGTTTTTAAACAGTTGTGCCACGCTTTGTTAGAATAATTTGTAAATATTATGTTTCGGATGTACGTTTATCGAGATTATTAATAATCTGTTTTGATTTTATGTTTATTTGGTGGTAAAATGTGATTGGATGCGGGCGGCTCAAGATCAGTCTTTGTGCAGAACCCTGTGGGAGGCCTATGTCCAGCAGGAGATGTCTCTTGGCTGAAATAATGAGGTGGTAAAATTTTTGTTTTAGTGGTAAGAGGCACATTGAATATCTGTACAAGCCTCGAACGGTCGAGGTTGATAAAGTCCACGCTCTGACCGACCCCGGTTCATATCCAAAACCCCGAGAGCTTTCAGCTCGAACTCAAGAACCGTTTCGAATGCCTGGGCAAATGCGTAGATGTGGACGAGTACAGTAACGGGTTCGTGGATGCTGTCCATAAAACAGGGGCTAAATTCTTTAAGTCCCAGAAAAGCAAGAGAACCAGCAAGATCTCGGATCCGACCCTCGAGCTGTTAGAGGAAAGGCGCAAGATGGTTCTGCTATCCTCCGACGACATGCTGAAATATCGGCACCTCAACAGACAGATCTCTAAGTCTCTGACTCGCGATCTCCGCCAATACAACACAAAACGTGTTCGTGAGGCAATCGAGCAGAATAAGGGTTCCAAAGTGTTCCAGAGGGATCTGTCTGTTGGGCAGAGTCAGCTGACAAAGCTGAAGACGGAAGATGGCAGAATCGTATCGTCCAAGCCTGAGCTCTTGGAGGAGATCGAAAGGTTCTATGGACAGCTATACACGACAACGCAACAACCCGCAAGCACTCCAGCGTCAGACTCTAGAGCTGGATTGACCCGACACTATACCGAGATATCCCGGACGTCAGCATTCACGAGATTAGTGTGGCTCTCAAACAGCTCAAAAACAACAAGGCGCCGGGTGATGACGGAATTACGAGCGAGCTTCTGAAGGCTGGCGGTGCACCCGCTAGAGAAGCCCTTCGGAAGCTATTTAATTCCGTCATTCTTGAGGGTAAAACGCCACAGGCGTGGCACAGAGGTGTGGTGGTGCTTTTCTTTAAGAAAGGGGATAAAACCCTTTTAAAGAACTACAGACGCATCACACTTCTGAGCCACGTCTACAAGCTGTTTTCGAGGGTCATCACGAATCGTCTCGCGAGCAAGCTAGACGACTTCCAGCCTCCCGAACAAGCCGGTTTCCGGAAAGGCTATAGTACCATAGACCACATACATACGCTGCGGCAGGTTATACAGAAGTCCGAGGAGTATAACCAGCCCCTATGCTTGGCGTTTGTGGACTACGAGAAAGCCTTCGATTCGATCGAAACCTGGGCGGTGCTATAGTTTCTCCAACGGTGCCGGATTGACTACCGATATATCGAAGTGCTGAAGTGTTTGTATGAAAACGCCACTATGTCAGTCCGCCTCCAGGACCAGAGTTCGAAACCTATTCAACTCCAGCGAGGGGTGAGACAGGGGGATGTCATATCCCCGAAACTGTTTACCACTGCGCTGGAGGATGTTTTCAAGCTTCTGGACTGGAATGGGCTCGGCATCAACATCAACGGCGAGTACATCACTCACCTTCGATTCGCAGACAATATCGTAGTCATGGCTGAAACCATGGAAGACCTAGGCACAATGGTCGATGGCCTCTGTAGAGTCTCTCAACAAGTAGGTCTTAAGATGAACATGGACAAGACGAAAATCATGTCGAACGTCCATGTTGTACCTGCTCCTATTCAGGTTGGGAACTCTACGCTCGAAGTTGTCGACAAGTATACCTACCTGGGACAAGTAGTCCAATTAGGTAGGTCCAACTTCGAGAAGGAGGTCAATCGTCGAATCCAACTCGGTTGGGCAGCGTTCGGGAAGCTACGACATATCTTCTCGTCCGATATCCCGCAGTGTCTCAAGACGAAAGTCTTTGACCAGTGTGTGTTGCCAGTGATGACTTACGGATCAGAGACGTGGTCGCTCACTATGGGCCTTATCAGAAGGCTCAAGGTCACTCAGAGGGCGATGGAGAGAGCTATGCTTGGAGTTTCCCTGCGAGATCGAATCAGAAATGAGGAGATCCGCAGTAGAACCAAAGTCGCCGACATAGCTCTCCGGATAGCCAAGCTAAAGTGGCAGTGGGCAGGGCACATAGCTCGAAGAACCGATGGCCGTTGGGGCAGAAAGGTTCTGGAGTGGCGGCCACGTACCGGACGACGCAGCAGAGGTAGGCCCCCCGCAAGGTGGACCGACGACCTCGTCAAGATCGCGGGAGGCGGTTGGATGCGGGCGGCTCAAGACCGGTCGGTGTGGAGAACCTTGGGGGAGGCCTATGTCCAGCAGTGGACGTCGTTTGGCTGATATGATGAGTTTAATTTGATGATCTTCATATAATCTTTTGCGGTCTTCTGTTAGTCGTATTTCAGGCCATAATAAAGCATTATAATGTAAAAGCTTATAAAATGAACTCCACCATAACATACAATTATTAAAAAACAGTATTTTGAAACTTACGTGCGTCCGATTTTGCAGCTTTCAGAACTTTTCACATTTCACAATATTTCCAACACTTCATACCGCTCGCGACTATGATCTCTCGAAAATAAAATGGGATCTGAAAAAGTATGAACGTATTTTAACGTTAATATATTTCAGTAACAAATTATTTCGAGGTTCATACTACCAAATATTTTGTGTTATGAAGTTGTTTTTACTTATCTTTATAAATGTACGTTTTCGAAACAAACTATTATGAACATCTATTTTTGTATTACGTAAGAATTTATTCTGAGTTTTGATGTTATTTAATATAATGATCGTTCAATACGAAACGTGTTACTTACATTAGAAATAAACCTCTATAGATGACCAAACGTAGAATTTATAATAAAACTAGATGACGCCCGCAGCTACGCCCGCAGCTACGCCTGCATTTTTTTTTAATTTACCCCTTTTGGCCGATCCCGTGGGAATTTCGGGAAATCCCTTCTTAGTGCACCCCTACGGTCCCCAAGGAACATACATGCCAAATTTCAGCGTCTTGCGCCCAATAGTTTCAGCTGTAGCGTATCTGTCAGTCAGTCAGTAACGCAAGGATTTTATATATTAAGATATAAATAAAAAATATTTTTAAATAAAAAAGAAAACCGACTTTTGGAGCAAAACTTTTTGGAGTCGGTGCCAAGCCAAGTATTTCTGATCTGACTATAAAACCTCTGCACTTTTTTATATAACTTTCGTTGTTGATTGAATAGTTAGTTAGTAGTTTAGTAACTTTTTGCGTAAGGGCTTGGCACCGACTCCAAAAAGTTTTGCTCCAAAACCAATTATTTTTTGCTTTTTAGTTCCTTGTGATTTTTGAAGTCGGTTTTCTTTTTTATTTAAAAATATTTTTTATTTTTTGCTTTTTAGTGGTATACTAAAAAAAATAATAATAGGTGGTAAGTAGCTACATAGGATAGTGTAGGTGGTACATGATGTGGAGGCCTTCCTTACGTGCCTCAATTCTGAAATGTATACCTGTACCTTTCTGGCAATTTCAAGTATTTTTTTTTTGTTTTCAACATACTAGCCTAAACACGTTCGTTTTAGTTCCATCATCAGATCCCGGCAATCATCCAGTACCAAAGTGTTTGCCAAGACAAAACAAAGGAGCCTAAACTCGATGAGATTGCGTTATTGTATTACAAAGATCCCATATCCACCTTCCTGCTTTATCATCAGACTTTGGAAAACATTCAGCACTAAAGTCCATGTAAAGACGAATCAAAAGAGCCCAAACTCAATGGGTTTGAATATTTGTATTATAAAGATCCCATGGCCACCTTCCTGCTCCATCAAACCAAACAAAAGCTGAATGTTTACCAAACTCTGATGAGTTTGGTAAACATTCAGCATTAAAGTCCATGTAAAGACGAATCAAACGAGCCCAAGCTCAATAGGATTGCGTCTTTGTATTAAAAAGATCCCATGGCCAGCTTCCTGCTCCATCATCAGACCCTGGAAAATATCTAGTACCAAAGTCCATGTAAAGACGAATCAAACGACCCTAAACCCGATGAGATTGGGTTGTTGTATCACAAAGATCGCATGGTTACCTTCCAGCTCTATCATCAGACCATAGAAATCATCCAGCATCAAAGTTTATGTAAAGACGACTCAAACGAGCCCTAACTCGACGGCATTGGGTTGTTTTTATATTAAATATTTTATTATTATATTAAAATTTGAAGAGTTCCTCCGATATTTTCAGGATTCCATGATCAAATCCTGACCTGATGATCATGGGACCAATTAGGAGGTATACTCTTTCAATCAAAACAATAAATTTTGAAATCGGTCCAGGCGTCTTAGAGAAATCGGGGAACATACATAAAAAAACAAAGATTCCGATGAATTGAGAACGTCCGCCTTTTTTTGAAGTCGGTTAATAAAATTATACTTAGTTTCTTTAAAAATGTTACGTGTGTAACGTTACCTATAATAGATATTTTGTATAAATCTATAAATTTTACAATAATATATCCGTACCAGGTGTGAATAACTTAACAAGTCGAAAATGCATATTTTTCAGGGCAGCGATTTTAAAGTTTAAGTTTAATCTGTAAATTCTGATTTTATGTTATTGAAAACTTTTTTATCGGAAAGTAATTCATTTGCTTTCAGTTTTCAGCTAACATAAGATTATTTAATGAATTTAATGTATTTATAATAAAAAAAGACATATCAAGTTGTTCACCAATGAGTTATCAAGTTATTCACCTAAGTACCTTTAAGGGCAGTATGTGTGTAAAACAATCATAAGTACCTATAGTCACTGCCTACCTCTTATGGTCTTATGGAAATAGCGATATTATGTATGTAGGTACCTATCAGGGTCTTCGGAGTCAAAATCAGGATCGATGATGGATATGTCACCATCAGTTTTAATGGCTTTTTAAAATTCGTGATTAAGTGGGATCTATCAGTGGCAATAAATCCATCAAATCTACTTTTTTCTTTACTTATTGGTAAAGTCTCTTTTGAAACAACTTCTATAGTGTCTAAATTGAATTTACCTCTTTTCCTGTAATCTATGACTCTAAAACGTCTTTCATTGTCAAGATTTGCCCTAAAACGTACTTATCATCGGAGAAATAAGAAGCCTATCGAGGCTCCTTATATTGCAGCCATTTCACGGGTGGCCAACAACTTTTTCACCACTAGCATCCTTTTTTAAATTGTTAATGGACCTTTCTTCGAACTCAATTCTGCAAAATTGATAAAATTGTCGAAAAATTGTCCAGTTTCATGGGTGCAATGGCAAATCCGAATCTTACGATTCATATCTTGAGAGATGATAAAGCTACATATTTGTTACATTTGAGACGAAACCATCGGTGCTCGTGGAGTAAATCAAATTTCTTCGTGTTTGTGACATTTTTCTACAAAATTTGCCACCTGAAGTTACAGAGGTCTCATCTATTCTGACATGTGTGGCGGCCAGAATAAAAATAACGCTGTTGCTTTTTTTTTGTGTGTGTGGACTAGTTGTTGGCCGCTGATGGCCTTGACAACTTTACGCGGACTATGGGTGAACGCAGAAGGCTCCCAACCTGTCAAAGTATACTAGACAGCGTTTTGACTCCCCAAGGGTGGACTACCACGGACCTCGGCTTGGGGCGCTGTCGGCAATGCGGGACTAAGGTGTCCCGCGGTATTAACGTTAACGAGTCGCGTATTCACCTCACCGGAGGGCCTGGTTGAAAATCGGTGCCGGGCTTTCGCCTAGCTTATGCCGAACCAGGTCCATTTTTGGCTGCACGCAATAACTTACTTCTGTCTTCTGTCTTTTCATGTATTTCTTTATGTTTTTTATTGTTTTCTTGACTTGAAAGTTTTTGTTTGATTTATATTTCTTTTCTTAATTTTATATTTATCTACTTTATATAAATTGTTTCCTTTTATGTTCATATTTATGTCTTTTATGTGTGAGCCAGAATAAATAAATCTTTATCTTTATCTTTATCTTTATTCCGTCCTCGTCGGCGAGTACGGAACCGCGGTCGAATTTGTATGGCTTCGCGAGCCGTGTGTGCTCTGATTTGAGCGAGTGTAGTGTCTTCGTCAGGTTCGTCTAATACGTGCCTAGGTCTCCTAATCTTAGAAAACCTAGATGGTGTATAGTTTAACGCCACAACCAATAGAGGGTTGGGGTGTGTCGAAGCAGAGTCAAAGTAGCTACGGGAGCACTGTTTCATGAATCGCCTGATGGTCGGCAGTTGTAAGTCTACATGTAACTCCTCGTTACGTACGTACCACGGTGCGCCCGTAGGTCACCGCATGAACTTATTCTGAAGTGTTTGTTGCCAATGGATCCTGTGTGGCCTAGTGTGTGCGAATACTACACTAGCGTATGTCATTATAGGCCTTATACACGATGTGTATAACCTAATCTTGTTCCTAAGCGATAGTTTAGATCTAGCGTTGACTAAGCTATGTACGCGCCCAAGCACAAAGGAGGCTCTATTGCGAGCCTTCGTAATGTGTGAGCGGAACGATAGTCGATCATCAAGAATCACACCTAGATATTTGGTTTCCCTGGGGTCGCACCCGGAGGGTATAGGTGAGGAGCTCTCCGGTGGAAAAGCACCGCCTGACTCTTCTCGGGATTGACCTCTATCCGCCATCTCCGGAACCACGCGCCTAGGGCGTTGGCTGCGGATTGGAGCTTCCTACTGACTGCGCCAGGGTCTGCGCCTGAGATATAGATGGCTGTGTCGTCTGCAAAAAGTGCTGTCTGCACTAGCCGATGCATCGGTATATCAGCGGTAAACAATGAATACAAGAGAGGCGAAAGCACTGAACCCTGAGGGACACCGGCGCGGATGGCGTGACTCGAAGAGAGCGTGCCTTCAACGCGGTACCAATGTGAATCCAAACCTGGAGACAATTAATCATAAGTTTTGATTAGCGGACATAGGCACATGTAATGTGACTCGGATCGTGCCCTAATTGATAGACCTAAAAAGAAAACGAAGCTTAAAATAAATGATCTTAAGGATTGGATGCAATGAATAAGATCTTGCAATATTGATAACGGATTTGCCATTGTACCCATGACATTGGACAATTTTCTCAATTTTGCAGAATTGTGTTCGAAGAAAGGTCTATTTACAATTAAAACTAAGGATGCCAGCGCTGAAATTTTGTTATGGCAACCCGTGAAATGGCTGCAATACAAGAAGCCTATCGGAGAAATACGTTTTATGATAAATCTTGACAATGGAAGCTGTTTTAGAGTCATAAATTACAGGAAAATAGATAAATTCAATGTAGACACTAGCTATAGAATTAGAAGTTGTTTCAAAAGAAACTTTACCAATAATTAAAAAAATAAGGATTTGATGGATGTATTGCCACTGAGACACAAAAAACGACGTGATATAAGGATAAACCGCCAAAACTGCAGCTATCTCTATTTAACATATCACTTTGTGTCATCACACGAGTAACGGATAGAAAATGTAATAGATGATAGAATTATTTGTCACAAAATAAAACGCAATTTCGATGCGGTAATAACTGGACAACTTGATTTATGCTAATAAAAGCATTATGGAGGTTGTTTGAATAAATGAACATCTCATGTTGTTCAATATTTTCTTCTTTTATAGTTGGTAGTATTATAATGACATGTTGAGTTGTGTAAATAATTATAATTTGTATGTTTTAATATCTCAAGACGTCACATTGTACCCTTTAGTAAGAGAGTTGTTTAAAAATTCACATGTTTGTTATGTGCGGTAAAACAGACCTATCGACTTAGTCATTTATTCACCCTATGAATTAAGCAACCCTAATGCCTAATATGCATTAAAAAATATACATGCAAGTCGACTTATCAACTTATTCACGCCTGGTACATAATACCCGGTTACAATAAATGCAGTCGAAACCTAATTTAAATGAAAATTTTACAACCATTCTCCAAGCCGCTTTATAGCTTGTAGGCCGCCGCGGTTGTAGCAAATCATCTAGAACTTCGCTAAATAGGCACTTATAGATGCTAATAGATGGAATATGCTCGATGACGGAGAGTTATGAGGGAGTTACGTAGTGTATTCTGAACCCATGAGAGCATTCTATTTCTGTTGTGAGCATATATGACTGGTATTTAAGAATTTGAGTTAGTTTTAGTAAAAATATTTACACTAGCATTGGATTAAGATCATCTAAGCTAAATAATCATTTTATTTTTTGACAGAGAAAAGAGGAAATCCTGTTGCATACCAATCTCTGCCACTTTTCACTCGCAATACGATATTCAATTATAGTAATTACTTGCTAGATAACTTAACATAATTTTCTCAAAGATATGCTAAAATTCAAGATAGTGATGTAATATTCTGATTCAAGATTCACAAAATCTCTCGATAATCGGAGATCACCCGCAGGCAGATATAAAACAAAAGACACAATTCTGGTAAATTGGAACTAGAATTAATATAACAATTTAGGACGTGTCAACAACAAGAATTAGCTAAATAAATTATCGCTCAACTTGTCTATTGTGACCGAGTTTCTTATTTTGGCTTAAGTTATAGAATACTTGTAGCGATAAAGACGTCGAAAATTGTTTTGACTGAAGTTTTAATATATTGTCCTAAGCAATAAACAGTTTAAAAATGAAATCTTTCAAAAATGCGTAAATAGTCTTTGTTTTTGCCAAAAATTCTTACGCTTTAATTTCTCGATACTTAAAACTTTGCCTTTTTCAAACAAGCATAATCATTACATAATATAAAACAAAGTCTGTCTTCTGACTGTCTTTCCCAATGTATGCTTAAATCTCTAAACTACGCAACGGATTTTAATGCGGTTTTTTATTAGATAGAATGATTCAAGAGGAAGGTTTATATGTATAGCACATATATGGTGGTACGAAGTTCACCGGGTCAGCTAGTACATTATAAAGAGCTCGTAGCAGACAGTTTTGCTACAATTACAAGAGAAGTAACCATTTATACAACTAACCATTATAGCACAGCTTTATATGCTGATGACCAATATTTATCTTTGATAACATAACGATTTAGTATCCAAAATGTTCACATACGAGTATCTGTCAGAAACAGCATTAAAAAGCAAGTGAATAAAAAAGATTGGCGCTATCCCAGTGGAGAAATCAATACACAGCTACGTGAACAGTTTCTGGTTTGATTCCACGGTGCGCACTGACGACTTTTGGAAGTGATATGCTTACTAAATTCCTAATTATCGATTGCTAAATGGTTAAGGAAAACATCGTGCAAAAACCTGCATGTCCGAGAGTTATTTGTATTATTTCGGGAGACATCTGAAGTCTGCCAACGCGCACTTGAACAGCACAGCACTATGCCCTAACACTTTCCTCAATGAGTACTCGGGCCGGGATAGCAGAGGGAACATATTGTCAACAGTGTCGCCATTTGCAACTGCACCGACTGACGACTTTCGATTGATACACGAGACAGCAATATTTTTTAAAGTTCTCGCTATAGGAAATGTATTCCAATTGAAAGGTTTTATGAAAAAACAGTGTGATACGAGAGAAGTGTGGTCTAAAAGAAGATTTAGTGACAAAGATTGAAAAAGGAATGTTGCGTTGGTTTGGACATTTGGAACAGATGGATGAAAGAAGAAATACGAAAGGAGTGTATCGTGCGAGAATGAATGGAAATGTCGGTAGGGAACGCCCTAGGCGGACGTACGCCTACCAAATAGGTGACGTACTGAAAAAGGGCCAAATAAAAAATATCTACCCATAACCGACGCGCATGCATGATGAGGTTAATAAATGTCGAGGAAGCGAAAGAGGTATGTTTGCACCGAAGCATGTGGCGTTCTATAGTCTCTGCCTACCCCAACGGGAGAGGCCTGACGATATAGATAGATAGGTTTTATTTTGCCAAAAAGTAATCATTAAAAACGTCAAGATTTTTGTTCCACAGACTAAAAGTTTATTAAACTGACGTGCCGGCGGCGTTTGTCTAAGGGCTAATTTCCTTCAGGCAAGGACGCAAGATCGATGCTACTATAGTCCGTGCCACGAGAACATAGACTTTTTGTAAACAAAGAATTTCTACTAGGTGACTTAGCGATAGTTCTGTCAAAAACAAATAATGTCAAATCCAATGAGCGCAACGGTACATAGATACGTGTCATTGGAAACTAATATGTCAATGGATCGGGTTTTTATCGATATTACGCGCTGTCAACAGGATCTTTTAATGTTTTGAGGTACTGACGCCTATAATGTCAACATTTGGCGTTAGTTCATTGAAATTTTACATTGTTGGGCTTAACGTGCATTTATCAAAGGACAACATTATTTTATTTAGTTGTCAAGAATGGGTAAATGTAAGGTTAAATACATGTCTTTATAGGATCGCAACTCTCTTCCCGCTGCCGGCATCGCAAAAAAGCGGGTGCAGAATAGCAGATGGCAAACTATTAGTCGCGCAGAAAATTATTTATAAGTACCTAAAAAAAGAATTGCGGTCTCACACTACCGTAACTTTTAATGTATTTTGTTTAAGTTCATTCTGACGATTTCATTCACAAACAACGTAATATCTCCATGACTAGAATTTTTATGCAATGTACTAGCTAGTTATTTGTAATATTATTCATTGTTGGTCAATAATTTAATATTTTAGGATAGGTAGGCTACTTTGAGCAAATGATCTATTGTCTATGATTTAAAAAAATCATGTCCTTAATAGAGTAACATGTATGTACTCTATCATTTACATACATGGTACTCTATTTTTCCTTAATTTGCAGAATAAATTACGTGTAAAACGACAAATAAATCGGCAAATTTATAAGCATTCGACCATTCAAACACAAAATCAATTTTTTTTTGCAGTAAAATGTAACGATATAAATTTAAAAACATAGTGGCATAATAAGACATTGAAAAAAAAAGACTGTTCAAAAAGTATAAAATCTAAAACACAACTGTTTAAAAAAAGGTTGTGAAGCCCTGAATGTTTGTTTACAAAAAGTCTATCTTCTTGTGGCACCAACTATAGTAACTCACACTGTAAATACTAGACATAAAAATAATCTTATAATTCATAGCACCCGCCTCCACATAATAAGCTCCCTCTTAATATAAGAAATTTATCTATAAATAAATTCAAAATTATTGTTAAAACTACACTGTGTTTAAAAGCATATTATAAAATGACTGATTATATAGGCGATAAAAATGCTTGGGATTGAGCTGCTCTAATTCAACACAAAATATAAATGATGTATAAACTGAACTATTTTAATTTGTCTTTTCGTAAGCACTTTAAAACAGTTTACATGAAATAAATAATCATTTCATTTCATAATAATTTCATTTCATAATCATTTCATTTCATTTCACAATATTTTTTATGAGAGAAATATTTGCCGGATAACGATATGTATAATTTAACGGCCCTTTAGTGCTATTAGGAAATATGTCGCTACTAAGTTGTCAGAATACAGTTTCAGAGCTTTTGGCTGTTTTAATTTTTAACAGATTTTTTTGACAATATTTGTAAGCTTAAAGATGTGGTAAAGTTGTTGTCCTAAATGTGTATGGTGGCACAGAACTTACTTTAGAGTAAGCAGGTACTGTAACTGAAATATTCACGTAAATGCATGCAGAGTATGAATTAAATAGAACTATCTTTTGGACGAAAGTGTAAGCATGAGATATGTAGTGTATATCTTTCGTATAGTAACATTCGGAATTCTATCAATCAGTCTTACCCCACACATACTACGCAGTGATCGCATCACAACTGCGTTAATTATACTTTCATGCTTTTTCTGCTAAACCCAGCTCTCACTTCCATACATCAACGTGGGACAAGCACTCCATTGTGAACCGCCAATCGCGCCTCTTTTGGCACCGTCTGACCGTTCATAAACGCCCAAAGTGCTCCATTTACACGATTTCCCGCAGTCACTCTCCTTTCAATGTCTCCCTCACATCTTCCGTCCCTTGTAAATACGCTACCCAAATATACCAATTCCTTTACTTGCTCTACAATTTCACCTCCAATCGTAATATTACACTCAGTCACACTTTCATATTTTTCAAACACCATCACTTTCGTCTTTCGTGCATTAACTTTCATACCTTTTGCTTTAAAGCTCTTGTTCATGCAGTCCATCATTTCTTGCAACTCATACGCTGATGATGCAGGAATGATTTGTTCATCGGCATATAAGAGGCACTTAACACGCACTCCTACCATATCGATCCCGCATTCAGTTTCTCTCATATCATTCATGCAGCTATCCATGAATACATTGAACAACCAGGGCGAGGCGTCACACCCTTATCTGACACCTTGGGAGATGTCAAACCAGTCCGTATAGGCACCATTGATTCGGACACAGGCTCTAGAACCCCTTTACAGGGATTCCAGAGCTCTTATTATAAAATTGTTTACCCCATACATGGATAACACTTTCCATAATTCCTTTCTATTCACCCTATCATAAGCCTTTTCCAAGTCTATGAACGCGTAATACACCTTCTGGCTTTTTGCCAGACATTTTTCGGTGACGCAGCGCAAGGAAAAGACTTGATCCGTACATCCCATTCCCTTCCGAAATCCCGGTTGCACATCCCATGTCTTGTCATTAGTCACATTAACTACTCTGTCAATCAAAATTCTGGCATACATTTTTCCAACAACACTAAGAACGCTGATCCCGTGATAATTTTGACATTCCTGCTGCGAACCTTTGCCTTTATAAATTGGAACAAGCACTGCCTTCGTCCAGTCATCTGGAACTTGGCCCTGTTTCCAGCATAGATTAAAAAGGCGATGCAGCAGGTAAACTATGAGCCCGTCGCAAGCCTTCAACATCTCAGTCGTCACTCTATCACATCCAGCAGACTTTCCTGACCTCATACCTTTTATCGCTTTCATAATTTCATCCATGCCAATTTCATCAGTCGGGCTCACAAACATATCTATCGTTTCTTCTTTCTTTATTTCACACACATCTTTCTCAAATAAACTCTCAAAATAATTCTTCCAGCGCTCTTGTATCTTTCTTTCTTCATTAATGACTTTACCTCTTTCATTCCTAATCACTTTCATCGATGTACTCATATATTTACCTCGTGCTTCTTTCACGAGTTTCCAAAAGAGTTTTATATTCTCTCGGAAACTTGCGCCGAGTTGTTCCTCATACTTCTCCTTTTTCTCATTCTTCTTCCTCTCTATACATTCTTTGACTCTAGTTTTCACACATCTACACTTGTCCTTCATTTCTTTAACACTATCTTCATTCATACTACCACGTGCTCTTTTCGTTGCCTCTATTGCTAGGATATCCAGCCATGCTTTTTTCTTTTCCTCAACTATTCTTCTAGTTTCATCATCCCACCAGTCAGCTTTCTCGCATTTCTTACTTCTTCATTTACTCAAACCGCATACTTCTTCAGCACATTTCACAATGTTGGTTTTAAATACCGACCATATCTCACTCACACTTTCCTTATTTATAAGATTCCAACTTATTTCCATCCGTTTGCTCAATTGCTTTTTGTACATATCTTTCAAACCCTTATCTTTCAATCTTGATGACCGGTTGGCGCAGCGGGACTGTAAGCGACTGCTACGCCGTAAGTCGCGGGTTCGATTCCCGCTCAAGTCAAACATTTGTGTGCATGAACATGGATGTTTGTCTTGGTCTGGGTGTTTCTATGTATAATATGTATGTATTTACAAAAAAAAAGTATATATGTATGTTTATCCATTATCTAGTACCCATAATACAAGCTCTGCTTTATAGTTTGGGACTAGATGGTGATGTGTGTATATGGTAGAATATTATTATTATTATCTTCTTGGGTTTACGCGAATGTTACACATTGAAATTAAACTACAGTTTACGGATTTTATCGCGATGTGGTTTCACTGAGTTATTACATTTGAAACTAATGATCTAGAAACTACATTTTTAATTTATTACTAGCCGACGTTTTGAGTTCTTTACAGGATTCATGTTCACGGCAGACTGAGGTGATATTTGTCTTTGTCTTGAATTTCAAAGTTATCTCAAAGTACTATAATCCACAATACTTATTATTATTATTATAATAATCTTTTCACTTTTATACGTTCAAATTCTGTAGTGGAACCTTTATCTCGGTGCCGCCAGCGTTTGGAAAGACCACTTATTTTACTGATAACCAAATAGTGGTCTGTGCCAACATCAGGTCCGCAATAAGCTCTGGTATCCACTATTTCCTTCTCATTCTTTCATCTACTATCACAAAGTCTATCATGCTTCTTAACACAACATTTCCTTCCTTCTTTTGCCAAGTGTACATATGCACCATTTTATGCTGGAACCATGTATTCATCACAGACAGATCCATCTCCACACAGACATCTAACAAGTACACGCCATTGTCATTGACACTCTTATCTCCAAACGTCCCTAGTACACTTTCATACCCATCACGTTTCACTCCCACCCCTGCATTCAAATCTCCAAGCATGACAATACGTTCCTTCCACTTACGCAATAACACGACTTCTCTCATTTGTGCCTTAAATTCCTCTCTTACTGCCTTACTATAGGAAGAGTCCGAAGCGTATACACCTACCAAAAAAAGAGGTGTCAGGCCTACTTTCATCCGGACCCAGATAAGACGCGGACTTACGCACTCATACTCACGCATGCATTCTGCCATTCGCTCTGAAAGAATTATACCGATGCCTTTACTGCCATGTTCTACATCGGTAACCCCCGACCATACCTCTGTGAACGGGCCGTGCGTCAGCATGTCTTTCCCCTTACGCTTTGTCTCATTCACACACAAAACATCTAGTTTTTTTTCATTCATTACTTCGTAAACATCATCCATCTTCTCATTCATTCCTCCTCTAACATTTAAAGTCGCAAATCGGCATTCCGTTGCCCACTTTCCGCCCCGACGAGAACAATGCCGCATAGGATTAGGATGGCTTTGGCGTGACGTATGGCGAATATCGTCGCCACCTAAAGCTGTAAGGTTGCTCCCCTCAGAATACGAGGAGCAGCCTCGTTCTGCAAATACAGGACGAGAAGGGGATTCTCCGGCTCCGCCGGTACCTCCCTGGGGTACACTTACAGTAATATTACCCACAGCCATGATCACGTCGGTTATAATTTGACTGTATGTTTTCTTTGGAGTTTAACAGTCAGTCCCTAACGGCGGGGCAGACTGCCGGTTTTATTTTTTTATTTTGCTCAACACAGAGAGCAATAATTTGCCATCCATGTAAATAATATTTGGTTTGTTTTATTACTATACTAGACGTTGCGGATCCACCCGCGTGGGTGTAAGACCCACGGAATACGGAATTCAATATTCGATCTATAGATAGATCTGTAGATTTTAGATTCGTTTTTGACATAAGCTCCATACAAAATATGTCAAACACGAATCTAGAATTTCAAAATCCATGTATGGATCAAATATTTAAAATGGCCGTTAGTCGACAAAGTATATCCCATTGCGTTATACTGATGTAAAAACTATTTTAAAAAGTTTTATCAAATGACTGCCTCCGTGGTCGAGCAAAAGTGTTACTGGGTTTTTGCAAATTCTCAGTAGCAGCACGGAGTCTGGCGATGTGCCCGGTAATGGCAATAGGCCCGCCCCCTATTACGTGGGACTTAAAAAAAAACAGTTCATGGCGAAATGAGGGTGTTATATTACACCTCTTCCTACCCCTTGGGGATACAGGCGTGTGTCCATAAAAAGAAAAAATATATCAAAATGCGTTCAGTAGTTAAAGCATGAAAGCAGGATTAGCATACAAACACATTTATCTAGATCATCATATTATAAAGATTATGAAGAAAGTTTCTTGCATTTTTATTTCTAAGGCGCTGGTCACGATATTATTTTCGTAACTTCATTGTAAAGACAGCAACGCGGCTGATATTCAGTGTTTTCCTCACGATTACCAGTTTATCTTCTTCCAAATTTGATTATCGGTAAACATTTACCAGCATGCAATTTTGGAAGCAATCAACTCCGATGCAGTACATGAGAGAATTTACCACCAAAGTGAGTATTCGCCTCAGTTTCCAATCTAGTGAGAACCAACACCACCTTTGACGAGGTTCTAATAAGGCTGTGTATTCGCTGGAGATGAGTTAGGAAAGCGATAACATCATTCTGTATACATAAAATTATTGTAATACTGCCTAACTGACAAACAGGTATCAACCAAAACTATTGGGCGCAAGAAGGCGAAATTTTTAATGTACATACATAATTATGTTCCTTGAGGACCATAGGATTGCACTAACATAACTTCTTCAGAACTTCACGCCTTTTATCCCCGAAGGGGTAGTCAGAGGTGTTATACACACTCACACTTCGCCAGTTATGTTTCGGTCCCAATATAGTAGGTAGGGGGCGAGCCTATTGCCATCTACCGGGTACATTAGTAAGCGATTGCACGGAACAAGATTGCACTGAGGAACGGTAAAATCTGTATATTATATAAAATCCTTGCGTTACTGACTGACTGACAGACAAGCTACAGCCGAAATTATTTGGCGCAAGAAGCTGAAATGTAGCATGTATGTTCCTTGGGGACCGTAGGGGTGCACTAAGAAGGGATTTCCCGAAATTCTCACGGGATTGGGCAAAACGGGAAATTCGAAAATATGTGCGTGCGAAGCCGCTGGCGTCAACTAGTCAAAAATAAATGTGTGGGCGTAGCTACGGGCGTCCTCCAGTTCCCTATACTCTTCCTTCCTAGTGCCTTGCTGAGCAGGACTAGGAGAATAAAGTGCCGTGAACGATCACCAACTTTGAAGTGCCAGTAAAGCTGCGTATTTAGTATAGATGTGTACGGAAAGTGAAAGCATCAATTTTGAGTACAATGTTACCATTAGTGTGGAAACTATGTGAATGTTTTACTTGCGTACCGAAATGCTGTTCCGCACATCTTCGTTTCATGTTCACAATCGGCAACCTGTTTATTTCTGGTAGAACCATACACACATCAACAAAGTCTAGGGATATTTTATATTTCATCAAATATCTAAAAATCTATGAAGAATTTTCTGATACAGTAAATAGAAGAATCATAGATTATTTTAAGGTCTTTAATAAAAATAAAAAACATTTCGTGTTTTTTTTTGTTTTAAATAAAAAAAATAATTTTTTTAATCATCATGGAAAATTAGTATGATAACAACAAACATTTCTTCTTAAAAAACTATTAATTTTAATAAAAATGGAAAAAATCTTGTAAAATCTAATCATTAATAATCAGTGTTGCCACCTCTTACATTGATTACACATCGACATCGATTGTTAATACTTAAAATGAAATTGTCAATGTCTTGCTGCGGTATGAGGTCCCATGTCCTTTGCAAGTGTTCGTAAAGTTGTTGTTCAGTCGTCAAATTTGGTGGAAAATCTCTCAAAGCTTTTCGTTGTAACATGTCCCAGGCATGCTCGATAGGATTTAAGTCGGGCGACTGTGCAGGCCAATCCAAAACTTGAATATCGTGCTCTCGGAGAGCGGTCGATACCAGCCGCGCCGTATGGCAAGGAGCATTATCGTGCATGAGTAGAAATTCATGGCCTATTTGAGTTCTGTGTGGGACAATAACGGGCTCTACTACCTCCTCGTGGTATTTTTGTGCAGTCATGCTGCCTTGGATCCAAACGAGTTGGGTTCGTCCGCCAAGACGAATTCCTGCCCACACCATGATTGTCCCGCCTTGGTATGGGTGGACCTCCTGAGGGTGCCGTAGACGGCTAACTCTCCCTGGAGCTCTCCAAACGCGTGTTCTTCGTGAATCCGGGTGAAACCCAAACCGGGACTCATCGGTGAACAGCACCAAAGACCATTGTTCGTCACTCCATGGTAAATGCTCCCGAGCCCACGAAAGCCGCCGACCGCGATTGCCACGTCGCAATGCTGGAACACGCAATGGTCTTCGAGCATGAAGATCAACTTCATGTAACCTTCTTCGCACGGTTTGGTCGCTTACCAGCAGCTGGTGGTCCTCCTGGAGCCTTTGCACTAGTTGCAGCGCTGTGATATTGGGTTGTCTTCTGGCGGTCATTTGGAGAAATCGATACTGTCTCTGCGTAGTAACACGATATCTACCTGTGTGCTGTTCGGCCACATCTCCAGTACTGCGATAACGTGACCACAACCTTGATATCACATTTTGACTGGTATGTAGGGCCTCAGCAACGACGCGTTGAATTGCACCATTTTCTAACATGCCCACGGCTCGTAACATTTCATCTCGACTCAAATGACGACGTGACATGACTTTTAAAGTTCGTACGTCACGTTAAATTAAAAAAGAAAAACAATTAAAAACCCTTTTCATTAATAATTATAATAAAACAGTTTTAACTTTCTTTAATGTAACGAATTACTAGCAAATTTGCCGCCATATTTTGTTTATTATTTTGTTTTTTTTCTTTCCATGTTCAAATTTTGAAAATAGAATAAAAGAGGTTTTAATCTGTATATAAACTTTTTGTGGAAACTAACAAGGTTCTAAACTATAAACTCGTAAATAATTTAGGATTAAGATATCCCTAGACTTTGTTGATGTTGTAGTGCTAGCTTGTTGAGTAGGTTTTTGTGTGATAGATTTAAATTAGTTAATTTTTTAATGTTATAAAAAAAAATCTATTATAGACTGCCTCCGTGGTCCGACTACTGATCGGAGGTTCCAGGTTCCTGAGAATTGGAACCTAAAAATACATGGCAAACACTGGGTATAATATTACACCTCTGCCTACCCCGTTGTATGCAGGCGTGATGCAGGCGTGAGTCTAGTCAATTTCAACACACAAATTCGAACTAGGTTCTGTGTAACTTTGAGACGGAGGATCTCAGGTAGGATGTCGGGGTTCAAGAGAAACACTGCTAGGCTGAAGGCTCTTTATTATGTGTCACTACCGCCTACATATAGCATGACCGAACTAGGTAAGCACTGGCCTGAGGGCTGGAGTATAGACTCCTGCTGCTCTCCGACGCTCGCAGGTAGACTGCTCGTAGGGTCGACGGTGAGCTGGCCGAATTGCACGCTGGGTAGGCAGCTCAGTGGTCGAGGTGTAGGCTGAGTGGCAGGCTCAGGTGGTGCAGCCGATGTAGGCCGAGCGGTGACGCTAGGCGTAACCTGGTGCAGTCAGGCGTCCGTGGCCTGGCTGTAGGAGCTCGCAGGCGGAAGCTGATGCGTTGGCGGCGGCTGGTAGCAGCACGGCGCCGATGGTAGGGAGAAGACAGCTCGTGGGGAGAACGTCAGCCCGTAGAGAGAACTGGAAACAGCATAGAGAATACACAACAACCGGTCAGGAACAGGCGGTCCCTAGATCGGCTGTTATGCTAAGGAGACACAGATACTACAGACAGAACATATAGGTACACAGACAACTAGAATATGCTGACCCCCAGCGGGACAGTAGATAGGAAGTAGAATAATACTTGGTTGTGACTACAACCATCAACGAGGTGTAGCGGCAGCGTTCCGACGTCTAGGGAAAGTGACCGATTTAGATCGCGCACCCATCTTATATAGGTATAAACCTATGACTCACAGAGTGCTTGTGGCTCTGAACATGACTATATAAGGTAATATTGCGAACGCTCTACGGCTAAGCTGGCGTTAAGCGCCTGCGAGATATTATAAACAAACAAAAACAAAAAATATTTTATTTTATTTCCTTCTCCAAAACTTAAAATACATTTTCTTATTTAAATTTAAAGAAGGCGGTATGTGGAGAACAAATTAGGCAACTGCGTCAGCTATTGTTGCAGTTATAAAACTACAACGCTGGTATTCTCGCATGCCTATATGCAATACGTAGAGTATTACGTTACATTATAAGGTACAAGCTGACCCGGCGAACTTCGTACCACTATTTTCTTCATTTGATTGAATGACTTTCTTTAAACTATTTTTTTAAATCTGTTAAGTCAGTCTAAACCTGAAAAGGCTGGTATTTTTTGTCATTTAGCACTCAGCAATTTAGCAATATGTATGTGCCATACAAGCAGTGCATAGAAACGCATTGTTGCTCCAGATTTAGAAAGAGATTTTCTATTTGGAAAATTTACGATGCACCGCAAACAAGACATTTAATACGTCAGAGCCACTTTTCCTACTACCTTATAAAAATTAGTTACTTACCTTATAAAAATTGTATTAGGAGTGAATATATGTTTTTATGTAATATATTACATTTTCACATTGTTGTGTCATTACCAATATATTAAATTAAGAAAGTCTGACGCTATGACACAGTGGCATAGAGGATTAAAATTGTCGTATAAAAATGTGTAAATAGCCGTGTGGTTGACGGCATAGAATACAAGTGTCACCACCCCCTGTCTTCCCGTGGGTGTCGTAAGAGGCGACTAAGGGATAACACGATGCAAATACTATCTTTGCGTAGACACGGAAAACTCGACATCAAACCCTATACGACTGCCTCGTTGGTCTCGCGGCATAAATGTGCGCGTGGGATCGAGAGGTCCCGGGTTCGATTCCTGGGTCGGGCAGTGTTATTGGGTTTTCCTGTCACGAAATTCTCAGTAGCAGCACCGAGTCTGGAAATGTGCCCGGTACGGCAATAGGCTCGCCCCTTATTACGTGGGACTAAAGTATATCTGGCGAAAAGTTGGTGTAGAAATACACCTCTGCTTGCCTCTTCGGGGTTATAGGCGTGAGACTATGTATGTATGTATAAAAATGTCCTTCATACGGCAGCTAAAATATGACCATCTTTGGAATACTAAGATCCGCAAAAATACATGCTTTATTTATTTTTTAAGTCAAGCTCTTGTTGGTAGACCTCCTGTATAAAATTGTATCTTCAGTAAGCGCTTTCACCACTTGATATGACGTTATAATAAGTAACTTTTATCCTTTTTTTTTAATTGATCTACAAGAAGATAGAGAATACCTATGAATTGTTTTCTTTTCTCTTGTACCATATTTGAATGCAAATACTCTTAGTTTATTATTCGCGAGCAACTAGACATCAACTAGTATTGACTATTCATTTCCTTCATTATATAGAACGAAGCATTTCAGATATTACCTAATTTTGCCGCACTCTTGCATTATCCGACGAACGTTAATGAAGAAAGTAATAAAGAATAAAATACTTCCTGTCTAATGACGTCTCTTGCATTTAAAGCAGTTTCAGTGTTTGTAAATTGCCTGCGTTTAAAGCAATTTGAGGTTCGCTGAGTTGCCTACTATGATACGATTACAACAAAAAGTTCTTTGTGAATTCTCGTTTTATCATCAAAAGCTAACTAGATTGACGCTTCTAATATGTTGATTATGTTATATTTGGAAAAGAATAGTAATCTATAATATCATCATGAATATACATAAAACACTCCCGATATTGACTGGCTGTCAGACTAACCAAATTGGGTAACTAGCTCTTTCCAAAATACCTATTCATGCAGTTACAATAAAAATCTTTAGCAGTATTGCATAACCAGTTTGTATGCCTGATTTAGTATACATAATGATAAGGTGCTATTCTATAACTATAAAAAATTGCCAACATCTACAAAACCTATCACGTTTTGCACCAAGCAAGCATTTTCCAAGCCACCGTAGTACGAGCGTCTTATATTTTCTTTAAGCTTTAACGAATGCACCGACAGACTCAGTGCAATCGGATATAAAATGTTTGCGGACAAATTTTCAAGCTGCTCGATGTTTTGATCGGCCACGCGAATATTGAGACTGGGTGGCTTGTTTTATTTGACATCAGTCAGTAGGAAAATAACAGAGGTATTTATGCCTTTAAATAAGTCAATTATCGCGACTAAGACCCGCTAAATAATATTTTATGTTGTTTAATTTGGTCTACCATCTTCTGTATAAGAACATAACATTCTTGTCTGTATGTAGATGCAAAATTCTTGCTTTACTAACTGACTGACAGACAGCGCATAGTTAAAACCACTGACCGCTAGAAGTTGAAATGTTCTTTGGGGACCATTGCATTACAGGCAAGGATTCCTCAAAAGTCCCTCGAGATTGGGAAGAAACGGTTAAATTAACATAAAATGTGCGGGCGAATCTTCGTTTTGGAACACAGATATTTCTATTGGCTTCGTGGCGTATGTTTAGATTAGAGAAACGTAATATATGTCGTGCATGGTTGATAGACTAAAATATAACTTCCCTCCAAGTGAGAAGGACCAATGCCCAACAGTGAAACAGTTTAAAAAATGGCAACCATTATAATTTAACCGAAGAACAAGTATATTATTATATTTTAAAGCTACATACTTTATCTGAAATTAAATTATAAAACAAAATTGAGTGTCCCGAATAAAGTAAAATACACCGCGATTCCTTATTCAAACTAAAAGATAGGATACAGTCCGTTCAAGATTTATCTTCATTTTGCTCTATATTTTTAACGGCCTGAGTCCCTCGGAAGTGGGGTCACTATTCACCGAGTCAATTATAAATTGTAGGGTGTAGTGCCTTCCCGGTAAAGTAGATGCTTTGTAATTTATTGTTTTAATATTAACTTAAACCCTTCCTTTCTTCAGGTATTTAAACTGAAAATGGAAATACTTATAATAATATAATAATGATTCTGGGATGACTTTAACAGAAAGCTGTGTTTTATTACACAAAGCTGAGAATCGGCTTTATTATAAAACTAGGGGATGCCCGCGGTTACGTCCACGTATTTAAGGCTACTACTCTGTTCCCGTCACTCATAGCGTGATGTTATATAGCCCCTAGCCTTACTCGATAAATGGGCTATCTAACACTGAAAGATTTTTTCAAATCGGACCATTACTTCCTGAGATTAGCGCGTACAAGCAAACAAACAAACAAACTCTTCAGCTTTATATATTAGTATAAGATACTACGAATACTATCAATTTCAAGAACTGTTCTGTACTTTATATCTGTAGTTGAAAGGCATCCGTAATAAAAAGACATCCGTACAGACGTATAGTCTATTGGATAATGTAAAATATTTAAACCATGTTTTGCAGATTACCTATTAAAAATTAGATACACAGGTTACAGGAGACATAATTTTATAATGTACAATACTGCACATGTGTGTGAAAACACAATAGTAGTATCTTCCCTGACCGTCATTGGAGGCATATAGACGCGACCGGCAGGAGATAAAACGTAGGGCCTGCAGATTAACGTGATTACTTACTACTACAGATTCAATTGAGTATTTTTTTTATAATCACGCCTGTATCCTCGAAAGTGTTAGCAGAGGTGTAATATTATCCATTGAGTAATTGTTAAAAGAAAACTCTAATATAACTTAAGGCTCGATCCGATAATCGAACCCAAAGCCCATGAATCGCAGACTACGCTACCGACCACCGAGGCGTCAATAATACAACATTACACAACATTGGAACATGTTTCTTTCATTTTCATTTTAATTATCTTTTGTCATCGTATTATTATGGTGCTGATACATTTGAGCATTCACGATAAATTAGCAGTTCTTGCAAATGATACAAAACAGAAAAACAAACAAGTGTGTTTTAGCGAGCACTCTAGCGAATTGACCATAAATTAGCTTGACGTGTTTGCTGATCAGAGCGATCGCTAGTAAGATCGTGTAAATGTTTGTAACAATGTTCGGCTCTATTCGTTGTTCAGTTCGACGAAACAGAAAACGGTAAATGCTCGCTGTTCTGTTACAGGTGAATGCTCAGGTGTATCAGCACCATTAGACTCCAACTGGCACATTTGAGTGTTATATTTATTTCAGATGAGTTATCGGCTATCGGGTTTTTATAAATAGACTAGTTACAATTTTGATATTACTGAAATCGTCTCATATTGCGGTAAGCTACATTTAAATATTACTTTTTAGTGTTGATGAATGATTGTGGAGTATTAATTACTTACAGTGCTGTGTGGGTGGGATAATTTATTGTCGCGGAGAGTAATATAAAGGCTTATCGCGAGACAGAATCTAATAGCAAGTTGTGAAGTCCTGTAATACTTTCTTCATATTATTATGTTTAATGTCTTCTGTCGCAAATGATAAATTCAGAATACCTGACAAATAAATTCCACAGTAGCTTATCCGAGAGCGATGTAACTGGCTACAAGACAGCATAATAAATAAATATAATTTTGGATACCAAACGCATTAATGAGTCTTAACCATGAACGCGTACTTAGCAAGTACGGATACAACTCAATTGTAATCAAACCTTATTCCTCAGTCACTGGCCCGACTCAGCCGGCCAATTTTAAGCGTTCGAGGCGTCTCGCGGTTATCCGGGCACCATCACCGGGTTGACGGACCGTGAAACCCGGTTTGTTTATGTAAAAGTAGATATTTTATGGTGATCGCAGTATGAATGTGTTTGACGTTGGCGTAAGCTTACATTGAGTGTATTTAAATTTGAGTTGTTCGTTTATGTTACAAAATGAAGATGCATTTTTTGTATAGCTTCATGTATTTTACATTTCTTTTGTGTGTTTATTATACCATTATTTAACACTTGTTAGGCAGTGAAGGAAAACGCCGTGAGGAAACCTATATTTCTAACGACAAGGTGGCGTAGCGGGACTGAAACCGATTGCAACGATGAAGATCGCTCAAGTCAAATATTTGTATGCGTGAACGAGGATGTTTGACTTAGTCTGTTTGTTTCTATCTATAGCATGTTTGTGCTTAGAAAAAGTATATATGTATGATTATCTCTACCAACAATGTAACAGAATACAAGGAAAAGGAGCTTAGAACCTCCTGTGCATATGTACCAGTATTCCATAATATATTAAAAATATTTTTTTTCAGAATTATCATAGATAAGGGGATAGATAGATAGATAAGGGGAGGTACCAATTATGGAATACGTAATAGCCTCAAAAATTCCAAAGTTTTGGAATATTCCTAGCGTTTAGACTTAGATGTACAGCATTATTTCATGATAGGGACATTGCATAAACAAATAAGTTGTGTGTACGCGGTGCAATGTAATTAGGTTCATATACAGGGTGGCGCTTGCATAGTTGCACTTTTTGAATAAAGGCATAGCTTACAACATTCTTAAGCCTTGTACCAAAAATCAATTAAATCGGTGCAGTAGTTTAGCCACAATATCGATTTTAAGTTCCGCAATTTTTGCACACGCTTTGAGTTCCATACATTGCGCGCCGCGACTCGCTAGGTACTACTCACGATGCGACGCGACGCCTCGACGTCATCCGAAGCTAGGCTCAGCGCAGACAGAACGGAGCGCAGCGGAGAGGATTTTATCAATACACTTGAAAATAAACTTTAATGTATTTACAATAAAGTTCATAAATGCTTGAACCTGATAAAAAATATTCGCGCGTCCTCGAAGATACGCGGAAATCCCCGCGCAAAGTCGAGTCGGCGCCCGCGTCGTACGCGTATTTTCAGGGTTTAACGAACTTTCGCGACAAAATATTTACTGTAGAGTGGTATCCCAGAACGTTTTACTCACGCAGGCTCGCGAGGTCGCGCGCAATCTTGAGCATACGCAATCCGTAAAGAAAATGCCCGAGACCGCGCGGGGATTATTCCTGTCTGTCTGCGTTGACCCTTCGACGATTTAGGACGATGACGTCTTCGTGCAACGTCGCTTCGCCTCGAAGGTACCTACCTAAGACTCGTCGTTGAAGGTTTTTGCGCCCAAGTTAATGCGTAACATTTTTAACAGAACAAATCGTTTGAAACTTCCTAATTACCTTTTCAATAAAGTTACATAATAATAAAATGGATCGGTTCCGTAAGCACGAAAAAATCTGATTAGGTATGCACAGTAAATGCACTACGTGTGACAAGGACAAACACAGTCGAGCCAAATAGAGTTGCCCAATTATGAACAAAATATTGTCAATAGTATCGATAAAAAATACGCACCGTAAAAGTTTGTTGTTTATTGTATCGACATTGATTGTATTTAACGTTAATGTAATCGTCGTATCAATGATAATATCGATAAAAAATCCTACACACCGTAAAAGTTTGTTGTTTATTGTATCGACATTGTTTGTATTTAACGTTAATGTAATCGTCTTATTATATTATACTTTACGTTCGAAAATTTTAAAGTGTGGTACAAATAGAGACGACGTTTTTTAATAGGTAAACAATGATTAACATGTAAAGATATTCAATTATTTAATCATTTGAAATAAGTTAATAATTATTGACTATTTTTGCTCTTTCCGTATGGTATTTTTTAAATGGTCTAATGGGTTCAACAATCTACTTAAGAATTATAATAACTATGTTATAATACTACTGAACTTATTGAAGTATGTGCATAGTGTTTCATAAATTTGTTTAACTGTGTCGTATTAGCAACACAATTAAGCAATAGCATTATTGTTAATACAAGTAAGAATGCATAGTTCGTTGTATAAAAACATTTTGTGTTATTTTATTGTTAACGTATTAACGTGTCAAAAATATCGACATTCATAGTACCTATTGCGCATCTCTATATCCTATCCCAGACATGTCGGCGCCAGCGGCGCATCGGTGATCGGTGACTCATCATTTCATCAAAGGTTTGTTTAGTGCCGCAAAAACTATTGGATTAATAAGTCGATCATATCGCGCGCGCGCTCTTAACTTTATGCGACAGTTGTTTTTGGTATTGAATTGTGTGATTGTATTTAGTTGTGTTATTTAATTGTGTTGTTGTTTAGTGAACTTTATCATTCGTCATTTTTCCATTATTTGTGTTAATAATGACAAACTTTATGTCGTCCGAATATGCGGATATGATTGTGTAACGTAGGTTCTTGTTGTGAAAAAGACACCAATGCTTTCCTAATTACTGAACTTTCATTAGCGTGATTTGTAGAATTCCTGAAATAGGTAATTCCGTAACTCGTGACAACAATGGCGGCCATTTTGAGAATTTGAAAATTTTGTGCTACCTTTTACGTGGGATTGTGTTAAGTGGGTTTTTGTTGATATGAAAAAGACACCAGTGCTTGCCTAATGAGTGACCAAACATTGGAGTGATGTGTAGAATTACTGAAATAGGTAATTCGTCAGTAAATGTGAACTACCTCCGTGGCATCGTCTGCCGCAGAGCACACGTTGCCGTTCTTACAAAGGTCAGTAACCTAATGTCATATTGGTCTACAAATGGTGTTTCGTTTTGCTACTCATATTTTATAGTTTATTTTGTTTGAATATTTTATTATTTTATTTTGGCCCCATGACCTTTATTGTTGATATAAAACATTTTATAGACATCAATGCTACGTCCTTTTTAAATCAATGCCCCTATGCAAGCGCCACCCTGTATAGATTCTTTACCTTGGGATTGAAAAAAAATCTAAATATTATTATAATAACTAAGTTTGCATACACTTACTTCTGCATATTTGTCTAATACTAAGAATAATAGGTAATTGATTAACCCCTTTTTCCTCTTCTTTGGATATATAGATGTCACGAACCCACACCCATTTGTCTCAACAATCTACATACAGCCATACATTTACACAAACCCAACCCAAAGGATTAAGTCGATACGCTTTTAGTATTAACCCAATCTCTTTCATATTCCCGTTCTTGCCATCCGCGATTGCAGAAATTCGTTTATTGTTCTTCATAAGTTATGAACCTCAGCAGTATAACAGTCATAATGGGAAAAATAATATTCAGATTTTTTTTGTGTACGTGGTATTACATTTTCTAAGAAAGTGGAAGTGGAATAAATGTAAGTAGGTAATATAAAATTGTACGATCTTATGGTGCAATTTTATGGTTAGAACAGGCTCATTCCGTTTTGTTTCCTCGGAGATACTTTTATAACTGACTGCCTCGTTGGTATTGCGGCATAAATGTGCGCGTGGGATTGGGAGGTCTCGGGTTCGATTCCTGGGTTGGGCAAAGTGTTATTGAGTTATTCCATTAGGAAATTTTCAGTAGCAGCACGGAATCTGGTAATATGCCCGGTACGGCAATAGGCTCGCCCCCTATTACGTGGGACCTAAAAATTCCTGGCGAAATGTGGGTGTAATATTACACCTCTGCCTACCCCATCGGGGATACACGCGTGAGTCAATAAAAAAAACTGTTATAGTAAAACTCCTTGTATGTACAATATTGTTTTGAGATCGAACACAGCTTCTGTTATTTTATAAAAACGACGTAGCTATAGTACAAGAAAGTTTGGCTTATATCCTGGTGATAATAAAAGCAATTTATTTTAATCGTAGCATGTATGCGTTTCATGTTGGCTATGACAATCTGCTAAAAGTATCTTCTAACGAGAATAATTTAAATGTTTCCTTATCCAAACGACTACCGTAAGTCTTATATATACGAAACAGCTTGTACTTCTCTTTTTAATTATTTTAATTAATGATGACAAATACCATTTCGGATAGCTATTTTTTTTTTAGAAGTGTTTAATGTAGGTATATATTTCTTTATTAATTGATGGATGATTGTGTAAAAATAAGTACAAGCGTCTTCCACATTCCACCCAGAAAAACTCTTAAGCCAATTTATGTTACGTATTTCCGAGTTAATAGCACCATAATCTCCTTTTCTAAACTAATATCCAGTACGTGACGCGTTCTTTAAGTACGTGAGATCTATTTTGTCCAATTTTATTAAGAGTGGTTTGTGGTGCGGGTTGATTGGGACCAGGGGATCATTACATTCCGACACAGAACAATACTCAGTAGATAATACTAAATCCAGTAATCTATTGTTCACATTACAAGTGTTGTTATACTGCGTTTGGTAGGTTATGCGTATGCAAAGTATCAATAAAAATATATTCATCGTTTGTATAATTGTTGTTGAAAGGTGATAATGATAAATCAGAATTATCCAATTGCCACGAAATGTCACTTAAATTAAAATCGCCAACAATCAAATATTTATCCTGCGGATTACTTATCATTATTTCATCTAATTTTGACAGATTATTTTTTAGTTGATTTTCTATATAAAGAAATCGCCAGAAGGCTGATTGATGCTTCCCGTGACCAGAAGGCACCGTGCACCGTGCACCCGTGACCGTGTATTTCGCAGAGAGAATAAGCATTGCCATACAACGTGGCAATACTGCCAGCCTTCTGGGCACGCTACCAGTCGACAGCGATGCGGAGGAATTTTTTGACGCTTCGTTGTTTTATTGCCTCTTTTGTTTTTCGTCAGTTAAGGATGGTCATGTTTTTTAAGTAGTTTAATTTTACTGTAATACATGTTATAAGAATGTATATAATTACGTTGATTTGAAAAAGACAAACATAAGGTTTGCTTACACAAATATAGTACGCATACGTATTGGTTAATATGAGACTCACCTGTAGATTGATTGATAGGAAGCGAGGTCCATAAACCTTCCGCCGTAGAATTAAAATGAGCAGGTAAATTAGCACAAAGATTCTTCTGCACCGCAATAAGCACACCGCCGCCGCGAGATTGATTTGTAAGTTCGTAGTCCCTATCATGACGCCACACAATATAACGATTATCGAATAACTCCGAGTCCGTTACACTGCCGGTTAACCACGTCTCCGTTAAAACGATTAGATCGTATGATGCAATGCATGCATTTCTATAAAATGTGTTTGTTTTGGAGCGAAGTCCACGTACATTTCGATAATAAACACTTCATTCATCGCGACGACATGAAATACATTTATTAGCAGCCATTGATCACATAAGCTAACAAAAGCAGTTCACAAATTATTATATTAAAAACATGGTCCTTGCACGTAGCAATAAAGTGACGGTGACACATAATTATTATTTTAGAGAAAAAGGTGAGGGTAAATAACCATAAAATAAGTAATTGAGCATGTAGACATGCACATACATAGACTTCCCTTTCCAACACAACATCGCCAATACTGATACTCTTGGAGCGAGCAAGACAACCATTCAATATGCATTTTTACTAACATATGAACAGGCACGCGAAATATAATTTGCAGCGATATATTTATAATGAAAGGACTTTGAACAGAGATACTAAACCTTTCACAAACTTTTACATTGATTATTTTAGATACCCGCTAGTAAAAATAATTAAATTTTCACTTGTAAATATAGAAATCTAACTTAAAGAAAGATATTTTAAGTAAAAGTTTATACAATATTGTTTAAATCTTGGGTCTCATTTACTATGAACGTACGGGATGTTACATTTTTCCTAACATGGATTTTACCAAATTTGACCCAGACGAAATTATAACTATTAATCTTAGCCGCCTCTCTTGTTTTATTTAACAGCGTTTTAAACTCAGAGCTAAGGTGATCATTGATGTAAACACGTTGGGTTGAATCTTGAAATACAATATCACTAGCTTTTAGTTGTGACCGTCTTCGCGCCGCTTCCCACTACTCCTGGCCGGCCGCCCCGCTCCCCAGCGGCACATAAATACGGCGGCGCGACAGCGAACGGCCTCTTTCGGACCCTCAACGCTGTTCAAGATAAGTGCCTACTCTGCTGGAGCACCGAAGCCTAGTCAGCCTGCCTGCCTACCCTGCCCTGAGTCTGAGTCTTAGTTTTATCTACTATCTACCGGGTTATTCTGTGTAACGCTTCCTAGCAAATATATTTTGTAACGAACGCTATGCTTCTTTAATTTATCTCTCTACACACACCAATAAATGTTACACCGGCGCCGAACAGTTTTAAGGGCTCAGGCATCTGACTCGGCTTCTGGTCGCTTCGTTTTTCTGTGTTTCTGTGTGTAAGTGTGTTCACAGTCGGTAAGTCTTTGATTTTTCGTTTCTAAATGTGTTACATAAATTATAACGCATTAAAGCTTATATAAATTGGGCAATATAGTCGACTAAAAGCTTGCGCCACATCTTATGTACTTTTATAACTTCTTTTCTAACCCAAATTCGTTAGACTAAGTAATGGTTTTGGGAATTATTTTAATTGTACAATTACATTTTTTATGTGAGGGTAGATTCCGCTTCGCGTTATTCTTACGCATTGCGAACGTAACTTGTTTACTTGCTACATAATATAAATCTTTTTTTAAACGACCCACTGTGAACAAATTTACATTACCTTTTATTTTATTGTTATATTATAAGTATAACCCCTGTGTGAGTGACTTTTGGTGCTGTTAGGTTAATCTTTTATCTGTTTTATCTTTTTCAAAGTAACTTAGCCATGTCTTTTAAAATTAACTTCAATCATTTGATAAAATCGGAGCTGGTTTATGGACTGATTATTCGGGGTGGCGACAAGTCTGGTTCCATAACCGAGCTGCGCCAGCAAATAGCGTTGAAACTATTTTGGATTCGGATTTAGACCCCAAAGAGGAAATTTCGGCTATCCGGAACTCCTTAATAAGTGTTACTAATAATATTTCTCTCCTAAGATCACAATTCGACCAAAACCTCTATTCGCGCACAGAATCAATTCTCAACCATATTTACTTTAGATTGAATAGACTGGATCTGGACCGCCTTTCTGATACCGACTCGGCTGAGATAGTTTTGAGACAAAAGGACTGCTCTTTATCTATCCCCGTCGTTTCTGACGACTTTAAGTACGATTGTAAATTGTTTTCCGAACTCGCTAAATTTAAATATAATGGCAAGTCTTGTGCTCGCGGGTTTATTGAAAAGATTAATGAGTTTATGCAGGTTAGGTGTATTCCCGAAAATAAAATGTTACTATTTGCTTTTGAGATATTTACGGGCGATGCATTGTTCTGGTATCGTTCGCTCAAAGAACAGGTTTCTAGTTGGAGTGAATTGTGTTGGCTTTTGAAGCGTGATTTTAGTCCGACTGACTATGATTTCAAAATTTTAAATGAAATTAGATTTCGCCTTCAAGCTGAGGACGAAAATATAACACTTTTTGTTGCTAAAATGCAGGGTATGTTTGCTCGTCTTGATGTGCCCATTTGTGAGTCTGAAAAATTAGATATTTTGTTGCGTAATGTCCTGCCATGTTACAATCAAACTATTTTAACGGCTAAGGTGACCGATATCCCTAGTCTCGTTAGTGTCTGTCGTGAATTTGAGAGACCTTTCATAAACGAACTAAAGGCCATCGGGAATCTTCCAAAGCCACACCCAATATCTTGTTGCCCGAGTTTGCTCACCAACCTCAAAAACCTAATTTTTCTAATTACAAACCAAAAAATTATTATAATAATTCTAATAAAAACTTTAACGCTCCACCACAGATAAACGCTATCAACTTACCCACCACTAATAAAAACGACAACCAGTTCTGTCCCAGGTGTCGATCCAATTCTCATAGTTTGTATAATTGTCACCAACCACACTTTTTAATATGTTTTAAATGCGGTCTTAAAGATTTTCGTGTGTCTGATTGTCCTAAATGTAATCCTAAAGCTAATAATCCAAAAAACTAATAATCGAGGATTGGGGAATAAATAAATCAAATAATTTCAATAAAACTGAGTGGAATAATTGGTTTAATTATCTAAAAAAAATTTTTATTGTTATAGTCTATCCTCAATCCGCAATTCTAATATAGAATACTCGCCTTATATTTTTGTTATTGTAAATGGTAAACCTGTAGTCGGCCTGTTGGATTCTGGCTCATGTGTTACAATCTTGGGTAACAATTCTCATAATTTCTTTTTAAATAATGAGTATCAGTTGGATTGTTCTCAGCCTTTGAGTTTGGTAACCGCTGGCGGTGAAAAATTGTGTTCTTTAGGGTCTATCTCTCTTCCTATTGAATTTCAAAATAAAACAGTTTCCCTAAATTTTCATGTAGTGCCAGGGATTAAAAATAGTTTAATTCTCGGTATGGATTTTTTGCAAATTTTTAATTTATTTCCTAACCATTTAGAGTCGGTGTTGTTATTGAATGAAACTGATTTACAAGTTACTGAGCTGCGGACCGATGACTCACCGCACCTTGTGTCTTATAATAATTTATCTATTGAATAGAGAGCTGCCGCTGATAACATTATCTCTAAATTTTCCGATATTTCTTATAAAATGCGGGGTCTCGGTTGTACAACTCTCATTACTCACTCTATTGACACAGGCGATAGCCCACCTATTCGTCAGCGTTATTATCGTATGTCTCCCGATAAACAACGCATTTTGATACAACAACTAGACGATATGTTGATTTCGTAGAACCCTCTGAGAGTCCTTGGTCTAACCCTGTTATTCTAACCCCTAAAAAGAACGGCGAACTAAGATTTTGCTTAGATAGTCGTAAATTGAATTCTGTTACTAGAAAAGATGCTTATAATTTGCCCTACATTTCGGAAATTCTAGATAACTTGAGAGATGTTAAATACTTATCTAGTTTAGATATTTCTAAATGATTCTGGCAGACGTTAATTAAAGAGGAGGATCGTTTTAAGACCGCTTTCTATATACCTACTCGTGGCACGTTTAATTTTAAAAGGATGGTGTTCGGTCTAACAAACGCACCCGCAACTCAGTAACGTTTAGTCGACACTTTGTTTTACGGTCCTGAATTTGAAAATAAGGTCTTTTGTTTTATCGACGACATTGTATGTGTATCGTCAACGTTTGAAGAACATACGCTTTTATTACGTAATTTCGAAAAAAAATTAAAATGGCAAATCTCACTATAAACTTAGATAAGTGTTATTTCTTTCGTGATAAAATAAAATATTTAGGTTACGTTGTCGATTCGCAAGGTCTCCATGTGGATCCTGATAAAATTGATGCCATAATTAATTACCCTACCCCTTCTAATAAAAAGGAACTACGTCATTTTCTAGGCGTGGCTTCATGGTATAGGCGATTTATTCCAAATTTTAGTCGTATATCGTCACCTCTAAACAAATTAACCTCTCAAGGTAAAAAGGCTCCCCCTTTTTGTTGGTCTAAAGAGGCGGACCAGGCTTTTTTCAAATTGAAAGACTGCTTGTTCTCTCCTTCTATTTTATCTTGTCCGGACTACTCCGAACTTTTTGAGATACACACGGACACCAGCGACTACGGCGTAGGCGCTGTCCTCTGCCAGGTTTTGAAGGGCGAAGAAAAATCATAGCCTATTTCAGTAAGTCTCTGTCTGATGCAGAAAAGAATTACAGCACTACTGAGCGCGAGGCACTCGCTGTGTTATCTGCAATCGAGCACTGGCGTTGTTATGTCGATAACGGTAAAAAGTTTATTGTTTACACTGATCACGCTGCGCTCAAATGGTTTCTAAAACTTAATAATCATACTGGTCGTTTGGCCAGATGGGGTGTTCGTCTTTCGTCGTACAATTTCGAGATTCGACATCGTCGTGGTTCAGACAACATATTGCCCGACCTCATGTCTCGTTCTGTCCCCGTTGCAGCCATTATCAATGATAATGACATTACTCCTAATTTAAACCTAACACTCCCAATGTCTACTAACGACTCGTTGTATCTAAACATTTATAAAGGTTGTCTAAACAATCCCACCTCTTTCGTGGACTATCAAATTATTAATAATTAATTGTATCGTTTTAAAAAATGTCCGAGATTTTCAATGGAAAGAGGTTATTCCGTCTGAACAAAGATCTAACATTATTGCTGAGAACCATTCGCTGCCCACGGCTGGTGACCTTGGTATTTTTAAAACCTACAAGCGCTTGGCATTAAATTACTACTGGCCGAATATGTATTCCGACGTCGTTAAGGCTGTGAATTCGTGTGATGTTTGTATAGCTCACAAACATCAAAACCATTCAACCTTAGGTCATATGGGTAGATCTAAGTCTTGTTATAAACCATTCCAGATGTTAAGCATTGATCTAATTGGTCCACTACCTACTTCTAAAAGGCTAAATAATTTTATTTTTGTTGTTTCTTGTTGTTTTTCCAAATATTGTATGCTTTTACCCATTAAACGAGCTACTGCCGAAATAATTACAAAATTTTTAGAAGAAAATGTTTTTTTAGTCCATGGTATTCCGTCAACTATTGTTCTTGATAATGGTAAGCAATTTATTAGTACTACATTTAAAAATTTGATAACTAAATACAAAATCCCTAATTTGCAATATACGCCGCTGTATACACCCCATGTAAACTCAGTCGACCGTTATAATAAAACTATTATGACGGTTATTTCTTCTTTTATCGAACGAGATCAGCGCGTTTGGGATTTGGTGGTTCCCGAGGTTCAGTTTGCAATAAATTGCGCAGTTAACGAGGTAACTGGCTATTCTCCATCTTTTCTGGTCTTTGGTCGTGAATTGGTTACTTGTGGGTCACACTATGTGGTCAACAAATCTGACCCTAATATTGTTTTCGAACCTCGTGATACATATGCGGAGGCCCTTGGCCATTTGTCTCTTATCTTCGAAAAGGTACGGGCCGCTTTGATAGCTGCTCACCAACGTAATTGTAATTCTTATAATCTTCGTCGTAAACCATCCGAATTCAATGTCAATACTTACTATTTAAGCGATAAAGATAAATATTTCAATAAAAAACTCGCTCCTAAATTTATTAAATGCACAGTTGTAGCTAAAAAGTCTCCTTTAGTTTACAAATTGTCTGATATGACTGGCAAGCCAGTTGGCGAATGGCATATAAAAGATTTAAAATTAATTAATTACAAACAATAATTATTAATCTTATAAAAAAAAATCTCGCCAAATTTTTGTTATAATTACTTCTGCTCACACACAGTCCATAATGGTCGTTATAGTAATACCGAATTTTTCTATCTTTAAAATCTTTTTTGTTTTGACTCAGTGGTTAAAACTGTAATCAACTGCGTCTCACGGGTTCGAAGTTTCTTGAATCTATTTTACTTGTTGTGCTAGTCACCTTGTTTACGTTATGTTATAAAGTATACCTACGCGGAGTTATTAATATTAACCCATTCTATTTAGCGAGCCGCTAGCGCGCCTTCTAAATAATACCTTGTCCCGCGCACATAAGGCTTACTCTCGTCTACATTTGTCTCGACTACCTGCGTTGAGTTTTATGACCTGTCACTCACTCATTTGTTGTCGAAGCGGACCTTTTATTTTAATTGTTTTTATGCAGTAGCATTATAATAGTTACTTCATAAACTGAGCAGCTCTTTTGTATTCCATATAACTTAACTTATATATAAGAATTTTAAACAATTGTTTTGAAGAGTGTCCCTAGTAAATGTTAAATTATTCATCTACCATACTAGACTATCTCAGTAAAGCGTAATCCTTGATGTGTTTTGCATTCAAACTAGATTGATTTGAATTATAGCTAGTGCACTGGTTGTGAGTGTGTCTGGCATGTGTGCGAGATATGAAGGATTGTTTTTTTTATAAAAGGGGTTCATTGAATGCGTGATGTATGAAAGGTTGGGGGGTTATACATAACCAAATTTCTTTTAGGTGGTGTTTGGCCCTTAAAAGACTGACACCACTTCTCCTTCTCTATTCCAGGTGCTGTCGGCGGCAGGGGGTCAGGGAATTTTTCCCCAGGAAAAATGCCGGCCTAAAGGGGGGAGTGTGTGACGTCGGTATCGTCGCGCCGCTTCCCACTACTCCTGGCTGGCCGCCCCGCTCCCCAGCGGCACATAGTTACGGCGGCGCGACAGCGAACGGCCTCTTTCGGACCCTCAACGCTGTTCAAGATAAGTGCCTACTCTGCTGGAGCACCGAAGCCTAGTCAGCCTGCCTGCCTACCCTGCCCTGAGTCTGAGTCTTAGTCTTCCTACTATCTACCGGGTTATTCTGTGTAACGCTTCCTAGCAAATATATTTTGTAACGAACGTTACAAAATATATTTGCTAGGAATCACGCGAAGCACGATTGGCATACTTTGCCCCGTCACCGACCTTGGCAATAAGGCTGACGCAATCAGACATCCTATTTGTCCAACCACTGGACACAGGCCTCTTCTCTATATGAGAAGAGTAAGACCATAGTCCATCACGCTGGCCAACTGTGTGTAGACTAGTCAGTCTACCCGAAGTGAAGTCTCAGAAGGGTTTCGAAATCATCAAGGAGAACTATTCAAACATCGCTAGCCAAAAACAAATACTTTATTGCACAGATCTTATTACCAATTTTCGATGTTACATCTATTTAAAATCCCCAAGAAGAACACAACAGTCAGTGTGATTGAGGGATGTAATGGTATCAGTGATAGCATCCAAAAACAAATTTAAGTCTAGCCAAGGAGGGCGGTACGCTGTGCCAACCGCAACCTTTCGCCCGTTAACAGTGATCGTTAGCCACATCTGTTCAATTGATTCGAACCTAGGATCGACGGCTAAAGTGAGTGTGCGCACGCTGAGACCACGTCTTAGATAAAATCCGACACCCCCACCACGGCCCGAACGCACAGAGGCTGGTCGCGGCACATGTCGCAAGACGTAACCAGAAATGTCTGGCGCTCTCCCATCCTCCCCGGGCCGTAGCCACGTCTCGTTAATGGCCAAAATATCAAAAGAGTGTCTTTGAACGGCCGCTATAAAGTCGTCATGATTTGTACCCAGTGAACCGGCATTCAAAAAACCGACTTTAAAGTGTTTTTCAGCCATTGCTTAAATTATTAGTGGTCTCATAATAGAACGCTAAACAGGCGCCGACAGCATTAAACAGTACATTGTGTTTAAGCATCATAATATAATAACTAAATAAAAAATGTATTTGAATAGCATATGTATCTGTGACTACAAAACAGTAACATATTTTAACTATACTAACAAATGTATATATAGTGTACAGTGCAATTTTCCTACAAAAGGCTTGCATGGCAAAATAGACACTAATAAATATTACAACTAAAGCGAACAATTTAAACATATAATAAGAACAGTGAGATAAACATTCCATTTGTTGAATTCTAATTACAAAAAACCGCATCGATGTCTTTATCACAACGAATGCTCGCTCTCCAGAATTTTTACGCACAAGGATTCGACTATCTTTGCACCATACAAATTTCCAGCCATGTTGTTGACCGACCTCCCGCGCCTTTCGAAATAACAATCTGTTTGTTTTTGTTAGACGCTCGTTTACAAAGAATTGTCGCGCAGGACCAGACATACCTAAATCAGCTGACGTTGTACCCCGACGCACGCGCGCGCTTGATAAAAACCTGTTGCGCAACTCACGGCGAGCGAGACGGAGTAGGAGTGGGCGGGCCCGACGCTCGGGGCCGGCAGCATTAGTCGCGATCACATGCCGCTGTCCCACACGTTCCGCAAAGATTATATCGCCTTCTTCTAACCAGAAGGTGCAGAAGCCTGGTGACCAGGCTTCTGCACCTTCTGGTTTGCATGCGGGCTCTTCATCTAGCCCCGAGACCGCGCAGAGCCTCACATCAGATATAAATTCTGAGCTTCTCATCCTCAGGGACAATTTGAGGTCAATTAACAAGGAGCTGCAGTTCTTCCGCGAGGAGATAGGGGAAGTTAGAGCGTCGGTGCAAGCGTGCATTTATAAAATTGACCAACTGGATGACCGTCTCAGCGCACTGGAGAAGTTAGGGCCCCTAACACTGGCGCCTGTGGACGCAGCTATCGCCGAACTGAGGCTGGAGCTTAATGATCGCGACCAACAGCAGTTATTAAACGACGTCGAGATTACAAACCTCCCAGAAGTGGCAGGTGAGAACGTCGTGCACACGGCGCTGATGGTGGCATCGAAGTTGGGACTGCAAGTTCAAGAAGGCGATATAATCTTTGCGGAACGTGTGGGACAGCGGCATGTGATCGCGACTAATGCTGCCGGCCCCGAGCGTCGGCCCCGCCCACTCCTACTCCGTCTCGCTCGCCGTGAGTTGCGCAACAGGTTTTTATCAAGCGCGCGCGTGCGTCGGGGTACAACGTCAGCTGATTTAGGTATGTCTGGTCCTGCGCGACAATTCTTTGTAAACGAGCGTCTAACAAAAACAAACAGATTGTTATTCCGAAAGGCGCGGGAGGTCGGTCAACAACATGGCTGGAAATTTGTATGGTGCAAAGATGGTCGAATCCTTGTGCGTAAAAATTCTGGAGAGCGAGCATTCGTTGTGATAAAGACATCGATGCGGTTTTTTGTAATTAGAATTCAACAAATGGAATGTTTATCTCACTGTTCTTATTATATGTTTAAATTGTTCGCTTTAGTTGTAATATTTATTAGTGTCTATTTTGCCATGCAAGCCTTTTGTAGGAAAATTGCACTGTACACTATATATACATTTGTTAGTATAGTTAAAATATGTTACTGTTTTGTAGTCACAGATACATATGCTATTCAAATACATTTTTTATTTAGTTATTATATTATGATGCTTAAACACAATGTACTGTTTAATGCTGTCGGCGCTTGTTTAGCGTTCTATTATGAGACCACTAATAACTTAAGCAATGGCTGAAAAACACTTTAAAGTCGGTTTTTTGAATGCCGGTTCACTGGGTACAAATCATGACGACTTTATAGCGGCCGTTCAAAGACACTCTTTTGATATTTTGGCCATTAACGAGACGTGGCTACGGCCCGGGGAGGATGGGAGAGCGCCAGACATTTCTGGTTACGTCTTGCGACATGTGCCGCGACCAGCCTCTGTGCGTTCGGGCCGTGGTGGGGGTGTCGGATTTTATCTAAGACGTGGTCTCAGCGTGCGCACACTCACTTTAGCCGTCGATCCTAGGTTCGAATCAATTGAACAGATGTGGCTAACGATCACTGTTAACGGGCGAAAGGTTGCGGTTGGCACAGCGTACCGCCCTCCTTGGCTAGACTTAAATTTGTTTTTGGATGCTATCACTGATACCATTACATCCCTCAATCACACTGACTGTTGTGTTCTTCTTGGGGATTTTAACGTAAATCTTCTCCATAGTTCTGACGCCAAAACAAAGGCCGTTATGGAAGTTTTAAATAGTCTGTCCTTATCTCAGTTAGTTACGGTTCCCACTCACTTCACTGAATCGAGTGAATCTTTGATAGATTTGGTCTGTACAGATCTTAGAGCGAAACAAATAACCACAGAAGCTTTTGTGGACATATGTGGTCACTCTCTTATTATTTGTGAATTTATCATTCGACGAGAGCGACTTAAACCTTACAAGGTACAATTTAGACCATTAAAATATGTTGATACCGAGTGTTTGCATAAAACTCTGTCTCAGGTGAACTGGAGTGATATTCTTCAGTGTTGTACGGTGGATGAGACGGTGGAGAGGTTCAGCGCCTACTTAATTGCTGTGTTTGACGTCTACGCGCCAATTAGAACTTGTCGTATCAAGGAGCAATCATTTCCGTGGATTACGGACACTGTGAGATTGATGATGTCATTACGAGATAGTGCCTTAAATGAGTATAGAAAGTTTAAGTCTTTGAGTAAAAAACAATATTACAAGCAGTTAAAATCATTAGTTTCAACTGCTTTGTATAACGAAAAAGTAGCTTATTACAAGTTCAATATTAACAATAAAATTAAAGACCCTAAAAGCTTGTGGAGGAACTTAAAGAACACTTTGTTGCCAAAAAAAAGATGTAATGACCTTCCACCACATTTTTCCGATCCCGACATAATTAATAAACACTTCTTGAACATTCCAGGAAATCCAGTGGTTCAAATCTCGTACCTGACATTTTTTGAGTTTTACCGATTTAGTGAAGCTGTCTTTTCTATATCGCCTGTGAGTTCCGAGTTGGTCTTTAAGTTTCTCTCGGCGCTGAGATCAAATGAAGAGGATACCGATGGAGTTTCCTTGGAGATGCTAATGCTATCATGCCCCTACTCCCTATTAGCCATCACGCATATAATTAATACATCCATAGAGACGTCAACCTTTCCACACTCCTGGAAAATGGCCACTGTTAGACCCCTGCCTAAAAACCATAGCCCCATCGATTTAAAAGATCTTCGTCCCATCAGCATTTTACCATGCTTGTCTAAGGTGTTGGAAAAAGTGGTAAGCAAGCAGTTGTCAGAATATTTAGAAAACAATAAAATATTGCCATCGCTCCAATCTGGATTTAGGAAGGGCCGCGGAACCGCTACCGCATTACTTGACGTCACTGATAATATTCTCGCTGCACAGGACCGCGGCATATGTACTTTGCTGGTCCTGCTAGATTTTTCTCGAGCGTTCGAAAGTATAAATGTTTCTTTGTTACTTTCCAAGTTAAATTATTATGGTTGTGATAATAAATCTATAAAATAGTTTAACAGCTATCTGTCACACCGGTCACAAAGAGTGGAACTGCGTCTTCCTGTAGGCGAATCTGTGGTATCTGATTTTTCTCTAGTCGTGAGAGGAGTCCCCCAGGGATCCAACCTGGGACCACTTTTGTTTATCCTCTATTGTGCTGATATTACCAAGTGTTTAATTAATTCTCAGTATCACATTTACGCAGATGACATCCAACTTTACGTATCATTTAAACCTAGTGATTACGAAATTGCTATCGCCAGTCTGTATCAGGACCTGATTAGAGTTAGTGAGTGGGCGGAACAAAACTCCTTAGTACTAAACCCTAAAAAATCAAAATTTATGTTGTTCGGTTCTCAGACTCAGCTAAGTTTAGTACCTGATTTTAGCATAAACGTCAAGGGAGAGACTATCGAAAGAGTAAGTGAGGCCCGTAACCTAGGTCTCAATATTGATTCGAGCCTAAGATACGAAAAACACGTCGCTGAGTTAGTTAGGAATTGCTTTTATAGGTTGCGTATTCTGTATAAAATGCGACCTTATCTGTCAGAAGAGCTGCGAGTGCGACTCGTTGAAGCGCTAGTATTATCTAAACTTAATTACGCAGATACGGTATACGGACCGCGGTTATTGGCTCGTACTGATAGGCTTATTCAGAGGGTCCAGAACGCTGCCGCTCGTTTCTGCTTTAAAATAGGTCGCAGAGGGCATGTTACGCCGTTTCTGAATGAAAAAATCATTTTGAAAATGAAAACGTGACGTAAGTTTCATCTGGCGTCACTTATGTTTGGCATTGTCAAATACCAGGAGCCTGACTATCTTTATGCCAAATTGAGTTGGGTTACTAATAGGCGCGAGTGCACGAGCAGGCAGTGTTCACAGCAACTATCTTTTTTACCGCACAAAACAGCGGCATTTAAGGGCAGTTTCCGCTATGCGGCGTCTAAGATCTGGAATAACTTGCCACCGCCCATCAGATCTCTTAATACTATTGGTGCTTTCAAACGACAGCTACGGCGGCACCTCATTGACGCACAGCGGAAACTGAATATGATTAATGTAAACGCGTCTCTTATCTAGATATGAATGTGTCTGTGCATTAAATTAAATTATAAATTATATTATGTGTGAGTCTGCAAGCTTAATTAATAGTGTAGATTTTAACATAACACAGAATTATTTTATTTGTGTTAGTATTAGTTTTTTTTTCCTTTTATTATAGCGTTGTAACACTTTTGTTTTAGTTTACGTGTTTAATATGCTGGTTGACTTTCGTGAGTCACTTACCCGCAGGTTACGGTTGAATATCAGTGTCTGACATAATTTTATGTCAGGCGTATACTGAACCGTAACCTATTTTTGTCATATTAAAAATTAATGTGTTTTGTATTTTTACTCTGTTGTGTATAATTATGTAGATCTTGATCCGTTTTTGTCCTTGTAGTGCATGTATGGCAAAAATAAACTTTATTTCATTTCATTTCATTTCATTTCATTTCATTTCATTCATTTCATTCACTTGCTCCACTCGTCCATCGATCGTAATATTACAAGCCGTAACGCATTCCTCCATTTCAAAAACCATAACTTTCGTTTTATTTACATTCAATTTTATTCCTTTCCTCTCTAACGCACCATACATGATTGTTACCATCTTCTGCAACTCCTCCGCTGAGGACGCAAGTATTACCTGATCATCAGCATAAAGGAGGCATTTGACGAGTAACCCATTCATCCTTAATCCGCAGTCACTATGTTTTAAATCTTGCAAACAACTGTCCATGAAGAGGTTAAACAGCCACGGCGACGCTACACATCCTTGTCTAAGTCCCCTGCGACACAGGGTTTAGTCCTAATGCGGGCGTTATCTTTAAAAAAAAAATTAAATCCTTTCTCTTGAATCATTCTATCTATTTAAAAAAACTGCATTAAAATCCTTTGTGTAGTTTTAAAATTTAAGCATACATAGGGACAGACAGACAGAAGGCAGACTTTGGTTTATACTATGTAGTGATAATCTACCACATACACAAAACACTATCTAGTCTCAAACTAGGCACAGCTTGTGCTATGAGGACTAGTGATAAACATATATATATAAATATGAATATACTTATTTTGTAAGCAGTGGTAGGCCTCCCGCAAGGTAGACCGACGATCTGGTTAAGATCGCGGGAAACGGTTGGATGCGGGCGGCTCAAAATCGGTCTGTGTGGAGAACCTTGGGGGAGGCCTTTGTCCAGCAGTAGACGTCTCTAGGCTGACATGATGAAGCACAAACATACTACAGATAGAAAAAATCAGACAAAGATAAACATCCACGTTCACGCAAACAAATATTTGACTTGAGCGAACCCGCGATCTTCAGCGCTGCAGTCGGTTACAATCCCGCTACGCCACCTTGTCATCAGAAATTTAGGTTTCCTCACGGCGTTTTCCTTTACTGCCTAACAAGTGATAAATAATGGTATAATACACACACAAAGGAAATGTAAAATACATGAAGCTATGCTAACAAAAATGCATCTTCATTTTATAGCATAAACAAGTAACTCATGTATAAAATACACTAAATTTAAGCTTACCCCAACGTCAAAGACATTCATTCTTCGATCACCATAAAATATCGTATTTAACATAAACAAACGTTTCACGGTGCGTCAACCCGGTTATGGTGCCCGGATAACCGTGTGACGTCTCGTCAGGGTATACCCGTTTGAAGTAAACGCTAAAATATTGGCCGGTTGAGTCGGGCCAGTCATGAATGACGGGCTTAATAATGTATATGCAGCGAATGAGGAATAATGTATGATTAGAATTGAGTTGGAGCCTTACTTACTAAGTACGCGTTCATGGTTAAGACTCATTAATGGGTTTGGTATCCAAAATTATAGTTATTTATTATGCTCTTTTATAGCCAGTCTTCATACATCGCTTTTGCATAAGCTACTGCTGAATTTATTGTTCAGATATTCTGAATTTATCATTTGCGACAGCAGACATTGTAACATAATAATATGAAGAAAGTATTAGAGAACTATTTCACCATTTTTGACAACTTGCTATTTAGATCCCATCTTACGATAAGCCTTTAGTTTACTCTAAGTGACAATAAATTATCACACCCACACAGTACTGTAATGAATACTCTACAATCACTCATCAACACTTAAAACCAATATTTTAATATAGCTTACCGTAATTTGAGACGATTTCAGTAATATCAAAATAGTAGTCTATTTATAACAACCCGATAACTCATCTGAAATAAATATAACACTCAAATGTGCCAGTTGGAGTCTAATGGTGCTAATACAACTGAGCATTCACCTGTAACAGAACAGCGAGCATTCGCCGTTTTCCGTTTCGTCGAACTGAACAACGAATAGAGTCCAACATTGTCACAAAGATTTACACGATCTTACTAGCGACCGCTCTGATCAGCAAACACGTCAAAGCTAATTTACAGTCAATTCGCTAGAATGCTCGCTAAAACACACTCGTTTGTTTTTCTGTTTTGTATAATTTGCAAGAACTGCTCATTTATCGTGAATGCTCAAATGTATCAGCACCATAATATTACGATGACAAAAGATAATTAAAATGAAAATGAAAGAAACATGTTCCAATGTTGTGCAATGTTGTATTATTGACGCCTCGGTGGTCGGTAGCTTAGTCTGCGATTCATGGGCTTTGGGTTCAATTATCGGATCGAGCCTAAAAAGATATTAGAGTTTTCTATTAACAATTACTCAGTGGATAATATCACACCTCTGCTAAGCCTTTCGAGGATACAGGCGTGATTATAAAAAACAATATTCAATTGAATCTGTAGTAGTAAGTAATCATGTTAATCTGCAGCCCTGCGGCCCTACGTTTTATCTCCTGTCGGTCGCGTCTATATGCCTCCAATGACGATGAGGGAAGATACTGCTATTGTGTTTGCACATACACATGTGCAGTATTGTACATTAAATTTTGTCTCCTGTAACCTGTGTATCTTAAAAAGATGGTTTAAATATTCTGTATTTTCCACTATACGTCTGTACGGATGTCTTTTTATTATACCTTTCAACGACAGATATAAAGTACGGAACAGTTGTTGAAATTGATAGTATTCGTAGTATTTTACGGATTCTCAGCTTTGTATAATAAATACAGCTTTCTGTTACAGTCATTTCCCAGAATCCTTATTACGTTATTATAAGTATTTCCATTTTCATTTTAAATACCTGAAGAAAGGAAGGGTTTAAGTTAATATTAAAACAATAAATTACAATGCAGCTACTTTACCGGGAAGGCACTAAACCCTACAATTACTATTTGACTCGGTGAATTGTGGGCTCAGTTCCGAAGGACACAGGCCGTTAAAAAACAGAGTCAAATGAAGATAAATCTTCAACGGACCGTATCCTTACTTTTAGTTCACATAAGAAATCGCGTTGTATTTTACTTAATTCGGGACGCTCAATTTTGTATTTTGAATTTAATGTTAGATAAAGTATGACGCTTTAAAATATAATATGATATCTGTATATGTATAAGCACGGTATCCTTATGTTGATTTTAACTGTCTGACTTTTAGGCATTTATCACTTCTCACATTCGCATAGCTGATCAAAAAATCAAGCTGTTTGAGAATTTGACGGCAAACATTTTCTATCCGATTACACTGAGTCCGTCGGTGCATTCGTTGAATCTAAAAGAAAATAGAAGACGCTCGTACTACGGTGGCTTGAAAAATGCTTTCTTGATGCAAAATGCGATAGGTTTTATAGATGTTAGCAATTGTATATAGTAATAGGATAGCACCTTATCATTATGTATACTACATGAGGCGTACAAAGTGGTTATGCAATATTCCTAAAGATTTTTATTGTACCTAACTGCATGAAAATGTATTTTGAGAAAAGCTAGTTACCCAATTTGGTTAGTCTGACAGCCAGGCAATATTTGGAGTGTTTTATGTATATTCATGATGAATAAATAGGTACCTGTTATATATTTCATACAATATTATTTAGCGGGTCTTAGTCGCGATAATTTATTTATTTCAAGGCATAAATACCTCTGTTATTCTCCTACGTTTCTACCGGCTTGCAACGGTTGTGGTCGCGGAGGGACTGTTGTGAGCTCAGCGCCGTCCTTGTGAAGCGCGGGTTTCGGCAGCTACCCTCACTTGTTTTGTATTTTTGATATTTTTAGTTCTATCCGCACTGTCGGTACTTCGACACACTACACTTATGACGTCTACACACTGATGAGTTGTGTTTGTGTGAGTGCGGATAGAACTAAAAATATCAAAAATAAAAAATACAAACAGGTTTTAAAAAAATTTTAAAATTAAAAAAAAGTATCAGGAATGGATTATTTCTTTATGGTTCCAAATAAAAAAATGTTTCTTTTTTTGTTACTATGTACTAATGTGCCTGGTAGATGGCAAAAGGCTCGCCCCCGACCTATTACATTGGGACCGAAACATAACTGGCGAAGTGTGGGTGTGTATAACACCTCTGCTTACCCCTTTGGGGATAAAAGGCGTGAAGTTATGAAGAAGTTATGTTAGAGCAATCCTACGGTCCTTAAGAAACATAATTATGTATGTACATCCAAAATTTCGGCTTCTTGCGCCCAAAAGTTCAAACAAACAGCCAAAGGCCTGTTTGTCAGTTAGTAACACAATAATTTTATGTAGACAGAATGATGTTTTCGCTATCCTTGCTCATCTCTAGCAAATACACAGCCTTATTAGAACCTCGTCAAAGGTGGTGTTTCTTCTCACTAGATTGGAAACTGAGGCGAATACTCACTTTGGTAGTAAATTCCCTCATGTACTGCATCGGAGTTGATTGCTTCCGAAATTGCATGCTGGTAAATGTCTACCGATAATCAAATTCGGAAGAAGATGAGCTGGTAATCGTGAGGAAAACACTGAATATCAGCCGGGTTGGTGTCTTTACAATGAAGTTATGAAAATAATATCGTGACCAACGCTTTAGAAAGAAAAATGCAAGAAACTTTCTTAATAATCTTTTTAATATGATGATCTTGATAAATATGTTTGTATGCTAATCCTGATTTCATGCTCTAACTACTGAACGGATTTTGATATATATATTTTTATAGACTTACGCCTGGATCCCGAAGGGGTAGGCAAAGGTGTAATATAACACCCAAATTTCGCCATGAATTGTTTTTTTAAGTCCCACGTAGTAGGAGGCGAGCCTATTGCCGTTTCCAGGCACATCGCCAGACTCCGTGCCGCTACTGAGAATTCAGAAAAACCCAGTAACATTTTTGCCCGACCTGGGAATCAAACCTGGTAACTCCGAGCAGCTGTCGCATACGCTATCCACTGGACCACGGAGGCAGTATTTTGATAAAACTTTTTATAATAGTCTTAACATCAGAGAGCCGCTCTTGTATAGTAGTAAGACAAACAATATATTAATAACACGGATGGCAAAGTACTGCTCTCTGTGTTGAAGACACCCCTCTTGGGGTAGCACTCGAGTTGATCAACAGATAGATTGTTTCGAGACTAGAGTTGCTTTGTACCCATTGTCTGTATGTTTGTAGAGCCCTGGCGAACCAGCGTTTATTATAACAGTTGCCATATATTACAATGACTCAATATACTATGTGTAACATAATCAACGCACTATATTTCACATATTTATTTTGTGAAGTTTTATGGTGCCATATAATAACTGGTCGCTATACACACGGTGAATTCTCTACTCGTGTAGTGTAATGATGCAGTAAAAATACACACACATATTACAAATTTATTCGCCAACACGCAAATAACTGTATCATTCCTTGAAGGCATCAAATTATTCTACTGAACTAAAAAGAAAATTACCATATAAAATGTACCTAAAACGTCCAAGTGTCATAAATTACATTAACATTTAATATTAAGCTCTCGATTTCACTTCAACGGGCCAAAGTACGACGGACGTAATTATTCATGGAAAGTCAAATACTAAACGTCCCCAATAAAAATCGTATTAAACCTGATGTCCATACGAATAAAAGTGAAGAAATTGCCACAATAATCTGACCTCTCTTTATACATAGTACTAATACAAATAATGGCCTGCGTATAATGGCCGTAATCCCTATCCCTACTAATATTATAAATTCGAAAGTGTGTATGTATGTATGTTCCGTTTTCACGCTAAAACGGCTGAACCGATTTTGTTGAAATTTAATATAGAGATTTATTGAGCCATGGAGACGGACATAGGCAACCATAAGTTGCAAAAATTAAACTGAGAGGGATTGTTGGGTGGGTAGAAGCGTGTACGGCACAAATTTACCTCTTGGAAGTAAGAACGCATGCGCTAATAATTGAGTGCTGCGCATATGCTATCGCATATTTGACAGTACGGTCACATCATACATTATGTCATATTGTGCACGGTAAATTGTTCGCATATATGAACTAATCTTAATATATAAAATCCTTGCGTTACCGACTGACTGACAGACACGCTACAGCCGAAACTATTGGGCGCAGGAAGCTGAAAGTTGGCATGTATGTTCCTTGGGGACCGTAGGGGTGCACTAAGAAGGGATTTCCCGAAATTCCTACGGGATCGGGCAAAACGGGAAATCTTAATATATAAAATCCTTGCGTTACTGACTGACTGACAGACACGCTACAGCCGAAACTATTGGGCGCAGGAAGCTGAAAGTTGGCATGTATGTTCCTTGGGGACCGTAGGGGTGCACTAAGAAGGGATTTCCCGAAATTCCTACGGGATCGGGCAAAACGGGAAATACGAAAATATGTGCGTGCGAAGCCGCTGGCGTCGACTAGTAAATTATATACTACGCTTAAACGGCTGGCACGATTTTCCCTACTTATATCATAAATGCGAAAATGTTTATAGATATATATTGGATATGTATTAGAACATGGCTTCGATATTTTGATTGTATGCAAGGTGACGTTATTATGTACCTTTCGGTAAATAATGTCATGGATACTAACCGAGTTACTTTGTACTAGAGAAAAGAGTTTTTGAAATCTTTAGAATAATCAGGAGTGCCTTCACATAACTTGAGACTGAAAGTAGATTTTTGTTAGGTACCCCGAATTTAACGCACGTGAAGCGGCGGACAAAGTCTAGTAATTTATATTTGATACTGAAAAATGTAAATAATGGACATTTTTATACACAGAGATGACAGTCATATTGGCCGGGAAAGGTCACCCTATATTTATCAATTTTATTTTATTGGCACATTCTTTGAAGAAACTCTTTAATAAAAAAGATTTTTAGGACCGAAATATTTGTAATGGTAATGTTTTCTGTGGAAGTTAGAAAGTATTTTGCTATTTACATCCATTATGTTACATTTATTGTGAAAGGGTCTCAATTACGTAATTATCTGTATTACATATCTAAAGTATTTAGAACTTGTTGCTTTAAATAAAATGTCAAATACCTTTTATTTGCCCAGATGTTTGGTTATGAGCTGCACAGCAATGGCCTCGAAATAACACAGCTCAGTACAAATTTAATCTTTCGTACTGAATGGTTACGCGATTAAGGCATGTGATATGAGATTCGTATGGCCATATTACTACGGGACTTCGAGCTTTAAGGCAGCCTACAGATCGCGAAGAAGAGGATAAAAAAAAACTAAAATAAGCACAATATTTATGTTACGAGTCTCTACCAAGTAATTTGAATTTGTCACAGAATTATGTGACAGATTCTTATCCTTTTGAAACCAAAAATATTAATGGACTATAGGTAATTATTGCAAAGAACATTACATCAGCATTTCTAAAAATAACACTGCTGTCTCATGATCAGTAATTATGATCACATTTATGCTGCTAAGAATAAATTGAAGTCGTTAATATTTTCACAGTACCTTATTATACAAACAAATTTCATATCCCGTCCGTCTAATGTTTTTCATCTAGAAACACTTGTTTTATGACCCTACAATAATCTTTATATATTAAAGAAAGTCGTGTTAGTTGCACTATTTATAACTCAAGAACGGCCGAACCGATTTGGCTGAAAATTGGTGGCGAGGTACCTCAGAACCAGGAAAAACACATAGGATACAATAAAAGGCAAAAAATAATCTGGGAGGGATTTTAGAGAGGGTCGAAGTTTGTAGGGACAAACCTCCTATCTATTGACAGTGATAACGCATGCGCTGTAATAATTGAGTTGCTGCGCATGTGCTATATCTGTCAGTACTGTCACATTATACATTGACATTATTATGATGCACTGTCATTACATACTTCGTTCGCTTTTAAGGTTCGGTTATTTAATTAAACTAATAATAATTATTGTAACAGCTTTGGCTTGTGTAGTGCTGTAGCTGTGCCCGCGGCTTCGCCCGCGTGGAAATCGGTATCCCTTAAATATCCTTTTCCGTGGCCTTGATAATGTAAAATAACATAATGATTGGTTGGTGAAACTCACACTCATATTTAAGTTTCTTACTTACTGTGTTAGAAAAGTAGTTACCTGTACCTGCCACCTAAATTCTTAGCTCTTTCTTTTAAAACATACTATCCGGCCGGATTACATAATTATTAGTTAATTTGGATCTTTGCACTCAAAAAGTAACTCGAATAGTAAGTCTACGATGCTCTACTATCTATACTAATATAATAAAGCGAAAGAGTTTGTTTGTTTGTTTGGACGCGCTAATCTCAGGAACTACCGGTCGGATCTGAAAAATTATTTTTGGATACGATAGCCTAGTTATTCCGGAAGGCTATAGGCTACATAACATAACGCTTCGACCCTTTGGCCCGGGCAAAAGGCTAAAAAGGCTAAAAGATAATGTCAGCTAATCTCAAGAACTAGCAGTCGGATTTAAAAAATTGTTATTGCCTATGATAGCCCAAGTATTCCGAAAGGCTATAGGCTATATAAAATTACGCCACAACTTTTAGGGGCCAGAGAAAAATAATAAAATGATCAAACGAGATGGGGGATTGTTGGGTCAAAGGCAAAAAAAGGCTAAACGAATAGGATACAATCTATATGGGTATCATTTTCGAGATTTTCGGGACGCCGATTAATAATATGAAATTTATTTAGTGATCCAAGATGGCGGGCGGGAAATCAAAGATGGCGGATGAGAAAATTTAAAAAATCAATATGGGTATCGCGGGAATCGTAATACAACATCTATTTCGTGACCAAAGATGGCGTATGGGAAATCAAATATGGCGGATGGGAAAATTAAAAAAAAACAATATTGGTATCGTCTACGATGTTAAAAGGGATGGGGAATCCAAATACAACATCTGTTTCGTGATTCAAGATGGTGGATGGGAAATCAAAAATGGCGGATGGGAAAAATTTAAAAAATCAATATGGGTCTCTGATGATTTAGGGGATAGAGAATCCAAATACAATATCTATTTCGTGATCAAAGGAAGGAAATCAAAGATGGCGGATGGGAAGTTTTAAAAAATCAATATGGTTATCGTCTCCGATGTTTTAAGGGATGGCGAATCCAAATTCAACATCTATTTCGTAATCAAAGATGGCGGATGGGAAATCAAAGATGGCGGATGAAAAAAAAATTTAAGTCAATATGGGTATCCTCTCCGATGTTTTAAGCTATGAGGAATGCAAATACAACATCTATGTCGTGATCAAAGATGGCAAATGGGTAATCGAAGATGGCGGACGGTTTTTGCTGGATCATCTATCTATACATATAGGTATATAAAATTCAATCTTCGTTTGTGTGTATACCTTTGTAAACTCTGAAAGAAGAATGCCGGTTTTTGTATAGAAGTCTGTACCGTTTGCTTTTTCATGAAATGAACATTTTTAGCCAGCTTATTGATTAATATTACCGTAGGCATGAAGCGTTTTTGTTTTCGAATCCGCAGTTCTGAGGTTTACTCATAAAAATATATTTTTTTAATCCGCCATAAATATTGCAAAGGAAGGAATTCGTCCTTGATTTCTAATTGTTTATAACAATTTCAATAAGTGAATGATGTTACAGTTAAAAGAAACGTAGTTTCAACCCAGAGGAACAAACCTCAACTCAACGGATAAAAACAAAATAATAACACAAACAAACACGAACGTGAAAATATGGGGTTGACATTTGACACTTTTGACAATTGCTCAAGTTATCAAATGTCACCCTGCAAGTGTTGCTATCTCGATTCAATTAAATCTAAAATCGATATCACCTAAAAACAATCGATTAATGAATAAATTGCTCAACTAAAGACTGAAATCAAGTTAAGTAGCCAAATATGTACATCTATTTAATAAAATCACACAGAACACAGCTTTTTGAATTCACTATTATAGTGCCTTCTATTGAATCCAAAATCATTTAATCGTGTAAGCAATCGATAATGTTGAGAATATTACACTCGATTTTTGTCGCTCGGAATCGACTTTTTTTGTGCTGGCAATGTATGCATTCGGAAGTTGTTGATCTTAGTTCTACTTTTTTATAATATTTCGTAAACGCGGCTTTAATAATGATTCATAATTTAGTAATGGCAGTCAAAATGTGTCAAAGTATTTGCGGTATATCTTTTTTTTTAAAGCAATTGGTACAGGTTTCGGCATTCTCCTTTTAGATTAAGCATTGGTGGCTTTGGTAACTTTGTTCAGAATTTCCTGGAAAAGTGGTTTGAAAAAAAAGGAATAAGCAAAACGACCTTTAAAAGGCGATACAGGGTTCGCCGGGACAGCTAGTGAAAAATAAACATTAGTACTCGTCAAATATGCTACAGCAAAAAGTGAAAAATTATTAATTACTCGATAATTGAATATTGACGACTAAATGTCGGCTAGTACTATTTAATTGGAGTACCTTCTAAATTGATCGGTGAGTGATACAGCCATCTGTGTTATAGGTAAAGGCATAGCTTTATATATTTTGTGGATAATAAGAAAGAACTATCGTTTGTGAACAAAATAACAACTTCTCAATGTAAAAAAACAACATTAACAGAACTCCGACTGGAAATAAAAGCCTAGTTAAACCAGGATCTGTATTGTAAGCTGCAGGTGTGCAAGCTATCAAAATGCTATAGGTACATTTCTTCGCCTTGGCTTGCGTAAAATAAAAAATTTTGCATGACCCTATTCAAAGTTCAATTCACACAGGTCCAATTACGAATTAGAACGCCGTTTGCTTGTCGTTTGTGGAGTTTGAAAAATAATTCGGTGAGTTTCATGTTCAAAGGTTGACTGGCAGAGTTAATAGGCAAAATTGACACATGACGCAAATGTTGATCCCAAAGTTGCAACGGGAACCCACAGTTACCTACTGTTTGATGCTGATAGAGAATTTATGCTGTAACGATCCGTGGGATCAATGCGGTAATTCAAAATATTACTTCTTGAATAGATGCATGTGTATGAGAATGCGGCAGTCGTAAACAGACCCGAACAATGTAGCAGATTCTTACAAATTTTAATTTATCCACTAATTACAAAAAAGATTTAATTACATACATTTTACTAAGTAGGTTCGTAATTTAAAAACTACCCTGTAAAAGGTTTATTTGGAAAACATTGGTTTTGGTTAATTAAATAGCTGATGAAGTACCTACTGACTTAAACCAAATTAAACTTTTCGATAACTATTTGCAATTGAAATTGAATTGAGAACTGATCGCTTAAATCTACATATCTCATACTGACACTTCGGTGCAAAAGATACTTCTATTGAATTCAAACTCTGAGGTATGCATTTACTCGAATCTTTCAGTTACAGTACCTGCTTACTATAAAGTATGTTCTGTGCCACCATACACATTTAGGACAAGAAAAAGCCCTAAGACAAACGCCGGTAAGTCAGTATAATAAACTTTTAGCCTGTGGTACAAAAACTATACGTTTTCAATGTTTATTTATTTTTTGTAAGAAGGAAAGTTTCAATTGGAATAAATTTCCTATAGTGAGAACTTTAAGAAATATTGCTATCTCGTGTGTCAGTTGAAAGTCGTCAGTCGGTGTATTTGTACATGGCGAATGACCAATAAATGTGCAGTTGAATCATTTAATCGTCCTCAGCATTGTTGACATCTTCCCTCTGCTATCCTGGCCCGGGTATTTTTTAACTGTGGGCCTAGTGCGCGTTGGCAGACCTTAGATGTCTCCCGAGATACTACAAATAATTCTCGGTCATGCAAGTTTTCGCACGATGTTTTCCTTAACCCCTTGAGTGTCCTACGGTCACGGTGTGCCCGTAAGAGAAATAGGCCGGTAGTATCCTACGGGCACGGTGTGCCCATAAGGATTTGTGTGAACTTCCCTCCGGTGTTGTGTGAATGGTTACAATAATAAAAACGTACATCGACTAGTCACAGATTAACCACCATATGCCATTTACCACATACCATAAATTTTTACCATATTTCTAAGCTTGTTACAAAGAAAAATAATAAAATTGCTGATTTCGGTGCTCAATTTTCTCCGCGCGGCCATATTGCGTTGTGGCGATCAACTTAGTTGAATTTGTGATTTTTTTTTAATGTGTTTTCAACGTGAACGATAAGTGATTGTAATAGTATTATATATAGAATTATTGACAATTTAGTGAAGTATAAGTTTTAAATATTTTTTTAGCCAGGTATAAAAACATTTACAAAAAAAGTGTTAGTAATTTTTGTGATGCAATTTTTGAGCGTTGGCCGCTAGCCTTCCTCCATATCTTAAATGATTATATGTTAGTATTTATTAATTACTTTACTAAATATAGATAAGTTTCTCACAAAGTTGTCTTAGTATTCATTGTTAATTAGACATTTTGTATTGTATTTGCTATAAATAGGTATAAATATGTTTTGTGAGTGAGAAATGTTTTCCGTCGGATCGTCAAAATGGCGCAAATGTTTCGCTGCTATGAATTAAGTTATCAAAGATAAATATTGGTCGTCAGCATATAAAGCTGTGATATAATGGTTAGTTGTATAAATGGTTATTTCTCTGCAAATTGTAGTAAAGCTGTCTGCTACGAGCTCTTTATAATATACTAGCTGACCCGGTCAACTTCGTACCACCATAAAACCGTTTATACATATAAACCTTCCTCCTGAATCATTCTATCTATTAAAAAAACCGTATTAAAATCCGTTGATTAGTTATAAGTGCCTATTTAGCGAAGTCCTAGATGATTTCCTACAACCGCGGCGGCCTGCAAGCTATAAAGCTGCTTGGAGAATGGTTGTAAAATGTTAACTTAAATTTGTGTTCGACTGCATTTATTGTAACCGGGTATTATATAATATTGTAACATTTATGGCTTTATATAAAATATCTATTATTTGTAACGTTACACACGAAACATTTCATAGAAACTAAGTATAATTTATATTTTATTAGAAATGCCATGTAATGTCATCTATGGAGGTCTATTTCTAACGTTAGTAACACGTATCGTTTTGAACGATCAATAAATTGAATAACTAAAAAACTCAGAATAAATTCTAACGTAATACAAAATTAGATTTTCAAAATTGTTTGTTTCGGAAAGGTTCATTTATATAATCAAAACAACTTCATAAGACAAAATATCAAAATATTTGGTAGTATGAACCTCGAAATAATTTGTTACTGAAAAATATTGTTAAATAAGTTCATACTTTTTCAGCTGCCATTTTATTTTCGAGAGCTTATAGTCGCGAGCGGTATGAAGTGTTGGAAATATTGTGAAATGTGAAAAGTTCGGAAACTTTTGTTTCAAAATACTGGTTTTTAAGAATCGTATTTTATGATGAAGTTCATTTTTATAAGCTTTTAAATTATAATGTTTTACTATGGCCTGGCCTGCGAATAACAGAAGACTGAAACAACTATTAAATAAAACTAAACTATTTAACGATATTACTAAAAATTAAACTAAAACAACTATTTTACCACCTCATTATTTCAGCCAAGAGACATCTGCTGCATAAATATTAAATCCAAACAGATAATTAATAATCTCGATAAACGTACAACCGAAACATAATATTAACAAATTATTCTTACAAAGCGTGACACAACCGTTTAAAACATTACGGAAGACATTCATTCAGCAAATTAAGTCTATCTGCGACTTGTATAGGCGAACTTTCGAACAAGTTTTGTGTAAACTAAAAGAGCTGTTGTTAGGGTCCTAGGGGACGTTAAATGAAAAGTGGACTGTATTTCTGCTGGTTTATTCTCGCCTTCATATCACAATCGGTCTCCCGGAAAACACGGTGTATATAAAAAGATCGTCCGTTGCCGGTGGTGTTCGCGAGTGCAGGTCTAGTAATAAGCGACGGCCGGCCGCCCCACCGCGCCCGAGGCACGCCGGCGACCGGTTCGGATGACGTCGACTGGTACGGTGGTATCGGTGCCGCGCGCCGCTGATGTTCACGTGCGGTGGTGTTGGGTTCGATTCCCAACAGCTGTCTTGTTCCTTTGTTTCCTGTTGAACTTCCATTATATTCCGTTAAACAAAATCTTCTGTTAAATTCCGGAACTGAGTATTTGTAATCTAAATCTAAAAGGTTTCTTGATAAAATTATAAATGTGTTTGACTGTTGGCTTAATAATATCATATTGACAAGTTGTATTTAAATTTAACCTATGAGAACGTTTTGCGACCATGTTGGATATGTGAGGGTTGACATATCATATCTTTCGTGAAAATTGCGGCAAACTCAATGCGGGTTACTTTCCGATGTTTTCCTTTACAGTTTAGAACTGTAATTAATAATGAAGTACACACATAACTTCAAAAATTCAGTGGTCGTGACTCTGTAGCAGCATACTTCTCTCTCTACTGAAATCAAACGCTTATGTTTATTCAAAACGAAAAAGAAAATCAAATCCCTAGCGAATGTAGCCTCGTAGTTAGTGAGATATAAAAACAAAAATAGCATCCGCACACTAAAAACAAAACGAAGAGCGAATCTAAAAACACCTAGGGAAATTAAATTCTAAACGTGAAAAATACTTAGCACAATTTCTTTTAAAGCACATTCAGAGTCAAATTTCAATTACTTAGACGTTCAAACTCACGTTGCTTACAAATAAAATGTAGACTAGAAGTATTCAAGCGCTCCTTACTGTACGAGAAACTAAATAAAGGTAGCGAAGTCATTTATATGGAAGGAAACATTCGTTGCAACTCCTCAGTTGATTACTAAGGGACCGGAGTTTCGACCTCGAACACGCTTTATCTATCCATCCAATCTGCTAATGTAATCATAAAATTTGCTTAAGAAGTGACTAGAATAGTAAGGTTTTAGGAATAGCAGCTGTTAGAAAATGTTCAATGGCTTACTTGTGGCACAAGGACTGAGTGCGGCAGTTGAATGAAATAATATTTATATTTTGGCACATTTCAGATACGGCCATCTTATCCCAAACTCGGCAGAACTTTTACTGCTACAATCAAAAACCCATAAATTACTATGTACCGTAATATTTTAGCTACCATAATATTTTAGCTGCAGGCTCAATTGCTTTTATATCTTGCAAATGTATCAATTACAATGCTAGTTTTTATCATTCAAATAATATGATGCAAGAAATCTATGGAAAGAAAGAAATACGAAAGAAATATGTTTATTTGTATACACGTCGCACAATAATAACTTACAAAACCAAAAATAAATAAAGATTAAACCTTATGATAAAGATTGCATTTAATGTTTATTTTTTCAGTAGAACTCTCAAGATACTAATTAGTTCCTATTTGCAAATAAAATTATATATATACATATTTTTTTAAGTTATTGTTTACTCCTAAAGTTAAGTTTAGCAATGAGTTCGATGAAATGCAAGGCAGAGTGTAAATGTTTGTTATAAACATCGCCTTCAAATTATTTTAGCGTTTAGAGGTAGCAAATGCGCATACCGTCATAATGACTCGATGAAACACGTGTCGAAGAATAGTCGGTGCATACAGCGGGATACTGCAAGTCAGGTATCTTCCTGGAACCCATACCATTCCTATATCCCTTACACTTTCAGAGGAGTTCGGTATTGTCAAACTTTTTCTACTGCAATAGTTGGGGTGGTCTATCCGAGGGTGCGTGGTGGGTTCCTCTTTCCTTCCATTAGGTTACTGCGTCGATTGTTGTGCATTCGATTCCCACACGAGACACCAATTCGTGTGATCCATAAATTGTTGTTTCAAGTCTGGGTGTTCATAAACTTTAAGAATATGTACATAAAAGAAAAAAAAAACAGTTAAAAAGTGAAAATATTGAGTTTAGGCATCGTAGAATACATCCGCATCAATGTCATTATGTCCGTTGGTTGCATATTTGTAAAGTCCCCCACGACACAGCAAGTGTGGCTAATATAATTTCTTAACAAAATCAAAACAATACGTTTTGGAAAGTTTTGAAGAAATATTCGATGCGAGCACTCTTAGACTTACTGCCACTTCAGTGGGCGCGGATTCTTAGAGATGTTTGTGAAGAAACGTAATATCTGTCGTTATTGGATTTATTATAAAGTTATTTTCAATTACTACAACAGCTACGTTAACTCCAAGTTCCTATTCCACTTCGTTAATTACTTATTCTGTTTTGAGAATTTGGAAATTTTAATAGTTGTTCGACGTTCTATTTAATTGACTATTTCAGGTCATGTATATTCATATTTGTAAAGTTTGTGTAATTAATTTTTCATTAATATGTTGTTTGATTTAATTTGGAGTATTTAATTTGTAAAACAGATATTAGTTTTCAACTAATTTCATAATATTTGTTGGTCAATCTATAACCTGAAATCTGTACAGCCAGCTACTTTTATGCAGATTTTGGGTATTATTCTTTGCTGACAAAATATCCACTTATTAACAACTATGATAACACTTGTGACGTCTCTTATGATAGACTTAACCTGTATACAATATTTTTTACACGATCATCATAACAGTCAGCATCATAAACTATTAATCAACCAAGTTATTCAAATTGCTAACAGAATATTGTGTAATTATATGTTACCTTGTATAGTAAAATTATAAACATTTAAAATATGACAGTTATATTATAAATGTTTATAATTTTGCTTTACAAGGTAATGTACTTTCCAAAAAATCATTTCAATCATTTAAAAATTGCCATTGTCTATTTAATATTTTATCAGTGCTACCCACTAAACCATAATTCATGAATTAAGCATTTTTAACGCCACATAAATTTTCACAAAATAAATGGAGAAGGCTGATACTTATATTAAACGGAACCAAAGAGTCATAATCCTTGCTGGGACGGTCTTGCATAAACCGGACCTTTTTATTAAAAAGCTTATCATTGAGGAATTATACGTTTGCCCATTCTCTCCACCTGAGCCTCTTAAGCCAAGTGCTATGCCTTGTTATTTACAGTCAATTAATAGATATAATAATATTAGATTGTTTAATAGATCTGTCAATTAAATTTGTAAATTACTTTGGCTTAGATTAGTTTTGGATTAGTTCTACTCTTCCTTGAGTTCTCTTTAACAATCTAATGTATTTGTGTAAGAATAAAAAAACATAACGTATGACGTAGTGGTTTACGTGGTCGCCATCGCTCATGTATCGCGTGTTTGATTCTCACTTGGTGTTCAGGAGCTCAGGTTGATATATGAATGAGTGGACTGTATACTCGGTTAAATTACATATATTTAAACAAAGTAGATGTACGGAAACATTGATTTGGTGGACGCCTAAGTCGTTCGTGCCGTCTGATCAAGTTGTGTGTCGCCGCCGTCGCCCGCGCTCGCCGGCAGTCTCTCCCCACGCCCGCACCTCAGCCGTCGGCGCCGTCCGCTTGCATGATCACGCGGTCGATGCGTGAACATCCTCCCACCTGTTGACGTCTTCGAAGGGAAGTGGGCAAATATTGTTGAACCCTCTTGTGATGACTCCTCTCTTTGTCTTCACGTCTGCCACGCGGGTGATACCGTCGACGCCTGCATATGTTCGTACTACACGACCTAATGCCCAAACAAGTGGTGGAAGCGCCTTCTCTCGGATGAGCACAAGGGTTCCTTCCTTCAGCTTCCTATCTGAAGCAACTGACCATTTGGTTTTCTGTTGGAGTAATGAGACATATTTATTAGAGAACCGCTGCCAGAAGTGTTGACGGATGTATTCAATCCTTTTGAAGCGATCTAAGCAGCTGATGGTTTTGTCAGAAACCTGTGAACACGGTACAGACGTGAGTGTTCGTCCAATTAAAAAATGGGAAGGAGTGAGGACAGACAAATCGGATGGGTCACAGGACATGAGAGTTAGAGGAAGGGAATTTAGAACAGCCTCTATTTGACACAGACAGGTTGCTGATTTTTCATAAGTGAAGTTGGTGAGACTCAGCAACTTTCTTAGATGGTTCTTGGTGGACTTTACGGCAGCTTCAGCCATGCCATTGAAGTGGGAGGAATAAGGAGGAGCAAAAAGAAATTAAATTCTTTGCTGTGCCATTTCAGATTCAACATCAGAGTCCGTAATAATTCTTTTTAAGTCATTATCGGCCCCGACAAAGTTTGTGCCATTATATGATAATATGCTTTGAGGTTTGCCTCGACGAGACGTGAAACGATTCAGAGTCGCCATAAAGCCTTCCTTGTAAGGTCGGTGACGAGCTCCAAATTGACTGCCTTTGTAGCATGACAAACGAAGATGCATAAATATGACTTTGTAAGCTTACAACCGCGACCTTTTCGGTCAGCTATCAGCACTGGGCCAGCATAGTCAACGCTAGAGTTAAAAAATGGAAATTTAATGTTGGTTCTAGAGCACGGAAGTTGACCCATTATTTGTTGTATATTTTGACACTTATATCTGAAACATTTTATACATTGTTTGACAACAGTCTTAGCAAGATTCCTGCCGCCCATAGGCCAATAGTTGATTCGCATATTTGCCAATAACAATTGTGGACCAGCGTGGAGCAATTTTATATGTTGCATATGAAATAGAATTCTAGTAAGGTGATGTTTACTACAAAGTAAGATGGGATATTTTGTATTTTAATCGTATGGTGAATTATCTAGTCTGCCTCCTACGCGTATAATTCCCCTTGAATGTACAAATGGTGTCAATGAAATTAAACGATTTTTCCGAGGCAGTGATTTTCCCGACTTCAAAATATTGTGCTCTATTGGAAACATTTCTGCTTGTGCACTAAGTAGTAAACATGTTAAAGCATTGTCTAATTCATCAGTAGAAAGCGAACCATCCAATTTGCAATTATATTTTTTTAAATTATGGATAAATCTATTTATATAGGCAATGATTCTTTGAAGACGATTGAAATTAGAGTTATTGTGAATTAATGACTGAATTATTGAATGGTTAGATGATTGATTAGAATTCATGTGAGTGTTAACTTGACCAGTGAAATTACACACTACTTCAGGTAGATCGTGTTTCACACTATTACAGGGCATAATAGGCCAGCTACTTTCGCAGCTTTGTAAAAAACTAGGGCCCGTCCACCATAACGAGCATGCACCGATGGAATCGGCCCTCACCCCGCGAGAAACAAGGTCTGCCGGATTTTCCTTGGATGGTACATACCTCCATCGGTCTCCAGCAGTGCTCTCCTGAATTTCAGCGACTCGATTACGTACAAAGGGTTTTAGTTGATTTGGTAATATGTTGAGCCACCCCAATACGACCATCGATTTGCTCCAAAACATTCGCTTAACTATGGGCATAGTCAAGGATTCCATTACGGTAGTACACAGTCTTGCACCCAATAGTGCCGCACAAAGTTCAAGGCGCGGAATGGTTACAGTCTTTATTGGTGCTACACGATTTTTAGACACTAGAAGTTGTACACTTACTGATTTATCACTACATACTGATCGAACATATATGCATGCGCCATACGCCCTTTCTGATGCATCACAGAAAATATGCAATTCATGTTCCACCGCTGAGTTGCAGGAGACCCATCGTGGAATATTTAAACTGTTCAGACTAGGAAGTGTGCGAACAAAGGTAGACCACATTTCCATTATCTCAGATGAGACTTCATCATCCCATTCGGACTGCTCAACCCATAGTCTCTGCATTATTAACTTTGCTTCAACAATACAAGGGCCAACCAGTCCTAACGGATCGAACACCTGACTAATCATGGACAGAATGTGTCGTTTTGTTATTTTTTCTTTATCGGAAATATTAATTAAGAAAGATAATGTGTCAGTATTGAAAAACCAGTACAGACCCAAACTTTTATTAGATGACTGGGAGTGACTGGACAAGTCTAATGAACCAGATTTTCCTGAGTTACCAGCTATTGCTTCGAGGATTTCTGGACTATTTGATTTCCATTTACGCAAAAAAAATGAGCAGATGAGAGAATTGGATTTATTTGTTTCACTAGATCTATGGTTCCTGATACCGTCGACCCTCCGCCTAAATAATCATCGACATAAAAATCCCTTGCAATTGCAGACCTCACGTTGTCTGAGGTAGCGTCATCTGCAAGACTCACCAGACACTTTGTTGCTAGATAAGGTGCAGATGATGTCCCATAAGTGACTGTATTTAATCTGTACATTTTTAATGGTTCTTTGGGATCTTTTCTAAAAACAATTTGCAGTAATGATCGTTGTGAATGAGCCACCTCTATGCAACGATACATTTTCTCGATATCGCCAGTCACAACATATTTATGTTGACGAAATCTTACCAAAATTGAAAATAAATCATCGTGTACCTCAGGCCCCACCATTAGAATATCGTTAAGAGATACTTTGGAAGAAGTAGTGGCAGATGCGTCAAATACAGCTCACAGCTTCGTTGTCGTACTGGATTCGCGAAAGACTCCATGATGAGGTATAAAGTATTCGGTACACTTATTATAATGAGGCCTTGAGTTGTTCACTTCACTCATATGACCAAGGCTTTTGTACTCATTCATAAACTCGATGTATCTGGCCTTGAATTCTGGTTCTCGTTGAAAGCGTCGTTCTTACGACAGAATACGGTTTTTTGCCATATTATAAGAGTCGCCTAATACGCTTGGATCGGCTTTTAAAGGCATAGTAACAACAAATTTGCCACTATTATTACGAAATGTTTTTTGTTTAAAACTTAATTCACACGCCCGTTCCTCTTGAGACAGGGCGTGCTTAGAAGAGATGGAGTCCAAATCCCAAAACCTTGTTAAATCAGGTTGTTTGGTTGAGTGGGTAAAATTACAAAAATGTGTGCCCTTTTTAAAAGACGAACGAAGCTGAGAAACTAGACCAGACACTATCCAACCGAATTTGGTTTCGTATAGCTTAGGCATGCGCTTGCCTAAATCGATCGTAGCAGTGCCTATAACACTCCAAAATATTTCTGCGCCTACTAGAATGTCAATGGTAGTGGGAACATTAAATGTAGGGTCAGCTAACCGAAGGCTTGACGGAATAGGAATATTCTTCATATCGACATACGAGGATGGCAAACGTTTAGTAATCTCAAGTAAAATTAGGCAGTCCAAATTAATCATGTAGTCACCATTACAAGACTCAATATTTAGATTGCAAGACTGTGTGCTGTAGGAAGATTGTTGGTTGATACCTGTGACAGTGGAGGTAGTATTACGTCGTAACAAATCCAGTTTGCTGCAAAGGCTTTCCGTCAGAAAGTTGTACTGCCGTTGTCGAGCAGGATTCGAGCGTTTACTCTCTCACCGCTGTGGCTCACCGCTTTCACAATAGCTGTGGACAGTAATACATTGGGTTTACTAGTACGGTGCATAGTGTCAGCTGATAAGACGATACTGCTTGAAGTATCGATTGGTAAGTCACTATTTGATACTGAAGGCATTGGGTCTTGATGAGGCTGCTCAGTCGGTTCAACATGCAAGAGCGTATTATGCCTGGATTTGCAATATTTACAACCAGCTAATCGACACCTCTTGGTTGTATGACTCGAGCGTGAGAGATATGTAATAATATCTAGGCTTTGGGCTGAAATTACTGATACCCAAGTATTTATACATAATATGTAAGAGGATAGTGGCAACTAAATGACACTGACATGACGTTTGAGAGTTAAACTGTCAAACGTGTAAATAAGGTGTACCTATATAAGTCGACAGGCTCGGCTAGCTCGTCCTATTCTCCTTCGACGACGGCTCAGGTACGATATGGTTCTGACTATTTAATAGCCACTGTGTTCCAATATTCTGTGTTGCTTGTTCTTTTGTTTCATCATCTAGGAAACAATGTAAGATAGTGTAATTATTATCTTATTGATATTGTGTTGTGGGTAGTTTGATCGTTTGTGAGATATTATAGATTGTAATATAGGATAGAATAATATACTGTGGATCAAGTCGTATCAATGAGATTCATTAGGTATATACATGTGGTAAACATTTAGTAAATTGTATTGATGCTAAATAATGCTTATTATGTTTTGTTGTAATACAGACCTTTCTAGTAATATAAAACTACCCACAACATTGATATTTGATATAAATTGGCTGTACCACTGTTTGTTAATTATTGTTATATATAGTTATTGAAAAGAATGATCAAGAGTTTTATTGCCCGTTCTTTCTCTTGGTTCTATGTCTTTGTTTTGCGAACTGGGCTGTAAATGTAAATGTAGAATCACGACGTAATCTAAAGATATATCCTTGTGCCAAACTGAATAAATGAAAGTATGATTTGATAGTTGTCTCTTTTATTTATCAAAACTGTCTCTACACTATAGGAAGCTACCTTGATTCTGACAAGCGCAAACAATTTAAACAGACATGTAGTTCCTTAGCTTTTTGGATTCGTATTTCAGTTGGTAAGCTTTTAAATAAATCACATGTATATAAAAGATGATCGTTAGAACATAATGGACATTTTAATGTATTTTGTAAATTATTACTATGTCCTTTTTTATTTTCTAACTTACTATTCAACCTTTCTATGTGGGAATTTTGATTCTCTTTGGTACTTGAAATAATAAAAGCCTTTTGTTTATTATTGATACTAGTGCTTGACTTATTTTGATTGACCTCTAATGTTTCTAAGAGATCAGTCCCCCCAATAATGGATGAAATTAATTTCGCCAAAGTAGGAGATTCAGACAATGCATTGCGGTACTCTTCCCATTTTCGGTTTGTATTTAAATCTAACTTTCTAGACATCATAAATATTATAAGAGTATCCCAATACTCTGTCGGCTCCTTTAAGGTTTTAAGTGCCCGTAAATTTTTATTTATGACATCGATAAGACGTCGCAAAGAATACCATGATTCCTTAGTTATAGGTTCTACATCGAATAGAGCCTGCACATGATTGTTAATTAACAGACGATTGTTGTTATAGCAATCACACAGTAAGTCCCAAGCAATTTCATAATTTTCACACTTAAAATCAATATTCTTAATTACTTCCGCCGCACGACCCTTAAGGGATGCCGGGAGATAATGAAACTTACTTATGCCATCGATACAATTGCTTTTGTGTATTAATGAAACGAAGGTATCTCTAAATTCTAGCAAGTACTGGTAGCTCCCGTCAAATTGCGGTAAATCAATTTTAGGTAAGCGAACAAATTTATTTTTAAGCGATGCACCTGATTTCGAGTCCATTATAGTGCCCGTCTCCGACCCTTCACGCTTAGAGCCGCTGGCCCGGAGCTGGCTGCGCGCCTTGGCGACCAATGAGTGGTACCGTTCTTCAATATGATTTCGTTCCACGTACTCGTCTTCAGGGTTCGCCGAGTTTAGCTCGATTTCCATCTGTAATGCATCGAAAACATCATACAGAGCTTCAAATTTGCTCAAGCGGCCTTCTAACTCAATCCGTTGAAGTTCGGATATAGTCTTTGAAGACGAAAGAATATTAAAGTACTTTTCAAAGTTAGTAAGCCTTGCTTTAATGCTACTGCGCTGTTTTACTAATTTATCAATATCCATGTTGCTCCTAAATTTGAGAATTGAATACTTAGAAAACTGTTAAGATTTGAAATTAATTTGAAGAAAAACTGTTTATTTTAAAGCAAGAAGTCTCAATGTAAGCAGAAATGTATCGAATAAATCAATTCAAAGGAACAGCTGGCTGACTAATTAACCGTTAAGTTGAATAAAAAATGAAGTCGGTAGCAAGCACAGCTGATGCGAGAACAAAAGGAGGTAAGTCACCGTGTAAAATAACCGGCCTGCAGATACGGCGCACTGACTAATCCCGTTATAGATATTATAAACATGCGCGATAAGCGATTGCAAATTATTCTAACACTGCATAATATGTCTGTCTTAAATAAAGGCGAAATAAGCGATAGTGGGAAGAAAAACTGATTTTAAGAACACTATTATGTGAAATGGATGTATAGGAATAAGGTAAACAATTGGAACGACTCACAGAGGTCCTTAACCGTTTCACTGGTTGACTTCTTCTCGCTGCAACGGTGAATTTTCTGATCAATAACGGTTGACATTTGAATCCACTTCAACGCTTGTCTTGATGACTACTTTTTCTTGATTACTCCTGGATGTTTCCCGGTAGATGGACCATTGTTCAGGAGCTCAGGTTGATATATAAATGAATGGACTGTATACTCGGTTAAATTACATATATTTAAACAAAGTAGATGTACAGAAAACATTGATTTGGTGGACGCCTAAGTCGTTCGTGCCGTTTGATCAAGTTGTGTGTTGCCGCCGTCGCTCGCGCTAGCCGGCAGTCGCTCCCCGCTCCCGCACCTCAGCCGTCGGCGCCGTCCGCTTGCATGATCACGCGGTCGATGCGTGAACACTTGGGATAACACTTTGAGTGATTTTTGTTCCGCAATTTGTGGTTCTGATTTTAGATATTTCTTGTATCTTCAGTTGTAATTATTTAAAGTAACTTGTATCATCATCATACATTAGTACATCACAGGAATTTATTCTAGGGTGGCTTCCGAATTATAATGGAAAAGTCCTGTCATTTTGGAACTTGAAATAACAATTTAGAACGCGTATAAGTCTGAAACATGAAAAACCCTCCGACTCAAACTATCTAGATAACCCATTTTTAGTAGCATCTTAACAATCGATCATGTATAATTGTATAATTAAATATACCCATTATACGCGATTACAGTAAAGTTATATGTGTCCCGATACACCTTATCAGGAACACGGGATTTAAAACCTTTATCACTGTGATTTATTTCATAGGTATTTACGAGGTTGCTATTTTAATCTGTTGGCCTGATAGGATCTGTATTGTGGTATATCGATTCTTAACAAGTAACAATGTGTTTTCACTCGAACACTTTGAAAACAAACGGGGAAAGTAATTTCATTTGACAGATTTATAAATATTTGATAGATTCCTTTGTTCTAGGCGTGAAAACTTTTACGTGTGAGCCGTAATTTTAACCCTTGAACCCATAAAATGTTACTGGTCTATAGGCCTTTAGATTAGCGAATTACCCTGATTGATGAATGCTAAGCCGAAGGTCGTGGTTTTGATTCCTAGGACGAATCTATGTGATAAAGCACGATACTTTTTCTGGCTCTTAGTGTATCGATCGGTTAGAACTACCTACGTATGTTTCTATTTCAGACTTTACTACTGTATTTGTCAGTTATCTGACTGCAATAATACAAGTAAGTACTGTCTTGCTAAAAAAATGATACTATAAACTTGACACTGGAGGAAGCAAACAATTTACAAAAGAAAATGCGCAACAAGTTTTCAACGAAAAGTTGCTTCTCTCTCAACATATTCTTGTAAATTTCCTATCCTAAAAGTAATTCAGTATTTCAATCACTACTCCTAATTTTCAGCCACTCAAATTTTCCTTACACACCTCACCCCTTAAGCCCCTAAGTAATTCGCGGCCAAGATTCAAAGGGTGAAAAGAAATGTGGAAAATGAAAGTGACTTATAGACAGCATCGCTTCTACCCCAGACGCCATTTTAAGAAATTGCCCTATATCGCATTATGTAGGTTATAAGGTCTCAAACATTGAAACGTATATCAGTGAAGTTCACTGGAAGAATGTTGGTTTACTGAAACGTCTGAGGCTTACTGGAATCTAGATGGATTGGTATAATAAAGAGATATACGATGCCTTCACCTTTTCGTATATTACGACTATTATATCATGATTAATCATGTGGAGATAAATCTACTAAGCCGTAAAGATTTTCAACATTGATTTGTATTTTATTGATCTTGAACATTTTATCTTGACACATGCCAAAAGTCGTGGCCATCAACGATCAATTAGCCAAGAGCCTACACAACCACCTAGTGATGCTTGCGGGATGCTTGGGTCAAAGGTATAATGCAGAAAGCAGTACTTCTGGACACGACACTTGTTGCGAGGGTATTGCTCTCTCAGGAGCTATAATAATCATTAGCTTGATCCCTGTTACCGATATTAGTGAAGCTCTAAACTTCTTTGCTCGATATACTTGTGTTAAATATTGCCCTATATCCTGAAAGCTCGTTAGCGGAATTCGGGTTCCGAGGCGTGTATGTCTTGGCTGCACTCGGGATCATACTAGGACGATGATGATGATATATCCAGCAGTAGACAGCGACAGGCTGATGATGTGGATGATGATGATAATGAAAATTTAAATAATAAATGCAATGTTTTAAATTAGATTAAAATTAACGTATAGCTATGTGAAACCGCGGCTTAATCCACGTAGAATTCAGGAATTGTGAAATCGAATTTATTACCTGGTAGAATTCAAAAGCAGCCATTTTAGTAATTTGTTTCGTACAACATTTTATTCAAATATGTTCGAGGATTCAATCATGTAAATATATTTAGATGGTAGAACTGGTCGATGTAGATTATTTTTTTACATAACTATTGAGACAGAAACACATGAATATAGCGGAAGAGAAGACAGTCACCATCACATATATTTTTCTACGGTTGAAAAAATAAAACTCCTAAGCAAGCGAGGGCGAGAAAGCTTCGTCTCTATCGCTTTTACTCACAAATCGAGCTGTAACACTGAAGATTCTATTGCATTAGGTAGATGTTCGGTGAACCTTACTATCTAGGTAGAACTATTTAAGCTTAAGGCACAAGGTTTCGTAGATTTGGGTTGCTATTTATAGATAGCTTTGTATGATTGGTCACGGGCATTTTGTCATTCGTGATCACGAAGATGTCTTTTGTTATTTATCAATAAGTATGTCTAACTTTTTTACCATAGTGCTATTATTTCATGTTTTGATATTGCTCGAGTCGGTAGGGTGTTACGGCCATTTTTGTGGAACATTTTTGTTGACTATCCAAGGCGTGTTTAAAAATAGTCATTTTAGGAATTAAGGATATTATCGCACTAATAATTCTTGTGGTCATAAGATAATTATAATAGGCACAAAATGTTAATAATTAACAACCATACCAAACTTCAAACACTCAACGCAATGTTGTTGCGAGTAATAAAATTACTTTAATTTGTGCTCAATTCCCACAACGCTTTATGTACCGCATGTGTAATGTTGAAGAATAAGGTGTGAGTGTTCTTCCAACAAGAGAGATAATAATCTGAGCAGGCTAGGTGCTTCTGTCTGGTGGACTGCAGTCCGAAGGAAGTATTTTAGAACTTATGTACATCATAGTCATTGCGCGATGCAGCATCTGGTTCCGTTGTGTTCGTTAGATGTCACCACTGTACATATATACCCTCAGTTTTATGTATCTACTGCTACATGTATCACAAATATTTATACTGCGCCGTGTTCTTTGTATCCGTACGAACGTTTGTAAAGTCCGCAAACACAAACATTTACCCAAGTAGGCATTGTTATACTTTAAAATAGTCTTTTAAGATTAAAATATTCCTTGCATTTTTATACACTTCCTTCTGTTTATCGTTTTCATAGTAAAATTATGTATGTGAAGCTATCATTTGATATCTTGTTTAACCTTTATCCTAACTTTTAGCTTTTATGACAGCAACCTTTTACCGCTAAACAGTACTTGTATACATCGTATAAACCAACAGTTCAGAAATAGATTACTCTAGATAATCGGTCGACAGTCAAACCGCCTTATTGAAGGGGCGTAATACAAATTGGTTGGTTGGGACTCGTTCATACGCGACGTTTTTACTTATGTGGGAGAGAAATCAATCGCATACCCGAATCTTAGTTAGATTTAGATATTTGCCAATAGAAAGGAGCTTTGGGGATTCCAATTTTCTTGATGTTACAATATAAATATGTATTTTCTTGTAACATGATAAACATTTAAGAAGTTGAGATTTTGTTGTACATAGTTGTTGAAATAATGCAACAAACGTTGCATTATTTCAACTTATACCGAAACAATATTTTAATGTGATATAACTGTCTATGAATTTAATGACTGCCTCCATGGTCCAATGAATAGCGTATGCGACTGCTGATCGGAGGATCCGGTTTTGACTCCCGGGTCGGGCAAAAGTGTTACTGGGTTTTTCCGAATACTAAGTAGCTGCCCGGAGTCTGGTGATTTGTCCGGTAACGGCAAAATGCTCGCCCCTATTACGTGGGACCTAAAAATGCATGGCGAAATGTGGGTATAATATTTACACCTCTGCCTACCCCTTCGGGGATACAGGCGTAAGAAAAAAATAAAAATAATAATGAATTTAATATGTCTTCGAAAAAATGAATTCACAATTTCGCTCTCATAATTGTATAATTTACATTACACATTAATAAACAAGAATACTAATAATCTAGTGGTCAGTGGTAAATATATCTTGGGTTAAATAGATATAAAATTTATTTATGGTTGAATCACGACAGTTTGGGTCACGATCACGGCGTCACGCCGACTTACCATTTCTCACAAGAAAGATAGAAAAGAAGAAAAGAAAAAGAAAGAAAATACGTTTATTGTTGCAGTATGAATCAAGTTTACAAAAGTTATATATAATACATATGGTAAATATCTAAAACCTAATATATATACATACTATAATCTACCTTTATATAATAAAAAAGACTAACTGCAACAACAAGGCCCCACTCAGCTTAATGCAGTACAGTGACTTATGCCACTAGACTGCGCTGATTTTCAGTGAAGACCTTTCAGCTGATCCACGGATAACAAGCCAACAATACATTAACTATGTATACGCGGGTAACATAAAAAGAAGACGTGTAAACGCATTTTTTTATAGCCAGACTTTCCATGATAAATTTTAGATTTATCAAAATCAAAGAGCCAAACGTATTGGGCTATCAATATAATGGTAATGCCTCGGACGAAACAAATTGCGTTACTCTGACATCTGATTTTATTTGGCTATAAGAACTTCTTACACATATTATATGTATTTTCTTCTGCGTTGGAATGAATTGTATTTTATTTGGCAAACGTGCTGGTAGGTCTGTAGGCAAACTGTTATAAATAGGTAAGATTCTGATCAAACGTTATCCAGTTTTCTTTATTCATACAAATAATGGTACATTTTCAAAAAAGGTTTTCGGCTTCGAATAGTAAGTCGGCCTTGTAGTTCATCGCCATCGTATCATTTAAAAACTCCACTTAATTTAATTTAATATCGACCTTAAATTTCACAGCATATATTTAAAGACGATTCTCATTCATATTTGTGAAAATTCCTTAAATAGTGGTTAATGTTTCAATGGTCACTCGCCAACAAGCTGATGTAGCTTGGCGAGAGTAATATCATTCTATATTTTTTACTATTAAAAAGAAATCTTAATATATAAAATCATTGCGTTACTGACTGACTGACAGACACGCTACAGCCGAAACTATTGGGCGCAGGAAGCTGAAATTTGGCATGTATGTTCCTTGGGGACCGTAGGGGTGCACTAAGAAGGGATTTCCCGAAATTCCCACGGGATCGACCAAAACGGGTAAATTAAAAAAAATGCAGGCGTAGCTGCTGGCGTCCTCTAGTAAATAAATAAAAAAGGTCGTTTTATAATTTCTTTGTATTGATGCAGGCGGAAAACCGTCCAGATGGATCGCCTACTGGTAAGCTATTACCGCCGCCCATGGATACAAGCAACACCACAAAAGTCCCAAGTGCTTTGCCGCCCCTTGGGGTTGGGAAAAGGGATTGGAAGAGGAGTGGTATAAGGCAGAAGGAATAGGGCATGGGGCCTCCGACAATCTCACTCACCAAACGAAACGCAACAATTTAGGTACTGTTACTTTACGTCGATTTTCTGGGAGATGGTATTACTTCCCCGGTCGAGCCGGCCCATTCATGTTGAAATCATCAAGGCTCTACTACCTGTTAGTGCCTACTTTTCTAGCTTACTTAATATTATTAGTGCCAATGATAAAATTGTAATAATAGCACATTATTTTGTACACAAGTTTATCGTGAGTAAAAAATATAACAATTTCTTACACACGATTACGTTTGTATAAAGATATCAAGTAATTAGTTTATTGTTTGAAATACATTTTAAAGTGAAGGAATAATATAAAAAATAAAACTAAATCACATGCCAACATACAGATAAATTAGGTCTTAAAACACTCTAAACACTTCCCGCTATCAAAATAATCCCGGCATAACAAACAGTTTCAGATTTGGCGTAAAATTTATCATAATTAATTCAGCATTACTGTCGTCGCCGTCCGTAATACCGCATCCCGACAATAAATCCTCAAATCTGCCGATTAAAAGATGTCATAAATGATTAAGATGGGGTTTAAACGCCATAACTGTGAGTTTATGCTGCCAGTGATAATAAAATCTTTTCGTCTAAGAATACGCTACGATGTCGCGTAAACTCTGGATATATTTTAGAGTATGGTAATATTGTCCACCTTGATAAGTGGAAAAATAGCTTTTAATGTTGTCTGTTTTCGTTTTTTATTAAGTTTTGAAACACAAAAAAGACTGCAAGAGGGGGAAAAGTTTTCACCTTCTCAAATGATAAGAAAATCAGAATTACTACCGACATAGTTTGTTCTTCATCCAATGCAATACTAATAACATTGGATTTGTAATCGACAAGTTATGAGTTGCATTTCCGTTCATTGCATTATATACTTGATTTACTCCTAATAGTTAATTGGTTTAACTGGATTAGTTAATAGAGCAGAAGCAATAGCTGAGTGGGAGAGTCTATGCTCAAAGGCATGCTAGGCAACACCGACTTTGAAGTAATGTGCGTATTATATTGTTAACTGTCACTTATATCAAGCATCTGAGATCACTTTAAGTCTTCGGTAAGCCATCCTAAAGATCTTTGGAAGTCATTAACAACATGAAGTGTCTTGTCCTCAAATATGCGCCACTGACTTAAAAACTGAAAATTCAGTGCCCCATTGGATTAAGAAGGTCTGTCTTCAGTCGCTGTAGAAAAATACGCTGTGATATCTGGTTAAGCTAAAAGCAAATACCCGACGGCGAAGTAACACTACAATTTCAAACTATACAGATATACAAATAATAAAAGTAGGTACACCAAGATTGAACAGTTACATAATATTTCCTAAGAACCCAAAGCTATTTCGATATATCCAAGTTTTATCTAATATGTATTACTGAAGAATAACCTCACCTGTGACTTATTTATGTATAAAAGTAGGTGATTAGAAGTGGATTACCATTAAGCCTCTTTTGTATAACCAACAGATTCTACCTAAATGTTTGAAGCTTACCTATAGATTTTACCCAGTGAGAAATGAGTCCGCGTATACAAAACAAATAATGACTTCTTTTCGTATCGGTATTTGTTTTATTATTTTTATTTCCTTGGTGTTCGTATATGGCTCGTGTAATCAAAATATTTGGCATGGCAATAGTTATAGGTCGTGAAAGGTGAGGTGAAAATGAGCGGTTTTTGTTAGGCTGGACTGGACAAAGAATGGGGAACATGCTACTGGATAATTGCGTTAATACGAAACCGTAGTGATCTCTAAAGATGCCTTGCCACTGAGAACGCGCCAATAGATAGGTTCGATCCCCACACGAGATAACACTTTTTGATGTTCATAAATTATTGTTTCGCGTCTGGGTGTAATACAGTCCGTTGGTTGAAATTAACGACAACCCAGCCTACGATGAAACTTAATAAAACTTGCATATGATTAAATGGGTTGAAATTCAGAAGTTCAGCTGATGTATTGCGATGAAAGTGATTAAAATTATTACACACTAGATTTCGCTCTCAGCTTCGCCCACATGAATTACATATTTAAACTTTCCTCAGGAATCACACTATCTATTGGTGAAAACTAGTCTATCGCTTTCATACAGATATACAGAGCGAAGCAAAGATACAATCTATACACATAAATAAAATGTCTGTCGGTCTGTCTGTTTGTTCTCGCTAGTCTCTGGAACGGCTGGACCAATTTTGACAGGACTTTCACTGGCGGATAGCTGATGTACCAAGGAGTAACTAAGGCTATAAATTAAACGGGTATGCGAAGTAGCTCCCTCAGGACGCGGGTGAAACCGCGGGAAACGGCTAGTTTAATAATATGTATTGATGCTACGTACTTTTGGAATGTCAATATGACCACGTCTTTACCCATTTATCGGCCATGATTGGCTGGATTTGTAGCGCTGATGACCGACCAAATTTAATCGATGGACGGCCGTCGTTACATCACATATAGGTTTTGCTTATTTGTGTTAATTGCAAACTTGATTCCATTGCAATTTAGTAAGTAATTACCAACGTATTGCGATGTCATCAGTGCTGATAAAAGTTTTGACTAGAAAATAGGTCAATCAATTTTTTGATAGCCATTTCTAAGTTATTAATGTGTATGTGATTTTGCTGTGCTTTTACGTAACTACCATTCTTTTTGTGTTTTGTAGGATAAAGCAACAATGAAACCTTACAGGAATACTCGTGTGTCTGTCTCATTATTACGTCCATTTTGCTCTGAAAGTACTTGACCACATAAGTGGCTCTCATATTATTTTCAGCGACCCAAAGACGAGAGTTAAACGTAAACAACTGAATGGGTCGAAGGGTTTCAAAGGAATAAGTCCATGCACAAGAATTCAGCAAGAAAGCTCATGGCACATCAAAGAATTTTATAAAATTTATCCAGTGAGCTACTTGTATTTCGAAAGCTTTTTTGTAATCTTATCAGTCATAAAACTAGACTGCCTCCGTGGACCATTGGATAGCGTATACGCCTGCTGATCGGAGGTCCCGGGTTCTATTCTTCGGTCGGGCAAAAGTGTTACTGAGTTTTTCCGAATTCTCAGTAGCAGCATGGAGACTGGTGATGTGCCCAGTGTAGCGGCAATAGGCTCGACCCCTTTTACGTGGCACCTAAAATTCATGGCAAAATGTGGGTGTAATATTACAGCTCTGCCTACCCCTTCGGGGATATGTAAAATAAATCATAAAACGCTTTATCTTTTTTTTATAGTAATAGGCGGCAAACGAGCAGACGGGTCGCCTGATAGTAAGCAATAACCGCCGCCCATTGACACAAGCAACACCACAGGAGTCACAAGTGCGTTGCAGCCCCTTGGGGTTGGGAAATGGGATGGGATGAGGAGTGGAATGAGGGAGAAGGAATAGGGGATAGGGCCTCCGGCACTCTCACGCACCGAACGAAACGCAATAGTTTAGGTACTGTTACTTTACGTCAATTTTCTGTGAGAGGGTAGTACTTCCCCGGTCGAGCCAGCCCATTCATGCTGGAATTAGCAAGGCTCTACTACCTGCAGAAAGAAGTTATCTAAGTTTCAAACAATGAAACTGTGTGAAAATTATTAAAAAAAAATTAACACTAAGAAAGTCTTTTTGGAAATTCTTAGCCTAAGTGGATTAAAAGAGGAGTCAGAATTCGTATTTAACCCTTTTAACACTTCAAGGGTTTAACTTCATACTTTGTTTATTGAATCCGCAAATGACGTTAGCGAACACAAAGACATTTATTTTGAAATTCTTTCCCTAAGAGGGTAGAAAAGTGAGTCAGACTTTGTGTTAAACCTTTTATTTTTCAATTGAATCACTCCCATCTGTATATATAAAATCCTTGCGTTACTGACTAACTGACAGACACGCTACAGCCGAAACTACTGAGCGCAAGGCTGTGAAATTTGGCCGTATATTCCTTGAGGTACGTAGGGGCGCACTATGAGAGGATTTTTGGAAATTCCTCCCCTAAGGGGTAAAACAGGTTGTCAGAGTTGGTATGAAACTTTTGATTCCTTCAATGGATTAACTTCAAACTTTGTATATTGGTTCCTCAAATTAAGTTAGTGAACACAGGACAGTCTTTTAGGTAATTTTCTTACCCTGAGTGAATAAAAAGGGGATTCAGAATTTGTATAACACCCTTTTAATACTTCAAGGTGTTAACTTTATACTTTGTTTATTCGATCCACAAATGACTTTAGCGAATACAAAGACATTTATTTTGGAAATTCTTCCACTAAGAGTATAAAAAAGGGATTCAGAGTTTGTGTAAATTTTTTTTTTCAATGGAATCACTTCAATCTGTGTATATAAAATCCTTGCGTTACTGACTGACTGACAGACACATTACAGCCGAAATTACTGGTTGAAACAAGGTGAAATTTGGCATGTGTGTCTTTAAGGAGTTTAGGTGAGTTTGTAGAAAACATTTTATCTAAGCGAAATTTCCGCGTGCGCAGCAGCGGGCAACAGCTAGTGTACTATAAATGCACAAAGCATAACCAATCTTATGTACATATACATCATCATCAGCCCCTTACAGTCCACTGCTGGATTAGGCCTCTCCTTTGAAAGGAGGAGTTGGCCTACTATACCACGCTGGCCAAACGGGTTGGTATAGGGTTTGTTTTAAGTTTTCCTTCTCTTACAGTGCTGTTCTCTGCATAATATGTTCCCTCTGTAGGCTCTTACGACACCCATGGGATGATATGGGGTGGTGACATTGCGTATTCTTAATCCGTCACCACACGGACAATGCCATACTGTTCAGGGCTAAGAAACCGTCCGTATTTAGTGGAACAGTAAGCTATTTTGATATACGTTCGCCGTAACCTAGACCCTTATAATCCTATCATCACCTACTGCGCCACAATCCAAATAGAATCTAATCATAAATTTGAGTGACAATATAAATGTGAATGTGAGTTTGTTTATGACGTAATTAAATACTACTACGTAATTTGGTAAACAATTTTGCATTTACAAGACTATAATAAAATTTAAAGCGTTATTTCGAATGAGTAAACTCGCCTGCACAAGGGTCATGAATAACATTTTAGGCTTGAAATATCTATTATCCGAGTGTCTGGCCAGGTTCGTCAAATGTACTGAGATCAATTATATCTGTCTCAAGTTTGTTTATACCACATTTATTAGCAAAGTTCGTTTCTTCTTTAATTTTTATGACATATGTGATCATGGTAAGATCACTTTGCAACTACATATGTTACTTCCGGAACTGGGTGACTTCCACAAACTCATGATAATAAAAAATTGGCCAAGTGCGAGTCGGACTTGCGCTATACGTAAATATTTTTAATTTTCTACCTATTTATTGAGATCGAGTAAAAAATTGCTTAAAAATTGCGTTTGTTGTATGGGAGCCCCCCTATATTATTGACTTTATTTTTATTTAATTATTTATTTTGAAAGGTAATATACAACTTTATATTCTGTGAAAATTTTAAGCATTTACCTGTTACCGTTAGATATTGAGGAAAAAAAAACGAAAAAAAAAAACACGTTTATTGTATGGAATATATCCCTTATTTTTTCTTTTAATTTTAAAGTTTGTTGTTATAGTGGCAACGGCAATACATAATTTGTGAAAATTTCAGCTTTCTAGCTATCACAGTTTATGAGATACAGCCAAGTGACATACTGACAAACGGATAGACGGACGGACAGACAGCGGAGGCTTAGTAATAGGGTCCCGTTTTGACCTTTTAGTACGGAACCCTAAAAACTACTTTCATAATACATGCATTAATCTAGAATACCGTAGAGGTAAATTAAACCAAGAGCATTCAGACACATTCTCTGAATGCTCTAGGTTTATTTTCCTCTTTTAATGTCGAATCTCCAGAATACAATTTCCACACACAAATTTTGAGTAATACAAAAACGTTTTGCAATGCTAATAGCCAAAACAAAACATCTATTTTTCAAGAACTGCACAGTGGGCCACTCAAATTAGTTCACAACGTACGTGACACGAGTAGAAAATTAAACTTTATATACAAACCTCACGTTTTTCTCAACTGTATAAACGTAAGGCACAAGTACGGATACAATAGGAACAAAAGTTAGGAACAAATATTGAATTATCCTAAAGTAAATGAAGACTTTTGCAGTGGTAAGGAAAAGCGACGATGACTTAAGGTGAATGCCTATATATGTAAGATTTTTGTAAGCTTATTATCTTGCTTTTCTTGAACTCTGCAACAAGTGAGATATGGAAATGAATGGTTACCTTATTTAGTGAACTTACAAGGCTTTTCAACGCCATATTGCGTAATTTACTTACTATAACATAAGCCAGTAACTTACTATAAGTTCAATAACGTTTTTGTTAATTACTTGTTTCAAAGCCTTTCAATTTACTCGCACATAGTAAATCGGATTTTGATTCATATCTGAAGTTGATTTTTGTCCAAAGAGTATTATTAATGGATTGTTAATCAATAAAATATTTCATAAGCCACTCACAGTTTACACGCTTGCTTATCTGACCCTGTATATGTTGTTATACGAACTGAGAAAGTAGCTCAATAGTCGGATATTTACAGCTTCTGCCATAAAAATGTCACCCATATAAGTATGTATACATACATAAAAATACTGCTAAAAAGCAGAGTGGTGTGTGAGGAAAACATCCACTAAAACCAACTAGCGCTGGGCGAGACAAAAAGAGATAACATTAGTGTCATTCCGTTCACTCACTGTTTGCTATCTCGCTCATCTTCTTTGGTCATGCAGCCTAAGGGACCGAATTCACAAGAATGAGGCTACTAGGTACGTTAAGAAATTACTTGACCTTTGTGTTAAAAACATAGTAAGACTAAGGCCCACTTGCGTAACGTTTGATTTAAGTCACTCCTTTATTTAAATTTGTTGAACAGAGTTAACAGCATAAAATAATTTAAGTTAAAAGTATTTAGCGTCCTCTTGCACAACGACAACAACGATTAAATTTAGTTAAACATTTTTTGAGGTCGGTAAAGTAGTTTCTACGTTTTGTTTCATGGCATGAAGCCTTTTTGTTACGATTTTAACGATGTTATGCGTAAGGTTTCGCATAAAACCTTAGACTATATATACTTTGAGCATAAAACAAAACGCATTGTCGTCGCCTAGCAACGAAATGACAATTGACAAATAATAACTAGAAACTTTTGAGCATTAACCCTAGAACCCTACATGGGGTGCAGGTGCACCCCACACCGATTTGTTTTCTAAATATCTCAATTTCTTTAATATCCACGAATTCGCGCGTCGGAGTATTTTAGTTTGGTGTCAACCGCTCGCGTTACGTCAATGCCGTGATGAGGGACCGCGTTGTGTGGTCGCCTGTATAAGTGCTGTGGGGTACGCCAGTACCCCAGTGTAGTTAAATCTTAAGATTATTTATTTATTACGATTGATGCATTTATATGTAATAAGTTATTAAATTTGATTATTTATTAAAACAATAGTCTTATATGAATTAAATACAGATATTTTTAGATATTATGAAGATAAAATTCAAAGAAGTTTATTTATTTTGTTTTGGATGGCTGTCAGAGGTTTGAATTACGAAGAAATAAGTTCTATTCTAGACCACAAATCTGGCGAGGAAGAAATAGAAGTTGGGATCAGTTGTAATTCCTGGGTTCTTTACAAGTATTCAAGATCAAATAATTAGCCAAATATAAAGTTTCAGCAGACAGTTTTGAAATTAGGTTTGGAACTGATACATGAACATTTGGAGGACCGTTACCGGATGCCAACTTAGTCCATTGCAGTGATCCTCAAAAAAGAACCAAATCCTACAAGCGCTGTTGCTCAAACTACATTTAACTTTGTGTAATAAGGCTGATTTGTGATCTCAAGTTACCGATTATGTTTAATAAAACGTATTTTCATGAATTGTTTTTTTTTATTTTAAGGATTACAGTCATTTTAGTATGGGGTGTTCCAGCACCCAAGTGTAGGAATAACATGTGCACCAAATAGTGTAGGATTCTAGGGTTAACAATAACACAAGTAGGTACATTGTTATCAGTTATATCATCATCATCATCATGTCAGCCTAGGGACGTCCACTGCTGGACATAGGCCTCCCCCTGCTGCGTTGTCCTGTCCAGTTATATAATTATAGATAATTTTCGTCGCTAATGACAAGATGCCAAAATCAGTGTGACAGTTCTTAAATGAAATTAGCCACTAAACAGCCAGATTTTCGGTAATTAATTTTGACAGTTCTTAAATCATATTACTCGACAAATTTTTCGTTGTGCAAGACGCTAGTGGTGTTTAATATTTTTTTTCTCGTTAAATACATCTTAATTCAATTTAAGAATCGTTGTGCAAGTGGGCCTAAGTGTGCTCTGTTGCTATTTATACATCTACTTACGAGACAGCGTTGCGTGAATGTCGTTAAAAGTTGCTTGTAAATTTTCTTAAGGGATTTTTGAATTATGTGCAGTGAACTTTTTAACTTGTTGAAAATATTTCATATTTAGACAAAAGTTTAATAATGTCATTTTCACACCTTTGTTTTAAAAGCACACTAAGACTAAGTGTGCTCTGTTGCTATTTATACATCTACTTACGAGACAGCGTTGCGTGAATGTCGTTAAAAGTTGCTTGTAAATTTTTACTTAAGGGATTTTTGAATTATGTGCAGTGGACTTTTTAAATTGTTGAAAAAATTTCATATTTAGACAAAAGTTTAATAATATCATTTTCACTGCTTTCATCTATTTCTTTTTGCTGTTTCTACCCTTGTCCATTACTTCTGTTGTTCCCTGGCTCAAAAGACAAAAAAAAATATTTTTTGTTATGCAATCTAAAAAACAAAAGTGTTTGAGTTTGTATAATAGCCTCTATCTTAGGCATCCTTTGTGCCAGGGCTGCTGGGTAGGACATTCATGACGTTGCAATAATTAATTTAAGCACTTTTCTTTCTTACTCAGTATTAAACATTTACATATGTTTTCTTCGCCTGCTATCTAAAAAACACCCTCTCAATACCTACCCGCTCACATACAATATTGACATTTAAGCTCAAGTACGTAACATAAAAAGTCACTACGTACCTAAGTACAGTCGGCAACTCAGTATTCATGTCACACGATTCGTATGTTCAAAGAGGTTCTATTGTGTTGTGTGTAATGCTTAAAACGCAGGCCACACCGTTTCAGAATTGGCCGGCATCATTTCGCCTCGTTTTATTTCATACATCGATTCACACTGCAAATTTCAAAGCCCAGCTTTAGTGACTTAACTATGTGAAAAAATTTCTCGTTTCTCGCTAGCTTAGCTCGGCTACCCACTTGCCCGCTCTAAGTGCTGCCAAAGTAAATTTCGCTTAAGCGTTTTATTGCATTCGTGATCATTTCGTGATGAGTGAACTGGCAAGTGACGCGCTACAGTGGAAATTCAGAGGTATTTGGTTTATTACTAATCATAGAGTAACGCTTATATTCTCGCCTACTTACCTTAAAACAAATATTATGACATGCAAGACTGAATAGGTCGTAATCTCCGCAGCCCGAAGAGATAGCGATATTCTATGGTTAGACTAGGGTCAATTTAATTGGTACTGACGCCCTATAACAACTGAAAAAGATCTTCATGACAGCCGGAACCGATGGTTTAACGTGCTCTCCGAGACATGAAGCAAGCGATAATTAACAATTTAATACATAGGCTGCACTAAAAGTATCGGGAATAGAATATTTGTACTGTTCCTGTCATATTAAAATCTTTTTAATTGAAAACTCCTTGGTTTTCAAAATCGAATACCATATATTTATTTAAAAAAAGATTCTCGGTCTTGTCACAAGGTTTTGTAAAACTCGTTTAGTCGTTGAGAAAATGGAATTGCCTCGAGAAAATTCAAGAGCGATGATTTATTATGACTTTCGAAGTGGTTTAACACAAAAACAGTGTGTTGACCGGAAGATTTCTGCATTTGGTGATGAAGCCACATCCAAAACCACAATTTATCGCTGGTTTGCTGAATTTCAACGTGTCCAGCTCAATGATGATCCCCGTCAAGGTCGTCCAAAAACTGCAGTCACCCAAGAAAACGTTGATGCTATGCGTAAGCTGATTGAGGATGATTGACATGTGACATACCGCGAAATTCAGGCAACCTTAGACATTGGCATGTGTTAAATACAAATAATCTTGGGAAAACAACTTTTTTACACCTAATTGTTCAAATTAGGTGTAAAAAAGTTGTTTTCCCGATGGATACCGCATTCGCTCTGTGAAGAGCAAAAAGCGGTTCGCGTTACTTGTTGCGTCAGAACTCTCGAAAGATTCCACGCAGGATCCTCAAATGCTGTATACAACATTGCGATCAGGTGACGAATCCTGGATATATGCGTACGAACTCGAAACAAAAAACCAGTCACGACTTTGGGTGTTTTTTTTTTTGTTGAAGCCATCAAAAATTTTTCGTTCTCGGAGTGTTGCAAAAAAAATGCTGCGATCCTGCTAAAAAATGCTGCGATGAAATGGTGGCCATGTTTGTGTCCAAAACCGGCCATGTTACGACTATTCCACTTGCCTTGCCTTGGCTATGAAGAGTAATTCAAACATTTTGACAATTCACAAAATACGAATGTCTATGTAATAAGAATCTTTATCCGTCATGACGTATCGTGATTTTTGACGGAACGGATCCCGTATAAAATAGTCCTAACGCAGGCTTAATGAATCCATACTTATATGAATCAGTTTGTATGTATGATGTAACTTTTACAGTTATGTTGTATTAACCGACGATAACATGTGGTATAAAAGTTGTTATGATTGGCGCCGCCGGGCGTTTTATGTTTTTGAAAGATCTCTATTCTAACTTTTTGATGCTCTATATAACAAATAAACAAAGCAATATCTTTGTACTTAAAAATACCCTCGCTGTCTGACTTTATAACTAAATTTTTTTTACTTATTACATTAATTTGGCAAACATTTGTCCTTCATTCGCTATCTAACAGATTTATGCGCAATTTTCTGCTTTCGATTCATGTGTAGCCGGAAATCTTCCACAATATTTCATTTATTTGTATCAAGTAAAGCTTTCACGACGTCCACACATATCCCACGTTGTATCTATAGCTTAGAAAAAAGTCTCGAAAATATGCTTGTAAAAAATGCAGCTATTCATTCCGATACTAGGATCCTAAGGTTATCGGTACTTTGACTCGTAAAACATTGGAAGATCGCCAGCCCTTTGTAAGTTGAAGCTATCTTTGCAACAAAGCTATATTTATTCATTCGAGTATCGGCTAAAGAATTGAGATATACGAGAGCATAAGTTAGCGATATTGTTCTGGTGGTGTCCACTATTTATGCCTTTGGCTACCACTTAGAGTGCGTTGCAAAGAGTTGCGTTTATATTTATGTTTGTTTATGAAGTTGATATACGTAGAAAGAGTACAAACAAAGACTTTATGCCTCGGGCATTTTCTTCCAGTCAACGTACGAGTTGTGCAGAGGAAATAATAATTAAGGAATACATTTACGTTGTTTTGAAAAATATCTAATATGGTGATATTAGATATTTTATTATTTTATTTATTTATTTAATCCGCAAGTAAATAAAATAATTTAAGGAATATTTTTAACAGCGTATCAAAAATGTTATGTAACACACTAAAGTGAGTTACGCAAAAAAACTTTATTATTTCACTAAAATACTGACTTGCATACTAAAATACTATTTGTTCACCAAATATGATGATCTATCTATCTATCTATATCGTCACGCCTGTCTCCCATTGGGGTAGGCAGAGACTATAGAACGCCACATGCTTCGGTTCAAACATACTTCTTTCGCTTCCTCGACATTCATTAACCTCATCATGCATGCGCGTCGGTTATGGGTACTTTTAATTTGGCCCTTTTTCAGTACGTCACCTATTTGGTCGGCGTACGTCCGCCTAGGGCGTCCCCTACCGACATTTCCATTCATTCTCGCACGATACACTCCTTTCGTATTCCTTCTTTCATCCATCCGTTCCAAATGTCCAAACCAACGCTACATTCCTTTTTCAACCTTTGTCACTACATCTTCTTTTAGACCACACTTCTCTCGTATCACACTGTTTTTCACTTTATCAATCAGCCTTACTCCGCACATACTCCTTAAAGCTCTCATCTCCACAGCATTGATTCTACTTTCATGCTTCTTCTGCCATACCCATGATTCACTACCATACATCAGTGTTGGCGCCAAAACTCCCTGCAGTATAGCAAGGCGAGCTTGCTTTGGGATAATATCATTGCTGATGATGGACTGTAAGGCGCCATTCACACAATTTCCTGCTTTCACTCTCCTTTCAATATCTCCCTCACATTTTCCATCTCTCGTAAACAAAGACCCTAAATACACAAACTCGTTCACTTGCTCCACTTTTTCATCTCCTATCATTACTTCACATTCAGATACACTATCATCCCTCTCTATGACCATGACTTTGGTTTTGTTAACATTCACTTTCATACCTTCCTTCTTATACGCTTCATTCATCGTGGTGACCATCTGCTGCAAATCCAACGCTGACGATGCAAATAGAACCTGATCGTCAGCGTATAGCAGGGTCTTAAACACTGACCCACCCATTCTTAATCCACATTCAGACTCTTTCAGATCGGTCAAACAACTTTCCATGAACAGATTAAACAGCCAAGGAGACGCTACACATCCCTGTCTAACACCACGATCAATGTTAAACCAGTCCGTGTAGGCCCCGTTTATTCTAACACAGGCACTTGAATCCCTATATAAGGATTCAAGTGCCCGTATCAGACTGCTGCTCACTCCATACACAGAAAGTGTTGACCAAAGTTCATCCCTCACCACTCGATCCGTACATCCCATTCCCTTTCTGAATCCCGCTTGCACATCCCAAATTTTACTGTCCGTTTCAGAAATCACTCTTTCAATCAGTATCTTTGCATACAATTTGCCAACAACACTCAGGAGGCTGATACCGCGATAATTTTTGCATTCCTGCTGTGACCCTTTGCCCTTGTACAGTGGCACAATAACGGCTTTGTTCCAGTCACCTGGTACACGACCGGACCGCCAACATTTATTAAACAGTAGATACAGCAGGCTTGCAGTGACGCCTTCGCCTACCTTGAGCATTTCAGCAGATATCCTGTCATATCCCGCAGCTTTACCCACCTTCATACTTTTCAGTGCATATCGTATCTCTTCCATACTTATCCCACTTTCACAATTATCTTCCTCATTCGTTACTATATTCCTATTGTCGCTCCCTCCTCGTTCAAACAAATTCTCAAAATATACCTTCCACTGATTCAGAACTTCCCCATGCTCTCTAATAATACTTCCATTTATATCCCTCATCACACCAACTTTCGAAACCTCTGATTTGCCTCGGGCTGTTCTGACCAAGTGCCAGAATAATTTGATATTGGCCCGAAAATGTTGGGCAAATTTTCTATCAAATTTATCCTTGCATTCTTCTTTCTTTCTTCTCACTATCTCTTTTACTTTATATTTCAACCTGTCATACTTTTCTTTTACAATACTTTCATTGTCATTCACACCACTTTGTACTCTTTTGTTGGCTCTTAAGGCCAGCAAGTCCATCCAAGCTTTGCGCTTTTCCGCAACCACACCGCTTACTTCTTGATCCCACCATTCATTACAAATTTTCTTAACGTTCTTCTTCTTGCTTACGCCACATACTTGAGTGGCCGTCTCAATCATTCCATTCTTAAACTCTTTCCAAAATTCTTCTATTTCGCACTCTTCTTTCTCAAACAAATCTTTTAACCTCACTTCCAATATCTCTTTATACTGCTCGGGTATATCCTCTTCTGCCAATCTTTCAACTTTCAGTCTTTCTAAGGCAGGCGAGTGTATGCGAGGCCGATGGCGCCATTTAGTTGTTAGTCCCGCTATACGACTAACTACCAAAAAATGGTCAGTACCCACATTCAAGCCTCGGTACACTCTGGTATCTTTCACTTTTCCTTTTAAACGTTCATCTACCACAACAAAATCTATCATACTTCGTTCTGTCTGCCTTTGCCATGTATACATGTGAATCATCCTGTGACTAAACAAAGTGTTAGTCACAACAAGTTTTCTCTCCATACAAATATCCAGCAAACATTCACCATTTTCATTCACTCTCTCATCACCAAATCGCCCTAACCCTTTCACATCCATCACGAGACACACCTCCATTCATACATAATTATTCTTTCATTATTCTCACACCTAGCAAGCACATCTCTGACCTTGTCCCAGAATTCCTCTCTGACATTCAATGGTTTGGACATGTCCGGAGCATAAACACATACAACAAAAACTTTCATTAAGCCAATCTTTAATCGCATCCAAAGAAGCCTGGAGTTGACATATTCATATTCTTTCACACACTCATTCATTCTATCTGACAGAATCATTCCAACTCCTCGGCTAGCCTTTTCAGACTCAACAACTCCAGACCAGTATGCACGATATTGGCCATGAGTAGTTGTTGAGCAACCTTTCTTCTTTGTTTCACTCACCCCCAGTATATCAATTTTCCTTACATCCATCGTATCACACAATTCATCGATCTTACTATCCACTCCTCCACACACATTCACCGTTGCAAACAGGCATTCCCTAGCCCTCTTTTTGCCTCTGTTGGACGGGGAGACAAAACGTGACGTGTGGCAAAGCGCGTCGCCGTTGAGAATTTTGCCCCCCCCCCCAGATACGATGGGGCAGTCTGAGCCACAATGCTCAGAGAGGGATTCTCCGGTAGAACCGGTACCCTCCTGGGGTAGAGTAATATTTAATCCCCTTAAAGCCATTGCACCATCTTCTTCACCTCTACTACGGATAAGGAAAGGAAGGGAAATAAAGGATAGGATAGGGGAATGTTAAAGGAGGTTGGTGTTTGGGAAAGGATGTCAAAGGTAACAAAGGATGCCGCAGTCACGGAAGGGATATTGGTAGTGATTGCGACAGCTCGAGCAAGCCGGGAGCGCAAACCCGAATGCCTCTTCTCTACGATCGGACAGATTAGTAGAGCGGAAGCACAACCTGGCTTCAAACAAACAAAATATCATTTGATATGAAAAATTTCGTCCGCTCGGGAAACTTATCCACTCAGAAAACTTAATAGCTTATGTTAGGTTCTCTTGTGACCCTGCTCCCAAAAATAGGAGCCCTGCGAAGCAGGGCTCCATCAACTTAGCTTAGTGGTGCAATTAGTATTTTTGGTGGCAAATTAGTATTTTTGACTAACAGTTAAATACAACCCATAATTTGACACAAATATGAATAAATATTTATTATTATTCATTCAATTCAATCAATAAATATTTATTCATATTCAGATTCAATTTCATGGCATACCTATACCTCTAAGTGATTACGTAAAGGACTTGGGAGTTCATATTGACAAGACCTCCTGGGGTCCTCAAATTAGGGAAGTTAGTCGAAAAATATTTTCTGCAGCTGGGACTTTGCGAAGACTACGAAACTTTCTACATATTACCACTAAGATTGCGCTTGCAAATTCTCTCCTCTTACCTATCCTTGACTATGGTGATGTCAGCTATCTAGAACTCACTGAGGAGCAACTTGATAAGCTTGAGCGTCTTCAGAACTTATGTATAAGATTCATATTTGGTTTGCGCAAATATGATCATGTTTCCAATTTCCGCAATTTGCTCAAGTGGCTCCCAATTCGCCTTCGACGGAATACTCACATACATTATTTACTCTATAATATTCTCTTCAATCCTTCTACTCCCTCTTATTTAAAAGAACGCTTTGAATTCCTTACGGACACACATTCTAGATCTCTGAGTACATCGGTCAATTTGAAACTGGCTATCCCAATGCATTTGAGCAGATTTTACGATCTTTCGTTCACAGTTCAAGCTGCACGCTTGTGGAATGCACTGGCGCTATCCATTAAACAAGCTCAAACTATTACATAATTTAAAAAGTTGCTAAAAGACTACTTCTTATCTCTTTAACCTTGATATTCTATTAAGACTGTCTTATTTTATTTCCTTCCTCTTTCATTTATTTAAGTATTCATATTATTAGTATATATTATTAGTATTTATGTATTTTAGAATTATTATTATGTATATAATTATATATATAGTGTATGTAAGTACTTGGTGACTATATGTATGTATTTTTGTACGCTAGTGTATGTGTGTGTATATTATATTATATTTGCTATCTGTTTATTATTGTATCTAAATCATCTACAACGTCAAACTACCCTTCTTTCTTTCTGGCTCCGTGTTTTTCTTGTCCATCCTAAGGTTGCCTGTAAGACATTGCTAAATAGCGATAAGGCCGCCATTTGTTACACTTCTTTAAATTTCTCCATTTATGTTTGTAATCTTAAAATTATTTTGGTGTACAATAAAGATGATTTATTATTATTATTATTTTAACCTCATTATAAAAGCTAAAAACATTGTACATAAATATTGAATAACCTACAAGACGTTATCTTGCTGTTTACTGCGGCTACATTCCAAGGATCCATTTTTAATTATCTCCCTTGTATATGTGTGTTGTATATTACCTATGTAATATATAACAATATAAGTTAATATATATGATCTTCGAATACTTGTGATCCTATTTACATTACGGATGAAACAGGTAGAATGCCAACAACCAAAAACCGTCTCATTTTCGTTTAACCTTTCAAGCCCAATAATTATGTGGCAAATACTTTGATTAAACGAGCCGTATACATACGCTAAGAAAACCTATTACATTTAACTAAGAAGACATTATTTTCTCTTGTTTACACGGCACTGTACAGACTTATTTGCTTAAGAGGCAAAAATCTATAAGCCTTAATCATTTAGTAGAAAGGAGGTTGTATGCCAGTGAAGCTTAATGTTAATCCTCTCCCAAAATCTACTCCTAATCACCAGTTTCTGTACACGAATTAAACGTGATTGAGTTTATTCTTAAGCAATACTTATTAGGAAAACATGAATGACATTCATGTTTTCCTAACAAGTAACATGTTTTTGAAGGTATTGAAATAGTTTTGGATATCTTCTAAGAAAAAATATATTTCTGCTGAGTTTTGTCGTATTTATTGTGAAATAGACTTATGTATGTGTGCTTTTAATGGTTCATGGTCATCTTAGTGTTACGCCAGTTGATCCAACACTCACTATGAAATTCGAAGACGGGTGGGTTCGTATTCGTGTTTGTGTCGAATTACTAGGTGAGTTGGTCTGCCGGCTTAGCCAAAACTCAAACGTACCTATCGTTTCCATCACCTTTCTCCGATTTCAAACGCAAACGCGTTTGCAATCGAATCGTTTGCGTTAGTGTCACACGCACATTCTGCGACACAACATGGTTATTAGTACTTGCCTTGCGTTGTTTGAAGCGTCAAGCGCGTCAAATATCAAGGTAATGTAAATATTTATGCTAGTGAAACAAACGTTCGAACCAGAAGATTTGTTTATTCGTTTTAAGTTTTATATAATCATATATAATCTTAAACATTTAGAGTTTTTTAAAGCTGAAATAATATTTATTACTTAAGAACTTTGACTCTCTAAGGAATTTGAAACATAAACAATGACGTGAATCGCGATAATCAACTTACTTGGCGAACACTTAAGTGGCCCCTTGCTGTATTAAATGGGCCCTTAGCGTCTGAAATAGCTAAACAATGTTTTGAGCATAGTGATTTAGCGAGGCCCTAACAAGGAGCTCTAGGCCAAGTACAGGCTGACCGTCTGTGGGATTCTTTTTTGCGTTTTCTGCAGGGTTCTATCATTCGATTGTTATCCGTGCGCAATCAACGCTAATAGCGTTAGTTTTGGCCGAAATTGGCAACTTGGCTACCATTTTGCGGTTGACATCGCAGAAACGATGAGTTTATTCGATCGATGCGAATGCTTTTTATGCGTTGTGTATTTGGCTACGACTTTTCTATTTGTTTGATTATATCACGTGACTTTGCGTTCACTCCATACATTTTTTTTGCGTTAGCGTTTGCAGAAAGATGTCTTGGCTAAGCCTGCTGATTTGATGTGTAATAGCTGACTTTCAATTAGTTGCAATACTAACATCTCTACAGAGCGACTGCCGTCTGGCCTTGATACCCAAAGGGTAAATATCTTATTTGGATAAGACCAGGGTAAGAGCATGCATGAGAAACTTGATGGAAGTGAATGAAGCAAGAGAGGTATGTCAGGATCGTTGCAAATGGCGTTCCGTAATCTTTACCTATCCCTCCGGGAAACAGGCGTAAGTCTATGTATGTATGAATGTATGTACAATGTGAAAAGGTGCAACTGATCGCAAAGATTTAAAAAAATCTTCATGACATCCGGGATGAAACGAGTATAATTATTATGCCTTAAAGACGCGAGGCAAGCAATATAATTAGGTAATCAAAATGGGTCAGGTCTGCCTATTTTGCTATCACTACAAAAGATCACGTACTTGTAAAAATGTATTGCATTCACATTTCTATAGACATTTTCCTACAAAACAATAAAATGCTTTTTGATTATTTAGTATTGTCTGCTCTATGTAACGTATAAAAAAATATTATATACACTAATATTATAAAGAGGAAATTTTTTTATTTTTGTTTGTTTGTTGGTAATGTATAAACTCAAAAGCTACTGGACCAATTTTAAAAATTCTTTCACCATTAGAAAGCTACTTTTTTTTTTACATGCATGAACATGTAGCTACTCTGTGACATTGCATATATTTTGCAGAAACCTTAAATTCTTTTCCAGTTTTCTTTGGTTTCCTCACTAGGCAAGCCTGTATCGAGGAAATCCAGGAAATAATTATCAAGAGGAATCGTAGATAAATTTTGGTTACATATCTAAAATGACAGAAATATAAAAAAATAAGACATATTAAAACTTAGTAACAAGTAAAAAACATAAACCTTAAGTAAAATGTTGAACATAATATACATATAATGACATAACACGCAATTAACTATTTATTTTTAAAGCATCTTCTGTGGTATCGTAATCTATACTTTTTAGCCAAGTGATAATGATATTCTTAGCTTCAGCTAGTGTTTTAGTCCTAATGTCACAGTGCCTGGCGACTACATTGTATACATGCACACACACAAACTGGCCAAAACGCTGAGCAAATCTAGTGTTGACAAGTGGACTGGGGAGTCGGTAAACTCTTTTTTGAATGAGTGACTCATGATCACTTGATGAGACAGATGACTTATGCATTGATAGAGATGTCCGAAGTATAAATAGTTGACGCACACTGAGCACCCCAGCCTCCCTATAAACTTGTGTGGTAGGGTATCTGAAAGGTTTTTTCAGCATGACCTTTAAAACAGATCTCTGTGCTCTCTGCGAGTAACATAGGCTATATTTATTTTTAAATAGGGGTTCGTAAGATATTTGGGTTTTTCGGGTACGTGAAGTAGATCCCTCAGGACGCGGGTGAAACAACGGGAAACGGCTAGTGATTATATAACAATACAGATAACTGTTAACCGATTTCACGCTTACATATATCACATAATATATAAATCGGCAATTACTATGATATCTCTGAACTTTATTTCGAATAAGACCTCCAATTTCGTTAGAACTAGTACAACGTTTACCCATTATTGTTCTCATTGCCTACAAGAGCAAAATTTTCGCCAAAATACTAGTTACAAAGCACCGCTATAGAATGTATAACATTTTAAGTTTCATTATATTCGTACAAGGTCAAGGCCAATTACGACATAGATGTAACATAATATTACAATTAAGGAATATTACTTCAATTAACTGAAACGGTGAAAATTAAATTCTTGTGTACCTTAAGTGTGTATGTTTTATTGAGCTTTGAAATGTGTTTATTGTGTTTTTAGACCACGTTACGCGTAACGGAAAGTAATTATGTGAAAGTCTGCCTATTAGAGATATTAATGCTACGTGCTCGGCAGTCTCTTAATGATTAATACTGGTAAAATATCGTTTCCCAAGCTTTATAAAAAATAATACAGAAAGACACGAGTTTTGAGTCTGTCTGGTGGATCTACAATTTATCGTCAGTCTTGATAATAAATTGGAGATCTACCAGAGTCTACACTTGGGGCTTAGGTTCCACCCGTACGTAGGGAAAATTGTTTTGTGGAGAAAGCATGAATAGTTCATGCTTTATCCACCACCACATCCCATCCCTGCAGTCTAATCTCACCAATTAATTCGCTTACAGAAAACTCAAAAACTTTAGAAACTAAATTGATGGGAACTTTGCGCTGTCAAACAAGCTACATTACCATCAAGCCAGCAAACATAAAATAATAACTTATGTCTTCCTCGTCTCTCATTCGAGTTGTTCTCACCGTCGTAAAGCAAATAATAATAACATACAAAGTACCTTGTGTTGTGTTATTGACATTTTATGTGGCAAGTTTTGACAATCCAACGAGAATAGAATTGTTTGTTTTCCTTTCCTTCATGTTGGCAAGATACGTTAGTTAGAATAATTAGTTTGTGGCAATTTCAAAACAACGTTTCTTTTTTGTTCCGGCGTACGGAGATGGGCTTACGTTTGGGTAACGCTTTACTTATAGCGATGTCTCGGTTTGATTCCTAGGCAAAGCAAGATATCATTGGGTACATGGTGCATAACTATTTCTGTTCTAAAATAAGTATTTACCAAGCTAAATTATTATAACATTTGACCATACCTTCTTTGATACATTCAATACTATCTAAACTAGAGTTACCTTTGTTTTGTGATAGCAATAAAACTGCAAATTTGGCAATTTTATATTGCCTTTTTAACTATCTGTGGCGTGCGTTCTTACAATTAAAATAACTTACTTAGTACATAAAATATATTTTCTGTAGAACTATTTTTTACTTTAAAACCTCTGTGTACCCTAACCTGTTGCTAACAAAAAACGAAACAACCTAAACGACGAAATAATTAAACAAGACTACTTTAAAATATTCGGGCAAAAATTAAAAGGCAGAATTTTGTCGGCAAAGTGAAGCTTGTTAAAAAGATCCAATTAAATCGATCTGACGCTTAAATTGTCGCTTGCTCCCATCGGCACCTGACCAACACTATCGTCATTATTAGTGTGTTCGACGCTTTAATAATATATTAAGGGTACTTTGGTGGCAGACGTTAATTAAAGAGGAGGATCGTTTTAAGACCGCTTTCTATGTACCCACTCGTGGCACGTTTCATTTTAAAAGAATGGCGTTTAGTCTAACAAACGCACCCGCAACTCAGCAACGTTTAGTCGATACTCTGTTTTACGGTCCTGAATTTGAAAACAAGGTCTTCTGTTTTATCGACGACATTGTATGTATATCGTCAACGTTTGAAGAATATATTACGCTTTTATTACGTATTTTCGAAAAATTTAAAATGGCAAATCTCACTATAAACTTAGATAAGTGTAATTTCTTTCGGGATAAAATAAAATATTTAGGTTACATTGTCATTGGGTAAACAAGGTAGATGATACAGTGAATTTAGGGATGTGTACAGGCGAGCAGACAAGAGAAACTTGATGGGAGTGAATGAAACAGGATGTTGCAATCGTTGTTTCCCGAAAGGGTAGGAAGACACTACGGAACGTAATTTGCAACGATCCTGTGAAAATGACATTATTAAACTTTTGTCTAAATATGAAATATTTTCAACAAGTTAAAAAGTCCACTGCACATAATTAAAAATCCCTGAAGTAAAAATTTACAAGCAACTTTTAACGACATTCACGCAACGCTGTCTCGTAAGTAGATATATAAATAGCAACAGAGCACACTTAGTCTTACTGTTTTAACACAAAGGTCAAGTTATTTCTTAACGTCGCTAGTGGCCTCATTCTTGTGAATTCGGTCCCTTAGGCTGCATGACCAAAGAAGATGAGCGAGATAGCATACAGTGAGTGAACGGAATGACACTAATGTTATCTCTTTTTGTCTCGCCCAGCGCTAGTTGGTTTAAGTGGATGTTCTGCTGCTAAAGTCTTAGCTAAGATCCTGCTAAACCGCATGTCGCCTTAAATAGAAAAAACACTACGCGAAGAACAGGCAGGTTTTCGACCAGGGCGCTCTTGTACCGACCATATCAATACTTTGCGCATCCTTATAGAACAGTGTGTTGAATGGCAATCTGAAGTGTATTTAAGCTTCGTCGACTTTGAGAAGGCCTTCGACACCGTGAACTGGGGCGCACTGTGGAAGTGTCTGTTAAACAGGGGCGTTCCTTCCAGGGTGGTTAATATAATTAGATCTTTATATCAGCAGAGTACCTGTAGAGTGGTTCACGAACAGGCGCTAAGTGACCCAATAAAAAATCTCAGCCGGTGTGAAACAGAGCTGTCTCCTGTCACCACTTCTGTTTGTCATCTTGATCGACGATATAATGAGGGAAGTCACACAGACACCAAACGGCCTTCAGTTGGGAAATGGTACACTTGAGGACTTGGATTATGCTGACGACATAGTGTTGATCTCGCCGTCACTACCTCAACTCCAAAGCAAGCTTGAAGAATTGAAGAAGGCTGCTTTAAAGCGTGGGCTTCGAGTCAACACTCGTAAAACGGTTGATATGCGGATACTCCCTAGTGACAACACGACCCCATTGAAGTTGGACGACCAGCCTTTGACCACTGTCACCAATTTCACTTGCCTCGGAAGCATCATGACCAACACAGGAGGCTCTGATGAGGACATTGAAGCTCGTATTAAAAAAGCCAAAGCAGCATATGCCCAACTTAGACCAGTGTGGCAATCCAATGTTCTCACCAGGCGCATTAAACTCTCCCTTTTCGAGTCCATCGTAAAGTCGGTGCTTCTCTATGGCTGTGGAACCTGGAGAGTTACGAAAGGCTTAACGAGTAAGCTACAGGTCTTCGTGAACAAGTCACTTCGATCCATCCTTCGTATCTTCTGGCCTAAAACCATCTCGAATAAAGAGTTGTGGTCTATATGCCAACTCCAATTTTGCAAGAAATTGCCCAGCGAAAATGGAAGTGGATTGGCCATACTCTCCGTAGAGAAAATGGTAATGCTGCTGAAATCGCCTTTGTGTGGCAACCGGAGGGTAGGCGAAGACTCGGACGGCCAGTACACACGTGGAGGAGATCGGTGGAAAAGGAGCTCAAGAAGGAAGAACTAAAATGGGAAGACGCTCGAAGAATCTCGCGGGACCGGCCGGCTTGGAGAAAACTTGTTGGGGCCCTCTGCACCAGCGGGGTGCCTTAGGACCACAACAACAACAACAACTTTTCTTTCTTACTCAGTATTAAACATTTACATATGTTTCCTTCGCCTGCTATCTAAAAAACACCCTCTCTATACCTACCCACTCACATACAATATTGATATTTAAGCTGAAGTACGTAACATAAAAAGTCACTTCTTACCTAAGTACAGTCGGCAACTCAGTGACGTATTCATGTCACACGATTCGTATGTTCAAAGAGGTTCTGTTGTGTTGTGTCATGTGTGTAATGCTTAAAACGCAGGCCACACCCTTTCAGAATTGGCCGGCATCATTTCGCCTCGTTTTATTTCATACATCGATTCACACTGCAAATTTCAAAGCCCAGCTTTAGTGACTTAACTATGTGAACGAAATTTCTCGTTTCTCGCTAGCTTAGCTCGGCTACCCACTTGTCCGCTCTCAGTGCTGCCAAAGTAAATTTCGCTTAAGCGTTTTATTGCATTCGTGATGAGTGAACTGGCAAGTGACGCGCTACAGTTGAAATTCAGAGTTATTTGGTTTATTACTAATCATAGAGTAACGCTTATATTCTCGCCTACTTACCTTAAAACAAATATTATGACATGCAAGACTGAATAGGTCGTAATCTCCGCAGCCCGAAGAGATAGCGATATTCTATGGTTTAGACTAGGGTCAATTTAATTGGTACTGACGCCCTATAACGACTGAAAAAGATCTTCATGACAGCCGGAACCGATGGTTTAACGTGCTCTCCGAGGCATGAAGCAAGCGATAATTAACAATTTAATACATAGGCTGCACTAAAAGTATCGGGAATAGAATATTTGTACTGTTCCCGTCATATTAAAATCTTTTTAATTGAAAACTCCTTGGTTTTAAAAATCGAATACCATTTATTTATTTTAAAAAAAGATTCTCGGTCTTGTCACAAGGTTTTGTAAAACTTGTTTAGTCGTTGAGAAAATGGAATTGCCTCGAGAAAATTCAAGAGCGATGATTTATTATGACTTTCGAAGTAGTTTAACACAAAAACAGTGTGTTGACCGGAAGATTATTGCATTTGGTGATGAAGCCCCATCCAACACCACAATTTATCGCTGGTTTGCTAAATTTCAATGTGGACGTGTCAAGCTCAGTGATGATCCCCGTCAAGGTCGTCCAAAAACTGCAGTCACCCAAGAAAACGTTGATGCTATGCATAAGCTGATTGAGGATGATCGACATGTGACATACCGCGAAATTCAGGCAACTTTAGACATTGGCATGAGTCAAATACAAATAATCTTGCATGAACAATTAGGTGTAAAAAAGTTGTTTTCCCGATGGATACCGCATTCGCTCTGTGAAGAGCAAAAAGCGGTTCGCGTTACTTGGTGCGTCAGAACTCTCGAAAGATTCCACACAGGATCCTCAAATGCTGTATACAACATCGCGATCAGGTGACGAATCCTGGATATACGCGTACGAACTCGAAACAAAAAACCAGTCACGAGTTTGGGTGTTTTTTTTTGTTGAAGCCATCAAAAATTTTTCGTTCACGGAGTGTTGCAAAAAAATGGTGGCCATGTTTGTCTCCAAAACCGGCCATGTTACGACTATTCCACTTGCCTTGCCTTGCCTTGCCTATGAAGAGTAATTCAAACATTTTGACGAATCACAAAATACGAATGTGTATGTAATACGAACCTTTATCCGTCATGACGTATCGTGATTTTTTACGGAACGGATCCCGTATAAATTAGTCCTAACGCAGGCTTATGAATCCATACTTATATGAATCAGTTTGTATGTATGATGTAACTTTTACAGTTATCTTGTTTTAACCGACGATAACATGTGGTATAAAAGTTGTTATGATTGGCGCCGCCGGGAGTTTAGTCCTAACGCAGGCTTATGAATCCATACTTATATGAATCAGTTTGTATGTACGATGTAACGTTTACAGTTATGTTGTATTAACCGACGATAACATGTGGTATAAAAGTTGTTATGATTGGCGCCGCCGGGCGTTTTATGTACATATTTGAAAGATCTCTATTCTAACTTTTTGATGCTCTATTAAACAAAATAAACAACGCAATATGCTTGTACAAGTAAGTATAATAATGATTTCTTTGTACTTAAAAATAACCTTGCTATCTGACTAACTAATTTTTTTTTACTTATTACATTAATTTGGCAAATATTTGTCCTTCATTCGCTAACAGATTTATGCGCAATTTTCTGCTTTCGATACACGTGTAGCCAGAAATCTTCCACAATATTTCATTTATTTGTATCAAGTAAAGCTTTCACGACGTCCACACATACCCCACGTTGTATCAATAGCTTAGAAAAAAGTCTCGAAAATATGCTTGTGAAAAATGCAGCTATTCATTCCGATACCAGGATCCTAAGGTTATCGGTACTTTGACTCGAAAAACATTGGAAGATCGCCAGCCCTTTGTAAGTTGAAGCTATCTTTGCAACAAAGCTATATTTATTCATTCGAGTATCGGCTAAAGAATTGAGATATACGAGAGCATAAGTTAGCGATATTGTTCTGGTGGTGTCCACTATTTATGCCTTTGGCTACCACTTAGAGTGCGTTGCAAAGAGTTGCGTTTATATTTGTGTTTGTTTGTGAAGTGGATATATATAGAAAGAGTACAAAGACTTTATGCCTCGGGCATTTTCTTCCAGTCAACGTACGAGTTGTGCAGAGAAAACAATAATTAAGGAAAACATTTACGTTGTTTTGAAAAATATCTAATATCACCTATTTAATCCGCAAGTAAATAAAATAATTTAACACAAATATGAATAAATATTTATTATTATTCATTCAATTCAATCAATATATATTTATTCATATTAAGATTCAATTTAATGGCATACCTATACCTGTAAGTGATTACGTAAAGGACTTGGGAGTTCATATTGACAAGACCTTGTCCTGGGGTCCGGGTAATTAGGTAAGTTAGTCGAAAAATATTTTCTGCGGCTGGGACTTTGCGCAGACTACGAAACTTTCTACCTATTACCACTAAGATTGCGCTTGCAAATTCTCTCCTCTTACCTATCCTTGACTATGGTCATGTCAGCTATCTAGATCTCACTGATGAGCAACATGATAAGCTTGAGCGTCTTCAGAACTTATGTATAAGATACATATTTGGTTTGCGCAAATATGATCAAGTTTACAATTTCCGCAATTTGCTCAAGTGGCTCCCAATTCGCCTTCGACGGAATACTCACATACTTTCTTTACTCTATAATATTCTCTTCAACCCTTCTACTCCCTCATATTTAAAAGAACGCTTTGAATTCCTTACGGACACACATTCTAGATCTCTGAGGTCATCGGTGAATTTGAAACTGGCTATCCCAATGCATTCGAGCAGATTTTACGATCTTTCGTTCACAGTTCAAGCTGCACGCTTGTGGAATGCACTGGCGCTATCCATCAAACAAGCTCAAACTATTACATCATTTAAAAATTTGCTAAAAGACTACTTCTTATCTCTTTAACCTTGATATTCTAGTAAGACTGTCTTATTTTATTTCCTTCCTTTTCATTCATTTAAGTATTCATATTATTAGTATATATTATTAGTATTTATGTATTTTAGAATTATTATTACGTATATAGTTATTTATTTAGAGTATATAAGTACTTGGTGACTATATGTATGTATTTTTGTACGCTAGTTTATACATACATACATACATAACGTCACGCCTTTTATCCCCGAACGGGTAGGCAGAGGTGTATTTCTACACCCACTTTTCGCCAGATATACTTTAGTCCCACGTAATAAGGGGCGAGCCTATTGCCGTACCGGGCACATTTCCAGACTCCGTCCGGCTACTGAGAATTTCGTGACAGAAAAACCCAATAACACAGCCCGACCCAGGAATCGAACCCGGGACCTCCCGATCCCATGCGCACATTTATGTCGCGAGACCAACGAGGCAGTCGTATAGGGTTTGATGTCGAGTTTTCCGTCTCTACGCAAAGATGGTATTTGCATCGTGTTATCCCTTAGTCGCCTCTTACGACACCCACGGGAAGATAGAGGGTGGTGACACTTGTATTCTATGCCGTCAACCACACGGCTTTATGTATGTGTAGCTAGTTTATGTATGTGTATATTATATTATATTTGCTATCTGTTTATTATTGTATCTAAATCATCTACAACGCCAAACTACCCTTCTTTCTTTCTGGCTCCGTGCTTTTCTTGTCCATCCTAAGGTTGCCTGTAAGACATTGCTAAATAGCGATAAGGCCGCCATTTGTTACACTTCTTTAAATTTCTCCATTTATGTTTGTAATCTTAAAATTATTTTGGTGTACAATAAAGATGATTTACTTTTATTATTATTATTATTTTAACCTCATTATAAAAGCTAAAAATATTGTACATAAATATTGAATAATCTACAAGTTATCTTGCTGTTTACTGCGGCTACATTCCAAGGATCCATTTTTAATTATCTCCCTTTTAGGTATAAGTGTGTTGTATATTACCTATGTAATATATGACAATATAAGTTAATATATATGATCTTTAAATACTTGTGATCCTATTAACATTACGGATGAAACAGGTAGAAAGCCAACAACCAAAAACCGTCTCATTTTCGTTTAACCTTTCAAGCCCAATAATAATGTGGCAAATACTTTGATTAAACGAGCCGTATACATACGCCAAGAAAACCTATTACATTTACCTAAGAAGACATTATTCTGTCTTGTTTACACGGCACTGTACGGACTTATTTGCTAACGAGGCATAAATCTATAAGCCTTAATCATTTAGTAGAAAGGAGGTTGTATGCCAGTGAAGCTTAATGTTAATCCTCTCCCAAAATCGACTCCTAATCACCAATTTCTGTATGTACACGAATAAAACGTGATTGAGTTTATTCTTAAGCAATACTTATTAGGAAAACATGAATGACATTCATGTTTTCCTAACAAGTAACATGTTTTTGAAGGTATTGAAATAGTTTTGGATATCTTCTAAGAAAAAAATATATTTCTGCTTAGTTTTGTCGTATTTATTGTGAAATAGACTTATGTAAGTGTGCTTTTAATGGTTCATGGTCATCTTAGTGTTACGCCAGTTGTTCCAACACTCACTATGAAATTCGAAGACGGGTGGTTTCGTGTTCGTGTTTGTGTCGAATTACTAGGTGAGTCGGTCTGACTTGATGTGTAATAGCTGACTTTCAATTAGTTGCAATACTAGCTTCTCTAGAGCAACTGCCGTCTGGCCTTGTTACCCAAAGGGTAAATATCTTATTTGGATAAGACCGGGGTAAAAGCATGCATGAGAAACTTGATGGAAGTGAATGAAGCAAGAGAGGTACCTATGTCAGGATCGTTGCAAATGGCGTTCCGTAATCTTTACCTACCCCTCCGGGAAACAGGCGTGAGTCTATGTATGTATGTATGTACAATGTGAAAAGGTGCACCTGATCGCAAAGATTTAAAAAAATCTTCATGACATCCGGGATGAAACGAGTATAATTAATACTCTAATTAAAGCCTTAAAGACGCGAGGCAAGCAATATAAGTAGGTAATCAATATGGGTCAGGTCTGCCTATTTTGCTATCACTACAAAAGATCACGTACTTATAAAAATGTATTGCATTCACATTTCTATAGACATTTTCCTACAAAACAATAAAATGCTTTTTGATTATTTAGTATTGTCTGCTCTATGTAACGTATAAAAAAATATAATATACACTAATATTATAAAGAGGAAAAAAAAATATTTTTGTTTGTTTGTTTGTAATGGATAAACTTAAAAAGTACTGGACCAATTTAAAAAAAATCTTTCACCATTAGAAAGCTACATTATTTTTATTTTACATGCATGAACATGTACCAACTCTGTGACATTGCATATATTTTGCAGAAAGCTTTAATTCTTTTCCAGTTTTCTTTGGTTTCCTCACTAGGCAAGCCTGTATTGAGGAAACCCAGGAAATAATTATCAAGAGGAACCGTAGATACATTTTGGTTACATATCTAAAATGACAGAAATATAAAAAAAAATAAGACATATTAAAACTTAGTAACAAGTAAAAACATAAACCTTAAAAACCGTAAAATGTTGAACATAATATACATATAATGACATAGCATGCAATTCATCATCCTCCTAGAGTTATCCCAGTTTCAACCCGGGGTCCGCTTACTAGTCTAACCGGATTTGGCTGAATATTAGCTTTTTCACGGAGCAACTGCCTGTGTGACCTCCGTAACCCGAGGGGATAGCGATATTCTGACGCCCTGTAACGATTATCAAAGATCTTTATGACAGCCGGGACCAACGGCTTAACGTGCTCTCCGAGGCACGGGACAAGCGATAATTAATAATTCAATAAGCACATAACTCCGAAAAGTCATTGGTGCGCGCCGTGGATTCGATCCCGATACCCTCTGCATGGCAGTCCGTTGGTATCTAGACTAGGCTATCGCTGCCTTTCCCGCAATATATACATAACATGCAATTAACTATTTATTTTTAAAGCATCTTCTGTGGTATCGTAATCTATACTTTTTAGCCAAGTGATAATGATATTCTTAGCTTCAGCTAGTGTTTTAGTCCTAATGTCACAGTGCCTGGCGACTACATTGTATACATGCACACACACAAACTAGCCAAAACGCTGAGCAAATCTAGTGTTGACAAGTGGACTGGGGAGTCGGTAAACTCTTTTTTTAACGAGTGACTCATGATCACTTGATGAGACAGATGACTTATGCATTGATAGAGATGTCCGAAGTATAAATAGTTGACGCACACTGAGCACCCCAGCCTCCCTATAAACTTGTGTGGTAGGGTACCTGAAATGTTTTTTCAGCATGACCTTTAAAACAGATCTAAAGAAAAGAAAAGAAAAGAAAAACCAATTTATTCTGTTTAAGTTTTTGACAGAAATATAAAATATAAAAACTAACATCCTATTAACATAAACAGAATCGGTTCCCAACTCAGCATATTGCCGTCTTGAGACACAAGATGGCGCTGGTATTCTGTTGGGACCGTTGTATTAATAAATAAATAATAAATAAAATAAATATGTATATTACGGACACAAACATAAAAAATACATGCTGCACAAGTGAGTTAAATCTTAAAACTAAATACATGACTGGACAATCTGTAAGCCTCCACCATGGTCACCTGTCTCTGGTTTGGGCGTGCACGGCACGTCCATGTCTCTTTTTTATCTGTGCACGCGCTGATCGCGCGGAGTTTAAAAGATCTCTGTGCTCTCTGCGAGTAACATAGGCTATATTTAATTTTTTTTAAATAGGGGTCCGTAAGATATTTGGGTTTTTCGGGTACGCGAAGTAGATCCCTCAGGACGCGGGTGAAACCGTCGGAAACGGCTAGTGATTATATAACAATACAGATAACTGTTAACCGATTTCACGCTTAGATATATCACATATAAATCGGCAATTACTACGATATCTCTGAACATTATTTCGATTAAGACCTCAAATTTCGTTAGAACTAGTACAACGTTTACCCATTATTGTTCTCATTGCCTACAAGAGCAAAATTTCCGCCAAAATACTAGTTACAAAGCACCGCTATAGAATGTATAACATTTTGGGTTTGGGTTTCATTATATTCGTACAAGGTCAAGGCCAACTACGATATAGATGTAACATAATATTACAATTAAGGAATATTATTTCAATTTACTGAAACGGTGAAAATTAAATTCTTGTGTACCTTAAGTGTGTATGTTTTATTGAGCTTTGAAATGTGTTTATTGTGTTTTTAGACCACGTTACGAGTAACGGAAAGTAATTATGTAAAAGTCTGCCTATTAGACATATTAATGCTACGTGCTCGGCAGTCTCTTAATGATTAATACTGGTAAAATATCGTTTCCCAAGCTTTATAAAAAAATAATACAGGAAGACACGACTTTTGAGTCTGTCTGGGGGATCTACAATTTATCGGCAGTCTTGATAATAAATTGTAGATCTACCAGAGTCTACACTTGGTGTTTAGGTTCCACCCGTACGTAGGGAAAATTGTTTGTGGATAAGGCATGAATGGTTCATGCTTTATCCACCACCACATCCCATCCCTGCAGTCTAATCTCACCAATTAATTCGCTTACAGAAAACTCAAAAACTTTAGAAACGAAATTGATGGGAACTTTACGCTGTCAAACAAGTTACATCACCCTCAAGCCAGCACACATAAAATAATAACTTATGTCTTCCTCGTCTCTCATTCGAGTTGTTATCACCGTCATAAAGCCTCTAGCAAATAATAATAACATACAAAGTACCCTCTGTTGTGTTATTGACATTTTATGTGGCAAAGAAAACAAACAATTATATTGTTCCGGCGTACGGAGTTGGGCTTACGTTTGGGTAACGCTTTACTTATAGCGATGTCTCGTTTTGATTCCTAGGCAAAGCAAGATATCATTGGGTACATGGTGCATAACTATTTCTGTTCTAAAATAAGTATTTACCAAGCTAAATTATTATAACATTTGACCATACCTTCTTTGATACATTCAATACTATCTAAACTAGAGTTACCTTTGTTTTGTGATAGCAATAAAACTGCAAATTTGGAAATTTTATATTGCCTTTTTAACTATCTGTGGCGTGCGTTCTTACAATTAAAATAACTTACTTAGTACATAAAATATATTTTCTGTAGAACTATTTTTGACATTAAAGCCTCTGTGTACCCTAACCTGTTGCTAACAAAAAACGAAACAACCTAAACGACGAAATAATTTTTTTTTTTTTTTTTTTTATTGCTGCTAGTGGCAGACGAGCGAACGGCCCATCTGATGGTAAACGGTAACCGCTGCTCATGGACTTCGCTAATGTCAGGGTATACACAGCAAAGCCGCTGCCTACCGTGAAAGTAATGCTCTCTTTAAACCTCGTTTGAAGAAGGACAAGTCATAGTGCTCGGGAAACACCGCAGCAGGTAGTTCATTCCAGAGCCTACACGTACGTGGTAGAAAAGATCGCTGGAAGCGCACCGTACTAGATGAGAACGCTTCCAGGTAGTACGGGTGAACTCTACTGCGTCGGCGAGTGGTACGTTGGTAGAAGGGTGACCCTGGTACCAAATTAAACAATTCTTCGGAGCACTCCCCGTGAAAGAGTCGGTAAAATACGCAGAGAGAACCAAAGTCTCTCCGCTGCTCCAGCGACTCTAGTCTAGCCGTGAGATCGGGATCATCGACGATTCGAACAGCTCGTCTCTGTAGGGAGTCAAGTGGATCAAGCTGATATTTTGGCGCTCCAGCCCAGAGATGTGAGCAGTACTCCACATGTGGCCGGACTTGCGATTTATAAAGCATAAGCCGTTGGCTTGGCGTGAAGTACCACTTAGCCCGGTTCAGCACTCCCAGCTTCTTGCTTGCCAATTTGGCTTTATCCTCCAAATGACTCCCAAATTGGACTTTGTTCGATATTTCGACGCCGAGGATCCCAATATTCTCGGCAATATGCAGGGGTACTCCTTGAAACCGAGGCGCTATAACGAAAGGGTCCTTCTTCGCAGTGAACGCGCATACTTGTGTCTTAGTGGGGTTAAATTGAACAAGGTTCTTTTCACCCCATTTGGAGGCGCGCCCTAGAGAGTCCTCGACTTCAGACACAAGTTGCAATCGTCTTTCCTGTACCTGGCTCCGAGGGACATTCTGGTGGCTGGTGTACCGCGCATCACCCGTACTGTCATCTGCATAGCAATGCATGTTCTCAATTGACAACAAGTCATTGATATGCAAGATGAACAGCGTTGGGGAGAGCACCGAGCCTTGTGGGACGCCAGCGTTGATCGACTTCATTTCGGAGCAGCTGCCGTCTGCGACGACTTTAATGCTCCGATCAGCCAGAAAGCTGGCAATCCATTTGCAGAGTCCCTCGGGGATTCCATAAGATGGTAACTTCGATAGAAGTGCCCTGTGCCAGACCCGGTCAAACGCCTTGGCAATGTCAAGGCTAACGGCTAGAGCTTCGCCCCCACTCTCCAAGGCTTCTGCCCAGCGGTGTGTAAGGTACACTAGAAGGTCGCCAGCCGAACGACCATGCCGGAAACCGTACTGGCGGTCGCTGATCAGCTGGCGATCCTCTAGGTACTGGAGGATAGATAGATAGATAGATAGATAATTCTTTATTGTACACCACAAGTCACATTACAGAGTTAAAAGAGAACAAGAAGAAGTTTACAAATATAATGCACAATGGGCGGCCTTATCGCTAAAAGCGATTTCTTCCAGGCAACCTTTGGATGGAAAGAAATAAATAAGGGAAACAGAATTATAAAATGGTGTAGTAATAAAGTTCCTTGCTAAGTAAAGGTAAACATACATATATTACGTAAATACAGAAACATATAATATACATACATGCATTCATACATACATACATACATACATACATACATACATATATATACATACATACATACATACAAACATACATACATAAATACATACGCACATAACACATTATAGATATTATAGTCACAATACCCTTTTGACACTGACTAGCTACTCGATAGGAAATGCTGTTTTAATGCCTTTTTAAATATGCCTATCGACTTTGCTTGCCTAATTTCAAGAGGCAACGCATTCCACAAGCGCACTGCCTGGACAGCAAAGGATTTACTATAATAATTTGTTGAATGCGTTGGCATTTGCAGCCTCAGATTCTCTGACGACCTTAGAAACCTTGCATGTGTGTCATGGAGGAACTTAAAACGTTCTTTGAGATACAAGGGAGTGTTAGGATCGAATAAAACATTATACAATAATGTAAGAATATGAGTATTCCTGCGAAAACGAATAGGGAGCCACTTGAGTTTGTTACGAAATTCTGATACATGATCATATTTGCGAAGACCAAATATGAATCTGATACAAAAGTTTTGGAGACGCTCAAGTTTGTCAAGTTGCTGTTCAGTGAGATCAAGATAGCTGACATCGGCATAATCGAGTACTGGAAGGAGTAAAGATTGAGCAAGCGCAATTTTAGTGGTTGTTGGAAGAAAATTCCGAAGCCTACGTAACGACCCCGCTGACGCAAACAACTTACGACTGGTCTCCTGAATTTGATGTCCCCAAGTTAAAGTGCTATCCAGATAAATGCCCAGATTCTTTACATGGTCGGTACATTTTAGAATATTGCCGTCGAATTTAATCTCAGGCAACATTAACCAATTGACCTTCGAGATCATCCTGGGACTGCCGATGAGAACAATCTGCGTTTTTAAAGGATTAACCTTGAGGCCATACTTTTTGCTCCAATCACAAATTTGCTTTAAGTCAGTATTTATTGAAGCAAACGCATCTGCTACTGATTCTAGAGGTGCCTGGGCGTAAATTTGTAAATCATCTGCGTAAAGGTGGTAGGACGAAATTAACTTATGGGATATTGAATTTATAAAAATTGCGAAAAGTAACGGAGATAGAACGCCACCCTGCGGTACGCCGGCAGTTGTATTACACCATGAAGAGTACGTTTCCTCAACGCGTATACGTTGTCGGCGACCGAACAGATAACTATGAAACCAGTCAATCACCGTTGGAGATATGTTAATAGAGCGGAGTATGCCAAGCAGGATGTGGAAATCCACGGTATTGAAAGCGTTGCTAAAGTCGAGTAAGGAAAGTAGCGTGAGCTTTCCACTATCCATACCCAGTCGTATCTCATCAGTGATATGTACCAATGCCGTGGTAGTACTATGTCCAGGACGAAAGCCGGATTGGTAGGGATTTAGAAGAGCGTTTTTAGAAAGGAATGTGCATAGTTGTTGGAGGAGTTTGTTGTTGATGACTCGCTCCATTACCTTGGAGAGTAAGGACGTTACCGCTATTGGCCTGTAGTTTGACGGGTCCGATCTGTCACCCTTTTTAGGAATAGGGTGAACATGGGCTATCTTCCACGAAGATGGAACCCTGTAAGCATTATAGGAAAGACGATATAAGCGCGTTAATACGGGGGTCAACTCAGGGGCGCACGTCTTCAGCACCACTGCTGGGATGCCGTCAGGCCCACTCGACTTGTGGACGTCCAGAAGTTTGAGCTGCCGCCTGACCGCACGTTGTGTAATGCGGATTTCAGGCAGGGAGCTCCCACACCAGGGGATGGACGGTGGTGTGGCTCCCTTGTCATCCAAGGTCGAGTTCGAGGCAAATAGTTGGACCAAGACGTCAGCCTTGTCTTTTGCGCTATGGGCCAGACTGTCATCAAATTTACGCAGTGGCGGGAGACTGATCTGGCAGAAGTTGCCTTGCGCAGCTTTGGCGAGCGACCAGAAAGCACGACTCCCTGAGGGATATCTTCCAAGCCGCTCACCAATTCTGGCAACGTGTTCTGCCTTGGCCTCAGCAATAGCCTTCTTGCTGGATCTAGAAGCGGCGTTGAATAAGCGTTTCTTCTCCTCGACCCAAGGATAATTAAACAATACTACTTTAAAATATTCGGGCCAAATTAGAAGGCAGAATTTTGTCGGCAAAGTGAAGCTTGTTAAAAAGATCCAATTAAATCGATCTGACGCTTAAATTGTCGCTTGCTCCCATCGGGACCTGACCAACAATATCGTCATTATTAGTGTTCATTTTGGGCAGCTTTACTTAAACGGTGTTCGACGCTTTAATAATATATTAAGGGTACATTGGTGCTAAATTTTAAAAAAATGGTGCTGGGTAAACAAGGTAGATGATATAGTGAATTAAGGGATGTGTACAGGAGAGCAGACATGAGAAACTTGATGGGAGTGAATGAAATAGGATCGTTGCAAATTACGTTCCATAGTGTCTTCCTGCCTAAAAACCCCGGGAAACAGGCGTGATTCTTTGTCTTGTATATGTATGTATACATGAATATATAGGAAGGCGTGTGTTAAATTCAGTTAAAAGCCAGCTGTTCTATGATTTCTAAGCAAGTATAGACTTATACTTGTCTCCAGCGTAATCCACTGTTTCAGGAAGGGAGATATATATATATATATATATATATATCATCATCATATCAGCCAAACAACGTCTACTGCTGGACATAGGCCTCCCCCAAGGTTCTCCACACAGATCAGTCTTGAGCCGCCCGCATCCAACCGCCTCCCGCGATCTTGACTAGATCGTCGGTCCACCTTGCGGGGAGCCTACCTCTGCTGCGTCTCTCAAATTCAGCCAGGAGCCATCAAAAGATCAGTACAATGCATGGGTGAAATATTGGCATGGACGTAGTTTTTTAACGAGAGTGATTTTCGAGCCGCGCGAATTTACAGGCCGCCACTAAGAGATGTATATTAATGGCGTATATTCATTATCTTGGTTACATACATGATGTCGATAATGTTGCTACCGTAATTTTTATTCCGTATTATAAAAAGTTTTTGTCGATTCTAATTAGCGATTTAATTGCGTCCAAAAAACGGCGGAAATGCGGAGATGGCAAGTGTGAGGGGGCGAAGGTAGCACGCGGGTTGCAACCTGTTAGAGGCCCGCAGCGTGATTTTGTTGACACCATTTTGACTAGCCGGCCGGGGCGGATTTTCCATACAAGTATATATTACCAGTGATGATCATTTTAGTTAGGCAATAAACTCACGGACAAAATTTAATTTTAAAGCCATAACTTTAAATAAAGTGTCACAATAAATAATCGCAGAGGCATAAGTCTGATTTATTGATTCTGAAAAGAGAGAGAGAAATTGGTTCAAGATTGCATAATTTAGACAAGAGCGGAAGAAGTCGAGAAGGGAAATGAAAGCTAAATGCGAAACATAGGACTTATAAAGATAAAGGAAAGTTACAGGGTACGGAAATAATATCTATAGTTACAATTTATAAAACAAAATGGATAAAATTAAATGTAGTTTTTTTCTCTTAAATTTATATTACTTTTGCGCGCTACTTTACCCACGTGAATGTCACTTAATCTTAAGTTACTGACATAATATCATCGCAAGCAGAGTCAAATATAATAAAGCTAGAAACATATTATCATTAGGACAGCCTGCGGGTTCCTTTTGTAAAGTTAGTCTTCACTAAGAAGGGACTTTGAAATATACTGCCCGAGGGGATAAAATAAGGGTATAGAACCTGTTTGAAAATCTGCTGACTTTGAAAATACGTACATGAGCAAGCTGAGATATATTTTAAATATCTCTTTGAATAGGTACAGTACTTTGCATAGTCCTTTTTTTAATTCATTGCCATAAAACATTACTGAATCCCTTTAATAAAATGTACAAGTAGGTGAACCTCGAAAGGTTGACGCGCGGGTTCTTTCGTATGTGCGCGTGTGTAACTACGCAACACACATGCGCGTGTCTATCAACTTTGATAGCTCCCTTGTTGATCCTGCCAGTAGTTATATGCTTGTCTCAAAGATTAAGCCATGCATGTCACAGTGCAAGCCGTTTTTAAGGCGATACCGCGAATGGCTCAATATGTCAGTTTAGGTTCCTTAGATCTAACTCAGTTACTTGGAGGTACTTGTACATTTTATTAAAATGATTCAGTACATTACACTGTGAGCCTACATTTAAAACGAAATGTGTGGTGTTATTAAATTTATGTTGATCGATCTATATTTACATGAATAGCAGATTCTATTTACATTTTCTCTTGTGTCTGTTGATAAAGCTTATATACTCCTACGGTGTTATTATATAAACTATTATGTAAAATTGTTAGTGTTATTATATAAACTATTATGTAAATAAAAATTCGGAATAAGTAATACTGCGGGTATTTCCCCAAGGTATCGTGATAGGTACTGAACGTGCAGGTATGGAGGTTAAGTGCGGTGATCCGTGGCGAAGGCGTTAGGCACCAATGGTGAGAAGAGTTAGTGAAGTATAACTGGTAGTACTTTTGAATCACAGTTACTTTATAACTTTGAAAGCCTGTCTTAAACTTTAGGATATTACAGATTTTTGATTAAACAACATTTAAAGTATTGAGTTTTGCTATTTCAGAAATCTTAGTGCAGTACGAAAGTTTGCAATGTATGACAATTTTAATCGTAAATTTTGTGAAATATATTGTTATACATTTGTGATTCTTCGTCAGAGTATTTATTATTATAAAGCTCCGCACTTCAAAAAGTGAATTAATTATAATCCTTATAACTCGGTTGTCCGGCCGCCTGTCTGTCAGAACCTTGTTGTCGTGATAGGGCGTTGAAATTATTATGTAATATTAAGATCTACATTCTCTTAGTACTGTTAAAATGGTAAGCTCCCGCATATATCTTCAGCAAAAAGTGATAGAGTACTTCCTGTTTAAGAGTACTTCCTTACCTTGTTGTTTGATTTTTACTTGAAATTTGGCTAAACGTCTTTTAGCGGATTTGTTTACTTACATATTTGTATACTTACAAACTCTTTTTGTGGTTAGAAACTTATATTCGTTGTAAGAAAATAATCGTAGTATATATTGATCTATGAAGAATATACTGCATAAAATTTGCATCTAAGGCACCTTGAGTGCACGAGTGGAACTCATACTTGTTTTATATTTATTTTTACCCGACCGCGTCAGAAGGTAGGAAATGTTTATTTGATACCTTTACACTATGTGTCCATAGTTTAGGAACGATATTTACTGTATACCACTGTATATCCTCTTCGTAATAAATACCAATAGAATAAAGCTGAAGAGTTTGTTTGCTTGTTTGTTTGGTTGAACGCGCTAAATCTTAGGAAATACTGGTTTCATTTTAATGATCATTTTTGTGTTGGATATCCCATTTATAGAGAAAGACTACGTGCATACTCAATATATCATCACGCTATGAGCTACGGGTGCAGCGTAGTAGCTCTTTATAACGCGGCGCTCGTAACTGCGAGCTTGGTTAATAAAATATATTCCTGAATGTATACCACCTATTCCTGTATACAACAAACAAGAAGTTACTCAAAAATAATAAAAATATTGTGACGTGAGGGCCATAAAAATTTGGCTAAAAATGATTTTATTAATATATTAGGCGAGCCAACGGTTATAATAGGTTGGTTCATTTAAATATTTAAGTATTCATTTAAATATATAACAATTAAGTATGTTGTCTTTTTATTGCTAAGTACACATGGGATGGAGGTTTTATTATATAGGCGTGTTTTACAACAGAATATCTGCGCCATCTTGTGTCACAAGATGGCATTACGGTGAGTTGGGATCCGATTCTGTTTATGTTAAGTCAGTTTTTAAGTTTAATATCTCTCTCTCTCTCTCTCTCTCTCTGTTGCATGCATGTTCATGAACGGAATAAATGAGTTTCTTTTTTTTTCTTTTTCTAGGCCTGATACTTTCGTGAAAAATATTCTTGGCATAGTATAATAGACGGATAAATAATTATAGCCTAGATTATTAGAATCTAAGAGATGGTTTTGAGTTGAGTCATATCCAATTGTAAATTAACGATTATTGAATAGACAACGAAAATATTGCATTGTGGCAAATTCTACAGGTCTGAAAGTTCGCCATAAAGTTCTTAAATGATGTGTGAATGCCGCTAACTCGCGATTCAGCAAAAGTGGTGGACTGTGAGCTAGCTCTTCTCATAGAGAGAACAGGCTTGTTTCCAGCAGTGAGACTGTTATCTACAGAGATGATATTATTTGAGGTATTGTAACAGGTTGTGTTTTAATGGACTTACAATCCTTACTCGTTATTATTGTAACTAAGTAGCATTGACTAAGTAAATGGACGCAAATGTTTTAAAATGTACCTCGTCACACCTGTTTAATGAGTTCGTTCCATCATTGGCACGTTTTATTAATGCCTATGTCTAACTCATCCCAGAAATTAATACAAAAGTTTTTCAGTACAATATCACAAACGTATTAGTGACTTAGTGACTTGTTTCCCAAATTAATAAACTTATTGAAAAAAATAAAACAACCCGAGGGTGTCGCAGTTCTAATACTATTGTTAAAAAGTGGATCACGCCAGGTCTGTTAAAATCAATAAGAGTCCGTGACAAATTACACATGCACGCTCGAAAAAATCCCAATGACCTCGAATTACAAAATAAATATAAGAATTACAGAAATATGTGTGTTAACTTATTACACGAACAAAAACGAAATATGAACGCAACCTGCTAGTCAAAAACAAAAATAACCTAAAATAGACATGGAGCACTATTAAATCTATTTGTAATGTAATCTAAATAAATGTGAAAATAATAATGACCACCTATTAAAATTAAAAACCGACACGTTGGAATCTTTAAATACAATCAATAATTATTTTAGCACTGTCGGGGAACGCCTGGCTGAGACAATTTAGGAGAGATTGGATGTGACGGAAACTGACTTAGGCAATGAAATTGGTATTACCTGTTAACGTAACGAATCAGCCCATTCACTGTTTCTTCAACCAACAGATGAAATTGAGGTTATTAAACTTGTTGGTACGCTAAAATCTACACAGATCATATTAGTGACGATTTATTGAAGCTTAACAAACGTGATTGCGACCCCCTTAACTCATTTATAGAACTTTAGTATGTCATCCGAAATAATGCCGAATAACCTCAAAACTGCAGAAGTAATTCAAATCAGGTGATTCACTTGAGCCAGCTAACTTTAGACCAATCTCACTGTTGAGTACGGTATCTAAAGTGATTGAAAAGGTAGTTAATGCAAGGTTAATTAACCCCCCACGTGATTACAGCACACACGGTCGTGCTCTAATTCAAGTGGTCCCATGTGTTTACAGCACGTATGGTCGTGCTCTAAAAAAGTCGTCCCATTGGTCGCGGATTTTTTACGTTTTATTTTACTTAAACCAAGAAACGAAAGTAGTAACTATTAGAATAGTTTATATTCTATGCAACTAAATCGTTTTAGAAGGGTGAGGGAAACGAAACGTGCCAAAAAATATTGAAATATAATTATCTGTATCTCAGTTGCGAAAGCGTCCGCCATTGTTGTGTTTTGTTCCGCGATCTTTATAATAAAAATTGTCTTGCGGAAGAAACTGGTGAATATTTTATAAAGATACTTATATAGATTTACTCAGAAATAAATAAATATTAATTGTGAAGTGACATTATTCGTGACAGAGACAAGAAATACAGTGATAAAAGGCAAAAACTTTTAAGAACGGCTATTTCTACTCTTGAAACTTGCTATTTTCGTAATAGTTTTATGATAAATATTCTTTTAATAGTTATGAAAGACATAAAAGTACCCAGATTATTTATCTGAAAACATATTTTAGCAATTAAATACTAGTATTGTTGTACGTTTTCACTGTTATCGTGTTTCAAATGGTAAATAATTCACAGCCACAGTGTTCGCTACAGTAACATGGCGGCCCGGCACGGCGAACTTTTTGTTACGCGTTCGGATTATAATTTTTTTAGTGGCGTTAGATTCATTTGTTACAAATAAATAATGTATTGTATAAAAACCTAAAGGTATATGTGATAATGTTTTTGTGTTTATGAACCAAACAAGTAATGAAATTCATTAATATGTGATGAAATGTTTGTGCGAACCAGTGAAAAATAACAAACTTCTAAGTTTGTAAGCTTGTTTTGCCGGAAAGGTGAGTATTTAGTAGTAATTTATGTTATTATTATTATAGCTGATTTTATAACCAACACAATGATATGCAATTTATGTGTTATAATTATATTAAGGTGTCATAATAATTTTTTTTCCGGTAACCTATGCCAATGAAAATTAGCAGCAACGTGACCCTTTGCACTTGTGGCACTTTGCCTTTAGTTTGATCGCACCTCAAGGGTTAAATATCCAGAGCCTTCTAGACCCTATCCAATACGGATTTTGCTCTGCCAGATCTACGGAGGACGCCGTCAAGAGTCTGGTTGATTTTGTCAATGGCAAAATTAATGAAGAACAAACGTATGTTGGTGTCTGCCTGGATCTGGCAAAAGCATTTGATACTGTCTCGCGCCCGATACTGCAAAAAAAAACTGGAACTATTGGGAGTTAGAGGTCTCGGGTACAATGGTTTCAGCGTTAGCTTAACGAACGGAAACAGTAAGTGCGAATAGGCGACGTTTACGGCGATTGTTTACGGCGTCCCGAAAGGCAGTTTCCTGGGTCCTATCCTCTTTTTGATCGACATCAACGATCTCTGCTTACTTAAACTACCACATGCAAATGTCTTTACTTTTGCAGATGATTGCAATAATTTTTCAGGCATAGACTTGGACAGAGGTTGTTGATGTGGCTCAGGAGGGTCTAAAAAAATATTTTAGATCTGTAGCAGGGCCGGCACTTATTCGTAGCGTATACTTTTGTCTTTGCCAATCTATTTTGGATTACTGTGTCATTGCTTGCGGAGCATCCAAAAAAAACTATCTTCTGCAACTCGAACGCGCTCAGTGAGTTATTTTGAAAATAGCGTTTAAAAGGCCATGGCGTTATTCGACAAATGCGCTGTATTTGGACTGAAACCTGCTTCGCGTAATACAGCTTTATATTGCTTCAGTTCTTCTCCGCTTCCATAAAGTTGCAAAAATTAAAGCATGTACCTCTTATAGAACTCTAAAGTGGGACATACCGAGAGTCCAATCAGTGGTAGGTTTTATTTAAGTTAGAACATTTAAGTAACATAATTTATAAGTAGCATATAAGTGAAGCTTAATGTAATCTAATCTAATACAAAAACCTTAAAAACAAAGAACAATGGCAGAATTTGGTCTGGGTTTGTTGTGGTGGCCTTAAACTTCATGTTAACAAAACAAATTGTTTTTTTTTTCAACGATTTCTAATATTTTCACTTTGTCTCGTTAAAGCTGGAGTATTTTATGATGATAAAAAGCATTCCAATTGATTATGAATACTTTATTATTTGATTGTTGCCATAGACAATGGTGTGACAGGAATAGACGTGAGTGCTAAATTCGTATCGATTATTAAAAAAGTAATCGATACGATCGACCTTCTTTAGAGTTGGTTTGGTTTAAAATGCAGTTATTTAATATTTAATCAATAAGCTAATATTTTTGAAGCAAAACAACGTTTAAATCAAATAAAAACGTCTGTGCAGCTCTGCTTTTGTCTTTGGCTGTGACAGTTAGATGCTACCAAGATGCTACAAAATACTTCCGCGTTTTGATGTCAATCTGACATAATTCAAATTCATTTGATAATTCAAACGTACCTACCTACTTTGTTTAACTTTCATACTATAACTTTCCTTTTACCTACACTGTTCATTCTTAACTAAAATGCAAACACCGATATATTCCACCTTTCTTGAGTGAAAATAGAATCATTTATAGACTCTGTTACTTACGCCAAATTTTTTGATATATTTTTTATTCCTGTACGCTTCAATTTAATTTCAGACATTTTCATGTATGGAGATCTGCCATTGTTCTTTAGGAACTAAAAATATTTACATGGTTTAGGCGTCGTAAAATGCCTCCGCATCAATGTCATCGGGTATCGTGCCCAGAAGGCTGGCAGCATTGCCACTCTGGATGGCAATGCTGATTCTCTGAGCAAAGAATAAACCAGCCTTCTGGTCACGTGAGACGTCGATTAACCGTTTCGAAATTTCCCGGAATAGAGAACAAGCGCTCGAACCCCATGAGCCTAGCGTTTCCACCCCAAACGGCTAAAACACGTAATTACTTACTAAATTACTGTATTTGCGCCGTTTGAGGGTTTCCGCAGTTGCAGCAGCAGCGCCAGCATGGCCTCCCGTGCTTGGAACGTGTGATGGCGCGAGAGTGTCTACGCAGGTTGCGTCCCACACCAAAGGCCTACCCATGTTCCAAGGCAACAATGACATACCATCAGGTCTCTTACCGTCGTCGCGTACCAAACCATTTGGTTCAAGTACAGCTGGTACGCCAGACGCGACAAGAGCACGACGGATTATATCATTCAGATGGGCATGACGAGGAATTCTACCAGCGCTTCTGCTGCAAGATAGCCCATGGTGGCCGAGGCTCTCGACGTCTTCTCCACAATGACATCAATGCGGAGAAACACACGGAGAACATAAACGAAGACAAATGGCAATACGGAATGTCTCATTGTTCAACATGGTTACAGTGTTGGACGATGGTAGTGCCTGAAGCCATAGACCGGATTCCCATTCTCCCACAGCCAGTAAGCGAGCACGCTCTGCAATATTTAAAGAAGTATCCAAAAGATTTTTTCTTACTATGTTACAAAGCAGCGCGTCCCAGAGTCTTTGGGAGAATAGGTTGGCTGGCAAATCAGTGCTTGGACAAACCATTTTCCAGGCGTTTATAGCTTCAGTTTTGCACAACACTTCTGAGTTAACTAGAGTAGGTGATAAAATTTTCCTAGTTAACTCTTCCGTGCTGTGAACCGAAGACAGAAACGCCGGTAAACTGACACTGGAAATTTAGCGAGCGCCGAGCCCACCCATACGTTTGGGCAAAAACGCTTGTAGCCAGGCTCGGTCGTCCAAGTCCACATTTAAAATTCTCTTTAAAGTAATTAGGATAATTTGGTCGATTTGTTCTAAAAGTGATTTTTTTCCAAAGTTGGGAAGATCTTAAGGCATGTGTGAATTTTGGGACGAAAAGACAATAACGAATAATAGTATAGGCCGAATGAATATTAATTTTAAATAGGCGATCAGGGGGCTTATTCACTATGACCATTTTGAAGTCTTAACGTGTTTTAACGTGCTAGTTACCCACGTCGGCACGTTATTGGCTTAAACGGTATTCACTATGCCAACTTCAAGTTTGACAAGCATGGTAGCGCACGTTTCGGATACGGTTTTAGTTGTCAAAATTCCGTGAGCTAAGAGGTCACGTAACATGCACGTAACGCGTTTATTATAAAACGATAGAGGATAAATAAGTACTAAGTATTTTTGTTTTATATTATTTTCAGTGTCCGTTAGTGGTTAAATGCTAAGTTTATTTGCTTTTTTATTTAACAGTGTCCGTGTCAAAGTTATTTAATTAAATATTATGTTTTATGAATATTGACGCCTGTCGCTGGCGCCAGCGTCTCACTCGTCTTCGGATAAGTAATAAATCCATTATGATTTATTAGATTCTGTTAGAATTGGGCTATTTGCTGCACTAACAGCACTTCTATTTTTTATATTGTAGCGCGACTGCAACTGTCATGTCTGTCATCTTTATGTTTTCGTTCAAAAATTGACTTAAGTACAAAAGATGAACTAAACTTTGAAGATCAATTTTTTATTTTGAGATTGTTCCTAGCGAAATTGAACTTAAATAATATAATTTAAGTTTTATTAACCTTTTTTATTTGTACTGTAGCTTATACTGAAAATTACAAGTTAGTAAAATAATATTTATAAAATCGAAATTGAGCCGGCAAACCGGCATTAAGATTTATGAACGAATGTTGTGAAATTGATAACTAGGCATAGACAAGCTGTCGTATGGCATACTGAATACAATATTTTGATTGACGTGGTACGTCACGTTACTGAATCACGTTTACGTCTAGTGCGCGTCACGACGACACACGTCTTGAGCATGGTATTTCAGTGGTCATAGTGAATAAGCCCCCTGAAATTTCACAAAAAAAATGTACCTTTTCGTCTAAGAAAGAACCGAAAGATTCTCCAAATACTGGAGAACCTAGGAGGCGAAGAGAAGTCTTATCAATAATTTTGATGTTTGATGCCAAATTATTAAATTTTGATATTATCGAATGTTTTTTTGTGGAGTCTGTTGTATTTATAAACAATTCACACTTACTAGAATTTAGTTCTAAGCCAATAGATGCGAATTTATTTTTAATAAAAGCTAAATCTTGTAATCCAATGTCTGCAGGGTCCCGTCGTTTAAAAACCATGCATTAAATTTAGAATTTATTTGCCGAATAATAGGTTGTATAGCTTAACTAAAAATTACTGGTCCAAGAGGGTCACCATGTTGGCATCCAACTGCAGATTCCAAAAGATTGTCCTGATATAGTAATTTTGTGGGATACCTGTAACATTGCCAAAGAAATTTAAACATTTTGGGGGTTTCTAAATTTGCTTGTGTCAAAAAAGTGTCCCTATTCACTGAATTGAAGGCGTTTTTCAAGTCAACCTTCAAAATGACCTCTCCATCACCACTTCCAAGGCATGTGGAAAGGGCATGTATTGCAGCCTCACAACCTCCTTTGGAACCAAAACCTAGTTGTAGGGGTTGGAATTTTTCTGATAGCTCCCTGCTGTAAAATTTACAGCATATCTTGGTTGCTATACGCCGATATGTGCAACCCACGGCAATGGGACGAATGCCACCATGCCTCTTGTTAAGGGCACATACATTCGCCCTATACAAGATGTCAATGATGGCATCGTCCACATTACCGGAGAGCATCATATTTACTAGGGCAGTCAACTCCTTCAGAAGTGTATCGCCAGCCACCCCAGCACTTGCACACACGAGATCTTTTAGATGCTGTGGTGTCAAGGCATCGAGGCCACCTGCCGAGCCACTCCGGAAGGCGCAAACTGCTGCTAACACGTCCTTGGCTGTGGTGATCAGATGTTCTGATTCACTGTCGGGAGCTTCAGGAAAGGAGAGATCATTAATGGGCGCTGGATGCTTGCTCTTCAGACCCGCAAGCGTCTCTGGAGAGCAAGGCGCCACCACATCACTACTGAATAATAGTCTAGATGCGCCCCGTATGTCACCATCCCTTAATTTGTATTCTACATATTGATAGAGTCCATTCTGCTTTTGCTCATCAGTCTTTTACTTTCATGGGGCCTTATCTATACAGTATTTTTTTTAAGGTTAGTAATACAATAATAAACCTGTCATCATTCTGTCTTAAAACCACTATCCGGCAATGCTTAACGCCCAAAGACTATGACTACACTGAATGCCTAATAACTACTAGTATTTAATATTACGCGGGCACTATCAACTAACTATACATACACACAAACATTTGTAATAGTTTAATTTCTTTCTTTTTTTTTCTTTAGTATATTTGCTTACAAATATATTTTTTGTAAAATAATCAATCATTACCAGTATGTAGTATATTATACACAAAAATACAAATACATATATATATGTATATATATATATATAATTATATATCTCTCTCGGAGGAAGCTATGAGTCCAATTGATTGTTGATTTTATAAATAATTCACTTTAAAATTATAATTTAACCTTATTTGATTTGTGAAATATTTCTATAGCTTAAAACCTTGAATTTAAAAAGTTGTGAATGTACTAGTTCAGATAATGACCAATCAGAGCAGGATTGAGGGCCGCGTGTCTCGAGCGGGGTCGAGGCGCCATCTAATTTAAAAGGAGAACTGACAGCTAATGGTGACATTGGTATATGGTGTTCTGTGCATTGTCTTTTGAGAGCAATCGGCAGATCGAGTTGGATTATTGAGGATAGAGAAAGTAAATTAAGATAATTGCCCTGAACCCGCTGCTCGGTCTTGTCTGATAATATTATTTGTATTAAGCAACAGTGTAAACTTATAAATATTGTTCAATACTAATTAAAACGTTGTCAAACTTTTCTGATTGTGTTTTGTGCCCGCATTTTACCCCAATGACGCCCACAAACTCCGCAACCGCTAATGACGATGTCGATGAAAGTAATCCTTCTCCGACATATATATTTTTTTAACATAACATAACAATTATAAAAATATTTTATTCACAGAAATACAGAACACATAAATTCAAACAATAGTATTCTATTATTATATAATATTACATTTAATGCTATGAATTTCAATTGATTGAAAAAAACACCATATCCCTGTACTAGTTATAAACTGTATCACAGGCGTTGGGTCTCTCTTTACAAATTTGAGATTTGTATTTTTTTAATACAGCAGTAATATTACATATTTAGCAAAAACCATTATGGTCAGTATAAAACTAAGTAAGTAATTAATATCTATTATAAAAGATGGTCATGTATTGTGCTATATAATTGTGTGTCGAGCATATTACTGAAGTAACAAGCGTAAATTACAAAACTGTGAGTCAGCAGAATCGCAAATGATGTCAATGTTAATAATAGTTGCACTTAGACCTTTATTATTTACTTTTACTTACATAACTTAAACTAGAATGCGCACACTTTTTATCGAACTACATACTACACACGTAATTCTACAGTTTTAGGTTAGAAGGTCAATATTGTAATGAGTTGCTGTTAAGTTTATAATATTAGTTTTTGTTATTACGTTGCACTTACGGAACTGGACCACACGACACAGGCAATCCTAGTGTGGGGTCCAGAGATACATAGTAATTATATTGTTTTTCTTAGTGCCTAAGTCTACTGATGTAATGTGTATAATCACTGTACTAAAGTTTGAACAATAAAGAAATTTGATTTGATTTGACTGTGTCATTAGTACCTATAAGTTTGTGACTACCATTTTGAGGCCTCGGTCTCAAAAGCTCCAATTCTTGCAGAAGTTGTAAATCTGTGCGCTAAACGACAATAAACTTCCGTGATTTTACCTAAAAGCATAACTCATTCTCCTATTAGTTTTATGTATTCGATGAATTTCAAGGTTTCAATCTTCTCCAATCCAGGGCGTTAATTCTTATAACAATTAAAGCGCGTTCAATTAAATTCTCATAACATATTCAACCCTGCAGGCGGCGCAATTATTTTTGTTTGATTGTTAGGTATCTTACATTGTTTTCTGTGCAAAAGTAGAAACATTGTTTAAGTTTCGTGTGCAATAAGTGAAGCCAATTATATAAATTACAAACAAATTGCAGGTGAAAAGGTCAAGTGCAATTAGTTCTGAAATAATCATTAAGTTTATATTTTCCGTACCTAATCTGCTTTTTTAAATTATAAAACAGGTGAGGTCCGTATAGTATCAGATAAGACTTATAAATGATACAGATTAAAAAAAATGTAGTTTTTATTTCTTTCTTCTTATTATCCATATTTATGTTTTACTAAAAATTGGCGTAAGTCATTCGCCTTAGGTAACTATACTTTTATACCGATAGGGTAAGAAATGAACTTCCAACTAAATTTAGTGTTTATTTTGTTATTCATAAGACCTACTTCTATGTAATCTACCTTACATTATTCGATTCTGAAAAAAACATGATCCAAAATTGCTATACAAAATGGTCTCTATATGTGTCTTTCTTGCGTCCTATTAAGCTGTCTCTCTGTACTTATTGTACCCATTCGTCGTACTTAAGAATGTCGCAATGTACGTGTTGAACGTTTTACAGCTTACTATATTTTATGTTTTCACATTATTCTTAGGGATAGACAAGAAACAAATATCGTCTGTTAAACTCAGGATAGTGGGGAGATGGTATATTTTTCTCAATAGCTTTAAAGATACAAACATGATATACAATACAATTCGGCTTTAGGCAAGGTAAATCGACAGACGATGCTGTGCACACATTAACTGAATTTATCGCTACTAAGCTAGATGACAAAAGAAAATGCTTAACAATATTTATAGACCTTGCAAAAGCGTTTGACACAGTCTCTGTTTCCAAGCTATTGTCGAAGCTTGAGAGCATCGGGATCAGAGATGCACAGCTGAACTTGTTTAACAGCTATCTTACAGGTCGAAGGCAGCGGGTGAGGATAGGGGACAAGTTGAGTGTTGAGGCTTCTGTTAATTTTGGAGTTCCGCAGGGCAGTGTTTTGGGGCCTACTCTGTTTCTGTGCTACATTAATGACCTGTGCAAATTACAACTACCAAACTGTAAGATTATTTCGTACGCCGATGACACCACCCTTACTTTCTATGGGGACTCGTGGCCTAGTGTATTTGCGTATGCCCAGGAAGGTCTAAACAGAGTATGTCATTGGTTAGCTACTAACTCACTTACTTTAAACTCTTCTAAGACACAGTATGTAACCTTTTCACCACGTAGTTCTGTTGCCTTCCCATACGAAATAATAGCTCATACATGTAACATTATGACCAATGTAAACTGTGACTGCCCGCGTATTGAGCATACCAAATCCACTAAGTACTTAGGTATAACAATAGATGAAAATCTTAGCTTCACAGAACATATTAATAGTGTCGCAAACAGAATTCGAAAACTAGCATATATTTTTAAACAACTTAGGCATGTAGCGGACTCCAAAGTTATGAGAACTGTTTATCTTGCACTCTGTCAATCTGTCCTCGCCTACTGTATTTCGGTCTGGGGTGGGGCAGCTAAGACTAACCTAATTGTACTAGAAAGAGCACAAAGACTTATTCTGAAAATAAGTCTCTTCAAGCCAAGATTGTTCCCAACTTCAGAACTTTATAGTCTGGCGGAAGTATTGTCGGTAAGACAACTATACATTCTTGCTGTCGTTCTTAAACAGCACAAGTTACTGCAATACAACCCACACAATCCTGCGCTAATAAGACGTCGTTGCTTCCAGATAAGTAACACTGAATCAGTTAAATCTGCTTGCAGTGAAAGATATTTCTTTTTCCAAGGGGCACGTTTATACAACCTTGCCAATAAATTGCTCAATATATATCCTGATACAAGTAAGAAATGCAAAAGGAAGATCATAAACTGGCTTTTGACGCTAAGGTACGATGATACAGAAAAAATTATGAATAGACACAGAGACATTTAAATTCACTCACAGACACAACCTACACACACACACACACACACACACACACACACACACACACACACACACACACACACACACACATACCCATTTCCTCTCACAATGTATGTATATATATAATAGAATTGCACTATGTATCTGGGATAAGGAGGCCAGGAGTCCTGTAACACAAGTTCCTACTTAGTATAGGCTCCTGTCTCCCTACCGTAATTTTTGTAAAAACCTGATTCTATTACGTGTATTTGCTGGGAGAAATAAATAAATTTTATTATTATTATTATTATTATTATACATTTATTTGAGACAACTACACTTCTGGAAATAAAGTATGTATTAGTTATGTAAGTATTGCTAACGATTGCTTGCTTAACGGTGAAGGTAAACACTATGAGAGAATATAAGAATTCTACATAATGTTCTCTAAGGATACACCTATGTGAACTCTGTCAACCCGCCCTCCGCTAGTTTGATGAAGTATGGTTTAACTCCTTTTATTATGAGAATGCCATAGGACCATACAAGTCGATTCAAAGAGGCTGTGGGACATAAAACGCTTGTTTTACTTTTCAAACTTATTTTTATTCAAGATGCCGGAGTCTGTTTTAGTAATAAAATTCAAAGCTAAAGGACCATTAGAAGCGAAATATACAATAAAATTGTAGTGTGTGTGGTGTAAAATAATGTTAATCGTGTAGGTTGCACAATACCCACACCTGAGTACCTACTGCAATTCGCAATTTCTTCGTAATGGCCTTAGGCAAAGCTTACATGCAGATGTGGTCATTTTATTTTAATCTAGGTTTTCATTTTTCTGGATTACTTAGGTAATTTGTATATCAACTAAACAGAAGAGCATGCATGAGAAACATGATGGGAGTGAATGAAGCAAGAGAGATAAATGTCAAGATCGTTGCAAATGGCGTTCCGTAGACTCTGCCTACCCCGTCGGGAAACAGGCGTGAGTCTATATATGTATGTAATATGTATATAAATCGATGAACCAGGATTATTGCTAGGCCTCAGGTGGACTATTGAAGTGGTTGTTATAAAAAAGTAATAATGTTAGCAATAAAACATGAAAACATTGTAGCTAATACTGCGTGATATCGAAATTTCTATGTTTTATAGGTCTAACAATTAGTACCAACGGTTTTGACCGTGCTGCTTTGGCCACGTCAGTTCTGAATGAAATCATTCGGAAATCCCAATCGTCAGTTGTGCCGACGCACGTAATCATCGCCGTGATAATTGAATACGAAATATAAATGGCTATTTATGGAATACCGAATTCTGTGAGAAATGAAGCATTTCCTTTTAGTAATACGTATTGTAGTAACAGACTGACGCAGAGGGTTTAGAGTCAAAATCCACGGCGTGCACCACTGACTTTTCAAAACTTATTTTTTAGGTATAGACTCAGCCTGTATCCCCGAAAGGGTGGGCAGAGGTGTAATATTACACCCACATTACGCCATGAATTTAAGGTCCCAGTTACCTTATAGGGGGCGAGTCTAATACTGTTACCGGCCACATCACCTGACGCCGTGCTGCTACTGGGAATTCTGAAAAAACCCAGTAACACTTTTGCCCGACCCAGGACCACCGATCAGCAGTCGCATACGTTATCCACTGGACCACGGAGGCAGTATTTTCAAAGTTATGTTCGTAAATTGTCAATTATTGCGTTCGTTCCCATAATTTACTCGAAAGACATATGAAGTCTCCTAACCCACACTTAGACAGTGTGGTAGACTATGGCGAATTTTTTTCATTATGTGAAGAGCCCTCTACCCAACAGTGGGACATATTATTAACATGGCTGATGATGATGATGACGATACGTGTTGTTGTGTCATATATACGTTACGTACGTTTACAGTACCTACTCATTCCTGTATACCCATATTCTGACGAGTAGATGATTACATACTTACGTTGGACGACCGGTTGACGCAGCGGGAGTGTAAGCGACTGCTACGCCGAAGATCGCGGGTTCGATTCCCGCTCAAGTCAAACATTTGTGTGCAAGGACATGGATGTTTGTATTGGTCTGGGTTTTTCTATGTATAATATGTATGTATTTACAAAAAATTGTAATTAAGTATGTTTATCCATTATCCAGTACCCATAGTTCAAGCTCTGCTTAGTTTGGGACTAGGTGTATGTGGCAGAATATTATATAGGTATATTATTCATAGAGCTAAACATTCATTAAAACTCCAATTACACTTTAGGCCCATTTAGTTCATCATATCGTCCACACGCACCCTATTCATCAACTGGTGACAACGTCACATAAATAAAAGCCTTTATGACATCATTTCACCATTGTACAAGAATACTTACCTCCACACGTCCAAAGGCGAGTCAGTTATAATCCTATTAAATAACTTATGGTCGTGTAACCATTTGTACCGCACCTTTCCACAATGGCTTCCCGGATTAATATAAGGTAAACTGAGCAGTGGCTGGCAGCGGCTGGACACCAAAAGCCGAAGTCGGGCTCAGTTGCGTGCTATTGGAGAGGCCCATATACAGCAGTGGACTATGGCTGATGATTTATTTATTTATAGGTATTTATGGCAATTATGAAACTGACCATACATCTAACTAAAATTAGCTTGCTTCATATTGTCATTTTAATAACACAGTTACGGCGCTGATAAAATTATTTATGTCAGAATTATTTAATAATATTTGTAGACAAATTTAAACTTTATTATTTTAAGCTCTAAACTCAGTTTCGAAATAAAAGTCGTCGAAGAAGCAATTTTATTATTTAAGGTCGTTGACCTTTTTGCGATGCTTTATTTTAAAATTTCTATATGTAGGGGAGAAGTGAAAATAATCGATTATTTTTTGGAAATTTCCACTCTAAGGGGGTAAAATGCTCACACGCAGGCGGAGCCGTCGGTGGAGTCTTGTGTAATAAATAAAAACAATTACAAATATGAAAAGAAAATAAAAAAATGTATTCGCTTCTTATCGCAACCGGAATAGTCAATGGCAGGGCCATATAATTGTAAAGCACACCGTAATCTGTACACAGGACGTATCACTTAATGTTCAAAAGCAAAATATCATGACGCGCGTCATATATTTTTATCTTCCTTTTCACACATGTGGTTGCAAAGAATTTACTCTCATTATATTTGCTCAAGGAATAAAGACTTCAAGAAAATTTTACATACATTCATACATACATATCGTCACGTCTTTTATCCCCGAAGGGGTAGGCAGAGGTGTATTTCTACACCCACTTTTCGCCAGATATACTTTAGTCCCACGTAATAAGGGGCGAGCCTATTGCCGTACCGGGCACATTTCCAGACTCCGTGCTGCTACTGAGAATTTCGTGACAGAAAAACCCAATAACACTGCCCGACCCAGGAATCGAACCCGGGACCTCCCGATCCCACGCGCACATTTATGCCGCGAGACCAACGAGGCAGTCGTATAGGGTTTGATGTCGAGTTTTCCGTCTCTAATGGTATTTGCATCGTGTTATCCCTTAGTCGCCTCTTACGACACCCACGGGAAGATAGGGGGTGGTGATACTTGTATTCTATGCCATCAACTACACGGCAAATTTTACATCAAAAATATTTTCGAGATGTATTGACGGCGTTTCACTTCACATTCACACTCTTCATAATTATATCTTTCAGGCTTAAAATAAACACACAAATAATAAAATATTTGTGTATACTTGACTCCGTATTATAAAATGAATGAATGACTTTACCGAAATTTCATTCATAGCTGAATGGAAAAACGTGCTTACTGCTAAACTTACTTACGTTCACTTATTTTACATGATGTGTATAGTAAATACCGGTACAGGTTTATTAAGATAATGATAAACTAGCGATTACTGAAACATAATCTTATATTACATTTTTTTTATAATTAGACTGACGCCTGTATCCCCGAAGGAGTAGGCACAGGTATTACACCTACGTTTCGCCGAGTTATGAAGTTTAGGTCCCACGAGGGTGAGTCTATTGACGTTACCGGGCACATTGCGAGACTTCTTGCTGTAACTGAATATTCGGCAAAAATCAGAATCACTTCTCCCGGGACCCGGGAAGCGAACTCGGAACCGACTAGCAGACGCATACGCTATCCACAGGGCCACGGAGGCAGCTGAAGCAAAATTATGTCAAAGTATACTCTTTGATACTTAACGATATTATAGCACTTTTATCCGATTGTCTTGTTGATGATGTCAGCTGTTTATAGCGAAACACACTTAAATACAAACACATAAAGTTAAAATTACTAGTAATCGCAAAAACTATCTATTGAGTACACTAAACACATAAAAAAATGGCAATGCATTTCGGATTTAAAAAGAACTAATGGATGCATGAAATCGATACGAAACTAGCCGCTGCATTGCATTATTAATGCTGGCTGATTTTATTAGTAGTCTCACGCGTAAAACTAAAGTATCTGCGATCAATAGAGCTTCATTTCTGCGTATCGTGACCTTCCAGGAGCGTAATAGTGCTGATACATTTGAGCATTCACTTGTACCTAATGAGCATTCTAGCGAATATTAAAAAAACAGAAAAACAAACGAGTGTGTTTTAGAACATTCTTATGAACGTACCGACGACCATTCTCGCTAATTGACAGTAAATTTGCTTTGACGTTTTTGCTGATTAGGGTTCTCTGTTCGTTGTTCAGTTCGACAAAACAAAAACCGGTGAATGCTCGCTGTTCTGTTACAAGTGAATACTCAGCTGCATCAGCCCCAATACGAGGCAATTATTATGTATTTTGCACAAGTTTTATTTCTTTTAAATGCTGCACTATCATTTCTATCAGTCACTTAATTATGTATTCCATTTGGTTGTCTGGAAGAAATCGCATTTTGCGATAAGACCGCCCTTGTACCTAGTTTTAAGTTGCTTATAATTTGATCACTGTATTCTTGTATATTTTTGTTTTTCTGGTGTACATTAAGGAGTTTTCAATCAATCAATCAATCAATCACTACTTCAACGTTTTTGGTGTAATCAAAAGATGTTGATTCCTGATTTTTCTTTACTATTTGTTTTTATATTTTACGATGTTTTTTTTTGAGCTCTTGAAGGTGGACTAAATTATGTAAACCATGGCTACATGAAATAATTTAACTAAATGGCCCAAACCGTCGCAGACTGCCTCTATTCGGAAAAAAACCTATTTTGTATTTTCCTCTAACTGGTAGAAAATGTTAAATAATGGATTTATTTAACATTTTCTAATAATTACAAGCAGGCTGCCAAGTTAGCTGTATTTAGTTAAATATGACCCGTCGTTCTACCCCCTGGGTAGAACGACGGGTCATATTTACATTTTCTACATCATAATTACAATAAATTATAAGTGACTCGGGTTTTATTATGATCATAACTTCCAAAACAAACAGATTTCTATTCAACAACTTTTGTCTTTACTCTTTTCTCAAGATTCTTTTCGGAAGTTATACTTTTTAAGTAGGTATTTTTTGTTTATTGACCGAGTGAACTTAGAATACAGAGAAAAATGCCGTATATATTAGTAGTATATATAATAAGGATGCCTTATTTTATTAGCTTATTCTAAGAATGAAGAAAACATATTTTAAGTTCTAACGTCAAATATCGAGTAAAAATACATATAATTAAGTTCTTTGTAATTTACGTACTACGTTATTTGTTTATTTATTTATTAATAATACATAAACACGTTAGGTAATATAAACATGTAAACGATAGGTACATAATATAATATAAACATACATGATATATATATATACTAGCTTTTGCCCGCGGCTTCGCTCGCGTAAATTCGGGGTTCTACATCATCTATGTTCGGGGTAACACAAATCTCCTTTCTTGGGCGGATACTTCCATAATTGTCGTTTTAACTGTTGAATAAATATAACTGCAAAAAGTATTTACACTTACAAACTACTTAGTACTAAGACTTTGTAGTACTCAAAATGTTATTTGGTATCTATGAAATTTCGCTAGAGTGGCCAATATGGCGACTGTGATTTGTCTGTCAGAACCATTAGAATGTAACAAAATACTCGACAACCCGAATTTTGCGGATATATGTTGTCGACTCGAAATTCTTATTTTTTAATGTTTTATTATTCAGGTAAGGTTTCGATATACTCCTTGACGAAATTATTAATAATTGTAAGATTTGACACTGCGATAGCAACGCAGTCCGTCGGTTCCAATGTGAAACATTCCAAAATCCACAACTACTTACAAATTAAAAATTAAGTAAAAACACATTTTCCAGTGGACTAAATTGTGAATCTAAACCATTCTCAAATCCCCTTAAACACACACAAAAAATTTCATCAGGATCGGTCCAGTCGTTTAGGAGGAGTTCAGTGACATACACACGCACACAAGAAATATATATATATTAATATAAGGCTCAGTCGTTGCCCATCGTTCCTGAGGATGCCTCGTGCAGAGGCGAAACACGTGTCGAAGAATAGTCGGCGCATACAGCGGGATACTGCAAGTCAGGTATCTTCCTGGAACCCATACCATTCCTATATCCCTTATCCTTTTAGAGGAGTTCGATATTGTCAACCTTTTTCTATTGCAATAGTTGGGGTGGTCAATTCGAGGGTGCGTGGTGGGTTCCTCTTTCCTTCCATTAGGTTACAATGGAGTTCCGCCTAGTAACGCCTGATTCAATCAACTATATTAAGATATATATTGGTCTCGCGGCATAAATGTGCGCGTGGGATTGGGAGGTCTCGGGTTCGATTCCCGGGCTGGGCAAAGTGTTATTGGGTTTTTCCGTTAGGAAATTCTCAGTAGCAGCACGGAGTCTGGTAATGTGCCCGGTACGGCAATAGGCTCGCCCCCTATTACGTGGGACTAAAGTATATCTGGCGAAAAGTGGGTGTAGAAATACACCTCTGCCTACCCCTTCAGGGATAAAAGGCGTGACGATATGTATGTATGTATGTACTCTGCAAAACAATCCTAACTATTATAAATATGCAAAAGCACCAGATTTTATGGAAACAAACATAAAATCTGTGCCAAAATCCAAGCATTTTTTTACATAAGCCCTGAACCAGCGCTAGCGATCCATTAGTATATCCTAAGTCAGCTGCCAGTCTACGCTTTTATGCGAAATTCAACCCGCACATAAGGCATCCATCATCCTATAACGTTCGTAGTACAAGGAAATATGATAGAGCACGACTTGTTTGTTTGAATTGGTTTATTGTGTTATTTTTTCTGTAACATGTATTGCATGAGCTGACTTCATAAAGATTCAGCAATTTGAAAGTAATTCGCCCAAGAAATGAGTTCAAGGTATTTTATACAGTTACATTTTGTATTTTGAAAAGCTATGACTTGAGGTAATGAGATCTTGTAATCTTAATATATAAAATCCTTGCGTTACTGACTGACTGACAGACACGCTATAGCCGAAACTTGGCATGAATTTGAAATTTGGCATGTATATTCCTTGGGTACCGTAGGGGTGCACTAAGAAGGGATTTCCCGAAATTCCCACGGGATCGGCCAAAACGGGTAAATTAAAAAAAAATGCAGGCGTAGCTGCTGGCGTCCTCTAGTTTTTTATATTTTGTATTTTTGATGATTATGCTGACGTATTGAGATACTTTGGTATGTTTCTTAGATTAATTACAAAATAAATTTCCGTTGGAATTAATAAATACATACATACATAGACTCGCGCCTGTTTCCCGGAGGGGTAGGCAGAGACGCCATTTGCAACGATCCTGACATACCTCTTTTGCTTCATTCACTCCCATCAAGTTTCTCATGCATGCTCTACTGTTTAGGGTACTTCTGACCTGTCCTTTTTTTTTAGGATGTCTCCAATCTGGTCAGAGAACGTCCGCCTAGGTCTTCCCCTTCGTCCTGTCCCATTCACACTTGCCTTATATATCTTCTTTGTCAGTATTTCGTCATCCATCCTCTTCATGTGCCCAAACCATCTTAATATGCCTTTCTCGATGCTTGTCACTACATCTTCTTTTACCCCACACTACTCTCGTTAGACTTGATATAATATATCATAATTATTCTAGAAACACAAAGTATTATTACATTAATTTATTACAATTTAATGTTTTCACAGTATTGTAAAATAAATTGTATAATAAAGTATTTGGTACAATTTTGCCGTGTGGTTGACGGCATAGAATACAAGTGTCACCACCCCCTATCTTCCCGTGGGTGTCGTAAGAGGCGACTAAGGGATAATACGATGCAAATACCATCTTTGCGTAGAGACGGAAAACTCGACATCAAACCCTATACGACTGCCTCGTTGGTCTCGCGGCATAAATGTGCGCGTGGGATCGGGAGGTCCCGGGTTCGATTCCTGGGTCGGGCAGTGTTATTGGGTTTTTCTGTCACGAAATTCTTAGTAGCAGCACGGAGTCTGGAAATGTGCCCGGTACGGCAATAGGCTCGCCCCTTATTACGTGGGACTAAGGTATATCTGGCGAAAAGTGGGTGTAGAAATACACCTCTGCCTACCCCTTCGGGGATAAAAGGCGTGACGATATGTATGTATGTATGTATGTTGGTACAATTTAAATGCGTGTGTATCTGTAATTTTGATGCAATAAGTTAATAAAAGTTAAGGGAAGAAAATGTGAACTTAAATTACTATTCAATATAATCATATCGGTACGAATCAACTTTAAAGAAAATTGAGGAGAATTTAAAAATATACAGTTAAGATAACTTTTTAACTTAATCTTAGCAACAGAACACGTCATAATTTCTGAGATTTATCAAGTCCCACTAAAATACCATATAAAAATACCCATTATGGTATAGACAAGTCGATATGAAAGTATTTTTTATGTGATGTTTCTCTTTACGCTAAAAAGTTTTGGATAATAAATCGCAACCTAACTTTAGAATTTAATATAAATTTTTCAGAAAACTTTAGGTACCCTTTATAGCAAAATTTTTAAAAGCTTTTCTGTGTACTTACGTTGCTATTTTTGTCAAACTTCATTAGTGTGATAAATCTTGGTGGAAAAAAAGTAAAACAAGAAACTTGAAACAGTATTCCATAAATTATTCTTGTATATAAGGTTTTAATTATTTTCAAACTAGATTTCGCTCGAGGCTCTGTACGCGTTAACTATACACCTAACCATTGCCCGGAAATCACCCTATATATTGGCATAAACCGTATAAAAATCCGTTTTTAAGGTTATGAGTTTATCACGTCGCAATATAAAAAAAGGCTTTATTTTATAAATAATATTTATATTCAGCCACATAACTTTTTCGCCAGGCGCTATACGAATAAACAATAGCTCCCATGTTTACAGTTTTAAAAATTATATAAAAATAGTTTTAGTGCTTACTGTAACTGTAATTACTCAATTTCGGAAACATCAAGTGACAATAAGTGTGTGTCATTGTTATCTCATGAAGATATTAGGGATAACTATAATAAAATTGATAGTAAAGTGTACCACGGTTGAAACATAATAAACGAACAGAAACAGAGTTGTGGTATTATGCACAGACATGTGATTACACATTGAAGCGAAATAACTATAATCTAGAAAAAAGTGCCAATATTTACGTTACAAAACATAAAATATAAATCTAATTACATTTTGCATTAACGGATAATTTGAATCTCTTGACGGCTTGCGTGTGGGGTCAACGAACTAACACAAAACACAGAACTTTAAAAATTCTCTGTATCAGTGCACTTCAATAATACCGTGTATACTTTATTACTCAAATACTGGATGCGCCCTACACAGTAATACAACAATAGTTTTGCTTGGAATAACATAAATATAAACTTCTTGACCAAAGTACTTTGTTAGAGGTGCCATCTTGTTTCGGATAGAAGTACTTTCATAACCCGGACATTAAGAAAAGTATCAAAAGATGGCATCTAAAGGACCTAAAATGATTGCAGCAGAAATTATATGTGGCAGCTGCTTAATAATAATAAATAAAATCCGGTCAAGTGCAAGTCGGACTCGCGCACCGAGGGATCTGTACAAACGGTTATATAATTATTTAAAAAATATGTGATTTAACTAGTAGGTTTTTCGAACTATTTCTTATGTGCTATAAAACGTTGCTTTATGCAAAATTTCTAGATTCTAAATCAACTGGAATAACCCTTTAGTGTTGACTTGAGCATTTGATGTGAATTTCAATTTTATACCTCTACGGGTTCCTGAGGAAAGGGATTAGTAACTTTAATATTATTAAAAATATTTTTATTATATGATATAACTAAAAAATTACAGTTTTTGCAATTTTTCCTTCATCTGTACTATAGGACGTTGCTTCGTACCAAATTTCAAGACTGAGTTCACGGGAAATTACCCTGTAGGATTTGATTCCCTTGCGAGTAGTTGCGACCTTGAAAATATAGTAAAATTGCTGTATCTTTTGATTGCGTTGAGATAGAAGTTTGATTCAGTTACAGCATAAAAGTATTATAGACCCGAGTATTTGATATGAATTTTAATTTAATAACTGAACGCGTTCATGAGGAAAGGGGTAGTAACTTAAAAATTATTAAAACATTTTTTTTTATGTGATGTAACTAAAAATTTGCTGCTTTCGCAATTTTTCCTTTATCTGTGCTATAAGACGTTGCTTCGTACCAAGTTTCAAGATTCTGAATTTACGGGAAGTACCATGTAGGTTTTGATTCCCTTGCGAGTAGTTGCGAGTTTGAAAATATAGTAAAATTGCTGTATCTTTTTATTACGTTGAGATAGACGTTTGATTTAGTTAAAGCTTAAACGTATTATAAACCTAAGTATTTGATATGAATTTCAATTTAATAACTTAACGCGTTCATGAGGAAAGGGGTAGTAACTTTAAAATTAATAAGACGTTTTTTTATGTGATGGAACTAAAAACTTACTGCTTTCGCAATTTTTCCTTTATCTGTGCTATAAGACGTTGCTTCGTACCAAAAATCAAGATTCTGAGTTCACGGGAAGTACCCTGTAGGTTTTGATTCCCTTGCGAGTAGTTGCCAGTTTGAAAATATAGTAAAATTTCTGTATCTTTTTATTAAGATGAGATAGACGTTTGATTTAGTTACAGCTTAAAAGTATTATAGACCCGACTATTTGATATAAATTTCAGTTTGATATTTCCATGAGTTTCTGAGAAAAAGGGTCTTGACAGACGGACGGACAACAAAGTGATCCTATAAGGGTTCCGTTTTTTCATTTTGAGGTACGGAAACCTAAAAACGTGCATTATATGAAATGCTCACAATTTAAACAACATTTTGATCTTTTGTGCAGTAATGTGTCTGAAAACTGGTATAAGAAGATGACAAAAGATCAAAGAACTAAGTGGGTTTGTTTTTGCTGCAAGTCAAAGGAACCCAAAGGTGACAATTCTAACAGTCCTATTCGCTCACTGGAAGCAAGAGCAAGGACAGGTTTGGAAACAAATTCTAGCCAGAATAAGAATGACCTCAATATGTCGTTGAGCTCAGTAGGCTCTACTGTGCGATCCTTGTGAGAACGTGACAATCCGTAACTCTCGGTCGAAATTGACACAAAACATCGTGAGTGAGCAGAGTACTGAAAATGTATTTAGTTTTCTTGAGGACTTAACTTGCGTTGATTACTTGCGAATGATAATACGTGAAGATATCCAAAGCGCACTGAATGAGCGACTGACCACTCAAATAAGCAATGCGATAACTGACAGAGTTACAGTGATTATGCAAAGTGGATTCTCACAGATAGCAAAACGTATTGATCTGTTAGAAACTAAGGTTGCTATAATGCAAAGTACAATTCAAAGGCATATCGGGCAGTCAGACGCAAGTAGCAAAGCAGTAAAATGTCTTCCAGATAATATTACCAAGGAGACTAGTAAGACACCAAAAAGCAAACTAAAAATATACAAAGTGCTAAAAAAGTAAACCAACCTAATCAGAGTGTCACGCACCTTGTAGTTTACCTCAAAATAATGAAGAATCACCTACACCACGAATCTCCTGAATAGCGAGACTCTTAAAAGCGAACGGTCAGAGGCAAACAAAAAGGTTATCCGTCGATCTAATAGTAAACTAATACATGGCGAAACTTCTCCTGGACCTACGGGACTACAAGCATCGGAACGTTGGAATTATTTACACCTTTACTACGTGCAGATAGGTACAACCGTAGAGCAGGTATGTGACCACCTTAAAACTATTTGCGAATGCGAGTGCATCGTCGAAGCTCTGCAGGCTCGAGGTAACTATGCTTCTTTCAAATTGGGAATTCCATCTAAATTGGCTGACTGAGTATTATCCCCTGGTAATTGGACGGAAGATATATGCATCAGGCCTTGGCGGCAGCCCTTTCGGAACAATATAAAGAAACAGGGAGCGCCTCAAGCCCAGTAAGAAAATGCATATGTTTCATCAGAACGTCAGAGGTTTAAGATCAAAAACTGAACAATTTCTTAACAACCTCCGCCTATGTCCATGCGGCATTGTAGCATTGACTGAAACATTTTTGAATAGTTCGGTATCGACGCAGAATTGTTTCCCCAAGACTTAATAGTTTTGCGTAAGGATCGGGCAAGTGACACGGGATGAGGCGGTGTTTTATTAGCCGTTAGGAACTGCTATAGTGTTACGCTTCTATTAGATATTAATGGCTTATCGGACAAGTTCAATCGAGTTAATTTTTGGAATGATAACTTAAAAAATACAAAAATTATTGTATGTGTAGTATATTTGCCGCCAAATTATAGTGATACGCAATATTGTGATATTCTAGACTGTATAGAAAATGCTATGTATAAATACACGGACTATCAGTTTGTCATATTAAGTGACTTTAATTTGACCTCATGTAATAATAACGCTATTTCACATTTTAATAACTTTATGGAATTTTGTAAACTGAAACAGTACAACTATGTTAAAAATTAATATAGAGGCATTTCAGATTTGATTTTAATAAACATTGATACTGACAGTATTAGTGTGGATGGCGATGTTGAACCTCTTGTGCAAATGGACGCATATCACCCACCTCTCGAGATTACAGTTACTGTTAGTGCCTCAGTTACTGTTAGTACACCACACCCGTTTGGAATTTCCGTAAGGCTAATTTACTTGGTTTGTATGCAGATATAGGTAACATAGATTGGTCCCACGTATTACAGCAATCTGATGTTAATGTAGCGGTACATATTTTATATGAGAATATAAACAAAACAATAAATGATAACGTTCCAAATAAAATTCCATATTCACAGTCCCAACGCACTCTTATCCTACATGGTACAACCCTGAACAAATTCGGCTTATAAAAGTAAAATACAGTCATTTTATCAAATAAAAAAATAATGGCCTACAGTTTAATAAAGAAATGTTCAAGTTTTATAGAACTAAAGTAAAAAAACTTATTGATGATGCATATAAGAAATATATAAAATCTGTAGAGAGAGATATTAGTAAAGAGCCTGCTAGTTTCTGGAAATACGTGAAAAATAAACGCAACAATAGACAATGTAACAAAGAATATTTATTAGGATCTAAAAAAGTAACAGGTCAGGTGGTAGCTGACGCATTTGGTGAGTATTTTAGATAGATAGATAGATAGATGTATTCTTTATTGCACACCAAAGTAAAGTACATTTTATATAGTGACTTAAAGCTAAGTTTCATGTACAAACGGCGGCCTTATCGCCAGGGGCGATCTCTGCCAGGCAACCTTGGGATGGACAGGAATGATTAAAGCATTATTGTGGGCATGATGTAGCTTTAAAGTGAAATAATTATCAATAAGATTATCCTAAATAAGATACACATATATACATAAATAAATATACCTTTTACTTACATACATAAAATACATACATAATTTATACAAATACTATTAAATATATATCAATATACTAAATAATATAGATACAGTTTATACAAATGATGAACTCAGACGATAATTAAGTTGATATATTTGTCAATCCTTGAAATAGTGCTTCTTTACCAAGTCTTTGAAAATATTTATTGTGCTTGCTCTTCGAATCTCCACTGGTAAAGCATTCCACAGTCGCACAGCCTGAACAGTAAAAGATTTGTCGAAGTAATTTGTGGAATGCTTCGGCATCTCCAGCGTTAGATCCTCAGACGACCTCAAGGACTTTACATGTGTGTCATCGAGGAACTTAAAGCGTTCTTTGAGATAAGAGGGAGAATTGGGATTAAAAAGTACATTATATAACAATGTAAGAATGTGAGTTTTCCTGCGAAGACGAATTGGCAGCCGCAGCCAGCCAGTTTGTTGCGAAAATCTGAAACGTGATCATATTTGCTGCTCTTCAGTGGGGTCAAGATAGCTGACGTCCGCGTAGTCAATTATAGGCAGAAGCAGAACTTGAGCAATCGCAATCTTAGTGGCAGTTGGAAGGAAGTTGCGTAATCTACGCAACGATCCTGCTGATGCAAATAGTTTGCGACTCCTTTCTAGGATTTGAGATCTCCATGACATTGTATCATCAAAGTAAATACCTAGATTCCTTACGGTTTTGCTGAACGGAAGATCCTTTCCGTTAAAACTAATGCGTGGCAGTTCGGACCAACAAATTTTTGAGACGAGTTTGGGGCTGCCGACAACAATCAATTGTGTTTTGTCAGGATTTACCTTAAGTTCATATTTCGTGGTCCACTCACAGATATGCGACAGGTCCGAGCTAATGGTAGTACAGGCTTCTGCTAGCTTATTTAACGGAGCCTGCGTGTAAATTTGCAAATCATCTGCGTAAAGGTGGTAGGATGAAAGTAATTGGTTTGAGATTGAATTAATAAATATTGCGAAGAGTAAAGGAGATAGCACGCCACCCTGTGGCACACCGGCATTTGTGTTAGACCAAGTGGAATAAGTGTCTTCGATGAGTATACGTTGCCGGCGACCAAACAGGTAACTGTGAAACCAGTAAATTGCCGTTGGAGATACGTTAAGAGAGCGTAATATGCCAAGCGTAATGTGAAAATCTACGGTGTTAAACGCATTACCAAAATCAAGTAGGTCAGATTGCCACTATCCATACCCAGCCTAATGTCATCTGTTACATGAACCAATGCAGTGACAGTACTGTGCCCGGGGCGGAAACCAGATTGATAGGGATTTAGGAGCGCATGTTTATGTAGGAAGGAGCTAAGTTGAGAGTGAACAAGACGTTCAAGGACTTTTGATAGGAAAGGTAGTATGGAAATGGGTCGATAATCGGAGAAGGAGCAGGGTTTGGACTTCTTAGGTAAAGGAATCATTAGTGCATCTTTCCAACTTGATGGAAAGACACCAGGGGCTATGGAGTGGTTAAGGATGTGACATAGGACTGGAAAAATGTCATCTAGGATGGGAAGGATCATTTTGCGGCTGACACAATCGTTGCCGACTGCATTGGACGTCACTGCCAGTATGCTCTTCTTAACGTCACAAGCGGAAAATTGATTGAAGATAAAGGGAGAATAATTTGGGGTTGGCAAAGATGAAAGATATTCTAAAGTGGTTCTTTTTGTAGTTCCATCAAATTTGGACGAAGTAGTGAAATGAGTATTAAGAGAATCGAGGTTAATATTGTTTGGAATTGTTTGTTGCCGTGCCTTACCAACTCCCAAGGATTTAAGAAATTGCCAGACCTTTGCTGGATTACCGTCTTCAACTGATGTTTGAATATGTTGGCGTTGCGCTTTCCTACACACCTTGTTACAGTAATTCCTGATAGCCACGTATTTTTGTTGATTGAAAGCGCTAGGTTTATGCTTCAATTTTGCTTTAGCGGCGGATTTCTTTGCCATAATGTTTTTTATATCTGCTGTTAGCCATGGTGCTGGTAAGTGTTTTATTTTAACGGCGCGAATAGGCGCGTGCACGTCATATAAATTAATTAGATTCGATACTAGTATCTGAACTTTGGATTCATTACACTCTGAAGTATATAAAGACTCCCAGTCTATATTGACAGCATCCTCACGAAGTCTGTCATGATCTATGCCACTAAAATTGCGCTGCAAGACAACCTTAGGCTTTGTTTTGGGTGGGCGTATTTTATACGAGACAAAGACTAGGTCGTGATAAGAGAACGCATCTGCCGTACATTGACCATGCTTGTAAACGAAACTAGGAGAAGACAACAAAATAAGGTCAAGAAGAGAAGGAGTGCAGTTGGGAAAGTGGTGAGTTGCATTCAGTGTTAAAATTGATAAATTACAAGACTCCGTAGCTTGTCGAAAAGACGCAGCCCTTGAATCTTGCTTGAGGAGGCAAGAGTTGAAGTCACCCATTATAATAGTATGACTATATAAAGGTGTGAGGTTTTCTAGGATCTGCTCAAATGAAGAAAAATAGTTCACACGGTTAGAAGGTGAGTAGTATACGCCTAATAGAACTTTAATATGGTGAAGTTCAAGTTCCAAAAAGAGATGCAAGAAGAGATTTTAGTTCTGTGTTTAAAAAAAAAAACGCCCGAGTTAAATCCTATCATTGCAGAGCGTGCTGCGAACAATCAAGGACACGCACCAGGAGTCAGCATAGGTAGGATTAGCTCAAGTGATTTGCGGAAAGCCATCCGGCGTCTCAAACTTCTTCTGCAAGTGGGCCGGATATATAGTATATGGTAGCTACAGTCCAGATTCAGTTGTACGTTGACGGTCCCATAAGTGGGTCAAATTATTGCCTTTTGAAAGCACTTATTAAGTCTGCAATGCACATAATTTTGGACGAGGAGTAAGCCAAGCGTTTGAATTTAATTTACCAAAAGCCGTAGAATAATATACACACACACACACACAACGTCACGCCTTTTATCCCCGAAGGGGTAGGCAGAGGTGTATTTCTACACCCACTTTTCGCCAGATATACTTTAGTCCCACGTAATAAGGGGCGAGCCTATTGCCGTACCGGGCACATTTCCAGACTTCGTGCTGTTACTGAGAATTTCGTGACAGAAAAACCCAGTAACACTGCCCGACCCAGGAATCGAACCCGGGACCTCCCGATCCCACGCGCACATTTATGCCGCGAGACCAACGAGGCAGTCGTATAGGGTTTGATGTCGAGTTTTCCGTCTCTACGCAAAGATGGTATTTGCATCGTGTTATCTCTTAGTCGGCTCTTACGACACCCACGGGAAGATAAGGGGTGGTGACACTTGTATTCTATGCCGTCAACCACACGGCGTAATTTGCATTTAAACTACAGTTTAATATCTAGATCATTCGGTTTAAATGAAAGCTAAGTGAAACCAATATATTGCGATAAAATCCCTACACTGTAGTTTAATTTCAATCTATGTACCTATGGAATAAAATAACATTTACATACTAAGAGGTACTTGATACTAAGAGGTAATACAAACAAATAATTCAAACCGAGACGTTTGCCGCAGCCCTATTCTTTCTTGAGAGAATTTTATCAAGCAAAATTTTTATTAAACGAATACACTCAGAAATAAAATACGCATATGTAGCGTAAAAATACAACAATTTGAAAACGTTAACTAACAATTCCATGATTGATTCGCAACAAAACTGTTCATTTTATGTCCACTAAAATATATTTGGGTATCTAGCCATCAACGTTACGTATGCTAAAAGCTTCATGTCACGGAACGTTAAACAAAGCCAGACCGCTTGCTGCCTGTGTTTTAAGCTGGTACACTTTCGTAATTAAGTTGCAGAATCATACATTTCCCGAATTTTACAATGAATAATTCAACGGGCTTAAGTCGTCGAGTGCAGACACTGACTGCGGTTCCGATAGAACAATGCTCGACACTTCATAAGTATTAAATGGATTTGCTCTGTTTCCATAAAAGTCGAATGAAAAGCATTTTAAGCATTTGAGCGTGACTGTGCTCTGCACTAAGCTTAGTACACAGACTATTTTATTTAACAGAATCAGAACCCTCGTGATTGAAGTAGTTTTTATGTTTGCCAGGTGATATCTAGCTTTTGTTTATATTATAAAGGTAATTCCTGGTTTAATAATAAATCATGTATCTCGGGGGATTTTACAAATATATAAGAGACGAACACAAATATCACCCAGACTAGAAACAGCTATTGGATCGCATAAAGTGTTGTTGGCACAGCGAGGCAAACGCTTAGGCTACTACGCTGTTCGCACAGTTTGCGTAGAGACCTGGTTGAAACTGATAACTGTCAGTCAGTCTATAGAAGTTTAATAAAGAAGCTCCAAAATTTTTTCGGAGTAACAGCAAAATACTCTCCAACAAATCGTTATAAGTATCACTCCACACCAACAAGGTTCTACACTTTTGATTTAAAAGAGTCTTGTTCAGTACGCCGAATGGATGAGGCCTCCTTGATTTTTTAAATTATAAGCGACATTTCGTGGTAGAAATAGTTATTGAAGTTAAAGCCGTTCTTACATTAAATGTTAGCTCTCGAGTAGCATTATAACGTCAAAAATATCTACAGCAATGATACACTGAAAGTAATAACTATAGCAGTTAATATAATCAGTTTTCGATGTCTAAGTCGAATCGTATAGACAATTTATTGTCGTATTAATATGACGAAAAACTGACTAATAAGATATAAAAGGCAAATGTGAATGGGACAGTAAATTTCGAGCCATTCTAAAAAACGACAGATCAAAAGTAGTCTAAGCAGAAAAGCATGCATATCCTGCATGAGAAACTTGATGGAATTGAATGAAGCAAATGCATGACAGGATCATTGCAAATGGCGTTCCGTAGTATTTGCCTACCTCTTCGGGAAACAGGCGTGAGTAATGTATGTATGTGTTAATATTATAACACAATGATATTTAGTCCTGACCCAAAAACCTTAACGACTCTACTCAACACGACTCGACTATTCTACCCTTTCAATACCCTATTTATCGTGTTGCCAAAACAAATCATATTCGAGTAAGCTAAACACCAAAAAGGTCGATTCAAGTTAATTGATCCCAAGCCGAGTATAAACAGACGTGGATCGAGTAACGAATGAATCGAGAGTATCATTCTTCAAGCTAACTAATGAGAACAGTTCTGTGACTAACGACTCAATATTTCCAACGATATAATTGAATTTTGTAAATAAATTCTCAGATTTGCAACAAATTGGTGTTTTAATGATCTGTTTCTTTAGGTGTAGTGAGTTGAGATTTTTTTTTGAGACCATTGATACTTTGTTATATATCTTGAGTAAATTGAAAATAAACTGGCGCAATGAGCGTTTGAAGAACTTAGTGTATTTAAGCACTTTACTAATAAACCCCATCACCTATTCCTTCTCCCTTATCCTCTTCGAACTTTTTTTCAAACCCAAAGGGTGCCAACGCACTTTTCACTCATCTGGTGTTGCTTGTATCTATAGGCGTCGGTAATCGCTTAAGATCAGGCAAGACGCCTGTTAGTTTCCAACCTATTATAAAAATGTAGCAAATTAATAAAAATCTAATATTGATGACAAGACATAAAAGCGGCTCGTATATAAATAATGTGTTTTTCACATCAAAAAACAAGAAAGGGTTGAAATGTTATGACGAAGAGTTTAGACATCAGCGCACTCTCAGGGAAGTAGTACGATACGACGCCTTAACTATATACCATACTATCATGAATTGGAATTTAAGTAAGAATTTGAGGCCAATGACTTAAGCAGACGAAGTAATTTAAAGATCGAAAACGTATTACCCGTCTGTGACCAAAACCAATAGTCTACTATAAAAACCATCAACATGTCCATTAATCATCCATTTAACAGTAAAAATCAATTACATATATTAATGCTAACATCCTTTCGCGACTTGCTTCATTAGTAAAACTATATCAAAACAAATCCATTTAGTTTAGAAACAAATGAGTACAAACTCATTGCATGTTCAATTTTAATTCCTTCTCTCTTGGAGGAATTTCTCGCATAGTTAAGCTTCGTAAGTAAATTAGGTGTAATGAATTATAAGTTGTTAATTGAAAATTTGAACGTATTCAAAGATGATGATAGAGGCCTTGTGTACGCCAAATAGGTAACTCAATTGAGTGAATGTTAGAGAGTAACGAATCTTATAATATGTGAATCATAGACCTAGCTCTTCCTTGGCAATCACACTATCTGCTGCTGAAAATCCATTCGGAAGTTTGAGACTTAATCGTATTTAATATGTATATGTTAATGTACACAAGTATTGTCTCTCACTAGGGAAAAATCATATATGCCGCAGAACCGATGGTCGCTAGTGCAGTCAGGTTCTTGAGTGGCGACTGCGACTCGGCAAACGTATTGTAGGGCATCCAGTTGCCAGATGGGGCGATGATATTCATAGGGCGTTGGGCAGGGACTGGAAGAGGCAAGCTAAAAACCGAGCTCATTGGCGTGCCATAGGAGAGGCCTACGTCTAGCAGTGGACTGTTTATTTGTTTTGGACTGGGTACTTCAGCAAAAGTATGTACGTATTTGAGAGTATCTAATATGTTGATCAGTTACTTAGTTGTCACAATACAGGCTCTGTTTAGTTTATAATGTCGCCCAGTTTCGAGAATGTAGGTGACTTGTCCCAGGACAAAATAATGGTGATCATTATTTTTATATTTTCCTTAATTCCACAAATGTCTAGAGGTTACCGAGGCTTTCATTTTCTGTGTGAAAATGCTTGTCACCTTCTTCACCATAATCATCAAGAACATCCCTGTGAAGTTTTAAGTTAAGACAGGTATCGATTTATTATTAGTACCCATAACACAAGCTCTGCTTAGCTTGGGACTAAATGGTGATGTGTGTATGTGTTAGAGTATTATTATTATTATTCTCTTTATTTTGACATTCTCTCATAAATTATATTTTACATTTTTATGTGATTTAGAAAAAAACAATATAAAAATATAAAATTAAATTACGGGGCTCACCGGTATCGGGTTCATGGACCAAGTTACCGGTGGTTAGGGCTCCAGAGAGAGGAACCTCCTGACGATACGAGCCGTGGCCAGCAATACTGCCTTCTGAATAGAGGACTTAATCCAACCGTCTAACGCGAGCCTCTTGAGGTGGTGATCGAGGCTCTTGGCAATGAGACCATTAACTGACACGACTATCGGTACAATGATCGCCGAGTCCACATCCCACATGTCGACAATCTCGTGAGCCAAATCCAAATATTTTATTTGTTTATCTTTCTCGGCTTTTACGAGATTCTCGTCATGGGGAATGGTGACATCGATGATCATTGCAAGGCGCTTAGATCGATCTATCACTACTATATCTGGCTTGTTAGCCACAATAGTTCTATCAGTAATGATAGATCGATCCCAATACATGGTGGCACGACCATTTTCAAGAACTGGGTCGGGCACATACCTGTAGTACGGTATCTCAGAGTCTACAAGATTGTACTTTAAGGCAAGTTGCTGATGGATGATCCTAGCTACTTGGTTGTGCCTGTGCAAATATTCGCCGTTGGCAAGACGAGAACAACCAGATACTATATGTCTGAGAGATTCACCAGGCTGGTGACATGCCCGACATATGTCAACCGTCCCATCCCTCAGGATATACTTCCGGTAGTTATTCGTCATGACAACCTCGTCCATAACCGCAAAGACAAAACCTTCTGTTTCGGCGAACAGATCGCCAAAACGTAGCCAGGACACAGAAGCTGGTAAGTCTACATCGGGTCCATGCAGGGCCCGATAAAAACGTCCATGCAGCTCTTTACCTTTCCATACCTCCTTGCGCTCCTCAACACCAAGTACGGCAGGTTTGCGCCAGTTCTCCTTAGCCAGACCCAACGGGGTAAGCCCGTTGTCCACAGTGACCACATCACGGTGGACACCCGCGTCAGTGCTGAAAAAATATTCCCTGAGATTGCACACCTCGCGGTTATGGAGGGTCTTGGCACTTAAGAAGCCGCGACCCCCGCACTTCCGCGGGATGTACAATCTCATTACTGATGACCGCGGGTGATGCATCCGGTATGTAGTCAATATACAACGGACTTTTTTATCAAAGGCATCAAGTTCTGTTTGAGTCCATCTAAGTATGCCGAAGGAGTACATTAAGACTGGCATGGCCCAACCGTTACAGGCGCGCACCCTGTTACCGCCTGATAAAAAACTATTTAAGATTTTTCTCAGACGGCCAAAGAAAAGCTCCTGCAACGCCTGTTTCATGCCAGCCTCAGCAATACCTAGTGCCTGCGACATACCTAGATATTTGTAGGTTTCGGTTGCAGATAGAGATCTAAGTTGTGTGAAATCTGATAGTTCTATACCATCAGATTCCACAACCCTGCCTTTCTTTACATGCAAGACCGCACATTTATCTACACCGAACTCCATTTTGATAGACTTACTAAAGTTTTCAGTGACCTTTATTAACACTGTCAACTGGAGGTCAGTGGAGGCAAATAGTTTTAAGTCATCCATGAAAAGAAGGTGAGATATTACTTGACCTCTGCTGTGCAACCGATAGCCTAGCCCCGAATTCTCGAGCAAAGTGCTAAGAGGATTCAGTGCTAGACAAAACCATAAGGGACTCAAACTGTCACCTTGGAAGATTCCTCGTTGGATCTTGTGACGTCGCTGTGACGTCGAGAGGACACCACCTCTCGGCCGCTTGCACCTCCACTCCCACCGCACTGCGAGCCTCTATATAAGCGGACGCGTTGGCTTCGCGGGCCTTTTTCTTGCGGCGGCTACATCCGAGTTAAGTCACCAACATCTCCTGGACCATCGGCAGCTGGATTCTCCACAAAAACCCAACCCCTCGCCGAACTACGCGACCCTGTGTTAATTTTTCTAAATATCACATAAATCGTAATCTTTTTCATTTAAGTAACGCTTGCTAATTGATGTATAAAATTTATTTGGCAATTAAATCTATTTTTATTGTAACATTTAACCACGCTTCTCATTTGGACACACCCTAGTAGGGATATCGTAACAGCACACACTCGAAAGGTCCTTTTTACGTTACACTGGCGCCCACGGGAATATTATAGGTAGGGTTTTGTTGAGAATCCGCTGCCGGTGAGTCTTCTTTTTTTATTTTTTGTGTATGTGTGAAGTCGTTCCAAAGCAGTGTGTAGTTATTTTAGTGGCATTTACCTATTGTTTCTTTTTGCTTGTTCTATTGTGCTCGGAAAGTCGGTGGTGTTGTGCTGATCACAATAGACATTTTCTCTTTTTGTTCTGTTGTGCTCGGAAGGTCGGTATTGTGTTGAGCCGGTCACAACAGACAAATTTTGTCTTACTACGCTTGGTAAGCATTTCTATATTATAACTTTTTCTGTTACCGCGTGTGATAATTACTGTGTATCAACCGCATAAGTAACGAGTTATAATCGTTCGACTGCGGCCACGTGTCCTCTAAAGACGCGCTAAGGTCACATTCGTCGATCGCATTCTTTGTATTTTGCGATTTATGACCTCACGTCCACTAACGACGTGCCTAGGTCACCTTGATCGTACTGCTTCGCGATTAGCTTTTTTAAATGCCACTAAGGTAATTAAGTGCTACTGGTTATTATTGCTAATATTCTGCTTTGGCTGACTTATGGAACGAGTTCACACCCTTCTCTTTCTCACTTCTTTTCATTTTTCTACTATAACCTCTTCTGCTAGTGATTTTGTACGGCGACATAATTATATATGCTTATAGTCGGTATTATTAAATACTTTTACCGCCTACTACGGCGATTATCTTTTAAAATTAACTATTACTTTTCTTTCTTACTAAGAAAGTTGCATCTTTATTATACCACGTGTACCTAACATAGTTGGACTGGCTGAGAATGAACGTACCTAAAGATGCTAGCGTATTATATACTAGGTATCTAGCTAGAATTCCGCGTTCATTTATTAATAAAATGAACACGTGTCACATGCAGGTTGCTCACTAACAATAATGAAAAAGTTGAATCTTTGTCTATTTGGTATAGAAATACGAATATCATCGTAGAATTATTAGTTGTTCGTTTTGTCAAATGTTTATTATGCTACAATCGTTGTTTTTGGTCTTCGATTTTATCTCCTTGTTACTGCCTATCGGTATGCTATTTGAGAATGCATCTAATTATGCATTTACTGTTCATTGTGAACTCAAACATAAAATTCCTGCGTCGCAATTATTGAATTATGTTCTTTTTGTAATGTTTTGTGTCGCTAGGATTGTTCTTTCAATGTCTGGTTTCTATTGAAATATATAAAACATATAATGATAAATAAACGGTAAAATTAAGCCGCTAACGGCCGGAAAACTACTTAATTGTCAATATGTAACTTGTTTCCTTTTTACTAAATGCTATGCATCTGGTTTTACTAACCATCTTAAATAGTACTGGTTATAATGTGTTCCTGTACTTACGCAAATGTTATTATATCTAACTGAATTTATCAAACTTAATTGAATTGAAACTAACTTTAACTAAAGTGGGTATTTGCACATAAATTGAATCAATAACTTCTTTCCTTGAATAAATACGTGCCTATTTACATATGAATCAAATAAATAATATTTATACCTCATTAAATAACTAAAGTGGCTGTTTACACACAAATTAATAAATAATTTCAATACTTAAATAACTAATGTGGGTATTTCTACATAAATCAATAATTTTATACTTTTATAGCTAAAGCAAATTAATTGATTTACAAGTTAAAGATAATACCATTTCGTATTTCACCGTCGTTTATTTCAAACCTAAAAGCTGAATGAAATAATTAAATCTTATTCTATTATAGCATAAATGTGTTTATAAACGATTGGGTACAGTGTCATTAATAACAATGTAAGACGCATATGTATGCAGAGTTATAATTACCTACATAATTATTTGTGAAGGCCAACAATAGTTCTTTGTTTCCGAGTCGAAGCTCACAAGATAATGCATTGTGTTGTGTTAATGATTTATGTAAACATGCTAACATAAAATGAATAAATATTTCAGTTATAAATTGTAATAAAGTTTATTAAATGTAATATTGTTACAAAGAATCTGTTATTTATCTAACTAAATATCGAAACATCAGATAACTATCTAACTATATAAATATCAGATATGTTTCGCTTGGTGATTGCCATATAAAAGATCTTAAATTAACTCACTGCAAAGTTTAGGAATGTAATGATTAATGCTCATCACTAATGAACTAATCTCTAAAATAACTTAACACTTCGTTACATATAATATAAAAATCTTTAACTCCTAATTACAGCTAAATCATGTACCCATATATCTTGTTACTTATAGCTTTGGTAATGACTGATCGAAATATAATAAAATATTTTTTTTGTCCCTTATGGCTCAGTGGCTGAAAGGTTGTTGTCGGATCGGTCTGTGGTTCGATTCTCGATTGTGTTTATTTTTTTTTGTGTTTTTGGCTATGGTTGTGTACACTATGTCACCGATTGTCTCCTGCGGTGATGTACCATACATTGCAACCTATTCCGAATTGCGTATTTGCCGTTGTCGATTTTGTATCATAATCAGAAACCAGTTATTTGTCCGCGAGAATGGAATGCGGCCGGCGCCAAGCGCGCAGTGATGACTCACTTGTTTACGTCAGCCGATCACTCGGCTCAAAACATTGTATTATACTTTATAATTAATTATAATGAACACTTTTTATGCTTTTACAATTCGCATCGAGCGCGTTAATGAGCAATTTGTTGGTGATACTGCCAACTAATCGTATGATTGTTAGTATCGTAATATAGTAAGATCGTAATATTGGTTTACGACTTATACTCTCTCAATTGGTTTCACTTATCGAATATGGGTGGTCAGGTGGTGCCTACCAACATGGACTGGGTGACTATTTGCTATAAAACTCACGTATAATACCTCTTCGCGCGTCGTGTATTATAATGAATGCGACTCGCATCTTGAATGAATGTTGGCTTGTTCATGCGTATGATAGTGTGTAGGCCTTTTTGAATGTGATGAATGTCAGGCTATAGGAACGTTCAATGCTTGGTGACGTATGAATGGCCGAGGGTTATACTTGTTTTTTTTTTTTCCTCTTTCAGGGTTAATAGTTGCCTCGTATTTAACCTACTGACACCACTACCACTCATCTGTTACAGGGTCTCCGAATGCAGTTGCCGCCTACCAGCCACAGAATTTTCCCTATGGGAAAATTCTGGCCTAATGGGGGGAGTGTGTGACGTCGCTGTGACGTCGAGAGGACACCACCTCTCGGCCGCTTGCACCTCCACTCCCACCGCACTGCGAGCCTCTATATAAGCGGACGCGTTGGCTTCGCGGGCCTTTTTCTTGCGGCGGCTACATCCGAGTTAAGTCACCAACATCTCCTGGACCATCGGCAGCTGGATTCTCCACAAAAACCCAACCCCTCGCCGAACTACGCGACCCTGTGTTAATTTTTCTAAATATCACATAAATCGTAATCTTTTTCATTTAAGTAACGCTTGCTAATTGATGTATAAAATTTATTTGGCAATTAAATCTATTTTTATTGTAACATTTAACCACGCTTCTCATTTGGACACACCCTAGTAGGGATATCGTAACAGCACACACCAGAATGGTCCTTTTTACGTTACAATCTTTATAGGATCGCCGCATCCGAGAGTCCGTCGACATCCTGGATAGCGAAGAACCGTACTCCACTGCCCCATACACGTCTTCAGGAAAGTGCATAGAGTTGGATCCACTTTGTACAACTCTAGCACTCTCAAGAGCCATGTATGTGGCACAGAGTCGTAGGCCTTCTTATAATCTATCCAGCATGTCGCTAGATCCTTTCGGCTACGGCGAACCTGTTGGCTAATGGTCATGTCTATAAGGAGTAGCTCTTTAGTACCACGTGACCCACTTTTACATCCATTTTGAGAACTGGACATGATTTTGTTAGTATATATATGTTTGGCCAGTTTGGTTCTCAAAATGGATGTAAAAAGTTTATAGACCGTCGGTAGGCAGGTTATAGGTCTATAATTTTTTGGATCCGTGGTACTTCCTGATTTGAAGAGCAGGTGGGTAATGCCCGTTGTTAAGAAAATTGGCAGCGTCCCTGATTCTAGAGATGATTGGAATTGGGACGCAAAATGAGCATGTGCACTACGCAGCCACTTCAAACAAAAGTTGTGCATTCCGTCCGGACCTGCCGCTTTCCAGTTTGGTAACGGACGGACTGCACAACTAACATCCGTAGCTGTAATAGCTACGGCATCCATATTAGGGATTGCTGCACATGATCGCTCGACATCCCTAAACCAACCACCCTCCGTGTGGCTAACGGGGGTCGACCAGATGCTACTCCAGAACGTATTTGTAGTTTCATCATACGTAGACCTCCATCATCCACACCTAGACCGGGTCGCTCCCAATTTCTATACACCCACCTTTCATCTTTTTGGAATGTGCGATTCTGGGAATATCTGCCTATACGTTTTTTATAACGTTTGATACGATTTGCCCACGCATAAATCTTCTGCTTCAGGAAGTCGATGCGTTCTGTGACCCGCGACGTGTATTCTTGTGGCCTAATACCCGTTCCTGCAAAGGCGCGGGTCAACGCATCACTCTCGGGTGAGTATTGCCCGACCTGAAGCAGATCAGCTTGCCAATGAGTGCCCTAGACTCAGCGATACGACGCTCAATCCTGCACTGCCAAGCCGGCACAGCATTATTTCGGGTAGCCATATCAATGTTCTTTTCTATCTTGACATTGGCTATCCGACATGCCGCTACAGCCGCACAGTACAGAATTGAGTGTGTATCACTGAGATTTTCACTATTATCTAGGTATGTAGACAATAGTGAATCTAGGGCACACACCAGCGCCAAATTTTTCTTATGCGTGGGCAAACGCGGCACTCGAGGCCTATTTACTAAGGCCTCGTAACGATATTCCCTGATGGCACATTCCAAAGTACTCCTAACATTATCCATGTACTGGGCACTTACATGTATATCCCCACCATCCACTTCTTCAACACTTTGCGGCCTTAGTGTGTCAACTATCACTGCCGTTACACGTTCACGCGTGGAAGGAGGAATGGGAGGGTTACCTTGCAAGTCCGAGCGTAGCCTCTCAAGTGCATCGTCATCCAGCAAACGACAGCGCTGGATTGCGCGCACTTGATCCGACAGTCGCTGCGCCGAAACGTTGACGGCCGGTTCCAAGTCCTGAAACAGAGGCAGCATGCGATCACGGTACGCCGTAAGGTTGGTACCACCCTCTGTAGCCACATAATATGCCCGCATGACATTCTCATTCATGGATCTAGTCCACCTCATGCGGTGCACATCACCACCGGTAGCGGGAGCCCTGTTCGAGACCGATGAGCCTCGGGGTCCTAAGCCATTCGGTGGCCGGCCTCTCCCTCGCCGGCGGACAGGTGGTGGCGACGACGGCGGGGAGAAAAACTCGTTGCTAGATGCGCTCGACGCCTTAACACTCACCGGCGATGCTGTTGCTGGTGCCGGCGGCTGTGAGGCGGAGCTGAGCGACGAGTCCGGAGGTGTTAATCGTGCTGCAGCTGCTTTCCTGGCTCTGGTCAACATTTATATTACATTTCCTTGCCTTTATATTTGTTATTGTTTGTGTTTTTCATTTGGACATATAGTGTCATCTTCAGTATATTTATCTATAATATTATTTCTTAAATTTTATGGCTTTTATAAGTAAATCCGTATATTTTAGGTATTATAACTTCTTGTTGTGGTATAAATATATAAATTGTATCGTAAAACTGTAATATAAATTCAAATAAAAATATGCAAGAAAATTTGCTTGTTGACTTTACGGTGTTGCCAGGTTATATATATATTATTATTATTATTATTATCATTTCCGACTGCTTAGCCACCTGTAAAGTCAACCGATATTTAAACAAAATCTAAGTACAAAGATCATTCATCCGCCAAAATATATATACTTGATAGTGTCGCTAATTTCGATATCGAAGAAAAAATCAGGCCAAATACAGAGATATTATTTTTCTGAAAGATTTTCTGTAGCATGGGTCTTGGAAATGTACACAGTAGTCAGCAACAGACGTAACGCCTTAAATATACAGAAAAATATTCTTATCTCTCTATTCCGTTATGTAAAGAACAAAAAAAAACTATTAGGGATAGGTCTTGAAAGATGAAAAAGACTTGCAAGCTTATACAAAGTATTTAATTTAATTTTAACTACAAAGAACCGTCGTTTCAGTACACCATTATTATAATCTTAGTGTTCTATTTCTAGAAAAAGTAGGTTGGCTGAGATTTCTTTTCTTTTATGAAGGAAAATAGAATTTTCTTGATTATTCTTTATCTTTTAAAAATCACAGTGCGAAACAAGGACTAAATATAATACTAGGCTAAGGCCTTGATAAAGACTATTTTAGATTATTAAAAGAGATTCTGAAGTGGCCGCGTATGAAATTAAATAGTAGCATAGCGTTATTTAAGTTCTATACCGCAACAATTGGACATCGTATTCATATTAATCGTTCGTTATATTAACCTCATTGCATTAACCATTAACATGCCTCTTTCATTACATTAATTAATTTGAAATACGTCAGCATTGTATTATGCAGATTCTGAGTACGAGTAAAATTCCGCGCTATTTTCGCAAAATAACTGGAAAGTATTAACTTTATCCAATCAACCCTGCATCGATTTGCCAAAGTCGAAGTTGAAAGGAATCAAAATTCAATTTTAGGGGCCCGAATGTGGCCTGTCACGAAATATGGGACTTAAGGAAGACACTTAAGGAAGTTATAATAATAAAAAAGAATTGTCAGTATGTTTGTATTGCTCTAGTTCTTTTTATACCATGAAAGCTTTCACGTTGAGTTGTAAAAGTCTATGGTTATAGTTTCCGGCTTTTAATCAACTCCGTGAAATGTATCGCTTCGTATCAAATCGTTTTATTTTTTTTACTACCTAATTAAAAAACAGGCAAATGGCCTAAGAGTTTAATTTGGAAACTAGGTTATTCAAGTTGACATTGACATTACGGCACGAATAACAGCAGCTCCAGCGATCTTTCAGCCTTGCCGTTGTGAGTAATTCACAACTTTCGCATTATGGTGCCGAAGCATTTGAGCATTCATCTGCAATGAGCGTTCTTGCGAATGTTACAAAACAAAAAAATAAACGAGTGTGTTATAGCGAGCATACTTACGAACGTTTTGGCGAGCATTCTAGCGAATTGACAGTAAATTTGCTTTGACTTTTGCTTACTAGAATGTTCGCCAGAAAAATCGTGAAGATATTCGGGAAAGACATGTTCAGCCTGGTCGTTGTATAGTTCTACAAAACAAAATACGGTGAATGGTCGCTGTTCTGTTACAAGTGAGTGCTCAGGTATTGCTACACCTGAGCATTCACTTGAAATGGTACTGATGCACATGAACACAACGTAGAATGAACCTGACTTATCAATGTGTACTCAGAAACATTCATATACCTATCTGAAACATTATAATAGTATCCTCAAAAGTTAAAAGCAATTTGAGCCAGAGAGTAAACAAATCATTTCGTACCCGTCAGATAAAATGTATTCATTCATCCGTCCCAAATTCACGGTGCCCGTTATGACTACAACATTTCGTAACAAACTTAGCCTTCTGCTGCAATTAAAAATTCTGTGTGATGTCAAAGGCTAACTGCAAAGCGTTAGGTCTCAAAAAAGTCCGCAGTAAAGCACTCTTGGGTTCGGGCGACAGATTAATGAAAGTGACATAAAATGGGTTTCGTTTGAGGGCGAATCAAAGTTCGTGAGGTCGCCCGTTCTCCGTTGGAAAGTTAATGCGCCGATTTTTGTAAATCAAATTAGTTTTATGTTTTTCTCTGAGAGTGTCTCTGTGTGAAAAGATTTTAGAGGTTATCGTCGTGTTTTGGACGGTTTAATCGGATGTTTCTTTAGGTCCAAATTGCGATGCAATGTTTATGTGTAAGGAAATGTTGTGTTCCAGCTTCTAGTAGCTTGTTTTTGAATATGCTTTATATTAAATATTTTTAATATTTGGTATAATATGAAATCACAATTATATCGTTCGTTGATTTTTGTGCAATATAGTGTTTCGATTTCTTTATATTCGCTAGGTAGTAGAGCCTTGCTGATTTCAGCATGAATGGGCCGGCTCGACCGGGGAAGTACTACCCTCTCACAGAAAATCGTCGTAAAGTAACAGTTCCAAAACTGTTGCGTTTCGTTCGGTGAGTGAGAGTACCGGAGGCCCTATCCCCTATTCCTTCTCCCTCATCCCACTCCTCATCCTATCCCTTTTCCCAACCCCAAGGGGCGGCAACGCAATCGTGACTCCTGTGGTGTTGCTTGTGTCCATGGGCGGCGGTAATTGCTAACCATCAGCCAATCCGTCTGCTCGTTTGCCGTCTATTGACATAAAAAAAAAACCGGAAGAAGTTTTCAGGTTTGACCAGACGTCAAATCTTTAGGCGCATTCCTATGGCCACTCAAAGGCGATTATCCTCATGATCGAGATTTCCTCGTTCCAATAATTTGTGAACTTCTATTGTTAGATTTATGTGGTACGAATAGTAGAGTGCTCTGAATGAGGACTTTGAGAAGTATACAACGCTTTAACATATAAGGTAAATAATTAAATTAGTCTTAGGCCCACTTGCGTAACGTTTGATTTAAGTCACTCCTTAATTTAAATTTGTTGAACAGAATAAACAGCATATAATAATTTAACTTAAAAGTATTTAGCGTCCTCTTGCACAACGACAACAACGCTTAGATTTAGTCAAACATTTTACGAGGTCGGTAAAATATTTTCTACGTTTTGTTTCATGGCATGATGACTTTCTGTTACGATTTTAACGATGTTATGCGTATGCTTTAGCATAGAACAAAACGCATTGTCGTCGCCTAGCAACGAAATGACAATTGACAAATAATAACTAGAAACTTTTGAGCATTAACCCTAGAACCCTACAAGGGGTGCAGGTGCACCCCACACCGATTTGTTTTCTAAATATCTCAATTTATTTAATATCCACGCATTCGTCCGTCAGAGTATTTTATTTAGTTTGGTGTAAACCTCTTGCGTTACGCCAATAACGTGACGAGAGTCGCGTCATGTGGTTGCCTGGTTAAGTGCTGTGGTGTATGCCAATACCCCAGTGTAGTAAAATCATAAGTTACTTTATTTATTATGATTTATGGATTTGTATGTAATATGTTATTGAATTTGATTGTTTATTAAAACAATACTGTTATATGAATTAAATACTGATATTTTAAGATGTAGGTGAAATTCAATGAAATTTATTTATATTGTTTCGGATGGCTGTCAGAGGTTTGAATGACGAAGAATTAAGCTCTATTCTAGACCACGAATCTGGCAACGAAGAAATAGAAGTTGGGACTAGTTGTAATTCCTGGGTTCTTTACAAGTGTCCAAGATCAAATAATAAGTCAAATAAAGTCTCAGAGGACATTTTTGAAATTTGGAACTGATACATGATCATTTACACGACCGGATGCCAACTTTAAGGCGGAATATAATAGAGTCCATTGCAGTGGTCTTCAAAAAACCACCAGATCCTACAAGCGCTGTTCCTTCTCGTGCAAAACAAGGACGGTGTGGCTTTTATCCTAGGTCCAAAAACAGAAAAACGAGGACTATGCGTCCAAGGTACAAAATACTTATTTGTTTTTGTATTTGTGTAAAAGTTTATGCAAAGTGCTCAAACTACGTTTAACTTTGTATAATAAGGCTGGTTTGTGATCTCAAGTTAATAATTATTTATAATTAACGTATTTTCATGAATTGCTTTTTTATTTTACGACCGGTTGGCGCAGCGGGAGTGTAAGAGACAGTTACGCCGAAGGTCGCGGGTTCGATTCCCGCTCAAGTCAAACATTTGTGTGCATGAACTTGGATGTTTGTCTTGGTTTGGGTGTTTCTATGTATAATATGTATGTATTTACAAAAAAAGAGTATATATGTATGTTTATCCTTTATCTAGTACCCATAGTACAAGCTTCTGCTTAGTTTGGGACTAGATGGTGTTGTGTGAATGTGGTAGAATATTATTATTATTTTAAGAATTACAGTCATTTTATTATGGGGTGCTCCTGCACCCCAGTGTAGGAATAATATGTGCGCCAAATAGTGTAGGATTCTAGGGTTAACAATAACACAAGTAGGTACATTGTTATCAGATATATCATCATTATCATCATGTCAGCCTAGAGACGTGCGCTGCTGGACATAGGCCTCCCCCAAGGTTCTCCACACAGACCAGTTATATAATTATAGATAATTCTCGTCGTTAATGACAAGTGGCCAATGTCAGTGTGACAGTTCTTAAATGAAATTAGCTATTAAACAGCCGATTTTCGGTAATTAATTTTGACAGTTCTTAAATCATATTAGTCGACTTATTTTTCGTTGTGCAAGACGCTAGTGGTGTTTAATATATTTTTTCTCGTTAAATACATCTTAATTCAATTTCAGAATCGTTGTGCAAGTGGGCCTACTATCAATGTGTCGTATTATTCGCATTATAATAAGACTTTGCCTCTCACTTAATATTGTTAGTACTAAACAATCGTTGTAGTGCTCCACAGGTTTTCGCTGAATTTGGCTACTAAAAATTGGATATGGCGTAGAATTCTAAATTCTTATATCAACAAGACATAAATATTTGCAAAAAGTTCTTGACAGATATAAGAAGTGACAGAGGGACGAATACTACCTACAATTTTACCATTTAAAGTGCGGTATCCTAAAAGGGTATACAATTTTGCACACATTATCTTCTATGACACACCATGACTTTGAAAAATCGTCGTCACATTTTACACAAGCTATCCCTGAACCTTTAAACCGCCGTAGCTATCATAACTTCTAACTACCCTGTCTCATGATTGATGTTACGAGTCCAATTTGTTTTCTCGTTGAGTATCCACTAGCGTTTCAATGAGACCCTTTGATTAATTACAATTGGACCTTAATGTTTGACTATTTGTAATTGATTGACGTTAATTGGCGTTTAGTTTCCTTCCAGTTATCACTTGGTCAACAACTCGGTTGGTTTTGGAAAGACAAGCGTGAATAATTGAATTTAATACGGCTTCTGAACATGTGAACGTATATAGTTTCGTACCCTTTTCATATATTGTTAGATTATGCAGCGAACACACGGCAAGGCAAAATTTTAGCTTTTACTTATAAAACGTATGGTGACGGGTTTAGAAGACTAAGGCCCACTTGCACAACGATTTTTAAATTGATTTAAGATGTATTTAACGAGAAAAAAATATTAAACACCACTAGCGTCTTGCACAACGAAAAATTTGTCGACTAATATGATTTAAGAATTGTCAAAATTAATTACCGAAAATCGGCTGTTTAGTGGCTAATTTAATTTAAGAACTGTCACACTGACGCTGGCAACTTGTCATTAGCGACGAGAATTAGGGTAAACAGTATAATGATTGGCACCCTAAGCCGGCTTCTACTACTAAGTAACAATATCTCAGGAAAATACAAATTCAATAATATTTTTTATGGTTTTGTCGGAATTTTGTTTACATGGGCATTAATAAAAATAAAACATCGTATTTAATAGAGCCGTTTTATTAGCATAAAAATGTGCTCAAACTTATTTCTTAAGAAAAGTACAATCATTGGCACCCTGGTTACCCTAGTTATTGGCAGTACCAAAAAAGTACAATCATTGGCATTGTTGGCCTAAGGCCCATACCCAGACAGTCTTAAGACTTGATATCCGGATCTTTATTCATGTATTCTATCATATCAAAATATATATTTATGAATGTTTATGTAACCTTCTAATATTTCTAACATAAGTCTATATTTGAAAGAAGTTTAGTTCATTTACCACGTTTTATATCTTTCTTTCGGCATATTTTCCTAATGCAGCTCATCTTGTCTCTTAGATACATTGTAGCAAATGAGCCCTGTTTCAGTTTCTCACAATCATTTTGTTCGTAATATTTTTGTCTATACTAAGTTCTTTGTTTTAAGCGATATCTGTCCTGATTTCTGGGTACTTTGTAGAGAAAGGTTGCCATCTCTGTACGACCGTACCATAATAAGTTGGGTGTAAAATGCGAAGGAATATACAATCTAAAGTTGTTTGTATGCGAATTTGACGGAAAACAAACAAAAATCTGAAAAAAATATGATTCTAAAATGTGCCAATGACTATGTTGTTGAACAATTTTTAAGTATAGTCATTGGCACTATCGGAAAAGACGATCCATATCTATCTATTTAATAGCGTAAAACTAACGTTTATTAAGCTTTAATGAAGATAACAGATACAAATAAATAGGTACTTTTGTGTAGAATTAATTAAAAATATATTTTTTCCTAATATTCAGGATAATTCAGCAGAGTGCCAATTATTTTGCCAACATTACTATAGTTTACCCTACTTGTGTTATTGTTAATGCTCAAAAGTTTTTAGTTATTATTTGTTAATGGTCATTTCGTTGCTAGGCGACGACAATGCGTTTTGTTTTATGCAACGTTTTATGCAAAAGCATACGCATAATATCGATAAAATCGTAACAAAAAGCCATCATGTCATGAAGCAAAACGTAGAAACTACTTTACCGACCTCATAAAATGTTTAACTAAATCTAAGCGTTGTTGTCGTTGTGCAAGAGGACGCTAAATACTTTTAAGTTAAATTATTTTATGCTGCTAATTCTATTCAACAAATTTTAATTAAGGAGTAACTTAAATCAAACGTTACGCAAGTGGGCCTCAGTGTCACTACCCCTCCTTTATTCCAAATGTGTCATATGAGATGAATTTCTTAGAAAGTCATCATCCTCTTAGCGTTATCCCAGTTTTCAATCTGGTCCGCTTGCTAGTCTAACCGGATTTGGCTGAATATTTGCTTTTCCACAAAGGGACTGCCTGTCTGACCTCTGCAACCTGAAGGGATAGCGATATTCCATGGTTTAGACTGAAGACAGTTGATTGAGAAGGTACTGACGCCCCGTAACGACTGTAAAAGGTCTTCACGACAACCGGGACCGACGGCTTAACGTGCTCTCCGAGGCACGGGACAAGCGATAATTAATAATTCAATACGTATATAACTCCGAAAAGTCATTGGTGCGCGCCGTGGAATCGAACCCGATACCCTCTGCATGGCAGTCTGTTGGTATCTACACTCGGCTATCGCTGCCTAGTTACTTAGAAAGTAGACAAAGCAAATAAAGAGTAAAATCCCAGGGCCGCCAGACCTTACTTATTTTCGCAGAAACTAAATGTATAGAATAATGTAGTGTTAGTATCTGCAGCTATGAGTGTACGCATACTTGCTAGCTTAGATCGTGTATGTATTTTTAGGTATGAGGCGCTAAAGGTCCACGGGAACAATTTCCATACATTTTCTAAGTGCGCACCCAAGCGGGCTCTGCCGCTAGCTAGACCGCCGCGGCCGCCTCGCCGCTTGACACTGCGCCGAGTGTTGTGGGTTCGATTCCCACACGAGACAACACTTTGTGTGATTCATATATTGTTGTTTCGAGTCTGGGTGTTCATTGTGTTCGTAGGTTGTATGTTTGTAAAGTCCCACGTGAAACAGGATTTAGGCCTAGTGCGGGAGTTGTCTTTTTTAAAAGAAAGAAAGAAAATAAAGTCTGGCAGTATTATTTATGAATATTTAATAAAACATACCTAAAAATCAGCACTGAAAATAAAAATAAAAAAGTTAGTACTATTTTTGTTCATCATCATCATCATCAGCCTGCCGTAGTCCACTGCTGGATATAGGCCTTAACAATGGCACGCCACTGAGCTCGATTTACGGCTCTTCGTGTACAGCCGCTACCAGCCACTTTGCGTAAATCGTTACTCCACCTAGCCGGAGGGCGTCCTACACTACGTTTGCCAAGGCGCGGTCTCCACTCTAGAACACGACTACTCCAACGGATAGCCGTTGGTGATTATCGGTTCTGCGACAGATGTGACCAGCCCCCTGCCACTTCAACGTGCTAATTCTCTGAGCTTTGTCGATTACCTTGGTTCTCTGTCCGATCATATTTTTATGATCCGATGACATGATTTTATGTGTATCATAATTTGTTAAAAGTTAGTAAAATTTACAACCGCATACCTAAAAATTGGCCCACGATCCAGGCTAGCAAGTATGCGTACACTCATAGCTGATACTAATACTACATTATTATTTTTATTTGTTTCTGAGAAAATAAGTAAGGTCTGGCGGCCCTGGGATCTTGGACTAATAGATTTTTTGGGCGGAGACAGAAAACTTGACATCAAACTATACCAATGCGTGGCATGGCGTTTAGTAGGCCAAATCCTCAAAGGTATTGTCCCACAATGCTAATATGATGCAAATTAGGCGAGGCCTTAATGGCAATGACATCTATAAACATGTTTTTATAATACGAGTATGTCGCGGCCTATTAGTCCCAATAGCCGCTTAATTGAACGGTAAGACATTTCCTTGAACAACTATCAATAATTCAATGTCATTCGATTATCCGAAGATAAAGGTATGACATTTTCGATTTTTTACGTTTCTCATGAACGAAATAATAAAAATAAAAATTGTGCTACACTGGTTTTGACACAAATATCAAAGAACTGGCTCAATAATTATAATTAGTCTGAGATAACAAGATATCATAACGTCAAATTATAATTTGGCCTCCAAATTGCCTAAACTAACGTAAAAATAATTATAAGAGCAGACAAATATACTTTTTAAATTATTCTTGTCCAAATTTCTTTTTAAATTTTTTGTCATTTACAGTCGATTGTTCAAATTGGATGTCTACACTATATATATAATATTAAATAATAATAATAAAGATAAACAAATGAAGTATTTGGACCTGGCTCACGAGATTGTCGACATGTGGGATGTTGACTCGGCGATCATTGTACCGATAGTCGTGACCGTAAATGGTCTCATTGCCAAGAGCCTCGACCACCACCTCAAGAGGCTCTCGTTAGACGGCTGGATCAAGTCCTCTATACAGAAGGCAGTATTGCTGGGCACGACACGCATCGTACGGAGGTTCCTTTCTCTGGAGCCCTAACCACTGGTAGCTTGGTCCCTTTGCCCGATGCCGGTGAGTCTCCGTGGTCCCATTTTATATATTTAATTTATTTTTTATTGTAATATTTAAGTATGTAAAATATGACAATGAGAGCAATATTTAATAAACGGCATAATAATAATAATATTCTTAGGCACGGGCCTTAATCGCCAAGAATACGAACCACGAGTCACAGAACGCATCGACTACCTGAAGCAAAAAGTTTGTGCGTGGGCAAATCGTATTAGACGGTACAAAAAGCGGGTGGATCGATACACCCAGAATAGGGCATTCCAAAAAGATGATAGGTGGGTATATAGAAGTTGGGCGTGAACTGATCCAAGTGTGGATGATGGGCGTCTGCCGGATGCTGAGGCAACGAACGCTTTCTAGCGCGGCATTTGGTCGATGCCCATCAGCCACACTGAGGGTGATTGGTTTGGGGATGTTAAGCGAGCATGTGAGGGAATACCCCAAATGCAGCGCGTAGCCATTGAAACAACGGATGTAGCTTGTGCAGTCCATTCATTATCTAACTGGAAATCAGCGGGACCGGACGGACTGCACAACTTCTGGTTGAATGGCAACGTAGTGCCCATGCTCGGTTGGCATCCCAATTCCAGGCATCTTTGGAATCGGGCTTGATCCAAACTTTTATGACAACTGGTATCACTCACCTGCTCTTTAAGTCAGGCTGTACCACGGACCCCAAAAATTATAGATCGATAACGTGTCTACCGACCATGTATAAACTTCTTACATCTATTTTGAGGACGAAGATGTTATCACATATAAAAAACTAGAGAACGCTAGCAGCTACGTCTGCATTTATTTAAATTTACTTGAATTTCGGGAAATCCCTTCTCAGTGCACCCCTACGGTCCGCAAGGAACATACATGCCAAATTTCAGCTTCCTGCGCCCAATAGTTTTGCCTGTAGCGTGTCTGTCAGTCAGTCAGTAACGCAAGGATTTTATATATTAAGATAATAATATTATGTCAGTGGCTCAAAATTGAGGTAAGAATGGGGCCCGTGGTACAAAAGAGCTACTCCTATTTGAAATGGCCATTAGCCAGCAGGTGCGTCGCAACCGATAGGATCTGGCGACATGCTGGATAGATTACAAGAAGGCCTACGACTCCGTGCCACATACTTGGCTCTTGAGGGTGCTGGAGTTATATAAAGTCGACATAACTCTATGCACCTTCTTGAAGGCATGTATTGGGCAGTGGAGTACGGTCCTTCGCTATCCAGGGTGCCGGCAGATTCGCGATTGCGGTGCTTCTCTAAAGATTGTACGGGGTATATTCCAAGGTGACAGTTTAAGTCCCTTGTGATTTTGTCTAGCTCTAAATCCTCTCCGCACTTTGCTAGAGGAGTCTAGGCTAGGCTATCGGTTGCAACGTAGGGCTCAAGTTATATCCCACCTCTTTTATATGGATGACCTTAAGTTATTTGCCCCCACCACTATCCAATTGACAGCGTTACTAAAAGTTACTGAAACTTTTAGTAATTCTATCAAGATGGAATTAGGTGTGGATAAGGGTGCGGTCATGCATGTAAAACAAGGTGGAATTGTGGAATCTGATGGAATAGAGCTTTCAGATTCCACAAAAATTAGATCTCTATCTGCAACCGAGACTTACAAGTATCTGGGTATGTCGCAGTCCTTAGGTATTGCTGAGACTGCCATGAAACAATAGTTGCGGGAGCACTTCTTTGGCCGCCTGAAGAAAATACTGAAAAGTTTTTTATCAGGCGGCAACAGGGTGCGTGCCTATAATGGTTGGGCCATGCCAGTCTTAGCGTACTCCTTCGGCATACTTAGAAGGACTCAATCAGAACTGGACGACTTGGACAGAAAGGTCCGTTGTCTATTGACTGAATATCGAATGCATCATCCGCGTTCGTCAGTAATGAGGTTGTACATCTCGTGGAAATGTGTTAGTCGTGGTTTCTTAAGTGCTAAGGACCTCCACAACCGCGAGGTGTACAATCTTAGAGAATATTTTCTCAAGACGGACACGGGTGTGCATCGTGATATTGTTGCTGTACAATGGACTTACCCCGATGGGTCTGGCAAAAGAAAGCTGGCGCAAACCTGGTGTACTAAGTATTGAAGAGCGCAGGGATGTATGGAAAGGCAAGGAGTTGCATGGACGTTTTTATCGGGCCTTACATAGACCTCATGTAGACTTCATGTCATCAGTTGCCTGGCTACGGTTTGGTGATATTTTTGCAGAGACTGAAGGTTTTGTTTGTGCAATTATGGACGAAGTTGTCATGACGAACAACTACCGTAAGTATATTCTGAAGGATGGGACTGTTGACATATGTCGGGCGTGTCACCAGCCCGGGGAATCTCTCAGACATATAGTTTCCGCTTGTTATCGTCTTGCCAACGGCGAATACTTGCACAGACACAATCAAGTAGCCAGGATTGTCCATCAGCAGCTTGCCTTAAAATATAGCCTTGTACCCTTTGAAGTACCGTACTACAGGTATATGCCCGATCCAGTTCTCGAAAATGGCCGTGCTACTATGTACTGGGATCGATCTATCATCACCGATAGAGCTATCGTGGCTAACAAGCCCGATATCGTGGTGATAGATCGATCAGAACGCCTTGCAATGATCGTTGATGTCACTATTCCCCATGACGAGAATCTCGTGAAAGCCGAAAAAGATAAACAAATGAAATATTTGGACTTGGCTCACGAGATTGTCGACATGTGGGATGTGGACTCGGCGATCATTGTACCGATAGTCGTGTCAGTTAATGGTCTCATTGCCTAGAGCCTCGACCACCATCTCAAGAGGCTCTCGTTAGGCAGCTGGATCAAGTCCTCCATACAGAAGGCAGTATTGTGGGACACGACGCGCATAGTTCGGAGGTTCCTCTCTCAAGAGCCCTAACCACCGGTAGCTTGGTCCCTGTGCCCGGTACCGGTGGGTATCCGTGGTCCTATTTTATATGGTTAAATTTTATTTGTTTTTTTATTAAAGTGATTTAATTATGTAAAATAAGACGATGAGAAAGTAATGAATAAAGAGGATTATAATAATAATAATACCTTGGGTTTGGCCCGTTTATGTAGTTTAAACTAGCTCAAGAGCTAAGAAACATTCAATGTTCACCCAATAATAATAATAATGGGAAAAGGCTTCAAGGTAGTAGAGCCTTGCTGATTTCAGCATGAATGGGCCGGCTCGACCAGGGAAGTATTACCCTCTCACAGAAAATCGTCGTAAAGTAACATTACCTAAACTGTTGCGTTTCGTTTGGTGAGTGAGAGTGCCGGAGGCCCTATCCCCTATCCCTTCTCCCTGATGCCACTCCTCATCCTATCCCTTTTCCCAACCCCAAAGGGTGGCAACGCACTTGTGACTCCTGTGGTGTTGCTTGTGTCCATGGGTGGCGGTAATTGCTTACCATCAGGCAATCCGTCTGCTCGTTTGCCGCCTATTACCATAAAACATATCGGTATGCTACATTAGAAAACAGACCCCGGCTGCCGCGTTTACCCACGCATAGAAAAAATATGGTGCTTGTGGGTGCCCTGGATTCACTATTGCCTACTTACATAGACTCTAGTGAAAATCTTAGTGATACACACTCAATTCTATACTGCGCGGCTATAGCAGCTGCTAATATTAAAATACAAAACAGTATTACTATTAGCCCTCGAGATGCAGTCCCGGTTTGGCAGCGTAGAATTGAGCGCTGTATTGCTGAGACCAGGGCACTCATAGGCAAGCTTATCTGCTTCAGGTCGGGCAATACCCGCTCGAGAGTTATGCGTTTTGTTAGTCGGGCGTTTAAGGGGACAGGACTTTGTCCTCAAGAATATACGTCTCGGGTCACAGAACGCATCGACTTCCTGAAGCAGAAAATCTATGCGTGGGCGAATCGCATCAGGCGGTACTAAAAAAGGATTGACCGATATTCCCAAAGTCACGCATTTCAAAGAGATGAGAAGTTGTTTTATAGGAATTGGGAGCAACCTGGGGCCCGATGCTCCTAAATAAATTTGTTCAAAATACAGTTTCGATATAATGTCAGTGTCACAAATGGTATTCTCCTAAATTAACAGATATTTGTTTGAAATTGTAATGAGATCGTAAATTGAAAAAAGTGTCAAATATGTGTCAACGACGAACTGTTTATTTCTAATTATACGATAATGACATTTGGTTAGCAGAATACCGATTTTGAGTCAATTCAAAATATAATCTCATTCCGTTCAAAATATAATTTCAATGTCATATAAAATAGGAGAATTGGCCCCCTGAACCAGGTGTGGATGATGGGTGTCGACCAGATGATGCGAACACGATTGCGTTCTGGCGCAGCATATGGTCGACTCCCGTCAGCCATACAGAACGTGGCTGGATTAGGGGTGTTAAGCGATCATGTGAGGTTATATCTCCCATGGAGCCCGTAGCCTTTGATGCCATGGATGTATATTGTGCAGTCTGTCCGTTAGCCAATTGGAAATCGGTGGGACCGGACGGATTGCACAATATCTGATTAAAATTGCTACGCAGCGCACATGCTCGCTTGGCATTCCAATTCCAGTCAGCTCTGGATTCAGGATCGCTGCCAAGTTTTATGACAACTGGCGTTACTCACCTGCTCCTCAAATCTGGTAGTACCACGGAGCCTACGAACTATAGGCCGATTACTTGCCTTCCGACGGTGTATAAAGTTTTTACATCCATTTTGAGTACAAAATTTGAATTACATATATTCAATAATAAAATTTTATCTGACTTTCAAAATGGATGTAGAAGCCGGGCACGTGGTACTAAGGAGCTACTCCTTATCGACATGGCCATTAGCCAACAGGTTCACCGTAGTCGAAAGAATCTGGCGACATGCTGGATAGACTATAAGAAGGCCTATGACTCTGTGCCACATACTTGGCTCTTGAGGGTGCTGGAGTTGTACAAAGTAGATGCAACTCTATGCACCCTCTTGAGGGCATGTATGGGGCAGTGGAGTACGGTGCTTCGCTATCCAGGATGTCGACAGCTTTGCGGGTATGGCGTACCTGTAAAGATCAAGCGGGGTATTTTCCGAGGCGACAGTTTGAGTCCACTATGGTTTTGCCTAGCTCTGAACCCGCTAAGCACTTTGCTCGAAAGTTCAGGGCTAGGCTATCGATTGCAGAGTAGAGGTCAGGTTATTTCCCACCTCCTTTTTATGGATGACCTAAAACTATTTGCCCCCACTGACCTCCAATTAACAGAGTTACTGAAGATAACTGAAAACTTTAGTAATTCAATTAGGATGTAGATCGGTTGTGGATAAATGTGCGGTCATGCATGTAAAGCGAGGCAGGAGTGTGGAATCTGATGGTTTTGAGCTTTCAGATTTCACACAACTTAGATCACTCTCTGCAACCGAAACCTACAAATATCTGGGTATGTCGCAGGCATAAGGCATTGATGACGCGGGCCTGAAACGGGCGTTGCAGGTACGTTTCTTTGGCCGCCTGAAGAAAGTCTTAAAAAGCTTTTTATCAGGCGGAAATAAGGTGCGTGCCTGTAACGGTTGGGCCATGCCAGTCTTAATGTACTTCTTCGGCATACTCAGATGGACTCAAACAGAATTGGACGCCTTGGATCGGAAAGTCCGCTGTCTGCTCACGACATAGCGGATGCATCACCCGCGTTCGTCGGTGCTGAGATTGTACATCCCGCGTAAGTGTGGGGGTCGTGGCTTCCTAAGTGCCAAGACCCTCCACAATCGCGAGGTGTGCAATCTCAGAGAATACTTTCTCCACACTGACGCGGGTGTGCACCGAGATGTGGTCGCTGTAGACAGCGGGCTTACCCCGCTGGGTCTGGCCAAAGAGAACTGGCGCAAACCTGTCGTACTTGGTGTAGAGGAGCGCAGGGAGGTATGGAAAGGTAAAAAGCTGCATGGACGATTTTACTGGGCCTTGCATGGGCCCAACGTAGATTTTCCAGCATCTTTTCGCCGAAACAGAAGGTTTTGGGTTTGCAATTATGGACGAAGTTATCATGACGAACAACTACCGGAAGTATATTCTGAAGGATGGGACGGTCGACATATATCACCAACCTGATGAGTCACTCAGACATATAGTATCCGGTTGTTCTCGTCTTGCCAACGGCGAATATTTGCATAGACACAAATAAGTAGCCAGGATTGTCCATCAGAAAATTGCTTTAAAGTACCAACTTGTCGACTCTGAAATACCGTACTACAGGTAAGTGCCCGACCCAGTTCGTGAAAATGGTCGTGCTACTCTGTATTGGGATCGGTCTATCATTACTGACAGAACTATCGTGGCTAACAAGCCGGACATAGAGGTGATAGACCGATTAGAGCGCCTTGCAATGATCATCGACGTTACCATACCCCATGACGAGAATCTCGTGAAAGCCGAATAAGATAAACAAATGAAATATTTGGACCTGGCTCATGAGATTGTCGACATGTGGGATGTTGAATCGGCGATCGTTGTACCGATAGTCGTGACCGTAAATGGTCTTATTGCCAAGAGCCTCGACCACCACCTCAAGAGGCTCTCGTTAGACGGCTGGATCAAGTCCTCTATACAGAAGGCAGTATTGCTGGACACGACACGCATCGTACGGAGGTAACTTTCTCTGGAGCCCTAACCACCGGTAGCTTGGTCCCTGTGCCCGATGCTGGTGGGCCTCCGTGGTCCCATTTTAATATTTAATTTATTTCGTTTTGTAATATTTAAATAGTTAAAATGTGATCATGAGAACAGTATTTAGTAAACGGCATAATAATAATAATATTATAAAGAGGAAAAATTTGTATTTTTGTTTGTTTGTTTTATAATGGATAAACTCAAAAACTACTTGACCGATTTTAAAAATTCTTTCACCATTAGAAAGCTACATTATTTGCGAGTAACATAGACCGATTAGAGCGCCTTGCAATGATCATCGACGTTACCATACCCCATGACGAGAATCTCGTGAAAGCCGAATAAGATAAACAAATGAAATATTTGGACCTGGCTCATGAGATTGTCGACATGTGGGATGTTGAATCGGCGATCGTTGTACCGATAGTCGTGACCGTAAATGGTCTTATTGCCAAGAGCCTCGACCACCACCTCAAGAGGCTCTCGTTAGACGGCTGGATCAAGTCCTCTATACAGAAGGCAGTATTGCTGGACACGACACGCATCGTACGGAGGTAACTTTCTCTGGAGCCCTAACCACCGGTAGCTTGGTCCCTGTGCCCGATGCTGGTGGGCCTCCGTGGTCCCATTTTAATATTTAATTTATTTCGTTTTGTAATATTTAAATAGTTAAAATGTGATCATGAGAACAGTATTTAGTAAACGGCATAATAATAATAATATTATAAAGAGGAAAAATTTGTATTTTTGTTTGTTTGTTTTATAATGGATAAACTCAAAAACTACTTGACCGATTTTAAAAATTCTTTCACCATTAGAAAGCTACATTATTTGCGAGTAACATAGGCTATATTTTATTTTAGAAAAAATAAGGGTTATTCGGGTACGCGGAGTAATTCCCTCAGGACGCGGGTGAATCCGCGGGAAACGGCTAGTTTTCAATATTTCTTTCGGAGAAATATATTTTATATCAAAGAGATGTTCTATTTTTGTGTTTATTGAAGTCTCTCTTTAATTTCACGAATAAAAGTTGGCATAATAGGCGTAGAGAATATTATTGCGTTTATCGGGAGTGGCCTTCAGAACGAGATCGGGGTTAAACTGTAAACGGCGGTTACAGATTGACATGGCATACAATTGTGTAGGTGCCTATAGCTAGGCAGCATATAGATGTACTAAGGGTATTGGATAAGTCCTGTCGTTAGATTCTATTATGTTGTTTCCTCAAACTGGCGTTGGTGATAGTAAATTCATTTTTTTACACACTGAAATTTAATATGAATTCTATCCAATATTCTATATAATATTTGTTAAGCTAATATTTTGCCAAATTCGGTCAAACAAATTAGGGTAACCAGGTTCCATGGCGAAGATCTTGGATGCAACTGAGGTAATGCTAGGACAATGATGATGATGGTGCTGTTGAGAATAATGTTTGTTAGTACTTAATAATATTTTTACATTTTGAAATTCAATTCATTTTTTCCATTTAGTGAACAAGTAGGGGTTTATCTAATGCGCTACTTCTTCTGCTGATGTCTTGCGACATGTCACGTTCTTTCTAGATCGTTCTTTACTTTTTTTATTCAATGTGGCTAGAAATGTGCATGTGGTGATCGGACTGTTAGTATGTCATTCCGTATTGATTTTTCACCACTACTACTGAGTCAAGAATAATCGTCCAGTCATATAACGCTTTATTTTCAAATTTTGTTTTTTTTTTTTTTATTTATTGTCTCACGCCTGTATCCCCGAAGGGGTAGGCAGAGATGTAAATATTACACCCACATTTCGCCATGAATTTTTAGGTCACAAGTAATAGGGGGCGAGCCTATTACCATTACCGGGCACATCACCAGACTCCGGGCTGCTACTGAGTATTCGGAAAAACCCAGTAACACTTTTGCCTGACCCGGGAATCGAACCCGGGACCTCCGATCAGCAGTCTCAAACACTAAATACTGGACCACGGATGCAGTATAACGCTTTAGTTTCGTCATAAAGACACTTCAAATCGCAAGTTAATCTAAGCGTATAATAAACCAGTGCATATTTCTAAACGAACCGCCTGCAATATCGTATAGCTGAACCATATACATTAATGTTTTTAATGAATATAAACCGTATGCTTCTGTAGTTATTATTTATTTTTAATAACTTTATATTTAGATCGTTTCTGTGTTTCAGAGCAAAACTGTGGTTCAAATAATTCGTTGTTATACATGTAATTAAAATGTATGATATTATTTCCTTTGTAATATTTATCTTTGGAACCTAGTTTGTTAAATTGATCTACATTAAAAAAGCATTCGCAAAAGCGTAGTAGAGATTTCATATCATCATATACATATTATTTATATGGCTAACTTAGAACAATCTGAGTGTTTGCATATAGTACTCTAGTGACAGTATTTATTCTCGTAAATGATTAATATGAAGTGGTTAAAGTAGTCATAATTCAGTGGATATACGAACAAACTGCTATTCTGAGGGTGTCAAACCTACGGCTCCACTGACTTTTCTTCGAAGTTATGTGCGTAATAAATTGACGGCTCGGTGGCGTAGTGGGAGTGTAACCGACTGTCATACCGAAGGTCACGGATTCGCTTCCCCCAGCAGTCAAACATTAATGTGTGTGTGCTTTAATGTTTGTCTTGTACAGATTCGTACGGTGACCACTTTGCCACAGCCCCTCATAAATTCAAAATTATCACACATTTCATTTCTGTTTATACAACTCAATTATGTTAGGCAAAGAGATCGTTATCTAAGCCTTAATAATTGCATTACACTCATAATCACTTAAATTAAATTAAGTAACTGTGTTTGTTTTGAATACTGTAGTGATTTCACATTTGAAACTTTGGAAATTGCTACCGTAGTCACGACGTATATTGCGAAAGTACATTCATTTGAATAGTCCTGTTCTGTATGTGTTTTTATGACTTTGAGTATGTGGATCTGATGCGATGAAATTTAAATCTCTGAATCGTGTTTAGTGTATTAGTACTATAATAAACTATTATAAATAGTTACCAAAGTTAAGAAGGCATTCACCTCTTAACAGTAGATACATACATTTACAAAAATCGAGTTGAATACTATTGCAGAGTAAAGGCAACATAAACAAGATTGAGGCAGACAAAGGACGAGAAAGAGGAGGGAAGTTTTATCACTATGAAAAATATCACTCAGATTTTTTAAATTACTGTATGATATATTGTTATTGTAAGAAAATGGCGTTGCTCAAAATATTCACATAAGTGTTATTACAGTGTTTTTTTTAAATAACGTTTCTTATTTTGTACTAAATGGATAATTTTACGTAAGCTTTTTTACCAGCTAGTTATGGAAGTAACTTAACCGACTTTGACGATACTTTAATAGAAGTAAAACGTGGACTTCTTTTATTTAGATAAACTTTTAAGAGTGAAATCGCAGGAACGTTCGTACTAAAATTGGAGAGGCTGTACTATTTTATTATGTTTGTAAGCCGTTCATTGCGAAGCGGTTCGTTTATTTTAATAGCCCCGTCCTTTATATGTTTTTATAAACTTGTCTGTTAAATGAATGCGATAAAATTAGTATGTTTGTTACGAGAGTCATAGCTTTAAAATAGGCTGTAGTTGGGTGTGTTATATGGTGTGTAAAAATTGCTGTGGTCGTATTTTAGGGGACTAAAGTAGGTCTACATAATTATGTTTGTGAATACTGTTTTGTCACAACAATGTGTTTGAAAATCTGGCTACTACATTGATGAATATCTATATATTAAAATAATTTGTGTTTTATAATACGAGTCGGCCAGCCCTTTCTACGGGTTCTACCCAACCGATTCGCATGATTTTTTTTCTAAATGAAAGCTCTCGTTGCATAGATTTGTCATCAAGCATTAGAAATTACCTAACTTGCACAATCATCAAGTTATATGCAAAAACCGTTTTCTCTCATACATTTTTTACGTTTTCGTAGCCGTAGTCAATGACTTTCTGCTTCTATACATCTGGTTCTCATTGAGGTAGGCGTTTCGTTATAGGCCTATAATACGCGCTGAAAAGAGCCCTTTCATTTGATGGTATTATGTTCATTTAAATTGGGTAAGTTTGAAGGAAGATAGATGTGGACATTGAACTTATTTTTCAATATTTTCCTATTAATTTCTTAAGATTCCATTGCTTTCTCTCTACATGGACGGTTCTAAATTCAAAATTTTTTTTATGGCATCTAATAAGTTCCTTGTGGTAACTGCCAGGAAAAACCGTTATGCCTCCTTAAGTATTAGTATTACCTTTGAGTGTGGTGGTGTGTAAAATTATACCCGATGTTGGTAAAATTATCACTATAGTGAATTATCCCTGATGGCAGGTAATATTCCCCGAATGTTACCAGGTAACCCTTAACCCTTTCAGGACCATAAGGATATGGGACTATATGTTATGATAAAAACTGTACAAAACAGTTAATTATGCATCAAATTAACATAATTTTAACTTAAAATATAGTAAAATATTGTGGATTTTTTGGAATTCTTTGGGACACATATGTCCCTATGGTCGTTGGTGGTACCTTTTGTTCAAGAAAATTATATTATACATTTTAGAGATTTTATCAGTTTTTGAGGTATCGTATATACAAAACTTATTACGGAAAAAATGTTGTTTTATCGATAGGTATATAATTTAAAGTATTAAGCTAGTAGTAATTAGGTAGAAAATAGAAATTCATTAGTCTAGAAAAAGGGGAACTTTGCAACACAATTACTATTTTTTCCGATATCTATTATATATTGAATAAACTGACACATCTCTTCCAGAAGTTTGGTTATCAATGAGGTGCGTTAGAAACTATCTTCGTCTGACAGATCTGGGAACTGAACTTGATTTTGAAGTAGGAACGTCATGCTGTCTGACAGAGAAACCGTTTTTCCAACTTGAACTTGTCTGAACTGCAGGCTAGTTTTTTCTTTGCTAGTTTTTTTTATTTCATCGTGAAGCTTTGGGTAAGCAGTTTGTGCATTATTCACTAAGATATCTAAGAGATCAAAAAATTATCGAAGATATTATTTTATTTTCAATCAGCAATATATATCATAGCACTATGAATCAACACGTATATAATCTACTCCTCCCATATTTTTGTTTTATGTGATAAAATTTTGGAGCATTTCACTTTTTTTCGCTGATCCAGGTTTGCGTCGTCTTCCAGCGTCTATGTCTAAAGGTTTCAGAAACTTGACCAATAAGTATATTCCTTTATTATCCATCAACTTTACGCACGACATGCCCCAAAACTTGTGGTGTACATGTCCCGCTCCTTATGTCAATGCTGTTTTCGGAAGATGTTTTCGATTTGCTCGAACGATTCCATATGCTAAAGAGAGTCAATATATTAGCATCAACTATTTGAAGAATCTGTACTTCGCAGCCATTATATTTCACATCACAAAAATCACGAAAATTATTTGGCACGTATGTTCCTTAGTTCCAATTGTAAACTAGTTTTTGATTACTTTGTGCTCCAGTTATGGGTAAAAGAGCTGTAGACGTCAATGGTACAGGTGCCAAACTTATTGATTCCTGAAATTAACAGGCACGTCTTCAATTTCATCATCAGAAACCCCTTGATCCTGTATCCAACTCCTTTGACCTTTTTCGTCAAGGTGTAAATCATCTTCTTCATCAATATTATCATCCATCAAAATTTATAAAAGTACCTACATCATTCTTGAATTCAAATAGCTAAGATAATCTGACACAATATTAATAAAAATGACTATAATTCACAAAATCATCAGTTGAATAAGTTAACAATTTATTACAAATAGTGTCCCTTCCGGACCACTGGGACACTGGTGTCCCTTTATGTTTATGATGTCTTATAACTATAAAAAACATAAATAATGGTTTTATTAATCAATATAATATAAATTTACTTACCAAGTAATAATTATAGCACAACAAAAAACAATATAAAACATTTTGAAGTTCCTAAAAACTTTTGAGAAATAGGGCAAGTGCGCGCTTAGCGAACAGTCATATCATATCAGAAAATATATCGTACTACCTAGGTTGTACAGTCAATGAAAACATTATTCTTAATATTTTTATTTATAAGCAAAAAAATTATAATTGGAAATAGGCTTTGTAATTATTAATATATTTTCAAATTATGGGCTAGGGACACATATGTCCCTTGGTCGTCAAAGGGTTTTGGGTGAACTGATCTCTGATGTTGAGGAATTTTCCTTACGTTTTATGTTAGGAATTTTTTTGTGTTGTTAAATTACGGACTATCTTCGGGCATCTTATTTTTTTTTAATGTGGAACATATTACAGCGGTTCATAGTACTATTATCATATAATTTTATTATATTATTACAAGTGCTAGTTATGGTAGAAATTGTAGCTTTTTTAAGAATAGTATTTTTGAGAGAAAAGGTACTTTTGACAGCACCGGCGGTTTTGGTAGAAATGGTAGTTTTGAAAAAAATTGTACATATGATAGTGTTAGTACGAATAGTTTTAGTACAAATAGTAGAGACACACTGTAAAAACGAGCTTTTTCATAATACTAAAATGTGCTGTGGAGCAGCACGGGTCCTCAAGTTTATAGATGATTTTGAGTGCTACTTAACGCGAAATATGAAGATAATCACTCGCCGCTTCCCGGTGCTAATACAGGCGTATGTTTACTTATAATGTATTTAAAATGACATGACATTTAAATCACTAAACGCCCACACATTAAATTTCAATGTGACCGTTTCTTTGGCAAATTTCAACTTCTTGTGCTCAATAGTTTTAGTTGCGCGTTGTCTTTTAATCAACCAAATAAATTACATACAGATAAATAATTTAATATATTATATATCAATATTCAGACTTTATACCACACTCTGATCTAGTGCAGCTACTGTTGATATTTCCAAAGATATGCCTATTTCTTTCCATCACACTTTTAGGCTTTGGAGTGGACAGTCGACTTTGTATAAAATTATTTATTGTTTGGTAATCACGCATGCAAGCAATAACATGCACGATCTTTTGCTTCATAACATCGTAAATTACTATTGTGACTATCTTAACTTAATCATACTTAGTTAACATTATTGAAATTGTAAAGTAAAAGAATATCAATGACAGAAAAAAAGCAAGAACGGCGTGTTTAAAAGTTTTGAATGAATAATTACATTAATAGAATAATCAAATAACTTACAGGATAAAATCACATTCTTTTGGTCCACTTAACACTTCACTGTTTCCTCACACATCTTTTCACTGTTTCAAAAGCAGCTAATATTTTAATTAACTCCTCGGCACTAATTGTTGTCTCCTTACAATAAACTAGTGATTTAATATTTCCCCACAGTGAAAAAGTCCGGGGGCGACAAGTTAACATCAAGATGATGCAGAACATTTCACACCGGCGCCGTCATGTCGATAAATACATATTTTGTAAAAAAAACAAGTGAACATTTTAAAATATTTTTCGCAACTCTCGCTGACAGATTTCCGATGGATGACTGACTAGATACTTGTCATAACTTGTCTAAGCGCATCGCCAGCGCATGTCATTGGCCAGCGCGGGCGACACATTACGTCTCGCTCTTGCCTGTTGATTATTACGTAAGCGAAAGATAGATGATAGATATTTTGGTGGTAAATTGTGTGTCATTGTCTTTTACCGCTATTGTGTTGTATTAATGTGTGCGTTCGTGTGACCCCACGTGAAACCACTAAACAAATTAATTTTAAAAGAAGGCGTTCTGCTTTGACTTTGACTTAAGGTTCATTTTCGTATATTTCAACTTTTAAAACCAATGGGTGACTATAATTTACGTTATTTTTATTATTTTAGAATAAAAAAAACAATATTAAAAATGACAGGGGGCTTATTCACTATGACCATTTTGAAGCGTGTTTTAACGTGCTAGTTACCCACTTCGGCACGTTATTGGCTTAAACGGTATTCACTATGTCAATTTCAAGTTTGACAAGCACGGTAGCGCACGCTTCGGACGCGGTTTTAGCTGTCAAAATTCCGTGAGCTAAGAGGTCACGTAACGCGTTTATTGTAAAACGATAGAGGATAAATAAGTACTAAGTTTATTTGTTTTATATTATTTTCAGTGTCCGTTAGTGCTTAAATACTAAGTTTATTTGCTTTTTTATTTACCAGTGTCCGTGTCAAAGTTGTTTAATTAAATATTATGTTTAATGAAAATTGACGCCTGTCGCTTGCGCCAGCGTCTCACTCGTCTTCGGATAAATAATAAATCCATTAATTATATTATATTGATTTATAAGATTCTGTTTGAATTGGGCTATTTACCGTACTAACCGCACAGCACTTATATTTTTTTTATATTGTAGCGACACTGCAACTGTCATCAATGTCATCATAGATGTTATCGTTGACTTAAGTACAAAAGATGAAATAAACTTTTTTTATTTTGTGATTGTTCCTGGCGAAATTGGACTAAAATAATATAATTTAAGTTTTACTACTCTGTTTTATTTGTACTGTAGCTTATAGTGTAAATTACAAGTTAGTAAAATAATATTTATAAAATCGAAATTGAGCCGGCAAAACCGGCATTAAGATTTTTGAACGAATGTTGTGAAATTGATAACTAGGCTTAGACAAGCTGTCGTATGGCATACTGATTACAATATTTTAATTGTCGTGGTACGTCACGTCACTGAATCACGTTTACATCTAGTGCATGTTACGACGACACTCGTCTTGAGCATGGTATTTCAGTGGTCATAGTGAATAAGCCCCCAGGGGGCTTATTCACTATGACCATTTTGAAGTCTTAACGTGTTTTAACGTGCTAGTTACCCGGCACGTTATTGGCTTAAACGGTATTCACTATGCCAACTTCAAGTTTGACAAGCACGGTAGCGCACGTTTCGGACGCGGTTTTAGCTGTCGAAATTCCGTGAGCTAAGAGGTCACGTAACGCGTTTATTGTAAAACGATAGAGGATAAATAAGTACTTTGTTTAATTTTTTTCATAGACTCACGCCTGTTTCCCCGAAGGGGTAGGCAGAGGCATATTAAACGCCCACTTTTCGCCAGTGTTTTGATCCCACGTAATAGATGGCGAGCCTATTGCCGCTTATTGGGACATTTTGTTTGCCAGAGCCTCGTCCGTTGATCGGCAGGTGCACCACTTGCAGGTGAGGTTGGCTTGGGACCCTAAGTTCTTGGTGGGAACCCTATGCACCCCTTAAGTACAAAAGATAAAATAAACTTTTAAGATCAATTTTTTATTTTGAGATTGTTCCTGGCAAAATTGAACTAAAATAATATAATTTAAGTTGAATTAACCATTTTTATTTGTTCTGTAGCTTATAGTGGAAATTACAAGTTAGTAAAATAATATTTATAAAATCGAAATTGAGCCGGCAAACCGGCATTAAGATTTATGAACGAATGTTGTGAAATTGATATCTAGGCATAGACAAGCTGTCGTATGTCGTATGGCATACTGAATACAATATTTTGATTGTCGTGGTACGTCACGTTACTGAATCACGTTTACGTCTAGTACATGTTACGACGACACACGTCTTGAACATAGTATTTCAGTGGTCATAGTGAATCCCAGAAATGGATTCAGTAGTCGATTCTGAACAAACTACTTTCAGGAAGTGCGTTTAATATGTTACATGTTGTATATTATAATCAAGACAAAAATAGAACTTTTCAAAGCGATGAAGAGTCAAATGCACTACAAAATTGACTATGAAGTGGTTATACATTCAACTGATAAAAGTAAAATCGTATTAAGATCATTTCAATACTACATTAATCATCTTAACTTTCTAACGCGTTGCTAAGTGAAACTAAAGTTGAATAATTAAGCTACGTCAAGTGCTACGTGGTTCCGTTGTAGCACTACGAAGTACTGTATCCGAGCTGACTGGGTAGTATCACACGTCCGACGAAGCAGACACAAAGCCTATTATACGCCGACCGTCTTAGCTAAAGTATTAAAGCTACGAGAGATATGCTTATACCTATGTTGGGTGGATTAATTTGTGTATTGTCCTCATAAATGTATGATTAACACCTTCATGTACATTAATTATTTACATTTACATGTAGTAGAACTTAATCTAGTTATTCTAGTGCGCAAACACCTGAGTCCTAGGTGGAAGACTTAGATACAGCCAGGCTAGGACGCCTCAAAATGTATTTTTGGAAATATTATTTATTATCTAGGACTAAACCCGGTAACAAAACTCTTAGTTTTGTAATGAAGAGTGTAGAGTTTGGGTTGTAAAGTTCTCAATAAAGAAAACCTGCGATCTGATGATCTGAAAACGATATGAGATCTTGTGGCTCTTAGAAATTGTAAAATGGTGAACGTTCAGTACAGTCATTTTGTAAGATTGTTAAGAAAATGAGATATAAAAAAATGTGCTAGACATTATTAGATTATTATATAAAAATGCACTGGCAAACTAAACACATCTTATCATATCTTAGACTTTATGCTGGACAGGTATTTTAATTAAAATTATAGTGGTACAGCTATAAGATATTTAGCATTTTAACGTTTTAATTAACATGGCAGTAGATATCACATACTTTAATTTTATGCATAAAACAATTAAGATGAGTATTTATTCAATCCTACCCAGATTGAATAAATACAAATACAACACCAAAGAAATAAATACAACACCAAAGCAGTTTTATTAAGTTTCATATTGATTCAATAACTAAAAGGGCTAAATAAAACTTATGAGATTTTATTACATAGTGATTTATTAAAACAAAATTGATTTGTGTTGAAATCTGATGTTTTTTTTTTGACAACTTCCGCACTAGAAATAAAGTTCTGTGTCGCGTGGGACCAAACAAACATTCAATCAACAGACACAAAGGACACCCAGACTCAAGACAACAATTTGTGGAATAGGTACTCAAAGTGTTGTCTCGTGTGGGAATCGAACCCACGACACGAGGCGTAGTACCAAGCGGCTAGGCGATTGCTTAAACCACTTCGCCAACCGTGCTGTCAAGTACCGTTCAATCCATCTAAAATAAGGTAGTTAAAAAGATACAGGTCAACCTAATAAAACTATGTGAAAAGGGGACCTTGGGGACCGTTGGGGTGCAATAAGAAGGGATTTCTCTGATCCCGCAGGAAGATGGGAATCTTCCTGCGGGATCAGATGGAGACAGCGATTTAAAAAAATAATGACTGAGGCATCATTTAGTCCAAAATAAATGACTTCTCACACACGTAAATTGTCATAGGATAAATTTTCACTGAAAATATTTTACGTCCAAATCCATGCGAGTATGAAGCAATAATCCGCAACATCAGAAATGAAAATAACAATCTGTTTCATTATTCAATGAATTTAAATCCAAATTTACGAAATTCAGATTAACATACATTACTACAAATGAGCTGTGAATTAATGAAAACGCTTTCAAATTAACGCTGAACATCGTCATATTTCTGGCATGAAACGCGAACATATTCAAGTTCTTAATACTTCAAAGCATTTACATGATAAATGTAAGCCAAAAATAGCTTTTCAGTATGATGATGGAGCTGTTAAATGGAAAACCGCGACGCTTAATTAAATGTACTTCGGAAGTATTTTGAAGGCTTCACAAGGTACGAAATACCAACCGACTTCTCAAAGTACAATGTTACTTAAAATACACACATTGAACCGACGGCCAACAATAATACGTGGAAGTTTTGAAACAAAACAAGAATTTGCGGCGCAAAAATCAGCGTATTTCTCATATTTTGCCATTTTTCCTTTATTGAAGTAAAACGACAGCATACGTAAACTTTTACTTTAAGTCGAAACACTAAACCACATGTGTTACAAAAATATTTTGATAAGCTGGATAAACTTATGGTTTCTCATTGAATAGCGAATTAAATAAGTAACATACTCGTAAGAACTCTCACCGCTGGTTTAGCGGTGACAAGATTTTTAGTAAAATTATAATATTTTTCTTAGAAAGGACTAAGCGTCATTTTGGACCAACTTTTGGACTTTGTTCAACAGTGATGAATTATATGTCATATGAAAGCTCTTGAAGTGTACTCTATTTTATTCTATGGCAGCTTAGCTCAATTCCAGCGCAAAAATGGTGTTTTGCTGCGTTATTGACAATCTGTGTTGTTTTGATATTTAATTATGATTACCTGCCAATTAGTATCTAAATACAATAAAAGGTCTTTTGACTGTCTCAGTGACCCAGTGGTAGTGTAAGCGACTGCAGATTATGAGTTCTCGGTTTCGATTCTCGGGTCGAGAAAAAGGGATATTAGGTTTTTCTGTTAAGAATTATCCAATTCAAAGCTCAAAGCCTGGAGGTTGGCGGTGTTACACCTCCGTGCCTTGGAAAAGTTTGTCATTGGCTCAGATCAAATAAGTAAAAAAATTTAAAAGATTCTACAACAGTTAGCTTATTGCCAACATTAAAACACCCAATGTCATTATAACCATTATATTATCATCCAAACTGATGATAATAATGTTGTACTGAATTTCATTTTAACACTCCTTTTTTATCCTTTCTGCGCAAAGGGTTTACTCAACACACAGCCATATTCCTCCTGCTTAATGCGCGGTATCTGTATGAATTACAAAAAAAGAACATCTTTATGAATTAAAAAAAGAACAATATTTTCACGCGCGTTTCATCAGAAAGCCGCGTGCCATAAAAAATATGGTTATTCGAATCCCTTAATAAACAAAAGTTGCATAATTAACTATTATAAAACTTTTATTGTGAAGGATCACTAGCCAGGAGGCTAGCATATCCACATTGATTTAAATTGCAACCAGTCAGCAGTCAATCGTGAATTTACTATGGCAGAAAATCGCTGTGTTATGTGTCTGCGCTCGCGTGCTTTGCGCACAAGACGACATGTTTTAGGACATTATCTGCCTGTCAGTCGACCACAGTTTGCTGAATATGTTCAGCAGAATGCGTTGATCGAGGTAAGTACCTACCATTGTGCCTACCTATTAGTTTATTTTTACTTAACATTCCTATGGATATGTAGGTACTCAATATCGACATAATTATGTTACTAAATAAAATAAGAATTGGTTTCTGCATAATGCCTTTGCTTATTCAAACTTATAACATACCAATTTTGCATTATTAGTATGTGAAAGAATTATCAATAGAATAGAATAGCAATAACTAGTAACTACAAAAAATCTTTAATTAACTATTTATACTTTTCAACAAAAATAAATATATTTTTCGATTTTTGCAGGTTGTGTTCAATAATACCCAACAAGTTTGTCATCGTTGTTGGCAAAGAAGTAGTGCTGTTTTTATACAGCGACCTGTAGATAATATGGTCGATGATGCTATTGGTGAACAAGAGCCTGCTGCAAACATTCAAGATTATACCATTGGCTGCGGATAATATCGAAGATGGTGCCGTTCTTATACGAGATCCTGCTGTGCAGAACGTTCAACAATATCTTTATGCTCCCGAACATGTTAGAGCACCGAACTCTGCAAGGCGTTGTGTATTTAATTATTGCCACAATATACAACATCATAGAATTCCTACAACCATTAAAGTAAACGTCCTTTGTACACAACGTTTGTACATCCCAGAAAATGCGAGAGTGTGTACCGATCACCTGGAAGGCAACGAATGGCATTATTTACGTGAGCATTGTAATGTTTCGCAGGAGTTCAATGTTGCACATTTTACTGATATGTCTAATATACTTATATCTGCTCTTAACCGAGGATCGAGATTAGATTTCTTCTCCTCCTCTTAGACCGAATTATTGCAATCAATAAGTGACAACGATGTGTTTTTTTGGACTGGACTCACCATCGGCCAATTCAATATAGTATTAGAAGAAACTCCTTCGCTGACACAAACTGTTAACCGTTCGCGCACCGTGATCGGGGTTTATTTATCAAAACTAAGAACAGGAGAGTCTAATGACAGGTTAGCTTCTCTGTTTAATATGTCACGCAAAATCTTGGAGAGAAAATTGGCATTAGCTAGACACCCTTGATTGAACGATTTTGTAAACACTCATTTAGGTATGGACCATATTTCGAGGCAAAACTTACGTCAAAAGAACTTGTTCTTACCAAAAATTATATATGGTAATGAAGAAAATACAAAAGCTATAATAATATGTGATGGAACATATGTTCATATAGAGAAAAGTACAAACTTTCTTTTTCAGCGTTTGACCTATAGTAATCACAAGTTCCTAAATCTATTAAAACCGTTTTTAATGGTATGCAGTGACGGTTATATAATAGACGTTCTTGGTCCATACGCTGCAACAACAAGCGATGCACAGATTATGTCAAGCTTATTTGCTAATGAAGATAATTCTTTTCATTGGATGTTTCATCAAAACGATGTATTCATTTTAGATAGAGGTTTGGTATTGGAAACGAAAGTCAATTGACGACCGAACAAGCTAACAAAGCAAGATTAGTAACAATTTGTCGTTGGGTGGTGGAAGCGGTTAATGGCAAGTTTAAAAATAGATTTAAACTATTACGTCAAGATTATTTTAATAGAGCATTGCCTCACATGTTTGTCGATTTTTAAAATTGCTGCTTCTCTTATAAATGCTTTTTATAGAGTAACCACTGACCACCGCCTTAGTCATAACATTTGGAATACTAAAAATGAGAAAATCAACTCGCCCAATCTTTTGTTTAATTATTATGTTACACTGAAAAACCTAAACAGACAAAGAGTAGCGTTCAGAAGGATGGAAGGTAATCTGCCACATTTAGAAGGTTTCCCCCAGCTAACTGAAGAAGATATTATAATGATTTCCTTGGGCCCATATCAAGTGAAACTTGCCAAGTCATACGTAAGTGAAAACTTACGAGATGGTGGTGTGTACACGATAGAAATATACCGTGAAAACAATTTAAATAACCTAGAACAATGCAATATCCAGCAGAATAATGTATGGCTGCTTAGGGGACGTGTGCAATCACGACACGTGAGATCGAGTGTGTATTATACCTACATCTTGATTGACCGTGATCAGGGCGGCAAAGACGCAATTATACAATACTATTGCACATGTCACACGGGTAGACGCACTATCGGAAGTTGTGCCCATGTCATATCTATAATATGGTTTTTGGGACTAGGTAGGTATTTGGATGGTTTGCATCGACCAGCAATACATTTAGATGATATCATTATAGAAACATTTTAAAATCTTCCCTGTATATGAAGACACCCAGAGGCGTTACAAAGTACATCAAAGTAGCCACGCGCACTATGGTTTATTATAAGGATTGAATTACTACTCGTACTAGTTTATAAGTAATGAATATTATATTTTAAGCTCAAAATACTTATATTACTGTTACAAATACGTTGTTATCACACCTAAAAAGATTTTACAAGACCGAGTTGATGTTTAATATTATTTAATTAATTAATTAATATTTACTTTTCATTTAATGTTGGCTTCGGGACGTGACAGCTCCACGCCCACTGGAGACCACTTTGACCAATACTGATATCTCCTCCGGTACAAATAGTCAACCGAAAGATGACGGTCAACCAATGTCAAAACTTAGCTAAATGAGCACCAACGCCTAGAATCAAATATTCTCGCCCCTGCATTCGCCAATCCGCCTGTCAAGCTACCTACGGAAAAATCCAAGTGGAGAAGGCCTATGTCTTGCAGTAGGCGTCTAACAGGCTGAAATAAAATGAAAAATTGTGCATTGCATAATATTTGACGCGCATTTGTAATTTACAAAAAAAAAGTTTAACGTACCAAAACGCTGTTTTTGCGCCGGATTTGAACTCAGCTGCCATATAATGAAATAAAGAACATGCCAAGAGCTTTCATATGACATACGTTTCATTACTGTTGCACACTTTTGAAAAGTGGGTCCAGTGTTCATACAAAAGTGCCCATGGTCCTTTGTTAAGTTTACCCCAAGCAAACTCATCATAAAATTAATTACTTCCGTTTGTGTATATATTGTTGTTTAATAAACTTTGCAGCTAATTATTCGTGATCCTTATTGTTTGTGCTTATTATATTAAGTCTAAGTATAATAACAGTATTCATTTCATTTTCTTAGAAAAGAAAAAGAAAAGAACAACACATTTATTCTATTTATGAAGGCACATACAACATATAGCGGGATTAATACCGGAACTAACTTAATTATGTACTAACTTAACCTAACATAAACAGAATCGGATCCCAACTCAGCATAATGCCATCTTACAACACAAGATGGCGCTGGTATTCTGTTGGGACCGTTTTAATATATAAACTAGAGGACGCCAGCAGCTACGCCTGCATTTTTTTAAAATTTACCCGTTTTGGCCGATCCCGTGGCAATTTCGGGAAATCCCTTCTTAGTGCACCCCTACGGTCCTCAAGGAGCATACGTGCCAAATTTCAGCTTCCTGCGCCCAATAGTTTTGGCTGTAGCTTGTCTGTCAGTCAGTCAGTAACGCAAGGATTTTATATATTAAGATAAATAAATAAAATAATTAATAATATATAATGGACACCAGTCAATAAAAATATACATAATGGTCACCCGTCTATGACGCGTACGCGCACGACTATTTATTACCTGTGCACGCGCTGATCGCGCGGAGTTTAAATGTTCAAAGTAGACGCCAAGCCAATGTCAGATCACCATGGTGGAAAATTGGAAACTGAGGAAGGAAATTTGGAATAAAAATTGGAGACAATTCTTTACGCGGGAAGCTTGCATTGCGAAACATAACAATATAAATCGGCTCGTTTGTGCTACGTTTTTGGTGTTAATTGTGCATCAGAACATGATAATTTTAATGAAGTGCATAACACAGTTTGACTCATAACACAAGACAAACAATTTTGCTCAGAAAATCCAATAACTCACAAACTAGGTCTTTGGAGATAATGTATCAAACACTAAACACGTCGCTGGCCGGTTGAATGGCTAGACAGTGGGACTGGATTGTTTTGCTTAGTCGTGGTAAGTGTCTAAATCTGTAGTTGTTGATTTAGCAGATGTAGTTAATGTCTACTGAAACTGTAACTTGATTTCAGGTTTCTTATAGGTGGTGGCAGGTCGTTCCAACAATGTGTTGCAGTAATTTTAAAACTACCACGAAAATACTACCACTAAAAACTATCTCGGATGCTTGAAGACGATTTCCTCGGGCTCCAATATTCACATTCTCATAATTATAACTAGTTCTGACAATAAGTTGCCTTTTTCCACGGAGCTACTGCCAATTGAGGTCCCAAGACAAAGAGTCAGATGCAATAATAATAACATATTAATAATTTATTTTCTCTCCACAATACAAATGAAACAAATAAAATAAAAATAAAGCTTCACAATATTGGTATAGTCAATCGACAATTTTATATGTATATCGTATGTTTGAAGAAAATTTTATTTTCAACGAGTCCCTCTGAATACTGTCACTTTGCGACTGTTTGAGATTATCAGAATAATTTGGTCAATTTACTTGCCAACAACGATTGTCTTAGATCATAATGACAGCCAGTTCTACATCTTAACGTGTTCTTCGAACCTGTGAGCAAGCTATAATTATCAATTTAATACCCACCCAATTTCGAATAATCAGTAGTGTGCGATGTGGTTTCGAGACCCTTTGTGTAATCCCTCAGTCTATTGGAATATTGTTGCTTTTCTCCTTTGTATAATAATATCAATTTTTGTGTTATTATTTGCGTAATACCTTTTATGTATCAAAATGTATGTATGTATCAAATTATTTCGTTTCTCACTGACTGTATGACAACGCACAGCCGAAACGACTAGATGCAAGAAACTAAAATTTGGCATGTACATAATATTCCTTGGGAAGTGTTGGGGAGCACTTTTTAAGAGGATTATTGGAAGAAAAACCTCACCCCTAAAAGGTTAAATACTCCCCTATTTAACTTTTTTTAAAAAAAGTTATTATTTTTATCATATTAGCAGCGGGTTACTTGCGTACGTCATACCTACATCTCATAATTTCATTATAACGGGATAAGCTATTTCGCCAAACAAAGAGACTAAACGTACGTCTTGGTGAAATTTTATTAGTTTTATGCATACATAATAAATAAGCATGATGACGTAAATGTACGTAGTTTTTAAATAAATTGTCGGATATTCAACTTGGAGCGAAATTATTTTTTTATTTTTTTATAGACTCACGCCTGTATCCCCGTAGGGGTAGGCAGAGGTGTTATATTACACCCACATTTCGTCATGAAACTTTAGGTCCCACGTAACAGGGGGCGAGCCTATTGCCGTTACCAGGCACATCACCAGCCTCCGTGCTGCTACTGAGAATCTGGAAAAAGCCAGTAACACTTTTGCCCGACCCGAGAATCAAACCCGGGATCTCCGATCAGCAGTCGCATACGGAGCGAAAATAATGTTCATGTAACGGGTCTTTATAATATTCTACTACATACACACAATACCAATTAGTCCCAAACTAAGCAGAGCTTGTAGGGCTACTAGACTGTGGATAAACATACATGACTGTATATGTTTTTGTAAATACATACATAGAATAATACAGAAACATCCAGACCAAGTCAAACATCGATGTTCACGCACACAAATGTATGACTTCAGCGGGAATTTAAGCCGGGAATCGATCGTGTAATTATTTGAAAATTAATGGTAATATACGAATACCTTATTGTTTTAGTCTTGACGTTTTGGTATGGGTTACACCAGCCGTGGTCACGAGGAGACTGGAGCGAAAAATTTGAATGTAGAGTCGAACAACTTCCCACTAGACCACCCTAAGGGCGAAAATCGCTCAGCAAGACATCGTCACTTCCAGTGCTACTTTACACACACATTGTCACTCGTATACAAAACCAGTTTCTAGTGAGCCTCGACTCTATGGGCGAGTCAAGGGATTTTTTTTCACAGTGGCTCACTGCCGACTTGTTTGGTTGTATGGATGGTGCTAGTATTTGTTTATTGTAAATGGTTACCATGTATACGAAATTCATCAGCAAACAGACTGTTATCCCGACGGAAAAAAGAAAGGTCTTTGATCCGCAACAGATACAAATATTTTGTGTGTCCACAAATTGTTATACATGGTTTGGATGATCTTTGTGTTCCGTTGATAAAATGTTTGCGAAGTCCCGTGAATAGGACTTATTTTAAGTGCGCCAGTTTTGTTTTCCAAAGACCAAGCCTTACTGTTCTGACAACGTCTTTGATTCTACTTGCGAATTAGTTTTAATTACTTACAAATTTCTTTTCAACCGACTCCAAAAAGAGGAGGAGGTTCTCAATTCGGTTGTATGTTTTTTTTTTTTTTTTTATGTTTGTTACCTCATAACTCCGTTATTTATCGACCGATTTCCAAAATTCTTTTTTTGTTTGAAAGCATATACTTTCAGGTGGGTCCCATTTAAATTTTATCAAAATCAATTCAATAGTTTCATTAAAAACTCAAATTTTATCAAAATAAATCCAATAGTTTCCTTAAAAACTCAAAAAACTAAGTCATCCAAGTAAACGAAATTAAGCATTTACTGTGACTTTTCATGAGTGGACACTAGAATAGTCGCAATCAACCGACCTATTTCGGGCTTCATTACCAGGTATTGATGAAACCGGGAGGAAGAAAGGTTGGAGAGTAAATCTATATCATCATCTGTATATATAAAATCCTTGCGTTACTGACTGACTGACAGACAAGCTACAACCAAAACTATTGGGTGCAGGAAGCTGAAATTTGGCATGTATGTTCCTTGTGGATCGTAGGGGTGCACTAAGGGGGGATTTCGCGAAATTCCCACGGGATCGGCCAAAACGAGTAAATTAAAAAAAAATGCAGGCGCAGCTGCTTGCGGCCTCTAGTACATATATAAAATTGCTTGGGCTGACTGATTCATCAACGCAGAGCCAAATCCACAGGGGCTTGAGACTTGAAATTTTGACAGTCGATGCATATTATGACGTAAGCACCCACTAAGGAAGGATTTTTATACATATTTTTGGTTAGAAAAAATAAACACGCAATTTACCTAGATTTTTTTCAAATCTAACAACTAAGAGGGTTATATAGGTGTAGAAAGTTTATATGGGAGGTCCGTCATTTTTAAAAAGATAGCGTGTACTTTTGTGTGCAAGCTTCTGGTTAGAAATAAAAGAATTTAAGTACGTGTTTTAGCGATTTCTAAAATCTACCGTTGAAATAGGGGTTGAAAGTTTTTATGCGAAATGAAATTTCATAAACTAGCTTCTGATTAGAAATAAGTGATCATGTATTTACTCATTTCTGGAAATAGGGGTTGTATTTTTATATGGAAAGTCCGTCATTACGTGCGAGCGAAGCTGCCAACTGCTAGCTTGTACATATAATAACTTTGATTTTAAATCTCAGAATAACTAATAGTAGTACGGTTTAATTCAAAGAGCAGACGATGAGTACGTTTTTCAGTGTTTATACGATTTAATATTTTTGTGATAGCCCGCATTTGTGATAACCTCTTTTCACGCAGTTCACTACTTTCTCTTGAAATAGCCTTGGACCGAGATTCCCCACTTTGAGATAAACGTTTCTCCATTTCTTCGCTAGTTGTGGAGTACTGCTCACATCTCTGGGCCGGAGCGCCAAAATATCAGCTTGATCCACTTGACTCCCTACAGAGACGAGCTGTTCGAATCGTCGATGATCTCACGGCTAGACTAGAGTCACTGGAGCAGCGGAGAGACTTTAGTTTTCTCTGCGTATTTTACCGACTCTTACACGGGGAGTGCTCCGAAGAATTGTTTAGTTTGGTACCAGGGTCACCCTTCTACCAAAGTACCACTCGCCGACGCAGTAGAGTTCACCCGTACTACCTGGAAGCGTTCTCATCTAGTACGGTGCGCTTCCAGCGATCTTTTCTACCATGTACGTGTAAGCTCTGGAATGAACTACCTGCTGCGGTGTTTCCCGAGCGCTATGACTTGTCCTTCTTCAAACGAGGTTTAAAGAAAGCATTACTTTCACAGTAGGCAGCGGCTTTGCTGTGTATACCCTGACATTAGCGAAGTCCATGAGCAGTGGTTAGCGTTTACCTTCAGATGGGCCGTTCGCTCGTCTGCCATTAGCAGCAATAAAAAAAATAGTTTCATTTAAACGGCGCTGGCTCATATGGGCAGCGCGTTTAGTAGGTCTACCCAATACTACCCATCTTTGATCGAGAGAAGTGGCTGCGTCAGGTTTAGGTTGACTCAGATACTCAACGGACACGGATGTTTCGGCGAGTATTTGAACCGAATCAGCCGCAAGGCGACGCCGGCATGCCACCACTGCGGCAGTGACCTGGACTCTGCGCAGCATACGCTCTCTGAGTGTCCTGCATGTGAATCCGAGCGGCAAGACTTGGTCTCTGTTATCGGAGGCGATTTTTCTCCGCAGGCCGTCGTCCAGGCCATGTTGGTGGAAGACATCCGGTGGGATGCTGTGGTCTCCTTCTGCGAAGCGGTTATGCAACAGAAGGAGGCCGCCGAGCGGGATCGCGAGAGAGCCGATCCCGCTTGCAGACGCAGGCGGCGTCGTGGTGGTGGCAATGGCCGCTAGCCTGACTCTTTCTTAGGGCCGTGGGCAATCAGAGATGGCAATCTGGCTGACGACCACGAACGACCCCGAGAAGACAGCGGTCTCGGATAGCCGAGGAACCACTGTATTCGCACAGTACGAGGCGCTACCTCGTACTGTGCGAGTGAGGGAGGACACTTCCAGAGACTGAGCCCTACTTACGGGACAAGCGTAACGGAGCAGCACACCCGCGTTCCCTGTGTCCCATTCTTTGCCCGCCACGCGGAGAGGCACTCGGCAAAAGAGTTTCCCCAGGTAAAAAATAAAAAAGGCTACCCATCTTTAATTTCAATAAATCAGATAACTGCAGAAAGGAAAATTCACTAAAAAACAAGAAATAAAAATTTTTTAATTAAAAATAACCGCCTCCAAAAATCTGAAAAATGTGTGCAAAATAGCACTAAAAAGTAAAAAATAAATTCCGTTATTTTTACTTCACAATTTACTTATAAACATCACCTATTCAACTTAATATTACATACTTATCCGACTCCAAAAAAAGTATAATTGTATATTATAGTCCTAACAAATATTTTTTCTAAGTACTTAGTCCAAAAATATAATATACTTATCCGATTTCTGGTAATAGGTATTTAGTTTAGTTTGTTAGTCATATAAAAATATGTATTGTGTCAGGTATGTGAATTAAGTGGTAGATACGTATAACTCGTATGAGTATGACTCGTATGAGGAAAAAAGAAGAATTGTTATGTTATTTTGTAAATTTATTATGTGTCTATACACATAATAAATTTACAAAATAACATAACAATTCTTCTTTTTTCCTACGTACTTCTGTCCATCAGATCAAATTCATACAGTACCACAATCCCTATAGACATTGTATCTTACGTTTTAAGCGGCAAATCAACAATCAGCGCGCAGGATTAATAATAATTCTTATTTTGATTTGAAAACGACCGTAGTGATGTAATGTTTTAATTTCAGAATTAAAAAGAAAAGTCTTTACAAACTATTCACAATCAGATGAACATGCTCACCGGAAACAGTATTATTAGCTGCCATGGCTCTTAACATACTAAGTAGGTTAAATTTTCTTACTTTCAATTATCCAAAGTAACAAGCAATTTGAAAAAGAAAAATGGCTAGCCGATCTTAAAAGCCTTATTACGCGGGAACCGTACAAAAATGTTTTTTTTATACATTAGAAGTATATTCTTCTACTTGATATAATCTCCTTAATATTCTTGCTTACGTTTCACATAAAATTTAACTATTTAGGATGCTTACGTTTGTGAAAACACCCTTACACAGACATTATAAATGGTACAACTAATTTTATTATTTTGACATTGTGAGAAGAATTGCAGAATCCGGTATTTTTTATTTCATCCGTAAAATATATATCTACTATCATATGAAATGTCATCAAAATAGTTATGTCTTTGCAACAAACCTGGTACATACATTTAAGTGACCACCACCCTTGGTCGTACCAAGGCATCTAATAGTGGCAATTGTGTGGTTTCTTTCGTTCCTTGACTCTATACCTTACTATAATGGGTTATTCTGGATGGATCTAAAATAACGGACAGACAGGCAACTCATCGTCTCTAGGCTGCAAGGATTCATTTTCCATGAAACTGGCTCGGATAGTGTTACAGCAGAATTTGTAAGGATAGACTGATACATCGGATAGATAATTATAGCAGTGTACAGACTACGCTTCTATTTGTGTAGCGTATACTTACATTCTCAAGTTCTTGAACATCTTATTTCAAGAACTTTCTTCGAAGTTTGTTCAAACAGTGGAGAATCTGTCGTTTCTGAGGTTTCCCCTATCACCAGGGGAGTTCCCCAGGGATCAATTCTTGGACCTATTTTATTTATATTATATTGTGCTGATATTGCAAAATGTTTAAATAATTCACAGTATCACATTTACGCTAACGATATTCAAATATATGTGTCTTTCAAACCAAAAGATTTCTCGAAGGCCATCGCTGGTCTTAATTAGGATCTTAGTAACATTATTGAGCAGAAATACACTCTCTGCTGCTTAATCCTAAAAAGACTAAATATAGTTTGTTTGGCTAAAATAAGGTTAAATCAACTACCTACGTTTAGTCTAACAATCAAGGGAGAGGTTATCGAGAGAGCAGATGAAGCTCGCAATCTGGGTCTGTACATTGATTCGAACCTGAGGTATGAAAAACATGTAGCAGAATTGGCACGTAACTGCTTTTATAGGTTGCGTATTCTCTATCGAATGAGATCATACTTGTCAGAGGACATGCGCGTAAAACTGGTTGGGGCCTTGGTTATATCCAAATTAAATTATGCTGATACCGTATATGGACCGCGTTTGTTATCACTTATCACGCACAGACAGGCTTATACAGAGGGTGCAGAATGCCTGCGCTCGTTTTTGTTTCACAATACCGCCCAGACACCACGTGACACCGTTCCTTTATGACAAATTTATGTTAAAAATGAAATCGAGTCGTAAATTGCACTTGGCATCACTTATGTTTGGCGTTATTAATTTTAAAAAAACATTATACCTGTATCGCAAGCTAGCGTGGGTTACTGATCGGCATGACTGTACCCGCAGACAGTGCTCACAGCAGCTGTCTATCTCGAAGCTTCCGCTGTGCGGCGTCCAAGATATGGAATAACATTCCACCGCCTATAAGATCGCTCAAAACAATTGGCACGTCTTAAAATAAATTAAGGTGGTATATTATCGACGCACAGTGAGAGCTAGACATGATAAATGTTAATAGTTCTTTTATATAGGGAGGGACGGCTCACAGGGAAGAGCCGAGTGCAATGCGTGCATGTTCTATTTTTGTTTACTATACGTGTCTGTATGTATGTACCCGTGTTGTCCTCTTCTGTTGTTCTTTAATTCACAAATATTATAATATTTATTAATATTTTTATTGTTTGCTGGTTTTAGTTTAGACGTCACTAGGGCCTTGTTGAAAACCAGCGTCTGACACCCGTCAGGCACATGCTGAACTGGTCCCTATTTTTCTTGTTTAGCATGAGACATTTAGTGATCTACCTATAGACGGTTGTGTTTTTTTTCTGTGTTGCTATTTTTTGTGTATTTTGCTGTTATTGTGCTTTTATTGTGAACCATATTTTGTGTACCTGTATCTCATTTAAATAGGTAAATAAACATTTTTTTCTTTCTTTCTCTTTCTTTCTAAGTCATGTTTGAAGGCTAGAATTATGTTAAGAAATTGATTAATGATGTTCATGAAACTTCACATTTGTTTATAAAGTAACCGCTAAGAATATAGAATGTAGAGTGAAGTTTTGTAAGTATATAATTTCAAATATCATGGTTTGAAGGTGGTAATTATCATATTATATGTTGAGTACTATAATTACGTAGTTACCTACATATTTAAGTTTTGATGGAAACTTCGCTGCTAATTACTAAGAGAAGAATACTTAGGTAGGTAAGTACTTAGTATTGTGACGTCGCGCCCCGGCGCCCGCGAGCCTCGTTACGAGTGACGCACAGCAGTGGGCCGCCCGCTCGCCCCCTCCTCCTCGCCGGCCTTATATATACCGGGGACACACGAGGTTTCGCCCCCTTGCCCCGGCCATCACCACAAAGCTGAGTACCTGATCTGAAGACCTGTGAAGTGCCAACAACGTACTCACGCCCTGGATAATTGTCTCTTCTGTTGTATGTGTATAACTGGAATTATAACGCGAGTTTAAACTTTCCTGGTGATATTTTTTATTTATTTCCCGTAAGTCAACCTAATTATCTCTCTTTAATTGCTCGGCGAGTGATCGATCCCGGCTACCCCGTGGAAATCCATCACTCGTGCGACAGTATGTAGGAACTTCAAAGCGTTGACAACATGATAAATTATATAGGTCGAGTGTTAATGACTAGCTTTTCCCCGCAGCTTTCCTCGCGTGATATTTTGATAAAAGCTTACTATTTGTTAAGTCAGATAACAAATAACTGTGTACAAAAATTTATACAAACCTCTTTCATTTCTACATCTTAGACCTAAGTACGTAAACTAATACTAATGGATATTTATTATCTTTATCGTGTAATTGATAGAAAAAAGGTTAATTGCCTCCCCAATAACTAACCCAGGTTCCATTTGCAACAACTGTTTATACAAAATTCTGCCGTTATTGACTGATAGACAACGCAAAGCCAAAACTATTTGGCGCACGAAGTTGATTTTTAACATGTATGTTCCAAGTGATCTTAATTATTATGGATGAACTAAGTAAGGATTACCCGAAATTCTCACGAGATTAGAAACGACAAAAATACGAGGGATTTGCGCACAGCCTTTAGTATTTTGTGATATTCCTAGTATAATAATATTAATACCTCACTTTTGTCACGTGTATGATGATATACAAATAGCTGTTGTATTTATGTATACGTAAAGCATTAGTAATTACAAATAATTTATCAAAGAAATCTCAATCCGTGACCAAGTATATCCAAGTAAACACAATCCTAGCATTTCATCGCACAACACAATGGACAGTACCACAACAATCTCGCCGCTGAAAGCTGTAACTGCTTTTTTAAGTGGTGACAACTTACAAGATAGTGGCTATTTCTATTCAACTCTGACCATTAAACTTCATAACGCTATGGTACATTTTATTTAACAACTTTATATACTGTTGTGTGTAGTGACTGAGAGCAATTTCGAGACATGTAAGGCTTAGTACCGAAATTGCTTTGGTCAAACGACGAAGTTAACGTGTTATACGTATTTTAGCGCTTACAGCGTGACATGAATGCAGTCTTTATTAGTTTGGTAATGTTAAGCTACGTGTTTCAATTTGGTTGGGAGACATTTAATGCGAAATCTATCCGAGAGCGTTACCATGCTTTAGAGGGCACGTAAAGCGGGATCAGGACAAAAATCCTTAGACCGCTTTAGAGTCTATCGGGTGACCTAAAAACTCAAACACCAGAATTTGCTAATACGAAGAACTTATTTCATACCTATCTCCGTACATCCTTCTCTTTCTCCTTGCGTCGTTTATCCTCAATGCTGAGGTTTGTGGCTTTTTTGGATTAATTTTTCCTAGACTATCTTGCGCCAGCTCACTCTATCTTCGGCAGCGTGGATGGCATCGCAGACCGAGGTGTTCAAAGTAGAGCGGATTTGGTCAGAACAGCGCAAGGGGCTTCTGCCTCTGGGCATCTTTCCGTCCACCTTGCCCGTTTTCAGCAGCTTTTCTAGGTTATCACCTCTATTTCTGGCAATGTGGCCAAAGAACTCGAAACTCTATCGTAAGCATGTTGTGCCGAGTCTCAGCGGTAGCTTAAGCTCGGCTAGAATAGATTCATTCATTCATCATCATCAGCCTTTAACAGTCCACTGCTGAACTAGGCCTCTCCTTTGAAAGGAGGAATTGGCCTACTATACCACGCTGGCCAAACGGGTTGGTACAGGGATTGTATTAAGTTTTCCTTCTCTTACAATGGTGTTCTCTGCATAATATGCTCCCTCTGTCGGCTCTTACGACACCCATGGGAGGATATGGGGTGGTGACATTACGTATTCTTAATCCTTCACCACACGGATGACATTTCATTCATTCACAGGTACGTTGTTCTGTCCAATGAATCCCAAGCATTTTTCTCCAGCGCCACATTTGAAATGCTCATAATTATATAAATCTCCGTATATTTAAAAAAAATACAAATCAGCTGATTAGTGATAAAATGTAAACATATGAAATAATAGTTTCATCTCTTTCACACAGGAACTTACATTTGAGTTTAATACCAACAGTATACTTGATACTCACTTGATACTTGATGGCACGGGCTGTTGCCGCAACTCCACGTCTTAGCGTGTATTTTGCGTGCGGGTGGGAATGGTGTCGTCATTCGAGCCACCCCAGCTCTTCGAGGAAGGCCAGCAGACTCTTGATGTGGCCCACTGCTTCCCTCAGGGTGCTGTATGTCGTCAGGTACTGCTGCCTGTACTGTGCGACCTCAGGGCAGTCGAGGAGCAGGTGGGCTGCCGTCTCGTCTGCTGCCATACAGGCCCTGCACAGCGGGCTGTCTGTGATACCTGTAGTAAATAGGTGTTTATTAAAGAATCCGTGTCCTGTGTTGGCGGCCGTGACTGTCCGCAGTTGTTGTTTGGACAGCCGGAGGATTTGTTTGGCTATCTTACCGTCTACTGCGGGAAGAGCCTCCTTGGCCTGCCTACATGTTTCAATACCAATCCAGGACTGGTTGTGTTGGGTCTTGATCCCATTCCTTACCAGGTTGCGATCCAAACCAGAAGGAAGGGGAAGAAATGGGCTCGGGTCCTACCACCTCTAAAGTGGCCCCTCTTCTGGAAAGTACGTCGGCTGCGTCATTCCCTCTTGAGCCACTGTGGCCCTTGATCCATTGCAGTGTTAATTTGTTTTGTTTACCTACCTCTGTTCGTTTCTGGTGGCATTCAAACGTGAGTGCCGAGGTGATAGTATGGCTTTTGAGGGCTGAGAGGACAGCCTTACCATCTGAGAGGATCCTAATGGATCGTTCCCCTACCTCACGTGCCATGATTGCTGTGGCAGCTAGGATTATGCCAAAACATTCAGCCTGGTAGACCGTGTAGTAGGCTCCCAGCGGTGCTGCGATGTTGATGTTTAGGTCCTCGGAGAATACTCCTGAACCCGTACCTGTATCCGTCTTGGACCCATCTGTGAAGATACCAACAGTATTCGCACAGATAATGACAAAGTGCCATCGCACTCCCGTACCTACAACGACAAATAATTGATAGTAAAATTAAAGAAAAAAGAACTTATTTACAATTTTTTTCTTCCACACTAGTTGCTAAAACCCTGAGGGTGTGTTTATCATCTGTGTTTTGACATGCAATTATGTTAAGAGTTATGTCGAAATATCTTACCCTAAAACAACTATTGGTACTGTTGTGATGACCACTAAAGTTTAAACAATAATATTAATGCAAAGATGTCTCAATATTCAAATGTTTTATCCAATTAAACGAAACGTCGGCAATAGGTATATGCCATTAACTTGACTGACTTCCTTGCCTTCCATTTTTTTATTTTGCTTACTGAAAACATAAAATTCATTTACAGTGAAAACTCGATATTGTCTAAACCATATTTGAAGGTGCTGCATGGACATTCTGCCAAGTCTCCAAGAAATGTACCTTTTCTCAATGATTTGAGCCGTCAGACCATTGTACCAATAGCATCGTTCTTGACATCATATTACATGGTACAGCGATCGCAGAGTGAAAATTGAAATTGAGATTTTTATTTGCAGCAAATACACATAAATAGTATCAGGATCATATGAAAACTATACGTAAGCAATTTACCTATATGACATTTTATCGCAAATAGTATGACATCAGCATCATAACTAATTTATTAGTCATTTAAATTATTTAAACAGACATAAACAGGGCTAGTATTATATGTAAAAACAAAATGTCTACACCAAACAAAGTATGTGATTGAATAAAGTAAAAAAATACAAAATATATTTCATTTGTCCAACCAGTTTGCTTTTAATCAGCAGTATGGCTTCCTAAAATGGAGTTGTGTACTATTTTATTAATTCCGGTCCAAAACTATTCGGGCCAACCCAAACATCACTTGTGAATTCATTCACTAATTAACCTAAAATTTCAGGGTTAGTAGATAAACACAATTTATTTAAAAAGCTGCGTATGTTAATTATTAACAATAAACCATCCGTAATAGACGTCAGGAAAACGAAAATAATATTTTTGTCAACCGCATGCCGCAGAAAGCACGTTAAGCCATCGGTACTGACTGCCATGAGGATGTTAGACCGCCATTATGGACTCTACTTAGTCCTACTAATATATTTTATTTATTTTATTTATTACTCTCAAAAAGGTACATTACATGTTCTTAAACATAGGGCTGCATAAATAAAAAGCTTAATGAAAGCTGGAGTTTGTACTAGGTACGAAACCTCTGTGACAGATCTCCAGGCTCTCTCCACGGGTGACATACGGTAATGCAGAACTAGTGCTTAGAAGCGTTTCCAAACAATTGTACGTAAAAGGAAGGAAAGGAGTAACAAATAATAATGTATAAAAGATAAACTACAATTATACAAAGCAAAATATAGCCAAGTCTAAAATAAATAGGTAAGTAATGGAACACTAATTGGTAGGAAGTCAGTAGGTAAGTACAAAGAATGCGATAAAACTTAAAAATGTAGGACACTAGGCGGGTACCATCAGAAAATAACATAACTAAGTAGTGTGGGTATTACGGAAAAAAGGTTTACCAGTACAATACTTAATGACAAAACTAGTAATGGTTTGGGGTGTGGTACAAGTGACAAGGGTACGGCGACTTTTGGGTTAAGATTATAATTATATATGTTTGTATCTTATTATTAACTACATTATTATTATTAATTGTTTGTATAGACGCGGTAATGTGTTATATATGTGTATATATTATAATTATGTAAAATATTATTATACATAATTTGGTACTATGTTGTAGGTATATGTGAATATAATATATGTTTAAATTGATGTGTTCAATTTTTGTATAAATTTCACTACCCTATGCTATTTTTTCCTGTTTTATGTGTCTATTTTTGTGGTTATTCAATGATGCTAATTATCATTTCCGTTTCATCATAATCCAAATCATGAAAGTAATTAGTAACTGCCTTTTTGCACTGTATTTTCGTCACCGGATACAAATTTAGTAGTTTATTTAACTTATTGTATAAATAACTACCAAGAAAGTAAAAACTACGTTGAGCGAAACATGTTCTGGTTAAGACCGAGGGACATACATGATGTTTTCTACGTAGAGGTTCTAGCCTGGAGGGATCATAAAGGGTATGCAAGTGAGTAGTCAGAACAACATTGAGGATAAAGAGTTTGCGAACTGAGAGGACATTTGTAATTTTTTATAAGTCGGTTGTGGGAAATCGGTAAGGGAGTCTCCAGCCAACTTTCAGAATCAATCTTTGAGCACGCTCTAGTTTTAGAAGATAGGACTAATCTGTACCACCCCAGGCTACAATGCAGTATTGTATGAGTGATTGACACAGGGCCAGGTAAGTGATTCTGAGGGCACGTGCATCGACTGCATTGTTGAGGGCTTTGAAAACATAGGTTAGTTTTCAAATCCTGGAAGTAAGGCTATCTATATGTGTGTGAAAGGATAGACTGTCGTTAATTTGGATTCCTAAATAATTTATACAGTTTACCCGAGACAAAGTAGGATAGTCACATACAGGTAAGAGCGGGGAATTACAATTGTGAGCTGTGAGAGAAAAGGCAGAAGACGGCTGGCCAGGTGAAGTTAGTGAGAAAGTGAGGTATGTAGTTTTAGTAACATTGAGGGATAGTTGATTTCTGGCTAACCAACTTGTGACTACATTGAAGCTGACTTGAGCACTACTGAAAGCAGATTCCCATGAGTCACCATAGGATATAAGGACAGTATCATCAGCGTAGGTGAAGATGGTTGTATTATGAAGCTGTAGCTGGCAGAGATCGTTAATGTACAATAGAAACAGAGTAGGACCAACGATACTGCCCTGGGGAACTCCGTGTGTAAGCGGGAGTGCGTCACTACAGAAATCATTTATAATCACATACTGCCTTCTGTTAGTGAGATAGCTTTTGAAGAGGGCAAGTTGAGTACCCCTAATTCCGAGCTTCTCTAACTTTGTACAAAGGATGGGGACAGAAATAGTATCAAAAGCCTTTGCAATGTCAAGAAAAGGCCTATAACCTTAGACTTATTGTCAAGCTTGGCGACTACGTCATTAGTCAGATCTAAAACAGCTTTGGACGTGGACCAGCCGATCAGCAGATGTTATCGCTACCCACTGCACAATCTCTTTTCAAAATTGTTATGAGAGATTCAATTTCGGTTTCATCTGTATCCAAGAGGGTGAAAGAGTGCTGATGGTATATTGGTAGCGCCCCAGACCTTTTAGTATCACCCTGTGCATTGTTGATAAGGTTTTTACTGTAGTTAATTTTGATGGTTTTAAGTAGATTAGTGCAAAAGTTCCTGTATCTTTTGAAAGTAATTTTTAGGATCTCATCATTAGGGTTTTTTTTAAGTTTTAGATGGAGTTTGTCCCTATTACGCAAGCATCTTAATAGACCAGGGGTCATCCTTTTTTTGTTAAGTCTTTTGCGGTTTGGTACAGCTTTCGAGATAGAATTTGCGGTAATTACGGAGTTCAGAGTATTAATAAGGTAATTGGTTGCTTGATTAACATCCAAACAACTGTAGATAGGGGTTAAGTCTGTTTTGACAAGATCAGCTTCCATATTAACTATGTTCATAATTTGAGTATTCCTACGAGAGAATTTATTGGAGTGATTAGAACGAAGAAAAAGTAAAATTGTATCATGGTCGGTGATGGAAGTGTGTGCTACATAGCAGAAAGCAGGTAATTTTGTTTTTAGAATTACATGATCTAGACAAGTCTTGTTTATCTAGTGTACAGGTTGTGAGCCGGTAGCATTCTGTGGAAAGCGTCTATGTCGAGATATTAGACGGAACGAGGTTCATCATTGGTCGCGGATATGTGTAGGTTGATATCACCAGTTAAATTAATATTTTTGTATGAAGAGAAGCTCTGTAAAAGTTCATGAAGTGAGTGTGTAAATGGTGTGACATCATATTTAGCAGGGGGACGGTATATAGCTATTACTACGGTATCCTTGTTAACAATAATGGTAAGACAGTTCGCATCTTTTATAGTAGGTTCTGAGGCAGAGATTTGCATGTGATTGCGGAAGTAAACTACAACTCCTTCATTTTTGGTGTACACTTTGTGAGTCTGAACAGAAGAATAGCCCTGTATTGTTGGAACATGGGGATTTTTAAAAAGTCTGCATTCGGTGAGGATTATGAGGTCCCACAATACATTACTTCTCACCATCAGAGTAAGCAGTTGATCTAGATTTTTGTTAGGGGAAATAATATTTTGACAGAGGAGTTTAAGGCAACTCCCATGTGAGCGAGCTATTTGACTACAATCGTCAATCATGCACGTCGATGAATGGACAACCGAAATTTGGTCTAGATTCGCTTTGGAGATGCTGAAAGTTTTTATTGAATTTCAAGGTGGTAGAGTAATCGAATAGGGGTAGTCGACAAATAATGGTAGATGTTTAGATTTATAGTTTGCACAAAGCTAGTTCCAGTGAATAGGGAAAGAAATGGTGATACATAGTTACTGGAGGAAGAATTTGTTTCTATGTAGTAATTTATATGTGCGAAAAATAGAATGGAGTTATGTAAAATAAATAATATGTGATTTTGCAGCAATGTAGTATGAGGCAGGATTTTTTGTGAGTATGATTTGAGTCAGTGTAAACACAATTAATAAAATATTGGCTATACGTAAAGTTAGATTTAAAAGATATAAAACTAGTTATTAAAAAGGATTGGTAACATAATGAAAAAAATACATGCAAAGTCATGCGGAATTAGGAGAGGGCATCTCCTTCAGCTGCTTTTCATTTCTTTTAACGATGGGTAGGCTGTCGGCATTTCTTTTTAGCAGCACACGTCCGTTGGAGGTCCAGCGGAATTCATATTTATTCTCCTTGGTGAAAGTTCTCGTGAGATAGAATAGTCTCTTAGCTTGGGATGTGAGTAGCTCAGCAATATATATGGGAATGGGCGGTACGGCTGGTATGCCGAGATGGGTTGAAACGAGTTTGCAAGGTTGGGTTTCTCTTCTTGTGCTCTTTGACGGCTGTCAAACGATTGATCTTTGTGAGGGTGCTACAGAATTCCACTGAGATGTTAGAAGTTTTATTTTCTTTTTTGGACGGTTGACGTATATGTCACGGATAGTGGTGGGGTCAATGCTAATATCCAGTTGTTTCGACAAATTTTGAATCAAATTGTAAAGCATCATTAGATTTTCCTTTTTTTGCTTGGGGACATTGCGCATTTTAATACTCGTCTTGATAAGATTGCGGTCGTGTATTTCAAGTTTATCCTCCAGTGCAGATAGCTTAGCTGACACTGTCCTTCGCTCTGCTTCCAGGGAGTTTATTTTGGCGTCAATCGACAGTAACTGATCCGAGACATAAGTCATCGACTTTTCCAGATCATCAATTGTTGCCTTGATGTCCGAGTAGTGGTTTTTGATGTCCAACATATTGTCGAACAGTTTGTCTAGACGGGAGTTTTGAGATTTGGTCAGGGCCTCGATCATAGCTCTCAATTCAGCCTTGAAATTGTCCAGTTCATCAATCGTTACCATATTTGTCGTATATTTGCGTTTATTACGTTGAGTGACATTGAATAGAGATGGTGCATCTGGATTTATTTGACTGAGGTCCGAGTCTGAGCTTGCAGCAATTCTTCGATGAGGTGGTGTTTTCATCAGGTTGACTTCGGACTGTGTCGCTTCAGTTGGGGTAGCGGGGAGACTTTTAAACATTATGTTTATATTACCAAAAAAAGGAGATTTAATCACAAGAATTCTCGAACAACTTGTTTTTTACTTAAGTCAGATGCAATGATGGGGTGATAATCGCTGTCGCTTGTAGATTGTGGCAAGCAGCGCAGTGAAGTAGTGTCGGTGGGCTGTGTTGCATACGCACTGTTGTCAACAAAGCGCGCACGATGTTATCTCGCTGTTGCTATCCTGCTTCCACACTGACTCCGCGTACGTAGTTACTACGGTTGCCTTATGCTAGCCTGGTACTCCGTGATTTATGTTTTTTTGACTTTTAGTAATTATTTATCAAAAAATAGGCGATATATTAATAAAACAAACTTTTACAGAGGACACATCTAAACGCTTTTGCGCTCCGGGAGGGAGGAACTCTGAATACTGAGTCCCGATGGTGGAGGAATATGGAATGGTTAATCGACAGCGCAGACTCTAAACTCCCAGTTTCGGATGCAACCGACATAGCACTGGGACGATGATTATGATGATATGATATACAATAGTTGATTTATTTGCTGTTATTTGACAGGACTATTAAATATATACAAAAATCTTTGACTACACTTGTGGCGTAGCATTTTAATCGATTGCCATGTACTTTAACTGCGTCGATTGTAGCGGATTCGTGCCCACACAAGACAACACTTTGTGAGATTGCATGACCATATGAGACAACCATTCTGATAAGAAAATTCGTTGAAGACCAGACTCAGAAAACCTATCAGTATTTAATTTGGGTTTCTAGATTCATATCAATAAACTAGTTCTATTCATTTCTCTTAATAACGAAAAGCGTGTCTTTTAAGTTTTCTAAACTGGTACTTCTCTATTATTTTTTGAAAATCCATTAACTTCCTGTCCTATGAGACTGATAGATTATCTATCTTAATTCTAGTCAAAAAACTAGAATTTGAACTAAAAGAATTAACGTGACATTTGGTTTAATTGTAGTAAAGATACAAAAGGTAATTGTTCAAGCAATAAATTACATTCATGAATAGATTTCCGTAAAAATCTTTTTACGGAACTCTATTAATGAATTCAATACGGCGTATTATACCATATCCGTTCGTTGGAAACTATAGATACAGGCATACATAACGTCACGCCTTTTATCCCCGAAGGGGTAGGCAGAGGTGTATTTCTACACCCACTTTTCGCCAGATATACTTTAGTCCCACGTATTAAGGGGCGAGCCTATTGCCGTACCGGGCACATTTCCAGACTCCGTGCGGCTACTGAGAATTTCGTGACAGAAAAACCCAATAACACTGCCCGACCCAGGAATCGAACCCGGGACCTCCCAATCCCACGCGCACATTTATGCCGCGAGACCAACGAGGCAGTCGTATAGGGTTGCAAACAAAGAGGCAGTCGTATAGGGTTGCAAACAAGCTACGCAAAGATGGTATTTGCATCGTGTTATCCGTTAGTCGCCTCTTACGACACCCACGGGAAGATAGGGGGTGGTGACACTTATATGCCGTGTATTCTATACCGTCAACCACACGGCGTACTATAGATAATAAGAATAAAATTCAAGACTCTAGCACATCTACTTCAGAAAGTAATTCAATAGCTGAAGTTTTTGCTTTCCTAGTGCCAGTTACTCTTTTGATTAGCTCCCATAATCTTTTGTTATTGTTTTGAGCACTGGCAAAAGCTGATCTTTCGTATTCACGTATCACTTTTTTTAGCAGATCGTTGCAGAAGTTGCGATATCTCACGAATATTGTTTTGTCTGTATCGCTTTGAGAACGTCTATATTTAGCATGTAAATTATCCCTATTCTTTATGCACCTAAGTAAACCTCGTGTAATCCAGGGTTTAAATATTCTTTTACGACGAGGTACTTTTTTCTGTGTTGTACAGTTGCATAATATTTCTTAAAGAAGATACTAGAAAATCCGCTGCTTTATTAGAATCAGTCATCTCATATATTGGGCTGAAATCGAAAGCTTTAAGTGCCGCGTCAAGACCAACATAGTCTATCTGGTTGGCCAGTTTAATGTTATTTAAATTTTCATTTGTACCTTTCAAGCTAAAGACTATACTATAATGATCTGTGACCGTGGTGGGGATAACGAGGCATTTTAATGGGTATTTAGTCTTCACGATTATGTAGTCTAAACAGGTTAGAGTGTGAGTTGGGACATCAAATGAAGGTAACATACAGTGTGACGCAAGAAGATTTAAATAACTTTCAGCTCTAGCGTCTTTAGTCATCGAGTATATGTCAATATTTAGGTCGCCGGTAAGAATTAGGTTTTTGAAGGGCGATAGGCTAACAAGTAACTCATTAAGCGTTTCAAGGAATTTGTTAATGTTTCTTTGAGCTGGCGGGCGGTATATAGCGAGCACAGCTATGTTCACATCTACTTTGATCAGTAAGCAATTAGCATCTATAGTATTTTCGCTGTATGATGATATGCATGAAGGTTTTCATTTTACGTATCACACATACTCCTTTCAACTTATGAAAATAAATTGGCAAAAGAAAACAAGTATTAAAAAATATATATCTATTAAAATCACAAAGTAAATTGATACTAGTATGTCTCTCTCTATTTTTATAATTATTATTAACTGTAAATAAATTATTTAAATAGAATAAAATATAATCCTCAAAATGTCAGATGCATGAAACGAACCCTCTGTCAGTAGAGATTGACACCATTGAATCGGCATGAAATCGATGAATAGGAGCGGCCATATTGTGATCGAATACGTCAGTACGAGCGCCTTGTATGCGGTTTGTGATTCTGCCTGTTTGGCGTGTTATTTTTTTGTTGTGTTTTATTTGGTAAGTATAATGCCAAAAATAACAAAAAAGATGCTTCGTTTGAGGACCTTCTTTGAACGAGAGCGTGCAAACGGGGGCCCGGTAATACCGATCTTTTCCGAGATTACAGATTTCACTATCATCACTATCATTCACACAAGATGGCGGTTGCGTTTCGTATCACATTTTTTCACATAAAATCTAAATATCGCTTTTATTGATTCCACTAGTTTAATAAAGTGAGGTTGATTGTGGTTAAGGGTCAAAATAGAACCGAACACACCTATTTAGTTACTTTCACATAAAACCTAAAATTACGTTCCGTTTTGCATATTTGAATGAAGAATTGTTGGAAATTGTTTAAAAATTATTAGACGCAACTCCGGCAGCCAAAATTACTTTAAGGGGATTAAGACTAACTCCCTTAAGCACCCTACACCACCAATACCCTCAAGTTCGGGCGACTCGTTTCGAAACCCAATCCGACAATATTTACAGACTGGGATAAATATGTCCACCTCGACCGAATTTGAGATCAGCAAATAATTATCTTTGTTGGAGAAGATTCAGATATGAGGTTTTAGTTCGAGTGACAGTGACTAATAATAAAAAAATATATTTTAAAATTACTGCGTTTTATTTGTGAATATATTTGCCAAAACACATTTCAAACGAATTTTATTTCGAAGATGTAAAATCGGTAACTACGTACGATTCCATGTCGTTTGCCAATTAATTCGATATTTATAAATAATCGTTTAAATTTCTTTAGGTTACATCACTATAATTGTCAGTCATGAACTATCATGCATATCATTAAACAGCGTAAATACTATAATAGGTTGAGAGGTTCAGTAATTAAATATTTATGCATTGCCTTATAATATACAGTGACTCCCTCATTTTGTGTTCGATTATTTTGTGTACGAGCGTAGTTATATCCGTCAATGAGGGGCATCGATTGGTTACAGGAGAGCCAGCATTCAGTGAAAATAATCATGTCCCAATCCACTCCAGCCAGTTTCAATATAATATGAAAATTATCAATGTTTATCTTTATACTTCGGATATTTTGCACAATAACTTTGAGGGAACGATTATCATTATACATATGCCTATCACACTCGTCTATACTGCACGTAGAAAATTCCGATATTGAGAAACTATCTAGTTCGTTACTTAATTTATCACAATCGAATTTTAATGTATAGTATACCATTTATTTTAGTACATACAGTAGTAGAAAAATTAGATACATTCCAGTATAGCACTGGCAAAAGGCAGATTTCAGGTAAATTTATCATTTCAGTATCAAACGTTATTAATTGCGATGTTATGTTGGAGTAGGGTAAAATGTGGTTGTATTTACCAATGGAAATAATAAGAGTTAACAAAACATTTATGTGTGAAAGATTGCAACTTAGGCAGATAGACAGTAAAATATATTGTGTTACGTAATTATTGTATAATAAAAGTTTTTGACTATGTCAAGTATATTGACGTAGCCGTATCAAACTTATCTTCAATGTTAGCGTGTGTTGTGAAAATGAGGATCTGTGTGTAGCACGTATTGTGGAGGATAAATGTATGTATAATATGTTGAAATAAAATGTTCTGAGCGAATGTGTGGTTAGAGAAAAGCGTGTGTTCTGTGTGTATGTGTGTTTTACAAGCATCAAATCGTAAATATAACTGAAAAAAAAATAACCTATATAGAAAACTTAACATTAATTGGCCGCCAACAGAGTATGACAAGTATAGTCATTGTGATTTCTTGAGTTCATCCAAAAAACTAACTGAATTAACATAAAAATATTTGTCTCCATCACTCTTTCGCAAAAATACCTTATTATTGACACACCAACAGTACTTGTACTTGTGCTGGATGGCAAATTCACGAGCCATGTGATATATTTTTTTGACTGAAGAAGATATTTGCTCGCTTACATAGATTGGACGACTCTCACATTTAAGGCCCAGCTGAGTAGAGTTCAACTTTTGCTGACTCTCGCGATTTCTGTTAATGGATTTTACTGCTCCGATATATTTATTTCTTAGTAGTTCTGAAGAAAACTCACAAATAATAGGTCTGCTTGAGTTCGCCTTCCCTGGTAGTCTGTAAATGTCCCTAATTTCTGTCGCTGTTATATTATTCTGAACTGTTGAACCAATCTGCATAAGGATGTTTATTAGTTCTTCGGGAGTCTTCAAGTTCAGGTCATGGAGTTCAGGTCCCGTTCAGCAGGTATCGAGGTGAGAAATGTGCCTTTTCAAGAAAAAGTTCTTGAAAAGGCACATTTCTCACCTCGATACCTGCTGAACGGGACCTGAACTCCATGTCTTGCATCTTTGTCTCCAAGTTCTCATATGCCTGTTTGTAATAATTCCGCTCTTTTTCAAGACAATCAACACGGCGCTGTATCTCTTCAAAACTTGTGTTAAAAAAATCTATAGCCTTTTCTATTCACAGTTTGTTTTTTGATTTTGCAGTGACTGTGTTTTCAAATCCACTATTTCAGCCACTATTGTCTTGAAACTAGCAGAGTGTTCATTCAACACTGTAGCCTGCTCGGTTTTCCCTGCCACCAGCATCTCTTTTAGTTCATAAATGGTCGTAGATGGAGATATAGAATCGTCACAGCGTAGCCGCTTGGCTCTGGAAGTTACATTGCCACTGTCTTGTGATTCGCTTGCCGTGATAGTAGCGACATTGGGTGCGGAGTGCGCCTCGCTTATTTTAGTTTGAGGTGGTGAACGTTGCACTTTCGGCATATTTTCTTAAATTCAGTACTAGAAGCTCCCACAAATAATAGAAGGAATCAATATCTTCTGTGGCCAAAATTGATAACGGCGCCTTGCGCAGTCGTAGTCAGCAGAATAAACTTAGCAGACACGGCGTAGTTCTTTCCAGCTACGGGCACTGTGCGACACAGTGTCTATTGGGCCTAGCTTCTCTGTCCCGGCTCGGCTCGGCGTGACGCGGTGACGGTGCGGGCAGCGCGCGGTATAGTGAGTGGCGGGGGAAGTGAAAGGTGACTCGCAAACGATACAGTACGACACAGAACGCGACTCTTTCCAACTATATAACACAGTGTTTTTTCTAAGTCGCCCGTTATTTAAAATTTTGACTTTAAAAATGTTTATAACTTTATTACCACTGGATGGTTTTCGATTCTGTTTTCACACATATCACTTTGGTTTCTTACTGCACTTCACGGACTATTTTTCATTTGTAAAATTTAAGTTTTACGCGCGTATAGAATTTAAATTGAAGCAGTTACTTAAAGCACGTCTTTCTCAAACGGGTCGAAACGAGGGGAGGAATATGATAGACATATATTATATATAAATAGTTAAAGACCTCTAATTACACAATATTAATTTCATTTTATATTAATATTTTTAATTACTTACTTACATTGTTGCTTTTCATTACAAATAATTACAATTTTAATTTCTGATGCATGCGGTATTCACCTTTAATTGGTTATGTAATTTTTGTTTTAAAGACTGTAATGTGTATAGTTTTAGTGTTGTAAATATTGTAATAACTGTTGGTGAATCTAATAAATAAATAAAAATAAATTAAATATATGTTATGATAATATTAACGATCTGGAAAATGTAGGTAATTCGCGTTCATGGTCAGTGTACCAACAGATTGTTAATTTTATTACTGCCAGTTCGTATACCGTTGTCGTCATGCTCACTAAAATGTAATTTCTTGTGGTGGCGTCGTGTGTCGGGTCATCCCTGTCCCCCTGATATGGCGAGAGGGATGATAGCTGGCCCATGCGTCATACTTGTGAACGGGAGTTACTTGTGATGACTGGTCGATGGCGGTCTAGTGGGCTGGTATTCAAATTTTGATATTTAACTGCATCATTTCCATAATGGTTCTGAACATTTGCGCGGCTTGCCTGCATTGTTAGGTGCATAATGTAAGTGGATGCTCCTGTTTCACCATGTCTATGTTCAGGAGGTTAACTAAATGAACATCAAAATTTAACTTGATTATGCTTGAGTATTATGTACAGGAAATATATACAAGTAACATAGAAGGTGTAACAGTTGCAGCACCTTACAAAAGTTTAATTCTTAAGTATTATTAAAAAACTGGCGATGAAAAAGAGTGACCGTGAGTTTTATTGTCCGTTCTTTCTCATAGTTCAACGCCCTTGCTTTGCGAACGCGGCATAAATGTAAATGTAGAAGCTTAATGTAATAATGTTTTAAATTTGACGTTCATAAGTGTCACTTTGTGATCTAAATGAATAAAGGATTTTGACTTCATAAATGTTTATTGTAAGATGTTTTCTACGACATGTTACTATATCTATGTTACCTATACCAAACCCCCCCAGAGAACAAAAATATTACTCTAAAATATGTATTTAATGCATTGTTATTACGTATTATCCCTTTGCGGCAAGCCAGAGTACCCTGCAATATTTTGATAATTAATTAAAAGAGCCGTAAGGGTATTAACTGAATTGGGAAATTTCATATATCCCATTATGCATATTCAAAAGAATGTATGTTTTTAAAGATACTGATGTTTACTTTATTTGTTTAGATACTTATCTGCAAAAGGTAGCGCCGGCGGCTTAATAAACGTCTCCTCATGGGTAAATATATTGCTTCGTTTCTCTCCTCTTCTTTTCTGCTGGTAGGAACCTTCTAGAATATGTGACCTGGGCTAAGTTACTGTAATGCTTAGCGAACACAGTCATATGCATGATGCATGTGTGAAATGGTTACCGCTTACTATCTTTTAGATTGCTAACTCCTTACCCACCCATGGACACAAACATATATCTCTAATACATGCAATGTTTAATTTATAAATAGTTATAACTGTTTCTATTAGGAGATTTGAGAGAGAGAATCATTACATGATTTTTGTATGATTATTCAATATGTCGTGCAATTAAATATTTTATAGTAAATTTGATGCCTTAATACTATTTAAAATACGAACGTTAAAACAACATAAAAAGTTAGTGCAGTCCTTGAACGAGCTAAAGTATAAAATTTATTTAATTATCTTAGACTCACAAAGAAGATATATATGGCATGGGACAGGACGAAGGGGAAGACCTAGGTGGACTTTCTCTGACCAGGAGACATCCTAAAAAAGGTCAGGTCCGAAGTACCCTAAATAGAAGAGCATGCATGAGAAACTTGATGGAAGTGAATGAAGCAAGAGAGGTATGTCAGGATCTGCTTCTACCCCTCCCTGAAACAGGCGTGAGTCTATGTATGTATGTATGTAGCTTAGACTAAGCTGTAGACTATGTTCCACTATTCGCAAAACTTCTCAAACTTTCACTAACTCTTTCCTTCTATCTAATAACCATGTTAATTTAATATTAAACTCAGACTGTTTCCGGATACCATTAGGAGAAAATAAAACGACAGAATAAATTCAATTATTTATTATAATCGAGGAAAAATAAAACCATCAGTTGAAGTCTAATATCCCTTTTAAATAAGGGCTCAAATTACTTTAAAAGGGATACAATCGTCAAAACAATACATTTTCTTCTAAAGACTGAAGTATCATTAACATCTATCGTTCTACTAAATCAAATATTCCAGTATGAACAGGTAATATTACTCTATTAACTTACAAATATATTTTATACTTATATACAACGGACCAAGATATGTATGTACATTATTAAGATTACACATTTAAAATTTTTCGTTGGTTATCAATAATTCGTCTAAAATTCGGTCAATTCATAAAATATTATTTACAAACATATAGAAATCTAAACGTGCTATGCACTATTCAACCTTTAAGTATTTACATATCTCTACTCTACTGTATTTGAAAGATATCTATATTATTATAATAATAATATCATTAACTTCTGTATACAAGAAACGTACATTGAGATTTGTATTTATTCATTTATATTAGATATTCGTATTCATACGTAAAATTTATTCACATAATTAATCATATCTACTTTTCTACATATTCACGAATAATTTTAAGACATTTGAGCAAATCAGCGTCATTAATAAATTTTAAGCATAAAACTCTACGGGATCTCTGCCTTTTTGCCGAAAATTGTTTAGCCGATTATCACTTGCCAACTAACGTTTCGCAGAATTTTATTACGCAGAATAATCATTTGCCAACTTGTGATATAATTTTGTTTTTATTTCCCAACCTCACAGTTGCCAATTTAACGTTTAGTCTTCCTTTTATTGTCGCAGTTCGAACCAAACCGATGTAGCATATTTAAATGCCCTGTGTAGTGAAATAAAAGCGATTTGGTTCTGGCACTTTGCCGGCCAATGCCGTGGCACGCTCGCTTCGCTCACTCGGCTCGTGCGTTTTGGTCGCAGTTCTAACCAAACCTAACCAGCCATTGTTTCAGTTGACGTGCATTGTTTATCAGCATACTAACTTAACCTAACCGATTCCTTTCGATTTCACCTGAACTTCCCGAAACATCATCTGAACAGACGAAACGTTATTCGTCTAAAAGTTGTCTGGCCTAATAATTTGACAAAAGATAAATGCCCCAAACGTTTTTTGTCATTACAATAATCAGCTAAACAATAATTCAACCAAATGAAACGTTGTCATACAAAAATTTGACAATCTTTAGTCGTCAAAGTGAAAAATAGGCGAAACGTTGGTTGGCAAGTGATAATAGGCCAAACAATATTCGGCGAAAAGGCAGGATCCCAACTCTACGTAATCTTGCAGTCTTTGGCACGTTCATGGTTTCATACAAAGTAATTTTTTGAATGCTCTTCTGAAATCCATATTGAATATGGTGTATATTAAAGGGTTAAGTGCCGAATTGATATAACCAAGCCAAGTGATGAAATTAATAAACTTATTGGACAAACAGCAACTAACACAAAAGGGTATGACGAGATAAATCACAAAGAAGGGAAGCCAACAAAATACAAATACTCCCATTATAATGCCAAGAGTTCTAGCTGCACGACGTTCGCGTGTCAGAGAAATCCTCTGTTTCTCTTCAATAAATTGATAGACAGTATTTTGCTGACTAGGTTTAGGCCGCTTCTGAGGCTTTACTGCTTTTTCAGTTTCGTTAACTTCTATCAAATCATCCTCGTGAGTTTCTTTGGAATTACTTTCTGACGATGTATTTCTGTTTTCCAAGTTTTCTGCCATATCAGTGACGGAATTTTCATTTGATAAAATTGGTATTATTAGTTTGTTTTGACTTTTGTCATCCTTACTCCAGTACCGTTTCTTGGGTTTTTTCTTTGGTGTTAATTTTCTGGTTCTCTTTTTCTTTTCTGTATCTGATACCAAGCGTGTAACTCCTTGGTGTTCATTATGGTTTGCCTCAGAACTTACAGAATCCTGATCGTGCTCATTGTCTTTATTTGTGTATTTATTTTTACCACTTGAAATTGTGCTAATTTTCGTAGCTTTTGCGCGATCTCGAAGCCTTTTTTTCGTAGCCAAATATATCTCAAAGTAAACTACTGTCATTATAACTAATGGAATGTAGAACGAACCAGATGATGAAAATACCACAAAGCCAGGTTGAGATGTCAAGCGACAAGGAGTGTCAGGTTCAAACACTTCTGGCCAGTCGTTCCACCCAAGCAATGGCGGCGAGCTAATAATTAATGAGAGAATCCAAACTACTCCGATCATAAGGAGCACCCTTTCCAAAGTTCTCTTCTGTGCGTAATTTATTGGATCTGTAATCGCCCAGTACCTGTCTAAGGCGATTGCACATAAATTTAATATGGACGAAGTACAACACATAATGTCGCATGTAAGCCACATTTTGCATACATATATCCCGAAAACCCATTGCCCAAGAATGGAATATGCCACGTTTAGTGGCAGCACCAATATTGCTACTGTCAAATCCGCTACAGCAAGCGACACTATGAAGAAGTTTTGGACGATCCTCAGAGGTTTATAAGTAAATACACTGAGGATTACCAAAATGTTTCCAACTATTGTTGAAATAATTATCAATGTAAGGACTATTGCTGTACATATAGCTTCCCATTCGGGCACAGCTAGAGTAATTCCAAAGCTACTTGGATATTTTGGATCGTCAGCGACAGCGCAAGCATCTCTATCATCTTCGATTATTTCCTCAGTGTAATTTATGAGTGTGTAGTTTGTATCGACATGCGTTGCTGTTTGCCCCATTTTGATGAATAATTCTGCTGCATTTCACGTTGTACTATTTTTGAAAGCCGTGACTCGGGAAAATCTCTCAAAGCATTTTGCCAAAATCCGCCGATAATTCTTCTTGTGTGAGTCGATCGCGTTTCCCGTATTCATTCTTTCATACTCCAGTTTTCTGTAACAATAAATAACCCTTTTAATGCGTTATGGAAATGTATCGGCGATTTCTTCCTATCGAAAGTAGTTCGCGTGAGTAACGCAATGTTAATTACCTCCTGCTGGAAATCTTCTCTAGGAAGTCCCATTTATGTGACTTGTTCATTTTTTGACGCGTAAAAGAATCTGTAACAAAAAAGAAAATATATCAGAGTCAGTCAGGTATATAAGGAAATATCTTTTACGAGGCTGTAAGTAACCTGAGAAGGCGCAATCGTCTTGCGATCTCGGGGGGCGTTTGTCAGATATATATCATTTCTCGCTGTATGTTTGCGAATCATAAGTCGAAATAATATTGTGTGTTTCAACTTTGCAAGCGAACTACAAGCAATTAATTTTGGCGTTCCACAGGGCAGTATCTTGGGGCCAACTCTGTTCATTATGTATATAAACGATATACATGACACCTTAGAGGCTGACATGATATGTTATGCAGATGACACTGCCGTGATATATCATGGCTCCACCTGGGATGAGGCGTTCTTGAATGCTGAGAAGGGAATAACTAAAGTGAGTACATGGCTAGAAACCAACTTACTTAGTCTTAGTGCTTACAAGACAATGTATATATGCTTCCATAAGACCACGGTATCAGCTCCAAAAAACATTCTTAGCATACGATTACATAAGTGTACAGATCAAGGGGAGCTCTGTAATTGTGAGACACTGACCAAAACAGACTTTGTTAAATACCTGGGCGTCGTGGTAGATCACAAACTAAACTTTAAAGCGCACATAGATGCTCTGACAATTAGGGTGCGTAAATCAGCAAATATTATAAAACTACTTCGTTCATCAGCACCAACTGATATGTTAAAAGCTGTATACTTCGCCTTGAGTCAATCATTAATTTTATACTATCTAAGCTGCTGGGGAAGTGCCTCAAAAATAGTGATGATCGAAGTGGAAAGAGCACAACGCTCCGTAATAAAGACAATGCTTAGAAAGCCATTTAGGTACCCTACATCAAAACTCTACCATGATAGTAAGCTGCTAAATGTGCGTCAGCTATTTGTCTTGAAAACTGTCCTTAGAGAGCACAGAAGAGTGACTAATTCAGAGAGCTACTCAGATCTTCTGAACCGCCGCGTGTACAAACTACCCGTACCAAAAGCTAACGCAAGCTTCGTCAGGCGTTTTAGTCCATACATGGGTTACTACATATATCTTTATCTTTTAAAAAGACAACTCCCGCACTAGGACTTAATCCTGTGTCGCGGGGGACTTTACAAACATACAACTAACGAACACAATGAACACCCAGACTCGAGACAACAATTTATGAATCACAAAGTGTTGCCTCGTGTGGGGATCGAACCCACAACACTCGGCGCAGTGTCAAGCGGCGGGGCGGCCGCTTAAACCACTACGCCAGCCGTGCAGTAAAATATAATATAACAAATAACGCGTGCGACATTAAACAGTGCTCAGTACTGGAGACAAAAGTAAAAATTACAAAATGGCTCATCTCTTTGACCTATGATTCCACTGAAACACTCTTTGTACATTTGTCGTGATTGTTCTATTGACCTAAATAACGTAACCGTAATGTTGTCAATGGATAACTTTACATACCTAATTTAATAACAGAGATTACATATATATAAATGCAATAGCACACATTTAGGAAGTATTTATTAAATTACTTATATTTCATTTCTAGTTCATATTGTAATAGTTAGTAAGTGTTAATTATAATTAGTAAGTTTACAATGTAATCATATAAAAATATTGCCTATGATATTATATGATGTCAACCGAGCAAACAATACAACTGTATAATCGTATCAGGTACCCACAGGACAGGGTTTGCCTAGTGTGGGGCCACTGAATACCGTACCATCGTAAATGTTATTGGCAATAAACGATTTTTATTTATTTATTATTATTTATGGCATATTTTGATAAATGTGCCGTAATTGATTTACACACGAACGTTTCAAAAGATTTAAGGAAAAAGGAATGACGTGATATGGATACGACTAATGATATAATAATTTTTGTCTCATCTGGAGTTACATTTCAAATACGTCAAATAAGATTTGCAGCAATAAACGATGGGAAATGGATTATAGAAATACTAGCTTTTACCCGCTGCTTCGCGCGCGTTAAATTCGGGGTAACACAAATCTACTTTCAGTCTCAAGTTGTGTGAACTCCTGATTATTCTAAAGATTTCAGAAACTCTATAGGGTACAAAGTAACTCGGACAGTATCCATGATATTATCTACTGAAAGGTACATAATAACATCACCTTGCATACAATGAAATGTCAAAGCCATGTTCTAATACATATCCAATTTATATCTATAAACATTTTCGCGTTTTTAATATTAGTAGGGCAAAACGTTTCAGCCGCTTAAGCGTAGTATATAATTTATTAGTTTATATATGCGAACAATTTAATCACCGTGCACAATATGACATTATGTATGATTTTGTGCCGTAACAAACTTCTACCCTCCCTACAATCCCTGCCACTTTAATATTTGCATCTTTTGGTAGCCTATGTCCGTCTCCATGGTCCAATATATCTCTATAATAAATTTCAACAAAATCGGTTCAGCCGTTTTAGCGTGAAAACGGAACATACATAAATACATACACACTTTCGAATTTATAATATTAGAAGTGATCTTAAGAGCGTTTATTCCGTCGGAGGCGATTTTGCGGTTTTTTTATTGTTCTATTATGTTACGGATAAATAACAATTAATGTAAAGGATACAGAAAATATGAAAGTTCAGTTCTATATCAAGAGAGTGCTGAAGAAAAATATATGGGTTACTATAGTAAATATTTTAAAACGGATGAATTTAAAAAACTCATTTTCGTCATTTCTGTACCTAAGGCCAACATTAATGGTCGCTAGTGCTATGAAAACTTATCGTTCTATAATTCTGTAAATGTACACTGTACAAGCCAAAGTTATACAAGCGAGTGCTTAAAAAAGAAATTGTACTTTCATTCATAATTTTCAAGAAAATCGGAGTTCAAAACAGTTCATTTTGCTTAATTTTAGCCCGCAATTTTGCATTTATATCTAAAAAACTACTGTGATTATTAAAAAGACATATACATATTTAGAAACATTAAGATTCATTTTAAGTCATATAAAAAATTGGAATCTAAACTTTTCGTTTGTAATTTTTTTTTTTTTTAAAAGACCTATAAATCTCGAACCACGATGCAATGTCCGCCATTCAGCGCTGAGCGCTCTCAGAGGACGGACCTGTCGTTCGCGTCCGCGTCCGCCATTATACGTAAATATTGCATTCCAAAACGTTTATAGCGCGGCTAAAGCCTCTTGATCCGTATTTTTTTCTCAACGTATCCTACTAATATTATAAATGTGAAAGTTTGTGAAGATGTATGTATAGATGGATGGATATTTGTTACTCTTCACGCAAAAACTACTGAACGGATTTGGATGAAACTTTACAATAATATAGTTTATACATCAGAATAACACATAGGCTACAATTTATAAAGATTTTGTATAATGTTGCCATAATATAAGGAAACGTATCAACTAAGTCGGCAAAAACCCTCAGCTCTGAAAGCTATTGATTAGAATTGTACCCCTTCCTGATGACAGATTGATCTGATATTTGGTGTACACTCATATTCTCATCAAGAATAAAAGATGATATTTAAATGATTGTAATATCAAGATGGCCGCCGATACAAAATGGCGGATCATATTATATTACTTCACAACAACCTCAATATGGGTATCAAATGAAAGGGCTTGATTCGTAGAATAGAGCTCACTAGGAAAAATCCATGATGGCTGTCGCCACAAAATGGCGGATTACATATTTTCCACAAATACCTCAATATGGGTATCGAATGAAAGGGCTTGATTGGTAGAATAGAGCTCACTATGAAAAATTCAAGATGGCCGCCGCCACAAAATGGCGGATTACCTATTTTCCACAAATATCTCAATATGGGTATCAAATGAAAGGGCTTGATTGGTAGAATAGAGCTCACTATGAAAAATTCAAGATGGCCGCCGCCACAAAATGGCGGATTACCTATTTTCCACAAATACCTCAATATGGGTATCAAATGAAAGAGCTTGATTGGTAGAATAGGGCTCACTATGAAAAATCTAAGATGGCTGCCGCAAAAAAATGGCGGATTACTTATTTTTCACAAATACCTCAATATGGGTATCAAATAAAAGGGCTTGATTCGTAGAAAAGAGCTCACTTTGAAAAATCTAAGATGGTTGTCGCCGCAAAATGGCGGATTACCTAGTTTCCACAAATACCTCAATATGGGTATCAAATGAAAGGGCTTGATTCGTAGAATAAAGCTCACTATGAAAAATCCAAGATGGCTATCGCCGCAAAATGGCGGATTACATATTTTCCACAAATACTTCAATATGGGTATCGAATAAAAGGGCTTGATGGGTAGAATAGGGCTCACCATGAAAAATCCAAGACGGCTGCTGCCACAAAATGGCGGATTACAAATTTTCCACAAATACCTCAATATGGGTATCAAATGAAAGGGATTGACTGGTAGAATAGAGCTCACCTTGAAAAATCCAAGATGTCTGCCGCCACAAAATAGCGGATTACCTATTTTCCACAAATACTCAGTATGGGTATCGAATGACAGGGCTTGATTGGTAGAAAAGGGCTCACTATAAAAATAGAATGAGAAGTATAAACTAACAACAAAACTAAAAACTTGAAAATAAAATTCATCGTCATCATCATCAGCCTTTAACAGTCCACTGCTGGACTAGGCCTCTTCTTTGAAAGGAGGAATTAGCCTACTATACCACGCTGGCCAAACGGATAGGTATAGGGTTTGTATCAAGTTTTCCTTCTCTTACAGTGCTGTTGTCTGCATAGTATGCTCCCTCTGCTGGTTCTTACGACACCCAGGGGATGATATGGGGTGGTGACATTCCGTATTCTTAATCCGTCACCACACGGAACAAAATAAAATTACCTAAAAAAATAATTTTGAGTGTAGCGTATCCAGAGTAAACATTATGATAGAAATTTCACTTGCCCTACGATTTTATATTTGTCTGATCAATACTCAAGATTGATTAGTGCGATCTGGGAGCTACGAGTAGAACTTATCAAATTACTTTTTACTTTTTAGTACATAATCTAACTACATCATTTTTTATTGAAATAAAACAGTATCACATCAAAAAAAAAAAAATGCTCATTCTAAAGTAGTTATCAAATTGTTTTCATAATTGATAGATTTATTGCCTTAGGTATATAATGTAGACTAACACTAACTTTGTCTTTTACAGTAAGTAGTTTAGGAGGACGAAGTAGGACGAATAGTTAAAAGTTATCACGATATATCTGACCTAAGCGCAGCGTAAGCACAGCGAGGCGGAGGGACGGTCTGATTGTCTGATATGTACTTTGTGGTACCTAATGCTTTCAGATTTTATTTTTGCTGCTGTTATATTCAGTAGGTATATAAGTTCTTCATAACTTCAATAATATACTTACATACTTATCTTTACCTGAAGTTCAACGATTATGAAAACAAAAGAAATTTTTCAGTATTATCTTACTATATAAAATCCTTGCGTTACTGACTGACTGACAGACACGCTACAGCCGAAACTATTGAGCGCAGGAACCTGAAATTTGGCATGTATGTTCCTTGGGGGCCGTAGGGGTGCACTAAGAAGGGATTTCCTGAAATTCCCACGGGATCGGGAAAAAATGCAGGCATAGCTGCTGGCGTCCTCTAGTCTGTTTATATGTATGCTACACGGCTAATCTACAGAACCGTTTGTGATGAAATTTGACATGGATAGTCTGAAACCCGGGGAAGTACATAGGCCACTCTTTATTAAAATATCAAGCTGGCGAAGCCGCGGGCGAAAGCTAGTTTTTTTATAAATATGTAAAGTTGATGTAACTTTATTTTTATTATTATTAATCATCTTTATTGCACCAAAGAAATTTACAATAACGAACCTTAACAAAATGACAGATAGTACAATTGGCGGCCTTATCACTATTAAGTAATCTCTTACAGGCAACCTAACCTGCCTTTATTTATGTATTACGTATTAAACTAACGTGTTGGTAAATACATCTGGAATCTAGTGGTTACTGGTTAGTATAGTACCTATCGCGTTCAAACAGGGGCTGGGCGAGACTGACGGAAACGGTCCGCTTCATAATTTCATATGTGAGGAGTATGCGAAGCTACTCGGTCTCTTGTACAATGCTCAGAAAAGTGAGCTCCTGGTATTTAAATCTAGGCGTCGTAAACTGGGGGATGTGGCATCTGTGCTGATTAACGGTGTCCCGCTTCGAAGAGTGTTTGAGTTTAAGTACCTCGGTCATGTGGTCACCGAGGATTTAAAAGACGATAGAGATATTGAAAGGGAAAGGAGGGCAATGGCGGTCCGCTGTAACATGTTGGCACGCAGATTTGCGAGGTGTAGTTTAGAGGTAAAGATCACTCTATTTAAAGCATTCTGCCAAACTCTCTACACCTGCAACCTGTGGGTCAATTACACGCAGCGGGCCATCAATGCTCTCCGAATACAATATAATAACGCGTTCAGGATGCTGGTGGGGCTCCCACGCTGCTGTAGTGCGTCTGCAATGTTTGCACACGCGCACACAGACGGCTTTCACACGGTGCTGCGGCGCCGCATCGCTTCGCTGATGTTCCGCACCCGTGGGAGCATCAACACCATCCTGAACGTGCTCAGCCACAAGCTCGACAGCCCCCTCCTGGTGCACTGCGTACAAGCACAAGTGCGTGTGTCTGGGGTCCCAGAGGGTGGTAAATATCTAAATTAATTAAAATTGCATTACTTATTTTATTGAATAATTGACTGTTTTTATTATGTTCCTATTTTACACTCAGACATTGATTATTATATTATTTTTAATTCTTTTTTTGATTATATCATACTTTAATTATTTTAAATTTAATTACTATTTTATTTTGATTTATTACGTTCAAATGTGTATACTGGCAATTTTGTAATTAATTAATTTGATGTATTAATTTTATTATGGGTATCTTGCCTGAAATATTTTTTTTTTTTTTTTTTTTTTATAATTTACCTAATATGGCGCCTTGAAACATGTAATAAAACAGGAAAAAAAATATTTCGGTACATTGAATATATGTACTTACAAAAAATTAATTCAGGGAGACTAAAAAATAGTTATGGAGCAAGAATAAAAAAAAACTGTCTTTATGTATATCTATATAGGTTGTCTGTTTGTACACGCTAATCTCCGAAGTTACTGGACGTATTTAAAATAAACTTTTTTGTTATATTGCTATTAGGTCTAGGCAACATATAGGCTATAACCAGGCCTGTCTTACTTCCATACAAAAGACGCAAAATCCCCGAGATATTTACCTACTTTATGGAAAAGGTTGTTTTCCAACCGTTTGCATTGCGTGTACCGTTTATAGTACAAGAACTGTCTGCCGTCTCGCTTCAATTTGGTAGGGCTGTCGGCTAGCGGCGGGGGCCGGGCGGCGAGTTTTTTGTTTACTTTGTTGACAAGTCAAGCGAGTGCCAGCCTATTGAGACTAGTCCGGTGACCGGACGCTTGCGTTTATCATACCTAAACTTGGAAGTGAAATTTCTGTACCGTAGGTACTAATTACATATTCTGTGCTATAACTATATCACATGTACAGACTTGACGTATTTAAAATAAACTTTTTGGTGGTGTATGTTGGTACGGGTGTACCGCTGGTGTTTAGTGGTAAATAAAAATAAATCACTTACGGTTTCTTGTTTATAATATCTCGTCAACATACACAGAATATTCAGAAGATATATGATAAGAGTAGCGTAGATATTAAGATAAGCAGAAGCACTGGATAGTATGTACTCAAGGTTTACAATCACTTGGAAGGCTCAGCACCAGAATATCATATAGATACAAAAGTTGTTCAGTCTGATGAGCATTTTCTGTTGTCTTATAAAAATCGAAGATCTGAAACATCTGATGAGGAACTATAAGAGCCCATCTGCACTATACCATATACATCCTTGGCGGTTAAGCAGTAGTTGTCCAGTATGATGAGGTTTTCTGTTAGGAGATCAATAACAAATTCTCGCATTGCACGCACCTAACACACACAAGCACACGTACCTACCATGCAGTCGTATTCTGCACCAGTTAACAGTTTATTTTGAGACCCAATTCTTCTAATTATATTTGTTCAAAATGCAGTTTCAATCTAATGTCAGTGTCATACTCATGTCACAAATGGTATTCTCCTAAATAAACTGTTATTGGAATGTTATCGTGACTAATTCGTTAATTGAACAATGCCATCATCATCATCTAGTTCGTTCTAGCGTTCCGTGGATTCAAACCCGATACCCTCTGCATAGCAATCCGTTGGTATCTCCAGTAGGCTATCGCTGCCTGTTGTTAATTAAACAATGTGTCAACGTCGAACAATAGAAGTCAAATTAGATGATAATGACATTTAAATTAGAAGAATACCAATTCTGAGTCAATTTAAAATCTAATCTCATTTCGTTCAAAATATAATTTCAATGTCATATAAAATACGAGAATTGGCCTTCTTATTTACTATCTAAGTAACATTTAATAAAAAGAGGGATTTATATCATCGCACACTGAATATATATTGTATAATTAAAATATATTGCAAATGCAAATTAACATATTGTATATATTTTCATACTTTTAATTAATTAAGTATTTTCTTTTAGCTAACTCTGTTGGTTTTGTATTTAGTGTTATTCGTGGGTTTTCATGCATCAATAACGCAATAGTATTTGAAATGTGACAATTATGTAGATGACAATTATAAATTATTTCTCTCATATAATAAAAATGCGCCAAATTATTATAAAGAGTCGTTATTATCCTGAGAAACTTCATCCTACTAAACAAATAATATCTAGCTTTATTTGATACCTTTAAATTCATGTGCATTGAAAATAATTAATTTGAATACTATCATATCATAATCGACGTATTACATAGACGAATACTGTTCATGTATGGCAAGTAGGATCAAGATTATTATTCCACGCGATACCGTCATAGTGCGCTGGGTCTCGCATGCGCGGTGCGCGGGCGACCGCGGTACTACAAAAACCTAAACTCAAGCCGCCGCTCGAGGCGTATACGCTCTTAACCAATATTTTTACCTCATTCGTGTAAAGTGCGATAACAAACCATATTATACGATGTCAAAATATTATAAGCAATTTTTTTTTGATGAAACTAAGTAATATTTCAGCAAAATGGTTTTATTTCTTCCAAATATTTACAACACAGAAAATTAAAAAATATATTAAATTGTAACAGTAGATGCTGAGACTCGGTGATGTTCAATAAAATAGACGATGATCAAGACTCGCGTTACTTTATTACGGTCTAGGTACAAAATTGCAGAAATAACTAATAAGTATAGTACAGGGAGCGGGATCCCGGGCGTATACTAGTTCACTGGTACTCAGAGCTGTGCAGTGAACACTCTCCTGAGTGAGTTTTTTTTTTGTGTGTGTGGACTAGTTGTTGGCCGCTGATGGCCTTGACAACTTTACGCGGACTATGGGTGAGCGCAGAAGGCTCCCAACCCGTGTCCTGAGTGCTGCTGAAAGGTTCTTCTCGTAGACCCCTGCGAGGGTCTCGGGGTGACCATGTACCAGGCCTTTCCTGTCTTGGTGGTATCTCTCGCCGCCTGCTACTACAGGCGGGTCACTGGGTTGGGCCCTGGTGGGGCCGCTGGTCAGTACGGATCGTCAAGTCCGGTGGGTGGCGCAGCTAGCGAGGTCCAGCCCGCAAAGAAGAATCCTCGCGGGCGACCAACGTACTAGCGGTGCTCTGGTCACGGGAGGTGTTTCCCTCCTGCGCTTGGCGAGGTCGAGCTCCCGAGGAAAGCGTTCCTGGGGAGCGCCCATCAGCCAGCACAAGAGAGGGTAGATGAAGGTCCGGGGGAGGTTGCCACGGAGACGAGGTCTCGCGGCAGGCCTTTTCGGTCCGGCGGTCGCCGATGGTACGGCGCAAGCTCACGCAGATGGCGAGCGTGCGATCTGTCGGCGCGCTCGAACAGGCCGGTGCTCAGGCGTCTCACGAAGTCATCCAGGCTATCGACGCGCAGGTCTCTGGAGATCGTCTCGTTCCGCACGAAGCGAGGGGCGTTTGTGATGGTGCGTAGCACAAGCGATTGCTGCGCACGCAGTCGGCGGCGGTTCGTCTCAGAAGTGAGAGCGAACCAAGCCGGGGCAGCGTAGGTAAGTCGGCTGCGGATGTACGCCTTGTACACGCCGAGCTTCGCGCGGAGCGGCAGTCGAGACGATAGGACGGGCCGCAGGAGGGCGCGCGCGGCGCGCGCCTGGACAACCACGTTGTTGACATGGGGCTTCATGGAGAGGGCGCGGTCGATGGTCACGCCGAGGTACTTCACCGCGGCGTCGTCGGCGTACAGTGCGAGCTTAACGCCGTCGGTGACGGGGATGTCGTCCGTGTACCATGAGTAGCACACTGGAGACAAGCAACTTCCCTGGGGCACACCGGCGCGAATGGGCCGCTCTGTAGACAGGGCGCTTTCAACCGCCACTTGGAAACGTCTGTCTTGCAGGAAGGTGGCCACGATCCTAACTACTCGACGGGGAGTAGTGGATGTGGACAGCTTGTACAGCAGGCCGGCGTGCCACACGCGATCGAACGCCTTCTCCATGTCGAGGAATACTGCGACGACGCGCTCGCGCTTGTTGCGAGCCACCGCGATGTCGTGCAGTACCCTCGCGAGCTGGTGCGAAGTGGAGTGTTCGGCACGAAAGCCGAACTGTTCGTCGCGTGGCTGAAGGTGTGGCGTAATGTGCAGCAGTAGCAGTTTCTCGAAGAGCTTCGATGTCGTCGAGAGGAGCGTGATGGGGCGGTAGCTTCCTGGCAGCAGGATGTTCTTCCCCGGCTTGGGCAGCATGATAACTCTGCCTAGCCGCCATGCAGTGGGAAAGTGTCCGGTCCGGAGAATCCCGTTAAAAAGGCGCGCCAGCGTCGCGATTGCTCGCGGAGGTAAGTGGCGCAGAGCTTCACTGGTGACCCGATCGGGCCCGGGGGCTTTTCTTAGGGGCATTCGGCGAATCATCCGCTGTACTTGGCCAGGGGAGACAACGATAGGATCCTCTGTCGGGGCCATCGGGCGCTCGAAGTATTCTTCAAGCTTTCTTTCGACCTCTGCTACGTGCTGCACGTTGTGGGCAGGATTCGGCTGGAACTGTGACTCCAGGAAGTCGGCGAACATCTCCGCTCGGTCTTCGGCACGGTAACGTGGGGTTCCGTCACCGGCCAGCAAGGGCCTAATCGGAGATGGCTTCCCGGAGAGTTGGTGGCATAAGCGATGTATACCCGACCAGTCCTCATCGGCTCGCTCAATGGTGCGTTGCCAGGACTCCACCGCGTTTGTTGCCAACGCGGCAGAGATCTTCGCAGCCAGAGCGTTGAGCTGGGACTTCATGGTCGGGCATCGGGATCGCTGCCATTGCCGGCGCAGTTTCCTCTTCTTCTCGATCAACGCCAGGATAAAGGCGGGGAGCTGGGAAGGCCTCCTTGCAGTCGCGGCGTCAAGTTTCGACTCTCGAAGCGCGGACTCTAGAGTCGTGCTAAGGTCCGTCGCAAGCTGCTCGACGTCAGCGGGTGTCTCCACGGGGAGGGAGGGCGAGTGCTCGGCCATATACTCGGCAAAGACCCGCCAGTCTTGGCGTGATCGCGGAGGCAGCCGAATCGTCTGCGGGATGTCGTCCAGAGTCAGACACACGGGCTGGTGGTCTGATATGAGGTGGTCGTCCAGGACGTCGAGATGCACGGCCGTGTCTATGCCGCGGGTGACGGCTATGTCTATAACGTCCGGTGTGTGGGCTGCATAGTACGGATAGTGTGTCGGGACCTCTGGTCCTAGGACTTCATATCCGTACTCGTCTGCGTCATCCAGAAGGCGGCGGCCGTCCGGACAGATGATGTTGGAGTTCCACGCCGTGTGCTTTGCGTTAAAGTCGCCAGCAACGATGGTAGGCAGCGGTGAGTCCAGCAGTGAATGAATGTCGGCCACTGCGAGGCGGTGTTGTGGCGGCTTGTAGAATGCGTACACACGGGTGGGCTGGCTTCCAGTGCAGATCTCTACACCGAGGGCATACGCGGATTGCAGTGGTGGTACTGGCAGCACTTGGTGGACTACTCTCCTCTTGACCAGGACTGCTAAACCCCTGTAAGCAGTCCCTGCCGGCGAGCATTGATCCTCCCGGTAGACATGGTATCCGCTCATCTTCCACTTGTCTACTGGTCTGAGGTGGGTCTCGTTAAGCAGGGCTATATCCACTTGCCGCTGAGCTAGCAGCAGTTTCAATAGCCTGGTCTTCTCTGGTGACATCCCGTCGGCGTTCCAGAACAGGATTTTCAGCCTACGCGGATCCAGACTGGTATAGATCGGCAAGGCACTTGTAGATCAGCGGTATAGGGTCCCGCTGCTCCTGAAGGGCCACCAGAACTTGCTGCAGAATGCTGATGGCAGAATGTCTGGGGTCCAGATTTGCCTTGACCGGTGGAGGTGCCGGTGTTGGCTGGGCCGTCCGCTTCGCCTTCGTCCCCTCAAGTGGGGCAGCGACCACGGCGGATTTCTGGACGTCATTCAATGGCGCGGCAGCCTGCTGAGCCCGCTGCTGCGTCTGGGTCTTTCTATTTTTCTTGCGTCGCTTCTTGCGTCGCGCGCGCTCCTGCGGCGCGTTGGCGGCGGCCATGAGTGAGCCGGGGGCGTTTCCGTCCTCGACCGTGGTTGGCTTAGGGCGCGAGGCTGTGGCGGTGCGAGCGACGGTGCCGGCCTTCTTGTTCCGGATCTCGCGCTTAAACACCGGACAGGAGGCGTTGTTCGCGGTGTGGGCACCGCCACAGTTTGCGCATGTGGGCGGCTCTTCCAGGGGGCGCTGGCAGTCTCGCGCAGCGTGGGCTTCTCCACAACGCACACAGGATATCGGCCTGTGGCAGTTGTGCGAAGAGTGCCTAAATTGTTGGCAGCGATGACATTGGGCGGGACCCTTCTTCCCGCGCCAGTTTTCGATCTTAACGCCGGGCATACAAAGGAGTTCCGTCACTTCGTAAATACCCGGCGTAAGATTGGGGGTGCGCCTTAGCTGCGCAAAATACAGGCAGCCGGGGCGGCCCTGTCGAGGTCGGATGGGGCGCACGTGCTCAGTCACATAGCCGAGCTCAGTGAGTTCCCGCTCGATTTCTTCAGGCGGCGTGTTCACAGGCAGGCCTCTGATGGCAACTTTGAGGCTGATTTCAGCGGGAAGGGAGTACGAGTACCAGGAGATCTTCTCTTTTGACTCCAAACCATATAGGTACCGTTGTATTGTACGGTACTCGAGCTCGGATTTAGGAATAAAACGGACCCCCTTCCCGAACGGGCGTCCATTTGGCGCATGCCCGAGCTGCTTCTTGAGCTCACGGAAGTGTGTGGGCCAGTCTGGGAGCACCTCCACAACTAGAGGCGGGTAGCGAGGGGCTGGCTTCTTTCCGGGAGCAGCAGCGGATGCATCATCGGCGGCGAGCACGCCACCCGTGGCGGTTGCGGCAGTCGCGGCGGGGCCAGAGGTGGCAGTGGTGGGTACGTTGTCTACGGCTGTTGAGGTAGTGGTAGCCGCAGCATTGACCTTAAGCGTGCCAGCGGGGACAACAGCGCTTGCAACAGCAGGGTAAGCGGCACGTACGCCAACAGCGGTAGCGTACGACGGGCCTGCGATCTCCATCGGAGAACCACTCGTAGTTGCCGGCAAGTTGAACGGCGGCGTCGTAAACACCGCGCGTCGTTTTTCTTGTTGCGGCGGCGATGGGCATCGGTCCGGCGCTACAGTAGTCGGCGGAGCGGGGAAGCGCGGCGGCGGGGCCGTCTTCTGTACCCTCTGTGGCAGCGAGTGTGCCGCCGATAGGGGGTGAGTTTTTAGAGGCGTCATGGCGCGCAGTACAGCAGTGGCCGGCGCATGTCTTTGTGCCGACGCGGGTAAGGCAGTCGGCGGCCTGGGCCAGGTTGGCGCAGCGGCGGTGGGGGTACCGGGTGTCGGTGGTGTAGCCGGGCGCGAGAGCGAGGGGAGGCTGAAAAATTCCTCCCCCGCCCCCGGCGTCGGTGTGGACGCAGCTGTCGATGTCGGTGTCGGCATCGGTTGCCGCGACGGAGGCGCGGGGTGCGTGAGGGTGGCTTGGTCCGCTGCTACTATTCGGTGTAGCGCGGACAACGCTACCGCTTCCTGGGAGCGGGTAAACACCCTCTTCTTCACGCTGGATGTCGGCGGTAGCGGGCGGGTTGCCCGCCTCGTGGGCGGGTGGTGGGAGGGGGACGGTCTCGGCATGCCGTTATTAGGCGTCCCCCCGGTGATGGTGTTACATCTGTGGTGGTGGTGGCGGTACAGTCAGCAACCCCCGGCACAAAGCACCCGCTGAACCGACCCGCTGGGGCTTGCCGCTGGTGGCAGACCGGGAGCCGAGGACAGCAGTGTACCCTGTGTTATCCGGGGGGCCCACTGCGTGTACCGTGTTAACAATGTTTACGTCGATGAGAGCGCGTCAATCTCGAACCGCAAAATGGAAATTTTCCACTGGCGCTTACACGTGCCGTTTAGCTCGGTACAAGGTCAGGCGCCTGAGTGCGCACGGCGCACCCGGGCCGCGGCGCAGGTAGTCGGCCGCCTCAGGTAGCTGTGACGCGGCACGTGTATCGGTGCACTTGTACCGAGCGCGGTGTTTATCGTGGTTCGTGCGGCGGCAAGCGGGGTCAGAACACGACAGACACGACCGCTCACAACCAAAGCGCGCGGCGAACTCGAACTCTGTCAATGTCCTGAGTGAGGTCGCGCAGCCTGCTTATATAGGCCTCGGTCGTGGCGGGTGACGGCGCATGGGGAGGCTCCGCCCACTGGTATGCGTGAGGTTGCTGCGCTGTAGCGCTGTACCGCTGCGTATGCGCTGTATAATATGTGGTCGTTACAAAATCTTAATTTAACATCAGGCGGCGAAACAATTATGTAGTTGTTTGTTCATTTGAAAACATACATATTTAATACACTTGTTTAAGAACAAGCTATCGTATGTATACTTAGTAACTACTAAGTATATGTATACTTAATAGTTTCTAAGTATACATATGCTTATACACATTATAGATACATTATATTTCGAGTAGTTACTCGAACAAGCTAACGTATGTACGTTAGTTTGTGCGTGTAACTAATCGAACAAACTAGCGTACTTAATAACCAGTGAATCAAGCTTATTTGATAGAACCAAACTATCACCCAGTTAAATTGGTTTTATTTTTAATCAAAAAGGACTTCCTTTATGACAAGCAACCAAATTCAAAACAAATAACTGTGACCTGTTCAAATATTTGTCTCTTTTGGGAATATAACTTAAACTCATGATGGCGTAGATGCGAAATGGAATTAAATTTGCAGCGACTGTAAATTGTAAGCTTCAAAAATAAAAGGTAAATTTATCGTGGTTTACTTTTAGACCTCAGTACAAAACAAGGATTAATTCAATGTAAGACTAGGTTTAGACTTTGACTGAAATTTGTTTTAATAGTTTTAAGGATGGTAGTTATTTATTTTACATCGACATTTATTCCAACAAATTTTACAAAACAAATTTCTATACTATACGTATAATCAATTTCGTCTATACTCTACGTATAATCAATTTTATCTATCATCATCATCAGCCTTTAATAGTCCACTGTATGCCGACACGCAAGCAACACTAGGCGCAATAAGATCGTGTCTGTTAATTATACTGATGGATCTTCGCATCGATAATGGGCTGAGACTTTTTTGATATTCTTGTGTTAGAAATTCCATGTTTTCTAGATCATCATCATCACCAGCCTTTAACAGTCCACTGCTGGACTAGGCCTCTCCTTTGAAAGGAGGAATTGGCCTACTATACAACGGTGGCCAAACGGGTTGGTATAGGGTTTGTATCAAGTTTTCCTTCTCTTACAGTGCTGCTCTCTGCATAATATGCTCCCTCTGTCGGCTCTTACGAGACCCATGGGATGATATGGGGTGGTGACATTCCGTTTTCTTAATCCGTCACCACACGGACAATTTACTCTATACTCTACGTATAATTTACACATCTAGAGCCCTAGCTCTAGTTGAACCTATTTTTATACTTAGCCCATGTTTTGCAATAAGGGTTGTATGGGCTGCTGAATGGGGCACACACACCTTGGAGTTTTAAATGATAAGTCACTGATAGGTTAAATGAGATGCTATTTATTGGTCACTTAACTACCACGTAACTAATGATATATGAAAGTCCTATGATATGAGTTCCGACGTTTAGGACTGTAGATTAAGTACTAATACAATAACTCTAATTTATAAAATGCGATGTTACGGTAAATTGCTAACTTGACGGCCGCGCGTGCCATGTACAAAACATGACTCGTACATATTCTCGGGCGAGAGATGTGCGAGTGGATGATGATAATGATACATTATGAACTTATAAATTCCACACAAGTTACAATTCATAACTTATATCTATGCTTATAAATTGAAATTAATCCTAGTCGCTGTCGCTAGACATCGGTTTGGTGAAGACTGGCGGTGTCTTCTTGTGACGTCTGATGCTGTTAAAGATGCTGAAAAAGTTCCTCAATTCAATGGCTTCTTCTCGTGATTTACGTGCGTATCTCGCTGCCTGCGATTGCTGCTGGGGGTTGCGCTCCGGAGTCCGACTGTAAGTTGGCGCTCCTCTGCCAGTGACGACAAATCCAGCGAAAAATATATATTGCAGCTGCCAATACCGCTATGGACAACATTGCGTAGATTGCTGTATATTGGTGATATCGTGGTTCGATATTTCATAGTTAAGGGGGTGTTCAGATTTCATCTGGTCGGTCTGTTCTTTGATGTGCCGCAGTGAGGTTTGATGATCTATGAGGTTGATGTCCATTTGTGGCAAAGAAATGTTCATGATATGATTGATAGGCGCAATGTGCGGTGATTCCATATCAGATACAGCATTCGTTTCTGTATATCGCAGTTTGTGTGCGGAAACTGTTAAGTCTCCTCCTTTGATAATACAATTTGTATCTAGAGCTATGACCCCGGCCCTAGTGACGTGTAACGATGTTATATTATGCTCGCATATGACACGGACTGTGCAGTGTTTGCAACAATAATAAATTTAATTATTTACTTTATTCTATTCCGTCCAATCCATACCGCATACATTTTAAAGCCACCAAAATGCTGATGAGCTCAAATCTGAAACAATTTCCAGTTGCACGGCTTTGGTCACCATGAACACAAACACCGCGATGTAATTTTTGCTCGTCCCTCTCGTCCTTTGTTCAGCTTCACATCAACGTAACCCGTGAAGTCAAGGCCGGTATGTTGAAAGGGACGCGAAGGATTGCTTCAAGGTTCAGAAAGATCTCCCATCATTTGTTTTCGACTGCTTATTTTCTGCCTCTTACATGTAATGCACGCATGTAAACGTTTTTTCACGGCTCTATTACCGCCTAATATCCAATAGCTTTGCCTGATATGTGCTAGTGTCAACCGAATTCCTGCATGAAACGTGCTGCAGTAGTGTAGAAGCATTAGCCTTCTCAGCACTGTTGGCAAATTATATGCAAAGGTACTGATTGAAAGAGTTATGAAAGTAACCGACAAGAAAATATGGGATGTACAAGCGGGATTCCGAAAGGGTGTGGGATGTACGGATCAGGTTTTTTCCTTGCGAAGCATAGCCGAAAAGCTTTTGGCCTAAGTTCAAAAGGTCTATTGCACATTCGTGGATTTGGAAAAGGCTTACGATAAAGTGGTGAGGAATGAAATGTGGTCGGTGCTGTCAATGAATGGGGTAGACAGCAGCCTCATTCGAGCTCTGAAATCCCTTTATGAGGATTCTAGAGCTTGTGTGAGGATAAACGGGGCATACACTGACTGGTTTACCATCGAGAAAGGTGTTAGACAAGGATGTGTAGCGTCGCCGTGGCTGTTTAACCTCTTCATGGACAGTTGTTTGAAAAATTTGAAACATAGTGACTGCGGATGTGTGATTAAGGATGAATGGGTTACTCGTCAAATGCCTACTTTATGCTGATGATCAGGTAATACTTGTGTCTTCAGCGGAGGAGTTGCAGGATATTGTAACAATTATGCTTAGCGCGTTAGAGAGGAAAGGAATGAAAGCGAATGTAAGTAAAACGAAAGTTATGGTTTTTGAAAAGGAGGAATGCGTTACGACTTGTATGGTTTTGATCGATGGACAGCGAGTGCAACAAGTGAATGAGTTTGTTTACTTAGGAACGTTGTTTACAAGAGAATAAAGAAGTAAGAATGAAGAAGAAATTGAGAGAAGTGTTAATGTAAGTAATAGAGTGAATGGAGCTCTGAAGGTGTTTATGAATAGTCAAAACGTGTCTAAAATGGCACGTTTGGCTGTGCATAGAGGGGTGTTAGTGCCTACCCTTATGTATGGTAGTGAAAGTTGGGTATGGCAGATGAGACTTGAAAGTAGAATAAATGCTGTAGAAATGAGAGCACTGAGAAGTATGTGTGGTGTATCTTTGACCGACAGAGTAAACAATAGTGTGATAAGAGAGTGGTGTGGGGTAAAAGAAGATGTAGTGACAAGCATGCGCCCAAAAGTTTAGACGTGTTTGTCAGTTAGTAATACAATAATTTTATGTATACAGAATGATGTTTTCGCTTACCTAGATCATCTTTAGCGAATACACAGCCTTATTAGAACCTCGTCAAAGGTGGTGTTCGTTCTCACTAGATTGTAAACTGAGGCGAATACTCTGTTAGTAAATTCCCTCATGTACTGGAGTGGAGTTGATTGCTTCCGAAATTGCATGCTGGTAAATGTTTACCGATAATCAAATTTGGAAGAAGATGAGCTGGTAATCGGTAGGAAAACCCTGGATGTCAGCCTGGTTGCTGTCTTTACAATGAAGTTTTGAATATAATATCGTGACCAGCGCTTTAGAAAGAAAAATGCAAAAAACTTTCTTAATAATCTTTTTAATATGATGATCCTGATAAATGTGTTTGTATGCTAATCCTGATTTCATGCTCTAACTATTGAACGGATTTTGAAATATATTTTTTATAGACTCACGCCTGGATCCCCAAGGGGTATGCAGAGGTGTAATATAACACCCTCATTTTGCCATGAATTGTTTTTTTTAGGTCCCACGTAATAGGGGGCGAGCCTATTGCCGTTACCAGGCACATCGCCAGACTCCGTGCCGCTATTGAGAATTCGGAAAAACCCAGTAACACTTTTGCCTGACCTGGGAATCCAACCTGGGACCTCCGAGCAGCAGTCGCATACGCTATCCACTGGACCACGGAGGCAGTATTTTGATAAAACTTTTTATAATAGTTTTTACATCAGAGAGCCGCTCTTGTATAGTTATAAGACAAACCAAATATTAATTACATCGATGGCAAAGTACTGCTCTCTGTGTTGATGACACCCTTCTTGGGGTAGCACTTGAGTTGATCAATAGATAGATTGTTTCGAGAGTTGCTTTGTACTCATTGTCTGTATGTTTGTAGAGCCCTCGGCGAACCAGCGTTTATTATAACAGTTGCACTATATTACATTGACTCAATACTATGTGTAACATAATCAACGCACTATATTTCACATATTTTTTTGTGAAGTTTATTGTGCCATACAATTACTGGTCGCTATACACACGGTGAATTCTCTACTCGTGTAGTGTAATGATGCAGTAAAAATACACACACATATTACAAATTTATTCGCCAACACGCAAATAACCATATCATTCCCTGAAGGCATCAAATTAATCTACTAAACCAAAAAGAAAATTACAGTATAAAATGTACCTAAAACGTCCAAGTGTCATAAATGCCGGTACTTCAACGGGCCAAAGTATGACGGACGAAATTATTCATAGAAGGTCAAATACTAAACGTCCCCAATAAAATTCGTATTAAACCTGTTGTCCATACGAAGAAAAGTGAAGAAATTTCCACAATAAACTAGCCTCTCTTTATACATAGTACTAACACAAATAATGGTCTGTGTATAATGGCCGTAATCCCTTCTTATATTATAAATTCGAAAAAGTGTATGTATGTATGTTCCGTTTTCACGCTAAAACGGTTCTGCCGTTTTTGTTGAAATTTAATAAAGAGATTTATTGGGCCATGGAGACATACATAGGCTACCATAAGTTGCAAAATTTAAACTGAGAGGGATTGTAGGGAGGGTAGAAGTTTGTACGGCACAAATTTACCTCTTGGAAGTAAGAACGCATGCGCTAATAATTGAGTGCTGCGCATGCTATCGCATATCTGACAGCATTGTTACATCATACATAATGTCATATTGTGCACGGTGATTAAATTGTTCGCATATATAATCTAATAAATTATATACTACGCTTACACGGTTGGAATGATTTTCTCTACTTATATTATAAATGCGAAAATGTTTATACATATACATATATTGGACATGTATTAGAACATGGCTTTGACATTTTGATTGTATGCAAGGTGATGTTATTATGTACCTTTCGGTAAATAATGTCATGGATACTAACCGAGTTACTTTGTATTAGGGAAAAGAGTTTCTGAAATTATAAGAATAATCAGGAGTGCCTTCACACAACTTGAGACTGAAAGTAGATTTGTGTTAGGTACCCCGAATTTCCCCCCCGTGGGATCTCCACCTTGTCGTGGTGGGGGGGCTCAGTAACCGTGGATTGGTCACCCGCGGTGAAGCTAAGAGGGATCCAGGAGGGGACGCTCCGCGTGGGCTTGGAGGGGCCTGCGAAGGATGCGTCCAACGGTGCGGGTGCGGGGGACAGTTCTGTCTGTCCCTCGCAGTCGGGTGCGGTCGCGGGAGGAGAGGCGTGTCGGTGTTGCGTTGCCGCGCGCCCTATCTCCCGCGACCAAATGGGGGCGCACCATTCGATGCGTCGCGATGGGGCCGCAGAGGAAGAGGAGATGCGGTGTTGCGTTGCCGTCCTCCCTATCCTCTGCGGCCGCTGGGCGTTTTGGCGGCGGAGTCCAACACCTTAATCCGTCGCCAAGGGGGTTTTGTTCGGGGCCCGCCTGACCATCTGGCGGGCCAATACCCGTCGGAGGGTGGCGACGAGTGCTTTGGTGATGCCCCACCCTCCGACACACGGGTACATGGCGGAAGTCGAGGTGGTTTTTAGTGGAAACACCACATACTCCGGCTCTTATTTCCCCCAAGAGTCGGAGATCCGAAGGGATTTTCCACCTCGTAAAACAAAAAAAAAAAAAAAAAAAAAGGTACCCCGAATTTAACGCGCGCGAAGCGGCGTGCATAATCTAGTAATTTATATTTGATACTGAAAAATGTAAATAATGGACATTTTTATACACAGAGATGACAGTCTTATTGGCCGGGAAAGGTCACCCTTTATTTATTTTATTGGCACATAAAGTTTTTTAGGACAGAAATATTTGTAATGAAAATGTTTTCTGTGGAAGTTAGAAAGTATTTTACTATTTACATCCATTATGTTACATTTATTATGAAAGGGTCTCAATTACGTAATTATCTGTATAATATATACACCATCCATAGTATATAGAACTTATTGCTTTAAATAAAATGTCAAATACCTTTTATTTGCCCAGACGTTTGGTTATGAGCTGCACAGCGATGGCCTCGAAATAACACAGCTCAAAACATATTTCATCTTTCTTACTGAACGGTAACGCGATTAAGGCATGTGATATGAGATTCGTATGTCCATATTACTACGGGACTTCGAGCTTTAGGGCAGCCTAGAGATTGCGAAGAGGATAAAAAAAAACTAAAAATAAACACAATATTTATCTTACGAGTCTCTACCAAGTAATTTGAACTTGTCATAGAATTATGTGACAGAATTTTATCCTTTTGAAACCAAAAGATATTAATGGACCATAGGTAATTATTGCAAAGAACATTACATCAGCATTTCTAAAAGTAACATTGCCGTCTCATGATCAGTAATTATGATAACATTTGTGCTATTAAGAATAAATTGAAGTCGTTAATATTTTCATAATACCTTATTATACAAACAAATTTCATATCCCGTCTGTCTAGTGTTTTTCATCTAGAAACACTTGTTTTATAACCCTAAAGTAATGAAAAATAAACATAAGTACTCGTCAAATATTCTACAGCAAAAAGTGTAAAATGATTAATTACTCGATAATAGAATATTGACGACTAAATATCGGCTAGTACTATTTACTTGGAGTACCTTCTAAATTGATTGGTGAGTGATACAGCCATTTGTGTTACAGGTAAAGGCATAGCTTTATTTATTTTGTGGAGAATAACAAAGAACTATCGTTTTTGAACAAAATAACAACTTCTAAATGTAAAAAAAACAACATTAACAGAACTGCGACTGGAAATAAAAGCCTAGTTAAACCAGGATCTGTATTGTAAGCTGCAGGTGTGCAAGCTATCAAAATGCTAAAGGTACATTTCTTCGCCTTGGCTGGCGTAGATTAAAATTGCATCACCGTACTCAAAGTTCAATTCACACAGTTCCAATTACGAAACAGAACGCCGTTTGCTCAGCGTTTGTGGAGCGTTTGAAAAATAATTCGATGAGTTTCATGTTCAAAGTTTGACTGGCAGAGTTAATAGGCAAAATTGACACATGACGAAAATGATGATCCCAAAGTTGTAACGCGAACCCACAGTTACCTACTGGGTTGGTGTTGATTGAGAATTTATGCTGTAACGATCCGTGGGATCAATGCGGTCATTGAAAATATTACTTCTTGAATACATGCAAGTGTATGAGAATGCGGCAGTCGTAAACAGACCTGAACAATGTAGCAGATTCTTACAAATTTTAATTTATCCACCAATAAAAAAAAAGATTAAATTACATACATTTTACTTCGTAGGTTAGTAATTTAAAAACGACCCTGTAAAAGGTTTATTTGTTAAACGTTGGTCTTGGTTAATTAGATATCTGATGAAGTACCTACTGACTGAAACCAAATTAAGCTTTTCGATAACTATTTGCAATTGATTGTCTGATATGCACACAAAAGAGATAGAATGCTCTCATGAAAAGAGAATATAGTACGTAACTCCCTCATAACTCTCCGTCATCAAGCATATTCTATCTATTAGTATCTATTAGTGCCTATTTAGCGAAGTCCTAGATGATTTGCTACAACCGCGGCAGCCTGCAAGCTATTAAGCGGCTTGGAGAATGGTTGTAAAATGTTAACTTCAATTTGGTTTCGACTGCATTTATTGTAACTGAGTATTATATAATATTGTAACATTTATGGATATATATAACATAGCTATTATTTGTAACGTTACACACGAAACATTCTTAAAGAAACTAGGTATAATTTATATTTTATTAGAAATTCTATGTTATGTCATCTATGGAGGTCTATTTCTTACATAAGTAACACAACGTATTGAACGATCAATAAATTAAATAACTTAAAAACTCAGAGTAAATTCTAACGTAATACAAAATTAGATTTTCAAAATTGTTTGTTTCGCAAACGTACATTTCTAAAGATAAGTCAAAACATCTTCATAACACAAAATATCAAAATATTTGGTAGTACGAACCTCGAAATAATTTGTTACTGAAAAATATTATTAAATAAGTTCATACTTTTTCAGCTGCCATTTTATTTTCGAGAGTTCATAGTCACGAGCAGTATGAAGTGTTGGAAATATTGTGAAATGTGAAACGTTCGGCAAACTGCAAAATCGGAAGCCCAAGTATGTTTCAAAATACTCGTTTTTAATAATCGTATTGTATGATGAAGTTCATTTTTATAAGCTTTTAGATTAAAATGTTTTATTATGTGTGTACTTAAAAACACAAAGCGTCGATTGAAGAAGGTTTTATGCTTACCAATTCATCCTGCTTTTTTGGTACTATACCTGTTGTCACCGGCCAGTTTACAAATTTCAAAGTTACGACGTAAATCGTAGAACTCTTTTGAATTTGAATTATCCTCATAGCGTTTTGTGATTTCCTGCACAACAGCTGCCAAATTATTTTCATAACACAAGAAAATATTTTTTTCCTTATTGTGTGTGTCTCTAGGTATAAATAAATATACCAGATACCGTAAGTATATATAGATTTCAAGATATGGATGTTAATATTAAAGAAAAAGAAGACATCCACCTTGCCGCGGAGGCGATCTCCGATTCTCGTGAAGAAAAGCGGGCTTACAATACAAGCTCCGAGAGCAGTGAAGATGAGTCCGAGTCTGAAGGTACGTCATCGCGCCCTCCTAATAAGCGGGAACGTAAATCGTTCTCTGATCCGCGTATCGACGCCCTTATGGAGCAGGTGTGTCAGATAACAAATGTCTTACAATATTGCGTGCCTCTGATCTCGTACAAGCCTGCCTCCACCACTGATACTGCAGTTTTAACTACGGCATCCTCGCCGTCCATGCCAGAATTTTAATAAACCCTAGCTATTAAATGTGCACCCGCAAACCGGGTTGAGATCCTCACAAAGCTTCAACATTTCAACACCGAAGAGTGGAAGGAGGTGAAATACGTAAAGGCTTTACAGTCATTTTTGCCTAAACCAGGTTTTTTTGAATTATGTATTAATGATGAGCTTTGCCATCTCAATAAAGTTAAAGATTATTTAACGCTGACGGAACGCGTCCTAGCCGGTTTAACGCATGGTCTATTGCTACAAAAGGATATAATACGGGATAATTTACAAGACATGGTCAATTGGGCCCACTCTTCCCCGAGCGAATTGACACCACCGAACTTATATACCAAGATTATGTCATTATTTGGACGGTATATTTTTTAAATTTTAAATATATGGATCAACTGCTGCAAGTAGTTTGTGGCAAAAGGGCCGAGTGCATTGAGGTTAGGAGAGACAAGTTGATTGCGGAAATTCAAAACAAGAATCTTCAGGGGACCGTGAAGAGAATCCCACCGATTGTAAGTCATCTTTTCGATCACAGCTCATTGCAACCTCTGATACAGTCTTTAGGAGGAACCAGCACTTGGCTTAATATGCCTTCTTATCTAAAAGAGAATAAGGCAGGTAAAAAACGATTACCAGAGCAAGGCAATTTTCCAAGTACCTCTTTGAATTGCCGTTTAAGTCAGGCATCATATTTCGGCCTCAGCGAAATAAGAGCTACCAAAAGACTCCCTATAAGAAGGATGTTAAACCCGTTAATAAAGATAAGAATTCCTTTCGTTCAAAAGACAAAAAAAGACTCCTTGACTGCGTTCAGAGGAGGTCAACTAAAAAAAATTCAGCAAGTTTGGGAAGCGTTGGGAGCAAACTTGTTTATAAAGAAGATTGTATCGGGCGCCCAGATTACGTTCACAAACAAACCTCCTCTGAATTGTCTAACCCGACATTTTGTAAAACAATACAGTACAAGAGTCATAACGGAGATGACAAGAATTATAGAAATTTTAAAGGATCAGCAGGTCCTGGAAATTCCTCAAAGGGTAAGTCCAAGTTTTATTTCCAAGATGTTTTTAATACCCAAGAGCAGTGAAGGCCTTCGTCCTGTCTTCGATTTTCGGGGGTTGAACAGGTATGTTCAAACGAAGCATTTTCATTTAATTTCTCACACTTCAGTGCCGGAGTGCTTGCAAGCAAAGGATTGGATAGTCAGAATTGATTCGTCAAACGCATATTTCTATGTGCCAATAGCGGAATCTCATCGTTGCTATCTAAGACTGATATATCAAGGCGAGTTGCTACAAATGACATCCCTACCTTTTGGTCTTGCATCGGCTCCTCGAACTTTTGCAGCAATAACGAATTGGATCGCGGAGATCCTTTGTGCAAAAGGAAATCGAGTTCTGGTCTAACTAGACGATTTCCTGTTATTCCACCAGAACCGTGCCAAGCTAAGGTCACAGACCGCAGAGGTTTTGAATCTCTTGGAATCCCTGGGTTGGCAAATCAATTCTCAGAAGTCAACACTAAAACCAGTACAGGAACTGGAATATCTTGGGATAACATGGAATACCAAGGTAAACAAGATATCACTGTCCTCGCAAAAGGTAAAAAAGTAAGTGGTTCTCTAGCAGTTGCATTACAAAGACGAACTTGCACACTAAAAAAAGCGCAGAAGTTGTTAGGGCAACTGAACTTCGTGAATTTCGTAGTACCGAGGGGTCGGCTACATTGCCGGTATTTTCTGATTTTTCTGAGACGTTACAAACTAAATCAAAAAGTGAGTCGCTTGATTCCACCACAGGTTCTAGAAGACCTCACATGGTGGGTACAGGCTCTCAAGACCAAATCTGTTCTACATCAGAAGCCATACACCCACTTCCTAACAACCGACGCAGCGGATGCAGGTTGGGGAGCACAAATGAACGAGACTCTGATTTCCGGTACATGGACGGCAGAACAGAGGAAATTGCACTCGAATTGGAAAGAGCTATTCGCAGTATATGCATCGATTTAGGATCGATTGCGTTATCTGCAGAATGCGCACATTTTAGTCCAGTCAGACAATCGCACGCTTGTGTCTTATATTTGGAACGAGGGCGGAACGCACTCCCTAGGATTGCTCAGCCTAACTCACAAGCTACTGAGGCTGACAGACGCGAGAAACATAGTCTTGTCAGCCCATTAGCTCCCGGGGAGATACAATTGCACAGCCGATCGTCTGTCGAGAGGAAAACGGCTGTCCAAGTGGCATCTGTTACCTTCTGCAACAAACCGATTATTCCATCGTTGGGGCACTCCAGACGTTGACCTTTTCGCGTCTGCAGAAACAACCGTGGTCAACAGGTACGTCACGTTAGACTGCGAAGATCAATTCGCTCTCTTTATCAACTCATTCAGTCGAAATTGAAATTGCCGTCTAGGTTGGGTTTTTCCTCCTCCAAATCTTATTCCTTGCATACTAGCACATTTGAACAACGCGAGAGGTCAGTTCATAATCATAGCGCCCCTATGGCAGAAGACCTTTTGGTGGCTGATCTGAAGTGTCGGTCGCGGGAGTCGCCGATAACAATACAAGGGCTCTCAGAGAGCCTAGTAGACATGGCGACGGGTTTACCACCGCCACAAGTAGACCAACTGACCCTTCAAGCCTGGTTAGTTGGAGGTGGGCAGAATTAACTAGAGACTGGTCGGACGTTGAAAAATGACTGCTTAGTGCCAGCTGGAGGGAATCTACAATGCATACTTATTTTCCAGCTATTAAGAGATGGTTTCAATGGTGTGATGTGAATCATGTAAATAGTAAGAATCCCGATCTTCGGCAGATTGCTAAGTTTTTAGCGTATTGACAGAAGAAGCTTGCCTACAGCACAATTTTGGTTCATAAATCTGCTACTCTTACATTTTGTCAAGTCAAGCAAGATCAAGGAAGTGATCAATTAATGAAGCAGATATTGAAGGCTATAGCAATAGCACAGCCAGTGAAGCCAAAACTACCAGTATGGGATGCACAGATAGTATTTGATTGGTTAGCTCATTCTAACTATAACAATACCCTTTTTGAAGTATCTCGTAGGACTGCAGCAATTTTACTGTTAGCTTCCGGCAGAAGAGTGCATGATCTAACCTTGCTAAGAATTTCAGAATCCCATATAAGCCTTTCAGAAGACGAAATAATTCTACGGCCGGTTTATGGTTCGAAGACGGATTCCGCAAGTCATAGACAATCTGGTTGGCGATTACTTAAACATCCCGATCAGCAGGTATGTTCAGTAATCTTAATCCATCTGGATTAAGCGTCTTATTACCCTCTCTCAGGAAAGAAGAAGGGATACGGAAGGGCTAAGCCATCTGTTTATTACAGTCATTGGAAAACCACGCCCGGCATCTAGAACTGTGATTGGTGGTTAGGTTAGAACAGTTTTAAAGAATTCTGGGGTGACTGCCTCCCCAGGTTCTTTTAGATGTGCAGTAGCCTCAGTAAGCTGGGTGGAAAATCACCCGATGGATGAAATTTTGTCAAGAGCAAATTGGAAAAGTGAGAAAACATTTTAAAAAATTTATTGTAAAGAAATTAGTTCAAATGATTCGAAGTCTCTGTTATTATTTAATAACTTTAAACCTGAGTAACCCGTTACACAATATTTTTTTATTAGACAATAATGTTCTTTCCTTTCTTAATGTTGATTATTTTACTGTTAGAAGTTTGAATTGAGTTTGAATGATCTCTTAGTATATTCATTTTAATGAGCATCCAATGTGTTTCATTTATTTCAGTAATTCAAAATAATTTAACCTATTATTTTCTTTCACATAGCGTTTTGTGTTTGTCACCAGCAGATATCAAACAAGTCTTGAATCAACGCTTTGTGTTTTTAAGTAAACACATAATATGAGATTTTGAATTACAACAAAATTGTTATTATGTGTTGAAAGAAAAACACAAAGCGTCGCAGGAATATCTTCCTGGTGAAGACTCTATGGGCGGTTTCAGATTAGCGTATTTTTCTGCGCGTATACGGTCGTTTCAGCATACGCGCTTACACGCGCGCTATATTACGAGCTTCAAAAAACCGAACGGGCATATTTCGGCGTGTTCGCCCGAAACTGTAGTGACATCTTGTCAGTGTCAACATGGATTCTGACGGCTCGTGCATATACGAGCTTAGAAGCGCGTCAACGCTCGTACGAGTTGCGCGTGTGCCAAAAGGCGCGCCTGTACGCGCCTACATGCGCTTCCAAAAACGAGCTTATACGCGCGTATAAAACGCTAATCTGAAACCGCTCTATGAGGATAATTCAAATTCAAAAGAGTTCTACGATTTACGTCGTAACTTTGAAATTTGTAAACTGGCCAGTGACAACAGCTATAGTACCAACAAAGCAGGATGAATTGGTAAGCATAAAACCTTTTTCACGAAACCTTCTTCAATCGACGATTTGTGTTTTTCTTTCAACACATAATAACAATTTTGTTGTAATTCAAAATTTTATATTATGGCCTGGTCTACGACTAACAGTAGACTGCAAAAGACTGCATGCTGCTGCATAAACATAAAATCAAAACAGATAATAAATAATCTCGATAAACGTACAACCGAAACATAATATTAACAAATTATTCTTACAAAGCGTGACACAACGGTTTAAAATTATTACGGAAGAATTCATTGAGCAAATTAAGTCTATTTGCGACTTGTATAGGCGAACTTTCGAACAAGTTTTGTGAAAACTAAAAGAGCTGTCTTGTTCCTTTGTTTCCTGATGAACGTCCATTATATTCTGTTAAACAAAAGCTTCTGTTCAATTCCGGAACTGAGTATTTGTAATCTATGTCTAATTATAAACTTGTTTTGTAAGAAAATGGATGGGTTTCTTGATAAAATTATTAATGTGTTTGACTGTTGGCTTAATAATATCATATTGATAAGTTGTATTAAAATGTTCCCACTGCAGAACATGGGTATCTACCTATGAGAACGTTTTGCGACCATGTTGGATATGTGAGAGTTGACATGTCATATATTTGGTGAAAATTGCGGCAAACTCTATGCGGGTTACTTTACGATGTTTTCCTTTACAGTTTAGAACTGTAATTAACAATTAAGTACACACATAACTTCAAAAATTCAGTGGTCGTGACTCTCTCTGTACCAGCATACTTCTCTCTCTACTGAAATCAAACGTTTAAGTTTATTCAAAACGAAAAAATAAATCAAATCCCAAGCGAATGTAGCCTCGTAGTTAGAGAGATATAAAAACAAAAATAGCATCCGCACACTAAAAACAAATAGAAGAGCAAATCTAAAAACACCTAGGGAAATTAAATTCTAAACGTGAAAAGTACTTAGCACAATTTCTTTTAAAGCAAATTCAGAGTCAAATTTCAATTACTTAGATGTTCAAACTCACGTTGCTTACAAACAGGATCTAGACTAGAAGTATTCCAGCGCTCCTTACTCTACGAGAAAGTAAATAAAGGTAGCGAAGTCATTTATATGGAAGGAAACATTCGTTGCAACTTCTCAGTTGATTACTAAGGGACCAGAGTTTCGACCTCGAACACGCTTTATCTATCCATCCAATTTGCTAATGTAATCTTAAAATTTGCTCAAGAAGTGACTAGAATTGTAAGGTTTTAGGAAAAGTAGCTGTTAGAAAATGTTCAATGGCTTACTTGTGGCACAAGGACTGAGTGCGGCAATTGAATTAAATAATATTTTTATATTGGCACATTTCAGACACGGTCATCTTATCTCAAACTCAGGTACTTCAATATTTTAGCTGCAGGCTCAATTGCTTTTTCATCTTGCACATGTATCAATTACAAGTATCAATTACAATGCTAGTTTTTATCATTCAAATGATATGATGCAAGAAATCTATATAAAGAAAGAAAGAAGAAAGAAAATAATATGTTTATTTGTATACACGTCGCACAATAATAATATACAAAACAAAAATAAATAAAGATTAAAACCTTACGTTAAAGATTGCATTTCAAGTTTATTTTTACAGTAGAACTCTCAAGATACTCATTAGTTCCTATTTCCAAATAAAATTATATATATAGATATCCCCTTCATCACAATGTTGATCAAGCGTGCCATATAAGTAGTTTTCGTTTGATCCGTTTTCACTTGTTGATCCGGCCCCAATTCTCATGTGGTTCCTTTCGGATCAACTAACGCCAACGTCGTAGCTAATAATAATTATGCCTTTTTATACAAATCCACCCTTTAGGTATTTTAGATTTACTTGATCCGATTCAAATGGGCCAATTGCAGCGCAGTATTCTTCACGGAGGGCAGTCATTGGTTCTTGGTTACTTTTATGTATTATTATTCTGTATTTCTTATCAATTCTCATAATTTGCGGATTTTCTTACATTAACTTGGTTTCTATGTCCGTTTTTCCAGCAGTTTATTTTACTTCGGAGTTTTTGGTTAAATATACATATGTAGTAGGTAGGTACATCGCGTTCGTCACCGTCTGGTTTATAGATGGGTCATCATCATCATCCTCCGAGCGTTATCCCGGTTGCATCCAGGCCTTTGCCTTGGAGCCCGGGCTCCGCTTTCTACTCGAACCAGATTTGACTGAATATTAGTTTTCCACAGAGCAACTGTTTTCTTACTATAACATGTATTACCATTTAATTAAGGGCACGGAGGGTGTGACTTTTTGTGGCTGGTCACCCATCTATAAACCAGACGTTGACGAACGCGCTTAACCTTGCGAATCGATAGATTCGAGCGGTCGCCACTTTGCCACGGGCCGCTCACTTTATACGCCACATGTGCGTACTTATTTGAATCCAAAACTTTATAATAAAGACCTGCTGATTAATATTATGTGGCTCCATGATTATGTCACTTGAGTATTTTTGTTCGAATATTTTAGCTTACTATTTAACGCATAATTGTATACCATTATCTGTATATTATTTGGCTCCTTTAACTCTTTCGCGGGCAATACTAATTATACCTCTGATTTTGGTTTTATTTATTCAAAACGTTGTAAAATAACATTTTTAAAACAATTCTAATCATAATAGGAACGATGGGCAACGACTGAGGCTCAGTCGTTGCCCATCGTTCCTGAGGATGCCTCGTGCAGAGGCGAAACACGTGTCGAAGAATAGTCGACGCATACAGCGGGATACTGCAAGTCAGGTATCTTCCTGGAACCCATACCATTCCTATATCCCTTATCCTTTTAGAGGAGTTCGATATTGTCAACCTTTTTCTATTGCAATAGTTGGGGTGGTCTTATTCGAGGGTGCGTGGTGGGTTCCTCTTTCCTTCCATTAGGTTAATAGACTAGGAAGTGAAACCGCGGTATTGCGGTAAAGTATGCTAAGCTTCCAATTCGGGTGACACCGCTTCGGTTGACATCACTTAAAGGATATCGAGAAGAATCTGTTAGTAATGGAACGCACACCTCATTAAGTCCCAAACATAAGGTTGAGACGGTCTGCAATAGGATAGCCACCGGGAGACTAAAACAAATAAATTTCCAAAACAATCTGACTTAATCTTAATGATACAATTATGTAGATAAACTAACACGCACCTTTTTACAAGTTTTAGTACCAACATAAAAAGACTGATTCGAAATATTTAACTAAAACTTGAGAAACTAAAACAAACTTCAAATATTCATATCTCTAGCGTAGCGTCTAAATACTAGTGATCTTTAACCTCTTGTATGCTGGATTACCAGACACAATTAAAAAACTATTGTGTCTCGCGTAGATCTGCCTTCCGGCATACAAAGGGTTAAAAGTGATAGGAATTAAATATTTGGTAGAAAATTGTGACTGGCAGAACTTGTAGCTCTGGTAGAAAATTTGGCAGAATCTGTGGTAGAAAAAAGTTACTTTGAAAGAAAGTTTTGGAAGATATGGTTGTTTTTGTATGAATAGTAGTTTTGGTGGAAATTGTAGTTTTGGTAGTAATTGTAGTTTTGGTAGCAATAGGGTGCATAGGGTTCCCACCAAGAACTTAGGATCCCAAGCCAACCTCACCTGCAAGTGGTACCTGCCGATCAACTGACGAGGCTCTGGCAAACAAAATATCCCGATAAGCGGCAATACGTGGCAAAAAGTGGGCGTTTAATATGCCTCTGCCTACCCCTTCGGGAAAACAGGTGTGAGTCTATGTATGTATGTATGTATGTATGGTAGTAATAGTTGTTATGGCACAAATGGTTGGTTTGAGATAATGCTAGATTTGGTAGAAATTGTAGTTTTAGTAGAAATGTTAGTAATGACACAATTTGTAGAAATGGTAGGTTTGGTAATTTTGAAAGAAATTGGTTTTTGGTAGAAAACGGTAATAGTACGCAACTAAAACTACCATATTACCGGAACAACTTTCTGAGAATGATGATTGGTAGTAGGTGCTTTAATTTAAGACGGAGAAAACCTACTTATTTAGAGTAGGTACTATTGTCCTCTGTATTGTAATCAGTAAAAAGGATTTGGCAATTACCTCTCACCCATAATTGACAAATCGTATATAATTAACGTACTTATATAGGTACGGAATTATGTGGTATACGTGTACAAGTAAAACATAGAGTTATTCATAACCGAAAATCATATCAACATAGTACTGTAAATTTTGCAAATTCTTAAAGATGGTAGGGCCACTGGTTACAACATGAATCGCTCGACCGTGGAAGTACTACCCTCACACAGACCTTCGACGTAAAGTGACAGTATTGTAAATGCTGTTGCGTTTCGTTAGATAAATAAGAGTACTGGAGGCCCTAACCCGCCTTTTCACGCTCTTTTCCTTTTCTATATGGAAAGGAAGAGAGAATGCGAAGGGGGGGGGGGGTGATTGGAGGGGAGAGAGCCAAGAAAACTTTGCCCGCTCCTCTTTTTCCTAAGGTCGGCAAAGCGCAAGTGATGCCGGGTTCGCATCACTGGCTTCTATGGCCACGGTTAGCCGCTTACCATCAGGCAGGCGCATTTGCCACCCGTGTAGTATAAAAAAAGAATACTTCATTCATATTGTTCTAGAGCTGCGTAGTCCTCATGAGCAAATGTATTGTTTGACCTTTTACTGGAGCCAATTAAGTAAACAAAATGTGGCATATAATTAAGAGTACAATTGTAATAAAAGTTTTAATGAGAAAATAGTTTACCATACTACTAATAATCATGCAATTAATGATCTTAATCCTGGAGCTTAAGCAGCTATATGGCAATAACTGAAGCTACGAAGGAAGCGATTTATTTAAGGAGATTTATCACTGAATTAATTTCAGATCTTATGGTAAGGCAAAAGTTATTACCTAATACCATAACTGTTTGTACTGATAGTCAAAGTGCACAGAGTTTGGCTTTAAATCCGGTGCACCATCATAGGACGAAACATATATATATACCAAATACCACTTTATTAGAGAAAAGATTAGTGATAATTCGGTAAACTTAAAATATATCAAATCAAGTGATATGCCCGCTGACATCATAACTAAACGATTGCAGCGTGTGGCACAAGGTAGATGTGTACCAGGCTTAGTATATATTTACATTCTGTTTTTTCTTTTAATTGATATTGTTACGAGCTGGGGTTCGTGATAAATTATACACACTATGCCAGAAAAACTGCACTTTATTCACTAACACAATAACACTAGATACACACACTTATTTTCACAACACTAATAAAACACACTATTCACACCACTAGAACAACACTAATGCAAAACACCACTAGACACTTCCGAATTACTTCCCTTCGCTTGATCTTGATCGCTTTCCGTATTCAATTGAACTGTGTCCGTTCCGTTCGCTCGCCCTCTATTTATACTGGCCGGATAACATCACTAGACTTTTCGAGACCACTCACGAAATTTCTGGAAACGTGTAACGTGTTTCTAGATGTCGCGTAAATGTTCTATTTACACCAACGCCATCTATTAGAGGATAGATGAAACAGCCTTAACAACTGATACATCTAATCTCATGTAGTTCTCCCATTCACTGATAGATGGCGTTATTTTCAATTCGTAACACGGCCTCCCTCTTAAACGTGTTCGTCTCGAACATCGTTAGACCCATAGTAACGAGCCAACCGGTCCACATGAACTATCTTCGGTGCACCTCGCGACCCCTTCTGGATTCGATAGGTGACGTCGTTCATCCTGGTAATTATGCGATATGGCCCGTCCCATCTGGCTTGTAACTTAGGCGATTTTCCTTTGCTTCGTACTGGGTTATGAAGCCACACCAATGACCCCTCATCGAAGCCCTTGTTGTTCGCCCTCCGGTCGCAGCGAGTCCTCATCCTCCCAGACATCCGCCGTCCCGACCCCCATGGAGCTTCTACATTGCACACCTTGAATGCACCTCTGCTACGAGTATGTGGCCCCTTCACAGCCGCACAACTTGTGCATTTGCGGCACCAATCCTCGACGTCATTCCGACAGTGGAGCCAATAAAACCGCTCTCGGACCTTAGTAAGCGTCTTCTTAACACCCATGTGACCTCCCGAAGCACCATTGTGATAGAGCTGCAAGACTTCCGGCACCTTAGTTTTGGGCACTACCATTTGCAAATGGCACTGGTTACCGCGAGCGTTTTCCCATTTGCGGCACAGAACTCCATCCTGGACGACCAAGCTTTCCCACTGTGCCCAATAACTCTTGGTGATGGGGCTCATTGCTGCGATATCACTCCATTTGGGCCTAGGCGCATCTGATTTCTTCCATTCAAGAATCGGCTGTACATCCTTGTCATCTCGCTGAGCACTCTGCAAAGCTTCTCTCCATTCGTCGCTTAGATCCGTCTTTAACATCCTCACTAGCGCTGCCTGCTTTGCTTCCTGTCGGCTACAGTGCTTGCACTGGTCGGGACACGGCCTACGCGATAGGGCATCTGCGTTACCATGGGACTTGCCGCTGCGATGTTGTGTTACAAAATCAAACTCTTGCAGTAGTTCAATCCATCTAGCTACTTGACCTTCTGGGTCCTTAAATTGAAGTAGCCATTTCAGCGCTGCATGGTCGGTTCGCAGGTGGAATTTACGGCCCAACAAGTATTTGTTGAAATGCTGCAACGTCTTTACTACAGCCAAGAGTTCCCGCCTGGTGACGCAGTAGTTTCTTTCGGGTTTGGATAAGGTCTTGCTGAAGTATGCTATAACAACTTCTTGATCACCCTTCTTCTGTGACAGCACGCCGCCAATTCCGGTGTTACTGGCATCTGTGTCAACTATGAATTCATGCTCATTGTCAGGGTAGCCTAGAATAGGTGCAGTACACAGATGTTCCTTAAGCTTCTGGAATGCAACGTCACAGCTCTCATTCCAACAGAACTGCACTCTGTCTTCGGTGAGCTTATGAAGAGGTCGAGCAATGTCAGCAAAGTTCTTCACAAACCGTCGATAGTAGGAGCATAATCCGAGGAATGCTCTGACCTGCGTTTTGTTCTCTGGAACTGGCCACTCCTTCACGGCAATGATCTTATCCGGGTCAGTTTGAATACCGTTCTCCGAGACCCAGTCCTAGAAAGTTCACTTGCCGTCTGAATAACGCGCATTTCTTCGGACTCAGCTTCAAATTAGCACCTCGTATTTTTGACAGCACTTGCTCCAAGTTTCGAAGGTGATCCTGGAAGGTGCGCCCCACGATGATGATGTCATCCAGGTAGACCAAGCAGGCGTCTCCAATCAGTCCCATAAGCACTCGCTCCATCAGTCTCTCAAAAGTAGCCGGAGCGTTGCACAATCCAAAGGGCATGACGTTAAATTGCCACAGTCCTTTGCCTGTGGAGAATGCCGTCTTTTCTTTGTCTCGAGGATCTATTTCCACCTGCCAGTAGCCACTTTTTAGGTCTAAGGTAGAAAACCACTTCATCCCCGTCAGCGTATCCAGTGTGTCATCGATCCTTGGCAGCGGGTAGCTGTCCTTCTTCGTGATGTCATTCAATCGGCGGTAGTCTACACAGAAGCGCATGCTGCCATCCTTCTTCTTAACTAGGACAACCGGAGAGCACCACGGGCTGGACGAAGGCTCGATGACGCCTTCGTTCTCCATACCGTCGATCATAGCTTCCACTTCACGTTCCCGTGCTACTGGCACACGTCTTGGTCGCTGGCGAATCGGTGCTTCACTTCCCGTGTTTATTTTGTGCTGGACTAGTGCTGTCTTCCCTATGTCGGCATCACTGGTCGAGAAAATATCCGCGAACCGGTTCAACATCTTCTGAGCCTCGGTCTTCTCTTCCTCCGACAGGGTACTTTCGCAGTCCTCTAAAAGAGTAGACACGTCGAATCGTGCACCCTGAACCTTGGCGCTGGTAGGTTGCTCTTGACATCTACGCATCCAAGCCGCTCCTCCATAGGTGCCCAATTCCGTCCCTTTCTTGAGCGACACTTCCTTGTCACTTGCATTCAGTGCGCGTACTGATGAAACTTTTGTACCCCTTACCAAGGTTCGTGCAATCTTCCAGGAGGCCTCTTTCTCTAGACCTTCGATTAGTACGCAGCGGTTCCCTCGACCAGAACTTCCTGATAAACAAACTGGTACAACAGTTTCCGACCGCGGGTGAAGAATGACATTCTTCAGGCAGTACACTTTTCCTGAAGTTGCACCTTCCATGAAGACTTCTTCCGAGCCACACTTCAACACTCCCTGGCTAACATCGATCTCGCAGCGATACTTCCGCATGAAGTCCAGGCCCAAGATGCAGTCGTCCACTATATCGGCCACGATGACTTTGTGACGGTAAATTTTGTTGCCTAGCTTCAGATCCACCTCCATTTCACCTCGGACGGTTATGTGCTGACCGGTAGCTGTTCTCAGATTCACACATTCATTGTTCCTGAAGCAGCCCCGAAGAACCCGTCTTGCCAGATGGAAACCGACGACTGTCCGAGAAGCACCCGTGTCCAATGTCAGCTTGCATGGTGTTCTGTTAATTTCGCCTTCGATGATCAGGCTGTTCCCGTCGCATGATTGCGAGATCGAGATACTTGGGGCTCTTCCATTACCAGCCAGCACCCGCCCCGCAGTCCTGGCTTCTACTCGTTTCCCTGCTCTCGCTGCCTGACAGGCACATCAGGCGACCCCTTTGGTGGAGACAGGGTGTCACCAGGCTGCCTACGCTTTGGGCAGCTCAAACGGATATGGCCTCTTTCTCCGCAGTTGTAGCACCGAGGTGATGACAAGACTTCCCTGATGCGGTGACCTCGGTCGTCGCGTCGCACTGCTTCCACCTCCAGAGCGTGGGCTAAGGCGTCCTTGAGGTCCTTGAAGTGCTCAAGCCTCACTGCTGCTCTTACCTCCAGGTCCCGGATCCCATCCGTAAACGCCTGTACGAGGTTCCCGTCAAAAAGCGCAGGAGACGACTGGTATGCCTTCCTGACCAGCTTTTCCACCTCTAGAGCCCACTGCTGCAGAGTTTCTCCGTTGCGTTGTGTCCTGTCCTTCAGCTGAGCACGATAAACGTGTTCAAGGTGCGCGTCACCGTATCTCGCCTCCAGCGCCTCCAGGAGCTTTTCGTAGGTGACGTCTTGCCCGAGTGCCTCCAACACTGTCAAGGCCCGGTCGCGAAGGCCCAAGGTTAGGGCGGTTAAGGCTTGTTCTTTGGTCCACCCATTCGATCGCATCACAGCCTCGAACTGGATCTTGTATGCAGACCATGATGACGAGCCATCAAATGGTGGAACCTTAAATCCACGAGGTGAGGGCGCTACAGCCGCTGGTGTCACTTCGAGCCCACGCAACTTCTTCTCCACTTCAGCAACACAGGTCTCGTGGTGGTCGTGTACACGCTTCTCTATGTCGCTGATACGGGCCTCATGCTGCTGAAGTTCCTCCTTGACCGCCTTCAAGTCCTTCCCTACAGCGGCGCTGAGGTCCTTCATAAGCACCACCTGCTCTTCTAGGCGGCGCGCGTGCTCCTCCTTGTCACGCTGGAGCTGTTGTTCTAGGCGGCGCGCGTGCTCCTCTTGACGGCGAGCCTGCTCCTCCTTGTCGCGCTGAAGCTGTTCCTCCAGGCGGCGCGCATGCTCCTCCTGACGGCGCGCGTGCTCCTCTTGACGGCGAGCCTGCTCCTCCTTGTCGCGCTGAAGCTGTTCCTCCAGGCGGCGCGCGTGCTCCTCTTGACGGCGGGCCTGCTCCTTCTTGTCGCGCTGTCGCTGTTCTTCCATGCGGCGCGCCTGCTCCTGCATGAACGCCATCAGAGCCGCGATGTCGGGCACCGCCATGGAGTGTGCGCTTGCAGGCTCCACTGCAGCCGCGGAGTCGCCTGATCCACCAGACGATGGAGAAGGAACGTCTCCGAAGCGTCTCTGGTCCAGGTCTTGCTGGCGCTGGTTCCTGGTGCGCACTCCTTCAGTTTCTTCTTTCGGCATAACCGGCATAATTTATCCCTTTCTTCTGACACCAATTTGTTACGAGCTGGGGTTCGTGATAAATTATACACACTATGCCAGAAAAACTGCACTTTATTCACTAACACAATAACACTAGATACACACACTTATTTTCACAACACTAATAAAACACACTATTCACACCACTAGAACAACACTAATGCAAAACACCACTAGACACTTCCGAATTACTTCCCTTCGCTTGATCTTGATCGCTTTCCGTATTCAATTGAACTGTGTCCGTTCCGTTCGCTCGCCCTCTATTTATACTGGCCGGATAACATCACTAGACTTTTCGAGACGACTCACGAAATTTCTGGAAACGTGTAACGTGTTTCTAGATGTCGCGTAAATGTTCTATTTACACCAACGCCATCTATAAGAGGATAGATGAAACAGCCTTAACAACTGATACATCTAATCTCATGTAGTTCTCCCATTCACTGATAGATGGCGTTATTTTCAATTCGTAACAATATATTATGAGTTCATTATTTTTCTGTTTTATTTATTCTAGAGAATTTTGATTAAGGGGGTGTGTTATAATAATACTGGCTTTATAGTGTTTTCACAAAGTATTCAAATTTCTTCTTATTCGATGTAACTAGGTTACCACTTACTTCAATAAAATAACAACTAGGTGAAACACATCTTTTATTCTCAAATACAAAAATAAATTACAACATTATGTAAAATAATAATAGATTATTATTTTGATTATATGATGGTAGAACAGGTTGACCAGTTCTACTATCTAAATGAATAGTCTAAATATATTTACATGATTGAATCCTCGAACGTATTTGAATAAAATGTCATCATCACATCAGCCTTTAATAGTCCACTGCTGGACTAGGCCTCTCCTTTGAAAGGGGGAATTGGCCTACTTTACCACGCTGGCCAAACGGGTTGGTAAAAGGTTTGTATCAAGTTTTCCTTCTCTTGCAGTGTTGTTTTCTGCATAATATGCTCCCTCTGTTGGCTCTTACTACACCCATGGGATGATATGGGATGGTGACATTTCGTATTCTTAATTCGTCACCACACGGGCAAATATGAATAAAATGTTGTATGAAACAAATTCCTAGAATGGCTGCTTTGAATTTTACCAGGAAATAAATTCGATTTCACAATTCCTGAATTCTATGTGGAATAAGCCGTGGTTTCATATAGCTATACGTTAATGTTAATCTAATTTAAAACATTGCATTTATGAAGTGTCGTACTGCTTTCTGCATTTTACCTTTGACCCAAGCATCCCGCAAGCATCACTTGGTGGTTGTGTAGGCTCTTGGCTAATTGGTCGTTGATGGCCACGACTTTTGGCATGTGTCAAGATAAAATTGTCAAGATCAATAAAATATAAATCAATGTTGAAAATATTTACGGCTTAGTAGATTTATCTCCACATGATTAATCATGATATTATAGTCGTAATACACAAAAAGGTGAAGGCATCGTATATCTCTTTAATATACCAATCCATGTAGATTCCAGTAAGCACAGATGTTTCAGTAAACCAACATTCTTCCAGTGAACTTCACTGATATACGTTTTAATGATTGAGACCTTATAACCTAATTCGATATAGGGCAATTTCTTACAATGGCGTCTGGGGTAGAAGCGATGCTGTCTATAAATCACTTTCATTTCCCACATTTCTTTTCACCCTTTAAATCTTGGTCACGCATTACTTAGGGGCTTAAGGTGTGAGGTGTGTAAGGAAAATTTGAGTGGCTGAAAATTGGGAGTAGTGATTTAAATACTGAATTACTTTTAGGGTAGGTCATTTACAAGAATATGTTGAGATAGAAGCAACTTTTCGTTGAAAACTTGTTGCGCATTTTCTTTTGTAATTTGTATGCTTCCTCCAGTGTCAAACTTTGTTTATAGTATCATTATTTTAGCTAGACAGTACTAACTTGTATTATGGCAGTCAGATAACTGACAAATACAATAGTAAAGTCCGAAATAGAAACATACGTAGTTCTAACCGATCGATACACTAAGAGCCAGAAAAAGTATCGTGCTCTATCACATAGATTCGTCCTAGGAATCAAAACCACGACCTTCGGCTTAGCATTCATCAATCAGGGTCGCTAATCTAATGGCCTATAGACCAGTAACATTTTATGGGTTCAAGTGTTAAAATGACGGCTCACACGTAAAAGTTTTCACGCCTAGAACAAAGGAATCTATCGAACATTTATAAATCTGTCAAATGAAATTACTTCCCCGTTTTGTTTAAAATTGTTCGAGTCAAAATACATTGTTACTCGTAAAGAATCAATATACAGATACCACAATACAGATCCTATCAGGCCCACAGATTAAAATAGCAACTTCGTAAATACCTATGAAATAAATCACAGTGATAAAGGTTTTAAATCCCGTGTACCTGATAAGGTGTATCGGGGCAGATATAACTTTACTGCAAACGCGTATAATGGGTATACTTATACAATTATACATGATCGATTGTTTAAATGTTAATAATAAGTAGGTTATCCATAGATAGTTTGAGTCGGAGGGTTTTTCATGTTTCAGGACTTATACGCGTTCTATGTTGTTATTTCAAGTTCCGAAATGACAGGACTTTTCCATTATAATTCGAAAGCCACCCTAGAATAAATTCCTGTGATGTACTTATGTATGATGATGATGCAAGTTACTTAAAATAATAACAACAGCAGATAAAAAGAACATCTAAAATCAGAACAACAAATTGCGGAACAACAATCACTCAAAGTGTTATCCCAAGTAAGAATCGAACACGTGATACATGAGCGATGGCAACCACGTAAACTACTACGTCATACGTTATGTTTTTATTATTCTTACACAAATCTATAAGATTATTAAAGTTAACTCAAGGAAGAGTAGAACTAATCCAAAACTAATCTAAGCCAAAGTAATTTACAAATTTAATTTACAGATCTATTTAACAATGTAATATTAAATTAAAATTAAATCAAACCTAAAATTCTACAGCAACACATTTTTGGTAGCATAAATACCGAAGATCTTCGTGAAGATACTGCAAATAGCGACTGGACTCCACTTATGATATCTGAAACTGTCGATGAAAAGGTCTGCGTTTTCACAAATTATAAAGCTTTTCGACAAGCATGCACCAGTTTGCCCCGTGAAAATAAAACACCATCCCTCACCTTGGCTTACAGATAACATCAAACAGCTAAAACACAGGAAAGCCGCAGCTAAATTCAAATACAAAATTAGACCCGATGCTTCCAGCTTGCAAAAATATATCGCGATTAGTAATCACTGCAATAGGGTGTGTAGGGATGCACAAGGCCAACATATTCATAACTCTGTGAAAAACGGAGATCCGGCTAAAGTTTGGAAATTTCTTAAAACCCTAGGTGTCGGTAAAACTCGTCAACACACTATTCCTAATGACTTCAATATTGACTTGCTCAATCAACATTTCTCCTGCTTCGTCCAATATTGATAGAACTACTAAAGCAAGCACTATTCATTATCTTTCATCACTGCCAACCCCTAGTTATATTTCTTTTGTTTTTAATCGCTTCACCGATAGTGATGTTAAAAAGAGTATAATATCATTATCTTCCAACGCTGTTGGTAGTGACTTTGTCAGCCGTAATATGATCCTTCCTATCCTCGACTGAATCCTACCTATAATTTGTCACATCCTTAATCACTCCTTGTCCAGTTGCGTATTTCCGTCAATGTGGAAGGACGTTCTGATTACACCAATTCCAAAAACTTCTCATCCTTCTTCCTTCTCTGACTATCGGCCCATTTCTATCATACCATTCCTCTCCAAAGTCCTCAAACGACTGGTCCACAATCAAATTAACACGTTCCTTTGCAAGAATAATCTCTTAAATCCATTCCAGTCCGGTTTCCGGTTGGGTCACAGCACCGTAACATCCCTAGTCAATATTACGGATGACATCAGAGCTGGTATGGAAGGCGGACAGCTAACAATTCTTGCTCTTCTAGATTTTAGCAACGCCTTCAATACAGTGGATTTTGATATTCTACTCAGCCGTCTTAGCTCTCTTAACATATCTCCTACGGTGATTGATTGGTTTCCTAGTTACCTGTGTGGCCGCGGACAGTGTATACGCGTTGAAAATTCACTTTCTTCTTGGTGTAACACTACTGTTGGCGTACCCCAGGGTGGCGTATTTTCTCCTTTACTTTTCGCAATTTTTATAAATTCTATATAAAATAATCTTCGCTCTTCTTATCACCTTTATGCAGATGATCTCCAAATTTATACGCAGTCACCATTAGCTGATTTGTCACTTTCTATAAATAGCATTAACAGTGACCTGGCACTGATCAGCAGTTGGAGCATATCTTTTGGGCTAGAAGTGAATCCTTCCAAAACTCAGGTCATTGTTATCGGGAGTTCAAGAATGACATCCAAAATTGACTGGTCTCAACTCCCTCACGTTATCTTTGATAACACTGTTATTCCCATTCAGGACAAAGCAAAGAACCTAGGTGTAACTATAGACTCTTCTCTTACTTGGCGATCGCAGATCCAAGAAGTGAGTCGCAAGGTATCTGCCTCAGCTAGTTCACCTAGAAGACTAAGAAATTTTCTACCAACTGCTACCAAAATTGCACTTGCTAACTCTCTTCTTTTACCCATTATTGATAAGGCAGATGTCAGTTATCTAGATATCGCCGAAAACCAGCTTGACAAACTTGAGCGCCTCCAAAATGGATATTTTGAGCACAGCTCAAGTGGTCACCCATACGACATCGCCGGAATGCTCACATTCTCTCTTTACTTTATAATATATTATTAAACCCTTCTACTCCCACCTATCTTAAAGAAAGATTCGAGGTCATCAGAAAATTTTAAACTGAAAATGTCGGTTCATTCCACAGCATTTTATGACAAATCCTATTCAGTTACTGCTGTTCGCTTATGGAATTAACTACCGTTACACATAAGACAGGCTCAGACTATAACTAGATTTAAAGCAATGGTAAAGGATCACTATCTTTCATTATAACTTTTCTCATTCTACATAATATATGTATGTATTTATTTAAATATTGTATACTTATTTGTATGTATACATATATTAATATTCAAGTATTCATTTGTATGAACATATGTTATTACATGAATTTATATTTTTTTACAACTGTACACTTGCAAATACCATTTATTTCCGATCAATAATATCCAACCAAAGGTTGCCTGGTAGACATCGCTCTCAGCGGTAAGGCCGCCCTTTGTACTTACTTGTTCATAAAATTTCTACAAATAAGTGTACAATAAAGTATAAATAAATAAATGAATTATTATATCTATTAATTGACTGTAAATAACAAGGCATAGCACTTGGCTTAAGAGGCTCAGGTCGGAGAGAATGGGCAAACGTATTATTCCTCAATGATAAGCTTTTTAATAAAAAGGTCCGGTTTATGCAAGACCGTCCCAGCAAGGATTATGACTCTTTGGTTCCGTTTGATATAAGTATCTGTGCGGGATTCACTGGACTTCGAGAAATAAAACGATCTTGGAAACTTTGGATGACGTGTAATCTTTGCAGCTTACAAAAGCAGAGTGAAGGATTATCCAAATCGTATACAGCAGGTACATTTTATAAAAAAGAGTCTATACAAATCTATAACTATGTTAGGCCGAACTTAATCTAATGCTACCGCGTAGCGAACTATAACGTACGATTGACGCTGCTGTGAAATAATGCGTAGGCGCTTTAACATGCCCCCGGGCTTTGGAAGCTCCAAGCTTTCAAACCAAATCCGTGGTTACTGGCAGTGGACATATTCTATTGAAGGCCCTCCGTATGATGCCAGTTGAAGTGCGAATGTCGGCAACTCTAACGATTCCATCCGACCCTGGGTGCACAGCTACAATTCTCCCCAATTTCCATTTGAGGGGTGGCAGGTGGTCCTCCTTGATGACCACTAAGGAATTCAGCTTCAACCCATCTTGGGATGTGTGCCACTTAGTTCGTTGTTGCAACTCAGCAACAAACTCCTTACTCCAACGTGCCCAAAAATGTTGACGGAGTTGCTCAATCCGTGTGAAAACGTGATACATGAGTTGTGGAGCAGTCCTGGTAACTTGGTTGTGGAAGGGCAGTAAGAGGTCGTCCAACCAAAAAGTGTCCCGGCGTTAGCGGAGTATAATCGTCGGGGTCCGAAGACAGCGGCGTTAACGGACGTGAATTCAAAACCACCTCAATTTGGAACAGTACGGTATTCAATTCCTCAAATGTAAGGTTACAATGTCCCAACACTCGTTGAAGATGGAATTTTGTCGACTTCACACCCGCTTCCCATAGTCCGCCGAAATGAGGAGTATACGCGGGAATAAAATGAAAATTAACTCCATGATTAGCAATATCCTCGCTTATTGAATTGCTCTGTGATTTTAAAAACTTTGACAGGTCGTTGTACGCACCAACAAATGAGGTACCGTTGTCCGAATATATGTTGACAGGTTTACCTCTGCGTGAAATAAATCTATAGAGTGCCAGTAAATATTTGTTGCTAGTCAAGTCACCTACCAGCTCTAGATGGACAGCTTTGGTGGTGAAGCATATAAAAATCGCGATATAAACTTTTACGAGCCTACATCCACGTCCTTGACGACTAGCACAAAGTATAGGGCCGGCATAATCCACGCCTGTGCTGTCGAAAGGGTAGCCACCTGGAACAAGTCGCTGGTGGGGTAGATTCCCCATCAACGGCGTAATAGTTTTGCCCTTCATACGATGACAACGTACACACTGATGGTAGCACGCTTTAGCTAAGCGACGACCACCGATAGGCCAATATGATTCTCTAATCGTAGCCAACAATAATTGTGGACCTGCATGCATTAACCTTTTATGTTCATAATGAAACAATAACTTCGTAAAATCATGAGTGGACTGTAAAATAATGGGATGTTTCTTACTGAACGAAAAGTCCGAATTATCGAGGCGTCCCCCAACACGCATTATATTAACATGATCTAAATAAACATTGAACTTAACGAGGGAGCTCTTCTTCGGTAATTTCTGTTTATTGACGATTAACTTATACTCTGGAAACGAGTCCCGTTGACTATTAATAATTATTAAAGTTAATGCGCATTGTAACTCATCCTTTGTAAGAAATTTACTATTACAAGGTTTCTTTCGACAAGCTTTAATAAAACGCAAAACATATGCTACTGAGCGCACGAGCCTAAGATAATTTGAAAACCTTTTAAAATCTATTAATTTATCTTTGCTATTATCATTTGTAACGGCGCTCAATGAAATGTGTGGTCGTGTTTCGGGCAAAGATTCTAATGCTAAACCTTTCAGTTTCAATTGAGACGGCCAACTGGACTGCTCATTGTGTAAGAACTTGGGTCCAGACCACCACAAATCCAACCCTTGCAGGGTTCTGATTTCCACGCCACGAGATATCAGATCTGCTGGGTTCAAATCGGTTGGTACGTGTTGCCATGTGCAGTTACTCGTCTTATCTAATATCTTAGCTACACGATTTCGCACAAATGGTTGTAGTTTTGAGGGCAACATTTGCAACCAACCCAATACGATGGTTGAGTCAGTCCAACAATAAACATGATTTATGTTTATTCGAAAGGCTTGTGAAACCTTTTTATAAATACGCGCATCTACCAAGGCACCACATAACTCTAACCGAGGTATTGTAGTAGGCTTAATTGGGGCCACGCGACTTTTAGCCATCAGTAACCTGACCATACATTTATTAGTATCGCTGATGCTACGAACATATACACACGCACCATAGGCGCGCTCAGACGCATCTGTAAACACATGTAGTTCAAGTGACCTATACGCATTACAAACTACAATGCGTGGAATACTTAAATCATTTACGAGAGGTAAAGATTTTACAATATTATGCCAAGTATTTTTAAGTTCTGGGTTTAGCGGCTCATCCCATGAAAGCTTGTCCAACCATATGCTTTGTAACAACATTTTCATGGTGATGATGAAAGGAGAAAGAAGCCCTAAAGGATCAAAAATGCGTGCAATCGTTGAAAGTAGATCCCGTTTCGTATTATTAAGAGAAGGTACCGAGTTTACTATAAAACCTAACTCATCAGTATTTGCGAACCAGTTTAAACCAAATAACTTATTTGACACGCTAGTGCCCATACTTAGGTCTAATAATGGCTGATTGGACTCAGTTAATAGTAGCGGTTCATTAGATCTCCATTTTCTTAACGTCATACCAGCAGATGCCAGGGCATTTGTGACTTGAGTGCGTATAAACTCAACCTCACTCAAAACATCCCCACCAGTCAACAAATCATCGACGTAAAAATCATGTTGGATGATTTCAGCTACCCTTTCATGCTTACAATCAAGACCTATTTGTTTGAGACACCGAGTAGCAAGAAATGGCGCGCTTGCCGTGCCATAGGTTACCGTGTTTAATGTATAGGTCTTAATAGGGTCGTCTATATTGCTACGCCAAACTATTTGTTGCAAGTGCCTGTCAGATGGATGGATGGCTATCATTCTATACATCTTCTCAACGTCGGCCGACAGGACATATTTGTGATGTCGAAATCGAAGAAGTATTGACAACAAGTCATCCTGAACGGTAGGACCCACCATCTGTATGTCATTCAAGGAAACACCTGATGACGAAGGGCTGCTTGCATTAAATACGACACGTAGTTTAGTAGTCGTACTACTCTCGCGTAATATGCCGTGGTGAGGTATAAAATAGTCATTACGATTATCCTTTAAATTTGCTACTTTATTTTCACTCATGTGGTCTAACTTTTCGTATTCTGACATAAAATCAAGATATAATTCGCTAAATTCTCGTTTGTACTTCAGTCTACGTTCTAATGAATGTAAACAATGCTTAGCCCTATTGTACGAATTTCCTAAAACATCAGGACTTTGTTTAAGCGGTATACGAACACAGAACCTACCATCGCGTAGGCGAGTGGTATTTTTAATAAAATGTTCCTCACACAACTTTTCCTCTGGCATATAATTAGACGCTTCAGAGTTTATTTCCTCTAAATCCCAAAAAGTCTTTAAGTCGGCTCGTAGTTTCTCAATATCGCCACTAACCTGAGTAAAATTGCATCTAATGTCCTTTGACATTTTGGTACAATGAGAGGTAATGGGCCCGGAAACTATCCACCCTAACTTAGTCTCACATAAAACTGGCATATCAACGCCTAACTTTATTTGTTGTGATCCTAACAGATCCCAAAACAGGTCAGCACCGATTAAAATATTAATATCTGCGGGCTCATAAAACGTAGGATCAGCTAAACAGATGTGAGAAGGCATCTTAAGAGCAGAAATATCTATTTTTCGACATGGCACATCACTGGTTATAAATGGCAAAACAAAACAACAAAGCTTAACTTCATAGCTATTATTGAGTGACGTCACTTTTACCTGACAAGTTTTGCCTACGCGAGAAATCACGTTATTTATGCCTAATATCGAACCGTCAACATTACTTGTTAATAAATTTAACTGCGTACACAAACGCTCGGTTATAAACGAAGATGTGCTGCCGCTATCCAAAATAGCACGAACAACATGCTCACGACCCGAATAATCGTATAACTTAACTAATGCAGTTGACAATAATACGTCGCTAAAAGTTTTACAAGAACGAGCGACGCTTGCGGCCAGAGCAACATTACCTGTCTCACTAGAAACGGACGGTAAACATATCGGTGGAGAGGGGCTATCAGATGATGCGTTGTTATACGTATGTTTATTACGCGCATTGACATTAACACTCCTAGGCTCCGATGAATGAATTAATGCGTGATGTTTACGCTTACATGTTTTGCAACCTGATTTTCTACAATGATTGGCAAAATGACCCGTATGTAAACAGTTGTAGCAAACTTTATAATTAGGCAATATTTTAAGACGCTCATCAATACTCATAGCGAGAAATTGAGGACAATTATTCAGTGTATGATCCTCTTTGCACTTAGGACAAACCTTTAAAGTCAATGTTGTGTTTAAATTGTTAGAACCTTGCATCGTGACCATAGATTTTATCTTTGGACGCAAATTAGATAACGTGTGAGACGGATTATTATTGCGTGACAATTCTAAAGTTTCGACAAAGTCGGCACGGTTACGCATAAATTGAATGAAGGCATCAAAAGTAATCGCGTTATCTTTATCTACCCGGCTTTTATATTCCTCCCATTCACGATATGTTTTGTTATCTAATTTACGAGTGACCATGTAAATTAATAGTGTATCCCAATGCTTAATTGGTTCGCCTAAAGTTTCTAAAGCTCGCAAATTCTTATTTAATGAATCTATCAAACCTTTGAGGGATACTGAAGATTCCTTTGTCAGTACGTCTAAATTAAATAAAGCTGATACGTGATTCTGAATGAGCAATCTTTTGTTATCAAATCGTTCGCATAATATCTTCCAAGCTACTGCGTAGTTGTCAGCAGAAAACTCAGTTGACTGGAGTACCACAGCCGCGGACCCCTCCAGTGACAAACGCAAATAGTGGAACTTATTAATGTTGTCTAGTTCATCATTAGAATGAACGAGGCTCGCAAAAGAATCGCGAAACTCTAACCAATCACTGTAAGAACCGTTAAATTTAGGTAACTGTATAGTAGGTAACTTAACTGGCTTGTATTTACTGGCACGCTTACTATTATCGCTATTAATTGATGGACTTACTTGATTATATTTACCTAATAGATGTTGTGCCCTAGATAAGGATTTGTAATATAACGATTCAAAATCTGAACGCTCAGTATACTGCAATTTAATATCTTCAACAATACATTCGAGACGCAGTTGAACCTCATCATATTGGTCGTACAAACACTCAATCTTGCCTATGCGCAGCTGCAATTCAGTGACATCACAGTTCGTCAAGGACCTTTCATCAAGCGAGTCCAAATAATTAATAAATGCAGTTAATCTGCCTTTATAACTGCCTCGCCTCTTCACTAACTCCTTTTCCTCGGACATTATGGGTAACGAGTGCTGTCGACCTGGAATTTATACAAAATAAAGTTAATTTTAGGTAACAAAAGCTCAAATTGCGCCGGTACAGGGTGTGGTTTGAATTTAGTTTCTTACTAGGTACCTACCCACGCATACAAGAAAATAACTACGAAATATAATTTCTAGATGTATAAATCTACAAATAATTACACAAATATTAGAAAAGCTGCTAAATCCTTTTTTAATTATGTAAATACAATTAATAATAGCCAAATAACTTTGCACAGAAATGTTTTCTAATAAGTGACAACCTACCTACTTAACAAATTAATGGTTGCAAAAAACACAATAATACAATATTTTAACAAAATTACACAATAAGTACGCTAATCTGGTTATAATTAACGATAATGAGCAATGAAAAATGTATCGTAATAAACCTAACACTCAAAATTGTGATACATGAGCTAACTAGGTAGTTAGGTACCTACCGCTGCATGAAAATTAATGTGAATAGTTGCCGTTAAATTGACGAAATAGTTAAAATGTAGCACTAATACTACTTATCAAATGATATTAACTAATTTACAGTCTAATATAAAGTATTTACTTTATTACGGACAACTAGCACTATGCAACGTTTGCCTAAATGAACACAATAAATTAACAATAATCCACTAACCTTATAATTATTCCCTTGATTATGGATAAATATTACCTTATCGAGTGTTGGGTACCGATTTAAACCAATTAACGGCGTACTTGATCCAAATATACGAATATCCAAGCCGGTTCAAAGTCCAATTATTTGGTGACGAATCCTCTCAAAACTCGTAGATAATTTTAATGCGATCAGCTGATTCCTCATCCGCTCGTAATGGACCATATGTGCGGGATTCACTGGACTTCGAGAAATAAAACGATCTTGGAAACTTTGAATGACGTGTAATCTTTGCAGCTTACAAAAGCACAGTGAAGGATTATCCAAATCGTATACAGCAGGTACATTTTATAAAAAAGAGTCTATACAAATCTATAACTATGTTAGGCCGAACTTAATCTAATGCTACCGCGTAGCGAACTATAACGTACGATTGACGCTGCTGTGAAATAATGCGTAGGCGCTTTAACAGTATCATCCTTTTCCATTTATTTTGTGGAAATTTATGTGGCGTTAAAAACGCTTAATTCATGAATTATGGTTTAGTGGGTACCACTGATAAAATGTTAAATAGACGATGGCAATTTTTAAATAAAAAGAATCGTGGCTGGTTTTTCTTTATTTTTTGGAAAGTACATTACCTTGCATAGTAAAATTATAAACATATAAACTATACCTCAAAATTACACAATATTTTTTAAGCAATTTGAATGACTTGGTTGATTAATAGATAGTTTATGATGCTGACTGTTATGATGATCGTGTAAAAAATATTGTATACAGGTTAGATCTATCATAAGAGTGGCGTCGCAAGTGTTATCGTAGGTGTTAATAAGTGGATATTTTGTCAGCAAAAAATAATACCTAAATCTGCACAAAAGTAGGTGGCTATACAGATTTCAGATTATAGATTGACCAACAAATACTATGAAATTAGTAGAAAAGTAATATCTGTTTTACAAATTAAATACTCTAAATTAATTCAAACAACATATTAATGAAAAATTAATTACACAAACTTTACAAATATGAATAAACATGACTTGAAATAGTCAATTAAATAGAACGTCGAACAATTATTAAAATTTCCGGTGAGTGACAGTTTTGATTTTGTTTAAATAAAAATATCAGCCACACTTCCTGTGTCGCGGAGAAGTTTACAAATATGCAACCAACGGACATAATGACATTGATGCGGAGGTATTCTTCGACGCCTAAACTCAATATTTTCACTTTTTAACTGTTTTTTTTCTTTTATGTACATATTCTTAAAGTTTATGGACACCCAGACTTGAAACAACAATTTAAGGATCACACAAATTGGCGTCTCGTGTGGGAATCGAATCCACAACAATCGACGCAGTGTCAAGCGGCCAGGCGACCGCTTAACCACTACGCTGATCGTGCAGTAAATATATACTGGGTAACTCTAAAGAGCAGAAATCATCCATGACCATGTCTGTCGTCATTCATGCCGAAACGTTGGGGCAAATAGGAGCAAATATTTAATAACACCGCGATTGAAAGAGGCATATAGATACAATTTACCGTTTATTTTAATTATACGTGTTGATGTTAAAAACACTTTTAGTTCATCGAGACATGTCGTGTGTCAATTTGTATAGAGAAGGCGTGATTGGAGCTAAACTTAATAAGTATTAGACGAATTTCGACCACTGCAATATAACTTTATTCAACAACTAGTATAACTTTATTCTATGACTTTTAGTTCCACTAAAAGTCATTGCACATTAGGTACATTAATGACATAATAAACAATGACATAAATGAAAACACATTTGGAAGCACTTTTGCAAGACGACTATCACTTTTGACACAAACATAAAGTCGTATTATTATTTGTCAAATGCATTGCTTCTGTACCGTACCTTCAGTAGGCGTCTATCCTAACTATCAGGTCGCAAACCAAAATATTCCAATTCATTATCATTCCCTTCGAACTTAATTTTAAACTTCGAAACTTGTGTTACTTCTCAACTTAAATTTGACAAATTGCGTGTGAAAACGGTTAGTTAAAGGTAAATAAAAAGTTAGATGAATATGACAGATGACGTAGTTTGGTGACTTCGGGACAGATTTTCGCGGGATAATTGTCTGCACGCTTTTTAATATACACGGTGCCAAAAGACTCATCTCCAAGCCAAAGTCTACTCGTTCACATCATGCTCAGTCGCGTACTAAGCAATAAGGAAACGATTAAACCTAGGAAACGATTTGTTTTTAAGTATACACATTTCCGAGATACCTATCTATCCATGCCTGCATAGGACATCTATAGAACGTAAAGGCACGAGAAGTGTATCGATTTTGTACCTAATATGACGACTGGTTGGCGCAGCGGGAGTGTAAGCGACTGCCATGTTTGTTTCCATCCCATGTCAAACATTTGTGTGCTTGAACATGGATGTTTGTCTTGGTCTGGGTGTTTCTATGGATAATATGTATATATTAAGACACATAAGAAGTATAATAATATATCTATATCTGTATTTCCATTATCTAGTACCCATAGCAAAAGCTCTTCTAAGTTGTGGTTTAAAAACTTTATTTCGCTAAAGAATTACAAAACATAATCCACTTACCGAGAAACAAAAATATCCTTATACATATTACAAGCGCACAGAGAAAACACAATATATATTTTAAACACAAAACATTACACAGTACAGAACTATTAAATCGAAACTTTAAAATAAGTTACATACATTTATGGTATTATTAAAAAATGTGGGTAAACTAATTTTAAACTCGTCACTAAGCACTTATCAACCGAGCAAACACGGATCTAAAGTAATGTAACTAGATGTGACAACTAATTGCTACACACCAAGCAACACAATAAATCTAACATAATGGCTACACACCAAACATCACTTTACATGATAATGTGGGTTCAATATTTAAAATAATCTTTATGATATGATAAAATACAAACATCTGTTCGTTATTATATGTTATATATTTTTTATATGTATGTTTGAAAAATATTGTTTTGTTTATTTTTTTTTGTTTCTTTTTTACACGATTGCCAAAATAATGTATATAATGCAATTTTAATTCAATTATCTACTCAATTTTAAGTGAAAAGTTAAATTCAAATCAAATCTTAAACAACGTATGCATGCATGCGTGAGAATATCGGCTGCTCTACGGAAAAACAAAGTAATTGCAGTCAAGCAAAATTATCAGGAGGAGCAAAAAAAACGAAAATCACAAATTTTAAACGTACTGCCGACAACTAAAGTACTTTTGTTATTTCATAGTTTGTAAAATAATTAGTTCCATCAGTTTCAAAGCAATTTTTTTAGTAATTTTTGGTATATTTCCTTTAAATTGAAAAAAATATTTTTCTATAGACATAAAGTTAATTTTAAATTATAAGAACTACTCAGTAACACAGTAACTACATTCACTTTGTTTTTTAAATAATTTAAAAGGTTAGGTAGGACAAGTTAGGTTTTAGTTTTAATAACAAAGCAAATGTATTTAATTGTTTTTAACAAAGACAATTAAGTCATTTAAAAATTAATATGGCTGTGCAGCATCTCACTCAGCTCTTCCAGGCTCTCTGCCACGATGACGATATCGTCGGCAAACCGAAGGTTGGATATATACTCGCCATTAATGTTTATGCCCCGTCCAGTCCAGTCCAGCGTTTTAAAGACGTCTTTGAGTGCGTTGGTGAAGAGTTTAGGGGATATTACATCCCCTTGTCTCACCCACGCAACTCAATAGGGCTGGTTTTACTGTCCTGGAGCTGGACGGTTATAGTGGCCGTGTCGGACAAACATCTCAACACCTCGATGTAGCGCCAATCGATGCAACACCGCTGCAGAGCATCCAGAACCGCCCAGGTTTCGATGGAGTTGAAGGCTTTCTCGTTCCAGCAGTGGACTGCGATAGGCGGATTGATCAAATACTTCATTATATGATGACATCTTACATCTATGATTTTTTAATTTATTTTAGGTAACTGTTATATAAGTACATGCCCTATTCTTTGAGTGACACTTATCTTAATAAATCCTAAGATGAACTAGTTTTTACAATTCCTACAAATTATGTGATTCATAAAAAGCAAAAGCCAACAAATCCTATAGTAGATATATTAATTTTTAAATGACTTAATTGTCTTTGTTAAAAACAATTAAATACATTTGCTTTGTTATTAAAACTAAAACCTAACTTGTCCTACCTAACCTTTTAAATTATTTAAAAAACAAAGTGAATGTAGTTACTGTGTTACTGAGTAGTTCTTATAATTTAAAATTAACTTTATGTCTATAGAAAAATATTTTTTTCAATTTAAAGGAAATATACCAAAAATTACTAAAAAAATTGCTTTGAAACTGATGGAACTAATTATTTTACAAACTATGAAATAACAAAAGTACTTTAGTTGTCGGCAGTACGTTTAAAATTTGTGATTTTCGTTTTTTTGCTCCTCCTGATAATTTTGCTTGACTGCAATTACTTTGTTTTTCCGTAGAGCAGCCGATATTCTCACGCATGCATGCATACGTTGTTTAAGATTTGATTTGAATTTAACTTTTCACTTAAAATTGAGTAGATAATTGAATTAAAATTGCATTATATACATTATTTTGGCAATCGTGTAAAAAAGAAACAAAAAAAAATAAACAAAACAATATTTTTCAAACATACATATAAAAAATATATAACATATAATAACGAACAGATGTTTGTATTTTATCATATCATAAAGATTATTTTAAATATTGAACCCACATTATCATGTAAAGTGATGTTTGGTGTGTAGCCATTATGTTAGATTTATTGTGTTGCTTGGTGTGTAGCAATTAGTTGTCACATCTAGTTACATTACTTTAGATCCGTGTTTGCTCGGTTGATAAGTGCTTAGTGACGAGTTTAAAATTAGTTTACCCACATTTTTTAATAATACCATAAATGTATGTAACTTATTTTAAAGTTTCGATTTAATAGTTCTGTACTGTGTAATGTTTTGTGTTTAAAATATATATTGTGTTTTCTCTGTGCGCTTGTAATATGTATAAGGATATTTTTGTTTCTCGGTAAGTGGATTATGTTTTGTAATTCTTTAGCGAAATAAAGTTTTTAAACCACAACTTAGAAGAGCTTTTGCTATGGGTACTAGATAATGGAAATACAGATATAGATATATTATTATACTTCTTATGTGTCTTAATATATACATATTATCCATAGAAACACCCAGACCAAGACAAACATCCATGTTCAAGCACACAAATGTTTGACATGGGATGGAAACAAACATGGCAGTCGCTTACACTCCCGCTGCGCCAACCAGTCGTCATATTAGGTACAAAATCGATACACTTCTCGTGCCTTTACGTTCTATAGATGTCCTATGCAGGCATGGATAGATAGGTATCTCGGAAATGTGTATACTTAAAAACAAATCGTTTCCTAGGTTTAATCGTTTCCTTATTGCTTAGTACGCGACTGAGCATGATGTGAACGAGTAGACTTTGGCTTGGAGATGAGTCTTTTGGCACCGTGTATATTAAAAAGCGTGCAGACAATTATCCCGCGAAAATCTGTCCCGAAGTCACCAAACTACGTCATCTGTCATATTCATCTAACTTTTTATTTACCTTTAACTAACCGTTTTCACACGCAATTTGTCAAATTTAAGTTGAGAAGTAACACAAGTTTCGAAGTTTAAAATTAAGTTCGAAGGGAATGATAATGAATTGGAATATTTTGGTTTGCGACCTGATAGTTAGGATAGACGCCTACTGAAGGTACGGTACAGAAGCAATGCATTTGACAAATAATAATACGACTTTATGTTTGTGTCAAAAGTGATAGTCGTCTTGCAAAAGTGCTTCCAAATGTGTTTTCATTTATGTCATTGTTTATTATGTCATTAATGTACCTAATGTGCAATGACTTTTAGTGGAACTAAAAGTCATAGAATAAAGTTATACTAGTTGTTGAATAAAGTTATATTGCAGTGGTCGAAATTCGTCTAATACTTATTAAGTTTAGCTCCAATCACGCCTTCTCTATACAAATTTACACACGACATGTCTCGATGAACTAAAAGTGTTTTTAACATCAACACGTATAATTAAAATAAACGGTAAATTGTATCTATATGCCTCTTTCAATCGCGGTGTTATTAAATATTTGCTCCTATTTGCCCCAACGTTTCGGCATGAATGACGACAGACATGGTCATGGATGATTTCTGCTCTTTAGAGTTACCCAGTATATATTTACTGCACGATCGGCGTAGTGGTTAAGCGGTCGCCTGGCCGCTTGACACTGCGTCGATTGTTGTGGATTCGATTCCCACACGAGACGCCAATTTGTGTGATCCTTAAATTGTTGTTTCAAGTCTGGGTGTCCATAAACTTTAAGAATATGTACATAAAAGAAAAAAAACAGTTAAAAAGTGAAAATATTGAGTTTAGGCGTCGAAGAATACCTCCGCATCAATGTCATTATGTCCGTTGGTTGCATATTTGTAAACTTCTCCGCGACACAGGAAGTGTGGCTGATATTTTTATTTAAACAAAATCAAAACTGTCACTCACCGGAAATTTTAATAATTGTTCGACGTTCTATTTAATTGACTATTTCAAGTCATGTTTATTCATATTTGTAAAGTTTGTGTAATTAATTTTTCATTAATATGTTGTTTGAATTAATTTAGAGTATTTAATTTGTAAAACAGATATTACTTTTCTACTAATTTCATAGTATTTGTTGGTCAATCTATAATCTGAAATCTGTATAGCCACCTACTTTTGTGCAGATTTAGGTATTATTTTTTGCTGACAAAATATCCACTTATTAACACCTACGATAACACTTGCGACGCCACTCTTATGATAGATCTAACCTGTATACAATATTTTTTACACGATCATCATAACAGTCAGCATCATAAACTATCTATTAATCAACCAAGTCATTCAAATTGCTTAAAAAATATTGTGTAATTTTGAGGTATAGTTTATATGTTTATAATTTTACTATACAAGGTAATGTACTTTCCAAAAAATAAAGAAAAACCAGCCACGATTCTTTTTATTTAAAAATTGCCATCGTCTATTTAACATTTTATCAGTGGTACCCACTAAACCATAATTCATGAATTAAGCGTTTTTAACGCCACATAAATTTCCACAAAATAAATGGAAAAGGATGATACTTATATCAAACGGAACCAAAGAGTCATAATCCTTGCTGGGACGGTCTTGCATAAACCGGACCTTTTTATTAAAAAGCTTATCATTGAGGAATAATACGTTTGCCCATTCTCTCCGACCTGAGCCTCTTAAGCCAAGTGCTATGCCTTGTTATTTACAGTCAATTAATAGATATAATAATTCATTTATTTATTTATACTTTATTGTACACTTATTTGTAGAAATTTTATGAACAAGTAAGTACAAAGGGCGGCCTTACCGCTGAGAGCGATGTCTACCAGGCAACCTTTGGTTGGATATTATTGATCGGAAATAAATGGTATTTGCAAGTGTACAGTTGTAAAAAAATATAAATTCATGTAATAACATATGTTCATACAAATGAATACTTGAATATTAATATATGTATACATACAAATAAGTATACAATATTTAAATAAATACATACATATATTATGTAGAATGAGAAAAGTTATAATGAAAGATAGTGATCCTTTACCATTGCTTTAAATCTAGTTATAGTCTGAGCCTGTCTTATGTGTAACGGTAGTTAATTCCATAAGCGAACAGCAGTAACTGAATAGGATTTGTCATAAAATGCTGTGGAATGAACCGACATTTTCAGTTTAAAATTTTCTGATGACCTCGAATCTTTCTTTAAGATAGGTGGGAGTAGAAGGGTTTAATAATATATTATAAAGTAAAGAGAGAATGTGAGCATTCCGGCGATGTCGTATGGGTGACCACTTGAGCTGTGCTCAAAATATCCATTTTGGAGGCGCTCAAGTTTGTCAAGCTGGTTTTCGGCGATATCTAGATAACTGACATCTGCCTTATCAATAATGGGTAAAAGAAGAGAGTTAGCAAGTGCAATTTTGGTAGCAGTTGGTAGAAATTTTCTTAGTCTTCTAGGTGAACTAGCTGAGGCAGATACCTTGCGACTCACTTCTTGGATCTGCGATCGCCAAGTAAGAGAAGAGTCTATAGTTACACCTAGGTTCTTTGCTTTGTCCTGAATGGGAATAACAGTGTTATCAAAGATAACGTGAGGGAGTTGAGACCAGTCAATTTTGGATGTCATTCTTGAACTCCCGATAACAATGACCTGAGTTTTGGAAGGATTCACTTCTAGCCCAAAAGATATGCTCCAACTGCTGATCAGTGCCAGGTCACTGTTAATGCTATTTATAGAAAGTGACAAATCAGCTAATGGTGACTGCGTATAAATTTGGAGATCATCTGCATAAAGGTGATAAGAAGAGCGAAGATTATTTTATATAGAATTTATAAAAATTGCGAAAAGTAAAGGAGAAAATACGCCACCCTGGGGTACGCCAACAGTAGTGTTACACCAAGAAGAAAGTGAATTTTCAACGCGTATACACTGTCCGCGGCCACACAGGTAACTAGGAAACCAATCAATCACCGTAGGAGATATGTTAAGAGAGCTAAGACGGCTGAGTAGAATATCAAAATCCACTGTATTGAAGGCGTTGCTAAAATCTAGAAGAGCAAGAATTGTTAGCTGTCCGCCTTCCATACCAGCTCTGATGTCATCCGTAATATTGACTAGGGATGTTACGGTGCTGTGACCCAACCGGAAACCGGACTGGAATGGATTTAAGAGATTATTCTTGCAAAGGAACGTGTTAATTTGATTGTGGACAAGTCGTTTGAGGACTTTGGAGAGGAATGGTATGATAGAAATGGGCCGATAGTCAGAGAAGGAAGAAGGATGAGAAGTTTTTGGAATTGGTGTAATCAGAACGTCCTTCCACATTGACGGAAATACGCAACTGGACAAGGAGTGATTAAGGATGTGACAAATTATAGGTAGGATTCAGTCGAGGATAGGAAGGATCATATTACGGCTGACAAAGTCACTACCAACAGCGTTGGAAGATAATGATATTATACTCTTTTTAACATCACTATCGGTGAAGCGATTAAAAACAAAAGAAATATAACTAGGGGTTGGCAGTGATGAAAGATAATGAATAGTGCTTGCTTTAGTAGTTCTATCAATATTGGACGAAGCAGGAGAAATGTTGATTGAGCAAGTCAATATTGAAGTCATTAGGAATAGTGTGTTGACGAGTTTTACCGACACCTAGGGTTTTGAGAAATTTCCAAACTTTAGCCGGATCTCCGTTTTTCACAGAGTTATGAATATGTTGGCCTTGTGCATCCCTACACACCCTATTGCAGTGATTACTAATCGCGATATATTTTTGCAAGCTGGAAGCATCGGGTCTAATTTTGTATTTGAATTTAGCTGCGGCTTTCCTGTGTTTTAGCTGTTTGATGTTATCTGTAAGCCAAGGTGAGGGATGGTGTTTTATTTTCACGGGGCAAACTGGTGCATGCTTGTCGAAAAGCTTTATAATTTGTGAAAACGCAGACCTTTTCATCGACAGTTTCAGATATCATAAGTGGAGTCCAGTCGCTATTTGCAGTATCTTCACGAAGATCTTCGGTATTTATGCTACCAAAAATGTGTTGCTGTAGAATTTTAGGTTTGATTTAATTTTAATTTAATATTACATTGTTAAATAGATCTGTAAATTAAATTTGTAAATTACTTTGGCTTAGATTAGTTTTGGATTAGTTCTACTCTTCCTTGAGTTAACTTTAATAATCTTATAGATTTGTGTAAGAATAAAAAAAACATAACGTATGACGTAGTAGTTTACGTGGTTGCCATCGCTCATGTATCACGTGTTCGATTCTTACTTGGGATAACACTTTGAGTGATTGTTGTTCCGCAATTTGTTGTTCTGGTTTTAGATGTTCTTTTTATCTGCTGTTGTTATTATTTTAAGTAACTTGCATCATCATCATACATAAGTACATCACAGGAATTTATTCTAGGGTGGCTTTCGAATTATAATGGAAAAGTCCTGTCATTTCGGAACTTGAAATAACAACATAGAACGCGTATAAGTCCTGAAACATGAAAAACCCTCCGACTCAAACTATCTATGGATAACCTACTTATTATTAACATTTAAACAATCGATCATGTATAATTGTATAAGTATACCCATTATACGCGTTTGCAGTAAAGTTATATCTGCCCCGATACACCTTATCAGGTACACGGGATTTAAAACCTTTATCACTGTGATTTATTTCATAGGTATTTACGAAGTTGCTATTTTAATCTGTGGGCCTGATAGGATCTGTATTGTGGTATCTGTATATTGATTCTTTACGAGTAACAATGTATTTTGACTCGAACAATTTTAAACAAAACGGGGAAGTAATTTCATTTGACAGATTTATAAATGTTCGATAGATTCCTTTGTTCTAGGCGTGAAAACTTTTACGTGTGAGCCGTCATTTTAACACTTGAACCCATAAAATGTTACTGGTCTATAGGCCATTAGATTAGCGACCCTGATTGATGAATGCTAAGCCGAAGGTCGTGGTTTTGATTCCTAGGACGAATCTATGTGATAGAGCACGATACTTTTTCTGGCTCTTAGTGTATCGATCGGTTAGAACTACGTATGTTTCTATTTCGGACTTTACTATTGTATTTGTCAGTTATCTGACTGCCATAATACAAGTTAGTACTGTCTAGCTAAAATAATGATACTATAAACAAAGTTTGACACTGGAGGAAGCATACAAATTACAAAAGAAAATGCGCAACAAGTTTTCAACGAAAAGTTGCTTCTATCTCAACATATTCTTGTAAATGACCTACCCTAAAAGTAATTCAGTATTTAAATCACTACTCCCAATTTTCAGCCACTCAAATTTTCCTTACACACCTCACACCTTAAGCCCCTAAGTAATGCGTGACCAAGATTTAAAGGGTGAAAAGAAATGTGGGAAATGAAAGTGATTTATAGACAGCATCGCTTCTACCCCAGACGCCATTGTAAGAAATTGCCCTATATCGAATTAGGTTATAAGGTCTCAATCATTAAAACGTATATCAGTGAAGTTCACTGGAAGAATGTTGGTTTACTGAAACATCTGTGCTTACTGGAATCTACATGGATTGGTATATTAAAGAGATATACGATGCCTTCACCTTTTTGTGTATTACGACTATAATATCATGATTAATCATGTGGAGATAAATCTACTAAGCCGTAAATATTTTCAACATTGATTTATATTTTATTGATCTTGACAATTTTATCTTGACACATGCCAAAAGTCGTGGCCATCAACGACCAATTAGCCAAGAGCCTACACAACCACCAAGTGATGCTTGCGGGATGCTTGGGTCAAAGGTAAAATGCAGAAAGCAGTACGACACTTCATAAATGCAATGTTTTAAATTAGATTAACATTAACGTATAGCTATATGAAACCACGGTTTATTCCACATAGAATTCAGGAATTGTGAAATCGAATTTATTTCCTGGTAAAATTCAAAGCAGGCATTCTAGGAATTTGTTTCATACAACATTTTATTCATATTTGCCCGTGTGGTGACGAATTAAGAATACGAAATGTCACCATCCCATATCATCCCATGGGTGTAGTAAGAGCCAACAGAGGGAGCATATTATGCAGAAAACAACACTGCAAGAGAAGGAAAACTTGATACAAACCTTTTACCAACCCGTTTGGCCAGCGTGGTAAAGTAGGCCAATTCCCCCTTTCAAAGGAGAGGCCTAGTCCAGCAGTGGACTATTAAAGGCTGATGTGATGATGACATTTTATTCAAATACGTTCGAGGATTCAATCATGTAAATATATTTAGACTATTCATTTAGATAGTAGAACTGGTCAACCTGTTCTACCATCATATAATCAAAATAATAATCTATTATTATTTTACATAATGTTGTAATTTATTTTTGTATTTGAGAATAAAAGATGTGTTTCACCTAGTTGTTATTTTATTGAAGTAAGTGGTAACCTAGTTACATCGAATAAGAAGAAATTTGAATACTTTGTGAAAACACTATAAAGCCAGTATTATTATAACACACCCCCTTAATCAAAATTCTCTAGAATAAATAAAACAGAAAAATGAACTCATAATATATCAATTAAAAGAAAAAACAGAATGTAAATGTATACTAAGCCTGGTACACATCTACCTTGTGCCACACGCTGCAATCGTTTAGTTAGGATGTCAGCGGGCATATCACTTGATTTGATATATTTTAAGTTTACCGAATTATCACTAATCTTTTCTCTAATAAAGTGATATTTGGTATATATATATATGTTTCGTCCTATGGTGGTGCACCGGATTTAAAGCCAAACTCTGTGCACTTTGACTATCAGTACAAACAGTTATGGTATTAGGTAATAACTTTTGCCTTACCATAAGATCTGAAATTAATTCAGTGATAAATCTCCTTAAGTAAATCGCTTCCTTCGTAGCTTCAGTTATTGCCATATACTCGGCTTCCGCTGAGGACAAAGCTACGGTTTGCTGCTTCCTTTGCTTCATTTAAAACAGTTACCCGTATAAGAACAGCGATCAATATCACAGTTTGCCCAATCGGCATCGCAAATCCTACAAGTGACATATCTGATTTTCTATAACAAATCGAATAATCTAAAGTGCCTTTTAGATATTGTAAGACTCTCTTCGCGGCTAACCGGTGAGTCTTGTCGTACCGAGTATTGAACTGACTCAGGTAACTCGTTGCGAATACGATGTCTGGACGAGTATTAACACTCAGGAACAGGAGGTAACCAATTAATTCTTGATAGGGATATACTTCTAAATTATGATCACTATCACTGCTGGTACTGACCTTTAGTTTTCCAGATATTGGAGTTGTACGAGTTTTACAATTCTCCATTCCAAACTTTTGTAAAAGATTATATATCCCCTTGAGTGTCCTACGGGCACGGTGTGCCCGAAAGAGAAATAGTCCGGTAGTGTCCTACGGGCACGGTGTGCCCATAAGGATTTGTGAGAACTTCACTCCAGTGTTGTGTGATTGGTTACAATAATAAAAACGTACATAGACTAGTTACAGATTAACCAACATAATACCATAAATTTTTACAATATTTCCAAGCTTGCAACCGAGAAAATTAATAAAATTGCTGATTTGGGTGCTCAGTTTTCTCCGTGCCGCCATATTGAGCTGTGGCGATCAACTAAGTTGAATTTGTGATTTTTTTCAAATGTATTCTCAACGCAAACGTTAAGTGATTGTTTAAGTGTTATATATTAAATTATTGATAATTTAGTGAAGTATATGTTTTAAATATTTTTTAACCAGTTATAAAAAAGTGTTCGTAACTTTTGTGATGCAATTTTCGGGCGTTGGCCGGTAGCCGTCCTCCGTATTTTACATGATTATATGTAAGTATTTATTAATTATTTTACTAAATATACATAATTTTCTCACAAAGTTGTCTAAGAATCTATTGTTTATAAGACATTTTGTATTGTTTTTGCTATTAATAGGTATAAATATGTTTTGTGTGTGAGAAATGTTTTCCGTCGGATCGTCAAAATGGCACAAATTTTTCGCTGCTATGAATAAATGGTTACTGTGAAGTAAACTCGGTGACCTGTGCTAAATTTATGTATATAACCGTCGCGTCGTCTACCCATGTCAATATTAGTGCAGTGAGAAAGGGAATTTCGTGAATAATTTATGTGTATTTTGGAAAAATGTTTCACATGGTGTAAGAACTAACAAAGTGACCTGCATTTATAAATTTTTTTCGACATGAAAAGGTTAAAGGTAAGCTATTAGAATATAATTCTCATATAGAGTAACTTCTAAACTGTAAACAGTTTAAAATTAACGTCATATAATTATACCAAACGCGAGAAAATTAAAGTTTTATAACCTAGGATCTTATAAATGTTACATCCTCAAAATGGCTGTACACTACCGGAGAAAATGCATTTTAGAGCTGGGCATGCGAGGGGTTAAATAACTTTTCTGATGTACTTTTATTTCATCATTTTTCCTAGTTATATTTAAACCAAGATAATAGCTTAAATAGCCTAAATATTTTATTGAAAACATTTTTTCAAGTCATTTTGACAATTTCACATGTCTTGTCTTTTCTATAAAAAAGAATTATGTCATCGACAAGGACTGCAACTTTAACCAACTCTTTTCCAAAAAGTTTGGTATACACACATGGTTCAGATGAAGTTTTCACAAAACCAAAAGACGATAAAGTTTCATCTAACTTTATATTATAGGCACGTGGAGCTTGTTTACGTCCATACAGGGATTGTTGTAAGAGACATACTTTGTTCTCCATACCCTTTACTTTAAAACCTTGAGGTTGCTCCATGTAGACTTTCTCTAGCAGATCCCCATTTAAAAATGCAGTGTCAACGTCCAAGTGACGCATCTTCAAACCCAATTCAGCTGCGAGAGCCAGTAGAGTACGTAAAGAGGAGTGCCGCACGACAGGAGAAAATGTCTCAAAATAGTCTACACCTGGCGTCTGGGTGAATCCCTTAGCAACTAATCTTGCTTTGTACTTCACAACATTTCCTGCTGGATCTTTCTTTAACATAGACCCATTTACATGGTATAACTTTCTTGTTATCTCTGTCAACCAATTTCCATGTCTTCAGCTTCATCAATGAATTATATTCATCTGTCATTGCCATCTGCCACTTATCAACATCATCAGCCAATATAGCCTCATTATAAGTTCTAGGCTCATCAGACACTTGACTAGACACTTGGTATGAGAAGTAATTAGGAGGTTTTCGATCTCGTGATGGATATCTATGTCCATCATTTTGACTAGTAAAAACTACTTCTTCTTCAATTGCTTCAAATAATTGATCAGCTTCAGCAGTCTGATCTTCAGTGACAACAGTATGGCCTGGAGCTGGTTCAATACTGACCACTGGAAATTGATCAAAAGACTTTTGAACTGTACTGTTTTCTTCCGGTATAGGCAGACTATTAGACGGTACTAAAGGTTCAGTAGAAGTCTTAGTATTGTTGACATTTCTATTATTTAAACAAGAGAAACAATCTTCAAAAAATGTCACGTCGCTAGACTTTTGTAAGATTCTAGGACAAGATGATTTTCTAAAAAGATATATAAGATATATAAGGCTATAGATATATAAGGCTATATATATTCTGTATAGCCTACAAATACAGCTACATCAACCTTAAGATCCAATATCTTACTATGACAAGAAGGTATATGTACTAGAGCTCTACACCCAAAAACTCTGAGATTACCTAGGTCTAGATTGTAACCATTCCACAACTCGTAGGGAGTTTTACTATTTAAGGCACGGTGTGGGCATCTATTATTTAGGTATATAGCCGTTCGAACAGCATCTTCCCAAAAAACTGTAGAAAGTTTGCTTTCAGCTATAAGAGAGCGTGCCTTTTCTACAATTGAGCGATTAGTACGCTTGGCAATACCATTCTGCTGAGGACTATATGGTACCGTAGTTTGATGCTTTATACCACAAGATCTAAGATAACTTGAAAATTCACTATTTACTTCGAATTCCTTTCCATTATTCGTCCTTATTGTTTTAAATTGAGCCTCAGTTTGTCTTTCAACCATAGACTGGAAGTAACAAAATCTATCCTTTACCTCTGTCTTTGAAGAAATAAAATATACAAATATAGTTCTCGAAAAATCGTCTATGAAAACTAAAAAGTATTTCTTTCTTCTTAATCGTTTCCCCACTGTTGAGGATCGTGACTCCTTTTTAGGCGATTGATGGTTTCCTTTCAACCGATCCGGTCTGTCGCCCGGTGAAGGGCGATGCTGACAGGTAGCTCCAGGTGTTCGGGAATCTGGTCCGACCATCTTTTTGGACTTCGACCTCTGGGTCTTTTGCCTTCGATCTTCCCCGTCACTACCAGTTTCTCTAAATTATTGGCCTCTCTTCGCGCGATATGGCCAAAATAACTTATGACACGGTGTAGACAAATCGAGGATAGACGTTGGGTGTTCTCTAATTTAAGTTCCTTAAGGACAGACACGTTTGTGCGGTGGGCTGTCCAAGGAATCCTCAGCAGTGACGTCTCCTATCGTCACAGTTGCATATCCTGACTCGTAAAGACTATGTATTAGTGATATGAGGTGGTTTGGAACTCCAACTTCAGATAATATCTCCCATAGTTTATCCCACCTGACGCAGTCAAAATCTTTCTGATAGTCAACAAAGCACAAATACACTGGGTTGTTAAACTCGTAACCCTTGACAAAACCCGCCTGCTCTTGCGGTATTTTCCAGTCAAGGTATGATCTTAACCTTGCGTTAATTATGTGTAGGAGCGTTTTACTGGCATGTGATATCAGGGATATCGAGCGATAATTATTGCAATTACGTACCGATCCTTTTTTGTAAAGAGGAAGTATACAGGAGTATACTCAGTCAGAGGGCCATTGTCCGGTTTTAAATATTGCTTTACAGATCTTGTGTAAGGTAACCCCCATAGGCCCCAAGGCTTTTAGTGCTTCCACTGTGATTCCATCTGATCCAGGGGCTTTGTTAATTTTTAACTTTTGAATCGAGTCCTCAAAGTATTTATTACCCTGAAAAGAGCTAACTGACATTGATCCACAAAGGTCAGAGTGGATCAGTTCTAATATTGAAGTTGCTCTTTTATAAGTAATCGGCTTAAACGGTTTTCGAGCTTGTTTCGCTTGAACACAGGCAACACGTGGATTTTTATCCACATCTTTATAATCTTATGACTTATGACTATTTTTAGCAGATTCATACCAACGCGACATAAATGACCTAAACGCTTATGATACCTGATACTTAGAAAATGAATCAGAGTGCACGTCATAGGCTCTAAATTTGGAAATATTTACGTCACAATCGAGTGTGTACAATCCACCACTGGGCGAGCCATGTAGAACTGCATCACGTGTAAAGGAGAAGTTAAATAAATTACAACCCGACTTATCAAACATTACAGTAAAACCTTTTTCAACTGCTGTCTTCACAGATAAAAGATTTGTTTGCAAGTTAGGTACATACATAACATCATTAATTGTATTGACGTTGCTTTTGGTATTTATAGATATTTTACCGATGCCTTTAGCGTCAATATTAGTCCCGTTTGCAACTGTTACCTTATTATCAATAGGTTTTATGACTACAAACCAATCTCGTCTTGAAGTCATGTGATTGGTTGCACCTGAATCAATATACCATTAATCTATGTCATAATTTTTTGTTGCTCCTAAAGCAGACACAGAGTTTGAGTCCTTATTAGAGGGATTCTTCCTTTTCATGACCTTCATTTTCTTCAAAGGACAGTTTGGTCTCTTGTGACCGCGTTCTCCAAAACCATACACAATTTTCTTTGCCTTTGACTCATCAGAAGTGGCATCAACATTTGACTTCATAGCTGTTTCCAGTTTTATCGAGCTTTCCTTGGACATTTCGTTCAGTAATTTGGACTTTACTAGTCCGGTTGTAACGTTTACATTACTATTTTCAAGAAATATAATTAATGGGTCATATCTCGACGTTAGACCTCCCAATAAAATAGCAGCAATGGACGTATCATCTATTACTTTGTCTATATCCGCCAAATCTTGAGCAGTGAAAATAACAGCATTGATATACGACTCAATATTATTGTCAAAATCTTCAAGTCTCAATCTGTATAATTTCCGTTCTAAATATGCACGCCTACCCATAACATTGTCCTCATAAGCATTTTGTAGAGCTTTCCATGCTTCCGCTGCAGTAGTTACATTTCGGACATGCGTAATTGCAGATGATTCCAGGGTAAGACAAATTTTTGTTAGTGCCTTCTGATCGCTCCTCACCTTTGTGACATTGGAAACGTTACTCCCTGTTGGGTAGCCACTGATAGCTTCCCACAACTCCTCATGGATAAGATAATTACGCATTTTAAACTTCCACGTACTTTACTCTTCTCTATTATGTAGGGTGAACGTTGGAATAGAGGAACAACACATACCTCGCTCATTTGTGTCTCCATTTGGGTTCGCCATCTCAGAAGTGTATGCGAAGAACTATTATGTTTCGTACCCAAAAAAATATCACACAAATATCATTTCAACGAATTCTTATAAAAACACACATTACTTTTCTTTTATATAAACAAATACAAGAATGTCGTGCTGATAACGATTTGTTGTAATTTATTTTTGTATTTGAGAATAAAAGATATGTTTCATCTAGTTGTTATTTTATTGAAGTAAGTGGTAACCTAGTTACATCGAATAAGAAGAATTTCAAAAAGCCAGTATTATTACAACACATAACTATTGAGACAGAAACACAGGAACGTAACGGAAGAGAAGACAGTCACCATCACATATATTTTTCTACGGTAGAAAATAAAACTCCTAAGCAAGCGAGGGCGAAAAGCTTCGTCTCAATCGCTTTTACTCACAAATTGAGCCATAACACTGAAGATTCTATTGCGTTCGGTGAACCTTACTACCTAGGTTGAACTATTAAAGCCTAAGGCACAATGTTTCTTAGATTTGGGTTGCTATTTTTAGATAGCTTTGTTTGTTTGGTCACTGGCATTTTGTCATTCGTGATCATGAAGATGTTTTTTGATATTTATTAATAAGTATGTCAATTTTTTTTACCATAGTGTAGTATTTCATGTTTTGATATTGCTAGAGTCGGTAGGGTGTTACGGCCATTTGTGTGGAACATTTTTTGTTGACTATTCCAACGCGTATTTAAAAAAAGTAATTTTAGGGATTAGGGATATTATCGCACTAATAAATCTTGTGGTCATAATATAAGTATAATAGGCACAAAGTGTTAATAATTAACAACCATATCAAACTTCAAACACTTAACGCAATGTTGTTGCGAGCAATAAAATTATTTTAATTTGTGCTCAATTCCCACAACGCTTTATGTACCGCATGTGTAATGTTGAAGAATAAGTTGTGAGTGTTCTTCCATCAAGAGAGATAATAATCTAAGCAGGCTAGGTGCTTGTGTCTGGTGGACTGCAGTCCGAAGCAAGTATTTAAGAACTTGTGTACAATATAGTCATTTCGCGATGCAGCATCTAGTTCTGTTGTGTTCATTAGATGTCGCCAATGTACTTACATATCCTCAGTTTTATGTATTTACTGCTACATGTATCACAAATCAGTCTTTTAAGATTAAAATATTCCTTTCATTTTCTTTATACACTTCCTTCTGTTTACCGTTTTCATATGTATGTGAAGCTTTCTTTTGATATCTTGTTTAACCTTTATCCTTACTTTTCGCTTTCACGAAAACGACCTTTTACCGCTAAACAGTACTTGTAATAAATCGTATAATACCAACAATTCAGAAAGAGATCACTCTAGATAATCGGTCGACAGTCAAGCCGCCTTATTGAAGGGGCGTAGTACAAATTGGTTGGTTGGGATTCGTTCATACGCGACGTTTTTACTTACGTATGTGGGAGAGAAATCAATCGCATCTCTGACTCTTAGTTCAATTAAGATATTTTGCCAACAGTAAGGAGCTTTGGGGATTCCAATTTTCTTGATGTTACAAAATAAATGTGTATTTTCTTGTAAAATGATAAAGATTTAAGAAGTTGAGATTTTGTTGTTCATAGAGTAACGTTTGTTGCATTATTTCAACTATACTATTCATACCAAAACAATATATTAATGTGATATAACTGTCTATGAATTTAATGACTGCCTCCGTGTTCCAGTGGATAACGTATATATGGGCGCAAATTAATATATAATGATTATATTGTTACGAAAATGTTAATAATATTTAAGATTGATATAACTATTTGTGAACACAGAACTGAGAACTTCACTTCTTTACAATATTAGACACTGTATTGGCTGCTTAACTGTTTTATAAAGATTGGGTATTTAATTTATCGCTTAGCTATTAAGATAACTCCAGAAACTTTCAAAGTAAAATCAATTAGTATTAAATAACATTATTCTGACACTTATTTTTACGGTAATAAATAACATGCGTTTATATTTGCATCCTGTTGATAGCGCCATCTGTTGACAATGTTGTAATGCAGAGTTTGGTTAATAAAATAAAGTTGTTATTTGTGTAAAATAAATCATTTGGTGTTGTGCAAAATTCATTACAATATTAATGTCAATTTTTGATTAGTTTATAATTAATTGTACAGTAATTTCAATTATATGTTGAAAAGGAAGTGACAGTTGTTAAAAATTGTGTAATGACGGTTAGTATATAAAAAGGACTGTAAGTCACATTTTAATTCAATTCTGTGCTAGAAATCGTCTGAAAATAAACTAAGTAAGATATCGTGAGTGTTTTTATTATAATGGAGTCTGGACTAGACACGATAACCTTGGCGTATCGCCGACATATACCACTACTGATCGGAGGTCCCGGGTTCGGTTCCCGGGTCGGGCAAAAGTGTTACTGGGTTTTTCCGAATACTCAGTAGCAGCCCGGAGTCTGGTGATGTTCCCGGTAACGGAAAAAGGCTCGGCACCTATTACGTGGGACCTAAAAATTTATCTCGGAATGTGGATGTAATATTTACACCTCTGCCTACCCCTTCGGGATACAGGCGTGAGACTATAAAATAAAAATAATAATGAATTTAATATGTCTTCGAAAAAATGAAATCACAATTTGGCTCTTATAATTGTATAATATGCATTACACATATTAATAATTAACAATAATACTAATAATCTAGTAGTCAGTGGTAAATATATCTTAGTACAAATAGATATAAGATTTATTTTTGCTTGAATCACGACAGTTTGGGTCAAGGCGTCACGGTGACTTACCATTTCTCACAAGACGTGTAAACGAATTTTTTTATAGACAGACTTTCAATGATAAACTTTAGATTTATCAAAATCAAAGAGCTAAACGTATTGGGCTATCAATATAATGGTAATGCCTCGGACGAAACAAATTGCGTTACTCTGACATCTGTTTTTATTTGGCTCTAAGAACTTCTTACACATATTTGTCTTTTCTTCTGCGTTGGATTGAATTGAATTTTATTTGGCAAATGTGCTAGAAGGTCTGTAGGCAAACTATTATAAACAGGCAAGATTCTGATCAAACGTAATCCAATGTTCTTTAATAATACAAATTTTAATAATGTTACATTTTCAGAAAAGATTTTAAGCTTCGAATAGTAAGTCGGCTTTGTAGTTCATCGCCATCGTATCATTTAAACACTCCACTCAATTCAATTTGATATCGAGCTTAAATTGCAAAGCATATATATAAAGACGATTCACCTTTATATTTGTGAAGATTCCTTGAATTGTAGTTAATTTTTCAATGGTCGTTTTATAATTTCTTTTTATAGATGCAGGCGGCAAACCGCCCAGATGGATCGCCTACTGGTAAGCTATTACCGTCGCTCATGGATACAAGCAACACCACAAAAGTCCCAAGTGCTTTGCCGCCCCTTGGGGTTGGGAAAAGGGATTGGAAGAGGAGTGGTATAAGGCAGAAGGAATAGGGAATGGGGCCTTCAGCACTCTCACTCACCAAACGAAACACAACAATTTAGGTACTGTTACTTTACGTCGATTTTCTGGGAGAGGGTAGTACTTCCCTGGTCAAGCAAGCCCATTCATGTTGAAATCATCAAGGCTCTACTACCTGTAAGTGCCTACTTTACTAGCTTACTTTATATTATTAGTGCCAATGATAAAATTGTAATGATAACACATTATTTTGTATACAAGTTTATCGTGAGTAAAAAATATAACAATTTCTTACACACGATTACGTTTGTATAAAGATATCAAGTAATTAGTTTATTGTTTAAAATATATTTTAAAGTGAAGAATACAATATAAAAAATAAAACTTAATCACATGCCAACATTCAGATAAATTAGGTCTTAAAGCACTCTAAATTTCCCGCTATCAAAATAATCCCGGTATAACAAACAGTTTCAGAGTTGGCGTAAAATTCATTATAATTAATTCAGTATTACTGTCGTCGCGGTCCGTAAAACCACATCCCGACAATAAACCCTCAAATCTGCCATCTGATTAAAAGATGTCATAAATGATTAAGATGGGGTTTTAACGCCATAACTGTGAGTTTATGCTGCCAGTGATAATAAAATCTTTTCGTCTAAGAATACGCTTTGATGTCGCGTAAATTCTGGATATATTTTAGAGGATGGTAATATTGTCCACCTTGATAAGTGGAAAAATACCTTTTAATATAGTCAGTTTTCGTTTTTCATAAAGTTTTGTAACACAAGAAAGACTGCAAGAGGGGGAAAAGTTTTTACTTTCTCAAATGATAAGAAAATCAGAATTATGACCGACATAGTTTGTTCTTCATCCAATGCAATACTTATAACATTGGATTTGTAATCAACAGGTTATGAGTTGCATTTCCGTTCATTGCATTATATACTTGATTTACTCCTAATAGTTAATTGGTTTATCTGGATTAGTTAATAGAGCAGAAGCGATAGCTGAATGGGGAGTCTATGCTCAAAGGCATGTTAGGCAACACTGACTTTGAAGTAATGTGCGTATTATATTGTTAACTATCACCTTACACATCACATATATAAAGATCTTTAGAAGTCATTAACAACAAGAAGGGTCTTGTCCTCAAATATGCGCCAATGATTTAAAAACAGAATATTCAGTGCCCCATTGGATTAAGAAGGTCTGTCTTCAGTCGCTGTAGAAAAAATAATACGCTGTGATATCTGGTTTAGCTAAAAGCACTCGATGGTGAAGTAACACTACAATTTCAAAATATACAGATATACAAATTATAAAAGTAGGTACACCAAGATTGAACAGTTATATAATATTTCCTAAGAACCCAAAGCTATTTCGATATATCCAAGTTTTGTCTAATATGTATTACTGAAGAATAACCTCATCCGAGACTTATTTATGTATAGAAGTAGGTGATTAGAAGAGGATTACCACTAAGTCTCTTTTGAATAACCAACAGATTTTACCTAAATGTTTGAAGCTTACCTATAGACTTTACCCAGTGAGAAATGAGTTCGTGTATACAAAACAAATAATTCATATCGGTATTTGTTTTATTTTCCTTGGTTTTCGTAAGGATCGTGTAATCAAAATTGGCACATAGTTATGGGTCGTGAAAGGTGAGGTGAAAATGAGCGGTTTTTGTTAGGCTGGACAGGACAAAGAGCTGGGGAACATGCTACTGAATAATTGCGTTAATACGAAACCGTAATGATCTCTAAGGATGCCTTGCCACGAGAACCGCGCCAATTAATGGGTTCGATCCCCACACGAGACAACACTTTTTGTTGTTCATAAATTATTGTTTCGCGTCTGGGTTTACACCCATACAGTCCATTGGTTGAAACCAACGACAACCCAGCCTACGTTGAAACTTAATAAAACCTGCATATGATTAAATGGGTTGAAATACAAAAGTTCAGCTGATGTATTGCGATGATAGTGATTAAAATTATTACACACTAGATTTTGCTTTCGGCTTCGCCCGCATGAATTACATATATAAACGTTCCTCAGGAATCACACTATCTATTGGTGAAAACTAGTCTATCGCTTTCATACAGATAGACAGAACGAAGCAAAGATATAATTTATACGAATAAATAAAATTATATTATAAAAAGTCCGCTTGTAATATTAAAATAACCGCTTATTATTAATTTTGACAGGACTTTCACTGGCGGATAGCTGATGTACCAAGGAGTAACTTAGGCTATAAATTAAACGGGTACGCGAAGTAGCTCCATCAGGACGCGAGTGAAACCGCGGGAAACAGCTAGTATAATAATATGTATTGATGCTACGTTCTTTAGAATGTCAATATGATCACGTCTTTACCCATTTATCGCCCATGGTTGGCTGGATTTGTAGCGCCGATGACCGACCGAATTTAATCGATGGACGGCCGTCGTTACATCACATTTAGATTTTGCCTATTTGTGTTCAATGCAAACTTGATTCTATTGAAATTTAGTAAGTAATTACCTACGTATTGCGACCAGCTTTAGTGACTTAACTATGTGAACGAAATTTCTCGTTTCTCGCTAGCTTAGCTTGGCTACCCACTTGCCCGCTCTCAGTGCTGCCAAAGTAAACTTCGCTTAAGCGTTACATTACTTTCATGATGAGTGAACTGGCAAGTAACTGGCAAGTAACAGTTAAAATTCAGAGTTATTTAGTTTATTACCAATCATAGAGTAACGCTTATATTCTCGCCTACTTACGTTAAAATAAATATTATGACATGCAAGACTGAATAGATTGTAATCTCCGCAGCCCGAAGAGATAGCGATATTCAATGGTTTAGATAAGGTTTAATTTAATTGGTACTGACGCCCTATAACAACTGAAAAAGAACTTTATGACAGCCGGAACCAATGGTTTAACGTGCTCTCCGAGGCATGAAGCAAACGGTAATTAACAATTTAATACGCTTTCTGTTTTGCGTTTCAATGAATATTTTTAAGGGCATTTTGTACGGACGTCATTCTATTTTTACTGAAAATATGATTGTAGCTGTAGGTTTGTGTTTTTAGGTCTTGTTTGTATATTGTGTTTTTTAGTTGTAGGTAACTAACGGGACGGAAAGTGCGTATAGAGTCACCATATTAGCCGTTATACGTCCACTCCTGGACATAAAATAATATAACTAAATCATATTAAGAACATCATACATACATACATACATACATACATACATAGACTCACGCCTGTTTCCCCGAAGGGGTAGGCAGAGGCATATTAAACGCCCACTTTTCGCCAGTGTTTTGATCCCACGTAATAGGTGGCGAGCCTATTGCCGCTTATTGGGACATTTTGTTTGCCAGAGCCTCGTCCGTTGATCGGCAGGTGCACCACTTGCAGGTGAGGTTGGCTTGGGACCCTAAGTTCTTGGTGGGAACCCTATGCACCCATTTTTTTAACGGATAATGATTTGCCTTTTAGTAATCACGCTCGTTAAAAAACACAAACCGTGAATTTTTACAACCGATCGAACCAATAGCTCATTCAAAAGTATAAAACAAATATGAAGAGCATACATTCATACATACATAGATTCACGCTCGTTTTCCGGAGGGGTAGGGAGGCAGAGACTACAATACGCCATTTGCAACGATCCTGACGTATCTCTCTTACTTCATTCGCTCCCATCAAGTTTCTCATGCATGCTCTTCTGTTTAGGGTACTTCTGACCTGTCCTCGTTTTAGAATATCTCCAATCTGGTCAGAGAACGCCTGCCTAGGTCTTCCCCTTCTTCCTGTCCCATTCACACTTGCCTTGCCTATGAAGAGTAATTCAAACAATTTGACGAAGCACAAAATACGAATGTGTTACTTACACATTCGTATTTTGTGATTCGAAACTTTATCCGTCATGACGCATCGTGATTTTTGACGGAACGGATCCCATGAATAGTCCTAACGCAGGCTTATGAATTCATATCTATATGAATCAGTTTGCTGATAAGATGTAACTTTTACAGTTAAGTATGTTGTATTAACAGACGATAACATGTGGTATAAAAGTTGATATGATTGGCGCCACCGGGCGTTTTATGTATTTGAGAGATCTTTATTCTAATTGTTTGATGCTCTATAGAACAAAATTAACAACGCAATATGCTTGTACAAGTTACTATAATAATTATTTCTTTGTACTTAAAAATATCCTTGCTATCTGACATTATAACTTTTTTTTTTACTTATTACATTAAGCAGGAACAACCACATGTCCAGTAGCAAGAAACGGCGACTTGGAACGCCCAAAAGAAGATGGCAGAAGTAATTGGACGCTTTACAAAGGAATTCGCGAGAGCTCGCATGTGATCGCGACGGGTGGAAGTTGGGAGGTCAGGTCTTTGCCCAGCAGTGAGACACAAATAAAGCTCGTAATAATAATATTTTTATTGTATGTAAAATCATCCTTTTGAAAATAAGCAAAATTAAAATTTTCCATATGCGAAACATCGATGCTATCAAATATTTTACAAAGCAACATACTACCAACAAAAAATATGATCGTGTAATAATTAAGCGTATAATAAATAACCCAATTAAGATTACAGCACATGTATTACCTCTTTATATTAATTAGAGCAAAATTTAATTACTCACCAAATACGTACTCGTTTTAACAACGAAACTTAATATTTGTTTAATTAATTGCATGAAGGTTTATAATAATTAATGGAAAAGGACCGTTCAGGGGTTTATTTTGTTATGGAACGGACACGAAAATTATAATATTAAGAAGATAGTTTTAATGAAATTTGAATTTAAGTCGGCAATAATAGATTATCATCATGAAAAGTTTACTGCAAGTTATTATATTATCAATCCTAAATTTCAACAAAACTTTGGACTTTTGTCACTTTGGGTTAGAGCGCCCGCAGACATACAATTGTAAGTTGGCCGACTAAATCGCAGAGTATACCAATAGGTGTAATTACTTATGCTAGCCCGCACATCTTCTCCAACTAAATTGTCCAACTAATTAACACTTCCGATGACGCACAATTAAAAAGTTGTCCAACTATTGGTCAACTGCTTGTTAGCACGGTTACGCTATGCAAGGTCGCGGACTATCCAACTTTGTTGGACAAAAAAAATAACTAATTTCTAACCAATGCTTACGCGAAATATAGGAAATATTCAATTGCATGATTGCAATTTTCATCTTGGACAGATTATTTATAGGCAAGTAATAATTTTGTATTAATACTAATTCCATAGAAAAAAATTACACACTGCCTGCATTATTCATTTTCTGGCTTCGTTGTGGTCGCAGTTCTAACCTAACCTTACCAGCCATCGTTTCAGTTGACCCTACACAAAGATTGTTGTATTAACGTAGATTTTGGTTAGTAAAATATTTACCAAGCAATGCATTTTGTCACATGTTATTTATGCTTTACGTTGTTTTGCAAACATGGAAAAAAAAATCTACCACATACACACATCACCATCTAGTCCCAAGCTAAGCGGAGCTTGTTTTATGGGTACTAGATAATGGATAATCATACATATATACTTTTTTTTGTAAATACATACATATTATACATAGAAACACCCAGACCAAGACAAACATCCATCTTCATGCACACAATTTTTTGACTTGAGCGGAAACGAACCCGCAACCTTTGGCGTAGCAGTCGCTTACACTCCCGCAGCGCCAACCGGTCATCAATTTGTAAATTAATGTTTTAGCATAATAATCTTTTTGAAGTAAATATATTGTCTAATGAGTAGTTTACTAAACAATAGTTTGTAAAATAATAAATTTATCAAATATAGTTTTGTCAAATGTTATTTTTCTAATGAAAATTTGTTATTTATTTTTTGTCAAATGATCGGACACCATATAAATGTTAAAATAAGTTGGTCTGTTTGCAAAGTTTGTATAGCTCAATTGCTAAAACGCTTATTATGATTAAATTCGTTATCGAGAATCTTCAACTTTGGGAAAAGACTAACTTAAGGTTTTGAAAACTGTTTGCAGCAGCTTTTGCTTATTTTGTCATTACCATATCATTAACCATTTGCTGTTTTATAGTAGGTATTTTTATAAAATAAATCGGAATGACTTTTGAAAGGCTATGGTAAATAACTCTATCTGGCAAGACTTCATGAGCATTTATACAACGAACATAAATACACTTTTTCACACAAAAATGCTGAATCTGAGAATTGAGCATATTATACTTTGCATACAAATTCATCTCGACCACGGTAAGCCAGTGCTTAACGTGGTCGAGATGAATTTGTAGCCCATAGGTTCATTTCAAAGTATTTACAAACGTGAGTAGAAAAATCGTCAAAGCAATGCAATGTGACTTGTTTTGTTCACCGTTTTTTGACCGCACTAGGGATAAACACTGTATCCGAGTGATTTAAGTCTAAGATTTAACTAATGGACACAAAGCACCTAGACTTGGCATAGCAGTTTGTTCTACAATAGAGGTCAAATACATAAACGACTACGAAATACGTATAGTCAAAGTCATTAATTTTGACAGGTTACAAAATATCAAATATGAAGTAATAGTAACTCCTTGTGCGTTCAGAGTTCAGGCTCTGACTGTGTGACAGTTTGTTTCAGTTAGTTGGAGACTCAACCCGAGGCACGTTCGTTGTTTGTCTCTCACGTACACGGACATGGTAAGTCACTATATCACCCGAACAATTAAAATCCCACTTCCCTTCTCAGTTTCCTTCGAAAGAAATAACTCTCAAAAGAGATACATATGAGCATATGTCATCAAATATTTAATCGGGCGTTTGTGATAGAAGAGTACCCTTACATTTTATCTCGTTAAGGTTACATGAACCACCATTGATAATATTGCAGCCATAGCCTAGTCGAGGGACCAACATACTTCTTCGCAGAAACGCCTGGTTTCAAAGTCATGGTGCTATCAAATAGTTAATTGCCGCTTGCGAAACGGTGAGAGCAAATTACACGATGAAACTTGAATGTCGGAGAGTTCTTAGAAAGTTTTCGAACGACATGTAAAATCTGCCATCCCGTACTTAGACAGCGTGCAGGACTATGGCCTAATCCTTCTCATCGTAAGAAGATGCCTCCCAGAACGACAGCTTATGAATAGGACTAATAATGATGATGATGTGGCTCATCACTACCTCGACTACTCTCTCTAATGCGACACGTTTAAGAAGAATAACCTTACATGTAGTACTGAGAAGAAAATTCCTCTAATTAAAATTCAAGTTTTCACGTACGTGAAACGCTTAACAATAGCCGCACAGCCGTTTTTACTCTAGAGTAATTATGAAAAAAAATTTGCTTCTTACCACCCTTCTGTGGCTCCCTAACTTAATTAATATTTTACAGTAATAACAATCCTTTGGGTCGGATTATTTTAATTATAATTAAAAATAATTTCCTTGTGATGTTAAAGGCGTTTCTTGTAATTATTCGGGTTAATATTTTTTGAAGTCGATTTTTGCCTTGATCCTGTTTTTTCATCTTTTGCAATTTTAACTGTTTTTGTGAAGTAAAAAAATACATTACAATATTCGAATGCATGTGGCAGAATGCTTATACTTTTGATCAATGAAACGAACGAATGAACCTATGAAATTGCAGTTCTGCCATGCTGGCTATTTCAAATCAAAATATGTTTTTTTGGCTGATATTTATAATTTCTAATAAATTTTATTTTAAAGGCATGGAATTCTTTTTTCTAAAACCGTCACTTGTTTAATGATTAGTGTTACGTTTTCATCGCATTCAAACATTTTTCGTCATCAAGGATACGTTAAAAATTCGAATAATTATGGAGTATGAGTACCGTCGTGGAAGCAAAGCGGCACGCAACATCAACGACGGTTACGGAGCGAGCACTATAAACGAACTCACCACCCGTTATTGGTTTGCCCGCTTCCGTTCTGGAAATTTTGACCTGAAAAATGAACCCCGTGGTCGTCCAAAAACTTTGGTTGACAATGACGAATTATAGGCGATTGTGGAAGCTGATGATACTCAATCTACGGCTGAATTAGCAGCAGCTTTCGACGTTGGCATCAAAACAATATTGGTCCATTTGCGTCAAATTGGCAAGGTAAAAAAGCTGGACAAATGGGTACGCCAAGAACTCAATGATCGCTAGCGCGAAGTACGCGTCGAGACGTGCCTTGCATTGCTCAACTGGCAAACAAATTAAGGAATTTTGAACCGCATTGTTACATGTGACGAGAAATAGATCCTGTTCGACAATCGCAAGCGCTCAACAAGTTGGTTGGACCCTGGTTCAGTTCTCAAACAATGCTCTAAACGAAAACTTACCCCTAGAAAAGTGATGGTCACTGTTTGGTGGTCTAACGCCGGTGTAAGTCATCACAGCTTCTTACCAAACGGGACGAGCATTACTGCAGATGTGTACTGTGAAGAACTGAACACAATGATAGAGAAGCTCACGTCTCCAACCAGGTTTGGTCAATCGCTCGGCTCCACTGCTCCTGCACGACAACGCGCGACCTCATACTGCACAGCAGACGGTCTCCAAGCTACAAGAGCTGGGGTTGGAAGTGCTCCGTCATCCGCCGTACTCACCAGACCTTGTTCCTACAGACTTAATTTTTTTCAGAATTTGGATAACTACTTGTCGGGAAAAATATTCAATAGCTACCCGAGAGGCACTAGAAAATGCCTTTGAAGAATTTGTTGCCTCCCATTTAGCTGATTTCTTCAAGAAGGCTATCAATATGCTACCAATACGTTAGCAAAGATGCATTGATTGCATGGGTGATTACTTTGATTAATAGAAGTAAAAAATATAGAAAAAAATACGCTTAATTTATTTCATGAAAAACGGCAATTTCATAGGTAAAGACTTATAATAGATCAATTAAATAAAATAGTGAAATATACGAAAAATGTAAAAAGAGCAAAAGATGAGACGCTCTATAAAATTTTATACAAAACAAATTTACGTAATAAAATGAAATCCAACGACGTTACAAAGTTAAAATAAACAATGAAGATAACCGAAAAAGAAAATAAAGCAAAAAATGAGTATCTTTAAGAGCCCTCACTTCCTCAACAAAAATGAATTACAACAGACTCAAAGAGTAATCAAGCGAATGACGGGATTGTAACCCGAACGCAATATTCAATGTTGAAGGAAACCACAATTCCACTTTCACAAAAACATGATCTAATAATTATCAGCATTTATAATATTATATAAGTTTGTTTGTTTGGTTAAAAGCGCTAATCTCTTTGGCTTAGCGCGTTCAACCAAACGAGTTCTAGGAACTACAAGTTCAACTTGAATAGTTAGTTTTGTGTTGCATATCCCTTTTATTGATAAAGGCTATATAATGCTATGAGTCACAGGTGCAGATCACAAGCCCAAAATAAAGCAGGCGTTACCGCGGGCTCTGCTTGTCGTAATAATCATATATTGAACGTGGTCCTGACTGACATATCATTGCACAGCCCTAACTAAAAAGCATGTAAACATGAAATTTGAACTCCCTCAAACCCACTAAAGAACATTTTTGGATACCCCCTTAGGATGTAATACAGGACATGAAAGTTTGTTTAAAAATCCGATAGTTTTGAAGCAAACACAATGAAATGCGGACACCAGTTAGTTAAAACATAACTCTCACATAACCCTTACAGAATCGAAATAAAGGTCCCACCAAATTAGAATTAGGGCGTGCCTTATGAAATATGGTATTTAATTAAACTGTTTTACATAAACAAATTAATAAATTTGAATGTTTCCTTCAACACTAAGTTTAAGTTCGTTACGGCGTACGGTCTACTCTTATAAACTTAATACTTATAATACAATTTTTTTAATTCAGATAAACAAGCAGACACTATCATGGGTTTGAACCAGAGGGCTAATTAACGTATTAATATTTGATCAAAATACAGATTCGACCTTATGTCATTGCCTTACTTATGTCACAAAGGGTATTCAGCTAAATTTACAGATACTAGAATGATATTGTAATGAGATCGTTAATTGAACAAAGCGTCAAACTATGTGTCAATGACGAATTGTATAATCTATGTCAAATTACACTATAATGACATTACAGAATACCGATTATGAGACAATTCAAATCTAATCTCATTTCGTTCAAAATATAGTGTCTGCCGAGAATTGGGCTACTAGAAGAGGAACTATAGAAGACTTAGTACTAGAAGAGGAACTATAAAAGCTCATAATTTAGCCTTCATCGAGAATGAGTCCTTTCTAATAATAATACTATTATTCATGCGAAAGTGTGCTTTTTGTCCTTCCTTCTCGTTGCAACGAAGAGATGTTATAGTATATTTTGTGCTAGGAGACAGTTAAAAGATTCTCACGCGGGGGAAACCGCGGCTGAAGTCTAGTTAATAATATTAAAATAAATTACTTTAAATAAAGTGTCACAATAAATAATCGCAGAGGCATAAGTTTGATTTATTGTTTGCGAAGAGAGAGAAAAATTGGTTTAAGATTGAATTATTTAGACATAAACGGAAGAAATCGAGAAGTGAATTGAAAGCTAAGTGCGAAACATAGGACTAATAAAGATAAAGGGAAGTAACAGGGTACGGAAATAATATCTATAGTTACAACTTATAAAACAAAACGGACAACATGTAGGTAGTTTGTTTCTCTTAAATTTATATAACTTTCGCGCGCTACTTCGCCCACGTGAATGTCACTTAATCATAACTAACTAACATTATATCATCGCAAGCAGAGTCAAACATAATAAAGCTAGAAACATATTATCATTAGAACAGCCTGCGGGTTCCTTTTGTCAAGCTAGTCTTCACTTAGCAGGGACTTTTAAATATACTGCCCGTGACATAAAAATGGGTTTAGAATCTGTTTGAAAATCGGCTTTGAAAATATGGGCAAGATCAAGCTGAGATATATTTTAAATGTCTTTTTGAGTAGGTACAGTACTTTTCAAAGTCCTTTTTTTTTATTCATTGCCATAAAACATTACTGAATCACTTTAATAAATGTACCAGTAAATACACCTCGAAAGGTTGACGCGCGGGTTCTTGTTGTACGTGCGCGTGTGTAACTACACAACACACATGCGCGTGTATATCAACTTTGATAGCTCCCTGGTTGATCCTGCCAGTAGTTATATACTTGTCTCAAAGATTTAGCCATGCATGTCACAGTGCAAGCCGTATTAAGGTGATACCGGGAATGGCTCAATATATCAGTTTAGGTTCCTTAGATCTTACTCAGTTACTTGGAGGTACTTGTACATTTTACTAAAGTGATTCAGTACAGTACACTGTGAGCCTACATTTAAAACGAAATGTGTGGTGTTATTAAATTTATGTTGATCGATCTTTATTTACATTAATATTTACATGAATAGCAGATTCTATTTATATTTTCTCTTGTGTCTGTTGATGAAGCTTATATTATACTCCTACGGTGTTATAATAATAATAATAATATAATAATAATCTTTATTGATGCAGATAACCTTTTACACAATGCCTTAGGACTAATTTACATCTAATAATGATTGAAGTTACACTAATAATAATAACCCTAACTACCAAACTAGGTGTTCCTGTGACTTGGGAGCTAGTGTTCTGTCATCACTATGTTACCATATTATTACTAGTAGATACTAAAAAATATAGGTCGTTACGAGTGTGGTTTGCACATAATAAAATTTATATGAAAGAGGGCTTAACAAATAATGAAAAGTAATAAAGAAAAAATAGGGAATTTGTGTTTGCGTGTGCCTGTGTGTTTTGTGGGTGTCTGTGTTTTTTGTGTGCCCCTGTGTTTGTGTGTGTGTGTGCGTGTATGTCTGAGTGTGTGTTTGTGTGTGTGTGTGTTTGTGTGTGTGTTGTGTGTGTGCATGCGCGTGCGTGTGTGTTCTTGTATGTGTATGTGGGTGTATCTTACTGCTCTAGCTGAAGGAGATCTTCCAAACAAACGTTTGTAGTCTTAAGTTTGCAACCATACACTGAGTTTAGTCTTGACCTAATAGGGGGTGAGTGAGGTTGACGGTATTATTGTACCTAATTTTTATAGATCAAACTACTTAGGATGTAAAATTGGCGTCTGGCGCATGTAGTTTTGTAATTCTCCATTGGACATAATTATAATTCTACGATTGCGCTTTGAGTGATCTGGTGTTGACACTTTGTTTTATAAGAGTGGCACGAAACACAAATACACTTTGAGTAAAGTTGGATAGTGGGATATCTGAAGGGTTTACCAAGCATCACTTTAAGCACGGCTCTTTGTGCTCTCTCCAACTCTAGGAACTTGGTTTTAGCACTGCCTCCCCAGACTGGGATGCAGTAAGTGATAACGGACTGGCGCAGCGCTTGATAAACCCTTTTTAAAGTTTGGATGTCTGCACAATGTCGAAGGGATTTAAATAAATATATAAGTCTTCTGATTTTTGTAGTGGATATATCAATCTGATTGTGCCATTTCAATCCGTTAACAATTACTACAGCCAGATATTTTGTGTGATTGACACGTGTCAATGCTTCACATAAGCAAGAAGAGGAAACGGAGCATGCATGCATCTTGATTGTGAAGTCCGTTGCGGCTTGGTTATTATTGGTGATGGAAAAGGGCATGTAGTTAGTTTTGTTGACATTTAATGTTAGCAAATTATATTGTAGCCACTGTGTAACCATTTGTAAAGACTCCTCTGCTATCGTCTTGACCTCCATCCACATATTACTGTAAACCACGATAGCGGTATCGTCAGCATTCGTGAAGATTTTTGAATTACATAGTTGCAGTAGACATAGGTCGTTTATATATATTACAAACAGCGTAGGCCCAATCACGCTGCCTTGTGGGACGCCGAATGTTACGATTTCTTCGTCACTGATACATGAATTTATTTTAACAACAAGTTTTCTATCTTGGAGAAAATCCTTGAAGAGTTGTAGTGGTTTTCCTCGAATTCCAATAGATTCTAATTTAGTTAGTAGGGGTGGGACAGAGACTGTATCGAATGCCTTCTTTAAGTCTAGGAAGATACCGAGGCACTTCTGTTGAGCATTCAACTTTTTCGCCACGAACAGTGTCAGATTGATAACTGCATCTTCAGTAGAGACACCTCTTTTAAATCCGTACTGATTGGGTGCAATAATATTAGATTGTTGAGGTAATTCACTAGTCTACTGTTAATTAAAATTGCCACTTAAATAACACTTGTGCAATCTATTCTTCTTCCCATTCTTGACTATGCCGATGCCAGCTATCTCAATCTCAACAATGATCAGCATGATAAACTTGAGCGACTCCAAAACTGTATAAGATTCATACACGGGTTACGCAAATATGATCATATCTCTGAATTTCGCATGAAGCTCAAGTGGCTTTCTATGCGCCTTCGACGGAATACTCACATTCTCTGTCTTCTCTATAATATTCTATACAATCCTTCATTTCCCTTTTATCTTAAAACACGCTTTGAATACCTTGACGACACACATAGTACGAAGTGCTTAAGATCATCGGAGAATCTTAGATTGAAAGTTCCTTCACGCACTACGGTTTTCTACGACAAATCTTTTACTGTACAGGCTATACCATTGTGGAATTCGTTGGCTGAGATAATCCGACAGGCTCAGTCCCTAACAGTATTTAAGACACTTGTCACCAATCACTACTTGGCAGATATTTCTTAACTGCTCTTATAAACTTGCACTAATATTGTATATATTAATATATGGTATCTATTTATATATTTTATAATGTATATATTTATGTTTTTAGTAATTTTAGTATGAAAGTAAATAGTATTATTATAAGTCTTGCTGAGCTCCTATGAATATACTGTTCCATACAGTACACCATAATTTACCCACTCTCTCAGTTACTAAATCATTGTATTCCATTCTTGGTTGTCTGGAAGAAATCACATTTTGCGATAAGACCGCCCTTGTACCACTAGACTTAAGTTCTTCATTTGATCCATGTATTCTAGTTTTTTCTGGTGTACAATAAAGAGTTACTATCTATCTATCTATTAATTTCTCTATAATTTAAGAAAGAGCTGACAGTACTTAAATGGGTCTATAATTGTTGATACAGACCCGGTCGCCAACCTTGTGAATCGGATGAATGAGTGCCTTCTTAAAAGACTCAGGGAATATTCCTTTGGCTATGGAGATGTTAATAACGTGTGTTATTCAAGGAACAAGAGTGTTCTTACAAACCTTTAGGAGAGCAGTTGGTATACCATCCCAATTTTTAGCACTATCATGCCTAAGGTTCATAAAGGTGGACTCAACTTCCGATTCATCAACGTATCGAATGACGAACGAGTTTATAGCGTTGTTTTGTTTAGAAGATGGTTGCGCAGTCACAGAAGGAATTCTAGAAGCCAGGTCAGCAACAGTGGTAGCAAAGAATTGGCATATTCTGTTGATAGTTCAGTAGAAGATATACATGTCTTTATAGTGTTGGTAATATCCTTTATTTTATTCCAGAGTGCTTTGGGATTGTATTTTGCCATATCAAGTTCGTGTTTGTCAGGTAAGATTTTAAGTTTTCTGAGTATAGTATAGTTATTATAATTATAAACTATTATGTAAAATTGGTATTATGAACGTTTAACATTTAAGGCTCCCACGCGTAAACTGTTTTTACTTTTACTTACGAATGTAAAAATATTCGTAACATTGCCTTCTTAATGCTGATTTAAAGTTGACAGAATATCTATTTTAAAGAAGTCAGAAACCCTACTCATCCAAGGACGATCCACTCAGAAATATCATTTATTTTTTACAAGGAATCATTTGATTTCGTACCCTCTTTAGTCGGCGTATTCGTCGAATATGACCTACAGACATGTAAATTGGAAAAATAATATCCTTGATATCGCGTTATTGAAACCTTTTTTAATGGGTATCTTGTGCGAACGGCGGCTAAATAAAAAGTCGGAGTAAGTAATACTGCGGGTATTTCTCCAAGGTATCGTGATTGGTATAAATGCCGGCAAACTTCTTGAACACTACCATAGACCAATATGCATGCGCAGAAGACATTTTTGTACGTAAAATTGCTACTGCCCAGCTCTTTTGGTCTATGGTTGTGTTCAAGAAGTTTGCCGGCATTTATACTGAACTTGCAGGTATGGAGATTAAGTGCGGTGATCCGTGGCGAAGGCGTTAGGCACCAAAGATGAGAAGAGTTATTGAAAAATAACTAATCAGAGTTACTTTATTACTTTGAAAGCCTATCTTAAACTTTAGGATATTACAAATTTTTGATTAAACAACATTTAAATTTGTGTTGAGTTTTGCTATTTCAGAAATCATAGTTTAGCACGAAAGTTTGCAATGTATGACAATTTTACTCGTAAATTTTGTGAAATGTATTGTTATACATTTGTGATTTTTGGTCAGAGTATTAATAATTTTGGAGCGCCGCACTTCAAAAAGTGAAATAATTATAATCCTTATAACTCGTTTGTCCGGCCGCCTGTATGTCAGACACTTTTTGTCGTGATAGGGCGTTGAAATTATTATGTAATATTAAGATCTACATTCTCTTAGTACTGTTAAAATGTCAAGCTCCTACATATATCTTCAGCAAAAAGTGATAGAGTACTTCCTGTTTGAGAGTATTTCCTTACCTTGTTGTTTGATTTTTACTTGAAATTTGGCTAAAGGTCTTTTAGCCGATTTGTATTCCTATTTGTATACTTACAAACTCTTTTTGTGGTTAGAAACATATATTTATTGGAAGAAAATAATCGTTTGCCGTGTGGTTGACGGCATAGAATACAAGTGTCACAACCCCTATCTTCCCGTGGGTGTCGTAAGAGGCGACTAAGGGATAACACGATGCAAATACCATCTTTGCGTAGAGACGGAAAACTCGACATCAAACCCTATACGACTGCCTCGTAGGTCTCGCGGCATAAATGTGCGCGTGGGATCGGGAGGTCCCGGGTTGGATTCCTGGGTCGGGCAGTGTTATTGGGTTTTCCTGTCATGAAATTCTCAGTAGCCGCACGGAGTCTGGAAATGTACCCGGTACGGCAATAGGCTCGCCCCTTATTACGTGGGACTAAAGTATATCTGGCGAAAAGTGGGTGTAGAAATACACCTCTGCCTACTCCTTCGGGGATAAAAGGCGTGACGTTATGTATGTATGTATGTAAAATAATCGTAGTATATATTGATATATGAAGAATATACTGCATAAAATTTGCATCTAAGGCACCTTTAGTGCACGAGTGGAACTCATACTTGTTTTCTATTTATTTTTACCCGAATGCTTCAGAAGGTAGGAAATGTTTATTTGATACTTTTACATTTACTTTATTTTATATTTACTGCATACGGCTGTATATCGTCTTCGCAATATATACCAATAGAATAAAGCAGAAGAGTTTGTTTGCTTGTTTGTTTGGTTGAACGCGCTAAATCTTAGGAAATACTGGTTTTATTTTAATGATTATTTTTGTGTTGGATAGCCCATTTACCTATAGAGAAAGACTACGTGTATATCAATATACCATCACGCTGTGAGCTACGGGTGCAGCGTAGAAGCCCTTAATAACGCGGAGCGCGTAACTTGGTTAGTAAAATGTATTCCTGAATGTATACCACCTATTCCTGTATACAACAAACAAGTAGTAACTCAAAAATATTAAAAATATTGTGACGTGCGGGCCATAAAAAATTGGCTAAAAATAATTATATTAATATTTAAGGCGAGTCAACGTTTATAATAGCACAGTATAAAGACATACAGTAGTTTGACGCCTTTGATCTCGTAGAAAAAGCCAACGACGTCTAGACAAGGGTAAGGAGGCTAGGGCTGCCACACTTAAAAAATACCTACTTATTCAAACACCGTCTATTTATTTTAGAAATATATTACAATTGCTACGCTACATGAATATTATAGTGTTAATCACTCATTTATTATATTACAATAATTAACGATAAATAATTATTATAAAACAGTTTGCATTTATTCGTGCAGTGACAGATTTGCATACAAAGTGTCAGTCAGCACCTATTTTATCCCGCAGGTGTCGTGGGAGGCGGTTAAGGATATAAAGTATTTTTCAGATATCGTTATCGTACAAACGAAGTTAAATTAAAGCGATTGACATAGCGATGCTTTGATGGATGGGTAACCATGGGATCAGCTTGCAGAGCCTATGTTATCGATATGAAGTATTCTGCAGATATTTTCGTGCGAACTTCGTTAAGGTAAAGCAATAGACATCACGTTCATTTTATGGAAGGGTGACCGGACTGTGATATTACGGAGAACATGTGTGGGGTTTATAAAAGGGGGCCGAAAATATGGTTATTTTTGAGCTAGGATGCGCCGTTACCAAGATACATAATAATATTTGATAGGTACTTACCTAATACGATGGTACTAGGTACTTATTGCATGAAATTAAAATCACACTTGAATCGAATATTATCTTACAAGGCATATTTTCTTACGTCTGGCATTTTGTTTACGTACAATAATTACTACTTTATTCTGTGATTTGGCCAGACATGAGATATTGTAAAAAGTTAGTAGATTAGTAGGAACGTGCACATTATTGTGGTTTTATACATTTCAAAATAATATGAATAATTATAATTAGTAAAATTTTCTTTTTTGGTATAAGTAAATTGATGAATTTAAAAAAAAAATTGTTTTAAATCCTTATTTATTTTATTTACTTAAATTTTTAAACAGCATAAAGAATTGCAATGTCTCACAGCACAAGTCATATGCACCATCTTAATTAATATTCTTAAGCAAATAAATAAGTAACGAACAAAAAACAAGCACGCGCCAGCCCCCAAAAACATGTACCTAGTTACGAACTAAGGCGATATACGTAACTAGGTACCGCTCTTCCCGCGTCTCACCTCTTGCCCCCCGCACGATTGACCTGTCTAGACGCGTTCGTCGAACGACTGTATGGATTATTTGACTGTGATTATCACAGTCAAATAATCCATAACCTATTAAGGTTCATTTAAATATTTCCTTGCGCGATAAAATGAAGATAACAATTATGTAGTCTTTTTTATTGCTATGGACACACGCGATGGAGGTTTTATTATAAAGGCGTGTTCTAGGAATGATAGTTTACGTGAAAAATATTGTAGGCATAGGATAATAGGTGGATAAATGATAGCCTAGTTAAATATTATCAGAAGCTAAGAGATGGTTTTGAGTTGAGTTACATCCAATTGTAAATTAACGATTATTGAATAGACAAAGAACATATTGCATTGTGGCAAATTCTGCAGGTCTGAAAGTTCGCCATAAAGTTCTTGAATGATGTTTGAATGCCGCTAACTCGCAATTGGGCAAGAGTGGTGGACTGTCAGCTAGCCCATCTCAAGAGAGAACAGGTTTGTTTCCGTAGTGAGACTGTTATCTACAGGGATGATATTATTTGAGGTATTGTAACAGGTTGTGTTTTAATGGACTTAAAATCCTTACTCATTATTATTGTTAGTAAGTAGCATTGACTAAGTAAATGGACGCAAATGTTTTAAAATGTACCTCGTCACACCTTTAAAATGAGTTCGTTCCATCATTACCACGTTTTATTAGTGCCAATGTCTAACGCATCCCAGAAATTTATATAAAAAGAGGCTCTTTCAGTACAACATCACAAACGTATTAGTGACTGTCTTATTAGTACATAAGTTTGTGACTACCACTTTATGGTCTCGGTATCTAAAGCTCCAATTCTCGCTGAAGTTGTAAATCTGTGCGCAAAACGACAATAAACTTCCATGATTTTACCTAAAAGCATAACTCATTCTCATATTAGTTTTATTTTTTCGATTACTTTCAAGGTTTCAGTCTATTCCAATCCAAGGCGTTAATTCTTATAACAATTAAAGTGTCGGCATGCTTGAGCATAATTACACCAATTTTTTCATTAAAAATATTCAGCCCTGCAGGTGGTGCAATTATTTTCGTTTTATTGTTAGGTATCTTACATTGCTTTACGTGCAAAATTAGAAACATTGTTTAAGTTTCGTGTGCAATAAGTTAAGCCAAATATTTAAACTTCAAACAAATTGCAGGTAAAAAGGTCAAGTGCTATTAGTTCTGAAATAATCATTAAGTTTATATTTTCCGTACCTAATCTGTTTTTTTTAAATTATAAAACAGGTGAGGTCCGTATAATATCAAATCAGACTTATAAAAGATTCAGATAAAAAAAATGGTAGTTTTTATTTATTTCTTCTTATTATCCATATTTATATTTGGATTTAATGATTATAATGAAACTTTCAACTAAATTAAATATTTATTTTGTTATTCATAAGACCTACTTCGGTGTAACCTACCAATATTTTATTCGATTCTGAAAGAAACATGATCCAAAATTGCTATACTAATGGTATCTATATATGTCTTACTTGCGTCTTATTAAGCTGTCTCTCTGTACTTTTATATTTTGTTCCCATTCGTCGTACTTAATAATGTCGCAATGTACGTGTTGAACGTTTTACAGCTTACTATATTTTATGTTTTCACATTATTCTTAGGGTAAGACAAGAAACAAATGTCGTCTGTTAAGCTCAGGATAGTGGGGAGATGGTATAATTTTCTCAATAACTTCAATGATACAAACATGATATAAATTTATCGGAGACAACATCAGTTTTAAAAGGGACGCAGTGTGTGTATATTCTAATCTACACTTCTGGAAATAAAGTATGTATTAGTTATGAAAGTATTGCTAACGATTGCTTGCTTAATGGTGAAGGTAAACCCTATGAGAGAATATAAGAATTCTACATAATGTTCTCTAAAGATACACCTATGTGAACTCTGTCAACCCACCCTCCGCCAGTTTGATGAAGTATGGTGTAACTCCTTTTATAATGAGAATGTCATAGGAGCATAAAAATCGATTCAAAGAGGCTGTGGGACATTAGACGCTTATATTTGTTTTACTTTTCAAACTTATTTTTATGCAAGATCAGACAGTCTGTTTAAGTAATAATATTCAAAGCTAAAAGAGCGTTAGAAGTGAAATATACAATAAAATTGTAGCATTTGTGGTATAAAATAATGTTAATCGTGTAGGTTGCACAATACCCACACCTGAGTACCTATTGCAATTTGCGATTTTTTCTTCATAATGGACTTAGGCAAAGCTTACATGCAGATGTGGTCATATTATTTTATATCTAGGTTTCCATTTTTGCTGTATTACTTAGGTAATATGTATATCAACTAAACAGAAGAGCATCCATGAGAAACATGATGGGAGTGAATGAAGCAAGAGAGATAAATGTCAAGATCGTTGCAAATGGCGTTCCGTAGACTCTGCCTACCCCTTCGGGAAACAAGCGTGAGTATATGTATGTATGTAATATGTATTTAAATCGATGAACCAGAATTATTGCTAGGCCTCAGGTGGACTATTGAAGTGGTTGTTATAAAAAAGTAATAATGTTAGCAATGAAACATGAAAAAAATCTTGCTAATACTGTGTGATATCGAGAATTCTATGTTTTATAGGCCTAACAATTAGTACCAACGGTTTTGACCGTGCGGCTTTGACCACGTCAGTTCTGAATGAAATCATTCGGCAATCAAAATATCAGACGTCAATCGTGCCGACGCGCGTAAGCATCGCCGTGATAATTGAATACGAAATATAAATGGCTATTTATGGAATACCGAATTCTGTGTGAAATGAAGTATTTCCTTTTGGTAATACGTATTGTAGTAACAGACTGACGCAGAGGGTTTAGACTCAAAACCCACGGCCCACACCACTGACTTTTCAAAGTTTATTTTTAGGTATAGACTCACGCCTGTATCCCCGAAAGGGTGGGCAGAGGTGTAATATTACACCCACATCTCGCCATGAATTTTTAGGTCCCACGTAATAGGGGGCGAGCCTATTACCGTTACCGGGCACATCACCAGACGCCGTGCTGCTACTGAGAATTCTGAAAAAACCCAGTAACACTTTTGCCCGACCCGGGACCTCCGATCAGCAGTCGCATATGTTATCCACTGGACCACGGAGGCAGTATTTTCAAAGCTATGTGCGTAAATTGTCAATTATTGCGTTCGTTCCCATAATGTACTCGAAAGACATATGAAGTCTCCTAACCCACACTTAGCCAGTGTGGTAGACTATGGCAATTTTTTTTCATTATGTGGAGAGGCCTCTACCCAACAGTGGCAGACATATTATAAACATGTCTGATGATGATGATGACGATGCGTGTTGTTGTATCAGCGACAACCTAACCGACTAGACGGCACACGTAAGGCGAACACTTTCAAACAACACATTAGACTTATACGTCTTATATAAGACCAATCCCAACACTAGATATGAATTATGACGTTCCGCAAATTTGAACCGACCAATTAGAATGCATTTTTGTAGCCCCCCCTTGCCCCGCATACCTCACCGCTTTGACAGAATTTTTTGTTTGTAGAAATGAAAACATTAGGTGTCTAGTAGGCTGTGATTTCGTTGTGTTGTATCATATATATGTTACGTACGTAAAAAGGTTCCAGTATAAGTTACAGTTAAAGTTAAAAATATTTACTTTATAGTACCTACTCATTATTGTATACCCATTTTCTGACAAGTAGATGATTACATACTTACGTTGGACGACCGGTTGACGCAGCGGTTCGGCGGCGACTGCTACGCCGAAGATCGCGGGATCGATTCCCGCTCAAGTCAAACATTTGTGCAACGACATGGGAGTATGTATTGGTCTGGGTGTTTCTATGTATAATATGTATGTATTTACAAAAAAAAGTATTTAAGTATGTTTATCCATTATCCAGTACCCATAGTACAAGCTCTACTTAGTTTGGGACTAGGTGTATGTGGTAGAATATATTATAATTTATTCATAGAGCTAAACATTCATTAAAACTCAAATTACACTTAAGGCCCATTTAGTTCGTCATAATATCATCCACACGTACCCTATTCATACACTGGTGACAACGTCACATAAATAAAAGCCTTTATGACATCATTTCACCATTGTACAAGAATACTTACCTCCACACGCCCAAAGGCGAGTCAGTTATAATCCTATTGAATAACTTATTGTCTAACCATGTGTACCGCATCATTCCGCTGCATGCAATGTCTGCCAGGATTAAGGTAAGGCAAACTGATCAGAGATTGGCAGCAGCTTGACAGGAAAAGCTAATAATCGGGCTCAATGGCGTGCTATTGGATAGGTCTATATCCAGCAGTGGCCCATGGCAAGCTGATGATGATGTTGATAAAGCTGATCATAAACCCACCTACACAATAACCTTCTTCATATTGTCATTGTAATAACACATTTATGGCGCCGACAAAATTATTTATGACAGAATTATTCAATAATATTTGCAAACTAATATCAACTTTATTATTTCAAGCTCTAAACTCAGTTTCGAAATAAAAGTCGTCGAGGAAACAATTTTATTATTTAAGGCCGTTGACCGTTTTGCGATGCTTTATTTTAAAATTTATATATTTATATAATACTAGCTTTTGCCCGCCGCTTCGCGCGCGTTAAATTTCGGGGTAACACAATTCTACTTTCAGTCTCAAGTTGTGTGAAGGCACTCCTGATTATTCTAAAGACTTCAGAAACTCTACAGGGTATAAACATAGATTTATATGTACTAACGCACGGTATAAAGTAACTCGGTCAGTTTCCATGACTTTATCTACCGAAAGGTACATAAGAACATCGCCTTGCATACAGTGTCAAAGCCATGTTCCAATATATGTCCAATATATGTATATCTAGAAACACTTTCGCATTTATAATATTAGTAGAGAAAATTGTTTCAGCCGTTTAAGCGTTGTATAAAATTATTAGTTTATATATGCGAACAATGTAATCACCGTGCTCAGTATGACATTATGCACATGCGTAGTACTCAATTCATAGCGCATGCGTTCTTACTTCCAAGAGGTAAATTTGTGCCGTACAAACTTCTACCCTCCCTACAATCCCTCCCAGTTTAATTTTTGCAACTTATGGTAGCCTATGTCCGTCTCCATAGTCCAATATATCTCTATATTAAATTTCAACAAAATCGGTTCAGCCGTTTTAGTGTGAAAACGGAACATACATACATACACACTTTCAAATTTATAATATTAGTAGGGATCTAGGGGAGAAGTAAAATAATCGATTATTTTTTTGAAAATTTCCACCCTAAAATACTCACACGCAGGCGGAGCCGTGGCTGAAGTCTAGTGTAGTGAATAAAAACAATTATAAATATGAAAAGAAAGTAAAAAATGTTTTCCCTTCTTATCGCAACCGGAAAAGTCAATGGCAGGGCCATAGAATTGTAAAGTACACTGTAATCTGTGCACATTACTTCATATTCAAAAGCAAATACCATGTGTGCGTATTACTTCATATTCAAGAGCAAAATACCATGACGCGCATCATATATTTTATCTTCGTTTTCATACATGTGGTTGCATAGAATGTTATCTCATTATATTTGCTATAGGAATAAAGACTTACACAAAAATGGTACATAAAAAATATTTTCGTGATGTATTATCGGCGTTTCACTTCACATACATTCACACTCTTCATATTATATCTTTCAGGCGTAAAAAAAAACACACAAATAATATTAAAATATTTGTGTATACTTGACTCCGTATTATAAAATGAGTGACTTCACCGAAATTTCATTCATAGCAGAATGGAAAAATGTGCTTACTTTTAAACTTACTTACGTACACTTATTTTACATGATGTGTATGGTAAATACCGGTACAGGTTTAATTAGATAATGATAAACTAGCGATAACTGAAACATAATCTTATATTATTATTTTTTATAATAAGACTGACGCCTGTATCCCCGAAGGAGTAGGCACAGGTATAACACCCACGTTTCGCCGTGTTATGGTCCCACGTGGGTGAGGCTATTGCCGTTACCGAGCAGATTGCGAGACTTCTTGCTGTTACTGAATATTCACCAAAACTCAGTAACACTTTTGTTCGACCCGGGAATCGAACCTGGAACCGACTAGCAGACACATACGCTATCAAAATTATGTCAAGAGTTTATTTTTTTTGATACGCAACGATATTATAGCACTTTTATCAGATAACTAGTTGATGATGTCCGCTTTTCATAGCGAAACATACTAAAATACAAACACATGAAAGTTTAAATTACTAGTAATCGCAAAAACTATCTATTGAGTACACAAAACACATAAAAAATGGCAACGCATTTCGGATTTTAAAAAAAGTAAAGGATGCATGAAATCGATATGAAACTAGCCGCGATGCATTGCATTATTAATGCTGATTATAAGTAGTCTCACGCGTAAAACTAAAGTATCTGCGATCAATAGAGCTTCATTTCTGCGTATCGTGACATTCCAGGGACGTAAAGGTGCTGATACATTTTAGTAGGTTTACCTGATGAGCATTCTCGCGAATATTACAAAACAAAAAAACTAACGAGTGTGTTTTAGAAAATGTTTAGGGCGGTTTCAGATAAGCGTTGTATACGCGCGTATAAGCTCGTTTTTGCGATAAACGTTTTTGCTCGTTTTTCGCATGTAGGCGCGTAAAGGCACGCTTTTTGGCACACGCGCAACTCGTACGAGCGTTGACGCACTGAGCCGTCAGAATCCATGTTGACCCTGACAAGATGTCACAACCGCTTCGAGCGAATACGCCGAAGTATGCCTGTTTACGCGAGTCAGGTTTTGTGAAGCGCGTAATGTAGCGTGCGCGTAAGCGCGTATGTTAAAACGACCGTATAGGTACGCGCAGAAAAATACGCTTATCTGAAACCGCCCTTATGAACGTGCCGGCGAGCATTCTAGCGAATTGACAGTAAATTTGCCTTGACGTTTTTGCTGATTAGGGTTTTCTGTTCGTTGTTCAGTTCGACAAAACAAAAACCGGTGAATGCTCGCTGTTCTGTTACAAGTGAATGCTCAGCTGCATCAGCCCCAATACGAGACAATAATTATGTATTTTGCACAAGTTTTATTTGTTTTAAATGCTGAAGTACTTCAACGTTTATGGTAAAATCTTATGATGTTGATTCCTGAGTTTTCTTTACACTTTGTTTTGATGTTTAACGTTATTTTCTTCGAGCTTACGAAGGTGACCAAATTATGTGAAACATGGCTTCATGAAATAATCAACTAAATGGCCGAAACCGCTGCAGACTGCCTCTATTTGGAAAAAAATACTTAATAAACCTATTTAGTACTTTCCTCTAACTGGTGGAAAATGTTGTATAATGGGTTTATTTACCGTTTTCTAATAATTACAAGCAGTCTGCAAAGTTAAGTGTGTTAAGTTAAATAAGACCCGTCGTACTACCCAGGGAGGCACCTTTTTCTACATCATAATTACAATAAATTGTAAACGACTCGGGTTTTATCATGATCATAAGTTCCAAAACAAACATATGTCTTGCTTAGTATATACTTAAGAGTTGTTCCTTAATGGAAAACTTGGGTTAGTTTCTAAATGTTTCAACAACTTTTGTTGAACTCCAGTCTTTACTCTTTTTCTCAAGATGCTTTACGGAAGTAATGCACTAATAACCTTTTCAGCCGATTGTTGTGCTTTCGGGCGCGTTGGACCAGGTTCACCAGTTGCTGTCCACTCAGATGACGATCGTTTTGTTTCCAGAGTGAAGTGATGGATCCATGTTTCATCCATTGTCATATATCGACGCAAAAATTCCAGTTTGTTACGTTTAAACATGGCCAAACACTGCTCAGAATCACCAACACGTTCTCGTTTTTGGTCAACAATGAGCAAACGCGGCACCCACTTTGAACAGAGCTTTCACATAGTCAAATGCCCATGCAATATAAATCTAACACGTTCTTTTGATATTTTTACGATGTCAGCTAACTCACGCAACTTCATTTTTCGATCATTCAAACGATTTTGTGGATTTTTTTTATGTTTTCTGGTGTTACCGCCTCATTTGGACGTCCACTGCGTTCTGCTAAAAATAATTATAACAGCAGACAAACTTAATATACTTTTTAAATTATACCTTTCCAAACTTCTTTTTAAATTTATTGTCATTTACAGTCGACTGTTCAAATTGGATGTTTTCAATATTTCTTTCGGAGAAATATATTTTATTTCAAAGAGATGTTCTATTTTCGTGTTAATTGAAGTCTCTCTTTCATTTCACGAATAAAAGTTGGCATAATAAGCGTAGAGAATATAATTGCGTTCATCGGGAGTGGCCTTCAGAACGAGATTGGGGTTAAACGGCCTACAGATTGACATGGCATACAATTGTGTAGGTGCCTATAGCTAGGCAGCATATAGATGTCCTAAGGGTGTTGGATAACTCCTGTCGTCAGATTCTATAATGTTGTTTCCTCATACTGGCGTTGGTGATAGTAAATTAATTTTTTTACACACTGAAATTTAATATAAATTCTATCCATTTACTTTCGTAAAGGTAATATTTTGCCAAATCCGGTAAAACTAATAAGGGAAACCGTGTTCCATGGCGAAGATCTTGGATGCAACTGAGGTAACGCTAGGACAATGATGATGATGGTGCTGTTGATAATTATTTTTGTTTGTACTTAATAATATTTTTACATTTTGAAATTCAATAAATTTTTACAATTTAGTGAACAAGTAGGGGTTTTTCTAATGCGCTCCCTCTTCTGCTGATGGCTTGCAACATGACACGTTCTTTCTAGATCGTTCTTTACTTTTTTTATTCAATGTGGCTAGAAATGTGCATGTGGTGATCGGACTGTAAGTATGTCTTTTCGTATTGATTTTTCTATCCCTTATTCCTACTACTGAGTCAAGAATAATCGTCCAGTCATGTAACGCTTTATTTTCAGGCAGAGGTGTAAATATTACACCCACATTTCACCATGAACGTTTAGCTCACTAGTAATAGAGGGCGAGCCTATTGCCGTTTCCATGCACATCACCAGACTCCGGGCTGCTACTGAGTATTTGGAAAAACACGTTTGCCCGACCCGGGAATCTAACCTGGGACCTCCGATCAGCAGTCGCATACTCTAAATACTGGACCACGGATGCATTATAACGCTTTAGTTTCGTCATAAAGATACTTTAAATGACAAGTAAATCTAAGCGTATAATAAACCAGTGCATATTTCTAAACGAATCTCCTGCAATATCGTGTAGCTGAACCACATAGCTGAACTATATACATTAATGATTTTAATGAATATAAACGGTATGCTTATGTAGTTATTGTTTAATAACTTTATATTTAGATCGTTTCTGTGTTTCAGAGCAAAACTGTGGTTCAAATAATTCGTTGTTATGCATGTAATTAAAAAGTATGATATTATTTCCTTTGTAATATTTATCTTTGGAACATAGTTAGTCAAATTGAACTACATTAAAATGGCATTCGCAAAAACGTGGTAGAAATTTCGTATCATCATATACATTTTATTTATATGGCTAACGGAGAACAATCTGAGTTTATACATATAGTAATTTAGTGACATCATTTAGTCTCGTAAATAATTATATGAATTGGTTAAAGTAGTCATAGTTCAATGCAGCGATAGCCTAGTGGAAAGACAGACAGACTGCTATGCAGGGGGTCCAAGTTCGAATCCACGGCGCACGTCAAAGACTTTAAGAGTTATTATGTGTATTAAATTGTTAATAATTATCGCTTGCTTTACGGTGAAGGAAAACATCGTGAGGAAACCGGCATGCCTGAGAGTTCTCCATAACGTTCTCAAAAGACATGTGAAGTCTGTCAACCCACACTTGGCCAGCGTGGTGGACCAACCTTCTCATAGTGAGAAGAGGCCCGTGCCCAGCAGTGGACAGTTTATATACAAGGCAGACGATAATGTGTACAGTGGACATACGAACAAACTGCTATTATGTGGGTTTCAAACCTACGGCACCACTTACTTTTCGTTATGTGCTCGATAAATTGACGACTCGGTGGCGTAATGGGAGTATGAATGACTACCATTCCGAGTTTGCGTGTTCAAATCCTACTCAAGTCAAAAAATAGTGTGTGCGAGCATCGATGTTTCTCTTGTATAACTTCGTACGGTCACCACTTTGCCACACAGCCCCTCATATACTTTACATTATCATACACCTCAATTATGTAAGCAAAGGGATCGTTATCTAAGTCTAAATAATTGCATTACACTCATCAGCAGTTCAATGAAATTAAGTAACTGTGTTTGTTTTGAATACTGCAGTGATTTCACATTTGAAACTTTGGCAATTGCTTACGTCGTCACGTCGTATATTGTGAAAGTGCGTTCATTTTAATAGTCTTGTTCATGTGTTTTTACTAGTTTGGGTATGTGGATCTGGTATGTGAATCGTGTTAAGTGTATTAGTATTATCATGAACTATTATATAGAGTTAAAAAAGTTAAGAAGGCATCCACCTCTTAACAGTAGATACATACATTTACAAAAATTGGGTTGGATAGTATTGCAGAATAAAGGCAACATAAACAAGATTGAGGCAGACAAAGGACGAGAAGAAGTATTATCAATATGAAAAATATCACTTAATTACTGTATGATATTATACGGTTGGGCATACCTTACAATATATTGTTACTCTAAGGAAATGGCGTTACTCAAACTATACCAGCCAATCTATTCACTGAAGTGTTATTAAAGTGTTTTTTTTTAAATACCTAACCTTTCTTATTTTGTACTAATGGATAATTTTATATGTAAGCATTTTTACCAGCTCGTTTCGGAAGTAACATGTCTGCGCTGCATAAACGCCTGATCATTTTAAATGGCATCAAGTTACTCGTTTAAGTAATACTGTACCTGACTCCTAAATTTATTTTACTTACACCCGCACACATTTTTGTTATTCGATTTCTAATTTTGTTACGCTGGCATCAATACGTAAAACCTGCGAATCATTGTAATACTTAATGACAAAAAAGCAAGATTAAAGCTGTTATCAACGGAATCTGAGGTTTTCATTACAAAACTTTGTCTACTATTACACATTAAAATTGGCGACCGCGACATCACGGATTTGCAAAATTCGGATCGAAGTACGAAAACAAAGAATTCTCGTCAAAAGGAAATCTACCAAAGATTGATTGTGGAGGACTACAGACGCAGGAACACTATCAAAGAAGACAACTAAGCCAGCCAGGTCGGTCAGCAGAAAGCGCCGCGCCCAGCCTTAGCTTCTACGACGACGCCACGTCGGGGTTCACCGTCAGCCTGCCACGCCAGTTCGAGGATTCCGTCAACATTTGTAGAACAGCTCGTGTTCCTATCAGTGCCAGCAGCCATCAGCGAGGACCAATGCAGCCGTAAGCAGCCGTCTCGCCTATCAGTTAAGTGGCATTCCCATAGTTTACCCTAACACTTAAACCTATTTTTCCTATCAAAAGGGTCGCTGTTTGGTACATTCCACTTGTGTATTTCATTAGTTCAACAAAGTATCTAGCTAATTTAAAGCTTATTTCAAGTAAACAACCAGTAAATATAGTAAAATAGTGTAATTAAAATCCATTGTTCGGTGTGACAACTACCTACGTCATCATTTGTAAAATTATAAATTCTTAAAATACCAGTACATTCCTTAAAATAAGTTCATAAATGAACAATACTTGAGTATCTAAACACCAATTAGTAATATTGCCAATTTTTCTCATAGACACCCTCCCAATAGTTCGTGCCATTATTGTAGTTAACATTATTTCAAATATTTTGGGCCGACTATTCCAGAAACTCCATCGCTGCCTGACGCTGCCAGCTACCGCTAGCCGCGTTCGGGTGACGTCGGTGCATCGTCGTGCTGCCGAGCTGCAGCCGCGTGGCTGCGTTCGGGCCTCAGGTGCCGCCGAAGGAGTATCAGATAAGATTCTAAACATATAACTTTATTCCTTCATTTTGCGTTACTGTTTAGAACTCAATTAACAATAAGCATTTTTCGTAAAGTTCTCAGTGCTAGTTTATCGTTTGTTGTTGCTATTAGTATTTAACAAAATGTCTTTAAGCGAAGATAAAGACTGTAATGCAAAACAATTGAAGGAACTGTTTGCTAAGCGTAGCTCGGTCAAAGGTCGTTTAACAAAGTTTAAAAAATATTTAGATGGAGTATGCTCTTCAAAATTGAATAAAACCCAAATTAAAGAGTTAGAAATTAGTATTGGTAAAATACGAGCTATGTCTAGCAAATTTGATGAACTACAGGCTCAGATTGAGGTCATTAATTGCGATAATATGGACTCCGAGATCGACGAACGTGATGAAATTGAGCAGATCTTCACTTCACATCTTGCAATTGCTGAAGAGCAACTTGATAAGTACAAAAATACTTCAAACGAATCTGATTTGCACAATTCATCACAATGTCATAACGATCTGTCATCTCAATGTCATCATGTTGATTTTAAATTACCACAAATACAAATCGCAAAGTTTGATGGCGCTTATTTCCGCTGGCTTGAGTTCCGAGATACCTATTTATCGCTTATTCATAACAATGAACGCATTAAACCTATTCACAAGTTCCATTATTTGGTATCGTATCTTGAAAAGGAAGCCGCGCGAATTATTTCCAATTTAGAGATTTCTGAAAATAATTATAAAACTGCATGGCAGCTTTTGTGCGATCGTTACGATAACAAGCGCCAACTTATAAATCAACACCTTAATTCATTGATATATTTCGAATCAACACAACAACAACACAAACGTGAATCGGACAAATCACTGAGGTTTCTAGTTGACCACGTAACTAAAAACTTGCGAGCATTGTCAAGTTTAGCAACGAAAGATGAACTGCTTGAAATGATAATTATTAAAATTCTTATACCAAAATTAGATAATCGTACTGCCATGAAGTGGGAAGAACATCGTAATAATTTGTCCAATCTCCCTGCTTTAAAGGATTTCAAAAAATTCCTAACTGATCGCGCTGATGTGTTAGAAACTATGAATCAAAACAAGTCTGATATACCCAAGGTCACACAATCACGTCAAAACAATAATAACAATTCTCGTAGTACTAAATCCTTTTCATCTACAGTTCAGAACACCGGCTCTGTCGCTAAGCAGTGCGTTGTCTGTAAGGGTGACCACTGGATATACGACTGCCCTACATTCCTTGCGAAGAGCGTTCAGGAACGACGAGATGAAGCATTTAAGTTGCACTTATGCTCCAATTGTTTACGAACTGGGCATCGTGCACGTGACTGCAAGTTGGGTCCCTGTCGTGAGTGCAAGCGTAGGCACAATTCACTCTTGCATTCCCCTAATTTAAACAATACTAGTGCAAGTAATGCTAGTACAGTCAGCAGCAATAATACCAACACAGATCGTGGTTCAACTGAAATATCAGTAAATAATTCTATTAGTGATAATTTTATAGAAAATCACATTCTTTTATCAACAGCTATGGTTAATGTTATCAATCCACAAACAAACAAACAATTTCGAGTGCGTGCTTTGTTAGACTGTGGCAGTCAGTCTTCATTTATTAGCCAGTCACTTATGAACAAGTTATCATTACAGGTATGTGCTATTAATACTATAAACGTTATTGGTATAGGCAACAACTTAGCGGAATACGTAAACAAAAGTTGTATTGCCCGATTAAATTCTCTTAATGATGACTATAGTGTTGTACAGTCATTTTATGTATTAAACCAATTAACAAGTGTTATTCCAAAACAATCTATAGACATTAGTCAATTAAATATTCCAACCAACCTACAGCTAGCTGATCCTAGCTTTAATCGGCCTTCAGCCATAGACGTCTTGATAGGTGCAGACCTGTTTTGGGACCTACTCGGATGTGATCAGCTTGCATTAGGTACTAATATGCCCCAGCTTCGTAGCTCAAAGCTAGGTTGGCTCGTTGCCGGCCCAATTTCTCCAAATGTAAGGAATTGTTCGTCACCTAAAAATATTCCGTGTCATGTTTCAATTAGTGATAGTGACGAATGCAATAATTCCAATATTGATTCTCATTTGAAAAGGTTTTGGGAACTTGAGCAGGTTCCAGATAAGCAATATTTTAGCAAAATTGAGCAGGCATGTGAAGACCATTTTTATCGTAATACTTATCGTTTAGAATCGGGTAGATTTTGTGTGAGGCTGCCCCTAATTGATAATCCAGATTGTTTAGGAGATTCTTACGCTATGGCTAAAAAACGATTGTTGTATTTAGAAAGACGTTTCCGTAAGAATCCAGAATTAAAGTTGAAATATTGCAATTTCATTCAAGAATATTTAGAGTTAGGTCATTTAGAGGAATGTCCGACTACTAATCCCGTTCCATCCTATTATCTTTGCCATCATGCAGTATATAAGCAAAACAGTGAAACGACAAAGACTCGTGTTGTTTTTGATGGATCGGCACGAACTTCCTCAGGTTTCTCTCTGAACGATCTGCAGATGGTCGGTCCCAATGTTCAAGACTCAATCTTTTCTATTTTGATTCGGGCTCGTCAGTACAAATATATTTTGACAGCTGATATTGAAAAATTCTTTAGAATGGTTGAATTAAATGAAAAGGATCGTAATTTACAATTAATACTTTGGAGAAGTGATGAGTCCAATCCTATCAAAACGTTACGTCTGAAAACCGTAACTTATGGTCTTGCAAGTGCTACATATTTGAGCACCAAGTGTTTGTCAGTATTGGCAGAGGATTGCGATGACCAGCTTATAGGTAACATTATTAAACACGACCATTACGTCGACGATCTGGTCACCGGATCAAACGACGAGTCCAAGCTATTATACATTCAACGCAAGGTGTCGGACACTTTAAAGTCAGGTGGGTTTAAACTACGTAAATTCAGATCGAATTTACCAAGCATTTTATCATCATCAGTCATTGATCAGAATGATAAGGTTAGTTTAAGTGAATCTAATAATACTTTAGGATTAAATTGGAATCCTAAAACCGATACCCTTCAAATATCGATTGAGATTCCCAATAAAAATGATGTGGTTACCAAGCGATCGATACTGTCTGCATCATTCAAGATTTTTGATCCTCTTGGAATTCTCAGTCCATGTGTAATTATACCTAAAATGTTACTTCAGTCCTTATGGCTGAACAAGAAGGGTTGGGATGAACCAGTTAGTTCCGATATCCTGGAATCCTGGAACAAGTTCATTGGCAATTTACATTTTTTATCAGATTTACAGATCCCGCGCTTAACACTATGCGAAGCTCCTAATTATATAGAAATACATACCTTTAGTGATGCTTCTCAAGTCGCTTACGGTGCCTGTGTGTACCTACGGTCACACAACTTAGCTGGCGAGGTAAAGGTAAATTTACTGTGTGCTAAGTCTAAGGTGGCGCCGTTGAAACCGATAACAATACCGCGTCTGGAGCTTTGCGCTGCGCTATTAGCTGCAAAATTGTGTAAGACAGTTACCAGCTCTCTGCGATGTGATGTCAATCGCATCATTTACTGGTGCGATTCCAGCGTTGTCCTCAGCTGGTTAAATGGTAATTCTGCAAAGTTAAAAACGTTTGTAGCTAATAGGGTAGCCGAAATTAATGAACTTACCGATAGTTCGTCGTGGCGCTATGTGCCGACTGATCAGAATCCAGCTGACCTGATCTCAAGGGGCGTGAGCCCAGATCAAATCATCAATTCTAATTTCTGGTGGTCAGGTCCAAGCTTTCTAATACAGCCTGAATCCGATTGGCCCTATTTAAAGAAATTAATAAATGAATCAGACTTACCTGAGATGAAGTCCACTTCCGCTGTTGTCCTGGAACCAGCAACAGAAATTCTAAAAATAGATAAGTTTTCATCGTTTTTAAAACTGAGACGTGTATTTGCGTATGTCAATAGATTCATACATAACATAAGATATAAATGTCCTAAAGATAAATTATTTGGTAAATTAAATGTTAGCGAATTAGAATTATCTTTTATTAGCTTATGTAAAATTGCTCAGCAAACTTCATTTACTCTAGAGTACAATCTTTTGTTAAAAAATAAAACTTTAAGTAGCAAGTCAACACTTTTGTCACTTTCACCCTTTTTGGATGATGACAAGGTGATGAGGGTCGGTGGTAGGATAGAATTATCTAATTACAATTATACTAAAAAACATCCTATACTTTTACACGCTTCTCATCCACTCACTAAATTGTATTTTAAATATGAACACTTACACAATATGCATGCTGGGCCTCAGCTGTTGCTGGCCTGTGTAAGAGAGACTGTGTGGCCTATAAATGGTAGGCATTTGGCCCGCCGCACAGTACATGTTTGTGTTCGATGTAGACGTATACAAGGTAAAACATTAACTCCCATGATGGGAAATTTACCTGCACAGCGCATCATACCTGATTTTCCATTCCGTACTGTGGGAGTTGACTTCGCTGGTCCGTTCCTAACACTAAATAGAAAGGGTCGAGGTGCACGACTAATTAAAACCTATTTATGTTTGTTTGTATGTTTTCGCTATAAGTGTGTGCACCTGGAAGCCGTCAGTGATTTGTCCAAGGACGCGTTTATCATGACGTTACGCAGATTTATATCGCGTCGAGGTAAGCCAGCGGAGATATTTTGCGATAACGGTCGCAACTTTGTTGCGGCAGCTAAAGAGATTGGCAATTTTCTTAAAACTAATCATGAACCTGTAGTTAATTTTGCTACCAATGAAGGCATAAAGTTTGTGTTTTCTCCCACGTATGCTCCACATTTCGGCGGCATCTGGGAAGCCGGCGTTAAATCCGCGAAATACCACTTAAAACGCGTTATGGGGAACCATCATTTAACGTTTGAGGAAATATGTACTCTCTTCACACAAGTGGAAGCTGTGCTTAATAGTCGACCTTTGTGCCCACTCTCCCCTTCCCCTAACGATTACCATTTCCTATCACCCGGTCACTTTCTGATAGGGCGTGCCCTAAATGCATTGCCTGGTCCATCGCTCGAGCACGAGAACCAGAACAACCTTCAACGTTACTTGAAGCTTGAACAGATTCATCGGCATTTTTGGCAGCGCTGGGAAAAGGAATATATAGCTGAACTACAACAGCGCTCCAAATGGCGTACTAATTCAGCATCCCTGCAAGTTGGAGATTTAGTTCTTCTCCAGGAGGATAACGTCCCACCACTGAGCTGGTGAATGGGACGAGTCAGCCGCCTGTTCCCTGGAACCGACGGCGTCACACGAGTCGCAGACGTGGAGACTACCAGAGGCTGCTTCAGGAGGCCTCTCACGCGGATCTGGCCCTTGCCTACATCTTTACCGGATGACGACTAACGCAGTTGAAAGGAGTCTTTCAACGGGGGGGAAGATGTCTGCGCTGCATAAACGCCTGATCATTTTAAATGGCATCAAGTTACTCGTTTAAGTAATACTGTACCTGACTCCTAAATTTATTTTACTTACACCCGCACACATTTTTGTTATTCGATTTCTAATTTTGTTACGCTGGCATCAATACGTAAAACCTGCGAATCATTGTAATACTTAATGACAAAAAAGCAAGATTAAAGCTGTTATCAACGGAATCTGAGGTTTTCATTACAAAACTTTGTCTACTATTACACATAACATAAACGACTTTGACGATACTTAAATGGAAGTAAAACGTGGACCTCTTTTATTTAGATAAACTTTTAAGAATGAAATCGCAGAAACGTTCGTACTAAAATTTGGGAGGCTGTACTATTTTATAATATTTGTTAGTCGTTTATTGCGAAGCGAAGTCCTCTATATGTTTTTCTGAACTTGTCAAATGAATGCGACATTAAATTTGTATGTCTGTTACGAGAGACATAGCTTTAAAATACAGCCTAGTGCCGGATGTGTGTAACAAATTGCTGTGGTTGTGTTTTAGATGACTATAGTACGTATGTTTGTAAATACTGTTTAGTCACAAGAATGTGTTTGAAAATCTGGCTACAATATTATTATATAGATGTTATTTAATATTACTTAACACGAAATATGAAGATAATCACTCGGCGCTCTTCAGTGTAAATACAGGCGTATGTTTACTTTCTATTTACATATTTAAGATAGCAGTCTCATTCAAATCACTAAAAAGCATTTATCAATAACAGAGCAAAAACTCTACAGGTAATGAAAGATAAAGCAAGATTGAAGAGTCAAAATGCACTGGAATCCGAAATTAAGGCTAAATAAATAATTTAATTAAGCATATTATGAGTGTCGCAAATGTAGTGAAACGTCTCATAACAGCTTCAGTTGCCGAGCAACTCTCAAAAGCGGTGCTATGTAGAAGCCAATATTTGCTTTTAAGAAGATGATATCACCCAATATGTATGGTATTATGATAGTTACACAGTTTCCGATCATTTATCATACTGTTACAGTTGGTGTATATGGCACTAAGGGCGCTTAGCACCCTGCACTGACGTCTCTTGACCCGTAAGAAATATAAATTTGTGTTACCGTACACCAAGTGTCAAGTGAGATTGATTGATTGTAGCGGTAGGTCTGTGTTTTTACGTCTTGCGTATTTATTGTCTTTTTTGTAAGTTGTTGGAAACAAGCAGGACAGGACAGACTTATGGAATTCGATTTATAGTTTTGCGACCTTTTCATAAAGCAGAGAGAGCCAAATTGAATTGACGACATTCCTCATAACTTTATTTCCAGTTGTCTGAGGATAAGAATCGTTAGGGTTTCTATTAACCCCAACACATTGGTCACAAATCTGAAAGAAAATAAATATTACAGTTATGACGTAAACGACACAAATTAAGTAGGTAATTTATAACCCAGATGTCATGTAACAACATATTATAACATACATACATACATAGACTCACGCCTGTTTCCCCGAAGGGGTAGGCAGAGGCATATTAAACGCCCACTTTTCGCCAGTGTTTTTCGCCACATATTATAACGAGGAAAATAAAATGGCAGTTTCTTGTGACGTAAAATTAATTGGCATAGCTATCAATTACAATCAAGGATGGTCCTAGAGATCCTAAAAATTATTGCCACTGTAAATGTGTATGCTGACATCTTAATAGTTTAGTCCAAATGAAAGTAATAAAATACTTATATACAGGGTGTAAAAAGACCCTTAACGAAAACTGAAATCCCATGTTGTACCAATCACTACGAACATTTTTTACTTCGGCACCATACCTGGGAAATTACTGGTTCAGGAGATATTGAGGCTCAAAGTTAGTATGGAATTTTTGTAAGTAGGTACCAAATCAATACATTTATGGATAAGTAGGTATTTCGAGCATTGCACGCGCGCGCTTTTAATTGGGGTTTAAAAAATGTGAAAACTTAAAAAAGAAATCGTTTCCCAGGTATTATTTTTGGTTAGTATGATTTGGCATGATGTCCACAACGAGTAGACTTCGGCTTGGTGATGGGTCTTGTGACACCCTGTATGTAGCAGAAACATTTTTACGAGAAAGTTAACTGCAAAAAAGGCATTCGTTCTGTACTGTAAATGTTTAATGAAATAAAAAGACGTTTTACTGCCGTATGTTTTGTTAGCTCGTAATTTTTTACTTGTGGTTTATTTTCAGTAAGTAGGTACAAAAAAGAAAATACGAAACGGTTTAAGTATTTCAATGTTGACATATTTAATTCCATGGAAATCAATGTATTTATAAGTTTCATACTATTTTTACTCAACTCGGTTGTGAGCTTTCAAAATATTCAATACATAGTATTATTATTTGTGTACGTAAATCAATAAGGGACGAAATATTTACTAGAAGAACGACCACTGTTGATGGGTGTCATTGAAATCACTCTGATATGTCAGTCTGTTATTTCTGATATTTTTTCCTTAAAATATAACGGTAATAAAATTAGGAACAACAAATCCTTTACCGTCATTCTTTCAAATACTGAAGCAAAAGAAGCTTATTATTTTATCGACAAACGCCTGTATTCTTTAAGGGCTAGGTAGAGTTGTAATATTACACCCACATTTAATTTATGAATTTTATGTTCCACGTAGTAGGGGGCGTGCCTATTATCGTTACCGGGTACTTTGCCAGACTCCATGCTGCTTCTGAGAATACGGTAAATTTCAGTTACCTCCGGATCAACAGACGTCGATCACGGAGGCAGAACAACTACATGTGGAGATCCACACATTATTTGTTTTCATTTTTAGTTTTAGTAGATACTCAAACTAAAAAAAAAATAACAAAACACTGAAAAGTTACAAAATTATGTCTCAAGGTGTCAAGCTATATAATTATATTTATCATTATAACATCCAATAAATATCCTGTATATTTTACTGAACAAAATAAGTTAGAAGTTTTATAAAATATAAACGGTTGATAAAATATAAGCCGCGTCACAACATCATTACTCATAAGAGATCTTGACAGGCCGTCTAGTGATAAAGCTAGATAGCTAGCATTCTTATATAACCTAGAAAAGCATCAATTAGTGTGTCCCAATATAAAAGTGGTAAAGTTTTTATTAAAAGTTTATTTGGTGCGAACTGGTCTGGTGATGTAATTTTATTAACACGAGGGTGGAGTGAAAAAGAGAGTGTGTTTTAACGGCCGCTTCGCCACCAAACACTACACCAAGTGTGTTCGAGCCTCAGACGTGGCCACTCTATGGCTGATCTAAATTGATATTTGGACTCTGTATCAGTTGTTGTTTGTAAAACCTACCCCACTAATCAGGTTTTATACATAGTACGAGAGATGTCTTTAAAACAATATATCGTTTGATATTATGACTCGATCAAATCTCAACAATGAACGAAATGGACTGATACGCAAAACATGGCGAGCGCTTGACACTTTTCGAGGTATCTTCTTAAATATTAGGTATCGTCTCACTAAACGGTTCTACTAAGGGCGATTTCACACTAGCGTTTTCGTTCTGCGTATTACCTATTAGTTACTGACTAATTGACAGCCAAACTACAGCCAAAACTGTTAGGAGTAATTTGGCATGTATATTACTTGGAGACCGTAAGGGCGCACTGAGAACAGAAGGGAGTCCCTGAAATTTCTTCGAGATCGGCCGGAAACGGTCTTAAATTAAAAACGGTTTAAATAAAAAAATGTGCGAGTATTGCTGCGGGCTTGCTAATGTATAATAGTATAGTATGTAGTCATATATAATTTTGAAGCAAGTCCTCGTAAAATAAAAGTCTCTCAAGGTCGCTAATATGCTGTCATACCACTTAATTAAAACAAGAAATTAAAAACTTTTACTTACGGCACTATCAAACAATGACGCGTGAATACGAAAAAAAGGCAATAGGTATACCTTATTCAAACATATCATCACGAGTTTATGTGGACGTAATTATGAGTTCAACATAGATTTTCGGTGTCAATACAATACAATGTGTTTGCGTAGGTAGGCACATAAGGCAATACAGTAAGCAATCAATTAAATAAGTCAATGGGCCGGTCAAGGCCAAATGCTATTGTAAGCACTACGGCTTTGTTCATTCGTACAGAACATGCCCCGAAAAATAATATTGATTGTTCTTTCTCCTTTTTTTGTGTGCCCAACCCTAGTGTCGAACTATTAAGACCGCCTAAAGGCCTTCAAATTGGCCTTACGAATGTAGTCCTGGCACAGAACTGGGACAACTTTACAATTATTATCCTTTACTAAAAGAAACATTGAGAAATTCATACATTTGAGAAAATTTGGCATTATGTATGTATTTCGTGTCAACATTTATGTTTATAATAATATTATCTAGCAAGCAGTGCCTTCTTTTGGCCAGCGTTCTTTTGTACAAATTAATTTAGCGCACTCTATTCGTACATATATATTTATGATATCCTACTAAATCAGCAGCATACAGCCCTCTAATCAACTTATAATATCATAGTATATATCAGGCAAGAAAAACTAAAACAAAACATAATAATAATATATTTGTTAACGCCCGTTTTCCAAGTAAAATAATCAAACAAATTCTCTCATAACAAAGTAAAAAATGAAATCCACCATCCTATAACTAGAATAAGACATTTATTTTGTGGGATTACCACATTCCGTATGAAAACTCCTAGTTGACTTATCTTTCCTGGGACAACAAAACTCAAGTGAAGAGGAAAAATAGTTTTTCAGATAGTGAAAATTTCTTACCAACTTTAACCTCGGAAACTTCTGAACGGAAATAATTGTAACGCAGAACCTTCTTACGTAATTCGATACAAACAAGTAACGGTTTGTTAATTCAACTTATACTACGTGAAGTGAACTGTTTATTACTTGATCTTATAGAATGAACGAGCAAAATAAATTCACTCATTCTCGTTTAATATCGTGTACGTCGCAGCGGATAAGGCTATGTGTACACGAAAATATACGCGGCAGTTGAGGGATGAACGAATAAAAAAAAGATATTTGATATATGAACCCTGTTACAATAGAAGGCAGCGATAGCCTAGTGGAGACCAGATAGCAACAGACTGCCATGCAGAGGGTATCGGGTTCGAATCCACGGCGCGCACCAATGACTTTTCGGAGTTACGTGCGTATTGAATTGTTAATTATCGCTTGTCCCGTGCCTCGGAGAGCACGTTAAGCTGTCGATCCCGGTTGTCATGAAGATCTTTGACAATCGTTTCAGGGCGTCAGTACCTTCTGACATAAACTGACACTAGTCTAAACCATGGAATATCGCTATCCCTTCGGGTTGCGGAGGTCAGACAGGCAGTCGCTCCGTGGCAAAGCTAATATTCAGACAAATCCGGTAAGACTAGTAAGCGGACCCCAGATTGAAACTGGGATAACGCTAGGAGGATGATGAAATCCTCTTACAATAATTATGAAAAATTTCCAAAGTTCTTTTAAATGCAAAACACGCAGTCGTTATTACTTCATTTTGTAGGTGCCATCATCATCACCAACATCCTAATTTATTACTTGCGTTATATTAGTATTATTACATGAGCATGCGGCTGTTCTATGTCCAGCAGAGGACGTCTATAGGCTGACATGATTATGATATGGCTGCCCTGCAACTTTATATTACAACATGGAATCAAAATATCTATCACACCGCTTAGTTAGCTCATTTCTACAGTATACGCAGTCTAAAGCGGTCTTTCCACATTTCTATTATGCCAGTGCAGAGAGGTAATTATACGTGTCAATGCGTCTAGTTGGCTCCCATTGTGAGTTGAAGACTTATTATCAAAGGAGATTAACGGAACCGTACGGGGATTTCCCCGTACGAAAAGGCGAACACAAACGAACCACAACTATTTAGTTGCGGTTCGTTTGTGTTCGCCTTTTCGTTCATTGTGATTTGATTTTGTGGATGGTTAATGATAATTTGGTGGTTAAAGTAATGATCAAATAGGTTAGAAGACTAACTACAGTAGACTGTAGACGTTGAATTATGTTGGATATTTTAACAGCGTCTAACAAAGTTTTAACGTGTAACATTGAACATTTGGTAATATTCTGATAGTTAGGATCCCAAGCTTACGATCAAAAGATGGTGGCTTTAACTTCCACCCCTGATATGCCAATAGTTTCTGTAATAGTTGGTCAATAGGGAGCAAATATGACACTGCCATATTACATTGTGGGCACTTGAAGTTGACAGTTAGTTGTCTTCTAAAAAAGGTACACGCCGAGACACTGCGAATAGTGAGGCTTGATTCTAATCAACGTTATAACTAAAGTTAGCCTTTTAGTTTTAATTTGGTACATTATTTCGAGATAATTATGATGTGAATCTAATACATAATACACTTATACATTATGATTAAATCTGCTGTTCGAAATAGAAGGGCAAACTTAAGGTCGTTTTCAGAGGTCTCCTATTAAATAGATGACCACTTATGTGGAAATCCTATCAGTGCCACCGCGCTTTGTAGAGGACGTATATTTTGTATACCACCCGAAGACTTTCGGGTAGTCTACAAAGTGCAACAATTAGACCTGGCAGCACACTCGTAAAAAATAGTAAAAACTGTTTTTTTATTTGGACTTCAAGTAGTACGACGATACGATGGCACAAAATAAATGTGAATATAAAATTACATAGTGCTATAAAACATTAATATAAGACTGTATTAGTCAACTTTATCTGAGTAAAGATACCTATGCATAATTTTTGCGAAGTAAATATTGGAATAGTTCGTTTGTGTTTATTAACTTTACCTGTCAAAGGCATATTCTACTTGCTTGTTTTGAAACTCACGCAATCCAAGTGTAGACACTTATTTTGGAGTATATGCTGTAAGTAGATGGATTTTTGGCCGTTCTTATGATAGTTTGGAAACCACGCGATCACGCGGTAGGGTTTATCGCAATGAACACCGCTTCTGAAAGTTAAGAGCGGTTTCAGATTAGCGTTTTATACGCGCGTATAATCTCGTTTTTAGAAGCGCATGTAGGCGCGTATAGGCGTGCCTTTTGGCACACGCGCAACTCGTACGAGCGTTGACGCGCTTCTAAGCTCGTATAACTACGAGCCGTCAGAATCCATGTAGACACTGACAAGACGTCATTCCCGTTTCGAGCGAACACGCCCGTATACGTGAGTTTGGTTTTTTGAAGCGCGTAATATAGCGCGCGTGTAAGCGCGTATGCTGAAACGACCGTATACGCGCAGAAAAATACGCTAATCTGAAACCGCCCTTAGACAGCATGTGAGCACGCATATACTCATGCAATACACTTAATAATTACTTTTTAAAATACATTGAGTTTATTTCGCAAATAAAATCTCTTCACAAGTTAAATTCTTGAATCTTGTCTTATAGTATCCCTTTACTTGCACACGTCAGCATCACGACTCTGTAAAGCACATCACAATACCACTATACTGCCGTCCTTACGAAAAGTGCAATAACTCGAGCTTATTGTACTTATAAGTAGTAAATGAGAATCACAAGATACGGAATATGGTAATTATAAATGCAGTAACTCTACTTATTGCAGAAATAATTAGTACATTATTTAATACCGTAAATAAGGATCCGTATCATATTTGCAATAACTCAAACATATTGCACTTATAACTAGTAAATGAATTTTACAAATGACGAACTATTCTAATTATAAATATGGTACACATACATACACATACATAGACTCACGCCTGTTTCTTAAGGGACCTTATTAATAATTATGGGAAGGATACTAAAATTGATTTAGTAAGTAGATATATATTGCATTTATTTCTAGGAAAATTAAATGAATACAGTATACCTACGCGATATCAATTGCAATAAATTCACTATTCATTGCGATTATAACAAGCACCAGGAGGTTAAGGGGTACAAGGGGAGTAAAATATTTCGTGCAAAAAATAAAATCACCTTGAAACAACTGTATTACTATACATTCAGTCAAAAAAATATCGGGAATGGATCATTTGTTTATGGTACCAAATTATTTTTTTTTGTCTTTTTTTGTTGTTGTTAGATTGGCATAACTGTTTTCTATTTTGGCGCGGATTTTAAGTTGCATCTGTTAGTTATGTTAAATACAGTGCTATTTTTAGTTATATCATATCTAGTGTGTATTGCGAATTTCATAATGGACAAAAACATCGAAAAAAGAGTTTGTCTTAAATTACCAATGAAATGTCATATTCTGACTAAATCAAAAACTCGTGCTTATGAGTAGTACAAAGCGTTCAAAAGCGGTTGAGATGTGATGCAAGATTTGCCTCGCTCTGGTAGGCCATCAACGTCTGCAACTGAAGTTAACATCGCAAAAGTGAAGGAAAGAGTGACTGAAAATCCTCATTCAACTTTGATGGAGATAGCCGCCGAATTTTCTGTATCTCACGAGTCCATTCGAATCATTTTAATTAATAATTTTGGTATGAAACATATTGCAGCTCGGCTAGTCCCAAAAGACATGGATTTTCTCCAAAAACTCAATGGCCTGAGTGTCGCTGAGGACATGCTCGTACGAGTCAATGCCGACCTAACATTCATGAAACGCATTGTTACTGGTGACGAGACGTGGGTTTACGAGTTTGACATGCTAGTCAACAAACTTTAAAGTGGCGCCTTCCAACTGAACCGAAACCGGAAAAACCACGTCAAAGTCTTTTCTTTGACTATCGCGTTGTTGTACACTTGGAATTCTTGCCGGAAGGTAAAACGGTAAATAAGGAATAATATTTGAGCCTTATGCGGCGTTTAAGATAGAAAATTCGAGGGAAAAGGCCATTTTTGTGGAAAGAAAGTTCTTGGATTTTGCACCACGATAATGCGCCTTCGCACAAGGCCATCATTTTGAACGAATATTTGACGAAACACTCAACAAATACCATCGAGCACCCACCACATTCACCAGATATGGCACCAACCGACTTGTTTCTTTTTCCTAAACTCAAATTACCACTTCGTGGCACCCGTGTTCAATCGGTAGAAGACATAAAGGAGAATTCGCGACGAGAACTAAACTCAATTCGGGAAACTGCGTTTCAAAAAGTTTTGATGATTGGATTATTCGTTGGCTTATTATTCATTGGTTCGTGTATCGATTCTGAAGGAGCATACTTTGAAGGTGATTTAATAAATTTGGATGAATAACAAACAGTTTGTATATTATTGATCTTATCCTGGTACTTTCTTGACAGAGTATTAGTAACCGTTGAACTTTAAATGTTGGATAATAGACCAGAATTAATAAGTAAGATAGTGAAGTGATTCCCATTGTAGGTAAAAAAGATTTAATATTTTTTTTTTTATTCATAAAATTTTAACCGACTTCACATTATTTTAAAACATATCTAAACCCAGATATGATGAGTAGAATTGGCTTTACCGAAAACAGTTTAGAGGAAAAATAATGTTTTGCAAACTTCTGTTTATTCATATATTGTATTTGACATAAAAGTGTAACTTCTCCGGTTTTCTAATAGTAACAAGATAAGACTTTGGCGTTTTAAATGTATCTCTTACTAATGAAAATAGCAATAAATAAGAAACATAATGCACATTTGGTTAGGAAGCAGTTAAATAAAAAATAGAAATTGCTACTCATAAATGCAAAATGTTTACTAGTCTTTACCGCAATAAGTAACCTACTTATTGCGGTAAAGACAAGTAAACATTTTTTTCTACATAGTAATTATACTTAACATTATTGTATTTATTGGTTTTTATTTTGGGTATAAATGCGGGAACAAACATTAAGTATCACATAATATTCTCTACGTTGTTATACATCATGTAGTAAAAGTTTCAATCCGATAACTTGTATAGTGATGGAGATACAAACAAAAAAAAACTTTACCCGCGTTTTTTGTCGAAATCAGGTTTAACATAGTTATTGCACTTTTTTTCGTAAGGACGGCAGTATACAGTAATACATTATCATTGGCAAATGGCAATTGTTTGGATTTGTTTCGTGTAAGAATAACATGGTGAAATGTGGGTATAATATTATACCTCTACCTACCCCATGGGGAAAACAGACGTGAATCTATAAAAAAATATCTCAGCGAAGAAATAGAATATGAGAATTACTAGCAACTGTTCATTTTCGAATCATTATTTATAAATAAAAGTTAAGACACGCTTGCATTTTATAATAACTTTTATTACAAGTTGCGAGAACCTGTATTACATATTGCATATCGCAGGCAATAAATTGTATCTCTATAATAATGCAGGCACTTACATCACTTCGCTATCTGATCTTAATTTACAAAGTATTTTAACAAACTTGTTCTTCTAATATGGTGTTAAGAAACCTTCTAGTGACAAACATTGTTTATTAGTTCTGAAACTTATAGGACTCTTGGCTAAATCCGAAGATATTTTGTATGATCTTATTTGGAGCGTTAATTTCAAATGGTGGTGTGCTGTTTTTAGACGTCTGCATAGCTAATGGAAGTTTCAGAAGCGTAAGTAATTTTGTCGTGATTGCTTGATAAGAAAACTGTGTTTTGGGTGATAGTGGATTTATTTGGTTTTACGTTATGGAGACAGTTTTTGTTAAGACATGGGTTACAAAAGTTTCTAAGTTTTTGTAAAGTTAAATTTGCATAATATTGCAATCTACTTTCTAATGACTCATAAGTAAGGTTTTTTGGTACCTAAGACCCGATGACAATTTGATACGTGAGGGAAGCACTCACATAAGAGTAAAGATGCTTCATGACAGTAGAAGTTCAGCGGTTCAGTTGACGATAATCAATCCAAAATAGAACTTGCCATCCAAAATAAGTTAACTGCATAATTTTCGTAATTTTTTTGTTTCGTTTTAAAAATACAGTAAATATTCAATTGCAGCGCAAATATACTAATTTAGTGGTGTTATAGATGCAACTGATAAAAATAACTACTACTATAACACTATTTGGAACTAAATAAAAAATGAATTAAGATCTTTTCAGTAATACTTTAACCATCTTAACTTTCCAACGCGTTGCTCAGTGAAACTAAAGTTGATTATGCTACGATAAGTGCTACGTCGTGGCGTCGTAGCGCTACGAAGTACTGTATCCGAGCTGACTGGGTAATATCACACGTCTGATGTAGCAAACACAAAGCCTATTATAGAGCCTAGCTTCTTTTAGCATCGGCGATCGGCGACTCTGTCGCTTTTTAGCATCCAGAAGCGCACACTGGAAGATGCCGATCGCTGCGACTTGTCACATAAAATAATAACATAGGGGTCATCCATTATTGTGCGGTTCGGCGATGCAATCCGGTTTCAAAACCAATCGAAACTGATTCGAAAATGCCATTAGACCACTGCTTGGCTACCTAAAGGTTTAAAACCTCCTGATGACTGCCAAATATCTTTATGCCACCCAAAGCCTGCCTAAAATTATATTTTTGCGTAAAAACACCAAATTTAATATTACTAGACTTCTTGTATATTACTTCACTGCCTTCATAGTCCAGTGGATAGCGTATGCGACTGCTGATCGGATTTCCCGGGTTCGATTCCCGGGTTGGGCAAAAGTGTTACTGGGTTTTCCGAATACTCAAGAGCTGCCCGGAGTCTGGTTATGTGGGTTATGTGCGCAGTAACGGAAATAGGATCGCCCCCTATTACATGGGACCTAAAAATTCATGACGAAATGTGGGTGTAATATTTACACATCTGCCTACCCCTTCGGTGATACAGGCATGAGATTGTAAAATATATATATATATGTTCCTGGAATTGTACACCTACTTCCTTAGGAATCACCCTATCTGTTGGTTAAAAAAGTATAAAAATTCATTCTTAGCTTTTTTATTTCATCGCGCTCATACAGACAGACAGGAAGGAAAGAGGACTTCATTTTTAGTACGTATAGATGTACGTATAGATGTACGTGTTTTTCTCCAACTTCCTTAATGGACCATTTTCAAACCAATATTATAGCTGATTTTCCCAGCAAATACAAAAAGGAAATATAACACATATGTACGTATTTATCACACAATTCAATATGTTTCTCTCTACGACTCAATTTCAGTGCCGTGCTCAAAGAAAGTAAAGATTTCGAAATGTCAAACGTCATGAAGTGATATGCTGTGTAAAAGAGGATACGGTATTTGATCGGCTTTTAAATATATACTTTTGAATCATGTAATGGTATAATTTCTTATTTGAAAGCTGTTTCCTTAACCTTCATTAAGCTCAAAACTCATTGAGCTTTGATAGTTTTGAGAGTGTTTTTCGAGGCAGTGATAGCCTATTGGAGATACTAACGGACTGCCATGCAGAGGGTATCGGGTTTAAATCCACGGCTCGCATTGCACGCACCACTGACTTTTCGAAGTTATATGCGTATGGAATTGTTAATTATCGCTTGCCCCGTGCCTTGGAGAGCACGTTAAACCGTCGGTCCCGGCTTTCATGGAGATCGTTGACGGTCTTTACGGGGAGTCAGTACCCTCAAATAAACAAATACTGGTCTAAACCATGGAATATCACTATCCCTTTAGGTTGCAGAGGTCAGACGGCAGTCGCTCTGTGGAAAAGTTGATATTCTGTCATATTTGGTTAGACCTGTTAGCAGACCCCGGGCTCCAAGGCGTATAAGTCTTGGATGCAATCGGGATAACGCTGGCGCGATGAGTTTTGAGAGTATTCTAGATTGGTGATAATTGGAGGGACGATATACGCAAAATGACTGGCAGCGGTTGGACACTAATAGCAAAAAATCGAGTTCAGCGACGTGCCATCGGAAAGGCCTACATAATATATTCAGCAGTGGTTAATGATAGGCTGATGATCAAGCTTTGATATGCTATCAATTCAGTATACTGTAGAATAGAATAGAATATAATATAATAGAGTTTATTTCCCAGTACATGGTATTACAGATATTACAAATAGTATACAGTGTTTCACATAATACAACCGTATCCGGTGTAGAAATATTTTACAGTTAGAATATTAGAATAACATTAAGTAAAATTATTTTTTGCATAGTGGTTATTAATTCTAGATATAACATTATATTATTATTTTTTTTATTTTTTTTATTATTATTATTAAGACCAACCATCCAATCATGACTTATAATCTATAAAATCTTTAACAGAGTAAAAACACATATCCAAACGCTAAGAAGATATATTTCACGTCTGAATTTGTTCCTAAAAAGATGAAACATTCTCACATCTTAACCTGTTCTTGCACGTCAATCCATCTACTATTCTGTTAAAACATACATATATATTATATATATATATATATATATATATATATATATATATATATATATATATATATATATATATATATATATATATATATATATATATATATATATATATATATATATATATATATATATATATATATAATATATATGTATGACGCGTCCACGGCGCGTTTAAAAAACGTGGTTTGCACAGGCCGGAGTTATGTGCGTATTAAATTGTTAATAATTATCTGAGAGTTCTCCATAATTTTCTCGAAAGATATGTCAAGGGCGCCAACCCGCACTTAGCCAGCGTGGTGGACTATGGCCTTATACCCTTCTCATAATTGGAAGAGGCCCGTGCCGAGCAGTGGGACTGTACTCGTATAAAGGGCTGATGATGATTCGACTAGAGGATGCCCACAGCTACGCCTGCACATTTTATTTTATTTATCCTTTTCTGCCCGATTTCGTGAGAATTTTGCAAAATATCCAATACTCAAGGTTCCTTATTTTATGTTCATACATCCAAAATTTTAGCCTCTTGAGCCCAGTATTTTTGGCTGTGCGCTATCTGTCAGCCAGTCAGTAAAGTAAGTATTTAATGTATATATACAGATTATAAATGGATGGATACAATTTATAAAATTTTATAGGTAGCAGAGCCTTGCTGATTTCAGCATGAATGCTCGACCGGGGAAGTACTATCCTTTCACAGAAAATCGACGTAAAGGAACAGTACTTAAACTGTTGCGTTTCGTTCGGTGAGTGACTTCGGTCTTCTTACTTACTTCATCATCTATCACCTATCCCTTTTCCCGACAACAACCCAAGGGAAGGCAACGCACTTGTGACTCCTGTGGTGTTGCTTGTGTCTATGGGCGGCGGTAATTGCTCGTATACTATAAAAAAAAATTCAGAATCTAACTTGGACAATGGCTGTCCTATGGCATATTATTATTCCTATGTATATTAATCACTTATCTGATACAAGTAATTAATGAGTATTCATAGGAATAATAATATATTTTTAAACACGTATATGTATTTATGTAAATATGTATGTATATATGTATGTATGTAAACACGTATTTTATGGATAAATTACCTTCAGGTACAAAACAAATCATCACACAAAGATTTTCCCTCTTTGCGAATAGAACCAACGTTAAGCAATCAGGGCAAATAAATTAACTGTCTCGTTATATTTTCAAAATATTGTGACAAAAATCTTGGCTTATTTCATCATTATCAGCCTAGCTACTGCGATGGCCTGTCACTGATCCCAATTTTCTTATGGAATAAGAGCATACACATAGTAACGGCCAGGGGCAGCCTAGCATTAACTATGCGTATGCTCTTATTCCACCTAGCCCTCGAATGCTACTTTTTCCAGGGCGCAGTCCCCACTCTAGTACACATTTACTTCAATAGTTGTCGGTTTTGCGACAATTATAACCAGCTCACTGCCAACTGTAGGGTTAGCTTTGTTACACCAAAAACCTGATAAGAATCGTTTCATAAATTTATATAAAATCAACTAGGCAAATTTCGTTTATTCCCTCAAAATATCTTTACGTTCGAGAAAATCCTTAGCACTCAGTGTTAGACTATAAAATCTACGAGGCAAAAAATAAACTAGCCGCGATGTTAACACTAACAGTTTATTCGTTATTTAGTAAGTGATGGCCGACTTTTATATGTGCCTAATAAACCGAGGCTGTTTTACCGGCCACATTATTTAAGTATATAGTTGGTTTGATGCTAAAAAGTGTACATTACAGTCCAAAATCTCAGTTTTTATCTTCGCAAATGTTGTAATGTAAATCGTAAAAACATTTTTAGTTATTTTGTCTGTAAGAAGTATTGCTGCGGTCGATTTAATGTAATGTTTCTTACGTCAGATTATTAGATATTTCCCTTGTGACGTAGGATTTCTTGGCAGCTCCACTGCCTATTATTGAGACTTCTTTTATTTCGGTATGGAGGGATTCGACCGATGATAATGAAGCTTTGTTTGAATACAAGCTTCCGCCGCATAGTTTCACCCGCTTAATTTAGAAATTGACTTATTTAATTAATGTCAAGCTAACGACTTATTAGTATTAACAAATATATGGAAATTTCTACCAAAATAATAAAGCTGAAGAATTTGTTCCTTAGTTTGTTTGGTTAAGCGTGCTAATCTCAGGAAAAACTGGTCTGATTTGAATAATTTATTTTTGTGTTGGAGTAGCTGAGAAATTTTAGAAATTACAAATTTCTGAACTCTATTTAGTACCTTATCATTGTTTACATTTCAATGCCAAATTAATTCGAAAGACTACTACATTTTCAGCATGGCATATATATATATATATATATATATATATACATACACACGCCTTTTATCCCCGAAGGGGTAGGCAGAGGTGTGTTTCTACACCCACTTTTCGCCAGATATACTTTAGTCCCACGTAATAAGGGGCGAGCCTATTGCCGTACCGGGCACATTTCCAGACTCCGTGCTGCTACTGAGAATCTCGTAACAGAAAATCCATATAGGGTTTGATTTCGAGTTTTCCGTCTCTACGCAAAGATGGTATTTGCATCGTGTTATCCCTTAGTCGCCTCTTACGACACCCACGGGAAGATAGGGGGTGGTGACACTTGTATTCTATGCCGTCAACCACACGGTCTGTTAAAACTATACAAGTTTAAATAACCATAAAATAAAAATAAAACATTGATCTCTAATTCTGCAAGAAACTCAAACCTGTCCATTAACGAAATTAAAAAATTAACACATCGTTCATCATTTTGCAAAAAAAGAATTGTAATTAAATGTATTTAATGGTTGGTAAACATTTGATCCGTGTGCCGTGTGGTGACGGATTAACAAAAGAATACGGAATGTCACCACCCCATATTATCCTATGGGTGTCGTAAGAGCCGACAGAGGGAGCATATTATCCAGAAAACAGCACTGTAAGGAAAGGAAAACTTGATACAAACCCTATACCAACCCGTTTGGCCAGCGTGGTATAGTAGGCCAATTCCTCCTTTCAAAGGAGAGGCCTAGTCCAGCAGTGGACTGTTAAAGGTTGATGATGATGAAACATTTGATCATGTTGGTGTTTTATTCATATATGAGCCAATATGTGACAAAATTAATTTTTGTCTAATGGTGCTGACACACCTGAGCATTCAATTGTAACAGAACAGCGAGCATTCGCCGTTTTCTGTTTTGTCGAATCAAACATTTTCACGATCAATCTAGCGAACACTCTTAATTCAAATAGTCCGTAGAATATAGAAAAATATAGAAATCGCACTACAACAGCAGTTTTACCCAATATGTTTACATCAGTTTTACTTATGAATTATTTCTAGAGTAAGATACATTAACAAATGACGTTTCTTAATAATAAAATGCAGATTTTAATTTGAAAAGGTGCACACAATTGTCTGTTCCTACGTTTAAATTTATTTATCAATGTCGAGAGTTTATCATCATTCTTTTGAAATTAATTCTGAGTTAACCAAATGTAAGGATCCATAGTAAACATTATCGATATTAAATCTAAGTGACCCCATCACTAGTCAAGTTAAAATTAGTGACGAACTACGAAGATTCTTCCCTAGATTAAAATCACAAGTCGCGTTATAAACGCTATATCATAAATCATATAGCGCGAATTATATGTATTATCTATATTCTAAGGCTCGCCCGAATGTTCGTGAGAATGCTCACTAAAACACACTCATTTGTTTTGTAGCATTCGCGAGAGTGCTCAAGTGTGTCAGCGACATTAGGTTAACGTTTCTGCCACGGTATTTTAAAGACAGCAAGTAAAGTTGGCTGGTAGTGCATCTGTTTATAATACTGATAGAATATTTCAGTAAAATTATAGAGGTTCCTGTCCACTGCGGTTTCATCGTAATTTTACTTCTCTACGGCGAATGGGGAAAAAGTATGTAGTAGTCAAAGATACTTTTTGCATAATAGGCGAATCTCAGTTACATGCATCTCAGCTTAGACTATAATACAAATGCGTCTTCAATATAGATGTAGAGTGGGTAGCTTGTTTAACAAGGAAGTGTTCATACGAAGTCACAAAATGTAAACCGTGAACATACGCCCACACAAACACACACACTTTAAATATGATTATCCTTTGGCGTTGCGCTGACAGGGTTCAGTTGCAGTAGCGCTTCTCCGTGGACAAAATTCCACGTACATATCGACCGTAAGGTTCACCGAATCTGCTGCGTTTATTCGCAGTGTATGTACAAGATCCCTAGAACGTGAGGGTCATAGCTTGGCTATTTCTATCTAATACCGCTTGGGAGCTGACATGCAAACTCAAACATACCGGCTCATATGTATGATGAGTTTCTTGATGGATTCTATCAAACTTTATCGTTTATTCAAAATAGTTTGCTGCTAAACATATTTTAATCCTGTACGGTAAGCTGAAAATGTAGTAGTCTTTCGAATTAATTTGGCATTGAAATGTAAACAATGATAAGGTACTAAATAGAGTTCAGAAATTTGTAATTTCTAAAATTTCTCAGCTACTCCAACACAAAAATAAATTATTCAAATCAGACCAGTTTTTCCTGAGATTAGCACGCTTAACCAAACATACTAAGGAACAAATTCTTCAGCTTTATTATTTTGGTAGAAATTTCCATATATTTGTTAATACTAATAAGACGTTAGCTTGACATTCATAAATAAGTCAATTTCTAAATTAAGCGGGTGAAACTATGCGGCGGAAGCTTGTATTCAAACAAAGCTTTATTATCATCGGTCGAATCCCTCCATACCGAAATAAAAGAAGTCTCAATAATAGGCAGTGGAGCTGCCAAGAAATCCTACGTCACAAGGGAAATATCTAATAATCTGACGTAAGAAACATTACATTAAATCGACCGCAGCAATACTTCTTACAGACGAAATAAGTAAAAATGTTTTTACGATTTACATTACAACATTTGCGAAGATAAAAACTGAGATGTTGGACTGTAATGTACACTTTTTAGCATCAAACCAACTATATACTTAAATAATGTGGCCGGTAAAACAGCCTCGGTTTATAAGGCACATATAAAAGTCGGCCATCACTTACTAAATAACGAATAAACTGTTAGTGTTAACATCGCGGCTAGTTTATTTTTTGCCTCGTAGATTTTTTAGTCTAACACTGAGTGCTAAGGATTTTCTCGAACGTAAAGATATATTGAGGGAATAAACGAAATTTGCCTAGTTGATTTTATATAAATTTATGAAACGATTCTTATCAGGTTTTTGGTGTAACAAAGCTAGCCCTACAGTTGGTAGTGAGCTGGTTATAATTGTCGCAAAACCGACAACTGTTGAAGTAAATGTGTAATAGAGTGGGGACTGCGCCCTGGCAAAAGTAGCATACGAGGGCTAGGTGGAATAAGAGCATACGCATAGTAAATGCCAGGCTACCCCTGGCCGTTACTATGTGTATGCTCTTATTCCATAAGAAAATTGGGATCAGTGACTGGCCATCGCAGTAGCTAGGCTGATAATGATGAAATAAGCCAAGATTTTTGTCACAATATTTTGAAAATATAACAAGACAGTTAATTTATTTGCCCTGATTGCTTAACGTTGGTTCTATTCGCAAAGAGGGAACATCTTTGTGTGATGATTTGTTTTGTACCTGAAGGTAATTTATCCATAAAATACTTGTTTACATACATACATATATACATACATATTTACATACATACATATACGTGTTTAAAAATATATTATTATTCCTATGAATACTCATTAATTACTTATATCAGATAAGTGATTAATATACATAGGAATAATAATATGCCATAGGACAGCCATTGTCCAAGTTAGATTCTGACTTTGTTTTTATAGTATACGAGCAATTACCGCCGCCCATAGACACAAGCAACACCACAGGAGTCACAAGTGCGTTGCCTTCCCTTGGGTTGTTGTCGGGAAAAGGGATAGGTGATAGATGATGTAGTAAGTAAGAAGACCGAAGTCACTCACCGAACGAAACGCAACAGTTTAAGTACTGTTCCTTTACGTCGATTTTCTGTGAAAGGGTAGTACTTCCCTGGTCGAGCATTCATGCTGAAATCAGCAAGGCTCTACTACCTATAAAATTTTATAAATTGTATCCATTCATTTATAATCTGTATATATACTTAAAATACTTGCTTTACTGACTGGCTGACAGATAGCGCAGAGCCAAAAAAACTGGGCTCAAGAGGCTAAAATTTTGGACGTATGAACATAAAATAAGGAACCTTGAGTATTGGATATTTTGAAAAATTCTCACGAAATTGGACAGAAAAGGATAAATAAAATAAAATGTGCAGGCGTAGCTGTGGGCATCCTCTTTCCGAATCATCATCAGCCCTTTATACGAGTACAGTCCCACTGCTCGGCGCGGGCCTCTTCCAATTATGAGAAGGGTGTAAGGCCATAGTCCACCACGCTGGCTAAGTGCGGGTTGGCGCCCTTGACATATCTTTCGAGAAAATTATGAAGAACTCTCAGATAATTATTAACAATTTAATACGCACATAACTCCGGCCTGTGCAAACCACGTTTTTTAAACGCGCCGCGGACGCGCGTTTTAGAAACGCGCGTCGACGGCGCGCTTTTATCCTACAAAGGTCTACAGGCTGCGTCTGACTTGCGTGCGTATCGCGTCTGTATTACTACAAACGCGCGTCGACGGCGCGTTTAAAAAACGTGGTTTGCACAGGACCGAAAAGTCATAAGTGCGCGCCGTGTATTTGAACTCGAAACCTCTGCGTAGCAGTCTGTCGGTCTCTCCACTAGGCTATCGCTGCTATCAAGTCTAGTCGAATATGTTATTTTTTAATTACAATAACACCGAATTCCCAAAACTATACAGAACATTATTTAATTACGTATCCACTCGTTAATGAACGATAATGATAATTACCATCTAAATATAACTCCTGCACACAGCTCCGTCCGCGTGGGTGTTCTTAAAGACCAAAACATAGTTAACGTCCTATTCTAATGTATAAGCTTTACTACTGCAAAGTTTATGAACATTATTTCAGAAGTTATTTCGTGAGAGAAAAACAAACAAACATCAAGTATATTAATAGGAGTAATATCAGTATCTGCACTCAATGCTTTTTATTTCTCAGACAAACATCAAATAAATCACTACTATTTTTCGCTTTGAATATTTCGACTTCCATTCAATATAAAAATAAATCGCAGAATATTAAATAAGTATAAACAAGTTTACGAGCCAACTGGTCACAAAATATAGTTAGGCAAAAGCCATCGCAGCTTTATTCCATCTATAAAATCAAAGACGTAATCCATTTTTCAAGGAAATTGCAAGAAAATCGAGCTACTAAGAAAATAAATGCAGGACTGTGTTAATGTTGCAAGAAAAAGCGTTTACTACCAATAGAAAATAAAAGGATATTTTTTCTATTTATTCAGTTTTATAGAATTTGTACCTATAGTACTGAAACTGTTGCTTTGAATGAGACTTTCATTCGGATGGAATATTTATAATTGGCTTTCGCGATATTTATGTTGGCATCAATTGAAAGAGCGTTATTATAGCTGGCTAGTGAACTATTATTGTAAAATGAACTTTCAATTCGTATTGAAAATGTTTTTATTTGTTTGAAATTGTATTTTCATTTGCGTTACAATAACGAAGGTGGAATAGAAAATAAACAAGCAAATTTATAGACTGACTAGAGGACGCCAGCAGAGGACGCCTGTTTATTTTTTTTATTTATCTGTTTTGACCGATCCCGTGGGAATTTCGGGAAATCCTTTCTTAGTGGACCTCTACGGTCCCCAAGGAACATACATGCCAAATTTCAGCTTCCTGCGCCGTATAGTTTGGGCTGTAGCGTGTCTGTCAGTCAGTCAGTAACGCAAGGATTTTATATATAAAGATGATAATAAGGGTTTTTGGCGAAAATTGTGAGCCTCCAGTTTTCGAAGCAATGTTAGTAATTTGGTTTTAAATTGTCTTCTAGGATAAAAACCCCAGAGGGTTGTTGTGAAAATTCAATATTCAGACGCTGTTGTGAACTTTTTAGTTCAAAGATGTACGTAGACAAACTAACACTATATTTAATTTAAGCAAGGCTTGCAGAGGTCGCCACTTGGATGGGTGATCATGTGTGGCATTTAAACCTTAGCGCTACCGTGCTTCGAAGGGCACGTAAAGCTCTCTTCAAAGAATCATTAGTCCATGTCGGAGCCCTTCGGGGGGGTCTAAACATTTTGACACTAGAGTTGCCCACACACACGAAAAGCAAACAAACTATTTTTATTACCATAAAGCATACATTGTTAGGAATATTTTTTTTAGTATAATGGCTAACATTATATTAAAAATGGTCTCTTACAAAAACTCATACTATATGTAAAAGCTTCTGATTAGCTACAAAGCGTAATCACAAAAAGGTCTAAATCCTCCCACTTTTTAAAATACGATTCAGCCCACAAATGAACCGCGTTACACTATTATTCCAGCAAAAATGGAACAAATATCCATCTAAAGGATAAATGGTGTGGCAAGCTCTTATGCGCCCATTATTTTATTTTTCATCGTCGTCGTTATGAAGAATGAAGATCGAGCACTTAATGGCTGGTTTACAGTATCGCGTCGGAGAATATAGAACAAAAATGTCAAGAGGTCAATTTATGATACTAGATATACAAACATGAATTTTAAGGGCCTTGCCGACGGTTTGACTACTTTACCGGAACACGGTTTTTCTGGTAATAAAAACGTAAGACATTGTACACGACACATTTTGCCTAGAAAACCCAATTAGCTTTGGCTCACATAAATTCATTTTATCATTTCCACTAAGCTATAACTAATGTAATGAACAGTATGTTTTATATATTACTATTTTTAGTATGGTTGTTAGTACACTTTGAATCTGACATCCGGGTAATCCATGTCACAGAAACATTTACAAAGGTCGCTGAACTAAGTATTGGCTCATAGTGAAAGAAAGAAAGAAAATAAATTTATTTGCAGCAGATCATGCAATACATAAACAAGACACAGTTAATTACAAAAAGAAAAAATAAGTTACTGCAAAATTGTCGCAACTCAGCAAAATGCTAGTTTTGAAAAACTAGCGCTGACTGCTAGTGTTGACTCTTCCCAGTGTTATGTAAGCATTATTACAAACGCGTATTTTTAGCATAAAGAAGTGTATTTTTTAGACAATATTTTGCTCAGTTATTTGCTAATATCCTAAGACAGATTTCAATACCCGAGTTGGATAAAGTATTTTAAATTTTCTGAAGAAAGTTAGCAATATATTTTAGTAGACGAAAATAGACTTCATCACCTGGGATTTAAAACTCAGGTAATAAAACAAAACCTACGCGCTCAGGTATTACAGAGAGGTTTCTCTTACTTATAAATACATTTAGATCTTGATTGAAGCAGAAAAAGATAATTTACCACTTTTGTAAAAATATTTCTTATCTTATACATTTAAGTACACACGAATAAAAGCAATCCATTTACGAAGCCTTGTTTCCGAATGAACTCTCCGTCTCTTTTATATTATATGTAATGCCAAGGGGTTCACAGGACCCTCGTCTCACAGATATTTGTTTTCGATTAACTTTGTCCGGTTCCATTACACCCACAACCTACAGAGGAAAAAATTTTGTAATGAAAACCATACCTCGAATTCAAATATTAAAGTAAGTCGGTGTGTGACGTTTTTAAGGCTGACTGACTCGATTTTTATGATAGGTGTTTTGTTAGGGAGTAGCATTGATCATAAGATAATTCATTATTAATTCAAATTTTACCAAACAACCATTCAAGTTTCATACATCGATCTTGTATTTCCATACATAAGGTAAGTATATTCTTTGTTCTTATTCCAAACAAAAAAACTATTTTGATCGATATATAAGTGACAAAGGAGTAACAAACATAAGAAATACAAGCGAATTGAGAACCTCCCCCTTTTTTTAAGTTGCATAGCAATAAATTTTAATTTTGATTCATAATATTAAAATTATAAGCCATTTATCTTCGTTTAGGACAGAATAACACACCAAATTAGAAAACCAGTGAACGTCGCAAGCTTAACGATAATAAACTTACTTAACGAAGCTTAGCTTTACGCGACATTATGTCTTACGATACTTGGTTTTCTGTCAGTTGCCGCTAAATTATCTTGCTCTTCGTATTTTATTGTAAATTGAAATATTGTTGTTCAAACATCACCAATAATGCATATCACTCCAGTCCATATAAAAATAATTTTATGTTAATGATATGAAATAATAATATATATAATTATTTATCCGAATTATCGATCGCTTTTCGAAAATGTCTAGTGATCTTAAAATAATGATTGATACATTAAAATCTTTGTCAAATAATTACTCAAATAAGAGGAAATAACTTGTAATGTTCATATTGTTATAATAAATCTTCCAGCGATTTCGCAGCAGTTCGATAAGCTGCCAAGTTAGTGAATCACTCCAAAGAGAATATTACATTAAAAAGTTAATTACCTTACCTAAACGCAGTTTTAACATTCCTTTGCTAAAAGTTCATTCTAAAACTTGAGCCTAATCTACATTATTAAATTTTTTTTTTCTTAATAAAAAATATTAATAAGTATAACACTTTAATAATATACTTTAGCAGTTGAAACCTATGGACAGCAAAATACACGCAGATAAAATAAAATTTTATGTCTGACTGTTACTTAGATTATTAAATGTGTACCACTTAATTTTAACATGTTTCAACATTAAAGAGTCATCAACATAAATCAACATAACGGCAGGTTTTGCAATAAGTTCTTGAAGTTAAGCAATAAGCGTGGCTAACAATGACCTAAAGCGCTTTAAAAAGAGATGTGGCGTTGACCAGTACTTTAAAACAGTACAAATATGTTTAAATGCGCTATTAAAATAATCAACAGCTATTTAGAATATCAAGTCGTCATTAGATATAGCTCTTTATATACTTTTCTAACAGTAATATCAAGGCAAGCAAATAATATTCAGTTACAATGTAACAAAAAAATTCGGTAAATCCTGATTAATTAATCTACGCTTTTACCAAGAGATCAAATCTTAATATGCTTATTCATGCTCACATTCTCGTTTAGACCCACATATTTACATTTGTAGTTATAGCCCCTACGTAGGTATAAAACTAACTTAAACTTACTAATGACCCAAGTTCAAAGATCTAAAACAAATTGTAATTTGCTTTCAAAGTTTCGTAGCACTTAAATAGCACTTTACGTAGCAGAAAACTTCATTTAAATTCGCAGAATTCTAACGAAGTCTAAGTTTCCCACCAATTACCTAAATGAACATAGGTTACACACATATATGTTCGTGAAATACTACACGAATGTAAATTCGCTAGTAACTCGTACAGTGAACCGCCTTTGAAATTATTCCCCCTGACTAAAACATTGCTTAAGTTCTCTTCGTCTCAGGCAATTTACTTCTAACTTAATTAAGAAAATTTTCTCTAATATTTTACCTTTACCGTCTTTGAAATGTTTGTAGAAAAAATGTTAATAAATATGTTTCACCTTTTATAAGGCTTTGAACGAGAAATAAAATTTGGCGAACGAATTTTCTACGTGATAAGTATTATTAAGGCTTGAAAGTTGTTTGAAGGTTTACTAAGGAGGGCGAATATTTTTTTTGGAGTTATATTTAGATCCAAACCTTACTTACGCTTTATATTATAAAATATTTAAATAGCTTCATTAAAGTAGTTTCAAATATTTAGGTACTTAAGAATTTTTTGATAATCTTATAATTTTTAAAACATCTTAAAATAATTACTTAAGATAATCTATCTTATTACTTACCTATATAAAATGTTCTTCTATTGATAACAGTCTCATAGTTAGTTCTTCAACAGTTTCATGCCAATCACAGAATACACACTAATACCAGATATTAAAGATTTTTTAAAGTTATCAACATAATTATAATCAAATATACATATTTACACTCATTTACAGTTTTAATACTACTATTTTAAACGTTTAATAATAAGAAAATAATGTCACAACCACTTCAAAAACGTTGAGTCCAAAGTTATTATTACTTTCGAACTCTCGTAGCAGATACAACGGTCGTCGTAGCGGGCGCACTCGGTGGCGACCGACTAACAACTGCCGCTACGAGCTCTCTACGCCGTAGTACACTTACACGGTGAGATGACAGACTTTTTTTATTGAAAACGTCGACGCGTTTACTCGATTTACTTGATCAAACATTTCATTCGTTGACCTTTAAATGGTATTTTAGAATTTTTAACCTACGTTCGTATGAGTTTTGAATTGATTGCGTTGAACTCGCTTTTAGTTATTATATAGCTTATTAGCTTGAAAGTGCGTTTGATGTTTCTAGTGAAATAATTTCTGTTGGACGTGAAAACTGATTTGGTCAGATTTATTATTATTTGCTGGCTGTTTAGGTTAACATTTTAGAATGCTTACCCTTGTCTAAATTGTAGTGAACGTTGAAATTATGTCAATCAAATAACATTGTAATCGCTCGCAACTAGGCAAAGATTCAGGCCAGTTAGGTACATCATTTTCGAGAGGCTTAGTGATTCAAAATGTGGCCTTATATTTTTGTTTATTTTTCAGAGATTTCGGCAAAAATGCAAACACGATTGGAATTTTATTTAAAGATAAAAAAGCTTTCGCGATTTGTAACAACTACCTAATATATTTTTTGGTATATGTTATACTAATCACGTCAGGGTTCGTTTAGGGTATGTTTTCAGGTTACCTCCTTAATTAATTATTTTGATCAATTCTTTCGGTACTGTGTGTTTACTGTACGGTTGGCGAAGTGGTTTAACTGCGCCAAGTGTTGTGGGTTCGATCCCCACACGAGACAACACTTTGTGTGATTCATAAATTGTTATTTTGAGTCTGGGTGTTCATTGTGTCCCTGAGTTGTATGTTTGTAGAGCCCCCACGCGGCACAGGGTGTAGTCCTAGTGCGGGAGTTGTTTAAAAAAAATCCATATCCTGGATGGCCAACGATCTACCCTTTTTTTAAAAGTGAATTAAATTTTAGGGTTTTAGGAATTTAATGTCTGCTTTCATCCATAGAAAAATCGTAATTCATCATCGAGAATTTCTGTCCTCAGAGTAGTATTTGCAATTCAATTGCTTCTTCGAAATGTTCTATTCAAATGTTGTAATTACCGGCGCAACTTAACTGTCAGTTGACCGCTCCGTCTGTCTGAAGGTAATATTGCATACCAATATAGCTATAGTTTTTAACTAGACTTATATGGATAGTACTGCAATCTGTTTATTAGAGAGGAAGTTATTCTTTAGTTGTCATTTGATTACATTAAGGCAGTCTTGAACTGCTATGTTACTAAAAATGTTTAGAAGAAAATGCAAAAAAATGTTTATATCATTCACTATGAATGATGACCATTATGATTTCAGAATCGCAGTAATCTATTTTGCTTGACCATAACTGGAATTTAGTGATGAATAAATGAAAAGACTTTCTAAAATAATTCTCCTCCATTATACTCCTACCTAAAAAGCAGCGATAGCTGACTGGAGAGACCGACAGACTGCTACGCAGAGGGTCTCGGGTTTGAATCGACGGCACGCACCAATGACTTTTCGGAGGTAGTGAGTATTAAATTGTAAATTATCGCTTGCTAATCGGTGAAGGAAAACATCGAAAGGAAGCCTTGCATGTCTGAGAGTTCTCCATAATGTTCTCTAAAGCCATGTGAAGTTTGCCAACCCGCACTTAGCCAGCGTGGTGGACTATGGCTTAGCTTATTCAAAGTGAGAAGAGGCCCGTAGCTGATGATGATGATGATAATACATGTACATGCCATACTATCGCATTCGGTTTAAATCCTGTTATTATAGTTGTTAAGGAATATTCAATGAATAAATAAATACTCCTTCGCTCAGAAAAAACATTTAAATAACGGGCTCAATGAATGCCCAGATTCAGTAAAGCAATTCTGCGTCAAAGTATAATATTGAATTGTAAGGGAATGGAACACCGGGACGGTATTTACTATACATGCAATCGATAAAATTACGATTCTTATATTATAGCCAAAAGAAACAAATTAACACCATCAAATAATAAACTAAAGCAGTTATATGCAATACAATTCAAAAACACTATTTATGTTTTAAATGATAACTCATCATAATGTTTAATTATTTGAGTTCACAAAATAAATTGTTACTTAAATGGATTTGGATTGGGATATGGATTGAATTACTAAGATGGATAATCTAAGTAATTCAGTAAAAAGAAGTAGTGAATTATAAGATAGTGAATTGAAAGAAAATCCTACCCAGATAACAACAAACTTGCAGCAAGTTTAAATCAAACTTGCTAGTTTCACTGTGACAAACTTGCATGAGGTTTGTTTTCCAAAGGATTTGGATGACGACGAGCACATGTTGGTGGTCCGACAACAACTGGTAATTCTTTGAAAAACCAATTTCATGCAAGTTTGTCACAGTAAAAAGCAAGTTTGATTTAAACTTGTTGCAAGTTTGGCAAGTTTGCATTGTTATCTGGGATAGTCAACTATACCTTTCGAAATCCCTTGTTTTTGTATCCTAAGTTCGATTTTAAAGGGTACAGTAAAAATGTGTTACTACTCCGTAAATTCAGAAGCACTTTGGAAGATTGCCTTTTTGTAGACAAAAGTGTGTGCATAGACTTTGAACTTCTAATGGTTTTGAAATGTCATGACGCGCGTTTAGGAGATTCATAACCTTGAAAACAGATTTTATAGCAATTACATCCATATCCTTATGTTAACCTTCCTTTTGGCTTCGCTGTCGTCAGATAAATAAAAACAAAGTAATTGACTGTTTTAAAGTATCGGTAGGCCAATGTTTATAATAATCAATTCATGTATAAAATTAAAACACTTATGTATGTATGTATGTATGTATAAAATCAAAAACAATCCTCGATGTAAATGCAACGATACGAAATTGAACGCTCTATTTTTGTATTTTAACAATCCCGACTGATTAATCAACGAACATTTAGGATTAAATTTTACGTTAAAATGTAATCAATTTCTCTCGTTAAAGATATTTTAGTATATTTCTATATTAAGATTTGAAGAAATCGGCAGGTATGCAAATTGTGCCCAGTTTGATTAAATATTAATACGTGGAACAACCACATAAAATACGTATTATTTTTTAAATATTTCTTATTATTTTAATTTTTTTTATAGACTCACGCCTGTATCCCCAAAGGGGCAGGCAGAGGTGTAATATTACAACAATATTTTGCCATGAAGTTTAGGTCCTACGTAATAGGGGGCGAGCCTTTTGCCGTTACCGGGCACGTCACCAGAGTCCGGGCTGCTACTGAGTTATCGGAAAAACCCAGTAACACTTTTGCCCGACCCAGGAATAAAACCCGGGACCATCGATCAGCAGTCGCATACGCTATCCACTGGACCACGGAGTCAGTCAAACGAAATGTTAATTGTAATATATTGTCCTCTGATCAAATCTTGGTGACGATGGCTTTACGAGACAGATTTCAGAGACTAGCCAACTGGCTAGACTGTTAAAACAGCACAGTTGTGCGAGACATATGCACAAAAATGTTCAATCGCAAGTACTCGCCATCCCAACACTACCATTAGTCCGATGGGAGAGCATATCTGACACGTGAAATTGGGTTAAGGACTAACCGCTAAACGTGCTTTCCGAGGCACGGGGGCGTAACACCGCCAAATCTCTGACGCCGAACTTCTATTGGATAATTCTGAACAGAAAAACCCAATATCACTTTTTGTTCGACCGGGAATCGAACCCGAGGCCCCATGATCAGCAGTCGCTTACACTATCGCAGAACCAGAGAGGCAGTCTTGCATTGGCCTATTGAAAATAGAAAAAGTAAAAATCAGGTAAGATAAATTTCGACGCAAGCGTTAACGGAGCATCGGATTAAACCTTCAACTGTCAGCCGGCGAGTTCATTATAACTTTCTGTTAGCGAGACTACGTGACGGGGAAATAATGTCCATCGTTAGAGTGAAGAGCATTTGAATACCATGATTTAAAATTGAACTGGGTTACTTTTATGATGAGTTTGCTAATAAGTCAAGACAAGTAACAGTAAGTACATGTGGCCGTAATATTTCGTAAAATTTGGTTGAGTAATAAGGGGACTCGAGCTTCAAGGCGAAAAGTCTTGAATGCAACTGAGGAAACTCTAGGACAACGATGATGACTTTTCTCTTAGGTAAGTGTAATGTTCTTCGTGTGGTAACGGATTAAGAATGCGGAATGTCACCACCCCATATCATCCCATGGGTGTCGTAAGAGCCGACAGAAGGAGCATATTATGCATAGAACAGCGCTGTAAGAGAAAGAAAACTTGATATAATCCCTATACCAACCCGTTTGGCCAGCGTGGTATAGTAGGCCAATTCCTCCTTTCAAGGGAGAGCCCTAGTCCAGCAGTGGACTGTTAAAGGCTGATGATGAAGTGTAATGTATGAAAGAAGAGGAAGACAGCAATAACCTATTTGAGAGACCAACAAACTGCTTCGCAGATGCTCTCGAGTTCAAACTACGCTACGGAGTGCAACGCTGACTTTTCGAAATTAAGGAGATTTTAATGAGTTTGATGTCATGTAGTAGCAAAGTATTTTTTCGTTTACGGAAAGTGTTTATGTAAATTGTTTGAATGTATGCAAAGCTACCGTTGTAGTTATGTGTAATTTTATTAAAAATACATTTTAGTTGTTGATGAGTAATAACGTGAGCTTTGTTCACATTTTTACCTGCTACTAGAAGCTAGCAAAATATCTTTAGTAGACTATGATATTAGACTATGATAAAATGTCGACACGAATACATAATTTAAGGGCTCAATTTCTACATAATTTGTACATAACGGGCAAATATTCAATAAACAAGTAAAACATCAACTTTTAAGGCGAAAAAATATTAAATCTAATGAATAAAATATTTCAGGTAAAATATTTTTAAGGTAGATATTCTCAAAATTAATGATACCTGTTAGTACTGTATAAAGTTGTTTAACTAAGGAAGCCATTATACAGAAATTTGAACGTTAAACCAGACGTGACGCGAGCACTGGAGTTTGATGTTATAATGATAAAACTTTTTTTTGACTCGTTTGACTGATGTCTGATTTTTTTGTATCACTCTTTCACTGGTTACGTTTCCAAGAGCGGAGAGGTTTTTATATTTTTTATGATGAGAATGGATTAATAACTCCATAAGAACAAGGATTCGTTAGTACACGACTGGAAGCGTGAGATCAGTGTCATAGAATATAAAGTGTCATTGTGTAAATGAGTGTTCAGGGTTGCCAAATCACGTTTCTCGTTCTCTGTTTTCACATTGTCTTTTCCTCCAGGTATGGAAGCTTAGAAATTAATTTATTTTAATGCAAAGGAAAACAATCAGTATCGGGCACTAGTTACATACATACATTTATTTATAGAGAACTAGTAAGATAGGCTGGCTGCCTTTATGGCAGACTTTGTTTGCTTTGGGCGACTGTTTAGGAAGGCCCATCTAGTGAGTTGGCGAGTCACCACCTGCCACGCAGACGGATGCTATAGGAGTATCACTGGCAGGTGCCGTTTGTTATCCATAATATCATTATTTTCAGTCCATGTCCAACACCCATCCTCATAACCCAATTAAATTAGGCTCCACATCATTACAATAGTCCTACATGTGCTGCGGCTAGTCCATAGCTGTACTCAGTAGTGCAGTTGTGGAGGCTTCCCGGCATGTGGTCCATCATGTTGTAGATTAAAACTCTCTACGGGCCTTTGCACGTTGCATCCAGGATCCGCTGAAGTTGTGTGAGAGAAAAGCATGTTTATTATCTAAGTAATAAGTTGGTTTGTCAAATTTTTTATACCAAAGTTTTATGGTTTGTGAAACCAACTTTCTGTCATGCAAAACAAATTGTAAAGTAAACCTGCTGCAAAATTATTTGCAGCCATTTTCAACAGAAACAGTAAAAATTATATTTTGCTTTAAATGAGCGTCACAAACTTGGACGGGGAACAGATAAAGTTTATGCAACATTTTTCATGGAGAACATAACTGTTTGCTAAAAATTAGGTTATTTTCAAATAAGGTATTCAAAGTAATTTTCGGTGAAACACTGTAATTTTAGGACCTTGTTTATGAGCACTTAAACAGAAAATTTCCTTAATAAACTCTGACTTAAAGTAGTGTACCATGATATTCCTAAATTATGTTTTAAGTAAGGATGAGCTTAATTGTATCGTCAGAATAATAAGTGCTTACTTATATAAATGACATAAAGATTTAATTACATAAATATATTGCTATCGTTGCTAACTTTTCTGAAATTTAGGTTAACTAGATTTTGGTCACATAGTACTCACGTGAATTACACACTTGGACCTTCTTCAGGATTTACACTAATGGTGGAAGCCGTACTAAAACCCGTTCAGTAGTTTATCGCGTTCATACAGTCATACACGACGCGGCGAGCAGAGTAGCTAAATATGCAACTCGTATCTTGTGATTCAATGTCATTGTAAAGAGATGCAGGCCTACAAGATATTCGCGAAGTCACGTCGTTTTACGCAACCTTGTGGCCTTAAGCCATATGTGTATACAAAACGCATATCCCACACGAAATCAGTAGGAAACTTAAACGAACTATCTAACATCAGCATACGAAAACGGAATCTGCTCAAATTAACCCTCTCACTCCTCACGCCTCAATATACTGTCAAAGAAAATGTTATTACCAATAATTACATATCCAACGTGTGTGTTTGTACACCACCCTAATTTATCACGGAGTTAAAAAGGCAAATCAAACGAAGTGATTGCCTGTTTGATGATTCAAAACATCTCATTAGGTTGGTCTGATGTTCAATTTATTGCTAACTGATAAGTAGCAGTATATATTGAGAGATCACGTATTATCATATATATTGTGTTATCTGTACAAATATTTTTTTCATATAAAATGTACAACTGAGAAACAGACAACGCATAGCTGTAACTTAGGGAGCGTGAGGGCTGGAAGAGGATGCTCGAAGCTTCGACCGCACATTTTTTATTTAAATATTTCTGCCCGATCCGGCGGGAATTTCAGAAAATATCTTCTTAGCGTACTCCTTCGGTCCCTAAAGAACACACATGCCAAATTTCAGCTTCCTGCACCTAATAGTTTTGACTGAAGCTTGTCTGTCAATCAGTCAGTAGCACAAGGATTTTATATGCACAGATTTAATCAAATTCTAAGACTGAAAAAAATTGCTTTAACAGCAACTTTACTTCAAAAACTCTCCGTGTATTCTCCAGCTAGACGCTCTAAAAGTGACAAGACGTTACGGAAAAATCCGCATCCAGGTCACGCTCGGTTGTACAATCACTCACATTCGTAGTGCAAACATATGAGAAAACGCAGCGGTATAAAACTTCCCATTATGATCTACCACTCTTAGATCAGGCACCGTCCTTATGTACGTTCTTGAGGAAAAAACTAACCTGCATAGTAGATGGAAGCAAAAAAAATATCGATACGTTCAGATTATTCATCCACATCGAATCCATACTACAGTATAAAACACCTTTTTTGTTGTTTGGACAGCCGGAGGACTTGTTAGGCTATCTTACCGTCTACTGAGGGAAGAGCCTCAGCCGGAAAGACACGGCCGCCTACACAGCACACGGATTCTTTAATAAACATCTATTTACTATAAGTACCACCGACAGCCCACTGTGCAGAGCCTGTATGGCAGCAGACGAGACGGCAGCCCACCTGCTCTTCGACTGCCCTTAGGTCGCACAGTACAGGCAGAAGTACCTGACCAGATACAGCACTCTGAGGTAAGCAGTGGGCCACATCAAGAGTCTGCTGGCCTTCCTCGAAGAGCTGGGGTGGCTCGAGTGACAAGACCATTCCCACCCGCACGCAAAATAATCGCCAGGACGTGGAGTTGCGGAAACAGCCCGTGCTACCAAGTACCAAAACACCTTTGTATGTACTGTTTCATTAAGATTCATAACAAAAAATCATTGACTACACCGATGCCATAGTTTAGGCGACCTCATTAACGATCATTATCATTATTACCGTTGTTAAGACGTACGCCTTGGAACAAGGAAACAATATTAATGTCGCTTTTGTTGCCCCTGCTTTGCACTCGGTCTGGTATTGGGAGTTCGATCCCTGCACGGGACAAGACTTTTTGTACTTTACGAGATGTTATTTTGTTGGATGTTCTTTGTTTTGTTTGGAAATATTTTTTGTTAGTTCTCCGCAGTTTCAGATTAATGCCTTTTTATCATGTCAGTCTACAGACGTCCACTGTTGGACATAGGCCTACCCCAAGGTTCTCCACACAGACCGATTTTGAGCCGCCCGCATCCAACCGCTTCCCGCTATCTTAACCAGATCATCGGTCTACCTTGTGGGATTGCTGCGTCGTCCGGTACGTGATCGCCACTCCATAACTTGCCCCAACGGCCACTGGTTCTTTGCGCTATGTGCCCTACCCATTGCCACTTCAGCTTAGCTATTTGGAGAGCTTTGGTTCTCCTGCGGATCTCCTCGTTCATGACTTTTGCGGAAGTCATAAAGTAATATAATTATGTACGTCACTACCTATATTTTTCTGTTACAAAAATGCTAGAGCCAAGAAACCTGAGACTTCATAACAATAAAACCACGCAAGTCAATATTTACAACAATCACATTAATACCGTAGCCAAATAAAACAGAGGCAGTTGGTGGCCGTATAAATAAATAATGTCAACAGGCTCAGACATTAATGATAACTACAAACACAGTGCATTCAGTATTTATCGAAAAAATACGGCAAATACCTTCGATGAAACATGTCAACATTTATTAATGAATAAATCTAATTATATATTATTTGCTTTCAGCGTTTTCCTGTATTTTTGTATGTATTTGCTGTATTAATTAGTTATCTGCGTTAATCTCTGGTTTGCTTGATTAATAAATTAATATATTGTTCGTATTTCCCACGAGTTGTAAGCTTCTTATGAAGTTGGCAGAATATCGGTTGGTAAGACATAAAGACATAAAGACATATTTATTTCTGCATTTTGGTTGTTTACAACACTTATACATGTCAAAACCCTATTCTAGATGAAGCCGGCTTTTCCTAGCTAAATGACTTCTTGAGAAGAAAGGCCGAAACAAACTCAGAGTCATTGCTTTTTTTGTCATTTCATCTCTTCGTTTATATTTTTTTGAAGACCAGACATAATAGGTTTAGATGCGAGTACAATGCAGGATATCATCTGACGCTTATAACTGACTCAGCCCGCTGATGGCCCGCATTCAACAGCCATCGTACGGCTCAACCTTGATTGAGGGAGCCAGCACGACCTGAATCATTATGCCTCCACGCCATCAGTAGGTGTATGCATAAGCATGCCACCCTAAGCCACCAGACAGGTTGCCACTAATATTAGTTGAAAAGTTTACTAATTCCCGCATTGTACTTGCTCCTTACATTTTATCATAAGGTTGAGTACATGTTGTAAACAATAATATTAAAAATTATACAATAAAATGTCATCTAATTAAAATGTCACTAAATAAATAATAATAATTAAATGTCAATTTGAAAATGTCAAAAAAAAAGAAATTATAATTATATAAAATTATTAAATGTCACTTGAGTTATTGGAAATGTCAAACATAAATAAAATAATTGAATGTCAATTTGGAAATGTCAAAAGCATAATAAAATAATTACTATAAAAGTAAATAAAAATAATCTGATGTCATTTTAGAATGTCAGAATATAAATAATAACAAAATAGATAAATTACAAATGTCAAATATTCATAATTTTATACTATTTACATGACATTTTAGCCTGCGTGTAAATTGGAGAAACTCAACCCCAGGCATTCTTGTCTTCTAAATAATCTTTTACTGAGTAGTACGCTTTGGAACACAAACTCTGCTTAACAAATACTTTGAACTTATTTAAACTTAATGCCTGAATACTGCCTGGAATTTTGTTGTAGAAGCGTATACTTTGACACTTATACGAGTTACTGATTTTTTGCAGTCTAGTTAAAGGTAGCACTAGTTTATTTTTATTTCGTGTATTTATACTATGCATGTCGCTTATTTTCGAAAACATATTTATATTTTTCCTAACGTATATCAAGTTTTCATACATATATTGAGATGCGACAGTCATTATTTTAATTTCCTTAAATTTTTCCCTGAGAGAATGCCTAGATCCAAGACTGTAAATTGCACGAATAGCTCGCTTCTGCAGTACAAACACTGTTTGAATGTCAGCTGCATTGCCCCATAATAAAATGCCGTATGACATTATACTGTGAAAATAACTGAAATATACTATTCTGGCTGTATCTATATCAGCTAACTGACGAATCTTATCAACCGCGTACGCTGCAGAGCTAAGTCTTTTCGACAACTTACTTATGTGTGGGCCCCACTGTAACTTAGAATCTAAAGTTATGCCTAAGAAAACGGTGTTATCTATAAGATCCAACTCTTCTCCATTCATCCGTATATTGGTTTCAACTTGTTTTACGTTAGGTGTGGAAAATCTAATACATTTTGTTTTTCTTTCGTTTAAAAGTAAATTATTAGCACTAAACCAATTAACTACTTCAGAGAGAGCGATTCATTTACATCGTCATTAGTTGATTGCTGTCGTCTTAGCTTAAATATAAGTGATGTATCATCAGCAAATAACACTATCTCTTCATTGTTTTTCATAATATATGGCAGATCATTAATATATATAAGAAAAAGGAATGGACCAAGAATTGAACCTTGCGGCACTCCCATTGTGACCACTGAACCCATAGAACGTTTTCCATTAACATCTACTCTCTGTATCCTGTTACTTAAATACGAAATTAAAAGATCTAAAGCAGTGTTCTTAACTCCATAGTGATGTAGTTAAAGTACTGTAGTGATGTAGTAAGCTACTGACTGCTCATAATGTTCTAAGAACGTTTCTATAATGCTAACGGGAGTCATATTTTTTAAACTTGTAATTATAGTAGAAATTTAGCTATCTATTTCACTGATGACATTAAAAACCAGATATGTCATCAAATCAAAAAATATTCGTGTGTTGAATGAGAAATCTTTAAAAAATTAGCACAATTATTTGCCTTGTGACTTGGTCTCATTAGGCTTTACTTTAGGGGTATGTGTCGTATGTCATTCTAAGTAAAGTCAAAATCGCTTATTCATCTAGGTCACAAGGTGACTCTTATGAACATAATTTTTTTTAAATTGAATTACTTAATGCTTCTACATTTACATTAATTACTGCCTCGTTCGCAAAGCAATAGGTAGAACCACGAGAAAGAACGGGCAATAAAACTCGTGGCCACTCTTTTGAATCGCCAATATTATGGTACATAACATGTATTTTATTTTTGTAAGGAACTGCAACTGTTTCACATTTAATATATAAATATAAATAGTATTGAAAAATATTTATATGCTTAGGCATATAAATATTTTTATAATTAGTGATCTGATGGCCATGACACGGACTTTGCTATTTTAAAATCGCACGCCCGTGTCTTAGTTGTCTTAATAAAATTTCAATTTCAAACAATTTCATTAATTAAACGGTGCGATACCATGGAGTTCTGATGACATAAAAAAATCTTCTATTGTCTACTAAGAGTACTACAAAATACATTCGCTTTAATCTTGATTGCAGCGAGCGTTGGCTTCCATAGTCCACGTAATTGTCTTGGTCATCGCATGGCAGTATTGAAGTTAAATGGAAAACCGAACGAAAGTTGCTTCATTTCGCTTCGCGCCATTGTCCAGACCTGTTGCTAACGATATCAATGGAATACAGCTGTGAAATTGAATAACCCATTGACAAAGATATTCGTTTTCAATATTGTTTGTTATTTTCGGTGAAGGCTTTTGTATAGTACCTTTAAGGCATAACCAATTGTGTTCAGAGTATTGTTATGTGAATGAAACTTCAAATTACTTTTATTTGCTTGGAAACGTCTCAAGAGTTATGGACAACACAAATTAATATAATGGTTCAATAATAAGTGTCATAATGACCTTTTATAAAATTGAAAATGTTTGACTATTAAAAATAGCCTGTCCAATAACTTGAACATATTTATTAACTATCATATAAAGCAGGAGAGAAACTCATGGTCACTATTTAGGCCAAGTTCTTTATATCATTAGTTTCTTAATAAGATCATTAGGTAGTTTAAGTTTAAATAATATTTTATTTTGTCCAAGTGATTAGCAAATAAAATTTCAACATCATCGTACTATTAGTATAATGCGGGTTGCAACATAGATTGTCGTCTTGGAGTCCGCGGTCCGCTTTCTAGTCTAACTATCAATGACAGAATATTACCTTTTCCACAGAGTGACTGCTGTCTGACCTCCTCAATGGCAAATTAAATGTGTTCTGAGTGTTTAAAAATGTATGAAAACACAAAACAATCTCCTTTTAGAATATAGTCAGTGTTATTTGACTGATCATAAATATTGATTGGGTTAGTATCCGTTCCCTTATTCAGGCTAAAACCAACTAGGCTACTCCAGTCAATAATATCATGATTTTGATAAGCTTATCTATAATAGTAGCCAGAATAAAGGAGGTAAGTTCGGTTTTAAGTGATATTCTACAATCAAAGCCTATCCATAACACATTTTATCTAACGGACGTCTGTCATGGTAGCACCTTTGTCGCGTTGCTAGCGAAGTAAAAATTGTTATAGGTCAAAAACAAGTGTAAAAGTTAATTCGTGATAAACTATATGTATAGAAGCAGTGACACAAGTGTTATCCAAGTGCAATATTAAAGTTAACTTTATTAAAATCGCTACTAAAATCTAGTGTAGACATACATAACTTTTAATTGTGGGTTAATCAACTTTAAGTGTTTACTGTTTACCCGATCAGCTGTTCATATCAGCTGATTCAAACGAACTAGTATTAGCGCCATCTAGATCAAGCAGTAACAATTAATTAGACGCACGACTTCGTAGCTCAATCGATAGTGTACGATCTCTGTAGGTTCAATGGCCAAGTGCAGTGCGTGCGGTCGCTTTATCTCTGCGGCAGATGGCGTTGCATGTTCTACATGTCTCTTTACTTACCACCAAGGATGTCTTGGTAAAGGCAAAGCTAGTAAAATAACTAAGCCATGGTCATGCCCTGAGTGTACCAAGAACAAACAGCGAGACAATGGTCAGGAGACACCGGCTAAAGGGGACCAGGAAATGTGGAGATCGCCAGACAACAACATTGGCATGTCCGCTTGTATTGATAGTAGCGAGCAAGCGAAATTTGACCTGGCCCGAGAGGTGAATTTGTTTCGCCACGAACTTCAAGCCCTTAGAGGTGAGGTGAAACTGATGCGGGATGAAATGAAAGAACTGCGTAGTACATTGACGTCGAACAATGAGCGCATGGACAACCTGGAAGAAAGGATGGAAGCGTTGGAAAAAGGTGCTCAAAATAAAGGGTCAACAGCGGTAGATTTTGACGCAATAATAACACAACTTCGGCTCGAGCTAAATGAGAAGGATCAGGAACTGCTTTCAAATGATATTGAGATCTCAAATTTGCCTGAGATACCGGGGGAGAACCCTAATCACCTCGTTGCACTCATTGGCACCAAGTTAGGGGTGTCAATAGAAGAGCGAGATATTGTCAGCGCTGAACGTGTGGGGCCAAGGAACCTGCGTGGTGGCGGCGGCGGTGGCGCGGCGACTGAGGGCGGAGCCGGCGGACCGCGGAGTGGGAAGCCGAGACCGCTGGTAGTTCGTCTCGCTCGCCGCTCACATCGCGACGACATACTACGAAGCATGCGCGTGCGGCGAGGGGCTAACACATCTGACTTCGGTATCGCTAGCGAAGCGCGGCCTTTTTATATCAATGAACGTCTAACTAGGGCAAACAGACAATTGTTGTATAAGGTTCGAGAGGCTCGGCTGCGTATGCGTTGGAAGTTTGTTTGGGTTAAACGTGGTCGTATCTTTGTTAGGCAGGGGGAAGGTGGACCTGTATATAATATAAGATCCAATGACGATATCACTCGTGTTTTTGGTACAGCAGCTGTTGACTCGGCTTGATGCACTAATTGCTTGTCATACACATTACAATATATTCTATAATATACAGATTGTTTTATCTTCATTCAAAATTAGGTCCGCATTAGTCTCCCATAGAAACTGTATATTAAATTTCGATAATGTGACAGTAACAGTGGTTTTCTACAAACATAATTTATTTAGCGTAGTTTCGTTTTTGCATGTTTCGAGTTATTCTCACAGTACATTTTATTTTAATTACTTTGTATATTTTAGATTGCATGTATATGATTGTGTGGTGTGTGTTATAAACTGGCGACGGCTTTGTTGTTCTGTTTTTTGGTTGAAAGTTATTGGGTCTGACCGCGGAACGATTACTTATATTATAATACACCATTTTAGCCTTATATATTTTCTATATTTTGATGATATTAATTTGGAAAAATCTATTTGTTTATTTATTATAATACACCATTTTATCCCTATATATTTTCTATATTTTCATGATATTAATTTGGCAAAATCTATTTGTTTATATATATCTCATGTAAAGTTCAAACGTAAATATTGTCTTATAATTATTCACTATGTCTTCGAAGTACTTTAAACTTGGTTTATTTAATGCTGGCTCTCTGGGTACGAATCATGACAACTTTGTAGCGACAATGGAACGCCTAGCGGCAGATATTGTTGCCATAAACGAAACATGGATAAAGCAGGGGCAAGAGGGCAATGCACCTAGTGTCCCTGAATATAGGCTAAGACATATCCCACGACCACTGTGGATATGCGGTGGTCACGGAGGCGGTGTAGGTTTTTACATCAGGCGTGGCCTGAATGTTAGTACTATTGACCACCCTATTCATCGTATGGTGGAGCAGATGTGGTTGAAGTTGAGAGTAAATGGCAATAAGTTAATTATTGGAACTGCTTACCGACCGCCTAGGCTTGACGTGAATTTATTTCTAGATGCTTTGACAGATACAATATCTACATTTTCAGACTATGACTATCTTATTTTATTGGGTGATTTTAACATTAATTTGTACAATAATACTGACAGCAAAAATAATGCATTTAATTTGTTTTTACATTGTATGGGTTTAAAGCAGGTAGTATCTGACTCGACGCATTTCACGGATACTAGTGAGACACTGATCGACGTAGTGTGTACTAACGCTCCTGTGCGTAGCGTGTCCGTGGACTCTGTAGGCGTAATTAATGGCCATGCCTTCATTACAGTCGAGTTTATCTTTCGCAAACCTAAAATTTTACCCAAATTGATATGCTATAGGCCGTTGAAGGAAATCAATAGGGATCTATTGGAGCAAGATATAGCCAATATCAATTGGCACAGAATGGGGTTGTTGAACGATATTGACGACATTGTTGAGGATTTCACAAAAGTAGTAAATTTTATGTTTGATTTACATGCACCTATGACCACGAGGGTAATTCGTGAGCTGCCTACCCCTTGGCTTACCAATAATGTGAAGTTTATGATGCGACTGCGAGATAGAGCATTAAAAAGGGCGCGTACTACTCGGGACCTCGTTCACAAGCAGTTTTATAAGGACCTTAAAAAGCAAGTAGATGTGGCGATTTTTAATAAAAAGAAATGTTACTTTCATCTTAATATTAATTCTAATATTCAGAATCCAAAAGCATTATGGAAAAATTTAAAAACCCAGTTGAAATCCCATACAGTGACGGAAATTCCTTTACATTTAAGCGACTCCAACCTCATCAATAATAACTTCTTAAATATCCCTGGCAATTTGTATACCTCGATATCTCAATTATGTTACTACGAATTCAATCGTTTTGGAGATAACACATTTTCTATTAAGACAGTCGACTCAGGTGACGTACTTAAGGTTTTGCAGGGTATAAGATCATCTGCTGCAGGTATAGACGGTTTGTCCATAGATATGATTAATTTAATTTTGCCACAGGCACTTGATTTAATCACTACTATAGTGAATAAATCTATCCAGACTGCAAAGTTTCCAACTCTATGGAAGACGGCTATTGTTAAACCTCTACCAAAATCTAATAATATAACTTCAGTTAAGGACTTAAGGCCGATCAGCATTTTGCCTTGCCTGTCAAAAGTACTTGAAAAAGTAGTTAGTTTGCAACTTACTAGCTATCTTGAAATGCACAGCATTTTGCCAGTCAAACAATCTGGCTTTAGAAAGAAAAGGGGTACAACTACGGCGTTGCTTGACGTTACTGACAATATCATAGCTGCTCAGGATTTAGGACAAGCCACGATACTGGTGTTACTCGACTTTTCTAGGGCTTTTGATGCTTTAAATATTTCACTTTTGATGTCCAAGTTATCATATTACGGGTTTGATCACTCTACGGTACGATGGTTTAACTCGTATCTGAGTAACCGCTCTCAATTTGTAGAGGTTCGCAATAGTGATGGATCGACTTCTCGGTCAGATGCTAAACCCTTAAATAGGGGTGTAGCTCAAGGTTCTGTGCTAGGACCAATTTTATTTAATATTTACAGTACGGACATAATACATACTATAAAATATTGTAATTATCATATATATGCGGACGATGTTCAGATTTATTTATCTTTTAAACCTAACGAAACGCAATTAGCTGTGGATAAAATTAATGCAGATTTGAATAATATTTTTAATTGGGCATGTAATAATTCCTTAGTTCTTAATGCTTCCAAAACAAAATTCATGATTTTGGGATCTAAGGGTCAGATCAATAAAGTAAGCCAGAAAAATCCCTATATTGCTATGAACGGCTCTGCCATAGATCGAGTGCTGGAAGCACGTAATCTTGGACTCATTATGGATGATGCGTTGAGGTTTGAGCGACATGTCTCAGATGTGGTTCGCAATTGTTTTTACCGCTTAAAGTTATTGTATAAACTAAGACAATATCTTAGCACTGATCTTCGTGTGCAACTAACTGACTCGCTTGTTCTTTCCAAGTTTAACTACCTCGACGTGGTGTACGGGCCCAGATTACTGGCGAAAACCTCCAGCCTCATTCAAAGAGTACAGAATGCATGTGCACGGTTCTGTTTTGATATCCCGAGACGTGGTCATGTAACACCATTTTTAAATGCAGGCAATTTATTAAAAATGAAGTGGAGAAGGGGTGTTCACTTGGCCACTCTTATGTTTGGGATTGTCAAAGACAAAGTGCCGGAATATTTGTTTGAGAAGTTGGAATGGATGGCTGAAAATAAAGGTTATGCTAGCAGAGAACTGGGGCAACCATTACATATACCTAGGCACAGAACTACTGCATTCAGAGGCGGCTTTCGGTATAATGCTACCAAGTGCTGGAATAATTTACCCCCTCCACTGCGTAAGCTAGGTGGTGTAGGTAGCTTTAGGAGAAACTTGAAGAAGTGGTTTTTATCTGAACAAAAATCCAGCACGTAATTTTCATCCTTATTTATATATTATATATTCTACATATTATACTTATTATATCTAAATTATTGACTATAATATTATCTGTTGTTATATAGTTATTTGTGTACTGTTATCCTATATTTCTCTAGCCTAACATATATAGTATTTATTATATATTGTACCTACTATGGTAATCGTCCGTGACAAGCTCTTGGGTTTCAGCTGAAAAACAGCGCTGCGGTCATCCGTAGCACAGGCTGAGCTGTGACCTTTTAGACACACTGCACAGTATATACCTATTTTTTTTTTAATCTTATTTGTTTTTTTTTTTTTTTTGTATTTTGGTTATGTTTTTAATATCAAACTTTGTTATCTTTTTATTGGTGTGTCTAATAAATGTTTTCTTTCTTTCTTTCTTTCTTTCATTTTCTACAAAATGTAAAGATTTATAGAGGCATAAACAGCAACTGCAGGCAGTTTAAAAATTAAAGCCAGTAACTTACCAGTAACTTAACAGTTCAATTTTTTGGACCAATGCATCGGTTTCCTACTATTCACACAAAGTGAAGTGTTTCTATAAACGTAATTTTTCGGCAGCTGAATCAATAACGTCTGTTTCAAATTCATATCATGCACTGTTGGTAGCGTTGACAAGTTTTTGTATACTATTCAATTCAAGTTTTAGTTTTTAGGTTTTTTTTTTTACTAGTAGCAGTACAATGAAAATTTATTTTGTTTCTAATACTTATAAATATGTTGTTGACGTGAATAACATAATCATAGTATTTTTTTTAATTATTAAATGACCATATTTTACGTATGTAGTTTCATATTGATTGAAAATATCATTGCATGCTTTACCACGTAAGTGATATTGTAAAAAATTACCTTTTTAAAATCTTGATTATACTTACGTTTAGTTAATAATCGCGTTATTATTTTCCTATTGAGAACTGATATCCCTGAGCCTCTGAGGAGCGAAGGTTTTAGCACTTTCTCTCACTTAACGTGCTTAACAATGTTCAGCGTCATAAAACAAGTATCACATGATGAAAATTATATCACGTAATGGAGCATCTACATTGCAGTTACTTTCATTGAGCAACATTTCAAAATATTGGAGCTAAGCATTTCATAATAAAGCAGTCAAGGCACAGATTATTGCTAAAAGTTAATGAATATTACCAAATGTTGTCGAGATTCTAAATATTTCTCTACGAAGAATAAACTACCATGTGGATGCATCATAATAAAACAGTACCTGGATAGCTGAGCTTTGCTCGTATTTCTTTCTTTTTTGGTACATCGTGTTTTCTAAAAATGAATTCTAGCTAGATCGATTTATCGCCCCCAAAACCACATGCATGCGTTGAAGTGGTTTCCGGGAGTCAGAATATATATTATATATATTTAAAAGAATTGTTCGTTTATAGGTATTAGATAGTTAGTGCTCCTTTTATTTTACAAGTGAAAGCACTCCTCTAGAAAGATTTTCTAAATGTTTAAACCATTCATTTACGTTTCAAGCGTCCTCTATTCCAGTAGTTGGTGGAACAGTTCATGAGAAGACTTTATCGTTATACTTTATTTTCTCTACGTTGGACAGTTTTAGAGCGCCTGATCACAAATTCTACTTTCAGTATTAGAGTGACCCTAGGAATAAATCCCTTGTAACTGTTTTTTTTTCAGTTGGAAATCCACTTTGTGATTATTTATAACTAGACTTCGCCTGCAGCTCCGTCTTCGTGAATTATATCACCTAGACCTTCCGCGGGAATTCGCACTATCTATTGGTTAATTCCGTACAAAAACCAGTGCAGATGGACAGACGCGGCCGGAGGATTTAATTTTAACGTGTCTCAAATGACTTGCCGTCCATGTGCACAAAAATAAAACGGACCAGCCTATATTTAAACTCATTTGCTTTGAGTGATCCTAATCATCCATTGCACATGAGTTTCGGTAGTTCATGCCATGACTGAATCAGTCTATCCTAAAAATATCGTTGCCAGCTAAACCGTTGTCAAAAATACTTTAGTTAAGCACAAATTCTGCAAATGGACATATAAATTAAACATGTAAATCTTTCTCATCGTTTACATACCAATTGTTTTGATGAAATGGCGCTCTAATTGAGACCATTTTATTTGAATGTAATTAATTTTCTTCTGACTGTTATTAAAAGCTCGTGATGTATTTCCGACACATGTCATCGTTTAAAAACGATTTGGTCCAATGAGACTCGTTGATAGCTCGCGTGATAATGTTTGTGAATTTACGTGACCTTTATACCTGTCTCAAAGTATTAAGCGAGGGTGTAGAATTCGTAAATAGCTTCGTGAATGAGTGCACTGTGCACTCATTCACGAAGCTATTTACGAATTCTATAACATAAAAATTTGATATTCCAGTTACTAGTGTATTCGCCCTAGATTATTGAATAAAACTAATCAGAAAGTACATTATGGCTTCATCATCGCCATCAGCGTGTTTCAGTCTACTACTGGGCATAGGCCTTTCCTACGCAGACAGAACTCAGTGTCTAGGCAAACTGAAGTAGCAGTGGGCAGGTCACATGTGCCGCAGAACCGATGGTGCTAGAGCTGTTAGGTTCTTGAGTGGCAACCGCGACTCGACAAACGAAGTTGGGGCATCGTGTATCTAAATGAAGATATGATAGTCGTAGGGCGGGGTCTGGAGAAAATGCTGAAATCTAAGCTCATTCGCGAGGCCTACAATAAGATTTCAAATAAATTAATAGTTTAAAAAACACTAGAAAAACACGTTTTTATAAATGCACGTAAAAACAAAAAAAACTGGTCGACCTAATAATTTTTAATAATTAAAAGTTATAACCTTGGGTGCATAGGGTTCCCACCAAGAACTTAGGGTCCCAAGCCAACCTCACCTGCAAGTGGTGCACCTGCCGATCAACGGACGAGGCTCTGGCAAACAAAATATCCCGATAAGCGGCAATAGGCTCGCCACCTATTACGTGCGATCAAAGCACTGGCGAAAAGTGGGCGTTTATTATGCCTCTGCCTGCCCCTTCGGGGAAACAGGCGTGAGTCTATGTATGTATGTATGTATAACCTTGAAACCTAATCGTGTTCAAAGTCCATTCTGTGGCCTTTCTCACAAGGCCAAACACTACTATGATACGATATTCCATCATGAAATGCCAGTGCCTATCTTCCCGCTTCATCATCAGACCTTGAAACCTAATCGTGGTCAAAGCTCATTACAAGACTATTCTAAAAAATCCAAAACAGCTATGATACGATTTTCCATCATAGAGTTCCAGTTCATATCTTTCGGCTCCATCATCAGATCAGCTCGACAGTACCATATTATTGTCTTGTCATCAGAACTACATACAACTGCCACTTTTCATTTTGCTATTCCTTGGAAGATGGTTAAATTAGTTGCCTTGGATTCCATTACATAGTTACATACACGACGACCTAATAAAAGCGTGTTAATTAAAACTATAATAATAGCGATTAGCGATAAAAAAAGCAGCGATAGCTGAGTGGAGAGACTGACAGACTGTTACGCAGAGGGTCTCGGGTTCAAATCCATGGCACGAACCAATGACTTTTCGTAGTTAAGGGCGTATTAAATTGTTAATTATCGGTTGCTAATCGGTGAAGGAAAACATCGTGAGGAAACCTGCATGTCTGAGAGTTCTCCATAATGTTCTTGAAAGACATGTGAAGTCTGCCATGCCGCACTTGGCCAGCGTGGTAGACTATGGCCTTACCCTTCTCATACTGGGAAGAGGCCCGTGCCCAGCAGTGGGACAGTAAAGGGCTGATGATGATGATGAATAGCGATTTTATTATCCTGATACATCTTAAAGTTAGTTAGAAATTCAAAATAAATATTTATGAGCAGACAGCCAGTTCTTGTGTACGTCGAGTCTGGTTGTCAGTGGTTGAGCGACGCTGAGTCCACATGAGCCTCCTAAAGTAACACTATGGTAGATCGATGGAATATATATGTGATATATCTAGACTTTTGACGGACTTATACTTAGACTTACTTATATTAAGACATGATGGAACCGTTGGGATTAACGTCATACCTGGCGGGATCTTTAATAAACATACTGAATGTGATTCAGGTGCCGTCACCGTTAAAAATGTTGAAGGCCACTGCGGTGATCCTAATAAGTAGGGTAGGGTATGCACATATTTGCTTTGCCAGTCCCAAAACTATAATCATAGAGTGTATTTATCTTAAATTCTGTATATATAACATTCTTGCGTTATTGACTGACTGACAGACAACGGCAGACAGCGCAAGAAGTTGAAACTTGTCATGTACCTAAGTCTTCTGGGGAGGTAACTAGGAAGTGATTTTTCAAAATTCCTACGCGATCGGGAACAAAGGGATAAATTAAAAAAATAATGTGTGCACGTAGCTTGTACTTTTAGTGTTAATATAAAATTATTGCTCATTTAAAATAGAATTAATATATTCTTAAATGCTTAGCCATTTTCATCCCTAGCGTAAGGGCCTTTGTTATCTACATAGACCGTGTTCTTGTACTCGTAAATCCTTTATAGTTTAGTGTCAACCGTTTATCTAGTATTAGCCTATTTATATATAACCTAGAGTCTAGGTGACCCTTGATTGTGTAGCTCAAAATTTATTCCAAGTAAGCTTTATCGCATAGATTATGTAACATGCATATTTTATGATCGTCAAAGGTCTAACTAAATCGTCCCTTTCAGATAGACATTAGACATGTCTATCTGAAAGGGATGATTTAGTAAACAATCCCGTCGGATCTCTTAGTGTTTTATCAAAATTGCTAAATAATGTTTAAGTGGCTGTTTAATATTAATAGCTAAAACGCTTTTATGGAATTCTTCGTAAATGAGCAATTTACGAAGAATTCCATAAAATATATACTATTTTTATTATTTAAAACCATTTCTGTCTTATTTCACAATCATTTCGGCAAATCCCTTCTTGGTGCTTCCATAAGGGTATACATGCGACATTTCAGTTTAATGAACCCGACAGTTTTCTGAGAATCTTGTATTAATTCATATATATATAGATTAATTTCGAAGTGATTTCAGACATTTTTTTTTAATAATCAACAAACCAAATTTTCACCGTTGTTTATTTGTGCAAATCAGTTATTAATAACATAGTTTCTTATGTTATTAGGTGCGAGTGAAATGGATAGCGATTTTAAGCGATCAATATCGCGACATAACTTAGTTCAAGTTATAATGTCAAGAGACGTTAACAATATTTCTATCGTCTCTTCGGCTTCACTTTATTAAATAACTTAGTAACTCCTCCATTAAATGTCATCATTGTCTTGCCCTGGTCCCAATTTATTTGGGGTCGGCGCAGTATGTCCTTCGCTTCCATACTTCTCTGTCACCAGTCATCCAATCGCTTACCCCTTTCTCTTTCATATCCATCCTCACACAGTCCATCCATCTCTTCCTTGGCCGTCCTCTTCCTTTTCGTCCTTCTACATGCATATCCATCACTTTTTTACCTACATACATCTCATCTCTCCGCATAACATGTCCATACCAGGCCAATCGACTCCCTTTCACCTTTTCAGCTATGGGCGCCACTTTCATACTACCTCTAACGAAATCATTCCTAATTCTGTCCATTCTTGTCACTCCACACATCCATCGTAACATTCTCATCTCTGCCACATGCAATCGTTTCTCATCCATCTTCTTTGTAGCCCAACACTCAGCTCCATACAGTACGACAGGCCTTATAACCGATTTATACATACGGCCCTTTAATTTCACAGGCATTTTGTGGTCGCATATTGTGCCTGAGACCTGTCGCCATTTCATCCATCCTGCGTTGATTCTTTGCCTAACATCCCGATCAATTTCGCCGTCATCTTGCAGGAGTGAACCTAGGTAGCGGAAATAGGAGCATACTGGTAGAGGTGTACCGCCGAGTGTAACCGGTATAGGGCTGGAGAGACCGCCAAAGTCACAGAACATATACTCCGTTTTGGTTCTGCTTATTCTCAAGCCTACATTCTCCAGTCTCTGCCGCCACTCCTCCAGCTTGCTCTGCACCTTCTGTCCACTCTCTGCTACCAGAACGATGTCGTCGGCAAACAACATGCACCAGGGTGCCTCTTCCTGTATGTCCGATGATATAGCATCCATTATTAACAGGAAGTGGTAGGGGCTAAGGGCCGACCCTTGGTGCAAGCCTACGGCCACATCGAATCTGGCTGTGATACCAGCTGCGGATCGGACCTGCGTTCGGCATTCAGCGTACATGGCTTGAATCAACGTCAGGTATTTCCCAGGCACTCCTTTCTTCTTCAGGGCCCACCACAAGACTTCACGGGGCACTCGATCATATGCCTTTTCAAGGTCGACGAACACCATGTGCAAGTTTTTATGTGCCTCCCTGTATTTTTCGCATATTTGGCGAAGAGCGAAAATGGCATCCACCGTACCTCGACCAGGCATAAAATCGAATTGGTTTCGTGAAATCTCACTCTCGTCACGCAGGCGTCGCTCAATTACTCTCTCCCATACTTTCATAGTATGTGGCATTAACTTTATTCCCCGATAATTGTTGCACTCTTGGATATCACCCTTATTTTTAAAAATGGGCACCAGGTAACTGTTGCACCATTCCTCGGGTATGGTCTCCTCGTGCAACAGCTTATTGAAGAATAAAGTCAGCCACGCCCATCCATCATCTCCTAATGCTTTCCATGCTTCTACTGGTATTCCATCTGGTCCTAACGATTTTCCATTCTTCATTCCACTAACAGCCTTTTTTACCTCGTCTTTATTTATTTCCTTCACTAACCCAATATTCATCACCTCATTCTCAAGTTTTCCGCTCCAATCGTTCTCCTCATTCATTAACTTTTTAAAGTATGTCCTCCATCGTTCTTTTATTCTATCTTCGTCCATAAGAATCGCTCCTGTTTCGTCTTTCATGCACTTAATATGGGATACATCCTTCGCCTTTCTCTCTCTAGCTTTAGCCATGCTGTATAAGTATTTATGACCCTCGGGGTTTTCAAGTAACCCGTACAACTTGTCTAGGGCATTGGATCTAGCAATGGCTACGACCTTTTTGGCTCTCTTTTTACATTCGTCATATTCCTTCTTCTTACTTTCTTCTAAAGATTCATTTCCTCCTTTCGTCAGCTGCCATTCTTTAAACCTTGCTTTCTTTTCCTTAAGTGCATTCTGTACCTCTTTTGTCCACCACCACGTGTCCTTATCTTTCATACGCTTTCCTTTCGACTCTCCTAAAACATCCTTTGCTACACCCTTAATACATTCACTCATCTCTTCCCAACACTCATTGACACTAATATCATTCATATCGCCCATTCCTAACATTTTACCTACCACTCTATCTCTGAATTTTTCTACACATTCATTCTTCTCTAACATATGCCATCTTATTTTTGGAGTCAGTTGCTGCTTGGTTCTTTTAAAGCTTATTTGAATCTTTAGTTCGACCATCAGGAGCCTGTGCTGCGAGACTAAATCTTCTCCTGGTACCACTTTACAGTTTTTGACCCAGTTGAGTCGATTACGTCTTATTAAGAAATAATCGATCTGGGTCATATGGTGGCCGCTGTTATACGTGATCAGATGTTGCTCTTTTTTTTCGAACCAAGTATTTGCAACTGCTAGGTCAAAAGCGGCAGCAGCTTGAAGAATTGCTTCTCCCTCACAATTTCGGCTGCCGAGTCCCCAACCTCCATGTACTCTTTCATACTCTTCATTTGTTCGTCCCACATGTCCATTAAAATCACCTCCCACAATAATCTCTTCATTCTCCGGTATATTCGTCATCATGCTATCGAAATCCATCAAAAACTTCTCTTTCTCACAATCATCACACACATCCTCCATTAAATGTAATATGAGCAAATTCTAAGTCCCATGGTTCAATGTTACTACAGATGAACAAAAATTCATATGGGCCTGTGCCCCAGCAAGTACAGAAGTGAAACATATATCATTTTAAAGAACAAGTCTTCTAGTTTTGCAATAAGAAAGGCGCATTTAGCTAAGCAGCAGTGGTCAAAAGTTATTGAGGTTGGAAATAGATGATTAATGACATATTTTTGACAATATTTCACAATGTATTGATATAATGTAATTAGTTATTTAATCTGTTTTAGTTTACGTGCATTTTATTTTCCGACTTTGGACGACCGAGCCTGGCTACAAGCATCTTTACCCATACGTTTGGGTGGGCTCGGCGTTCGCAAAATTTCCAGTGTCAGTTTACCGGCGTTCCTGTCTTCGGTTCACAGCACGGAAGAGTTAACTAGGAAAATATTATCACCTACACTAGTTAACTCAGAAGTGCTGTGCAAAACCGAAGCTATAAACGCCTGGAAAATGGCTTGTCCAAACACTGATTTGCCCACCAACCTATTCTCCCAAAGACAGTGGGACGCGCCGCTTTGTAACATTGTGAGGAAAACTCTTTTGGATACATCTTTTAATGTTACAGAGCGTGCTCGTTTGCTGGCTGTGGGGGAATGGGAATCCGGTCTATGGCTTCAGGCACTACCATCGTCTAACACAGGAACCATGTTGGACGATGAGACGTTCCGTATCGCCACTTGTCTCCGTTTAGGTGCTCCGTGTGTTTCTCCGCATCGATGTCATTGTGGAGAAGACGTCGATAGCCTCGGACACCATGGGCTATCCTGCAGCAGAAGCGCTGGTAGGATTCCTCGTCATGCTCACCTAAATGACATAATCCGTCGTGCTCTTGTCGCGTCTGGTGTACCAGCTGTACTTGAACCAAATGGTTTGGTACGCGACGACGGGAAGAGACCTGACGGTATGTCACTGTTGCCATGGAAAATGGGTAGGCCTTTGGTGTGGGACGCAACCTGCGTAGACACCCTCGCGCCATCCCATGTTCCAAGCTCGGGAGGTCATGCTGGCGCTGCTGCTGCATCTGCGGAAACCCTCAAACGGCGCAAATACAGTAATCTAGTAGCTAATTACGTATTTGAGCCGTTTGGGGTGGAAACGCTAGGCTCATGGGGTCCGAGCGCTCGTTCTCTATACCGAGAAATATCTAAACGGTTAGTCGACGTCTCACGTGACCAGAAGGCTGGTTTATTCTTTGCTCAGAGAATCAGCATTGGCATCCAGCGTGGCAATGCTGCCAGCCTTCTGGGCACGTTACCCGATGATATTGATGCGGAGGCATTCTACGACGCCTAAACACACCTGTACATATGTATCTATTTTTACTCTTTATTTTTAGTTTTATGTACATATATATTCTTAGACAGTATGATTATTTAAGATAGTCATGTATTTAGTTATAATTAATCATCTGCAATGTACCTTATAATGAAAATTTAACAAAATAAAAAGGTTTTATTTTCCTAAGTTTCTAATATTACCATATTTTAGTATTTCAGTTCATTTGTTTATTATAAATAAGTATCTACCTAATATTAGGAACTAATGAAAAAAACAAAAACATACTTTTACACATTTAATTATTTAATGTAATTAATACATTATCTAAAAATGCAGCTGGTGGCACAATATTTTCTTGGTGTCTCGCCCACCCCAAATACCAGAGAATTGTCATTATGTGTGCACAACATTCAACTGTCCGATTACCAGCTACACACTTACACCAATCACCTAAGATTGCATCTCTATTTTGGTCTTCGCTTAAGGGACTCTCATCATATAAAAAAAATATAAGTATAATACTCTCGTCTAGAAGTAAACTATAACTGAAAAGGCGCGTACGTTGAAAGATAAGATCTCCGTAGTATTTCTTTACGCTATGGATAAGACGATAAGTCAACGTGTCAACTATTTTGACATTAGTTTGGTGATATCAGAGCTGGATTAAAATAACCCTGTTAGTAATTAGATTTTGAACTATATTTTGAACTTATTTTTAATACATACATACATAGACTCACGCGTGTTTCCCCGAAGGAATAGGCAGAGGCCTATTAAACGGCCACTTTTCGCCAGTGTTTTGATCCCACGTAATAGGTGGCGAGCCTATTGCCGCTTATTATATATACTTTGTTTGCCAGAGCCTCGTCCGTTGATCGACAGGTGCACAGAGGTCCAAAGCCAAGCTCACCTGCAAGAGTGCAGGTGAGGTTGGCTTTGGACCCTAAGTTCTTGGTGGGGACCCTATGCACCCTCTTATTTTTAATTTATTATTAAAAGGTTGGTTTTTATAGAAAATAATATAATTATAATGAATTAATCATTCTTAAGATTACGCGTATTTTAACTCTTACAATTCTGTTGCTATGTTTATTTCCCTATACTGATCTTTTATCATTGTTACGTGGTAACATTATAGGTAGATTCAAACCTTAGACTATTTCAAACAAAGTCAAATAGAAGGAAATCGCTTAAAATTCTTTTAAATTATTTTATTTTTAGCGACTGCAATGGAATGTAAATAGTACTTTAAAATTCCTAGTATGTATTATATAACTTATCTACAACCGCTTGTTTCTCGTCAACGTGAGGCACATTTTGTCCAAGTCCTTTACATAGTAAATTTTGTTAAACGGGCTGCTTAAGATCGGTCCAAGTGAGGAGAGCCTTGGACGAGGCCTATGTCCAGTAGTGGACGTCTTTCGGCTGATATGATGATAAAAAAATAATTATGTACATAGGCCACTAATGTCCTCATTAATCGTCTTAAATCCAGTTAAACATTACATTTAAATGTACGAATACGAAAATTTTCACATTCCTTCGGTCAACCATCTACTGTCGCAAATCATGTCTATAAGCCCATAAAATGCTTGAGTAACGAAGAATAAAGAAACGTACGTATATGTCCCATTAGGATTTTTACGGTGGTCCATAGGAAACTACCGGTGGTTTATTGTGACGTAAAATGAGCTATGGTATTGTCGTATTTAAAACAAGCATTTTATTAGAGTTATGATAGCAGTAGACAAAGCATGTTCTCGTTTTGTGATTATTTATACAGCTTTAGTTAGTCAAGCCTGGGCTCCGCTAGGTGGCGCGATTACGTACGTAAACAAACCTCCGTGACAGCTCTGTATTTAAAATTCAATATTATCAAAAATAGTGAACTTCAAGTGTAGCCGTGTACAATAAAGTGACAATTATAACCCAATAACTGTGTACAAACGTTAACCGTGTAATAGTTTACGACTCAAGAGAAAAATTAACTAGTGAAATAGTAACAGTCATACTTGACTGTGGTGACGATAACCGGTTTAATGCAGTTATAATAGTAACTCTCAACGAAAATAGTGCACCTGAGTGTCCTAATTGATGTAGTGTTAATGATCTGAGACGTGCTTTAAAGAAACTGACTAAATCAAACTAATCAAATAGTGAAAATTTGCAAACCACTGCTAGCGCTCGCCGCGTCGAAAAGTTGTAACTTTCACCTTCAAATTCGAACCGTTACGAGATAGTTGTGCAGTGCCAAAACATAGAGGGCAATGACGTCTATGAAATATGGCGATACATTGAATAGCGCCATCTATTGACTAATAGCGGTACCTCTAAGAGAACTCACCACCTTAGCAATAATTGCAATATTTGTCTTCATTGTGACATCTACCAAGCAGAAAATTGTCTTATGCGTAAAAAGTCGAAAAGTAATTGCCATAGCTTGCAAAGCCTAATTTCGTAGCTGTTCGTAGCGTGCATGCGAGACCTGTGCACACTTTCGCCTGTTCGAGACCCAGTTTGTTCCTGACAACAAATTATTCTATTAAACAATCAACAAATTGTAAGAAAAAACGTAAAATAGAATGCACAAAAAGTATAATTCAAGTACAGCCGAGATTGAGTGATCATCCAGCCAGACGTGTACAAAAAAAGCGGACTTCTGAAAACGATCCCCAATACATACGTTACAGTAAATCCTTAGTTGTGTCAACATGGAATCGGACAGCAATAACATAACGTACGGATACATATAAGAAGACTAGAGGACGCCAGCAGCTACGCCTGCATTTTTTTAAATTTACCCGTTTCGGCCGATCCCGTGGGAATTTCGGGAAATCCCTTCTTAGTGCGCCCCTACGGTCCCCAAGGAACATACATACCAAATTTCAGCTTCCTGCGCCCAATAGTTTTGACTGTAGCGTGTCTGTTAGTCAGTCAGTAACGCAAGGATTTTATATATTAAGAAGAAGATATGCTGCACGCCCGAACGGAAAGGTTTGACATCTAGATCTGTGGGTAGGCCAGTACATAGGTCACCAGAACTGAATAGCAGCATCTCAACCCAATCAAACCTAAAACTTCCGTTACCGATGACAAGCAAAAAGGATAAGGAAACGCAGACTGACAATCATACTAATCGAGATGATATAGAAACACAGACATTGAATAACGATTGTAATTTACAAACACCTAGTAAATCAGTAACTTTACCAATTTCCGTCGGCTTAGAACAGCAGATAGAGCACACAGATCGGAAGCAAATAAGTGCGAATAAAATTTGTATTATAAGTGCGAACAAACACAATAAAATACGCTCAATAGCAGAGAGTTCTCTCTGCTATTGAGCGTATTTTCTATTTCTTATTATTTCGTATTACAGGACTATCATCATATCTGCCATTATTTATTACCAAATAGCAACGTATGCCACATGTTAAAAGATATAGAATCGAAAGTTTAACGTGAATGATTTCTGTATAATTTTTATAGGTGAAATGGATTTCAGAACCACAAACGATTATATTAATGTAATACTTAATATACGACGACTATTACAAAATATTAAATATACAAACGTAATTCTATGTACGCCAACCTATAAATTCACAAAATATTCTAATATTTTCAATATTCTCGACTGGAGCCATTTAATAATTTGCTCTATCTGGACATCATTACACATGAACATGCATACTTCCTAGATTCTAACAAGAATTTAACATATGACGAAAACATGTTCCGTTATAGCACCGGTTCGATAAATGACTTCGGCATTTATACAATCTTTACAGACATTGCCCTACTCATAAAAATGATTAAAGATACATCAGACGACTGCACTTACAATTACTTTTCACAGAATGCAGATCATGATATAGATACACACAAATATGAAATGGAAGATAAGTTTTTTCTGTTCTAAAAATCTTTGTGTTTTACATCAAAACATAGCAGGGCTTTTGAATAAATCTGAAGAACTAACCGTGTGCCTGGAATAATTAAAGGAAACAAATATAGAAATAGATGTAATCTGCATATCTGAGCACTTTATGACAATTAGCAATGAGCAGCACCTATTCATCCAAAACTTTACTTTGGCTAGTTTTTTCTGCAGAAAAGTTACAAAAAGGGGTGGTACCTGTATACTTGTTAGAAAAGGACATCAGTATAAGGTAATAGCAGATATCGCAAAGTTCGCCATAGGTGGGATATTTGAATGCTGCGTTATAGAGCTTGTAGAGTACAAACCAATAATTGTCTGCATTTACGGTATACCTAAACAACTAATCTTTCTCTATTTTTCGAAAGATTGGAAGAAATGTTAACATTTTTAAGCAGGTTTTCGAAAAGAAATGTCGTGATTGCGGGTGACTATAATATTGAATCTCTTAAGCGAAATAGTACATTTTTGGAACTAAAATGTCTACTACTTAATTTCAACCTAAAACTGGAACTGAATCAACCTACAAGACTATCTAGTGGCACATGCATAGACAACTTTGCCCATAACCTAGGAAAGAAATGTAAATCATATATAGTTGAATTTAGTCTATCAGACCATACGTCACAAATTCTACAATTTCCTGCTAACAAGACCTGTGTATTATTGATAATTGGCACACAATGAGACGTGATTATAGCAAAGAAAATATGCAAAAATTTAAAAACTATTTACGTTGTTCAACGTAAATAGTTGATGAAGTGATGACCACACTGATGAAGTGATGACCCAAATACTGCATATAACTCATTCAGTTTTGCATGTTCACTTTTTTGTACGATTTCTGTTTCCACAAACTAAACCACAATGGATATCATGTGGGATAAAAAAATACAGCAAAATTAAAAGAAACCTACTAAGGGACTATAGGCTAGATAGGAATGAATGTAATAAAAACAAATTTAAAACATATGCAAAGACCTTTAAGAAAATAATTAAACTAACCCAACTTGCTCAAAATGACCATAAAATAAAAACATGTCATAATAAGTCTAGGGCAACGTGGGCAATTATTAACAAACCCAAACTCAGTATACCAAAGAACACTATAAATTCTTTGAGAATAAATAATAAAACTATAACGGACTCTGTACAAATTGCAAATGACTTTAATAACGTTTTTATAGACAAAATTGAACCTGTAAAGAAATCAGTCACCTCAACAATTAAAAATAGTTTCTGTTCAAAATCACTGTGTATGGCACCTAGTACACCTGGGGATGTACTTAGGATTATACTCGCCCTAAAAAATACCAATAGTGTGGGGCACGACGGTTTCTCTACAAAAATAATTAAATACGTAGCGTATGAAATCTGTTTCTACTTGGGTTAAATCCTCAACAGAATTATAAATGCTGGTGTTTACCCAGACAGGCTAAAAATTGCAATTATAAAGCCACTTTTTAAGAAAGAGAGCAAACAAAAAATGGACTGCTATAGGCCAATATCACTTTTGTCTAACATTTCCAAAATTTTTGAAAATATATTAATGAGCAACTATGCCAGTTCCTAGAGAAATTTAATATATTAACAGAAGCCCAAAAAGGCTTTCGCAAAATCGAAAACGATTAATATGACGATCTTTGATTTCATGAAAAATGTAATCTCTAATGTAGACAAAAGAACACATATCTGCGCACTGTTTTGTGACATGACCCAAGCGTTCGATCATGTAGATTTTGAAATTTTCCTTAATAAATAAGAGTCGTATGGTATACGAGGAAACATATTAAAACTTATGGAATCATATTTAAAAAATCGTAAACAGTATACTGAAATCTCAAAAATTGATGTGAGGTCGAAAAGAGAACGAATGTTTGTATCTAATAAACGCTCAGTAAGATATAGTGTGCCGCAGGGCAGCGTGTTGGGTCCCTTACTCTTTATCTTATATATTAATGATCTTCCAACCGTCACAAATTTCCCAATGTGCCTTTTTGCTGATGACAGCACAGTCGCAATACCTTGTAGAAACAAGAATATTTACGAGGAAGACACGATAGAGTCGGTGGTCGGTTGGATGAACAAAAATAATTTAAAAATGAACCTTATTAAAACTAACATAATGTTTTTTAGTCAGCGCCTTACACCACCTAAATTTAATATCAACTATAAGGGAACAAACATAACTAATGTAGAATCAACAAAATTCTTGGGTTTAATCGTAGATCAAAACCTTAACTGGAAAGAGCACACTGAACATCTTAGTAAAAGGTTGAGTTCATCGGCGTATGCCCTATACAAACTTGCACCCGTTATCAATAAAGACGCACTTATAACCGCGTACCATGGTACTGTAAGCTCCATTTTGAGATTTGGCATCATATTCTGGGGAAACTCAACGAACAAGGAATTTGTCTTTAAAGCCCAGAAAAGATGCATGAGAGCTATGTTTGGTCTAGGACCGAGGGATAGCTGTAAGCCCTATTTTATACAGCACAAAATACTAACTACATAAACATAACATATCTTCACGCCTTTTATCCCCGAAGGGGTAGGCAGAGGTGTATTACACACCCACACTTCGCCAGATATGTTTAGGTCCCAATGTAATAGGGGGCGAGCCTATTGCCATCTACCGGGCACATTATTAAGCGAGCGATAATTAACATTTTTTAATACACACATAACTTTGAAAAGTCAGAGGTGTGTGCCCGAGGTACCTGGGGATCGAACCCGAGACCATCGTCTCGGCAGTCCGTTACGTACACCACTGGGCTACCGCCGCTTTTCAAAATACTAACTGTACATATATATATGACAGCTATACATATATGAGGCAGCACTATTTGTAAAAACAATTCCTCAATCATTCCAGAAATGGTCCGAAGTCAATAATCGCAATCGGCGCCATACAGAGCGACTGTGTATAGTACAGTCTAGGACTGCGTTAATGCATAAAAGCATATTTTACCTATAATCTTTAGTAAAATACCCAAGCAAATTCAAAACCTATGGTTAATATCTGGATGGAACACTTTGAAGAAAAGGCGCTTAGCAGCGGGCCCAAGACCACCAGGCTTTGGAAAAGATACGTGGACGACATCTTTAGTATCGTAAAAGGAGGTAAGCAGGAAGTAGATCAATATGTGCAACACCTTAACTCCATTCATCCGAAAATGAGGTTCACCTACGAAATGGAAACTGACAGATCGTTGTCATTCTTGGATGTCAAAGTGACTGTGAGACCAGATGGGTCCTTAACACACTTCGTATACCGGAAGCCTACGCACACAGATAGATACCTGCACGCCATGTCGCACCACCACCCTCGACACCTGCAATCCATTGTGACGTCACTAAAAAACAGAGCACATGACCTCTGTGACCCTGGGCATTTGAAGCTAGAGCTAGACCATGTGCAGAAGGTACTTAGGAAGAACGGATACCAGGTACAACGACGAATGACGCGGCCTATCAAGCGCGATAAACATCCGGCGGTAAATAGACAACCGACCTACATGCCCTACATTAGAGGTGTTACGGATAAAATAGGAGACAAGTTAAAAAACTACTCCATTCCGACAGTATTTACACTAAGGGGCCAAAGTATACAACATGGTGGGCACACCAAAAGATATTCTACCGCTACAAACCCCAGGTGTCTATAAAATCAACTGCAGCTGCGGCAGCTCTTACATAGGGCAAACGAAGCGGACTATCGCTGAACGTATATAGGAGCACATCACAGCTGTAAAGAACCGTCAAACGAACAAATCGGGGATTGCGGAACATTTACTCCAATCGGGATTGAATTTCATCGTCCCCAAGTCCTCTCCACGGAACGCCACTTTTACCCAAGAGTTGTGCGTGAAGCGATTGAAATCAGAAAACATAAAAATTTCAATCGGGAAGAGGGCTTCCAATTGTCATCGGCGTGGAATCCTGTGATTCGGCTAACAACACCCCACTTTAACGCGCAGTCGGCGAATGTTCAATACACAGATACGGTTAGTGTGTTTTGCGCCGGTACTTCGAATATCAACGACCCGGGGGTAGAAATAGAATCTTCTACCTCGCACTCGGAGACGTGAAATCGCTTCACTAGTCAGCTTGCGACCACGGGACGTGCAACCGTCTCGAAACGTCAAGCAAAATAAGGTATGTACCTTAATACCTAATTTGCATGTTCGCGTTAATTCCCGTCTATACTCGTATATATATTCTAAATACTACACTATTTAAAAAACATTTAAAATCATATCTTGTTGATAAATACATACATACATACATAGACTCACGCCTGTTTCCCCGAAGGGGTAGGCAGAGGCATATTAAACGCCCACTTTACGCCAATGTTTTGATCCCACGTAATAGGTGGCGAGCCTATTGCCGCTTATCGGGATATTTTGTTTGCCAGAGCCTCGTCCGTTGATCGGCAGGTGCACCACTTGCAGGTGAGGTTGGCTTGGGACCCTAAGTTCTTGGTGGGAACCCTATGCACCCTCTTGGTGGGAACCCTATGTTGATAAATAATAATTTATAATAATAATAATTTATTTATCCTCAAAAATACAAAAAGGTACACTACAATTAGCCTTAAATTAGTTTAATTGGAATAAGTAGCCTAATGTCTTATATTTAGTCTTACATAATATCATATACATGGTTGAAAAAACAATAGTGTAGGTACATAAGGCAAAAAGCAAAATATCTATATTTGCACTTTTGGCAAAAAACAAAGATTGCGTTATAATACATCGGCTACCTGCTCGAACTAGGTTATACCTGTGTTTCGAGCTGATGCTTGATTATTACATAATGATGCAATCGACAATAATATTTTGTTGTATGCAAATATTAAAACACAGTATTTAAGTAATAAAACTTATTATAATTTATAGTAAAATTTTATAGACTAATTTATTTAAAAATAATAATACAAATACGAAATACAATTTAAAATTTCAGATCAGTTAGTAATGAAATTTATCAGTGCGTAACCACACGTAAAAATAAAACACAGCACGTAAAAATAAGGATAATATTCTGATAATATTGGTAAAGTTCATTTTAAAATGTCTAGTAATTTTTCTGTGTCGTCGTAATTAAGCTTTTGTAAATATTCTAATAATGTTGTACTGCACATTTTATAATTATGACTATATATTGAGTAATTTATTAAACTTATTATACAAGAACGGGCCTAGAAATGTGTAAAATATATTAACAAAGACATGATTCGTGTGAGGTGTTGTACAAACTAGGTCCTTTCTTCTTCTTTCAAAAGGAATAGGAGAAAAAGGGATTTCAGTGTGCTGATTTAGTATAATGTTGAGTATAAATAGTTGGCGCACTGTTAGCACGTTGCATGACAAGCAGAGTTGGTGCGTAGGGAATTTAAAAGGACGAAAAGTAGCAACTTTAAGTATTGCTCTTTGTGCTCGTTCTAGCGGCAATAGAACTGATTTAGCCGCGCCACCCCACGTTGTAATGCAATATGTTAGTATGGACTGACACAAAGCTAAATAAACCTGTTTTATTTATTTGTAATCGGCTATGTTACGTAGTTTTTTGAAGATATAAATTAATTTACGCATTCTCGCGCATACAATATCAATGTGTTTACGAAAATTTAGATTTGTGTCGAGTGTTATACCTAGATATTTAATATTGTCAGTTTTAATTAATGTAGGACAAGTACATGCTAGGTCAGCGTGCATTCTACAGTTGTGTGCATAAATGTGTAGGTTAGCAGGTGATGAATTAGTATTTCTCATTCTCCCCCCCGTGGGATCTCCACCTTGTCGTGGTGGGGGGGCTCAATAACCGTGGGTTAGAAGCCACCCACGGTGAAGCTAAGCGGGATTCCGGGAGGGGACGCTCCACGTGGGCTTGGTAGAGGCCTGCGTAGGATGCGTCCCATGGTGCGGGTGCGGGGGACAGTTCTGTCTGTCCCTCGCAGTCGGGTGCGGTCGCGGGAGGAGAGGCGTGTGGGTGTTGCTTTGCCCCGCGCCCTATCTCCCGCGACCAAATGGGGGCGCACCATCGTTGCGTCGCGGTGGGGCCGCAGAGGAAGAGGAGATGCGGTGTTGCGTTGCCGTCCTCCCTATCCTCTACGGCCGCTGGGTGTTTTGGCGGCGGAGCCCAACACCTTCATTCGCCGCCAAGGGGGTTTCGTTCGGGGCCCGCCTGACCATCTGGCGGGCCAATACCCGTCGGGGGTAGCGAGGAATGCTTTGGTGAAACCCTACCCTCCGACACATGGGTACATGAGGAGCACGGGTTGGTTTTTAGTCAGTAAGAGTCTGACAGTCCCCTTCGTCCTTCCCCCCCGGGGCGGAGGGACTCCATGAGGATTTTCCAACCCGATACCAAAAAAAAAAAAAAAAAAACGTATTTCTCATTCTAAATAAAATGTATTTCGTTTTGTCTATATTCAGTGTTAACAGATTTTGGTGTAGCCAATTTGAAACAATATTAAAACCATTTTGCGCACGGTCATAAAGCTCAGAGTATGTATTGGCCGAGAATAAAAGCGCTGTGTCGTCAGCATATGATATTAATATACCGTTTTGAACATTTAAGCTGTAAATGTCGTTTATATAGATAAGAAACAAAGTTGGCCCCTAAATACTACCCTGTGGTATGCCAAAACCACTATTTTTACGTTCAGCACCAACATATTTACCAATTTTCACACATTGATAGCGATCGCTAAGATAGTCAGAAAACAATGCAAGTTGTGTACCCCTTATACCGAATGTCTCGAGCTTGCGCAAAAGTATGGAGCAGGATATTGTATCAAACGCCTTGGCAAGGTCTAAAAAGATTCCCATGGAGTGCATGCTCTTATCTAGACTATTGATTATGTGCGCCGTAAGCTGGTGAACTGCTAGGTTAGTGGATTTTTTTGGCCTGAAACCAAATTGGTTATCTGAAAGCAGCTTATTATCTTCGAGGTACTTAATCAATCTAATGTTTATTATTTTCCCTAAGATCTTAGAAAGGCCCGTTAAGACTGAGATTGGCCTATAGTTTGATATACATTTTTTGTCACCGGATTTAAAAATAGGAGCAACTACTGCTTTTTTAAATAAGCGAGGGAAAATTCCTTCGTGTAAACATAAATTAAAAATATGTGTTAACACCGGCGCAAATATGTGTTTGAATTTTTTGATAATATTGTTTGGTATATTATCCCACCCAACTGCACACACCTCTTTCAAACCACTTATGACACTTATTACATCATCAACGTCCGTATCCAGCAATACAAACGAATTTAGCGTTGGTGAATGGCTAGTTTGAGACGGAAAGCTACTAGATTTAGGCGTATTTTCCGTTAATGTTCTACCGCCGTTAATTAAATAATCGTTTATCTTATCAATTGCTGATGTTGGACTTATGTCTTTCGACAGAAGGTCGAATGGTGCTTCTGGGTTTTTACAAATAAATGTATTTTTCTTTATAAATTGCCAGACGAGCTTACTGTTGTTAGTATATTTTCGTGACGTATGTATAAATGAAGTATGTTTTGTTACTGCATCTTGTACTGAGCTTATAGAATATTGTATAGAACTATTCGCATCGTTCGAATTAAAAATTGGTTTAAAATCTATACTATTTATACTACTTGCGAGGGTTTTCATGTCCACTTTTGCATAGCTGCGTGTGCAGTGGTTCCTGGGCAAAGTTAATTTTAAGGTTAATAGAATAGCACAGTGATCTGTTAATGATGAATTAGTTATTAATGTTATGGTTGGCTTAGTTGATTTTATAATGAAATGGTCTAAGCATGAGCCACTTTGGTGTGTTGGGTGATAATGTGTTGGTAGCAACCCATGATATGAGCAAATGTTTAAGTAATTATGTGCCTGAATGTCGGTTCTTTGAGCCGCGATATTAATATTTATATCACCTGTCAGTATAATGTTCTGAAAATGTGATAGCCTTTTTAAATGTGAGTCCAGTGATTCCAAAAATAATTCAATATTTTGCGAAGGGGGCCTATAAATTGCTAAAACTACTGTATTTAAATTGATCTTAACTAACAAGCAATTACTGCCCAGAAATAAAGGTTCCTCTACTGATATATTTAAATTATTTTTAAAGTAGATTACTAGACCATCATTTTGATTTAAATTAATTTCCGTTCTGTGTAAACAGTAACCATCAAGAAGTGGAAGAGCAGTTGTTTGGCTTGACAGCCAACATTCTGTTAACACTATAATGTCGCAGCTAACATCGAGATTATGCAATAAAACTTCAAATCCATTTATGTTACGGTTTATGCTGCGAATATTTTGTGTCAACAAAGTCAGCACCTTTTCACTACTCGGTATAGAATATTTACAAGCCTCGACATCACATATTTTTGTTTCAGACACAGAAAAATTATCTAGGTCACCGATCAATTGATTAGTCATTATAATAATATGAAATAAACTGTATACAAGTAGACTATATAAGTTAAATAAGTAAAAGCGCTTACTAAGAACAATAGATGTTGACGCTCTTAGGCGCCCTCATAATCTATGGAGTGTATATATTTGTCCTCAGCATACTTACGTGCTGGACAGTTTAGGTCACCAGTTTGATGGTTGGATTTCCTCTTAAAACGTTTACACGTTGCACAATTAGGAGCGGCTGACTTGTTGCTACATTCTTTGAAGGAATGACCAAGTTCGCCACAATGATTGAAAGTGGGGCTGGTTTCTCGGCAATAATTTGCGGCGTGACCAAACTGTTGGCAATTGAAGCATCTCGTGACAATTGTAAAGTCTCGCACCGGACATGACGTCCAATTAACGAAGACGCGTCCTTGATTAACCAGTGCCTTTCTGATAGAGGGCGCTACTTCCAATACATAAATACATAGTTACAGGTAGAAAGGTTCTTCTTACCTGATTTATGGCTCAACTTAACTGCGGCTAAGAAGGAATCACGACTAGACTTCGGGAATTTGTCGGCAAGATTTTGCTCATAAACGCAGTCGAGGACTTCCTTTTCGCTAAGGGTTACGGGTACACCGACGATGGTAATTCTTGGACGACGTTTTGTTGGTTCCTCCACAGTAAGGCCCGATGAGACCAGCTTTTGCGAGTTCTTTAGCTTTTCAATGTCCTGTTTAGTTTCGGTGCTTATAAAGACGCCTCCATTGCGTACTTTCCTCAGTGCACGTACGTGAAGTTTAAGTTCCTCCGGTGAAATTATCTTTTGGACGAGAGATTTCGTGTCGTCACTAGTTTTCGATTTGTCGCTGGGATAGATTGCAATAGTACTCAGGTTATTAGGACGAACAAACTTATCTGTTCCTTTCTTCACCATATCTGCAAAAGAGTTACTGCTTACGGGTTGTAGTTTATCCTCCACTGTCACCTTAATTTCCTTGATAGAGCTACTTAGGTCCAGCTGGCTATGTAGGTGTTGAATGTTCGAGTGCGCAAGGATGTTTTTTTGTTTTAACGATTGCTATACCACGGCAATATGCGCTGTCGCACCCATAACTTTACGGCACAGACCTGAAACGAGCTCCTTCTGGTTGAAGTTCATTTTTCCTTCGCCAACGACAGTGCACAACTCATTAAGGGAAGTCTCCACCGTATCCAGCCACCTTTCAATCTCCGGCGTAGGCACGACTTCCTGCGGTAGATCATTCTGGATTGGTTTTTTAAGCGGCTTGGGCAGATTTTCTACTACTGGAAGGGAGGGCGGAGTTGGTGTTGACGGAGGACTTCGTCCTGTTTTTTGGCTCCGGCCAAACGGGCTAAAACCTGGGTTTGACATAACTAGCTAGTATTGTTTGTGTAGTTAATCAATTTAGATCATATTTGCTGATTGTTTATTAACACACACGACACAGTTAGGGTCAGACTGCTGACACGACGTCGCGAAATATTATTCGTAATTATTTAATTACTTAAAACAAAAAACACGTCTGCATAGTCAAGCGTCTAACAATGTTAATGCCAAAAAATGTTATGATAATATAGGTGATTATTTAACTGATAATAAGTAATGAACTATTGCTGGTTCTTTGTTGGATCTACAATCACGACATGCCTTTTTCATGCCTATGTAATAAATTCACGAGATCTGATTATAATATTATTTGTTGAATATTTGCTATAAGTTGACATTCTCAGTTATAATATTATTATGTTGTTATTATGTACTTATTAATGATAATTTCTATATTTTTATGTTATTAAAAATTATTGCTACGACATTTTTAATTTATATAATTATTTTGACTATCCATACATTATTACTTACTAATATTTTATTGTTACTATTATTTCAATATGATGATTACTCTCGTTATGTCTAAGAATGTTAACCATTAATGAATCTGAATCAATACAAACATAGCAAGGCTGTATCATAGCTTTAAATTTTTGTACACCACTATGGTTAAACATGCAGCTACTTCTCACTACTGTTAACAACTGAAATGTACCTTACTCATGTTTTTACAAAATAAATATATTTATCTTATCTTTATCTTTATTTTTACGTGTTTGCTTTTTCCTTTTTTTATTTAATTAATGCTAGTGGTCCTATAAAGGTCAATGTTCAAATATAGTTTTAGTTGTCGTTTTTTTTTACTTTGCTTGTCGAAAGGTGTCTTACTTAGGCTGTAAACTTATGTATGCACCAATTATGGAACCTATTCGGCACAGCATTGTAGACATCTAGGTCTACTCCTCTTGGCGCACTTTTTATCGTCATATACTTAAAGATAGCTAGATCTGGATAGTTGCACATTTATTAGTAACGACAAGACAAAATTTTAATCCTTCATAAATATGTTCGTTAAAAATATTAAATTGAATAAATCAGCTATTGCCAGCAAACTACTTAAAACGTGTCCACATGCAGCCACGTATAATCTGCATTAGTTCCATGCAAGTGGAATTACATCTCATGCGTAGTGAATTGAAAACTTTGGATTAACTTTTACTAGGAAGATGATCGAGTAGACATGCGTTTTCATTTTTCATTTTCAAAGCTTTTTTACTTAAAATAAGGCGAATTGTTACATTATCCATCATTTTGGGTTTCATGATAAATGATTTTTTTGAACGGATTCCATAGTTATTTAAGCGGCAGCTGATTGATTTCTTCACGCGAAAATACTACGTGAAAATATACTACCAGAAACTATTGTTTCGGGTCTTGGTGCTCTTTTGGCCCGTTGATTGATGGAAGTCCGCCGTTACTCAGCATTTATTATTCCTAGGAACAAATAAATAATATTTTTTATAGGAAACTCCTGCCCTAGGGCAGGAGCTTTCTTTAAAATAAATAAGGGGCAACGATTATGCATATGTATCGTTGGAAAATAAAACTCGGTTATTTTATATCATTCACTGCTTCATCATCATCAGCCCTGTATGTACTATCCCACTGCTGAGCGCGGGGCCTTCCTCTCTATAAAAAAAAGGTCACTTCTTCTGCGTTTTTGAGGCACCAATCTCATTCTAATATCGTAAACTTCCTCATCAAAGATATTTTTTATCAGGCATGTCATATGTACATCTTCTACAGTATACGAAACTACTATCACGATAACTTTCAAGCCGAAAACAATTATTTTCAAATAACAGTTCCACAAAATAGTTCCAACTTCAATAATCTTACGCGGTGACAATAATCAGTTTGAACTGTAATAAAATTCGAATTTCGACACCGACAACTGGCGAAAAGTGGCAAAACTTTTAGTAGCAATATAAACAAAGTTTTGGAGGGCGCCTACGACAATAATAATGGCCTTATTTGCGTACTTCCCTGTTATCAACTGAAGCTACTGGTAACCCAGTTTCGATGGCCTATATCTGAACCGTGTGATGACGGATTGGGAATAAGAAGTGTCACTCCACCATTTCATTCCGTTGACGTCGTAAGAGGCAACGAAATGAAGTGTCTTTGGGAATTGTTTTCTAGAACGAACAATTGAATGAAAATAAATAATTATTATATCTACTTAACTACTAGCTATACACGAGTAAGAACCACTAATAAAACAAATATTGGATCGCACTTTGCATACATTCGATGTTTTTCAAAACACTTTCAAAATAATAATAGCACATGTATGCGAAATGGCGCAAAATTAATGTTACTTAAATGCAAGGATGGTCCTCACGTAGTTTTTTAAACTGAGCACGTATGACTTTCAGTTGGGTTGTAAGTAATGCGTAATAGGTACTAACAGATTTAAGGACAGAAAAAAAATTCATTTGAAATAAAACTCATTGAAAAAAAAAACACGTCTCATAGAGCAGTCATGTTATACCTAATTCGGCAACCTTGCTGATTTAGGTTTAATATGGCGCTTTCGATACTTTTGTATCTTTGCATTTAGGTTTTTGTAGTGCACTGTTGAACATAGGCCTCTCTTTATTACATCACAATAATATTGTGAGTCGTTGAGGAGGTACGATACCACGCTGACTGGTTGGGTTGGCATAGAGTATGACGTCGAGCTTACCGTCTCTTTGTAAAGATTGCCGTATTTTAACATAAACAGCGGCAATTTATGCATCCTGTCTAGACATGCCCACAATATATTACAATGAAAGTTTCAGATCCCTTAGAACCTAATTCGGTCATCTAAAGCCGTTGTAATTTCACTTTTGTTCTATAAGTATACATTCGGTAATCTAGGATTTATGACGACAATTAAATGTTTTAAGCTAAAACATTTGTGTTTGTATAAGTACCCGTATTTATTTGAAGATATGAAATGATAATGAAGATCATATTTCGAAGAAGTATTGTACTCTACCATGCTAGCTTAGTTAATTTTTTCGACCAATTTTTCTTAACAAGTAAATATTATACTTATTTATAGCATTGGACGATTCACGCAAGGTCATCAGATCTTTAACAAGGCAGCAGGTGTAAATGTTAAGTACCTATGACCACACGAAAACTATAAAGCACTAAAGGCAAGAAAGAGGAACCAACCACGCATTCTCGGATTGATCACCCCAGCTATTGCAAAAGAAACAGATTGACAATATCGAACTCCTCTGAAGAAAAAGGATAAGGGATATATAAGAATAGAACGAAAGACTTGCAATATCCAGCTTTATGCGCCAACTATGTTTCAACACGTGTTTCGCATATGCCCATCATTCCTGAGGATGACTTAAGTCATAGTCTTGTTCCTTCAATACACTGTAAAGACTCTTTTTTGTATTACATGATTTATTGCTAATGTGGGTATTGTCTTCTAAAGTTAATAAAAATTATACTCATTGTTAGAATTTTTTATTTATTTATTTTATTTATGCACAAACTATGTGTTCAAAGGTGGATATAATACCATTAGGCATTCTCTACCTGTCAACCTTAAGAGGAAACACAACGGCCGTTTTTCCATACAAACGTAGTCTCCTGTTTTCTCCCTGGTAGGGCAATTATTTTTTTCCAAAGATGTATGTCCCCGATTGACATGTCCCTTTGTTTTCCTTTTTCTCATAAATTTAATATTAAAAAAGATATGAACCTTCAAATACCTCAAAAATTGGCCAGATTTTCCGCTGTGTTCAAACATCCAAAAAACAGATTTGGCTAGACTATTTAAAAAAAAGAAAACATAAGCACACGTCCAAAGCCTTTCTTTAATTTAATATGAAAAAAATAGTTAAATCGATGAAGTTTTGGAGAAGGAATCAAGGGAATACGAAACGTTGATTTTGTGTACATTTAATAGGTATTTTTGGTCCAAGCTGGAGTTGTCTCTATCGCACTCTGCGGGGGGAGGCTTGAGGTTGCGCGACAGCAATAGATTTTACAAATACCTATTTTTCAATTCTCTCGCCCGTAGTGTTTCCTCTTAAGGTGGCGCAGAGGTAAATTGGCAGGTGCATTAATACTGAACTGATAGTTAAGTATATAGTGTAACATTATAATTATTATATACATAATAGGGATATAATACAAACATATTAAATAGTTCCATAGACATAAATAATTATATATACATATATACCTAAATATACATACATTCTACATATACATAAATACTTATATTAATAGATGTGAGTGATGGTCTGATTTCTTCAATCTCTTGAAAAGAAGCTCTCGTACTTTCATTTTAAATGCAAATCGGTTGGTGGACAATCTGATTTCAGGAGGGACTGTATTCCATAAGAGAATAGACTGCACAAAGAAGAAAGAATTAACGAATCCAGTAGTGTGACCGGGGCAAGAAAGAAGAAGGTTATGTGAAGAACGTAGATTTCTATCATGTATAGAAGATAAATATTGGAAGTACGGCGTGAGATAAGTTGGAGGGGAAGGAGACCTAAGAATAGAGAAGAGAGTGGTAAGAGCACGCAAACACTGGCGCTGACGAATTGGAAGCCATTTAAGTTCGGAACGATAGGTAGAGACGTAGTCATACTTGCGAAGATTTTAAATGAAACAAATGCAGTTATTTAGGAGTCGGTCGTACTTATTGAGGTGTTCTGCATTCAGGTCATAGTAACACACATCTCCATAGTCGATTAAGGGAAATATTAAAGCCTGCACAAGCATTGTTTTGGTCTTGAAAGGAAGAAAATTCTTAAGGCGGTATAGTGCTCTAAGAGTACCGGTGACTTTCTGACTAACTCTCGTCACCTGCGCCTGCCAATCGAGAGTGGAATCAATGTACAGGCCTAGGTCTTTTACGGCTGAACTGAATGGAATGACCAAGCCATTAAACATAATAGAAGGTAGGGTTGTGACGTCTAGTCTGTGTATTAAGCGGCGACTGCCTACAATAATGGCTTGACACTTTGCTGGATTTACGTCTAAACCAAATTTCTGACACCAGTCCATCACTGTCTCAAGATTCCTATTTGTATCTCCAATGGCCACAGTCACATCATCCACCCTCGCTTGGGAGTACAACTGCAAGTCATCAGCATAGAGATGATACGAACATCGAAAATTAGGAGTTAAGAAATTAATAAAGATAGAGAAAAGTAAAGGAGAAAGAATGCCACCCTGAGGAATACCAGAGCTAATGTCATGCCAACTAGATGAAATTTCATCACAGCGAACAGACTGCTGGCGTTCCTGAAGATACGATGAGAACCATTCCAGTGCATTCGGTGAGATCATGAGATGGGAAAGGATCGATAGAAGGATATCATGACTGACAGTGTTGAAGGCATTGGAGAAGTCGACCAAAGTAAGCACAGTGATCTTGGTGTCCTCCATGCCTGCCCTAACATCGCCAGTCACTTTGAGGAGAGCGGAAGTCGTGCTATGACCTGGCCTCAAACCGGATTGTAGTGGACTAAGCACCTGCTTAGTTTTGATATATGAACTGAGACAACTGTTTATGAACACGGGCTTCTAGCACTTTGGATAGGAAGGGGAGAATAGAGATTGGACGGAAATGGTTAGGGAGAGAAGGGTTCGCAGTCTTAGGAAGAGGGATAACAATATAAGATACTGGCAGAGGACGAGGAATTGATACAGTCGAAAATATGGCGGCGTTTAGCGTTGCGTATCATCTGATTACAACGATTCCTTGCAGCTTTGTACACTCTCCAGTTCTCGCCGGACCGCTCCTTTTTGAACTTGCGAAAATCTCGGTCACGGCGCCTCACGGCCATTTGAACACCCCTGGTGAGCCAAGGTGCCAGAGGACGTTTTAATTTAACTCTCCTGATAGGAGCATGTGTATTATAAAGATCAAGTACAGTTTCGTTGAAAAATATTAAAACTTTTTCGTTTACGGTGTTGGCTGCAAACAGAGAAGACTTAAGCTCAGCAGCATCTTTTTTCAGCTTCTCGCTATCCATACGTCCAAAAAAACGCAAGTGCAGAACCTTAGGGCGAGGTTTAGGAGGAGCCGGGAGCAAGGTATTGGCCATGGGAGTGTACCAAGGATGGAGCTGAAGTAATAATTAAGTCTAACCAGGTGTCTACTCCATCGATATTGTGGTGACTGGGTTCGAGAGGAAGAGTGTGTAGACTGGCAGACTCCATTAATTTAAGAAGGTTATGAGAGCGAGAGGAATTGATGGCAAGAAGGTCGGTGTGGAAATCTCCCATGATGATATGGTGTGCATATTCAGACTCTAAAGATTCCAGAATCGATTCGAGACTGGAGAAGTAATTAACCGAGGGGGGACAATAAACAACTCCTAGAACCGTTTTGGCTCCACTGACTGAAACCTCAAGAAAAAGGTACTCGGCAGACGCAGAATAATTAGGCGGTGAAGATAAAAGCAATTTATACGGAAGAGTGCTACGCAGGTAAATGGCCACACCACCACCTCCCCTGTCCACCCTATCATTGCGAATAAGAATAAAACCAAGGAGGGGGTAGGCGGTAGAAAGTAAATGAAGTTTCAGCCAGCTCTCTGAAATCAGAATGGCAGACACGTTTGCATTACTGAAAGTCTCGAAGATGTCGTTGTAGTGGCTAGGAATACTTTGCGCATTAATATGGCAGACATTTAACATGTGTTTTGTAGCTTCATTAAATGTACGCTTGACAAAGTCACCAAGAGAGTCGGTTGCAGAACAGAAGCTGGCATTGTTTGAAGAATTGGAGGAATCATTAACAGAATGAAAATAATCATCATACAAAATAAATTAGCGGGTCTTAATCGCGTACAATTAATTAATTTAAGGTATAAATACATATTTGTTTCCGACGTTTCGCTCGTCTTGCACCGAGCGTGGTCGTGGAGAGACTGATGAGAGCTCAGCGCCGTCTTGTGGAAGTGCGGGTTTCGGCACCTACCCTCACTTGGTCTTTATTTAAGTTCACACCACAGAGCAGATACAAAGAGGAGATGTTGTAATATAATTTCCCTAGGAAAAAACGCGTGACAATTTGCGGGGTGAGGGTGTGTTAGATCCCGCCCATTTCTTTATTTTCCATCTACCGTTCAATAGCAAAACTACTCGCTAACTTTGTTGATTTTACTTTGTAGTTACGCAACTATCTCACACTGGGTGTCACTAAAAGTGCAGGATGCAACAGGGTCGTATTCAGGATTTTAGTAGGCCATCTTGATACGTATTTTTTATTGAAATGAAAACATGTTTGAATAAAATGGTTTTTGATGAATGACGAAATAGATCCCTTCTTTAATTTTCTAAGGCCTTTTTTTGTCACTATGAAGTTTTCATCATTAAAATGGCAAGAACTTTTTGTATATTTAGTCGGAGACCAATCGTGTCTGTTAATTTTTGTAATCCACTGCTGTCTTAGATCATCTTCGGATGGAAATCAAGAACATAGGTACATTCTTTGAAATTTAACTAAATAAACTAGGTGGGCATTAAGTGCTTTAAGAGTAAGGCCCAAGGAACATTATTTTGTGAGTTGTGAGTCGCGTAAAATGAGTCGGCGGAATTTACGCTGCATTCAGCGTATCCTACTCCGTATCACCTTACTATTAGAATTCATTCTTAGTTCGGGTTCGGGAATAACGTAAGTCCTTAGGTGATATGGAGTAGAATACACTCGCAACTTCAGGGTTTTTGTACTACACGGCGACGCAAAGTAAGTTGGACTTTAGTATGCAGCCGAATTCCGCCGACTCATTTTACGTGACTCCTAAAATGACGTTCATTTACCCTCACCCGTAATTAATTAAATAACAACTACCATACCAGTTGTCTCACGGAGGGAAAATACTTTATTTAAATAAATTATTGTTGATAAAATATTTAGTTTCTAGGAGACTAGCTGTTACCCGCGTCTTCGTCCGCGTGGTATTTTCATTAGTTTTTTTTGTGAGATCCTATTTTTTTCCTAAATTTAAAGCCTATTTTACTCCCTGTTACATCAGCTATCTGCCAGTAAAAGTCCCGTCAAAATCGGTCCAGCCGTTTCAGAGATTAGTCGGAACAAACAGACAGACAGACAGAAATGGTAAAAAAGTTGTTTTGGTATATGTAATATACAACCATAACCACTTAGTAAAAATCGGTTATTTTAATATTACAAACAGACACTCCAATTTTATTTATTCGTATAGATGTATAGATTTGTATAGATTGTATTTTTATGTCTAGCGTATTTAATGTTTTAAGTACTTTCCATGTATGATACAGCGGGATAATCGGATTGGATTCTAATTCCGGCCCTGTCTTTTTGACATTTCATGTTTAATGTTCATAATTGACGAAAGATGGCGGCCTGTTTAAAAAATGATATAAAGACTAAAAAAACAATATTTTGGCAATTAAAGAATCTTTAGGAATTAAAGTTTAACAAATTTCAGTACATATGATTATTAAAATACATTAATGATGAGCTCTACATACCTAAATATTCTAAGTTCACGTAGCAGAAAGTGTCGCCATCTAATGTCGGGTAGAATTATACTTGAAAACGCCGAAGCTAAGAGATTTTTCTAGAACTATTTCAATAAATTACGCATAAAATTACTTATGAATGAAATGTGATGCCATCCATAGCACCAGAACGTCTATCCGAATAGTTTTTACATGACAAAACACAACACTTCATCTATTTTTTCTTTTAGCGCGAATGTAATGCTGTTTTTGAGGGAACGTTTACGATGTGCACAGGGCGAACGCCAACAACAAACTGACTTAGGCCACGCCCACGTGATGACGTCAGGACCTACTTGAAAATCACAGTGCACAGTTGTTTAGGCCATCTCCTCTTTGTATCTGCTCTGTGGTTCACACTGTTGGTACTCCGACACACTACACTAATGACGTCTATACACTGTTGAGATTTATCACTGCGGCGGTGTTTACATTTGCTGATGACTGAATTCCAAGTAGCCGATAATCTATATCCATCCTCCCGGTTGAAATTGTTATATTTCTTGATTTCTACCGCTTCACGTACTATCCTGGAGTAATAGTGACGATCGGTGGATAAGACTTGTGGTTGATGCAGTTCTATCCAGTGGTTTGGTCCAGACTCCAACAAATGTTCAGCTATAGCCGACTTATTAATATGTCAGTTTTTCACAGCTGCGATATGTTCCTTTACTCTTTCAGCGATTGTACGCTTAGTCTGCCCGATATATGAACTACCGCAGCTGCAATCGACTTTGTAGACGCCAGGTGTTTGGAGAGGAATGACATCCCTTTGGGGTACGCAGATTATGTGTTATCTTAGAGGACGGACTGTATACAGTCTTGATGGAGTATTTCTTGAGTACTGTTCGAACCTTGTCTGTTACTCCCTTTAGATACGGCATGTAAGCCGGCACTCTGCTCACTTCAGGTCCACGATCTTTCCTTTTCAGACGGAGTATCTTCTTTTTGTATCCGTTGCACCTAAGTACCTCCTGAACATGTGACAGTTCACTATTTAATTGTTCAGGGTCACACAGGTCATACGCTCTGTTCACTAAGGATGACACAACGGAATCCAAATGCCGCGGATGGTGGTGCGAGTTCGCGTTAAGATACCTATCTGTGTGTGTCGATTTCCTATATACAGTGTGTCCAAGGGTACAATTATCTCTCACTGTCACTTTAACGTCGAGAAAGGGTAACGATCCGTCTACCTCCATTTCGTATGTGAATCGGATGTTCGGATGTATGGAGTTCAATTTGTCTGCGAATTGTTCCACGTCTTGCTGGTTCCCCTTCATGATGCAAAAGATATCATCGACATACCTCTTCCATAGCTTCACATTTGATGATTCCTCGAAGTGCTCCATCCAGATGTTGGCCATTACCGGTGCTATAGGACTACCCATAGCCACTCCATCGATCTGGAGGTAGTGTTGTCCACGATATAAGAAGTAGTTTCCATCCAAGCAATTCATAAGCAGAACAGTGTATTCGTCAGACAGACCGTTTTCCCTTAATTTCCTCTGTATGACCTCAAGGCAATCTTGAACAGGAACATTTGTGAATAGTGACTCCCCATCAAAACTCACCATCACCTCGTCTGGTTCCTTTTTCGTGCTCTTGATAATTTCTACAAAGTGACAAGAGTCCTTCACGAAAGAGTGCGTCTTGCCTATTAACGGTTGTAGAACCTTGCTTATGTGTTTCGCCAAACCATATGTGGGTGAATTTATTTGACTCACTATAGGACGCAAAGGTACGTTGGTCTTGTGTACTTTGGGTAAGCCGTACATCTTAGGCGGCTGCACAATTTGAGGTTTATGTAACCGTTCAATTACCTCTTCCGCAAATAAGTTTTTATGGTCCCTAATTATAAATATTATAATCATCGTCAACATCCGAGAACATAAACTAATCAAATACAATAAATAATAAAAAATATATAAAATAATAATAAAATATAATGTGTGTCACTTCACTCATTTCATAGATGTCAAATGTCAAATAAAGATGACATTGAAAACCATTGAAGTATGTACCTAAACAAAATGTTTACTAAATATATTAGTTGGAGGGTACGAGAAAAAAAAAACGGTGGTGGATGAATTATGTTGCGAGACAAGATTATGAGTGATAACAAAGATAATATATATATAGATAATATATAGATACAGAGAAGATAGCCGCGTAAACAGAGACTTACTTAGAAGAAGCGAAAACAAAGACTGTTTACGCGTTACGATTTTGGTATTGCCGGTTGCTTCAGAGGGGCGTTAGTTCGTGGCTCCACTTCCAGCCCCTGAGGCGCTGTTTAACGCTTTGGGAAACCTCTTCATGAGACTGCAGAGCTCATTCTCAGCAACGAACTTGTGGCGGCTTCCATCAGGTGTTTTCACTACAATGTAGCCATGGTGAGTCCAACAGGATCTAACACCGAAGTGCATACGGGCCTTCCCGAAAATAGTCTGTCGTGTCCGGATCAAGAATTCACTCACTGACGTGGTGGAACCCTTAAGGGAGGTCTTAGCACGCTAAACAGCAGACCTGGCGTCAACTCCGGCGACCTGTACTACTATCGGCCGTTTGCTATTCGATGTAGAGGAACCAATTCTAAAGCATCTTCTTAAATGTGAGGCTTTTATACCAAGCTTGACCTGTATGATGTCCAGGATAATTTGAGCACAATTCTCTTTGTCCGTCTCTGGAACACCTAAGAATAGGAGTGACTTACGTCGGTGATGAGTCTCCATAATGTCTAGTTGCTTGTGGCATTCACATATTTGCTGGCGAAGTAAGCCAAGCATGCTAAAGACAAGCTCCCGGAAAGTTCGAAATTGCTCAGCAACTCTTGCCACGGTGTCCTTGGCTGGGTTCCCACAAGTTACCTGAGCCTCCAGGGCTGCCATTATTCTCGCGAAGCTTACCTCCAGGTTTTTCTGTGCCGACTCAATGTCTTGCAACTGAGACATGATGATGTGCGGTTTGGATGATTTGAGTGATAACTGCAGGTGTAGTGCTGGCAGGTGGTAAGTATTTTAACACTTACAATTGAGTGTCATAAACACAATCTTGATTGAACTGTATTAAAATGATTATTTTTAAACAACTTTGTTTATATATAATGAATATTTACAAATTAATTTAATAAAATAAAATATTTTTTATTATTTTTATTAATTTAATAAATAAAAAACCTATGAATGCCCTAGGCCTAAGCTATATGCTCACTCACCATTCTATTCAGCAACCTTTTATCAGCTGAGCTTATACAAAATTCATCAGCAAACAGTTCGGTCAACTACAGATCAATCAATAACCCCCTAGCAATAAACCATGCTGCATTTACAACAAACAAAATCAGCCGCCAATAGGTACCTATCCCCATTATTAATAACCAGTAATAGGTACTGTCCGGGTCGAGATCATCTTGCCCTTTCCATAAAACTCGGGGTATTTTATCTTACCGTTACAGGGTAAAGGCTCTTGAATGGGACTGGCCACTCAAAAAACGAGTACACTTTTTACCATTTTAGGAAAATCTCTAAATGGCTTTTGGGTAATAATTCCTGTTTATTATTGTACCCATTGTGTGTTTACGATAACCTATGTTATTCAATAATGTTTCCCGGAAAAGTTTTTGTAGACGCTTTCCCTTAGAGACCAGGCTAATTTGTTTTGTTTCTTCAATCAACAGGTTTGTTAGCATTTTAGACTTGATTTGTTTGTAAAAGGCTTGCTTCTCGTAAGTATACTCACATTGATTGCCAAAAAGTTCTATTCCATCGCAAAGGCCTATATCCACCAGTGAACTACGATGGACAGATGATGGGTTTCCGAAATATTTAACATTAGAGGACGCCAGCAGCTACGCCTGCATTTTTTTAAAAATTTACCCGTTTTGGCCGATCCCGTGGGAATTTCGCGAAATCCCTTCGTAGTGCACCCCTACGGTCCCCAAAGAACATACATGCCAAATTTCAGCTTCCTGCGCCCAATAGTTTCGACTGTAGCGTGTCTGTCAGTCAGTCAGTAACGCAAGGATTTTATATATTAAGATTACGACGTTTGGAATTTGTGCATGAGTAATTATATTGCAACACTGTGTTAGAAATATCCCAATTTATAAGCTGATACAAAAATCTTATTATTTTAAAATGATTTTATTATGATTGTTTACTAAATGCATTTGGAGATTTGAGATAAATATGTTTGACATAATTATTGTGTATGGAGCTTATGTCACATTAATCTATAATGCCCAAAAAAGGATGATCGAATATTGAATTAAACGGTAAAATGTAGGCAGTTAAACTTTATTTTGCAGCGTTTTCCGCGTGGTAACATGTATAACCGTGACAAACCCTTTTGTTTGTACTTTTAGAATAAAACTGCAGACCGCTCAATCATTCGTTTTGATTTCTACATTTCGGAACCATAGTATTTCTTGTAGATTACTAAAGAACCTTATAAATAATGTACCTATTCATGGTTTTTGAATAGCAGAAAAAAACAATCCAAAGAAATTTTATTAATTATTCATCAGCTTACGCAGAAATACAAAGCGGAATAAAAAGTAATTTTATTTCAGACAATCTTGAAAAATTCAGGTACCTTTGACATGGGAATTTTCCTTGTTAAATCGTGAAAAGGAGAAGTATAAATTCTTTTTCTTATTGTTATTGAATATTTGATAAGATCGGCGGTGTTTTTGTTAAAGGTCAAGTTTGAAGCCAAAGACGGAAAAATACGATCAAGGTTTTCGACAACGGCATTCTAAGTAACATCTTGATCCCTGGTTTTATATTTATTATCATTGTTTTAATTTAGTCAACCATTGAGAGCTACATTGCAGCAGCTATACTGCATGAGATAGATGCAATAAAATCAAGACTTGAATAGTTGTATTATTTGTTTTATTGAACCCATGAATGCCAATGATATTGCGGCCTATTCAGTCAAAAAGTCAAAGTCAAAAATCATTTATTCATCTAGGTCACAACGCGACGCTTATGAACGTCAACTTTTTAAGGTAAATTAATAATGCTTCTACATTTACATTTACTGCCCATTCGCAAAGCAATAGGTAGAACCACGAGAAAGAACGGGCAATAAAACTCGTGGCCACTCCTTTTAATCGCCAGTGTTATGGTACATATTTTGTTTTTGTAAGGAGCTTCAACTGTTTCACATTGTAGTTAATTACTTGTAAAAAGTAAATAAGAACATACATAATACTTAAACAAATATGCAGTTACTAAATTAAGTGCTGTAGTAGTCTTCAAATGTGAATCTTATGTAACAGGAGCATCCACTTACGCTTTATAATGTAGGCAACTCGCGATCATGTTCAGAACTATGGTGGAAAAGTATGTTACAGAAAGTGACGGTATATGAATACACGAAATTTACAAAAACGTTAGTATCCAGCCCATGATAACGAGTTACCTTCATCTAACACTGTAGCAAATTTTAATAAAATTTGTGGAACAACAATGAAAATGTAAATGTAGTAAATTGAATGACCTAATAATACGTGAATATTAAATTAATAGAACTAGAGATATTAAATAAAAAAAAACTGAAAAGTAAGGTATCTATATAAAAAAAATCAAAAGTTGGCTAGAGTAAGTGACCATCTATCCTTATCACTGAAATAATCATTAATGGTATAATAACCTTTCCTAATATGGCAGTCTTTTGTTATACTTTTGAACGTACTAAATGGTAATTCTAAAAGACTAATTGGTATTTTATTGTATAAACGAATACCTAGCCCTACAAAAGAATTATTAACTTTATGTAAACGATGATAAGGGGCATATAACTTATGCCTGTTTCGAGTATTTATGTTATGTACATCACTTTTTGTAGTAAATACACCTATATTTTGCCTAATATACAATATATTAGCAAATAAAAATTGCGAGGCTACTGTAAGAATCCCTATAGACTTAAAGCGTTCTCTAAAAGTATATTTTGCACCTAACATCTATATTGTTCGTACCGCTCGTTTCTGTAGAACGAAGATATTCTGAATATCCGCAGCTTTGCCCCATAACAAAATACCGTAGGACATGACACTATGAAAATAGCTAAAATAAACTAGACGAGCTGTGTCAACATCAGTAAGTTGTCTAACTTTTTTGACAGCATACGCAGCAGAGCTGAGCTTATTTGTGCACACCATTGTAACTTATTATCTAGTGTCATGCCTAGAAACACTGTCGAGTCAACTGTGTCAAGTTCCTCCCTATCTAGCCTTATATTAGGTCCCAGATGTCTAACGTTAGGTAAAGCAAATTTAACGCATTTAGTCTTTTTAGAATTAAGCACTAGGTTGTTTGCTGTAAACCATTATGTTACCTGTATAAGTGCATTATTTACATCATCAAATTTATTCCTATTCCTATCTACTTTAAAAATAAGTGACGTATCATCTGCAAAAAGTACGACATCACAGATGTTTTTTAAATAAAAAGGTAAGTCATTAACATATATAAGGAATAGAAAAGAACCTAAAATAGAGCCTTGTGGAACGCCTAACTGTATAGGTAATTTAGAGGATGTAGTCCCATTTACATCGCGGTACTGAAATCTTTGCCGCAGGTACAACTCGACAACACAAAGTGCGGTTTCCTCTACGCCGTAGTGGCGGAGCTTACGCAATAGTGTGTCGTGATGAACGCAATCAAATGTTTTATAGAGGTCACAGAATACTCCAATAGCGTTTTTAGATGACTCCCAAGCATTATAAACGTGTTTTATGAGAGCAACACCCGCATCAGTAGTGGATCTACCTTTAGTAAATCCGTATTGATCTTTATGAAGCAGACTATTTAAATTAAAGTGTCTTAGTAGCTGCTTTAATAATTTTTTTTCAAATATTTTACTAAATGCCGGCAAGATAGAGATGGGCCTGAAGTTATTTATGTCATTTTTACTGCCAGATTTGAATAAAGGTATGATTTTACTTAATTTCATCAAATCCGGAAATACGCCTAAGTCAAAACATTGGTTAAAATTATAAAGAGGTAAGGCGCAACAGTCTCAACTATAGTACCTAAAATTTTAATTCAAATGCCCCAAAAGTCGCCGGTATTTTTAATATTTATTGAATTATATGCGATGTCCGTGTGGTGACGGATTAAAAATACGGATTGCCACCACCCCATATCATCCCATGGGTGTCGTAAGAGCCGACAGAGGGAGCATATTATGCAGAGAACAGCACTGTAAGAGAAGGAAAACTTGATACAAACCCTATACCAACCCGTTTGGCCAGCGTGGTATAGTAGGCCAATTCCTCCTTTCAAAGGAGAGGCCTAGTCCAGCAGTGGACTATTAAAGGCTGATGATGATGATGATGATGATGCGATCAATATATCTCGCGGGGTACGCGCTCTCGAATCTAAACACGTGCTCGAATCTAAACACGCTCTTGCATTCGGGTACACTGCTAAGCAAAAAATTTCCAGCGTCTAAAGATGATGATTGTAAAGAGCTAGTAGTTGTTAAAGGTATGCTCGCAAAGAAACTATTGAACATATGCGCTACTTGAGTTTGATTGGTGACTAATACATTGTTTTCTTTTAGTTCAAATTGGTTTTACCGTGGTCGTGCTCTTCCTGTTTCATTATTTATAATTTCCAAGTTTCTTTAATAACATTTGTTGAATGCTTACTTGATGGCACGGGCTGTTTCCGCAACTCCACGTCTTGGCGTGTATTTTGCGTGCGGGTGGGAATGGTGTCGTCATTCGAGCCACCCCAGTTCTTTGAGGAAGGCCAGCAGACTCTTGATGTGGCCCACGGCCTCCCTCAGGGTGCTGTATCTAGTCAGGTACTGCTGCCTGTACTGTGCGACCTCAGGGCAGTCGAGGAGCAGGTGGGCTGCCGTCTCGTCTGCTGCCATACAGGCCCTGCACAGCGGGCTGTCGGTGATACCTATAGTAAATAGGTGTTTATTAAAGAATCCGTGTCCTGTGTAGGCGGCCGTGACTGTCCGTAGTTGTTGTTTGGACAGCTGGAGGATTTGTTTGGCTATCTTACCGTCTACTGCGGGAAGAGCCTCCTTGGGCTGCCTACATGTTTCAATACCAATCCAGGACTGGTTGTGTTTGGTCCCTGGTCCTATTTCTTACCAGGTTGCGATAAAAACCAGAAGGGAGGGGAATAATGGGCTCGGGTCCCACCACCTCTAAAGTGGCCCCTCTTCTGGCAAGTACGTCGGCTGCATCATTCCCTCTTGAGCCACTGTGGCCCTTGATCCATTGCAGTGTTAATTTGTTTAGTTTACCTACCTCTGTAAGTTTCTGGTGGCATTCAAGCGTGAGTGCCGAGATGACAGTATGGCTTTTGAGGGCTGAGAGGACAGCCTTACTATCTGAGAGGATCCTAATGGATCGTTCCCTTACCTCACGTGCCATGATTGCTGTGGCAGCTAGGATTATGCCAAAACATTCGGCCTGGTAGACCGTGTTGTAGGCTCCCAGCGGTGCTGCGATGTTGATGTTTAGGTCCTCGGAGAATACTCCTGAACCCGTACCTGTATCCGTTTTGGACCCATCTGCGAAGAGCGTGAGCTCGTTGTGGTTAACTGCTCCTTCGTGTGAGTCCTCGTACAGTTGGATTTTGTATTTCTTGTCGAAAACAAATTGTTTCGGTATACGGTCGCCAATGGCTTGTGTGATAGGAATTTCTTTAAAGAGTGTATTTAAATTGCTAGTGTGCGGTGTGTTGGTGTCTTTCCAGAGCTTCAGGGCTCTTAGCCGGACCGCCGACATCGTTGCTTCCTGTTGTATGAACAGGTGCAGTGGAGGCAGGTCCAGCAACACTTCAAGTGCCGCTGTTGGCGTTGTTTTCATACAGCCCGTGGCCGCTTGGCATGCAAGTCTTTGAAGCTTCTGAAGCTTGTTGGTGGCCGTTATTAGGTTGGTCCGAGGCCACCACACTACTGCGCCGTAGCTTATCATCGGACGTATTATTGTGTTATAGAGCCATAAGGCAATTTTGGGGGATAGGCCCCAGCGTTTACCTATCATCTTCTTGCACTGCCAGAAAATGATGCTGGCTTTATTGAGCTTATTTTCCATGTGGCTGTTCCATGTCAATTTGCTGTCGAGAGTGACACCCAGGTACTTGACCTCGGTAGACAGCTTAAGCTCTGTATCAAATAACCTGGGCAATCGGTAAGTACCCAGCGCGCGTTTGTGTGTGAACATAACTAGTTCGGTCTTGGTCGGGTTTACAAATAATTCGTACTCATTACACCACCACTCTATTATGCGTAGGGCTTGTTGGGTTAGGTCGTACACTGTACTGGTTACCTTACCTGAGGTGAGTATGGTTAGATCATCTGCATAACCTATTGTATAGAAGTATCTCGCGATGAGTTTGTCTATGAGTTCATTGATGACTAAGTTCCACAATAGCGGGGAGAGTACACCTCCCTGCGGGCACCCTTTAGTTATCAAGGCTGTCTGAGAGTCGCCTTGCAGGCGCACTACCCTTTTGCTGAGCATGTTGTGGATCCACTGTATGAGCATATGATCCACACCATGCCTGGCTAGGGCGTTGCTTATGCTGGAAAAGTTTGTCTTGTCGAAGGCTCCTTCTATGTCGATGAAGGTGCCCAGGCAGATGCTTTTTTGTTGTATAGCAGCTTCTATCTGGTTCACGACCTGATGTAAGGCCGATTCCGTCGATTTCCCTGAGCTGTATGCATGTTGGTTGGCATGTAAGGGTAGGTGCTTAAGAGCCCCACTTCTTAGTTCCCTCTCGCAAAGCCTTTCCAAGGGTTTAAGCATGAAGGAGGTCAGGCTTATTGGTCTAAAGGACTTTGCATGGGTATAGTCTGTTTTGCCTGGTTTTGGTATGAAGATTAGTTTGACTTCCCTCCGCCTCTTCGGTACATATCTGAGGGCCAGGCTAGCCCTCATGATTGCCAGGAGTCTTTTAAGGACAGGTTCCCCTCCCCATTGTAATAACCCTGGGAAGATGCCATCCAGTCCGGCTGCTTTGAAGGGGTGGAAGCTACCGATGGCCCATCGGAGTTTATCTTCTGTGACCACGTTGTTTGCGTGTCTCCATTCGTGTTCGGTCGCCACTGTTGGTGTATCGTGCCACGTTATTACCCGGGTGAGGACGCAGCCTGGGAAGTGTGTTTCGAGTAGGACGCGTCTTGTCTCCTCCACCGATGTGGTGTATGTGTTATCCGGTTTACGAAGAGTACCTGGTGCAACCGTTGGTTGCTGGGCCAGTAGTTTCCTTACCCGGTTTGCTTGTTGGCAGGATTCAATGCTCCCACAGAATTTTCTCCATCCCATGGTGCGTCTGAATCTGAGGCATTTTCTGTAGTCTGATTTGGCCGCTATATAAGCGTCCCAATCTGCGTCCGCGCTTGTGTTCATTGCCCTATTTAGAGACTTTCTTACCTTCTTGCGCTTACGTTCAAGTTCAGCGCCCCACCAGGGTTGTTTCCCCGGAGTTGAAGGCGGAGTGGTTTCCGGGCAAGCTGCATAATAGCTGTCTAGCATCGACTGCGTCAGTATACATACCTGATTGCGATCTGTTCAGTGTCACCCAGTACCGGTGGCGTGGCCGTAATGGTAAGTTTCTCTTTAAGTAGTAAGACATACTTTGGTTTGTCAGTGTTGTGTGGTTTCCTGCGGGGCTGTGTGGGCTGTATATCGACTTTCATGGAGAAGCTGATCCATCTGTGGTCTGAGCATGATGCCTCTTTCGAGACGTGCCATCCCTTGATGCGTTCAGCCGCTCTTTCTGTTGCGAGAGTTAAGTCGATAATTGTCTGACTACGTTTAGTGACGAAGGTGGGCTCCGTACCTGTGTTTAATAGGGTAAGATTAGTGGTGAATAAGTATTCAACCAATGACTTACCTCTGGTACTGTTGCAGTCCATGCCCCACATTTGGTGGTGGGCATTGGAGTCCGTTCCTATTACGACCTCCGTATTGGTTCTCTCGCACTGGTTAACCAGACGCGTGAGGTCGAACGGAGGCGGGTCTTCGGCATCGGGCATGTAGACCGATGCGAAAACGACCGCTATACTCCTTGGCTGCTGTATTATTTCAATTTGTATTGCTGTGATGTCTCTGGAACAGAACTCCGTTAAAGCTTGGGCTCTGATGTTTTTAGTTGTAAGTATGCAGGTTCTTGGATGTGTGTGGTCAGTAGAATAGTAAATCTTACCTCCCAGGCTGGAGAGGCCTCTAATGAGGCCAGCCCTTATCCAACGTTCCTGGATGAGCACGATGGCTGAATGTCGACCTCCATCCATTTGCGCAGTTGCGCAGTGGCCGTTTGGCTATGATGGAGGTTGTTTTGTAGGCAGCTGACGTCACTAGGCAGAGGATTCATCTGTGGGTGATGTCCCCTCCTCCCCGACCTTCAGCTGCGTTAGGCCAGCCAGGATGTCGCCAGCCTCCACCCCGTCGTCCCACCGCACCGGACTCAGGAGCAGGCTCTCATCTTCCGAGTTACCCTCGGGTGACGGGCCAGCCCCCGAGCCAGACGCGGCCGGCTCTGACAGGCCGGATTCCGCGGAGCATCCTGACTGGGTCTTTGAGGCTTGTTGTGTGGAGTTGTCGCATCCCGGAGGATGGTCGACATTCTTTCCTGTAGAGTCCCGGAACCGGACGTAGACTGCACCCAGCCCCAACGCGAGGTTGCGCTCGTTCTGCACCAGGACCGGGACTTGTTCCTCCGGGACGCCCACGACCAGGAACCACCCACCTGACTGTCTCTCCGAGTGCAGCAGAGACCATTTGTCGACCGCCAACCAGGGGTTCTGGAACTCCAGAGCCCGACCCACGTCGCGCACGTTGGGAACGACAACGTCGCACCGCACTCTCTTCGGGGCCTTTTCCTGGCCCCTGACCTCCAGTTCGAAGCCCGGTGGTGGGACCAGGAGAGAGACCGCCTCCGTCAGCCAGGTACGTGTTGCCTCGTCGGCGCACCAGAGTTTGAGGACCCCGTCCGCGTACATGGGTTTCCTAATAAATTTTGATTTTGCCATAACACAAACTTGTTTAAAAACTTTTGAGTAGTTTTTTACATAACTTAGAAAAGGTGTGTCAAATCTATGTTGTTTCATACAACATAAATAAGTAAGTAAATCTATCTCTTCTTTTAATATAAACCCAACATTGAAAAAATTATACATTTGAAAGATATATCTTGCCCGCTATTTATGTAGAGAAAGTAGATTGTATGTTTTCTTCTTTTAAATTTTTTTGTCTTGAACTTTCTTCTATTCTTAATTTTAGGAATAAGATCACATTTATACTCACTCATTGAAATAAAATGGAACACTATGAAACTAGGGGCGTAAGCCAATCTGATGCTAAAACTAGCCTTTAAGTTTGGACGTGTAGCCTCACAGGCTCCGGACGAATGTTGGTTTCTAAGTTTTGTGAACTTCCCCTTACTCCCCATACCTGAGCTGCTCAGAAGCTTCAGTTTTAGTAACGAAACAATCAGTTACAGACAAGGTTGCGTCATTCGATGGAAAACACGTAGGTAATCTTTGTTTAAAATTCACTTGTAGCCTGTCAGGTAGCTTGACAGGCTAAAAGTGATTTACGTCCATAACTACCACAGAACAATTAACTGTTTTGTGATTACTACGTTATAAAATATGTACAATAGGTGATATGATAACAGTGGATGAACAGTAACTACCACTCATCATAATTTAATATTACAATTAAAAAACACTATAAAAACACGCTTTTATAAATGCACATAAAAACAAAAAGAAGATGATCGATCGTTCAAGTTGTCTCTATTTCTAGGCTGAAGTGTAAACTTTGTGCTTTTAATTATAATATTTGATTGTAAAAGCGTGGGGCGCTGGAACAGGAAATACGTTCTTGTATAACTTATTCAAAAATCAAGTGAACAGATGTTACGGGAAGCAGATTACACAGATTGGCGCTCTAACTGGAGTTGCAGCATAAGTAGTAAGTGGCTCTACAGTAAACAGTCTGTTCAAAGTACCAGTTTGTCGAACTCAGATAAAACATGCACCATCAGCTAGGAAGACGACATTCACCGACATTTTTAACGCCTCTCCTTTCAGGCAATTAAGTGCATAAGGTTAATGCGTCAATAGTGGCAAAATATAGAGTTCTTGTTCGTGGACGAGTTATCTTTGGTTCCTTTTGGTAACCCTTTGGCGGCATAAATGCTATGCTCTTGTGCGACCTCATGCAGCTTCCGCCAGGAAGGTAGTTTCAGTATTTGTTAACAATAAAGTCTTTCCTGTTCCAGCGCCCCACGCTTCTACAATCAAATATTATAATTAAAAGCACATAGTTTACACTTCAGCCAGAAATAGAGACAACTTGAACGATCCATCATTTATTTTTTGTTTTTATGTGCATTTATAAAAGCGTATTTTTCTAGTATTTTTTAAACTAATAATGGATTTTATACTTTTTGGTCTTTGATAACGAAATGTTTTTAACATTTATAGATTTATTTTAAGTAGGCGAAAAGAGCCCGCATACTCTCCATCTCCGCCTGTGCGTCCGTATTACATGGTGTTGTATCTGTAAGCTTATAACAATCTAGCTCTTCAATCAGGAGACCACTAAGTGATTTTACTCTACTCAGGGCCACATCTGCATAACTACATAAGTCTGTCCAGCCGCAAAAGTACGGGACCCTAAGTACACCACTGCCTATACCTAGTCTTGCCATAAGTATTGTAACAAAGCAAAAAATCTTTTATTAATTGCAAATAACATTTATTACTGTTAGAGTGTGTTAGTTTAATAAATAAATATAAAACAATTTAAAATATAATAAGCTTATCCGAAGTGGTCTCCATTGGCTGCAATACAGTCCTTTAAACGTTGAGGCCAGTTATCAATACAAGCACGCACTCTTTACGTGGGAAAATTCTTCACTGCCAATCGCATGGATTGTTTTCGGGACTCCAAATTATCATGGCGTTTAAAGCAAGCCGTACTCTTTTAAACTGACCATAAATCATAATCTAGCGGATTAAGCTCGGAACTAGACCACGGCCAGTAGTCAGCTCTGATGAAGTCCGAAACGTTCGCTTCCAACCAAGACTGCGTGGACCGAGCTTTATGTCCCGGTGCCGAGTCTTGCTGGAAGGACCGTACTTGGTTATTGAACATGGTGTTGTTAAGGGGCTTAACTACCTTCTCAAGAATGGTATTTTGATACACTTGTGCCGATGTTTTGATACCTTTTTCACAAAAATATGGCTCAGTCACTCCTTCATAGCTAACACCCCACCAAACCATCACTGAAGTCGGAAAATGCCCACGTTGCGCTCTGTCGATTATTTGGAAAGCTTCCTTAGACCCTTGAGCATAAATACGGTAATTTCGTTTGTTAAAATGTTGCTCAATTGTAAAAAAAAATCATCGGTAAACAAAATTTTTCTGTGACCTCCCTTTGCGTACCGCTTCAGTGATTGTTTCGATTTTACCACCCTATTATTTTTTAATTATCAGTTAAGAAATTACCAGTGCGTCTTTTATAGGCTGCAAGTCCTAAGTCATCTTTTAAAATACGAGACATGGTTCTAGGTGCTATCTTCATCTCCCGAGATAAAATCTTTTGCTTTCGTACAGGATTTCTTGGAATTTTTTCCCTTACTGCTTTGACCACCTTTTTCGTACGAACACTACGTGGACGGCCTGGTCTTTTTCTGTCACAAACCAAGGAGGTCTCATTGTACCTATTAATAGCCCGGTACACAAACATTTGACTAATAGTCAGACTAGTAGTATGAAAGTGGCGCCCATAGCTGAAAAGGTGAAAGGGAGTCGATTGGCCTGGTATGGACATGTTATGCGGAGAGATGAGATGTATGTAGGTAAAAAAGTGATGGATATGCATGTAGAAGGACGAAGAGGGAGAGGACGGCCAAGGAAGAGATGGATGGACTGTGTGAGGATGGATATGAAAGAGAAAGGGGTAAGCGATTGGATGACTGGTGACAGAGAAGTATGGAAGCGAAGGACATACTGCGCCGACCCCAAATAAATTGGGATCAGGGCAAGACAATGATGATGACACAAACATTTGACTAATACCAAGTGTATGGATAGTTTTAAAATGTGCTTTTGGCTCCATACCTACTTTGTGTAATGCAATCATAGCGATCGGTTTCGATTCGGTTCTCTTTTTCACCCCACTCCATTTTAATATCGCAAAATATTGTACAATGTATTGGCGCCAAAACAAAAAAAAAACACAACAAATAATCGTATAAAAATGACAGATTCCAAATTCAAATGTAATATTTTCTTATTTTTAATCGTAACAGTATTTATGGCCAGACTAAGTATAATTGGTTTGTTATAACCTTGAAACCTGATCGTGTTCAAAGTCCATTACATGGCCTTTCTCATAAGTGCAAACACGACTATGATACGATGTTCCATCATGGAATGCCAGTGCCTATCTTCCGGCTTCATCATCAGACCTTGAAACCCAATCGTGGTATAAGTTCATTACAAGACTTTTCTAAGAAACCCAAAACAGCTATGATACGATTTTCCATCATGAAGTTCCAGTTCATGTCCAGCTCTATCAACAGATCAGTTTGACAGTACTATATTATTGTATTGTCATCAGCACTACATAAAACTGCCAATTTTCATTACGCTACGGCACTTAGAAGATGGTTAAAATAGTTACCTTAGATTCCATTACATAGTTAGTTACAAACATGTCGAGTTCCAGTTTATATCTTCCGGCTGCATCATCAGATTAGTTTGACAGTACCATATTATTGAATCGTCATCAGAACTACATACAGCTGCCAATTTTCATAACGCTACGACTCTTGTAAGATGGTTAAATTAGTTAGCTTAAATTCCATTACATAGTTAGTTACATATACGACGACCTAAATTTAACCTAAGCGTGTTAAAAAGGACAGTAAATGCATGTAGTATTTGTCCTAAAAGAAGCATAGAATAACAACCAACATTTGTGCTCCATACAACAAGCCTTACTATTTTTGTTATTTGTTGTCTGAAGTGTTGTTTTTATTTTTTGAGTTCCTTCATGTTAGAATTTAATAAAAAGAACTTTAATTTTGTGTACTTTTAATATTTTTATTGCTGAATTGCAAAAACATAGCCACACTCAAAACTATCCAAAGACTGTCCCGATGTTTTGATTTTGAATGTTCCTAGATATTTAATAACAAACATAGATTATATTTTCACGTGTTTTCACTATAACTAACCCATACTTCAAGTATAATACAGTTTTGAAGTTCTTTTGCATAATCGTCTAAAAAAATACACAAGGAAGTGTAGGAGACTGTGAGACTACACGTCCACTGTAATGTTATAAACATGTGATACTTAAAGGCTAACAAATGTATAAAATTTAGGAAAGAAAAGCAAAAGGTTACATGATGGTGGCACATTACAAATATGTGTATATGTTGTAGTGCTTGATTATACTGGTCGCACCTTTTTAATGCAGCATAATATTTATTTTCAAATTTGTATATGATAACAAATTAGAAAGTATTCGTAGATACAGAAGTTCACGAAGTTTCGAATAGTAACAGTGCTTCAGCCCCGCCTCTATAATCTTATCAATATAAACGACAACGATATTCGTATGGTTTTGTTTTTTATCGATACCAGGGACCGGAATGCCATTTTAATAAAGAATAAGATAAGAGATTACTGGTCTGTCTCCGTGGTCCAGTGGTAAGCGTATGCGACTGGTGACCAGAGGTCCTGGGTTCGATTCCCGAGCCGGGCAAAAGTGTTATGGGGTTTTCCGAATTCTCAGTAGCAACACGGAGTCTGGTGATGTGCCCAGTAACGGCAATAGGCTCACCCCCTAATACGTGGGTCCTGAAAATGAATGGAGAAATTAGAGTGTAATATTACACCTCTGCCTACCCCTTCGGGGATAAAGGCGTGAGTATATAAAAAAAAATTACTGGTAAGTGAATGAGAGCGACGCACGTCTGTTCTTGCCACTTTTCTTGCTTTCTGATTTCTCCTAAAATTATTCTGGAGCAAGGTCTTCTGAAAAACAGCTAGATCTTTATTCAAATAGTACCCGAGGCTCTGCCTAGCGTCTGTAATTTTGCCCATACAAATGGCAATGACATGCGGCGAGTGCGCTTCGATTTAACGTAGCGGATCCTAGGCGCACTCACACTGGCCTACGTTCGCCTTCACTCTTCACTAAAGTGCAGCATTTATTCTCTAATTCTTTTATTTTGTTTCAGGTTCTGATTCCCCATTAGCCACATTACCCAATCACATTGGGCGTCAGCGTCAACGCAGCGACACCTCGGCGTCGACGCGTGTGTACGGCGTGTGCGACGTAGACAACGCGTCTACGTCGCGTCAGCCGAGCGTTCTTTCAGAACGCTTTCGTCTTTTGAAGAACGCTCGACTGACGCAACTTAGACGCGGCATCTACGCGGCGTCGACGCCGAGGTGCCGCTGCGATGACGTTGACGGCAATGTCAGGGCGGCCTTACAGTCTTCTCTATCTTTCCTATAGAGATTTTTATAATGCTAGCTTCACTGACGGGCAGGAGCAACGATTAGCTGACTTCAAATAGGCGCGTTGCAAATTTTATGAAAAATACATTGCAAGATCTGTTCTTGACACATTTTTGGCCTGTTTCATCAAAATCTCTTTTATGTTGCGTAGTCCTAATAAAAACATAATAAAGCTTAATTAAATCATACATTACGTGTATTGCTTAATCTACTCTCGCAACCTTAATTACCAAGCTCATATTTATTTCTTTTAACAAATTTCATCCATTAGTACTATTGATAGGCAATTTACCGAGAAAAACATATTTCTTCTTATACTGATGATGCTAGTAGTGATAGTGATTTTAACAAATATTTTCAAAGACGAACTCATAAATTTATGTGGCATCAGAATCTTAGTGTTGTTTGTGTAAGTAAGATGTATGAAACAGGTAAACGGCTGAAAGTAAAAATAAAACACATTGCGTATTATGTGACCATTAGAAGCACTTTTTATTGAATAGTTCCTTATAGTTTTATTTTTGTATCTATCGATATCGATATTGAAATGAAACGAAATAAAAAAGTGACCAAGATGGGATTTTAATAAAGAATGAGATAGTGTACCCTAAATACCACCACTAATATAAAATACCTACCAGAAACCACTGGTAAATTAAAGAGAGCATCTCAAATCCGTTCTTGCTACTTTTCTTGCATTATGTCTAGAACTGGCTAAAAACTGTTTGCAATGAGAGGCAAGGTCTTCTGAAAAGTAGCTAGGTCTCTATGCTGGGATCACCACCTTCCATGGATAGCTACTGATTCAAATGTTATCGACAAAAACAAAACAGATTTCAATTAATACAAAAATATTTAAAAATTTAATAATGTAAATACATGTACTCAATGAGACACATTTGCCACAAAACAAGTAAAAAAAAATGTAATGTCGTCGGTCTGGAAACAATTCCTATCGCTGAGCCACCAAAATTTTACAGTGAGTTACTTTAATATTTTAGCTGAGCCACCAAACTTTTAAATCAAGTACTTTAATATTTTAGCAAATCAATAGTAGCAATCATGATAAAAAACGGCAAAAAACCGAAATAAAGATATTTATTATCCTTTTCTCGCAGAATCACGATGGAAAATTCTATTTCAGTATTCAAGTACACGTTTTAAGGAATTATGAACTCAAACGAAAGAACTGATTCTGAGAATCCTATGATTGTATTAAAACGTGTTCCAGTAACGATTTTAGACTGGATACGGATGGATGGATATGATTATATAGACGTATGGATATGGATTTTTTAATATTTGTTATTACTACTTGTAATAACAAATATTAAAAACTAAAAAAAAAATTGTTGATTTGCACGTGCTGATTTTAAGAGGTACTGTCTGGAGCAGAGTTTTTTTTTGTTTGGTAGCCTATTTTGTATGTATCGCGAAATGTAAGATTATAATGCTAGGTTAAGATTCCCTAGTTAAATAACTAGGGATACCAATCTGCCCTAAGCTCTTATCATCATCTTAGTGTTCTACCAAAAATATCCAAGACGAGCTGCATTTAGACGGAGAAGCTGTCCAGTATCTCAGATAACTTGCATTTCCCATAACCATAGCAAGTGCAGTGAAAATATTAGTTTCTTAAATGGATGCACTTGAATTCAAAAAGTAAGAAAGCTGGAGGCTGCTTTAAACTTCAGACATTTTTCTTTATTTTTATTTGCAAAAAATTCCACACTGATACAAATTTTCAGCCAGGCACCACTTGTCATCAGGTTGACCCCTTTATAAATATTATAGTCTAAATCCTAAAAACCTAGTTTGGTGTATCTTCTCAGATTAGCGGGTAGGTGGTACTTACAGAGCTTTCTGGATCGTTGTATTGTAGTGAAACACACGGCTACCCACTAATGTTTTTTTATTTAGGTACACCACGCTGGAAGGAGCACGACAGCAGTAAAATTGTATTATTATAATTTGATTGCGAATGTATACACGACACAGAATTATATACTAATAGTCGCGGAGCCGAGTACATGCGATATAATTTCAATTGCAACCGATGACGACGGGTTGTGTCTCGCGTCGGAAGTTCTCTTAACCGCTTGACCGCTAGCGCCAATTCGCCGAATTCACTTGACCGCTTACGTTCTAAACAAAATGTCGCGCCGCCGCTCGCCAGAGGGGCGCGCTAACATAAATATTTATTGTTGATAAGTCGGTAACATGAGTAAGTTGAAGTGATGTTTTTCTTCAACCTTATAAATGACTCTTTCAAGTCGTATGAATTCTTTGTTGATATTTACTTTCTAATTTATTATACTTAGCAGCGAACATTGACTATCGTTGAAAAAAACACTTTGTGTAATTTAAACAGGATTATTTTAAAAAGTAAATCGATGACATACATATTTTATGAGTTTTAACTGTAGAGGGATTCTATCTACACCGAATTAAATAAAAAAAAACATGTATCATAGTATAAAAATATTTAATTACACGCATACGATAAGCACGTAATTACTTAGCAGCGAACATTGACTATCGTTGAAAAAAACACTTTGTGTATTTTAAACAGGATTATTTTAAAAAGTAAATCGATGACATACATATTTTATGAGTTTTAACTGTAAAGGGATTCTATCTACACCGAATGAAATAAAAAAAAACATGTATCATAGTATAAAAATATTTAATTACACGCATACGATAAGCACGTAATTACTTAGCAGCGCACATTGACTATTGTTGAAAAAAAACACTTTGTGTATTTTAAACAGGATTATTTTAAAAAGTAAATCGATGACATACATATTTTATGAGTTTTAACTATAGAGGGATTCTATCTACACCGAATTAAATAAAAAAAACATGTAACACAAACTTGTGCGCGGTCTACGGCATTTCGAAAATGGGAGAATAGTCACTTGTGCGCGGTCAAGCGGTTATGACTGGTTTATAATCCTATGCGCACGGGCGGGCCGGGCGCCGTTCGGAATCGTTCGGTTGTACTCGGCTTCTCGGGACTCCGATACCGTATCTAATATCACAACCTGTGTGTTTGTCAGGTTGTGTGTTGACATAAAATTTATGTAAGTATAGAATAAAATTATATAAAACTAAAAACTTTCGAACAAGGTTAAATTAATTTTAAATTAGGGTTCCGTATTACAAATTATTTTTATTTTTACAAAGATATTATATATAATTAAAAATGTTGACGAAGTTAAATGATTATAAATTTTAATACGTTAAATGATATAAGTATAATAAAAATCAGTTCCACTACATCATCCCCCCCAGAGACCATCCTATGGGCGATAATAATCAGGAAACCTGATCTTGCGCCCCGACCTTGTTTTTCTGATGACATGGTCTTCAGTGTTGGGGTGATCATCTGGTATGCATGTTGGTGAGTTTATGTGTGGTGAGTTTGAAGTATTTGGGCCTGTTTTGTGTTGTATGCATGGTCTGTGTGATAGTTGAGGTGTTTCTGAGGAGTGTTGTGTGCTTTGTGTGAGGGTGTTTGGGTCACGCAGTATGTAGGCTGGTTTCAATCGGTCTATCGATACTGTCACCTTATTACCCTTGTAAAAGATCTTGAACACCTTTTTACCTCGCTCCAAAACTTCGTGTGGACCAGAATATGGTGGCCTGAGGGACCCCGTAGTGCCGTCATCTCTGAGAAAGACATGAGACGAAGTGGCCAGTTCCTTAAAAATAAACGATGGCCGTTTACTGCTACGCTGATTGGTAGGTAACGGCTGGAGGTCCTTTACGAACCTGCGTAGCCGCGACACGTAATCAGATACATCTGGAATGTGATCTTCAACAGACTCGAAAATGTCGCCTGGAAGTCGGAGAGGCTCCCCATACAGCAGCTCTGCTGACGATGCGTTGAGGTCCTCCTTGATGGCACTACGGATGCCCAATAATACGAGTGGTAATGTATCTACCCAAGAAGTGCTGTTATGGCACACGATCGCTGCTTTCAGCTGTCTGTGGAACCTCTCGACTAACCCATTGCACTGTGGGTGGTAAGCAGGGGTCCTGCGGTGCTGGAAGCCGATTAGCTGAGACAGGCTTTTAAATAAGGTGGACTCAAATTGTCTCCCTCGGTCGGTTATAATGTCCATTGGACAACCGAAGCGTGAGATCCAACCGGTGAGTAATGCCTTAGCAGTGGTCTCAGCTGTTATGTCGGATAACGGTATTACCTCTGGCCATCGCGTGAAGCGATCCACGGCTGTAAGGCAATACCGGTAACCTTGACAAACAAGCAGCGGTCCAATTAGGTCTATGTGGACAAAAGAAAATCTAGCCTTTGGCAATTTAAATGAGCTCAAGGGAGCAGAAACATGCTTGGTGACTTTGGAGCGCTGACATTCGAGACAATTGCGCACCCACTCACGACAGTCACGTTTCACGCCTGGCCATACGTACCGCTCCGACACCAGTGTAGCAGTTGCATTTGTGCCAGGATGGCTCAACGAGTGCAAACTGCTGATAATTTGGTTCCTTAGCTGTGCTGGAACAAACGGACGCAGCTTGCCATCCCTCTCATCGCAACATAATTTCCCTTCGAGACCGGGTAGTGTTACCCACTTGAGCTGCAGAGATGTGCTGCCACTCAAGAGAGTCTTCATTTCGCAGTCCGCCTGCTGAGCCTCGGATAACATCTTCAGGTCGACCGGTTGCCCCACTGCCTCGATACGATATTGTTACCACCACCTAACTCACCAATGTTTTTTTATTTAGGTACACCACGCTGGAAGGAGCACGACAGCAGTACAATTGTATTATTATAATTTGATTGCGAATGTATACACGACACAGAATTATATACTAATAGTCGCGGAGCCGAGTACATGCGGTATAATTTCAATTGCAACCGATGACGACGGGTTGTGTTTCGCGTCGGAAGTTCTCTTAAGACTGGTTTATAATCCTATGCGCACGGGCGGGCCGGGCGCTGTTCGGAATCGTTCGGTTGTACTCGGCTTCTCGGGATTCCGATACCGTATCTAATATCACAACCTGTGTGTTTGTCAGGTTATGTGTTGACATAAAATTTATGTAAGTATAGAATAAAATTATATAAAACTAAAAACTTTCGAACAAGGTTAAATTAATTTTAAATTAGGGTTCCGTATTACAAATTATTTTTATTTTTACAAAGATATTATATATAATTAAAAATGTTGACGAAGTTAAATGATTATAAATTTTAATAAGTTAAATGATATAAGTATAATAAAAATCGGTTCCACTACACTAGGTTCATGATTACACGATAAGTATCTAGAAAACACGGAATTTCTAACACAAGTCGATCTAAAAAATCTCAGCCCATTATCCATGTGAAGATCAATCAGTATCATTAACAGAAACGATCTTATTGCGCCTAGTGTTGCTTGCGTGTTGGCATAATGATAGCATTTAGTGAATGAACATAATGAGTTGCTAATCGGAAACTAAGTTGCAGAATCATTTGCCTTTCAAGTAAACTAATTTACCCGAATGTATGTTGTTGAAGTATTATTGTATATACATAGGTGCAGAGCCAAGTAGGTTATTGCCGATAAGCAAAATTTATTAGTTGGCAATAAAATATTTTAGTTTCTTTTAAATCAAATACACGATTATAAGAAAATAATATTTTTCACTTTTTGGGATGGGCTATTCTGGCGATCACGAAGTGATTATTAACCTCTTTGCATATCTGATGCAACTCTTGCCAAAACATCGTGACACATAGAAAACGAAAAAAGAAATAGATTTGTTAATAATAATTACGCAGACATTGGGATCCTTTACGTAACTACTCGCAATATTCTCTTACTGACCTCCGCAACCCAAAGCGATAGCAATATTCCATAGCTTAGACAAGTCTACATACAGAGTTACTGACTCTCTATAATTACTATCAAAGATCTTCATGATAGCTGGGAGCGATAGCCAAGTGGATATACCAACAGACTGCCATGCAGAGGGTATCGGGTTCGAATCCACGGCACGCACCAATGACTTTTCGGAGTTATGTGCGTATTGAATTGTTAATTATCGCTTGTCCCGTGCCTCGGAGAGCACGTTAAGCCGTCGATCCCGGTTGTCATGAAGATCTTTGACAGTCGTTACAGGGCGTCAGTACCTTCTAAATAAACTGACACTAGTCTAAACCATGGAATATTGCTATCCCTTCGGGGTGCGGAGGTCAGACAGGCAGTCGCTCCGTGGAAAAGCTAATATTCAGCCAAATCCGGTTAGACTAGAAAGCGGACCCCAGATTAAAAACTGGGATAACGCTAAGAGGATGATGATGATGATGATCTTCATGATAGCTGGGACCGACAGCTTAACGTGCTCTCCGAGGCACCGCGCAAGCAATGATTAACAATTCAATGCATATATAACTCTGAAAAGTCAGGGATGCGTGACGAGGATTAGAACCTGATACCCTCTGCATGGCGGTCTGTTGGTATCTCCACTAGGCTATCGCTACCAATATACTAAAGAATTACGTAGAAACACTATAATACAAATACAATATTAGTCTAAAAAATCGAATTGTTACTTTTATTCTAAAGGAGGTAGCGGATTTAAAGAAATTCCTAGTCAAATATACCTTAAGAAATCCTTCAGTTTTTATCTTTAGTTCGATTTTCTAAAGGGTACACTAAAAATGTTTTAATACTCCGTAACTTCAGAAGCACTTTGCAAGATTGCTTTTTTGTAGAGAAAGGTCAAAAAACTATGAATATTTAACGTTTTGAAAATGTCATGACTCCAGTTTAGGAGATTCATAACCCTGAAAACAGGTTTTATAGCAATGACATCAATATCCTTATGTTAACCTTCCTTTTGGCTTTGCTGTCGTCAGATAAATAAAAACAAAGTAATTGGCTGTTTTAAAGTATCGGTACCAATGTTTGTAATATTCAATTCATGCTTAAAATCAAAACACTTATATAATCAAAAACAATTGTCTATGAAAATTTAACGAGATGAAATTGAATACTCTATCTTTATGTTTTAACAATTCCAAATATTAATCAACGAACATTTAGGATGAAATTTTATGTTAATCACCTTCTCGTTAAAGATATTTTAGTACGAAATTTCTATATTTAGATTTGATGAATTTGGTAAGTATGCAAATTTACGACGTCCCCTCCCCCCCACGTGGGATCTCCACCTTGTCCTGGTGGGGGGTCTCAGTCACCGTGGTTGGTCACCCACGGTGAAGCTAAGCGAGATACCGGGAGTGGACGCTCCACGTGGCGTGGGCTTGACGGAGGCCTGCGCAGGATGCGTCCAATGGTGCGGGTGCGAGGGACAGTTTTTCTGTCCCTCACAGTTGGGCGCGGTCTCGGGAGGAGAGGCCTGTCGGTGTTGCGTTGCCGCGCACCCTGTCTCCCGCGACCAAATGGGGGCGCACCATTGATGTTGTCGCGGTAGGGCCGCAGAGGAAGAGGAGATGCGGTGTTGCGTTGCCGTCTTCCCTATCCACTGCGGCCGCTGGGTGTTTTGGCGGCGGAGCCCAACACCTTCATCCGCCGCCAAGTGGGTTTTGTTCGGGGCCATCTGCCGAGCTAATATCCGTCGGAGGGTAGCTAGAAATGCTTCAGCGATACCCAACCCTCCGACACACAGGTATAATAATAATAATAATAATAGCCTTTATTAACAATCTACAATCTTAGTTTAAATAAATTACAATAATAATTTCTTATGACATCGGCACAGATTGTTTTGCTTTCGCATAGGCCTCTCCCAGGCTCTTCCAATGAATACGGTCGTCACATAATCTAGTCCATATGACACCTGCTGTTTCCTTTAAATCGTCGCTCCATCTTCGGCATGGTCTTCCCCGTTGTCTTTTTCCTTCTCTAGGATACCATTCCGTTACTATCTTTGCCCATTTGCTTTGTTTATTACGCATCAGATGTCCTGCCCATTGCCATTTAAGTTTTTTGATGGTATACGATACGTCTGCGATATTTGTCTTTCTTCTTATTTCGCTTAGGTTTTTCTTGTCCTTTCTTTTGATGTTTAATATGCTTCTCTCCATATCATGTTGGCATGTTTTTAATTTGTTGATGTTGTCTTTAGTCAGCGCCCATGTTTGACACCCATACGTCATGGCTGGTAGGACACAAGAGTTATAAACTCTACTTTTAAGTTTGAGTGGTACTGACGGGTTTTTCATAATCTCCTTTAATGACCAATATCTTTGCCATGCTACATTTGTTCTGTTTTGCATTTCTTTGGACGTAAGATTTATGGGGGAGATTATCTGACCTAGGTAGGTGTATTCGTCGACGTATTCTATTGTGATATTGTTTACTTCAATCGTTGGTTTGGAACGGTTCGTCATCAGCTTGGTTTTTGTTACGTTCATTTGAAGGCCTACTTCTTCACTTTTCGTAACCAGTTCTTTGAGCATAATCTTTAGTTGATTAGGGTCGGCAGCGATTATTATAAGGTCGTCAGCAAATCGAAGATGATTGAGGATTCTTCCATTTATCCTTATTCCGTATGTAGTCCAGTCTAAATTGCGAAAAACTTGTTCAAGGGTCGCGGAGAAAAGTTTGGGTGATAGAGGATCTCCCTGTCTTACACCTTTCTTAATTTGAAATTGTTCTCCTGTTCTTTCCGTTTTAATGTTTGCTGTCATATTTTCGTAAATGTTTGCAATTAATCTTATATACTTCTTTTCCACTCCTTGATAAGCTAGTGCTTCCCAGATCTTTCCATGTTTGATAGAATCGAACGCCTTATTGTAGTCGACAAACGCTAAATAGTAAGGTAGGCCATACTCGTTCTATTTTTCTATTATCTGTTTTATAGTATGTATGTGGTCTGTTGTTGAAAACCCGCTTCGAAAACCGGCTTGCTCTATTGGTTGATTCTCGTCTAAGACATTCTTGATTCTATTCAGGATAATTTTTGAAAATATTTTGTATAAATTTGGCATGAGGCTAATGGGTCTGTAATTTCCAATCTGATCTCTTTTCCCTTTTTTATGCAATAAGATTATTGTTGATGTTTTCCACTGAGCGGGTATTTGTTCTTTTACCAGTATTTCATTAAATAAATTTACTATGGTATCCAATATCGCATTCGTTGAGCCTTTTATAAGTTCGTTTGAAATCGTGTCTTCTCCAGGTGATTTCCTGTTTTTTTGTGTCTGAATCGCTTTTAGTATTTCGCTTTTCATTATAGGCGGAATATTTTCTTCCGGTTCTGTATAGGAGATACATTTTATTGGTGATAATGTTTCGTCGTTATATAGGTTTTGATAAAAATCTGTTGCTATGTCAAGGATATCTAGTCTTTTTGTTTTATTCTTTTCATTTCTTAGTTTGTTCATATCTGGTATCCAATTTTTGAATTCTTGTAGTTCTTTCCATGCTTTTTTAACTCCTCCGGTGGATTCTATGTGAGACATTTTAGTTTCTGTTCTTGTCTTTTCGTTATGTTTTCGGATAGATTCATTTATTTGTTTACTAATTGTTGCTATTTCTTGTCTATTTATAGGTTTTTGCTGTCTCATTTCGTGTCTTTTCTTAATCAAGTGTTGCGCTTCACGCCCAATTTTATCTTTTTTGGTTTTGTTTGTGTAGCATGTTCTTCCTGCTTCTTTTAATACGTTAACTAATATATCATATTTTTCTTGTATGTTTTGAACTCTATTTACTTTTTTCTCTAATTTGATTTTTATAGTTTCCAAGAGAGGCTCTGGCATATGTGTATGTATTCGTTGTCCACCTGCTATTATTTGCTTTCTTGAATGTTTTGTGTAAGAAGATTTAATTTTTGCCCGTACCATTCTATGGTCGGTGTTGAAATTTAATTGTTTTATGATATTGACATCCAAAAATATATTAGGTTTATTTGTAAGTATAAAGTCTATTTCATTTTTAATCATTCCATTCGGTGAAATCCACGTTCATTTATGGTCATGTTTTCTATTATAAAAACTGTTCATAATGCATACATTAAACTCTTGAACAAAATTTATTATCCTTTCTCCATTATTGTTACGTTTTCCAAATGTATGTGGCCCTAGAAATCTATTTTCTTTGTTATTGCGTTTACCGATTTGACCATTCAGGTCTCCCATTATTATGATTATCTTATGCATATTTTCCATAGCTAGCTTTAGTTTATGGTAAAATTCATCCTTAGTTTCCTGTTTTGCGTTCTCTGTTGGAGCATACACTTGCACTATAGAGATAGGTTGTTTATAGCTGGGAAGGTTAATGTTAAGGACAGCTATTCTGTCTGATACTCCAATAAATTCTTGTATGTCGTTTTTCAGATATTTTTTTATTAAGAAGCCAACACCATATAAACCAGGTGTTTCATTTTTAAAGTATAATAGGTATTCATTGTATTCTTCAATCTTTTCATCCGATCTTCGAATCTCACTTAGACCAACTATATCCCACTTTATGTTTTCTAATGCATGTTCTAGTTCGTATAATCTTTCTTGGGTTTTAAGTGTTCTTGTATTCAGAGTTCCTATGTAAATACTTGAATTGTTTTTCTTCCTCGACTTATTTTCTACGTCTGTATTCTTCTTTGAGTGCAAAGCTGGGAGGGTTTGGTCTCTGACCCCACGGTGACCAGCCGGATTGGGGAGTATTGTGCTTATGTGGTTTTGTTTATTTTCCGTTATAGTATTCCTTCCGTTGCCGATGTCTGCTGTTTCCTATGCCGATTTCTGTGTTGGCGTTTTTTCAGTACGAGAGTTAGATCTAGATCGCATATATGCGAAAGCATCGACTTTGTGTAACTTTGCTGGGGCTATTATAGTATTCCCGCTATCTTGCTGAGAAAGTGACTGTGGTGATACTGAGCTGTCTCTCTTCCTGTTCTCTGTTTCCTTCGATTTGATGATAACTTTGTTGTTTCTTATGAATGCTATATTACCATTGTCTCTTTCTTGTTTAAGTTGTTGTTGAAGTTCTCTGCGTTTTTGCAAAGTTTCTTTAGAGAAATCTTCAGTAATGTAGGTAGTTTCAGGCATTTTCTTTTTGTTTTTAAGTATTTCAATTTTCTTGTTATAAGTAGTAAGAGAAAGAAGTATTGGTCTAATTTTTCCTGAATTAAGTGGCCCGATTCTATGTATTTTGTTGATTTCAAAATCCTCGATTTCCACACTTAGTCCCCTTATCAATTGTATAATTAATGTGTAAAGCTCAGTATAGTTTTTCTCAGTTTCTTTAAAACCGTGAATCAAAATATTGTTCTTCCTATTCATATTTTCTAGCGTATTTATTTTCTTATTGAGAGTTTCTATTTCTAATTTTAGATTTTTAGTTTCATCTATTATTGGTTTCATTTTTTCATCAATTTTTTCCATAATCCTTTCAGTTATAACATCCGTAATTATAATTGTTTGTTTCGCCATTTCTTGTTTCATCATTTCAAATAATGTTGACATTTCCTCAGACATTTTAGAAGTCATTGTTGCAATGCAGTAACGAAACGTATTTTGGAACGGAATCTAAACTGTACCTTATCTGTGGTTTTATTACGTTTTGTTATGTTGGCGTTACTGTCAGATGTGAATGACAGTGAATGGTTTCAATGATGTAGATAATGTCAGGTGAATGGTTAACAGCACAATCAATGACTTTGATATAATGCTAACTTCGTGTTGTTTATATTATAACCTCAAAATCAAATTAAGACTTACAGTATATTTTTTCTTCTAATGTCTGTTTTGATGTAAAACTTTGTGGAGTGGTCCAAATCCTCTATTGTAAATTGTTTGTGATCTTGACTAAGGTGATTCTTCACTTTTACTATTTATTTTTATTAAATTTCGCGAGCGTATTGACAATATGTGTTAACGTCCAGTACACCGGAAACGGAACACACACAGGTACATGAGGAAATATAAAAGAAAAGGTATGCAAATTTGGCCCAGTTTGATTAAATATTAATAAGTGGAAAACCCAAATCAAATACGTATTCTGTTAAAATAGTCAATGGTAACGGTGATTACATTATTCGCATATATAAATTAATAATTATATACTACACACGTATACGACTGAAACGATATTCTCTACTACCTAATATTATAAATGCGGAAGTGTTTATAGGTACACACCACTATTTTTTAATTAGTACAAAAACTTTAAGGACGTATTAGCGAAGGCATTATTATCATATAAGTGACGTAAGAATTTCATAATATCTATAAATAGCAAAGTTATAATCATTTGTTTTTTTGTAGAAAATCTCACCCAAATCATAGACATATTTTACAATCCATTCACTACTTCATTGATAGTACTTACTTTCCGTCCTACTCTTACGCATTCTTTCCGTCGCACTTATAATGCAGGTGGCCTTAGATAATAAAATAAAGCAAAATAATAAGTGTAGGTAGTTTTTATTTTTTTTAATTCTACCCTCTCCTTCATACTTCATCCTGGCTTAGGACCGTCAAAATTTACTGTTTTACAAGTAATTAAATACGGAGGTATGTAATTAGAAAGCAAACACATATCAAAATAAAAGAAGGTATTCTGTAATAAAAGAAAATAGTAATTTTGGCGTATTTATGAAGTTAGAATCGGCTGCTATTTACAATTACTATTTCATCATTATCATGTCAGCCTAGAGACATCCACTGCTGGACATAGGCCTCCCTCAAGGTTCTCCACACAGACCGATTTTGAGCCGCCCGCATCAAAGTATTATTTAGTTAAGTACTGACAAGTATTTCAATTGTTCTTCTAAATTTCCATCACTATTGTCAATACACAGCACGTCTTATTCAATTATTTTTTAACGAGAGAAATAAGCTTCTCTGACTTTTCACTGCGTCAAAAGAGTCCAATATGCGCTGTTTAAATTGTTCGACACTCACACTCACAACGGCTCACTTTTGTACACAGTGGTGAGCATGGGGGCCAAGCTACAGACCCGCCTCGACCGATCTACTGGCTTCCAAACACTTCCCTGTACAAACGCACAGCTGCACTCGCGTGATGTAAACTAATAAGCCATCCCATTGGGCAAACGTAAACAAACAATAATTGTTGCCGCGAAAAAAGATCCGCTCGCTATCACCTTCAATTTAGTACTGCGGCGCGCGCGCAGAGGGACAGGGGGTGACGAGCTTCGAATTTGCACAAATTTATCAGTGGAGTAGTGCCGCGTAAAATTACTACGACAACATAGTATTAATTTACGCATTTACCAATCATTACGTATTTTTGTGGACAGTTTTGGGACAGTTTTGGAACTTAGTATTTTTATTTTTTACATACATATATATGATTAGTTAAAGATGCCTAGAGCCCCATTAAATTTTTTGTACTAATTAAAAAATAGTGGTGTATATTGGACATGAATTGGAACACTGCTTTGGCATTTGATTGTATGCAAGGCGATGTTATTATGTACCTTTCGGTAGATATAATGGTATATAGTGTCATGAATACTGACCGAGCTACTTTGTACCCTATAGAGTTTCTGAAGTCTTTAGAATAATCAGGAATGTCTTCACACAACTTGAGACTGAAATTAGATTTGTGTTACCCCGAATTTAACGCGCACGAAGCCGCGGATAAAAGCTAGTTACCAATATTTTCACTGTCCCTTTAAACTCGACCAAGAATGACTCATTGTTGGATTATTGATAGTAGTAGTAATTAATGGGACTAAGAAAATAAAAAAAAACGTTAACCGTTTAATCGTATTGTTTGTAAGGTAGGTAACATTAATTTATACTGTAAGAATAAAAATAAAAATGAAACATGTGATTAATTATAATATTATAAACACCAGGGCAAGCGTTTCTGCCTCTATTTTTAACTCAGTTAAAGCACTCATTCAGAAGACATAACTTTGTAGCAGAACTATCAAAATGAGTATCTTTGACAATGCTTGAGTCTGTGCTTCCTGATAAGAACATTATAGATGTGTTCAAGTCACGGGTGGATAGGTACCTTCTTAGCCAACGTGCTTAATCTTCAATCGTATCAGCGCTTTATATCAGGTGAGATCACGGTCAAACGAAATATATTTTTATTTTTATTTATAGTCTCATGCCTGTATCCCCGAAGGAGTAGGCAGAGTTTTTAATATTACAACAATATTTCGCCATGAATTTTTAGGTCCCACGTAATAGGGGGCGAGCCTATTGCCGTTACCGGGCACATCACTAGACTCCAGAGGCTGCTACGGAGTATTCAGAAAAACCCAGTAACACTGTTGCCCGACCCGGGAATCGAACCCGGGACCTCCGATCAGCAGTCGCATACGCTATCCACTGGACCACGGAGGCAGTCAAACAAAATATTAATAGTAATATATTGTCCTCTGACCGAATCTTGGTGACGACGGCTTTACGAGACGGATTTCAGAGACTAGCCAACCGGCAAGTCTGCTAAAACAGCACAGTTGTGCGAGACATATTATAGGGCACAAAACTGTTCGATCGCAAACACTCGCTATTCCAACACTACCATTAGTCCGATGGGAAGGAATATCTTTATATCTGATACGACCGAAGGGAAATTGGATTCAGGACCAATGGCTAAACGTGCTTTTAGAGTCACGGGGGTGTAACACCACCAAATCCCTGAGGTTGAACTTCTATTGGATAATAAAATTCTGAACAGAAAAACCCAATATCACTTTTTGTTCGATCGGGAATCGAGCCTGAGACCCCATGATCAGCAGTCGCTTACACTATCGCAGAACCAAAGAGGCAGCCTTGGCCTATTGAAAATAGAAAAAATAAAAATCAGGTAAGATAAATTTCGACGCATGCGTTAACGTAGCATCGGATTAAACCTTCAACTGTCAGTCGGCAAGTTCATTATAACTTTCTGTTAGCGAGACTACGTGACGGGGAAATAATGTCCGTCGTTAGAGTGAAGAGCATTTGAATACCATGATTTAAAATTGAACTGGTTTTACTTTTATGATGAGTTTGCTAATAAGCCAAGTCAAAAAAATTATTTGTTTTACTAAAAACACTTTTAATTATTTTTAGAGCTACATGTGGCCGGAATATTTCGTAAAATTTTTTGAGTAATAAGGGGACTCGGGCTTCAGAGCGAAAAGTCTTGGATGCAACTGAGATAACTCTAGGACAACGATGATGGATTTTCTCTCAGGTAAGTGTTATGTTCTACGTGTGGTGACGGAATAAGAATACGGATTGTAACCACCCCATATCATCCAATGGGTGTCGTAAGAGCCGACAGAGGGAGCATATTTTGCATAGAACAGCACTGTAAGAGAAGGAAATCTTGATACAATCCCTATACCAACCCGTTTGGCCAGCGTGGTATGGAAGGCCAATTCCTCCTTTCAAGGGAGAGGCCTAGTCCAGTAGTGGACTGTTCAAGGCTGAGGATGAAGTGTAATGTACTAAAGAAGATGAAGACAGCAATAACCTATTAGAGAGACCAACAAACTGCTTCGCAGATGCTCTCGAGTTCAAACTACGCTACGGAGTGCAACGCTGACTTTTTGAAATTAAGGAGATTTTAATGAGTTCGATGTCATACGGTAGCAAAGTGTTGTTTCGTTTACGGAAAGTGTTTATGTAAATTATTTGAATGTTTGTAAAGCTAGTTGTAGTTATGTTTAATTTATTAATAACATACATTTTAGTGGTTGATGAGTGACGTGAGCTTTGATCACATTTTTAACTGCTACCAGAAGCTAGCAAAATATCTTTAGTAGACTATAATATATAAGACTATGCTAAAATGTCGGCACGAATACAAAGTTCAAGGGCTTAATTTCTACATAATTTGTACATAACGGGCAAATATTCAATAAACAAGTATAACATCAACTTTTAAGACGAAAAAATATTAAATGTAATGAATAAAATATATCAGGTAAAATAATTTTATCTAGATCCTACCATGATATTCTCAAAATTAATGATACCTGTTTATACTGTATAAAGTTGTTTAACTAAGGAAGCCATTATACAGAATTTTGAACGTAGACAAGAGCACAGGAGTTTGATGTTATAATGATAAAACTTTTTCTTGACTCGTTTGACTGATGTCTAATATAAAACAAAATTTTGTTCGCGTTTTTTGTATTACTTTTTAACTGGTCACGTTTCTAAGAGCAGAGAGGCTTTTTAACTTTTTTATAGTGAGTAGATATGAATTACTAACTGCTTAAGAATAAGGATTCGTCGGTACATGAATAGAATCGTGAAATCAGTGTTATAGAGAGCATGTTTCGTTGTGTGAGTGACACTTCAGAGTTTTCGAACAACCTTCCTCGTTCTCTGTTTTCACACTACGTTTTCCTTCACTTATGAAAGCAAAGGAATCTTTTAATTTTTATTTAATGTCAAATAAATATAAAGTTGTTTAGAGGGAACTATGCTTACTGCAAGAAGCCCATGGCAAAGTGAAGAACGCATGAATCTGTAGTAGGTAGAGGTTTTAATCTTCTGTGAAAACTGTTAATACTTAAAAGCGCACTCCGTGTTCCATGGGTTTATCAACCGCATAATATCCATTACAGAGGAACATAATAAAAATCATTCTTATTTTAATTAATTATTTATCATTACCCTTCTCAAAACACCTGCGTCATAATAATACTATTATTGTATTGTCCTTACATTATGTGCTATTAGAACAGTGAATAAGAACTACGTCATTTTCAGATACATGAGCAATGTAAAATCTTTTTATTCAAGTCAGATATCTTAGTACTCTGCCTATCTTAATTATGAATTTAATTAGTTCGAAGTCAAAAGTCCTTTTCCCACCTGTTCAATATGTAAAGTAAATTGCCAGCCCAAAATCAAGGTCGGCACGATTTGTAAAAATAAAACGGATTTACATACAAAAGCTAAAACAACTTCAAACTGCATTCCTTTAAGGTGCTTTACTTTTAAGTTTCCTTTTACGCTGTGAAAAAAATACAGAATTTTATTATACAAGAGACATTCATCAATTATAATTGATGAACGTCTCTTGTATAATAAAATTCTAAACATATTGTATCTAGTACAGGGATTGAGAAAGGAATGCTTAGGTAGTTTGGACACGTGGAGCGAATGAGCGAAGAAAGAATGACGAATCAGATATATAAGGCAAATGTGTGTGGGCAAGTCGGTCGCGGCAGATCTCATCGGACATTCGTCGACCAAATTGGACACATCCTAAGAAACGGAAAGGTCCGAAGTACCCGAAACCGGCGAGCATGTATGAAAAGAGTAATGAGTGTAGAGAAAGCGCGTGAGGTTTGTAAGGATAGGAGCAAGTGGCATTCTATTGTCTCTGCCTACCCCGACGGGAAAAAGGCGTGAGTATATTATGTATGTATATATATATCTAGTTTACTTTTGCTTGTGGTTTTTTCTATGTTTAATAACAATTTATTGACCTTTTTGATGAATACAATAATGAGAATTCGATCGCCGTCGTGGCCGCCCAAAATCAGCTCTAAGATGATGTAGAGATGACAGGTATTATTTGAATCCTTTTCTACCATTTATTAAGAAAAAAAAATGTAAATGCCGTTTAGTGTAATTAAAAAAATAGCAAATAATGATAAGGCTACGTTTGTTATTTTATTAGTAATTTCAAATGGCGTTCAATAGCTTCTTATGCATAATTATTTATTTCGTGGAATACTTGTCTTGTCTGGGTTTCTCTATATATAATATGTAAGTATTTACAAAAAAAAGTGTATATATATGTTTATCCATAATCTAGTACCATTATTACAAGTTCTACTTAGTTTGAGACTAGATGGTGTTGCGCGTATGTGGTGGTAGACTTGGTTTGGCCTACACAAGATGATACCGCAAAGATGTTGTGTGAGAGAAAAGCATATTTTATTATAGTAGCAAAACATTGTTTATGAAATTTCGTACACCAAAAATTCGTGGTCTGTGAAACCAACTTTCTGTCACGCAGAACAATAAAGTAATCCTACTGCAAAATTATTTGCAGCCATTTTCAACAGATACAATAATTATTATATTTTACTTTAAAATCCGCGTTGCATGAACGTCACAAAGTTTTAATGGCAAATAGATAAAGTTTACATAGCAATATTTTTCATGGAGTACATAACTGTTTGCTGAAAATTAGGTACTCAAAGTAATTTTCGCAGAAACACTGAACAATTTTAGAACCTTCTTTATGAGTACTTGCAAAGAAAATTTCGATAATAAACTCTGACTGAAAGTATACTTTAGTGGATTATGATATTCCTAAATTATGTTTAAAGTACGGATAAGAATAATTGTATCGTCAGAATAATAAGCGCGAACTTATTTACATGTCATAAATATCGAATTTCGTAAATATCGTACCATCGTTGGTAACTTTTCTGAAATTTAAGTAAACTAGACTTGGATCGCGTCCCCGCCTACGTAAATTACACGAAACATAACCTTCTGCACCTTCCTCAGGATTTACACTATTAGTGAAAACTGTACTAAAACCCGTTTTGTAGTTTTTGCGTTAACCGCATTCATACAGACAGACAAGACGTGGCGGTCAGAGTAGCTAATTAAACAACTTGTGATTCAATGGCTATTAAAAATCGGTAGGAAGCGCAAATGAACCGTCTAAGATCAACATTCTGGCCGTTCCCTCAATGCTGAGGATCGTGACTGTATGTCAAGATCAACATACTTAAACGGAATCTGCTCAAATTAACCCTCTCGCATCAACATACTTAAACATGAATATACCAAAGTCAGTTCAAAAAGGCCTCATTAGACTGTCAAAGAAAATTTTATTGACCTTATTACCAATAATTATAAATCCAACGTGTGTGTTTGTACAACACCCTAATTTATAGCGGGGCTAAAAAGGCAAATCAAACGAAGTAATTACCTGTTTCATGACTCAAAACACCTCATTAAGTTTGTCTGATGTTCAATTTATTACTAACAGATAAGTGGCTGTATATATTAAGGGATCATAACTGAGTAATCTGTGTAAATAAAATTCTTACGTTACTGATTAACAGACAAAGCACAACAGAAACTACTGGGCTCAATACCCTAAAATTGGCATGTGTGTAAGTATGTTTCTTAGGGAACGTAGGGGTTCACTAAGAAAGGATTTCCAGAAATTGTCACGCGATTAGAAAGAAACGGTAAAATTAAAAACTAATGGATATCCTCTAGTTTATGATAATTATGTAGGCCTATGGCTAGGTGGAGTGACGATTTAACCAAGAAGTTGAGAGACTGACTACGAAGAGGTTTACGCTCCAAACTTTAGAGCAGCACTGATTATTAGATGTTTTGTGCCTTTTAAATTGCTAAACGGTGAATTAAAACATCGTTAGGAAATCTACATTTCTGAAAAACTTAATTAACTTTTATGATGCTTTTGACAAACAACACGAACTATTTTATACTCCAAAAAAATAAGTAAACATTTTTACAATGAAAATTATAACAATCTTTAACAGCACTTTTACGTAAAAAAATCTCCGTGTATTCTCCAACTAGACGCTCTAAATGTGACAAGACGTTACGGAAAAATCCGCATCCAGGTCACGCTCGGGTGCGCAATCGCTCTCATTCGTAGTGCAAACATATGAGACAACACAGCGCTATAAAACTTGCCTTTATGATCTACCTTTCTTAGATCAGGCGCCGTCTTATGTATGTTCTTAAGGAAAAATACTACCCTGCGTAGCAGGTAGAAGTAAAAGCTCTATAGATACGTTCAGATTATCCATCCAGATTGAATCCATAGTACGGTATAAAACACCTATGTATGTACTGTTTGATTAAGATTCATAACAGAAAATCATTATGATTATACCGGTGCGTTTATGCGACTGCCATGCCGCTTAACACTCATTAGCATTATTACATCTGCATCCAAGAAAAACGCCTTGGAGTCAGGCAACAATTTAATTATCGCTTGGCTTGCCCCACTTTACACTGGATATCATGGGTTCGATCTCTATACGGGACAAGACTTTTTGTTTTTTGTGCTCGTTGGTGTGTTGTATGTTTGGTTACTTTCCCGCGACATAGGATTGATTCCTACCGCGTATCATATAGTTAATAGGGAAGTACATCATAGCAACATAACCTACGATTTTCTGTTATGAAAATGCTAGCGCCAAGAAACCTGAAATATAATAACAATAAAACCACGCCAGTAAATAGTTAGAACAATGACATTTATGTATATCGTTGCCAAAAAAAACAGAGGCAGTTGGTGGCCGTATAAATAAATAATGTCAACAGGCTCAGACATTAATAATAACTACAAACGATAAATACTGAATGCACTGTGCATTCAGTATTTATCGAAAAAATACGGCATATACCGCCGATGTAACATGTCAATATTTATTAATGAATAAATCTAATTATATATTATTTGCTTTCAGCGTTTTCCTGTATTTTTGTATGTATGTGCTGTATTAATTAGCTCTCTTCGTAAATATCTGGTTTGCTTGATTAATATATTTATTTTTATTTTATTTTAAAAACTTTATATACACAATGCGTATACAAGGTGGACTTAATGCCTTAGGCATTTTCCACCAGTCTACCTTAGGGTGGTGCAGAGATTAAAGGTAGATATATTTTACCATTAATTTGAGACTGTTGTAGTTTTACTTAAATATAATACAAAATACATAAATATATAGTATACATAAATATACACTATACATAAATAAATATTATGCATACATATTTTATAACAATACAAAACAAATACTTTGATATGAACGAATGCTATGCTACTTTTGCTAACTTTTCCAATAGCAGTGCTTTAACTTTTGATTTAAAGCCATACCTGGTAATGGACGTCCTGACTTCGAGATGGAGGGCATTCCAGAGTTGGATAGCTTGTATAGAAAAATATGAGGAGGGCAAAGAAGGAGAAGATTATCAGATGAACGAAGGTTGCGGTTGTGAATTGAACAAAGATACTGAAAACGCTTACTTGAGTACTTTGTGGTATTAGGGGACATAAGGATAGAATATAGGGTTGTGAGGGCACGCAAACTGCGTCTTTAACGAATTGGAAGCCACTTCAATTGAGAACTAAAAGTAGACACATGGTCATACTTGCGAATATTGAAAACGAATCGAATGCAGTTATTGAGAAGCCGGTCAAGTTTGTTAAGAAGATCTGCATTCAGGTCATAGTAACATACATCAGCATAGTCGACCAAGGGAAAAATTAAAGCTTGCACAAGCAATGTCTTAGGGGTGGACGGCAGAAAGTTCCTCAACCGATAGAGAGTGCGTAGGGTACCGGTAATTTTTTGGCTCACTTGCGTCACTTGAGATTGCCAACTTAGAGTGCTATCCATATATAATCCCAAGTTCTTGACAACTGGACACATTTCAATAGTAGCGTTATTATAGGTAAGTTTCGGGAGAGATGAAATGTCAAGTTTTCTGATAGACCATTGACTACCTAATATAATTGTTTGACACTTGCTTGGGTTAACAGATAGGCCAAATTTTTCGGACCAAGTTTGTAAGGCAGCTAGGTCACTGTTAACCATGTCTATTGCTACCGAAACGTCATCGATTGTAGCCTGAGAGTATATCTGCAAGTCATCGGCGTAAAGATGATAAGCGTATTGAAGATTAGGTGTTTAGAGATTGATAAACATAGAAAATAAAAGAGGAGAAAGAATACCGCTTTGAAGAACGCCAGAGCTATTGTCACACCACTCCGATGATGAATCATCGAGGCGGACCGATTGCTGACGACCTCGAAGATAACTTGAGAACCAATCCAGACCATCGGATGAGATCTTAAGATGGGAAAGAAGGGATAAAAGGACTTCGTGACTGACGGTATTAAAGGCATTAGAGAAATCGATCAAAGTCAACACCGTGACTTTGGTGTTCTCCATACCCTCCCTAATATCGCCAGTCACTTTGAGGAGGGTCGTGGGAGTACTGTGACCAGGACGGAAGCCAGACTAGAAAGGACTTAACAGGTTATTTAGGGAAACGAATCGGGACCGTTGTTTTTGGACACAGGACTCGAGGACTTTGGATAGGAAAGGCAAAATAGAGATGGGACGAAAATGATTGGGAAGAGAAGGATTTTGGATTTTTGGCAAAGGAATAACGTAGGCCTTGCGCCAAAGGGACGGGTACGGGGAGTTTGGTTACATCCATACGACTAAAACAACGCTTGCGCAGAACTTTGGGAGAGGATTTAGGAGGTTTTAAGCGATAAGAAAGGAAAATAAGGTCGTGGCTGGAAAATCCAGGAGCAGGATGTTGACCATGAAAGGAAACTAAGGTAGGAGCGGATGTGAGCATTAAGTCAAGCCATGTGTCCTCCCCATTAGCATTGTGGTGAGTGGACTGTAATGGCAAAATGTGGAGGTTGGCTGACTCAATGATATTAAGGAGTTTACGCGTACGGCTGGAGTGGTTGGAAAGGAGATCGGTATTAAGGTCGCCCATGATGAGGTGATGTTCATACTCTGACCCTAAAGATTCCAGTATCGGCTCGATACTGGAGAAATAATCGACGGTTGGTGGACAATATACGACGCCAAGCACAGCTTTGGCGCCATTGACATTAATCTCAAGGAACAAGTACTCCGCAGGTGAAGAAGAGGCAAGAATTTTATAGGGTATAGTACTGCAGAGGTATATTGCTACACCACCCCCTCTCCTACCGACACGATCATTCCTTATTAGGATGTAGCCGGGGAGAGAGTAAGATGTAGAGGGAAGATCTGGTTTAAGCCAACTCTCTGAAATCAGGACGGCGTGAATATTTACATCAGAAAAACTTTCAAGCAAGTCATTGTGGTGGCTGGGTATGCTTTGCGCAATAATGTGGCAAACATTCAACGTTAAGCACGATTTCTGCGTAAAAGTGTGTCGTAAGCAGTCCCCCAATGTGCCATCAACAGAACAAAAGCTCTCGTTATCAGAGGTGGAAGCAGATTCATTAGCAGATAGATAAGCATCGCTATCAGACAAATTATCCATAAACTACAAATAAAATATATAAATAACAATAAATAAAATACAACTTATACTATTAAATTAAATGTATGGTACAAAATATAAAGGTACAAAGATACTATCTCTGCACCACCCGCCAGCTCACACAAATATTTAGCAGAAAGAAAATGTTACGAAACGTTATTAGTGCTAACACAATGTACACTGAAACGTAATACACACAATGTTTCCGAACGCAACTATTTCAAGCAAACTTCAGTTTGACAACATAGACATTGACACTTGACATAAATAAGAAGTGTGAAGTAAACAAAATAATGACTTTTGAGTAAAACAATATTAATGTGGGTAAAATAAACTAGATAGCATAACACCTATATAACTATGGTCACATCTAAATAATACAACTAAGTGAAATAAACATTGTTAAGCCGAATGCCACAACAACAAGACAAGTCTATACCAGTGGCAGACACAGTTATTTATTTACGCGCCTTGGTGTTCGCGTTTGAAGAACCAGTACTCACGGCAACGCCACTTTCGCCCGCTGATGCCAAACCGCCTACTTCTCTGGGATACTTCGCCGTCAGAGAGTTGAGCTGCTCCATTGTAGTGAACTTATGGCGGCTACCATCGGACGATTTCGCCACAATTACGCCGTCTTGAGTCCAGCAGGCCCGCATTACAAAGTGCTGACGAGCTTTTCCGAACACTGCTTGCCGTGATCTCGTCAGGAACTCCTTCATCGACACAGCTGTACCTTTCAGCTTGGTCTTGGCTCTCCAAACGGTCGATCTAATATCCGCTTCCTCAAACCAGACCAGAATCGGTCGTCGACGGTCACAGGTGGAGGCTCCAATCCTGTGGCAGTTGTTGATGTCAGCCGATGTTACATCAGGGAGCGCCAGCTTATGTACTATCTGCAGCACAGAGGCCCGACAATCTTTCTTCTCTTCTTCTGGAACCCCAAGAAAAATCAGTGCCTTCCGCCTGTGTCTCGTCTCCATCGCGTCGAATACGCACCATAGGCGCATTCGTTGATTTGCCGTCTCAGGAGGCCAAGCATTGAAAAAATAAGCTCCCGAAACGTGCGGAGCTCCTCCGCTACCTTAGCGACAGTCTCCTTTGCCGGACCACCAATGTGGAGCTGTGCCTCGAGTTCTGCCATCCTCTTTGAAAAGGACTCTTCAAGATTATCCTGTGCCGTTCGGATGTCAGCCAGTTAAGACATTATGAGTTAAAAAGGTTTTTCTAATAGTGTGAAATCTCAAATATTTGTGAAGTGCTGGCAGGTGGTGTATCTTGCAGGATTAAGATTACATATGCAATTATACTTTTGACAATGTAAGTACACTGTATTTATGGCTTATTGTACACAATGTAACCAAAAAAATATCACTAAATTACTTTTATTTAATTAAATCAAATCTTTGCACTTTACAACATGTGTTACTGACACCTACTGCCGAAAAAAAAAATTATTACATTGTTCGTATTTCCCACGAGTTGTAAGATTTCTCATTCAACACACGAATATTTTTTGATTTGATTACGTATCTGGTTTTTAATGTTATCAGTGTAATAGACAACTAAATTTCTATTATAATTACAAGTCCAAAAATATGACTCCCGTTAGCTTTATAGAAACGTTCTTAGAACATTATGAACAGTCGGTAGCTTACCAACAGAAAATTTCGATTCTGTAGTTCCAACAGGCCCAACAATTTTTCGTCACTAGCGTCTTCATTTTGAAGACACTGACTTTGCTATTTTAAAATCGTGCAACCGTGTCTTAGTTGACTTATTAGTAAACAATTTAATTACTTAAACCATGGAGCTCCGGTGACATAAAAAAATCTGTTTTTTCTATTGTCCACACAATCTGTAGTCGACACTCGTCTAACTAAAGAGTACTACAAAACACATTCGCTTTAATCTTGATTGCAGCGAGCGTTGAATTCCATTGTCCACGTAATTCTCTTGGTCATCATCGCATGGCAGTATTAAAGTTAAATGGAAAACACAACGAAAGTTGCTTCATTTCGCCTCGCGCCATTGTCCAGACCTGTTGCTAACGATATCAATGGAATACAGCTGTGAAATTGAATAGCCCTTTGGCAAAAGTATTTGTTTTCAATATTGTTTGTTATTTTCTGCGAAGGCTTTGATAAAGTACCTTTAAGGCATAACCAATTGTGTTCAGAGTATTGAAATGTGAATAAAACTTCAAATTACTTTTATTTGCCTGAAAACGTCTCAAGTGTTATGGACACCATAAATTAATATAACAGTTCAATTATAAGTGTCATAATGACCTTTTATAAAATTGAAAATGTTTGACTATTAAAAATAGCCTGTCCAATAACTTGAACATATTTATTAATGTCGACGCCGGTTAGCCCGATTGTCGACCGTAACGCTTTCCTGCAAGGCGCAAATTAATTTACTTTATATCGAGCCAAACACTCCACCAATCATACTTAACCTTACACGAACACGTCACATCTTCGTCACACACACACACCTCCACTCACAACCATCTCAACCACGACACCTAACAGATTAATCCACCGAAATAATATTGTATCCACCTAAATCTGGATTAATGGAACATTAGTCCAGCCTATCCAGTCCTCTATTAGATTACAATGGATTTGCTGACTGCCGCAAGGTATTTAAAGAGATGTGTAAATCTTGCTATTCGTCATACATCAAATCCGTAGAAGACAATATGACTACTAATATTAAGCATTTTTGGCGATACATCTCAAATCGGAAAGACAAATCTAGTATCCCATCCATGATGCAGTATCAAAACGTAAAGTCAAGTGCTCCTGAAGTTATCTGCAATATGTTTTCTGACTCCTTCTTGTCCGTATTTGAACCCATGACTACCACACTCTCAGCGTGGACCCCGCCATCGGAAAGTTCCGCCAACGTCAACTTAATTGACAAATTACATATTGAGGAAGATAAAATACTTCGAGAGCTGAAACTGCTCGACCCATGTAAAGGGGCCGGCCCCGATGGCTACCCCGCCATATTCTTTAAGACCACCGCCGATACTATTTGTAAACCACTCTACATCATTTATAATAAATGTTTAAGTGAGGGCTTCTTCCCTGAAATATGGAAGCGGGCTAATATCACGCCCGTGTATAAAACCGGTTTTAAACATAATGTTGAGCAGTATCGGCCCATCTCTATTCTGTCGACCTTGTCAAAACTTTTTGAACGCCTTGTTCATAATGCAATATATCCCATCTTACATAACGTTATAATTCCTGAACAGCATGGATTCGTTCAACGGCGCTCCACAACGTCAAACCTTCTGATTTTTACAAACTTTCTCTTTGAAAATATTGACAGACGACTACAGGTGGACGCCGTATATACAGACTTCAAGAAGGCTTTTGACAAGGTCGATCATGAAATTCTTTTGAGTAAAATCGCATTTAATGGCATACGGGGAAACCTGCTTCGCTGGTTCCCATCATATATAACAAACCGAACACAAAAGGTTGTTGTGAATGGCTTTCAGTCTAAATCGGTACTTATAACTTCTGGGGTCCCACAAGGCTCAATTCTGGGCCCCCTCTTATTTAACTTGTACATAAACGATATCAACAGCTGTTTCAAGTACTCAAAATTCCTGTTATACGCCGACGACTTGAAAGCCTTCAAAACTATTCGCAATGTTGACGACTGCCGATTGTTCCAAGAAGACCTAGATAGGCTCACGGCATATTGCAATACTAACAAACTGCATCTCAGCATCCCGAAATGTCATAATGTTCATTTCACCAAAAATAAGAACATTGTCAGAGTCAACTACAATCTGAATAATACCGTGCTGAATAATGTTTCATTGATCAAAGATCTAGGCGTACTAATTGATGACAAGTTATCCTTGAATGATCATGTAGACAAAATTGTAAGTAACTCTTTTAAAATGTACGGTTTTCTCATGAGGTCATCTACTGAGTTCAAGCGGCCATCCACTTATCTTTATTTATTCAAGACACTTGTAAGATCGCAGTTGGAATATGCCGTGCCAATATGGAACCCATTTTATCGGAAGTACATAGATGCAATTGAGAGGGTGCAGTATAAATTCCTGCGTGCTATGCACTACAGGTGTTACAGATCGTATCTTACATATGCTCAATTACTCCATAAGTACAATCTGCTGACACTAGAGTCTAGGCGCAAGTTATTGGAAGCTAATGTGTTACACAACATTGTGCATAATAAATTCGATTCCACAGATCTTACTAATACTTTATGTTACACTGTCCCGCGAACCGTAAATAAGCGAAGTGTCCGTGCAGGTACACTCTTTGCTGTCAATTCTTGTAGAACCAACTCTGGATTGCGCTGCCCTATCCGACGAATGGTAGATTCTTATAATCGCTATTTCATTGACATTGACATTTTTATATGTTCTAAGTATAAATTCACGCAAAATGTTATTAAATACTTGAAGATTAATTAATATAATATTCAATATGTAATTGCAAACTCTAATGTTATTTAATACATCATATATTATTATTCCTGAATGTTACAGCTCCATTAGTAGGCATGATCCCATTATTTTATTTTATATTCTTTACTATTCCTTTTTTCTATATTTTGTAAATTCCTAATATTATTCTATTTGCAATTAATATTTTTAAATGTACCATTAATTTAATGCTTTGTAGTGTCCCTATTTGTATTATTCTGTTATTGTAATTCGTGGATAATGTTGTGGGCTGCAATATTGTATATCCTATTTCTGTATTTTTAATTTAAAATTGTATTTTGTAGCTGTTTTTTATCCCATAATAAATAAAATAAAATATCTGCTTTTTCTTTTGTTCATCGTGAACAAAAAGTGGCGACCGTGACAGGACCTGTACAAAATCGGGTTCGTAGTTCGTGCGCAGGACAATGGTTGAAGGACACTAGAAGGTCATCGCTACGTGTGAACACTAGATCGCCTATATTCCCTGGGCTACAACCAGCGGCAAGCCTATGGTCTACACTGCTCACCGTGCTACGAGATCGTCTTTCGCCTAGCTGTTGCTTAGCCGAGCCGTTTCAAATTACCTACCAAGAGCTTCACGTCTACGCAGACAGCAGCCCTCATCTGGAGTTCAAGCATATCTGTGGGTTTACAACGCCTGCCTGCCTATGTAAAAGTGAGCCCGTTCCTATTATTTCCTATTACATTCCTTTTAATTTGTGCAAACAGTGACGTTAGGTTTTTCAAAAGGACCTACCTACCTACTTGTAAATCTATCGCCTAATTAATTTTCTAAATCATCTAATGCTACTATTGTTACGTGTTTGCTACAGCTAAAGCCTAAATTCATATAAATAAGGATTATTTTTGGTGTACTTACAGCTAAAACCGTTTCACTGCTTCCGTTTTTGCAAGTCATCACTGCACATACCACTTCATTGCACTATATTTGCTACTACTGATTATTATAAACTGATAACTTCCACTAATAAAAGCTTATAGCAGTGATAGTTCATCTTATTTAAACATAATTTTAATAATTTAGCTAGCTATCAGTACACATATCCATCACTTTCGTTACAACCTTAATCGTACTATAAATAATTTATTTACATCTCAATTTACTGTTAGTCCCTCAGCTGTTCATACGTAACTGTACTTATTAGATATTTAGCTGTGCATAAAATATCATTTACAGTGTATTGGCGAGGTGTCGTCGCGCTACGTCACCCATTGTCTACACAGCTACCTGAGTACCGCGGCCGGCAGCCGCCGGCGGTCCCGGGTGCCTAAACAGCTGATTAGAACCAGTTCCTCGCTCGCCCGCTGTTGCATCATTGACGAGGAGCGTACCGTATTGTTATATTTTTATTTCATTAACTAATTGTAAACAATTTGCACATATTAGACTTCTAGACTAGATATTTTCATACAATGGAACCTAAAAACGATGATATTAAACTTTTAAAAGAACTTAGTGCTAAACGTAGCAATATTAAAGGTCGTTTAACTAGATTTAAAAACTACATAGATGATATTAAGAAACAAGACAATTTAAGTGATTTAGATATGCGCAAAATTGAGATGAAACTATCTAGGTCTGAAACGTTATACAAAGAATTTGACGAGCTGCAGGCACAATTTGAAGGGTTGTTGATTCCTTCCTTAGAGGTAGAACTATCTTTATGTGAAGCTATTGAACAAGAATTTGATCATTATATTGCGCTAGCCAAGTCAATGTTAGCTAATAATTGCTCGCCTAATCTTAACGAGTCTAGTTATTCAAATGTGCCGGATCATATTTCTTGTTGCGGTGATGGTCAAGAATTTATGGGTTTTAAATTATCCGTAATTAAGATACCTAATTTCAATGGAACGTATTACAAATGGCTTGAGTTTAAGGAAACATTCAATTCATTAATTCACAGCAATAATAAGATCAAAAATATTTACAAATTTCACTACCTTAATTCTTATTTAGAAGGCGAAGCGTCACGCGTTATTAGCAACCTAGAAGTAACCGATAAAAATTATATTGAAGCCTGGAAATTCTTGTGTGACCGTTACGATAATAAGCGTCAACTTATAAACAACCACTTAAAGGCACTATTTACATTTGAAGCGGTACGAGAGACCGACAAGTCATTACGTTTTGTAATTGATCATATCACAAAAAACTTACGGGCTCTCGGGACCCTCGGCTTACCCACCGACAAGTGGGATGTCTTAATTATATATATGGTCTCAGCTAAGTTAGACAACAGCACGGTATACAAATGGGAAGAACAGCTTATCCGAAATTCCAACCTTAGATGATTTTTTTATATTCTTAAAAAACCGTTCTGATGTTTTAGAGACTGTTAACCGTAACAAACATGATCGGCAAAATAAGCATTTGGACCAAGTGGCTCAAACAAAACCCAGAGTAAGAGTTTTATGGCTACGTCTAATAATAATAATGCTTCATTCACCAAATCATCTTATCAATGCATTTTATGCAAGGAAAATCATCGCCTATTTGAGTGTTCGAAATTTAAGGCTATGTCACCCGAGGATAGGCGGAGTATCGCCGTATCTTTGCGCTTGTGTCTTAATTGTTTAAGACCCGGTCATGACGTTGTGCAATGCAGTTTACCTGGACATTGCCGTTCTTGTAAAAGACGTCACAACACATTACTACATATCGCGCATGAGCCCGAATCGAACTCGCTACCCGCACCGTCACCGATTGTTATGTCTGCCCTTTCTAATACTTCACAAGTTTTATTGTGTACTGCGAGCGTTCTCGTATCAAACCCTGTAAATAATGAAACCATTAAGATTCGCACTTTGCTTGATAGTGGAAATCAGTGTTCCATTATTACTGAGACACTGAGACAACGACTCCATCTGTCCAATGAATCAACTAACGTCGATATTTATACCATAGGCAAAAATCAACTAAACCTAAATACAAAACGATGTATGATACATTGTGACGTCACATCGCGCCCCTGCGCCGCGAGCCTCGCTACGAGTGACGCACAGCAGTGGGCCGTTCCCTCGCGCCCCTCCACGCCGGCCCTATAAATACAGGGGACACGCGAGGCTTCGCCCTTTTTGCTCCGGCCAGCACCACCGAGTTGAGTACAAGACCATCTGAAGACCTGTGAAGTGCCAACGTCGACCACGCCCTGGATAATTGTCTCTTCTGTTAACCTTAATCGTCAGTTCTCATTTTGTATCGAATAACTGGAATTATAACGCGAGTTTAAACTTTCCTGGTGATATTTTTTATTTATTTCCCGTAAGTCAGCCTAATTATCTCTCTTTAATTGCTAGGCGAGTGATCGATCCCGGCTACCCCGTGGAAATCAATCACTCGTGCGACATTGGCGCCCAATAGAACTTTTAATTATATTATATATATAATTTTTAAAACGTAAGTTGGCACTTTATACTCACTTTACAGGTGAGTGAAATAATTTATTTTTCTCTTGTATATTTTTCTCCTGTGTGTGCATATATTCTGGTGTGGTGAATTGCGTACAGGTACAGTTTCTATCTATTTTTGTTGGCCATAAGCAATTTAACTGTGTAAATAACATAACGGTGATTTAATTAACGTCGGTCTAAAATCACGTTTCCACCGCGGGCAGCGTGTTGAGCCGCCAACCGGTTCTAACTGCTTAGCCGTTGAACTAACGAGCCACGGGTTCGCGAAAGAATATTGTGATTCAACCTTTGTGTGACCTTTAAGAAATTTTTTCTTCCTTGACCAATCATCAACCCATTGTATAATTTAGTGTATTTCAGCTTTTTTTAGCACGGTATTCGATTTTCTGGCGATATTTAATTTCTTTTCTAGTGCCGGCGTAAATTAGACTTAGATTTTCTATTATTGTTTTGTAATAATGGCTTACATTATAAATTTCTCATTATTAACTAAAGCGGAATTAGAATATGAGACCACAATACGCGGCGTTTCAAAGCCTGACGATCCCCGCAAACAAATCGCTAAACTTTCAGTTAAAACTCCCTCAGAGGATATATTATCTTCACCCTTCCCACCAGAGGAGGATGTGGCAGAAGTGGAAAAGTCGCTATTAAGATCAACTTAACACTTATCTATGTTGGAAGCAAACTATACTTCCGAGCTTCAACAGAAGGTCGAAACCGTGCTGCACCATTGTTTTCATCGACTGAATAGGGTGGATACAGGCAATCTTGATATTAAAAAAATTGAGTCTGTGTGGAATAAATTTAATGACTTATATGCGAAATTACAATTAATCACGAGACGTAATTCGCGGTCGGATTGCTCAGTGGCAGAGGGAAACACCTCCTATAATTACGACCGTAAGCTTTTTTCGGAATTAGGTAAATTCAAATTTAACGGTAAATCATGTGTAAGATCCTTTATTGAAAAAATTGTTGAATTTATGTCCTGTAGATCTATTCCTCACGACAAGATGTTGTCTTTCACTTTTGAAATATTTTCGGGTGACGCATTAGTTTGGTATCGTTCTGTTAAAAATAATGTAAAGACTTGGTTAGAACTTTGCGAACCTTTGAAACGAGATTTTAGTCCGCATAACTACGATTATCGGCTTATGACGGAGATTCGTCAGCGCTCACAGGGCGAAAACAAATCAATAACTATTTACGTGGCAAAAATGCACGGTCTGTTTTCACGACTTAGTTCTCCTATCGCTGATTCGGAGAAGCTAGAAATTTTGCTTGATAATATTAGACCTTGTTACACTAATTGTCTGCTCACTGCAAAGGTTGTTGATGTTGATAGTCTGGTCGAAGTTTGTCGTCTTTTCGAAAATTACCAAAGTCGCAGTAAGCAATTTTCTGAACCCCCTAAAGTTTCAAAGAATACTGTAGCACCTGATCTAGCGTATAATTATTCGTTTTCTAATTTTTCTTCAAACAAAAATGTTCACAATCATAATCACTTCAATAAATATAACTCGGTCGCTGATACATCGAGATACAAGCCTGTACCACAAGTTAACGCCGTATCGAGTACTTCTAATATAAATAAAAAAATTTGCTTGCGTTGTAGATGCAATTCGCACTCATTACGTAATTGCCGTCAACCACACTACCTAATCTGTTTTAAGTGCGGTACAAAGGGTTTCAAGGTGACAGACTGCCCCAATTGTAAATCTAAGTCGACCCTTACAGTTTCAAAAATTTAGTTAACAAGGATTGTGGAAAATCAAATTATACAACTAATTGTAATAAAACAGAGTGGAATAATTGGTTGGACTTTTAAAAAAAATTCTTTAGTAGCTATCATATTTCCTCAATCCGTAATTCTAAAGTAGAATATTTACCTTACGTTACTCTAAAATTAAACGGAATACCTACCACTGGTCTTTTAGATTCTGGATCTTGCGTTACAATTTTAGGTAATAATTCGCATAACTTATTTTTGAAAGACGATGTTTTAGATAAATCGAAACCTTTAAGGTTAATAACAGCTGGCGGCGAACGATTTGAGTCTTTGGGATCGGTGTTTCTACCCTTTGAGTTTCAGGATAAATTGATTAACTTAGAAGTTCATGTTGTACCTGGGATTCAAAATTCTCTTATTCTTGGCATGGATTTTTGGCGAAGCTTCGGCCTATTTCCTAACAAATTAGAGTCTGTTTTGATTGTGAACAAGTCTGACGCTCAAGTAATGGATTTGCAGGCAGTTCCCCCTACACATCTTGTTTCTTATGATCATCTTACAGTCGACCAGAGAGCTACCGCTGACAACATTATTTCTAAATTTACCGATATTTCATACGAGAAGCGGGGTCTCGGTTGCACAAATATTATTTCTCATTCAATTGATACAGGTGATCGCCCCCCTATTCGGCAAAGATTTTATCGCATGTCTCCCGATAAACAAAGAATTTTAATAAAGCATCTTGACGACATGCTCTCAGAGGATGTTGTTGAACGATCTGAAAGCCCGTGGTCAACCCCGGTCATTTTGACCCCTAAGAAGAATGGTGAACTGCGTTTCTGTTTGGACAGTCGTAAATTAAATTCCGTTACAAAAAAAGATGCTTATAGCTTGCTTTATATTTCGGAAATTTTAGATAATCTGAGAGATGCTAAATACTTGTCTAGTTTAGACTTGTCTAAATATATTTGGCAAACATTAATTAAAGAAGAGGACCGTTGCAAAACAGCCTTTTATATTCCTACGCGTGGCACATTTCAATTCAAAAGAATGCCTTTCGGTCTTACGAATGCGCCAGCTACTCAGCAACGATTAGTTGATATTTTATTTTATGGTCCAGAATTTGAAAATAAGGTTTTCTGTTTTATCGATGACATAATCTGTATCACGTCCAGTTACAACGAGCATATTACTCTTTTATTACGCATTCTTGATAAACTAAAAAGCGCTAATTTAACAATTAATCTCGAAAAATGTCAATTTTTTTGAGATAAACTAAAATATTTAGGCTACGTTGTCGACTCTAGTGGATTGCATCCCGATCCGGATAAAGTAAATTCAATGAAAAATTATCCCACTCCTTCTAATAGAAAAGAAGTACGTCGTTTTTTAGGCGCAGCCTCGTGGTACAGGCGTTTTATACCGAATTTTAGCTCTATTGCTGCACCCTTAAATAAGTTAACATCTCAAAGTAAAAACGCACCTCCATTCCGTTGGACGACAGAGGCTAATGAGGCGTTTAATAACCTAAAGAATTGTTTGATTTCCTCCTCGGTGTTGGCTTGTCCTGACTACTCGCAACCTTTTGAAATACACTCAGATGCTAGCGATTTTGGACTTGGCGCGATCCTCTGTCAAAGGTTAAATGGTGAGGAAAGAGTCATAGCGTACTATAGCAAATCACTCACTAAGCAAGAAAAAAATTACAGTGCCACAGAGCGCGAAGCCCTGGCTGTTCTATCTGCTATAGAACACTGGCGTTGTTATGTTGAAAATGGTAAAAAGTTTATTGTTTACACAGATCACGCTGCTTTGAAATGGTTCTTGACCTTTAATAACCCTACTGGCCGGTTAGCCAGATGGGGAGTTCGCTTATCTTCCTATAATTTCGAAATACGTCATCATCGGGGTTCCGATAACGTTTTACCTGATTTTCTGTCTCGCTCTTTACCCGTTTCTGCTATTGCTAATGATATAAATAAAGATATTAATTCTAATCAGAATTAACCAGTTTCTACTAATGATCCTTGGTATTTAAATATCTATAAAGGCTGTTTAAGTTCTCCGACTTCCTTTGTTAACTATCAAGTAATAAACAATAAATTGTATTGTTTTAAAAAAACATTAAACCCTCTCACTAGAGAATTTCAATGGAAAGAGGTTATTCCGTCTGACCAAAGAAATGACATTCTAAGGGAGAATCATTCTTCGCCCACTGCTGGACATCTGGGTATTTTTAAGACATACAAACGTCTCGCACTTAATTACTTTTGGCCTGATATGTACACTGATGTTGTCAAGTTCGTCAGTTCATGTGAACCTTGTATCACCCATAAACACCAAAATCACCCAAATTTAGGTCTAATGGGAAAACCCAAATCATGTCAAAAGCCCTTTCAGACGATTAGTATTGATTTGATTGGTCCATTGCCTCCCAGCAGGAAACAAAACACTTTAATATTTGTGGTCAGTTGTTGTTTCTCTAAATATTGTTTACTTTTCCCCATAAAACGGGCAACTGCAGAAGTGAAAACAAAAATTCTTGAGGAAAATGTATTTTTGGTGCATGGAATTCCATCTACTATTGTTTTGGATAACGGTAAACAATTTATTAGCGCAACCTTTAAAAGTATGTTGTCAAAATATAAAATTCCAAATTTGCATTTTACACCGTTGTATACTCCCCACGTTAACTCAGTTGAACGTTACAACAAAACCATTATGACAGCTATTTCAACTTTCATAGAATCTGATCATCGAATCTGGGACACTCTAATCACTAAAGTTCAATTCGCCCTTAACTGCGCAGTTAGTGAGGTTACTGGTTATTCTCCTAATTTCCTTGTTTTTGGTAGGGAGGTCATAACATGTGGTTCTCAGTATATTGATAAGGAATTTAATTCCGATATGGTGCTTGAACCACGGGACGGCTATGCCGAAACTTTAGGCTATTTATCTTCTATTTTCGAGAAGGTACATTCAGCTCTGTTGTCGGCCCACCAACGAAATTGTTCATCTTATAATCTTCGCCGTAAACAGGCAGAATTCAATGTCGGTGATATAGTTTGGCGCAGAACGTTTCATCTTAGTGATAAGGATAAATACTTTAGCAAGAAATTGGCGCCTAAATTTATTAAATGTAAGATTGCCTCAAAAAAATCACCTCTAGTATACAAACTTAACGACATGGCTGGAAAACCTTTAGGCGATTGGCACATCAAGGATTTAAAGTTGATTAATTACAAAGAATAATAAAAGTATAAAAACAACAATAAGAATACCTTCTACCTATTCATTGTTAAATTTTTTTCAAACGAACGTTTCTAATTTATATTACCGTTTGTAGTAGTGCCTACTATAAATTGATATTTTCTGTGGTGGGTAGCAAATATTTTTTTCTCGTAAACAATACTATTTTTCAAATTGCTGCGCAATTGTGTACTCAAATGTTATGTTGAACATTGTTTTAAAAAATACTAACCATAAACTAAATATATTGTTTTTTACCCTGTGATCAGTGGTTAAAAGGTCGCTATTAGCTGAGCATACAAGTTCGATTCTCGCATGTGTATTTTCTTTCCGCAAATCTATTTGTTGAAATGCATCTTGATTGGCGTATTATTTTTCGCCGTGCCTTGTTCTGAAGTTCTGTTGTTATTCTTAATTCTGTATAAATTCCATAATCTAATTGTTATTATAGGTACTTTATAAACGATCATGGTGATTAACCGTGCGTCGCGAGCTCGGAACAGTCGAATAGTACCTACCATTTAGTTCGTACCTAGTTGTCGTTATGACGCACGCGCGTTCACTCAGCGACGCGCCGAAAATATAAGTGCCTAACTAATGACTCACCATTGTTTACATTCAAAAGGTGGTTACTGGTCGTGTTCTAGTTATTAATTAGAGCAAAATATTTATTAATTTCTTTCCTTTGACATTGAGCGGTCCGGTCGTGTCTGCGGCTTGTATTATTTTTGTTCATCTTTACGAAAAATCTGTTGTTATACCTAACTTTATTCAAAAAGTTTACTTATCTAGTGGCAAAGGCCGAACCCTAGATTTATAAGTCGTAGGGCTAGATCAAGTTTCTTATATCTACAAATCATTATTACCTAATAATTATCCTAAGCGCTTCTCCATAGATTGTTATCTTTAATATTAGGCTATTACACTGGCCTCGGCATTTACATGTAGGTATGTGTGATGAATTATGAATGATAAATGTTTATGTTCAAATTCAGACTGCCGTTGTACGCGTGAAGAATGCAAGCGTGGGTCTTTATTATTTAGGTATCCTAATTAACGTATAGGGTTGTCACTTGTTCAAGGTACTCAGGCCTTTGTTTTCTCTAATTTCAGGGAGTATCTTCAGGGCTGCTACGCCCGTTGGGCTAGAGAATTTTCCTTAGGGAAAATCCCGGCCTAACGGGGGGGGGTGTGTGACGTCACATCGCGCCCCTGCGCCGCGAGCCTCGCTACGAGTGACGCACAGCAGTGGGCCGTTCCCTCGCGCCCCTCCACGCCGGCCCTATAAATACAGGGGACACGCGAGGCTTCGCCCATTTTGCTCCGGCCAGCACCACCGAGTTGAGTACAAGACCATCTGAAGACCTGTGAAGTGCCAACGTCGACCACGCCCTGGATAATTGTCTCTTCTGTTAACCTTAATCGTCAGTTCTCATTTTGTATCGAATAACTGGAATTATAACGCGAGTTTAAACTTTCCTGGTGATATTTTTTATTTATTTCCCGTAAGTCAGCCTAATTATCTCTCTTTAATTGCTCGGCGAGTGATCGATCCCGGCTACCCCGTGGAAATCAATCACTCGTGCGACATTGGCGCCCAATAGAACTTTTAATTATATTATATATATAATTTTTAAAACGTAAGTTGGCACTTTATACTCACTTTACAGGTGAGTGAAATAATTTCTTTTTCTCTTGTATATTTTTCTCCTGTGTGTGCATATATTCTGGTGTGGTGAATTGCGTACAGGTACAGTTTCTATCTATTTTTGTTGGCCATAAGCAATTTAACTGTGTAAATAACATAACGGTGATTTAATTAACGTCGGTCTAAAATCACGTTTCCACCGCGGGCAGCGTGTTGAGCCGCCAACCGGTTCTAACTGCTTAGCCGTTGAACTAACGAGCCACGGGTTTGCGAAAGAATATTGTGATTCAACCTTTGTGTGACCTTTAAGAAATTTTTTCTTCCTTGACCAATCATCAACCCATTGTATAATTTAGTGTATTTCAGCTTTTTTTAGCACGGTATTCGATTTTCTGGCGATATTTAATTTCTTTTCTAGTGCCGGCGTAAATTAGACTTAGATTTTCTATTATTGTTTTGTAATAATGGCTTACATTATAAATTTCTCATTATTAACTAAAGCGGAATTAGAATATGAGACCACAATACGCGGCGTTTCAAAGCCTGACGATCCCCGCAAACAAATCGCTAAACTTTCAGTTAAAACTCCCTCAGAGGATATATTATCTTCACCCTTCCCACCAGAGGAGGATGTGGCAGAAGTGGAAAAGTCGCTATTAAGATCAACTTAACACTTATCTATGTTGGAAGCAAACTATACTTCCGAGCTTCAACAGAAGGTCGAAACCGTGCTGCACCATTGTTTTCATCGACTGAATAGGGTGGATACAGGCAATCTTGATATTAAAAAAATTGAGTCTGTGTGGAATAAATTTAATGACTTATATGCGAAATTACAATTAATCACGAGACGTAATTCGCGGTCGGATTGCTCAGTGGCAGAGGGAAACACCTCCTATAATTACGACCGTAAGCTTTTTTCGGAATTAGGTAAATTCAAATTTAACGGTAAATCATGTGTAAGATCCTTTATTGAAAAAATTGTTGAATTTATGTCCTGTAGATCTATTCCTCACGACAAGATGTTGTCTTTCGCTTTTGAAATATTTTCGGGTGACGCATTAGTTTGGTATCGTTCTGTTAAAAATAATGTAAAGACTTGGTTAGAACTTTGCGAACCTTTGAAACGAGATTTTAGTCCGCATAACTACGATTATCGGCTTATGACGGAGATTCGTCAGCGCTCACAGGGCGAAAACAAATTAATAACTATTTACGTGGCAAAAATGCACGGTCTGTTTTCACGACTTAGTTCTCCTATCGCTGATTCGGAGAAGCTAGAAATTTTGCTTGATAATATTAGACCTTGTTACACTAATTGTCTGCTCACTGCAAAGGTTGTTGATGTTGATAGTCTGGTCGAAGTTTGTCGTCTTTTCGAAAATTACCAATGTCGCAGTAAGCAATTTTCTGAACCCCCTAAAGTTTCAAAGAATACTGTAGCACCTGATCTAGCGTATAATTATTCGTTTTCTAATTTTTCTTCAAACAAAAATGTTCACAATCATAATCACTTCAATAAATATAACTCGGTCGCTGATACATCGAGATACAAGCCTGTACCACAAGTTAACGCCGTATCGAGTACTTCTAATATAAATATTTTTTTTTGCGTGCGTTGTAGATGCAATTCGCACTCATTACGTAATTGCCGTCAGCCACACTACCTAATCTGTTTTAAGTGCGGCACAAAGGGTTTCAAGGTGTCAGACTGCCCCAATTGTAAATCTAAGTCGACCCCTACAGTTTCAAAAAACTAGTTTACAAGGATTGTGGAAAATCAAATTATACAACTAATTGTAATAAAACAGAGTGGAATAATTGGTTGGACTTTTTAAAAAAATTCTTTAGTAGCTATCATATATCCTCAATCCGTAATTCTAAAGTAGAATATTTACCTTACGTTACTCTAAAATTAAACGGAATACCTACCACTGGTCTTTTAGATTCTGGATCTTGCGTTACAATTTTAGGTAATAATTTGCATAACTTATTTTTGAAAGACGATGTTTTGGATAAATCGAAACCTTTAAGGTTAATAACAGCTGGCGGCGAACGATTTGAGTCTTTGGGATCGGTGTTTCTACCCTTTGAGTTTCAGGATAAATTGATTAACTTAGAAGTTCATGTTGTACCTGGGATTCAAAATTCCCTTATCCTTGGCATGGATTTTTGGCGAAGCTTTGGCCTATTTCCTAACAAATTAGAGTCTGTTTTGATTGTGAACAAGTCTGACGCTCAAGTAATGGATTTGCAGGCAGTTCCCCCTACACATCTTGTTTCTTATGATCATCTTACAGTCGACCAGAGAGCTACCGCTGACAACATTATTTCTAAATTTACCGATATTTCATACGAGAAGCGGGGTCTCGGTTGCACAAATATTATTTCTCATTCAATTGATACAGGTGATCGCCCCCCTATTCGGCAAAGATTTTATCGCATGTCTCCCGATAAACAAAGAATTTTAATAAAGCATCTTGACGACATGCTCTCAGAGGATGTTGTTGAACGATCTGAAAGCCCGTGGTCAACCCCGGTCATTTTGACCCCTAAGAAGAATGGTGAACTGCGTTTCTGTTTGGACAGTCGTAAATTAAATTCCGTTACAAAAAAAGATGCTTATAGCTTGCTTTATATTTCGGAAATTTTAGATAATCTGAGAGATGCTAAATACTTGTCTAGTTTAGACTTGTCTAAATATATTTGGCAAACATTAATTAAAGAAGAGGACCGTTGCAAAACAGCCTTTTATATTCCTACGCGTGGCACATTTCAATTCAAAAGAATGCCTTTCGGTCTTACGAATGCGCCAGCTACTCAGCAACGATTAGTTGATATTTTATTTTATGGTCCAGAATTTGAAAATAAGGTTTTCTGTTTTATCGATGACATAATCTGTATCACGTCCAGTTACAACGAGCATATTACTCTTTTATTACGCATTCTTGATAAACTAAAAAGCGCTAATTTAACAATTAATCTCGAAAAATGTCAATTTTTTAGAGATAAACTAAAATATTTAGGCTACGTTGTCGACTCTAGTGGATTGCATCCCGATCCGGATAAAGTAAATTCAATGAAAAATTATCCCACTCCTTCTAATAGAAAAGAAGTACGTCGTTTTTTAGGCGCAGCCTCGTGGTACAGGCGTTTTATACCGAATTTTAGCTCTATTGCTGCACCCTTAAATAAGTTAACATCTCAAAGTAAAAACGCACCTCCATTCCGTTGGACGACAGAGGCTAATGAGGCGTTTAATAACCTAAAGAATTGTTTGATTTCCTCCTCGGTGTTGGCTTGTCCTGACTACTCGCAACCTTTTGAAATACACTCAGATGCTAGCGATTTTGGACTTGGCGCGATCCTCTGTCAAAGGTTAAATGGTGAGGAAAGAGTCATAGCGTACTATAGCAAATCACTCACTAAGCAAGAAAAAAATTACAGTGCCACAGAGCGCGAAGCCCTGGCTGTTCTATCTGCTATAGAACACTGGCGTTGTTATGTTGAAAATGGTAAAAAGTTTATTGTTTACACAGGTCACGCTGCTTTGAAATGGTTCTTGACCTTTAATAACCCTACTGGCCGGTTAGCCAGATGGGGAGTTCGCTTATCTTCCTATAATTTCGAAATACGTCATCATCGGGGTTCCGATAACGTTTTACCTGATTTTCTGTCTCGCTCTTTACCCGTTTCTGCTATTGCTAATGATATAAATAAAGATATTAATTCTAATCAGAATTAACCAGTTTCTACTAATGATCCTTGGTATTTAAATATCTATAAAGGCTGTTTAAGTTCTCCGACTTCCTTTGTTAACTATCAAGTAATAAACAATAAATTGTATTGTTTTAAAAAAACATTAAACCCTCTCACTAGAGAATTTCAATGGAAAGAGGTTATTCCGTCTGACCAAAGAAATGACATTCTAAGGGAGAATCATTCTTCGCCCACTGCTGGACATCTGGGTATTTTTAAGACATACAAACGTCTCGCACTTAATTACTTTTGGCCTGATATGTACACTGATGTTGTCAAGTTCGTCAGTTCATGTGAACCTTGTATCACCCATAAACACCAAAATCACCCAAATTTAGGTCTAATGGGAAAACCCAAATCATGTCAAAAGCCCTTTCAGACGATTAGTATTGATTTGATTGGTCCATTGCCTCCCAGCAGGAAACAAAACACTTTAATATTTGTGGTCAGTTGTTGTTTCTCTAAATATTGTTTACTTTTCCCCATAAAACGGGCAACTGCAGAAGTGAAAACAAAAATTCTTGAGGAAAATGTATTTTTGGTGCATGGAATTCCATCTACTATTGTTTTGGATAACGGTAAACAATTTATTAACGCAACCTTTAAAAGTATGTTGTCAAAATATAAAATTCCAAATTTGCATTTTACACCGTTGTATACTCCCCACGTTAACTCAGTTGAACGTTACAACAAAACCATTATGACAGCTATTTCAACTTTCATAGAATCTGATCATCGAATCTGGGACACTCTAATCACTAAAGTTCAATTCGCCCTTAACTGCGCAGTTAGTGAGGTTACTGGTTATTCTCCTAATTTCCTTGTTTTTGGTAGGGAGGTCATAACATGTGGTTCTCAGTATATTGATAAGGAATTTAATTCCGATATGGTGCTTGAACCACGGGACGGCTATGCCGAAACTTTAGGCTATTTATCTTCTATTTTCGAGAAGGTACATTCAGCTCTGTTGTCGGCCCACCAACGAAATTGTTCATCTTATAATCTTCGCCGTAAACAGGCAGAATTCAATGTCGGTGATATAGTTTGGCGCAGAACGTTTCATCTTAGTGATAAGGATAAATACTTTAGCAAGAAATTGGCGCCTAAATTTATTAAATGTAAGATTGCCTCAAAAAAATCACCTCTAGTATACAAACTTAACGACATGGCTGGAAAACCTTTAGGCGATTGGCACATCAAGGATTTAAAGTTGATTAATTACAAAGAATAATAAAAGTATAAAAACAACAATAAGAATACCTTCTACCTATTCATTGTTAAATTTTTTTCAAACGAACGTTTCTAATTTATATTACCGTTTGTAGTAGTGCCTACTATAAATTGATATTTTCTGTGGTGGGTAGCAAATATTTTTTTCTCGTAAACAATACTATTTTTCAAATTGCTGCGCAATTGTGTACTCAAATGTTATGTTGAACATTGTTTTAAAAAATACTAACCATAAACTAAATATATTGTTTTTTACCCTGTGATCAGTGGTTAAAAGGTCGCTATTAGCTGAGCATACAAGTTCGATTCTCGCATGTGTATTTTCTTTCCGCAAATCTATTTGTTGAAATGCATCTTGATTGGCGTATTATTTTTCGCCGTGCCTTGTTCTGAAGTTCTGTTGTTATTCTTAATTCTGTATAAATTCCATAATCTAATTGTTATTATAGGTACTTTATAAACGATCATGGTGATTAACCGTGCGTCGCGAGCTCGGAACAGTCGAATAGTACCTACCATTTAGTTCGTACCTAGTTGTCGTTATGACGCACGCGCGTTCACTCAGCGACGCGCCGAAAATATAAGTGCCTAACTAATGACTCACCATTGTTTACATTCAAAAGGTGGTTACTGGTCGTGTTCTAGTTATTAATTAGAGCAAAATATTTATTAATTTCTTTCCTTTGACATTGAGCGGTCCGGTCGTGTCTGCGGCTTGTATTATTTTTGTTCATCTTTACGAAAAATCTGTTGTTATACCTAACTTTATTCAAAAAGTTTACTTATCTAGTGGCAAAGGCCGAACCCTAGATTTATAAGTCGTAGGGCTAGATCAAGTTTCTTATATCTACAAATCATTATTACCTAATAATTATCCTAAGCGCTTCTCCATAGATTGTTATCTTTAATATTAGGCTATTACACTGGCCTCGGCATTTACATGTAGGTATGTGTGATGAATTATGAATGATAAATGTTTATGTTCAAATTCAGACTGCCGTTGTACGCGTGAAGAATGCAAGCGTGGGTCTTTATTATTTAGGTATCCTAATTAACGTATAGGGTTGTCACTTGTTCAAGGTACTCAGGCCTTTGTTTTCTCTAATTTCAGGGAGTATCTTCAGGGCTGCTACGCCCGTTGGGCTAGAGAATTTTCCTTAGGGAAAATCCCGGCCTAACGGGGGGGGGTGTGTGACGTCACATCGCGCCCCTGCGCCGCGAGCCTCGCTACGAGTGACGCACAGCAGTGGGCCGTTCCCTCGCGCCCCTCCACGCCGGCCCTATAAATACAGGGGACACGCGAGGCTTCGCCCATTTTGCTCCGGCCAGCACCACCGAGTTGAGTACAAGACCATCTGAAGACCTGTGAAGTGCCAACGTCGACCACGCCCTGGATAATTGTCTCTTCTGTTAACCTTAATCGTCAGTTCTCGTTTTGTATCGAATAACTGGAATTATAACGCGAGTTTAAACTTTCCTGGTGATATTTTTTATTTATTTCCCGTAAGTCAACCTAATTATCTCTCTTTAATTGCTCGGCGAGTGATCGATCCCGGCTACCCCGTGGAAATCAATCACTCGTGCGACAACATCTACAATCAAACGACAAGCTATTTTCTGTAACAATGTTTTGTCTTATACTACCTAAAATAAGTGATAAAATACCTAAGTCAACATTTGACATAAGTAGTCTAAACCTGTCTAAATGTACTCTTGCAGATCCTAACTTCTATAAATCATCGCCTATCGATATGCTTATAGGTGCTAATCTATTTTGGGATATCATAGGAACCCAACAGCATCACCTATCGGCTAAGGGGCCGATATTACGTAGCTCTAAGTTGGGATGGCTTGTTGGCGGTACTATATCCACCCAGTCATCCCCTTTAATAATAATAATAATAATAATAATCTTTATTGTACACCAAATGAATTTAACACAGAAATTACAATAGATAAATATATGTTGCACAAACGGCGGCCTTATCGCTAAAAAGCAATCTCTTACAGGCAACCCTTATGGAAAAAGAGAAGTAAGGAGCCAGACATAGGGCAGTTTTGGCGTAGTAGGATACTAGTGATACAAAATATGAATACACACTATACTATACAAATAAACTAATAAATATACTATAATATAAATACATATATACATACAATACATATATACATACAATAATATAATGAATTAAGTAATGAGAGTAGACAATAGTAAAAAAAGGGAGGGAAAGAAAGTGTGAGTTTGACAATGTTATGGAAAGTTAAAGAGATAAGTAGTGGTTTTTAACTAATTTTTTAAAGGATGTGATATTTTGAGCCAGTTTGATGGAAACAGGCAATGCATTCCACAACCGTGCCGCTTGAACAGTAAAAGATTTATCGTAAAAAGTAGTGGAATGCATTGGAATTTCCAATCTCAAATTTACCGATGACCTAAGACCCGATCTTGAATGAGAGTCACTTAGGAACTTGAAGCGTTCTTTCAAATAAGATGGAGAAGAAGGATTGAAGAGAATATTATAGAGTAAGGAAAGAATGTGAGTATTCCGCCGAAGGCGAATTGGCAGCCACTTGAGCTTATTGCGGATATTAGAAACGTGATCATATTTACGTAATCCAAATATGAACCTAATACAGAAGTTTTGAGACGCTCAAGCTTATCAAGTTGCTCCTCAGTGAGATCTAGATAGCTGACATCGGCATAGTCAAGGATAGGTAATAGAAGAGAGTTTGCAACTGCAATCTTAGTGGCAATCGGCAGAAAGTTCCGCAGTTTTCGCAGAGTCCCCGCCGCAGCAAACAATTTGCGACTAACTTCAGTGATTTGTGGTCCCCAAGATAGAGTTTTGTCAATATAAACACCTAAGTCCTTCACGCAATCACTTATAGGTATTGAGATACCACCAAAAGTAATTTGGGGTAGCAGATTCCAGTCAATGCGAGAAATCATCCTGGGACTACCAACAACGATAATCTGTGTTTTCAAAGGGTTGATCTGCAAACCAAATCTCAGGCTCCAAGCAGATATCCGTTCTAAATCGGAGTTCATAATGCGAAATGCTTCAAACAGCTCATGTGCAGGTGCCTGTGTATAAATTTGAAGATCATCTGCATAAAGGTGGTAGGATGACTGAAGTTGATAGGAGATGGAATTTATGAAAATTTAGAAGAGTAATGGAGAGAGAACGCCACCCTGTGGAACGCCGGCTGTCGTATTACACCACGAAGAGAAAGAGTCTTCGACCCGTATACGCTGCCGACGACCAAACAGGTAACTATGAAACCAATCAATCACTGGTGGAGATATGTTAATAGAGCGTAATATACCGAGTAGAGTGTGGAAATCAACGGTATTAAAGGCGTTACTAAAGTCCAGTAAACAAAGTACCGATAAATTGCCTTTCTCCATACCGAACCTAATGTCGTCGGTAATGTTGGTCAGTGCCGTAACGGTGCTGTGACCAGGACGGAATCCGGATTGTAAAGGATTGAATAGGAGGTTCTTGTTAAGAAAAGTAGTGAGTTGGACATGGACTAGGCGCTCGAGCACTTTAGAAAGGAAAGGTAACACGGAAATAGGACGATAGTCAGAATAGGAAGTAGGTTTTGATTTTTTGGGCAAAGGAATAATTTGGGCATCTTTCCAAGCAGTTGGAAATACGCCCCAGGATAAGGAATAATTAAGTATATGACAAAGGATGGGGAGGATTTCGTCTAGGATAGGTAGAATCATCTTACGACTGACGCAATCATTACCGACAGCATTGGAAGAAATCGATAATACGCACCTTTTAACATCACACGCAGAAACTTGATTAAAGACGAAATGTGGATAATTTGGAGTTGGAACCGTGGAAAGATCGACTAAAGTCTTAGCTTTAGTAGTCGCATCAAATTGCGACGAAGAAGTGAAATGCTGATTTAGTAAATCGATGTCAATATTATTGGAACTGTGATCATGTGTAGACTTTCCAACTCCCAGTGTTCTTAGAAATTTCCAGACTTTAGCTGGGTCTTCGCTCTCAACAGATTTATGGATGTGTTGGCGTTGTGCGTTCCTACACACCTTGCTGCAGTGATTTCTAATCGCAATATAGCTTTCCCAATTGCTAGGAGTCGGTCGACATTTGTATTTGGTTTTAGCCATTGCTTTCTTTGATAACAGATTTTTTATTTCCTTAGTTAGCCACGGTGAAGGCAAGTGCTTAACTCTTATTGCACGGACTGGAGCATGAATATCGAATAGACGAATAATTGCACTATTCAGTTTTTCAACTTTTTCGTCGATGGATTGAGCGCTTTCCACAGATTCCCAGTTAATGTTGCGAGCATCACTACGGAGACTCTCCACATCCATGCCACCAAAATGACGTTGCAGAAGAATTTTAGTCTTAGGCTTAGGAGGACGAAGTTTATACGAGAGAAAAATTAAGTCGTGGTAGGAGAATGCATCAGCTGAAAATTGACCATGCTTGACGACAAGAGAAGGTGAAGAAACAAAGATAAGATCAAGAAGAGAAGGAGTTGAATTCGGAAAGTTATGTGTAGCATTTAGGGGAAGAATAGACAGGTTACAGGATTCCACTATTCTACATAAGGCAGAAGAGCGAGAGTCATGCTTTAACAGACAAGTGTTAAAATCGCCCATGATTATTGTATGAGTGTAAGAAGTTGTAAGAGTTTCTAAAATACGCTCGAAAGATGAAAAATAATTTATATGGCAGTTAGGCGAGTATTAGACACCAAGCAGAACCTTCGTATGAGCGAGACTTAGTTCTAAAAAGAGATGTTCACCTGCATTAAGCAGAGGTGGCTGTGCTGACATATCAATAACATTGTAAGGAATATGATTACGGAGATAAATGGCAACACCGCCACCACCGCCAACAGTACGGTCGTTTCTTACTAAACGGAAATTAGGTAAAGTGTAAGAAACAGAAGAGAGACATGGTTTCAGCCATGATTCGGAAATAAGAATAGCATGGATATTTTTACAGTCGAAAGTAGTCAGCATATCCTGGAAGTGGGCAGGAATACTCTGGGCGTTGATATGAACGACATTCAAGTTATGGGGTACATCGGCAAACTCTGATTGAAGTATTTCAGGTAGAGAAGGAAGGCTCACAAAACTATCATTATGACTACTAACAGAGTGGAAAATGTCACTATCACTACTAAAATGGTCATGTAACATAATAAAATAAAATATTACACAAATAAATAATTAATATAGGTATAAATTTAAAAATTAATAATTAATATAATATAAAAATAATATATATCTTATATTGAAGAAAAAAAATATATATATATATATAAATATTTATGTATAGTCGTTAACTCCACCCGCCAGTTACGTGTTACGTAAATAAACAATTTAGTATCTCCCGAGTAACAAAAACAGAACAAACTGATATCTGAACACACCAAGATGCAAATAAGTGAAAAAATTGAAAAAAATATAACATAAAATAAACGACAGTTGGAAGAACTATACCAGGTGAATTAAAATTTCGGTACTCCGTAGAAAAGGATTAAAAGCCCGAGTTTCAAATGTGTAGAACACTATGGTTTGACAGCTGTCAGGTGAGAAGGTTATTATAGGTCAACAGTGAAAAAGTGAGATTTATAAAATAAATGTAAGGTACATATAGCTTCGAAAATAGAATAAGAAAGAAGGTAGAAAATAAGTAAGACGAAAAGTAATTCACCCGGTCATGTAAACAAACACGAAAGAACATAAAAATCCTATTTTTTCGGTGCTGGAGCTCGTTTTGTTTTCGTTGCGGTCGCCTTCGTCGCAGGTTTCTCCGGGTCCAAGCCCTTGATCTTGTCGAGATCGCCCGTGGGTGAAATCTGATGTCGATGACCATTGGCATCTATGACGAACACGGAGCCCTCCCTGGTCCAGTACTTCGCGACACCAAACTTCTCTCGCACTGCCATGAAAACTGCATGCCGCGATCGAGTCAGAAATTCAGTTCCTTTTAATTTGGTTTTGGAAAACCAAATGGTGTCCCGTACCGCAACGCTATGAAGCTTAATGAGGATGGGTCTTGCCTTCTTACCGGATAGCTGACGCCCCATTCTATGGCATCGTTTGATGTCTGACGCTGTGAAAGAATCCAACTTGAGATCCTGTTTTATGACCTGTGTGACCACTTCAGCTATCTCTTCGTTCTTCCTCTCCTCAACACCGTGCAGCAGGATCATTTTACGGCGGCTGCGCATCTCCATACTGTCCACTTGGCGGACGACAGGCTCTAACTGCCGGGAAAAGGACTTCAGTGTTTGCAGAATGAAGTCTTTGAATGCTGCAAATTCCTCTGCCAAGCTGCCAGAACTAGAAGGCTTCTTATTGAGATCCGCTTCAAATTTGGCCATCCGCTCCTCAAAATACTGCTGCATGTTGATTATTGAGGTCTCCATCATAAAGGTGCAGTGCTAGTGAATGTGTTGTGCTACTCTTGTTGTTATAAAGTGGAGATAACACTTGACTGGCAGGTACTAGATGTTAGCTATACTTATTAAACATTAAAATTATATTTTATATACTCAAAGTATTTTATTTAAATAAATTTATAACAGCTGATTCTAAAACAGGTGTTTTTTAACTACCCACCACATTTATATATATTAAAGAATAATTCCATTCATACCTGTCATGCTTACCTAAAGGAAAATGATGATAATTTTCCTAACCTAGAGCATCAAGTGGCTAAATTCTGGCAACTAGAAAGTTTCCCGCAGGTTAAACCTTATACGAAGGAAGAACAGCTCTGTGAGAGGTTCTTTGTTGCCACTACTACCCGTTCAAGTGACGGTCGTTTCTGTGTTGGTCTACCCCTTCGCGATGAAAGATCCTGTTTGGGTGACTCATATCAATTAGCCAAAAGGAGGTTCTTTAATCTAGAATCACGTTTTAAAAAACAACCAGAACTTAAGACAGCCTATGTTGAGTTTATACGTGAGTATGCAGCTCTTGGTCATCTGTCTGAAGCCCCAATACAAGGACCTATTAACTCTTATTTTTTGCCCCACCATCCTGTAATGAAGGCTAACAGCGAGTCAACGAAGTTACGTGTCGTATTTGACGCGTCGGCTCGCACTACCTCTGGGATTTCTCTTAACGACCTTCAAATGGTTGGTCCTACCATTCAAGATACTTTATTTAATATTTTAATAAGGTTTCGTCTGTATAAGTACATCGTCTCAGGTGACGTAGAAAAATTGTTCCGTCAAGTAAGAATGAGAGACGAGGATCGCGATCTACAACTGATACTATGGCGCGAGAATGAAAACGAACCTCTCCGCACACTACGTTTAAATACCGTGACCTATGGTTTTTCTTCAGTTTCAGCCTATCTGCTTTTTCTTTGGTTCATCGTGAACAATTAACTTTCATATAAAGCAGGAGAGAAACTCGTGGTCACTATTTAGGCCAAGTTCTTTATATCATTAGTTACTAAATAAGAGTATTGGGTAGGTTTAGTTTAATTAATATTTTATTTTCTCCAAGTGATTAGCAAATAAAATATCAATATCATCGTACTACTAGTTCAATGCCGGTTGCAACCTAGATTGTCGTATTGGAGTCCAGGGTCCGCTTTCTAGTCTAACTATTAATGACAGAATATTAGCTTTTCCACAGAGTGACTGCTGTCTGACCTCCTCAATCGCAAATTAAATGTGTTCTTAATGTTTAGAATTGTATGAAAACACAAAATAACCTCCTTTTAGAATGTAGTCAGTGTTATTTGACTGATCATAAATATTGATTGGGTTATTATCCGTTCCCTCATTCAGGCTAAAACTAAGTAGGCTACTCTGGTCAATAATATCATGATTTTGATAGCTAAAGTGACCTTACCTAAAGGAAAAAGGAGGTAAGGTCACTTTGAAGCGATCAATCATAGCCTTTCCATAACACATTTTCTACAAAATGAATAGATTTATAGAGGCATAAACAGCAACTGTCGGCAGTTTAAAAATTAAAGGCAGTAACATACCAGTAACTTAACAGTTCAATTTGTTGTACCAATGCATCGGTTTCCTACTATTCACACAAAGTGAAGTGTTTCTATGAACGTTATTTTTTGGCTGCTGAATCAAACACGTCTGTTTCATTTTCATATCATGCACTGTTTGTGCCTTTTTTTTTTTTTTTTTTTTTTTTTTTTTTTTTTTTTTTTTTTTTTTTTTCGGTCCTCATGTACCCATGTGTCGGAGGGTAGGGTTTCACCCCGAACGAAACCCCCTTGGCGGCGGATGAAGGTGTTGGGCTCCGCCGCCAAAACACCCAGCGGCCGCAGAGGATAGGGAGGACGGCAACGCAACACCGCATCTCCTCTTCCTCTGCGGCCCCACCGCGACGCAACGATGGTGCGCCCCCATTTGGTCGCGGGAGATAGGGCGCGGGGCAACGCAACACCCACACGTCTCTCCTCCCGCGACCGCACCCGACTGCGAGGGACAGACAGAACTGTCCCCCGCACCCGCACCATGGGACGCATCCTACGCAGGCCTCTACCAAGCCCACGTGGAGCGTCCCCCCCCCGGGATCCCGCTTAGCTTCACCGTGGGAGAAAATCAAATCCACGGTTACTAAGCCCCCCCACCACGACAAAGTGGAGATCCCATTTTTGTCGGGAGAATTTAGAAATATGTTGTTAACGTGAATAACATAAGAAACAAATGATCGTATTATTAATGTACGTATTATGAAGTATCATATTTATTGAAACAGTCATTGCATGTTTTTCACTCTGTCAAAAGTGACCATGTAAAAATATTGGTGAAAAAGTTAAATAATGTCACCGAGCTTATAAATGTTACCCTACAAAAGATTAAGTAAAATATGTGGAAGCACCATGATAAACACACACTCTTTTTATTTTACACTTCTCTAGAAAGATTTTCTAAATGTTTAAACCATTCATTTACGTTTCAAGCGTCCTCTGTGCTAGTAGTTCGTGGAACACTTTATTGTTAAGTATAACAATAAAGTGTTCCACGAATTATCTCAACGTCGGACAGTTTTAGAATACTAATGATCATAAATTCTACTCTCAGTGCTAGAGTGACCCTAGTGAATAAATCCTTTGTAACTGTTTTCATGGTAAGCAATAATTTTAAAGGTAAATGGGCACCTTAGTATGGAAACCATACCCATGGCGGACACAAACGAAATATAGCAGAGTGTATTCATCTATGGCTCTCATATACCATGGCATTAGTCGCATAAATGTGAGCTACGTGAATCTCAAAAAATTCAAGTGTTATCTATGTATATATCCATACTCTTTATCTATGAACCTACTGATCCGATTTGAAAAAAAATGTTTGTGTGTGATAGCCACATTCATGATTTATTCTTTATACGCTACTTTTTATGCCGATATTCCCGCGGAATCACTGAATGAGGCCGACGAAGTCGCGGACGTCCGCTTATTAATTCATATAGGTAAGAAATATAAAATGCTAATTCATTAAAATATTTTTTATTCAATTTGATCCAAAGCAATCATAAGATCATTTAAAAAGGAAGCGGTTGCGCCAGTTGCTTCCTGGTGTATGGCCCAAGACAGATAATAAACAATGCTAGCGATATGGGCGCAGCTATTAAATGTGCGAAAAAATACCTGTTCAATGTGCGAAAGAGACAGCGTATAACATATCTCTAAAAATTAGCTCATTTCGATATTATTTTTATGCCTTTTTAGCGGTAGCTACATACAACTGAGGCAATCTAGCGAGCGACGACGAAATCTCAACAACAACAATACGGCGACATCTATCGGACACGATTCTACAGAAACAAGGTGCTGAATCGCACAAGCAGAGTTCGCGCATGAAGTTGACTATATATAGAACTTCTCAAATACGTCCGTCGGACTGACAGTCCACCAGGCACGATCACCCAGCCTGGTTAGAGGATCCTTCCTCTAGTTGGAGGAACTCCACACCTTTCTTCCTCCACATTGGTGACCCCGACGTGATCTGAGGCAACCCTCACCGGTCTGATTACCAGCAGTTCCCGACGTGATCTAAAGACGCCTTCATTGATCAGATCAGCACCAGCAACAGCATCGTCATCTCCACCTCGCCTCACTCCACACTGCACACACGGTCCTCGTAAGCAGCGCACATCGCTCCCGTCCACGCAGCAGTGCCACTACGCAACCACTTGGCAGCAACTACGCAGCAACTACGCAGCAACTACGCAGCTACTACGCAGCCACTACGCAGCCACTACGCAGCCACAACGCAGCAACCTCGCAGCTTCTCCCCGACTCACCGTGGAACCATTGCGAAGATACTATCCCGACTCACTGGGATAGCTCACCGCACACAGTTCCGACGCACTGGAACTAGCGGTATCTACTCTACACTGGCACTGGCTCGCTCCACAGAAGCATCGACAGCTGACTCATCACCTTCAAGATCGACCTCCGGTCTTGGGGGGGAGTGATGTAGTGGTAGCTACATACAACTGAGGCCATCTAGCGAGCGACGACGAAATTTCAACAACAACAATACGGCGACATCTATCGAACACGATTCTACAGAAACAAGGTGCTGAATCGCACAATCAGAGTTCGCGCACGAAGTTGACTATATTTTATATAGAACTTCTCAAATACGTCCGTCGGACTGACAGTCCACCAGGCACGATCAACCAGCCTGGTTAGAGGATCCTCCCTCTAGTTGGAGGAACACCACACCTTTCTTCCTCCACACCTTTATAAGATGAAATAAAAACCTTTGATACCGCTTGTTTTCTTTTTTAAAGGATCCTGTACATTTTTCTACGATGATTCTTAATCAAACAATTATATGCAATGAAAGGTCATGTTATTCCCCTTTGTTTAAAACTATTTTGGTTTATGTCCGCCACTGTTCGCAAAGCGGGTTAGATATGCCCAATGACCTTTAATTAGTTAAGTTTTTTTTTAGTTGAAACCCAATTCGTGATAATTTATAACTATACTACGTCCGCGGCTCCGGTTTCTCGAATTTTATCACCTTTTTTTTTGGTGTCGTGTTGGAAAATCCTCATGGAGTCCCTCGGCCCTAAGGGAAGGACGAAGGGGACTGTCAGTTAGTAGTTGTTAATTGGGGTTTCTGGATCAGAGGAGATCCAGAAACACCCAATTTACCCCATCATTCATTGTGTTCATAAATAGGTACTATTTGCTCTAATATTCAATCATTCATCAATCAGTGATTTATTTATTCTAATATTTCAATCATCAGAGCAGACCCAGAAACACTTAATTTACCCTATCATTCATTGCATTCAGAAATTTAATATTCAATCATTCAGTCATTTATTATTCTAATATATCAATCATCCCTTCAATAATTCAGTTATTCTAGTATTCAAACATCAAAACTTCTCATTTAAACCATTCTTTCAGTCATTTTTAGTCTTATTTTTCAAAAGATATGCTCGTTAATTTTATTCCATAAGTATTATATCCTCATTTATATTCATTCAAATTTTCACTTAAATAGTATGTTCATTCAATTCAGTTCAATTCATAATATAGCGGTGATAAAATGTTTAGTCCATTCGGCACGGTGAGCTATCAGGAATGGAATGCGCTCGGATGTCATCATGTTACCTTATTTAAGTACCTATGTTATGTGTTTGTGTTATACGATGCAATAAAATAAAACAATAAATGATATTTACTCCTTTAATTAATAGATTATTGTAATAGGTATTAATATAAAACAGAACAGTAACAATTGTGGTATATTACAATATAGTGAATAATAAAAATTATGGTCTTGATTCAATATCGTCATACTTACACATATTTTTGTTATTAATAATATATTTTATTTTTTTATTTATTCTTTATGCACAAAAATATTACACAGGTGGACTTAATTCCTAGCGGCATTTTCTGCATGTCAACCTTTTGGTGGTGCAGAGATAGATGAGGTAGGTGCATTACACCAAGACAATAATGCTATATTATCAGAACGTCAGAGGTCTTAGATCTAAAATTAAATGCTTTTATAATAATATTATTTCATGTTCAAGTGACATCGTTACGCTGACTGAGACATTTCTCAATAGCTCTGTCAATGATGCAGAGTTATTTCCGTCGAACTTTGTTGTGTTACGTAAGGATCGTGCAGGCGATGTTGGTTGGGGTGGAGTTCTGTTAGCTGTGAGGGATTGTTATAATGTCAAAATAGTAACAAACATAGATGGTCTTACCGATGACAAAGAATTATTGTTTGCTGTTGTTAGATGGAAGAATATAAATTTTTTATTGTGTGTTGCTTATTTGCCACCTAGTTATAATGACAAGCAATATCTTGATACTTAAACGTGTATAGAGAATGCCATTAATTCCTATTCTAAATTGCGAATTGTTATTGCTGGCGATTTTAATTTAAACTCCTGTAGTAAATCAACTAAAACCTATTTTAATAATTTCTTGGATTACTGCAAGCTTAAGCAATACAATACTACATGTAACAAGTATGGCAGCATTTTGGACTTAATTTTGACGAATCTTGACACATGCAATATCAATGTTACATCGGATATCGAGCCTCTAGTGCCGTTGGACTCCTATCATCCCCCGCTTGATGCTGTGTTGACCCTACCTATGAACGTAACTAAAATCTCAACTATTCTAAACAAACCATCAAGGGTTTCCACCGAATGGAATTTTCATAAAGCAGATTTCCATGCCTTGTATACGCAGATTGCTGAAATAGATTGGTGAGACTTATTAAATACACGGGATGTTAATGTAGCGGTAGATATATTGTACAACAAGATAAACTTTAGTATCAATAATCATGTACCTTTAAAAAAGCAACAATATAATAATAAATATAAATACCCTACATGGTTTAACGCTGAAATAATACATTATATTAAATTAAAATATTACAATTTAAAAAAATTCAAATTTCATGGGTTGTTATTTAACAAGGAGTTATTTAGGTATTATGGAACTAAAGTTAAAGAACTTATTAATATAGCACACACACAGTATATAAACAAAATGCAAAAGAATATCAGTCGTGATCCTTCAATGTTTTGGCAATATGTTAAAGATAAACGTAGTACTAGACAGCAGAATAATGAATTTATCTACCGTAATAAGTCAGTGGAAGGGCAAGAAGCTGCTGATGCATTTGCAGATTATTTTAGTTCAGTGCTCCATAAGAATGTGCCATTGTTAGATCCTGAGACCACTCCAAAAGATGTGATTAATGTACCTCAGATAAACATAACACACATGACCATTAAAGAACTAAAAAATGCAGTATTTCGTTTAAAGGCAACATCAGCGTACGGCCCAGATAACCTGCCAGCATTCTTATTGAAGGATTGCCTATCTGTTCTTGAAAAACCACTTCTTTACATTTATAATCTGTCCCTTCAGCAAGGTGTTTATCCCAGTAAGTGGAAAGTGTCTAGAGTGACGCCAGTGCCAAAAATCAATTCGTCTACAGATGTAACTAATTTCAGACCTATAGCCGTCTTATCAGTTTTTGCTAAGGTATTCGAATCTTTTCTTAATAGCAATTTAATACGTGAAATTAATAATCGTCTTGATGACTCCCAGCACGGATTTCGACCGGAGCGTTCAACATTAACTAACCACATAAGATTTACAGATTACATAAGCTCTAATATAACTAAAGGTGGCCAAGTAGATGCTGCCTACTTTGATTTTACCAAAGCTTTTGATCTTGTTGACAATGACATCCTTCTCGCCAAGTTTTCAGCGCTTGGATTCTCTCCTTCCCTTTTAAAACTAATGGCTGATTATCTCAAAGATCGCAAGCAGTACGTTAAGGTAGGACACTATCGATCTCAGGAATATTATACGCGTTCCGGTGTAAGCCAAGGTAGCACCCTCGGGCCTACCCAATTTCTTATCATGATCAATGATATATCAAGTGTTATTTCTAAAGCTAAATGTTTAATGTTTGCTGACGACCTTAAGTTGTTTCTATCGATCTCTAAACCTGAAGATTGTCTACTATTGCAGCGAGATATTAATGCAGTATTTGAATGGAGTGTGAGAAATAAGTTGACTTTCAATATCTCAAAGTGTAAAACTATAACCTTTTCTAGGGCTCGTACGTTGACTAATATGAGTTATAGACTTGGAGGAACCCCACTCAAGCGTGTGACCACAATTAAAGATCTTGGAGTGTTATTTGACAGTCAAATAAATTTCCACGAGCATATTATCCACGTATGCAAAAGTGCTAATAAATCTTTAGGATTCATAATAAGAACTTCGTATAATTTTGGTAACATTGCAGTAATTAAAATGTTATATAACGCGTATGTTCGAAGTATACTAGAGTATAATGCTACCATTTGGAACCCCCGCGAAAAACTCTATACCCTTATGATAGAAAAGGTACAACGTAAAAAAACGTAACAACGTAAAAACTCTATACCCTTATGATAGAAAAGGTACAACGTAAATTCGCACGCGTTGTTTACAAGAGAACTTTTGGATACTATCCATATTTATACCCATCCATGTTCGTGTCAGGGATGGTCGGTCTTGACACCTTACAACTTAGACGAGATTACAAGCATATTTTCATTACTGTCTGTTGCTATTAAATAGAGTTGACAATCCTTCTGTACGAGAATGCTTATATTTTTATGTGCCCGAACGATACATTCGGGGTGCTGGACGTAGACAACATCCACTCCTTACTTATCCACCGTCATGGCATTTAAACGTAAGTAATAGTAGTCCTACGGCTAGAGCCATCCAACTCATTAATAAGTTTTTACAAGCTCATCCTACTGCCGACATATTTTATGACAAAACAAATGTGTTATGTAAGTCAATAATTTTATTTTTGACCATGGCCTCCAAATAGTACCAAAATTTAAATAGTCTTTGTAAGTGTAATGTATTTAATGTGTTTTAATGCTGCCTAATCTGTTTTTAGTACCTAAAGTGTCTCCTATTTTGTTTTGTATTTTCTATTTGTGTCCTATATTAGTATCGTAGTCTTAGATTTAACATTGTATAGCATATAAGCGATTTGGTTTTCTTTAACTGTAAGCTTATATTGTTTGTGTATATTAAATAAATAAATAAATAAATTAGCCTTGTGGTGAAAAATAGGATATGTATTAGATACATATTAATAATTTAGATACATTTTATAAACCATAAATATACTATAAATATATATATATAATTATTCATAGATATGATACACACATAAATATTATACATAAATATATAATTATCTTGTACTCGTATAAATATCATTAAAGAACGTAGTTTTCACATATGCTGAGCACATACTTCAGCATCACAATCACATAACAATTGTTCTGATTTTGGTTTCTTCAACTTCAACACTTTCAATGGTTTCTGGATCAGAGGAGATCTAGAAACACCCAATTTACACTATCATTCGTTTTATTGAGAAGAATGATCAAGGGTTCTGAATCAGAGGAGATCCAGAAACACCCAATTTACCCTATCATTTGTTTTATTCAGAAGAATGATCAAGGGTCTCCATATTTTTTATTAGGTATCTATATATTATCCATTATATTACTACTTAAATTATAAACTATATGTTCTATGACCAGAATCAGCTTGAGAATTTTGATAGTTTACTTTTTAGTTATTATTAATTTACCTAATAGATATTATGAGAAATTTAGATATTTAATATAAACGTAAATATTAATTCTACATTCCTCGGTTCACTGTGTGCATCTTAATCTCATCGTAAAATAAAATTATTACATTAATTCCACAATTCAATCAATTCAAGCACGCGCATGATATTCGAGTAACAGTCGGTGTAATCTATTCGACACGACGGCCTTGCGAAAATGGAATGCGCTCGCGATTATCCATCGCACTGCCTTATATTTATATGCAGTGCAGTGGCTATTAACTTTAAATTGTATGACTTAGAAATAAAAAGCAAAATAATATTTAGTATAACTATATTTTAAATGAATTACATTAATTTGAACTTAACTTTTTAACTATTTTGGTAACTAAATAATCAGTCTCATTCATGATTTCATCGTAATCATTTCCTACTAAATATTGAATGTTCACACTTGCACTCTCAGGGTCACTGTCTATGTCTTCCATTTTACGACCATTCACATCGTGTATAATTATTTTTATAATACGACGAATATGTCCGGGCTCTTCCCGCATGATAAAGGATCTGTTTTTTAAAACCTTTGACTCATTTTTTTTCTTCTTTGCTTTTTTCTTTTCTATTTCTTGTTGTCTACTCTCTTCGCATGCTGTTGACGCCACTTCGCGGTACCAGCTTTCTCGGTCTTGAGCATAGTAAAATGGATTTAAAACCGGATCAGAGCCCCCAATTAAATGCTGAAATTAAATAGAAATGAATGATTTACTGTTATAAAATGACACCAAACATCAATTCGATTATTAATTAACATCAATAATCATTGAAATACTTACGTCAAATTGTTGGTCAATGTTATCTAATACAGGACTGTAGGATGGTGAGTGCGACATACTTGAATTCTGGGTTCAGACTCTGTGAAATACCTAGAAAAACGAGAAATTAAAATTTATTTACTATTATTCTATCTCAGAACAATGATTATAGTTGAAACATAGTGTTATGTTGAAATAAATACTGACTTATATGCACCAGACACATATTTGTTTTGAATAACGATTATAGGTATTATCTGATAATAATATAAGTCAATGTATTTTAATTGTTAGATAAAATAATGACGAATAATTTAAAAACTTACTGATATTACACGATGAAGGCAGTTGCAACACTGAGATATAGAATTTGAATGGATTTAGAAAGTTTTTCTATTTATATACTTACATAAAATTTTATTTTAAACTATAGAGTTCAAAATCGTACATATTCTCATCATCATTACTATTTTTGTCTAGGGCATACAAAAATGGTACGATGAAACTGAAACCCTAACATGTCGACACGTGTCCAACACTTATTGTTTACTAAAACTAATATGTATAAAATAAATACTACACTACGTTTGTTCATCGTTCCTTTATATAATATATTCATACATGCAATTGAGAGAAAAATCGACACACAAAGTCGTTGTAGATAGCTAGTATGGCAATCATAATTATTATCGCAATGTAAGTGTTTATCTATAAGGTGAAGATCAAAACAATACAGCATTAATGACATACTATTGTTACGTTCGGTTTCGCCTACTATAATTTATAATATTTTTAAGCTTATTTTCATAGTTAAGTCACCAATACAAAAGGTAAGTAAGTAATATTTATATTGTATATTCGAATGGCCTGGTGAAATGTATAGTATAATATTTAATAATCATATCCACGGAGGATAAATAATAAGGCTTTTCTATTATGTAGGTAGGTGCAATGTCAGCTCGCATCGAATTCAAGTTATAGTTATCGCCTAATTATAAATGATCCTAACTGTATTATATGTATGTTATGGCATTATTTATAAATATAATAACTGAACGTATAGGTACCTAATAGTTGTTAATATTTTGCACATAAAAACTTAAAAAAATAAGTAACATAAATAATACCGCCTCATAATTGATACACATAACTTACTATTCTTTCAGTCGGTTAAAATATAGAGTTAGGGATTCACTGTGAGCAGTCACATGTACCTAATGTAACAATTCAGAAATCATTTTCTCCGTATTAATAACAAGGCACTGATAGCGCGGCAATTCAACATAGGGCTTAAAACAAAAGAAAAAAAAAACGAGAAAAAATCAACGTTATAAAATCTTTCAAATTACAATGATTTTTATTGGCACTATTCTAAGAAAGAGCTGTATTATTTAGCATTAGTTAATAGTAGTAGTAAGTGTTGAACTATTGATTAAAAGTGCGAACATTATATTGCAATACTTTGTACTCCGAACATATTAACTCATATAATGTTCGTATCGAAACTATTGCATTCAGATTGCCAACGGTGAGTATCAAACCTTATGGATGTGATATGTAACAGGAGTAGATATAATATTGTTTAAAAGTAAATCATATTTGGGTGCAGTGATCTGACACAGCATCTTTTACCAACACGTACCTAGTTCCATATTCGGGATATTATGACGTAGATTTAGCACTATTTAAGAGTGTAGCTGTCGAAGTAACACCACCAAGCATTTCTTCAAGAGCTACAAGCAAGAGCTTCACCATTCATCAGTATCTACCGATCAGATACCTGACCAGATTTTCTTTAAGATGTAAGTTTCTTTTTGGTTTCTATTCATGTTTATCTAATTTTGATATTCGATCATTCAACTATTCAATAACTTTACTATTCAATAATTCTTTTTTTCCATAAGTCTATTATTCAGTCATTCAAGTGTTCAATAATTTCACTATTCAATAAATTAATCGATCATCCTTGAATAAAGTGATACGGCAACTATTCAACTATCAGAAGATTACTGTTAGATGTAGTGCTAGTATTTATATTTAATTAATTATTGTTTATTACATTTTTCAGGTCCAAGCAAATGGCAGACCAGCTTTTCCCATCCGACGACTCGGAGGTGGAGGTCCCGGTGAGACCTAAACAAGAAAAAAAGAAGCGCAAGTCCACCCAGGGGTCCACTGAGTGCCAGCCGTCGAGTAGTAAGAGGCAGAAGTCCACTACCAAACCAACAGCAAGCGATTTATTCGGCAGTGATTCGGGTGACGAGCAGTTGGAGGCAACTGGTAAAAAAACGCAACCCATATACTCATATATCACGCGCAGATTAGCAAATGGTTTTTCGAGGCAGATGGATGATCGGAAGACCGGTAGTTACTATATTGAATTAAAAATATATAACTGCGACGACATTGAACGTGTGCCACCGGTTAATAGATGGCGACATTCTGTGTTGACAGTGAAAAATAAATGTGAAACAAATTCTGAGTCGTGGAATCACTTAAACGCGTATGTTAAGAGTGTGAGAAAAGAATTTAAGGACTGTCCCCCAACGTTTATAAGTTCATATCAATAAAAATGTATTTAAATTTAAATTATTATTAATATGAACTTAAGTACTTATGTATAATAATCATATTTACCAACACCTATATTATTATTATAATCTTGTTTAATCGTTTTGTACTCAATTGTGTATTCTTATTAAATAAATAATCATACTTATGTGTACAATATCATTGTTTTTTTTTTCAGTTAAACCATCCGTTAATTCATCATCAAGCACTCATATTAAATGTGATAAATGTAAAATTGAGATCCCAGAACATGAATATAGATATCATAACAGAACTAATATACATAAATCTAATTGTTTAATAAAGTCAAAGTTTGCGAATGTTGATATAATTGCCACAGCATTTAAAAACAGAATACTGACGTATCGCTTAAACCCATCTCAAGAAGACGAGTACCTATTGATAGAGGCGTTCTTAGATGGGAAGCGAAACGATCTATTTAAAATAATTGAATTGACATTGATGAAACATTCCTGTATTAAACTGAACTTCGAGTTGTTTGCTTACTTCGCACTACCTGCATCGGGTGAGCAGCAACTGAAGTCATTTGATACAAAATATGAAACTATATACCAAAATACTAATTATGATGAGTTATATTCCCGAATAAGAGATGTTTATAAAATGAAATTATAATGAGTTTGAACATTGTCAATCTGGATGGTCATTCATATCTGTAAGTCATTTAGAAGTTAATATTAACAAGTATTCACCCATGCGAGGTGGATCCTTCATCGACTTGCCAACTAAAATTAAAAATACAAAGAGCTGTTTAAACATTCAAAATAATGATAGCTATTGTTTTCTGTGGTGCATAGCTGTAGCATTATTTCCAGCTAAAAATAATGTCTGTAGAACTAGCTCATACCCCGATTTTAATACCATATTTAATATACAGGGGATGTCATTTCCGCCAACACACAAAGATATCGAGTTGTTTGAAAAAAATAATAGTGAAATAAGTGTCAATGTTTACGGATTAGACAAGCATCATACTGTAACTGGTCCTTTATATGCCACCAATAGTAAGAGAATTAAGCACATCAACTTGCTGTATTTTGAACAAAACTGTAAATCACATTATTGTCTTATAAAAGATTTTACGCGCCTAGTCAGACGACAAGTTTCACGACATAAAGGCAAAATGTATTTATGTGAAATATGTCTGCAATTTTTTGCTCGTGAATCAAAATACACTTCGCACAGTTGTTCTAAAATTATAACGATATTACCAGAAAAGAATAGTTTTTTAAGATTCAAACATTATGAGAGACAACAAAAAATAAACTTCGTCATATATGCAGATTTTGAATGTTTATTGTCGGATTTTAAAGAATCAAATTCTGAACAAAGTACTGTAAGAAATAAATTACACCAACCATCTTGTTTTGCCTACTATGTATGTTGTTCCTATGATAAAAGCTTGAATAAATTTGTTACATACAGAGGAAGAGATTGTGTGCAAGTGTTTGTTAAAAAATTGATTCAAGATGTACAGTTAATTCATAACATTTTAATTTCAAATAAACCCATGAAAGCAATGACTAAAGAACAAATTGATGATTTTTGTCATGCAACATTATGCCACATTTGTAAGCAATTACTGTTTGATGATAAAGTGTGTGACCATGATCATATTACTTCTGAGTACAGAGGTGCAGCTCATTCACATTGCAATTTATTATTTAAAGTGTGTTCATTCGTGCCGGTTATATTTCATAACTTATCTGGTTATGATGCCCACATATTTATTACTGAATTGTCTAAATACGATGGTGAATTAAAAATTACACCTAAAACAAAAGAAAAGTATTTATCGATAACAAAATTCATGAAATCAGATTATGATAGAAAGCCAGTGCAAATAAAATTTATTGATTCTTTTCAGTTTCTCAGTTCAAGCATTGATACGTTGACCAAAAGTTTATCAGATAAAGATTTCATGCATTTATCGCTTCATTATTCTCGTAAAGACCAGTTTAATTTAATAAGAAAAAAAGGTATATATCCATACGAATATGTAAATTCATGGCAAAGATATAATGAAACAGAACTTCCATCAAAATATTGTTTTTATAACAGCTTGCAAATGAAAAATATAACAGATGATGAATATGAACATGCTCAAACTGTCTGGAAATGTTTTAATATTGGTTCCATTGGTGAATACACTGATTTATATTTAAAGGGTGATGTACTTTTGCTTTGTAATGTATTCGAAAATTTTAGAAATATATGTCTAAAGAATTATAAACTTGATCCTGCTTACTATGTTACTTCTCCCAGTCTCAGTTGGGATGCTATGCTTTTTTACACAGGTGTTCAATTAGAGCTGATTAATGATTTAGAAATCTATCAAATGTTAGAAAAAGTCATACGTGGTGGGCTGGCACAATGCACTCATCGATATGCTGAAGCCAATAATATTTATTTACCTAATTTTAATGATACCCAACCATCAAGTTATTTAATATATTTAGATTGTAACAATCTTTACGGTTATGCTATGACAAAGAAAATACCAATATCAGATTTTAAATTTATGGAACATGATGACATTATGAACTTTAATGTGTTTGATGTGCCTGACGATGCCTCCCACGGTTATATTTTAGAAGTTGATATTATATATCCAAATCATTTACATAATTTACATAGTGACTTACCCTTCGCTCCAGAAAAAATTGTACCTATTGGAGGGAAGACACCAAAATTAATTGCTAACTTGTACGATAAATATAATTACATAATACATTATGTTCACTTGAAGGAAAGTCTTAGAAACGGTTTAGTTTCAAAAAAAGTTCATAAAATACTTCAATTTAGACAAGACATTTTTTTAAAAAAGTATATAGATTTAAATACTAAATTACGTCAAGCAGCTTTGACACCATTTGAAAAGGATTTCTTTAAGCTGCTGAATAATTCTATATTTGGTAAAACAATCGAAAATAAGCATAAACAGGTAGATGTCAAATTAGTCACTAAATGGAGTGATAATTGTAATAACACAAATAAGTCACTAGGTGCAGAGAAATTGATTGCGAAACCAAATCTAAAAAGTATTTCTATTTTTAACGAAGATTTAATTGCGGTTTAACTGAGTCATGAAAAGCTTATCTTAGATAGACCGATATATATTGGATTTGCCGTGCTTGAATACTCAAAACAGCATTTATATAACTTCCATTATAATTTTATTAGAAATAAATATGGCGACAATGCCAAATTATGTTATACTGATACTGATAGCTTACTGTATTTAATACATACACATGATTTTTATGAAGACGTGCGTGATAATATACATGAATTTGATACTAGCAATTTTGAAGTTAATAATCCGTACGGTATACCACGAGTAAACGAAAAAGTACCTGGCTTATTTAAGGACGAATTAGGCGGTGATATAATCACAGAATTTATTGGATTAAGAGCAAAACTTTACTCCATTAAAACGCTAAATACCCAAATCAAAAAAGCGAAAGGAGTATCAAAGCCAATTACAAAAAGTTTAAATACATCCAACTATAAAGAAGCATTATTTAACAATGTTGAATTAAAGCGTAAAATGAATATGATCAAATCCATTAGACATGTATTATATTCACAAAATGTTAATAAAGTAGTTTTGAAAAGAGTTGATGACAAAATACAAGTTCAGTCGAATCAAATAAATACGCTACCTTGGGGTCATTGTGATGCCATTCTGTAAACGTGTCGTTTTCTTTGGGTCATTGTGATTTCATATGTTATAACAAATCTATTATAAAACGTGTAACTAACTATATGGTGCGCTATGATGTGATTAGAAACTTGTATGATAAGTTCTATTAAAGTAGATAGTATAATTTGCATGCTTATAATTTAATAAACTAATATAAAATACACACTTTGCTCATAAATTTGTCTTTTCTTTTGTTTTGTTCATAAATCACATAAACATATGCTAAAGCGAAATTGGATAAGCAAGCAGTGTTGTTGTAGGTAATAAAATACTAATTTGAAATGTTGTATAGAATGTATCAATTAATCTGTAACTTTGTAAACAGCATTTATTATTATTATTAAATCGCAATTTTTAAATATTTGTGATTAGTGATTAATGATATTCAAATAAAATATATCAGACGTAATCTTATCTCTTTTTATTACTTTCCACAACCTAAATTAAAATCTCAAAGAGGGATTAATCTATAAATGTGTATGAAAGACAGTTATTAGGTTAATTGACGAGATGAAGTTGATCAAGCAACCCATATCCCTAAATGTTCATAATATAACATTAAGTGACTCTGCTCATCACATCAGACACAGCGCTTTATTGCTCAATTCTGTTCGTTGTATAATATGTGGGCCATCGAATTGTGGTAAAACAAATGTTATGATAAGTTTACTGCTGCATGAAAATGGGCTCAAATTTAGTAATCTATACTTGTATTCTAAAACTTCTTTTCAACCTAAATACCGTTTCTTGACTGAAGTATTGAAAAAAGTACCACAGGTTAATTTCTATGAGTTCAATGATGATAAAGATGTCATATCGCCGAGTGAAGCTTTAACAAATTCTGTATTTATATTTGATGATATTGCATGTGAAAATCAAGTAAATATCCGCAATTATTTCTGTATGGGTCGACATAAACAAATCGATTGTTTCTATTTATCTCAAACTTATTCTAAAATTCCGAAACAATTGCTACGTGATAATGTTAATTTGATTATAATATTTAAACAAGACGATGTGAATTTAAAACATATTTATGAAAAGCATGTTAGTTCTGATCTACAATGGAAACAGTTCAAAAACATTTGTCAAACTGTTTGGAGCCAACCTTATAATTTTTTACTTATTAACAAAGAATCATCATTAAATAATGGACGATATCGACAGAATTTTGATATTTTTTTTAAATTTGACTGATGGATTATAAATATATGCGACCTACACACAAAAAATAAATCAGTATAATTTTTTCTTCAGTTGAACGCAGTTGTTATAATATAATATGGAACAAAATATTAAAATCGAATTAGTGAAGTCCGTAGACTCCATAAAGAATAAAATAAAACAAATGAAAAACCAGGAACACACAATGAATTTGTCACTTGATAAAATGTTAAAACCTGTCACCGATCCCCTTAAATCACTGGTTAATTCGAATAAAACAATAGAAAAAATACAAGATTTAGAAAATACACACCCTAATTCTAATGATATAGAATTGGATGATGCTAATACTAGCTCATCAACAAAGTTTGAAGACTGTCATGATCCAAAACTGAATTCTGCACAGTTCATAGAAAAATCTCCCGCAAAAGAATTACCGGAAGATTTAGAAATATCATTAGAGGGTCGTGATATCCATGATATTTATGACGGTGTAAATATACCTTTTGGAATAAGAAGCGTTAACAAAAAATTACTAATGGGTAATTCAATAGTTTCATTTGCTAAAATAGATAGTTTGAATGACGATAATGTCATTTTAATTAAAGTTGGCGACAAAACCTACAATTTAACCCCTGGTTTAAAAGACCTTTTACTTCGAAGAAAACCTGATTTAAACCTAATATCGAGCAAAGATAAACTTGTCTATAAGGATATGTTGCATTATACAAATGCTCATAAGAGAGATTTTAATCCAAATGGGCAAATTAGAGGTGATAATGGTATAAAATATCGGGAAATAATCAAACCAATTTTCTCCGAATCATTAAACAGTAATATTGTCGCAAAATTTGGAGGAAGCTTACCCACGCTAAAGAAATACAAAAATAACACCGACTTGGTATATTGGGATGATCCTAATGAACTTGTTGACAGATTGAAACTATTAATTGCATCGAGAGACGCCGGTAATACAAACCACGATAATGAAATTTTATCAATAATCGAAGAATTAAAAGAAGCTGACATAATTAAGCAATAAATAGGAATAATATTATGCTTTTTATTCAGTATTATAGCTGAATTCAAAACAAATATACTGAATTGCGAACATGAGCAAAGCTGACGTGGTAAACGAAATTCATAAAAATGCGAGGGTGAACTATCCACGAAGACATGTTATCATGAAAGACATAGATGACTTGTGGCAGGCTGACTTAATTGATATGCGATCAATTTCAAAAGACAATAAAAATTATAAATATATTCTTGCCATAATTGATACATTTTCGAAATATGCTTGGACCTTGCCTATGAGAAGTAAATCCAAAGAAGATGTGTGTAACTCTTTCAAAACTTTGTTAGATAAAGGGCGTTTTCCTAAAAATCTGCAAACGGATAATGGAACAGAATTTTATAATAACAAATTTCAACAGCTGATAAAAACCTATCATATAAACCATTATTCAACCTTCTCAACAAAAAAGGCTTCAATTGTTGAACGATTTATCAGAACATTGAAATCTAAAATCTATAAGGAATTAAGTTTAAAAGGCAATTACAATTGGATAAATAATACCCTCAATGATGTTATTGACAAATACAATCACACTTACCATCGCACTATTAATGAAATGCCTGCTAATGTAGACAATATTAATAAAAAAGTTATATTAGAAAGGTATTTAAAATTACTAAAAAATGAGAATATAAAAAGTAAGTACAAAGTAGGTGATTATGTGCGTATTAGTAAATATAAAGGAACATTTGAAAAAGGTTACACTCCCAACTGGTCAACAGAAATATTTAAAATTCGTAAAATACAAAATACAACTACTGTAACTTACTTAATTGAAGATACTATTAGAGGTCAACCTATTTTAGGTGCATTTTATACGCAAGAGCTTCAAAAAACAAAACAACCCAATGTATATCTAGTCGAAAAAGTTCTCAAAAGAAAAGGTGACAAGGTTTTGGTAAAATGGTTAGGTTTATCTGCAGCTGAAAATAGTTGGATTGATAAATCGAGTATATACTTTAACATTAACCCAGAGTCGTAGATAAATCGTTTAAGTATTTATTAGTACGTTCATTCTAGATTCATCAGTCTTATAATGTGTTTTGGGGAGAGCAGTCTTCTCAATTGGCTTATAAATAATTTACCTTTTGAATTACATTTACCCGGATACAATTATTGTGGTCCAGGTACAAAATTAATTAAAAGACTTACACGTGAAGATAGTGGTATTAACAAATTAGACGAATATTGCAAAAACCACGACATTGCATATCATAAATCATCAAACTTAAGAGATCGGCACAAGGCTGATTTAATTCTATTAAAAATGTCGAAAAGGCGGGCAGTTGCTTCGGATGCGAGTGTCGGTGAAAAAATTGCAGCACGCTTAGTAAGCAAAGCTATGTCTACTAAAATTAAAACTGGTTCTGGCCTAAAAGCAAGTAGCAAAAGAAATTCTCAAAAAGTTAAGACTGGAAAAGGGTTAAAAAGTAAATTGACAAATATTATTACTAAAACTAAAAAACAGATAAAAAAATTAAAACCAAAGACCAAGAAAATGGCTATAGAATTAGCTATTGCTGCTGCCAGAGAATTAGCTGATAATTCATCTCTTAAACTTCCTCGTTTAATTCCTATACCCAAAACCTTTGATTCCTATTTTTGCGGGACTGTCAGCGGTGGGAGCTTTAGCAGGCGGTGCAGCTGGTATTGCGAAAACCATTAATGAATATAAGATGGCTAAAAAGATGTTGATTGAATCGAAGAGACACAATGAAAAAATTGAAGCTCTATGTATTGGTAAAGGATTACACCTTAAACCACATAAAAATGGGCTTGGAATTTTTGTATCTAAAGAAAAAAACTAAGATATCGGCTACCCAAACGAGCTTTAACTAACTTTGATATTTTAAAATTCGGAAACAGTATTCCTTATTTTAGAGGTGTATTTATGAGAGATGAACTCCCAATATATCCTTTTAAAATAGAGTGTGGAGTTATTAATTAAGATAGTTCTAAAAATCCAGGCTCTCATTGGGTAGCCTATGCAAAATATAATGATTACATTGAGTATTTCAACAGTTACGGAAATCTAAAGCCTCCAAAGGAATTCATAAAATACGTAGATTCTAAAATCCATTATAATTATGACAATATACAAGGTGATCACCCCTACAATTGTGCTCATCTCTGTTTAAAATTCTTGCAAAAATTCTGGTCTAAGCAAGGAATAAAATAAATGGGATCTTAAAAATTCGTTCAGTATGTAAGCATGTCTACAACGGTTACCATCTCGGGAAATACGTCTGAATTGATTTCGTACTTTCAACCACCACTACATTAATCTGATCAATACGAGTGTGGTTTGTTACACTTTTCGGTACTAAATTCAAGACCAAATGTGATAGTCAGCAACAGCGGTCCATCCGTAATCAGAATCGAATGTGATCTTGTAAACAGTTCATACTGCAACGGCTTACCAACTCATTTTATTCATGAGTTTGTATCTGATACTGCTCCAGGTCACTGTTACATAGAAATACCGCGAAGTGTTATTTACTTTCCTATAAATAAACATATAATTCCATCTATATCTGTTAAGATTATCGACCAGTTCGACCACTGCATTGACTTTGGAGAAAAAAAATATATTGAATTACGTCTTCATTTAAGAAAAACAAAATGATAGTATACTATAAAAACACTCCAATAAAAATAAAACGTCTTATTCCATCTACGTTCACTAAAGTGCATGGACGTAAGAAAATAGTTAAGAAATTGACTAAAAAAGATATAGACTTTCTTAAAGCTCTAGGTTTTAAAATATGAATATACTACAGCTTACTGAATTACCGCAATTTGATACTTCAATCGAAAGTTATGAAGTCCATTCATATAATCCCTACAATAACAGCTTTAGAGAAAACGATGAAATCAGAATCCCCATCCACCAGCAAGACATATACGTGCTACCATCAGCCAGTTCAATTTACATCGAAGGTCAGGCAATGCTGTTCGGTAAAGATGGGAATCCTATTAAGAAAACTGTTACGTTCACTAACAACCCTGTTATGTTTTTGTTTCAAGACATCAGATACGAAATATAATGGAATCGAAATAGATCGTATGAAAAATTCTGGCATAACATCAACATTAAATTCATATATTTCATTAAACGAAGCAGAAAATAAAGTTGCAGAATTATGGGGTTGGAATTTGGTCGGATTTAAAAGTGATGGTCATTTTAGTGCCGTAATACCGTTAGATAAAATTTTCGGGTTCGCTGAGGATTATAATAAAATTATAATAAATTGTAAACATGAACTTATAATGAATAGAAGCAATTCCAATTTAAACAGTGTCATACTTAGTGATGATATTACTCATTTTAAAATAGATATTCAAAGAGTGCAATGGCGGGTGCCACATATAAAAGTCTCAGATCGGGAACGGCTTACCCTTTTGAAATATTTGGAAAAAGATAAACCTATTCAAATGGCATTTAGAAATTGGGATTTGTATGGATATCATCATAGTATCATCATAATAATACAAAGCATTCTTGGTCAGTTAAAACGGCTTCACAATTGGAAAAACCAAGATATGTAATTTTCTGCTTACAAACTAATAGAAAAAGTAATAAATCAAAAGACAGTTCAGTATTTGATCACTGTGACGTGACAAACGTAACGCTATTTTTGAATTCTCAATATTACCCGTACGAACCGTTAGGCTTAAGGTTTTCTGAAAACAGCTACAGTATATCATACGAAATGTATGTGAAATTTTGTCAGTCGTATTACAACAGCCCAGTCGATCCCTTACTTGATCTGAAAGATTTTAAGGAAAAAGCTCCACTTTTCATCATTGATTGCTCGAGGCAAAACGATTGTATAAAAACGGGGCCGGTAGACGTAAGGCTGGAATTTGAGTGTTCAACATTAATACCAGATAACACAACTGCATATTGTTTAATTATAAACGATCGACTTGTGGAATACAAACCGTTAAGTAACGTCGTGCGCAGGCTATCATGACAGCCATTGTAGATGTTCAAGGTTTCAAAACAGAAGCAAACGAATTTATAATAAAAGAAATTGCGATATTATGCGATAAAAAAATACAGGTATTTCTAATAAAAGCTCCATTCCCATTTTACGAATTGACTAAACAAGAACGACGACAAGTAAGCTGGATTGAACGTAATAGAAAGATATATTATACTGGAATGAAGGAATTGTGCCTTACTCTAATTATCAGAATTTGGTTATAAGTATTTTAAGAGAGAAATGTGTTTATACTAAAGGTGTAGAAAAAGTGTTGTGGTTAAAAAGTATTGTAAATAATAATAATATTAATAACTTAGAAGATAAAGGTTGTCCTAGTTTATTAAACTTGTATAAACAATATGAACACTCTGATGATCTGTATAGTTGTATTTATCATGATTCAATATGTGCTTTAAAAAACGTTCTCTGTTTAAATAAATGGTGTAAAACTATAATATCATAAATACGATAACTATGTAATAAATTTTTGAAATAAATATTATCTTGTTTTATTTTTGGTGCAGGCATAATAAATGACCCTTATTCTACAGTAATTTTTGCAGCTCATGGTTCAATTTTGAATCTAAGTATCGAGCAGCCAATGAATGGTGAAAGAAGACTAAAAATTAAATGATTGAATGAATAGTTTTAAAATTCATGGATAGGATACTTACTAGGAACATGAGAAGACTAGAATAACTGAAAATGATGGATAAGTTGATAGTTGATCTGTTTAGAATATTATACCTAATTCAAACTATAAAGAATACACACGCAGAAAACAGATCAGATCGGGTCAGATTATTGTATCAGTTTTTACGTGAATACACATTCATGGAAACTTTATATCAGATCAGTCGGAATTATTATCCGTGTATTCGGAGTAATGAATGATAGTGTAAATTGGGTGTTTCTGGATCTCCTCTGATCCAGAAACCCCAATTTACAACTACTCAGACTCTTACTGACTAAAAACCAACCCGTGTTCCTCATGTACCCGTGTGTCGGAGGGTCGGGTATCGCCGAAGCATTCCTCGCAACTTGTTGACGGGTATTGACCCGCCAGATGGTCAGGCGGGCCCTGAACAAAACCCCCTTGGCGGCGGATGAAGGCTCCGCAACCATAACACCCAGCAGCTGCAGAGGATAGGGAGGACGGCAACGCAACACCGCATCTCCTCTTTCTCTGCGGCCCGACCGCGACGAAATGATGGTGCACCCCAATTTGATCGCGGGCGATTGGGCGCGCGGCCACGCAAAACCAACACGCCTCTCCTCACACGACCGCGCCCGACTACGAGGGACAGAAGAACTGTCCCTCGCACCCGCACCTTTGTACGCATCCTGCGCAGGCCTCCGTCAATCCCACGCGGAGCGTCCACTCCCGGGATCTCGCCTAGCTTCACCGTGGATGACCTAACCACGGTCACTGAGCCCCCCACCACGACAAGGTGGAGATCCCACGGTGGAGGGGTGAATTAACCTGGGAAGGTCTAGGTCCTAGACCTTCCACGTGAATTCGCACTATCTATTGGTAAATTCCGTACAAAATCCGTTAAGTTGTTTTTGAATTTATACTATTTGTGTAGATGAACACGTATTTGTCCAGCGGCTGGACGATTTAATTTTAACTTGTCTAAAAAGTTTTTTTTTCCCTTCTCACGTAGTCAAAAGAAGATATGGAAGCTTTATTGACGTCACTCGAAACAGCGAGCCTCTCCTTCGGATTAGCAATTAACAGGGTGAAAACCAAAATGATGATAGTTGATCGAGCTGAACTGAATCATCCTGAAATCACGTCAGTAGCTAACTGTGAAGTGGTTCAGAGCTACGTATACGGCTCAACTATATCCAACGATGGTGGATGTAAATTAGAGATTCGGAGGAGATATACGGTAAGCAAACTTTATAAAGTCTGGAGCAACCATAAAATCACGAAAAGAACAAAAGACCGTCTCATGAAAAGCCTTGTGTGTCCAGTCCTCCATTATGATTCCGAAACCTGTACAATTCGACTTCAGGAACGCCGAAAAATTGACGCCCTCAAACTGTGGTGCTGGAGACGGCTACTTAAAATACCCTGGACCACACGCGGCACAAACGTTTCCATCCTTAAAGAACTAGAAATAAAAGGGAGATTGTCGTCACTGTGCAACTACGAATCCTCAAATATTTCGGGCACATCATCCGCAACGAAAACTCCATCGAGCGTCTTGTCGTCCAGGGCCGCGCCGAGGGGAAACGGTCCCGAGAAAGGTCGAGTGGGTACTCGTTGGACTGACCTAAAAAAAACTGTAACGCATAAATCGGTGGTAGAGTGCTCCCGGGATGCACGGAATATAAGCCGATGGAGACACTTAGCGCAGTCTGCCTATAAACAAAATCAAGAGACCACGACCACTCTGTCAAGAGTGAACAACTGAAGAAGAAAAATGATTTGCCGTCCATGTGCACAAAAATAAAACGGACCAGTCTATATTAAAACTAATTCGCTTTGAGTGGTTCTAATCATCCATTGCATATGAGTTGACGCCATGACTGAATCAAACTATCCTAAAAATATCGCGGGCAGCTAAACCGTTGGCAAAATTACTTTAGTAAAGCACACATGCGGAAACATGGACATATATGTAAATTAAACATGTAAATATCTTTCTCATCGTTTACATACCCATTGTGACTGCCTCCGAGGTCCAGTGGATAGCGTATGAGACTGCTGATCGGAGGTCCCGGGTTCGATTCCTGGGTCGGGCAAGAGTGTTACTGGGTTTTTCCAAATACTCAGTAACAGCCTGGAGTCTGGTGATGTGCCCGGTAACAGCAATAGGCTCGCCCCATATTACGTGGGACCTAAAAAATCATGGCGACATGTGGGTGTAATATTTACACCTCTGTCTACCCCTTCGGGGATACAGGCGTGAAACTTTAACTAAATAAATAAATACATATTGTTTTGATGAAATGGCGCTTTATTTGAGAGCATTTTATTTGGATGTAATTTCATTCTGACTGTTATTAAAAGCTCGTGATGTATGTCCGACACGTTTCATCGTTTAAAAACGATCTGTTCTAATGATACTCGTTGATAGCTCGAAGCGTGATAATGTTTGTGAATTTACGGTAAACGAATAATGTAAAAAATACGAATAATATCCATACTCAGGGCCTTTATACCTATCCTAAAGTATTAAGCGAGGGTGTAGAATTCGTAAATAGCTTCGTGAATGCGTGCACAGTATCACATAAAAGTTTGACATTCCAGTTACTAGTGTATACGCTCTAGATAATTGAATAAAACGAATCTGAAAGTACATTACGGCTTCATCATCGCCATCAGCCTGTTTCAGTCAACTACTGGGCATAGGTCTCTCCTATGCAGACATAACTCAGTGACTAAGCAACCTAAAGTAGCAGTGGGCAGATCATATGTGTCGCAGAACCGATGGTGCTGGAGCTGTCAGGTTTTTGAGTGGAAACCGCGACTCGACAAAGTTGGGGCATCGTGTATCCAAGTGAAGAGATGATAGTCGTAGGGCAGCGGGCGGGGTCTGGAGAAGAATGCTGAAACCAAAACTCTTTGGCCTACAATAAGGTTTAAAATTAAAACAATAATAATAGTGATTTTATTATCCTGAGACATCATTAAGTTCGTTAGAAATTCAAAAGAAATATTTATGAGCAGACAGCCAGTTCTTCTTACACATATTATGTGTACGTCGAGTCTGATTGTCAGTGGTTGAGTGACGCTGAGTCCACACGAGCCTCCTAAAGTAGCACTATGGTAGATCGATGAAATATATACACACATCAAAGAAATCTAAGCAGCACATACTATTTCAAATTATTAATCAATTATTTTATCATTTCTTACCAAGTAGGCACCTATGTAACCTTGATACTACTACTAGCTTAACTTGATCTAGAGGACATACTGGCTGGTTGTAAAAAAAAATCGAGTATCATATTTGTTTTTTTCCACAAATTCAAAAGCGAATGCATTTTCTCGAATTTTATAGCGTTTTCTTTGATAATTATAATTTAGCATTCTGTATCAATTTTATGATTGAAACAATAATTTGAAAAAATTTTGAACAAATAAAGATTTGAGACATTTTTTACGTCATGGAGCGACGTCATTTGAACTCAGATGAAATCTTAGACTATATACATATAAGCAAAGAGCTGTAGGGATGTTGCAAGCGGGAAGAAGTCAATCTCAGGTATCTTGGTATTTTGGTATCAACAGAAGCGTTATTTGCCGTCTTCATCAGTGTTACACTAACACGGGAGATCCTGCTGTGTGTGATACCGTAAGTGCCTTTGTTATCTACATAGCCAGTGTTCTTGTAAATACTTTACAGTCTTGTTTATAAAAATTGCTTATTCTTCTCTTACTCCAAAGTAACACCGGGAGTAGTTAATTCTTGATTGGTTATGGAATAGCTACGTGTTAATAACGGTATTAATAAACACGGAGTAAGTTCGGAGTAACAGTACCATTCTTACACTTAGATTAAGGTATATGTTATGGCAACCCACTGATATTAAAAGTAAAAAGAATGAACAAAATGACCTGGTCGAATAAAAACTTTTTATTAAATACTTTTATTTCACAATCACAACTATTGCTGTGTAGTACAAGCTCTGCTTAGTTTGGGACTAGATAGTGTTGTGCGAATGTGGTAGAATATTTATTTGTTTATTTTATTTATTCCAAGCGAACATAAGACACAACACACATATTATGTAATGGTGCCTAACGCAAACGTTTGGCTAGGTTTGTATAGCCTCGTCCTGCCCAAGCAAATTAGAACGTGTTTGGTAATTCTGCCCACTGTTCTCTTCAAAGTACAAAATCTTACATGTGCTTCCTGCCCAGAAAAATTAGGTCAAAAAAAGGTCATGCATAAGATATATATCTTTTTTATTTTTTTTATGACAGTAAATAGATCATAATGAAATGATTCACGCAATTTTTATAGTCATACATTTTGTTTTGATTTTTGAAGGACAGTGGGCAGAATTTAGAATTTTACAATATTTAAGATGGGCAGGAACCGTGAAGTATGTTTTGTGATTTTGAAATCACAATGGGCAGGACGAGGATAGGTATGCAAGCGCTTGTGGCAAACCCGATCGGTGTGGGATTTTTGGCACAAATCACAATTCAAACTCATCTTCTTCAAGATTTCAAAAGGGTTATTGCGAGGTTTATACAATTTCTCATGCCTTATTAATGGTAATATTTTTTCAATTGCTTCTATCATTCATAAATCTTCAATGAAATAATCTCTATTAATTTTAATCCACAATTATAAAATTGCAAAATCATATACTATAGTATTTTCGCTGTATGATGATATGCATGACAGTTCATGACTGACAATAAAATTATAATGATGTAACCTAAGGAAATTTAAGCGATTATTTATAAATATCGAATTAATTGGCAAGGGACATGGCATCGTAGTTACCGATTTTAGATCTTCGAAATAAATTCATATTAAAAGTGTTTTGGCAAATACATTTTCAGAAATAAAACGAAGTACATAATTTTAAAATTCTTTTTTTATTATTCAGGTCACTGTCACTCGAAATAAAGCTCATAAGTATCTGAATCGGAATCTTCTACGACTGACATAATTAATTGCTGATCTGGAATTCGGTCGAGGTGGACATATTTATATCAGTCGTTAAATATTGTTGATTGTGTTTTTTCTACGACATTACTACAATTTTCTGCGGTTACATTTTGGCCCCCGTTTGCACGCTCTTGTTCAAAGAAGGTCCTCAAACGAAGCAGTAACTCACGGCTTGGAGAGTTTAAAACTATCTTTTTTGTTGTTTTCGGCATTGTACATACCAAATATAACACAACAACATACATACACATACATACATAACGTCACGCCTTTTATCCCCGAAAGGGTAGGCAGAGGTGTATTTCTACACCCACTTTTCGCCAGATATACTTTAGTCCCACGTAATAAGGGGCGAGCCTATTGCCGTACCGGGCACATTTCCAGACTCCGTGCTGCTACTGAGAATTTCGTGACAGAAAAACCCAATAACACTGCCCGACCCAGACCCAATTAATTGCTGATCTGGAATTCGGTCGAGGTGGACATATTTATATCAGTCGTTAAATATTGTTGATTGTGTTTTTTCTACGACATTACTACAATTTTCTGCGGTTACATTTTGGCCCCCGTTTGCACGCTCTTGTTCAAAGAAGGTCCTCAAACGAAGCAGTAACTCACGGCTTGGAGAGTTTAAAACTATCTTTTTTGTTGTTTTCGGCATTGTACATACCAAATATAACACAACAACATACATACACATACATACATAACGTCACGCCTTTTATCCCCGAAAGGGTAGGCAGAGGTGTATTTCTACACCCACTTTTCGCCAGATATACTTTAGTCCCACGTAATAAGGGGCGAGCCTATTGCCGTACCGGGCACATTTCCAGACTCCGTGCTGCTACTGAGAATTTCGTGACAGAAAAACCCAATAACACTGCCCGACCCAGGAATCGAACCCGGGACCTTCCGATCCCACGCGCACATTTATGCCGCGAGACCAACGAGGCAGTCGTATAGGGTTTGATTTCGAGTTTTCCGTCTCTACGCAAAGATGGTATTTGCATCGTGTTATCCCTTAGTCGCCTCTTACGACACCCACGGGAAGATAGGGGGTGGTGACACTTGTATTCTATGCCGTCAACCACACGGCAATAACACAACACAAAAATAAAAAATAACACGCCAAACAGAAAGAAACATAAACCGCATACCTACAAGGCAGATGCACTCGTACTGACGTTTTCGATCACAAGATGGCCGGTCCTATTCATCGAGTTCATGTCGATTCAATGGTGTCAATCTCTACTGACAGAGGTTCCGTTTCATTCATCTGACATTATGAGGATTATAATTAAATAATTTGTTTACAGTTAATAATAATTATAAAAATAGAGAGAGACATACTAGTATCAATTTACCTTGTAATTTTGATAGATATTTTTTTTATAATTGTTTTTTTTGCCAATTTATTTTCATAATTAGAAAGTAGTATGCGTAACATGTAAAATAAGAACTGTCACGCATATCATCATACAGCGAAAATACTTATAGTAAGTACTCTAACGAACACCAAACAAATGTGAAAATATATTTGGGTTTTGTATATAAATCTCAATGAAAGTTGAAAATACAATATAAATCTACGAGCTTTTGACGCGTAAATTCGAAGTAACACAATTCTCTCATATTAGACGGATACTTTAATATCATTGCCGTTTTAGCAAACTTTTTATACCGATAAGAAATATAACTGCAAGAAGTATTTATACATGGCATACAAACTACATAGTAAGTACTCAACATGACTGTTATTCGGTGACAGTGACGTTTCTGGCTTTTTTATTACCTATAATAATTTCTAATACTGTCAAAAGCATTAGAAATTAACAAAATACTCGACAAACCGAATTTTGCGGATATATGTTGTCAACTCGAAACCCTTATTTTTATGTTTTAGTATTCAGGCAAAGTTTCGATCTAGTCTACCGTACCCCGTGACAAAATTATTAATATAGATGCTTACTCCTTGCTTACTTCAGCGTTAAACCATGGGTCTCCGCGGAGTAACTTTTACTCCCGGAGTAAATTATGAATAGTTAACTCCGTCCTTACTCCTAGTTTATTAATACCATAATTGCCTAATCTTAGCTTAAGTCTTGGAGTACAGTTGTTCGGACGCTAATCCTAGTTTATGAATAAGACTGTTAGGGCTTGAATAACGAAGAATAAAGAAACGTATGAATATTGTTAGGAGTTTTACGACGGGTTTATGGAAAACTACTGGTGGTTTATTGTGACGTAAAATGCGCTATCGTAGTGTCGCATTTAAAATAAGTATTTTATTTTTACGTGTTTGCTATTGCCTTTTTCTCCGTTTAATTTATGCTGTTACCTTTCAATAATGTTTGTTTGCTATGTTACTCAGATGATTAACTTATGTATACACCTATTATGGATCCTATTTCGCGCATCATTATATACAGACATCTAGGTCTACTTCTATCGGCGCACTTTTTATCATCACATACTAAAAGATAGCTAGATCTGAGTAGCTGCACATTAATTAGGTACCACAAAACACACAAAAATAGTAAATGAAATATGTTTAGTTAAAAAATATTAAATTGCATTAATCAGATACCGCCAGCGAGCTACTTAAAACGTGTCCACATGCAGCTACGTATAATATAATCTGCATAAGTTCCATGCAAGTGGAATTATATCTTATGCCCAGCGAATTGAAAACATCGGATTAACTTTTACTAGGAATAAGACCGAGTAGACAAGCGTTTTTATTTTTCATTTTCATAGCTTTTTTTTGTAAATAAGGCTAATTGTTACATCGTCCATCATTTGGGTTTCATGATAGATGATTTTATTGTACGGATGGCATAGTTATTCAAGTGGCAGCTGATTGATTTCTTCACGAGAAAATACTACGTGAAAATATACTATCACAAACTGTCGTTTCGGGTCTTGTTGCTCTTTTTGTCCGTTGATTGGTAGAAGTCCGCCGTTACTCAGCATTTTATTATTCCTAGGATTGGCGTTTCTTTAAAACAAATAAGGGGCAAAGATTATGCATATTATATATCGTTGGAAAATAAAACTCGGTTATTTTATATAATTCATTGCTTCATCATCATCAGCCCTGTAGGTACTGTCCCACTGCTGTGCAACTGCTTCTACGTTGTTGAGGGACCAATATCTTTCTAGTGTCGTAAACTTCCTAATTAACACATATCACATTTTTCATCAGGCAAGTCATATATACACCTTCTATAGTATACAAAACTACTATCACAATAACTTTCAAGCCAAAAACAATTATTTTCAAATAACAGTTCAACAAAATAGTTCCAACTTCAATAATCTTACGAGGTGACAATAATTGGTTTGAACTTTGATAAAATTCACATTTCGACACCGAGAACTGCCGAGAAGCGGCAAAACTTTAAGTGCGATATAAACAAAGTTTTGGAGGACGCCTACGACGATAGTAATGGCCTTCTTTGCTTATTTTCCGGTTATCAACGGTAGCTACTGGTAACCCAGTTTTGATAGCCTATAAGTATCTGAACCGTATGATGACGGATTGAGAATACAAAGTGTCATTCCCCATTTTATTCCGGTGGCGTTCCTAAAGATACTTCATTTCATGCCCTTTAGGGCATGAAATGAAGTATCTTTGGGAATCGTTATGTCTATCTGGAACGAAAAATTAAATGAAAATTAATAATATTCATACCTGCATTACTACAAGTGAAATAAACTGACCATAAAAAACATTAGATTGCACTTTGCATCATAATTATGATATTATTCAAAATACCTTTAATATAATAACAGCATATGTATGCGAAATGGTGCAAAGTTAATGTAAATTAAATGCAGGGATAGCCCTCATGTAGTTTTTAAGCTCAGCACGTATGTCTTTCAGTTGGGTCACTATTCGAATAATGTATACTTTATAGTTTTTAGGACAGAAAAGAACAGCAATTGAAATAAAATTGAACATTTTAAACAAAATATTCGTCTCGTTGACGTAACCTTGCTGACTTACCTACTGATGACTGACTTTCCGTTCCTTTGTATCTTTGCGCTAATCATAATCAGCATTTTGGAGTCCACTGCTGGATAGTAAAGGCCTACCTCTCTATATTACGGCACAATCGCATTGTGACTAAAAAAGAGGATGTACCCACCGTACCACGCTGGTTGGACAGGTTGGTAAAGGGTTTTTTTCTTTTTAAAGACAACTCCCGCATTAGGACTAAATCCTGTTTTGCGGGGGACTTAACATACAACTAACGGACACAATTAACACCCAGACTCAAAACAACAATTTATGAATTACTCAAAGTGTTGCCTTAAACCAATACGCCAACCGTGCAGTCAATATGGTGTTTTGATGTCGAGCTTACGGTCTCATTGCAAAGATTCATATATTTTCTTCGTGTATTTTCCTAAGTCACCTTTTACGACACCCAAATGAAATGGGGTAAGGCGGTGTCCACAACGTGTTGTATTCTTAATCCGTCACTTAACCACTAATTTATTACCAAACATATAAATTATCCTTTTCAGGTCAGGGGGTGCTTCTGTCTATTATTCTGTCCGACTATTAGACAGGGCTTCGGGTACGCGCTCCCGGCTCTCCGAGCTATTGTATTCACTACCCTATATCCTTCCAGTGACTAAAGTACCCCCGCCTACAAACCCTTTGTTCCTCGTCATACATCCTATCCATTTACCCCGTTCTCCTATTACCTCCTCCTTTATGACGACAACATTCCCAAGGAGGGTTAGCGTCAGGCAGGCGGCCGGCTAGTAGAATTCATGCCAAAACCTAATTGCAGTATGGACACATATGGAAATGAGTGCGATAGGGCTAGGGCGTTCCCCGTAGGCGACGCGCAGGGGCAGCACCCGGCACTGGCGAGAAGTATGCAAGGGTTGTTACACTACTCCAGGCGAGTGCAACGTAAGAAGCGAGCCTGTGACGTAAGGGTGAGGCATGCAAGTTTGAATGTAGGTACGATGACTGGAAAGGCTAGAGAGTTAGCTAATGTTTTGAAAAGAAGACGAATAAATGTGGCATGTCTGCAGGAAACGCGATGGAAAGGTACGAAAGCTAGGGAGATTGGAGAAGGATACAAGTTTTATTATTCTGGAAGTGATGGGAAAAGAAATGGTGTGGGAATTGTGGTAGACGAAAATCTGAAAGATGGTGTGGCATGTGTAAATAGAATTAATGACAGATTGATTGCTATGAAAGTGATATTGCAAGATATTATTCTAAATGTGCTAAGTGTGTATGCCCCTCAGGTAGGATGTGATGATTGCGAAAAAGAGAAGTTTTGGATGGATTTCGACAGCATGATGACGGATATACAGGAGAATGAAGAGATAGTTGTGGGAGGAGATTTTAATGGGCATGTGGGACGAACAAGTGGTGAGTATGGAAGAGTACATGGAGGCTGGGGTTTCGGCAGCCGAAATAGCGAGGGAGAAGCAATTCTCCAAGCTGCTGCCGCTTTTTACCTTGTAGTGGCTAACACTTGGTTCCAAGAAAGAGAGCAACACCTGATCACCTACAACAGTGGCCACCATATGACTCAGATTGATTATTTTCTGCTAAGGCGTAAAAGTATCAACTGGGTCAAAGACTGTAAGGTGGTACCGGGAGAAGACTTAGTCTCACAGCACAGACTCCTGGTGGTCAAATTAAAAATTCGGCTGAGCTCGAAAAGAACCAAGGAGCAACTGCCCCCAAAAGTAAAATGGCATATGTTAGAGAAAAATGAATGTGCAGTAGAGTTCAGAGATAGAGTGGTAGATAAAATGCTTGAGATGGGCGATATGAAGGATTGCAGCGTGAATGAGTGTTGGGAGGAGATGAGTAAATGTATGAAGTGCGTGGCAAAGGATGTTTTAAGAGAATCGAAAGGAAAACGTATGAAAGATAAGGATACGTGGTGGTGGACAGAGGAAGTACAGAGTGTGCTCAAGGAAAAGAAAGCAAGTTTTAAAGAATGGCAGCTGATGAAAGAAGGTAATGACTCGGTGAAAGAGAGTAAGAAAAAGAAGTATGATGAATGTAAGAAAAGAGCTAAAAAAGCTGTTGCCTTAGCTAGAGCAAAAGCCCTTAACGACCTATATGGTTTACTTGAGAAACCCGAGGGCCAAAAGTATTTATACCAACTGGCTAAGGCTAGAGAGAGAAAGGCGAGAGATGTATCCCATATCAAGTGTATGAAAGACGAAACAGGATTGGTTCTTACGGATGATGATAGGATTAAAGAAAGATGGAGGACATATTTTGAAAAGTTAATGAATGAAGAAAATGATTGGAGCAAAAAGCTTGAGAACAAGGCGAAGAATATTGGACTAGTGAATGAAATAAGTAAGGATGAGGTAAAACGGGCAGTGAGTGGAATGAAGAATGGGAAAGCATTAGGACCAGATGGAATACCAGTAGAAGCATGGAAGGTGTTAGGGGAGGATGGATGGGTGTGGCTGACTTTATTCTTCAATAAGATGTTGCATGAGGAGACAGTACCCAAGGAATGGTGCAGCAGTTTCAGAACGGAGACTTGGTGTCAACGGACGGATTTGAATTTACATCTGCTACGACTACGACTTAAACCCGGGGAGTATAATACTTATTCAAACTTATTCAACACTCCACAACACCGAATTACTCGGCTCACCCCCGTGTGAGCAACGTCCAACACACATCTGGCTCAGTTCTGTCTCCTTTTGCTTGACTATATGTGGAAGCAAAATCGAGGACCAAACAACAGCCCCAGACAAACACAATCTACAGATACACTTCACAATTACTACACTGTTTATTCTTGTCTGTACTTCATATATTTGTGTACTTTTCTGTATTAGCTATTATTGGTTTAAACCTGTAACTTGTATACCTACTTACATTTTATTAATAAGTTGATTAAGTTCATCAGCTGAGATATTTCAATAGAAACCTTTTAAAAGTATTAGATAATTACTCTAAAGTATTCAAATTACCTAAATTGCTCTCAATTTCTTAGTTTTTACAATTAATTAACTTAATACATATATTTTTTATTCATATACCCCCCTTTTCTTTTGTAACTTTTCTTATTTATTCTGTCTATACAATAATACTCAAGCCCCATCACATCTCTTCTCTTCTTTGACTTTGCTCAGCTGTTTTCTTATTTTTTAGGTAATTTGTAATCCTTGGCAATGTCTACCCATATGATGACTCGGAAGGCAACGGCCAAGGAGGTGGAAAATAAATTAAGAATAACTCTGCTCGAGTTAAAGAAATACAAGGATGACAACAGTCAACTATTAAGGGAACGCGTTGACTGTGAAGAAGAAATTAAAATTGTAAATGACCGTATATCTGAGCTGAAGACACAACTCACGGAGCTGCATATAGAGCATATGGATGTCTTGGATCAACGGGACAGACTACGAGAAGAAGTTAGGTGTTTCAGCAGCTGCGACGAAATTTACTCCAGACAACTTAGCCGCAATACGGAGTTAGAAGCAAGTCTCAATGAGGCTTATGGCAGAATTTCAACTCTAGAAGACACAATTGCGGCCTTTAACAGTACTGCTACTCACAACTTATTCTCTGAGCTCCTGGGTGACAAAATTAATGTGCTAAAAGCTCTTAAATGTAACTGTTTCAAAAAATGCCTTAGTAAGAATAAATTTAGAAAATTGTTTAAGTTAAATAAATTAATTAAGAAACTTAGATCTGGTCCTAAGTGGTCTACCAAATTGAGTCAGTATGCACAAGATAACTGTAAATTAAATAAAGAGTGTGAGTCTCTTTTATTAAAGCTTGAGGAAACAAATGAAGAATTAGTTTCTGGTAGGTTGTTATATGAACAACACACAAGTGAGATGCAAGCACAAATATCAAATCTACAAGCTCAACTCACTAGAACTATAATGGAACACCAGAATGAGACTCATGAATACATTTTAAAATATGAAGAAATTTCAAGAGTTGGTCGAGAAAATTTAAAACAACTTATCTCATTATCCAACTCTAATAATTACTGTTCCAGTTGTACAACTAATTGTGCGACTACACCTGCTGAATCAATAGAATTGAATGCACATGGATGTCAGTATAATACACAAAACAAACCGCATCCAGTAAAGACTGACAGTAAGAATGTAATAATTTTTTCAGACCAACTGGGAGTGGGTTTAGGGAGCTTAATTGATCATTACACTGAGCAACCAGTACAGAACTTTTGTTCACCTGGAGCTCAGTCTTGTACCCTAGTTGATAAGATTAAGAATGCCGACTTGAATGCACAAACTACTGTCATCATATTGTATGGTGACAGCTCATTAGTCTCCAAAAACAGTCTCATAGAATTAACAGACTTAATGATAGATGTTAGCACAAAAATAGGATGTAGCTTTATTATTTGTGCATTGCCTTATTCATATGCTCTCACAGATGACCAAAACAGGCAGATAGGCAAATTAAATCTATTATTGTACAATAGGACATGTCATAGTGACAGTATTTTATTTTTTGACACTAATATTTTTATTAGTAATTTCTTTTTAACAAAAGATACTATGTATCTTTCTTATGTACATAGGCGACAACTTGCTAAATTATTAGCATTTAATTTATATACTGACAGGAGTACTACTAGAGTACTTAGGAATTTGGTAGATAATAGTTATACCAATAGTAGTATTGACACATCTATTAGTTTAAACTATTAGATGAGACAACAGATAGGCATTCATGTGTTTTAAACTTAGTTCATCAAAACATACAAGGCCTATCTGGCAAAGAATTAGAAATAGATTTGTTTTTAAATAAACATAAGATTGATATCTTATGTATTACAGAACATTGGTTGCGAGGTGACCAATTAATATTTAACAATCAACATTACTCAGTTATAAGTGCATTCGTAAGAAAGAAGGCTATTCGTGGTGGCTCTCTAATATATGTATGTAATAGTTTGAAATGTAAAGAACGTAAGGATATAGCTAAACTTTCTATCGAGCGCACTGCTGAGATTTCTTGTGTTGAGCTTGAACAACATATTATAGTGTGTGTGTATCGACCACCACAAAGCGACTTTACTCAGTTTGAAAGCATTATTGAGGATGTCTTAAAACACATAATTTCTAGTAGGAAGTCTATAATCGTATGCGGCGATTTTAATGTCAATTTGTTAGAAAAATCACCAATTTGTACTAGGTTAGTTAGCTTATTTAGGTCATTTAATTTAAATGTTTTGTTCTCTGAACCAACTAGAATAACCTCACATTCGTCTACATGCTTAGATAATGTTTTTTGCAATTGTCTTTATTTAAGTAAGGCTGTTTTAACTGACTTGACATCGGATCACTGCGGGCAAAAGGTTGTAATTCCAACTAATACAACCCCTAAAGTACAAGAAATTACATGTAGGCCAATGACCTCTGCTCGCCTAAAACACTTTAGTAATGATGTTGCTGCCAAGATCGCCAGTATTGACTTAACCGTTGATGATCCTGATGAATTATATAAATGCTTATTTAAAATTGTTAATGATGAGTACAATAAAATTTTTAAACTGAAGACGTTTGCAAGGAGCATTAAAGTAAATTTTTGTGATTGGGCAACAGTAGGTATATACAAAAGTAGAGCTAGGTTGTATGATCTATATGGTATGAAGAAATACAATTTTAATCCTGAATTTATTCAATATGTTAGAAATTATTCCAAGGTTTTTAAGAGGACATGTGCTTTAGCCAAATCCTTATATTTAAGCAATAAAATCAAAGAATCCAAGAACAAAATTAAAACTACTTGGAGCATTATTAACAATGAGACTGGTCGAGCTAAATTGGTAGATAACAATTATGAATTAAAATTTAATGGTGAAATTATTACTAGGAAAACTGATGTTGCTCAGACATTTAACAATTTCTTCATAAACATACCAGTGAACACAACCAGCTGTCTAGATTCATGTCCAAACAAAGCAGAAATGTTGGTTAGGGGCAATGTGAATGAGTGTGATGTGCTTTTTAATTTTAAATATATTGACACCAATGACATACTGAAGGTATTCAAGACGCTCAATAATAAAAAATCTGTTGACTTATGGGGCATTTCTGTTAAACTTGTGCGACAAATTATTTCTAGTTTAGCTCCATATTTAGCTGCAATATTCAACAGATGCGTAGATACAGGAGTATTTCCTGATCTAATGAAACACAGTAAAGTAATACCATTATTCAAAAAGGGATCAAAGAGCGACCCTAGTAATTTTCGGCCAATTTCTATCTTGCCTGCTATTAGTAAAATTTTTGAAAAGATTATTTTGCATCAACTAGAGAGCCACTTTCACGCAAATAATTTATTTCACAGTGAACAGTATGGCTTTACTAAGGGTCGCTCCACCGTTGATGCCGGTGTAACTTTGGTAAAGCATATTTTTAATGCTTGGGAAAACTCGAAGGATGCCATTGGTGTTTTTTGTGACCTATCAAAGGCCTTTGACTGTGTGGAACATAATACGCTTTTACTTAAATTGAAACTTTATGGTATTAGAGATACCGCACTCAATCTTGTTGCCAGCTACCTTAGTGATAGAATTCAGTATGTAGATGTTAATGGGAGTAGGTCTCTAGGTTTGCCAGTAGGAATGGGCGTTCCACAGGGCTCTATTCTCGGTCCATTTCTTTTTTTAATATATATTAATGATTTGCCGTTCTTTGTACAAAATTTATGTGATATTGTTTTATTTGCCGACGATACGTCACTAATTTTTAAAGTTGATCGTAAATTAAGTAACTTTGATACCGTCAATAACACTCTTGCACAAGTATTAGATTGGTTTTCGACAAATAATTTGGTACTCAACTCAAGCAAAACCAAATGTGTTAAATTCTCTTTGCCTAATGTCAAAAGTGTTCCTACTAATATAATTTTAAATAAGGAAACAATTCAACTAGTCGAATCAACCGTATTCTTAGGTGTAACTTTAGATTGTAAGCTTCAGTGGGGCGCCCAAATATCCTGTCTCGCAGTAAAACTTAGTTCTGCAGCGTTTGCAGTTAGAAAAGTTAGGGAATTCACAGATATAGATACTGCTAGACTAGTTTACTTTAGTTATTTTCACAGCGTAATGTCTTACGGAATAATGTTATGGGGTACAGCTGCTGATATACAGACTATTTTTGTCATTCAAAAAAGGGCCATACGTGCAATTTATAAGTTAGGTGCTAGAGATTCTTTACGTAATAAATTTAAAGAAGTAGACATATTGACAGTTGCATCGCAATATATATATGCTAACTTAATGTACATTAAGAAAAACTTAATTCTATACCGCAAAAATAGTGATTTGCACAACGTGAACACAAGGAATAAGCATAAACTGGTGGGAACTAACTACCGTCTACATAAAGTTCAGAACTCATTTGCGGGGATTGGTATACGATTTTTCAACAAATTGCCTCTTGAAATAATGAATTTACCCATGCACAAATACAAACGGACAATTAGGAACTTTCTTTTACAAAGGGGTTATTACACTATTAAGGAATTTTTAAATGATAAGACACCGTGGGGATAGGCTTAGGCTTGTTTAACTCACGATTATTTTATTTACATGTTAAGTGGAGGTGCCTCGTGAACACATGATTTTTGCAGGATTTGGATATTTTTATGATTTGTTGAATGTAGTTTAACATTATTTATCTCTGATCATATCATTGTTCACTTGTCACCTTCACAAAATTCTTTCTACATTTGCATTCCTTCACGTGTTCCACTAACTTATGTTAATAATAACGATCTGGAAAATGGAGGTAATTGGCGGTCATGGTCAGTATACCAATTGATTGTTTCTTACTTCTGGTTCGTATACCGTTGTCGTCATGCTCACTAAAATGTCATTTCTTGTGGTGGCGTCATGTGTCGGGTCATCCCTTTCCCTCTAATATGGCGAGAGGGATGATGGCTGGCACATGCGTCATACTCGTGAACGGGTGCTACTTGCGATGACTGGTCGATGACGGTCTTGCGGGCTGGTATTAGATTTTAATATTTAACTGCATCATTTCCATCATGGTTCTGATCACTTTCGCGGATTGCCTGCATTATTAGGTATATATAATGTAAGTGGATGCTCCTGCTTCACCATGTCTATTCTGAGAAGGCTAACCAAAAGTATTATGCTTGAGTATTATGATGTACAGTAAATATATACAAGTGATATAGAAGGTGTAACAGTTGCAGCACCTTACAAAATGTAAATTGTGTATTATGCAAAACCTGGCGATGAAAAAGAGTGACCGTGAGTTTTATTGCCCGTTCTTTCTCATGGTTCTACCTATTGCTTTGCGAACGTGGCAGTAAATGTAAATGTAGAAGCATACAGAAATAATGTTTTAAATTTGAGTATAAGTAATTATTTTATAAATTTATTATTTTGACGTTCATAAGCGTCACATTGTGACCCAAATGAATAAAGGAATTTGAATTGAATTGAATTGAGTTACCTAGTGCCCATTTTTTTAAATATGGGAGATGTCCAAGAATGCGACAACTATCGGGGAATAAAGTTAATGCCGCATAGTATGAAAGTATGGGAGAGAGTAATTGAGCGACGTTTGCGAGCAGAGAGTGAGATTTCACGTAACCAATTCGGTTTTATGCCTGGTCGAGGTACGGTGGATGCCATTTTTGCACTTCGCCAAATTTGCGAAAAATACAGGGCGGCGCATAAAAATCTGCATATGGTATTCGTTGACCTCGAAAAGGCATATGACCGGGTACCGCGTGAAGTCTTGTGGTGGGCCCTCAAGAAGAAAGGAGTGCCTGAAAAGTACCTGAAGTTGATCCAAGCTATGTATGCTGAATGCCACACGCAAGTCCGGTCCGTAGCTGGAATCACAACCAAATTCGATGTGGCTGTAGGCTTGCACCAAGGGTCGGCTCTTAGTCCTTACCTCTTCTTGTTGATTATGGATGCCCTATCATCGGACATACAGGAAGAGGCACCCTAGTGCATGCTATTTGCCGACGACATCGTCCTGGTAGCAGAAAGTGGACAGGAGGTGCAGAGCAAGCTGGAGGAGTGGCGGAATAGACTGGAGAACGTAGGCCTTAGGATAAGCAAAATCAAAACAGAATACATGTTCTGTGACTTTGGCGGCCTCTCTAGTCCAATCCCGGTTACACTCGGCGGTATACCCCTACCAGTATGCTCCGACTTTCGCTACCTCGGTTCACTTCTGCAATACGACGGCGAAATTGATCGGGATGTGCGGCAAAGGATCAACTCAGGATGGATGAAATGGCGACAGGTCTCGGGCACAATATGCGATCCTAAAATGCCTCTGAAATTCAAGGGACGCATATATAAGGCGGTTATTAGGCCTGTCGTATTGTATGGAGCTGAGTGTTGGGCTACTAAGAAGATGGATGAAAAACGGTTGCATGTGGCAGAGATGAGAATGTTGCGATGGATGTGTGGAGTAACAAGAATGGATAAGATTAGGAATGAATACGTGAGAGGTAGTCTGAAAGTGGCGCCTATAGACGAGAAAGTGAAAGGAAGTCGTTTGGCTTGGTATGGACATATTATGCGAGGAGATGATATGTATGTAGGTAAGCAAGTGATGAATATGAAGGTAGAGGGATGGAAAGGCAGAGGGAGGCCAAGGAAAAGATGGATGGACTCTGTGAGGATGGATATGAAAGAGAAAGGGGTAAATGATCAGATGACGGGTGACAGAAAAGAATGGAAGCGAAGGACGTACTGCGCCGACCCCAAATAAATTGGGACCAGGGCAAAAAGATGGTGATATAAATTATCCTTAAGGGTAGGGCTCATTATTTATGTATCCTGTCTAGACGTGCCCACAATACAATACAATGAACTTTTCAGATCTCTTAGAACCTAATTCGGTCATCAAAAGCCGTTGTAATTTCAGTTTTGTTCTATTTCTGCAATTTTTGTATACATTCGTTAATCTAGTATTTATGAAGACGTTTGATTGTCTTAAACTAAAACACGAGTAGTCCGTGTGGTGACGGATTAAGAATACGGAATGTCACCACCCCATATCATCCCATGAGTGTTGTAAGAGCCGACAGAGGGAACATATTATGCAGAGAACAGCATTGTAAGAGAAGGAAAACTTGATACAAACCCTATACCAACCCGTTTGGCTAACGTAGTATAGTTGGACAATTCCTCCTTTCAAAGGAGAGGCCTAGTCCAGCAGTGGACTTTTAAACGCTGATGATGATGAAAACTCGTGTTTTCATTCATATTTGTATACATTCGTTAATCTAGGATTTATGAAGACGTTTGATTGTCTTAAACTAAAACGTGAGTAGTCCGTGTGGTGACGGATTAAGAATACGGAATGTCACCACCCCATATCATCCCATGAGTGTTGTAAGAGCCGACAGAGGGAACATATTATGCAGAGAACAGCATTGTAAGAGAAGGAAAACTTGATACAAACCCTATACCAACCCGTTTGGCTAGCGTGGTATAGTTGGACAATTCCTCCTTTCAAAGGAGAGGCCTAGTCCAGCAGTGGACTTTTAAACGCTGATGATGATGAAAACACGAGTCTTTGAGTAAATACCCATATTTAAGTTGAATATATTTAATGATAAGCAGTGATAGCCGAGTGGTGAGACCGACAGACTGCTGCGCAGAGGGTCTCGGGTTCGAAAAGTTATTGAACTTTTCAAAGTTAAAAGCGTATTAAATTGTTAATTATCGCTTACTACGGTGAAGGAAAACATCGTGAGGAAACCTGCATGTCTGAGAGTTCTCCATGATGTTCTCGAAAGACATATATTATGACTTGTGCCATAGTCTTGTTCCTTCAGTACACTGTAAAGATTCGTAATATTTGTAATACATGATTTATTGCTATGGTGGGTATTGTCTTCTAAACTTAATACATATTATACTAATTTTTAGAATGTACACTTCATACTCATAGGCTATATATGGCCTATGAGCATAAAGTAAGTATACTTACTGACCATTCTAGTCAGCACACTTTTATCAGCTGAGCTGATGCAAAATTCATCAACAAATAGTCTGGTCAACTACAGATCTATTAATAACCTCCTAGCAATAAACCATGCTGTATTTATATTTAACAAAATCTGCCGCCAAAAGGTACTTATCCCCATTAAAAAAATAATAACCGTTAATAGGTACTGTCCGCGTCGAGATCATTTTGCCCTTTCCATAAAACTCGGGGTCTTTTATCTTACCGTTACAGGGTAAGGGCTCTTGACAAGGACTGGCCACTCAAAAAACGAGTATACTTTTTGCCATTTTAGGAAAATCTTTTAATGGCTTTCGGGTAATTCCTGTTTATTATTGTTCCTTTGGAAACTCGTGGAGGAAGCGCGGGGCAAAACCATGAATGCATCAATGAAAGTAATTAGGAACGAAAGAGGTGAAGTCATGAATGAAGAAAGAATGATACTAAAGTGCTGGAAGGATTATTTTGAGAGCTTATTCGAGAAAGATGTGAGTGAAATAGAGCCAGAATAGACGATTGATATGCCTGTAGGTCCGAGTGATGAAATTGGAGTGGATGAAATAATGAAAACACTACAAGGCATGAGGTTAGGAAAGTCTGCTGGATGTGATAAGGTGACGGCTGAAATGTTGAAGGCTGGCGATGGACTAATAGTAAACCTGCTGCATCGCCTTTTTAATCTATGTTATATACAGGGCCAGGTGCTAGATGACTGGACGAAGGCAGTGCTCGTCCCAATTTATAAAGGCAAAGGTTCGCGGCAGGAATGTCATAATTATCGCGGGATCAGCCTTCTTAGTGTGGTAGGAAAAATGTATGCCAGAATATTGATTGACAGAGTAATAAATGTGACTAATGACAAGATATGAGATGTGCAAGCGGGATTTAGGAAGGGAATGGGATGTACGGATCAAGTCTTTTCCTTGCGCTGCGTAACCGAAAAATGTCTGGCAAAAAACCAGAAAGTATATTGCGCGTTCATAGACTTGGAAAAGGCTTATGATAGAGTGGATAGAAAGGAATTATGGAAGGTGCTATCTATGTATGGGGTGGACAATTTTATAATAAGAGCTCTGAAATCTCTGTATAGGGGTTCTAGAGCCTGTGTAAGGATTAACAGTGCCTATACAGAATGGTTTGATATCTCCAAAGGTGTCAGACAGGGTTGTGCAGCCTCGCCCTGGTTGTTCAATCTATTCATGGATAGCTGCATGAATGATATAAGAGAAAGTGAATGCGGGATCGATATGGTAGGATTGCGTGCTAAGTGCCTCTTGTACGCCGATGATCAAGTCATTCTTGGGTCCTCGGCGAATGAGTTGCAGGAAATTATGGACTGCATGAACGAGAGCTTTAAAGCGAAGGTTATGAAATTATATGCAAGAAAGACGAAAGTGATAGTGTTTGAGAAGGATGAAAGTGTGACTGAGTGTAATATTGCGATTAAAGATGAGCATGTTTAACAAGTTGAAGAATTTGTATATTTGGGTAGCATGTTTACAAGAGATGGAAGATGTGAAGGAGATATTGAAAGGAGAGTGACTGCGGGAAAGTGTGTGAATGGAGCGCTGCACGCCTTTATGAACGGTCAGACTGCGCCGAAAGAGGCGCGACTGGCGGATCATAATGATGTACTTGTGCCCACGCTGATGTATGGTAGTGAGTGTTGGGTATGGCAGAAAAAGCATGAAAGCAGAATTAACGCAGTTGAGATGCGATCACTGCGTAGTACGTGTGGGGTGAGACTGATTGATAGAATTCCGAATGCAGTAATATGAGAGCGATGCGGCCTGAAAGAAGATGTTGTGACAAGAATTGAGAAATGAATACTGAGATGGTTTGGACACGTGGAGCGAATGAGTGAAGAAAGAATGACGCACCAAATATATGAGGCAAACGTGTATGGGCAGGCCGGTCGCGGCCGACCTCGTTGGACATTCGTCGACCAAATTGGTGACGTTCTGAAAAACGGCAAGGTCCGAAGCACCCGGAACCGGCGAGCATATATGAAAAGAGTAATGAATGTAGAGGAAGCGGTTGAGGTTTGTAAGGATAGAAGCAAGTGGCGTTCCGTTGTCTCTGTCTACCCCGACGGGAAAAAGGCGTGAGTATATGTATGTATGTATTATTATTGTACCTAGTGTGTGCTTAGGATAACCTATGTTTTTCAATAATGTTTCTCGGAAAAGTTTTTGTAGACGCCCTTAGAGACCAGCATAATTTGTTTTGTTTTTTCAATTAACAGGTTTGTTAGCATTTTAGACTTGATTTGTTTGTAATAGGCTTGCTTCTCGTAAGTATACTTACATTGATTGCTAACAAGTTCTATTCCATCGGAAAGGACTATCCACCAGGGAACTACGATGGACTGATGATGGGTTTCCGAAATATTTAACATTATGACGTTTGGAATTAACGTGCATGTGTAATGATATTGCAACTGTGTTAAGAAATATCCTAATTTATAAGCTGATAAAAAATCCTTTTAATATTAGCATGCTAAAAGGATTGTTTACTTAATGCATTTGGAGATTTGAGATATATATAAGACATAATTATTTTGCATGGAGCTTATGTCACATCCTACTAATATTATAAATGTGAAAGTTTGTGAAGATGTATGTATAGATAGATGGATGGATGGATGGATATTTGTTACTCTTTCACGCAAAAACTACTGAACGGATTTTTATGAAACTTTACAGAAATATGAAATGAAATGAAATGAAATGAAATTATTTATACAAATATAGTTTATACATCAGAATAACACATAGTCTACAATTAATACAGATTTTGTATAATGTTGCCATAATATAAGGAAAATTATCAACTAAGTCGGCAAAAATCCTGAGCTCTGAGAGCTATCCTCGCGTGCGTTGCCTAAACCGTTAAAGTTACTTGAAGATAATGTACGGTGATATTATTCATCTTAAAAATTTCTAAATAAAAGTCCGTGGCAGCGTTTATTTATTTGTTTGCTTAGGTCAAATTTAGTAATTGGCATTTTACCCCCTTCCTGATGACAGATTGATGTGATATTTGGTATACACTCTTAATCTTGATGACAATTTATGATAATATTTAAATGATTGTAAATCCAAGATGGCCGCCGATACAAAATGGCGGCTCGCATATTACTTCACAACAACTTCAATATGGGTATCAAATGAAAGAGCTTGATTGGTAGAATAGAGCTCACTATGAAAAATCCAAGATGGCCGCCGATACAAAATGGCGGATTACTTGTTGAAATGAAATGAAATGCATTTAATTATAAGAAATGTGGTTACATAGTGGTGTTAAGGTAAAATAAAAGTCTTCTCACATTCTACCATGACAATGGTGCGTAAATATTTATACTTATACAATAATATTATCCAATTAAATTCTGCTTCATCATTGTCTTGCCCTGGTCCCAATTTATTTGGGGTCGGCGCAGTATGTCCTTCTCTTCCATACTTCTCTGTCACCAGTCATCCGATCATTTACCATTTTCTCTTTCATATCCATCCTCACACAGTCCATCCATCATTTCCTTGGCCGTCCTCTCCCTTTTCGTCCTTCTACATGCATATTCATCACTTTTTTACCTACATACATCTCATCTCTCCGCATAACATGTCCATACCAGGTCAATCGACTCCCTTTTATATTTTCATCAATGGGCGCCACTTTCATACTACCTCTAACGTAATCATTCCTAATTCTGTCCATTCTTGTCACTCCACACATCCATCGTAACATTCTCATCTCTGCCACATGCAACCGTTTCTCATCCATCTTCTTTGTAGCCCAACACTCAGCTCCATACAGTACGACAGGCCTTATAAACGACTTATACATGCGGCCCTTTAATTTCACAGGCATTTTTGGTCACATATTGTGCCTGAGACCTGTCGCCATTTCATCCATCCTGCGTTGATTCTTTGCCTAACATCCCGATCAATTTCGCCGTCATCTTGCAGGAGTGAACCTAGGTAGCGGAAATCGGAGTTTACTGGTAGAAGTGTACCACTGAGTGTTACCGGTATAGGACTGGAGAGATCGCCAAAGTCACAGAACATACATTCTGTTTTGGTTCTGCTTATTCTCAGGCCTACATTCTCCAATCTCTGCCGCCACTACTCCAGCTTGCTCTGCACCTTCTGTCCACTCTCTGCTACCAGAACGATGTCGTTGGCAAACAGCATGCACCAGGGTGCCTCTTCCTGTATGTCCAATGATATAGCATCCATAATTAACAGGAAGAGGTAGGGGCTAAGGGCCGACCCTTGGTGCAAGCCTACGGCCACATCGAATCTGGCTGTGATACCAGCTGCGGATCGGACTTGCGTTCGGCATTCAGCGTACATGGCTTGAATCAACGTCAGGTATTTCCCAGGCACTCCTTTCTTCTTCAGGGCGCACCACACGACTTCACGAGGCACTCGGTCATATGCCTTTTCAAGGTCGACGAACAACATGTGCAAGTTTTTATGCGCCTCCCTGTATTTTTCGCACATTTGGCGAAGTGCAAAAATGGCATCCACCGTACCTCGACCAGGCATAAAACCGAATTGGTTTCGTGAGATCTCACTCTCGTCACGCAGGCGTCGCTCAATTACTCTCTCCCATACTTTCATACTATGAGGCATTAACTTTATTCCCCGATAATTGTTGCACTCTTGGATATCACCCTTATTTTTAAAAATAGGCACCAGGTAACTGTTGCACCATTCCTCGGGTATGGTCTCCTCGTGCAACAGCTTATTGAAGAATAAAGTCAGCCACGCCCATCCATCATCTCCTAACGCTTTCCATGCTTCTACTGGTATTCCATCTGGTCCTAACGCTTTTCTATTCTTCATTCCACTAACAGCCTTTTTTACCTTGTCCTTATTTATTTCCTTCACTAAACCAATATTCATCACCTCATTCTCAAGGTTTCCGTTCCAATCGTTCTCCTCATTCATTAACGTTTCAAAGTATGTCCTCCATCTTTCTTTTATTCTGTCTTCGTCCATAAGAATCGCTCCTGTTTCGTCTTTCATGCACTTAATATGGGAAACATCCTTCGCCTTTCTCTCTCTAGCTTTAGCCATGCTGTATAAATATTTATGACCCTCGGGGTTTTCAAGTAACCCGTACAAATGGTCTAGGGCTTTGGATCTAGCAATGGCTACTGCCTTTTTGGCTCTCTTTTTACATTCATTATATTCCTTCTTCTAAAGATTCATTTCCTCCTTTCATCAGCTGCCATTCTTTAAACCTTGCTTTCTTTTCCTTAAGTGCTTTCTGTACCTCTTTGGTCCACCACCACGTGTCTTTATCTTTCATACGCTTCCCTTTCGACTCTCCTAACACGTCTTTTGCTACACACTTAACACATTTACTCATCTCTTCCCAACACTCATTGACACTAATATCATTCATATCGCCCATTTCTAACATCTTATCTACCACTCTATCTCTGAATTTTTCTACACATTCATTCTTCTCTAACATATTATGCCATCTTATTCTTGGAGTCATTTGCTGCTTGGTTCTTTGAGAGCGTATTCGAATCTTAAGTTCGACAATCAGGAGCCTGTGCTGCGAGACTAAATCTTCTCCTGGTACCACTTTACAGTCTTTGACCCAGTTAAGTCGATTACGTCTTTGCAAGAAATAATCGATCTGGGTCATGTGGTGGCCGCTGTTGTATGTGATCAGATGTTGCTCTTTTTTTCTGGAACCAAGTATTTGCAACTGCTAGGTCAAAATTAAATTCTGCTTATTAGTATTTATTAATTACGTAATTAATGTCAAAATTTATGTCATGTATAATTGTAAATTTATAGTAGTAAATCAATAATTGTGTATAAATGTCAACTGAAATAAGTGTTTGCCGTGTGGTTGACGGCATAGAATACAAGTGTCACCACCCCCTATCTTCTCGTGGGTGTCGTAAGAGGCGACTAAGGGAGAGCACTTAACTAAATACCATCTTTGCGTAGAGACGGAAAACTCGACATCAAACCCTTTACGACTGCCTCGTTGGTCTCGCGGCATAAATGTGCGCGTGGGATCGGGAGGTCCCGGGTTCGATTCCTGGGTCGGGCGGTGTTATTGGGGTTTTCTGTCACGAAATTCTCAGTAGCAGCGCGGAGTCTGGAAATGTGCCCGGTACGGCAATAGGCTCGCCCCTTATTACGTGGGACTAAAGTATATCTGGCGAAAAGTGGGTGTAGGAATACACCTCTGCCTACCCCTTCGGGGATAAAAGGCGTGACGATATGTATGTGTATGTATGTATGAAATAAGTGTAAAAGTCAAAACATAGTATTATGATCGCATATTGAAATTTTAACATTAATTAGTTACATTATTTTCTCTATATGTCATAAAGTCATTTAGAGTATAGAAACATTTTTCTGCAAGCCAGGTTGTAATTTTCCTTTTAAATATAGTAAGTGGTCATTTTTTAAATGTATCCGGTAACTAATTATACACTTCTATGGCCTTTATATATACATTTTTTTCATATATATCTAAGTGACACCTAGGCCGGAGAAGTTTAAATTTATTCCTAGCGTTTCGTTGAAAATTAACTAAAATACTGTGGATAAAGTTTAACAAAAACACAGATTTCTCTAACGTACATTCAAGCCAGTGGCAGGATATTGAACTTTTTCAATAATGGCTTACAGCTGTCAGTAAACCAGGCTCCACATATAGCTCTCACGCATTTCTTTTACACTCAAAATGCTTTTTCAATCTTAACCGAGTTCTCCCAGAGCAAAAGACCATATGACAGCACCGATGACACGTATCCATGATATGCACTAAGGGCCGCTTCCATTGACACTGTTTGTCGTAACCGTTTGATAGCAAAAACGAATCGATTAAGTTTGTTGCAAACATATTCAACATGCACCTTCCAGTTGCAATGCTTTTCGACTATCAGACCTAAAAATTTAGCGGTGCTTACTTCTTGTATTTTATTATTTTTGTAATTTACATTTAACTCAATATGTTGTTTTCTATAGTTTTGGAATTGAATCATTTGCGTTTTATCTACATTGATTTTTAAATTATTATGTAGTAGCCAATTAATAATTGTCTTGTTAAGCGTCAAGTTTATGTCATATTCATTCGTGTCTTTATTGTCACATTTGATAATAAGTGTCGTGTCATCTACAAATAAAATAGTTTTGTGGTGGGTAATATTAGGTAGGTCATTGTTGTAAATTAAAAATAAAAATGGTCCCAGCAAGCTACCCTATGGAACGCCAAATTTATTTACTTTGTAATTTGATCTACATGTGATTTTTTTATTGTTTTCTATTTTAGATATTTCTACACATTGATATCGGTCCTTTAAGTAGCTCCTAATCCAATAATTAGCGATTCCTCTTATTCCGTACTTATCTAGCTTATGAAGAAGAAGTTTTTGTATTTTCCACAAATACCTCAATACGGGAATATGGGTATCGAATGAAACGGCTTGATTGGTAGAATAGGGCTCACTTTGAAAAATTCAAGATGGCTGCCACCACAAAATGGCGGATTATATATTTTCCACTAATACCTCAATATGGGTACTAAAATGAAAGAGCTTGATTGGTAGAATAGAGCTTACTATGAAAAATCTAAGATGGCCTCTGCCACAAAATGGCCACAATCCAAATTAATTTTATTAATTTTTCATCAGCTTACATAGAAATACAAACGGAATAAAAAGTAATTTTATTTCAGACAGTCTCGAAAAATACATCAGCTACCTTTGACATGGGAATTTTCCTTGTTAAATCGGGAAAAGGAGAAATATAAATTATTTTTCTTATTGTTATTGAATATTTGATGAGACCGGCGGTATTTTTGTTAAAGGTCAAGTTTTAAGCCGGTGACGGAAGAATACGATAAAGGTTTTCGACAACGGCATTCTAAGTTACATCTTGATGTTACTTAGAATGCCGTTGTCGAAAGTATAGTTTTATATTTATTATCATTGTTTTAATTAAGTCAACCATTGAGAGCTACATTGTTGTATTGTGCAGAATATCAAAATCATGAAATAGATGCAATAATATCTAGACTTTATTAGTTGTTTTATTAAAAACCCATGAATGCTTATGATAGTGCGGCCTATTCAGTAAATATATCTCTCCTTTCAATATAAACCTAACATTGCAAAATAATACAATTAAAAGATACATCTTGCCCGCTATTTATCTAAATAATAATTCTTACTTTGAGGAATAAGATCACAGTTATAACCGCTTGACCGCGCATGAGTGACTATTCTCCCTTTTTCGAAATGCCGTAGACCGCGCACAAGTGACTATTTTCCCTTTTTGGTTACAGCGCTATACTCGGTCTGAATTGACTGTTTCTTTCTATTACGTAATGTTTTAACCCTTGAGGTGCGATCAAACTATAGGCAAAGTGCCACAAGTGCAAAGGGTCACGTTGCTGCAAATTTTCATTGGCATAGGTTACCGGAAAAAAATAATTATGACACCTTAATATAATTATATCACATAAATTGCATATCATTGTGTTGGTTATAAAATCAGCTATGATAATAATAACATAAATTACTACTAAATACTCACCTTTCCGGCAAAACAAGCTTACAAACTTAGAAGTTTGTTATTTTTCACTGGTTCGCACAAACATTTCATCACATATTAATGAATATCATTACTTGTTTGGTTCATAAACACAAAAACATTATCACATATACCTTTAGGTTTTCACACAGTACATTATTTATTTGTAACAAATGAATCTAACGCCACTAAAAAAATTATAATCCGAACGCGTGACAAAAAGTTCGCCGTGCCAGGCCGCCATGTTACTGTAACGAACACTGTGGCTGTGAATTATTTACCATTTGAAACACGATAACAGTGAAAATGTACAATAATACTAGTATTTAATTGCTAAAATATGTTTTCAGATAAATAATCTGGGTACTTCAATGTCTTTCATAACTATTACAAGAGTATTTATCATAAAACTATTACGAAAATAGCAAGTTTCAAGAGTAGAAATAGCCGTTCTTAAAAGTTTTTGCCTTTTATCACTGTATTTCTTGTCTCTGTCACGAATAATGTCACTTCACAATTAATATTTATTTATTTTTGAGTAAATCTATATAAGTATCTTTATTAAATATTCACCGGTTTCTTCCACAAGACAACTTTTATTATAAAGATCGCGGAACAAAACACAACAATGGCGGACGCTTTCGCAACTGAGACATAGATAATTATATTTCAATATTTTTTGGCACGTTTCGTTTCCCTCACCCTTCTAAAACGATTTAGTTGCATAGAATATGAACTATTCTAATAGTTACTACTTTCGTTTCTTGGTTTAAGTAAAACAAAACGTAAAAAATCCGCGACCAATAGGACGACTTTTTTAGAGGACGACCATGCGTGCTGTAAACACATGGGACCACTTGAATTAGAGCACGACCGTGCGTGCTGTAATCACGTGGGGGGTTAAATTATTTTTCTCTGTTCTATTCAAATCATTGAACATTTCTTGATGCTAAAAATACGAAGCGAGTCTTGAAATCGTTAACCCGGAACGAAAAAATAATGTCAAATGCCACTCTTTGTTTCGCGCGCTCCGTGATTATGTGCTTATCGTATGCGTGTAATTAAATATTTTTATACTATGATACATGTTTTTTTTTATTTAATTCGGTGTAGATAGAATCCCTCTACAGTTAAAACTCATAAAATATGTATGTCATCGATTTACTTTTTAAAATAATCCTGTTTAAAATACACAAAGTGTTTTTTTCAACGATAGTCAATGTTCGCTGCTAAGTAATTACGTGCTTATCGTATGCGTGTAATTAAATATTTTTATGCTATGATACATGTTTTTTTTTATTTAATTCGGTTAAGATAGAATCCCTCTACAGTTAAAACTCATAAAATATGTATGTCATCGATTCACTTTTTAAAATAATCCTGTTTTAAATACACAAAGTGTTTTTTTCAACGATAGTCAATGTTCGCTGCTAAGTAATTACGTGCTTATCGTATGCGTGTAATTAAATATTTTTATACTATGATACATGTTTTTTTTTATTTAATTCGGTGTAGATAGAATCCCTCTACAGTTAAAAGTCATAAAATATGTATGCCATCGATTTACTTTTTAAAATAATCCTGTTTAAAATACACAAAGTGTTTTTTTCAACGATAGTCAATGTTCGCTGCTAAGTATAATAAATTAGAAAATAAATATCAACAAAAAATTCATACGAATTGAAAGAGTCATTTATAAGGTTGAAGAAAAACATCACTTCAACTTACTCATGTTACCGACTTATCAACAATAAATGTTTATGTTAGCGCGCCCATCTGGCGAGCGGCGGCGCGACATTTTGTTTAGAACGTGAGCGGTCAAGTGAATTCGGCGAATTGGCGTTAGCGGTCAAGCGGATACTCACTCATGGAAATAAAATGGAACTCTATGAAGCTAGGGCCGTTAGGCAATCGATGCTTAAACTAGCTTTAAGTATGGACGTGTAGCCTGACAGGCTCCAGACGAATGTTGGTTTCTAAGTTTTGTGAACTTCCCCTTGCTCCCCTTACCCGAGCTACTCAGAAGCTTCAGTTTTAGTAACGAAACGATAAGCAAAGGACAAGCTTGCGTCATTCGATGAAAAACACGTGAGTAATCGTTGTTTAAAATTCACTTGTAAACTGTCAGGCTACACGTCCATAACTACGTTATAAAATATGTGCAATAGATGATATGATAACAGTGGATAAACAGTCGCTACCACTCATAAAAAGGACAATAAATGCATGTAGTATTTGTCCTAAAGAAGCATAGTCTAACAACCCACATATTTTGTGTCCCATACAATAAGCCAGTGTGCCAACAATGTTCTCGTTCTTAGAGACAATACTTAAAAATGTTGTTATTTGTTGACTAAAGTGATGTTTTAATTTTTTGAGTTCCTTTATGTTAGAAAATAATAACAAGAACTTTAATTTTGTGTTCTTTTATTATTTTTATTGCTAAATTGCAAAAACATAGCTACACTCAAAACTATCCAAAGACTGTCCCGATGTTTTGATTTAGAATGTTCCTAGATATTAAAATTTAATAACAAACGTAGATTATATTTTGACGTATTTCACTAAAACTAACTCATACTTCAAGTAAAATATAATTTTCAAGTTCTCTTGCATAATCTTCTTAAAAAAAATTAGTGTGAGACTACACGTCAACGGTAATGTTATAAAAATGTGACGTCCATACTTAAAGGCTGGCAATAGTATAAAATTTAGGAAAGAAAAACAAAAGGTTACATGATGGTGGAGCTTCGCTACTGTAAAATTTTTATCCGACTGCCTCCGTGGCCCAGTGGATAGCATATGCGACTGGTGATCAGAGGTCCTGGGTTCGATTCCCGGGTCGGGCAAAAGTGTTACTGGGTTTTCCGAATTCTCAGTAGCAACACGGAGTCTGGTGATGTGCCCGGTAACGGCAATAGGCTTGCCCCTATTACGTGGGTCCTAAAAATTAATGGAGTAATGTGGGTGTTATATTACACCTGTGACTACCCCTTCGGGGATACAGGCGTTAGTATATAATTTTTTTTTTTTACTGGTAAGTGAATGAGAGCGACGCACGTCTGTTCTTGCCACTTTTCTTGCTTGATTTCTCCTAAAACTATTCTGGAGCAAGGTCTTCTGGAAAACAGATACGTCTCTATTCAAATAGTACCCGTGGCTCTGCCTAGCGTCTATAATCTTGCCCATACAAATGGCAATGACATGAGGCAAGTGCGCTTCGTTTTAACGTAGCGGATCCTGTGCGCACTCACATTGGCCTAAGTTTGCCTTCACTCTTCACTTAAGTGCAGGTATTCCAAGAGAGCGATGTAATGTAGCAGTAAAAAAGATACAGCATTTCTACTCTAATTCTTCTATTTTGTTTCAGGTTCTGATTCCCCACTAGGCCACATTACCCAATCACATTGGGCGTCAGTGTCAACGCAGCGACACCTCGGCGTCGATGCGTGTGTACGGCGTGTGCGACGTAGACGCCGCGACTACGTCGCGTCAGCCGAGCGTTCTTTGAGAACGCTTTCGTCTTTTGAAGAACGCTCGACTGACGCAACGTAGACGCTGCATCTACGCGGCGTCTACACGGCGTGTCTACGCCGCGTCGACGCCGAGGTGCTGCTGCGATGACGCTGACGGCAATGTAAGGCGGCCTATAGTCCTCTCTATCTTTCCTAGAGAGATTTTTATAATGCTTGCTTCACTGACGCGCAGGAGCAACAATTAGCTTCCTTCAAGCAGGCGCGTTGCAAATTTAATGAAAAATACATGGCAAGCTCTGTTCTTGACACATTTTTGGCCTGTTTCATCAAAATCTCTTTTATATTGCGTAGTCCTAATAAAAACATAATAAAACTTAATATAATCATAGATTACGTGTGTTGCTTAATCTACTTTCGTAACCCTAATTACCAAGCTAATATTTATTTCTTGTAACAAATTTCATCCATTAGTACTATTGATAGGCAATTTACCGAGAAAAACATGTCTGTTCATACTGATGATGCTAGTAATGATGGTAATTTTAACAAATATGTTTCAAAGATAGACTCATAAATATAAATGACACCAGAATCTTAGTGTAGAGTGGATAAGAAAGATGTATGAAGGAGGAAAACGGCTGAAACTAAAAATAAAACACATTACGTATAATGTGACCAATAGAGGCACTTTTTATGGAATACTTCCGTAAAGTTTTATTTTTGTATGTATCGATATTGAAATGAAATGATAAAAGTGGCCAAGATGGGATAAATACTAACACTAATATAGAATACCTACCAGATACTACTGGTAAATGAAAGAGAGCATTGCACATCCGTTCCTGCTACTTTTCTTGGGTGATGTCTAGAAACATAGACATATAGACGGAGCATTCCATATAAATATTTTGTTCAAATTGTCTAACGTATGACAAGTGTATAATCGTACTAGCACAGCACGCAGGCGCAAGCAGCGCCAATGACTTACAGTGTGTAGTTATTTTATAGCCAATCAACAAAAGCCGGTCCGAGCATCTTACCTATGAGCAGCCAGTAGTAATCTATTGCTATTGGCTGCTTATTGGCATTTGCATATATTATTTACATCGCATCAGAGATGTTTTCTGCCTACAATTTTTCACCAGACTAATAAGAATAGTTTATTGATGATAATAAAAATAAATAAATCAACTCTGACCAGATTGGAGACATCCTGAAAAAAGGACAAGTCAGAAGTACCCTTAACAGAAGAGCATGCATGAGAAACTTGATGGGAGTGAGTGAAGCAAGTGAGGTATGTCAGGATCGTTGCAAATGGCGTTCCGTAGTCTCTGCCTACCCCTCCGGGAAACAGGCGTGAGTCTATGTATGTATGTATGTATAAAAATAAATTATTTGCAATGGTTTTATTTAATTAAAACAATAGAAACGATAAATATATTCATTTGTTTTTATTACAAAATAGAAAAATGTATTCGTGGGCGTAAGTTATAGACTTGCCTCAGGGACGAATCATTAAAATTTTTAAGTTAATTTTTTTCTTAGAATAAGCATTGCTCAAACATATCTTTTATAAGGCAGCATTGTTTTAAAATATGCAATGATGCCCATAATATAACCACATAGTTCTAAACCAACACATATGGCAGATGGCACTATGAGCTACAATAAAGGAACCAACTATTAGAAAAATCATTCTATGATGAAGCGGCCTGAGTAGCTTAGTCGGTACAGCATCTACACGGTTCGTCGTGGACGCGGGTTGAAGTACAGCCTTAGAAATTTATTTTTATAGCTTTGAATAAATAATTGCAATTTAAAGAGACAAGAAATGCTCAACATTATTAACATTTTTACCTTCTTACCATCTAAGTTTTAAGCCAATAGGTCTTTCTGACGCTTGAGTAAATCCCAATTTAGCATCGTGGGCTCACCTACTATAAATACGACATGTACTCAATTAGTCACATTTGCCACAAAAAACTAAAAACAATTTAATGTCGTCAGTCTGAATACAACTCCACCATTTTTTTTAAAGTAAGTACCTTAATATTATACCAAATCAATAGTAGCAGATAATCACAATAAAAAAACAACGGCAAAACAACGAAATATCTATCTATATGATCACGCCTGTCTCCCATGGGGGTAGGCAGAGACTATGGAACGCCACATGCTTCGGTTCAAACATACCTCTTTCGCTTCCTCGACATTCATTAACCTCATCATGCATGCGCGTCGGTAATGGGTACTTTTAATTTGGCCCGTTTTTAGTACGTCAACTATTTGCTCGGCGTACGTCCGCCTAGGGCGTCCCTTACCGAAATTTCCATTCATTCTCGCACGATAAACTCCTTTCGTATTTTTTCTTTCATCTATCCGTTCCACGAAATAAAGATATTTATTATCCTTTTCTCGCAGAATCACGATGGAAAAATTATATTTCAATATTCAAGTGCACTTTTCATGGAATTAAGAACTCAAACGAAAGAACTGATTCTGAGAATCCTATGATTGTATCAAAACGTGTTCCAGTTACGATTTTAGACTGGATAACACTTGGAATTGTTACTTGTAAAAACAAATATTAAAAACTAAAAAATATTTGTTGATTTGCACGTGCTGATTTTTAGAGTCTGGAGCAGAGTTTTTTTTAGTTAGGTAGCCTATTTTGTATGTATCGCGAAAGGCAAGATTATAAAGCTAGGTTAAGATTGGATACCAATCTGCCCTAAGCTCTTATCGCAATCTTAGTGTTCTACTAATAACATTCAAGACTTAAACCTAGGAGCTGCTGTTAGATGTAGGAGCTTACCAGTATCTCAGATTTCATGCATTACCCAGAGTAAACGTAGTGAAAATATTAGTTTCTCAAATGGGTGCACTTGTATTTTGTTCAACACGTTAGAAAGCTGCAGGCTTAACTATTATCATCGTCAGGAATATTTTTTGACTTTTATTTTTTAATGCACGACAGAGGTTACTTAGAAAGCTTCGGATTAAAATTGCAACTGTTATACTGATTTTTAGCCAGGTACCACTTAACATAAGGTTGACCATCCGTATATAATACTTTAGTCTAAATCTTATAACAACCTTCAATCCGACTATCAGAATCATGATTAAATAATTATTTATTTATTTTATATTTATTTATAGTCTCACGCCTGTATCCCCGAAGGGGTAGGCAGAGGAGTAAATATTACACCCACATTTTGCTAGATTTATTTTAGTCCCACGTAATAGGGGGCGAGCCTATTGCCGTACCGGGTACATTACCAGACTCCGTGCTACTACTGAGAATTTCCTAGCGGAAAAACCCAATAACACTTTGCCCGACCCGGGAATCGAATCCGAGACCTCCCAATCCCACGCGCACATTTATGCCGCGAGACCAACGAGGCAGTCTAATAATTATTGCCCAGAAAATACGGAATTTCTTACACAAGCCTACCTAAAAAATCTCAGCCCATTATCCCCGCGAAGATCAATCAGTATAATTAACTGACACAATCTTATTACGCTTCTAGAGTTCCTTGCGTGACGGCATAATGATAGCATTAAGTGAATGAACCAAGTGAGTTGCTAATCGGGAACGAAGTGGCAGAAGCAATTGTTATGTTACTACCTTTCGGATTAAACGAATTTTCCTTAAATGTGTGCTGTATTGCTTATGTGAGTGCAAAACCCAATAGGATATCGCTGATGTGCAATTTGCTAGTTGGTAATTAAACATTTTAGTTTCTGTTATACCAAAAACTCGGGTATTCTGACGGTCACGAAGTGAATATCAACCTGTTTGCACATCTGATGCAACCCTTGTCGAAACATCGTGACACAAAGCAAACAAAAAAAACAAATGGATTTGTTTATAATAATTATGCAAAACATTGAGATCCATTAGGTACTCGCAATATTCGTTGGTTTATTCAGGTGCAAACGCAAAACATTTATGTAATACCGTGTATTTATCATCTGGGAATACCAATGCTACACTTTCAATGCGGTTAATTATTCAAAAGCTATGCAAGTGCGACAATCGAGAGAGTAGCGTATAATGGCTCAGGTATTTTAGGTTTGCAAACTTGCATATATTTAAACTAGAGGACGCCAGCAGCCACGCCTGCATTTCTTTTTAAATTTACCCGTTTTGGCCGATCCCGTGGGAATTTCGGGAAATCCCTTCTTAGTGCACCCCTACGGTCCCCAAGGAACATGCATGCAAAATTTCAGCTTCCTGTGCCCAATAGTTTCGGCTGTAGCGTGTCTGTCAGTCAGTCAGTAACGCAAGGATTTTATATATTAAGATAAGGAAATAAATTATTCGTACTTTGACCGGCAAAGAGGATTTATTTACAAAGCTCGCAATGAAAATTCAGTGAACGCTAGTTCATTTAATCTCAAAGTCAGGAAGCCCAAGTCTGCTATTTTGCCTCAGTGCCACCATTCAAAATTATTTGCTAATAGCTTTATGATACTATATTGTGCCAATATTTCATAGTCTATTAAATCCGTAATGGGTGGTCTATGGTGGTCTTACAGTGACGTTAAGGTACTAGGAATAAGTTAGTGGATTTTATATTTACTTTACGGTAAAATAATGTTGTTTAAGAATATTGATATATATAGTATTAACAATGTTAACTTTAATAGCAGAAGCTACATATAACTACATTCACTTTACAGTTAAATAATGTAGTTTAAGAATATATATTTAATTTAAACAATGGGAATTTTAATAGCGGAAGCTACATTGCATACAACTGACTTCATCAAGCAAACGTTGGCGAAGACAGCTGTGACGAAGACATTTAACACACACATAACGGAACTAAAGTCCTGCATGGCAAAAGCAGAGTTCTCACAAGTGATGACTTTATACAAGTGCCCACCTATTTCCGTTGAACTGCAGTCCACTAGGTACATTAGACTGGTCAGATGATGCTGCCTCTATTTGGATTATCATTAGCCCGTTTGTAACTTTAAAGAAAGGGAGACAAATGTATCCTCGTCATCTATACCCAAATACCATTCTACTTCTCTTTCCCTTACCCCAGGTCAGCAGCGTCCGCAATCACTGAACAAAACGCAAATGGTACTACGAGTTTTTTCCTAACCAACTAAAACAACCAATTATCCGTCCTATTCCCAAGAGGGATGAGCGTAAAGCGGTGTCTAATTACAGACCAATATCCATATTATCAAGTGTTGATAAAATTATGGAAAAATGTATTGTAAAGCAATTAAATAACTACTTGCATAAAAAACAACATGGTTGCATTGTAGGACGCAGTACAGACACATTGTTATTAAAATTTACTGATGAGATCAATAATTATTTAGAGAACTAAAAATTCGTTGTAGCTATATTTTTCGATACTAAAAAAGCTTTCGATACTTTGGAATTTGACACCCTACTGCAATACAAGAGTGCGGTGTGGGAGAACCACTGAATCAATGGTTCCGTGATTATCTCACAGCGCGCTCGTACCGTGTTAAAGTGAGTGTCACTCTAAGTGACGACATAAAAGTGCAGTACGTCCCTCACGGCTTGGGCTGTGCTCCTGTAAGCTACCTAATGCACGTCAATAGCTTGTGCAATGTTCTTCAGCACTGCTCAGCACTCATGTTTGCGGACGACTTGTGCCTACTGTGCGCCGGTACTGACGTATTAGAGACCGGCAGTCTAGTACAGCGAGATGTAGACGAAGTAGATAAGTGGTTACACGATAACTGTATCGTCATCAATTCAGAGAAAACGAATTTCTTTTTTTTGGGACTAATTCCACCCTCATTTCCACTACTGTGTCACCTGTGTAGCCAGGTTCAGCAGCAGTGACCATTGATGACAACGAGTTTTGACACTTGTGAAGTCCCGGGGAAATTTAAAGCTGTCTTGGAACCCGCAACGAACTTAATCAGAAGTATATTGGAGGATTTGGAAAATAAACAATCCACTTCCCTCCTTTACAAAGCGGGAGACAAGCAACGAAGAGATATAATGATGAGAAAACGAAACTGCTAATAATACACTCCCCCTATTTGCGACCATCAGTAGTACCATTATTGTATACACATGATTATTCATGCTTTCATAATTTATCAAACTGTCAATGTAAAACTATTGAAAAAGTAAACTGTAATAAATAACTAGGCATGAAAATAGATGAACATTTTTCATGGTCCCGTCACATAGATTACCTTTGTGACAACCTGAGAGTATTGCTTGGAAAATTCTATCATTTAAGCTTTAAAGTACCGAAAGGAACATTGAAATGTTTATATAAGTCACTCGTGGAGTCTATTCTCGGTTATGCTCTAGATTGCTAGGTCTAACATTTCATTTCATTTAATTTATTAATTTGCGAAATATGGGTACAATAAAGATGTTATAATTAGACAATTCTCGCCATAATCAGCTAAATTGGCATGCAAATATAGATTGAGATATAAATTCAAATTAATAATGTTAATACAAATCAAAAGTAATAGTTATTCGAATGAGCCAATGCAAAACAAAAGTAATATGAAATTAGTGTCAAATAAAATTAAAATATTATAGTCTTGCATACATAAAATTACAATATTACTTAATATAATTATGTCACAGATAAAACCAAAACAAAATTAAATATATCCTTGAGAATAGCATTAACATGATGTCAATATTTAAGTATGTCAGGTAATGGAGAAGAAAATTTAATAAACAGTTTAAATTTAAATTAATTGATTACACCAATATAATATAAAAATAAAATGTTATAGGAAAATTACATAATGGTAGGCCTAAATTAACAAAATTTTGTCCTCAAGATACTCTTGTACACTGTAACCTTTGTTGAGAAGTAGTTTCTTAACACTGCTTTTAAATTAACCCTAGATTACTAACCTTCGTCAATTCGACTACGCGGGTTTGTTTAAATCGTGCTAACTTTTGCGCGCGCGATCGCACTGCTTCAACACTTTAGATAATCTCAGTCGTTGTTGCCGTCGCCCCCCCTCCCCCCCCCCAACTGACGGTAGTGTTTTGAGTGAGCGCCGTTCCAGCAACCATGGGTCGTCGGATCGACGAACGTTAGTATTAACGTAACATTTTGTCTTATTTAGTTGGTGAACACTTGCGTTTTTTTTGTTTTGTTTATTTATTTTCTTTGCGAAAATAATGCGACTGATGTACCTCCTACCTAAAAAAGGAAAATATAAGCCTTGTGTCCCTCCGCAAAGCGAAGGATGACTAAAAGTAGTTGCACCCAGAGCAAGAAATCGTTGTGCGGGGAGCACAAACTTGACGTTTGTCACAAATGTATAACTTGATAGATTCTTACCACGATTTTTGTTGCATTACTTTATTTCATTCGTTATTTCTAATATTTTAAAATTATTTTTCACATTTACTTTAAAATAATACTTTGAAAAATCTTTTAAAATGTTACCATTATTAATTTGCCATAAAACCTACGATCTCATTTATAAGGCTGATTTTTTAATAAATATGCTGTTTTGGTTTATGTAAATTTATTAATTAATAAGAAGATCATAATAAATTTATAATAAAAAAATATGCATGTTTAATTCAAACAAAACCCATTATCCCCTTTATTCAATACCGTAGTCGAAAGTACGAAGGTTAGTAATAAGGGTCGAAAAATAAGGTTAGTGATCTAGGGTTAATAAAAATTGGTTTCCTCAAGAACGGTATTCGGTAAATGATTATAGATTCGAGGAATCATACACAAAACACTCTTATTTATTAGTGAAGTCTTGTTAGTAGGAAATCGAATTCGCAAATTGTGTCGCCGGCTATGCAACGTTTCAAATAAGTGGTTATTTTTTTTAACAAAGAGCACTACTTCCAGTATATAAATTCATGGCAGTGTAAGTTAAGTTCTTTAAAAATGGATCTACAGCTATCGGTTTGCTTCAGTCTACAAATAGCCCTTACGCACCTCTTTTGCGCCCAAAATGCTGTTTCCTTATCTAAAGAGTTACCCCAGAACATTACTCCATACCTCAAAAGAGGTGTAACATGCCCCTGATATGCTGTAATAACAGATGCTCGGTTAACTGTTTTAGACAAAACATATAAGGTGTAAGAGAACTGATTTAGTTTGGAGCATAATGAATCTATGTGTGCAGTCCAATCTAATTGTGAGTCAAGGAACATTCCTAAAAATTTTGTCACTTCAACTTCTTCAATAAAGTGTCCTAAGTAGTTAATGTTCATGTTACCTAGTTTATTTATTTTATATCTTAATATCATATATTTCGTTTTTGCAAGATTAATACTTAAATTATACGATCTCAACCAGCCAATGACTCCTGTCAATGCAGAATTCATATTATGTTCAATCTCAAGACTGTTATTTCCAGTAAATATGATCGTGCTATCGTCTGCGAAAAGTACAGTTTTATAATTTATACATCTTGGCATGTCATTAATATATAAAATAAACAAAAGCAGGCCTAGCACACTTCCCTGAGGGACCCCAAAAATTACCTTTTTATGTGCCGACATATAATTTGTTAGTCGCTTTGTGGCAGGGCATATTCTAGTGATCTGTGTTGCCTGACTTCTATTTTCAAGATATGATCTAATTAAGTTCTGTACGTTCCCTCGGATACCGTAGGCATACAGTTTATCCAATAATAGTTTGTGATCCACGTGATAAAACGCTTTCGTAAGATCCATAAACAGAGCGCATGACTGATCTCCTTTATCTAAATTAGAATTAAAAGTATTAAGAAAACTATACACCACTATTTTTAATTATTACAAAAAAAAATAACGGGGCACTAAGTATCTTTAACTGATCATATTAATGTAGTTAAAAAATAAAAACACTAAGTCCCAAAACTGTCTCAAAATACGTAATAATTGGTTAATGCATAACTAAGACTATTACCGACTCTTGCACTATTAGTTCTAAACTATTCCATTGATAAATTCCCCCCTGTCCCACGGCGCGCGCGCCGTGCTCGGATGCCACAAACAGTGCTAAATTGCTAGCGGTCCAGAGCGTACCTATCGATTTTTTCGCTGCAATTTGTTTGTCTACGTTTTCCCGACGCGATGGCTTATCAGTTCATAATATCACGGGAGTATGTAGCTATGCTTCGTGCGTACTTTTTGAGTGGAGGAATCGCGAGTGCAGCTGTGTACCCATGGACATCATTTTGTGAGTGTACAAAAGTAAGCCGGCTAGCGTCGAACAATTAAAACATCGCATATTGGACGCTTTTGACGAAATGAAAAGATTGTGATCTGTGTATTGACAATGGTGGTGGACATTTTGAAGGACAATGGAAATACTTGTAAGTTTAGTAAATAATACCTACTTAAGTAAATAGTAATTTGAGGCGGGCGGCTCAAAATCGGTCTGTGTGGAAAACCTTGAGGGAAGCCTTTGTCCAGCAGTGGTCGTCTCTAGGCTGACATGATGATGATAAAATAATTTGTAAATAACAGATGATTCTAATTTCATAAATACGCCAAAATTACTGTTTTCTTTTATTACAGAATACCTTCTTTTATTTTGATTGTGTTTGCTTTCTAATTACATACCTTTGTATTTAATTACTTGTAAAACGGTAAATTTTGCCGCTCCTAAGCCCGGGTAAACTATGAATGAGAGGGTAGAATTAAGAAAATTAAAAAGTATCTACCTACACTGATTATTTTGTTTCATTTTATTGTCTAAGGCTACCTACATTATAAGTGCGACGGAAAGAATGCGTAAGAGTAGGACGGAAAATTAATACTATCAATGAAGTAGTGAATGGATTGTAAAATATGTCTATGATTTTGGTGAGACTTTCTACAAAAAACAAATGATTATAACTTGGTTATTTATAGATATTATGAAATTCTTATGTCACATACATGATAATAATACCATCTTTAATATGTCCTTAAAGTTTTTGTACTAATTAAAAAATTGTATATTGCCATATTAATGCATTATTTTTTTCTAAAACCAACTTGTTCATCACATAAGAGGTTATTGATTTCTAAAAAACTATATATGCTATTGTATATAACTTTTTAAATTATCTTTGAAATGACTGGAACAAGTGCAATTAAACCTTTTGTCAATAGTAAAACTAGAAATCAGCATAAAAATTACTACACAAAATATAATAATAATAATAATATAATAATATATATTTATTTTGATCACACAGTACAAATTCAAGGTACATTCATAACATTCACAGTAAAGAAGATAATAATATAAAATCATGAACATATTATTAAATTGAGAGCAACAAACAAAAAAAAAATTAAAAAACAATGTCATACAATCCAAAGTCAAAAGAAAATAATTAAATATAGGAATAAAAATAAGTTGGTACATAATAATAATTACATGTGAATTCATTTGAATACAATTTATTCTTTATGCTAAATATAAAATGATTTAAAATTTGTTAAATTCTACCAATTTCCCTAAAACATAAATACTAATTGGCTGTAAACAACCCTGGTAGTCTTGAGCATAACTTGAAACATGTTACAAATACATAATTATAACACCCGTTCGATGGCCTCTGGCAAATATATTGTACCAAGAGTGTTTAATTATTATGGTGATAGAACTTTTAAAAAACGTTTGCTATATCTGCTAAATAATCTTCCAGAGGATAACAGGAACGAAAATAATAAATTTTTATTTAAAAGGAGACTTAAGCAATATTACTTAGATAAGTGCTAGAACTTAAGAGTTTAGTCACTTATAAGTCAATATTGTAATTTTATTTATGTAAACGTTCTAATACTGTACAGAGACTGGATCCCACAGTCAAACCGATGATACGGTTGTGGGGGACACTGCACTATTCCTGTATGAACTTGACTAAATAAATAATAAAATACCTTTGTCAATGGTTGTTACTTCATATTCTTTTACACCACAACACTCTCTTATCACACAATTCTTTACTCTGTCGTTCAAAGATACACATACTTCTCAGTGCTCTCATTTCTACAGCATTTATTCTACTTTCATGTCTATTCTGCCATACCCAACTTTCACTACCATACATAAGTGTAGGTACTAACACCCCTCTATGCACAGCCAAACGTGCCTTTTTGAACACGTTTTGACTGTTCATAAAAGCCTTCAAAGCTCCATTCACCCTATTACCTGCATTAACTCTTCTTTCAATATCTTCTTCATTCTTACCATTCCTACTAAAAAGCTTACCTAAATATAAAAAAAATATTCACTTGCTCCACTTGCTGTCCATCGATCATAATATTACAAGCCGTAACACATTCCTCCTTTTCAACCATAACGATAAGGGATAAGGCGGCCGATTGTACATAAATTGTATATTTAAGTTACTTTAGAATTGTACTTTATTTTGGTGTACAATAAAGATCTATCTATCTATTTTTAGATCATCAGCATAAAGGACGCATTTGACAAGTAACTCATTCATCCTTAATCCACAGTCACAATTTTTCACATCTTGCAAACAACTGTCCATGAAGAGGTAGAACAGCCACGGCGACGCTACACATCCCTGTCTAACACCTGTCTCGATGGTAAATCAATCAGTGTACGACCCATTTATCCTCACACAAGCTCTAGCATCTTCATAAAGGGATTTCATAGCTCGAATGAGGCTGCTGTTCACACCATACATCGACAGTACCGACCACATTTCATTCCTCACCACTTTATCGTAAGTCTTTTCCAAATCCACAAATGGGCAATAGACCTTTTGACTTTTGGCCAAGAATTTCTTGGCTATGCACCGCAAGGAAAATACTTGATCCGTGCACCTCACACCCTTTCGGAATCCCGCTTGTACATCCCATATGTTCCTGTCGGTTACTTTCATGACTCTTTCAATCAGTACCTTCGCATACAATTTGCCAACAATGCTGAGAAGGCTAATGCCTCTATAGTTCCTGCAGTGTTATTGCGAGCCTTTTTCCTTATAAAGAGGCTCAACTACCGCTGTGGCCCAGTCATCAGGTACTCGGCCGGTGCTCCAGCACAAGTTAAATAATCGCTGCAGCTGACCAACTATGATGCCCTGTCCAGCCTTCAGCATTTCAACTGTAATCCTATCATATCCTGCAGCCTTACCTAATTTCATACTTCCCGGCGCCTTCACAATCTCATCCAAGCCAATATCGCTTTCATCATTGCTATTATTACCACTCATTTCGTCGAGCGATGTCTCTATCGCCGTTGTTAAAAAAAACCTTCAAAATACTCCTTCCATCTCTTCAGCCCGCACAATTCACCATTCAGTATCTTTCTATTCTTATCTCTGATTGACGTGTATTCTGAGGATTGAGGTCTTCCTTGAACTGCACGAACGTATTTCCAGGAAAAAACTTTATGTTTCTCCAAAAATCTTCTGATAGTCTGCTGTCAAACTCATCGTGTTTTTCCTCTTTTTTTCCTTTTAACAATTTCTTTCCCTTTTTTTTTGACCTAACAAACTCCTTTCTTGCTTCATCTATGTCATCACTCGTTGCCTTTCCCATTATTTCATTTGCTCTGGCAGCCAACCAATCTTACCAAGCTTTCTTCTTCTCTGACACTGCTGATTGTACATCCTTGTCCCACCATGTATTCTTAAGCTTTCATATTTTCCTTCTCTTGATCACACCACATACTTCAGACGCTACACATACTACCTCCTCTTTAAAGGCCTACCATAATTTTTCCATATCATTTATGCCATCAAACCACACATCTTTCTCTTGTAGATTTTCTACTTTTATTCTTTCCAAGACCCAATTTTTATTACGTTCACACATACTATCTCTTCTTTAAAGGATTGCCATAATTCTTCCATATCATTTATGCCATCGAACCTCTCAAATCTTGCTGTCAATCTTCGCTTATACTCATCTTTCACATCTTTCTCTTGCAGATTTCCTAATTTTATTCTTTCCAAGACCTTATTTTCACTATGCTCTTAGTATCAGTATCCTTTAAAAAGCCCACTTATCCGGCTCATCACCAAGAAGTGGGTGCCGTGCGTGGATGCCGATCCCTCGATACACCCTTTTATCACACACAACATTCTTTCTCAAACGTTCATCTACAATTACAAAATCAATCATATTATTTCTAACATTTTTAGCCTCACGCGTATACATGTGTATCCTTTTGTGATAAAACATGGTGTTTGTCACACAAAGGCCATATATAAAAAAGCAATACTTTTCCATTTTCATTCACACTCTCATCATTGAATTCACCTAAAACCCTTTCAAATCCATCTTGTTTTACTCCCACCCATCCATTAATATCACCTAATAAGATCAATCTCAAAATTTCTCTTAAATTCCCCCAAAATTCCTGCCTTTCGTCTTGTTCTCGCTGTGACATACCCGTTACTATAGACCGGGGTGTAAACCCCAACAATAAAGAGACGAGTATGTCCTTTCATTCTCATCCATAATAGCCTACCATATACACATTCAAATTCCTTAACGCACTCATTCATTCGCGCAGTCTGTCTACCACAGACCAATAAGCCGTGTAGCTGCCATTCTTGGGGGGGCAACAACCTTCCCTTTTTGTCTCATTCACACAAAGAACATAATATAATAATAGTCTATCATCCATTATCTTGCATACTTCATTCAATTTGCCGTGCATTCGTCCTCCAACATTTAATGTTGCAAACCGGCTTTCCGTAGGCTGCTTTTCACCCTCGCGGGAAATGAGACGTGACGGGTTGCGAACTGCGTTGCCACCGTGTCTGGAGAAATATAATTTTTAGTTCCCATTTGAAATCCCTAATGGTCGTAGGAACGCTTCCCACGAGCATTGGGGATTTCAAATGTGCATCCCCGTAAAGCCCTTTACGGGGATAAGGTGGAATCCCAGCTGTGCCTTGTGACCACCAACACAGGCACCCTCCGTTGGTGACCAGCTTGCCCTCTGGGCACGAATCCCTCGGTACGGGTCGGTTGACACCTTAGATTGGGTTTTGTTTTCGGGTAAGTATGCTCCCTGAATGTTGGTTTAATTTCGAAGTGTTCCTTCTCCTAGACGGGTTGCCGGTATCCAGTACCGTTAAAACGACACTAATTATAGAAGTATCCGCCCAATAAAGGTGATTTGTGTTACCTCGAATTTACGCGAGCGAAGCTGCGGTCAACAGCTCGTTAATCATAATTTCGAACCATAAAAACTACCATCCACTTCGACAGTCATCAGAACATTAGCCCTACATGCACGTGTAATATCTACAACACTGTGTAACGAACCTTTGGACATTATATCCTAAACCATTATTAAGCTTGCGTCTTTAGACAAATTACCACTAGTTTCAAAATTAATAATAATTTCAAATTATACACTCGGTTTTAAATACAGTGGCCTTACTTGAGGGCAAACGTTTATGACGGTAATTTCAAGCAGTGTTTAGTTTTGATAATTTGAGTAGTTTTTATCGTGTCTAAGCTTATTTGACTGAATCTAGACCATCAATATGGGTAAATCAGTCATCTTTACATTGTCTTAGTATTCCTACCTTTTTTAGGGTTCCGAACCTCGAAAGGAAAAAAAGGAACCCTTATAGGATCACTTTGTTGTCCGTCCGTCTGTCAAGACCCTTTTTCTCAGGAATGCGTGGAGGTATCAAACTGAAATTAATACTAAATACTCCAATCTACGGTTCCATAGAGCTGTAAAAAAATCAAACTTCTAATCCAACGCAATCAAAAGATACAGCTGTATATGCTGCTAATTGCAGCATATTTTTAAACTCGCATTGGAATCAAAACCTACATGGTACTTCCCCTGAACTCAGAATCTTGAAATTTGGTACGAAGCAACATCTTATAGGCCAGATAAAGGATGCGGAAGGCTGAGGACCGTGTGCTGTGGTGCGTGGCTGATTGAGATTGAGATTTCAAATAATTGCATAGTCTTCAAACCTTTTTGCTAATTATTCTGTACTTTATAAGTATTTTTGTAACAGATTTCTAATAGTCACTAAAAACTTTGTAAATCAATAACTTTGATAAAAAATCTTACCATCATTCATCAGTAGACTTTTGCAAGGCTGCTGCAAGGCTGGTATAGGTATTTAAGTTATATTATAAAATAAGCGATATATGTTAATATAAAATAAAGGATGACTGATTACAAACGACAAATACCCCTTTATTTAATGTTATGGATGTTATGGATTTCATTTGGCAATAAAAATACCATAACTATGACTGGTGAACTTTTATTTATATACAAACCTGGTTGTACCTACAGGTTTGTACGGAACCCTCAGTTTGCGAGTCCGCCTCGCACTTGACCGGTTTTTTTTTAATAAATAATTTATATCTTTTGCAACAGAGAATAATTTTATCCATACATGAGACAACGCGCCTCACTTCGTACTGCTCAGAGCTTTGCCTATTCTAAATTTGTCTACCCGAAACCAAAGCTTAAATACCGTAATACAGTCTCATCATAAATTATTCACATCCACCTGTATTGTTGTCACTTATGAGTTAGAAGTAACAACTTTATGACGTCATTATAGAGTAATGTTGCGAAAGACAACAGTGTTTTAGCGCAAACAAGCGAACGGAGAACAAAACATACATAGAATAATTGTCTCGTCAAAGGAAAAAGCTTCTATAGTCGTACGTATAACGGGTACAATGGTGCCCTATGACGACTTTATAATAGTTTTTAGGCCGTGTTGACACTATCATTTTGACGAATGAAATGACTAAAGCTTTGTAGTTTAAGGGTTTATGGCTGTTGGGAAGGCAGTAAAATGAATTTAATTGTCATTATTACATTAGAATGTTAGGTTGGCTATCTCTTTGCTTTAACTGTAATTGTAAAAGTCTATAAAAGATACCCTTACAAACCAGTGATTGGAAGGGTAACTTTTCAGTTAGGGAAAATTGTTTTCATATTATTGTTAGTGTCTAGGATTTTTTTTTCGCTGAGCAGTTATTTTGTGACAGTTAAGATATAAAATATTATTCTTTATCAAATACGAAATTTATACGACATATTGTACCAACTTAAAAACACTTGCACGTGAAAATGTTGCTGCACTTTTCGTTTACAGTGTTTCCCGGGTTATCTATAGAATAAAAATGTAGGTTGCACGTGTCTGTTGTTCGTTCGTTCTTTGTTCCGTTCGTTAGCATTACTCGAGTAAATAATTTTCAGTGCAAGAATTTCTTTATATTTTATATTTAGTCACGCCGCAAAATATTTCCGGTGTTTGGTTATAGTTATGGACTTGTCTCCGATTTTTGACCCACGTTTTCTATACGTGTCCGCATAGATACAAGTCAAATCTATATCGAAGGAAGGTATGAATATACGGACAATGTAAAGATTACTTTCACCCATAATGCATTAGCCTAGACACGATAAAAGCTTGTCAAATTATCAAAATTCAACACTGCCTCAAACGACCTCCATAACTCTAGACAGTCATAAGCGTTGCCATCAAGTAAGGCCACCATATTTTAAATCGAGTGTTCAATTTAAATTTATTTTTAAGTTTGTACCTAGCGGTAATTTGTCAAAACCCGCTCGCTTGATAATGGATTAGGACATTATGTCCGAAGGTTGGTTACACAATCTTGTTGATATTACAAGTGTATGTATGTAGTACTAATGTTTTGATGACAGTTGAAGAGAAAGGTAGTTTTTAAGATTAGACATTATTAGGAATGTATAATTGTTCAAGTGTTGGAAAATATTTACATAGAAACTGATGAATGGACTACATTTTTTTCCATATGAGTGACAAAATTATAATCCGTCAATCTAAGTGACAAAAATCTGTTGTTTTATTTTATGGTTAATTAATTGGTTAACAGACGAGCAACGGACTAGATAAGCAAACTAATAAACAAACTAATTTATAGTAGTAAAGAAAGTACTTTATAGTAGTAAGTAGCCAGTCCATTTTTGACAATCAGATTAGATCCATAGTCAACCACTGACCGTCGGCCAGTATGATCCATAAATAGATTAACCTCTGCTTTGTGTCGCCTCTAATTCGTGTTCACTATAGATTGGATAAAATATAGATTTTGTTGCATAAAAACTATTCAAAAGGTCTTTCTACTTTTTTTTTTCGGCCAATTTCTATCTTGCCTGCTATTAGTAAAATTTTTGAAAAGATCATTTTGCATGAATTTGGAGGCGGCGATAGCCGAGTGGATATACCAACAGACTGCCATGCAGAGGGTATCGGGTTCGAATCCACGGCGCGCACCAATGACTTTTCGGAGTTATGTGCGTATTGAATTGTTAATTATTGCCTCGGAGAGCACGTTAAGCCGTCGGTCCCGGTTGTCATGAAGATCTTTGACAATCGTTACAGGGCGTCAGTACCTTCTAAATAAAAAACTGACACTAGTCGAAACCATGGAATATCGCTATCCCTTGGGGTTGCGGAGGTCAGACAGGCAGTCGCTCCGTGGAAAAGCTAATATTCAGTCAAATCCGGTAAGACTAGAAAGCGAACCCCAGATTGAAACTGGGATAACGCTACGAGAAAGATTTTGCATCAATTTGTGAACCACTTTCACACAAATAAAATTTATTTCTCAGACAACAGTATGGCTTCACTAAGGGTCGCTCCACCGTTGATACAACAAAGTTATTGTTAAAGCATATTTTTAATGCTTGGGAAAACTCGAAGGATGCCATTGCTGTTTTTTTGAGACCTATCAAAGGCGTTTGATTGTGTGGAACATAATACACTTTTACGTAAATTGAAACTTTATGGTATAAGAGATACTATGTTTTTTTTGTACAAAAATAAAGAAATTATGATATTTATTTTATACTGGGCTGTTCAAAATGTGCATGTAGTGTATTTAAAGCGCTGAACTAAAGTTCATAGCTTTTTTAAGAATCTATACGAGCAGTCAGCGACAAAAATGAACGAATTTCTAGGTACTTTGTTATTAAACCCATTCAGACACACGCGCAGCTATGGGCTGCAGTAATTATAAGAAATCAAAATGTAATGTAAAGTACTCAAGTTATATCATGGTACAAAGCTGACAAAGCATCATATCAAAACTTGTCGTTGACTGTTGACACTTCTGTTGAATGCAACACGTCACAGAAGTTTTGCTGCTCGTCAAGTAATAAAAAACTGCTTCGTAATCAAACCTCCCTTTGGTTCATCAACACTGTCAGAATCACGAACTTAGTCCCTGTGCAACACTTGTTTGTAGTTTGTCAATATTAAACAACTTGCACTAACGATTATTGTTACAAAGTCGTTCTCAGCTTGCAGTTGGAAGTTTCGTCGAATTGATTTCTTGGTACCTAATTTGTTTCTGTGTTTAACTTTAGGGGTTTGTACACGTGCTTATATTTAGGTACTGAATAATAATAATAATATTTTTTAAATAAATATGTACAATCTTAATACCCCGATAATACTATATGGGGTCATAGCAAAGTTACCCTGTGATGTCGAGTGGTGTAGCTGGCTTCACGAAACAACTAATTTTATATCCAATGTATACAATAAGTTATTTTTAGTACCAACAATATCAATTTTCCTCATTCTCCTTTATAACTTTTCGTTTTATTTATGGCTTTAACAATATTTGTGGTCATTAGTTTGACAAAACACTTGCAATGAAAATATTTACAAAACGTACAGACATTACCTATATAAACATCAATAGAAGCACGGAAAGTTATTATTACTACTTCTCTACTAGGACGCGTTTTTATGAAAACCTTTAAGATTGTTTTCGTCACCACATCATTCCTAAGCCTTCGTCCAAATATTACTTCAGAATCTCGGGCAACACAATCATCATCATCAGCCACTGCTGGACTAGGCCTCGCCTTTGAAAGGAGGAATTAGCCTACTATACCACGCTGGCCAGACGGGTTGGTATAGGGTTTGTATCAAGTTTTCCTTCTCTTACAGTGCTGTTCTCTGCATAATATTTTCCCTCTGTCGCCTCTTACGACACCCATGGGATGATATGGGGTGGTGACATTCCGTTCCGGGCAACACAAACTATAAGCAAAAAAATATTTCCAAGAATCACTCAATTCATAATAAATTTCATTACAAAGGAACAAAAAGCAATATTTCAGAAAAAGAAACACCTTTACATTCGAAAACAAACAAAACTCAACACTCAAAGTGGATGTCCACTTGACCAACCCGATTTCACAATCTGCAGAAAATCTGATCGTTTGCGGTGTGACATCGAGTCCGACATTGGATCAGAACTTTACCAAGCTTCGTCTCAAGCATCAAAGGGTATGGTCACTCAGTTTGCTTATTTTAAAAGCTTTGGCGATTGCTTTCTTAGACATTGTAACAGGATTCGTACATAACGTTTTGCTACCATATTATTATAAAGAAGTAGTCGGTCTTTGTCAATCAAAGGAGTAGAAACTGATATCTTGCCTGTCTACCTCGTGGGATCCCGGAAAATAGCACTCCTGTATGTATAGAACAACGCCTACCAAAGAGAATCACAGCTGCAGAGGTTCTACCATCTTTCATAAATGTTGTGCAGTTAAATATAAAAAAATATGTGTGTGTCATCAATCTAATTTATCTTTGCTCTAGTGGAACAGCGGCTTCATTTTGCCGATATGTATTATCAAAAATATTTCAAAGTGCCATTTTAAGCCCAAGATGGTTAATATGGAATGTCAGTACTTGTCGCTTGGTTTGTAGGGTTTAAAAGCATTCTGTTTGACTTTGGTGACAAAACCTAAGTTTTTTTTTTTATAATAGGTACACAAACATATTACAGTCTAAACATGATTATAAGTAAGTTACACTTAATTTATAAGCTGGACTACTGAATAAGACTGTCTACTGTCCGTGGGGTGACGGATTAAGAATACGCATTGTCACCACCCCATATCATCCCATGGGTGTCGTAAGAGCCGACAGAGGGAGCATATTATGCAGAGAACAGCACTGTAAGAGAAGGAAAACTTGATACAAACCCTGTACCAACCCGCTTGGCCAGCGTGGTATAGTAGGCCAATTTCTCCTTTCAAGGAGAGGCCTAGTCCAGCAGTGGACTATTAAAGGCTGTTGATGATGACTGAATAAGAATGAATTTACCATTCTCGCTTACACTGACACCTGACGTAAAATCGTGTTCAGCGAACTTGTTGAACATATTCAGTGACATGTGGCGCAGCTTAAAGTGTAATTGAATTGTTTTCGCTTTGATGCACTCTGCTGTTGTATTAAAATAGTTTTAAGTTCTGTCGTCAAACAATATGGCGGTCCAATTATACAACTGACGATTAATTCTCGGCAGCAATTGAAGCTAAGCTGTTTGAAAATTTATAGTTGCAGCCGCACGTTTGAGTGTTGCTGTTGGTTATTGCTTACTGTTTTAAGAAAAGAAAGTAGTAACTATTAGAATAGTTCATATTCTATGCAACTTAATCGTTTTAGAAGGGTGAGGGAAACGAAACGTGCCAAAAAATATTGAAATACTAGAGGACGCCAGCAGCTACGCCTGCATTTTTTTTTACTTTACCCGTTTTGGCCGATCCCGTGGGAATTTCGGGAAATCCCTTCTTAGTGCACCCCTACGGTCCCCAAGGAACATACATGCCAAATTTCAGCTTCCTGCGCCCAATAGTTTCGGCTGTAGCGTGTCTGTCAGTCAGTCAGTAACGCAAGGATTTTATATATTAAGATAATTACCTGTGTCTCAGTTGCGAAAGCGTCCGCCATTGTTGTGTTTTGTTCCGCGATCTTTATAATAAAAGTTGTCGTGTGGAAGAAATCGGTGAATATTTTATAAAGATACTTATATAGATTTACTCAGAAATAAATAAATATTAATTGTGAAGTGACATTATTCGTGACAAAGACAAGAAATACAGTGATAAAAGGCAAAAACTTTTTAGAAGGGCTATTTCTACTCTTGAAACTCGCTATTTTCGTAAGTGTTTTATGATAAATATTCTTTTAATAGTTATGAAAGACATAAAAGTACCCAGATTATTTATCTGAAAACATATTTTAGCAACTAAATACTAACATTGTTGTACATTTTCACTGTTATCGTGTTTCAAATGGTAAATAATTCACAGCCACAGTGTTCGTTACAGTAACATGGCGGCCTGGCACGGCGAACTTTTTGTTACGCGTCCGGATTATAATTTTTTTAGTGGCGTTAGATTCGTTTGTTACAAACAAATATTGTATTGTGTGAAAACCTAAAGGTAATTATGTGATAATGTTTTTGTGTTTATGAACCAATCAAGTAATGAAATTCATTAATATGTGATGAAATGTTTATGTGAACGACTGAAAAAAATACTTCTAAGTTTGTAAGCTTGTTTTGCCAGAAAGGTGAGTATTTAGTAGTAATTCATGTTATTATTATGATAGTTGATTTTATAGCCAACACAACGATATGAAATTTATGTGATATTATTATATTAAGGTGTCATAAATAATTTTTTTCCGGTAACCTATGCCAATGAGAATTTGCAGCAACGTGACCTTTCGCACTTGTGGCACTTTGCCTTTAGTTTGATCGCACCTCAAGGGTTAAAACCACACCAGAAACCAAACCAGATACACTATAATTGTGAAGGATCTTGGAAAGATATCTGGCGGAATACTCCTTCGAGCATAATATGTAGAAAACTGATAGCCAAGATAAAAAATGACGTCATTAGAATAAATAAACGCTTTTGGGACTACTCCCAAAATCTACATCACAAATGGTAGTAAGTCAAAATGTGTTTTGCGAAGCCTAGAAAATTAAACTTCTTAGTAAGTTAAATTTTCTAGAAATGTTAAAAGTTTATTCAATTGCAACCGTTTTGCCTAATAAACCGAGAAAGATTCTTTTTCTCGACGAATATTTTGAGCAATTTAGTCGTTTAGGCCTTAGACCCAACAAAGGCTGACGGTCTCTAGACCAGTGTAAAGAACAATATTAGAGTTCATCATTATCATCTTCATCACAAATGAAATATGTTCTAAAGCGTAATATCAAACAAATAATATTTGTCATGTTATTATAATATCTTGACGGTTGAAGGTCGAAGCAAAAGCTTCATGTTTAGTTTTGGTTGAATATTTTTTTGAGTTAATATAATTAGTGTTCTCAACTTTTTGTTCTAATATATTTTCCACTTTCCTGATTTTTTTTTGATAGCCTTACCCTGTGTTAATTCACATACTATCTATTCAAACCTGCATGTAAGAAATTTCAAATCGTTCAATGATATTATGTTACTCTTTAAACAGTCGTTGCTTATTTACTTTTTTAAATAGGAAACTTAAGCTACTTAAAAATCTTAACTATCCTAAACTAACGAAAAACAAAAGAGGCAATACAACTATGAAGCGTCCAAAAATAAACTAAAATTCTTTAAACTAAGTTAATAAATGAACTTGAATGTGAATTTCATTGTACTGACTTTCGATTGCCAGTGCGAGAAACCAGCTGAAATTTTCGCTTGCTTGCAACATTGTAGTTCTGAACACTCTGTATCTATGCAAATACAGTTGTACGTCTCATGTTTACATTTATGGATATTCATTCAAGTATTTCGCTATGATAGTAGAGTAAGCCTGATTTTCCACTAGAGATTTGCTATGTAACAATTGCCCCTACTTTTATTGACACGGTCATCGCTTTATACCAAGTTCCTAACAAATAACACACTGCCGTTGCTGTATAGTAGCCAAAACGGCGGATAACAATAAATAATGTAGGCTAGATCATTCGGTTATAATGTAATGTCAGTAAAATCAGTATATCGCGATAAAATCCCAAGACAGTAGTTTAATTTCAGTCGTTTGCTATATAAAATAAACTGTCAGTATTTAAAATAACTCAAAAGATCATAAATATTTTACTAGTAGGTACAACCTTATTTTACACCACGATCGATATCAAAAAGCCAAAACTTTTGAGTTCTAAATTTATTACTCAGGCTAACAATATTTTAAACAACTTAGTCTAATTCTAAATAGGACTTTGGAGCTTAAATAGTTACCAATTTTAGAGTAACTAATAATAATATCTTTGTAAACAAAATATCACAAGTAAAATAATTTTAGCCGAAAATAATAATATTTAATTAATGTTGAGGACCACAAAATTAAATAAATTTTAATGTTGAGTGGTTGTATTTCGGGTTTGTTCATCGTTTGGACCGAAGCGTCAGACCTCATTCCAAAAAAATCATGGTTTGTCCCGCAGCAGTACACAATTACTGATTCGGCCTGAATTCCAGATAACAAAAAAATTAAGTACACTTTTAGATGTTCAATACTTGATTATAATATTAATCAAGTAAACTGAATTGAAGTAAAAAAGTACCATCAAGGCGCAGAAGTAACTCGCCTATAAATTAGCTGGTTACATTTTTGGAAGTCATTGAATAATCTTCCTTCACCTTTAAAATATGCTCATTGTAGCCAGCTTAAATCTACTTTATAAGGACTCATTCAACCTTATTATATGTATATAGAAAAATATTCTATTTAGATTAAATATTATAAGTGACATTACCACAGGTATTTTTTGCTGATAGTACAAAAAAGCAAGTACAAGTTATACAAAAAAAAAATATGGGCGGTACAAGGAATATGAAATTGGATGAAGCGACGACCAATTTAATTAAATTATATTTCGGCACAAAGGAAGCATATTGTTCGAACCAGGATTTTTTATGTGGTCCAAATCTCAGTGGTCCAAACGAAGAACAAATCGAAATTCGACTAATTTGCTGTTATTTTTAGCGGTTTTCCATAATTGTTGTATAATAACTTTTCATTTCATTTTTCGCGTGAGTGTATGGCCAACTTTGGTGTCGGAGTTTTCAGACCGCATGTGTGAGTGTTAATTCACACTACTTACCAAACCCTGCATATATAAACTCATTGAGTTCTAGTTTCTAAAGCAATAACAAATTTAATATTGATAGTAGACTACAAACTTGCCGATGGGAACACACTGTTCCGGCTAAATATAAGCTTGCTGACGACTCACTGGAATATTGCAAATTGTAAATAGGATGTATCCTCGGCTACTAGCACTTTGAAGGTAATGGGTATTATATAGAGTTGCATAAAGTCGGTGTAAAGTTTATGTTTTAGCTACGTATTTTATATTGAGATATTTACCTATGCTTACTATACTTTAAAAGAAAAAAGATGATTATGAACTCATTCTATTAGTGATAGATGACTTTTAAAAATATGAATTATTGTATATAAGCAACGTTAATTTTCTATATTAACAATCCATAAAAAAATAATTGGGGAGATATGCTCACCAGACAGTTGCTTGCTTTTTTAGCGGTTCTTTAACCCGGCAAGCGATTGGCCTTAGAAAATAACGTTTGTACTGAGACAATGTTAGTTTGCACGTATGGATGTTCGTGAAATGTTTAGGCCGGTTCCCGAAATTCTCACTCAAGAGGTTAATCAGGCAACGGGCACAAAGCACACTGATACTGGCAACAATATGGAAATCTAATTAAAGACTACTTAAAGTACACAATAAGTGCACATACACACATAACATGATATAACTTCACGCCACAATCCCTGAAGGGGTACAGAGGTGTTTTACATACCCATACTTCGCTAGTTATGTTTTGGTCCCAATGTAATAAGAGGCGAGCCTATTGCCATCTACCAGGCACATTATTAAGCGAGTGAATCATTACATAGTATAAAACAAAGTCTGTCTTCTGTCTGTCTGTCCCTATGTATGCTTAAACCTTAAAAACTACGCAACGGATTTTAATGCGGTTTTTTTTTAATAGATAGAATGATTCAAGAGGAAGATTTATATGTATAATTGACGCGGGCGAAGCCGCTGGCGATGTCTAGTAATTAATATTTAACAATTTTTATACACATATAACTGCGAAAAGTCAGAGGTGTGTGCCCGAGGTACCTGGGGATCAAACCCGAGACTATCGTCTCGACAGACCTAGTAAGTGCAGTCATACAATATACACCCTACGTGTGGCAGCGCAAGGGCACCTCTTACCTTTTCCTGCGAATAAAAAGATTTAAACGGAAACACGCGTTAGCATTCAAGCTCAAACTACACGTTCAGTATTTCATTTTCAACCAAGGATGCGCTGTCATGGATGCAGGTACGTTTGACACTGCCTTACAGGTGCAATGATATTACGTCGATCACAATTCTCATACGACAAAGGAATCGACCTTTTCGCGCGATGTGGTAATAAGGTGAAGCACATCAATTGCATCATGAACGCAGTTTATAAGATGATTTATCAAGAAGAGAAAAGACTGATTTAATTAACTGTAAGAAAAATAATGAATCTGAGTTTGTTTCAGCTTTTTTACTTCTTAAAGAGTTTATTTGGCTAGGTTGGATGTCAAAATGCAGTAATAAGTTGCAGTTTTCAAGGAATTGCAAAATATGAATTAGATATGTCACATAATTAATTGAGAACTTTCAATTTTGATTTACTTTGGAATTATAGATTTTGGATTATAGATTTAGAATGTAGAATCATAGAAAACACTCTGCCTACCATATTTTGAGCAATACACCTTTATATAATTCAAGTTTCTTCCTCGCCACCATAATAACCAAGCCACCTTAATTATTAAGGTTATTGTGGTATTATACCACAATAACCTTTTAACAAGCACATAATACACCATTCTTCACAATTCATCATTCTACGGTGGCAAACACAAAGTAATTCTATAGCCCCTGGTTGGACAGCCCGATTAGATTCTAACGAAGTCAAAGGTCACGCTTGGTGGCGCTCATTTTTCCTTTGCATAGTAAAGAGGTACCTAATCATCCTGAATCAATTTTAAATGAGGCTTTCACACCTATGTTTCAGTGGCTTCGTGATGTTAGAGGCATGATCTACACTGAGTTACAATATTATTGTAATACATATACTTTACAGGTAGTAGAGCCTAGCTGATTTCAGCATGAATGGGCCAGCTCGACCGGGGAAGTACTACCCTCTCACAGAAAATCGACGAAAAGTAACAGTACTTAAACTGTTGCGTTTCGTTCAGTGAGTGAGAGTGCTGGAGGTTTTAATGTTAAGTACATGTAGAAATCACGATGTAAGCATTAAAGATACTGAAAGAAAAAGAAAGGGTGGGTAGTAATCTGCATAAATAAAATACTTGCGTTACTGACTGACTGACACGCTACAGCCGAAACTACTGAGCGCAAGTAGGTGAAATTCGGCACGTATATTCCTTGAGGTGCGTAGGGGCGCATTAAGAGAGGATTTTTGGAAATTCCTCCCCTAAGGGGGTAAAACGGGTTGTCAGAGTTTGTATGAAACTTTTGATTCCTTCGATGGATTAACTTCAAACTTTGTAAGTATATTAGTTCCTCAAATGAAGTAAGTGAACACAAAGAAAACCTTTTTGGAAGTTGTTATCCTAAGTGGATAAAAAGGAGAGTCAGAATTCGTATTAAACCTAATCCCTTAGGGTGGGAAATTCCAAAAATCCTCTATTAGTAAAACAGGGACAGAGTTTGTATGAAACTTTTGATTCCATCAATGGAATAACTTCAAACTTTGTGAATTGGTGCCTCAAATTAACCTTTTGACGACCAAGGGACATATGTGTCCCTAGCCCATAATTTGAAAATATATTATTAATTAAAAAGCCTATTACCAATTATGTTTTTTTTGTTTATTATTAAACATATTAATAATATTTTTTTCAGTACAATATATTTTCTATAAAAAAATTAATATGACTGTTTGCTAAGCGCGCACTTGCCCCATTTATCTAAAGTTTTTAGGGACTTCAAAATATTTCATATTGTTTTTTGTTGCGCTATAATCATTGCTTGGTAAGTAAATTAATATTATATTCATTAATAAAACCATTATTTATGTTTTTATAGTTATGAGAGATCTTATACATAAAGGGACACCAGTGTCCCAGTGGTCCGGAAGGGACACTATTTGTAATAAATTGTTTACTTATTCAACTGATGATTTTGTGAATTATCTTCATTTTATTGATTTTGAGACAGATTATCTAAGCTATTATAATTCAAGGATGATGTAGGTACTTCTACAAAATGTTGATGAGTGATAATAGTGATGAAGAAGATGAGTTACATCTTGACAAAAAAGGTCAAAGGAGTGGATGACTGACTGACAGATACGGTACAGCCGAAACTACTGAGCGCAAGTAGGTGAAATTTGGCACGTATAGTCCTTGAGGTGCGTAGGCGCGCACTAAGAGAGGATTTTTTCAAATTCTTCTCCTAAGGGAGTAAAACAGGCTGTCAGAATTTGTATAGAACTTTATTTCCTTCAATGGATTAACTTCAAACTTTGTATATTGGTGCCTCAAATTAAGTAAGTGAACACGAAGAAAGTCTTTTTGGAAGTTCCTCCCCTAAGTGGATAAAAAAGAGAAACAGAATTCGTATTCAAATCTTTTAAAATGTTAAGGGTTTAACTTCATACCCTTTTTTATTGGATCCGCTAATGACGTTGTCCGTGTGGTGACGGATTAAGAATACGGAATGTCACCACCCCATATCATCCCATGGGTGTCATTAGAGCCGACAGAGGGAGCATATTATGCAGAGAACAGCACTGTAAGAGAAGGAAAACTTGATGCAAACCCTATACCAACCCGTTTGGCCAGCGTGGAATAGTAGGCCAATTCCTCCTTTCAAAGAAGAGGCCTAGTCCAGCAGTGGACTTTTAAAGTCTGATGATAAATGAAATGACGTTAGCGAACACAAATACATTTATTTTGGAAATTCTTCCCCTAAGAGGGAAGAAAAGCAAGTCAGACTTTTTCAATCGAATCACTCTCATCTGTATATATGGCATGTATCTTCCTTGAGGAGTAAAGGGGAGTTTAAACAAAACAGTTTATCTAAGTGAAATTTCCGCGTGCGCAGCAGCGGGCAAAAGTTTGTGAAAATATATTGAAACCAAATGACCTCTTATTATACTACTCTAAAAAAGTCCTTAAATGGTACAGAAAGGTTATGATGGAGATGATATTTGGAACTGCTTTGGTAAATGCATGGATAGTATATAATATGAATAATGAGATAAAAATAACTAACCTCAATTTTGTAGAAAGGGTTATAAAGAAATTTACAAACACAACTCTTACAGACATAACTGCTAACACTCAAATAAACTCAAATAATGAAGGAAACGAAGGGAATGGACATGCATCGCTTAGAAAAAGCAGATAAGAAACGGAATTGTGTTGGGTGTTACAATAAGCTAAGACAAACACTAAGTAGAAAAGAGGCTGCCAAGAAAATGAAAAAGTAATGACTTTTTGTGCCCAGTGCTCAAAATCTTACTGCCGAGATTGTTACAATGAAGCTCATTCCATTTTTGATACTAAAATAAATAAGTAATTCTTTTTATTCTCGATCTTTTATTTTTCTTATTCACATCACTACAAGTTTATCGATATAATTACCGTTCTATGCTGATATAGGGTGCTTACGACCCTACACATTATTTTGAGATTTTGTACACATGCTGTCTTACTAATAAAAATTACGACACAGTGTATACAAGTACTATAAGCATTGCGTAACAAAAACGCTACTAATAAAAAATATTTTGACAGATTGCGTGTATACATGCGTTATAAGAGATCAAAATATCTATGTAGACTTACACAAGCTCTACACACGCTTGCACCCTTGTATAAGGAGTGCGTAAGAGCAAAATGGCGGCTATTTGGCCAGCTGAGGATACTGAGGTTGTCACTTTACTTAGGTTATGCGCGCAATCTATGACAAAGAGGTTGGACTAGGAAGGTTATATTTCTTTGATCTATGAATGAATGTTATTGTCGGTGGGGGTGTTCGGAAGCAATGAGTACAAATCAAAACAAATTTATCCTTCAGAAAATAACAACCATTAGTCTTTAGTTTTTGTACATTAGATTAATAGATAAGGGATATCTTTAAGAAGAAACTCCATTTAATATATAATTAAGCTAGTAAAATTATATAATTATAAACTATAAAATAAAATTAAATTATTAAAACCAAGTTACGATTAGAAGTTTTTGAACGTACTTCATAAAAGGTTGTCAGCTTGTCAGCATATTTGACGTACATACAGCTACACATCAACCTATACAAAACCAATATTAGCTGAACTACTCAACAACAGGTTGGTCACACTAAGGGAGTTTGCCTAATATTGGTTTGCTTTAGGTTAATGTGTAGCTGTGTGTACACAGACTACACAGCGTGAGTAGTTACACAAGCTTGTCTTTGCGTTTATTAGTAGCGATGTTGTGTAAACCCTGTATAACTCCTATACAGACGTTATACGCTGTGTAAGTATTCATACGTTGAACGTGTGAGTAATCTTTTTTTATTAGTAAGACAGTTAGTGTATTTCAAATTTCATTCAATTTGAACTAGTAGGTTAAGAATTATAACGAGTCAAAATTCTTAATTTTGTCAGTCACTGACCGATCATCAAAAGTCTAAGGCACTTCTAGCAGACATAGAAGCTTCAAATTTAGAATACAACTAGAGGATAACAGCAGCTACGCCTGCAGTTTTTTTTAATTTACTCGTTTTGGCCGATCCCGTGGGAATTTCGGAAAATCCCTTCTTAGTGCACCCCTACGGTCCCCAAGGAACATACATGCCAAATTTCAGCTTCCTGCGCCCAATAGTTTCGGCTGTAGCGTGTCTGTCAGTCAGTCAGTAACGCAAGGATTTTATATATTAAGTCAAAATTCTTAATTTTGTCAGTCACTGACCGATCATCAAAAGTCTAAGGCACTTCTAGCAGACATAGAAGCTTCAAATTTAGAATACAACTAGAGGATAACAGCAGCTACGCCTGCAGTTTTTTTAAATTTACTCGTTTTGGCCGATCCCGTGGGAATTTCGGAAAATCCCTTCTTAGTGCACCCCTACGGTCCCCAAGGAACATACATGCCAAATTTCAGCTTCTGCGCCCAATAGTTTCGGCTGTAGCGTGTCTGTCAGTCAGTCAGTAACGCAAGGATTTTATATATTAAGATTAGTGTTTCGTACATGAATCAAGGAAAAATGAAAATCATTTCTGTCTCGTTTTAGAGATACATCAATTGCATAAATAAGTTTGTAATCCTATATAAATATATAGGATTACAAAAAAATAATTTTAATTAAATTTGCAGTTAGAGCTTTAATTAAGAAAAATCGTTGTTGGTGTACAAAAAGTAGAAGGTACCGGAAAAGACAAAAGTAAGACTATGTACAAAAATAAATGAGATCCCATAAAAACAATACTTGTCAAAAAACCAAGTCTCGCGACCGTAAAAAGTTGTGAGATCCTTGTAAGACCGAGTCGGTTAGTTAAAAATCTTTAATGATTTAAATAAATATATTGACTTGGCAATCGCATTAAACAATTTAATTTATATATTTGATGTACCTATTACTTATGAGATATATTAAGTTTTCATGCGATGGCCGAGTAATTCTATTTATTTAAAAATCTTTAATGTTTTAAACATTAAAGATTTTTAAATAACCGACTAGGTATTACAAGGATTTCACAACTTTTTATGGTCGCGAGACTTAGTTTTTTTGACACGTATTGTTTTTATGGGATACACAAAGTTAAGACCAATAATTCCAGATATATTTCACTCCAAAGATAAAATGCTTAATAGGTCGATTGCGCCTGATAACGCACATCAGCAAAGTTTACCATCAGGCCTATTACACCCTATACAGCACTTTGTGAAAGTAAGAACAGCGGGGTAACGCACTGAACGTGTTAACAGACACCTTCTTAAACTCTATTTTATTTTAGAATCTCTAAAACGAAGACGGTTGAGAATATTCGTTTATCAGAAGGAGAATATAAATATAGAGGATAAAATACTTGATTATTTATTTATTATTTATACACAGAGTATAAATAGGCGGACTTAATGCCAAAGGTATTATCTACTAGTCTTCCTTAGAGTGTCGCAGTGAGATAAGAAGTAGATGTATTATATGATGAGGGTATTAAACAGAAAGGGAAAGGATGAGGAAAAGGAAGGAAAGGGGCTTTGATATTTGGTGTATATTCTGATGCCGTATTTTTTTTATTCCAAAGATAAATGCTAAATACGCAGTTTTTCACGACTTTTTGTCTACTTAACGACCACATAGCGCACACAATAAACGAAACAAGAAAAATCAATATATTTACGAAGAAGAACATTCAGTTCCATTAAATTATTTACCTGTGTCCGTCACTTCTTACGTTGTAAAGGTCAAACACTACCGGCAGATTTATGCATTCATATTCCTCAGTCCATTCGCTTACTGATTCGGTTGTTGGAATCCACACAGTCTTTTTCATTTTTGGAATGAATATATTCCTTAACACAGCTTGTGCTGAAAGTTAACTGTAAGATTTCGTCACGTAACGAATAAGGTGCTGTGCGTGCATGCGTGTATACTTTTAAGGGAAAGAAAAGGTTAGAATAAAGACGAAAATGCCTTACAAATGTTCAGCTTCGTCGACTTTGTAGTATACGTTTAAGTTGACACGAACAATCAAAATGACTCCTAGAAAAAACTTTGGGTTTGTTTCTGAAAGAAGTCCCCTGAAGTTCTTTTATCTGTCAAAAGCTTAAGTGTTGATCGTGACCACGCTTAACGCAGTGATATATGGCCTACAATGGCTGCTCCATGCTGCTCCATTTGATCAGAATATATCTACTCAACCGCGAATTGAAAACAAGCGGATTCTACGCATCAGTAACTGCTGGTAAACATATAAACGTTACAACACTGTAATGTGCTCGTATCTAGTATTTCATTCGTGCAGTTACAATAAAAAGACAATTACGAAATTTTGCTGCAATTTAAGCCCTACGACGACCTTGAAAATGTATGAGTATATTACACCTCTGACAATCGCATTTAGATAAAGAATGTTGTCTATAATGTAACAGAAAATCATAAATATCTTCATTTATCACACTGCCATAGGGGTCCAAAAAGGCTTTCATTTTATAGCTTCATAATGTTGGTGTAAATTGCAGCTATGTATTATTGCTCAGAGATAAGTACCAGGAGTCTGTACTCCTAGCGTCTCTGTAGACGGTATCGGGTCGTGAAATGAAAACGTGATGTAATGAAATAGTTTTTTATTTCGTATAAACTTTACAAGTACTTACGAAACGTCATTAAAAAAAAACATTTTATACAATTATTTTTGTGTGTTATGAAACGTGAAGCCTTACATACAGTAGTATAAACATGTATGAGATTATACTTCAAAATGCAAGATATTGTTGAATTCAATGAATTTGCTATATGAATGAGATATGACCGTATATCCGTGTTGTGTAGTATTAGGAATACAAAGTCTCACTACACCCGTTTCATTAAATGGATGGATGTCGTAAAAGACGCTGAAGGAAGATAAGACATGAAAAACTTGACATCGAACTATTTACCAAATCGTCTGGCTTGGCAAAATCCTCCTATTGACTCACAGTGTAATTGTGGCGAAACTTAGGAGAGACATAGGTACAGTTGAGGAGTGCAAAACCGGCTGTAAGGTCATAGTTTGACAGCTATAGGTGTATGAAGAATTTTGTGTTAAGTTTAGGTAAGATGGATCCTTTTGTGCTAAATAATTTTAAAATTATTAGTTTGCGTGCTCTCACTACTCTTTTCTCTTTTCTTAACTCTCCCTGTCTTCCTTCTTATCTAAGTCCTGTTCTACAATATTTAGGCTCCAATCGCGACAAAAATTTACGGTCATCTAATAATCGTCTCCTTTTGTGTCTCTCCCATAGTTCTGGGTTTCTTAACTCTTCTTTCTTCGTCCAAGCTGTCTCATTATGGAATACGCTCCCTCTCGAAACCAGGATGGCAAACAATCGGCTCACGTTCAAACTAAAGGCTCGAGAGTTTGTTCGGAGTAAAATGGCGGAATATAATCATAATGACTGTATTTACTGACTTATATATTATTATGTATATATATTTATAGTCTGCAAGTATTTATTCTTAAACATATATATGTATTTATATATACTTAATACGTGTATACCTATATAAATATATTTATATATTTTAAATATTTATCTATAATTTAAGTAGTAATTTTCATATATAGTAATTGTTATCCAATTCCAAATAATAACTTTCTAATAGTCACGCACCTACTATTTACTATCTCTGCATCACCCTAGGTTGACTGGTAGAGAATGCCTAAGGCATTAAGTCCGCCTATGTACCACATGTTTTGTGCTGTGCAAAAAGTTAAATAAATAAATAAATAAAATAATTAATACCTGTGTTGTCCCACTGCTGGGCAAAGGACTCCCTTACACTCCTCCAAGCATCCCTATCTTCTGCCAAATTGGGCCAACACAGGTTAAATTAAAAAAAGAAATTAATACAGACATTTTCTCTCACAATTAACCTTTATTTAAGACCGAGTCAATAACACAACAATACCAAATGCAAATGAATTAAACACACAATTAATCATGCAACACTACATTGAAGAGCCTTCATTCATCGTTGCCACTAATTTGTTATCAATGCCTGCTGGTTTTTATAATTAATTACTTTCAAAAATCGAAAATTATTTCACGTGAATGGTTCGCTGTTACCTGTAGATTGATCACTTCATTACCTTAATCGGTCTAGGCGTGATCATTACTAGTTAGGAAATTATTGCAGCTTAACGTTCAATTGGACGAATATTGAAGCCTACGCACACAGATAGATACCTGCACGCCATGTCGCACCACCACCCTCGACACCTGCAATCCGTTGTGACGTCACTTAAAAACAGAGCACATGACCTCTGTGACCCTGAGCATTTGAAGCTAGAGCTAGACCATGTTCAGGAGGTACTTAGGAAGAACGGATACCAGGTACAACGACGAATGACGCGGCCTATCAAGCGCGATAAACATCCGGCGGTAAATAGACAACCAACCTATATGCCCTACATTAGAGGTGTTACGGATAATATAGGAGATAAGTTAAAAAACTACTCCATTCCGACCGTATTTACACCAGGTGCCAAAGTATACAACATGGTGGGCACACCAAATGATGTTCTACCACTACAAACCCCAGGTGTCTATAAAATCAACTGCAGCTGCGGAAGCTCTTACATCGTATAAAGGAGCACATCGCAGCTGTTATGTAAAGAACCGCTAAACGATTAAATCGGCGATTGCGCAACATTTACTTCAATCGGGCACCAATCACTGGATTGAATTTCATCGTCCCCAAGTCCTCTCCACGGAACGGCACTTTTACACAAGGGTTGTGCGTGAAGCGATTGAAATCGGAAAACATAAAAATTTCAATCGGGAAGAGGGCTTCAAATTGTCATAGGCGTGGAATCCTGTGATTCGGCTAACAACACCCCACTTTCATGCGTAGTCGGCGAATGTTCAATATACAGATACAGTTAGTGTGTTTTGCGCCGGTACTTCGAATATCAACGACCCGGGGGTAGAAATAGAATCTTCTACCTCGCACTCGGAGACGTGATATCGCTTCACCAGTCTGCTTGCGACCACGGGACGTGCAATCGTCTCGAAACGTCAAGCAAAATAAGGTATGTAAATAGCTAATTTTCATGTTCGCGTTAATTCCCGTCTGTATATATATATATATATATATATATATATATATATATATATATATATATATATATATATATTCTTGGATGAATGAATGAAATGAATATTCTTGACAATAGTTCGGTTGGATTCATTATTGTTATTCGAGTTTATTTATGCCAAAGTAATAATTAATGGTCAAGCAATAGTACTGGCTTTTGTTTGTAAATGACAAAAAACAAGATGAATATTTTCTTGCTAGACTCGCTTAAGGAAAATTAGACATTCGATGTTTTTCAAAACGCAATGTGAGTAAAAAACAAGATGATGTTTTGTCGCTGAGAATCTTTTCGTAACGATTTGATCTGTCATCTAAAACTTAATTGGAATGCGAATGGCTTCCAGTTTACGAGTTCGTGCTGTCGTGCATTGATTTTAGTCCCTATAGTCTTTTTATTTCGATCTTCACATATTTTGGATCGCTTGTGCCAAATATTTGTATAGGATATTTCTACTTGTTTGAATCGTATGGCTTTGTACGCTGCGAGTACGTTATTGTTCTGTGGAATTGTTTTGCTCTCGTGATATAAGTTATTTATCAATGACCCAGTAATGAAATAACTTATGTTGATGGTTATACAATGAACAGAGATGTTATCTAGGAAAACAGCGGAGTATGTTCGTTTATGCAGACCGTAAAGTCACTGATATATTTTCGTATGTTGAAGAAAATATGTATACACTAGGCAACTTGACCCTAATATTACGGCAATACTGAGGAAAAACCGACTTTATCATATACCACGTTTGTGCCAAATAATGCTCTTGATTATTTTAGGTTTTAATCACAGGGTCTCTAAAAAGGCATTAAAGTCTGCTTTATCATCTTATCAATAGAAAAACAATTCACTATTTCTATCCATTAGTATTCGAACAGTGAATTTAATGAAAGCTCAATTGCACAAATTCAGTTAAGCTGAATAAATTCAAACCCGGTTAAATCTTAGCGAAACTAATGAACAGAAATTAAAAATGGAAATAATCTTTCATTTCATTGAATTTATCTTTTTTAGTTCGCTGCATACGGTAAATAATTTATGAAGATGAAGAAAACAACTGAAAAGGAAAAAATATTCCTCGTTATTTGTGCAGCTGCTCTCCATAATCCGCTAGAACAATATATTTTATGAATTTCTATTGGCATTATTTGAAAATATATTCTAGGAAATAAGAGCGGATTTGAAATTGTTTTACAATTTGCTTTCGTTTTGCTATCGCTACTTTGTAATGATTTATTCTTGTATACTGATCTTATTGTTTTAGAAATGTTATTTCGCAGGAAATTTGTGTGCGAAGAAAATATTATTTTGCTATAAAGACATATTTATTTCTGCATTTTGGTTGTTTACAACACTTATACAAGACCAAAACCTGTTCTAGACGAACCCCGCTTTTCCTAGCTAAATGACTTCTTGAGAAGAACAGCCAAAACAAACTCAGCTTCATGCCTTTTTATTAACTTTCATTTCAATTTATTTTATCATATTCTTTTAAAGTCCAGCCTTCAATGTTAAAGTTTAATGTTTGGTATTTGATGATTTAAAACATACCTCACTCCAATGGATGTTATATGATTTTGAATCATCACAAACGTTGATTGATTGATTCGCGAATTTCTTGTCCATCCTAAGGTACCCTGTTGGTAATAATTTTGAAATTTATACAATTTGTAACAGTCATACAAAGAAAAAAAAAGTATTGTGAGTTCAACACTGTGAGTGACCTTTGTGTCCTTTGTTTGTACGTTTATTAGGCCCACCATGTCCGATTTACTATTAGTGCGGGATCTTTCTGTTGAAATGAGTAAATATTTATTGCAAGGTATGAAGGAGACTGTTAACGCTCCTAACTTAGAGGGGAACGGGGGCGAAGGGAACTGACGTCGCCGCTAACATTGCGGCTTTCCTCATTCACCGATAACCACTGCTGAGAGCGCTTGCGTTTTAACAACATTTTTGTAAAACCATTTTTTTTGGAAATATAGCATTCCTTTAGACCAGAATTTGAACAGCGTTTTAATTTCACCTCTTTACACGGGTCCTCAACACTGAATTTATAATAAAGTGTCTCATACAGATTGCAAGCCCCTCGGTGTCTTCTCAATTAGCCTGCGGTCGGCGAGTAAGTGAGGCTCAATGACAACCCAGCCTACTAGACGGTAGACGTAAGGCGAACACTTTCTTACAACACGTTAGACTTATACGTCTTACATAAGACCAATCCCAATACTAATTATGAATTATGACGTACCGCAAATTTGAACCGGCCAATTGGAATACATTTTTGTAGCCCCGCATATCTCAGCGCTTTGTCAGAATTATATGTTAGTAGAAATGAAAACATTCGGTGTCTAGTTTAGGCTGGGTTGTCGTTGGTGAGGCTGTTCATCATTCAGCACTGGGCCGAAGAGGTTAACCCGCGTCCACGTGACTCCTAAAATAGTGAAAAGGAAATGATAAGGATCACTAAAATACCTACTGGTATGCTTTATTATTTCCTTTTCAATATCAGCTGATCCCGGCAGGATTGAGGTAAAGTATGCTAGCCGTGATTCACATGGCCCGCCGCTACGGGACGTTAACGGATACCGTGTACTGTGGTGATTTCAATAGTATTCGCAATATTGGCTGTCGATGATCGTAAAGTTGTTTGCTTTATTTTATGTTATAAACATTTTCAACAATTCTTCACGTTTAAACAATTTAAACATGTTACAACCACGTTACCGTGATACAATACTAGAATATTTAAGACCAATCTAAAATTTTTTTTTAGACTCACGCCTGTATCCCCGAAGGGGTAGGCAGAGGTGTAATATTACACCCACATTTCGCCATGAATTTTTAGGTCCCACGTAATAGGGGGCGAGCCTATTGCCGTACCAGACTCCGTCCATTACATTACCAGACTCCGTGCACACAACACTTTGCCCGACCCGGGAATCGAACCCGAGACCTCCCAATACCACGCGCACATTTATGCCGCGACACCAACGAGACAGTCTACATAAAAATGAGTTAAATGGACTGCTATCCATTAAAGGCTTAAGATTTAAGTTCGTTTCATTTATATGCGGGGACACACTAGCATATTTGTTCTACTAAGTGTCATCTCGTTTACATTATATCCTTTTATTTTTTCTAGAGCCTGTTTTAATTGCAAGTTTTATTTCAAAAAAATATTTGAAAGGTGACGTGTCAACTTTGGTTTTAAGGGGCTTTTACTCAATATTTTTTATCATCCTTCTAAAAATAAACGCGCATTGTATGTGAGAGATATGTAATAATATCTAGGCATTGGGCTGAAATTACTGATATCCAAGTATTTATACATAATATGTAAGAGGATAGTGGCAACTAAATGACACTGACATGACGTTTGACAGTTAAACTGTCAAACGTGTAAATAAGGTGTACCTATATAAGTCGACAGGCTCGGCTAGCTCGTCCTATTCTCCTTCGACGACGTCTCAGGTACGATATGGTTCTGACTATTTAACTGCCACTGTGTTCCAATATTCTGTGTTGCTTGTTCTTTTGTTTCATCATCTAGGAAACAATGTAAGATAGTGTAATCATTATCTTATTGATATTGTGTTGTGGGTAGTTTGATCGTTTGTGAGATATTATAGATTAGTGTTGCCGAACTATCGATATTAAAACAATCGATAGTTTACATCGCAAATCATGTACCCTATCGATAAGCCTATCGATAGTATCGATATTATCGATAGTATCGATACTATCGATAATATATAACAAGGCAATACTGTCGAATGGGTGCAATATTATCGATACTATCGATAGTATTGCAGTTCGTTAATAACAAACTATTGATAGTATCGATACTGTCGATTTTATTCGTAACGATAGTATCGATAGTATCGATACTGTCGATAGTATCGATTATTTTGGACTATCGATATACTATTGTAAATTTTTAAACAATCGATAGTCCAAAACAATCGACACAATCGACACGATCGTTGCAAATAAAATCGACAGTATCGATTCTATCGATAGTTTGTTATTGAGGAACTACAATACTATCGATAGTATCGATAGTATTGCACTCATTCGATAGTATTGCCTTGTTCTGTGCTATCGATAGTATCGATACTATCGATAATATCGATACTATCGATAGGCTGATCGATAGTCTTACGATTGGTTGGCAATCGATAGGCTATCGATTAATCATCGATAGTCGACTATCGATTGGCAACACTATTATAGATTGTAATATAGGATAGAATAATATACTGTGGATCAAGTCGTATCAATGAGATTCATTATATACCTGTGGTAAACATTTAGTAAATTGTATTGATGCTAAATAATGCTTATTATGTTCTGTTGTAAGACGGACCTTTCTAGTAATATAAAACTACCCACAACATTGATATTTGATATAATTTGGCTGTACCACTGTTTGTTAATTATTGTTATATATAGTTATTGAAAAGAATGACCAAGAGTTTCATTGCCCGTTCTTTCTCTTGGTTCTATGTCTTTGCTTTGCGAACTGGGCTGTAAATGTAAATGTAGAATCATGACGTAATCTAAAGATATATCCTTGTGCCAAACTGAATAAATGAAAGTATGATTTGATAGTTGTCTCTTTTATTTATCAAAACTGTCTCTACACTATAGGAAGCTTTTCTGATTCTGACATCAGAAGTGTGATAAATTTGCGCCCACAATACTAATACATCCAATTGCAAGTTCCAGAGTCTCCTCATCGTGATGCCATGATTCTGCCTAAGCCCGTCACTGCACCGATCAGCTGACGACGGATAACGATTGCCCTACGATCCAGTAGCAACGTTGCCGAGAGCAAGCCGGTGGACGAGTACCGACTACATATCTTAATGATCTGCAACAGTATGCTGAAGCCAACAGCAACAACCAACTGCAAACGCTGGTAATGTACTTCCACCAAGAATATAGCCATGAATGGTCGAAAAATATGACTGTTGTTTATGTGGTACCAGGTTATTTTAACATGATCATCAAAAATGTATCTGAGTATAAAACTATGTAGGTAATAGCGAAAAAGTTACAGAAAATGTATAATAGATTTTTAAAGTAGCCGATATTGTTCTAATCTGTTGGAATTTAAATAGGCAACATTTGTAGTGATTGACAGAGACTCGATATGAGCATTGGCTGTGTTGTGCTTTGTTGATAACTCTTTCTAGTGTTAGTACTGATTAGCGTAATCGTCTTGCATATTTGAATTCCAAGAATTAAGTGCTCTGAAGAATCTTTTCATTACAAGTCGAATATGAAATGATGGTAGGTAGAATATATTTCAGAGATTTCTTCATAAATTTTGTTGGCTGTGTATTCATTACATACAGACCAATATTGCGGTGTAGGAATGTGCCTTAGCTCTGTTCCATAAGATGTTGTTAAATTTTCGCCACAATTACCAAATTCATCAGTTCATGCTATATAGTTTTATTAAATCGGATCCAAACTATAACGAAAGAAAAAAATATAAGAATATTTTAATGTTAAGCTCTTGAATGTGTTGCCCTGGAGATAAGAATACGAAACTGTATATTTATCTTCAACATATCTTTGAAATATACTTACTCGTATTTTTAACTGGTTAATAATTGTTTATGGCACAAAAATTTGTCATCATGATCAGCCTTTATCAGTCCACTGCTGGACTAAGCCTCTCCTTTGAAAGGAGGAATTGGCCTACTATACCACGCTGGCCAAACGGGTTGATATAGGGTTTGTATCAAGTTTTCTTTCTCTTACAGTGCTGTTTTCTGCATAATATGCTCCCTCTGTCGGCTCTTACGACACCCATGGGATATGGGGTGGTGACAATCCGTATTCTTAATCCGTCCCCACACGGATAAATTTGTGTATAGAATTACAATTAATAATGCACTTTCTATAATTGTGTAGTGAGTAATTGTCATGTACCCAGATAATTTCCACCAGTTTACTTGCAATAGACATACTTATGATTTTGTCACTTTGATTTCTATTGGAAGAACAAAACCAAATAGCTTCCATTTGTCTCAGAGGCACCACATTTGAGTAACATGTTGTAAAGATAACCTATGAGTTTTGTATAACTATTACTACAAGCGAACTTTTGTGTGTAGGTACAGAAATATTCTATATTATTTCAAGCGGGTCTGTGTCTAGCTAGATCATATCGATAAAATGATAGTTTCGTTTAGTAACTATTTCCTTTTATTTTTTAAACATACCTCATCCTCCTGAGGCCTGAGGGGTCATATATGCTACGTCTAAATATATAGCTCAAGGTATTTTTATTAAAAAGTAGTTATTGAAGAATGTTTTTATATTACATAGGATTAAATTGACTTGTTAAAGAAAGTGACATCATTTTACTTATGTCTGGCACTAATAGATGGCAGTGTATCCAATATTTTCAAGTAGTGTTATTTTGGTTGATAATTTCCTGTTATTTAGAACGATAATAGCAGATAAAATAGTTAAAATGGAAATGTGTAATAAATGCAGACATCTGCCTAATTAAATGGATCTGAAATAAGCTGTTCAACTAAATTGATTCAATTTGAAAATAGTTCCAAATTACATCACTGATTTTTTTTCGAAAACATTCTCAGTTTATTTATCCATTCTCGGAAATAATACAAATAAATTCAATAAATTAATAAAATATGAGACGGTCTTTATTTTTATCTGCTTTTATTCATTGAAATTATGTATTTTTATTATGAAGTGCCATGTGTTACACTGTAAACCTGTTTAGACCATAATTATAGTAATAATCAATCTTAGGATTAGCTCTCGGTAATGAACTATCTTATCAATTTAGTATCTCTGGTATAAACACTGCGATTGATAAGCTATTTAGAGATATTTTTATGCAAAGATATGTGTACATGTACTTTGTGTGGTTCAATTGTAGGAGACCATGGCAATAATAATTAAAATGGTATTTAATCATTCTAGGTGCTTGAAGGGTTTTGTTTAATTATTTTAAACAATACCTACTTACATGTAAGCTTACTATTTTTATACCAAACCTCTTACGAATCGTCAAATCTTAATTATAATGAAACTGAATGAACCAGATACCTAACGTAAAATACGTAAAAAAAAACGAATTAAAAACGATGTCAGTGTTCTGATTGTGTAAACGGAATGAAAATAGCCACAATCACATGATACAATTTATAAATTAAACTGAAATTGATGAAATTAAATAAGATATTCTGCTTAATATAATAAGTATTTGTATAAGTACGTTGATGTTTTTAAGTGTTGCGACCTAAATTAATAAATCTAGGTATGTATATTCGACTTATAGATATTGAAATATTAACCGACTGGTCCGAATTCTAACTAGTGTCTGGTTTGACTTTCTACACGACTATTTATTATACCGTTTCTTACCAAGAGTACTTTTACTGGCATTGGCGTCTAGATTAACTTTAGGCAGTTCACTGACTATTGGTAACATAAATAAACTATTAACTAAATTGGTTCATTCTTGATTACTAGTTATTTATACTTTTGTACTCGTTGTACCTGCAATACATTCAGGTCAATTCAGTTTATAGCATTCCATACCGTAAATTTACGGGTGTTAGACTTACAATTAGGAAACAATTATTATGGAACACTTTTAGGAGAGAGGAGCAGTTTAGTAATCTTAATATATAAAATCCTTGCGTTACTGACTGACTGACAGACACGCTACAGCCGAAACTATTGGACACAGGAAGCTGAAATTTGGCATGCATGTTCCTTAGGGATCGTAAGGGTGCACTAAGAAGGGATTTTCCGAAATTCCCACGGGATCGGCCAAAACGGGTAAATTAAAAAAAAATGCAGGCGTAGCTGCTGGCGTCGTCTAGTATACTATAATAGTCTATATATTATACCTAGGTGCATTTGATATATTATAGTTAAAAGATGTATTATAGTAACATGCTTTAATAGGGTCTGCTGCATTTATTATTCTAAATTGATAACATTTTAGTGTATTATTAATATAGATATCAATTTTGATTATGATAAGTTACATTTCTAGATTTTCCTACAGTTAATTTTTGTGGAATATAATAAAGAACTTTGTACTTTTAGATAGCTACGATTTATAGATTAATAATGTTTAGATATTCCTTGATGACATAGTAGCTTTTACAGATAACATTTTTTTGTTTTTTTACTAAAGTATTTAAGTTAAATTTTAAAATACATATACAAAGAAAATAAAAGGGCGGTCTTACTATAGGTTAGAGGTTCTGATAACCATACACAGCATTACATATAAACTTCTTCTAAACAAGGATCGATAATGTAGGTAGCAGTGATGATATAAAGGTTTCTGTAAATATCTATATTAATAATGTGATAACATCGATTTATTCATTGATGATTAAATAGTTGACGATGATTGAATTATTATTGATGATTAACTTACCGATGGTTAAGAAGTTGATGATAATGTCTGGTAATGATGACCATGTTGATGATAATCATTTTGATAATGATTTTGATAATGATTTTGATAATTATTTTGATAATGATTTTGATAATGATTTTGATAATGATTTTGATAATGATTTAGATAATGATTTTGATAATGATTTAGATAATGATTTAGATAATGATTTAGATAATGATTTAGATAATGATTTAGATAATGATTTAGATAATGATTTAGATAATGATTTAGATAATGATTTAGATAATGATTTAGATAATGATTTAGATAATGATTTAGATAATGATTTAGATAATGATTTAGATAATGATTTAGATAATGATTTAGATAATGATTTAGATAATGATTTAGATAATGATTTTGATAATGATTTTGATGTTGATGATATTGATAATCATTTTGATGTTGATGATATTGATAATCATTTTGATGTTGATGATATTGATCATATTGCCTACGAACTGCTGAAGTCTTTCGCCTTGTTCTAGCCTGGACTCATGTGCAGCAGGTGTGGGGCTAGATAGTATCAAGGAGATTGACCGTTGTTACTTGTCTATTTAATGTGAAAGGAAAGGCAATGGCAATGAGTGTATTAGAATGAAAGTATTGTCTTAGTATTACACTACTGTTATCATGCAAGTTGGTACCTGTATACTTGTAAATTAGTGAAATCGAATTTAATTATTTAACTCGGCCATATCAGCCATAAGCAGAACTACCTATTTTATTTTTTTATTCTTCAAACCGTTACTTAAATTTTTATGTTTCGTAGTGGCTCCTTTTGTACTATATTATTTTTGCCAATTTGTGGATGGATAATGCAGTGGTGTAATATTGTAAAATTAAACTGTACTTCTATGTAACATGTGTATTGTGAATGTTAATGATCCCTTCATAGAATAGTAAATACAATTTGTAACAATGGTATCAAAGCAGCTGACACAGAACTTATTTCTAGACTCGCAAAATGAAACCGTAATTACTGTAAATATGAGTCCAGTTTTTTTTGTGTAATTGTTTCGTATAAATGGATTGTTGTTGTGATACTATTCTTATAATTGAACTTACTTAGATGACGACGTAAGACAGTATAGCCGTAGCGGACGTAACGATACTATAGTTTTTAGATGGCTTTAATCAATAGGGTAAGAATTCATTGTTACATAATACAGGGCGCCCGTCGGGCGATTGTTTAGTAAAGTGTTATTTAATTTATTGTACTTCGAGGACGAAGTAATTGTCAGTCTGGCCGTGAGAGATATGTAATAATATCTAGGCATTGGGCTGAAATTACTGATATCCAAGTATTTATACATAATATGTAAGAGGATAGTGGCAACTAAATGACACTGACATGACGTTTGACAGTTAAACTGTCAAACGTGTAAATAAGGTGTACCTATATAAGTCGACAGGCTCGGCTAGCTCGTCCTATTCTCCTTCGACGACGTCTCAGGTACGATATGGTTCTGACTATTTAACTGCCACTGTGTTCCAATATTCTGTGTTGCTTGTTCTTTTGTTTCATCATCTAGGAAACAATGTAAGATAGTGTAATCATTATCTTATTGATATTGTGTTGTGGGTAGTTTGATCGTTTGTGAGATATTATAGATTGTAATATAGGATAGAATAATATACCGTGGATCAAGTCGTATCAATGAGATTCATTATATACCTGTGGTAAACATTTAGTAAATTGTATTGATGCTAAATAATGCTTATTATGTTCAGTTGTAAGACGGACCTTTCTAGTAATATAAAACTACCCACAACATTGATATTTGATATAATTTGGCTGTACCACTGTTTGTTAATTATTGTTATATATAGTTATTGAAAAGAATGACCAAGAGTTTCATTGCCCGTTCTTTCTCTTGGTTCTATGTCTTTGCTTTGCGAACTGGGCTGTAAATGTAAATGTAGAATCATGACGTAATCTAAAGATATATATATCCTTGTGCCAAACTGAATAAATGAAAGTATGATTTGATAGTTGTCTCTTTTATTTATCAAAACTGTCTCTACACTATAGGAAGCTTTTCTGATTCTGACATATGCATATAAGATGTGAGTGGATAATTCGGTATAACTCTTTTTGTAGGGATCTGTACCTGTCAAGGTAAAAATAGGAACCCTTATAAGATCACTTTCTTGTCCGTCTGTCTGTCTGTCTGTCTGTCCGTGTGTCACCACCGATTTTCTCAGGAACAGGTGGATCTAGCAAATTGAAATTTATACCAGATACTGAGGTCTATGGTTCCTAGTAGGTTAAAAAAAGGGTCCTGGGGCAACCCGATAAAAAGATATGGGCAAAATTAGATTTTTGCGAAAACTTGTAAGTACCACATTAACCTTAATTTTCAACTTTTTTAAATTTTCGGAATTTTTCCTTGACTTGTGCTGTAAGACCCTGGTTTTAACCGAAATTGACAATTCTAGGTCAACCGTAAGTACCCTATAGGTTTGGGTCGTAAACCTATATGGTAGTTCCCGTTGAACTAGAATCACGAAATTTGGCCAAAAGCAGGGTCTTACAGCACAAATAAAGGAAAAATTACAAAAAATAAAAAAATTAAGGGTGTCCCCATACATACATAGTAGACTCCATTTTAAATAGTCCTTTAAGTTGTATCGGCGCTCATACAGATTTAGAGGACTTTGTTTTTGTGTCGGGTTTGAAAATCGTCATGGCGTCCCGCCGCCCTGGGGGATGGGCGAAGGGGACTGTCAGACTCTTACTGACTAAAAACCAACCCGTGTGCCTCATGTACCCGTGTGTCGGAGGGTCGGGTATCGCCCAAACATACGTCGCCTCCTCCCGACGGGTATTGGCCCGCCACATGGTTAGACGGGCCCCGAACAATATCCCCTTGGCGGCGGATTAAGGTGTTGGGCTCCGCCGCCAAAACACCCAGCGGCCGCAGAGGATAGGGAGGACGTCAATGCAACACCGCATTTCCTCTTTCTCTGCGGCCCCACCGCGACGCATCGAATGGTGCGCCCCCATTTGGTCGCTGGAGATAACGCGCGACCGCGCCCGACTGCGAGGGACAGACAGAACTGTCCCCCGCACCCGCACCGTTGGATGCATCCTGCGCAGGCCCACTGCCAAGCCCACGCGGAGCGCCCACTCCAGGGATCCCTCTTAGCATCACTGCGAGGTTCAAAGCCGCGGTTACTGAGCCCCCCCACCACGACAAGGTGGAGATCCCACGGGGGGGGGGAGATTTAGAGGACTAGCGTAATTAGCTACAACCTCAAATAAGGTAAAATGCGTAGGTACGGAACCCTCGGTGCGCGGGTCAAACTCGCACTTGCCCGAATTTTTATTCTTTTATTTGTTGGTCGCATAAATTTAATATACCTACTTTAGAAGACTAGCTACATGAGCACTTTCGATTATTGAGTAAAGTAAAGCAGTAAATTAAGTATATAATTAACTACTTAGAGCATTATTATTTTAATTCTGCCGTTTCGCCCCAACCCCGTAGGAATTTCGGGAAATCCCATCTTATTGTACTTCAACGCTTCAAGAGACAAAAATGCCGAATTTTAGCTTCAAGCGCTCAGTAGTTTTGGATGTGCGTTATCTTTTACGTATACATCATGCAACATTATTAAAGGGGTCTCAATCGCATAAAACGATTGAATAATTTTGTACGTGTGTTGTCGATCAGTCAGGCAGCAACGTGAGAATTAAAATATACTAATGATATGTAAATACGATGTTCACAGTGGTTAAAAATTACCTGCCTTACAGCTGCTTTTAATATTTGATCTACCCATGGATTTGGAGATTCGATATACGTGTTTGACATATTTTGTATGTAGCTTATCTCAAAAATGAGTCCAAAATCTCAAAAATATTGATTGATCGAATATTGAATTCAGCAGTAAATAGATTAATATTTATGACTTTGGAAATATGCGTCGTAGCTGCGGGCATCTTTTAGTGTACGTATATATGGTTACACCTTATGGGTGAGTGGCCTTGGTAATTTGTTTCACCAGAGATAGCTCTGGTAAATATGATCAGTCTAGTAATAATACTAGACTCTATTCTAATTAATTTGCGTAATCTAATAAACCAATACCTACATTTCACAAAAACTGAGGAAACCTTGGCCCATGTCAAAAGCACCGGGCATGACGTATCTAATCTTTTACTTTAAATCTGGGAGCATAACGACCTGCCTACAAATCGGCGCCTCGGGATATATATATAAGTTTGGCCCCAATGGGAGTTTAGAGGAAAAACATGGGCTTCGTAATGAATTTTGTTAAAATTGTTGCGTGTTTACCGTATGAGTGTGAAGTTCAAATTAGGGTTATAGAAGAATTTTTTTTTCTTCACGCAGCAGCTTGCTACGCACTGAACCTATCGCGCAGCATCGATAGATTCAGTGCGTAGCAAGGTACATCGTTATATTATAAGACGCCAAGTTGATTCAATATATATTATTTAATAAACTTCATACCTAGCAAGTGACAAATATAAAGATGTGAGCGTCCTTAATTCGTTGAAATCGAGACACATTGACTGGCCGTATATTAAGATAACACGATCCTGAAATATCAGAAGGCCAATTCTCGTAATTATATCTGTTCAAAATTCTGTTTCGATGTAAAATCGATGTCATACTTATGTCATAAATGGTATTCTCGTAAGTTAACTGCCACTCGAATAGTATCGCGACTAGACCTAAAATTGAACAGTGTCAAATTAATTATATGTCAACGTTGATCTAAATGTGTCAAATTAGACTATAATAACACGAGCAATATACATGTTAGGTGCAAAAGATACTCTTAGGGAACGCTTTAAGTCTATAGGAATTCTTACAGTTGCCTCACAGTTCTCATTTGCTAATATATTGTATATTATGCAAAATATAGGTTTATTTACTACAAAAAGTGATATACATAATTTAAATACACGAAACAGGCATAAGTTATATGCCCCTTATCATCGTTTACATAAAGTTAACAATTCTTTTGTAGGGCTAGGTATTCGTATTTACAATAAAATACCAATTAATGTTTTAGAATTACCATTTAATACGTTTAAAAGTAAAATAAAATACTGCCTTAGTAGGAAAGGTTATTATACTGTTATTGATTATTTCAGTGATAAGGACAGATGGTCACTTACACTAGACAACTCATGATCTACTACTTATTTAGAATTTATGAAGATTTTTTAGTTTATTATTATATGACATTTCTAGTTCTTTTAAATTATTATTCGTTTATTATAAGGTCATTCCACTTTCTACATTTACATTTGCATTGTTGTTCCACTAATTTTACTAAACATTTACTGTACTGTAAGACAACGATAACTCGTGATCATGGGCTGTAAACTAACGTTTTTGTAATGTTGTGTATTCATATACCGTCACTTCTGTAACATACATTTCTATCATAGTTCTGAACATGGTCACGAGTTGTCTACATTATAAGACGTAAGTAGATGCTCCTGTAACACAATATCCACATTAAAAGGCACTTAATTTAGTAACTGCATTCATTGTTTAAGTAGGTATTATGTCTGTAACTAATTACTATTTACAAGTAATAAAGTGCAATGTGAAAGAGTTGCAGATCCATACAAAAATAAAAATATGTAGCATAATATTGGCGATTTAAAAGAGTTGCCACAAGTTTTATCGCCCGTTCTTTCTCGTAGTTCTACCTATTGCTTTACGAACGAGGCAGTTAATGTAAATGTAGAAGCATTAAGTTATTTAATTTTAAAATTGACGTTCATAAGCGTCACCTTGTGACCTAGATGAATAAATGATTTTGACTTTGACTTTGATTTAGTGTAGCAGAGTATACCAATTAAAATTCAAATCACATTTCGTTCAAAATACAGTCCGATAAAATACGAGAATAGGCCTTCTGATTATATCTTAGATACTGTTTCACTAATTTTTTATAGGTTTTGAACGAAACAACGTTATCTCTTTATTCTCGGCTGGGAAAAGATACCACATTTTTGTGTAGGCGTTGAGCATTTTGAGGCTGCTTTACAAAGAGCTATTTTCTTTAATATCTCATTATAGACATTTGCTACAAGTTTAAATCATCGTAATGAAGTACCTAAACGTTGTATGTACCTACTAGTCTGTAGGTATATAATTATAAGTGTAACCAGAGTAGCTTAGACTTTACTTCAACGGTAAGGTCTCTTGTATACGGCACGTTTTCTTAATCGTACCGTCGACACGCTCGCATAGTCTGCGATACAACACTGACGAATATGGCGGGCGGCGCCATGACGCGCTGTCGTGTATGTTAACTGTATTTTCTTATATACATTAAAGAAAAGACAAATATAACCTCAGTCTGCCGTGACCCCGAGTTCAGTAAAGAAATCGTAATGTTGGCCAGTAATAAATAAAAAAATTAGTTTCTAGATCATTCGGATTAAATGGATCCTCAGTTAAACCAATATATCGCGATAAATTTCGTAAACTGTACTTTAATCTCAAGATGGAACATTCGCGTAAACCAAAGAAGATATTATTGTACTGTCTATATTCTAAGATTTTAACAATCTCCCACATTGACTACACTGACGATTTAAAATCTACGGCAAAATTGCCGTGTGTAGGAATGCCTACGGACGGCGTGATATTTCTCAATATTGTATCGCAGTCTATATGGCGCCGAACATTTTCACGTATTCATTTGTGAAAAATTACGTACGTTGATTTTGCTAAGCGGCACCTGTTTGCTGCCTCGAACGCTAGATTTGGTATGCAATGGATAAGATTGTACGTTTAATTAACCGTACGGTCAACATGCCGTTTAAGAAAACGCGCCGTGTACATGAGGCCTAACTCATTAGATAATTAGTAATAATGTATACAGCCTTTATATAGCGTTCTTATGTACAGCCTTAAAGGCAGCAGGCTTTATTCGACAAACTAATGAGTCTTCTGATGTATTACTTGTTGACATTTGTCGTCAAGTTAGTAATGTGAGTGATACAGTAAAATGTTGGTTTAGTTCAAGTTATTCTTTAATTTGTCTCTTTCTCACACGCACACAGATGAAAAGATTTTTTGCCTTTATACTAAACGACCGGTTTTGGTAACATGGGTAAGAAATTTTTAGGCATAGGGGCTTAGTCCCTCCGTGGCCACATACGTATTATTACTCGATTAAGACCCGTTTAATATTATGTATAAAGTATACAAATTGCGAATGTTTAAAATGAATTTAGATGGTTCAAATTCACGTCTTACATAAATTTACTCGTACGAAATATTTTGTATTAAAATTAATTATAGACAAAGGCTCTGGGGTATACCAGGTTAAGAGCGCTTTGAACCGATGATCTTGAATGCAGAGTGAATGCAGTAAGAGCAATATGTCAGGTTCGTAACTAGAATTCTGTATGTCTGTCTATCAGTTGGGAAATAGACGGAGTGTGTGTATGTAGATGAATAAATTATTAGGCGAATTTTGAGACGCACTCAGCATATCTTACGATGTTTTACTGAAGGAACGAAGAAATTTACATCTCAGAAGTGCAGCAGGGGAATCAGCAGGTTGAAAACATTCTTTTTTAGCTTGCATACTAGATTGCATTAGAAAATGACATCTTCACTACGGTTGGTGAAGTACATAATAAATATTACACAAAAAATAGTAAATTTGTCATTTTAATCAGGCCAAATCAACTTGCGGACCAAAACAAGGATGTATATTATTAGAATCAAACCAAACTTTTATAAGAGATACCAGACCGCTCCGTGAAGGTGACCTTGATAAGAAGATTTTTTGACAATGTATGTTGTCAATGAAATGTGTAGCTATCACCTCTATGCCAAAAAAATAATCTCTACTAGGTACGACACGCATGTAGGTCTAATGTATTTTGACCCGTATGCTGTGTTGATGATACAGTTCTTATTTTACTATGATACAACTTGTATTATAGTAAAATAAGAATTGTATGTAGATCATGAATTCAGTTTCCCGCCAAGATACATTCCGGTAGGTATTTTAAGAATTGTCTAATTGTTGTAGTATAGGCTCTGCCTAGTTTCTTTATGTGTGGTTACTTTGTCGCTCAAAGATATATTTTTTGTTCCTGACCGATATGACTTTCTATTCAAAATATCGTATGTACGTAAATAATGACGTATATTTGCCGGTACCTATGTAATTCGTATCATGATATTTGAAACCGCAATTACCAACAGTTCAGTAAATTCATAATAGATGTGTTTATCGTATAACTTTATTACAATCCGGTGAATTTTAATAAGCATCATATTACTATCATTTATTAATTTCGATATAGAGTGACGTACGTTAGTTGACTTTTGAATTTATCAACATAATTATGACAGCAGCTATATGAATGTTCACTTTGGAACTAACATATTTTGACTGTGAGGTGAATCATAGCACGCAAATCACTGTAGGTAATTTTAATAATAGTACATTTATAGGAAACACAAAAACACATCATAATAATCAAATACCTGAAATAAAGTCATTTAATGAGTCCCTGATTTGAGAAACAAATAAACATGGTCAGTTTTCTAGTCTAACCAGATTTGACAGTGAAGAATTGCAGTCATCTGACCGTCGCAACCCAAATTGATCCTCAATAATTGAATATTATATTATATGTATTGTATTTTGATACAATACGGCACTGACTCCCTTTACAACTGGAATAGATCCTCTAAACACTGACTCAGCACTGTAGTCTTTTCGTGCTCTCCAAAGCATGGAGATTTACCTACTCATTTAAAAACAAGTAGCTGAAAAACTTGTCTTTGTCTTAGCAGACAATCATACGTCATCCAAATATTGAAAGTAGATCTCTATCAACATTTGCCAAATGTCACAAACCAGAAACAATTGCTAAGTAATATACATTGGAATGATATATTGCCAAGTAATAACAAACTTCGAAGCCATAACATCCCATTTTGTCTGCTAAACCGTTCTTGATTTGTCTTTGTCCCCTTACGTTGCCATCAAGCAAGCTATTTATGCATTTGTTTCATGGGTAATACAAATGGACGAGGTTATTTTTTATTATAGCTTCTTTCTCTATAGCTTCTGAGATTTTAACGCGAAAACGGTGATGAGCTGAGAGTGGGGCAATTTGGTTATGGGCATCGGAATGCCCGGGGTCACTTGCTGGCTAGCTTTATGGAGAAGGAAGGACTCTACATGATGAATTCCTTCTTCAAGAAGCGAGAATGCCGCAAGTGGACCTGGGTAAGTTCAGACTGTGCCACCAAAAATGAGATCGACTTTATCATGTCGACGAAGAGGCAGATATTCAATGATGTCTCCGTGATCAATTCACTTAAAGTGGGGAGCGATCACTGAATGGTAAGAGGCACATTGAATATCTGTACAAGCCTCGAACGGTCAAGGTTGATAAAGTCCACGCTCCGACCGGCACCGGTTCATATCCAAAACCCCGAGAGCTATCAGCTCGAACTCAAGAACCGTTTCGAATGCCTGGGCAAATGCGTAGATGTGGACGAGTACAGTAACGGGTTCGTGGATGCTGTCCATACAACAGGGGCTAAATTTTTTAAGCCCCAGAAAAGCAAGAGAACCAGCAAGATCTCGGGTCCGACCCTCGAGCTGTTAGAGGAAAGGCGCAAGATGGTTCTGCTATCCTCCGACGACATGCTGAAATATCGGCACCTCAACAGACAGATTTTTAAGTCTCTGACTCACGATCTCCGCCAATACAACACAAAATGTGTTCGTGAGGCGATCGAGCAGAATAAGGGATCCAAAATGTTTCCGAGGGATCTGTCTGTTGGGCAGAGTCAGCTGACAAAGCTGAAGACGGAAGATGGCAGAATTGTATCGTCTAAGCCTGAGCTCTTGGAGGAGATCGGAAGGTTCTATGGACAGCTATACACGACAACGCAACAACCCGCAAGTACTCCAGCGTCAGACCCTAGAGTTGGATTGACCCGACACTATACCGAAGATATCCCGCATGTCAGCATGCACGAGATTAGTGTGGCTCTCAAACAGCTTAAAAACAACAAGGCGCCGGGTGATGACGGAATTACGAGCGAGCTTCTGAAGGCCGGCGGTACACCCGCTAGAGAAGCCCTTCGGAAGCTATTTAATTCCGTCATTCTCGAGGGTAAAACGTCACAGGCGTGGCACAGAGGTGTGGTGGTGCTTTTCTTTAAGAAAGGGGATAAAACCCTCTTAAAGAACTACAGACCCATCACACTTCTGAGCCACGTCTACAAGCTGTTTTCGAGGGTCATCACGAATCGTCTCGAGAGCAAGCTAGACGACTTCCAGCCTCCCGAACAAGCCGGTTTCCGTAAAGGCTATAGTACCATAGACCACATATATACGCTGCGGCAGGTTATACAGAAGTCAGAGGAGTATAACCAGCCTCTATGCTTGGCGTTTGTGGACTATGAGAAAGCCTTCGATTCGATCGAAACCTGGGCGGTGCTACAGTCTCTCCAACGGTGCCGGATTGACTACCGATATATCGAAGTGCTGAAGTGTTTGTATGAAAACGCCACTATGTCAGTCCGCCTCCAGGACCAGAGTTCGAAACCTATTCAACTCCAGCGAGGGGTGAGACAGGGGGATATCATATCCCCGAAACTGTTTACCACTGCGCTGGAGGATGTTTTCAAGCTTTTGGACTGGAATGGACTCGGCATCAACATCAACGGCGAGTACATCACTCACCTTCGATTCGCAGACGATATCGTAGTCATGGCTGAGACCATGGAAGACCTAGGCACAATGCTCGATGGCCTCTGTAGAGTCTCCCAACAAGTAGGTCTTAAGATGAACATGGACAAGACGAAAGTCTTAATTTAAATTGTTTTTCGGGGTATATACCACGTACCTTTGTTTGGAGTAACCGATATTTCGGCACTGTTGCAAGCGCCATGTTCACGGATGTACTGATGGTATTGCGGGTGGATGAATGTTACGAGCAAGTATAACGGTCTACCCGCTTTCTTACTCGTTTTTTGCGTTCAACACCACTAGCACTGTTATCACTATGGCCTGGCCACACTACGGCCCCATTAAGTATAAAAATTTGGAAACGGTATGTGGACGACATTTTCTGTGTTATGGAAGGCAATGAATCAGCTGTTCAACAGTATTTGGCACATTTAAACAGCATCCACAGTAAAATGGATTTTACGTATGAAATGGAAAGGGATAGAAGAATGGCGTTCCTTGACGTTATGATCGCCGTACGAGATGACGGTTCCCTGGGCCACTCCGTATACAGAAAACCAACGCACACAGATCGCTATCTACATGCCGACTCACATCATCACCCACGTCAACTGAATTCCGTTATAACGTCGCTTACCGACCGGGCATACAGCTTGTGTGACGAGGAACATTTGAATAAAGAACTTTCACATATAAGCGACGTTCTACACAAGAACGGGTACAGTAGGCGAATTAGACCACCCAGACATACTCAGAAACACCTGGACTACAAGGTTGAACGACACCCAGCGTACTTACCGTACGTCAAAGGAGTGACAGATAAGGTCGCCAACATCCTTAAGAAGGTTTCAGTTAAAACTATCTTCACTCCTTTTAAGAAACTGTCGCAATATATAAGAACGCCGAAAGACAGTCTTCCCTTAGAAAAGCCAGGTGTATACAAAATTGACTGCAGCTGTGGGAGTTCCTACATAGGACAAACCAAACGCACCATCTCTTGCCGAATAAAGGAACACATTAAGGCAGTCAAAAATAATGAACCACACAAGTCGGCCATAGCTCAACACCTCTTGGACTCGGGTACCGACCACTGGATTGAGTTACATAACCCTCAGGTACTTTCGACAGAACGCCACTATATACCTCGAATGGTTAGGGAGGCTATTGAAATAAAAAAGTTCAAGAATTTCAATAGAGAGGATGGGTTTCAACTGTCGAGTATCTGGCATCCAGTGGTACGTCTATGTAAAACCCGTGAAAAGAACAAAATCAAACCGCGAGCTGACGTAGTGAGTGTGGTATGTCGTGATCGGGTACAATGTGATAGTGATAACAGTGCTAGTGGTGTTGAACGCAAAAAACGAGTAAGAAAGCGGGTAGACCGTTATACTTGCTCGTAACATTCATCCACCCGCAATACCATCAGTACATCCGTGAACATGGCGCTTGCAACAGTGCCGAAATATCGGTTACTCCAAACAAAGGTACGTGGTATATACCCCGAAAAACAATTTAAATTAAGTTTAAATGACCATGAAAGTTTAAGACGAAAGTCATGTCGAACGTCCATGTTGTACCTGCTTCTATTCAGGTTGGGAACTCTACACTCGAAGTTGTCGACAAGTATATCTACCTTTGACAAGTAGTCCAATTAGGTAGGTCCAACTTCGAGAAGGTGGTCAATCGTCGAATCCAACTCGGTTGGGCAGCGTTCGGGAAGCTACGACATATCTTCTCGTCCGATATCCCGCAGTGTCTCAAGACGAAAGTCTTTGACCAGTGTGTGTTGCCAGACATGACTTACGGATCAGAGACGTAGGCGCTCACTATGGGCCTTATCAGAAGGCTCAAGGTCACTCAGAGGGCGATGGAGAGAGCTATGCTTGGAGTTTCCCTGCGATATCGAATCAGAAATGAGGAGATCCGCAGTAGAACCAAAGTCGCTGACATAGCTCTCCGTATAGCCAAGCTGAAATGGCAGTGGGCAGGGCACATAGCTCGAAGAACCGATGGCCGTTGGGGCAGAAAGGTTCTGGAGTGGCGGCCACGTACCGGACGACGCAGCAGAGGTAGGCCCCCCGCAAGGTGGACCGACGATCTCGTCAAAATCGCGGGAGGCGGTTGGATGCAGGCGGCTCAAGACCAATCTGTGTGGAGAACCTTGGGGGAGGCCTATGTCCAGCAGTGGACGTCGTTTGGCTGATATGATGATGATGATGATAGCTTCTTATTTTTCATTATAAATACCCAATAATTTTTCTGTTGATATTCTGGTGATACCTAATGCCGGGAAACATTGTATTTTATTATTATAAATCGCACGCTGAGAAAATATGAGAGATTTTTCAGTATCTGTCTACTTATTTTTAAGGTTCAATGGTAAATTACAAGGAACCTAACGTAAGGTACTTTCGCTATGCCCATGTGTCCGACCACCTGTGGTTTTAATTAAAGAGCTGAAATTGGTAACGTAAGGTATGGTTGATTAGAAGAAATATGTTGGCCACGTCTACTAAACAACTAAATGAAATGTTGAAAATATTATTAACCCTTGAGGTGCGATCAAACTAAAGGCAAAGTGTCACAAGTTACCATTAATTATGACACCTTAGTATAATTATATCACATAAATTGCATATCTTTGTGTTGGTTATAAAATCAGCTATCATAATAATAAAATGAATTACTACTAAATACTCACTTTTCTGGCAAAACAAGCTTACAAACTTAGAGGTTTGTTTTTTTTCACTCGTTCACACAAACATTTTATCACATATTAATGAATTTCATTACTTGTTTGGTTCATAAACACAAAAACATTATCACATATACCTTTAGGTTTTCACACAATACATTATTTATTTGTAACAAACGAACCTAACACCACTAAAAAAATTATAATCCGAACGCGTAACAAAAATTTCGCCGTGCCAGGCAGCCATGTTACTGTTACGAACACTGTGGCTGTGAATTATTTACCATTTGAAACACGATAACAGTGAAAATGTACAACAATGCCAGTATTTAGTTGCTAAAATATGTTTTCAGATAAATAATCTGGGTACTTTTATGTCTTTCATAACTATTAAAAGAATATTTATCATAATACACTTACGAAAATAGCGAGTTTCAAGAGTAGAAATAGCCCTTCTAAAAAGTTTTTGCCTTTTATCACTGTATTTCTTGTCTTTGTCACGAATAATGTCACTTCACAATTAATATTTATTTATTTCTGAGTAAATCTATATAAGTATCTTTATAAAATATTCACCGGTTTCTTCCACAAGACAACTTTTATTATAAAGATCACGGCACAAAACACAACAATGGCGGACGCTTTTGCAACTGAGACACAGATAATTATATTTCAATATTTTTTGGCGCGTTTCGTTTCCCTCACCCTTCTAAAACGATTTAGTTGCATAGAATATGAACTATTCTAATAGTTACTACTTTCGTTTCTTGGTTTAAGTAAAACAAAACGTGGAAAAACCGCGACCAATAGAACGATTGTTAATTGAGCACGACCGTGCGTGCCTCAAACACTTTGGACCACCAAAATTAGAGCACGACCGTGCGTGCTGTAATCACGTGGGGGGTTCTACCATAAATTTAGGTATATTTATACCATCTATAACATACACGTAAATCGGTAAGTATTTTCTATACGATTATTATATAGTAACGTCTATAATGTCATACGTATCGCTTAGCACGCTGTAGCTTACACCTATTGCGGTGAAGTCACAAAACGTGCAATATGCTAAAACAGTTTCATTCAGTAAGGCTGTAATGACACAGAAAGAGGCTGCTGAGCGGGATCGAAAAAAAGGCGATCCTTCTCGATGAAGTAGACGCCGAGCGGGCCATCGCTCCGTCACCTACTTTATACATTTTATACCCTCTGCCCGTTCTTTCTCGCTCTGTGCAGAGGGCCCTCTGAAGTCGTTAGAGTCTCAAAATAGGGGTTGTGGACGCTAACTAACGGCTTTCGAGGTGACGGTGGCACGTAGTGGTCATGTGCCTCCATTTGAGTTCATTTCACACCGTGAGCCGTTTATGTGCCTTAACGGCAAAGCACAGGAGTAGCGCCGATAGCATAACGCATTCTCGGAGTCCTCTCTCTATTGTGTAGAAGATGGCCACCGAGGTTGTTTTAGTGCGGTAAAAATCACACACACACCGGCCTTCCTCCTAGGAGACCGGCGAGCTTCTAAGAAGGTTTCCCCACGAAAAAAAAGGTGGGAGTTACCATCCCCTCTGCTACCCGAAGCGGCATAGAATGAATTTGTGATTTGGATTCCTACCGTAAATAAATAAACCAGTTTCTTGTGAAAGTCAGTCAAATCTTCATCAAATGAAAGAAACAACCAAAGCAAAACATTGTTAGCTTCAGCGATTTAGAATAGGCAAATGTCAGCCACCTCTTAAGTTGTTACATACGTCGGTACGTCTATAGCATTGGCAAGATTAAGAATGATCTAACGACACCTTACATTAAAATTCATGAGACTCCTGAGATTCCAAGGGGGAGCAAAGAATTTGACGCACCTAGATAATTATGGACGTGTCTATACCACATGAAAACAGAGAAGAAATAAATCGCATTTGAGGGACATTGAAAGATAATCTTTTTAATGTAATCAAGTAATTTTATTTATGTAGCAGTAGCGGTAGAGTTTAAATAGATAAATAGAATGATCCAGTAGCAATACCATCAACATACTCTTAGCGTTATCCCAGTTTTTCAATCTGGGGTCCGCTTCCTAGTCTAACCAGATTCGGCCGAATATTAGCTTTGCCACAGAGCGACTGCCCGCCTGACCTATACAACCCGAAGGGATAGCGATATTCCATGGTTTAGACTAGTGTCAGTTTATTAAGAAGGTACTGACGCCTTGTAATGACTGACAAAGATCTTCATGACAACCGGGACCGACGGCTTAACGTGCTCTCCGAGGCACGGGACAAGCGATAATTATCAATTCAATACGCACATAACTCCGAAAAGTCATTGGTGCGCGCCGTGAATTCGAGCACGGTACCCTCTGCATGGCAGTCTGTTGGTATCTCCACTAGGCTATCGCTGCCTCTTGATCAGTATATTGATCCAGTAGCAATGCCGTATGAATATATTTAGTTAATGCAACGGCTACAGCGTTGGTGTCGCTATTAAGATATCAAGGGAAAATTTTTGTATGGTCCTATTGATATTACTCGAAAGCCTTAGCAGAAAAACTTTGCAAAACGTGTAAGCAAAGAAGTTAGTTATTGTTAGTTTTATTACTAAAACGTAAATAACAAAAGAAATTAAATTTATTCACCCAGGCGAGCAGAGGCAACTCGAAACAGCAGTAGTTTAAATATTTTTTTCAAATTTCCTCATGATTTCCTTAGATACCTAACCTGCATTCGAGTTCTCAATAAATTTTTGTATTCATTCCTTGAGGCAATAAAAGCTTAATGGGGATAACAACAGACTACCGTGAAGCGAATATCGGGTTCAAAGTATGATGCTGGTTAAATTGCTTATTACCGCTTGCCCCGTGCCTCAAAGATCATCAGTCGTTATTCCCAAAGCATATATCCGAGATTACTGACGATCTGTCAACCAAATCTCAATCAGTACCGCCCTGATATAAGTCATAAAATATCACTATCCTTTTGGGTTGCAGTGGAGGTCAAACGGTAGTCGCTTCGTAGAAAAGCTAATATTCTGTCGAATGTGTTTAGTCTACAAACCGGACCCCGAACTATAATGGCGCTGATATACTTGAGCATTCACCTGTATTGAGCATTCTCGCGAATGTTACAAAACAAATGAGTGTGTTTTAGCGAGCGTTCTCAGGGCGGTTTCAGATTAGCGTATTTTTCTGCGCGTATACGGTCGTTTCAGCACACGCGCTTCACAAAACCGGACTCGCGTAAACGGGCATACTTCGGCGTATTCGCTCAAAACGGTAGTGACATCTTGTCAGTGTCAACATGGATTCTGACGGCTCAGTGCGTGAACGCTCGTACGAGTTGCGCGTGTGCCAAAAGGCGTGCCTATACGCTCCTACATGCGGTTCCAAAAACGAGCTTATACGCGCATAAAACGCTTATCTGAAATCACGAACATTCGGGCGAGCTTTAGAATATAGATAAAACATAGGATTTGCGCTACAATGGTGGTTAAACCCAATATATTTACTTTACTTTGACTTATGATTTGAATCTAGGGAAGAATCTTCGTAGTTTGTCACTTATTTTTACTCGACTAGTGATGGGCTTACTCAGAATAAATATCGATAAAATATCGATAATGTTTACAATAGATCCTTAGATTTGGTTTACTTAGAATTAATTTCAATAGAATGTTGATAAACTCTCGATATCGATAAATAAATTTGAACGTAGGAACAGACACTTGTGTGATTTATTATACCTGTTCAAATTAAAATCTGCATTTTATTATTTAGAAACGTCATTAGTTTATGTATCTTACTCTTACTCTTGAAATAATTCATAAGTGAAACTGAAGTTGACATATTGGGTAAAACTACTGTTGTAGTGCGATTTCTATATATTTTCTTTATTCTACGGACTATTTGAATTTAGAGTGTTCGCTAGAATGGTCCTGAAAATGTTCGGTTCGACAAAACAGAAAACGGCGAATGCTCGCTGTTCTTTTACAAGTGAATGCTCAGGTGTATCAGCGCCATAAGGTGAAAACCTTGGATGCAAATGGAATAACGCAAGGACGATCTATAGAATCGTTTCACAAAGCTATACTCAAGAGAAGAAGACTCTCATATACCTATTAATACAACGAATACGTATCTAAACGTAAAGATCTCAAACTTTTAGGCCGAAAGGTAATGTTTGCAAAGTGGATATTAATTTCCATATATTGGTAAACTTCGGAGCTATGCCTTTATGAACTTGGGTTGGAAATTAAAAAATGTCTTAGGTACTTCGCCACATTTCGCCACAGAAAATGAGAGGGAAGAAAGTTCGAGATAATTTATTATGGCGAGTTTTCGTACAAAGTGTTGAGTTTTGGGACAAAAGCGAGAACAATATTTGGGGAAAGAGATTTCAATTTGCATCAAATTGTTTATGACATTCTGATGTCAATTACTTTGTTGTGAAAGCATGTTTTGTAGTGGTGAATAGATTTTAGTAGATTAAACGATCTGAAAGTTTTTCATACCTACTTTTTTCGACTACTGAATATCAGGATACATTAAAGAATATAGTGATAAATAAAACAATAACCGCAATTAATGATTGTTAACTAAAATATAAACTATGAAGACAACAGTTATGTTTTTCAATAACTTTGTTTTTCGGTTTATTAAGATCTATGGATGAAAATGGAACAACCATTTCAAAAATAAATTGTTCATTTAACAAATGATATTAATCCAAAGTATAGTAAATAAGAAAGCAAAAGTATAAAGTAAATATTGCTCTCTGGTTTGACGTCCGCGTCTACTCAGGAGCCAGTTAAAACGAGTGCCGGGCACATGTGTCCAATATGCTGTGTGCAATATGCTGAACTGGCCTCCTATTTTTGTACAGACGATGGGCGTGTACGATTTGTGCCTAATTGTAATATTTTTTTCTCACATTGTTTATGTCATGTCCTTCGTCTGTTGTAAAAATAAACGTTTTTCTTTCTTTATAATAAAATAAAATGGAAATCAGATAATAAGTATATTATTTAATTTTATACTCTGTAAAATCAAACTACGTAAACTAAAAATTATTCAATTTCATAAAACACCGTTAACTTTACGAAACAAAAAATTAAAATTACTTCATCAACGAACTTCTTGAGTTCAAAGTTTCTAAATTTGAATATTTAACTACGACTTACTTACATACATACATACATAAACTCACGCCTGTTTCCCGGAGGGGTAGGCAGAGACTACGGAACGCCATTTGCAACGATCCTGACATACCTCACTTGCTTCACTCACTCCCATCAAATTTCTCATGCATGCTCTTCTGTTAAGGGTACTTCTGACTTGTCCTTTTTTCAGGATGTCTCCAATCTAATCAAATCAAATCAAATCAAAATCATTTATTCATCTGGGTCACAATGTGACGCTTATGAACGTCAATTTTAAAATTAAATTACTTAATGCTTCTACATTTACATTTACTGCCTCGTTCGCAAAGCAATAGGTAGAGCCACGAGAAAGAACGGGCAATAAAACTCGAGGCCACTCTTTTAAATCGCCAATATTATGGTACATATTTTCATTTTTGTAAGGAGCTGCAACTGTTACACATTGTACTAAATTACTTGGAGATAGTAATCAGTTACAGACATAATACTTAAGCAATTAATGTAGTTACTAAATGATGTGTTTTAGTTAGCCTTCCAATGCGAATATTGTGTAACAGGAGCATCCACTTACGACTTATAATGTATACAACTCGTGACCATGTTCAGAACTATGGTGGAAATGTATGTTACAGAAGTGACGGTATATGAATACACAAAATTACAAAAACTTTAGTTCACAGACCATGATAACGAGTTATCTTCATCTTACAGTACAGTAAATTTAAAAAAAAATTGTGGAACAACAATGCAAATGTAGATGTAGTAAGTAGAATGACCTAATTATGATAAACGAATAATAATTTAAAAGAACTAGAAATGTTATATAATGATAAACTGAAAAATGCTAAGTATCTATATAAATTCTAATTAAGTAGTAGATCATGAGTTGTCTAGTGTAAGTGACCATCTATCCTTGTCACTGAAATAATCATTAATAGTATAATAACCTTTCTTAATAAGGCAGTCTTTTATTTTAGCTTTAAATGTACTAAATGGTAATTCTAAAAGACTAATTGGTATTTTATTGTATATACGAATACCTAGCCCTACAAAAGAATTATTAACTTTATGTAAACGATGATAAGGGGCATATAACCTATGCTTATTTCGAGTATTTATATTATGTATATCACTTTTTGAGGTAAATAAACTTATATTTTGCCTAATGTACAAAATATTAGCAAATAAAAATTGCGAGGCTACTGTAAGAATTCCTATAGACTTAAAGCGTTCCCTAAGAGTATCTTTTGCACCTAACATGTATATTGCTCGTACCGCTCGTTTCTGTAGAACGAAGATATTCTGAATATCCGCTGCTTTGCCCCATAACAAAATACCGTAGGACATAACACTGTGAAAATAGCTAAAATATACTAAACGAGCCGTGTCGATGTCAGTAAGTTGCCTAACTTTTCTGACGGCATACGCAGCAGAGCTGAGCTTTCCTGCTAGACATGCTATATGTGCACCCCATTGTAACTTATTATCTAATGTAATACCTAAGAACACTGTAGAGTCTACTGTGTCAAGTTCCTCCCTATCTAGCATAATATTAGGTCCCAGTTGTCTAACGTTAGGTAAAGCAAATTTAACGCATTTAGTTTTCCTAGAATTAAGTACTAGGTTGTTTGCTGTAAACCATCGTGTAACTTGTAATAGTGCATTATTTACATCATCAAATTGATTTCTATTCCTATCTACTTTAAAAATAAGTGACGTATCATCTGCAAAAAGTACGACATCACAGATGTTTTTTAAATAAAAAGGTAAGTCATTAATATATACTAGAAATAGAAAAGGACCTAAAATTGAGCCTTGTGGAACGCCTAGCTGTATAGGTAATTTAGAGGATGTAGTCCCATTTACATCGACACACTGAAATCTTTGCCGCAGGTACGAATCGACAACACTAAGTGCGGTTTTCTCTACGCCGTAGTGGCGGAGCTTACGCAATAGTGTGTCGTGCTGAACGCAGTCAAATGCTTTAGATAGGTCACAGAACACTCCAATAGCATTCTTTGATGACTCCCAAGCACTATAAACGTGTTTTATGAGAGCAACACCCGCATCAGTAGTGGATCTACCTTTAGTAAACCCGTATTGATCTTTGTGAAGCAGACTATTTAAATTGAAGTGGCTTAATAGCTGCTTTAAAAGTATCTTTTCAAATATTTTACTAAATGCCGGCAAGATAGATATGGGCCTAAAATTATTAATTTCATTTTTACTGCCCGATTTGAATAAGGGTATAATTTTACTTAATTTCATCAAATCCGGAAATACGCCTAGGTCAAAGCATTGATTAAAAATTATAGATAGGTAAGGCGCAACAGTCTCAACTATAGTACCTAAAATTTTAATTGAAATGCCCCAAAAGTCGCCGGTATTTTTAATATTAATTGAATTATATGCGATCAATATATCTCGCGGGGTAACGTGCTCGAATCTAAACACGCTCTTGCATTCAGGTACACTGCTAAGCAAAAAATTTCCAGCGTCTAAAGATGATGATTGTAAAGAGCTAGTAGTTGTTAAAGGTATGCTCGCAAAGAAACTATTGAACATATGCGCTACTTGAGTTTTGTTAGTGACTAATAAATTGTTTTCTTTTAGTTCAAATTGGTTTTCCCGTGGTCGAGCTCTTCCTGTTTCATTATTTATAATGCTCCACGTTTCTTTAATTATATTTGTTGAATGCTTAATTTTACTACTAATAAATTTAGATTTTGCCATAATACAAACTTGTTTAAAAATTTTTGAGTACTTTTTTACATAATCTCGAAAAGGTGAGTCAAATCTATGTTGTTTCATACCATATAATTCAAATAACTTGGCTCTACTTTTGTATATACCTATAGTGGCCCACTGGTTGAAAGATCCCATAGTACCCTTTAGTGTGACAGTTTTACTCTTAAAAGTATTTTGAAATTCATTATTTACTAGTCCAAAAAGTGAGTTATAAATTGTATTTGGATTTTGTGAGTTTAATATTGAGGTATTGAGTTTAGCAATAATATTATTTTTGAAACGTATTAGACGATTGGTAGTCTGAGGCCTACATTCTACTATACGTGATTTATCATATGTTGAACAGGGAAAACTAGCTATCTGTCCACGGTGATCAGAAGGGAGAGAACTAATTACTACTGGGTTTGTGGCAGCACAAGAACTAAATATGTTATCCAAACAAGTAGAAGATGTTGCAGATACTCTAGTAGGTTCACAGAATAGGTTACTTAAATTAAATGACTTGAAAAGATTCAGAAATCTAATACTCTGTGAAGAATTCTCTAAAATATTAATATTAAAATCTCCACATACTATAATATTCTTATTACTACATTTAATTTTATTGATAGCATCTTCCATAACAGTCTCAAATAGATTATAGTCACCAGAAGGAGGTCGATATACACAAATTACTATATATAGGTCTAGTTCCACACAGGATAACTCAATAGTGCGCTCAATAGATAAATTAACAATATCTTTACGTTCCTTACATTTTAATAAATTTGAAGTTATTATGAGAGAACCGCCTCTAATAGCCTGCATTCTTATATACGAACTCTGCACCATATAATATTCATTTATAACAATAAGCTCATGATTCTTTAACCAATGTTCAGTTAAGCACAAAACCTTAACATCATATTTTTCTAGAAATAAACTTAACTCTAATTCTTTGCCAGATAGGCCCTGCATGTTTTGGTGTACTATATTCAAATACTGCAGCCTAACTGTTGTCCTATCTTGGAGTTTAAATCACAAGACGTGTCAATAAAAACGTTGTTAGTACAAGTACTAACCCTATCAAATAAATTGTAAACACAAGGGTCTTTTCCTTGCTGTAAATTGTATGCTAATAGTTTAGCAATCTGTCGCTTAATATAAAATGGCAGATACATTGTATCTTTTGTTAAAGTAAATTTACTAATAAATTTATTAGCGTCAAAAAACAATATTGCGTCACTATGACGACAAGTTATATTATATAATAACATATTTAATTTGTGTATGTGCATGTTTTGTGTATATGTTAAGTCATTTGAGTATGGCAAAGCACATAAAATAAATTTACAACTAAATCTGGAATTAAGGTCTAATAACATTTCAACACATTCTATGATATGCTGTCTTTTTACAGTTAAACTGTTACCAAACAACAATATGGCCGTACTACTCTCATCTAAGGGGTGCAACTTAATCTGATTAACTAAACTACTGTAACTATCCCCTGGCCTACAATAATTTATAACACACTGGTTTGTATACTCACAGAGAAGACTACCAAAATTATGACCTAGCCTATCAGAAAAAATGTATGTTTTGTTAGTTGATGTTGAAAACCTAGATTTAATCATATTTGATTGTGAAGAGGATTGGTTTTGTGGATTATCAGAAAAATTCTCAGGTAGTATGGTACTCAATGGCTCTGCTGGGGTTGGAGTGTGAGTGTGAGCACAAGGACATAAGAGCTTATTGGTCAGAGACTCATACATTTCTGCATTACATCTCACCAAGTCTACTAGCTCACCTGCCTCTACTATACGCTTGCTCAGCCCTTGTTGAGAAGCTTGATATTTGTTAAATATTTCATTTAAGGTGCTCTCCCTAAGTACTAGTTCTTCCCTCAAGCGATGAGTGTCAGTATCATACACTACCCTACTATGTTCTAAACTTCTAGAGTACTTAGATAGTTGATCAAGTAAATAAATGCGCTCCTTTCTGAGATTTAAATTAACCCTATGCACATTATATTTCTTCATAGATTTATGACATCTTTTAATTAGTTTATTAACTTTAATATAGCGTTTAAGTTTTTTGTGACTTGAAAAGCTGGGTCTCATGATAATGGTATCATCCCTGGTCAGGTCTATTGTCACAACAGGCTCCCTAATACACACATGATCAGGCTCACTACTAACCAACTCATGATATAGACTGCAGGTATTCGCTATCTGTTCACTGTGTTTAAGAGTTTCTAAGTTAGAGATGGTGTTATGAGCTTCACTCAATTCTCGTTCTAGTTCAGCAACACGTCTCAGAGCTTCTTCATGAGTGTCCATACACTGTTGGAAGTTGGACACCGTCAATCGAAGTTGTTCATGTTGCTCAAGTATTTCGAGATGGTGTGTGTGCATTTCAGCCAACTGTGCCTTGAGTTCAGTGTTCTTGTCGACTATTATCTTTACTTCTTCTTCGCTGTCCTCTCTTTCCTGTAGCAGCTGGTTACACAGGATTTTAGAGGATTCCAGTTCCTTAAGTGTGGTCTGTAGTTTGTCCTCCAGAGCTGCCATTCTGCGGGTCATCATTTGAACAGACCTACCCCGTAGGCACCTGAAATGTAAGGAAGTGTGAGTAAAGTCAGCAGAGAGAAACTATGAAATGGGTGGATAGAAAGTTGAGAGGGAAATAATGTAGGTAGATCATAAAACTAGAAGAATTGAATTGAATAAATATAGGAATAGTTTATTTTAAATAGGTACTAACTATTGGGGAAGTTCTACTCATAGAAAAAATAATGAATACTTATTATAAACTTTCTTGTAAGTATTTAATTATAAAAACAAAATAAAAAGAAAACAGTTAATAAGACGATATCAGTTAATAGTAATGGGTTATTGTTATTAAATTACTTTAAAATCATTTAAAAATACTTTGGATGATTGTAATATCACGAATGTAGGTACTTATATAAATGGACCTGTGTAACACTGTAGTACTATTTATGCTAAGAATTTATCTAATAAATAATTATGTTTTGTGTATAGTGTCATGTAGTATATGGTGTCTGAGGCAAATGTTTTGCGTCATCGATTTTGCTTCCACAAATTGTCAAGCAAAAGGAGACATAACGGTGCCGCTGTGTATTGTAAATTGACGTCACTCATATGTAATGAGCAGTGTATGTATGTGATGTATAGTGTATTTTAGTTATTATTACTTATATAAAAATAAAACGGTACAGGGATAAGTAAAGAATTATGAAAACAATACTCCCCGGGTTTCCAGTTGATTTTGAATCTTGTATTGGTTATCCGTTACTTTGACAGTTAGTCCGCCACAAGTTTTCCAGCAAGGTTTTGTACTAGTCCTTTAATATACTGTTACACCAACAATTATTGCTAAGATTTATGGGTATACACTTTACTTTGCACAAATAATTGATTATTAAAACTAAATAAAACTATTTTTATCAATTAAATTAATATAGACGTAGGGAAATGACAACTGCTCGCTAGTGTTGCCAGCGAAGAAAAAAAAATCTGGTCAGAGAACGTCCGCCTAGGTCTTCCCCTTTGTCCTGTTCCATTCACACTTGCCTTATATATCTTCTTTGTCAGTCTATCGTCATCCATCCTCTCCATGTGCCCAAACTATCTTAACATGCCTTTCTCAATGCTTGTTACTATATCTTCTTTTACCCCACACCACTCTCGTATCACACAATTCTTTACTCTGTCGGTCAAAGACACACCACACATACTTCTCAGTGCTCTCATTTCTACAGCATTTATTTTACTTTCAAATCTCTTCTGCCATACCCAACTTTCACTACCATACATAAGGGTAGGCACTAACACACCTCTATGTACAGCCAAACGTGCCTTTTTGGACACGTATTGACTGTTCATAAACGCTTTCAGAGCTCCATTCACACTATTACCTGCATTAACTCTCCTTTCAATATCTTCTTCATTCTTACCATCTCTTGTAAACAACGTACCTAAGTAAACAAACTCATTCACTTGTTCCACTCGCTGTGCATCGATCAAAACATTACAAGCCGTAACGCATTCCTCCTTTTCAAAAACCATAACTTTCGTTTTTCTTACATTCACTTTCATTCCTTTCCTCTCTAACGCACCATGCATGATTGCTACCATCTCCTGCAACTCCTCCGCTGAAGATGCAAGTATTACCTGATCATCAGCATAAAGGAGGCATTTGACGAGTAACCCATTCATCCTTAATCCGCAGTCACTATGTTTTAAATCTTGCAAACAACTGTCCATGAAGAGGTTAAACAGCCACGGCGACGCTACACATCCCTGTCTAACACCTTTATCGATGGTAAACCAGTCAGTGTATGCCCCGTTTATCCTCACACAAGCTCTAGAATCCTCATAAAGGGATTTCAGAGCTCGAATGAGGCTGCTGTCCACCCCATTCATTAACAGCACCGACCACATTTCATTCCTCACCACTTTATCGTAAGCCTTTTCCAAATCCACGAATGCGCAATAGACCTTTTGACCTTTGGCCAAAAACTTTTCGGCTATGCTTCGCAAGGAAAAAACCTGATCCGTGCATCCCATACCCTTTCGGAATCCCGCTTGTACATCCCATATTTTCTTGTCGGTTACTTCCATAACTCTTTCAATAAGTACCTTTGCATACAATTTGCCAACAATGCTGAGAAGGCTAATGCCTCTATAGTTTTTGCAATCTTGTTGCGAGCCTTTTCTTTTATAAAGAGGCACAACTACAGCTGTGGCCCAGTCATTAGGTACTCGGCCGGTGCTCCAGCAAAAGTTATATAACCGCTGCAACTGACCAACTATGATGCCCTGTCCAGCCTTCAGCATTTCGACTGTAATCCTATCATATCCTGCAGCTTTACCTACTTTCATACTTCCCAGTGCCTTCACGATCTCATCCACGCCAATAACGCTTTCATCATTGCTATCGTTACCATTCATTTCAGCTATTGGTGTCTCTATCGCCGTTTTTTCGAATAAACTTTCAAAATACTCTTTCCATCTCTTCAGCACGCACAATTCACCATTTACTATACTTCCATTATCGTCTCTGATGGATGTGTGTTTTGAAGATTGAGTTCTTCCTCGAACTGCACGAACGGATTTCCAGAAAAACTTAATGCCCCTCTGGAAATCGTCAGATAATCTGCTATCAAACTCATCTTTCTTTTCCTCTTTTTTCCTTTTAACCATTTCTTTCACTATTCTTTTTGACCTAACAAACTCCTTTTTTGCTTCATCTATGTCTACACTCGTTGCTTTTCCCATTCTTTCATTTGCTCTGGCAGCCAACCAATCTGACCAAGCTTTCTTCTTCTCTGACACTGCTGATTGTTCATCCTTGTCCCACCATGTATTCTTAACCTTTCGTATTTTCCTTCTCTTGATCACACCACATACTTCAGACGCTACACATACTACCTCTTCTTTAAAGGCCTGCCATAATTCTTCCATATCATTTATGCAATCGAACCTCTCAAATTTTGCTATCAATCTTCGTTTATACTCATCTTTCATATCTTTTTCTTGTAGATTTTCTACCTTAATTCTTTCCAAGACCCTATTCTCATTACGCTCTCGGTGTCGCCATCCTTTAACGAGCCCTCTTATCCGGCTCAACACCAAGAAGTGGTCTGTGTGGATGCCGATCCCTCGATATGCTCTTGTATCCAACACATTCTTTCTCAATCGTTCATCTACTATCACAAAATCAATCATACTTCTTCTAACATTTTTTGCCTCTCGCGTATACATATGTATCCTTTTATGATCAAACATGGTGTTTGTCACACAAAGGCTCCACTCCAAACAAATCTCAAGCAGTACTTTTCCAATTTCGTTCACACTCTCATCACCAAATGCACCTAACTCCCTTTCAAATCCATCTCGCTTTACTCCCACCTATCCATTGAAATCCCCTAACAAGATCAATCTTTCATTATCCTTGCAGTTCCTCAAAATCTCTCTTAAACTCTCCCAAAACTCCTGCCTTTCGTCTTGCTCATGTTGTGACATACCCGTAACTATATTGACCGGGGCGTACACCCCCACAATAAAGAGACGAGTAAGTCCTACTTTCATTCTCTTCCACAGTAGCCTTGCATTTACACATTCAAACTCTTTTACACACTCATTCATTCGCGCAGACAGTATTACACCAACTCCCTTACAGGCTCTGGTGGTACTATCTACTCCAGACCAATACGCCGTATATGCGCCACGCTTGGTGGTTTCACACCCTTTTCTTTTTGTTTCATTCACACAAAGAACATCAATCTTTCTATCATCCAACATCTGACATACTTCATCCAATTGCCGTTCATTCCTCCTCCAACATTCAATGTTGCAAACCTGCTCTCCTTAGGCCGCTTTTCGCCCTCGCGGGAAACGAGACGTGATGGGTTGCGAACCGCGTCACCGCCGTGTGAGGAAATATTATTTATGGTTCCCATTGCGTTCCCACGAGAATTAGGGTTTTTAAATGTCCATCCCCATAGAGCCCTTTACGGGGGTAAGGCGGAATATCACGTGTGCCCTGTGACCACCAACACAGGCACCCTCCGTTTGCGACCAGCTTACCCTCTGGCCACGAATCTCTCGGCACGGGTCGGTTTACACCTTAGATCGGGGTTTTGTGTCGGGTATGCTCCCTGAAAGTTGGTTTAATTTCAGAGTTTTCCTTCTCCTAGACAGGTTGCCAACCAAGGCTAACGAGGCCCATCTCCCCGAACCGACTTACTTATGTGTTATTTAAATAACTTTTAACAGTGTTATTAATATAATAAACTTATAAATATATTTTCTGAAATAAATTTTCATGGTAGTTAACGTCTATATGAAAAATTAATTGATATTTATTGTTAACTCACATGAAATATTTGTAAGTTCCAAACTTACAAATATTTCATGTTAGTCCTCAGCAGTATATTTTAATTTGATTATTTTGTTGTTAATGGGTTTATTTTATTTTTTAATGTGTACATTCATATAACGGTATAATATTAATATTAAAAACATAGTCCCGAGAGTAACAATCTACAAACATAATATCAATCCCTTAAAAAATTACATGTGTATATAATCCCGGAATTGCTTAACCACAAATCGTTTTATATTATGAATTAAATAAAGAAATAAAATCATCAGTAAGATAGTTCCCCGTGGCTTTTATGTGTTTCTACCCCTTCATATTTCACCACGCTGCGCGCTGTCACAAAAAGGAACTGAGTAGAAGAGTAAAAACTACGTGTAGTAATTTATGCTCGTTTTGAAGTTTACACGCCTGGGGATTCGGATGGCTTACTAAGATGATTTATTTGAGGAAAATGTGTGTATTTTTATCATGTTTGTTTTTCTTCCAAGTGTGGAAAAATAGAAACAACATGACTGCACAGAAAATATAGCTATTTTTTTTTTCACTGAACAGAGTGCTCTGATTTTAATTTATTTATGAATTGTGATTTTTAGTTTATTTGTGAATCATGTTGGGTTTTGTGTTACTTAAATAGAAAAATGTAACAACATCTTCATCAACATGTTCACCCTCGTCTTGTTTGCGTTGCGGAGTGATTTCCATTTGTGTGCCGCAACCTAAATGTGTAACGATATACTATAATTTAGTCCTGTTTAGTCAGGACACATAAGAGTACTGACTTCTTTCAGGTGGGACTGATATCTTTACATGCTCTTCGATGTATATGTTACGACGCTAGACACACTCAACAATTGAATACGATTGTAACTTGATGGTGAGCGCCGTTCCTTTGAACCTAAATCCATCAGAACCTGCCTAGCAGTCTGTTGGTCTCTTCACGAAGCTATCGCTACTCTCCATTAAAACATTTATCTTAATATATAAAATCCTTGCGTTACTGACTGACTGACAGACACGCTACAGCCGAAACTATTGGGCGCAGGAAGCTGAAATTTGGCATGTATGTTTCTTGGGGACCGTAGGGGTGCACGAAGAAGGGATTTCCCGAAATTCCCACGGGATCGACCAAAACGGGTAAATTGAAAAAAATGCAGGCGTAGCTGCTGGCGTCCTCTAGTATAACATAAACCTAATATAACAATATTCATAAAATAAAGGTCAAAGCTTTTACATGTAATCAAATTTAATAGAGTACAGTGTAACTGATATAGTATAAATAAATATAGTATATTTTACATGAAATAAACATCTTTTTGATCTATATATTATTATATTTGGTATAAGTGTAAGAGTATATTATATTCATGTTTGATATTCGTCTTCATAAGGAAATCTATTATCGTTGGATTTATTTTAGAGTTTCTACAAACATCAACTAAAATAGACATTTTACGTCTAAAATGTCTACGAACGTACTTTGTTTTTTTTGAGTTATTATCATATTTAAGGTAATTTATTATAATAAATCGTTAACTGCACGCGTTACATCGTGCAGAAAACACAAGGATTCAGTCAATGAATACCAAGAAAAGCCAGCTCCGAAAATACAACTATGCTAAGCACAGAGCTAAGGAAACTAGGTGAGGCAGGCACTGACAGATGAAGTGAAAAATATTCATTTTAAACTTAGGTGCAGACTCAAGCGCATTATCTAAAAGGGATTGCTTTTGAAGTGAGGTTGGAGAGTGCAGTAAGCGTCAGTAACTTACAGAATGCTCAAGTACAAATGTTATAGGTATTTACCATATTTCTTTTTTGACATTTGTCATGTCGTCGAAGTCTTTGTTTAAGATAATAAATATTTCTCTCCATGCTTCGAATGTGAGTCTTTTATCCTTATATATCTCTAAGGTTTTGTCCCACAATACTGGTTGTCCCTCTACTAAAGTTATAAGTAACTCATCAGCCATTTTGTACTCTACGCTGCAATACACGTCCACACCAAGCGCACAACAAAAACTACCCACAGATCACTACTTACCTGGCTGTGTGAACCCTACTACTCCGCCCTCCACCGCTCCGCAACAACGTTCGCCGCGTCGTGTCTTGCGCAGACAAGATTTTTTTTCGTGCACCGCTGCGAGCAGTGTACACAGTTATTTTCTAGTTACGACACGAATTCTTGCATAGGCCCGGCGTATTTTCTTACCGTATACAAGCACCCTAATTCTGTGAGACGTAAGTCGTGTATGACGAGTATCGCAATTTAGGTTTAACTAAAATTTGATTTGGCTGCCAGACGGACGTAACTTCAGTTGCTATCCAACGTTTGTACTTGAGCATTCTGTAAGTTACTGACACTTACTGCACTCTCCATCTCCAACCTCACTTCAAAAGCAATCCCTTTTAGATAATGCGCTTGAGTCTGCACCTAAGTTTAAAATGAATATTTTTCACTTCATCTGTCAGTGCCTGCCTCACCTAGTTTCCTTAGCTCTTTGCTTAGCATAGCATATATTAAAAAGTAAAAATTGTTAATTTGAAGCGTTTATTCAAACAATTTGAAATAAAAACAACTGAAGTAGGTACATGATGTAGTTTTGATTTGTAGCATTTTTTGGGATCTTTACCGTGTTAATAGTACTTATACGCAAGCAGTCACCATCACCGACGTTAGGTGGATGTGTTACTAGAATACACGTTAGGTGGCTAAGGGTTAACAATTCAATACGCACATAACTTCGAAAAGTCATTGGTGTGCGCCGTCGATGTACCCGATACCCTCTGCATGGCAGTCTGTTGGTATATCCACTCGGCTATCGCTGCCCCTACAGAACGCTTTCTATGCAATCAATAAAAAAGTTACAGCTATTATTTCAAAACATAAACAATAAAAATAACGCAGTACTTTTATCATTGAGTCCTAAACGTTGGTAGTCACGCGAGTCCAACCAATTAATTTGACCAAAGAGACATTATTGACGATCGTTGTCGGTTTTACGAGTCACGACCAAATTGATGTTCTATAAACGAGGTAGGTAATGGAAACTAAAAGGGCTCTTTGTTTTACTGAGTTTGTAAGAAGTTGTAGGTTTTATGAATAGTAAAACTTTTTAGCTTTGGTACGAGGAAGTATTGTCTACTTACATCGTCATCGTAAACCATCCGCCATTTATCACATGACAGATGGTTTGATGGAAAAACATTTATGTTTGTGAAGACTATTCTTCACTTCTTGTTAGCCTTAGGGTCGGTACATATCTGATGGAAAATGCGTCGAGTATTATCGGTCGCGTAACGCCAAACAGACTAATATATAATAAAATTACCTTTCACACCTAACCGATAATGCGTTAGTGCGTCGACCGTACAGCGTTGTTCCGTTTCCGTCAACGCATTGTCGGTCGTTGGAGTAATGGCACATTGAAATTTCGTATCAATTTTAGTTAAGAAACATTTCACTTCCATCTTATTCAAGAGCCTCCTAAATAGGTAGGTACCTATTATTTCGATGGGCTTTATTTTAAAATTCAATCGCACAACACAACCGCTCCGTAGATGCTGAACGCAGAAACAGATTAGAAGTGTAATGTGGCAGTTCTAATTTGACGGAATTGACGCGACCGATGATACGCTCGACGCATTTTCCTTCAGATATGTACCGCCCCTAGCTCGAGTGTACAGTATATCTGCTACATCATATGGCAGTATTATCTGCTTGCTGATTCCAAACATTCATGCTAAACATTACGTTATCTAGGTAATCAAAATAACTTTATCTTTATTTTTTTGCGTTTATTTGTACTTGAGTAGAATAGTCTTTTTTGACATACTGCCAGAAAACTAGCGATAATCTTGAGAAACTTATGACAACTAGAAACAGAAGTTGGACGAGCTAGGACATGAACCATGGGTTTGATTGCGGTAAAGAGCGACGGCGAATACACGAGGATGAAGTTCGGAGCCATCACAATGCTCAGTAGTAGGAGTAAAATTGAAGGAGCAGAAAAGCCTAGAGTCTTAGTGCGAAAAAAACGTAGGCATGTATAATTTACGTAAATAGCCACGTTAAGAAATAAGCACGTTTAACTTTTTCGATAAAAATCATTTTCTAGCCTAAATGCCAATCAATATTTGAATTCTATATACTAACAATTGATGTTAATAAAGTATTTTATTATTTGCCGATCGTTGTCCTCGAGATTTTAAAATAGATTTGTCCATATCCTTATACGCCCTATACGATAGTACCTTTTATTATACTCTGTATCACTCGAGGGTGCATAGGGTTCCCACGAAGAACTTAGGGTCCCAAGCCAACCTCACCTGCAAGTGGTGCACCTGCCGATCTACGGATGAGGCTCTGGCAAACAAAATACCCCGATAAGCGGCAATAGGCTCGCCACCTATTACGTGGGATCAAAACACTTGCGAAAAGTGGGCGTTTAATATGCCTCTGCCAACCCCTTCGGGGAAACAGACGTGAGTCTATGTATGTATGTATGTATCACCCAATTTTATACGGTACAATTCAGATTACAGGCTTAAGGCCTGTAATATCATGGGGTTTCCCTAGCCTATAATAACAATAATACAGAATGCGTATGAGGTCGACCCCTATAGCCAATGGCTTGGAACAGTATTTACTAAGACATGCTGACCTCTGTATCCCACATAATGAGGATACTGGTGACATACATTTGGATAGGAATATAATCTTTCGTTATTATAAGATGGGATCTCTTTAAGCTGGTCTAAATTAATAGAGATATATGGAAGGCAACTCGTTTCAAATGAATAGGTCGTTTGGCTTATAACATTACAAGACAAGGATTACACATATTACCATACATAATCCGAGATTAAGCTGTATTTTGAACTGTTTGAAGAAGATGGTTAGTTACTTTAGTTCGAAATAATTTTGGTCCAGCAAATTTAAAGCACAGAAGTTGACAAAATGTTTTTTTTAACAAAAGTATATATTTGTTTGCAGAAAAGGTTAGGACTAAATCCTGCACGATATTTAGTTCATGTTTTGTAATAAGAAGGATATACTTTATGGTGCATAGAGACTATCGTTTGTATACTTTGAAGAAGTACAATAGAAAAGTGCTAGAGACTACACAATGGTTAATTAAACATTTTAATTCCTATGGACGCTGCCTTCTTACTGATATTGTATGAAGGTATCTATGCGTTTGAACCAACAAAACAGCGTATCTTCTTTTGTGTATGTAAAATTTATTGACCCGATTTTCCTTAAAAGCTTTTTGATAGCTAGCTTCCCAAGCTTTCAGTATTATATTTCAGTATGCGCCGAAATAATAAAATGAAAGCTTTAAGAATAAGATTTCTCTGAAATAATTTTGACTCTAAAAATGGCATCAGTCGTCATGTATAAAAAGATTTCTATAAAATATTTATTGCACTGGTCCTGTATTTAAAATTATGATCCGATACGCGATCATTGAACGCTATCTGACACTGCAACAAGGAACCAGTCAAGATATTTATGCGTCAGTTATATATAGTACTTGTTAACAAGCACATAAATTGTTCTAATCTAATTTACAATGTACACACACACAATTGATGGCTTGCGCATAAGAAAAGACATCTGCTGATTTCAAATCTGTCTTTATAACGGCCGATGTTTTCTACTTCACGATCATTGTTCACGATAAAAGAATAAACGCAGTAATACACAACAGTAAAACACAATAACAAAAAATAAGACTCAGTATAAAACTAATATACTTTTCTCATTTTATACTTCACTCATTAATAATGCTGATTAAGCTCTTTTATTTGACGCCCAGCAATGCAAATTCTACATTTTTGTGTTTATATCAATCTTGATATCCTTCACAGAAAATTACATCTTTTAATTTGATCTGACATATAATGCCAACATCCACGCTGAAGCGTATGCGTAAATAAGAGCTATTTAACTATTATTTTACGATATGGACTCGTTGTATAAATATTTCTATGTGTACAAATTGTGAAAGTTAGAAATATTTATAAACCGTATCAAGTATTTTAATGATACATCAATCATCAAAAGACATTACGTGGGAACAGAATATAAACATACACACACGCGTTGTATGCGTGTGTGTGTATGTTTAAGAACAAGAGTAAAAGCTACGCTAAGTGAGTAATGTGATAATACCTAAGTCAAGATTCCTCTGAATACAAAACTAGCGGCCTAAAATCTAAATCTACTATTGTTGTTGTATTGATTACGCAGCTACCGATTATTCTCTGTCAAATGTCGATTGTATATTTATTTAGATAGATCGAGAGGTGCGCGCCTATCTGTTTTACGCTGCCAAAAAGGAAAGTAATTGAACTCATTGAAATAGCCAGAACAATGAATATTTTTCACTTTGTTGCGTATTCAGAAGGATTTCATTTTGCTTAAAACTGTTTTGGGTAGATTAATTTACATTGCATGTACAGTCCAACGTAAATATATTATTTAGCTCCGTCTAAGTAGACTCAGTCGAATAGCAAAGGACATGACGTATCTAGTCATCAATTAAAAGAAAATATATTATAATCAAAATTTTATTTGACAACCCTGTGGCGTAGCGGGAGTGTAACCAATTAGGCGACTGCCACGCCGAAAGTCGCGGGTTCGATTCCAGCTAAAGTCAAGCGTTAGTGTGCGTGAACATACATAGATTTTTGTATTGGTCTGTGTATTTCTATACATAATGCATGTATTTACAAAAAAATGTGTATGTTTATCCATTTTCTGGTACCCATAGTATAAGATTTGCTTAGTTTTAAACTAGACGAAGTCGTGTGAATTAAAATAATGACCTAACAGAGACAAAAAATGCCTGATAAAAATATTTGCCCATTCATATAAATTAATATAGATGCTCAGACAACCAAAAGTCATTTATAATTTCAACACGGTTGATAAACGCAAAGTTTTCGCCAGCAAAATGTAATGGAAATGTCGCTAAAGCCTTGATAGCTTAATACATCATATTTGAATTATTCACGTTGCATCGACAGTTCATATTTCTCAAGATCAATGTCAATGTGGCATTGATGATAGGTAACTATCATCAATGCCAGGCCATTACACATTTTTGCAATTTATTACCAACTTTGATTTCTTCAGGTACTCGTATTTGCTTGACTTCAAAACTTTATGAATTATAATTTGGTTATGCGTAGATATATTTAATGGTATTAGTGTGATATTAGCTGGTAAAAGGAAAAGAAAATGGCTTAAGTAAACAAGTTAATTTGGTGAACAAAAAAATACATAGACAAGAAACTGTACAACTTTTAAATATTAGTGTACAATATGACTTCGAACTTTTGTGATCACTAATATCCTAATGAATTTACTAAGAATTATTGTCCTTCGAGATTTGATTCGAATTAAAGGTACGCAAAGAAAAAATATGTCAAAATTAATAAGTCTAGAATTATGGCACGATTCTAAATAAGGTAATTAAATTTTAAATTCAGTTAATTTTTTTTTGTATCTTTTGTTTCCTTTTATATGTACGTTTCTAAACTTGGACCTACTACTGAATATTTAATTCCCCAATCCCACGTTAATGATAAAGGCTTTAAAATCAAGTCGGGGCATTTAATCTACCAAAATTATTATATCATGAGACTGTCAAAAGAAAGAGCAAAGGGAAATGAAGGCTTTTGAGGGTTATGGTAAAACCCTTTTAACATTGTAACTAACTGTGGGTTCTAGTCAAGCTTATGATACTCAAGTTACAGTGTATAATGCTTTAATAATGATGTTATAACTTAAAGTAACTTTGAGATCAAGATTGTCCCAAGAGAGATGTAGTTCGTAAAGTTCCGCATTGAGTACACCTTTGTTAGTAAGTGAAAATAGAAAATAATCCATAAATGTGAAAAAATATGTTGTATTTTTTATTAGATAACTAATATTGTATTTTATTTTTAATGGCAGTAAAGAAGCGTTTCATTTAATCAATTCTGAAATGGCATGAACATCCCTACTTTACTAACTACTAGCTTTTGCCCGCCGCTTCGCGCGCGTTAAATTCGGGGTAACACAAATCTACTTTCAGTCTCAAGATGTGTGAAGACACTCCTGATTATTCTGAAGACTTCAGAAACTCTATGGGGTACAAAGTTACTCGGTCAGTATCCATGACATTACCTACCGTTATTTACTGAAAGGTAGGTAGGTACATAATAACATCACCATGCATACAGTCAAATGTCAAAGCCATGTTCTAATACATGTTCAATATATCTCTATAAACATTTTTGCATTTTTATTATTAGTAGGGAAAATCGTTTCAGCCGTTTAAGCTTATTACATTATTATTAGTTTATATATGCGAACAATTTTATGTAATAGGTCGGGGCAAAAGTATTTCGAATGTATCATTAGTAATCAAACCTCTTTGGCTGTACTGAATGTAACTGGCTGGTTTTTCAACGCGTACCATATGACATTATGTATGACGTGACAGTACTGACAGATATGTTAGCACATGCGCAACACTCAATTATCAGCGCATGCGTTCTTACTGCCAAGAGGTAAATCTGTGCCGTACAAACTTCTACCCTCCCTACAATCCCTCCCAGTTTAATTTTTGCAGCTTATGGTAGCCTATGTCCGTCTCCATGGTCCAATATTTCGCCGTTTAAGCGTGAAAACGGAACATAAATACATACATACACACTTTCAAATTTATAATATAAGTGGGGATTATAATTTCGAAAGTGTGTATGTATGTATGTATTTTCCGTTTTCACGCTAAGACGGCTGAACCGATTTTGTTGAAATTTAATATAGAGATAATATTGGACCATGGATATGGACATAGGCTACCATACGTTGCAAAAAATAAACTGGGAGGGATTGTAGGGAGGGTAGAAGTTTGTACAATTGAGTGCTGCGCATGTGCTATCTATAAGTACTGTCACATCATACATAATGTAATATTGTGCACGGTTATTACGTTAATTTAACATTACTAAAAATTTAACTTATAATTATATACTACGCTTATACGGCTGCAACGACTTTCTTTTACACTCAACACGACAGAGTTGACAAATATTATGAAATCACTAAGTACATAAAGAAATTTATTTTGCACTGAACTGAATAAAACGATCATAAAAGTGAATGGAGGAATGAAAATCGAAATGCTGGAGAACAGAGACCAGACTTTATGATAGTGGGACTACCGTAGGGTTAGTCTTTCAAACAAAAAAATAATTTTTAAAATCTGCCCATAAATACTCATACGAACGAATTTTTCATAACAGCGCCTGAACTATTTTCATAACATTTTTTTTTCATATGCAGGTGTAAAACAAATGAACTTAGGAAATTTACCATATTTTTTTATACATTTTAATCTTTATTTTAGATATGTGTCTTTGTTATAGAACGTGGTGCAATTTTGATCCATCTTCTTTGTTTTACCTCAGTTAATCTCAAATTATTAGATACAAGCTAAAATATATCCGGTCGTCCACTGGGCTTTTCACATTTTATAAAACGGAATGACCTAATCTTAACACTTAATTATGAAACCTATAAAACCCACAAAAAAGTAGATTCAGATCGTTCATAGTACAATGATTAACTATCTCTTACACTAATAGAAGTACAAATTATGCTAAGTAGTAGTTTAGTGTATTTTCAGTTATTTTCCTGAACTTCGAATCAACAGCTTTTAATACAACATTTCGTAATCCTCCATTCACTTTTATGATCTTTTTATTCAGTTCAGTGCAAAATAAATTTCTTTATGTACTTAGTGATTTCATAATATTTGTCAACTCTGTCGTGTTGAGTGTAAAAGAAAGTCGTTGCAGCCGTATAAGCGTAGTATATAATTATAAGTTAAATTTTTAGTAATGTTAAATTAACGTAATAACCGTGCACAATATTACATTATATTCATATATAATATAATGTAATATTGTGCACATATTGTGCTATCTATAAGTACTGTCACATCATTGTGACAGTACTTATAGATAGCACATGCGCAGCACTCAATTGTACAAAATTCTACCCTCCCTACAATCCCTCCCAGTTTATTTTTTGCAACCTATGGTAGCCTATGTCCGTATCCACGGTCCAGTATATCTCTATATTAAACTAGCTGACCCAGCGAACTCCGTATCGCCTTTTTAAGAGTTTTTATTTAATTTCCTTTTTTCCAAGCCTCTTTTCCAAAGTTACCATTGACTTAGCGCTTAATCTCTTATCATTTCAGAGTCTATAAATGATGAACAAACAAACATAGATTTTTATATAATATTGAATTCCCCATTCCTTAAAATATTGGAGACGATACCCATATCGACTTTAAAAAAAATCCCGTTCGCCATCTTTGATTTCCTATCCGCCATATTTGATCACGAAATAGATGTTGTATTTGGATTCACCATCTCTTAAATCATCAAAGACGATAACCATATTGATTTTTTATTTTTTTCCCGTCCGCCATGTTTGATTTCCTATCCGCCATCTTTGATCATGAAATAGATGTTGTATTTGGATTCTCCATCCCTTAAATCATCAGAGACGATACCCATATTGATTTTTTAAATTTTTCCCATCCGCCATCTTTGATTTCCCATCCACCATCTTGAATCACAAAACAATTGTATTATTTGGATTCTCCATCCCTTTAAACATCGGAAACGAAACCCATATTGATTTTTTTAAAATTTCCCATCCGCCATCTTTGATCACGAAATAGATGGTGTTTTTGAATTTCCCATTCCTTAAAATATCGGAGACGATACCCATATCGACTTTAAAAAAATCCCGTCCGCCATCTTTGATCACGAAATAGATGTTGTATTTGGATTCGCCATACCTTAAATCATCAGAGACGATACCCATATTGATTTTTTAAATTTTTCCCATCCGCCATCTTTGATTTCCCATCCACCATCTTGAATCACGAAACAGATGTTGTATTTGGATTTTCCATCCCTTTTAACATCGCAGGCGATACCAATATTAATTTTTTCAAATTTTCCCATCCGCCATCTTTGATTTCCCATCCGCCATCTTTGATCACGAAATAGATGTTGTATTTCGATTCCCCACCCCTTACAATATCGAAGGCGATACCTATACTGATTTTTTAAATTTTCTCATCCGCAATCTTTGATTTCCCGTCCACCATCTTGGATCACTAAATAAATTTCATATTACTAGTCAGCGTCCCGAAAATCTCGAAAACGATACCCATATAGATTGTATCCTGTTCGTTTAGCCTTTATTTGCCTTTGACCCAACCCTCGGCTCGTTTGACCATTTTATTATTTTTGTCTGGCCCCTAAAAGTTGTGGCGTAATTTTATATAGCCTATAGTCTTTCGGAATAATTGGGCTATTTTACAACTTATGGTAGCCTATATTCGTCTCCATCGTCCAATATATGTATCTCTATATTAAAATTCAACAAAATTGGTTCAGCCGTTTTAGCGTGAAAACGGAACATACATACATAATTTCGAAGGGATTATCAATGGGTTTCTTCTGACATGAAGCCCGCTGGGCGGTAGCACTGAGACTTCAGGTCCGGAAACTGTCAAACTGCTATCGAACAAAGAAGTATATCAACGTGCACGCGAATTTGAACTTTATGCAGCGGTAATAAATTACAAATTGACTGTACGTTTTAGTTAGAAAACGTTTGTATGGGAAAAAAAAAGCGCTGTTTTTAGGTTTTTTCCGGCAATTATCAGATTTTTTCTCGCCGTACAAACCATCTTTGAACTTCAACAAACATTTAAGAAAAAAAATTGGTCAAATTGGACCAGGGGTTGTTGAGTTATGCGCTTACCAACACATTTTGCGATTCATTTTTATATTATAGAATTCAACATCGGTTCAGCCGTTTTAGAGTGAAAACGGAACATACATACATACTCACTTTCGAATTTATAATATTATATAATATATATTAGTAAGTAGGGATATGGATTAATGTCAACAGATAAAAAAGGAGTACAAAGGGTAGGGTTGTTTCTTTCATGTCCTTGGCGTCACTATGCATCTCAGTCTCTCGCAATAGAACGAGAGCAACAACATTATTCACTTGAATTTCCTTAGTTTCGCTTGCCACGTCGCGTCGCTATCGTTATTCGTCTCCTCATTTGTGTTAATGTATTTTATTTATTTTATTTTATTTGGTTTACCAACAATTGTTTTCACTGGATACATTTCAAAGCACATATATGTAAATTATTATAACAGTGCAACAATCACTTAAAGGTAAACACAGCATGCACAATAATTAAAAGTTAAACAAGTTTACAACGCAGATTTAGGTACATATCTAACAATAACAATTTTGTACAGGCAGAAATATCAAATATTAATAGAACACGTGAAAGTTCCTAGATTACTTTAAAAACTTTCACGCTCTCCTATTCACCACTATGACAATGGATATGATAAAAGTATATCATACTGATATACCTTTATCACACCCACTGCCACCGCACACAATGTAAGTGAAACAACCTCTGTCGACCACTCCCTCGCGTTACCACTGACATTTTTGTCTCATTATAATGCAATAAGTCAAAAGAAACAACAAGAGAGTGAAAAATAAAAATGTTACGTACAAAAAAGAGCTTATTTTTCAGATTTTACTTTCATTTCTCCATGATCCTGAAGAACAGAGACCTGACTTTATGGTAGTGGGACTACCTTAGGGTTACTCTTTCAAACAAAAAAATAATTTTTAAAATCTGCCCATAAATACTCATACGAACGAATTTTTCATAACAGCGCCTGAACTATTTTCATAACATTTTTTTTTCATATGAAGGTGTAAAACAAATGAACTTAGGAAATATACCATATTTTTTTATACATTTTAATCTTTATTTTAGATATGTGTCTTTGTTATAGAACGTGGTGCAATTTTGATCCATCTTCTTTGTTTTACCTCAGTTAATCTCAAATTATTAGATACAAGCTAAAATATATCCGGTCGTCCACTGGGCTTTTCACATTTTATAAAACGGATTGACCTAATCTTAACACTTAATTATAAAACCTATAAAAACCCACAAAGAAAAAGGATTAAGATCTTTCATAGTACAATGATTAACTATCTCTTACACTAATAGAAGTACAAATTATGCTAAGTTGTAGTTTAGTGTATTTTCAGATATTTGCCTGAACTTCGAATCAACAGCTTTTAATACAACATTTCGTAATCCTCCATTCACTTTTATGATCTTTTTATTCAGTTCAGTGCAAAATAAATTTCTTTATGTACTTAGTGATTTCATAATATTTGTCAACTCTGTCGTATTGAGTGTTAACCTCTTAAAATAATCAAATGCAAAAATAATTATGTCTGTAACGCTTTTAAGACCAAACACAAAATGGCTTAACCAATTTGATAAAAAGATATGGTAGTTGATGAAGACCTTGGACCAAATAGAAGATTTTAGGTGACTGTTTTAATTAATCCCTAAATGATTAAAAAAGCAAGTTGTATTAATTTAAGCTAGATGATTTACCGTTATTCCAATGTTCAACATCGTGCAACAATTGTGAACGATCTGCTCATCAGATTCTATAGGAGGTTGGTCTTTGGCAAATCGAACGTAATAGCATGCTTTACGAATTAGAGGTAACTTCTGGAGTAGTATACTATACGGATCTTGTGGCAAGTAGGTCGAATTGCCGTGTGTTTAGGCATTTCTGCCATACATATTACCGGAAACAGGTTAAGTTCACAATTTAGGCCCCCTAAATGCTCATGTCCGTGGTGCTTATCTTTTCTCACTATTATATCTCTTCGTTGCTTGTCTCCCGATTTGATAAGGAGGAAAGAGGATTGTTTATTTCACCAACTCCTCCAATATACTGCCCATTAAGTTCGTTTCGTGTTCCAAGACAGTTTAACTTTCCCCGGAATTTCATGAGTGTCAAAACTCGTTGTCATCAATAGTCACTGCTGCTGAACCTGGCTACACAGGTGACACAGTAGTGGGAATGAGGGTGGGACTAGTCCCAAAAAAAATGTCTAAAACAGCGAAGTAAACATTTGTGTGAAATTAAATACAAACCCATAATTTAATTTTAGGTTTACGAAAAGTTGGTATACTTTATGGTAAATTAATAGTTTATGTAGAACTGTAACTAGGCAACTATGATAACGCTAGGAGGATGATGAATAATTTATTTACGATTCAGTTTCATTCGTCTTAGTTGCATATAACTCTCAACATATTCACAAAGTACTTAGTCTATACACTAGTTATTCGCTTGCGTTATCTATAACCCTTGAGACAGAGCAGGAAACGGATTATTTGGGTCATGACGAGCCGTCTCACTAAGAACCTTGTCTTGGAGATTCTCACCGGTTAAACCCGGGTGGGGGGTTTCCTTCCCCTTCCCCATTGATTAATTCACACTCCACTGCCAAAATTTGGCTCAAATTAATATCGGTATTATATTTCTATTAATAATAAACATAATTACGTACCTAGTGTGAAGTCGCTGTGACGTCGCGCTCTCACCTCTCACTCATCTCAGACGCCGCAACGGCCTTCGCGCCTCCTATAAATACGGAGGCGCTGGGAGCGCGGCCCTCTTTTTTCTGCATTCAACTGGACAGCGGCCCGAAAAGCTAAGTGCACCAGCAAATCTGACCGACGCCAGTAGCGGACCCTCAACAAGACCCCTTACCATCGCCGAATCACGCGACCCTGGTTCTACCTCTTTAACTAGTATTTCTAGTATAAATTTTACAAATAGTATAAAAATCTTTAACTCCCAATTATAGCTAAATTATGTACCCAAATATCTAGTTACATATAGCTTTAATGATGACTGATCGTAATGTAATTTTTTTTTCCCTTATGGCTCTTTAGCTATGGTAGTGAATACTATATCATCGATCGTCTCCTGCGGTGATATATTATTCATAACATCTTACTCCGAATTGTGTATTTGCCGTTAATGACTGTATCATTATTTATGTTATTTTAAATGAATAGAATTTGCCCTTGCAATTCGCATCTAGCGTGTTAATGAGCAATTTGCTTGTGATATTGCCAACTGATCGTAATATCGTAAGACCGTAATATTAGTTTACGACTTATACATTTTCAATTTAATTTTACTTATCGAACCCAGGTTGTCAGGTGGTGCCTGGCAACCTAGGCTGGGTAGCTATTTACTCTAAACCTCACGTATAATACCTCTTCGCGCGTCTTGTATTATAATGAATACGACTCGCATCGGGAATGAATGCTGGCTTGTTCATACGTATGATTGTGTGTAGGCCTTTTGAATGTGATGAATGTCAGGTAATAAGAACGTTCAATGCTTGGTGACGTATGAATGGTCGAGGGTTATACTTGTTATTTTCTTTCAGGGTTAGTAGTTGCTTTGTACTTAGTCTACTGACACCACCACTCATCTGTTTCAGGGTCCCAGAATGCTGTTGCCACCTACCAGCCACAGAATTTTCCCGGATGGAAAATTCTGGCCTAATGGGGGGAGTGTGTTACGTCGCTGTGACGTCGCGCTCGCACCTCCCACTTCACTCAGACGTCGCACCGAGCTTCGCGCCTCCTATAAATACGGAGGCACTGGGAGCGCGGCCCTCTTTTTTCTGCATTCGACTGGACAGCGGCCCGAAAAGCTAAGTGCACCAGCAACTCTGACCGACGCCGGGAGCGGACCCTCAACAAGACGGACGGACCCTTAACATCGCCGAATCACGCGACCCTGGTTCTACCTCTTTAACTAGTATATATTTTAATTTTCAAGTTAATGCGTTGCTAAATGATGTTTAGATTTCCTTGACGAATTAAACTGATTTTTAATTGTAACATTTAACCACGGTTTTCATTTAACCACACACAAGGCAGTCCAACGTTACACTAGTACAAATGATTTTTGATATTTTAGTCAAGTAAACATTATACGCCACAAATGAAAGCGTGTAAGATAACGAACAAGTTATTCATTTTTTATATTATACATACTACGAAGTTCTGCCAATATTTTCATCATCAGCTCTGTATATAAACTGTCCCGGTACAGGGCACGCGCCTCTCTCACTGTGAGAAATGTAAGGCCAAGTCCACCACGCTGACCATGTGCGGGTTGGCAGACTTCACATGTGTTTCGAGAACATAATGGAAAATGTCTCAGACATGCAGGTTTCCTCACGATGCTTGCCTTTACCGTTTAGCAAGCGGTAGGTAATTAACAATAATACACACATAACTTCGAAAAGTAATTGGTGCGCGCCGTGGATTTGAACCCGAGACCATCTGCGTAGCAGTCCGTCGGTCTCTTCACTAGGCTATCGCTGCTGCTATCAACATAGTTTGTCGAAAATCTTGATGTGTACTATACAATTACAATCTTATATCTACATCCATGGAGGCTTAAGCATAATTATTTCATACTACACGTCATATACTAGTCTATTATACATCTAGCAGACAAATCTTAGCCAACCCTTAATATAACATTTCCAAAAGAAACACAACAAAATGTCTATATTCATTCAAGTTTACCCTCTAACTCATGCTGTGAAACTAACTAGACAGACCCAAGAAAGATTGAAAGAGTGTTGCCAATAGGCTATTTGACTTAAAAAATCGAAATAGTCCGTCAGTTAGATTATCGAAAAATATTGGATACGTATTTTTTGTTTTATCGAATCAGTAAAAAAATACGGAGATAAAACGCATCAAAGATGGAGAAACGTATAAGAGTGGGGGCTTGTAACGTCACTTGCCAGTAAAAAGTGTGCTGGCAAGTGACGTCACACGAGTTTTCAGCGAAGTTTGTCGTCTTAATTTTTGTTTACGCGACTAAAGAAAATATACGTGTCCAATATTTTTTGGAAATCTATCTAACGGACTAATTCGATTTTTTTAGTCAAATACCCTATTCTGTTGTTGGAGGTTTCAGACCGCCCGAAGGCCTACAACATGGCTTAACGATTCTTATCCTGAGACTATAACAAGGACCGACAGCTTAACGTAGTCTCAAAAGCAAGGCAGCGCTCTAATAAAATTGCCACACTCGGTCATCCATCTAAGTGGTGATCTGCGCAAGTGTTGCTTAACTTTGCCTAACTATTTCGATTAGTACGCCAAGTCACGATCGATTTTCAAGTAAGTAATATAACTCAAGATACATACATAAGCAGTAGGTACATTGATTAACATACTATTGAGCTGTAGTATAACATGTGCACATGTATTTAGCCGGCGTAGCGAGGTTCACAATCAGTTGGTAACAATTCCTAGTGGAACAAAAGCGCTCCTACGCCATTTACTTACGCTCTAAATGTGGGGCCATGAAACTAAATGGTGTTGAATTATGCTACTGATTTAAGGAGTGGATAATACATGTGCGTCAGAATGGCTGGTCGTTTGTGGCTTTGGTATATGAGAGTTGATTTGAAAATTGCTACATAATTGCTTATATTTGCTACATATAATAAATAATTGCTACATGGGATATATATTTAGAAATAAAATATTTTTTTTGACCAGCCACTCTCTCTTTTCTAGACTACTTGTATGGATAAGTCACGAATAAGGCTGTGTGCTAAATCGTTGCAAAATCATCACAATATTGGATCATAAGCATATAAACGAGACGACTCCTGCTATAGTGCAGGAATCAACTGGTGGTCAATAATATAGGAATATCACAAAGAACACTCACCGAACCCTTTGTTTGATAACAGCTATATCGCAAATAATACAGTACTGCTGAATCATTAAAGCTATTTCAAAATAACATTCCTCAGTATGAGACTCTTCTGGCTATAACCAGAGCAATTTGGCAAAGCGAAGAATGGCTGAATAGCAGCTTCTCTCATGAAAACATTATAGAAGACACCCAGACTCATAATTTTCGTAACGTACTAAACTTAAAATGGCAATAGACGGACTTCATAGGATGGCGAAATGTGGGTGTAATATTACACTCTGTGCCTAACTGCCTACCCCTTCGCGGATACAGGCTTTTACTTCTAGGATCCTAAAAAAAATTAATTAATATAATTTTTGTAGCCCCTTGTATTGGCTTTTTCAATAGGCTGTCGTGAGCTATGGCCTAACGTAATTACAAGGAACGCAAATTCTCTAAAATCGCTGTTTTAAAAGGCACACCTACAAAGCACGAAAGCGATAAATACAAAACAACTATCAATCCCTTCAAGTTTCGCGTTGCAACCAATATTTTCTACGATAATATAGAGAATGAACTCTTCAAAGAACCTCTGCAGTACTTTTTGAACGCAGTCAAGGGTACACGGTTTGGTTTTGATCAATTATTTTCGGTTTACGGTTTGAAGGAACGCTTCTATTTTAATTGGAAGGTACCAATTTATCTTGATTGAGAGCTTTTCAGATACTTTTGAGTTTATTTACGTTTTAAATGTCCCTAGATATCAAATAAAATGTTTATTGATGAATCATCAGATATAAAATATCGGTATAAAAGATTTGGTTTTTGTTTAAGCTCGCTTGCGGCGTATTTTTGTGTGCTAATTATGATTGTTCAGAATACGGTTTGTTATCTGATACACCGTTCATTTTGCTTTGAGGTTGTATTACATTATTATATTCGGGTGAACATTTATTTTGAGCGGTATAATCTTGATGGTTACAGTGTAGCCAGATAGTGTAGCCATGTACCACGCTCACACAGATCACAGGAGACTGAGATAAAGTAATAGTACTGTTGCGTTACAATCAAGGCAGCGATTGCCTAGTGGATACACCAACGGGCTGCTATGCAGAGGGTATCGGGTTCGGATCCATGGTGCGCACCAATGACTTTTCGAAGTTATGTGCGTTCTACGGTGTAACTATACAATTCTGTTTGTCAGCAATTTAACGCCGCGCCACGTGCATTACTTATTAAGGAAAAACCTAAGTTAGTTCGCGTTCGACCATCATCGCGTGCACTCATTTACTATCATTTTATCATAAGCAATTACTAATCATTTTGTTAATCATTTTATATCAATAAACTTAATTTCTATCAACTCATATCAATCGTATCATTTAAAGTTGTCCCGTACAACTTTATGGTCCATTGCCGCGAGTGTTAAATACAGACGTTGTGATATTGTGTGAGTGGTTCCGGACTAGCAACTGTGGACTTTATCGTTCTATCAGCATATTGAAAGTGCGCTTCAAGGAGGAGCACAGCAGCGTACCAGCCTTGAGAGCACTGTCATCAGCAGTTAGCAGTCAAATCAAGTAAGATCTTTCTCACATCATCATGAGCCAAGCGATGGAAGACCTTTTAGCAAACCAAAATCAAATCATGGTAGCCATGAAACAGATTTTAGTCAACTTCAAGAAGACTGGGCATGAGCGCCGGACTCCTGATTACATAAAAACCGCTTTATGTAATCAGGAGTCCGGCGTTTGAGGGTTGAAAACCTTGACGCCTACTGGAATGAGTTCCAGAATAATCATATAACAATGAGTGGTTTTGCTGAAAGCAAAAGCGCGGCAGGGGGGATAATGATTAAGTGACCGACTCGAACGCGGGCAGACGCGTGAGCATAGATAAGAATATGGGGCAGACGTCGTTGACGGTTGTCTACGATATCCATTTTTTCTGTGCGCTTGTATGTAGGAAATTATTGTATTGCAGTGGATTGTAGTTCTTTAGAGTTATTTTACACGAAATCTGTGTTCATTGAAATAGGTTTGATTTCGTATTGCTGCATTTTAGTATTGCATCTTTACATAGGTAATTCTATTTTTTTTAAACTTCTCAGAATTTGATTTGTTCCAAGTATCGCTTTAAGTACTTGTTTTGGGTAAATAGGTAATTGTAAATAGGTATTTAGGTTAATTTGTATCTGAGCCCGTGAGCCGTCGCGCCTGTTGCGTTGTTTTCTTTATTTGCAAAATAGGTTTGGTAAGATCCTACATTGTGTTATTAATGTAACTTTACAATATTTTGTGTTATAGAAAACTTCTTAAAATTTGATTTATATTTGTTGATTTGATTTCTCGTCATTTGTAAATTACTTACAAATTTGATGAGGTTTTGCTAAATTATCGTATCAGTACAGCTTTTCATATATTTTGTACATTATCAAGTAAAACGCTTGGCTGGCACCGACTCCAAGAAAAGTATAATTGTATATTATAGTCCCGTGTGGTTGACGGCATAGAATACAAGTGTCACCACCCCCTATCTTCCCGTGGGTGTCGTAAGAGGCGACTAAGAGATAACACGATGCAAATACCATCATTGCGTAGAGACGGAAAACTCGACATCAAACCCTATACGACTGCCTCGTTGGTCTCGCAGCATAAATGTGCGCGTGGGATCGGGAGGTCCCGAGTTCGATTCCTGGGTCGGGCGGTGTTATTGGGTATTTCTGTCACGAAATTCTCAGTAGCAGCACGGAGTCTGGAAATGTGCCCGGTACGGCAATAGGCTCGCCCCTTATTACGTGGGTCTAAAGTATATCTGGCGAAAAGTGGGTGTAGAAATACACCTCTGCCTACCCCTTCGGGGATAAAAGGCGTGACGATATGTATGTATGTATATTATAGTCCTCATAAAATATTTTTTTCTAAGTACTTAGTCCAAAAATATAATATACTTATGTGATTTCGGTGTGGTTTCGATGGTGATAAGTATTTAATTTAGTTTCTTAGTAATATAAAAATATGTATTGTATCAGGTATGTGAAATAAGTGGTAGATACATATAACTCATATAAGTATATAATATTCAGTTGAATAGGTGATGTTTATAGGTAAATTGAAGTAAAAATAACGGAATTTATTTTTTACTTTTTAGTGTTATTTTCACACATTTTCCAGATCTTTGGAGGCGGTTTTTTTTTTGTTATACATCACGTCATCAGCCTTTAACAGTCCACTGCTGGACTAGGCCTCTCCTTTGAAAGGAGGAATTGGCCTACTATACCACGCTGGCCACACGAGTTGGTGTAGGGTTTGTATCAAGTTTTCCTTCTATTACAGTGGTGTTCTCTGCATAATATGCTCCCTCTGTCGGCTCTTACGACACCCATGGGATGATATGGGGTGGTGACATTCCGTATTCTTAATCCGTCACCACACGGACAAAATTTTTTGTTATTTTTTTTTTATTTCCTGTTTTTTTGGTGAATTTTCCTTTCTACACTTATCTGATTTATCGAAATTAAAGATGGGTAGACCTACTAAACGCGATGCCCTGTGAAAAAGCGCCGTTTAAATGAAACTTTTTTTTTTATTGCTGCTAGTGCGTCTGCCACTAGCAGCAATAAAAAAAATAGTTTCATTTAAGCGAACGGCCCATCTGATGGTAAACGGTAACCGCTGCTCATGGACTTCGCTAATGTCAGGGTAAACACAGCAAAGCCGCTGCCTACCGTGAAAGTAATGCTCTTCTTAAACCTCGTTTGAAGAAGGAAAAGTCATAGCGCTCGGGAAACACCGCAGCAGGTAGTTCATTCCAGAGCCTACACGTACGTAGTAGAAAAGATCGCTGGAAGCGCACCGTACTAGATGAGAACGTTTCCAGGTAGTACGGGTGAACTCTGCTGCATCGGAGAGTGGTACGTTGGTAGAAGGGTGACCCTGTGAGATCGGGATCATCGACGATTCGAACAGCTCGTCTCTGTAGGGAGTCAAGTGGATCAAGTTCAAGCTTTTAATGAAACTATTAAATTGATTTTGATAAAATAAAAAAGAATTTTGGAAATCGGTCGATAAGTAACGGAGTTATGAGGTAACAAACATAAATGAATGCAGCTTAATTGAGAACCTCCTCCTCTTTTTGCGGATTCTGTGCGGCAATGTTCGCTCCTATCCGTGTAATGTTGTTCTAAACAACATAGACAACATTCAAAGGTTTTGGGCAATTGAGGATATCTCTGAAAACAATACTGAACTGTCAGAAGAAGACTTACTGTGCGTGCTACAGTACAAGAAAGAAACAAAAAGAAGAGAACACGGTCGCTATGTTGTCAAATTGCGCTTGAAACCAGATATCAAAGAAAAATTAGGAGAGTCTAAGCAAAAAGCCCTAGCGCGGTTTTATCATTTGGAGAAAAAATATCAAAACATCCTAACATACAGACAAACTATAAATCATTTATAAATGAATATATTACATTAGGTCATATGCAAGAAGGTACGAATAAACATTCATTAAGTTGTTACTTGCCACACCATTGTATAATAAGATCCGATTCAAGTACTACCGCGTTGCGCGTGGTATTCAACGCGTCAGCGAAAACATCAACTGAGTTTAGTTTAAACGATCTTATGTACAGCGGTCCTAATGTACAGCAAGATTTATTCAAATTCATTTTAAAGTGGAGAAGATATCAATTCGCCTTTACAGCATATTTGGAAAAAATGTTTAGGCAAATATTCTGTCCCAAAGAAGATTTGCAATATCATAAGATCATTTGGAGTGACACGCCTCATCAGAATATTCGTGAATATGAACTCACAACCGTCGCTTACGATACCAAAGCGGCGCCATTTCTAGCAATGATGACGCTTAAAACAACTAGCAAACGATGAGCGGTCCAAATATCCAGAAGCAGCAGAAGCCCTGGAAGAAGCCTTCTACACTGATGACTATTTAGGGGGTCATTTCAGTTTACGTGTAGCAAAGCAGCTACAGAAGGACTTGATAGCACTTTTGAGGTCCGGGGGGTTTAACCTTAGAAAATGGTCGTCAAAAAGAGAAGAGTTACTTGAGGATGTCAGCTGCTCAAGCAAAGCATTTGATTTTAAGGACCATGAGTCCACAAAAAACTCTTGAGTTTCGTTGGCATCCAAAAGAAGATCAATTTACGTTCCAAAGCAAAATCAATATACCATCTTCAAAACCGGTTACTAAAAGAACACTATTGTCAGAGATATCAAAAATCTTTGATCCTTTAGGATGGTTGTCTCCGGTAACAAAGAAGCTAAAACTTTTATTTCAAAGAGTTTGGGAACTGCAATAACAATGGGACGATCAAGTGCCCGAAAATATATTAAAGGATTGGTTGGCAATTACACACGACTTACAGGGAACCATAGTTTTAAGATACCTAGATGGCTGGAAACAAACTATAACACAGATATCGAATTACACGGGTTTTGTGACTCGTCGATAAAGGCCTATGCATGTGTAATTTATTTCAAAATCAAAAAGCAAAATGACAATCAAAAGTCATCTGTAATATTAGTGACAGGCAAAACAAGACTTGTTCCAATTAGCAAAAGCATTACCCTTCCCAGATTGGAGTTAAGTGCCGCCTTATTACTCTCAAAACTAATCAGCAAGGTTACACAATGTTTTATCGGTTACAATATTACGATATTTGCATGGTCGGACTCAACAGCAGTACTAGGATGGCTCCAGGGCGACCCCAACCGCTCGAAGCCATTTGTGGCAAACAGAGTCAAGCAAGTGACCGAAATCATACCACCAGGAAGCTGGCGTTATATAAAATCCGCTGAGAACCCACCTGATTGTGCTAGCCGAGGCATGTCCGTAGAGCAGCTAAAGGATCATTCGCTTTGATGGCCCGGACCGTAACAGTTATCATCATTTAACCCAATCAAAAATTCGGAGACCCAACCGGTATATAACACAAACGGAGAATTAAGAAAATCTGCACAAATTAACGTCGTACAAAAACAATAAAATGACGTAATTGACAACCTATTGAACAAGTATAGCAATATTACAAAACTTACTCGTGTTCTTGCTTGGATACTACGAGCACTCTCAATATCAAAGCATAAGGCCTCATCTTAATATATAAAATCCTTGCGTTACTGACTGACTGACAGACACGCAACAGCCGAAACTATGTATTAGGCGCAGGAAGCTGAAATTTGGCATGTATGTTCCTTGGGGATCGTAGGGGTGCACTAAGAAGGGATTTCCCGAAATTCTCAAGGGATCATTGAAAACGGGTAAATTTAAAAAATTGCAGGCGTAGCTGCTGGCGTCCTCTAGTATCTTATAATCAGTGAATTAAGAAAAGCAAAGTACATTCTTATCAAGCACTATCAGAATTGTGAGTTCCCTGAGGATATCAAAAATCTACAAAAGCATGGCCGAGTAGAAGCAAGAAGCAAGCTACTAAATTTAAATCCGTATTTAGATAAAAACGGACTGTTAAGAGTAGGCGGTAGAATAAGCAATGCGAGGATAAATCAAAACATGCAGCATCCTCTTATCATACCGCATAACGGACATCTTACCGATCTGCTAATCGATTAAGGCCACAAAATGACTTACCGTGGCGGACCTCGTTTAACATTGGCGTGGCTGCGTCAAGAGTATTGGATCACAGGAGGAACTCGAGCTGTTAAGAAGCGCGTTCGCAATTTTGTGACTTGCAGGCGACATAGCCCTATTATGCATACACAAATGATGGGTGACCTACCTTTGTCTCGAAGCAATCCAGCACGACCATTCCAGCATACAGGCGTCGACTTCACGGGCTACGTCGATGTGAAAGCAAGCAAGAGACGAGGCATTAAGACCACTAAGGGTTATATCGCTGTATTTGTGGGCATAATGACGAAGGCTGTGCACCTTGAACTAGTCTCAGATCTTAGTTCAGCCTCCTTTTTAGCCGCCCTAAAGCGAATGGCCGCCCGAAGAGGGTCTCCTAATCATATTTACAGCGACAAAGGACAAACTTTGTAGGGGCAAATAGAGCATTGCAAGAGGAATACATCAACTTTTAAAAAACCCTTGATAATGACTTCTACACAGCAGTAACTGATATGCAAATCCAGTGGCACTTTAATGTGCCTTCCTGGCCGCACGCCGGCGGACTCTGGGAGGCCACCGTAAAGAGCCTCAAACATCACATCAAATGCGTAGTAGGCGATCAGAAACTGACCTACGAAGAGTACTCGACGCTATGAGCACAATTAGAAGCGTGCCTAAATTCTAGGCAGGAGCGAATTGTCCTTGGCCAGGCCGTAAGCGTGACCTTACGAATGGCATAGGTAACATTGCGCACAGTTTGTTTGGTGTACTGAATTAGGGGTTTGCCCAGCAGTATCAGAAGGATATCGAACTGGTTAGAAGCAATCAAAAACACCTACTATCCTTATGGAAAAATCAAACGTCAATAATTGAAGCTGAAAACAATATCATAAAGCAAATGGAAAACGCGATGAATAAGCATCATACAATATTTAATCAACACCTTAACAACATAGAAAAGGGATTGAACACACTAAAGGACGAAATACGAGAGTCAAATTTGCAAATCAGCTTCAGTATATCGTATATCATTGCCAATAACGGCCTAATAAATCTTCATGGTATCCAGGAGACGTTAGTAGACACTATCATAACCGTTTACGACAGAAGATCACATCATCACTCATGAACTTCAGTGTGCGTATCATCTATATGCTGACGACTTGCAGCTTTACGCTCAGGCAAGGGTAGACAAGCTGCCCGATTTAATTGCAGATGTTAATCGAGACTTACAGGCTATAGGAGTGTGGTCGGACAGATTTGGCCTTTGCGTTAATCCTACAAAATGCCAGGCTATCGTGGTGGGAAGTTCGCGTATGATTAATAGAATAGATTTCTCAAGCCTGTCGCCTGTAATTTTTAACGGGTGTGCTATACCATTCTCGACATCTGTGAAAAATCTTGGTCTACACATAGATAACAACCTTGACTGGCGGACTCAGATTTCAGTCGTCAGCCAAAAAGTATTTGGGACTCTGCGCTCACTGTACCGTCTCAAAAATTTTCTTCCATCTAAAACTAAGGCAATGCTTGTGCAAACTTTAATCTTCCCTATAATTGACTATGGTGACGTATGTTATCTCGACCTGAATGCAGATCTGCTCAACAAACTTGAACGACTTCTCAATTATTGCATTCGGTTCGTTTTTAATCTGCGTAAGTTCGATCACGTTTCTAAATTTCGCAAAGAATTAAAATGGTTGCCGATTCGTCAGCGACGAAATTTGCGTACTTTGACGACTTTATACTCTTTTCTTCACTCTCCTAACGATCCGTCATATCTAGTACCTTATTTTCAATATCTTTGCTCCAACCATGATAAGAACTTGCGATCTACTAATAACCTTCTTCTTCTCTGTCCATCTCACACTTCTACTTTAGTACATTCTTCTTTCAATATCCAATCTATACTTCTTTGGAATGCTCTCCCTCCCGAAGTTAGGACGTCCAGTAGCCGTGCCACGTTCAAATTTTGAGTTCGCCAGCTTTTGTATACCAAATTGTCGGAAGCTTCTCAATAGCACTTTATAACTTACTTGTTAGCAGTCTATCTTTTTAAAAAAATATTTTCATGTGTATATATATGTATTATATATGTGTGTATGTATATATTATATATATGTATATATACCTATATTTATATATGTATTTATTTTATATGTATGTATGGATATTTTATGTATTAAAATTTAAATTATAAGTATGTATTATGTTGCGTATTCTCTTTAATTTTACTCTGTTGTAGTAGACACCTGCCATGATCATCTCTGCATCACCTAAAGGTTGACTGGGAGAAAATGCCTATAGGCATTAAGTCCGCCTTGTGCAATGTATTTTGCAGGAAGTTTTTAAATAAATAAATAAATAAGATTCAACTTCCATTTGTTAACACCTGCACAGCTGAAGGAAGAACTGAACTTAATAAGCAGCCAGATATCAAAAGATTTGACTCTTCCAATAGACAGTTTATAGTCGGATCTTTCAAAAATGTATCATTTACTCGAGGTCAAGAGTCATATAAAGGTTTATAATTTTTGAAGTAAAAATTCCTTTGGTAAACTGAGATAATTACGAATTATACAATTTAATTCCAATTCTACGAGACGTTGGCAGAAATATGATCCGCATCATTCTTATAGCAAGTCCTCTTGCACTAAACATACGGAAGGATTCCTACATACCTATATCAGACATGACTTGCAGACTTGTATTCTCTATGATAGTGAATCCAAAATATGTTCCTTAATACATACATACATAGACTCACGCCTGTTTCCCTGAGGGCTACCCCTCAGGGAAACAGGCGTGAGACTACGGAACACCATTAGCAACGATCCTGACATATCTCTCTCGCTTCATTCACTCCCATTAGATTCCTTATGCATGCTCTTCTGTTCAGGGTACTTCTCACCTGTCCTGTTTTTACGATGTATCCAATCTGGTCAGAGAACGTCCGCCTAGGTCTTTCCCTTCGTCCTGTCCCTTCCATACTTGCCTTATATATCTGCTTGGTCACTGTTTCGTCATCATTCGTCATGTTCCTTAAAACATCCAATTTATCAAATGCAAGCAGATAAAAACCTTTGTGGTAAAGATCAGCATTCGAACCAATGTAAAACCGATTCTACAATCTGTTTAAACACTTGGACCGCACTTAATAAGTTGAATACTTATTTATATTTCTGCTGTGGGTGCAATGTACCGTGCGAGTGATATGTGGATATCAGGTTACGGCAGAGCAATTAACTAACGCCGGTATTATTACACTTAGCGACGAGTGTGTTATCAAAGCCGGTGTTTATACAATTTATTCACATAAACAACAGACAAATTCTCTAAAAGCTAAGGCAGATATTATCAATATAGACATTCCAGCAATCAATGATTACTCTGGGAGAAGGTGTTGGGGTCTGGTGCACCAAGAAAGATTGTGGAACTTGTGAGGTACTGGTACGGAAACCAAACTAACACTGTCAGATGGAAAGATGCTCTGTCTAATGAATATAGTCTAGACTGTGGTGTGAGGCAAGGTGGGGTAACCTCACCGGACCTTTTCAACTTATATGTCAATAACTTGATCGAGGAACTGAGAAGAACTAGAGTGGGCTGTCACATTGGTGACACATGTGTCAATAACTTAAGTTTCGCAGATGACATGGTTCTTCTTTGCCCCTCGATCAGGGGCATACGGAGACTACTAAGTATATGCGAGCGGTATGCGAAAGAACATGGCCTTATATATAACGTTGATAAAACAAAAATACTGGTTTTTAAGTACCGTAAGGGTCCGGTGAAAGTTCCACACGTAATGATACATGGGTCACCCATTGCCAGAGTGGGAGAGTTCAAGTACCTGGGCCATATTTTAACTGAAACGCTTAAGGATGATGATGACATAGAACGGGAGCGCAGGGCTAGCCGTTAGGTGTAACATGCTTGCGCGCAGATTTGCGCGGTGCAGTGATGACGTAAAAGTTGTGCTGTTTAAAGCGTACTGTCAAAACTTTTATACATGTCAGCTGTGGACAAACCATACTAGGAAAGCATACAGCACGATTAGGGTACAGTATAACGATGCTTTCCGCATACTAATGAAGTTGCCGCGATACTGCAGCGCGTCAGGCATGTTCGCCTCGGCTGGAGTCCCAGATTTCTTTGCCATTATGAGGACACGGATTGCATCGAGCTGGGATCGGTTACGCTCATCACAGAACACAATTCTTGTCACGTTGGCTGGGTGCTTGGACAATCCCATTCTGAAATACTGGTTGTCCGTGCATCGTGACGCGAACAGGAAATAAAATTTTAAATATAATGTGTGTTATATCTATAATGTGTTAATTTGATTTTATGTATGAATGTGTATTGATTGTATTATTACTCTTGACTGATTTATTTAATTATTATTATTGTATGATTAAGTTGAATATTGACATGATTATTGAATACCTAATTTAATGTTGTATGTAGATATGTATTGTAATTTAATTTAAAGTTGAAATGTTAGTCTTTTAATGAATGTGTTTCTTCTATGAGTTTATGCTTGAAATAAATGAATTATTATTATTATTATTATTAATGACATTATCAACTTGTCAATACCAATAAGTTCAATCGACGAACAGACCAACCACGACCGCGTGGAGCGACAACACCTGATTAGTTGAGTCGAAAAGCAGTTAGAGCAACTGAAAGCGAAGGAGGTTCTAGCGGACCCTATAGCTTATCATGACGTACATCACTACACAGTGATATATTTGGTGTTGTGAGCAGCAGCGACAGCAGCCGTGGTGTATGCGTGGCGGCGCGCGAGACGCATGCGCAGCGCACCAGTCTACTCACTGAGGCAGGACCACCAGCTACAGAGTGCTATAAGTGTTCAATCAGTTCAGTGTGTCAGTGAGCAATCGGATGCTATAAGTGCGCGTGCAATGTGTATAAGTGAGCAATCGTATGCTATGAGTGTATGTAAACAAAACAAAGCCACGTCGCCTATTTTACGTAAAATCATTATCGATGAAAATCTAAAAATCTAGAGACACTAGGCTTCCCTTCTTACGTTCAATTGAAATTAAATTTTATTATCATACTTATTAATTCTATCATTTCATCTCATCAGCATTTAAGTTTCTTCATCTCCCGTGCCCGGGAGCATGTACGGTGTAACCGTACAATTCTGTTTGTCAGCAATTTTACGCCGCGCCGCGTGCATTACTTATTAAGTAAAAACCTAAGTTAGTTCGCGTTCAAACATCGTCGCGTGTACTCATTTACTATAATTTTATCATAAGCAATTATTCATTTTGTTAATCATTTTATATCAATAAACTTAATTTCTATCAACTTATATCAATCGTATCATATAAAGTTCGTCCCGTACATGCGTATTAAATTTTAAACGCTTGCCTCGTGCCTCGAAGAGCACGTTAAATCGTCAGTTGGTCTCGTCTGTCATAAACATCTTTAAGTTTCGTTACGGGGAGCCAGCACAGCAGAGTCCCTTAAATAAACTGATACTAGTCTAAACCATGGAATATCACTACACGTTTGGTTCGTGGAGCTCAGACAACAGTCCCTCTGTGAAAAAGTTGATGTTCAGTCATATCTGGTTAGACTAGTAAGCATACTTCTTGTTCCAAGACGTGTAAGTCTTGGATGTAACTGGGATAGCCGACCTTTGATTTTGACGACCGGTTGGCGCCGCGGGAGTGTAAGCGACTGCTACGCCGAAGGGCGCGGGTTCGATTCCCGCTCAAGTCAAACATTTGTGTGCATGAACATGGATGTTTGTCTTGGTCTGGGTGTTTCTATGTATAATATGTATGTATTTACAAAAAAAAAGTATATATGTATGTTTATCCATTATCTAGTACCCATAGTACAAGCTTCTGCTTAGTTTGGGACTAGATGGTGTTGTGTGAATGTAGTGGAATATTATTATTATATTATTATTATTATAGCGGTGGAACGATGATGACTGTTGCGTTATACTCGATAGGTTAGACCGCCTTGAGCTTGAGGAAAATAGGATAATAATATCCTATTTTCCTTTGAATGGAAGAGAGACAAAAAAGAAGAATGGGGATTGGAAGAGGAGAGCGAGGATAGTTTTGCCTTGTTCTTTTTTTCTTAAGGTGCGTACTGCGTAATACGTCGTTCAAAAAAAGCATCTAACAGTAGGTTATGACTCATAACCTACTGTTAGACGCGAACTGATGCCGGATAATTACCTATTCTAGGCTTATCAGCTGCTTTTATCATATAAATACGAATTTAAAGTTCGTTACATATGCGCTAGAATATATTGGCACGTTACCTATAATATAATATGCTTTGCCATATTTTTTGTAATGAGAGAAATAAATAATAAATATATTAATTATTATTAACTAGAGGATTTCCGCCGCTACGCTTGCACGTTTTATTTTATTAGTTTCACCGTTGTTTCCGATCCCATGAGAATTTCGGGAAATCCCTTCTTAGTGCACCCATAGCGCGCTCATGGAACATACATGCAAACAGCTTCTTGCTCCACATAGTTTTGGCTGTGCGTTGTCTGTCAGTCAGTCAGTTACGCAAATATTTTATATTATACAGATGAACATGGCAGTTATTATGCGACATTCAATAATATAAGTTCTTAGGTTCAGTTGGAGTCAAGGTACACCTTAACTCTTGACAATTTCATAATTCGTCACGCGGACTGAACCTGTTAATGAACATAATCTTCAAACGTTGACAGAGCAGGATTATCCATTGTAAGGCTCGATTATGTGTATACATACATAGACTCACACCTGTTTCCCGGAGGGGTAGGCAGAGACTAAAGAACGGCATTTGCAACGATCCAGACATACCTCTCTTGCTTCACTCACTCCCATCAAGTTTCTCATGCATGCTCTTCTGTTAAGGGTACTTCTGACTTGTCCTTTTTTCAGAATGTCTCCAATCTAGTCAGAGAACGTCCGCTTAGGTCTTCCCCTTTGTCCTGTCTCATTCACACTTGCCTTATATATCTTCTTTGTCAGTCTATTGTCATCCATCCTCACCGTGTGCCCAAACCATCTTAACATGCCTTTCTCAATGCTTGACACTACATCTTCTTTTAACCCACAACACTCTATTATCAGACAATTCCTTACTCTGTCGGTCAAATATACTTACTACACCACACATACTTCTCAGTGCTCTCATTTCTACAGCATTTATTCTACTTTCAAATCTCTGCTGCCATAACCATCTTTCACTACCGTACATAAAGGAAGGCACTAATACCCCTCTATGCACAACCAAACGTGCTTTTTTGGACACGTTTTGACTATTCATAAACGCCTTCCTCTGAAGGCGTTTATGAATAGTCAAAACGTAAACAATGCATAGATGCAATAAACAATAGAGAAACATCAAAATATTATGCGTGTAAACGTAACAAAATTCAAAAATTTGAAAAATTACAACAAAAATCAAATGACCAGTACAACATGAAACAGAACGTTTTCGCACGGACCAATCACACGCTATCGTCCGCCCATAGACAAACAGTTGTCAATCTGTCAAAACACATGTTAGATCAAAATACCGAGAAAGTGCTTACCAGAGGTTTAAATTACGCGATAACTCCATCAAGAATACCGTATGAAACCATTATTTGCAACGTTGAGGATTGCCTAGTGAAGAACAATGTGAGTAAGGAAGATTTCGAGGCCATACGACAAGACGTTTCTGCTGTATTACGTCAATCGAAAGTGCCGGCAAGGAATCTACCAAAGACCGAATATCTCGCACTGAAGAAGTTACAAGCTAGGCCTGAACTTACAGTACTCCGAGCAGATAAAGGAAATGCAACGGTAGTAATGGACACGTCCGAGTATAAACAAAAAATGGAACATCTTTTGTCGGATTAAAGTACCTACAAGTTGGTTAAGTCAGACCCTATGAAAAAAATACTCAAGCAAACTTGTGATATTGTTAAGAAATACTCCGAAAAACTTAATTTGGACGTGAAATATTTAATACAATCGTGTGTAAAACCTCCTCAAATGTATGGGCTACCGAAAATACACAAGGAAAACGCTCCTCTGCGCCCGATAGTTAGTCAGATAGGCGCACCAACTTACAGACTGGCTCAACACATGGCAAAGATTCTCTCACCGCTCAGAGGCACGAGAGCACATGTGAAAGATTCCTACCATTTTGTCAGTGAAATCAAACACCTACATCTCTCTGACAAGGAAACTATGGTTAGTTTTGATATACAGTCATTATTCACATGCATACCAGTACATGACTGTGTAGAAATTACTAGAAGGAAGCTGATAGAAAACAACATGCCTGAGGAATATGCAGAAATACTCAAACACTGCCTGACAACGGGCTATCTGTTATGGGACAAGAAATACTACATACAAGTAGATGGTGTAGCAATGGGCTCTCCAGTATCGCCTGTTGTCGCTGACATCTTCATGGAGGACTTCGAGGCGCGAGCCCTGCAGACTGCCACCATCACACCGAGGTTCTACAAGCGGTATGTAGATGACACTTTCACAATTTTACCAACAGATAGTGTTAATGCTTTCCTAAACCATCTTAATTCTATTAATAACCAAATACAATTCACAATGGAATTAGAGGCAAACAATTCTTTAGCTTTCTTAGATGTACTTGTCATCAGGAATAAAAACAACTCCTTAAGCCATACTGTGTATAGGAAAAAGACCCATACAAATAGGTACTTAGACGGTGAATCTCACCACCATCCTAAACAGTTAGCTACTGTAGGAATGTCTCTGTTTCAGAGAGCCCGCGGGATCTATGACAAGAAACACCTGGACGCTGAGCTTCAACATGTCAGGCAAGTTCTGCAAGACAACAAGCTCCGACCGCCGCGCCACTGTCACAGATCCCAGAAGAAAGAAAAACCAGCCACAGTAGAAAGACAACCTGCTGTCCTCCCATACATCAAGGGCGTGACCGACAAAATTGGCTTTATCTTGAAGTGAGCTTCTATCAAAACTTACTACAAGCCGCCAACGAAGATCAGTCAATGATTACCATCTGTCAAGTGTCAGTTACCCTTGCAAGAGGCCGGTGTCTACAAAATTGACTGTGAATGTGGGCTCTCATACATTGGACAAACCAAGAGAAGCATAGGCATTCGACTCAAAGAACATATAGCTGACATAAAACATAAACGCTCAACAAAGTCTGCTGTGTGTGAACATGTGGAACAGGGACCCAACCACTACCTGCGATTTGATGAACCACAGATACTCGCAAAAGAACACCGTTTTCTTCCAAGGATGATACGAGAGGCTATTGAAATTAAAAAACACCCTAATTTCAATAGGGAAGATGGTTGGAATGTTCCTCCAGCTTGGGACCCTGTCATAAGGCTAATGAAACCCAAGAAGGACAAAGTCACCAGAAGACCTAAGGACACTGTGAGCTCATTCTGCGTAAATAGTAACACCAGTAGATGAAAAATGTTCGGGTACTTTGAGATAACTTATACATTCAGGAAAAATACAAATATCACCTCAGTCTGCCGTGAACATGAATTCTGTAAAGAATTCGAAACCTCGGCTAGTAATAAATTAAAAATATAGTTTCTAGATCATTAGTTTCAAATGTAATAACTTAGTGAAACCAATACATCGCGATAAAATCCGTAAACTGTAGTTTAATTTCAAGTCAAAACGTCCATTCACTCTATTACCTGCATTATCTCTTCTTTCTAAATCTTCTTCATTCTTACCATCTCTTGTAAACAACGTACCTAAGTATACAAACTCATTCACTTGCTCCACTCGTTGTCCATCGATCAAATCATTACAAGCCGTAACGCATTCCTCGTTTTCAAAAACCATAATTTTCGTTTTACTTACATTCACTTTCATTCATTTCCTCTCTAACGCGCCATGCACGATTGTTAACATCTCCTGCAATTCCTCCGCTGAAGACGCAGGTATTACCTGATCATCAGCATAAAGGAGGCATTTGACAAGTAACCCATTCATCTTTAATCCGCAGTCACTCTGTTTTAGATCTTGCAAACAACTGTCCATGAAGAGGTTAAACAGCCACGGCGACGCTACACATCCCCGTCTAACACCTGTCTCGATGGTAAACCAGTCAGTGTATGCCCCATTTATCCTCACACAAGCTCTAGAATCCTCATAAAGAGATTTCAGAGCTCGAATGAGGCTGCTGTCCACCCTATTCATTGACAGCACCGACCACATTTCATTCGTCACCACTTTATCGTAAGCCTTTTCCAAATTCACGAATGCGTAATAGAACTTTTGAGCTTTGGCCAAAAACTTTTCGGCTATGCTTCGCAAGGTAAATACCTGATCTGTTCATCCCATACCCTTTCGGAATCCCACTTGTTCATTCCACATTTTCTTGTCGGTTACTTCCATAACTCTTTCAATAAGTAAATTTGCATACAATTTGCCAACCATGCTGAGAAGACTAATTCCTCTATAGTTTTTGCAGTCTTGTTGCGAGCCTTTTCCTTTATAAAGAGGCACAACTACAGCAGTGGACCAGTCATTAGGTACTCGTCCTGCAGCCTAACCTACTTTCATACTTCCCAGTGCTTTCACGATCTCATCTACGCCAATAACGCTTTCATCATTGCTATAATTACCATTCATTTCAGCTATCGATGTCTCTATCGCCGTTAATGTTCCTCTGGAAATCGTCAGATAATCTGCTATCAAACTCATCTTTCTATTCCTCTTTTTTCCTTTTAACCATTTCTTTCACAATTCTTTTTGACTTAACAAACTCCTTTCTTGCTTCATCTATGTCAACACTCGTTGTTTTTCCCATTCTTTCATTTGCTCTGGCAGCCAACCAATCTGACCAAGCTTTCTTCTTCTCTGACACTGCTGATTGTACATCCTTGTCCCACCACGTATTCTTAACCTTTTGTATTTTCCTTCTCTTGATCACACCACATACTTCAGACGCTACACATACTACCTCCTCTTTAAAGGCCTACCATAATTTTTCCATATCATTTATGCCATCAAACCACACATCTTTCTCTTGTAGATTTTCTACTTTTATTCTTTCCAAGACCCAATTTTTATTACGTTCTCGGTGTCACCATCTTTTAAAGAGCCCACTTATCCGGCTCATACCAAGAAGTGGTCTGTGTGGATGCCGGTCCCTCGATATACTCTTGTATCCTACACATCTTTTCTCAATGGTTCATCTACTATCACAAGATCAATCATACTTCTTCTAACATTTTCGCCTCTCACGTATACTTTATGTAACCCTTTATGATCAAACATGGTGTTTGTCACACAAAGGTTCCACTCCAAACAAATCTCAAGCAGTGTTTTTCCATTTTCGTTCACCTTCTCATCACCAAATGCACCTAACACCCTTTCAAATCCATCTCGCTTTACTCCCACCCTTCCATTAAAATCCCCTTACAAGATCTATCTTTCATTATCCTTGCAGTTCCTCAAAATATCTCTTAAGCTCTCCTAAAACTCCTGCCTTTCGTCTTGCTCATGTTGTGACATACCCGTTACTATATTGACCGAGGTGTACACCCTTACAATAAAGAAACGAGTAAGTGCTACTTTAATTTTCATCCACACTAGCCTAGCATTTTCACATTCAAACTATTTTACACACTCATTCATTCGCGCAGATAGTATTACACCAACTCCCTTACAGGTTCTGGTGGTACTATCTACCCCAGACCAATACGCCGTATATGCGCCATGCTTGGTGGTGTCACACCCTTTTCTTTTTGTTTCATTCACACAAAGAACAGCAATCTTTATATAATCCATCATCTGACATACTTCATCCAATTTGCTATTTGTTCCTCCTCCAACATTCAATGTTGCAAACCTGCTTTCCGTAGGCCGCTTTTTGGCCTCGCGGGAAACGAGACGTGATGGGTTGCGAACCGCGTCGCCGCCGTGTGAGGAAATATTACTTATTGTTTTCATTGCGTTCCCACGAGATTTAGGGTTTTTAAATGTCCATCCCCGTAGAGCCCTTTACGGGAGTAAGGCGGAATATCACATGTGCCCTGTGACCACCAACACAGGCACCCTCCGTTTGCGACCAGCTTACCCTCTGGCCACGAATCTTTCGGCACGGGTCGGTTCACACCTTAGATCGGGGTTTTGTGTTGGGTATGCTCCCTGAAAGTTGGTTTAATTTCGGAGTTTTCCTTCTCCTAGACAGGTTGCCAATCAAGGCTAACGAGGCCCATCTCCCCGAACGTTTGGTTTAATTTCGGAGTTTTCCTTCTCCTAGACAGGTTGCCTACCAAGGCTAACGAGGCCCATCTTCCCGAACGTTTGGTGTAATTTCGGAGTTTTCCTTCTCCTAGAGAGGTTGCCAACCAAGACTAACGAGGCCCATCTCCCCGAATCGATTATGTACATCTATACGAAATACGTGTGTTCGTCATTATATAGACCTTTGTGGGATAATTAATCAAACAAGCGTCAGGCCATTGTGTAGTTTATAATTGTTGTAATTATTCGCGATACCCAAGTTAATTCTAAATAATGGTACTTGCAAGTTGATTTTTTTACAAATGGCAAACTAATAAACAATAATTTTAATAGGGCGTGTAAGTCTATAAACGGGAAAATGAAGGCATTCCTTGCGGCCAAGATCGATGTTAGCCGTTCAAAACATCGGCAAATGAAAAAAAAATTGAAATATTTTCTATCGAAAACGCTGTCTAACAGATTGATACAAATATTTTTCAACAATTTGCTATATTTTCACTAGACGTTTTATGTGAGTACCTTTTTATTGATGATATGTAATCCATGTTTGTACACGACTATAAATATTCTTTCTAGTTTCTAAGAAACACGTAAAAACTCAGAAACAGCTTATCTAGGATTAAACAGATGCTAGTGGAATAGACTGTAAAAATTTTACGACTTATCCTGTCCCGACGTCCTTAAAAGATAAAAAGAACTGTCCGTCAAATTTTATAGACATTGTCAAGTTTTTGATAGGCTCTAAAGTTTCATTTTTGTCGTAAGAGCGTCATTTATATGACACTTTAATATTTTAGACAGGGTTTTTGTGCGAGAAAAATACAAAGATTTTTTATTATAGTTGAGCAGAGGTGCAAGCTTTGGCAGTTCGATTGGGAATTCTGAAACTATGATTACATTACCTTTTGTGCCTATTCTTATCTCAAAGGGAGCAACGCACTTGTGATTGCTCTGGTGTTGCTTGTGTTCATAAGCGGTGGTGATCATTTACCTTCAGGTGATCCAACTTTAACGTTAGCCGCCTTTTATATAAAACAAACATAGTATATGGTACCCACTATAAATACCTACATAATTTTACTGCAGCGTCTAAAAAAATTGCTACCTTACTATTGAATTTGTGAAGATGGATTTTTTAATTGTTATATTTATGTTAGACTTATTCATATATCGCGATAGTTTGCAGTCATATATGTCATACATCATAAACTATAGGTAAGCTTCATATTGTAGCAAAATCTGTCACCCACACACTGTTGCCGCCACTATACATACCTACATAATTGTATTGTAGCGTCAAAAAAATTTGCTACCCTACTATTGAATTTGTGAGATGGATTTTTTAATTGTTATATTTTGGACTTATTCATATATCGCGAAAGTTTGCAGTCATACTTATATGTCATAAATCATAAACTATAGGTATGCTACGTATTGTAGCAAAATTTGTCACCCACACACTGTTACGTTATTTATGACTGTAGTCTAAAATATATAAAATAAAAAAATATCTACGTACTTTCAGGTTTCGGCAATCGCTTTAAAATGTGATTTTGTTAAACATTTTTAACGATATTTTCCACCGATTATTTACATTACTAGGCATCACAAACCAACCATTCAAATAGTCCATTGAAGTACCCACTTGTTTATAATCAAATGAAAGTATTTTAAAATCCGTTATTATTATGTGTTTATTTCATACTACTGGATAGCGATCAATATTCATAATATTTTAAAACAAAAACTTTGAGTAATTTACTTTTTTTTATGACGATTGTTCACGTTCAAGCCAACTTTGGCCGGTCTCTTTTATGTTCGGTAATAGCTTTGGCCTATTCGGTATTAGGCCAAAGTTATTGCCGAAGTTATTATTTTTAATATAAGATCGTAATGAGATCAAAACGAATTTATGCAAAAATTAGTACGTAAATATACCTAATAGTATTTATAACTTTTAGTAATTATTACTATTTAGAGTTTATAATTTTAGGAACATGGCAAGTCATTCGTATTTGCACTTAATTAATTTCTTACTAATCATCTTGTTTTTACTAATCAATTTGCATATCAAATCAAGCCAAATATGAGAAATATTCTGCAGGTCATATTTTGACGACGGTAGCCAACTTAATCAACAGCCTGTTTCTTAAAACAAAATAAAATAAAAATGAATTATGTTTCTCAGTTCTAATCGCTTTTTTTAAGTGTTTTGTTCCAAACAAAAGTTGCAAAACCAACCCTGCAACGACCCCACTCAAGCTAACCGCTTGACGTTTCTAAACGTAATCACTGTAATCGATTTTCAAATAACACGAAAATAATCATTCAGATAATCAAATCAGCAACAAAGAATCTCACACTCCGACATATATAATTTCATCTATACATATACCAAAACATCGGTTGAAGCGAAAATGTTCACGATTTCTGAAAACGGCGAAGACGCCTCCAGAAAGTAGGCGGACTTCGCCACTATTATATTTTGAGGTTATTTTTAATTCAATTATTGTAATTTCGTGGAATATGTGTTTTATTACAATGTAACTAAATAATCACGTAAAGAAAGTCATAATCTAAGCACTTACCTGAACAGATCCACGTAAAAAGTATAGAAAAAGTTATTTTACACAATTTTTACAGCACGGTACTTTCGCAATGCAAGTAGAAAAACCGACTAAATTTCAAATGTCATTTTTTGTTTTTGTATTACGTACAACGATGTCTATGTTGATTCATAACAGGTAAAATCGTTTTACAATTAAGTACACCGGGCTGCCATCTATGTATCTATTCAGAAGTCGTCGTAATTGTTGTTATACGGTCTTCCCCGTCAGACGGTCTTCGCCCCATTGACTTGTTTACTTTTGTATCTCAATGGAAAGTCTCTCAAGATACAGAATTCATCCATATTGCAATGACGACTTCAGAACACACATTATAAATGCGAATCACTAATGGATGCAAAATTAATGTTAAACTGAACTCAACACAATTAGCGGACTAAAAGTGGCTGAAGTAATAATTAGAAACTATTAAACTGCAATACAGAGAACAGTTAGTGGCCATTAATGAAGCAATCATTCACTGAACGCCCATTATTCAAAGAATGCTTCCAATTATTTATTCGTTAATACAAAGCTTTCCAAGAATCGAGTGGATTACACACTGGGTTGGTATGAAATGAAATTGCGGCAAATATTGTAACATGCATATATCTACAGGACCGTATAAAGAAATTTAATTATTGACAATATTTCCCAAACCTTTTATTTGCCCCGATATTTTTGTTTTGGTTACATTAGTCGTGGTCATGGGTTGACTCGTGGTCATCCAGTGGTTTCACCCATATCTAACATCATTATATATTAAATCTCCACCAAAATATCATCATACAGCTATTTGCAGTACTCTATTAGATGTAGGCCTTGCCGTATTTGAGGCACTATATGTATCATATTAATTTGTTGTTTTAATTAAGGTTTGTCTATTAAAACAAATATTTGCATACAATATGTTGTAATGGTAGAATGTAAATGAACTATTTTATGTTTAAGATCATACCCTGTATACCTACATTCTGGCAAATAAAGGACTTTGACTTTGACTATTACACTGCGTGATAACAAATGACAAAACATCAAACTTGGTAGCAAATTCAGGAATGAAATTAGCCTAGTTGTTACAGAGTAGGCACTATTTTGAGTTCGGCTGCGAAGTTTTAATTAATATAACGAAGGCTAAAGTTTCACTTACATGAAAACCTGCGCTGGAAATAGGACCATGTGTGGCAGGTACGCGGCATTATGGCTTTGTAAGCTAGTTTTTCTATAGAAATTGTAAGAAATAAAGACCAAACGTTTCAAGTCTTTGAGAAAAACAAAACCTTTACAGCGAAAATTGCATTGGAATTGAAAAAACCCATTTTTACTAAAGGTGTTCTCACTCTTTTTCGTATAAAGGTTTCGTTACTTGTGAAAACTGGTGATATTGGTATATTTGACTGCACGGTTGGTGTAGTAGTTTTTGTTTCGAGTCTGGGTGTTCTTTGTGTGCGTTTGTAAAGTCACCCGCGACACAGGGTTTCATCCTTGTGCGGGCGTTAATTTAAAAAATGAAACCAATAATTTCTGGTTAACAACATAATATAGCGGCTGGACATGAAGAGCCGAAAATCGGGCTCAGTGGCGTGCCATTGGAGAGGCCCATATCCAGCAGTGGACTACGGCAGGCTGATGATGATGAACATAATATAGTAACTTTTCCAAAACAGTTGCTAAAGTTTGATATTATTATCAGCTTTGTATATTGTCCCACCGCTAGACATGGGCCTCTTCTCTTTGAGAAGGATATAAGTTACTATTTACTATAAACTTAATAATAAAAGTTACTATTAAACTTGCCAGAAGCTGAAATTTAACCTGTAAATTAAACTGTTACACCAACAATTATGACAAAGATAAGCATATCGCTATGGTCAACTGTTGTTACATAATTAAGGTGTTATAATTTGTAGCGCATATGGGCTACGGACAAAATGTTAGAATGGTATAACATCTTATGTTTGGATTACGTAGATTACAAGCAAGTAAATTTCGGCTATCATATTCTGTAGTTAGGGATGCTGCTTTGAATGATATGCGTGCTATTTTAGTTACAGCAATTACTTGGAAAATTCAATAACATCTTGTTACATATTGATAATAACGTCCTCTACTGGTAGTCTCGAAGTTGTTCAGGAGTATGTCTACCTTGGGCAAACCTTGCAGTTGGGTAGAAACAAGTTCGAGAGCTTGGCTTGCAGAAGAATACAGCTCGGCTGGGCAGCATATAGGGAACTCTGTCGAGTTTTTTCGTCATCCCTACCGCAAAGCCTTAAGACAAAAGCCTTCAACGAGTGCGTCTTACCCGTTATGTGTTACGGTGCCGAGACGTGGACACTGACGGTGCGACTAGTCCACCAATTTAAGGTCGCTCAGCGAGCTATGGAGAGGGCTATGCTCGGAGTTTCTCTGAAGGATCGAATTCGTAATGAAGTGATTCGCAGGTTGATGATGATGACTGGTGAACGACAAAAACACACCAACACTGGCAAGATCTACTGAACATTGACGGAACTACGACAAACAACGATTACGGAGACCTTGAATCGCGCTATTAAAAATAAGATAGGCGAGTAATTTATATGCAATTTCATAACAACAACTACCGGAGCCGGTCCGCAGCCCATCAGCCACGATCGAGCCTGGTTTTTAGATATGTATTTCCTTTAGATTACTGTTTGTAAGTACATAAGCTGTTTAGTTTTGGTTGCCATGATGATTAAATAATAGGATGTTCATAATTAATGAAAGGAAAACACTTGTTAGTTTTCCTAAAACTACTGAACCTATATTGATAGCTCTTTCATTTCGACGACCGGTTGGCGCCGCGGGAGTCTAAGAGACTGCTAAGCTGAATGTCGTGGGTTCGATTCCCGCTCAGGTCAAACATTTGTGTACATGAATATGGATGTTTGTGTTGGTCTGAGTGTGAATATGTATTTTCAAAAAAAAGTATATAATATATATGTTTATCCATTATCTAGTACCCATCGTACAAGCTTCTGCTTAGTTTGGGACTAGATGGTGTTGTGGGAATGTGGTAGAATATAATAATAATTATTTCTTGAAAGCTCGTTAAGAAAAAAATAAGTTTGTGTAATAAGTTAAGAGTCAGTACCTAAGTTGTTTTAGACTAGCTATTTCGATAAAGTTTAACTCAAAAACACTAAGCAAGGTGAGATGATATCATCAAGCTCAAGTTTATAGGAATTACAAAGCATATGACTACTGTTTGAAATAGAAATATTGTCTATAATAAGTTGAATCGATAATATTAGTTGGTATAATTATTTTGTCTATTGTTATTGAAGTACACTTGGAACACTTGTGAATGCCGCTTTGATCTACCACTGGCATCGGTTTAATTGTGATAGAATTGAATTAAATTGGTTAATAACCTTGCAATTGTCGCTATTGGAATTGCCCGGCAAAATTTGTGAGCGATTGATAAATGTAGTGATATATACTGAACAACTTTTTGCTCGTTGCTAGAGAAATTAACACGTTTTGTCGTCTCGTGGAATATCGCCTTTTGAAAAGCACATGGTGAAGCTTCGCGAATTGTATTGTGTAATAGTCGTGTAATAACCTTGCAATTGTCGCTTTTGGATTTACCCGACAAAAGTTGTGAGCGATTGATTAAATTTGTGAAACATTGAACATTTGTAAAATTGTGTAAATCCGCACCTCGTGCATCGTGTCCTGAGGACATCAGTTTGGAGGAACAGCTGGGTAGCTATAGGGATACTTCATTCAGTCTATTTTGGCCAATATAGTTGTATGATCAAATCAAATCAAATCAAATCGTTTATTGCAAACTAAGTGTACATTTAAGATAGTATACATTAATAAGTGCTTTAGACTTAGCGCTTTTTTCAAGCGTAGCAATACATACAAGCTGAGTAGCATATAAAAACTAGGTACATGCATTAGCAAAATGTAACAATACTAAATTATATTTATAGAAGTCATTACATATATTTAGAAAATAAATTTTATAAGTTAGACGTAAGCATTTGAAAGCAGGAATTATATTAAATTAATGGAATTATTAGATTTGAAATTTGAAAATTATATGAGAAAGAAAAATAAAAATACTATTAGAATTCAAGATACGGATTAAAGATAACATTTTAAATAAGAACATTATGAAATTACAAATATATTATGATTTGTCTTATTTAGCTCCAGCCTGACATCAGTGAAGATCAGGTAAGTAATTTGTTTGGTTTCATCACTGTGAAACACAGTACATATGTTAGACTTTTGCCTTGCCTAGAAACTGGATGAATATAATCACACTTCCATTGCCCTCTGCAAACAATTCCCAGTCTTTCTAGCCAGACTCTGAACAACTACTATAGCCACTTTAGACAGCTTTCGTCAATAGTTTACGAAGACGCTCGTTCCATATGAAACATGGCATCTTAGACAGGTCAGTATAATCGTATCTTAAGTTTGGGCTGCTGTAATGGAGTCTACTCACTCTTAGGGCTCCGTTACACTAGTGTGTTCTGGAAGTAAGCGTTCTTTCGACGTAAAGAAAACGCGTTAGTCTAGTGCTAGGCGCACTGCTGTAACGTTCCAATTTCCCTTTCCTCCCCGACCCTCAAGATTGACGTACTTTTTAGTGTGTAGTTTAGCGGCCGCCTAGCTATTTAATCTTGAGGAGGATACCTTAGTATGTGTAACCCGCTAATGTTTTTTCGGAGCCAGGGTGTTCTTTGTATTTGTTGAATGTATAAGCTCTTTGGGATAAGGGACTTATTTTTAGTATTGTTTTATTTTAATATCGAGCGCTAGATTTAGCAAGCAGGCAACGCCGGCTGAATTTAGAGTCCAGATTATACGTTTAAAGAAATCGGACACTTGGCGAATGCTGAAAAAAAACGAGCCCTTACTTTCGGTCAATGTTTATGAGTTTTAATAGAATACATGTCTATAAATTATATATTTATTACGGATATTACAAGCCAAGACGTCCTTAGTTTCCAAAGATGATGATAGTTTAGGGAGAGAGCAGTGTACCATTTGAGAGTTGAGTTTAGCATCTTGTGTTTGTATATTTGAAGGGTAGTTTGGTTAACTGTCGGGTTGTATTAAAATTTACATAGTTATACGACAGAGGGTTTTCAAGGCAACGTTTTTATACAACTTGTAATTATTAAGGTGCGTGAGTTCTACCCTTTTATCCTATAACTATTGAAGAGGTCCTTTGGTATTGGGATTTGCAATAAATTACCCACCCTTTACTTTTGACAGTTTCTCATTTTGTTAAATCCTGTTAGCAGTATTCGTTGTAAAAAAAAAATTCGCAGCAGAGCTTATGAATTTTTAGCCTTCCCCGATTTCCGAGCGACTGCATTCTGAGTGACTTTGACGACCAACATGATAATATAGCATCCTCGAGTTAACGTCGCCGCACGGCCGTATTTAAAGGCCCGAAGTGGAGTGCCTGAGGTGAGGGACGGAGGTGGAGGCGGCCGGCCAAGAGGTGCGATGTCACAAAGTATACAACTAGGTACAAATTATTATCATCAACTAGAGAATTCCCGTAGCTACGTCCATAGATTTTATTAGTTTAACCGTTTCTCCCCAATCCCGTGGAAATTTCGGGCAATCCCTTCTCAGTGCACCCCTAAGGTCCCCAAGGAACATACATGCCAAATTTCAGTTAGCCAGTAACTTAAAGATTTCATTTATACAGATTTGGGTATCATGCTTATAATCTTCTTGCATCCAAGACATTCTTTCTAGGGCCTATGTTAGAATTCTAGTCCAACCAAATAAGACGGTATACTAGAATTTCTGCAGAACGATTGCCGTTTGCTTGGCTGAATAGTAATCAAATATCAACACATACAACTATGATATAAATTTTAAAATTCACTTCACCATAATCTTGTTTTGGTGCTGTAGTGTGTTAGTTGGACTTCGTACTGCCCAAGTGGAATATATGGACGACTATAATCAAGTCTTTTGGGATTTGAAATCGAATTATGTTATGTATGCGACATGCACCGAGGCACGGAAATTAATCATTCTGGAATGTAATGTGTAGGTAACTAATCACAGTTGTTTTGTAATGATAACTGTGTGACGTCACGTCGCGCCCCTGCGTCCGCGAGCCTCGCTACGAGTGACGCACAGCAGTGGGCCGCTCCCTCGCCCCCCTCCTCCTCGCCGGCCTTATAAATACCGGGGACACACGAGGCTTCGCTCCCTCGTGTGTCCCCGGTATTTATAAGGCCGGCGAGGAGGAGGGGGGCGAGGGAGCGGCCCACTGCTGTGCGTCACTCGTAGCGAGGCTTCGCTCCCGGACCGCCGCGGACGTCGAGGCGATCGCACGTGCCGCTCGAGACGGCTCGCTCGCTCGCCAACGCTCGGGCGCCTTTGTTTACATTCCATTGCGAAACACAATAATTTTATAAGTAAAATTATCTCTGTTTGCGCCCGGTTCTGTCGCGACAGGATCGTGCGGGGAGTGCCGCCAACTTGATTGCCGGCGTGGTGGTGCCCTCGCCGTGTGGGAGGGGTCGGTCTGGCACCAGCGCCAAGCCCCGACTCCCGACCGTGCGGTGACTGGCATCCAGCCACCACGCTTAGGCGCCGCGTGACGGCACTACCTCAAGATGGCGGAACAGAACCAAGGATCGTCAGGAATGGGGGCTAAAACCACCCCGGAGCTGCAGACCAGGCGTGCGGAACACGAGGGAGACCTGCGTGCTTTCGACGCCCTTCGTGCGAAGGGTGGCATCACGCGGGGCCTGCAGCGCTGGGTTGAGGCCTACTTCCGGGCGATGGACGTCCTGTTGGGGGAGAGGAAGAAGGAGGAACTCACCCCCAATGACTTTAAAACCATACAAGTGGTCCAGGCCGTGTTTTCGGACATATTTACCGGACCGGAGACTGCCGTCACCACCACCACGGCGACTACCGGCCTGACCACTATCACCACCACCACCACCTCGCCCGAACCAGCGCGTACGCCAGCGCGGGCGACCACCACGCAAGCTCCAGGAGCGGGTCACGGTGACACACCACCTGCCACCATCACCGACCCGACCCCCACCATCACCACCACCACCACCACCACCTCGCCCGAACCAGCGCGTACGCCGGCGCGGGCGACCACCACTACGCAAGTTCCGGAAGCGGGTCACGGTGACACACCAACTGCCACCGACCCGACCCCCACCATCACCACCACCACCACCCACGAGACCACCCCTTCCGTGGCAGCGCCTACCAAGAGGCCGCGCGAAGAAGAGGACGACCACCAGTTGGTGAAGAGGCCCGATCTAGAAGACTCCCTCCCGTCTGAAGGGGGGGACTCCCTCCCCCTCGGCCACTCGACTCCAGCCCGCGTTACCTCACCGGGACCCAGCGAGGGAAGGATGGAAGTGCAGGAGGACTTCTCTTCCTCCTACAAGTCCCTCCCCCCCCTGCCTCAGCGTGCCCCCCCCACAGGGAAGTGCAGCCGTACTCTCCCCACGGGTGAATCGACTTTGCCGGCAGCAGTGACGTCGACTCCGACATCGGTGACGGCGCAAGCACCGACAACAGCACCCGCCCCAACCCCCGCACCGGCCCCTGCGCCGACCTTGACACCTGGCCCAAGGACGGCAGCGGCCGTATTGGCAACAGCGCCTCCACCGAAGCCGACAGCCGAAAACACCGCTGCCCCTACCACCGCCATATCCACCACCACCACCAAGAAGCAGGCCGTTTTTGTGGTGGACCGCCTGGACAACTGGACGGTACACTTCAAGGAGCTGGCCGCCCAACTTGGCCACTCCCCTAACGGACGCCCCTTCGGCAAAGGTATCAGGTTCGCGCCCCGCGACGACCAGGAGCTCCGGGTCATCCAGGCGTACCTGGATAACCTGGGTCAAGACCAGGCACCATACTATGCCATCGCGCCGCCCTCGGCGAGACCGCTGAAGGTGGCCATCCGAGGCCTACCGGCCGACACCCCCGCGGAGGAGATCACGAAAGACCTGACCGACAAGGGAGTACCGGTCAGGTACAGTAAGCATATCCGGGCCCGAACGGGCAGACCGGGATGCATCTTCTTCGCGGAGGTAGACAAGACTCCCGAAGCCGCAAAAGCCGCGTACGCCGTCAACGAGGTCCTCCTCATGCCAGGAGTGACAGTGGAGGCCTGGAGGGGCAAAAAGGGCCCCTCGCAATGCCACCGATGCCAAGGCTTCCGCCACAGCTCCCACAACTGCCACAGGCCCCTTGCCTGTGTGCGTTGCGGTGGCGGACACCACGCCACGGATTGCCCACGCCCAAAAGACCAGCCACCGACCTGCGCAAACTGCCAAGGAGCCCACACCGCCAGCAGTCCAGCTTGCCCCGCCTATAAGCGGGAAGTACGCAGCCGCAAAGTGGGACTCGTGGCCAGGACCGGCCCTCCCAAGCTAGTCGCCCAGCCCAACCACGTCGGGGAATCAGCCGCGACAACCCTGATGGCCAAAGCCAACGCTCCGGCTGAGAAAAGATCCACAGCGGCCACTCAGCTGAAAAAGAAAAAGAAGAAGAAGAAGCCTCAGCTTGCACCGGACCAACCTCCTGCGGCCACTGCAGGGGATGGACCTGCCAAGTCTACCGCCACCAACGAGAAGGAACAGCTCGCCGCCCTACTCTCACTGTTCGCCCAGAAGGTCAGGGCTGGCGACATAGATATAACGGGAATGCTGCAGACCATCCCCTCCAATGGATAAGCCACTGAGGGTGGTCCATTGGAATGCCCAGTCCCTGTCTGGGAAGATCGGCCTCCTACGCCTCTTCGTCAAGGAGCAGCAAGTCGACATCATGTTGATAAGCGAGACCCACCTGAAGACCACCGCCCCACTCAAGATCCCGGGGTACATTGTGTACAGACAGGACGAGGTCTCGCCGGCAGGCACAGCCTACCGGGGACTTGCTGTCCTGGTGAAGAGGACAATGGTGCATCAACTCGTCGAGCCGAAAAGACACAACACCATTTACGCCCTCGGTGTTGATGTCCAAGTCGGCGGACGGGAGATGCGCCTCTACGCGGCCTATCGACCACCAGGGACCGGCTCCACTAGTTCCTTCAACGTGGCTGAGCTGAGGAATCTTCTTCTTCCAACCACGCCCACCATCATTGCGGGAGACCTGAACGCCAAGCACCCGGCATGGCACTGCGCGAGCAGCGACCGAGCGGGGGAGCTCATCCTACAGGATGCCAGCACCTACAACTACGAAGTCGCCGGCCCCCGAGAGCCTACCCGGCTGGATCCCTCGGGGCGCAATGACAACGTGCTGGACATCCTGATATCACGAGGACTGAGGGCACCTCCCACGCAAGAGGTCCTGCCAGACCTGCCATCAGACCACCGACCGGTATTGCTGGTGTTCAGAGAACCCGCAACTATGGTCCAACCCCCAAGACCCCGCATCCAGACCAACTGGGAGTTATTCCAAGCGGAAATGGAGAACTACCATCGACCCTCCACTATCCACTCCGCCGAGGAAGTCGAAACAGCCGCTGAGGTACTCTCCAGCACCATCCAGGCTGCGCTCAGAGCATCCTCGAGAACCAAGGCGCAATCCGAGCGACGGCAACCACTTCCCGCCGCGATACGGAAGTTGCTCGAGGATAAGCGTAACGCCATGAAGACCTGGAAGAGAACCCGGCATCCACGGGACAAGACACGATATAACCGCCTCACCAACGCACTCAAGGCCGCCTTGTGGGAGCACAGGGGGGATGAGTGGGAAAATCACCTATCCCAAATCGAGGACAATCAAGCCTCGCTGTCGCGCCTCTGCAGACAGTTGTCGGCGGACCCCAACCCGACGCGCCCCTTGCTCGGACAAGACGGCCTTCTGCGCTACAAGGCCGAGGACCGAGCGGAGATCATCGCGAGCAGCCTTGAACGGCAGTTCACCCCACATGAGGTCCAGGACGAAGCCCACACACGAGAGGTAGAGGAGCTAGTCAGGACCTACCTCTCGACGCCCCTCGTCCCATCGGGAGAAGAACTGCTGGTGACTCCCCGAGAGGTTGCAGCGGTGATCCGCAGGACCAACCCTAGGAAGGCGCCTGGTGAGGACGGCATTCCAAACTCAGCGCTGCAGCGACTTCCTCGGAGGCCGCTTATCGCAGCGACCCAGTTATTTAACGGCATCCTGAGGACCGGCCACTTCTTGACCATCTGGAAGCGTGGCCGGGTTATTGTACTCCCCAAACCCGGCAAGGACCCCAGGAAGCCGGAGAACTACAGGCCCATCACTCTCCTCTCGACGACGTCCAAGGTGTTCGAGCGGCTGCTGCTGGCGAGAATCACCCCGCACCTTATCCCGAGGCCCGAACAATTCGGGTTTCGTCAAGCGCACTCCACCACGCTGCAGCTGACTCGCGTACTGGGCGAGATGGCCACGTGGATGAATAAGCGAGGCCACACGGTGACCGTGATGCTCGACATGGAGAAGGCGTTCGACAGGGTGTGGCATGACGGCCTCATTTACAAACTGTCGACGTCAACTATCCCCCGACAACTCATCACGGTCATCGCATCATTTCTCCAAGGGAGAACCTTCCACGTGGCCGTCGAGGACGTCACGTCAGAGGAGAGGACCATCAAGGCTGGAGTTCCACAGGGGAGTTGCCTTTCCCCTGTTTTGTACGCCCACTACACGGACGACATTCCTGTGGTGGGCGACGTGAAGCTGGCGCTATTCGCGGATGACGCCGCGTACCTGTCCAGCTCCCGGAATGCCAGACACGCTGCACGGAAGCTGAGCCCGACACTTGAGGCGCTCCCGGGCTGGCTGAAGAAGTGGAGGCTCAAGTGCAACGTGTCCAAGACCCAGGCTTTGGTGACTGGACGGGTACAGTACCCGCCGTGCCTGAAGCTGATGGGGGAGGAAATCCCTTGGTCGCCGACGGTCAAGTACCTGGGCGTCACCATCGACAGGAATCTGACGATGGCCCACCACGTCCAGACGACCACCGCGAAGGCCCAGGCTGCGAGGGCGAAACTTCGCCCGCTGCTGTCCTCCAGACTGCCGCTGAGAGCCAAGCTGGCTCTCTACAAAACATATATCAGGTCGCGCCTCACATACGCGGGGCCGGCCTGGTACAACCTGACAGCCGAGACCACGCGGCAGCGACTGCAGCGGGTGGAGAATAAGTGTCTTCGCCTGGCGGTGGACGCGCCCAGGTACCTCAGAAACGCGACCATATACCGGGACCTCAAGTGGGAGCCGATCGAGGGATTTGTGAGCGGGTTGGCCCGGGGTATGTTCGAGCGAGCAGATCGCTCAGAACACCCCCACCTCGTCAACATCGCTCCTCTCCCCCATCCAGAGTCAACACTGCTCATCCGGAGGAGACTGAAGCGCCCCGCTCGGGAACTGATCCCAGTTCCCTCGAGCGGGGCCTCATCACCACTGCCAACACCACACCAGCCAGACGACCAGCCGCCGCCCTCTCGCAGGCGACTAACTGGGCCTCTCCCAACGGAGACTCACCCGGTTGGTCAGCCTCGAGGGCGGCCAACCTAATGACCGGCCCATAGTATTGGGCCGCGTAGATAACCTCCTTAAGGAGACACCTCCCAAAGAAACCCCACTACCCCGCAGGGGGTGGTGAGAAGAAGTCCATGATGGCTTCGCTCCCTTTGCTCCGGCCAACACCACCAAGCTGAGTACATCATCTGAAGACCTGTGAAGTGCCAACGTCCACGCCCTGGATAATTGTCTCATCCGCTTATTTTAAGTGTCAGCTCATTTTGTATCGAATCGAATAACTAGAATTATAACGCGAGTTTAAACTTTCCTGGTGATATTTTTTTTTTATTTCCCGTAAGTCAACCTAATTATCTCTCTTTAATTGCTCGGCGAGTGATCGATCCCGGCTACCACGTGGAAATCAATCACTCGTGCGACATTGGCGCCCAGTAGAATTTTTAATTATATTTTTAAAACGTAAGTTGGCACTTTACAGGTGAGTGAAATAATTCCTTTTTCTCTTGTATATTTTCTCCTGTGTGTGCATATATTCTGGTGTGGTGAATTGCGTACAGGTACAGTTTCTATCTATTTTGGTTGGCCATAAGCAATTTAACTGTGTAAATAACATAACGGTGATTTAATTAACGTCGGTCTAAAATCACGTTTCACCGCGGGCAGCGTGTCGAGCCGCCAACCGGTTCTAACCGCTTAGCCGTTGAACTAACGAGCCTCGTGTTCGCGAAAAAATATTGTGATTCAACCTTTGAGTGACCTTTAAGAATTTTTTTTTTAATCCTTTACCAATCATCACACCATTGTATAATTTAGTGTATTTCAGTTTTTTTTAGCATGGTATTCGATTTTCTGGCAATATTTAATTTTTTTTCTAGTGCCGGCGTAAATACTTAGATTTTCTATTATTGTTTTGTAATAATGGCTTACATTTTAAATTTCTCATTATTAACTAAAGCGGAATTAGAATATGAGACAATACGCGGCGTTTCAAAGCCTGACGATCCCCGCAAACAAATCGCTAAACTTTCAGTTAAAACTCCCTCAGAGGATATATTATCTTCACCCTTCCCACCAGAGGAGGATGTGGCTGAAGTGGAAAAGTCGTTATTAAGATCAAATAAACACTTATCTATGTTGGAAGCAAACTATACTTCCGAGCTTCAACAGAAGGTCGAAACCGTGCTACACCATTGTTTTCATCGACTGAATAGGGTGGATACCGGCAGTCTTGATATTAAAAAGATTGAGTCTGTGTGGAATAAATTTAATGACTTATATGCGAAATTACAATTAATCACGAGCCGTAATTCGCGGTCGGATTGCTCAGTGGCAGAGGGAAACACTTCCTATAATTACGACCGTAAGCTTTTTTCGGAATTAGGTAAATTCAAATTTAACGGTAAATCATGTGTAAGATCCTTTATTGAAAAAATTTACGAATTTATGTCCTGTAGATCTATTCCACACGACAAGATGTTGTCTTTCGCTTTTGAAATATTTTCGGGTGACGCATTAGTTTGGTATCGTTCTGTTAAAAATAATGTAAAGACTTGGTTAGAACTTTGCGAACTTTTGAAACGAGATTTTAGTCCGCATAACTACGATTATCGGCTTATGACGGAGATTCGTCAGCGCTCACAGGGCGAAAACGAATCAATAACTATTTACGTGGCAAAAATGCACGGTCTGTTTTCGCGACTTAGTTCTCCTATCGCTGATTCGGAGAAGTTAGAAATTTTACTAAATAATATTAGACCTTGTTACACTAATTGTCTGCTCACTGCAAAGGTTGTTGATGTTGATAGTCTGGTCGAAGTTTGTCGTCTTTTCGAAAATTACCAAAGTCGCAGTAAGCAATTTTCTGAACCCCCTAAAGTTTCAAAGAATACTGTAGCACCCGATCTAGCGTATAATTATCCGTTTTCTAATTTTTCTTCAAACAAAAATGTTTACAATCATAATCACTTCAATAAATATAACTCTGTCGCTGATACATCGAGATACAAGTCTGTACCACAAGTTAACGCCGTATCGAGTACTTCTAATATAAATAAAAATTTTTGCGTGCGTTGTAGATGCAATTCGCACTCATTACGTAATTGCCGTCAGCCACACTACCTAATCTGTTTTAAGTGCGGCACAAAGGGTTTCAAGGTGTCAGACTGCCCCAATTGTAAATCTAAGTCGACCCCTACAGTTTCAAAAAACTAGTTAACAAGGATTGTGGAAAATCAAATTATACAACTAATTGTAATAAAACAGAGTGGAATAATTGGTTGGACTTTTAAAAAAAAATCTTTAGTAGCTATCATATATCCTCAATCCGTAATTCTAAAGTAGAATATATACCTTACGTTACTCTAGAATTAAACGGAATACCTACCACTGGTCTTTTAGATTCTGGATCTTGCGTTACAATTTTAGGTAATAATTTGCATAACTTATTTTTGAAAGACGATATTTTGGATAAATCGAAACCTTTAAGGTTAATAACAGCTGGCGGCGAACGATTTGAGTCTTTGGGATCGGTGTTTCTACCCTTTGAGTTTCAGGATAAATTGATTAACTTAGAAGTTCATATTGTACCTGGGATTCAAAATTCCCTTATCCTTGGCATGGATTTTTGGCGAAGCTTTGGCCTATTTCCTAACAAATTAGAGTCTGTTTTGATTGTGAACAAGTCTGCCGCTCAAGTAATGGAGTTGCAGGCAGTTCCCCCTACACATCTTGTTTCTTATGATCATCTTACAGTCGACCAGAGAGCTACCGCTGACAACATTATTTCTAAATTTACCGATATTTCATACGAGAAGCGGGGTCTCGGTTGCACAAATATTATTTCTCATTCAATTGATACAGGTGATTGCCCCCCTATTCGGCAAAGATTTTATCGCATGTCTCCCGATAAACAAAGAATTTTAATAAAGCATCTTGACGACATGCTCTCAGAGGATGTTGTTGAACGATGTGAAAGCCCGTGGTCAAACCCAGTCATTTTGACCCCGAAGAAGAATGGTGAACTGCGTTTCTGTTTGGACAGTCGTAAATTAAATTCCGTTACAAAAAAAGATGCTTATAGCTTGCCTTATATTTCGGAAATTTTAGATGATCTGAGAGATGCTAAATACTTGTCTAGTTTAGATTTGTCTAAATCTTTTTGGCAAACATTAATTAAAGAAGAGGACCGTGGCAAAACAGCCTTTTATATTCCTACGCGTGGCACATTTCAATTCAAAAGAATGCCCTTCGGTCTTACGAATGCGCCAGCTACTCAACAACGATTAGTTGATATTTTATTTTATGGTCCAGAATTTGAAAATAAGGTTTTCTGTTTTATCGATGACATAATCTGTATAACGTCCAGCTTCAACGAGCATATTACTCTTTTATTACGCATTCTTGATAAACTACAAAGCGCTAATTTAACAATTAATCTCGAAAAATGTCAATTTTTTAGAGATAAACTAAAATATTTAGGCTATGTTGTCGACTCTAGTAGATTGCATCCCGATCCGGATAAAGTAAATTCAATGAAAAATTATCCCACTCCTTCTAATAGAAAAGAAGTACGTCGTTTTTTAGGCGCAGCCTCGTGGTACAGGCGTTTTATACCGAATTTTAGCTCTATTGCTGCACCCTTAAATAAGTTAACATCTCAAAGTAAAAACGCACCTACATTCTGTTGGACGACAGAGGCTAATGAGGCGTTTAATAACCTAAAGAATTGTTTGATTTCCTCCTCGGTGTTGGCTTGTCCTGACTACTCGCAACCGTTTAAAATACACTCAGATGCTAGCGATTTTGGACTTGGCGCGATCCTCTGTCAAAGGTTAAATGGTGAGGAAAGAGTCATAGCGTACTATAGCAAATCACTCACTAAGCAAGAAAAAAATTACAGTGCCACAGAGCGCGAGGCCCTGGCTGTTCTATCTGCTATAGAACACTGGCGTTGTTATGTTGAAAATGGTAAAAAGTTTATTGTTTACACAGATCACGCTGCTTTGAAATGGTTCTTGACCTTAAATAACCCTACTGGCCGGTTAGCCAGATGGGGAGTTCGCTTATCTTCCTATAATTTCGAAATACGTCATCGTCGGGGTTCCGATAACGTTTTACCTGATTTTCTGTCTCGCTCTTTACCCGTTTCTGCTATTGCTAATGATATAAATATAGATATTAATTCTAATCAGAATTTACCAGTTTCTACTAATGATCCTTGGTATTTAAATATCTATAAAGGCTGTTTAAGTTCTCCGACTTCCTTTGTTAACTAACAAGTAATAAACAATAAATTGTATTGTTTTTAAAAAACATTAAACCCTCTCACTAGAGAATTTCAATGGAAAGAGGTTATTCCGTCTGACCAAAGAATTGACATTCTAAGGGAGAATCATTCTTCGCCCACTGCTGGACATCTGGGTATTTTTAAGACATACAAACGTCTCGCACTTAATTACTTTTGGCCTGGTATGTACTCCAATGTTGTCAAGTTCGTCAGTTCATGTGAACCTTGTATCACCCATAAACACCAAAATCACCCAAATTTAGGTCTAATGGGAAAACCCAAATCATGTCAAAAGCCCTTTCAGACGATTAGCATTGATTTGATTGGTCCATTGCCTCCCAGCAGGAAACAAAATACTTTTATATTTGTGGTCAGTTGTTGTTTCTCTAAATATTGTTTACTTTTCCCCATTAAACGGGCAACTGCAGAAGTGATAACAAAAATTCTCGAGGAAAATGTATTTCTGGTGCATGGAATTCCATCTACTATTGTTTTGGATAACGGTAAACAATTTATTAGCGCAACCTTTAAAAGTATGTTGTCAAAATATAAAATTCCAAATTTGCATTTTACACCGTTGTATACGTTAACTCAGTTGAACGTTACAACAAAACCATTATGACAGCTATTTCAACTTTCATAGAATCTGATCATCGAATCTGGGACACTCTAATCACTAAAGTTCAATTCGCCCTTAACTGCGCAGTTAGTGAGGTTACTGGTTATTCTCCTAATTTACTTGTTTTTGGTAGGGAGGTCATAACATGTGGTTCTCAGTATATTGATAAGGAATTTAATTCCGATATGGTGCTTGAACCACGGGACGGCTATGCCGAAACTTTAGGCTATTTATCTTCTATTTTCGAGAAGGTACATTCAGCTCTGTTGTCGGCCTACCAACGAAATTGTTCATCTTATAATCTTCGCCGTAAACAGGCAGAATTCAATGTCGGTGATATAGTTTGGCGCAGAACGTTTCTTCTTAGTGACAAGGATAAATACTTTAGCAAGAAATTGGCGCCTAAATTTATTAAATGTAAGATTGCCTCAAAAAAATCACCTCTAGTATACAAACTTAACGACATGGCTGGAAAACCTTTAGGCGATTGGCACATCAAGGATTTAAAGTTGATTAATTACAAAGAATAATAAAAGTATAAAAACAACAATGTAAGACGCATATCTATACAAAGTTATAATTACCTACATAATTATTTGTGAAGGCCAACAATGGTTCTTTTGTTTTCGAGTCGAAGCTCACAAGATAATGCATTGTGTTGTGTTAATGATTTATGTAAACATGCTAACATAAAATGAATAAATGTTTCAGTTATAAATTGTAATAAAGTTTATTACATGTAATATTGTTACAAAGAATCTGTTGTTTATCTAACTATCAGTTATGGCTCAGTGGTTAAAAAGTTGTTGTCGGATCGGTCTGTGGTTCGATTCTCACATGTGTATTTTCTTTCCGCAAATCTATTTGTTGAAATGCATCTTAATTGGCGTATTGTTTTTCGCCGTGCCTTGTTCTGAAGTTCTGTTGTTATTCTTAATTCGGTATAAATTCCATAATCAAATTGTTATTATAGGTACTTTATAAACGATCATGGTGATTAACCGTGCGTCGTGAGCTCGGAACAGTCGAATAGTACCTACCATTTAGATCGTACCTACCTAGTTGTCGTTATGACGCACGCGCGTTCACTCAGCGACGCGTCGATAAATAAATGCCTAACTAATGATTCACCATTGTTTACATTCAAAAGGTGTTTACTGGTCGTGTTGTAGTTATTAATTAGAGCAAAATATTTATTAATTTCTTTCCTTTGACATTGAGCGGTCCGGTCGTGTCTGCGGCTTATATTATTTTTGTTCATCTTTACGAAAAATCTGTGTTTATACCTAACTATATTCAAAAAGTTTACTTATCTAGTTGCAAAGGCCGAACCCAAGATTTATAAGTCGTAGGGCTAGATCAAGTTTCTTATATCTACAAATCATTATTACCTAATAATTACCCTAAGCGCTTCTCCATAGATTGTTATCTTTAATATTAGGCTATTACACTGGCCTCGGCATTTACATGTATGTAGGTATGTGTGATGAATTATGAATGATAAATGTTTATGTTCAAATTCAGACTGCCGTTGTACGCGTGAAGAATGCAAGCGTGGGTCATTATTATTCAGGTATCCTAATTAGCGTATAGGGTTGTCACTTGTTCAAGGTACTCATGCCCTTGTTTTCTTTAATTTCAGGGAGTATCTTCAGGGCTGCTACGCCCGTTGGGCTAGGGAATTTTCCTTAGGGAAAATCCCGGCCTAACGGGGGGGGGGGTGTGACGTCACGTCGCGCCCCTGCGCCCGCGAGCCTCGCTACGAGTGACGCACAGCAGTGGGCCGCTCCCTCGCCCCTCTCCTCCTCGCCGGCCTTATAAATACCGGGGACACACGAGGCTTCGCTCCCTTTGCTCCGGCCAACACCACCAAACTGAGTACATCATCTGAAGACCTGTGAAGTGCCAACGTCCACGCCCTGGATAATTGTCTCATGGTGATATTTTTTTTATTTATTTCCCGTAAGTCAACCTAATTATCTCTCTTTAATTGCTCGGCGAGTGATCGATCCCGGCTACCACGTGGAAATCAATCACTCGTGCGACAACTGTCATGAAGGATTTACGGTGAAAATACCAAATTGCGCGCTTTTATGTACAGTTTTAGCCTCAAGTCTTGTTCATAAGAATATATAAACAGGCCTAGTTAAGTCCAAACTAATTTTCTCATAACTCAATGATTCACAAGTAGGGATGCCAGGGTTTCGGCCACTACCTTCGAGCTCCATAATCAGACCAGCTCAGGGTACCATATTTTTTGCCACCCATTTTTATGCCCATTATGATATAAAAATAGAGGTGGGTGAATTGCAGCTTCTTAGAGATTATTATAAATATTATAGTTACAAGTTGACCTTTAGCTTGTGAGAGCATGTGAGAAAGAGATTTATCTAGTTACATTTAAGTCGCCATAATACCCAGGGGCAATGTTCTATTCTTCTTACATGTTCTAAAGTACTGCTGAAATTATTAATGATTTAAACATAAACCAGAACATTACAATCTAAAAAAATAATCATTTGAAAATAAACCGTATCTTTTAATCTAAGTATCGCGACAAATCTGCGTCACTTCACACCGAGTGTTCGGTTGAATATCTTCGTTGTGTTTTCCAAATGTCCTTCACCCGAAATTACGTTTCGTTCGGCGTGTTACTCAACCTTCCGTCAAGTGTCAAACGTGAAACATTACGTGGCCAAATGTTAGCCGCCGCAGTCAAAATATACTGACTACTGACTGACTGTTCAGCGCGTTTAGTATGTCATGCCAACCGAATACTACGACCGATAATTCAGTCACTGAAGGTCTAGCGTGGCAATTTCAGGTGCCAGCTACGGTTGCGGTCGGTACGCTAAGTTTAAAATTCAATAAATATTACGTTACACAACCTAAATTCACGCATTGACTCCCGAAGGGTTAGGCAGAGGTGTATTACACACCCACACTTCGTCTATTATGCTTCGGTCCCAATGTAATAAGGGGTAAGCTTATTACCATCTTCCGGGCATATCATTAAGCGAGCGATAATCAACGTTTTGTTGCCCGGGGAACCTGGGGATCGAACCCGAGACCGCTTTATAAACTATAAACGATTTTACCCATCAACTTAGACTATACAGGTATACTATAAGGTAGTTGAAGCTAAGTTGCTAAATTAGCATTAATTGGGCGGCTCGATCAAGGAAGTACTACCCTGTCACTGAATAGGAATATTTCTATTTGTTAACTTCTCCTTTTTCTCTTCTAAGTCTGTTATGTGACTCGTGGTGTATTTTTTTTTTGAAAAGGACAACTCCCGCATTAGGACTAAATCCTGTGTCGCGGGGGACTTTACAAACATACAACTAACGGACACAATGAGCGCCCAGACTTGAAACAACAATTTATGAATCACACAAATTGTGTCTCGTGTGGGGATCGAACCCACAACACTTCGGCGCAGTATCAAGCGGTGAGGCGCCCGCTTAAACCACTTCGCCAACCGTGCAGTCTATACAATGAAGAATTATCTTATCTTATTGACGTAAAGTACCAGTATCTATACTGTTGCGTTTCGGAAAGGTGTGCCAGAGGCCCATCCTATTTTTCCTTAATCTAATCCCGCTCCTCCACCTAGACCTTTTCCCATCCAAAATTGTGTGTTATCTTATAAGTTATTCATCTGGTGTTGCTTGTGTATATGGTGCTATATGCTCGTTTACCGCCTATTACAAAGAAAAAAAACAAAAGTAGCACCTGGTACATAATGGTTTGCTTATGACGAGTTTGTAAAAGCGATTTAGTAAACTTAAAGTATCATGTATTAAAATAAATTAATGAATAACGACAAAGCCCTTAACAAAACCTAATTAAATCAATATAATTGAATACTTTCAGACGTACTACCCAAATCCAATCAGGTGAATGAATTATCCCGTCGAGAATATAAATGTGAAAATGGGAGACAAATCCAACATTAAAAATGCATTGCATGTAAACTTTGTGTTTAATTAATCTTTGAGAAAAGTATGCTAAGATGGTTTGGACACATAGAGAGGATGGATGACGAAAGACTGACCAAGAAGTTATATAAGTCAAGTGTGAATGGGACAGGAGGACGGGGAAGACCTAGACGGACGTTCTCTGACCAGCAGGCCGATTCAGAATGTCACGACAAGTAATCGTACGATATGTCAAATTATTGCCCTCGGCTTTTAGCCGCCTATCAGAGATATTTTGAGCAATTATTCATTGAATTCGGTTTATTTATTAATTTACTTCATACTGAATGCATAAAATTGATAGAAAATGCGATAGTTTTGACAAAAAATGAGATAGCCCGTTTGACAATTAATGGAATCGAATGTCAAATGAGATATCGAACGATTCTGAATCGCCCCCCTGATTGGAGACATCCTGAAAAAAAGGACAGGTTAAAAGTACCCTTAACCGAAGAGCATGCATGAGGAATTTGATGAGAGTGAATGAAGCAAGAGAGATATGTCAGGATCGTTGCAAATGGCGTTCCGTATTCTCTGCCTACCCCTCCGGGAAACAGACGTGAGTCTATGTTTGTATGTATGTATTAATCTTACGTAAATTACCTATGTTTAATGAAAAGCACCTTTGGTTGCTTTTCCCTCCTAGAGAAATGGTTTTTATTTAAAAACCATAGTTTGAACAGTAAATTATCTATACCAGGGAAGTGGATAGAATATTGTTTTACCCCTCCAAATTATTTCTTGCTGGGCCGGTTGCCGGTTCAAGACATTTTATAACTTTCCCCAGGCTTCAAGAGTTGTCTTGAATGATCACCACTGTTTTGAACCTAAGTTATACAATACATAATGCCAGGAAAGTTAAACAAATTTCAGTCTATATATTTTATACATGACCCGTAAAAATAAAACTTGGTACCGGGGACATCGGAAGTAGCCCTTTATATTACCAGTGGTTAATGATACGTAAAACCCTCAATATGAATTGGCTAGCAAATGCATTATAGTACAATTTTGTTGTGAATAATTGGAGGAATATAAAACATTTATATTGCTTTATTGTTACTGCTTGTATATGCAGTCTACTGCTGGATTTATGCCACTTTCAATTCGCTTTACAGTAGCACTGTGGGGCGATAGGATGATTTGGCTTACTAAACGGATATATTGGTATTTACCAAGATTTGATATTGAGTTTTCCGGCACAGTGCGGTAATCAGAAGAATAATTTATGTAACTAAAAGTGTATCTAGAACTCAAAAACGATGATGTCTGACGGAAACGAATAGTCAATGGCAAAATCATTTATTCATCTAGTCCACAGTTAGTTCGTCACCAAATTTAGTGACGCTTATGAACGTCTAAAATTTAAGTTAATTACTAGATGATTCTACATTTAAATTTACTGCCACGTTTGCACTACAATAGGTAGAACCACGTGTAGTGTGTAGCTAGCCTAACCTCCTTGTAAATTGTCATGTTAGTCTGAAGGTTATGCAATATAGCTCAATCATTTGAACCTTAAAGACGTGTTTCAATCCATCCTTTTCATGGTGACCCTGCCAGTGCTGCCCTTGCGCAGTGTTGAGCTACCGGTGTAGGTATAAAAACTAACATATTGTTTACTTTGAACTATTGCCTCATAAAGTGTTATGAATTGCGAAATGTGCTATTTCTATTAAACCATCGGCGTATAAATCATTTCTAAATATCGTTGCCGCGCCGCGCCTGTGCTGGCCCTTTTGTCATATTGTTGAGGATGACTCCCATACGAATCGGATACATCGTACCGTATACCAATGACTCCAGGATGCAGTGGATCAAAATGGGGAGAATCGATGGCAGCCCCGTCGGCCTGGTAACATACAGGCTTTAGGAGAATCTACGAGCATGGTGCCATCAGGCAAGAAGAGAATGGACAATGGACAAAAGTATTTGTTATTCCAAGCCGTAAATTATATGAGGTGATTCTATTTTTTATGTTTTGTCAATCATTTCTAATCTAAAAATGTAACCAATAATTATTATAGTTTAAAAATTTGCCTGTTGACAATAAATTTGTATTATTTTATAAAATATGTGCTTTGAATTTATATGTATTTTGTTAAATTGTTTTAATGATTATCATAATTATTGTTTTATAATTGATAGCATAGCATTATTATGACGCTTATTTATTTATTTATTTATCTAATACAGTTACTCTCACTACTGACAATCACCCAACACGTAACGAGAGCTAAGGTAATATTATTTTAAAACACATAAAACATTGCAATTAATATACATTTTCCCTCTAATAATATACAGTAATGATATAATTCCTACACTTAATAACTAAAATCTATTTTTTTATTTAAGCGCATTAAAATTCAATAGTATCTACATTAGTGTCATAACAATTATACAAGTCAAACAAAATATAAATCAAAGGACAATGTATAAAGTTGGACCCAGCACCGTTGGCATGCAATTTATAAACATAAAGATTAACTCATTTTATGCTATAATAATCAAATATCAGTATAAAACAGACACTTCAGATTCTCATAGACATTTTAAATAGTATGACCGTTGATGTTATCGTATCCTATTAAACCCGCCGGCCATTGTAAATAAAAACAAAATAATCTCTTAGCATTTTCAGCGCTTTAGCGAAACTGCGGTTTATTGACCGTTTAATGGTAATAAAATGTATGTATGCGTTAAAGCGCTTGACTGCACTTGACTTGCTCTTTTGACATTCATGTTCATGTCAATCATTCGTCGATCTCATTCATGTTGTTGCTTGTCTACTGCGTCTAAGTGTTTTCGATTTTCCGAGTTTCTTTTGGTTTTTGTATAAATAACGACTTCGCTAGAACAACGGACAGATTGTCTCTTGAAATATTGACCTCTGGCAGTGATTTACGGACCTAGGAAAGACAACTTGGCATACACGGATTTGATAAGCTAACAATGAGCTAACATAGATTCGGATTTTGATCAACTGTGGCTCAGCCTCTGGTTACTGCATACAAGAATGGAATGCTCCACGTTTGGTAAGTAAGATCTCTGATTTTGTTGTTGATAATAACTCTTCTTCAAAATCTTTGTATTATGTTTTATCTGCACTGGTGGCGCAGTAATTTAAGCGGTCGCGTCGCCTTGCCGCTATACTACTGCGCCGAGTGACAATAATGCTCCCCCTTGTATGTTGAATGTTGATCAATCTCCTTGCACTTGAACTTACAGTTATCACAAATACACTGAGTAGTGCTTGTTATGCGTTACGAACTTTAAGAGACGAACTAACTGTACCTCAGATACGGCCTGTCTATTTCACTTTGATTGAATCTAGGTTAAGATATAGCATCAAGTTCTGGGGTAATAGTTTCATGTATAACCTGTGTGCAGCATTTGTGATGCAAAAAAGGGCAATACGAACTATGCTTCGATTGAAACAAATTGAGTCATGTAAAGATCACTTCATACAACTTAAAATTCTTACAGCACCCTGTCTTTATCTTCTTGTATTACTAGGCCATTTAGTTAAGAACCTTCATAAGATTGCGACACCAGAGGAGAGAAAAACAAGATTACTAACAAGAAGGAAGGATTTAGCTTACACTATTCGGTACAAATTAAATATAGTCAAGCACTGCTCTCGGGTGCAATCAATTCTTTTGTTTAATAAGTTGCCTATAGAATTCAAAACTATGCTGAATTATAATATATTTAAAACCAAATTGAAAACCTATTTATTACAGAAGTGTTATTACAGTGTGGACGAGTACATCAAAGACAAACCCCATTGACATTATGTTTTACAATTTTGTTTTACTTTATTTTATTGTATTTTCATTTTTCATGACATTTAAACTCAATATGTTTGTAATTATGTATGTTAAGTATTTTAAGTTGACTTTTTTTGCGTAATAATATAAATTATTGGATTTTGTATTATTAATTGACATAACTTTCTATTATTAATTGACATAACTATTTTTTTTAATTTGCCCATTTGACATAATATTAATATTCACGTATTGCAAATAATAAATACTTAAACTTGGATAATCCACAAATTTATATTAGTGTTGTTTATATTTAACGATATTGTGTAATTTTGTTTATATTTAAATGTTCAACACAAATTAATTTTGTTAAGAATAATGGAATAAATAGAGATATATGTCAAAAATATAACCTCAAAATTGAAAAGATTTTTGTATTATTTACGATTATCTGAAGTGTACATTAATTATATTGAATTTGAGTCGAATGTATACGCTATTTAGCACATCAAAAATATTTTTCCCTAACTAACGGCCTTGGGGCGAACAATGTATCGGCGAGGAACAATGTCCTTTGTCATAATAATTATTATATTCAAATAAAATTTTAAAATATACATTATCAAAATTGTCATATTACATTTATAAATATATATATATATATATATATATATATATATATATATATATATATATATATATCAAATTCCCAAGCGACAATAATAGAAAAATCAGTATTATTAAAATTGTTATTAATATACACATAAGTAAATTAACTTACAGACGAAATAAAAAATCTTTAACATGTCGCGTAAAATGCGAAAACTTATCATAAAATATGTCAACATTTGGCTGTTGAGCAATCATGGTATTAAGCATTGCAATGGCTCGATTGGTAGGCGCATACTGCGAGGTACATGTGCGGAAAGGCGGGGCCGCCAACACACGGCGCGAGCGCAGCCTGTTGTACTGGTTTGGAACTGAAAATCCACAACGTCTGAGAGTATCAGGATAATCTATTTCACCGTTGAGCAATAAGAAATAGTGAACCATTACTACAAACTTACGTCTTAACTCGAGAGTATCAATACCCACCATGCCTGAAACGAACAAAGAGGGGTATAAACACGGATAAACCCTAGTGAATTTGCGTTGAACTCGTTCAATCATCACTATACCTTGCCTCGTGTGGAGTTGTATTCGAGTTTGCTGCGCACCAAGGCAAAGTACAAGGAGATAACCGTATTTCTGCCAGTGAAGCGAGCTGATTGCCTCATGACAAAGCCAAGAACCTTATATGCACGTTTGCACATCGCAGTTATATGGGTGTTAAAGGTAAGCTCTGCGAGTTTCTGTGACACGCTCCAGCAGAACACCGCCCAAGCTGTACTGATAGTCTTATGGTGAGTGAGACCGAGTAAGCGTAATAGTTTTACACTTAGTCGGATTGAATTCCAAGTGATTACGCTCACTCCACGTTACTACATCGTTTATGTCCTGCTGAAGCGCATCACAGTCACTCACACTCCTAACACCTACAAACAGCTTGAGGTCATCAGCGAACATAAGGCACCGAGCCATACTCACTGCCTGCGGCAAGTCATTAATCATTATTAGGAAGTGTGTTGCTCCTAAAGTACTGCCCTGGCTCACCCCAGACCTCATCAAATAGGGGAAAAATCGACAATCACATACTTGAACGTATTGTGTTCTATTTTTAAAGTAACTGCAAAATAATTGTAGTAACTTCTGAGTGAAGCCCATGGCAGCACATTTTTCTAATAGGGTGTCAATGTGGAGGCGGTCAAACGCTTTTTTAAAGTCAAAGTAAGCCACGTCCACCTGGCCATTATCATCCATTTTTCTACCAGTATAGTCCACAAAGTTGACGAGATTCGTTGTAGTCGACCTTCCTGACCTAAACCCATGTTGACATATGCTTAACTGATACCTTATTTGTGCAGTTATATGGAAGTTTAGGATTGATTCAAATAACTTGCCGAAGGCAGAAAGCACGGCAATGGGCTAATAGTTCCTAACATCTTCTTTTGGGGCCTCCTTAGGTATAGGGCTTACCCGGGTGACCTTCCATAGGGCGGGATATGAAGCTGTATGAAGCGCTAAATTATATATATATATATATATATATATATATATATATATATATATATATATATATAAGAGAGGTTCCTTAAACACCGATACACAATCTTTTACTAGAAAGGGAGGTATACCACCAGGACCCGTGGATGATTGTGGTTTTAGTCTCTTTACTGAGCGTATAATGTCCCTTTCTGTAATTTTTTGAAAAGGCAACTTATGGTGTCCAATAGTTTCCTCTTGAACACGATATCTGATACGTTATGCAAACTATCTCACGCATATGACTTTGCCTTAAATATTTTTTAAAGTGATTCGTTAGTGCTTTCAAAAAAAAACAAATGCTTTATGCATTCGAGTTAGTTTTTAGTTACTTTAGAACAAAAAATATTTTTAGAAAGAATGAGTTATAAAACAAATGGCCACTCTTTTTATTAATAAAATGGGGTAAACATGAAACTCATAACTTAGTATATTTGGTCATGCTACTTAGAATGTCATATTACAAGCACTACTTACTTCCAATTGAAAACAAGTAAGCTAGACCAGTATAACCCTTAGGGCCTTAGCATTTCAAAAGTCAATAAAACCAATACTTCGGTGATAAGAAGAAACTACTATCTAATTTAAAAATATAACATAAATCTTCCTATTCAGACTGTCGGTGTTTACATTGGAATTTGTTTCGCCGTTGATCCCTTTGACTCGCTTGTGGTCACGGACTTGCGACGTCAGTTGTCGAGTGAAAAACGTCAACGTCAATCGCACATGCCACCGTAAAGTTATGTGAAACGTGTTGCGGTTTTACTGGGGCTTATTTACTATATGACATACCATAATATAATAACAAAATAAAGAAAATTACGGCAGTTTATCAGATACATTTGTTTCATCATCATCAGCCTTTAACAGTCCACTGCTGGACTAGGCCTCTCCTTTGCAAGGAGGAATTGGCCTACTATACCACAATGGCCGAACGGGTTGGTATAGGGCTTGTATCAAGTTTTCCTTCTCTTACAGTGCTGTTATCTGCACAATATGCTCCCTTTGTCGGCTCTTACGAAACCAATGGGATGATATGAGGTGGTGATAATCCGTATTCTTAGTCCGTCACCACACGGACATTACATTTGTTTATTTATTTATATTTAAAAAAAACATGGCGAAATGTGGGTGTAATATTCTATTAATATAGTAATATTTTGAAATGTGGATCTCTGGGCTCATGCTTGTGTGGTGTATGTTGGTACGGGTGTACCGCTGGTGTTTAGTGGTAAATAAAAATATATCACTTACGGTTTCTTGTTTATAATGTCTCGTCAACATACACAAAATATTCAGAAGATATATGATAAGAGTAGCGTAGATATTTAGATAAGCAGAAGCACTGGATAGTATGTACTCTAGGTTTACAATCACTTGGAAGTCTCAGCACCAGAATATCATATAGATACTAAAGCTAGAATGTCGGAAAAATATCAGCGTTTTTAGTAGGTGAGAAACATGCGTTTTGTTTCAAGACTTTTTCAAATCTCTTCACAATAGATTATACTGGTCAGTCTTGACCGCGCGGCCGGCTAGTAAAAAGTTCGTATATGTGACGGAGCGAGAAAGAAGAGCGACAAGCCGGTACTATTTAATTGTGTAGTATGTAATGTTTATGAAATAAATAAATAAATATAAATACTTGCGATTTAAATAGTATGTGTTCACAGAAATAGTTAAATGAAAATTATGGTTAGGGAGCCCACATCACCCCCCTCCAGTGACCGTCAAGGGCGATAAAAGTCTGGAAATTTCACCCTACGACCAGATCTAGTAAAATAATTTTGTGGATCTCTTGGCTCGGGATCATCTTGCTGGATAGACAATATAAAAGCTGGTTTAAGGCGATTTATGGTAACTGTAGTCTCCCTATTGTTACAAAGAATTTTAAAGAAATTGTCGCCTCTAGCAAGAACCTTGTGCGGGCCAGAGTAAGCAGGTTGAAATGAACCTCGTGAGGCGTCTTCACGCAGGTAGACGTAGTCACAGGTTTCTAATTCCTTGTGGACGAACACCTTAGGCTTTGCATGACGGGCAGCTGGTACTGGTCGTAATCTATCGACGAGATTTCTGAGTCTAGCAGAAAAATCGGATAAATCTGTGCTACCACAAATCACTGGGTCGAAGAACTCACCAGGAAGCCTCAGCGGCTCGCCGTAGACGAGTTCAGCTGAGGAAGCCTGTAAGTTCTGATACCTAGCAAAACCCATGGTAACGATTCCGTCCATCTGTCATTCGCATGGCAAGCTATTGTAGCTTTAAGTTGGCGGTGAAATCGCTCAACTAAACCGTTGCACGCCGGGTGATAAGCTGTCGTTCTCTTATGTTTGAAACCGACCAGTTTAGATAAACAAAGCAGACTCAAACTGACGCCCTCGGTCTGTTTTAATAACTGTAGGACAGCCAAACCGGGCGATCCAGGTTGACAGCAAGGCTTTCGCAACGGTTTCTGCCGTTATGTCTTCTATCGGTACTGCTTCCGGCCATCGTGAAAATCGATCCACGTTAGGCAATAACGATAGCCCTGCGAAACAAGAAGAGGTCCAATCAGGTCAATATGGACCTGCTTAAATCGCGATCGTGGTAAGCTAAAGGTGCCAAGGGGAGCAGACACATGTCGGTGTACTTTAGCGCGTTGGCATTGTACACAAGCGCGTGCCCTTTTCGCACACCCGGCCATACAAAGCGCTCGGCTACTAATCTGGCCGATGCATTAGCACCAGGGTGGCTAAGCGAATGCAGGCTATCAAAAACTTGCTTTCGAAAAGATTTTGGAACAAAAGGCCTGGGAGTTGAGGTACTGACGTCGCAGTATATAGGCACTGAACTTCCAATGACTGAGTATTTGCAAGCGAAGGGATGAACCTTCGCTTAAAAGCTTATTTAGTTCCGAATCAGATACTTGACCACGAGCAAATGTCTCGAGATCTACAGGCGCACTCAGTTACTCGATACGTGACAATGTATCCGCAACTACATTGTCCTTGCCGGATATATATCGGATATCTGTAGTGAACTGTGCGATAAAATCTAGATGCCTATACTGCCTAGGCGAACAGTTGTTTTTCCTATCGTGGAAGGCAAAACTGATCGGTTTGTGGTCTGTATAGACAATAAAATGCCTGGCTTCGAGCATATGCCTGAAATATTTTATGGCCTCATATATGGCGAGAAGCTCTCGATCGTACGGCGAATACTTCACCTGCGAAGGGCTCAATTTCCTTGAGAAAAGGGCCGACGGCTGCCATGCGCCATCCTTGTATTGCTGCAATACTGCCCCGAGAGCTTTGTCAGATGCGTTTGTGACTACAGCGAGTGTGGCAGTGCAGTCCGGATGTGCTAAAAGGGCAGCGTTGGATAAGCTATCCTTACAAGCATGGAAAGCTGCTAAGCTATCTCCTGTAAGGTTAATTGGCTGCGAACCTTTCGCCAACCCTGTCAATAACGCATGCAATGGAGCTTGAATCTGAGCTGCTTGTGGAAGAAATCTCCTGTAAAAATTTAGCATCCCTAAGAAAGCTCTCAGCTGTTTCACGTTTGTGGGAGCGGGGAAATCTCGTATCGCCTGCAACTTAGCATCGAGAGGCCTACAACCATGCTCTGAAATGCTATAACCTAAGAATCTAACCTCTTTCTGACCTAAAACGCATTTGGAAGTGTTCACCAGCATACCATACGCCTTCAGCCGCTTGAAGACTTCACGCAGATGGCGCTCATGGTCCACGGGGCTGGAGGAAAACACTAAAAAATCATCCAAGTAACAATAGACGTTATCAAGTCCCCTGGTCAATTCATCTACAAACCGTTGGAATGTTTGACCCGCATTTCGAAGACCGAATGTCATATAAGGGAATTCAAACAATCCAAACGGTGTTGTGATGGCTGTCTTAGGAATGTCCTCTGAGCTGACAGGTATTTGACTGTAGGCTTTTTTCAGATCTAGCGTTGAAAATATAGTACAGCCCGATATGCTGTGAGTAAAATCATGGATGTGCTTAATCGGATACCTGTCAGGCACAGTACGGGCATTCAATTTGCGGTAATCCCCACAAGGACGCCATCCATTGTCCTTTTTGGGGGCTAGATGCAGCGGAGACGACCAAGGGCTGTTAGAAGGTCTAGCAGTGCCATTAGACAGCATGGCTTGAAACTCTTTCATGGCAATTTTGAGCTTGTCAGGAGCTAAACGATGAGGAGGAGAAGCAACTGGAGGGCCTGGTGTCGTGTGAATGTGATGGACTGTGTTATGAGGTGTAGTGCGGTACGTACCGGCTGGTCGAGTAATTTCAGGAAACTCGTCCATAATTTAATGATACCGTGTCTCGCCTGTTACCACCTTTACAGAAGAAATGCCTTTACAATTCGCTAAAGTAGCCATGGCTGTAAGGGAAGTGACGTTATCAATTAAGCGTTTATTTCGGCAATCTACAACAGGTTTTGTGACGTCAGCCACTATAAAACGCCATACAAAACTTCTACGTAAACCAAAATCTAAATCTAAATGTAGATAACCATATGTAGCTATATTTGTACCATTCGCAGCACTCAAAGTAAAACCTGTCCTAGCACGACGATCACGCAGCGCTGACTTTGGGAAGAAGCAGAGGTCGCTACCAGTATCGACCAGGAACTGCGCCTCCGAAGACTGGTCCGTGACGAATAGGCGACCAGTTGAAGAAGGGCAATCGTTCATCGCCATTACCGACCGCCCTTGGGTTTTTCCGCCTTGTAGTCACAGGGGCGGATACACCTTGCAGCCTTCTCACCGAAATTACTGTGGTACCAGCAGAGTGGAAACTTGCGGTAATTGGATTGTGACCGCTGCCTTGAAGTACTGCGAATACCACGAGGACTTTTGGAACGCGACTGGGGTCTGCTACTTCTCTCAGCTGACAGATTCTGAAATTGCTTCCGCAGTTCTGCATCTTCCTTCGCCAGATCATTGATGACTGACCCAGGAATCTCGTTCACAGCAGCGACTTTGGGCGTTGAGGATGCGAGGTCGTCCACTCTATCGGCTAAATCAGCCAGCTCTTCGAGCGTAATAGAAGTCGTTTGGCCCGCGAGCACGGTCTGGATTCCATGAGGAAGACGACTAATCCAAATTGTTTTCAGAAAATCGTCTGGGACGTTATAGCCCGCAAGGCCTCGGAGATGACGCAGGAACTGAGAAGGCTTACGATCTCCAAGCTCTTCATGCATCAATAACTGCTTGATTTTGTTTTCTTTTGATGCGCTGAGCCTCTTGATAAGCTCGGTCTTGAGCTTCTCGTATCTATCAGTCGCCGGAGGGTTCACGATAATATCTTTGAGCTCTCTGGAATGCTGGTTGTCAAGGTAGCCAATGACGTAATTGAACTTGGTTAAGTCGTTGGTAATTCCAGATATCGCGAATTGACCTTCGACTTGCGCGAACCAAATATCAGGCTCTTCCGCCCAAAACGGAGGCACTCTCACGTCTACTCTAAAAATATCGACATGTTCTATCAACTTTTTCCCATCACTAGTGTTAGGGCGTGGCTGAACCAGTGCATCTTCAAAATCCTTATCCGCTACTGACATGGTTGCTCAGTATAGGGGTCACCAGTGTGGTGTATGTTGGCACGGGTGTACCGCTGGTGTTTAGTGGTAAATAAAAATATATCACTTACGGTTTCGTGTTTATAATGTCTCGTCAACATACACAGAATATTCAGAAGATGGTATTCTCTCGTTTTCCATAAATTCATTTGAACGAATATTGTTTGCCATAATAATCCCCGATCATAATATTTACTTGCACTATTATCATTTATACTAATAACGTTTGCCATAACAACTCAACAGTGATAACTTTTATTTGCCATAAAATGACTTTCTACAACAACATATATCATAATAATTAGTTACCATAAGTAACACATCTCATAATCGACTCTTGACATACTCAAAATTTAATATAATTATGAAAATAATACATAACATTGTTAGGTCGAAATTAATTATCGTTAACACCCCGACTCAGTGCAATCCGACTCCCGGATAGGTTAGGTTAGGGTTCTCTTTTGAGGGGTGCGTGTCAGAAACCTCCGCGTGGTGCACCCCGGGCAACGTGAGTAGCGAGCTGCTACTCGCGGCTAATTCTGACAGTGGGCGGACGATGGGTCGAACTCCGACTACCGTCCGGTTACCAACGCGTAATCCCGACTCTTTCGGGACCGCGGGTCTTCGGGCTGCGAGCAAGACAAGCTCTCTAAAAAATCACCCGGAATTGGGGGTCCTTCGGGGTCCCGCTTCCACCCGTTCCCGTACGGCTCCTTTTGGGGTCTTGCGGGGACACTTGGGCGGGCGGGCTCGCTTCCTGCGCCTTTTGCGGGTTGCGGGCATGGTCGAACTCCGGCCACCGTTCGGTCAACGCGTTAGCAGGGGGCTTTTTGGCCTCCTGCCCGCGGGTCTTCGGGCTGCGAGCAAGACAAGCTCACTAAAAAATCACCCGGAATTGGGGGGTCCTTCGGGGCCCCGCTTCCACCCGTTCCCGTACGGCTCCTTTTGGGGTCTTGCGGGGACACTTGGGCGGGCGGGCTCGCTTCCTGCGCCTTTTGTGGGTTGCGGGCATGGTCGAACTCCGGCCACCGTCCGGTCAACGCGTTAGCAGGGGGCTTTTTGGCCTCCTGCCCGCGGGTCTTCGGGCTGCGAGCAAGACAAGCTCACTAAAAAATCACCCGGAATTGGGGGTCCTTCGGGGCCCCGCTTCCACCCCGTTCCCGTACGGCTCTTTTTGGGGTCTTGCGGGGACACTTGGGCGGGCGGGCTCGCTTCCTGCGCCTTTTGTGGGTTGCGGGCATGGTCGAACTCCGACCACCGTTCGGTCAACGCGTTAGCAGGGGGCTTTTTGGCCTCCTGCCCGCGGGTCTTCGGACTAAGAGGGAGGAAACCTCACTAAAAAGTTACCAAAGAGTGGCGCTTGCGCTGCTTGTCTCCGCGGGACTCCACCCGTGGGGACTGTCGGCGGGCGGTGTCGCCTTTTGCGGCGCCGCTCCTTTGCAGTGTCCCTGTTGGGCACTGCCTTCACGTCCCTCCCGGTACTCCTCTGGTCATCAGAGGGGACACGGGACGGGACATTGACGGGCTTGGTGTGTACTCACCCTACCGCCAAGCAGACAGCGGGGTTGTCTTTCTTCTTCCGTCTTCGGACGCCTTTTTATTTTTAAATTTTTGTTTCGTTTTGTTTTTGTTTTGTTTACCTTACGTTTTATTTTGTGTCTTTTTATTTTTACTTTTATACCATTTATTTTACCTTTTGTTTTTGATTTATTTTACAATTTTTGTTTTTCTCTCTTTTCTCTTCTTTCGTTCTTCCCCCCCCCCTGCCCCGATGTCACCGTCACCCCAATCTCGTAATCCCGTAGTTTGCAGTGTCTGTGGTCACGTCTCGCGGCTGTCCACGGGACCGAGGGTCTTGGCTTAACTGCCCGGACCGCGTGCAAGGTAAGCACTATAAAAATCCCCTAATCCTAAGTTGCTGCCGCACGGCGAGAGGATGCATGGCTGACAGGGAGGTCAGTTCCTAGTGCGGCCCCCTCAGGGCACCAGCCGCCGCCCTTGAGGTATTAGGCTTACCCGGGTATAGCGGGATCTCTGCCCGGGTGGACGTTTTATTTCTCCCGCACTCGTGGGTTTAATTATGGATGCATTAAATACAAACCAAACCTCTATACCGAAGTCGGTCGACGAACCGGAAACTCGCACGCCCAGTGATGCGGGTTCCAACGATGAGCGCTCAAAAGCGCTGAAGGAGCAAGAGTTGGAGCTGTCCGAGTCAGACAGCTCAACCACAAGCCTCATGAGCGTCCGCAGCGCCAGTGAGGAAAGCCCCAGTCGGGCATTGCGGAAGCGCCCTCGCTCGGGGCCCGAATCGGCCTCGAGCGATGACTCGGCGAGGCGACGTCAAGCGAAGACGCGTGGACGACCGCCCACCCACGGAAATTACGTGGGTTTGGGCAAGGCTCGCGAGGAGCTCGCAGCCGCTAAGCGGCGCGAAGAGCTCCTCAAGCGTGACGAGGAGGAGGAGAGACGCATTGAAGCGGCCACAAAAAAGGTGACCGCTTCAAGAAGCTCGCGCCTCTCAGAGACTTCTGTCTCTGAGGGAGAGCCGGAAGACGCTACCGCTACAGACCTGCGGTCGCGCCTCAAAGACGCCTTGGAGGCCATCACGATGGTCTCCAAGATATCTAAGGGACTGAAAGGGACATCCCAAAAGTCCCTTAAAGAATCGGTGGCAGCAATAGCTGAAATTGCCGACGTTCTCCTCGGTCGCACAGCGTCTGAGGAGACAAAGAAGCTCCAGGCGGAGAACGCCCGCCTCGCCACCGAAATCGCGGCACTAAGGCGCGAACAGGAGGAGCTCCGTGTCGCTTTTAAGAGGCGCACGGAGGGTAATGCGCCGGACAAGGCCACGGAGGAGCTAGCTACCCTCCGACAAGAGATGGCCCAGATGAGGCAGAGCCTCTCTTCCCTGGAGGGCAGAATATTAAGTCCTCCATTGGCGAGCCGGCAAGCGGCCCGACAACCGCAACCGCCCCCGCAGCCACAGCCGCAGCCGTCAACATCATACGCGGCTGCAGCGGCTGCGCCACGGCAGAATCCGGCGCCCAATAAAGCCGTGGCAAATCAGGCCCCAAAGGGCAAGAAGAGGGGCCAGAAGAAGGCCCAGCCCGCTCCTGCTGCCCAGCAGACCAGCGCGCCAGCGACCTCAGCCCCCCCAGCTTCCCGACCGACGACCTCCGACGGCTGGCAGACCGTCGGAGAGAAGAAACAAGCGGCGAAGGCAAAAAGGAAGGCCAACCAAAAGGCCAAGAAGGCGGCCAAAAAAGCGGCCAAGAAGCTCCGCACCCCCAGCTCCACTGCAGTGGTACTAACGCTGCAACCAGCAGCGCTGGAGCGGGGGACCACCTACGCGGAGCTTCTCAAGAAGGCGCGTGGGGCTATCGACCCCACCAAGCTGGGAATAACGGCGGGCCTCCGGTGTAAGATAACACAGACCGGGGCCCGCCTCATCGAGGTGCCTGGGGCCGGTAGCGCCCAGCAGGCAGACGCTTTGGCCTCGAGCCTCCGCGACCTCCTTCCAGCGGAGGAAGTGAAAATCTCCAGGCCCCAAAAGTGCGCCGAGGTGCGAATCGGGGGCCTGGATGATTCAATTATCGTCGAAGAGGTCGTTGCCGCGGTTGCCAAGGCCGGGGAATGTCCCCCGGAGCAAATCCGGTGCGGCCCAATTCGTCCGGGCCGTGCCGGTATGGGCACGGCAATAGTTACCTGCCCCGTGGCTGTGGCCAAGAAGTTGGCCGATGGCCGTCGCGTTTTAATCGGATGGGTGTCGGCGCAAGTGCGGCTCCTGGAGCCGAAACCGCAGAGGTGCTTCCGCTGCCTCAGCGGTGGCCACGTTGGCGCAAAGTGCACCTCTGCGGTCGACTGCAGCGGCCGCTGTTTTAGGTGCGGCCAGCCCGGCCATTTGGCCGGCAGTTGTGAAGCCCCGCCGCACTGCGTTTTGTGTGCGGCGGCGGGCAAGCCGGCCGATCATAGGGCCGGCACAAAGAGTTGCGCCGCACCCAAGAAGAAGCAGGGCGCAAAGGACGGCCAGTCGGCCAACAAGGGCGCCACTCCCGTGGCCAGTAAAGCGCCGGAAGAAATGGACCACGAATAATGGCTCCACATCTGCGCATCCTGCAGACGAATTTAAACCACTGCGCCAGGGCTCAGGATCTTCTTCTCCAGAGTATGGCGCAGTGGTCAATCAACGTCGCCCTTGTCGCCGAGCCGTATTTTATCCCCCCCCGTGATGATTGGGTGGGGGACCTCAGCGGCTTGGTGGCGCTAATTTCGTTAGCCGCCGCCCGCACCCCGTCCTTCGAGAACATCTACCGAGGGCGGGGCTGCGTCGCAGCACTCGTAAAGGATACGGTTGTGGTGGGTGGCTACTTCTCACCCAACCGTTACCTCGCCGACTTCGAGGAATATCTCCTCGAATTGAACGTCGTCGTCGCTCGCAGCCGTCCTCGCGCCGTGCTCTTCGCCGGGGACCTCAACGCCAAGTCTACGGCTTGGGGTTCTCCGGCCACAGACGCTAGAGGCGAGCTGCTGGAGCAGTGGGCCGTTGAGAACGGCCTGCTCGTCCTCAATCGTGGGTCGGTACATACGTGCGTGCGTCAGCGGGGCGGTTCAATTGTGGACGTTTCTTTTGCGAGCCCCGCACTAGCACGCCGTATCCGAGACTGGCGCGTCGTCGAGGAGGTGGAGACGTTGTCGGACCACCGCTATATTCGGTTCGACGTCTCCGCCGAAACAGTCAGCTCCGACGCCCCAGTCCGAAGGGGCCCGATTGAGGGCGGTCCGCGTTGGGCCTTGAAAAGGCTGAATCGGGAGGCCCTCCTGGAAGCCTCCATAGTTCAGGCCTGGGTTTCAACACCTACCAGGCCTGACGATATCAATATGGAGGCCGATTGGTTCAGGAGGGCAATGACACAAGTTTGTGACGCGGCGATGCCTAGAGTTCGTAGAACATCTGGGCCACGCCGGGTGTACTGGTGGAACGACACCATCGCGCGCATGCGCAAGATTTGCGTCGCAGCGCGCCGCCAGTACGCCCGGTTTCGCAGGAGGCGTCGCCGCCCTCCCGATTTTACTGTCCGGGAGGCGGCATTGTACGAGGAGTACAGAGCGGCCAAGAATAACTTGAAGGAGGCCATCTGGCGGGCCAAGCAAGACGCCCGCCAGGAATTGCTGGAGACCCTCAACCGAGATCCTTGGGGGCGCCCATATTTGATGGTCAGGAACAAATTACGTTCCTGGGCGCCCCCTCTAACGGAAAGTCTCCGGCCAGAGCTGGTCGAAGATGTTGTGGCCGCTCTGTTCCCGTCGCGGGCGGAACATATCCCTCCGCCCATGACGGCGCCGCCTTCCGAGGCAGCCAACGCGGACATAGACGATGTTCCCGAGGTGACTCGGGTAGAACTCCGAGCGGCGGTGTTGAGGATTAAAAACACCGCCCCAGGACCCGACGGCATTCCTGGCCGAGCGTGGGTCCTGGCAATGGAGGAGCTCGGACCCCGACTGGGGAGACTCCTCACAGCGTGCCTTGAGGGGGGCCAGTTTCCACGAGCCTGGAAGTCGGGGAAACTGGTCCTCATCAGAAAGGCAGGGCGCCCGGCGGACAGCCCGTCCGCCTATCGGCCCATAGTGTTGTTGGACGAGGTCGCGAAGATCTTTGAACATATCATCGCGGAGCGCCTCGTCCACCACTTTACCACGGTGGGCCCGGATTTGGCGGACGTGCAGTTTGGTTTCCGCCGAGGGCGCTCTACAATAGACGCAATAAGATCAGTGAGGAGTCTGGCGGAGGAAGAGGTTTCCCGGGGTGGGGTGGTCCTGGCGGTGTCTCTTGACATCGCCAACGCCTTCAACACCCTGCCCTGGAGTTGTATTCATGAGGCACTCAATTATCACCGAGTGCCTCCCTACCTCCGCCGCATAGTCGGGGATTATCTTAATGATAGAGGAATTATCTACCCGAGTCATCTCGGTATTAGTCGGCGAGTTATGTCGTGCGGTGTTCCGCAGGGGTCGGTTCTCGGCCCCCTTCTGTGGAACATCGGCTACGACTGGGTGCTGCGCGGTACGCTCCTCCCTGGCGTGGGTGTCACTTGTTACGCCGACGACACCCTCGTCACTGCGAGTGATAAGACGTACCGGGCGGCGGCTATAAGGGCGACCGCTGGGGTCGCACAAGTCGTTGGAAGGATCCGGCGTTTGGGCCTAGAGGTGGCCCTGTCTAAATCCGAGGCCATTTGTTTCCACGGGCCTCGGAATCGGCCACCCGCAGGGGCCCACATTATGGTAGGAGGGGTCACCATCGGCATCGGGAAGAGCCTAAAATATCTCGGGCTCGTACTCGATAGCCGATGGGATTTCCGTGAACACTTCAGACGCTTGGCCCCCAAACTTCTCGGGGCGGCAGCAGGTTTGTCACGACTGCTGCCCAATCTCGGGGGGCCAACCGCCTCCTGCCGGAGGCTCTACGAAGGAGTCGTGCGGTCCATGGCCCTTTATGGGGCCCCGATATGGGCGCACGACCTGACGGCCCACAATATCACGGCGCTTCGCGCACCGCAGCGCGCCATGGCCGTCAGGTTGATACGAGGCTACCGCACGGTCTCCTTCGAGACAGCGAGCCTCCTAGCCGGATCACCGCCCTGGGATCTGGAAGCTGAGCTGCTGGCGTCACTCTATACATGGCGCCAGCAAGCCCTGGAGCAGGGCGAGAGACCGGCGCACCGTGACATCGAGGCGCGTCGGTCGGAGCTCCGCCAAGTCCTAGTGGCGGAGTGGAAGGCACGACTTGTGCACCCCAGCGCCGGGCACGCCACGATAGTGGCGGTAAGCCCCGTGGTTGATGAGTGGTTGGAGAGACGTCACGGCGTCCTCACCTTCCGGTTGACTCAAATCCTTACCGGCCATGGTTGTTTTGGCCGGTATTTGTGGAGGATAGGCCGGGAGGAAACGCCCGGATGCCACCATTGTGGCAGCAGCCGCGACCCTGTCGAAGACACGGCGTTGCATACTTTGGCGGAATGCCCAGCTTGGGCATCGCAGCGCCGTGATCTGGTCGCGGCTCTGAATACGGTTGTCCTCTCGCTCCCGGCCGTAGTTCTGTCTATGGTCCGGAGTGAGAGGTCTTGGAACGCCGTCGCCTCTTTCTGCGAAGCAGTCATGCTGAGCAAGGAGGCGGCGGAGCGGGAGAGGGAAATACATCGCCCTTTCCCCAACCGTAGGTCCGGGCGTCGGGGACGTCGAACTAGAGACGACCTCCGACCACCGTAAATTTATTGCCTGCGGACGGTGAGCGCTGGGGCTGCTCCCTGTCCGCCAAAAGGCGGGAGGCGGCGCGTGTCCTCGCCGCCTCCCAAGTAGCTTTGTGAGGTGATGGATGCCAGAAGTTTGATGTATGCAAGAAGTTTGATGGATGATTGCGAGATCATAATGAGACGGGGCCCGCCAACACCAACGGCGGGCCAATCCCGGGCGGGGTCGCGAGAAAGTATGCAAATCGCGAATCGCGTGACCCCGCCAACACACGGGACCCGTAGGGACACCGCGGTGGTTTTTAGTGGGTATGCCCCGAACGCCTTTAGGGGAGAGCCTCCACATACCTCCTCCGCCAGTCCCAAGCCTAGCCGTTCTAATGGCTGGGTTGGCGGAGTTGAGATGACTCATAAGGAGAGTTTTACCACCGTAGTGAACAAAAAAAAAAAAAAAAAAAAAAAAGGGTTCTCTTTTGACCCTTAACCCAAAAGTAGGAGCCCTGCGAAGCAGGGCTCTGTCAACTTAGCCCACATTCTTCACACAAGTTTAATAAACTGAAGTTGAATTAATTATCGTTAACACCCCGACTCAGTGCAATCCGACTCGGATAGGTTAGGTTAGGGTTCTCTTTTGACCCTTAACCCAAAAATAGGAGCCCTGCAAAGCAGGGCTCCGTCAACTTAGTCCACATTCTTCACACTAAATTAATTAACTGAAGTTGTTCAACTTCAGTTTATTCTCTATTTTCTTCTTAGATTATTGAAAACGAAAATTATAGCAAATACATTTATGGATTTAAATTATTATGACACTTGATCGATTATGACCAATGGAATTAGTGAAAGTCATTTTATGTCATTTCACGATTATGACAACTGAAGCGTTATTTCTAATGAAATTATGGCAAATACCAGTATGGCATATGAAATTATGGCATTTTAAATTATGGCAAACATTAGTAAACCTCAGAAGATATATGATAAGAGTAGCGTAGATATTTAGATAAGCAGAAGCACTGGATAGTATGTACTCTAGGTTTACAATCACTTGGAAGTCTCCAACACCAGAATATCATATAGATACTAAAGCTAGAATGTCGGAAAAATATCAGAGTTTTTAGTAGGTGAGAAACATGCGTTTTGTGTCAAGACTTTTTCAAATCTCTTCACAATAGATTATACTGGCCAGTCTTGACCGCGCGGCCGGCTAGTAAAAAGTTCGTATATGCGACGGAGCGAGAAAGAAGAGCGACAAGCCGGTACTATTTAATTGTGTAGTATGTAATGTTTATTAAATAAATAAATAAATATAAATACTTGCGATTTAAATAGTATGTGTTCACAGAAATAGTTAAATGAAAATTATGGTTAGGGAGCCCACACTTGTCCCGTTTGTAACTGCATGGAAATATAACGAGGTCCGCGAGGCTGTGTTTAAAATGTGTTGAAATGTTAGCGATAGCTAACTTTTGCAGAGATAGATAAAATAGAAAATTGACAAGGATCTAGGAGCGGTTGTAACCACGTAGAAATTCGCTATTTAATGCTATATTTTTTTATGAATTTTTAAAGAAATTATGGTGGTACTTTGGCCTACTTGTTGCTATGTGACTTACCATAGCCTTTCAGCAATGTTACATTTAATAGCGGAAGCTATATACAACTGAGTTCATCAAGCGATCGATGGCGAAGACAATCAAACACACACATAACGGAACTAAAGTCCTGCATGGCGAAAGCAGAGTTCTCACAGGCGATGACTATTATTATACATATATAAGTTCGAATCTATTTCCATTGAACTGAAGTCCATTAGGCATTTTAGACTGGACAGATGATGTTGCCTCTAGTTGGAGAAACACCATATCCTATTCTTCCAAATTAACCAAGTATCATTAGCCCGTTTGTAACCCTTAAGAGAGAGAGACAAATGTAAAGCTATCCTCGTCATGTACACCCAAATACTACTAATTCTCTTTCCCTCAGCACTTTCCCCATAAGAGAGTGTGAATATGAGCCCAGCAGCTTCCGCAATCGCCGAACAAAAAGCAACTGGTACTACGAGAAGGTGCTTATAGCGTAAATAAACAGTGTGGCTTTACTACTCGATGGACAATGTCAGTTAATGAACATAGAATTGAGACCATTAACTGAATTGTTTACTATACTTTATTAAAGTGATGTCCTTTATTGAAGTCGATAAAAATATGACTATGAGAGTGACTCAAACATATTGTATGGATTTGCCCTCATATTTTGTTCAGCCCACCTGCCGTTTGCCTCTTCCTATTTACTCTTTCACTCTTCTTCACGGTCTTCTTTTCTAAGCATTGCTTTCTGTGACACATGCATTCACGTCTATAGTCCGTGCCACGAGAACATAGACTTTTTGTAAATAAAGAATTTCTACTAAGTGACTTACCTATAGTTCTGTCAAAAACAGACAATGTCAAATCCAATGAGTGCAACGGTACATAGATACGTGTCATTGAAAACTAATATGTCAATGGATCGGGTTTTTATCGATATTATGCGCTGTCAACAGGATCTTTTAATGTTTTGAGGAACTGACGCCTAGAATGTCAACATTTGGCGTTGGTTCATTGAAATGTTACATTCTTGGGCATAACATGCATTTATCAGAGGACTAATTTTTTTTAGATTTCAAGAAGGGGTAAATGTAAAGTAAATACAAGTTTATAGGATAGCAACGCTCTTCCCGCTACTGGCATCTTGAAAAAGCATGGGTGCAGAATAGCAGATGGCAGACTGTTAGTCGCGCAGAAAATTGTTTATACCTTAAAAAAGAAATTGCGTTTTCAGACTACCGTAACTTTTAATGGATTTTGTTTAAGTTCATCCTGACGATTTCTTTCACAGATAACGTAAAATCTCCATGCCTAGAAATTTTTATGCAGTGTACTAGCTAGTTATCTGTAATATTATTCATTGTTGGTCAATGATTTAATATTTTAGGATAGATAGGTTACTTTGAGCAAATGATTTATTGTCTATGATTAAAAAAAATCATGTCCTTAAAAGAGTAACATGTATGTACTCTATCATTAACATACATGTTACTCTATGGTTCCTTTATTTACAGAATAAATTACGTGTAAAACGACAAAAAAATCGGCAAATTTATGAACATTCGACCATTCAAACACAAAATCAAATATTTTTATTTCAGTAAAAAACAATATAAATTTAAAAACATAGTGGCGTAGTTAAGCATTGAAAAAAAAAGACTGTTAAAAAAATATTCAATCTAAAACACAACTATTTGAAAAAAGGTTGTGAAGCCCTGAATGTGTGTTTACAAAAAGTCTATCTTCTCGTGGCACCATCTATAGGTGTCTATACCTATAACTGTTGTTCATAAATAAAGCGAATAAATGTAGAGTGCGTGAGGTTTGTAAGGATAGAAGCAAGTGGCGTTCTATTGCCTTTGCCTACCCCGACAGAAAATACTAAACTATACACCGTTATTTTTTAATTAGTACAAAAACTTTGAGGACATATTAGCGAAGACATTATTATCATATAAGTGACGTAAGAATTTCATAATATCTATAAATAGCAAAGTTATAATCATTTGTTGTTTGTAGAAAATCTCACCCAAATCATAGACATATTTTACAATCCATTCACTACTTCATTGATAGTACCTACTTACTTTCCGTCCTACTCTTACGCATTCTTTCCGTCGCACTTATAATGCAGGTAGCCGTAGACAATAAAATGAAGCAAAATAATAAGTGTAGGTAGATATTTTTTATTTTTTTAAATTCTACCCACTCCTTCATACTTCACCGGCAAAATTTACTGTTTTACAAGTAATTAAATACGGAGGTAGGTATGTAATTAGAAAGCAAACACATATCAAAATAAAAGAAGGTATTCTGTAATAAAAGAAAAGAGTAATTTTGGCGTATTTATGAAGTTAGTATCGGCTGCTATTTACAATTACTATTTCATAATCATTATGTCAGCCTAGAGACGTCCACTGCTGGACATAGGCCTCCCTCAAGGTTCTCCACACAGACCGATTTTGAGCCGGCCGCATCAAATTATTATTTAGTTAAGTAGGTAATATTTACTTTACTTACAAGTATTTCAATTGTTCTTCGAAATATCCATCACTATTGTCAATACACAGCACGTTTTATTTAATTGTTTTTTAACGAGATAAGTAAGCTTCTCTGACTTTTCACTGCGTCAAAAGCGTCCAATATGCGCTGTTTAAATTGTTTAACACTTACACTCACAACGGCTCATTTTTGTACACAGTGGTGAGCATGGAGGCCAAGCTACGACCCGCCTCAACGGATCCACTGGCTTCCAAACACTTCCCTGTACAAACGCATAGCTGCACTCGCGTGATGTGAACTAATAAGCCATCCCGTTGGGCAAACGTAAACAAACAATAATTTTTCCACGAAAAAACATCCGCTCGCTATTGCCTTCAGTTTAGTACTGTGGCGCGCACGCAGAGGGACAGGGGGTGACGAGCTTCGAGTTTGCACAAATTTATCAATGGAGTAGTGGCGCGTAAAATTACTACGACAAATTAGTATTTAGTTATGCATTTACCAAACATTACGTATTTTTGTGGACAGTTTTGGGACAGTTTTGGAACTCAGTATTTTTATTTTTTACATACATATATGTGATTAGTTAAAGATGCCTAGAGCCCCATTAAATTTTTTGTACTAATTAAAAAATAGCGGTGTATATGTATAAATAATGTAACTTTAGTACAATTTTACCCGCAAAAGCAGTTTGAATAAACCATAGTCTACGTTAGCAACACAGCTGCAACTATTGTGCTACAAACCATTGTTCTGTCTTCGAATCCTCTGTAACGTTAGCAGGTCGATAATGGACAGTAAACATCGGAACTTGGCACCGAGCTCAACTGTCAGCAGCACCTGCGCGTCATGTAAACACGGCAGCTATTACGGCCCGGCCACGGGGACCGGCGACGCGACCTGCGACAAGCGATTTCGATGAACATGGGGCGCTTAACTACGCCGCGGCGACCGATGTCGCTTCACAGTAAACGCGCCATGTAAGTACATCGAAATCGCTTGTCGCAGGTCGCGTCGCCAGTCCCCGTGGCCAAGCGGTTATAGTGCATAGTGCTGTGACGTGACCTGTGTCAATGACGACGCGTATTCCTCACACATTTACAACGTGGCCATACATATTAGTGCATGGCTACTATAGAGAGTAACCGGAACGTATAGGACGTTTATGTAAAAATTTAAAGCCTTTTTAAAATAGTTTAAATATATTTATAAATATTGAAGCAAATATTTATAAAGTTTGTACAATATGTCGTAAAGTAAATAATGTTTACTATACATTACACCATAGATTATACAGATATACTGGTATAGATGTGCAACTCTCTCTAAGGAAAAGTTCAATATGCATCCTGTACTCTAGATGGCGTACAAACAATTTTACAATTTTATTTTTATTCCGATCGTATAGATGGCGTTAGTAGTAGATTCGTTTTTCAAAATAAAATAAATGTTTAATTTCGGTGTTAATAAATAAGTAAATGACAACTATTATATTGTAAAATAATAATAATAATAATAATATTCTTTATTGTACACCAATCGGAATTACATATAAAAAATTGTAATTAACAGTTAATGCACAAAGGGCGGCCTTATCACTAAAAAGTAATTTCTTCCAGGCAACCTTTGGATGGACTGGAAACTGACGGATTTCGAAAAAGGGGTAGTGTTGGTGTGTTCAGATATTGTACATTATTAATAGGATTTTAAACGATAAATAGGTACAAAATACTGTAATTAAATAATGATATATATATTAATAAATATACTATACTTTGTTAATACTATACTTATATATATATATATATATTTATACATATACATACTTATAATATATAACTAAATGATTAGGAGTAAGTGAACTGTACTAATTGAGACAGGAAAAAAGAAATAGAAAATTAAAAGTTTATGACAATGTGGAGGAGAGCTGAATGGAAAGGTAGTGGTCTCTTACTAATCTTTTAAAGGCTGACAATGATTGTGCTTGCCTGATGGATATGGGCAGTGCATTCCATAGCCGAGCAGCTTGGACTGTAAACGATTTGTCATAAAAACTGCTGGAATGCATTGGCATTTCCAATCTTAATTTCACCGATGACCTCAGCGATCTCGAATGTGTGTCATTGAGGAACTTAAAGCGTTCTTTTAAGTAAGGGGGAGTAGAAGGGTTAAAGAGAATATTGTAAAGCAAAGAAAGGATGTGAGTATTCCGTCGAAGGTGAATTGGGAGCCACTTGAGCATGTTACGGAAATTTGAAACGTGATCATATTTGCGTAATCCAAATATAAATCTTATACAGCAATTTTGAAGACGCTCAAGCTTATCAAGTTGCTCCTCAGTGAGATCTAGATAACTGACATCAGCATAGTCAAGGATTGGTAAGAGCAGAGAATTAGCAAGCGCAATTTTAGTGGCATTCGGCAAAAAGTTTCGCAATCTTCGCAAGTTCCCCGCCGCTGCAAATAATTTGCGACTAACCTCACCTATTTGTGGGCACCAAGATAGCGTTTTATCAATATATATACCCAGATCCTTTACACAATCACTAATAGGTATAGGGATTCCACCAAAGTTAATCTGGGGTAGAAGATTCCAGTCAATGCGTGCGATCATCCTAGGACTACCAACGACAGTAACCTGCGTTTTTGTTGGATTAATCTGTAAACCGAATCTTAGGCTCCAAGCAGATATCCATTCTAAATCGATGTTTATAATGCGAAAGGCATCAAATAAACTATGAACCGGTGCTTGAGTGTAAATTTGCAGATCATCTGCATAAAGGTGGTAGGATGACTGAAGTTGATAAGAGATAGAATTTATAAAAATTGAGAAAAGTAATGGAGATAGAACGCCACCCTGCGGTACGCCGGCTGTTGTATTACACCACGAAGAGAAGGAATCTTCAATACGTATACGCTGCCGACGACCAAACAGGTAACTGTGAAACCAATCAATCACTGGTGGAGATATGTTAATAGAGCGCAATATACCAAGAAGAGTATGGAAATCTACAGTATTGAAGGCATTACTGAAATCAAGCAGAGAGAGGACCGTCAGATTTCCATTCTCCATACCAAGCCTTATGTCGTCGGTAATTTTGATAAGCGCCGTTGTGGTGCTGTGACCAGGACGGAAGCCGGATTGGAGAGGATTAAGGAGTAGGTTCTTATTAAGGAAGGTGCTAAGTTGGATAAGGACTAGGCGCTCGAGCACTTTAGAGAGGAACGGGAGTATAGAAATAGGACGATACTCGGAAAAGGACAAAGGTTTGGATTTTTTAGGTATGGGAACAATTTGGGCGTCTTTCCATGCAGATGGAAATACGCCCAAGGATAAGGATTGATTAAGGATATGACAAAGGATGGGAAGGATTTCCTCTAAGATGGGAAGGATCATTTTGCGACTAAGATAATCATTACCGACTGCATTGGAAGAAATCGATAATACGCTCTTTTTAACATCACACGCGGATAATTGATTAAAAACGAAAGGTGGGTAGTTTGGGGTTGGAAGCGATGAAAGATCTTGTAAAGTCTTAGCTTTAGTTGTCGCATCAAAATTGGACGAAGTAGAGAAATGTTGATTTAATAAATCAATATCAATATTATTGGAACTGGATTCATGTGTGGACTTTCCAACTCCCATAGTTCTTAGAAATTTCCAGACTTTAGCTGGGTCTTCATTCTCGACAGAATTGTGAATGTATTGGCGTTGTGCTTTCCTACACACCTTGCTGCAGTGATTTCTTATTGCAATGTAGTTATCCCAATTGCTAGGAGTCGGGCGACATTTAAATTTCGTCTTAGCCACGGCTTTCCTTGACAATAGATCTTTTATTTCTTTTGTAAGCCACGGCGAGGGTAAATGTTTAACTCGGATAGCACGGACTGGAGCATGTACATCGTATAGATGAATAATCTTGTCAGTGAATATTTCGACTTTTTCGTCTATGGAATCTGAGCTTTCAACAGAACTCCAGTCAATGTTGCTGGCGTCGCTACGAAGTCTCTCTGCATTTATGCCACCAAAATTACGCTGAAAAAGAATTTTGGCCTTTGCCTTAGGAAGACGAAGTTTATACGACAGGAAAATTAAGTCATGGTAAGAGAAAGCATCAGCTGGAAGCTGACCATGCTTAGCGACGAGAGAAGGTGTAGAAACGAGCATAAGATCAAGAAGGGAGGGAGTTGCATTAGGCAAGTTATGCGTCGCATTTAAAGGGAGAATAGACAAGTTACAAGATTGGACAATATTGCTTAAAGAAGAAGAGCGAGAATCCCTTTTTAATAGACAAGTGTTAAAATCGCCCATGACTATGGTGTGACTGTAAGATGGAGAAAGAGTTTCTAAGATTTTTTCAAAAGAAGAGAAATAATTGATACGGCAGTTTGGAGAATAGTAGACACCGAGTAGAACCTTCGTATGAGCAAGATCCAATTCCAAAAAGAGATGCTCGCCGGCGTTAAGTGGAGGTGGTTGTGATGACATATTGACTACTTTATAAGGAATATGTGAACGGAGATAAATGGCAACACCGCCACCACCACCCCCGGTGCGATCATTTCTTATTAGCCTAAAGTTGGGAAGTGAGTAAGAAAGAGTTGAAAGGCACGGTTTTAACCAAGATTCAGAAATAAGAATAGCGTGGATATTCTTACAGTCAAACGTGGTCAGCATATCCTGGAAATGGGCTGGAATACTCTGAGCATTTATATGGACTACATTCAAGTTACCGGGTACATCGGCGAATAACGACAGAAGTGTATCAGCAAGCGAGGGAATGCTTGCAAAGCTGTTATTATGACTACTGACAGAAAAGAAACTATCATCATCACTGCTGTTATCTTGATCTAACATGACAGAAAAAAATACTTATATTAATAAATAAATAAAAATAAAATAAATAATAATAATAAAATAATTAATAACAATTTAACAAAATAATATTATGCAATACGCTATTCAAAGTTCGTCCACCTGCCAGTTGCGTGCTAACAGAAAAAAAAATACAAAAAAAAAAAAAAAAAAAAAAAACATTGCACACAATACTATACACAAACAATATACCTAGATAAGATGTTATAAAAGCCAAATTAAACTATAATAGAACATTAAATAGATCACAACATCCGCGCACTATTCATTAATTACCAGCTTTTTATTTTATTATAAACATGAACGGTAAATTATTATTAAAAAAAAAAAAGAAACATGAGAAAAATAAAATGTAAAAGAAATGTTTCTCGTTTCTGAACGTTATTAAGTGATGTGTATAACGTAACGGACAGCTGTCATAGATAGACGTCATAGTGTCATGTCATGTTCAATGTTCATTCCGTTCGCTCATCACAATACAATAATTATTGACAATATTTTTGCACGATAATAGAAGGTAAAAAACAAGCAACAAAGAATACATACAGTTTTATAGGAACAGGAAACGAAAGTGAGATGTTTGTAGTAACCAAAATATAAGAAACGAAGGAGGTATTACTAAAGTTTTGAACCATGCAAGATAGTTAAGAAATACGTACATAATGTAAACAAATGTGCGGTTGCTGCAATCACTTGACAAACTTGAATACGGATCACTTTTTCGTGGCAGCAGCGCGTTTTGACTTTACCACGCCGGGTTTATCAACAGTGGGCGCCTTTTGTGTGGCTGAATTTATCCTGTTCAGTTCACCGAGCGACGAAATACGATGCTGTTTGCCGTCGGGGTCCATCACGAATATACGCCCCTCTCGTGTCCAACTTTTAGTGACGCCAAATCGTTCTCGTGCAGCCATAAAAACGTCGTGTCGCACCTTGGTTAAGAATTCAGACAAGGTTTTGCCGCTGCCTTTCAGTTTTGTCTTCGAATACCAGACCTTGTCTCGAACAGCAACCCGATGAAACTTGACCAGTATAGGTCTGGGCTTGTGAGTACTTGAAGGTCGCCCCATCCTGTGGCAACGCTTGATGTCATCCTTCACAAAGTCAGTTAGCTGAAGATCTTTCATAATGTTGATGATTGATTGAGCCGGATTTTCACTCTTCTGCTCTGGAACACCATGTACTAGCAGCATTTTGCGACGGCTGCGCATCTCGATGCTGTCCACCTCGCGCGCCATCAATTCCATCTGCTGCTGGAAAGCTGCCATAGTCTCCATCGCGAATGACCGGAATATTGCAAACTCAGCTGCAAGACTTGCCAAGCTAGGTGCGGTGTTTGTGTTCTTAGCGCTTTTTTGCAGTTCAGCTTCGAAGTTTGACATACGTTCTTCGATGCCAGCCATTATATTGGTGAAGGAAGTTTTCATGGCCTCCATATTATCCAAGTTTTTATGTTTTGTGCAAATAAGTATTGTGAGTAGGAAATAACACAGAACTGGTAGGTATTTTATGTTACCATAAGATTATTAACATAAGTTTGTTGAAATAATAAAATAAACTATTTTTAAATAATTATTAAATGGGAGCAAAAAAAATTTTTGTCCTTGTTGTACCAACTGTGAAAAAAAATGCAATATGCAAAAAAAAATATGCAATTTAAAAGTAAAAAAATATAAAAATCACAAAAAGTAGTTCTAGATTAGCGTTGACTCGATCTACGGACATTTGAGTTATGAGCTTAGTACTCTTCCACTGCGCCACGCAGATCTTAATGATGTTGGCGAAATTACCGTTCAGTTATCGCTACAGATATTTCTAGGTATATATGTAATTTTTTTCTTGCAATCTTCGGTAGATGGCGCTGATCTATATGAAATTTACCCATGTATGGAGCTTTCACGACCCTGCATTACACTATAAGCCTCAGTTAAGAATAATTTTATCAATAAGTGTCACCAATTTAAAACTGCTCCAGGAAAAGAAATTACATAATTGTACTACAATTAATGAGTGGATCTGGGTGTTTCTATGTCTAATATGTATGTATTTACAAAAAAACAGTATAATATAATTATGTATGTTTATCCATTATCTAGTACCCAAAACACAAGCTCTGCTTAGCTTGGGACTAGATGTTGATGTGTGTATACGGTAGAATATTATTATTATTTATAATTATTAGCCAAGCTGAAGTGGCAGTGGGCAGGGCACATAGCTCGAAGAACCGATGGCCGTTGGGGCAGAAAGGTTCTGGAGTGGCGACCACGTACCGGACGACGCAGCAGAGGTAGGCCCCCCGCAAGGTGGACCGACGATCTCGTCAAGATCGCGGGAGGCGGTTGGATGCGGGCGGCTCAAGACCGGTCTGTGTGGAGAACCTTGGGGGAGGCCTATGTCCAGCAGTGGACGTCGTTTGGCTGATATGATGATGAATAATTATAAATAATAATAATATTCCGCAATTAAATCATTTCACTAACTGAAAATCTACCTTTACTGGTTTGTAAGGCTATCTTTTATAGACTATTACAATCACAGTTGAACCAAAAACATAGCTGACCTTAAAATCGAATGTAACAAACACAATTTAATTCATTTTACTGCCTTCCCAACAGCCATGAAACTTTAAACTACAATGCTTTAGTCATTTCATTCGTCAAAATGATAGTGTCAACACGGCCTTAAAACTATTTTAAAGTTAAGTAAATTGTATTACCCGTTTATACGTACGAGTATAGAAGCTTCTTCCTTTGACGAGGCGATTCTATGGATCTTTTGTTCTCCGTTCGCTTGTCCGCGCTAAAACACTGTTATCTTTCGCAACATTACTGTATAGTGACGTCATAAAGTTGTTATTTTAAACTCGTATGTGACAACAATAGAGCTGGGTGTGAATAATTTACGATGAGATTGTATTACGGTATTTTAGCTTTGGTTTCGGGTAGACAAATTTAGTAGAATATTTTGTGATATGTATTGAAAAATCTCTGTGCAGTGAGTTGTTTATTGAAGTTAGTGGAGCATGTGTCACATATATTGAATACCTAAGGTTTTTTTATAGAATCGAGCATTGTTTTTATTGGTTCCGTAGAGTCAGTCTTTTGATTGCCATTGGCAGTGCAAATGTTTATTTAGATGACACGTGATGGGAAGATATTAATGGGCTTCTTTCTGATTTTCGACCCACGTTTTGCCTTTACATGTCCGCATAGATCTTTATAAAATACTTAGACAACGTGAAGATCATTCTAGATATAACGATACTCTACACTTAGACAAATTAGCCTAGATGCGATAAAAGCTCGACAACTTATCAAAATGAAACACTGCTTAAAAAGAACTCCATAACTCCAGACAGTCAACAACGTTTGCCATCGAGTAAGGTAACCGTATTTTAAATTGAGTGAACAATTTGAATTTATTATAAACTAGCGGGAATTTGTCTAGTCACGCTAGCTTAATAATAGATTATGACATTATGTCTGAAGGCTGGTTACACAGTCTTGTAGACGTTTTGTTGTTCGTGTCAGTGAGTGTGGCCGACTCTAGTGTCGGAGTTTTCAGACCACCCGAAGGCCTCCGACATGGCCTAACGATCCCTAGCCTGAGACAAGAACCGGGACCAAAAGCTTTGCGTGCCCTCCAAAGCCACACTTGGTCACCCATCAAAGTGGCGACCTTTGCAAGCGTTGCTTAACTTTGTCTATCTGTTGTATAGTGCTACGAGTCTTGTAGATATTACAACTGCATGTAGGACTAACCTTTTGATGACTGTCAAAGGGGAAGTTAGTTTATATGGTTAGACATTGTTATGAATGTATTGTATAAATGTTGGAGAATATTTACATAGCAACTGATGAATGGACTAAATTATTTTCTATATGAGTGACAAAATTATAGTAAGTCAATTTAAGTCACAAACAATTAGTTGTTTTATTTTATGGCTAATAAATTGGCTAACAGACGAGCAACGGACTAACTAACCTACTGTATTAGCTAGCAAACTAATAAACTAACTCAAGTCAACCACTGACCGTCGGACTGTATGATCCATAATTAGATTAACCTCTGTTTTGTGTAGCCCCAAATACATTCACGCATATTTTATTGCACAACAACTACACAATAATCGTGTTATCCGTTCCGGCTTACCCTTTATAGTAGCTATGTACTAATATATATGCCTACGTTGTAAATGACGTGACGAAAAATATCCGTGTGGTGACGGATTAAGAATACGGATTGTCACCACCCCATATCATCCCATGGGTGTCGTAAGAGCCGACAGAGGGAGCATATTATGCAGAAAACAGCACTGTAAGAGAAGGAAAACTTGATACAAACCCTATACCAACCCGTTTGGCCAGCGTGGTATAGTAGGCCAATTCCTCCTTTCAAAGGAGAGGCCTAGTCCAGCAGTGGACTGATAAAGGCTGATGATGAAGATGATGATGACGTTGTAAATGTGTGAGGAATACGTGTCGTCATTGAAACACGCCACTTCACACCACTATGCACTATAATAGCCACGTGTTTACATGACGCGCAGGTGCCGCTGACAGTTGAGCTCGGTGCCAATTTCCGATGTCTCCTGTCCATTATCGACCTGCAAACGTTACAGAGGATTCGACGATAGGACAATGCTTTGTAGCACAATACTTTCTGTTGTGCTGCTTGCGTAGGCTTTAGTTTATTCAAACTGCGTTGGCGGGTAAAATTGTTAAACTAAATTCCTTTGTTCCTTACGCTACACAAAGGACCAGTAGTAGAAGGAAATGGAATTTAAGTGCAAATAATAACATGATGTATCCATAAAACTGACGTCAACGCTGTGGAATTCCAAGTAGCTAATAATCAATTAAATTGTACCCAAATAGTGTGAAAGTATATTTGCATTATGACTGATGCATCTGAGCAATTACTTGTATCAGAACAACAAGCATTCACCGTTTTTTGTTTTGGCGAGTTGAGCCACGAACAGAGACGAAGATTGCTACGAAAATTTCACGATCTTTCTAACGAACGATTTTCGAATTGAATGTCCATTCGCTCAGTAACAAAACTCGCTAATAGACTCGTTTTTTGTTCAGTAATGTAACATTAGCAAGAATACTCAAGTACATCAGCACCATTAAAATAACTATTATCTGGTGCCAAGCACAATAAACTCTGCTAGCAAATTAAAGCTATATCTCATCGCCGCTTCCAAAATAATTAGACGTAAACTCGAAAGCGCATTCAGCATTAATCATCTCATCAGCGCCATAACTCAATGATAATAAAACCGCAGGCAAATTCCAAATAGTGATAGGAACTTATTGCGTACACCGACAAACAATGCGTTCGATTGGCATGTAAACACTAAATCACTCTGGTTGATGCAGCGATAAGTGGGGTATATATACTGCCACCAAACTACTGGATGCAAATGAGACATTTTTTTTCATTGGCGTCAAAAATCAAACGTTCAATATGTTTTCGTGCTATTACTAGGCAAAGGTCTCCTTTACACTGTTCCAAGCATCTTTGTATTGTGCCAAACTTGGCACAATACAAAGATGCTAAAAGGCCTAACTAGGCCACTTCAAGATTTTACAAAAAAAATATTAAAGCTTTGATTATTATCTCTTTCACAGCTGCTATAATCATATCAAATTTCATAGCTTTCTGGCTACACAATTTGCCTAAAACGTATTTCAAGTTTTCTGTTCGTGTATGAATAAAATTATACTTACCCATAGATGATTTCTATCCCACTGCAAAGTAAAGGTATTCTTCTAAATTCAATATAAAAAAATTTAATTCAACAAGTTTCAGTATATTTCAACACATCTGCTTATATTTTCCTGTTTACCACTATTTGTCATCTTATGCCAGGCTTTGTGTATCGCCCCCCCCGTGGGATCTCCACCTTGTCGTGGTGGGGGGGCTTAGTAACCGTGGATTGGTGACCCGCGGTGAAGCTAAGAGGGATCCAGGAGGGGACGCTCCGCATGGGCTTGACGGAGGCCTGCGCAGGATGCGTCCAAAGGGCGGGTGCGAGGGACAGTTCTTCTGTCCCTCGCAGTCGGGTGCGGTCGCGGGAGGAGAGGCGTGTCGGTGTTGCGTTGCCGCGCGCCCTATCTCCCGCGACCAAATGGAGGCGCACCATCGTTGCGTCGCGGTGGGGCCGCAGAGGAGGAGGAGATGCGGTGTTGCGTTGCCGTCCTCCCTATCCTCTGCGGCCGCTGAGTGTTTTGGCGGCGGAGCCCAACACCTTCATCCGCCGCCAAGGGGGTTTTGTTCGGGGCCCGCCTGACCATCTGGCCGGCCAATACCCGTCGGGGGGTAGTGACGAATGCCTATGCGAATCCCTACCCTCCGACACACGGGTACATGAGGAACACGGGTTGGTTTTTAGTCAGTAAGAGTCTGACAGTCCCCTTCGTCCTTCCCCCGGGGCGGAGGGACTCCATGAGGATTTTCCAACCCGATACAAAAAAAAAAAAAAAAAAAAAGGCTTTGTGTATCGTATTCTCATGCCAACAACTAACGAACTCACTCGCCCTAATGTTGCCTTGATTAGAAAAGACCAGCTACTTAGATATGCTATACATGATAGCTGCTTTTTAGGGTTCCGTACCTAAAAGGTAAAAAACGGGACCCTATTACTAAGCTTCCGCTGTCTGTCTGTCTATCTGTCACTAGGCTGTATCTCATAAACCGTGATAGCTAGAAAGTTGAAATTTCACCAAAATATGTATTTCCGTGGCCGCTATAACAACAAATACTAAAATTAAAAAAAAAATTAAGGTGGAGGCCCATACGATAAACGTAATTTTTAAGCATTTTTTTCTTGATCTTAATAAACAGATATTAACTTATTTTTTTTTAACTATACATACAACAAACATGATTTTCTTTCATAGATGATGGTACGGAACCTGTCGTGCGCGAGTCCGACTCGCACTTGGCCAATTTTTATTTTGGTTAAGCATAAAAACCATTCAATGGAGCGCTGTTCATCTCACCCCCGCATATCTCTAGTTAGTACTGTACTGAGATATTTACCTTTACTGATTCCTAGTTTTGCAACTGGAAGATCGAAATTAATAAAAATTCAATTGCCTGGTCACCTTAATTGTTTAGGGACCGACGCCAATATGTCATTACCATATCTTGCATTCCCATTGTTGTTAGTCAGTGTGACCGAAATTCTATTGCTAATATGCTGTTTGCAATTGAGTTTAGTTTTAACCAAATTTGGATTACGAACTGTTTTTTAGTTAATTGGCTGGCTTATGTGACTGTGCCACGGACTAATCTTTGTTTGTGGGTATTTGTTTTGTGCCTGGGTATGGTTGTTTATTTATATTTTACATGCATTCATGTTTATATAAGTAAGTAGTAGAGCCTTGCTGATTTCAGCAGAAATGGGCAGGCTCGACCAGGGAAGTACTACCCTCTCACAGAAAATCGACGTAAAGTAACAATATCTAAACTGTTGCGTTTCGTTCGGTCAGTGAGACTGCTGGAGCCATTTGCCAGAGCCCATTCCCTATTCCTTCTCCCTCATCTCACTCCTCTTCATATCCTTTTTCCCAACCACAAAGGGCGGTAACGCATTTGTGACTCTTCTGCTGTTATTTGTGTTCATGGGTGGCAGTAATTGCTTTCCATCAGGCGATCCGTGTGCTCGTTTGCCGCCTGTTACTATATAGGGAAAAGTATGTATATATTTGTAATTGACCTCGTCGTCAATATAGAGGACTTGCCTATTTCGGGATCAGATGAAAAAATATATATGTTTCATTGTTTGCATGCTTTATATTATTGTATCGCAGCATCCAGCTTAATGTGCTCTCAGAGGCACGGAGAGGGATGTCAACTTATTGAGACCGATCACCCATCTACTAACCTAGTCATGGGGCCATAGTCCCAATAATATTCATGTATCCAGTAAAATGTATTTTACTAGTACAATCCAATAACTCTTTTAGAGAGTTTTATCCATTACATCCACAAAGTGTGTTTGTTGATCCTTGAGAATTGCCGGAGGTTATTTGCCCTGGGGGAATAACCCACCGCATTCATGTGCCTATTTTTGTAAGAAGTTTTGGTAAGTTGGCTTAGTGGGATTTAAGTTCAGTGTAATAAGCAAGGGTTTATCAATTTGAAAGACTAGATGTATACTTATTTGCTTATTTTAATTTGCTTATTGATTGCACAATAATTTTTTACAATATTTTAATTATCATGATTATTTTATACTGGGCTGCAAAAATTTGTATGTATGTATGTTTCATTTAAAAATTGACCCAGCTCAATATTTTGTGGATTTTAATGTTTCTATACGAGAAGTAAGTGACAAAAGTAAAAGATTTTCTTGGTACTTTGTTATTTCACGCTTACATTTCAGTCGCGAGCGCAGTCGTGAGCAAAAACTAGTCTTTAATTAATCGTATTTTACAAAATACTCAAATTATAAATTGTACAAAGCACTCCAACTAGAATAGTTGCCACATTTCTTGTTTGGCTGTCACTTCTGTTGTGTACAACCTAAGAGTAGAACATATCACAGTAGTCTCGCTGCTCGTCAAGTAATAAAAACTGCTTCGTGATCAAACCTCCCTTTGTTTCATCAACACTTGTAGAATCACGAACTTTGTTTCAGCGCAGCACTTGTTAAAATTGTAGTTTGTCAATATTAAACAACTTGCACTAACGAATATTGTTACAAAGACGTTCCCGAGACTTGCAGTTTGGAGTTTCGCCAAATTGACTTCTTGGTAATTTGTTTCTGTTTTTTAACTTTTGATATTCTGCACGTGCATCTCACTCGAGTACTGACTTTTTAATTGAAATGTAGTACCCCTATAATACGGTTACCTGCTACCCTGTGATGACGACTGGTGTAGCTGTCGTCACGTGATGACTAATTAAACTCGTTAAATAATTTACGTAGATAAGAAGACGAGAATACAACCGTGTACCTAAGTATTAGAATTTACACTTTAGATACTCATAGTTTTGTTTATGCCGATAGCTATATTTGAGGCCATAACTTTGTCAAAAACCCATAATGAATCTTTTCCACAAAAATGCACAGACAATTACCTATATAAAACTAAATAGAAGCAAATTAAGTTATTATTATTACTGTACTACAAAGATTTGTATTTAAGAAAAAGTTTAAGATTATTTTCGTCATCACAACATCGCACCAAGCTATAATAATAGCGATGGTGCGATGTTGTCGTGCAAATAATAATTATTAATTCAGAATCTCACGCTATACAAACCATGTGCAACAATTTATCTCTAAAATTCACTCGATTGATAGTTTGGTTCAGTTACAAAGAAACAAAAAACAATATTTCCTAAATAGAAACACCACTCCAGTCAAAATACAAACAAAACTCAGCACTCAAAATGGATGACCACTTTACCAATCCGATTTGACCATCAGCAGAAAATCTGTTCGTTTGCAGTGTGACATCGAGTCCGACATTGGATCAGAACTTTTTCTAGTTTCGTCCCAAGCACCAAAGGGTTTGGTTTCCCAGTTGGAATATTTTAAAAGCTTTGGCGATTGATTCCTTAAGGAAGTAAAAATATCTAAATCCCATAAAAACAATACTTGTCAAAAATACCAAGTCTCGCAACCGTAAAAAGTTGTGAGATCCATGTAATACCAAGTCGGTTAATTAAAAATCTTTAATGTTTTAAATAAATATATTGACTCGGCCATCGCATGGAAACACAATATATCTCATGAGTAATACATATATAAATTAGATTGTTTAATGCGATTGCCAAGTCAATATATTTATTTAAAACATTAAAGATTTTTGATTAACCGACTTGGTATTACATGGATCTCACAACTTTTTACGGTCGCGAGACTTGGTATTTTTGACAAGTATTGTTTTTATGAGATCTCATTTCTTTTTGTAGATAGTCTTACTTTTGTCCTTTCCGCTACCTTCTACTTCTTGTACACCAACAACGAATTTTCTTAATAAAAGCTCTAACTGCAAATGTAATGTTGTAATCTTTTATATTCATATAGGATTACAAAGTTATTTATGCAGTTGATGTATCTCGAAAACTGGACCAAAATTGAAATATATTTTAGTTTTTCCTTGGTTCATACACTAAACACTAATTGTTTCCTAAATTTGAAACTTCTATGTTTGCTAGAAGTGCCTTAGACTTTTGATGATCGATCAGTGAGTGACAAAATTAAGAATTTTGACTCGTTATAATTCTTACACTAATGGTTCAATTTGAATGAAATTTGAAATACACCATCTTTATACAATGCCTTCATGGTAACTAAACAATCAGGCTTCTAATTTTATTCACAACGAAGTTATAGGTGGTCGAAAATGGCCTGAATTGCTTCGAGAAATGGATGGTACGGCCGTGCCACTTTTTTGCTCGACTTGGTGGGGGCACTGCCGTGCCCCCAGATTATTATATTCTAGATTCCTGTAAAAATATCAAAATATTTTTACAGGAATAGCGCAATATATGACTGCACGGTTGGCGTAGTGGTTTAAGCGGCCTCCTCGCCGCTTGACACTGCGCCGAGTGTTGTGGGTTCGATCCCCACACGAGACAACACTTTATGTGATTCATAAATTGTTGTTTCGAGTCTGGGTGTTCATTGTGTCCGTCAGTTGTATGTTTGTAAAGTCCCCCGCGACACAGGATTTAGTCCTAGTGCGGGAGTTGTCTTTTTTAAAGAAAAAGAAAGAAGAAAAGAATATAAATGTATTTGTTAAGTCGTTCATAAAGGAGCAGTTATTAAGGTCCTTAGGGTGCCGAATGCAACACACATGCATATACATAAAGCCTAGATTTTAACAGGAATTGCGCAATATAAATTTATTTTTTAATTCGTTCTTACAGGTGCAGGTATTGAGGTCCTTATGGTACCGAATGCAACACACATGCATATAGCCAGATATACATATAGCCTAGAATAACCACTAAAAAGAGAATCAAAGCTGCAGTTGTACTGAGTTACTGACATCGTTCATAACGACGCAATATATTATTAAGTTTGTGCTATCAATATTTATTCTAGTCATTGTTTTGTTTCCGTTTGGTCTAGCCAAACAGCTTTTTCTGAGAAATCTATAATACGGGAGCAATTCTCTCCAAAACACAATAGCCCTGCGTTCGACATGGAATTTCACAGGATTTTCGTCTGAACTTGTTTTATACACAAATATCGAAATATGCAATTATGCACCAACACTGCATTTTCCATTCTCACTAGCACTGACACCTCACATAAAATCGTGTTCAGCGAACTTGTTGAACATATTCAGTTACATCTGGTACAGCTTAAAGTGCAATCGAATTGTTTACGCTTTGATGCGCTCTGCTGTTGTATTAAAAAAGTTGGAACGACTTGTGTCTTCGAACAATATGGTGGTCCAATTATACAACTGACGATTAATTATCGGCAGCAATTGAAGTTCAGCTGTTTGAAAATTTATAGTTGCATTTGGGAGCAGATCACAAATGTAAATGTATATTGTGTAGTAAGTCATAATGTGTTTTGTGAAGACTAGAAAATAGCTCCTCATATTAGATTTAAGATTAATAAAACTTACTGGAGTGATGTCTTTTTTTTTACGAGGTGGAAAATCCCTTCGGATCTCCGACTCTTGAGGAAATGAGAGCCGGAGTATGTGGTATTACCACTAAAAACCACTTCGACTTTCTCATGTACCCGTGTGTCGGAGGGTCGGATATCGCCGAAGCATTCGTTGCGACCCCCCGACGGGTATTGGCCCGCCAGATGGTGATGCGGGCCCTGAACAAAACCCCCTGGTGGCGGATGAAGTTGTTGGGCTACGCCGCCAAAACATCCAACGGCCGCAGAGGATAGGGAGTACGGCAACGCAACACCGCATCTCCTCTTCCTCTGCGGCCCTACCGCGACACAACAATGGTGCGCCCCCATATGGCCGCGGGAGATAGGGCGCGCGGCAACGCAACACCGACACACTTCCCCTCCCGCGACCGCACCCGACTGTGAGGGACCGACAGAACTGTCCCCCCACCCGCAGTTTGGACGCATCCTACTCAGGCCTCACCCAAGCCCACGTGGAGCGTCCCCTCCCGGGATCCCGCTTAGCTTCACCGTGGGTGTACCTAAAACCCACGGTTACTGAGCCCCCCACCACAACAAGGTGGAGATCCCACGGGGTGGACTGGAGTGATGTTTAAACTTTTTCAATTGCAGCAGATTTGGTCGATCAACCAAGGTTTATTTTTCTCTCATATTATTTTTTTTGGACGAATATTTTGACTCCGCAGATTATTTTTTTCGACGAATATTTTGACCAACTTAGGCGGCTAGTCCCCTTTTTTTCTTAACTAAGACTAACGGTACCTCGACCAAAGTAAAGCGAAAGTACATAAAATTTCGTCACAGATGAAATATATTCTAAAGCCAACCAGAGATTTTTTACTTGCTATGATTGTTTTATTATATAATGTGGGCTGAGGTTCAAAACAAAAGAGTCACACGAGTTAGAGCTTTATGAAGACTTACCCTACTTGAAATATATTCAGGCGTTATCATTATTCGAGTACTTTACAATTTTATTTTAATTTCTTCTCCAATCTCGGTCTCAATTATTCTACAAGGAAGAAGGAAAAATGAACCAAACGAAACGCAACAGAATAGATACTGTTTGCTGCACCTTTCGTTGAGTACAGACGTGTTAAAAATCAATTAAAATAAACATATACCTAACGTGCTGAGTAGTGACCTTATTTGCCGGCACTCGGATTTAAACTTACCATTGTAATGAATGTAACTATAATTTAAATATGGATCGTGTTTAAGAGGATTTAGTAGATAAACACCCATAATGGACCACAGCGCCTTCAACCGGTGTTTTAATGTAATTTCATAATGTCTAACCTAACTATCTTGGTCAAATAGTCTCTTTCCAGACAAGACAAAACAAAGAAGTCGCTAAACGCACTGAAAATGCCTGGAGGAGTTGCCATGAGAGCCATGAAAGATCTGATGAAGGGCAATCTTCCTCTTTCCCTTAAGAGGCAGCTCATGGACGTGTGCATTCTCCCTATCCTCGCATATGGCTCTCAAACTTGGTCTTTAACAAAAGAACAGAGATCCACGCTCGAGGTGTGCCAAAGAGCGATGGAACGGAGTATTCTGGGTCTCAAATTGACAGACCTGATAAGGAATACAACTATCCGTTCCATCACAAACATCGCGGATGTCACTCGAAAAGCTGTCACGCTAAAATGGAGCTGGGCAGGACATATCTGTCGCATGTCAGATGACAAATGGGCCAAATTAACAACTATCTGGACCACCTCAAACGGCAGACGACATCGCGGCAGGCCGAGATGGCGATGGCGGGATGAACTAGACTCCTTCAAAAAGGATTGGTTCCGGGAGGGAGAAGATAGGGACTTGTGGAAGAAGAGTGGGGAGGCCTTTGCCCTGCAGTGGGACGTTACAGGCTCATAATAGAAAATTAACTATATTTTAAATAAATAAAAATAAATATTTTACAAGTACAAGCTTAGACTGTGTGGCCAACACTGGTATCGGAGATTTCAGACCGCAAGTGTCAGTGTGCATTCAAACTACTTACAAAACTCTGCATATATAAATTCATTGAATTCTAAGTTCTGAACAAATAAAATATTGATAGTAGACTACAAACTCACCGATGTGGACACTCGGTTCTGGCTAAATATTAGTTTTCTGACAACGGTTCACTAGAATATTGCAAATTGTAAATAGGATGTGTCCTCCGCAACCTAGCACTTTGCAGGTAATAGGTTTAAAGTTGGATAAAGTTTGTGTAAGCTTTATGTGTTTGCTTAAGTATTTCATTACATTTCTTTTAAAAGGATTTATGCAACGTTTCCAATTTTATTTTTGGACATACCAAAAAAAAAGGCACTTGGGAGAAATCCTGTAGATTTTCTCCCGAGACAGTGGTTTTTTTTAAGGTGTTCTTATTTGTTAAGGCCTATGTGTAGTACGGCTCTTACAAATAAACAGGCAATAGGCACCAAATACACTTATACTGGAAAAATTTTTTTGCGGATCGCAATGTGTTCATGGAGACCTAACTGAAGGCAGTTGCTTAAACTACACCTGCAGACATTCAATATGGACACAGAGAGGGCTAGCATACCACAGGATTTTTTGCGAAAAAATCAATTTAATCGGTAGCATGCGCCGGCCTTCAAGCTCAAACTACACGTACGGTATTTTATCTTCAACCAAGGATACGCCGTCAAGGATGCAGGTAATACAATGATATTACGTCGATCACAATTCTTTTACGACAAAAAGGAATCGACCTTATCGCGCGATGTGGTAACAAGGTGAAGCACATCAATGACATCAAGAATGCAGTTTACAACATGATGAAATAGAATGACTCAGAGTATGTACTATGTTTATGCAACAAAAGTCCTTCGTCACCAAATTCTAGAATAAACTCTCATTTAATCTCTGTACCACTCTAATGTAAACTGGGAGAGAATGCCTAAGGCTTTAAGTCCACCATTATACGCTCCGTGTATATAAAGTTATTCAATAAATAACTCTGAGTTCACATGACCGCGAAAAAGCAATGACTCAGGGTTAGTTTCGGCTTTTGTTCTCAAGAGCTTATTTAGCTAGGGAAAGTCGCTATAAAAGGGTTTTGACCAAAATGCAGTAGTCTTAATAAATAATTGAGAAGTTCAAAATTCTACTTACTAAGGTAGAATTTCAAATGCAAATATTTTAGGCTATTTCTACAAATGCGTAAGTAAAACACCTTTCTTCTACGCCACCATAATAACCAACATACCGTAATCATATCGCAGTAACCTTTCACAAGCACATAAATAACACCATTCTTCACAATTCATCATTCTACGGTAGCCAACACAAAGTAATCCTATAGCCCCTGGATGGGCAGCCCGATTAGATACTAACACACAAAGTCAAAGGTCACGCTTGGTGCCGTTCATTTTTCCTTTGCATAGTAATAAGGTACCTAACCGTTTTGAATCAATCTTAAATGACGCTTTCACGCCTTTGTTTCAGTGGTTTTGTGATGTTGGAGGCATAATCTACACCGAGTTGTGATATAATTGTAATACATAGGGCTCAATTTAAAAGAGAAAAAAAGCAGCGATAGCCAAGTGGAGAGACCGACAGACTGCTACGCAGAGGGTCTCAGGTTCGAATCCACGGCGCGCACCAATGACTTTTCGAAGTAAAGTGCGTATTAAGTTGTTAATTATCGCTTGCATAACGGTGAAGGAAACCTGCATGTCTGAGAGTTCGCCATAATGTTCTCGAAAGACATGTGAAGTCTGCCAACCTGCACTTGGCCAGCGTGTTTGACTATAGCCTTACCCTTTTCATATTGAGAAGAGGTCCGTGCCCAGCAGTGGGACAGTATTTAGGGTTTAACATAGGGCTCAATTCCAAATGTGTCACAATGGCACTATACCACACAATACTGTTAACACGAGAATGCAGTCTCCACGAGAATTATCAAAAGCTAGTATTAGATTATTAATTTAAGAGTGTGATGTTATTTTATCCTTAATACTGATACACACTGATGCACTTTACCTGAACTTACCTTACTCGACATGCCATCAAAGAAGCGAAGACCGGGCGAAATGCAGAAGATTAAGCTGAAAAGCGAAATCCGGGTTCCAAAGCGACAGTCTTGGAGCGCAACTGGGATAGCGCTATGGTGGTCATGATATATTGATACTCATTGTTGAGATTTTAATATTAAATCTATATTCTTAAACTACTTGATTTTACCGTAAGCTAAATATAAAATCTGCTAAACTATTAACTACTTCTCTCGGTAGTATCAGCTATTTTCTACTTAAACGTCACTCTAAGATCACTGATCGTCCATTCAGGATTCAAAAAACTACGAAATATTAGCACAATAGAGTATCATAATACTATTAGGAAATATTGTTTATGGTTTCCTGGTCTGAGGACTATATCAACCAGCTTTTAGAGCTTTTTGATCGCGAGCTTATGGAATAATTCCTCTTTGGTAAAAATATTATAAAAAGTCTTGTTCCTTAACATTGCATTTATTTAATCTGGCGATACCCCAGTCGTTATCAGCGCGATTGAACATGTTACTCAAGTATGCGAATCTAAAATACCCGAGTTACTAAAGGCTCTGCTCTTGATTGTCTTACTTGCATTGCTATTGAATAATTTACGCCATTGAAAGAGTAACATTAGTATTCCAAGACGATAAATGCACAAGTACTACATAAATATTTTGCACCAGCGCCTGAATAAACCAACGAATATTGCGAGTATTTACGTAACAGATCTCAATGTTTTGCGTAATAATTAAAAACAAATCTATTTTTTTTTTGTTTCCTTTGTGTCACGATGTTTTGGCAAGGGTTGCATCAGATATGCCAAGGGATTCATAATCACTTCGTGTTCGCCAGACTAGCCCATTCCAAAAGTGAAAATATTAGTTTCTTATAATCGTGTTTATGATTTAAGAGACACTAAAATATTTTATTGCCAGCTCGTAAATTGTATATCGGCAACATCAAAGTGCGCTCTATACCTACATACAACAAAACAGCTTACATTTAGGGGAAAATCGTTTACGAAAGGCAGTAACATAACAAATGATTCTGACACTTCGTTCCCGATAAGCAACTCACTCGGTTTATTCACTTAATGCTATCATTATTGCAACACGCAAGCAACACTAGAAGCGTAATAAAATTGTGTCTGTTAATTATACCGATTGATCTTCGCAGGGATAATGGGCTGAGATTTTTTAAGTAGGCTTGTGTAAGAAATACCGTGTTATCTGGGCTCTAATTATCTAATTATGATTCTGATAGTCTGATTGAAGATTGTTTTTAGGATTTAGACTATAGTATTATTTATATTCGTGTGGTCAACTTTATGTTTAGTGTTACCTGGCTAAAAATAGTATCAGAGTGCCAATTGTAATTCGAAATTTTAATCCGAAGCTTTCTTAGTAACCTATGTGGTGCATTTAAAAAAAAGTGTAAAGAAAAATCTGATGTTGAAAGCAGTTAAGCCACCAGCTTTCTTACTTGTTGAACGAAATACAAGTGCATCCGTTTGAGAAACTAATATCATCACTGCACTTACATGCAGGTAATGGTAATGGTTACATGGTAATGCATGAAATCTGAGATACTGGTAAGCTCCTCTGTCTAACTACAGCTCCTAGGTCTAAGACTTGGATGTTATTGGGAGAACACTAAGATGGTGATAAGAGTTTAGGGCAGATTGGTATCCCTAGTTAAATCTGCTATCTTAACCGTGCATTATAATCTTGCATTTTGCGATACATACAAAATAGGCTATCAAACTAAAAAAAAAACAATCCAGATAGTATCTCTTAGAGTCTCAGCACGTGCAAATCAACAAATATTTTTTTGTTGTTTTCACAAGAACTCAAGTAATAATAATACAAAGTGTTATCCAGTCTAACATCATTACTGGAGCACGTTTTTATACAATCAATGAATTCTTAGAATCATTTCTTTCGTTCGAGTTGATAATTCCATTAAAAGTGTTCTTGAATATAGAAATAATATCTTTTCATCGCGTTTCTGCTAAAAAAGGATAATAAATATCTTTATTTTGTTGTTTTGCTGTTTCTTTATCATGTCTGCAACTATTGATTTGCTAAAATATTAAAGTACTTGTTTTAAAATTTTTGTGGTTAAGCGATAGGGATTGTATCCAGTCCGACGACATTAAATTGTTTTTACTTTTTTGTGGCAAATGTAACTAATTGACTAAATGTAGTATTTAGATAATTGATGTTAGTATTTGTCTATTAATTGAAATGTGTTTTGTTTTTGTCGATGACAGTTGAATCAGTAGCTATCGATGGAAGGTGGTGATCCCAGCATAGAGACCTAGCTACTTTCAGAAGACCTTGCCCCTTATTGCTAATAGTTTTTAACGAGTTTGAGACATCACGCAAAAAAAGTAGCAAGAACGGATGTGCTCTTTCATTTACCAGTGGTGTCTGGTAGGTATTCTATATCAGTATAATATCTCATTCTTTGTTAAAATCCTATCTTAGTCACTTCTTTTTCATTTAATTTCATTTCCATTTCGATAGATACAAAAATAAAACCTCACGGAACTATTAAATAAAAAGTGCCTCTATTAGTCACATAATACGAAATGTGTTTTATTTTTACTTTCAGCCGTTTTCCTGCTTCAAATATCTTACGTACACACACTACACTAAAATTCTGGTGCCATTTATATTAATTATGAGTTTGTCCTTGTAACATATTTGTTAAAATTACGATCATTAGTAGCATCATCAGTATAAGAAAAATATTATTGTTATTAGTACTAATGGATGAAATTTGTTAAAGATAAATTCATATGGGCTTAGTAATAAGGGTTACGAAAGTAGATTAAGTAATACACGTAATGGATGATAATTTAGTGCAAAGTTCCACTGAGATTAGATTCACATCGCTACCGGAGTCTATCAACGCACAGGAATAGTAATTCTCTGCCACTTATACGTAGTTATGGTTTACTGAAAGTAACGCTTTGAGAGTTTTTGTTTACATTTTGATGATTTGACACTACTGACAGTGACGTTTCCGCAACTGTCTTTGCCGCCACAGCCACACTGATCATGGCACTGATTGGTTGCCGGCGCCATCTTGGTCGTTCCGAACATGACCGACCGCTGCTTTTTCGACGTTGGCGCATCACGAGTGCCAACCGCACGAGCTAGCGTCTGATTTGCTGCCTGCTTTACCGACTTGGAGCTGCTGCCAATCAGAGGGCAATTTGTCCCAATATGACCGTACTCATTGCACCGGAAGCACTTGATGCCGTTTGCACATTGTGAAGATATATGACTGGTTTCTCCACAATTGTAGCAACGACGTTTGGATAAACCCGACGATGCTTCTCCCACTTTTCCAGGTGCCGGCCGCGCCGCTTTCCGCTTGTCCTCCTTCATCTTTTCGTATATTGCCAACTTTTCCTTGAGCACGCTATAATATAAAGTCACGCCGTACAATATCGCTTTGTTCTCGGGCCGATCCTCAATGCCGTCGATGATATACTGTATGGCTACATCCGGTCGATGATATTTATGTATATATATGATTATATATTTAATGTTGTTATTTTTAGATATGTATAATTTAGATATAATTATTATTTATTTTATATAATTAGTTTATAATATTGTAGTATCAAATGTATGTATGTATGTTGAACTATGTATATGTGTACTAGATCTATACTAAAAAGGTCCTTCTTAACCTAATTCTAGAATACACCTACTTTTAATCTCTGCACCACTCTAAGATAGACTGGGAGAGAATGCCTAAGGCATTAAGTCCGCCTTTATACGCTCCGTGTATATAAAGTTTTTAAATATAAAAAAAAAAAAGTTATTTTGAAATCACAGATAGGCACTTCAATTTTATTTATATGTATAGATGAGTAAAAAAGTAAAGACTTGTTATCGCGACAACAGCGCCAACTACCGAGTCAAATTGTAGCCTATATGTAGCGCTATAAAGTCCTCTACCTTGCAGTGAAAGTCTCATTTGAATCGGTTCAGCTGCTCCAGAGATTACCCCGGACAAACAGAAAGACAGACAGACAGACTGACAAAAATGTTAAAAAGGGTTGTTTTGTACTAAGAATCGTGTAACTAACTACATGCACTTGAAATTCATAACTACATCCAGTCCGGGAATTTGGCCCTTTTCCCGTAATCTTTCATAATGAGCATAATAATATACTGGTAGTAGATCTCATCTCTTCGTTTCTTTTTTGCAGCCATCATTTCGTGCATTTATTTGAAATTCAGTGCCTCCATTTGCAGAGCATTTTTTAAATCTTCATATGTTCTAAATACCTTTCAGACTTCAGCCACAAGCCCTCCGTGCTATACCACCAGCTATTGTTGTGCTGTCCAACCGAATATTGCCGCATTGTCGTCTATATCCTGGGCCCACTTCGTCAATGAATATTTATCCTCCCCGTTAAATTGCGAAATGCTTCTATCGAAGCTGTTCAACATGGCCGCCGCTACCGCCGCTGCCGAACTTGTGCTAGCCTCATCTTTTCTAGCGCTGCTGCCGTCTTCTACCATCGTCGATCGCAATGATCTATGAATTACGTCTTTACTTCTTTATCGTCTTAGTTACCTCGTGCCGTGTTGTAGTAGGTTGGTCACGCCGCTGCTCGCCGGTGACTCTCATCGTAACCGTATTTCTGTAGATACACTGAGGATAGTATATCCCAGACGAGCCCCCAACTTTGTGGGATATGGAGCACAGAGTAAAAACAGAAAATGACTTTGATTTACTTTTATTTTCCAAAAAAATACACCTGCACCGTCTTATACCTTATAGCTATAACCGCCATCTTCCTTTTTCTATGTCCTTCCCTCTCTCATCCGTCTGCCATCTCACTCACACTAACGTTCCGTTCCCACATAATATAAACAGAAAGGTAATTCGTCACGGTCAAACATTTTGACCGCGCTGTAACAGAGCTGTAAAATGATATTTAACCGGCTCTTTCTTAATATACGTAAATTCTAAATAGGTATTTTAAATCATTATTGTATTCCCTATCACATTGTAGCAATATCAAAATAATTTATTTACTTAGGTTGTCAGGCGACGCATATGAATGTCAAACTTATTAGTTGCTGTTGGTGGCGTGGTACAAAGCAATGAAAATTTAATTTTTACCTGAAACTAACTATCTTATGCATTATTTTTTTTTGTTCATTAGACATTCGGCAGGTTTTTCGTGAAGAACGTGTTGGCAGTCAAAGAACCATACTTGCTCATCTCGTTAACAACACAAATCAAGTCTAAAATATTAATAGACACCACCTGTTGATTGCAGAACCAATACAATTTCCTGGTTACTCAAGAAAGCGTATATAAAAACTCTTCCAAAAAACACTATTGAATAACATAGGTGCTCCTAAACACACAATTAGTATAATAATCAATAGGAATTACCCGAAAGCCATTTATAGATTTTCCTAAAATGGCAAAAAGTATACTCGTTTTTTCGTAGCCAGTCCTTTTCAAGAGACCTTACTCTGTAACGGTAAGATGAAAGACCCCGGGTTTTACGCAAAAGGCAAGATTATCTCGATCTGGACAGTAATTAACGGTTATTAATTCTTTAATGGGGATAAGTACCTCTAGGTGACAGGTTTTGTTTAATATAAATACAGCATGGTTTATTGCTAGGGGTTATTGATAGATCTGTAGTTGACCAGACTATTTGCGGATGAATTTTGCATCAGGTCAGCTGATAAAAGTGTCCTGATTAGAATGGTGAGTGAGCATATAGCTTAGGGACATGCTAACATTGAGTATAATATTTATTAACTTTAGAAGACAATGGGTATTGTCTTCTAAAGTTAATTAGCAATAAATCATATATTACAAATATATGAGTATTTACAATGTACTGAAAGAGCAAGACTTTGACACAAGTCATCCTCAAAAGCGATGGGCCAAAGCGAAACACGTGTTGAAACATATTGCACATACAGCTGGAAATTGTATGTCAGGTACCTTACTGGAACCCTTACCAGTCCTATATATCTCTTATCCTTTTTTCATCAGAAGAGTTTGGTATTGTCAACTTGTTCCTATTGCAATAGTTGGGGTGGTCAATCCGAGGATGATAGGTGGGTTCCTCTTTCCTTCCTTCAGTGGTTTTAGTTATTAGGTTGTCATACTTAGTGCCTACAGTCATTGCCTTGTTTAAGATCAGGTTATTTTAGAAGGAACTGACGCCCTATAACGACTGTCTAAGATATTCATGACAACTGGCACCGACGGCTTAAGGTGCTCTCCGAGGCACGGGACAAGCGATAATTGACAATTCAATACGCACATAACTTCGAAAAGTCAGTGGTGTGTGCCGTGGATTCGAACCCGATACCCTCTGCATGGCAGTCTGTTGGTATCTCCACCAGGCTATCGCTGCCATGAGACGATGCTCTATGAGACGTATATTTGTTTAAAATTTTCAATGAATTGTATTTTAATTGCTATTCTTTTTTGTCTCTAAAATTATTAAGTAAACATTACTCGAATAGTGACCCAACGAAAGTCATACGGGCTCAGTTTAAAATACTACATAAGGGCCACCCCTGCATTTAAGTTATATTAATTTTGCGCCATTTCGCATACATATGTTATTATTATCTTAAATGGGTTTTGAAAAATATCACATGGATGCAAAATGCAATCTAATATTTTTTATAGGTGCTTTTTATAACCTTGTGGTAATGTAGGTATGAATATTATTAATTTTCATTTCATTGTTCATTCTAGATCAATCTCAAAGACACTTCATTTACTTGCCTCTTACGACGCCAACGTTGTAAAATGGGGGGGCAGTGACACTATGTATGCCCAATCCGTCATCACACGATTCAGATATAGGCCAGCGAAACTGGGTTACCAGTTATAGCTTCAGTTGATAACGGGGAAGTACGCAAATAAGGCCATTATTCCCACAGGCCACTTCTCGCCAGTTCTCTGTGTCGAAATGTGAATTTTATTACAATTCAAACTGGTTATCGTCACCGCGTAAGATTATTGAAGTTGGAACTATTTTGTTGAACTGTTATTTGAAAATAATTGTTTTTGGCTTGAAAATTATCGTGATAGTAGTTTCGTATAAGATATGTGGTGTGTGTGATATGAAGAAGATGTATATATGCTCTGAGACCTGAGCGTGGACAGGTTGCACACGAACGCCTCGTGAATCACAACGCACCATGCTTTCTCTGCCTCTTGTAGATTCTTCCTCTGAACATTATAATGCTAGTATGTATGTATGTACATACGTATGTACCTGTAGAACCTTGAGGTACAGGTAAAGAGTGATGGCGGAGTGCGAGGCCGAGCTGACTTGCCTGATGAAGAATGTCTTTAATGAGGAAGTTTACGACACTAGAAAGAGATTGGTCCCTCAATAATGCAGAAGCAGTTACCTTTCTCATAGAGAGGAAGGCCCCGCGTTCAGCAGTGGGACAGTACATACAGGGCTGATGATGATGAAGAAGTGAATGATATAAAACAACCGAGTTTAATTTTTTTAAAGAAAACTCCTGCCCTAGCAATAATAAAATGCTGAGTAACGGTGGACTTCCATCAATCAACGGACAAAAAGAGCACCAAGATCCGAAACAATAGTGTGTGGTATTTTCACGTTATATTTTCTCCTGAAAAAATCAATCAGCTGCCGCTTAAATAACTGTGCAATCCGTATATTAAAATCATCTGTCATGAAACCCAAAACGTTGGAAGATGTAACAATTGGCCTTATTTACAAAAAAAGCTAAGAAAATTAAAAATAATAACGCATGTCTACTCGGTCTTATTCCTAATAAAAAATAATCCAATGTTTTAAAGACGATGAGTATGAGATGTAATTCCACTTGCATGGAACTTATGCAGATTATACGTGGCTGCATGTGGACACGTTTTCAGTAGTTCGCTGGCAATATCTGTTTTTTTGTAGATTCACGCCTGTGTTCCCGAAGGGGTAGGTAGATGTGTAATATTACACCCACATTTTGCCATGGATTTTTAGGTCCCACGTAATAGGTGGCGAGCCTATTGCCGTTCCGGGCATATTAACAGACTCCGTGCTGCTACTGAGAATGCTATCGGGAAAACCCAATAACACTTTGTCCGACCCGGGCATCGAACCCGAGACATGCCAATCCCACGCGCACATTTATGCCGCGAGACCAACGAGGCAATCATCTGATTAGTGCAATTTAATATATTATTATTAACTAAACATATTGTGTGGTTGACGGCATAGAATACAAGTGTCACCACCCCCTATCTACCCGTGGGTGTCGTAAGAGGCGACTAAGGGACAACACGATGCAAATACCATCTTTGCGTAGAGACGGAAAACTCGACATCAAACCCTATACGACTGCCTCGTTGGTCTCGCGGCATAAATGTGCGCGTGGGATCGGGAGGTCCCGGGTTCGATTCCTGGGTCGGGCAGTGTTATTGGGTTTTTCTGTCACGAAACTCTCAGTAGCAGCACGGAGTCTGGAAATGTGCCCAGTACGGCAATAGGCTCGCCCCTTATTACGTGGGACTAAAGTATATCTGGCGAAAAGTGGGTGTAGAAATATACCTCTGCCTACCCCTTCGGGGATAGAAGGCGTGACGTTATGTATGTATGTATGTATGTAAACATATTTCATTTACTATTTTTATTACCGAATGAAATTTTTGTCTTGTAGTACCTAATTAATGTGCAGCTAGCCAGATCTAGCTATCTTTTAGAATGTGAGGATAAAAAATGCGCCGACAGCTAGACCTAGATGTCTATAATAATGATTTGCGAAATAGGATCCATAATTTTGGTGCATACATAATTTAATTATCTGAGTAACATGGCAAGCAAAAATTATTGAAAGGACAACAGCATACATTAAAACGGAGAAAAGGGCAACAGCAAACACGTAAAAATAAATTACTCATTTTAAATGCGACAATACGATAGCACATTTTACGTCACAATAAACCACCAGTAGTCCCCATAGACCGTCGTAAAAATCCTAACAATATGCATACGTTTCTTTATTCTTCGTTACTCAAGCCTTTTATGGGTTTATAGACATGATTTGCTACTCGTAGATGATTGACCAAAGAATTGATAGTGAACATATTTTTGTATTCGTTGGTTTCATGCTATGTTTCCCAGGATTTTTTGGATTATAATAGTTTGTTTGCTTGAACATAGTCAAAGGTAAATTAAGGCACGAAAAGACACTACCGAATCATAGTGAAAGCCGAGTGAAATTTAATTTTGAGGTGCCTGCCAGAAATTTCACAAAAAAATATTTTTTTTCATGAATAAATATATAATAGAAACCTTGGTCTAAATCGGGGATCCAAGGAGGCGAAGAGAACTTTTTATATTGGGAGTCAGAAACTTAAATTTGGAAAGTATAGAGGATTTGCTAAAATTGTCGTTTATGAAAATTTTACATTTAGTTGGATTAAGGTCTAATCCTATGGATAAAAATTTAGATTTCAAGAAAACCAGATCTTGATAAACAGTCTCTATATCGCCTCCTAGGGTGCCATCATCTAGGTACCTACCAGATATTAAATTTTGAATTTAACTGGCTGATGTCTTACATGTTTAACTTCTGTCAACAAGGTGTTCCGGTTCACTTAGTTAAAGGCGTTCTTTAAATCAACCTTCAAGATAACCTCGCCCCCATTACAGCCAAGGTAAAAAAAATACCAGTGTATTTTTTGCCAGGGCAAAAAATATTCAAATTAAAAAATAAAAAATGTTAATTAAAAATTAAAAAAGTAAAAAATGTAAAACACAAAATTAGATCAGTAACTGAGACATTTGTGGCCTATATTCATTTTTAAATTTGAAATAAAATTTCTAATTAACAAAATTTGCTTTGTACATTTTTTTAAAATAGTCAGTCGATATTATTCTAAGACAAACTAACTGACAATTTGTCTTAGAATAATACCTACTGTAGTAACAATAAACCCTGGTACTAAGAATTTGCTCGTATTACATTTAATGGAGGAGTTACTAAGTTATTTAATAAAATGAAGCCTGAGAGACGATAGAAACATTGTTAACGTCTCTTGAGTTCTTGACATTATAACTTGAACTAAGTTATGTCGCGATAATGAACGCTTTAAATCACTATCCATTTCACTCGCACCTAATAAAATTAGAAACGAATATATTGATATCTGATTTGCACAAATAAACAACAGAGAAAATTTGGTTTGTTGATTATTGAAAATAATAAATGTCTGAAATTACTTCGAAATCAATCAATAAGTACATTTACAAAATTAATACAAGATTCTCTAAAAAACTCTCAGGTTCAATATACTGAAATTTCTCATGTATATCCCTTCGGGGGCGTATGTGTGCACTAAGAAGAGGTTTGCCGAAATTTCTGTGAAATCGAACAGAAAAAGTAAGCTTTAATAAAAAAGGGTGTGTTTTATAGAATTATTTGTAAATTGCTCACGTTGAAAAGTGGGTGTAGAAATACACCTCTGCCTACCCCTTCGGGGATAAAAGGCGTGACGATATGTATGTATGTATGCTCACGTTATAGCTATTAATAATATATAATATTGAACAGCCACTTAAACGTTATTTAGCAATTTTGATAAAACACTAAGAGATCCGACGTGATTGTTTACTAAATTAGCCCTTTCTGATAGACATTAGACCCTTTGACGATCATAAAAATATGCATGTTATATTATCTATGCGATAAAGCTTACTTGGAATAAATTTTGAGCTGCAAAATCAAGGGTCACCTAGACTCTAGGGTAATAGATGAATAGGCTTATACTAGATAAACGGTTTACACTAAACTATAAAGGATTTACAAGAATACGGGCTATGTAGATAACAAAGGCACTTACATTAGGTATGACAATGGCAAGACATTTCGGAATATATTAATGGTAATTATAAATGAGCAATAATATTATATTGATACTAAAGAACGCCCGCATCTACGCCCGCACATATTTTTTTTATTTATCCCTTACTTACCGATCGCGTAGGAATTTCGGAAACTACCTTCTACTACCTTAGTGTACCCCTACATTCCCCAAAGAAAATGCATGCCAAGTGCCACCTTCTTAAGCCTAGTAGTTTTGGCTGTACGTTGTCGGTCAGTAAGTCAGTGATGAGAGAATTTTATATATACAGAGGAAGATAATTTCTTTTTTTGTAATGTGTTAGCCGTGTGGTTGACGGCAAAGAATACAAGTGTCACCACCCCCTATCTTCCCGTGGGTGTCGTAAGAGGCGACTAAGGGATAACACGATGCAAATACCATCTTTGCGTAGAGAAGGAAAACTCGACATTAAACCCTATACGACTGCCTCGTTGGTCTCGCGGCATAAATGTGCGCGTGGGATCAGGAGGTCCCGGGTTCGATTCCTGGGTCGGGCAGTGTTATTGGGTTTTTCTATCACGAAATTCTCAGTAGCAGCACGGAGTATGGAAATGTGCCCGATACGGCTATAGGCTCGCCCTTTATTACGTAGGACTAAAGTATATCTGGCGAAAAGTGGGCGTAGAAATACACCTCTGCCTACCTCTTCGGGGTTATAGGCGTGAGACTATGTATGTATGTGTAATGTGTTAATACAAATATTACAAATCGGGTCTTTTTTGCATTATAAACCTTGTTGTGCCCGTCGCCTTTGCCGCTCTATGATTTTCGTTTTAGGAGTGGTAAAAGCAAATATATGCGTACCCTACCCTGCTCTATAAGCGTTACAGCGAGCCTACTTATTATGGTCACTGCATGGACGTTGGACGGTGCGAAGGTTGAGTCACCCGAATCGCAAGATAAAATGTTTTTCGAAGACCACGTCAGAGATGACGTTTGATGCTGACGGCTCCGCCATTTCTTCACGTAAAAGCCCGTCAAATATTAGACACAACACATATACATTCCATCAATCATCATCATTCTGAGCCACCCGCATCCATTCACTGCCCGCAATCCCAGCAAAATCGTCTTTTTGGAGGCCTACCTCTGCTACGACATCCGGTGCGTGGCCGACACTCCAGAACCTTTTTGTTTCAACGGCCATCGGTTCTTCTAGCTTTGTGCCCTGCCAACTGAAACTTCAGTCTTACTATTTGGAAAGCTATGTCGGTGACTTTGGTTCACCTGCGGCTCTCCTCATTTTCGATTCGATCTCGCAGGGAAATTACGAGCATAGCTCTCTCCATTGCCCTCTGAGTGACACTGACCTTCCGGATAAGGTTAAAGTTAGCACCCACGTCTCGGCTCCGTAGATAATCACTGGCAACACACGCTGGTCAAAGACTTTCGTCTTGAGACACTGCAGGATATCGGACGTGAAGATATGCCGTAACTTCCCGAACGCCGCCCAACCGATTTAGATTCGACGGATGACCTCTTTCTCAAAGTTGGACCTACCCAATTGGATCATTTGTCGCTGGTAAACGTACATGCAAATTAATATTTTTTGACACTCTTTTTATTGCACAAAATTGTTATCGACTTGTGGCTCTTACGTGAGGGAAATACCATCTACCATAGTAACACCGCGATACAGTACAGTAACATGGCCGAGTGGAGAGACCGACAGACTGCTACGCAGAAGGTCTTGGGTTCGGATCCACGGCACGCATAATACGCACTAAACTTCGAAAATTCCCCCATTAGGACTATATCCTGTGTCGCGGGGGACTTTACAAACATACATCTAACGGACACAATGAACAACCAGCTCGAAACAACAATTTGTGAATTATACAAAGTGTTGCCTCGTGTGGGCATCGAAGCCACAACACTCGGCGCAGTGTCAAGCGGCGAGGCGGCCGCTTAAGCCCAGCCAAGCCCTGCATGGCGAAAGCAGAGTTCTCACAGACGATGACTATTATTATACATATACAATTTCCAATCTATTTCCGTATAACTGTAGGCCACTAGGCACATTAAACTGGACAGATGATGCTGCCTCTATTTGGACCCAAACACCATATCTTTCTTCCAAATTAACCAAGTATCATCAGCACGTTTGCAATCCTAAAGGGAGAGCGAAAAATATATAGCTATCCTCGTCATCTTCACACAAATACCATTCTACTTCTCTTTCCCTCACCACTTTTTCCATAAGTGAGTTTGAATGTGAGCTCAGCAGCGTCCGCAATCACCGAACAAAAAGCAACTGGTACTAGGAGAAGCTGCTTACAGCTTAAATAAACAGTGTGGCTCTACTACTTGTTGGGCAATGTCAGTTAATGAACATAGAATTGAGACCAGTAACTCAATTGTTTACTGTACTTTATTAACTTCAAACAAAAAAAAAGGAGGACTTAATTCGGCCGGTATATTTTTTTTTCCATGTATGTACACCGATTTCGCCGAGATTTCTGAACCGATTTACGTAATTCTTTTTTTGTTTGATGCGGAATAGTGTCGAATTGGTCCCATAAAAATATGATTAATGTAGACCCAGTAGTTTTTATTTTATGAGCATTTTTTATTTATTTTCACCTATCCTTAAGGCTGAAATTCCTATGAATAATAATTGTGACGACCGGTGTTATGTCAACTTGTCATCACTGCCGTCGTCAAGGACTACTGACGTCTACACGACAAACTGGCTGGTCGTCAAACATAATAATTAACAAAAAGGTTTGACGACTATTTCATTATTTGGAAATGACAGTTTTAAGTTAGATGACGTAAACACTCTGTCAAGTGTTCGCTAAATTCACCACTAACTGGCAACAAGGCGATGGCCGTATGGATAATACATCCGCTTTACGTTCTGAAGGCGAGTGTTCAAATCCCAGTCATAACAGTTATGTGGATTTTTTATGAAATTTGGAAAATGTTTCAAGGACAGGGTTAATGCCAATTTTTTTTACGGTTTGCTTCAAAACAAGTGAATATAGAACAAAACTAAGGATTGAATAAAACAAAACTGACTCCATCAGGACAGTTCTTCAAAATTTAATTCTATAACTGATTCATCTGGCCATAATTAAATTGCACTTTTAGCTCTGTAATCCATGCTCATAATTATGGAAATAGGAATACCAAAGAACATATTAAATATTTGAATGAGGGACTCGTTTTTATTATAAAGTAGTTTTCAAGATATCAACATTCAAGTATTTTGTGCCCAGATGGATCAGAATTTGTCACTTGAAAAACTTTATTAAGATAACCATTATATTTTAACAACTACTATAATCTTTTTTTATAAAAACAATTATCAGTGATCATATCACAAAGTAACACTTCTGAAACTCTAAAACAGTGTATATTAATTATTTTATTGTACGGCCAAGCGAGAATATTGTAAGATTACAAAAAATAAACCTTTTGCTTAAATTTGTAATACAATCAATTCTTATAGGTACAAAAAATATCATATTTAATTGCTACATATATGATACATACATATGGTGTTATGACCATGCGAATTAGGCACAGATGAATCAAAATTTTGCCTATAATCATGTATAACACATCATACATACATACATACTTTACTATTGACACTTTTCTACACCAATCTATAACGAGACGCTTTTAGTCTCTCGAAACGCAGACTGAAGTTGCAAAATAATAAAAAAATAATTATAAAATAGGCATTGTAATCAAAATGTCGAAGACGAATGAAATATTTACCTTCGTAACACAAGTATCTTAGCCATCCAGCCCCAGGTACACCTAGCTCGTCCGTAGCACGACTAGCTTCCCCCCCACCACGGGAAACCAGACTCTCATAATCTTTACCCAACCAAGTACGGTCAAGAGTCTTTTACGCTGTATTAATCACTTCATATTTACTTATTTATAAACACATTAAGGTATTTATACCTAATACGTATTATTTTCCTCAGAGAGCTACTCATTTCCCCTCGTTAATATAATAATAAAATTTATATTGATTTATGAAAGGGAAAATGCGATATCGACTATTTCATTTCGAACAATGGCAGACGGACACGACGTATAAATCAGAAGAACGAAGTTCAAATACTTTTTTTGTACTTAGTTTAGACTGCAATTATTTCAAATATATAATTTGGCCAATATGCGGATTAAGCTAAACTGTACAATAAATTACAGATAGTTTTTTTAGTTGGTTAAAGTGTTGTCTCTTAAGAACTACCCATAACCAATTTACAGGAAAATTACAGGCGAAAGATTGGACCCCCCCGTGGGATTTCCACCTTGTCGTGGTGGGGGGGCTCAGTAACCGTGGGTTAGAAGCCACCCACGGTGAAGCTAAGCGAGATCCCGGGAGGGGACGCTCCACGTGGGCTTGGTAGAGGCCTGCGTAGGATGCGTCCCATGGTGCGGGTGCGGGGGACAGTTCTGTCTGTCCCTCGCAGTCGGGTGCGGTCGCGGGAGGAGAGGCATGTGGGTGTTGCGTTGCCCCGCGCCCTATCTCCCCCGACCAAATGGGGGCGCACCATCGTTGCGTCGCGGTGGGGCCGCAGAGGAAGAGGAGATGCGGTGTTGCGTTGCCGTCCTCCCTATCCTCTGCGGCCGCTGGGTGTTTTGGCGGCGGAGCCCAACACCTTCATCCGCCGCCAAGGGGGTTTCGTTCGGGGCCCGCCTGACCATCTGGCGGGCCAATACCCGTCGGGGGGTAGCGAGGAATGCTTTGGTGAAACCCTACCCCCCGACACATGGGTACATGAGGAGCACGGGTTGGTTTTTAGTCAGTAAGAGTCTGACAGTCCCCTTCGTCCTTCCCCCCCGGGGCGGAGGGACTCCATGAGGATTTTCCAACCCGATACCAAAAAAAAAAAAAGGCGAAAGATTGGAGAGGGAACGAAAAAAAACATACATACACATACTCACGCCTTTTTACCGTCGGGGTAGGCAGAGACAACGGAACACCACTTACTTCTATCCTTACAAACCTCACGCGCTTCCTCTACATTACTCTTCTTATACATGCTCGCCGGTTCCTAAATCGGAATCCTATCAATCAGTCTCACCCCACACATACTACGCAGTGATCGCATCTCAACTGCGTTAATTCTGCTTTCATGAAAAAAAATCACGTATAAAAAAAACATGATTCCATCATGTCTTTTTTTATTTTATCAGTTAATTATAAAAAATAATTTTGATTTAACTGTCTCAGACGTTGCATTTCCTGTAGTGCTTTGCTGTTATGTGGTCTGATTAATAACTTAGGTGGCTCTAAACATTGATTTATTATAAATCACTTAATGCGATACCATCTAAATTCTTCACTCGACTTAAAGCTACATATATCTGACCTTTCGCGAATTCTTTTTCCCAAGATCTATCACTGCCCTCTCCAATGTTGTACCATAGAGCATAGATATTTAAATAGAGGCACATTTCTTATAGGCGCTCTGTAGACAAACTTTCTGTGACCAGTGTGACCCATATTGCCGCTTGGCGGCGTGGCAGTCGCGCTGTGACAGCTGACTCTACGAGTGCAAGAGAGACGAAAGTTTCTCCTGTGTATCTTAACTACGAGAGCAAGAGAGACAGCGAACGACGCCAGCGCCGCCAACGGCGCCAACTACGTACTACACTGACAACCGTCAACACGCCAGTTGGAATCAGAAGCAATGCGCTTCTATTATGTAAATCTGTATTCATTGGTTGTACCTTGGAGCTTGTGAACAGTCACAGCCCAACTTAAAATTTGCGGGAACATTAACCTCTCAACATCACCGTAACCTTTATTCGCATGAAAAGTTGCGGATGCTGGTGTGATTGACACTAGACCCTCCGCATCTTTTACCCTAATGCCCACAGTTTGATCATCAAATTTAATGAACACTGCTTCGGGCACTTTTCCTGCTGCTAGTTGATCACGTCGAAGGGCTGGCCACTTTATTTTTTTTAATAATTCCCATTGCTCCGTTGACTAGTCCGTTTGAGACCGCCATATTCCTTCTTAACATCACCCTGGAGCCTACGCCTATTTTTATGCTGTGTAACAATCCGCCACACTTGTTTGATTTTTATATTTATTTTCTAACTTTCATTTTAACCCGTAAACCTATCTTTAAAAAAAGTTGACCAAAAAAGTTATGTACTTGTTAACTTAAAAGGTAAGATAATTGTAATTTTTTGATTAAATTTTAAAAAATACTCGCTTAGTATATATGCTTCTCATTAATTTTATAAAAATAAATCTGCATGAAAATTATCAATTCTCTAATAAATAAATAACGAATTTATTGGGGACCTAGCTTCCCCACGTGTATATATGTGTTGCTTGAAATCGCGTGTGTCGCTAAGGGTTAATATTTATCTATGACTTTCTGATGTGTCCAAAATTTGATTTTTACATTTTTATGGAAATAATTATATTTGAGTTTGAGTTTACACTAAAAAGTATTAAATAAACATAACTACGTTAAAAAAAACCGACTTCAAAATCTAAAAAGGAAAAAAATTATAAAGATTGCATGTATCATCTGCATAGCAATGTATGCCCCCAAAAGTGAGCATGGAGAGTCGTTGGCTATTAGTCTCGACATCTCCAAAGCCTTCGATAGAGTCTGGCATCGTGCGCTTCTTTCCAAGCTTCCAGCCTACGGCTTGCCGCCTCGATTGTGCAACTGGGTTGCCAGCTTTCTGCATGACCGCCGTATACGAGTCCTTTGTGACGATGAGTCATCGAAGTTTCTCCAGGTGAACGCTGGTGTGCCTCAAGGGTCCGTGTTATCGCCCACGCTTTTTCTTCTGCATATCAATGATATGCTCACTTTTGGGGGCATACATTGCTATGCAGATGACAGTACTGTACATGGGCGATATCTCGGACACCCTGCGGCTAAGCAAGCCGATACTGAGGAATATAGGCGAAGACTTGTTGCTGAGCTTGACCGGGTTCTGAATTGCATCTCGCGTTGGGGTGATGAGAACCTGGTCGAGTTCAACGCCAAGAAAACACAGGTGTGCGCATTCTCAGCCAAGGTATCTCCATTTCTTCCCCATCCCTCTCTTCTGGACATTCCACTACAGATTCAAGACAGCCTCAATATCCTGGGTATGGACATACGCAGAAATTTCAACCAGAAGAACTACATCGAGGGTGTCATCAAATCTGCATCTCGGAAACTCCGAGTCCTGAACAAGGTGAGGAGGTTTTTCACGCCGGAGCAGTTGTGTCTGTTATACAAGACCCAGGTTCGCTCCTGCGTGGAATACTGCTCTCACCTTTGGAATGGCTCCGCTCAGTACTTATTGGACGCCCTCGATAGGTTGCAGCGGCGTGCTGTCCGTATCATCGGGGATCCAGAGGCCACTAAGACTCTTGAGTCACTGCAATTACGCAGAGACGTGGCCTCAATGGCTGTCTTCTACCGCATCTATCATGGTGAGTGCTCCGAAGAGCTCGTTCAACTAATCCCACCCTCTCCTTTCCTATCCCGAACGACACGTGCTCGGTTGAGGTGCCACTCTTACACGGTAGAACAGATACCGTCACGCACCAAACGGTTCGGCGCCTCTTATCTCTGCCGTACCATCAAGATGTGGAACTCTTTACCAGTCCACGTGTTTCCCTCCACCTATGATCCCGGGTCCTTTAAGCGGGGCGTGAAAAAGCTTTACTCAAGGCCGTCAAGGTGAGGGCCATCATGCCATAATGCCATGCTGGCTGCTGGGATGATGTCCATCAGTATGGGACTTCACTGACAGCAGTCAGTGAAGTCCCATACTGATGGACATCACCACACAAATTGACTCCATGCTGCCTGATGTTAAGCATAACATCAGGCAGCATGGTGTAGTGGACTGTAGGTTTTTCTGGTCAATTTCGACAAATTCTTGAACTTAGAACTTCTTGGGTGAGCGATTAAAAGATCAACTGTTCGGTACAATGGTTTAATGGCGAGTGATCATGATATGCATTTTTTACATAAGGTAGGCAAAGCGCCTGACACAATTTATAAGCAAAATTTTGTTGTATTAAAACTAAGTACTTAAATCTACAGAAGAGCCGTAGGAGCTCGAACATGCCCCCGGCCGTTGAAGGCTTGCCTTCAACAGGAATTATCTTCCTGTAGTGGACATAACTTGCAAAATTTCCTTCACATCGCACCACCGCAGGTCCAGATATCAGCCATCCGGACCACTCCATCCGTGCCGAGGTGAAGAGCCATGATTCTACTCAATCTCCAGCTTAGCTGCGGCAGGTTGCCATCCCTGATTATGACAAGGGTGATGAGCCTCATAGTATCGAGGGAGCAGTGCCATCCCACACGATGCTGCAACTCAGAGACGGATTCTTTGCTTCATCTGGTCCACAAATGGTGCGTCAGCTATTGAATGCGCTTTGTCCAGTCAGCATCTTGGAGGAAAAGTCGCGAACGTCCTTAACAGGAAGTGAACGGTCTTCCTATGATAAGGTGACCTCCTCCAGGTTACTCCAGTAAGGGGTAGCAAGTCTTCCAGGTTTGACGACAAGGGAGTGAGTGGCCGAGAGTTTAATATCCCTTCAATTCGAACTATCGTCGAATTCAGTTAGGTCTAGTAGGTAAGTTAAATAACAATTGCCCAACACTCATGACTAGGTTTGGTCAACTAGACACCAGCTTCCCAAAGACCACCAAAATGAGGAGCATAAGAAGGGTACAATATGGAAATCTATTCCGTCATAAACTGCGTCGTTGGGCAATGGAGCCGCAATTACGCTTTAAAAAGGCTAGATAACTAATTGTAAATACCTACTAATACGGTTCCATTATTAGAATAAATATTAATTAAGAGGCTTTCCTCACCTAGACATAAATTTATGTAACGCCTGCAAATAATTTGCGCTAGTCAAATGACCCACTATATAGTGTTAAATGAATGGCTTTGGTCGTGAAGCAAACAAAAATAACGATGTATACTTTCACCAGTCTACATCCACAACCATGACGAAAGAAAACCTTAATAAAGTAATGAGAGCATTGTACTATTATGGGATGCGTTTTCTATAAATGATGCAGTCTACCTCCTACCCACATAGTTTTATCATGACTTCAGAAAATTCTTAACTCTTAAAATCTATTTTTTAAATATTATTTTGTAGCAGTAATTGATAAGTACTCAGAGAAAGATTTCCTTTGTGACTGTACAATAATGACGTTTACAGCTCTTTGCAATTCATTATTAGAAAAGTGATTAAACATATGGTTAAACGCCTACTATGCGTTGTCTACATTTTTCAATCAAGCGGAATATGATCAAAGGTATGTTATAATCTTAATATGTTTGAATATCGCTTGATATTGATTATCCTGCTATCTGAAGTAATGGGATGATGTGATTCACAGCATGACTAGTTAAGATTGCTTTTATTTCAGGAAATATCATCTCAGTGTTGCCTGATACGTAAGGCCATGTACCTGCGTCCTGGTGCAAAGAGTATGGGCCAAACCACTACAAATCCAAGGCTTGAAACGATTAAGTATCTACTCTTCGCGAAATCAAGTCGACAGGATTGCCATTGGTCTATGTGCTGCATATGAACTCATGAATTCAGCTGCACAATCGCATACAAATGTTGTTAGCTATTAACAAATGTACGCTTGAGTTGTGTCGGCCTTCAATACTGCGTATATAAATATGCAAGAACCGTAGGCTCGCTCCGAGGCGACAGTACATACAGCAGGTAATTGAATATGTAACCACAAAGAGGAGAGGAATACTTATGTTATAAATAACTGGTAAAGTATACAACTTATTGATCTGACATTAAATTTGTAGTCAATTGATCGTCCCAACTTACAATAGGTATGAGTGATAATCTATTGAAAATTATATATAATATTATTTAAATAGTGATAAGAAACTAAAATAGTGATCAAAGATGCGTGCGATAGCTGCAAGCTTTAAACGTTTTGTATTTTCTATTTGTTATGGAAACATTGCTTGGAAAGTAAAGTTCACTGGTTTGACAAGATAAGTCTGAACTTTTATTTAGCATATCACGCTGCTTGTGAAATTCCATACAAGGCTTATCATGGTGATCATGATCACAAAGGTGTTTCTTATTCCTGCGTCTATGAAAACAACGTTTAAAACGAGTAAATGAATCACCTAAATTGTCAACTGATTCCTTTACAGGAATCTTAGCGCATAAACGACCATCAGTTAGTCGTGATCTATTAGTTACAAATTGTTCTTTACATTGTTTAATTTTAAACGTATAACTAGATGACTTATGGCACACTCGTTTGAGATGCCTAAAACGCGTTAATTGGTTTTGGGTGTCATCTAAGTTATTTAACTGTGTGGAACTACGTTGGTTAAAATTACAAAACATGGGTGACGATTGTGTGTGTATACAATTATTAAAGCCGCCGTTAATTGGGCCACTGACAATCCAACCAAGCTTAGTTTCACACAGTATGGGTTTCTTGTCCCCTAACATAATTCTACCGGACCCTAACAAGTTCCAAAATACTTCAACTCCAATAATTAAATCTATGGAAGCTGGCTTATGGAAATAAGGATCGGCTAAACGAATATTCGTCGGTACATCTAGTTGTACCTGCTTACACGGCACATTATTAGTTATTGTAGGCAATACAAAACAAACTAAGTCATTAAAATAATCCTCACACAAAGATTCAATACGTACACTACACATTTTATTTATGGGTGAAGATGAATTATTAATTCCAAGTATTGACTTATTAATCTTGTGGTACGGTAAATTTAATCGATTAAATAGCCTTTCTGTAATAAGACAAGATGAACTCCCCGAATCAAGAAGGGCGCGGGCGGTGTGTTCGACATTGTTTATGTCTCTGCATTTTACTAATGCAGTGCTTAATAAAACGTCGCCCGAGCCAGTCGCGCATGGTATATGCGCAGGGACACTAGCCGATAGTGCAATAGGATGGTTGTCAGATACGATTGCGCAATCATCCTCGCTCGCATTCGCGTCGGTCGCACTCGCACTGATCGTATTGTTTACGCCGCTGTTTTGCATGCCATCCACATAATGAATAAGTGTGTGGTGTTTACGCGTGCAGATTTTACACCCTGATCGCTTGCAGTGTTTAGGATAGTGACCACGTCGGAAACAATTATAACACACTTTATATTTCGGTAATAGTGCCAACCGCTCAGCTACGCTTAATTCTAAAAACTGTGGACAAACATTAAGGTTATGATTACCGTTGCACATAGGACAATGTGCGCTTGAGTTAGACTCATTAGTGTTATTTGGAGTATAAATCAAAGCCTTTAAATTTGAAACGTGCTTACTGTGTGTATTATCTTTCCTTGTGTGTGACAAGCGGGAAACTTCTAACGTTTCTAATAAATCTGCACGGTTCCTTAGGAATTCGATGAACTGATCAAACATTACAGATTTGGTTTTGTCAATAAGCCCTTTACATTCTTCCCATTCTCGGAATGTTTTTGTGTCTAGCTTACGGCTAATGATATAAATTAATAATGTGTCCCAACTTTGAACGGGCTCACCTAATGTACACAATGCTCTAATGCTTTTATTAACCTGATCAATTAATTGTTTAAGTGTTGTTGAAGATTCTTTTGTGATAGGTTCGACATTGAATAATGAGGAAATGTGGTTTTGTATTAATAAACGTTTGTTGTCGAACCTCTCACACAGGAGATCCCAGGCCATAGCGTAGTTCTGAGATGAAAATTCAATAGACTGTATCACAACAGCAGCCGCCCCTTCCAGTGATGACCTTAGGTAATGAAATTTATTGATTTCATCAATGTCATCATTGCAATGAATGAGACTGGTGTAAGTATCACGAAACTCAAGCCAGTTATCGTATGATCCTGTAAATTTAGGTAATTTAATAGTGGGTAATTTGACTAACTGACGTTTAGAACTGCTAACTGATTTAGAATCATCCTGTTCTGACTTAGAAAACATATTTAACATATTTTTAGCTTGTGCCAATAATGAGTAATAATTAGTTTCGATTGCTGTACGCTCACTGATTTCACAATCTATGTTTTCTGCTAAACATTCTAACTGCAGTTGAATCTCACTAAAATCATCGTACAGTGATTCCAACCTTTCAACACGCAACTGCAGCTCCATTACCTGACAAGCGGTTAATTTAGATATATTTAGGGTTTCTAAATAATTTCCAAAAACGGTTAGTCTGCCCTTGTAACTGCTACGCTTCTTTTTGAGATCTTTGATGTCGGTCATTTTGGAAAGTGGGTGTGTCGTCGACCTGGAATTTTACAATAGGTAGTTTTAATAAACTAGTAATTATACTTATTTGTAACAATACTGTAAATAAAGGTTTATATAGCTTATATACTGCTAAGTTGATATAAAAATATCGATGATTGACTCGATTAAAACAATTAGAAAATTAACGATCTTGTGATGTACCTACTAAGTTATGAAAAAAATTGTAAAGGTAGTAAATTATAATGAATTTAAATTCTAATAATCTACAAGGAAATGTACGTACTAATTAATTGTTATTTTATAGAAACAATGTATTGGTTATAATTATATTACACTTTAGGCACCTATTTAACTAACGCAACAATTTTGTCACTGTGCTGTATGATTAAACACTGTTAAATAAACCTGATTTGTATATAATATCCAATTAAATGTACTTATTAACACTTATTTAAAAATAAAACTTGTAGATTTCAAACATATGCAAATATAAAAATTTAAAAATGTTCGTTACTGACCTTTTACAATGTCACCTATGAATCAATCTAAGATTTTACCTGATTTTATGGTTACCTAAGAGTGCTGGGTTAATAAATATAGTTTTACGATTTATTCGACTTTTATTTCTTCACTCCTGCAACTCCTTACTCCTTAATAAATGTCTTTAACTCCTCTTCACACTCCCTAGGAAATGGCAGGTAACTTCTTGAAGTTCTGATTTTCCAATATAATCGTCGTAATTTATATTATCTGGATCTGGAGGACCATTATGTAGTGGACTGTAGGTTTTGCTGGTCAATTTCGACAATTCTTGAGGTCTTAGAACTTTTAGGTGACGGATTAAAAGATCAACTGTTCGGTACAATGGTTTAATGTCGAGTGATCATGATATGCATTTTTTACATAAGGTAGGCAAAGCGCCTGACACAATTTATAAGCAAAATTTTGTTGTATTAAAACTAAGTACTTAAATCTACAGAAGAGCCGTAGGAGCTCGAACAATGGAGTCAATTTGTTCGGCAGAAAAAAAAAAAGATTTAATATTAATTAAATACCTATTATTTATACTTATGTGCTATTTACTAATAGGCTTGAAGTCGGTGCCAAGCCTTAAACAAATAATGATATTTTAATCACTTAAATGAATACGAGCAAATTCATGATCATCATCATCAGCCTGCCATCCACTGCTGGATATAGGCCTCTCCAATGGCACGCCACTGAGCCCGATTTTCGGCTATTTGTGTCCAGCCGCTGCCAGCCACTTTGCGTATATCGTCATTCCACCTAGCCGGAGGGCGTCCTACACTACGTTTGCCAAGGCGCAGTCTCCACTTTAGAACACGACTACTCCAACGGTTATCGGTTCTGCGACAAATGTGACCAGCCCACTGCCACTTCAGCTTGCTTATTGTTTGAGCTATGTCGATTACCTTGATTCTCTGTCGGATCACTTTCTTACGAATTCGATCCTTCAGAAACTCCGAGCATAGCCCTCTCCATAGCTCGCTGAGCAACCTTAAATTGGTGGACTAGTCGCACCGCCAGTGTCCACATCTCGGCACCGTAAGTCATTACGGGTAGGACGCACTCGTTGAAGACTTTTGTCTTAAGCCTTTGCGGTAGGGAGGACGAAAATATTTGACGGAGTTTTAAGGCTTGGCACCGACTTCAAGCCTGTTAGTAAATAGCACATAAGTATAAATAATAGGTATTTAATTAATATTAAATCTTTATTATTTTTTCCTTTTTAGATTTTGAAGTCGGTTTTTTTTAACGAAGTTATGTTTATTAAAGTGATGTCCTTTACTGAAGTCGATAAAAAATATTACTATGAGAGTAATTCAGACACGTATGGAAATGCCCTCATATTTTGTTAATTCCACCTGCCATCTGCCTCTTTCACTCTACTTCACCGTCTTCGTTTCTTAGTATTGCTTTTGTGCATGGCTTTATGTCGATGTAACTGTATTACTGTTACTCATAAATAAAACGAATGAACGCCGAGGAAGCACGTGAGATTAGTAAGGATAGAAACAAGTGATGTTGCCCCTATCTACACCGACGGGAAAAAGCGTGAGTATAAGTATGTATAAATAAAGTAACTTTAGTACGATTTTACGCACCAAAGCAGTTTGAATAAATTGAAGTCTACTTTAGCAACATAGCTGCAACTTGTGCTACACACCGTTGTTCTATCGTTGAATCCTCTGTAACGTTAGCAGGTCGATAATGCGGCTGTCCCAAATCAAAACACAGTAAGGGACATTTTTGTCGAAATAAAGATTTTTACACCATGCTTTTAAAACAGTAAATGTCCACAATATGCAAAAACCCTTTTTTCAATAAAAGCCTCCATTCCCAATATAGCGATACCATAAAACCTAGAAAGTGCACAGGCTAAACCGCAAACCCCAAATCAAAAACCTAGTAAGAGCTGATAACCAGTTCAAAACTCAGCAAGGCACACGTACTTACTTTGTTTTGGATTGGGAATTTCCACTTGCTAGGTTTTTGATTTGGGAATTAATATGTCTAAAAGACCACAATATCTAAAAATTACACAGTATAGCATACACCCGTCGGAGTTTCTATCTCCAGGAATTAGGGTTTAAATTAGTGAGAGAACATCAAATTTCGTGTTTTGAGTTTATCTGTTTTTGTTATTAATTCCTTGTTTTCTACTATCATTTGGATCTTTTCACATTAAATTACTTTACCTTCTAAGAATAAGAATAATAAACATGGTTAATTCTCGTTAATGTGTTTTACTGCATTAGTTTTTAGAAACGAACTTAGAATATTTATTTACTCATTTTCTTTATCATAACTTTTACCATAACTAAAAGTTTTCAAAAAAATCAAAACCTTATAATGTCTTATTACTTACTGTGTTTTGGTTAAGTTTCCATGGGCAATGTTTAGTGTTGGATCCCATTCCAAACTGAGAAAGTGTTATACAACGTGCATCGAATTATATTTTTAAAGTTTTAGTATGCAAAAATGTAGACAGTAATCTTATCTACATCTCCAAGAATCATATTCAGCTGTAGATTCATAGTTTGGTAAGGCATAATAAAATCAGCTTTCTTTGCCCTCCTGTAAAATTTGTTTGAAGTCTCTTACTGTAGACATCGGAAATTGGCACCGAGCTCAACTGTCAGCGGCACCTGCGCGTCATGTAAACACGGTGGCTATTATAGTGCACAGTGCTGTGACGTAGCGTGCGTCAGTGACGATGCGTATTCCTCACACATTTACAACGTAGGCATACATATTGGTTCATGGCTACTATAAAGGGTGACTGGAACGTATAACACGGTTATGTTAAAAATAGAAACACCTTTTGAATGGTTTTTATGCAATAATAATAATAATAATATTCTACCACATGTGTGATGTGTGTATACACATCACCATCTAATCCCAAGCTAAGCAGAGCTTGTGTTATGGGTACTAGATAATGGATAAACATACATATATACTTTTTTTTTTGTAAATACATACATATTATACATAGAAACACCCAGACCAAGACAAACATCCATGTTCATGCACACAAATGTTTGACTTGAGCGGGAATCGAACCCGCGACCTTCGGCGTAGCAGTCGCTTACACTCCCGCTGCGCCAACCGGTCATCCAAAATAAATAAAAGCAGAGCAAAGCAGAGGTTAATCTAATTTTGGATCATACTGTCCGATGGTCAGTGGTTGACTATGGATCTAATCTGATTGACAAAAATGGACTGGCTTATAGTTGTTAGTTTATTTGTTTGCTAGCTAATACAGTACGTTAGCTAGTCCGTTGCTCGTCTGTTAACCAATTAATTAGCCATAAAATAAAATAATAGATTTTTTTGTCACTTAAATTGACGGATTATAATTTTGTCACAAATATGGAAAATAATGTAGTCCATTCATCAGTTCCTATGTAAATATTATCCAACACTTGTACAATTATACATTCCTAATAATATCTAACCATATAAACTATCTTTCTCTTCGACAGTCATCAAAACATTAGTACTACACGCACGTGTAATATCTACGAGACTGTGTAACCAATCTTCGGACATAATGTCCTAATCCATTATTAAGCAAGCGCGTTTCGACAAATTACCGCTAGTTTCAAACTTAATAATAAATTTAAATTGTACACTCGATTTAAAATACGGTGGGCTTACTTGATGGCAAACGTTAATGACTGTCTAGAGTTATGGAGGTCGTTTGAGGCAGTGTTGAATTTTGATAATTTGACTAGATTTTATCGTGTCTAGGCTTATTTGACTAAGTTGAGAACATCACTATGGGTAAATCAGTAATCTTTACATTGTCCGTATATTCATACCTTCCTTCGATATAGATTTGACTTGTATCTATGTGGACACGCATAGAAACGTGGGTCAAAAGTCGGAGACAAGCCCATACACCATTATACCCAAACACCGGAAATATTTTGCGGCGTGACTAAATATAAAATACAAAGAAATTCTTGTACTGAAAATTGTTTACTCGGTTAATGAAAACGAACGGTACAACAGATGAACGAACAGCAAACACGTGCAACCTACCTTTTTATTCTATAGATAACCCGGGAAAGACTGAAAACGGAAAGTGCAGCAAACTTATTCGCGTGAAGTATTTTAAAAGTTGGTACAATAATATGTCCTATAAATTTCGTATTTGATAAAGAATAATATTTTATATCTTAACTGTCACAAATGTAAAACTGCTCAGCGAAAAAAAAACCCAGGTATGAAAAATTATATCAAAACAAATTTCCCTAACTGAAAAGTTAACCTTCCAACCACTGGTTTCAGGGTATCTTTTATAGACTACTAGCGACCCGCCCCGGCTTTGCACGGGTACAATAACTACATATAAACCTTCCTTCAATCACTCAATCTATGAAAAAAAACCGCTTCAAGATCCGTTGCGTAGTTTTAAAGCTTTAAGCATAGGTACATAGAGACAGACAGACCGAACACAGACTTTGTTTTACACTATGTAGTGATTACAATTACAGTTAAAGCAAAGAGATAGCCAACCTAAAATTCTGATGTAATAATGACAATTAAATTCATTTTACTGCCTTCCCAACAGCCATAAAACCTTAAACGACAAAGCTTTAGTCATTTCATTCGTCAAAATGATAGTGTCAACACGGCCTAAGAACTATTTTAAAGTCGTCATACGGCACCATTGTACCCGTTTATACGTACGAGTATAGAAGCTCCGTTCGCTTGTTCGCGCTAAAACACTGTTGTCTTTCGCAACATTACTGTATAATGACGTCATAAAGTTATTACTTTAAACTCGTATGTGACAACAATAGAGCTGGATGTGAATAATTTACGATGAGATTGTATTACGGTATTTCAGCTTTGGTTTTGGGTAGACATATTAAGTAGAACACTTTGTAATATTAGAAAAGCTCTGAGCAGTAAGAAGTGAGGCACGTTATTTCATGTATAGATAAAGTGATGTTTTTTATAGAATCAAGTAGGTATTGTTTTTATTTGTTCTGTGGAATCAGGCGTTTGATTGCTATTGGTAGTGCAAATATTTATTTAGATGAGACGTGCTGGGAAGATAATTATGGGCTTGCCTCTGTTTTTCAACCCACGTTTTGCTTTTACATGTCCGCATAGATACAGGTCTAATAATTTGACCTGTATCTATGCGGACATGTAAAAGAAATAATTTATTTATTTGAAAGAAAGGTATGAATACTTAAACAATGTAAAGATGACTGGTTTACCCATAATTATGGTTTAGACTCAGTCAAATACGCTTAGACGCGATAAAAGCTACTCAAATTATCAAAACTAAACACTGCTTGAAATTACCTCCATAACTCTCGACAGTCATAGACGTTTGCCACTGTTTTTTAAACCGAGTGAACAATTTGAATTTATAATTTAGTTTGAAACTAGCGGTAATTTGTCTAAACACGCTAGCTTAATAATGGCTTAGGACATTATGTCCGAAGGTTGGTTACACAGTTTTGTAGATATTACACGTGCATGTAAGATTGATGTTTTGATGACTGTCGAAGTGGGTGGTAGTTTTTAAAGTAAGATATTATGATTAATGTATTATACTAGTATTGGACAATATTTTACATTACAATCGACAAAGGAAATCAAAGTAGGTAAATTGTTTTCCGAATTAGTGACTAAATTATAGTTTGTCAATTTCCCTGTTAAATAAAGCAATAGTTTTAATTCATGACTGATGAAATGGGTAACAGACAACCAACAGAATAACCTAGTGTATTGGCTGGCCTTGGCCTAGCAAACGAATAAACTCAGCTACTATAGCTCCAATTTTTGGTAATCGATTAGACCTATAGTCTGCCACTGACCATACAACCGTGATATCCATAAATAGATTAACCTCTGCTTTGTGTCGCCTCAAATGCATTTACGTTAAACTAAACTTCATTGCACAAAAACTATTTAAATAAAAATTATTTTTAAATAAAAAAAAACCGACTTCAATAATCACTAAGGAACTAAAAAACAAAAAATAATTGGTTTTGGAGCAAAAAAATTTGGAGTTGGTGCCATGCCAAGTATTTCGGACTATAACACCTGTACACATTTTTATGTAACTTTCGTTGTTGATAGAACAGGTAGTTTGTGATTTAGTTACTTTTTGCGTAAGGACTTGGCACCGACTCAAAAAATTTTTGCTCCAAAACCAATTATTTTTTGGTTTTTAGTTCCTTAGTGATTTTTGAAGTCGGTTTTTTTTATTTAAAAAAAAAATATTTTTTTTGCTTTTTAGTGGTATACTAATAAAATATAGTAATAGGTGGTAAGTAAGTACATAGCATAGTGTAGGTGGTACATGATGGGGAGGCCTTCCTTACGTGACTCAATTCTGAAATGTAGACCTGTACCTTTCTGGCAATTTCAAGTATTTTTTTTTGTTTTCAACTAAGTAGCCTAAACATGTTCGTTTCAATTCCATCATCAGATCCAGGAAATCATCCAATACCAAAGTGTTTGCCGAGACTAAATAAACGAGCCTAATCGCGATGAGATTGCGTTATTGTATTACAAAGATCCCATGGCAACCTTCCTGCTCTATCATCAGAGTTTGGTAAACATTCAGCACTAAACTTTATGTAAAGACGAATCCAACGAGCCCAAGTTCAATGGGATCGCGTCTTTGCATTACAAAGATCCCATGGCCACCTTCCTGCTCCATCATCAGACCCTGAAAAACAGCCAGTACCAAAGTCCATGTAAAGACAAATCAAACGACCCTAAACTCGATGAGATTGGCTTACCTTCCAGCTCTATGATCAGACCATGGAAATCATCCAGCATCAAAGTCTATGTAAAGACGACTCAAACGAGCCCAAACTTGATGGGATTGCGTCTTTGTATTACAAATATCCCATGGCTGCCTTCCTGCTCCATCATCAGAGTTTGGTAAACATTCAGCTCTAAAGTCCATGTAAAGACGAATCAAATGAGCCAAAACTCAATGGGATTGCGTCTTTGTATTACAAAGATCCCATGGCCACCTTGCTGCTCCATCATCAGAACCTGCAAAACATCCAGTACCAAAGTCCATGTAAAGACGAATCAAACGACCCTAAACTCGATGAGATTGGGTTATTGTATCACAACGATCTCATGGTTACCTTCCAACTCTATCATCAGATCATGAAAATCATCCAGCATCAAAGTCTATGTAAAGACGACTCAAACGAGCCTAAACTAGGCGGCTTTGGGTTGTTATCATCAAATCGCTTCAAGTGTGCTTATAAAATTTGAAGAGTTCCTTCAATTTTTTCAGGATTCCATGATACGATCCTGACCTGAAGATCATGGGACCAACTAGGAGGTATACTCTTTCAATCGAAACAAGAATTTTCGAAATCGGTCCATGCGTCTTAGAGAAATCGGGGAACATACACAAAAAAAAAGAGATTCCGACGAATTGAGAACCTCCTCCTTTTTTTGAAGTCGGTTAAAAATGATTTCCATTTTTAACATAACTATTTTATACGTTCTGGTCAGCCTTTATAGTAGCCATGCACTAATATGCATGCCTACGTTGTAAATGTGTGAGGAATACGCGGCGTCATTAACACACGCCACGTCACGGCACTATGCACTATAATAGCCACCGTGTTTACATGACGCGCACGTGCCGCTGACAGTTGAGCTCGGCGCCAATTGTCGATGTCTAGTGTCCATTATCGACCTGCTAACGTTACAGAGGATTCGACGATAAAACAATGGTTCATAGCACAATAGTTGCGGCTGTGTTGCTAACATAGACTGCGGTTTATTCAAACTGCTTTGTCGGGTAAAATCGTACTAAAATTACTTTATTTATACATACATATTATACGCACGCCTTTTTCTCGTTGGGGTAGGCAAAGGCAATAGAACGCCACTTGCTTCTATCCTTACAAACCTCACGCACTCTACATTCATTCACTTTATTTATGAACAACAGTTATAGGTACAGGCACCTACACGTGAAAGCATGTGTCACAGAAAACAATGCTAAGAAACGAAGACCGTGAAGAAGAGTGAAAGAGTAGGAAGAGGCAAACGGCAGGTGCGATGAGCAAAATATGAGGGCATATCCATACAATATGTTTGAGTCTCAATAAAGGGGACATCACTTTAATATAGTATAGTAAACAATTCAGTTAATGGTCTCAATTCTATGTTCATTAACTGACATTGTCACAACAAGTAGTAGAGCCATACTGTTTACTGACGCTATTAGCAGATTCTCGTAGTAACATTTGCGTTTTGTTCAGTGATTGTGAACGCTGCTGAGCTGGGGTAAGGTAAAGAGAAGTAGAATGGTATTTGAGTGTAGATGACGAGGATAGCTTTACATTTGTCTCCATTCCTTTAGGGTTACAAACGGGCTAATGATACTTGGTTAATTTGGTAGAATAGGATATAGTGTTTTACCAACTAGAGGCAACCTTATTTGTCCAGTCAAATGCTTCTAGCGGACTGCAGTTCAATGGAAGTAGGTTGGAACTTGTATATATAGTCATCGCTTGTGAGAATACTGCTTTCGCCGTGCAGGACCTTAGTTCATTTTATGTATGTATTCGATGTCTTCGTGTTGGCTGTTTTCGCCATCGTTCGCTTGATGATCTCAGTTTTATGTAGCTACCGCTATTTAATTGATTGACGAATGTTGCTGAAAGGATATGGTAAGTCACTTACCAACAGGTAGGCCGAAGTACCACCAACATTTTATTAAAAATTCATAACAAATTTTAGCATTAAATAGTAAATTTCTACGTGCTTACAACCGCTCCTAGATCCTTGTTACTTTTCTACTTCATCTATCCTTACACAAGCTAGCTTTCACCAAGAATTCCAACACACTTTAAACACAGTCTCAGAGACCTCGTTAAATTCTCCATACAGTTACAAACGGCACACCTGTATCTCGGTGAACTTTGTTATCATTTTTCTCGGTAAATCGGCCTCCAAAAGTGGCGAGAACTTCAATAAGACGAATAAGGTTTTCTAAGAAATGAGTATATTCTCTGTCATTATATTTCTTAAGGGTGCATAGGGTTCCCATCAAGAACTTAGGTTCCCAAGCCAACCTCACCTGCAAATGGTGCACCTGCCGATCAACGGACGAGGCTCTGGCAAACAAAATGTCCCAATAAGCGGCAATAGGCTCGCCACCTATTACGTGGGGTCAAAACACTGGCGAAAAGTGGGCGTTTACTATGCCTCTGCCTACCCCTTCGGGGAAACAGGCGTGAATCTATGTGTGTATGTGTAGGCAACTATACACTTTATTAAAATTATTTACATATGTTTATCTATATTATTTAAAACTTAAAACTAATATTTACAAACAAACACAATTACAAATTGCAAGACCCATCACCAAGCCGAAGTCTACTCGTTGTGGACATCATGCCAAGTCATACTAACCAAAAATAATATCTGGGAAACTATATTTTTTTAATTTTTTTTTTTAAACCACAATTAAAAGCGCGCGCGTGCAATGCTAAAAATACTTTCTTATCCATGGTGTTATAGGGCATCTAAAGAACATATTGGCGGGGTAAATGCATCGATTTTGTACCTAATTAGACAACTTCCATACTAACTTTGAGCCTCAATATCTCCTGAAGCAGTAATTTCCCAGGTATGGTGCCGAAGTAAAAAATGTTCGTACTGATTGGTACAACATGGGATTTCAGTTTTTGTTAAGGGTCTTTTTACACCCTGTATATTTATTTACATTTAAACACAATCACTGAACACCATCATATATACACCCTTACCAGTTGGTCGATAAATTTTCTATCGATAGTCGATGTTCACTGAACTATCGACAGAGCCATCATCACTAATGACCGATACCTGTATAATTATCAATAGCCATATACGGCCGGCTACGGCTGCGCGGGCGCACCGCGCAAAGTCAAACCAGTCAGGAGCTTACCTCGACGCGGAGCGCACGCTTGTCGCTTTAATATTATAAACACGCGAAATTGCGATTTAGCTTTGATTTCCATGTTATTAACCTTTACTATACTTCATCTATCTATCATTCTTCTACTTTCATCCTTACGCTATTTATCTATACTGTGCTTCAGCTTGTGCTTGTGAACTCTTCTCTGTTGTGCCTTCTGAACTTAGTGTTAACGGTGTACGACTGTGGACAATAAACTCCTCTACAACGTGAGTTACGTATTATTTTCTACCACGCACGACACCTATATACCCATACTGGTGACCCCGTGAAGAACAATGGAAAGAGACTTGTTCAAAGACGCACAAGGCACGGCAGCGTTGCCGCCGCCGGGCACTAGTGATGGACCGATGTCGATAGACCCCAGCAACGTCTTTAAAGTCGGCGTACGAGTGCCTCCATTTTGGGCTGAAGAGCCGGAGATTTGGTTTGCTCAGGTCGAAGGCCAATTTAGTATAGCCGGAATAACCAGTGACGTAACAAAATTTAATTATGTCATCGGACACCTAGACAACCAGTATTCCAGAGAGGTTAAGGACATAATAATTAGCCCGCCTGCCAGTAATAAATTTGAAAAACTTAAGACCGAACTCATCAAGTGACTCACCGCGTCTAACGAAAAAAAAATCAAGCAGTTGCTGATGCATGAGGAGCTTGGTGACCGAAAGCCGTCGCAATTTCTTCGTCACTTTAAAAGCCTGGCAGGCTCAAACGTTCCTGACGACTTCCTAAGGACGATATGGGTTAGTCGCCTACCGTATGCCATCCAGACTGTGCTCGCAGGTCAACCAGGGGCAGCTTCTCTCGAGGACCTAGCTGACTTAGCCGATAGAGTGAACGACCTGGCTACGACAACTCCGAAGGTCACCGTTGTGAACGACGCTATCCCTAGCTCGGGTCTGAACGAACTAACTAGGGAGATAGCTGAGCTTCGTCGACAGTTCCAGCAGATGTCAACTCGGAACAGCCGTCTACGCTCCTGTTCCACCAGAAACACTCGCAGCAGTTCGAGGCAGCGCTCTCAATCGAACTATAAGAAGTTCCCAAATTGTTAGTACCACAACAAGTTCGGAGAAAAGGCCAACAGGTGTATCCGGCCCTGCGATTATAAGGCACAAAACTCCAAGGGCGGTCGATAATGGCGACTGACGATTGCCCTTTGCCCGTTTCTGGTCGCCTGTTTGTCACTGACCGATCTTCGAAGACGCAGTTCCTGGTCGACATAGGGAGCGACCTCTGCGTATTCCCACGGTCAGCGCTTCATGATCGTCGTGCTCGTACGGACTACAGTTTGTGTGCGGCTAATGGTTCTAGCATAGCTACATATGGTTGTATTAATTTAGATTTAGATTTTGGTTTACGCAGAACATTTCAATGGCGTTTCATTGAAGCCGATGTTACGAAGCCTATAGGCGTAGATTTTTTAAACTTTTTTAATCTTATAGTTGACTGTCGTAACAAGCGCCTCATTGATAATGTAACATCTATTTCCATTATTGCTGCTGTAGCTAATTGTAATAAAATTTCTTCTGTTAAGGTCGTGACTGGTGAGACTCGATATCATAAAATTCTCAGCGAGTTTCCAGAAATTACTCGACCAGCCAAGTTGGTAAGCCACACTGCACACCACACAAAACAGTACATCACATACACACGACACCAGGCCCTCCAGTTTGCTCTTCACCTCGTCGTTTAGCACCGGACAAACTCAAGGTTGCCCAAAAAGAGTTCCAGTCTATACTGTCCCTTGGTACAGCTAGACCTTCTGAGAGCCCGTGGGCGTCATCTCTACATCTAGCGCCAAAGAAAAACAATGGCTGGCGCCTTTGCGGCGATTACCGTAAGTTGAATGCCCGTACCGTGCCTGACAGGTATCAAAATGGACAGCAAAGCCTTGGCCACAGTTTCCGCTGTAATATCTTGTATCGGTACTGCCTCTGGCCACCGTGTAAATCTATCCACGGCCGTTAAGCAGTACCGATAACCTTGGGAAATTGGGAGAGGACCCACCAGGTCAATATGGATTTGCTTAAACCGAGCGCGCGGTAAGTTGTAAATGCCGAGAGGGGAAGTCACGTGACGGTTGACTTTCGTCCTCTGACACGATATACAAGCACGCGCCCAGTCCTTACTGTCCTTTCGCACACCCGGCCATACAAACCGCTCGGCTATCAGCTTGGCCGACGCATTGGCACCAGGGTGGCTTAAAGAATGCAAGCTATTAAAGATTTGCCTCCGAAAGGGTTTAGGTACGTATGGCCTGGAAGCTGAAGTACTGACGTCGCAGTACAGGGGAACTCGGCTTCCAGGGACATTGAATTTTTTAAGCTGCAGAGAGGAACCTTCGCTCAAAAGCTTACAGACTTCTGGGTCAGAAGCCTGAGCTTGAGCTAATTTGTCTAGGTTTACGGGTTCTGCGAGCTCCTCAACTCGCCACAAGGTATCTGCAACCACATTATCCTTACCAGAAATGTAACGGATATCTGTCGTGAATTGGGATATAAAATCCAAGTGCCTGTACTGCCTAGGCGAACAGTTGTTCTTCCTTTCATTGAAGGCAAAACTAATGGGTTTATGGTCAGTATATACTATAAAATGGCGAGCTTCTAGCATGTGCCTAAAATATTTAATGTCCTCATAAATTGCTAGAAGCTCCCTATCATATGGTGAGTATTTCACCTGTGAAGGGCTCAATTTTCTTGAAAAGAAAGCTAAGGGCTGCCATGCGTCATCTTTAAATTGCTGCAGGACTGCTCCGATAGCTTTGTCGGAAGCGTCTGTAACCACAGCAAGCTTAGCGGTGCAGTCCGGATGAGCTAGAAGAGCAGCGTTGGGCATGCTTTCTTTGCAAGCTTCGAGAGCAGCTAGTGTGGCGCCCGTCAAGGAAATTGGCTGTGAGCCTTTGACGGAGCCTGTTAGTAAGGCGTGAAGTGGGGCTTGGATTTCAGCTGCATGAGGAAGAAATCTCCTTTAAAAGTAAACCATGCCGAGGAAGCCTCTGAGCTGGCGAACGTTGGTTGGTGGGGGAAAATCCTTGATCGCCTGAACTTTGGCATCATGTGGCTTAGTACTGCTCTCGGTAATCCGGTAGCCTAGAAAAGTTACCTCCTCCATACCGAAAACGCATTTCGAGTTGTTCACCAACATGCCGTATTCCTTCAGCCTGTTGAAGACCTAACGAAGGTGATCCTCGTGCTGCTTAGGACTTCTAGAAAATACAAGAAAGTCATCCAGGTAACAATATACGAAGTCTAATCCCCTCGTCATCTCGTCCACGAACCGCTGAAATGTTTGGCCCGCATTCCTAAGACCGAAAGTCATAAAAGGAAATTCAAATAACCCAAATGGGGTCGTGATAGCGGTCTTAGGAATGTCCCCGGGGCTGACAGGTATCTGATTATAGGCTTTTTCCAAATCGAGCGTGCTGAAGACTTTACATATGTATGTATATTTCTTTACGTAATAGAAGGATAAATTATATTATGATGGCGGTGTTCCTATTGTACATGGTATTTCCCTCGCCGTTTTGTGCAATAATAGGGTAGGTTGACAAAATAGGTATATAAATTTGCAAGCATTAGCCCAAAAGATCAATTATTTAAAAAGATTCTAACTAAGCTATCTTTGTTTGACCTGGATATGACGTTTGATATTGCATTTAGTTCAATATTGTTACAATTTTTATACATCCATAATTCATTTTAGTTCTTAGTACAAGAACAGAGTACCACACAGTCATGGGAAATGTTATTTTACAGAAATCTATAGTAGAAATGCACATTACACTAGACGAATATACTTTCAGAGCATTTCTAGATACAAATAATAAATCTTGTATTGACCGTATCCTATTTGTGTAGTAATCGAGGTTTTCGTAAAGTCTGTAATTTAATGTTTGTAAAGGCAGTACAGAAATGTATCATATTACAACAGATGACTTTAAAAAAAGAATATGTAGTTATTGTTTACTCAAAATTGTAAAATACTTCCCTCCGTAGCATTCACAAGGTCTTGTTCCAAATATTACATTTCAATAATAGCGAAAAACACTCTCTCAATCCCTATCTTCCTAGCTATATAATATGTTCCACGTGGTGGTGGCTCAGCTTTCTTTAAATCACACACAATCAAAACAGTCTATGAATCACGAAATGAAAGAAAAATACAATGACACTGAGTTTGTTTCAGCGCCTCTTGTCAAGAGGTAATTTAGCCAGGAAAAATTGCCGTCGCCACTGCCACGTTGCCGGACGTGATAGCATTCTGACTTGTAAAAGAGTTGTAAACAACCAAAATGTAGAAGTAATATGAATGTATGCTATTTAGTCTTATACAATTTTAAATCCACAGAAGTTATTTTTGGTGAATGTTATATATTTTATCAGCAAACTGTTTTATATTTAAAGACTCACTCATGTCTCCTCGAAAGGGTGAGGTGTAATATTACACCCATATTTCGCACTGTTATGAATTCTTCAGCCCTACGTAATAGAGGGCCAGCTTATTGCCGTTACTGGTCTTCGTGTTGCTACTGCGAATTTGGAAAAACTAGTAACATTTTTGCCTGACCCCGGAATCGAATCTGATCAGCAGACGGATACGCTATCCATTGGACAACGGAGGCAGTTTTAAATTAATTTAAATTAAATTAAATATATCAGATAAACTGCCGTAATTTTATAAAGTAAATAAACCCTAGTAGAACCGCAACACGTTTCATATAATTTAACGGCGGTATGTGCGATTGACGTTGACGTTTTTCACTCGACAACTGACGGCGCAAGTCCGTGACCACAAGCGAGTCAAAGGGCTCAACCGCGAAACAAATTCCAATGTAAACACCGACGGTCAGAATAGGAAGATTTATGATATATTTTTAAATTGGATAGTACTTCCTTCTTATAAACGAAGTTTTGGATTTGTTGACTTTTGAAATGCTAAATGTTATACTGGTCTAGCTTACTTGTTTTCAATTGGAAGTAAGTAGTGCTTGTAATATGATATTCTAAGTAGCGTGACCAAATATGCTAAGTTATGAGTTTCATGTTTACCCCATTTTATTGACGTAAAACAAAATAAACATCGCAAAAATATAAATATAAATTGATTAGCTATTGAAACATACTCTAGCCAAGATATTTATGTACAGAGTGTGCTAAAGCAAATTGAAATAACTTTTACTAAAGTCATGCTTGGCTTACAGCAGATTAAACTGAAACCGTATTAGTCACGAACAAAATATTCATCAAACGGCTTGACTATTATGTATTATTGTAGTTAGACTATTATTTGTTATAGTACTTATCAGGCAGGCTTTAGGTGTGTATATCAGTAAAGATAACGTGCTTTGAGAAGTTATTTGTCGATATTAATTGTAAAACTTTGTGGAACGTGAAAGATGACAACGACTTAGGTGTAGTACACTATTAGTTTCATTGTAATTAAATGTATATTATTATTTGTATGCCATATATTTAAAGTGGTTAATGTTGGATCTAAATTGTTCTGTAACACCCATTGTACACCACATTTACACAAATAAACAATTGAATTTTGAATTTGAATTTTGAATTTTTCCGTCAAACATTATCGTTTTTGAGTTCTAGATGTAATTTGATTATACTTACTTCGAGGTTACGGCACTGTGCCGGAAAACCCGATATCAAATCCTGGTCAATACCAATATATCCGTTTAGTAGTCCAAATCCTCCTACCGACCCACAGTGCTACTCTAAAGCCAATTAAGAGAGGCTTAAATCCAGCAGTAGACTGCATATACAAGTAGTAACAATAAAGCAATATAAATAATTTATATTCCTCCAATTATTCACAACAAAAGTGAACTATAATGACTCCTGTGGCATGTGCTGTTCTGTTCATATTTAGGTTTTTACGTATCATTAATCACTGGTAATATAAAGGGCTACTTCCGATGTCCCCGGTACCAAATTTGATTTATACGGGTCATATTTAAAAATATGAACACTGAAATTTGTTTAACTTTTCTGGCATTAGTTCGACTCTTTTGGCATTAGTTCAAGCAGCATTTCTAAAACTGTATCACATAATGTAATGTAAAAACTAGTTTCAAAACAGCGGTGACCATTCAAGACAACTCGTGAAGCATAACGTTATATTTTTACATAAAAACCATATCTCTATGAGGGGAAATCAACCAATGTTCCTTTTACACTAAGCATAGGTAATTAACGTAAGATTAATTAAAGACAAAATTTACATGCAATGCATTTTTAATGTTGGACTAAGCTCCCATTTTCACATTCATATTCTCTCGATGGGATAATTAATTCACCCGATCGGATTTGGGTTGTACGTCTGAAAGTATTCATTTATGTATTGATTTAATTGAGTTTTGTAAAGGGCTTTGTTTTATTAATTAATTTATTTTGTTACACAATACTTTAAGTTTACAAAACCATTTATACAATCACGTCATAAGCAAACCAGTAGGTACTTTTGTTTCTTTTTTTATGTAAGAGGCGGTGAATGGGCAGACGGATCGCATGATGGTAAGCGATTACTGATCACAGACACAAGCAAGGAATAAATTGTAGGACAACATACAATTTAGGATTGGAAAAGGAATAGGTAAAAGGAAAGAATATGGAGCCTCTGACACTCTCTCTCACCGAATGAAACACAACAGTATAGATACTGTTACTTTACGCCAATATACTGTGACAGGGTAGTACTTCCTCGGTCGAGCCGCCACATTTATGCTGAAATCAGCAAGGCTCTTATCTATAACATTATTAAAGCTCAACAACATAATTACTTACAAACCTAGCTTTAACTATCTAACTATATCCTAATCCTATCAATCCTATGCAATACCCACAAGGTGACCTTAATGTCTTAAAGTTGATACTAGACTACTAACACTTCTAGTTATCTCATAGTTCTGTTCACGCATAATTCACGTTAGCACCAATATACGTCACGTCTTGACAGGGTATTATAAGTTTGACCATAGTTCAGGGCCGTTTAAAAGTTGACGCTTAGTTGAGGTAGGTATTATCTTAGATAAGGGTTTTACTTGAAATACAAATATGGTTTATACAGTCATTGTTGCTTCCTTTTGTTTTTAACTTGATGCTGTATATGACTCTGACCGTTTATAGTTTATGAAATTAAACTTAGCGTAGCGACACATTAGCTGAAATTGCCGCGCTAAATCTTCAGCGACTGAACTATCGGTCGTAGTATACAGTTGGCGAGACATACCAAACTCGCCGAACAACTTGCATATTGTGATTGCGGTGGCTAACATTTCGCCACATAACGTTTCCGACGATGGAACGTTTGACGGAAGGTTGAGTGACGTGCCGAACGAAACGTAATTTCGGGTGAAGGAGATTTGGAAAATACACCGAAGGTTTAACCGAACTTTCGGCGAGATAAGTGACTCCGACATCTGAATGGAGCTGTAGGACTAAACACGTGTATTGTGATCTAATGATAAACCCTGTGAGGAACAGTAATATCCGTATGTCTAAGCCAAGTCTCTGTCAAACATTAAAACGGGTGGGTAAGTTATTGCAAATTCAATTACAACGGACCACTTCACTAGTTAAAGGGTAAAAGGGTAGAGCACACGTACCCTAGAAATTACAAATCACGTGAAACCAGTGACTTGAAAACCCACGGTCATATACCTAAGTAAATTGTAATGCAACCCGACAGTTTACCAAACTACCCTTCAAATATACAAACGAAAGGTGCTAAACTCAACTCTCAAATGGTACACTGCTCTCTCCCTAAACTATCAACATCTTTGGAAACTAAAGACATCTTGACTTGTAATATTCGTACAACATATAATTTATAGATATGTATTCTATTAAAACTCATTTACATGGACCGAAAGTAAGGGCTTGTTCTTACCAGCATTCGCCAAGTGTCCGATTTCTTTAAAAGTATTATCTGGACTCTAAATTCAGCCGGCGTGATCACGTTGCCTGCTTGCTAAATGTAGCGCTCGCTATTAAAAAAAAAACAACACTAAAAAAATTCCCTTTATCGCAAAGAGCTTATACATTCAACAAATATAAAGAATACCATATATACTATATACCATATATACTATAATATAAGAATAATGTTAACTATCGCTTGTCCCGTGCCTCGGAGAGTACGTTAAGCCCTCGGTCCCGGTTGTCATGAAGATCTTTGACAGTCGTTACAGGGCGTCAGTACCTTCTTAATCAACTGGCACTAGTCTTAACCATAGAATATCGCTATCCCTTCGGGTTGCGCAGGTCAGACAGGCAGTCGCTCTGTGGAAAAGCTAATATTCAGCCAAATCCGGTTAGACTAGTAAGCGGACCCCAGATTGAAACTGGGATAACGCTAAGAGAAAGAAGAAGAAATATAAAGAATACCCCGGCTCCGAAAAAACAATAGTGGGTTACACAGAGAAATGTATTCTCTTCAATTTCGAATAGCTAGGCGGCCACACTACGAAGTACGTCAATCTTATGGGACGGGGAGGGAAGTAAAAGTTGAACGTTACAGCAGCGCGCCTAGCAACTAGGTTAACGAGTTCTCCTCACGTCAAAAGAACGCTTTTTCCCAGCAGACACTAGTCTGACGAAGCCCTAAGAGTGAGTAAGCTTGTTAAGAACATAAGTGAACATAATTACCCATTACAGCAGCCCAAACTTAAGATACGATTATACTTATCTGTAAAAGATGCCATGTTTCATATTATGGAATGAGCGTGTTCGTAAAATATTGACGAAAGCTGTCTAAAGTGGCTAAAGTAGTCATAGGCTTTATAAACTTGAGTTTGGTGATATCATCTCACCATGCTCAGTGGTTTTGAGTAAACTTTATCGAAAAAGCTAGTCAAAAACAACTTACTGGCTCTTTATTTATTCTACTTCTTTCTCCTAGTGTTATCCCAGTTTCAACCCGGGGTCCGCTTACTAATCTAACCGGATTTGACTGAATATTAGCTTTTCCACGGAGCGACTGCTTGTCTGACATCCGCAACCCAAAGGGATAGCGATATTTCATGGTTTAGACTAGTGTCAGTTTATTCAGAAATAGGTACTGACTCCCTGTAACGACTGTCAAAGATCTTCATGACAACCGGGACCGACGGCTTAACGTGCTTTCCGAGGGACGGAGCACGCGATAATTAATAAATGGCTCTTTATTTATTTTTGAAACTTTATTTTTCTTCACAAAGGATAAGCTTTCAAGACATAAAAAAACTATCAAAATAGGTTCATTCGTTTTTGGAAAACTAACAAGTGTTTTCTTTATATTAAATATAATAATAATATAATAATAATATTCTACCACATTAATAAAAATAAATAAATATGGACATCTTATCATTTAATCATCATGGCAACCAAAAATAAATAGCAAATGTACTTACAAACTGCAAACTAAAGGAAATATCTTATTACTAGGCTAGTAAATCGTCGCTGATGGGCCGCGGACCGGCGCCGGCAGTTGTTGTCATAAAATTGCATTAGTAACCGGTTATGTTATTTTTAATAGCGCGATTCAAGGTCTCCGTAATCATTGTTTGTAGTAGTTCCGTCAATGTTCAGTAGATGTTGACAGTGTTTGCGTGTTTACCGTTCACCGGTTGAGGACGTTATTATTCATAATGTAACGCTACATGTAGATGTCGGTAGGGGACGCCCAAGGCGGACGTACGCCAACCAAATAGGTGACGTACCGAAAAAGGGCAAAATTAAAATTACCTTAACCAACGCGCATGCGTGATGAGGTTAATGAATGTTGAGGAAGCGAAAGAGGTATGTTTGAACTGTAGCATGTGGCGTTCCATAGTCTCTGCCTACCCAACAGATAGAGATACATAGTAACGCTACAAGATGTGTTCGAATTTTGAAAAAAAATGTTTTAGCTGAAATAGCACGCTTATCATTCAAAGCAGCATCCCTAATTACAGAGTATGATAGACAAAATATACTTGTAATCTACGTAGCCTAAACATAAGATGTTACACCATAATAACAGTTTGCCCGCAGCTTGAACGCATTGCAAATTATAACACCTTAATTATATAACAACAGTTGACCATAGCAATATGCTTATACTAGAGGACGCCAGCAGCTACCTCTGCATTTTTTTTAAATTTCCCCTTTTTGCCCGATCCCGTGGGAATTTCGGGGAATCCCTTCTTAGTGCACCCCTACGGTCCCCAAGGAACATACATGCCAAATTTCAGCTTGCTGCGCCCAATAGTTTCGGCTGTAGCGTGTCTGTCAGTCAGTCAGTAACGCAAGGATTTTATATATTAAGATTTGTCATAATAGTTGGTGTAACAGTTTAATTTACAGGTTAAATTTCAGGTTCCGCCACGTTTAATTGTGACCTTTATTATATATTTACCCTTTTCATAGTGAGGAAAGGCCCGTGACAAGCAGTGGGACAATATACAAGGCTGATGATATTATCAAACTTTATCCACTGTTTTACTGAAGGTACTAGATAGGGTTCTAGAGTAGCGACCGCGTACTGCAAAGCAGGGGTAGGCGGGAAGCCTACAGAAACAAGGTGGACCAACGACCTGGTTAACATTGCGGGAAGCGATTGGATGCATGCGGTTCAAAATTGGTCTGTGCGGAGAACCTTGGGGGAGGCCTATATTCTGCAGGGGACGTCTTTAAGCTGACGTGATGACTAGTTAGAATAAAAGGAATCGTTACTATGATGTTTACCAGAAAGGACCAATTACACCCGTTTTCACAAGTTTCAAAATCTTTCCTTTACACAAAAAAGAGTAAAAACACCTGTACTAAAAACTCTCTTTAATTCCAATTTTCACTGTAAAGCTTTTGTTTTTTCTCAAATACTTAAAACGTTTTCACTTTGTAAATGCCACGCAAGTTGGTTTTTATTTCTTACAATTTCTAAAGAAAACCAGCTTATAAAGCCATAATGCCTCGTCATGTATGAAGTACCTGCCTCACATTGTCCTACTTCCAGCCTAGATTTTCGTGTAAGTGAAACTTTAGCCTTAATTTATTAATTAAAACTTCTCAGCCGAACTCAAAGTAGTGCTCTGTAACAGGCTAATTTCATTCGTGAATTTGCTAGCAAGTTTGATCTTTGTAATCTGTATATATAAAATCCTTGCGTTACTGACTGACTGACTGACAAGCTACAGCCGAAACTACTCGGCGCAAGAAGCTGAAAAGCATGTATGTTCCTTGGAGACCGTAGGGGTGCACTAAGACGGGATTTCCCGAATTTCCTACGGGATCGGGCAAATATGTGCGTGCGAAGCCGCTGACGTCGACTCGTTTGTTAATAGGTAGTGTTTGAAATAGAATTAGTTTTTATTATAAGTCAAATCGATTAGATCGATTGAGTAACATTTTGTTTAGTCTATTGAAAATTTCTGACAATGGTCACACTGAACTGTCACTTCAGTCTTCCGTTCAAAAATTACCACGTTGTCGACTCGTACGTAAATTAATTGATCGCTTTTTGAAAAGCACATCCTTGTTGCTACGCGAATAGTTTGTGAAATCTATTAGATTGCCGCTTTTTTAACTCCCGGCACGGTTTGTGACATATTGTGAGCACACCCTTTTGCATTTCGTGTGAGTTGATTAATTGAACTAAATAGAGTAAACTGTCTTGAATGCCGCCTGATCTAGTGCTGGCAACGGTAAATTGTGATAAAAGACATTGTGAACTATTCATTGACATTTGAATTTTGTGAACTTGCATCGTGCATTGAAGACGCTGCGTTGGAGTCTGGTAAAGTAAAGATAATTCACTTGCTAATATTGGCCAATTTAGTCTCGTGTGTGTCTAGCTTGCCTCTAGGACTCCACTCAAGAACATCACCAGGAGATATTTGGTAAGACATTAATATTAAGATTATAAGTCATCGCTGTGCTACCACAGTGAAGGTGTTTAGATAAATTGTCTATCGTGGTCAGGTGGATGTATTACAGCTTCCACTGCAACTCTGTTCTCAACAGTTTCCCACCTGGCTGCGGTAACTCTAGACATAATTTTTGATAGCAAGAGCGTGGTTAACTGTGCCTATATTGTAAACTTACAAGTTTAGCTTTTTGATTGTATCTGAACTCAGATTGGTGTTGTATGAGCTATATATCTCACCTTGTAGACAGTATTGTAGTGTTTGTCAGGTCAGTTATTGTCTAAAATACATAATATTTAATTGTATAAGTTGACCTAGATAATTTGAAACACATTGTCACATAACCTCAATCAGTAATTGTTGATTTGTATTGTTGAAAAATCTAACTTAAATTTGTTGTTGCATTAATAAGTTAGTTTGTTTGGATACATACCAGCTGTATGTATCAATAAATTTAGTAAATTTAGTTTATTGCATATATTCATAAACATTATAACATCCAACTTGACCTTGCCACTTGGGCGGGTCACATTAATAAACTTTGTTTTGTTATAATATAGATAATATTGCTAGGTAACACAGATTCTGTGCTTACTTCCTATTGTATATCTCAAATAATACAGCCAGTCTGTCTGTTGCAAGTAATTAGTTAATTTATTTGAATATTTAACTTTAATTAACTTATTCGAAGGTTCAACTTTGATAACTTTGACTTTGTTTTGTGTCAATATATATTGAAATTATTAATTTTGTTGGACAGTAGATACCTGTCACTTGCCTGCACTTGCAGTAAACAGGCTAATACTTTGTTGGTTTCAAAGAATTAAGAAAAATTAAGTTTTGATTGTTAATTGTATTTAACGCTTGTCCGGGCTCTTTTGAATTTTGATTATGTCAGCTATCAAGGACTTGCGTGCGGCTGCTCGTGCCATTGCATCAGATTTGCGCTGGTTTGCCTCGGCCAGTGCCTTAGTGAACCGGCCTGATCACCAGCAGGCCTTACTTCAGAGGTACGAGCGGATTGACGATCGCCTGGCAAGTGTGGAACAGCAATTCCGCACTTTCAGCACTTGCTGTCTTGAAGTGTCAATCAATGATTTCACCGCTGACCAGCGAAATAAGGTCAGCGAAGACTATGCCCAGGTCTTAGACCTGTACGATGCTGTCTCCAATACTGCGAGACAACTAGTTGCCGATAGGGAAGGGCAACCCGGCCTGAAGCAGGAGCTTCCTAGGTCAGCACCGGGGCTGGTGAGTAGGCTCCCTACTTTGGACCTCCCCCATTTTGATGGCTGCCTAGGAAGCTACCTGGGCTTCGTTAATTTGTTCGACAGCCTAGTCCATGATAGGGCTGACCTTCGGCCGGAACAAAAGTTGGCATATTTAATGTCGGTTCTGGATGGGGAGGCTAAGGGCCTCATCCAGCATCTGCCCGTGTCTGACGAGGCGTACCAGACGGCTCGGTACCTAATCACCCGTAGGTACCATAATAAGCGTGGCCTCGCCGACACGCACATCGAGCAGATTTTGGGTTTGCCGACGCTCACCCGGGTCTCTGGGTTGCGCACCCAACTTTTGAACCCGCTTTTGGTGGCCATCAACGCACTTAAGTGCCTTGACCTGCGCGTTCACCAATGGTCCTATCTATTGGTGCACATTGTGCTGAAGAAGCTGCCTGCCGACCTGAGGTCGCGTTTTGAGCAGCGCTTTGGTGGGGATAGCGCGACCCATCTGCCCCCCTTTGCTGACCTGGAGAAGTTCCTGGAGGATGAGTGCCGGGTCTTGGACAACTCCGGTGGTGACACGCCGGCTAAGTCGCAGCCGCCCAAGGTCAAGGAGCAGGCTCGCGTTCACACCCGAGCCAATGTTGACCGGCGCCCTCCTCGCTTTGCGGTCACGCAGAGCCCAGCGGAGTGCTCCTACTGCAAGGTCACGGGGCACAGAACGGCCAGTTGTAGGGCATTCTTGGACCTTCATGTCGCCTCTCGTAGGCGCATCGCGAATGCCCGCCGCCTTTGCTTCTCTTGTTTGGGGTCCCACTACCAGCGAGACTGCCCAAACTCTCGCCCCTGTCCTCACTGTGGAGGACAGCATTTGGACATTCTCTGCATGAATGCCAGAGAGGTTGGCCGCTTGTCCAACCAGCCGACGCCGCGCACGGGCCGGTGTTTTGAAGGTGGCAGCCGAGGCTCACCGGCGCGTAGCCGAGAGTCGCCTCGCTCAATTGATCGCCACTCACCCCGCTTGGAGAACCGTAGCGTGCGCACGCCTCCTCTCTCTCGCGCACCTGAATGTGCTGTTCAGCGTCACCAGCACCATGACTGCTGCCCCAGGTATTCCCCTCCTTTGGCGGAGCGTCCCCGCCTTGACTCGCGCCCACCTCGTTTTGGGCGGGTGCGTCACTATGACCCCCCACAGATGGCGCGCAGATCGAGTCATCGCGCCCTTGAGGACTTCAAGCCGCACCCCCATTTTGATTTGCCTGGTCCTGGCCAACGGTCGCCGCCCAGGCAACAATAGGTCATTGACCCCTGCCCTATAACGCCAACCTCCCCCATTGAGACCGTTATCCTACCAACGGTTGCTGTTAGGGTCTGGGGACCCACGGGGACCTCTGTTGTTGTCCGTGCTATATTGGACACAGGTTCACAAGGTTGCATTGTTTCCACTTATTTGGTAGGGCAGGTTAAATTAAATATGGGCTCTTTTCCGAATTGTATTCGGGGCATAGGTGACGTAGCCTCTAATGTTGAAGGGCAAGTTAAAGTTTTGTTTGGCCCTGTTGAATCTTCACACCCGAGGATTAAAACCTCGGCTATTGTGTTGAAGAATATTTTGGGTATGCACCCACAGAAACAGCTACCCGCTGCTGTGGTGAATTTGACATCGGGATTGGAACTGGCAGACCCCAAATTTGACACACCGGGACAAATCGACTTGTTGATTGGCTCTGATGTCCTCGGTGGAATTTTGATTGGTGGGAAACGGGTCTTGGTGCCAAATGGTTTGACTGCCATCCCGACCATATTTGGATTTGCTTTGATGGGACCTGTACCTAGGGACCCCCCTCCACCCGAACTTGATAATTTGTTGGCTGTAGGGTCTGCTCTCTCTGATGCAGTTCAGAGGTTTTGGGAGGTAGAGGAGCCCCCTCAAGTTGCCCGTTTGAATCCAGAACATGAGGAGTGCGAGCTGTTCTTCCAGAACAACACTGGTCGACTCCGTTCTGGTCGGCTCATTACGAGGCTACCCTTCCTGTCTCTTCGGCCTCCGCTTGGTGAGTCACGACCTTTAGCCGAAAAGAGGTTGTTGGCCATGGAGCGCCGCATGGGTCGTGATCCGGAGCTCAGACAGAAGTACATTGAGTTCATGATGGAATATGAACAGTTGGGACACATATCTGTGTCAAATTTGGATTGGCGTTCGGTGGAGCACTACTTTCTCCCGCATCATGCGGTATTGAAGCCATTGACTGGGAAGCTGCGCACAGTATTTGATGGTTCTGCGCAGACTTCAACAGGCGTATCCTTGAACCAGTGCTTGCATTCTGGTCCCAAGTTGGTCAAGGACCTTTGTGACGTCATCACCAGCTTCCGACGACATCAGGTTGTCTTTGTGGCCGACATGAAAATGATGTTCAGGCAGACTATTATCCACCCTGATGACCGTCGTTTCCGGCTGATCCTTTGGAGAGAGTCTCCTCGCGATCCCATGGTCGTCTACGAGCTCAAAAGCCCGGGTTAAGGTCAAGCCCCTACTTGGCAATACGTTCTCTTTGGGAGCTCGCAGACCGCGAAGGCTTACGTTTCCCAAGAGCCTCCGCCATCTTGAAAGACGATATTTACGTCGACGACATTTGCTCGGGCGCCTCCACAGTGGACGAGGCGATCCTCCTGCGGGACGAATTGATAGGTATTTTGGCCTCCGCTGGTTATGAGTTGCGCAAATGGATTTCCAACTCACCAGCGCTTTTGGAAGGCTTGCCAGAGGATCATCAGCAAGATCCACATCTATTTGAGATTGTTGACAACCCCGCCATGATGGCTGTTCTCGGCGTTCAGTACAGACCAGTCCAAGACATCTTTACATATAACGTAGACTTGAAATTGCCGTGTTCTTGGACTAAACGTCTCGTATTGTCTACTGTCGCCAGAACCTTTGATCCGAATGGTTGGATCTGTCCAATTATATTTTGGGCAAAATGCTTCTTGCAGAAGCTTTGGACAGCAGGATTGACCTGGGACGAACCTCTGCACGGCACTCTTGTTGAGGAATGGACCTCCTTTGTATCCTCACTTCCTGCCGTCAACGAGATCTCCTTGCCTCGTCCCATCCTTCCTCCCGGGAAGTACAAGGCCACCCTTCACGGGTTTTGTGACGCCTCGGAACGTGGTCACGCGGCCGTGGTGTACTTGCGCACAGTCAGTGCCTCAGGTCAGGTGAGAGTCTCCCTGATCATGGCGAAGAGCAAGGTAGCACCCCTTCGGACATCTTTGACCATTCCGAAATTGGAGCTCTCGGGAGCAGCACTACTTGTACGCTTATTGAACCACGTGTCTAGTACTTTGGGTAAAAGCATTTGTATTAGTGGGACCTACGCCTGGACAGACAGCCAAATTGTACTTTGTTGGTTGAAGGCGTCTGTCCACACCTTGGAGGTATTTGTTGCTAATCGCGTTTCCCAAATCCAGAAATCCGAAGTCAAGCTTGTTTGGAGACACGTGCCAGGTGAGCTCAACCCGGCTGATTGTGCCTCGCGCGGATGCTTTACGCCTAGTTTGATAGGTCATTCGCTGTGGTGGGGTCCAGAATGGTTGAGTCGACCAGAAAGTGATTGGCCTCGAACGCCAGTTTTGAATACTTCTAATTTGCCGGGTCTACGAACACTCGCTCTTGAGAAGGTAGAATGCGCCTTCGACCCCGATTTCCTGTTGAATCGTTACAGCTCCCTCGACAAGTTGTTAGGTGTTACTGCTTGGATAAAGCGTTTTGTTTTTAACTTTAGGCACCCACAACAGAAGCGACTGACACCGTTTCTCTCACCACAGGAACGACAGGAGTCCCTCACCTTTTGGGTTCGTTCTGTGCAATTGGCGCATTTTGAAAGAGAGATTGCTATCCTCAACTCGGGGAAATCGAAATTGTCGGGAGCTGTATCTAAATTGAACCCCTTTTTGGACGATACGGGTCTCTTGCGCGTTGGAGGGCGTCTCAAGAACGCCAACCTCCCTTACGGAGCACGTCACCCCCTTTTGTTACCTAGGGACGGTCATTTGATACGCTTGTTGGTAACTGACCGTCACCTTAAAAATTCGCATGCTGGTTGTAATGCTTTGTTGGCCATTTTGCAACGCGAATTTTGGATTTTGTCTGCCCGAAGAATTATTCGGAGTGTAGTCTTTCGCTGCATCCCTTGCTATAAGCTCAAGGCTTCTACCATGCAGCCCTTGATGGAAGACTTACCGGCAGATCGCGTAACTGAGAGCAGGACGTTTGACGGTGTTGGCACGGACTTCGCAGGTCCCTTTTTGGTGAAAACGTCGACACTTCGAAACAGCAAGACTATCAAGGCCTACTTGTGCGTTTTTGTTTGTCTCTCCACAAAGGCCGTACACTTAGAACTGGTCTCCTCGCTTACGACCGAGGCGTTTGTAGCCACATTTGACAGATTTGTATCCCGCAGAGGGCTGCCTTCCTTGATCCGTTCTGACTGCGGCACTAACTTCAAGGGCACTTATAATTATCTGAATGATGTTGTTAATTTTCTTGAAACCAACAAAGCTGATATAGGTGATAGGCTTGCCCGACGTGGGATAAATTGGTTGTTTTCCCCACCAAATTGTCCACACTGGGGTGGTATATTTGAGGCCGCCGTAAAATCGGCCAAAACACACTTGCGCAGGACAATCGGTGAATCTGTCCTTACATTTGAGGAACTCGCAACTGTGTTTTGTAAGATTGAGGCCGTTTTGAACTCTCGGCCATTGTGCCCGATCTCCTCAGATCCGAATGATTTGGAGGCCCTTACGCCGGGCCATTTTTTGATTGGTCGCCCACTTGTCGCCTTGCCTGAGTACCCCTATATTGATACGAGACCTGGTCGTCTCTCGCGTTTTGAATTGGTACGCCAGATTACTCAGAGCTTTTGGAAACGCTGGAATTTGGAATATTTGCACATACTCCAGCAACGCGTTAAGTGGACCGACAAGACCGATCCACCCAAGATTGGTGACCTCGTTTTGATCAAGGAGGCTAACCTTCCGCCACTTAGATGGCGCAGGGGGCGCATCCTTCGTTTGGTAACTGGGGCTGATGGAGTTCCCCGATTTGCTGAGGTCTTGGTGGACGGTTCGATTCTGAGGAGAGCGGTTGCAACATTGTCACGTCTACCAACCGATTAGCGGACCGGTAGGCCGGTCCGGGGCGGGTGGATGTTTGAAATAGAATTAGTTTTTATTATAAGTCAAATCGATTAGATCGATTGAGTAACATTTTGTTTAGTCTATTGAAAATTTCTGACAATGGTCACACTGAACTGTCACTTCAGTCTTCCGTTGAAAAATTACCACGTTGTCGACTCGTACGTAAATTAATTGATCGCCTTTTGAAAAGCACATCCTTGTAGCTACGCGAATAGTTTGTGAAATCTATTAGATTGTCGCTTTTTTGACTCCCGGCACGGTTTGTGACATATTGAAAATTTGTGAAAAATTATTATGAGCACACCCTTTTGCATTTCGTGTGAGTTGATTAATTGAACTAAATAGAGTAAACTGTCTTGAATGCCGCCTGATCTAGTGCTGGCAACGGTAAATTGTGATAAAAGACATTGTGAACTATTCATTGACATTTGAATTTTGTGAACTTGCATCGTGCATTGAAGACGCTGCGTTGGAGTCTGGTAAAGTAAAGATAATTCACTTGCTAATATTGGCCAATTTAGTCTCGTGTGTGTCTAGCTTGCCTCTAGGACTCCACTCAAGAACATCACCAGGAGATATTTGGTAAGACATTAATATTAAGATTATAAGTCATCGCTGTGCTACCACAGTGAAGGTGTTTAGATAAATTGTCTATCGTGGTCAGGTGGATGTATTACAGCTTCCACTGCAACTCTGTTCTCAACAGTTTCCCACCTGGCTGCGGTAACTCTAGACAGGTAGTGTTGGAGTTACCATGTGTAAATTGTATCAGGATATAATATGCTTGTGACCTATAAGTTGTAGCGTAGTAAGGGATTTTACCGAGCAGAGACGGATTAAAAATACAATTTTATTCTATTGGTGTCGTAAGAAGCAACTAAGGAAAAACACGATGTAAATAATATATTTGTGACAAGATAGAAGAAAACTGGAAATCAAACCCTATACCGTCTACCCACCGTGATATAATAAGCCAAATCCTCTTATTAACTCGCAATGCTATAGTGCCTTAAATATGGAAAGGTCTACATCTAATATTACATTTTATTTGATAGCGCGGCGGCCATTCTCGGGCAGCGAGAAGGCTAAATGATAGCCAAGTGATTCGCTCGCAAGTCGCGGTTGCGTAATCGAATAAGTGAGATGCCACTGTGTGCATAAGTGAGATGCAATTATGGCCTGACAAGCGCTTGAAAACCGGTTCGCCAATCCGTTTCAACTAGCGATAGGTACTCACTTGATGGACAACATTGTATTTTTGAATTACGCTTTATGCTTTTCTGTATAGATAATAAGATTATGATATATGTCTGTGATCGTCACTTGGGGTTACCACCTAAGATCAGGGTTGGTTTGTGGTCTTCGCCATAATCAACATAAGCCTGAGTGGTAACCTCGTTTTTATAACATACCTACTTGTGTAATTCTGTAATGTGTCATGTTTTTGTAATATCTAACTATTGTGTATGTTGTAAAAATAATAGCATTTCTCTCTCTCTCTCTCTCTCTCTCTCTCTAATAGAAGACTGCGAATAGCTGTATGATGATATTTTGGTGGAGAAAACAAATGAAACATTTATTATTGTATCGGTATCGGTGAAACCACGGGATGACCACAAGTTAATCCACACGTGACCACGGCTGATGTACGAAAATGTTGAGGCAATAAAAGGTTTGGGGAAAAGAGTCAATCACACGTTCATTATCAATCAATTTCGCTTTATAGTTAATTATATAATTCATTTCATTCATTCACCAAACGTTCGGGGAGATGGGCCTCGTTAGCCTTGGTTGGCAACCTGTCTAGGAGAAGGAAAACTCCGAATTTAAACCAACTTTCAGGAAGCATACCCGAAACAAAACCCCGATCTAAGGTGTGAACCGAACCGTGCCGAGGGATTCGTGGCCAGAGGGCAAGCTGGTCGTAAACGGAGGGTGCCTGTGTTGGAGGTCACAGGGCACAGCTGATATTCCGCCTTACCCCCGTAAAGGGCTCTGCGGGGATGGACCGTCTAGATCCCTAAATCTCGTGGGAACGCTATGGGAACAAAAACTTATTCTTCTCCATACGGCGGCGACGCGGTTCGCAAGCCGTCACGTCTCGTTTCCCGCGAGGGCGAAAAGCGGCCTACGGAAAGCAGGTTTGCAACATTGAATGTTGGTGGAGGATTGAACGGCAAATTGGATGAAGTATGTCAGATGATGGATGATAGAAAGATTGATGTTCTTTGTGTGAATGAAACAAAAAGAAAAGGGTGTGACACCACCAAGCATGGTGCATATACGGCGTATTGGTCTGGGGTAGATAGTACCACCAGAGCCTGTAAGGGAGTTGGTGTAGTACTGTCTGCGCGAATGAATGAGTGTGTAAAAGAGCTTGAATGTGTAAATGCTAGGCTACTGTGGATGAGAATGAAAGTAGGACTTACTCGTCTCTTTATTGTGGGGGTGTACGCCCCGGTCAATATAGTAACAGGTATGTCACAACATGAGCAAGACGAAAGGCAGGAGTTTTGGGAGAGTTTAAGAGAGATTTTGAGGAACTGCAAGGATAATGAAAGATTGATCTTGTTAGGGGATTTCAATGGATGGGTGGGAGTAAAGCGAGATGGATTTGAAAGGGTGTTAGGTGCATTTGGTGATGAGAGTGTGAACGAAAATGGAAAAGCACTGCTTGAGATTTGTTTGGAGTGGAGACTTTGTGTGACAAACACCATGTTTGATCATAAAAGGTTACATATGTATACGCGAGAGGCGAAAAATGTTAGAAGAAGTATGATTGATTTTGTGATAGTAGATGAACGATTGAGAAAGAATGTGTTGGATACAAGAGTATATCGAGGGATTGGCATCCACACAGACCACTTCTTGGTGTTGAGCCGGATAAGTGGGGTCTTTAAAGGATGGCGACACCGAGAGCGTAATGAAAATAGGGTCTTGGAAAGAATAAAAGTAGAAAATCTACAAGAGAAAGATGTGAAAGATGAGTATAAACGAAGATTGATAGCAAGATTTGAGAGATTCGATGGCATGAATGATATGGAAGAATTATGGCAGGCCTTTAAAGAAGAGGTAGTATGTGTAGCGTCGGAAGTATGTGGTATGATCAAGAGAAGATAAATACGAAAGGTTAAGAATACATGGTGGGATAAGGATGTACAATCAGCAGTGTCAGAGAAGAAGAAAGCTTGGTCAGATTGGTTGGCTGCCAGAGCAAATGAAAGAATGGGAAAAGCAACGAGTGTAGACATAGATGAAGCAAAAAAGGAGTTTGTTAGGTCAAAAAGAATAGTGAAAGAAATGGTTAAAAGGAAAAAAGAGGAAAAGAAAGATGAGTTTGATAGCAGATTATCTGACGATTTCCAGAGGAACATTAAGTTTTTCTGGAAATCCGTTCGTGCAGTTCGAGGAAGAACTCAATCTTCAGAACACACATCCATCAGAGACGAGAATGGAAGTATAGTAAATGGTGAATTGTGCGTGCTGAAGAGATGGAAAGAGTATTTTGAAAGTTTATTCGAATGAACGGCGATAGAGACACCGATAGCTGAAGTGAATTGTAATGATAGCAATGATGAAAGCGTTATTGGCGTGGATGAGATCGTGAAGGCACTGGGAAGTATGAAAGTAGGTAAGGCTGCAGGATATGATAGGATTACAGTCGAAATGCTGAAGGCTGGACAGGGCATCATAGTTGGTCAGTTGCAGCGGTTATATAACTTGTGTTGGAACACCGGCCGAGTACCTAATGACTGGACCACAGCTGTAGTTGTGCCTTTTATAAAGGAAAAGGCTCGCAACAAGACTGCAAAAACTATAGAGGCATTAGCCTTCTCAGCATTGTTGGCAAATTGTATGCAAAGGTACTTATTGAAAGATTTATGGAAGTAACCGACAAGAAAATATGGGATGTACAAGCGGGATTCCGAAAGGGTATGGGATGCACGGATCAGGTTTTTTCCTTGCGAAGCATAGCCAGAAAATTTTTGGCCAAAGGTCAAAAGGTCTATTGCGCATTCGTGGATTTGGAAAAGGCTTACGATAAAGTGGTGAGGAATGAAATGTGGTCGGTGCTGTCAATGAATGGGGTGGACAGCAGCCTCATTCGAGCTCTGAAATCCCTTTATGAGAATTCTAGAGCTTGTGTGAGGATAAACGGGGCATACACTGACTGGTTTACCATCGATAAAGGTGTTAGACAGGGATGTGTAGCGTCGCCGTGGCTGTTTAACCTCTTCATGGACAGTTGTTTGCAAGATTTAAAACATAGTGACTGCGGATTAAGGATGAATGGGTTACTCGTCAAATGCCTCCTTTATGCTGATGATCAGGTTATACTTGCATCTTCAACGGAGGAGTTGCAGGAGATGGTAACAATCATGCATCGTGCGTTAGAAAGGAAAGGTATGAAAGTGAATGTAAGTAAAACGAAAGTTATGGTTTTTGAAAAGGAGGAATGCGTTACGGCTTGTAATGTTTTGATCGATGGACAGCGAGTGGAACAAGTGAATGAGTTTGTTTACTTAGGTACGTTGTTTACAAAAGATGGTAAGCATGAAGCAGATATTGAAAGGAGAGTTAATGCAGGTAATTGTGTGAATGGAGCTCTGAAGGCGTTTATGAACAGTCAAAACATGTCCAAAAAGGTACGTTTGGCTGTACATAGAGGTGTGTTAGTGCCTACCCTTATGTATGGTAGTGAAAGTTGGGTATGGCAGAAGAGATTTGAAAGTAGAATAAATGCTTTAGAAATGAGAGCACTGAGAAGTATGTGTGGTGTGTCTTTGACCGACAGAGTAAAGAATTGTGTGATACGAGAGTGGTGTGGGGTAAAAGAAGATGTAGTGACAAGCATTGAGAAAGGCATGTTAAGATGGTTTGGGCACATGGAGAGGATGGATGACGATAGACTGACAAAGAAGATATATCAGGCTAGTGTGAATGGGACAGGACAAAGGGGAAGACCTAGGAGAACGTTATCTGACCAGATTGGAGACATCCTGAAAAAAGGACAAGTCAGAAGTACCCTTAACAGAAGAGCATGCATGAGAAACTTGATGGGAGTGAGTGAAGCAAGTGAGGTATGTCAGGATCGTTGCAAATGGCGTTCCGTAGTCTCTGCCTACCCCTCCGGGAAACAGGCGTGAGTCTATGTATGTATGTATGTATATAATTCATTCGGTCCATGCAGTTTTCACTTCACTCGATGCTTGGAATGCGTTGTAATCTGGTTCGGCGCTACACCGAAACCGGTATGTTGTGGACTGTAAGGATGTGGGTTCTTATCGCCTAGGAAAGGAAATGTGAGTGAATTGGGTTCATGGGAGGAATAAGAGACAGGGGTATGGGAGCACACCTTACCTTCGTTCTCTCGGCTCGACAAGATGGCTGTCGTAGGCTCCTTGCAGAATCGGGCTGTAAGCTGATCACTCCGTCTGGATCCAACCCAGAATTATACAATTTCACTACACTTCACTCGCGGGCGGTTTGTTGCGTTTATGGTATAAAGCGGTAAAAATATGGCGGTGCGATACATGTGGTCGGCGCGACACGGATTATTCTAGACTGTTCACGTCGTCGTTGAATTCTTGCGACCAATCAGCGAGGCGTGCCTTGGGAGGGAGGGAATCAAAGGATCGATCGTATAGGACGAGCAAGCGAGGAACGATTGACGTTGATGTAATTAATTCTCGATAGAAAGGTAGATGGCGCTACCAGTAATCCCTACTTAATATTATAAACTCGAAAGTGTGAATGTATGTTTGTATGTATGTATGTTCCGTTTTCACGCTAAAACGGCTGAACCGATTTTGTTGAAATTTAATATAGAGATATATTGGACCATGGAGACGGACATAGGCTACCATAAGTTGCAAAAATTAAACTAGGAAGGATTGTAGGGAGGGTAGAAGTTTGTATGGCACAAATTTACCTCTTGGAAGCAAGAACGCATGTGCTAATAATTGAGAGCTGCGCATGTGCTAACACATACCTGTCAGTACTGTCACGTCATAAATAATGTCATATTGTGTACGTTGATTAAATTGTTCGCATAATTATGTAAACTAATAATGATACAATAAGCTTAAACGCCTTAACAATTTTCCCTACTAATTTTAAAAATGCGAAAATGTTTATAGAGATATGTCATATTGAACATGTATTGGAACATGGCTTTGACATTGGACTGTATGCAAGGTGATGTTATTCCTCCTATGTTACCTTTCGAGTGCTTTCGGTAGATAACGCTAGATAATGACATGGATACTGACCGAGTTACTTTGCCTACATTACCCTATAGAGTTTCTGATGTCTTTAAAATATTCAGGAGTGTCTTCACACAACTTGAGACTGAAGGCAGATTTGTGTTGTCCCCGAATTTAACGCGCGCGAAGCGGCGGGCAAAAGCTAGTAACGAATAAATAATTGCAAGCACTCTTTGAATAATGGGCGTTCAATGAATGATTGCTTCAACAATGGACACAAACTGTTCTCTGTATTGCAGTTTAATATTTTCTCATTAATATTTCAGCCACTTTTGGTCCGCTAATTGTGTTGAGCTCAGTTTAAACAATTTTGTATCCATTAGTGATTCGCATTTATAATGGCTTCTGAAGTCGGTTTTGTAATATGGATGAATTCTGTATCTCGAGAGACTCCATCGAGATATAAAAGTAAATAACAAATATTGCTAGCGTCCGCTGTGTGCAGATAAAATCATCACAAAACCAGCGCCAGTATCAAAGCGGCTGCTTTGCAATTATCTTTTTTGTAAAAACCAAACCTGCACAAGCCGCCCGGACTTAAGAAACATGCAACCAATGAACATAGATTCATCGATCACATAAAGTGTTGTGACGTATGTGTGAACTCACAACACTCGTGCAGTGTCAACCGGGACGCCAACCGCTTAGGCTATATATATTGAGGCCAACCGTATAGTCAATACATTTCACAAAAATAGAACAGCAGCTTTTCACAGATTGGATAAGGAAACTAGTACTAGAATATACAGAAAACTTTCCTCATTGTTCTGTCTTTTATATAATTACAATAGCCCAACGTACAGCGCACTATAAGATTACGTAACTATCATAATATCTTCGTAATATGCACGACGACGGACCGTCCTCCGTATAGAATATAATCCCCTCGTATATTGTGGAACAATGTTGCGCGTCTCCGGAATTTCAGACGTAATAAGGGATCATTCTACTGTATAGGATAGGAATAATTTATATGTAATGTACTGCTAGGTAAATATTTAGGTCCATGCTGTTGTTTTTAAGTGGTATCTATATTAATATCATATAGCTGAATTGTACAGGAAAAATGCAACTAAATAATATGACGGAAAAATACAACAAGACAAATGTACATCACTACAACTTTGTTTGTAACTTTATCTTAGCGCTAAACATCAGGATCTGCCGAGTCCTACCAAAATTTAACGATCGTCAGTCGTTGAGGCGGTAAAAATGCACTTTTTACAGTCTAAGCGAGTGAGTTATCATTTTAGATGTATTAGTGCTTAATCGAATGAAACTATGCTCAAACTGAAAGTATTGATATTTCGCTAGATATTTTGAAGGTCAGTATATCAAACTGTTCATGCGGTTGTCAAACAGCGAGGTAGTCTTCGATGAAACCGGGATGGTGTTAGAACAATCATGATGACAATAATAAATGTGGCGCCAAGAGAAAAAAATCCTTTTTTCAGTTGATTGTCCAATTATTCAGAAAGTTTATTGGTTATATAATGTTAGGAACCTTACGAACAGAACAGAAGGGAGCAAATGAAACTAGCATAATATCTGGTAATGAGTTTAGAGTTGGAAAATAGACATCGAGAATTTCGGCTGGTACATTTATACAGGCAGGACCTGTTTCTAAGTCTTTTTGGTGAACAAAAGAAGGCATAACAAATATGTCTAAGCACTAGAATAAAATTTACATTTAAGACTTACTACTTTTGTAGTCTTATCTATGAATCTGCATCATTTAAAACAGCGTGTTTTAAAAAGATAATAATAATCTAACATTAAAAAATAACTACAGAACAAAATTGATCCTGTATAAGAAAATTAAAAACCATAGTAGTTGAAGAAAACGAAATAATATTACCTTCCAGTTATATTAAAAAATCTAAGTTTAAACAAAGATTACATGGTATTAAGAATATGTATCATATTACACCTAGATATATGAATATCTTTATAGTTCATCTAGCACCGTAAGTGTCTCTTAGGGAAATAGGATCGTGATATTTTGTGTGATAACCTCTGTGCAATCTGTTCGACGTATTCGCTCCGTATACAATGTGACGATGCGTTTGTATTTTTCGTAGTTCATGTTGCTATCTTTTGTCTGTTCGTATAAAACTCTTGCGTTAATGACTGACTGATAGATAACGCATAGTGAAAACTACTGGGTGCAAGAAGCTGACTTTTAGCATGCATGTTCCCTGGTTACCGGTGGGTGCACTACGAAGGGATTTCTTGAAATTCTCGTGGGATCAGATCGAATTGGTTAGATTAAAATAAAAATTACGGACGTAGCTGCAAACACCATCTAGTAGAAATATAAAATACTAGTTTGAGCCTATGGCTCCACCCATATTGGTGACGGCTTTCGCAAAAGTAGGTAGCACATAATTATGTTATGATCTGTGACCTATATGACTGCAAACTATCGCGATAGTATCAATGAAACATCTAACCATTAATACATCCATTTCCACAACATTTTGCGTACGGGTAGATATTTTTTTAAATTATACAATATGTACGTGTGTATAGTAGATATTACGATCGTTCTCTTTTATTCATTTGGCTGCAAACCAGCAGTCGGATAACCTGATGGTATGCGATCACCACTGCCCATAGACACAAGCAACACCAGAGGAATCACAAGTGCGTTGCCGCCCTTTGGTTTGGGGAAAGGAATAAAAGGAGGAGTGGATTACATATTACCAGAACCTGCAAAACAGTCAATGCAATTGTAGTTTCAGAATACATTAGGAGTAAATTTGTTTCGAACTGCGAAAGCTTGCAGTCTGCTTAACAATAAAAAATCTTTGTATTTTCACAAACATAAATCCTGTCTAAAATATTAAAGCGTCATATTAATGAAGCTCTTACGACAAAAATGAAACTTTAGAGCATATCAGAAACTTGACAATGTCTATTAAATTTGGCGGACAGTTCTATTTATCTTTTAACGACGTCGGGACAGGATTAGTCGTAAAATTTTTACAGTCTATGCCACTAGCATCTGTTTAATCCTAGATAAGCTTTTCTGAGTTTTTACGTGTTTCTTAGAAACTAGAAAGAATATTTATAATCGTGTACAAACATGGATTACATGTCATAAATAAAAAGGTGCTCAGATAAAACGTCTAGTGAAAATATAGCAAATTGTTGAAAATATTTCTATCAATCTGTTAGACAGCGTTTAAGATAGAAAATACTTTAGCTTTTTCTATATTTTGAACAGCATACAGCGGTTTTGGCCGCAAAGTTATACGTATACAGCTTTAGGTATACAGGTAGATGCTGTATACCTCGATTTTAGAAAAGCTTTTGATCTTGTTGTTAATGACGTACTTAAGAAATTTGCATCTTTTGGGTTTACAACATCTCTTCTAAATTTTATGGCGGATTATTTCAAAGACCAAAAACAGTTTGTAAAGATGAATAAATATAGGTCTGAAGAACATTTCACCCGGTCAGGTGTAAGTCAGGTCCCTCAGTCCTACGCAGTTTTTAATTATGATTTATGACTTACTTAGGGTTATATCAATGTCAAAATGTCTGATGTTTGCTGATGACTTAAAACTGTACCATGCAGTAACTGAACCAAATGACTGTACAGCATTACAGCGTGACATTAATTCAATTGTTGAATGGTCTCAAAAAAATAAATTATCATTTCATGGTTCCAAGTGCAAATCTATTATATTCTCTCGATCCCGGAATCCAATCGCTAATAACTATGAACTTGCAGGAGTGGCTCTGGAAAGAGTCTGTTCAATCCGAGATTTGGGGCTTGATATGGATGTTAAACTCAATTTTCATGAGCATATTCTTAATACTTGTAAAGACGCATACAAATGTCTTGGATTCATAAAGAGAACATCTGCCCCATTTAGAAATATCCAAGTAATTAAGCTACTTTATAATGCCTAGCAATTTAGAGTAAAATGCGCTAGTTTGGAATCCACATCAGACCTTATACACCACAATTGTAGAGAAAGTACAACGCAAATTCTGCAGGTACTTGTATAAACGCCAATATGGATATTATCCGTATCTATATCCTTCCATGTTTGTTTCAGGCATGGTTGGACTAGAAACTCTCCAACTCAGGCGCGAGTACACGCATATAATTCATAACTAATTGGTTCTGGTTAGTAAAATAGACAATCCAAGCGTACGGGAGTGTATTTATTTCTATGAACCCGATCATAACATGCGTGGTAATGAAAGAAGGAAACATAGGCTCTTCTCCTACCCGCCTACCTGGCGCTCTTCTCTAGCAGTGGGACTATTAGATATAGTCCCACTGCTAGAGAAATCGCATTAATTATCTACTAAATTGTTACTATATAATCCAGATGCTGATATATTTTTTGACACACTAGCGAAAACTATAAATAATGTTTCTAATTATTAAAATATTATGACAAGATAAATAATTATGTATGTTATGTGTTATTAGATTGTTAAAACGTGTGTTGTAATACGGTTAAGTTTTTTTTGTTAAAATGTACATAATAATGTTGAAATATCCCTCAAATTATCTTATTTTGTTATTTTGTTTTTGTAATCATAATAATTGATAATATTCTAATGTGTAATCTATTTTGTATATTTAGCATAGATGTAAGCGAATTGGTGTAATGCTGTAAGCTTATATTTTTATAAATAAATGAATTGAATTGAAAAAGACTTTATTCATTTTGTCGTTGATAGACTTTTTTATTTTTTATTTTATTTATTTTACTTACACGCTCTATTAAAATTATTGTTTATTAGTTTGTTATTTGTAAAAAAATTAACTTGCAAGTACCATGATTAAGAAATAACTTTGGTATTGCGAATAATTACAACAATAATTTTATTATAAACTACACGATGGCCTGACGTTTGTTTGATTAATTGTTCCACAAACGTCTATAATGCCGGACACACATATGTCATATAGAATTACATAATCGAGTCTTACAATAATTAATCCTGCCCTGTCAACGTATAACGATTATATTCATTAACATATTCTGTCCGCATGACAAGTAATGAAATTATAGAGAATAAAGGTGTACCTTGAATCCAACTGAATCTAACAACTTAATAATATTGTAGCAGTGAACATGTGTGTGTGGCATTTGTCCCGGAGCGGGACAAATGTCCGTCTGGCATTTGCCCGCTCCGGGACAAATGCCACACGTTCTGTTTATAAATTCTCAAATTTTGTAACGTAACTTTAGTATAATAAATCTAGTTTTAGAAAATGTCATTAGTATTAAAAAAAGATAATCTGAAATTGTTTTACAGGTCATTAATTGTCAGTACCTATTTAGAGTCGTTTTTCGAGAGGTTTATGTTTATATCTCAAGCTGCCAAATTTATTACTTTACGAATGTATTTTTTTTAGGCTTACTATATGAACTGAACTTACGAATAAACAAAAAACATGAGCCACGTCTCTCTCAGAACAAATCTTGAAACATGAGTCACTTGATAACACCGGCAGGACGGCGCCTGATAAGGCCTACATTTATTAATGTTCCTACTGCTAAAAAAATTTATGGAGTAAAGTGATTTTATGACTGTACGTTTTAAATTAGGGTATAGTTTTGTAAATAAAACACAAATATTAACGAGAAAAAGCATAATTTATGAATTATGGTAGATTATGTATCGAAAAATGGAAAAAATGCCATGACCCTATCTTTACTCTACGATATTGTTTTAATTTCACACTTTATACATATTTACCGTATGCAATATGATAGCGTATTTAATAAAGAATATGAAATGCTATATTTTATTACACATATAATACAGAAAAGCAGTAAAATTTAAGTTTTTCTAAACATCGAAGACTAGTTTTAATTGTCATTCCTAGGCTTTGCCAGATGTGGTATAATTTGCAAAATGGCTTCCGCCATATTTACTCTTTTATTTTCAGTCCCGGAGCGGGAGCGCGCCAGATCTGCGTAAATGATCAAAATGGCGGCGCCAGATGAAGGAATAACTCATCATCAACATCGGCCCTGTATATAAACTGTCCCGCTGCTGGGCAGGGGCCTCTTCTCATTATGAGAAGAGTATGGTTTTTACTTTATATTACTGAATATCCCAAAATAACTGCAACGTTCATTAATAATAATGAATATTTATCCCTCTCAATAAATTTCTAATAGCATTATTATATTTTAACGTGTCAATATGGTACAGTATACATATAACGAACTTGAAACTCATTTAAAAAAAATAAGTGTGCCAAATAAACTATTACTACTTAGTCAGCATCTAGACCATTTATTCGAATAATTTTCACAATAACATTATACCAGGTTATTAATTTTAACTATATACATTGCTATCTTATATTATCATTATATCCAAACATATATATAATTATATATAGGTACATAAATCTTAAAATAAAAAGTGAAAATATGTACAGGTGTGTTTAGGCGTCGTAGAATGCCTCCGCATCAATGTCATCGGGTAACGTGCCCAAAAGGCTGGCAGCATTGCCACGCTGGATGGCAATGCTGATTCTTTGAGCAAAGAATAAACCAGCCCTCTGGTCACGTGAGACGTCGATTAACCGTTTAGATATATCTCGGAATAAAGAGCGAGCGCTCGGACCCCATGAGCCTAACGTTTCCACCCCAAACGGCTCAAATACATGATTAGCTACTAGATTACTGTATTTGCGCCGTTTGACGCCGGTTTCCGCAGACGCAGCAGCAGCGCCAGCATGGCCTCCCGTGCTTGGAACATGGGATGGCGCGAGGGTGTCTACGCAGGTTGCGTCCCACACCAAAGGCCCACCCATTTTCCATGGCAATAATGACATACCATCAGGTCTCTTCCCATCGTCGCGTACCAAACCAATTGGTTCAAGTACAGCTGGTACGCCAGACGTGACAAGAGCACGACGGATTATGTCATTTAGGTTAGCATGACGAGGAATTCTACCAGCGCTTCTGCTGCAAGACAGCCCATGATGTCCGAGGCTATCGACGTCTTCTCCACAATGACATCGATGCGGAGAGACACACGGAACACCTAAACGAAGACTAGTGGCGATGCGGAACGTCTCTACGTCCAACATGGTTCCTGTGTTGGACGATGGTAGTGCCTGAAGCCATAGACCGGATTTCCAGCCCCCCACAGCCAGCAAGCGAGCTCGCTCTGTAGATAAGATTTTTTCTCACAATGTTACAAAGTGGCGCGTCCCACTGTCTTCGGGAGAATAGGTTGGTGGGCAAATCAGTGTTTGGACAAACCATTTTCCAGGCGTTCATAGCTTCGGTTTTGCACAGCACTTCTGAGTTAACTAGTGTGGGTAATAATATTTTCCTAGTTAACTCTTCCGTGCTGTGAACCGAAGATAGGAACGCCGGTAAAGTGACCCTCACCTAAATTTTGCGAACGCCGAGCCCACCCAGACGTATGGGTAAAGATGCTTGTAGCCAGGCTCGGTCGTCCAAGTCCACATTTAATATTTTTTTTAAAGTTATTTGTACAATTTGATAATTTTTTTCTAATAGTGTTATTTTTTTCCAAAGCTGCGATGATCTTAAGGCATGAGTAAATTTTGGGACGAAAAGACAATATCGAATAATAGTATTGGCCGAATGTACATTAATTTTGTAAAGGCGATCTGAAATATCACAAAAATTTTGAATTTTTTCCTCTACGAAAGAATCGAAAGATTCTTCAAATACTGGAGAACCTAGGAGGCGAAGAGAACTCTTATCAACAATTTTGATGTCTGAAGCCAAATGATTAAATTTAGATATTATCGAATGTTTGTTTGAAGAGTCTGTTGTATTGATGATGTCAGGATCATAGTATATCCTATACGTTGTAATGGTGTTATTGGCTACACCAAATTAAATAATGATATATAGTCCATAGGTCGCATACTTGTTTCCACATGTATTTGTCTTATCGCTACGATGGCGCCAACATTATGCAATTAGTAAACTCATAAATTCCAAGAGGTTGACAAATTTATAAGAATGATGTGACAGGCATTTGAGTAAAGAAAGAGCCATGAAATATGAGAAAACATTTGCACTGTAGTGTTCACATGCGGTATAGTTGAGGATCATAAAAAAGAGACCAACCATAAGAAACGGACCCTTACCGGTAGCAAGTGATCAGGGGCGTTGCGTTGATGGTGTTTGACTGGACAGTCGATCTTAGTAGGCGGAGTGAGTTGGGTCTCAGGACAGCCCGGCGTGGGAGTCGAGGAAGTAGGTACGAGACAGTCAGTCTTAGGACGCGGAAGAGGGCAGATCTCGGGAACGCGTAGCGTGGTAGTTTAGGAAATACGGAAAGAGTGGTGTTTCGTGAGGCAGTGGTTTTGAAGGCGCAAGAGAGATCGGACCTGGCCTAGCGCGAAAGAGGAGTTCGGTGTTGGTCGATAATTAGTGTTTAGTGATATCGAAGAACAAGGCGAGTGGCTTCAAGAGAAGGTGACCAGCACAGGGCAAGGGGTAAGTATGGCGGCGACGCAGCTAAAAGTCCGGTGAGTGTCTGTTATCCCCTTTACTGTAATTTATTGCATGAACTATATAACATTAATAACTCTGTTGTGTATCTGTCTATATCACACCATATATATATATATACCAGGCTAACTAAAATTAAAGTTCTCTATGAGATATTGTACAAAGTTATATTATTAATAACCGCGTGTAACATTAGTAGTGGTTCGTACCTTTTTGATGATGGATGTGAAGACGAGCGATGTATGATGGGAGTCTCCGTATTCGCGATCAGGTGGTAGAATGCAGGACTTTCACAATCGCTGTCTAAACCTGCGTACAGGCCAGTACAGAGCAGCTGACAAGGTTTTAAAGAGCAAAAGAAGAGCCACCTGTCGGTCACGCGGTAAGCCGTAAGTCCTGGCGACTAACCAGCCGGCGATTGTAACGAGAGCTTCCCTGCAAACTGCGCGATGGCTTAATACGTTTTAATTGATTATGTTTGTGTGGGCTTCAATGTTGTGACTTGCGGCAAGGAGGCGTTTTGTGACATCAGTTCTGAGACTATTACTGTACGCTCAATACTATACACTGGATATCGCTGGAATACTCGGCGCCGATAATACTATATGACTACTACCTACTACTACCTGGATCATATTTTCGTCTCCCTGGAGATGCCGTCTCTGAGATACGCTGCCTTGTACTCAAGTACCAATATGCGAAGCATGAATATATGGAAAGTGATTTTGTGATGACAAACCAATATTTATTTATTTATAATAGGTACACAAACAGATTACAATCTTAACATAGTAGGTAGTTAAGTGAACATAATATATAATCTGGACGGTAATCCTAAGGTAGTGTATACAGCATGCATAAATCAAAGCAGATTACTCGTGCAAAACAAGACAAGAAAATGTTACAAAACGAATTTAGATTCGTTAACAATACACTTGGTTATCGTAAGAAGGTTTATTACCATTAGGTAATAAACCTTTTTACGACAAAGATAATGTTAATAATAATAATGATAATAATAATAAGAACCTAGCAACACGTCAACAAAGCAACATACAGTTTTCCTTGAATTTTTATATTTGCAATTTATAGCATATTTTTGTGTTTATATTGATATTTTCGACTACATGCCGGACTTTTTTATTGGATAAATATATAATTAGTACAAGCAACCATTAAATAAATTAAGAAAAGAAATCACAAAAATATTGTTGAAGATGACATCAAATGTCAAAGACAAATCAAATAAACATAAACAGAAAGTAAACAATAGTAAACAAATACATAAATACGAGGAAATGATATCATGTTGATGAGAGCTAAGGCAGCTGCTGCACGCCTGAGACCCCCGGACTCGTCGTTCAGCTCCGCCTCACAGCCGCCGGCACCAGCACTAGCATCGCCGACGAGTGTTGAGGCGTCGAGCTCATCGAACGACGAGTATTACTCTCCGCCGACGTCGCCACCACCTGTCCGCCGGCGAGGGAGAGGCCGGCCACCGACACGCTTGGGACCCCGAGACCCACCGGTCTCGAACAGGGCCCCCGCTACCGGTGGTAATGTGCACCGCATGCGATGGACGACTTCTATGAATGAGAACGTCATGCGGGCATATTTTGTGGCCACAGAGGGTGGAACCAATCTCAGTGAGTACCGTGATCGAATGCTGCCTTTGTTTCAGGCGCTTGAACCAGCTGTCAACGTGTCAACGCAACGGCTATCGGATCAAGTGCGGGCCATCCAGCGGTGTCGGCTGTTGGATGATACCGTGCTTGAGAGGCTACGCTCTGACGTGCAGGGAAGTCTCCCCATCACTTCTTCATCGCAAACTGGCACGGTAGATACACAATATCAACAGTTGAATCTCCCTGATGAAGAGGTAGATGATGAGACTTCTCACGTAAGTACCCAGTGCAATGATCAGTTAAGGAGTGCTTTGGAATGTGCTATTGGGGAATACCGATCCATGGACCCAAATGTTCGGCCTCGTTTGCCTCGTTTGCCCATGCATAAGAGAAACATAGCGCTAATGAGTGCCCTGGATTCGTTATTATCAAACTATTTTGATAATAGCGAAAATCTTGGTGATACACATTCAATCCTGTATTGTACGGCTGTAGCTGTATGTCGAGTAGCGGGAGTAAATCTGTCTGAAAATAATACCGCTCCTCGACGAACCGCTACTGTGTCAGCTTGGCAGTGCAGGATTGAGCGTCGTATCGCTGAGACTAGGGCACTCATTGGAAAGCTATCCTGTTTCAGGATGGGCAATACGCGACCGAGAGTGATGCGCTTTGTGACTCGAGCCTTTGCGGGAACTGGTATCAGTTTCCAGGATTATCAGGCACGGGCTACAGAGCGCATCGACTCTCTGAAGCAAAATGTTTATGCATGGGCAAACCGTATCAGGCGATATAAAAAAAGAGTGGATCGATATTGCCTGAATCGCACATTCCAAAGAGACGAGAGGTGGGTGTACAGAGGATGGGAGCAACCTGATTCCATGGCCGGTGAAGGTGATGGATGTCGACCGGATGATGATGCCACTAATTCATTTTGGCGCAGCATTTGGTCGACGCCTGTCAGCCATGCGGAGGGTGATTGGATCCGGGATGTTGAGCGAGTATGTAAACGAATCCCAACTATGGAACCAATATTTATAACACAAGACGATATAGCCAGTGCAGTCCGTCAATTACAAAACTGGAAAGCAGCAGGACCGGACGGACTGCACAATTTTTGGCTTAAATGGTTCCGTAGTTCACATGCTTGCTTAGCGTCTCAGTTCCAATCATCATTGGAATCGGGTTTGCTACCAGGCTTTTTAACATCTGGCCACACTCACCTGCTCTATAAATCTGGTGGTACCACGGACCCCAAGAATTATAGACCGATTACTTGTCTGCCAACAATTTATAAACTTCTTACATCCATTTTGAGAATAAAATTATCAAAACATATATTTGATAATTCAATTTTATCAGTTTCTCAAAATGGATGTAGGAGTGGGGCGCGTGGTACTAAAGAACTCCTTCTGATTGACATGGCCATTAGCCAACAGGTACGCCGTAATCGAAAAAATCTATCGACATGCTGGGTAGATTACAGAAAGGCTTACGACTCCGTGCCACATACCTGGCTTTTGAGGGTGCTGGAGTTGTATAAAGTAGATACAACTCTATGCACCTTCTTAAGGTCATGTATGGGGCAATGGAGGACCGTATTGCTCTATCCAGGATGTCGATCGAGTTTGGATTGCGGTGTTCCAATAAAAATCGAGCGAGGTATATTCCAGGGCGACAGTCTGAGCCCTTTGTGGTTTTGCCTAGCACTGAACCCTCTAAGTTCTTTATTGGAGGGTTCAGGGCTAGGCTATCGGTTAAGGAGAGGTGGCCATGTTATATCTCACCTCCTTTTCATGGATGACCTGAAATTGTTTGCCCTCAACAATCTCCAACTGACTGCATTATTTAAGGTAACTGAAACCTTTAGTAATTCTATCAGGATGGAATTTGGTGTGGACAAATGTGCGGTCATGCATGTGAAGAAAGGTAAGATTATGGAATCTGCAGGGATACAACTCTCAGATTCCATACAACTTCGGTCCCTCTCTCTAACGGAAACTTACAAATACCTGGGTATGTCGCAGTCTTTGAATATCTCTGAGGCTGACATGAAGCAGTCGCTGCAGGCTCGTTTCTTTGGCCGCTTGAAAAAAGTACTAAATAGTCTTTTATCAGGTGGTAACAAGGTGCGAGCCTGCAACGGATGGGCCATGCCAGTCCTTATGTATTCCTTCGGCATACTCAGGTGGACTCAGACTGAACTTGACGCCCTGGACAGAAAAGTCCGTTCAATGCTGACTGCATCTCGGATGCATCATCCACGCTCGTCGGTAATGAGGCTATACATCCCGCGGAAATGTGGTGGTCGAGGATTTTATTATGTCTTAAGACCCTTCATAACCGCGAGCTGTATAACCTCAGAGAATATTTTCTGCAAATGAGTGTCGATATGCATCGAGATGTGGTTGCAGTGGATACTGGACTTACCCCGCTCGCTCTGGCTAAAGAGAACTGGCACAAACCTGCAGTACTTAGCATTGAGGACCGGAGAGAAGTATGGAAGGGCAAGGAGCTACATGGACGCTTCTATAAGGCCTTACACGGGTCTGATATAGATTTTAAGGCATCCGTTTCCTGGCTGCGCTTCGGTGATCTTTTCGGAGAAACCGAAGGTTTTGTCTGTGCAATTATGGATGAAGTTGTCATGAAAAATAACTACCGCAAGTATATCCTGAGGGACGGTACTGTTGACATATGTCGGGCGTGTCACCAGCCCGGGGAATCTCTCAGGCATATTGTGTCCGGTTGTTCGAGTCTTGCCAATGGTCAGTATTTGCACAGACATAACCAAGTGGCTAGGATTGTCCATCAGCAACTAGCCCTTAAATATAAACTCATTGGTTCTGAGGTACCGTACTACAGATATGTGCCCGACCCAGTTCTCGAAAATGGTCGTGCACTGTTGTATTGGGATCGGTCTATCATTACAGACAGGACTATTGTAGTCAATAAGCCTGATATTGTAGTGATAGACCGAGCAGAGCGTCTCGCAATGATTGTTGATATCACCATACCACATGACGCTAATCTCATGAAGGCGGAAAATGATAAAAAGATTAAATATTTAGATCTAGCTCACGAGATTGTCGACATGTGGGATGTAGATTCAGCAATCATCGTTCCGATTGTCGTTTCAGTGAATGGATTGATCGCTAATAGCCTCGACCAACATCTTAAGAGGCTCGCACTGGGCAGCTGGATTAAGGCCTTGATTCAGAAGGCGGTTCTTCTCGATACGGCACGCATTGTGAGGAAGTTCCTTTCTCTGAGGCCCTAACCACCGGTGGCTTGGTCCCTGTACCCGACACCGGTGGGTTTCCGTGGTCCCATTTTATATAGTTAAATTTATTGATATATTTAAGGTTTAATTATGTAAAATTCGATTATGTGAATACTGAATAATAAAGAGATAATGATAATAGGGTGAAATTACAATCACAGTTATTAAACTGTGAATTGTAATTTCACACCAAAAATAAACTTTACACCATAAATAGACTAGACTTAGAACTTTTGGAACAATACTAATGTATCGCTGTCTTTAGTATTTTGATGTCCGCTTTTCATTCAATTATAAGCATTTACGTTTGCTAAATGCTGTCAGTAGAGGAATATAGAGGAAGGGACGAATTTCATAGTTCCTGCGCGGGCGAGGGGCGCGGGAACTCTGGCCACAAATTACTTGGCAGGCTGAATTTGATATTTTAAACCCAGTTAGTAAGAAAACTAAAATTTTAATCAGCCTGGGGTCCATAGGGTTCCGTTACAGCGTATATGAATCGTTTATGTAGAAGCCTTTAGATTGAATATCATGCAGCATCAACCCTCAAGAAAGAAGCACTTAGTAAAGCTATTCTCGCTCACTCCTACTAATACCTATTCATTTTTAATGTCTCACCTCCATTCTACTATAGAAAAGAAAAGAGGATGAGAAGATAATCTTGTTCTAACTAATTGAATGAAACGCAAAAAGAATATTTACTATATCGCAATCTTTTGTAAGAGCGTGGTTCTATGGCATCCAAAATGGCCTTTTTATACTATAACCATCATAACGTTAAAAATAAATGTTCACCCGAATATAATAATGTAATACAACCTCAAAGTAAAATGAATGGCGTATCAGATATCAAACCGTATTCTGTACAATAATAATTAGCACACAAAAAAAACGCCGCAAACGAGCTTCTTCAAAAATCAAAACGGCGTATCCTTTACGCCGATGTTTTATATCTACTGATTCATCAATAAACATTTTGTTTGATGTCTAGTGACATTCAAAGCGTAAATAAACACAAAAGTAACAGAATACCTCTCAATCAACGTGAATTGGTACCTTCCAATTAAAATATAAATGTTCCTTCAAACCGTAAACCAAAATTAATTGATCAAAATCAAACCGCCCTTGACTGCGTTCAAAAGGTACTGCAGAGATCCTTTGAAGAGTTCGTCTATTAAGTAGAAGACTTGGTTTCTGTAGAAAATATTGGTTGCAACTCGAAACTTGAAGTGATTGATCGTTGTTTTGTATTTATCGTTTCGTGCTTTGTACGTGTGCCTTTTAAAACAGCGATTTTAGAAAATTTGCGCTCCTTGTAATTACAATAGGCTATAGCTCACGACAGCCTATTGAAAAAGCCAATACAAGGGGCTACAAAAATTATATTAATTCATTTTTATAGGATCCTAGACGTAAAAGCCTGTATACCCGAAGGGGTAGGCAGTTAGGCACAGAGCGTAATATTACACCCACATTTCGCCATCCTATCAAGTCCGCCTATTGCCATTTTGAGTCTTCTATAATGTTCTCATGAGACAAGCTACTATTCAACCGTTCTTCACTTTGCCAAATTGCTCTGGTTACAGTACTTCTGAATCATAAAAGCTTTTATGATTCAGAAGTATTGTATAATTTGCGACATAGCTGTCATCAAATAAAGAGTTCGGTGAGTGTTCGTTGTCAAATTCCTCACCACATAATTAGACCACCAGTTGATTCCTGCACTATAGCAGGAGTCGTCTCGTTTATATGCTTATGATATAATATTGTGATGAACAACGATACAACAATTTAGCACACAGCCTTTTCCATACAAGTAGTCTAGAAACAGTAAATAACTAACTGATTTCTTAATATACACTAAAAAACTAACAAAGCCAGCATAAAGGTATTATCCACTCCTTAAATCAGTAGCATAATTCAACACCATTAAGTTTCATGGCCCCACATTTAGAGCGTAAGTAAATGGTGTAGGAGCGCTTTTGTTCCACTAGGAATTGTTACCAACTGATTGCAAACCTCGCTACGCCGGCTAAATACATGTGCATATGTTGTACTACAGCTCAATAGTATGTAAATCAATGTACCTACTGCTTACGGTATGTAGTATGTACCGTGAGTTATATTACTTACTTAAAAATCGATCGTGACTTGGCGTACCTACTATTCGAAATAGTTCGGCAAAGTTAAGCAACACTTGCGCAGGTCACCACTTGGGTGGGTGACCGAGTGTGGCATTTTCATTAGAGCGCTGCCGTGCTTTGGAGACTACGTTACGCTGTCGGTCACGGTTATAATCTCAGGATAAGAATCTTTAGGCCATGTTGAGAGCCTTAGGGCGGTCTGAAAACTCCAACAACAGAATTGGCAACACTCACACGAAAAAGTAAAAGATAGATCTTTCTTGGGTCTGTCTAGTTAGTTTCACAGTATGAGTTAGAGGGTGAATTTGAAGGAATAAAGACATTTTGTTGTGTTTCTTTTGGAAATGTTCTATTAAGGGTTGGCTAAATTTGCCTGCTAGATGTATAATGGACTAATATATGACGTGTAGTATGAACTAATTATGCCTAAGCCTCCATGGATGTAGATATAAGATTGTAATTGTATAGTACACATCAAGATTTTCGACAAAATAAATTGGTAGGAGCAGCGATAGCCAAGTGGAAAGACTGACGGACTGCTACGCAGATGGACTCGGGTTCAAATCCACGGCGCGCACCAATTACTTTTCAGTATAAATATATATATTATTTTCAAACCATTTACAACACATTTTTTATCTGTTATGTCATTCGTGTTGCTACTGCGCATCGTGAATATTTTGCTCTGATTTTTTGGTGTTTTCGTACGGTTATAATTGTAATGTAATTGAATATAAATCCAATAATAATGATCACTACCTTCTACCCATGCTAAAAGTATGCAGCGGTGTTTGTGATTATGGTTAGTTTTTTGGACGAGTATTAGTACCTACGAGATTCCCTAGTACACAGGTGATAATTCATTATTATTGGCCTCTTTTTATGTAGTTTTTGTTCTATATGACACAAATACATACCTTTATTTACATCTAGGTATTATATTTATTTTAAAATTCAATTTTGAGTTATATTTAGTTGTGGAATAATTTCCATTTCAAATATATCATATCTTATTTCCACCAAGAGTAATTAAAAAAAATATATACAGGGTAATAGAGTAGTCATTTATCTTCAAAACACACATGGTTTCGTGTTTGTCCTTGCCAGGCCCAGAATGTATGGCAAAATGGTACATCTCCTTTAGGCATTGGAGTGTGAATAAATAAATCAGTGGGGTGGAAACCGGTGGGAATCTCCAAGACAAGGTTCTTAGTTAGACGGCTCGTCGTGATACAAATTAGCCGTTTCCTGCTCACTGTCTCAAGGGTTAGCAGATAACCTAGGCGAATAACTAGTGTACAGAATATTATGTAATTTGTTAATATGTTGAGAGTTATATGCAACTAAGACGAATAAAAATTGATTGTATATAAATTATTCATCATCCCTCTAGGGTTATCATAGTTGCCTAGTCACAGTCCTACATAAACTATTAATTTACTATAAAGTATAACAACTTTTCATAAACTTAAAATTAAATGATGGGTTTGTATTTAATTACACACAAATGTTTACTCCGCTGTTTAAGACATTTTTTAATGGGACTAGTGCCACTCTCATTCCTGCTACTACTGTGTCACCTGTGTAGCCAGGTTCAGCAGCAGTGAACATTGATGACAACGAGTTTTGACACTCGTGAAGTCCTGGGAAAAGTAAAACTGTCTTGGAACCCGCAACGAACTGAATCAGAAGTATATTGGAGGAGTTGGAAAATAAACAATCCACTTCCCTTCTGATCAAAGCGGGAGACAAGCAACAAAGAGATATAATAGTGAGAAAATATAAGCACCGCGGACATGACACGGCATTAAGGGGGCCTAAATTGTGAACTAAACCTGTTTTCGGTAATATGTATGGCAGAAACGTCTAAACGCACGGAAATTCGACCTACTTGCCACAAGATCCGTATAGTATACTACTCCAGAAGTTACCTCTAATTCGTTAAGCATGCTATTACGTTCGATTTGCCAAAGACCAAACTCCTATAGAATGTGATGAGCAGATTGTTCACAATTGGTGCCAGATGTTGAACATTGGCATAACGGTAAATCAACTAGCTTAAATTTATACAACTTGCTTTTTTAATCATTTAGGGATTAATTAAAACAGTCACCTTAAATCCTATATTTGGTTCAAGGTGTTCATCAACTACCATATTTTTTCAATCAAATCGGTTAAGCCATTTAGTGTTTGGAGCGTTACAGTCATTATTATTTTCGCATTTGATTATTTTAACACTAGAAGTGCGGGTGTTCCAAATTTGACCCATTTCGATTTTCTTTATGCTCTAACTAATATTTTATTGTGCGTATAATCGTAATTTTTAATGACTTTTCATAAAATATGATGATCATTATTTATGCGAGACCTCAAGCACGTACATGCAAAAAAATATTTTTTTTTATCCAATTTTACCTCTAAGCGCGACTGTGCCAATTTTGATCCAGTCATGGATATCAGAGTTTGACTTAATATTTCTTCTAAGTTAATAAAAAAATGTCATTGATTAGTCAATGTAGGTACTTATGCGCTATAATATATACGCGGCGAAGCGAAGCATGGGTGTAGGAATGGAGGGGTGCATTGCACCCTTAAATAATTATGCAGGGTATGGCCATTTAGATATGGCCTAAAGAAAAGAAAACATATCACTTGTAAATAACTTTTTTACGTCTATCCTTGCTGAAAATCTAAAATTAAACGGAACAAGTATTATTGGTACAATAAATAAAGCTCGTCGGTAATACCTGCTTGCAAAAACCAAGCATAATAAGAGTACAGTAGTTTGTATAGTATAGTGGTACTAAAAGACACGTTCACTTTGACAGTATATCAAGGAAAGCGCAATAAAAATGTTCTCTTTAGCACTATGCACCCAGGTATTCAATTAGAAACTGGTACATACAAGGAAAAACCTGATGAACTATCATTTTACAATAGGTCAAAGTATGGGGTAGATGTTGTGGATGAAATGGCTCGTAGGTACTCTGTCAAAGCTAGCCCATCTAGGCGTTCGCCACTTCACACTTTTATAATATGAGATATTTTTTGTGACCTAAATGGGATAGGTATCAGCAGTCAGGATTTTATCTTACAGTTTGAAGAAGAACCAGCTGAGCCATATGCAAATTACATGAAAAGGTCTAATACTCATTTCCATATACCAAATGAAAATTAAAAACCTGGACGTAAAGAGAAACATACTCGTTGGCAGGTAAAGTCTCTTTGTGATGGTAACAAGTCTCGTGTCAAATACCAAGCTTGTAAAATAACAGTTTGCAGGAATTGCACATCGAATGAGTGTTCCAATTGCTCATTTTGCGAGTCCGAACTATAATCTCACTCATCACTTTAACTCTGATTATTTGTGATTGTGATTTCTATTTTAATTAAGCCAAAATACATCAACAATATGTGCAATACGTAATAAAATCATTTGTATCTTAATTTAAAGTTTTATTTCTATACATAACCTTACATTACTGTACCGAAAATAAAATGGACAAAATTGACCCATCCGCGCTTCTAGGGGTGTCAGGATGTTCCGCGCTTCTATTGTTAAGAGGTAAACACTCAATACAACAGAGTTGACAAATATTATGAAATCACTAAGTACATAAAGAAATTTATTTTGCACTGAACTAAATAAAAAGATCATAAAAGTGAACGGAAGATTACGAAATGCTTACGAAATGTTGTATTAAAAGCTGTTGATTCGAAGTTCAGGAAAATACCCGAAAATATACTAAACTACAACTTAGCATCATTTGTACTTCTATTTTTTGTAAGAGATAGTTAATCATTGTACTATGAAAAATCTTAATCCTCTTTCTTTGTGGGTTTTTATAGGTTCTATAATTAAGTATTAAGATTAGGTCATTCTGTTTCATAAAAGGTGAAAAGCCCAGTGGACGACCGGAGATATTTTATCTTGTATCTAATAATTTCAGATTAACTGAGGTAAAGCAAAGAAGATAGATCAAAATTGCACCACGTCCTATAACAAAGAGACATATCTAAAAAAAAAGATAAAAATGTATAAAAATATGGTATATTTCCTAAGTTCATTTGTTTTACACCATATATATTATATGAAAAAATTGTTTTGAAAATAGTTCAGGCACTGTTATGAAAAATTCGTTCGTATGAGTATTTATGGGCAGGTTTTAAAAAATATTTTTTTGTTTGAAAGGGTTAAAGTTACTCCTAATAAGGTAGTCCCACAGCCATAAAGTGAGGTCTCCGTTCTCCAGGATCCTGGAGAAATGAAAGTAAAATCTCAAAAATAAGCTCATTTTTGCACGTAACATTTTTAGTTTTTCACTCTCTTGTTGTTTCTTTTGACTTATTGCATTATGATGTGACAGAAACGTCAGTGGTAACGCGAGGGAGTGGTCAACAGAGGTTGTTTCACTTACATTAACACAAATGAGGAGACGAATAACGATAGCGACGCGACGTGGCAAGCGAAGCTTAGGAAATGCAAGTGAATAATGTTGTTGCACTCGTTCTAATGCGAGTGACTGAGATGCATAGTGATGCCAAGGACATGACAGGAACAACCCTACCCTTTCAAATAAAAGATGAATTTTTAAAGAGAGCGAAAAACTAATTGTTTGAAATAGAAATATTTTTTGTGATAAGTCAAATCGATTATATCAGTTTAGTAGCGTGTTACTTTGTCCATTGTAAATTTCTGACTATGGTCACACTATCAACTATCAAATCATTCACTCTTTTTGATTAATTGTCGTGTCCGGTAGAAAATTTGGCTGGTCCCACGCCGTATCTTGTAATTTCGCGTTTTGGAATTGAATTATATTGATTAACAACCTCGCAACCGTCGCTATAGGAATTTGTCCACCGAGGTTGTGAGCGATTGACAAAGTTAAGTTTGTTCTCGAAAAGTCCTTTTGGCGACACGTTGACTTTTGCTAGTCCACGCCTTTTGCCTTCTCGCGTGCTTTTGTGATATTGAAGTAAATTTAAAAGCCTAGTGAATTGCCGCTAATTGATCTGCCGGCATCGGTTTATTTGTGATAGAATTTGTAACATATTGAACATTGTAAAATTTTTGTGAATCCGTCCACGTGTTTGGTGCCCGAGGACTTCGTTGAAGAAAACTCTGAGCATTGGACTGGTAGCTATAACGATTTGCTTGTTATTTTGGCCAAAATTATGAGTTTAATCTTATAAGCCTACTCAAGAACATCACCAGAAGATATCAGGTAAGTTTGCACATGTACCTATTAGTTTGATTCATCGCTGTGATAACACAATATGTTAGACCTTTGCCTTGGCTAGACCAGACTGGATGAATTAATCGCTTCCACTGCCTTCTGCAAACAACCTTTCCCAGCTTTCTAGCCAAACTCTAAACACTAATAATGTAAAGTACAATAAACCGGTCAAGTGCGTGTCGAACTCGCGCACCGAGGGTTCCGTACAAACCTGTAGGTATATATAATTATTAAAAAAAAAAAGTGATGTAACTAAAAATTTAAGGATTTCGAAATTTTTCATATGTGCTATAAAACGTTGCTGTACGAGTACGTATGCCAAATTTCAAGATTCTAGATCAACTGGAAGTACCCTTTAGTTTTGACTTAAGCATTTGATATGAATTTTAATTTTATATCTCTACGGGTTCATGAGGAACGGGGTAGAACCTTTAAAAAAATATTAAACATATTTGAATTATGTAATGCTGTAACAAAAAATTTACGGTTTTTTGCAATTTTTCCTTTATCTGTGCTATAAGACGTTACTTCGTGCCAAATTTCAAGATTCTGAATTCAAGGGATGTACCCTGTAGGTTTTGATTCCCTTGCGAGCAGTTGCAAGTTTGAAAATATGCTTAAATTGCTGTTTCTGTTGATTGCGTTGATATAGAAATTTGATTTTATTACAGCTTCACGGTGTTATAGATTTTAGTATTTGATATGAATTTCAATTTAATAACTCTACGCGTTCATGAGGAAAGAGGTAGTAACTTTAATTTTTTTAAATGATTTATATGTATGACCAGAGACAAGTAAAGGAATATAGACGTGTGACGTCAGTCGTGCCCCCGCTAAATGGTACATAACACCACTGGATGGCGTTATATTCAATTTATTGCATACTTGTGTATGGCGTTATATTCAATTTATTGCATACTTTGTACTTGTCTTATATTTATTAACGTGGACGAAAAACGACAACGTAGGTAGCCCTTGTGCAAGGTCATTCGAGAGTTGAGGCCCTCAAGGGTGCTCAACCTACCTACTACGGTACTATCAATTGCTACCGTTCAACTCTTTCAATTTTAATTTTCGAATTATGTGTGTGGTTTAAGTACTTTAAGGTCTAAATTTGCAATGAAATGTTGCACTATATTTTGCTAGTTTGATAACAAAGCTGGCAGATGGCCTCGTAAGCCCACCGAGCTTGGGGTCGATTGATTTGTTTTAAGGAGCACTTTATACGCCTACATGATATCCGGGGTCTGATGAGGAAGCTGGAAGGTGGTCACGGCATCTCTGTATTAAAACGTCCTAACTCCACCGAGTTTGGGCTCGATTGATTTGTCTTGAGGAGCACTTCACACCTAGATGATTTCCAGGGTCTGATGATGAAGCTGGGAGGTGGCCACGGCATCTCTGTTATAAAACGACATAACCCGACCGAGTTTGGGTTCGATTGATTTGTCTTGAGGAGCACTTTACACCTAGATGATATCCAGGGTCTGACGATGAAGCTGGGAAGTGGCCACGGCATCTCTGTTATAAAACGACATAACCCGACCGAGTTTGGGCTCGATTGATTTGTCTTGAGGAGCACTTTACACCTAGAAGATATCCAGGGTCTGATGATGAAGCTGGGAGGTGCCCACGGCATCTCTGTTATAAAACGATATAACCCGACCGAGTTTGGGCTCGATTGATTTGTCTTGAGGAGCACTTCACACCTAGATGATTTCCAGGGTCTGATGATGAAGCTGGAAGGTGGCCACGGTATCTCTGTGATGAAACGACATAACCCGACCGAGTTTGGGCTCGATTGCTTTGTCACCTAGATGATATCCAGGGTCTGATGATGAAGCTGGAAGGTGGCCACGGTATCTCTGTGATAAAACGACATAACCCGACCGAGTTTGGGCTCGATTGATTTGTCTTGAGGAGCACTTTACACCTAGATGATTTCCAGGGTCTGATGATGAAACTGGAAGGTGGCCACGGTATCTCTGTGATGAAACGACATAACCCGACCGAGTTTGGGCTCGATTGCTTTGTCACCTAGATGATATCCAGGGTCTGATGATGAAGCTGGAAGGTGGCCACGGTATCTCTGTGATAAAATGACATAACCCAACCGAGTTTGGGCTCGATTGATTTGTCTTGAGGAGCACTTCACACCTAGATGATATCCAGAGTCTGATGATGAAGCTGGGAGGTGACCACGGCATCTCTGTTATAAAACAACATAACCTTACCGAGTTTGGGGTGGATTAATTTGTCTTGGGGAGCTCTTTAGGTACACCTAGATGATATTCAGGGTCTGATGATGAAGCTGGAGGTGGCTACCTTTGTAATAAAACGATGTAACCCTACCGAGTTTACCCTAGACGGCCGGTTGGCGTAGCGGGAGTGTAAGCGACTGCTACGTCAAAGGTCGTGGGTTCGATTCCCGCTCAAGTCAAACATTTGTGTGCATGAATATGAATATTTGTCTTGATCTGGGTGTTTCTATGTATAACATAATATATGTACTTATTTACAAAAAAGTATAACTATATGTACCTATGTTTATCCATTATCTAGTACCCATAGTAGGGTCATTTCGCCTGTTCGCATCCATTTAGTACAGTTGGCAAGTTTGAAGGAGAAAATAAAAATGTAAAATATTTGTTCCAGCAAATTGATTCAATGAAAAATTTATGTAATGCGTTCATTATATAGTCTATTTTAATATTAACTTTCACTTTTCTTCGAAACTTTGTTTTTTTGTTAAATAGACAAACTTCAATATTTGGCATTTTACCCAGTTTGCGTCCAAAAAAACTAAATTGTGTCCACCTGTGGACCATTTCGCGTCCACCAGCTTAGAGAAGGAATATAAGGGTGATATTGTTAATACAATCTAAAGAAAGATTGGCTTTTTACAATTTCTACATTTAAGATTAAATTTATAAAAAAATCAACATTATTATCATTATTAAATCACTCTAAAGAAACTATAAATAACTATTTATTGTTTTCAACATCGATGAAACTTAAAATCAAAGATAAAAAAATTAACGATACATGTTGTCCAATATTGTGGTCTTTGGAAAAGCATATTTTTTTCATAATTATGTATCTTCTTCTCACGAATATCACTAAACGCTTTCTTTATTTAATCATCTTCTGATTTTTTTTCTTATCCTGCTTCTTTCTTGTCTCCTAAGAACTCGTTTTGAATAGAAAAAATATGGAATAAAAGAAATTACGCATTTCATTGCACTAAATTCGTAAAAATCTGATTTTAAACTCAGTCTTAATCAAAAATGCGTTTTAAATTATTAAAAAATATATATATCATATATTTATGTTATCATTTCTATTTCTTTAAAAAATTGACGCAATTTGCTATAATATTATCCCTTGTAGGTATAGTTTGCGTACACGTGTGATCGATTATTATATCGATTGTATCTTTTATTACAATCATAATAATGTGGACGCAAATTGGTCATTTATTGCATACTATTAAATGTTAAAATAAACAAAATCCCAATTTCTCTCTCATATTTTAATCACATAAAAATAAACAACTAAAGAAAACATAAATAGACGAGTTGACGTCCATTGCGGACGCAAAGTGGAAGTTTTATAAATTCGGTGTTGTAATTCGCGTCCACCTTATGTTAATTATTAACTATATAAAATACAAGCTAATTCATAATTCATACTGTTCGTCTTTTCATTATTAATGTCTAGAAACAGCTATTTATTCTAAAATTCACATAAAACAATAAAAAACTTACCGTCAACCACGCCGCTGCACACTATTTTTTTATTTATATCCCGCGCATCTGCACTCTTTTGTTGAACAACCAAGATTAACAATTTTTTTTAAACAGCATTAGCTGGGCGCATGGAACTTTTGTCTATTTGTGCGTATACATATATACGTAGAGGTATTGGCGGTACTGACTTTTCATTTTATTAGTGTGTTAGTATACTTATTTTCGAGCATTTTTAAAGCGAGGTCCGTAAAATGGACGCGAAGTGGTCGATGGACTCGAACAGGCGAAATGACCCTACAAACTCTGCTTAGTTTGGGACTAGATGGTGTTGTGTGAATGTGGTAGAATATTATTATATAATTATAGTTTGGGCTCGATTGATTTTTCTTGAGGAACACTTTACACTTAGGTGATAATAATTATGATACTAAGATACTAGCTAAAGCGGTACTAGCTAGGGCGGAAGCCCGTGCAGGTCAACTCATCTTTAGCATCACTGAGCTGCACTGACTTCTACTCCCTGCACCTGAGTCCGGTGCAGGGAGTGGCGAATGGTCTCAGGGGTAGCGCAGGTCGCGATGATCCCTAAGGCAAGGCTGGTGGACTATCCTTCTCGAGGTTGCCGCCCGTTCTTGGTCCAGTTCCTTCAGAAATGGACGCAACCAAAACCTCCAGCCGAAACACAAATAACAGGCACTTTACACACGCATACACACACACGTACACACATGCGCGCACACACACACATTCACTTACACATCTCTTCACCACGCCCCCTCGTGGCCGGGTGGGCTTGGGCCCGTAGTAAACAGTCACGGGTAAGAGAAGTTGACCACCTGCGCTAGGACCTGCGCAGTCGAGCGCCGTACGCGGGGATGACGGAGTCCTGGGGGGTTGAGCCGAGCGGCGCTGGCGGTAATGCGACCGTGAGGCAACACGCCCTCTTTGGTCCCGATTTCACGCTAAACGGTAGCCCCCGCTGTGAGCCGCAGCGGGGGAAATGGCCATCGTGTCCCGTCAGAGGGCCACAGGCTAGGGACGTGGGGTCCGCATCAGCAGTTGGAATTTATTTCGGCTGTTGATGTGGTGGGTGAAGGCTATACTGAAGGCGCAAGCGAGGGAAGACGGATGGAGTTGGTAACTCGGCTCCGACCTTTGACCCGAGCGGGCGCCCGATGTCGTGCTGTAAGCCAGCCTTGCGTTCCTATATCCCTCTGGTAATCCTAACGTCCGGTATGACGTTCCCTGTTGCGGGCTCCATGGAGGGTGGGAAGCCAGAGGGATGAAGTCTTTAAGTAAACGTATGGATACCGAAATCCTTTTTATTACCCCAACCGCGACGGGGACGGCGAAAGCTGTTCCCGCCGCCACAACCAAAACCATACAGATGGTCGACGCCGTGGCCCCGGCTGCAGGTGTCAAACCATCCCCCAAGGACGTGACTTCAGCGCTGGCTAACGCTAGTACTGGTCCCGTCCTTACAATCGTCAGCCCGTTTGAGATCAAGCGGGAAGATGACTCCTCCTTCGCGGGCTGGCAAGTGGTGAGTCACCGTAAGGGTAAGGGTAAGGGCAAAACCACCGGTCCTGTCCAACGCACGCCCACCACACAACCGAGTGGCCCCGCTGCTACCAGTTCCACGAAGAAAAAGAGGAACAACAAAAGCAAGAGACAGCGCATGGCAATTAGGCGGAAGGCTGAACAAGCCGCTGCTACTGCCGGTGCTGCCTCCACTAAAACAGCTGAGCAGGTTGCCGTCGCAGGTCCCAGCAATGTGACCAGCGCGCAGCCCACGCTCAGTAGCGAGGGGTGCACGAAGGCCGGAGGCAGTACGGGGAAGCCGCCTGCCGCCAAGCGGCGGGCTGGCCACCCTGGACGGCATCCAGCCCCAGCACCACCGGGAAACGCGGCAGGTAAAACTGCCGAAAACAAGGAAAGAGGTGAGGCCAAACGTGCTCTCAACGAGACCAGCTCGCCTCGAGGGGAGCACAAGAAGCCCCGCCTCGACTCCTCCAGGATACAAGGTAAGTCCTACGCACAGGCTTCCAAGGCGTCCCTGGGTGTTGCAGTAACATGCAAACGCACAGGGAACTTGCCGAAGGAGTTGGTTGACCAGGTACTCCGGGAGCTCCAAAAGAAGATCCTGAGTGATGCCTGGTCGACCAAAACCCCCAAACGCCCCGCTCCAGCGTTCACCGGGAAACCCGTGCACGCGGACGGGGTCCTCAAACTTTGGTGCGCCGACGAGGCAACGCGTACCTGGCTGACGGAGGCAGTCTCTCTCCTGGTCCCACCACCGGGCTTCGAACTGGAGGTCAGGGGCCAGGAAGAGACCCCGAAGAGAGTGCGGTGCGGCATTGTCGTACCCGACGAACAGGGGGTCTTAGACGACGTGCGCGACGTGGGTCGCGCTCTGGAGTTTCAGAACCCTTGGTTGGAGGTTGACAAATGGTCGATGCTGCACTCTGTAAGGCAGTCGGGTGGGTGGTTCCTAGTAGTGGGCGTCCCAGTAGAACAGGTCCCGATCCTGATGAAGAACGAGCGCCGCCTCGCGTTGGGGGTAGGTGCCGTCTACGTCAGGTTCCGGGACCCCTCAGGTAAGTTTGTCGACCATCCTCCGGACGACAACTCCACACGAGTCAAGCAGGACTCAAACACCAAGCCAGGGTGTGACGCAGAACCCGGCCCGTCAGAGCCGGCCGCGTCTGGCTCGGGGACTGGCCCGTCAGCCGAGGGTAACTCGGAAGATGAGAGCCTGCTCCTGAGCCCGGTGCGGCGGGACGACGGGGTGGAGGCTGGCGACATCCTGGCCGGCTTAACGCAGCTGACGGTCGGGGAGGTGGGGACATCATCCAAAGATGAACCCTCTGCCTAGTGACGTCAGTTGCCTCCAAATCAACCTCCATCACAGCCAAACGGCCACTGCGCAACTGCGCAAATGGATGGAGGTCCAACAATCAGCCATCGTGCTCATCCAGGAACCTTGGATAAGGGGTGGCCTCATCAGAGGCCTCTCCAGCCTGGGAGGTAAGATTTATTCTTCAACTGACCACACACATCCAAGAACCTGCATACTGACAACTAAAAACATCAGAGCCCAAGTTCTAACGGAGTTCTGTTCCAGAGACATCACAGCGATACAAATTGAAATAACACAGCAGCCAAGGAGTATAGCGGTTGTTTTCGCATCGGTCTACATGCCCGAGGCCGAAGACCCGCCACCGTTCGACCTCACGCGTCTGGTTAACCAGTGCGAGAGAACCAAAACGGAGGTCGTAATAGGAACGGACTCCAATGCCCACCACCAAATGTGGGGCATGAACTGCAATAACAACAGAGGTAAATCACTGGTTGAATACCTATTCACCACTAATCTTACCCTATTAAACACAGGTACGGAGCCCACCTTCGTCACAAGACGTAGTCAGACAATTATCGACTTAACTCTCGCAACAGAAGGAGCGGCTGAACGCATCAAGGGATGGCACGTCTCGAAAGAGGCATCGTGCTCAGACCACAGATGGATCAGCTTCTCTATGGAAGTCGTTATACAACCTACACAGCCACGCAGGAAACCACACAACACTGACAAAGCAAAGTATGTCCAATTACTTAAAGAGAAACTTACCCTTACTGCTATGCCGACGGTACTGGGTGACAATGAACAGATCGACGAGCAGGTATGTACACTGACGCAGTCGATGCTAGACAGCTACCACGCAGCATGCCCAGAAACCACTCTACCCTCAACCCCATGTAAACAACCCTGGTGGGGCGCTGAGCTTGAACGCAAGCGCAAGAAGGTAAGAAGGGCCCTTAACAGGGCACTGAACACAAGCGCGGACGCAGATTGGGACGCTTATAAAGCGGCCAAATCAAGCTACAAGAAATGCCTCAGATTCAGACGCACCATGGGATGGCGGAAATTCTGTGGGAGCATTGAATCTTGCCAACAAGCAAACCGGGTAAGGAAACTACTGGCTCAGCAACCGTTGGTTGCACCAGGTACTCTCCGTAAACCGGATAACACATACACCACATCGGAGGAGGAGACAAGACGCGTCCTACTAGAAACACACTTCCCAGGCTGCGTCCTCACCCCGGTAATAACGTGGCACGATACACCAACAGTGGCGACCGAACACGAGTGGAGACACGCAAACACCGTGGTCACAGAAGAAAAACTCCGATGGGCCATCGATAGCTTCCATCCCTTCAAAGCAGCCGGACTGGACGGCATCTTCCCTGGGTTATTACAATGGGGGGGTGAACCGGTCCGCAAAAGACTTCTGGCAATCATGAGGGCTAGCCTGGCCCTTAGATATGTACCGAAGAATTGGAGGGAAGTCAAACTAATTTTCATACCAAAACCAGGCAAAACAGACTACACAAATGCAAAGTCCTTCAGACCAATAAGCCTGACCTCCTTCATGCTTAAAGCCTTGGAAAGGCTATGCGAGAGGGAATTAAGAAGTGGGGCACTTAAACACCTACCCCTACATGCCAATCAACATGCATACAGCTCAGGGAAATCGACGGAATCGGCCTTACATCAGGTCGTGAACCAGATAGAAGCTGCTATACAACAAAAAAGCATCTGTCTGGGCACCTTCATTGACATAGAAGGAGCCTTTGACAAGACAAACTTCTCCAGTATAAGCAACGCCCTAGCCAGACATGGTGTGGATCAGATGCTCATACAGTGGATCCAAAACATGCTCAGCAAAAGAGTAGTGCGCCTGCACGGCGACTCCCAGACAGCCTTGATAACTAAAGGTTGCCCGCAGGGCGGTGTACTCTCTCCGCTATTGTGGAACTTAGTCATCAATGAACTCATAGACAAACTCAACGCGAGATATTTTTACACAATAGGATATGCAGATGATCTGACCATTCTCACCTCAGGTAAGGTAACTAGTACAGTGTACGACCTTACTCAACAGGCTCTACGCATAGTAGAGTGGTGGTGTAATGAGTACGAATTATCAGTAAACCCGAACAAGACCGAACTAGTTATGTTCACACACAAACGCGCGCTGGGTACTTACCGACTGCCCAGGCTATTCAACACAGAGCTCAAGCTGTCCACCGAGGTAAAGTACCTGGGAGTCACTCTTGACAGCAAATTGACATGGAACTGCCACATGGAAAATAAGCTCAATAAAGCCAGCATCGTCTTCTGGCAGTGCAAGAAGATGATAGGTAAACGATGGGGCCTATCCCCCAAAATTGTCTTATGGCTCTATAAGACAATAATACGTCCGATGATAAGCTACGGCGCAGTAGTGTGGTGGCCTCGGACCAACCTAACAACGGCCGCCAACAAGCTTCAAAAGCTTCAAAGACTTGCATGCCTAGCGGCCACGGGCTGCATGAAAACTACACCTACAGCGGCACTCGAAGTGTTGCTGGACTTGCCTCCATTGCACCTGTTCATACAACAGGAAGCAACGATGTCGGCGATCCGGCTAAGAGCACTGAAGCTCTGGAAAGACACTAACACACTGCACACTAGCAACTTAAACACACTCTTTAAAGAAGTTCCTCTCACACAAGCCATTGGCGACCGAATACCGAAACAATTTGTTTTCGATAAGAAATACAAAATCCAACTGTACGAGGATCTACACGAGGGAGCGGTTGGCCACAACGAGCTCACGATCTTCACAGATGGGTCTAAGACGGATACAGGTACGGGTTCAGGAGTATTCTCCGAGGACCTTAACATCAACATCGCAGCACCGCTGGGAGCCTACAACACGGTCTACCAGGCCGAATGTTTTGGCATAATCCTAGCTGCCACAGCAATCATGGCACGTGAGGTAAGGGAACGATCCATTAGGATCCTCTCAGATAGTAAGGCTGTCCTCTCAGCCCTCAAAAGCCATACTATCACCTCGGCACTCACGCTTGAATGCCACCAGAAACTAACAGAGGTAGGTTAACAAAACAAATTAACACTGCAATGGATCAAGGGCCACAGTGGCTCAAGAGGGAATGACGCAGCCGACGTACTTGCCAGAAGAGGGGCCACTTTAGAGGTGGTGGGACCCGAGCCCATTATTCCCCTCCCTTCTGGTTTCTATCGCAACCTGGTAAGGAATAGGACCAGGACCCAACACAACCAGTCCTGGATTGGTATTGAAACATGTAGGCAGGCCAAGGAGGCTCTTCCCGCAGTAGACGGTAAGATAGCCAAACAAATCCTCCGGCTGTCCAAACAACAACTGCGGACAGTCACGGCCGCCTACACAGGACACGGATTCTTTAATAAACACCTATTTACTATAGGTATCACCGACAGCCCGCTGTGCAGGGCCTGTATGGCAGCGGACGAGACGGCAGCCCACCTGCTCCTCGACTGCCCTGAGGTCGCACAGTACAGGCAGCAGTACCTGACGAGATACAGCACCCTGAGGGAGGCAGTGGGCCACATCAAGAGTCTGCTGGCCTTCCTCGAAGAGCTGGGGTGGCTCGAATGAAGACACCATTCCCACCTGCACGCAAAATACACGCCAAGACGTGGAGTTGCGGAAACAGCCCGTGCCATCAAGTCAAGTAGCTAAAGCGGTACCGGGTTCGATTCTCGGTTTAGTGGCTTTTTGCATTTTCTCATACAAAGTAGTTAATAAATATTCAACCGACAGGTCTCACTCATGGTATAAGTTCGTGCGAGCGACCTTGAGGCATACATAGAACTAGTTCCTAAATAAGTGTATCTACCTATAAAACCTATATACCCATCCCATCTAAATTGGTAATTTTATTTTGGTTTAAGCGTCATCTCGTGAAAATTCAATGTAAACCGTTGTACATAACCTTTCGTGTTTTTACTACGCCATCTATTGGTACACATTCAAAAGTGATAAAATATGCACGTAAAATGAAATAGATAAATTAGCTTATTATGCGCAATATTACCAATTCTAAAAAATACTTAAACGACTTCAATGGCTGTTAACGAAGAAATAATTATATTTTTATGACTTGTCTGGCTGTAATTAACGTCGCGTGCTATTTGATCAGCGCCATCTGGATATGGCTCGCGATTTGAGCTTTTTCCGAGGCACATTTTTTTGTTCGACTTTGTCAGTCTATATTCCTTTCCTTGTCTCTGGTATGACGAAACAAAAAAATACATTTTTGGAAAAAAAAAATTCCGTAATATGTGCTATAAGAAGTCGCGTCGTACAAAATTTCAAGATTCTAAGTTCACGGGAAGTGCCCTGTAGGTTTTGATTCCTTTGTGAGTTTCGAAAATTTGCGAGAATTTTTGGCATAAACAGCTGTATCTTTTGATTGCGTTGGCTTAGAAGTTTGATTTTGTTACACCTTAAAGATATTATAGACTTGAGTATTTGATATGAATTTCAATTTAATAACTTCACGCGTTTTTGAGGAAAGGGGTAGTAACTTTAAAATTAATACAAATATTTTTTTTATGATGTAACGAAAAATTTACGGTTTTCGCAATTTTCCCTTATCTGTGCTATAAGAAATTGCTTCGTACCAAATTTCAAGATTCTGAGTTCACGGGAAGTAGCCTGTAGGTTTGATTCCCTTGCGAGTAGTTGCGAGAAAATATGCGGCTTAAATTGCTATTTCTTTTTATTGCGTTGACATAGAAGTTTGATTTTCTTACAGATTAAATGTATTATACATTTGAGTATTTGATATGAATTTCAATTTAATATCTCTACGCGTTCATGAGAAAATGGCAATAACTTTAAAATTAATAAAAATATTTTTATGATATGATGTAACTAAACATTAACGGCTTTCGCAATTTTTCCTTTATCTGTGCTATAAGACATTGCTTCGTACCAAATTTCAAGATTCTGAGTTTACGGGAAGTATCCTGTAGGTTTTGATTGCCTTGCGAGTTTCGACAATTGCGGCAATTTGCAGCATAAACGGCTGTATCTTTTGATTGCGTTGGTCTAGAAGTTTGATTTCTTCACGGCTTTATGGGACAGTAGACTTGACTAATTGATATAAATATCAAATTGATACCTTTACGCGTTTCTGAGAAAATGGGTCTTGACAGACGGACGGACAACAAAGTGATCCTATAAGGGTTCCGTTTTTTTAATTTCGAGGTACGGAACCCTAAAAAGGAGCTTATTTTTGAATTTTACTTCCATTTCTCCTTCCTTATTAAATTGTTAATTATCGCTTGCTAAACGGTGAAAGAAAAGATCGTGAAGAAACCTGCATGTTTGAGAGTTCTCCATAATGTTCTCGAAAAACTTGTGAAGTCTGCCAACCCGCACTTGGCCAGCGTGGTGGACTATGGCCTTACCCTTCTCTCTCTTCCTTCTCCCTCAGTATAAAGGGCTGATGATGATGACTTCCATTTCTCCAGTATCCTAGAGGCCGGAGATTTGACTTTATGGCCGTGGGTCTACCTTGGAGGTACGCTTTTAAACAAGAAAAGAATTTAAAAAATTGGTCCATAAATACTTATACGAACGAATTTTTCATAACAGCGCCTGAACTATTTTTAAAGCAATTTTTCCATATGATGGTGTAAAAAAATGAAGTTAGGGAGTATGCCATATTGTTTTATACATTTTTACTCTATTTTTTGAGATACATCACTTTGTAATAGGACGTGGGGTAATTTTGTATGGATTGTGATCCGTCTTCTTTAAAGTAATTAGCGCACAAGTCTATTCTTACCATCAGGCAATCCGTCTGCTCGTTTACCGCCTATGACCATAAAAAAACCGAGTTTTAAAGACTATATTTTGATAACGTTAATGAAGCATCAACTTAATTGGTCATGATAATTTATTTTGACAAACAAGAGCTAGAGTGGAAAGAAATATATTAAAAATTGTTCATGCCATGCCAGATGATTTTGCCATGATTAAATGAAACGCTTCCTAATTATCTAATATTTCTTTTTTCACATTTATGGATTAATTTCTATTTGCACTTACTAACAAAGGTGTACTCAATGCACAAATTTACGAACAACATCTTTCTTGGGACAATCTCGATCTCAAAGTTACATTAAGTTATAACATCATTATTAAGCATTATACACTGTAACTTGAGTATCATAAGCTTGACTTGAGTATCATGAGCCCACAGTTAGTTACAATGTTAAAAGGGTTTTACCATAACCCTCAAAAGCCTTGACAGTCTCATGATATAACAATTTCGATAATTTTGATAGATTAAATGTCCAGACTTGATTTTGAAGCCTTTGTCAAATGTGCGATTGGGGAATTAAATTTTCAGTAGTAGGTCCAACTTTAGAAACGTACATATAAAAGGAGACAAAGTTACAAAAATATAAATTATTAACTGAATTTGAAATTTAATTACCTTATTTAGAATCATGCCATGATTGTACACCTATTTATTTTTGACATCTTTTCTCTTTGCGTACCTTTAATTCGAATCTAATCTCGAAGGTCAATAATTCTTCACAGCTGATATTAGTGATCACGAAAATTCGAAGTCATATTGTACACAAAAGTTGTACAGTTTCTTGTCTATGTATTTTTTTGTTCACCAAATTAACTAGTTTACTTAAGCCATTTTCTTTTCCTTTCACCAGCTAATATCAGACTAATACCATAAAATATATCTACGCATAACCAAATTATAATTCATAAAGTTTAGAAGTCAAGCGAATACCTGAAGAAATCAAAGTTGGTAATAAATTGCAAAAATGTGTAATGGCCTGGCATTGATGATAGGTAAGGACATCTATCTTGTGAAATATGGTCTGTCGGTGCAACGTGAATATATTAAATATGATGTATTAAGCTATCATGGCTTTAGCGACATTTCCATTACATTTTCCTGGCGAAAAGATTGCCTTTATCAGCCGTGTTGAAATTATAAATGACTGTTGGTTGTCTGATCATCCATATTAATTTATATGAATGGGCAAATATTTTTGTCAGGCAATTTTTGGTTTTTGTTTGATCATTAAATTGTGATATTAATGTGTTTAGTGATAGACTAGAAAAAGTCATGACCTATGCTGTTCGACTGAAATCCAATAGCTTCACGTATTGCATACTACACAGTAACAGATTCGGGTGATCCCACCACTAAGTAGAGTCGAAGATACCGTGGTGATAATTAATGAGTACGCCAAACATCTTTTGAAGGCGAAGGCTTGATTACGAACAATAGAAAAACGACTTTGACGTCACAGCGTAAAAAAATATTATATTGATCATATCCCAAGCAGCGTCACGAGGTCACTTTACTATGTATAATATTATATTATACTATCTAAAATATAATAACGAGTGTAGAATAAAACGACGTGTAAAATGGAAGTAGCCAATTACACTTTTATTTTTCTAACTATTCTATCTATATTTCTACTTCTACTATGACCTATAAAACCAAAAAAATATAAAATATGAAAACCTATAAATATTGGAAGAGGATATTTGCTTAATTTTCAACAGTAATTATTTAATTAGATAATTATTAATTATTCATGGAGTATTCCGTAAAACCGTTCAATATTAATAAAGCTTTACTCATGCTGTTGAAACAATTCTTCACTAAACAGTTTTAAACAAAACGAAATCCTTCTGAATTCGCAACAAAGCGAAAAATGCACTGTTCTGACTATATCAATGAGTTCAATTGCTTTCATTTCTGGCAGCATAAAACAGATAGGCGAGCTCCTCTCGATCTATCTTAATGAAAATACAATAGACATTTGACAGAGAATAATCGGTAGCTACGTAATCAATACAACAACAAAAGTAGCCTTTCCTTTAGATTTTAGGCCGCTAGTTTTGTATTCAGAGGAATCTCTTCTTAAGTATTATCATATTACTCACTTAGCGTAGCTTTTACTCTTGTTCTCCACTACGAATGTTACGGTGTCATCTACTATAACGTATACAATGCGTGTGTATATGTTTATATTCTGTTCACACGTAACGTCTTTTGTTTATTGATGTATCATTAAAGTACTTGTTATGGTTTATAAATATTTATACAACAAGTCCATATTGAAAAAAAAAAAGTTAAATAGCTCTTATTTACGCTAATGCTTCGGCATGGGTGTTGGCATCATATGTTACGTTAATGACGTCAGATTAAATTATAATGCATACCAGGCGGCAAGTCGTAGCCCTCCAGACCGAGAAAGCGATGTTTCGGAGTTGTCTACCGCAACTGATGGCGGTGACCTACGTCTGTCGGCCGGCGCTTTCACGACCGGGACTTTAGAGACTGCACAGACTCTGAATGAAGACATTATGTCAGAGATGCGTATTTTTCGCGATAATCTGCGTAGTATTAATAAAGAAATGCTACTGTTTCGTGAGGAGATGGCAGAGATAAGAGCATCCGTGACAGCTTGTCAGAGAGACGTTATAAAATTAGATGAGCGTGTTGTCAACCTAGAAAAGCAGTTACCATTGGCAGACCAATCTGATATGCTTAGCGTTGTTGCCCAACTGAAACGCGATATCAATGACCGGGACCAGGAATTATTGGCGTACGATGTCGAGATCTCAAACCTACCCGAGGTCAACGGTGAGAATGCGGTTCACACAGCTTTGCAGATAGCCGCAAAACTAGGCGTTAGGTTGGAACAACGGGATATTTCCTGCGCCGAGCGCGTTGGTCCTCGCCACATTGTTTCGACGGACGCATCAGGCCCGGAACGAAGACCCCGCCCCCTCACTGTGCGCCTGGCTTGTCGCAATCTGCGTGACGAGTTGTTGTCGAGTGCGCGAGTGCGCCGAGGAGCGACGTCCGCCGATTTAGGCATACCCGGCCCGGCACGGCGCTTCTACATCAACGAGCGTCTTACGAAAAAGAACCGGGATTTGTTTCGTAGGGCACGGGATGTCACCCGCAACCTCGGGTGGAAGTATGTCTGGTGCCGACGGGGACGTACTTATGTGCGCAAGAGTCAGGGAGACAAGGCGTATTGTATTAGGGAAGACAGTGACTTTGAGTGTGTTTTTGGTCCGAATCTGTAATGATATAACTAACATCATGACACGATTAATACATAATAACCTGTTTCCGTTGTCAAGGGCCACTTGTAATTGTTTTAATATTTTTATGTTTGTAAATTATCTCACTGTAGTGTCAAAGTGCAATTTTAGTTATTTTCGTATTTTACCTTATATTTACTTTGCTTTAGCGTCATTAGTCCCACTAGAACAATGTCATATCTTTGTTTGTATATTGTACAGATACAACTTGGTCTGTTACACTTATTCGTATGTGAAATTGTTTAAATATACATGGTTAAGTAATGGATGAGAAATATTTTAAAATCGGTTTCATAAATATAGGTTCATTGGGTACTAACCATGACGACTTTATCGCTATGATGCAACGTAACCAATTGGACATTATAGCCATCAATGAAACGTGGTTGCGTCCGGGCGAGGACGGGCGAGCTCCTGCGGTGCCCGGTTATTATCTGCGGCATATACCACGGCCAGCTAGCGTTCGCTCGGGCCGAGGTGGTGGGGTCGGCTTCTATATCAGGCGTGGTCTTAACGTGCGCTTACTAACTACAACGCTCGATCCTAGGTTCGAGTCAATAGAACAGATGTGGCTTACTATCACGATCAACGGGCAAAGGGTTTCTATTGGGACTGCGTACCGGCCGCCTTGGCTCGATTTAAGTCTTTTCTTAGATGCTATGACTGACACAATAGCGTCACTTACTGACTCCGACTATTGTGTGTTATTAGGAGATTTCAACGTTAATTTGCTCAATAGAACGGACTCTAGAGTTAAGGCGATTGAAGAGTTTTTGAGCAGCCTTAGTCTAACACAAATTGTTACCTCTCCAACACATTTTACAAACTCAAGTGAATCCTTAATAGACTTAGTTTGCACAAATCTTCGAACCAAAAAAATTACAACTGAATCTTTCTTTAATATATGTGGACACTCTTTGGTTTTGTGTGAATTTATTATACGAAGGGAGCGGCTCAAACCATATAAAGTGCAATATAGACCGCTAAAACATGTTAATGTACAATGCTTACGGGACAGTCTATCCCGCGTTACTTGGGGCAATATTTCACATCTGGAAACGGTAAACGAGATGGTTGACGCTTTTAATGCCTACCTCATTGGAGTGTTTGATGCCTACGCGCCAGTTAAGACGACTCTTATCAGAGAACGATCGTATCCGTGGGTTACAGATACAATCAAACTGATGATGAAATTGAGGGATGATGCGTTAAAGGCATATCGTAGTTGTAAAACAGACAGCAAAAAGGCATATTATAAGCAGCTGAAATCACTTGTTTCATCATCCCTTTACAATGAAAAAGTAGCTTATTTTAAATTTAATATTAATAATAAAATTAAGGACCCGAAAACCTTATGGAAAAATATTAAAACCACCTTATTGCCAAATAAAAAGGTTATTGACCTTCCGGCTCACCTTTCAGACCCGAATATAATAAATAGTCATTTTTTAAACGTGCCTGGTAACCCTGTAGTTAAAATTTCGGATATGACATTTTTTGAATTTCATAAACATGGTGATGCCGTCTTTACTATATTACCCGTTAACTCGGAAGATATTTCTAGATATATGTTGCTACTCAAATCAAATGCGGAGGGTTGCGACGGTATTAGCTTAGAGATGTTGATGCTATCTCAGCCTTATTCGCTATTAGCCATAACGCATATTATTAATACATCTATACAGACGGCCACTTTCCCGGATACTTGGAAATTGGCTACTGTCAGGCCACTACCTAAAAATCAAAACCCTAACGATGTTAAAGACCTTAGGCCTATAAGTATACTCCCCTGCTTGTCTAAGGTAATAGAGAAAGTGGTGAGCGGACAATTTTCTAAATACCTGGAGGATAATAATATATTACCGACGCTCCAATCAGGCTTTAGGAAGGGTCGGGGCACCGCTACCGCGTTGCTTGACGTGACAGATAATATTCTTTATGCCCAGGACCGGGGTATGTGCACCTTACTTGTACTTCTGGACTTTTCGCGTGCTTTTGAAAGTATAAATATTTCTCTGCTACTTTCAAAATTAAACTACTATGGCTGTGACAACAGAACAATCAACTGGTTCCACAGTTATCTGTCACATCGTAAGCAAGCGGTGCAGGTGCGTCTGTCCGATGGTGAAAATATGCTCTCAGAATTCAGTCCACTCGTTAGAGGAGTCCCACAGGGATCAATCCTGGGACCTCTGCTCTTTATTCTTTACTGTGCTGACATAACTAAGTGTATAAATAATTCGCAGTATCACATCTACGCTGATGACATCCAGGTTTATGTGTCATTTAAGCCTAACGAGTATGCGATGGCTATAGAGGGTTTAAATCAGGACCTCGATAAAATTGTAGAATGGGCTGAAAATAACTCTTTGGTACTGAATCCCAAAAAAACAAAATATATGGTGTTCGGTACACAGAACCAACTTCAATCACTACCTGTCCTTAATATTACGCTCATGGGGGAGGTAGTTGAGAGGGTGAGTGAAGCTCGTAACCTAGGTCTGAATATTGACTCGAATCTAAGATACGAGAAACATGTCGCGGAAGTAGTGCGTAACTGCTTTTACAGGTTACGAATTCTATACAAAATGAGACCGTATTTATCAGAAGATTTGCGAGTACGTTTGGTTGAATCGCTAGTTCTGTCCAAATTAAACTACGCGGACACTGTATATGGACCACGCCTGCTAGCACGCACGGATCGGTTGATCCAGAGAGTCCAGAACGCCACTGCCCGTTTTTGTTTCACTATAGGACGTAGAAGCCATGTTACACCTTTTTTTAATGATAGATTAATTCTTAAAATGAAATCACGGCGTAAGCTTCACTTGGCATCCCTCATGTTTGGCGTCATTCATTGTCAGCAGCCTGTATACTTATATAGCAAACTCAGTTGGGTAACTAACAGACGCGACTGTGCTAGCAGACAGTGTTCGCAACAACTGTCTATATTGCCTCACAAAACAGCTGCATTTAGAGGTAGCTTCCGTTAGGCGGCCTCCAAAATTTGGAATAACCTACCCCCGCCTATAAGATCTCTAAGAACAATTGGTACTTTTAAAATTCATTTGCGTAGGTATCTTACTGACGCGCAACGGAAGCTAAATATGGTTAATTTGAACACGTCATTTATATGATACTGAGGAATGCTATGCTAGAAGTGAAGCTGCGCGTGGATGCAGGTACTGGCTGGGTCTGTTTATGTGTGTGTGTGTATGTGTGTGTGTGTGCGTGTATGTGTGTGTGTGTGTGTATGTGGCGAATGTGGGAATGTCAAATATGTCTATATCACTGTTATGTAGTATATATGAATAGAAAAACAAAATAACTATTACAAATTTAGCTGATGTAGGTGGCTGTTTCTTGGGCGGGAGTGGCGTTTCTGGCTGTGGCTTTTCACTTCACTTAGAAGGCTGGTTGACTTCCCGACTGCAAAGCGGGCGGGTGACCTGAAATTATTAAATACCTATTCTTATTTTAAAATGAATTTATTCAATTGTATTTTTCTTATGAGGGCTTTGTAACTGACACGACACTTTATTTCTCACTGTTCTTATGTTATAGTTTGGTACTTAGCTATTGTTAATTATTTATGTACACTTACCTATGGAGTGTGGCCATCGGGCTCCGCTGTCAACTGTTGGTAAACAATTAGTTCCTCGACGATCCAAAGTGTTATTAGTGTTAAACAACGAGATGTAACGACTTTGATGATTTTTATTTTAAAAAGTAAATGTGCTACACTATTAATAGTACGGCTGATAAAGCTATTTAATTTTATAATTTAATGTTTTCGTTATTGTACTACGATCTTGTAAATTTGCAGCGCAGCGCGCGTATGCGCGACGCGTGCGGTGAGCGGTCTGTCGGTCGCAAGGGTCGGTTGTCTCTTTCTTCCCCCAGTTGAAGCGACGCGCGACGTCGACCCTGCCTCATGGCCCCCGCGCCCGCACCGTTAATGCGTGATGTTATTATTTTAAGACTTAGGCATGTTAAGTTTTTGATAATGTATCTATAATTATGTATCATCTTCATCGTATTTGGCCACTGCTTTGCGCCTTCGTGAGTTCACTATTAGGGTCCCGTAGAAAATCAGTGCCAGCATGTCTGGTATCATGCTGAACGGGATCCTATTGCCATCACGACCTAACCCTGATATGTTTATCGTGAATATGACATCGATGTTCTATCCTTTTTTTTTTTGTATTTTTGTGTTTCTGTATGCCTATAACTATGTTTGTTTGGTTGTGAAAGCAATAAACAATTTTTCATTTCATTTCATTTCATTTCATTTCATTTCATAAATTAAATGTAATTTCCTGTGGAGGATATAAGGATTGATATAAACACAAAAACGTAGAATTTGCATTGCTGGGTGTCAAAAAAGGGCTTAATCAGCATTATTAATGAGTGAAGTATAAAATGAGAAAAATAAGTAAGTTTTATACTGAGTCTTATTTTTTTATTAATAGTCAAATTGCTTGGTGTATTACTGCGTTTATTCTTTTATCGTGAACAATGATCGTGAAGCAGTAAACATCGGCTGTTATGAAGACAGATTTGAAATCAGCAGGTGTCAGTTCTAATGCGCAAGCCATTAATTGTCCGGACTGTGAGTACATTGTAAATTAGATTAGAACAATTTATGTGCTTGTTAACAGGTACTATATACATATTACTGACGCATTGATATTATAAATTAATATCTTGACCAGTTCGTTGTTGCAGTGTCAGATAGCGTTCAATGTTCGTGCATCGGATCATAATTTCAAATTCAGGACCAGTGCAAAAAATATTTTATACTTTTTTTTTTACATGACGACTGATGCCAATTTTTAGGGTCCAAATTATTTCTGAGAAACCTTATTCCGAAAGTGTCATGTCAGCTATCGAAACGCTTTTAAGATAATCGGATGAATAAATTTTATTCATACAAAATCAGTAAGAAGGCAGCGTCCATAGGAATTAAACTGTTTAATTAGCAACTGTCTAGTTCTAGTACTGTTCTATTGTACTTCTACAAAGTATACAAACGATAGTCTCTATGCACCATAAAATGCATCCTTCTTATTACAAAACATGAACTAAATATAGTACAGGATTTAGACCTAACCTTTTCTGCAAAAAAATATGTACATTTCTTAAAAAACATTTTTGTCAATCCTCTGTGCTTTAAGTTTGCTGGAGCCAATTTGAGTCGAACTAAAGTAACTAACCATCTTCTTCAAAAAGTTCAAAATACAGCTTTATCTCGAACTATGTATGGTAATAGGTATGTGTAATCCTGGTCTTGTAATGTTATAAGCCAAACGACCTATTCATTCGAAATGAGTAGCCTTCCATAACCCTATGCATTTAAACCAGCTTAAAGTGATCCCATCTTATTATAGCGAAAGATTATATTCCTATGCAAATGTATATCACCGGAATCCTCATTATGTGGGTTACAGAGGTCAGCATGTCATAGTAAATACTGGTCCAAGCCATCGGCCTTAGGGGTCGACACCATACGCATAATGTTTTATTGTTATTAGCGGCTAGGGAAACGCCATGATATTAATTTTTTATTTTATTTAATCTTTATATACGTACAGCGTATACAGGCGGACTTAATGCCATGGGCATTATCTCCCAGTCTACCTTAGAGTGTTGCAGAGAGAAAAAAAGTAGGTGTAATATAATGAAAATTAATCTGAAATAACACAAATATTGTAGATCTAAAGATATAGTCACATTAATAATATATACACATTAGACACCGTGTGGATAGGCTTAGGCTTGTTTAACTCACGATTATTATATTTACATGTTAAGTGGAGGTGCCTCGTGAACACATGATTTTTGCAGGATTTGGTTATTTTTATGATTTGTTGAATGTAGTTTAACATTATTTATCCCTGATCATATCATTGTTCACTTGTCACCTTCACAAAATTCTTTCTACATTTGCATTCCTTCACGCGTTCCACTAACTTATGTTAATAATAACGATCTGGAAAATGGAGGTAATTGGCGGTCATGGTCAGTATACCAATAGATTGTTTCTTACTGCTGGTTCGTATACCGTTGTCGTCATCCTCACTAAAATGTCATTTCTTGTGGTGGCGTCGTGTGTCGGGTCATTCCTGTCCCTCTAATATGGCGAGAGGGATGATGGCTGGCACATGCGTCATACTCGTGAACGGGTGCTATTTGCGATGACTGGTCGAAGACGGTCTTGCGGGCTGGTATTAGGTTTTAATATTTAACTGCATCATTTCCATCATGGTTCTGATTGCCTGCATTATTAGGTATATATAATGTAAGTGGATGCTCCTGTTTCACCATGTCTATTCTGAGAAGGCTAACCAAAACTATTATGCTTGAGTATTATTATGTACAGTAAATATATACAAGTGATATAGAAGGTGTAACAGTTGCAGCACCTTACAAAATGTAAATTGTGTATTATGCAAAACCTGGCGATGAAAAAGAGTGACCGTGAGTTTTATTGCCCGTTCTTTCTCATGGTTCTACCTATTGCTTTGCGAACGTGGCAGTAAATGTAAATGTAGAAGCATACAGTAATAATGTTTTAAATTTGAGTATAAGTAATTATTTTATAAATTTATTATTTTGACGTTCATAAGCGTCACATTGTGACCCAAATGAATAAAGGATTTTGAATTTGAATTTGAGTTACATATAACATAAACATACATAATATAGATGTATTATAAAACTACATACATACATATACACAAGAATATATTTATATAAATATATACATACACATATTAAACAAATATAAAATTTAAACGACTTACGACACTATCGCCGACTCAGTCAATAGAAGTTTCTTCACCTTGAACTTGAAAGTATTCTTAGTCTTAGCCATCCTGATTTCAAGAGGGAGGGCATTCCAGAGAAGGATAGATTGGACAGTAAAAGAGTAAAAAAGAAAATTAGAGTTATGAGAGGGTACAGTAAGTAGAAGATTATTAGATGAACGGAGGTCTCGTTCATGGTTACAGCATAAGTATTGAAAATAGGAAGATAAATACTGAGGAGGAGTTGAAGATATAAGAATAGTATAGAGGGTAGTGAGAGCACGCAGACTACGGCGTTGACGTATGGGAAGCCACTTTAATTGGGAACGATAAGTAGACACATGGTCATACTTGCGAAGATTGAAAATGAATCAAATGCAGTTATTTAGAAGACGGTCAAGTTTATCAAGGAGATCTGCATTCAAATCACAGTAACATACATCACCATAGTCGATGAGGGGGAAAATCAATGTCTGCACAAGCATTGTCTTTATCTCGCGTGGTAAAATGTTCCGGAGGCGGTAGAGAGTACGCAGGGTACCGGTGACCTTTTGACTTACCTGGGTTACCTGGACTTGCCAATTCAGCGTCGTCTCTATGTGTAACCCAAGGTTTTTGACAGCAGGATTCAAATTGATGGTGGTCCCATCAATGTTATAGGCGGCAGGGACGATAAGTCTAGTCGTTTTAATAACCATTGACTACCCACAATGATAGCTTGGGTCTTGCCAGGATTTACGGTTAGCCCGAACTTTTGACACCAGGACAATATAGCAGTCAGATCGCTGTTGATTTTGTCGATCGCCTCATTGACGTGTTCCACACTTATTTGAGAGTAAATCTGCAAGCTATCGGCATAAAAATGGTAAGCGCACTGAAGATTTCGATTTAGTGTGACACTGAGATTTATAAAAAAAGAAAATAAAAGAGGAGAAAGAATGCCACCTTGAGGAACGCCCGCAGTAGTATCAAACCATCTCGACGATAACTCGTTAACGTGGATTGACTGCTGGCGACCTCGAAGATAATTTGAGAAGCAATCCAAAGCTCCAGCCGACACTTTGAGGTGGGAGAGGATAGATAATCGTGACTGACGGTATTGAAGGCATTTGAAAAATCAATTAACACCAGGACAGTGATTTTGGTGTTTTCCATGCCTTCACGAATATCGCCAGTCACTTTAAGGAGGGCAGAGGTTGTGCTATGCCCAGGCCTGAAGCCTGATTGGAGAGGACTCAACAACTTGTTGTGTTGGATAAAATGAGATGATGAGTAGGATAGAAATAGGACGGAAGTGTTCAGGGAGGGCGGGACTTTGGATTTTGGGCAAAAGTTCTATATAGGCCTTGCGCCACAGGGTAGGAAAGGTACCAGAGACTAAGGAAAAATTTATGATGTGGATATCGCCGACAGTAGATGATCCAGGATCGTCGTAAACATACGACGACTAATATTGTCACATCCCACAGCATTAGATTTTATGGATAGGATGACCTTTCTGATATGGTCGGGAGACTCTGGAGAAAAGCAAAAAGAATCAATGTTAGGTTGAGGTAACCCCGCTAAATAATTAACAGTGTGACTCATGACTTGGTGATCCAGCGAAGCAGTTGTGGTGAAATATCGGTTGATATCATCCAAGTCATGAGTTCCATAAAAATCAAGATGCCGCTATTACTGGGTCTGTAATCTGAATTGTACCGAATAAAATCGAGAGTATAGATTATGGTCATATAGGGAGTAGGTATTAGGGTATCGACAAATCTATTTAAAAAATCGTCGAAAATGAAGATCGGTAAAGAATAAGATACATTATTTACATCAATTATTGTAAGTATATAAAATTAAAATTAGTTCATTGAAGAGTTACATTTTGGGTTGCATTTATCAGAGGACGCAATTTAATTTTACAGATGTGTAGGGAGTGCTAGTGTAGACCTTGCTCCAAATTTGTGGGGTCGTACCTCTTGTCCCTCGGCCACCATCTTGGAAAGGGTGCCGGTGCAAATGGTTTTTCTTGATTATCTTGCAAACTATTGGCCAAATTCAAATATGTTTATTTCCATGAAAATTACAAAAAAAATGTGGACAGGACAGAAACGTGATATGTAATATAAGATTAAAAGTACCTAAGTATAAATGCATATTTACATAATTGAGAATCGATTCATCGTCCAGTTTTATACAATTACATAACTAAGTAACTGTGACGTGTGAGATCTTGACGTGACGAATTATAGCCCTATTTCAGTACTGACAGTATTATCTAAAATATTGGAAAGAATCCTCAATAATTGCCTAACTAAATATCTTTCAGAATTTAACATCATATCAAAATATCAATATGGATTTTGAAGCGGTGTATCGACAGAAGACGCTGTTATAAATGTAACTGAAGTGGCTGTCGACAAATTGTATTCTTAAGTGCTATGGTATATTCTCGGATCTATCTAAGGCGTTCGACACTGTCTCTGTTCCAATCCTTATAAGTAAACTAGAACGCATAGGAGTACGAGGTATATGTCTGGATATTTTTAGGGATTATTTATCTAATTGAATTTAAGCTGTTAAGATTGATAACGTTATAAATGACGCAGAACAGATTGAATACCGTGTTCCCCAAGGAAGTATTATTGGCCCACCCTGTTTCTGATTTATATCAATGATCTGTGTATATAACAATTGTGATATTTTCTTTCACCTATGCTGATGATACCGCTCTGTTGGTATATGCCAGAGACTGGGTGATAGCTAAGGTCTATGCTGAATATAATATAAAAATTATAAAGTCATGGTTAACCTCTAATCTACTTACTCTCAATAGAGAAAATACTAAATTCGTACGTTTTTTTTGTCAAATACTCCTGCATCTCCGATTGACACTGTGTCTCTTACTGCACATAGCTGTGCTGATCTAACAATAAACTGTTTTTGTCAGCCGTTAACCAACTTTTCTCACATCAGGTACCTTGGAGTACTTATCTACGAACGATTACATTGGCATTCTCAGGTAGAGAGTCTTACTGGACAAATAAGAAAATTTATCTATGTCTTTCAAAATCTTCGCCTCTCTGCGGACCTATCAATTATGCGCACAGTCTACTTGCCACTATGTGAATCTTTTCTCTCCTACTGCATTCCTGTTTGGGGTGGATGCTACAAAACTTTGCTTCTGCAATTAGAAAGAGCTCAGAGATATATTCTTAAAACTATCAATTGCAAGCCACGAAGTTACCCCACCTTAACATTATATAAAGAATGCCAAGTTTTAACTGTCAGACCATTATTTATATTCCTCACTATCATCCGACGACATTCACAGCTGACTATCACTGATACAAATATACTAAGAAGACATGGTACATCCAAGTATTCACCTGTACAATTTAGAACATCTTTTGCATCTCGACAGTATAAAGCGCTAAGTGCTAGACTGTATAATAAAATTAATAGAATTCTATTAATCTCACTGTATAAACTAAATAATAATGATATGAAAAAGAAATTGATTGATTGTTTAAAGACTATAGACTACAATACATCAGAAGAACTAATAAGAGTTTTAGATTAAGTATAATGCATGCAATTTATAAGCCTGAGTTTTATATAATTTTTTAGTGTATGGTTAAGTTACTAGAGTGGAGAGCCGCAGTGTTCCAAAATACGAGCTTGACTCAGTTTGAGATACTGTGAGCAAATTGCAAATTGTAACCATACATCATCTTTTGCAACTATCTATATTTAAATGTGGTATTGTACACATGTTCTTTTAAAAAAAAATTAAAGAAATAAACTTAACTAAACTACACTGCATTTTTCATATATGAGCTGAATTGTCTATAATGTTGTCGTTAATTAGTATGGCCGTACGAATAATATGTGAAAGAGTGTTTTGTTGTAAATTAAAATCCCTATAACTTTGGTCCTGAAACTTTTTACATAAAGCCAAAAATAAAAAGTTATATCTTTATGATTATTTTATTTTGGCATTTTTAACGTTTTTCCATTATAACTGTGTCTCCATTCTTTGAGATGAGCTAGGTTTTGGCACAGAGTCAGATCAAGCGTCGGTATCAAATGTTTTATGAAGAACTTTGGAGGAAAGTCGAATTTTTGTTGGTATAGTATTGAATCAGGCGTTACTTGGCGGAACACCATTGTAACCTAATGGAGGGAAAAAGGCACCCACCACGCACCCTCGGATTGACCACCCCAACTCTTGCAATAGAAAAAGGTTGACAATACCGAACTTATCTAAAAGGATAATGGATTTAGGGATGGTATGGGTTCCAGAAAGATACCTGACATGCAGTATCCCGCTGTATGCGCCGACTACGATGGGCTACGACTGGGCTCAGTCATTGCTCATCGCTCCTAAGGATGCCTCGTGCAGAAGCGAAACACGTGTCGAAGAATATATATATATCGTATAATCGTATTTGCCACCGCTCTTTGCCGCAATCAATCCTATAGTTCATGCCCTCGCTCAGTGTGAGGTTGTGTTGCAGTTGAGTCGTACATCTGTACAGTCCAACTTTTCAAGCTGCGATTGGATTATTCTTATCCACCTTTCTATTGATCATTAGTTTCCCCATGATTATTGGGTTTTCTAGCAGCATGTTCAAAAAGACTATTTTACTTAAGTACAAGTACGGGCTAAAAATTAAGATACTGCATTTTAAATTGATTATCTCGATAACGTAAGTTATTGCACGAATGTACAGTCACGAGCATTAATATATTACTATGGGCAGATTAGCAAAAATATCTGACCCAAGAATGAGTTCAATAATATCTGTCTGCACGTACGCAGCAAAAATATCTGGTATTATCAAGCAGCATAATGAAGTGGCATCAAAATTATGTGATGAAAATGTTGAAGCAAAAATATGTGATGTGACAGGTGACAAAATGTTATGATCCCTTGTGGAGAGCAAATATATGTAACGTTTTCTATTTCTGCAGTTTGCATTGATTCCGCCCTAAAAGCATAAAATATATGTGACATCGACTAAGTGGGAATAATATCTGACATAATTTTATCTTCAATTTAATTTAAAATTCATCTGAATTAATTAAAGCGATAAATTTTGTTTTGCATTATTTTAATATGGGCTGTCGTTTTATACTATATTTATGTCTAGACATATCCAATATCACGACCAAATTAAATTATTTAGCTTAGTGGGTAGATCTTTTCTATGTACGGCTGCCGAGTAACAGTTTAGGAATAGGGTATCGGACTGCCTAGCCAAATCAGTTACTTTTTGTCATCTGTCAAAACGCCAGTTTTGTAGGTATGTTATTTTTCAAACTCAACTGCAGTACTTTTTTGATGGTTTCATTTATATAAAATTTGCTGTAAGAGCAAAATAAAAATTTATAGGGATGCTTTGATACAATATTTTTGATAAATGATAATTTGCAATTTATCTTCAATATATATTTCCCTATAGAGTAACATTAACATCTCAGTCCCCAAGACCTTACTTAATTTATTGTTTTTTTTTTTGGATTTCATTGCATTGACGATGAGCTATCAAACATCAATGTAGATGAATTTGAGAATTAAAAATAAATTGTTTTATTTTGTTTTTATTTTTCATTTTTTTAGCTGCTCACAAGTGTGTGCTAAAATGGTTCTACAATGCAAAAGAGGTTACAAGACGTAATAATGCAAATGGTGGCTTAAGTCGATTTTAATTCATTATGTATAATTATTTGTCACCGGAAGATAACAAGATCAAGTTTATAAATTTCCTAGTAAATTTTAAACTTCCATAGGATTCTAAACAGGCGATAAATTGTATGATTTTACGTGCCATATTTTCGCATTTTTTTTCAATTTGCGACGCCTTGTGATACATTTATAGACTAACGGATATCCATTCGTAAGGTTCTAAACGGTTCAACCAATCACAGAAGATTCGCATTAATTTTACGCTTCTTAAAGCTGCGCGTCCACTGGATCGGAATCGGAGCGTACGGAGTGGACGGAGCGTCGTCATTTACAAAATACCGATGGGGTGCGTCTACTACATTCGGATTCAGCATCGGCAATTTAGGTATTTTTAAAGCAACTGTCATCGCTTGTTAACGTTCATTTGCATTATGGAGGATAGTGACGAGGATATTGTTGTAATTAGCTGTATTTTATCAGAACACGAAGAGAGAAAAAAGAGGAAACGAAACATATGGATTCATAATATAAACTCAAAAAGATTAATTTTCGGAGAATATCATACATTATATTCTGATTTATTAGAAGATGAAAATAGATTTTTTGGGTACATTCATATGACTCTACTAAAGTAATTAAAACATCGTCGTTCATCGTGAATAAGTATTTTTGCCAACAATTTAACGTCGCAAACATGTCAGAACTTGAAATGCTCGGCTCGAATGATGCGTTCACTGCGGATGACGTCATCAGCACAAATACCGGTCACAGGCGCAGAAATGCCGATCCAGTGCACGCAGTTTCATAGAAATTAATACAAAGCAACAAATCCTTCCGTTCCGTACGCTCCGATTCCAATCCAGTGGACGCGCAGCTTTAAAATACGGCAAATAGCACACTGCTCTCTGATTGGTCGGTCGTTGATATTGAAGGTCTGCATGAGTTCAACTTAATAGGTTATGTTAGGTTTTCTTGTAACCTTGAACACAAAAATAGTAGCCCTGTTTTTGCTTAGCTACGTTAACTTGGGTTCATAAACATCGCTAAAGTTCGAGTTTATTCGTTAAAGTGGCGAACAATGGCGGTGGAGAGGAAGGAAAAAAAAACATTCAACCAATCAGAGCGCACATGGCGTTTGACTATTTCTTACTTATTATTTTACGTGTGAATTCGCAAGTTTAGCCATTTGCGAAAATATGGGCGTAAAATAATACAATTAATATCTCGTTTAGAATCCTACGAAAGTTTATAAATTTCTTAGGAAATTTATAAATTTGCTGTTCTTATTATTTTCCGGTGACATACCTATATACTCGCTTGAAATAATTATTTTATAAAGTTGATAAGGCAAATAAAATAAAAAAATATATTTGTAGCGTTTTTTTGTTCATATTATTCGCCCGGCAAAATACATAATACTGTTCAATAAGACACTGGCCCATTTTAGCGACGTAATACATAATATCAAATACTTGTATGTTTATAAATTGTAGGAATGTCAGATATTATGGCCACTTAGTTGATGTCACATATTTATGCTTTTAGGGCGGAATCAATGCAAACTACAGATATAGAACACGTGACATATATTTGCTCTCCACAAGGGATCATAACATTTTGTCACCTGTCACATCACATGTTTTTGCTTCAACATTTTCATCACATAATTTTGATGCCACTTCATTATGCTGCTTGATAATATCAGATATTTTTGCTGCGTACGTGCAGACAGATATTATTGAACTCATTCTTGGGTCAGATATTTTTGCTAATCTGCCCATAGTAACATATTAATGCTCGTGACTGTACAGTACAAGCAAGCAGTTGATACTGCCATAATACCTTCATTTCCTTTCGTTCCAAAATAAACAAGATTATATTCTATACAAAATTGATTATAGTTATGTCGGCTGATTTACGTCGATTTAAGTAGGATATACTACCCCGTACCAAAGCTAAAAAGTTTTTAATATTCATAAAATTTACAACTTCTTACAAACTCAGTAAAACAAAAAGCTCTTTTAGTTTCCATTTCCTACCTCGTTTGTAGAACATCAATTTGGTCGTGACTCGTAAAACCGATAACGATCGTCAATAATGTCTCTTTAGTCAAATTCATTGGTTGGGCTCTGCGTGACTACCAACGTTAAGAAGTCAATTAAAAAAGTATTGCGTTATTTTTATTGTTTATGTTTTGAAATAATAGCTTTTTATTGAGTGCATAGAAGGTTTTCTGTCTCGGTTTTTTACGAAGAGGCCAGACGATCATAATTTAACTTTGGGAGACGCGATTGTTTCTATTTCCCCACACTGGGAAGAAAAACAAACAGTATAAAAACACACATTTGCTCAAATAAATCATCTTAGTAAGCCATTCGAATCCCCAGGCGAGTAAACTTCAAAACAAGCATAAATAGGTAACTCCACTCGTAGTTTTTACTCTTCTACTCAGTTCCTTTTTGTGACAGTGTGATGATTATATGAAGGTAATGGAACACATAATTATATGCCATGGGGATCCATCTTACAGACGATTCTATCAAATTAATGATATTGTGATTTGTGGTAAAGCATTTTTTGGATTGTACAATATGTCACTTTTTGTAAGGGATGGATATTATGGTAATTAAGTCAATTGTTACCCAACGCCCTTGATATTGTTTTACCACGAATGTATATTTCTTCTGGCCCTAAATATTATACAGTTAGATGTGGCAAATACTTTAACGCACATGAAAAACTACAAGAAATCTATCAACAACAAAATAAAATAATTAAAATAAACTGCCGAGGCCCAAGCGATTTCAGAACGTAACGAATAATGAATAGTCACAAAATTGACAAAATATAATGTAATAAATATGGCTGTTCATAGTTATATTCAAATAAATATTAATTATTTTCATCGGGACTTTTATCTCAAAAGTATTAATACAACTCATTTTATGTATATATTTATAAATATTTAATTTGCATCCAATCTGTTAATATTGTCTGCAAACTTAAAATATTTCATATTATTATGAGTTAAAAATAAATATCAATTAATTTTTCATATAGACCTAAACTACCATGAGAATTTATTACAGCTTGCGAAAATCTATTTATAAGTTTATTATATTAATTTATTATACACTGTTATTTAACACATAACTCAGTCTTAGTTAAATATTCAAATTAAGAAACTTTGAAGTCAAGGAGTTCGTTAATAAAGTTATTTTAAATTTTTGTTTCAAAAAGTTAACGGTATTTTATGGAATTGAATAATTTATAGTTTTCGTAGTTTATTTTAACAGAGTATAAATACAATTTGTTGAATAAACATTTTATTTTTAAAATGGATCAAATTAATATTTATAAAATGACTAATAAAGTGATTGAACACATTACTGTTCTATTTACAGTTTTAATTTTCGTTATGAATAATTAATTGCGGGCATTGTTTTAAGTTGATTGTATTATTAAGAATGTAGGCACATTATATTTTAATTTATACTGAAAACCAAACACGGATTGCGGCAATCTGGATAGCATTTTTATCTACAGATTAACTATAATATATCGAGGTAGTATCTTGAGTAATGCTATTTGAAATGCAAATACGACCTGGAAAGCCTACACATATTTGGACCAGGACCAAAATTTCTGAAATTCGGTTCAGCTTTTTTTTTCAGCCAGACCTAGGTATATGCAGTGATTGACATGTAAAGATAAACCAAACAGTGAAATAAGGTAGATGCATTAAATTGATTGCAGACTTGCCTAAATTTAAGCTACTCGTCTTTATCGATATAGATTCACCTATATAACTAAACCTAAGATAAACTGTACAATGAATACACACGACGTACAGTAGACGATATACAGTAGAGTGTATTTGAGTAGGTATACTCTCGGTAAAAATACATTCAGACCTCAATCGTTTAAATCCTCTAAATCCTTAAATCCTATTTTCCACTGCAAAACAAGCTTTCACCACAAGGTAATTGACATTAAAATGCAATCAACAATTCGATGCAAATTGAATTCTCTTTCCTAAAATATTGTTCTCGCATTTTCCCCAAAACTCAACACTTCGTACGAAAAATCGCCAAAATAAATTATCTGGAACTTTGTTCGCTCCCGTTTTCTGTGGCAAAATTTGGCTAAGTACCTTAGACATTTTTTAATTTCGAGCCAAAGTTCATAAAGGCATAGCTCCGAAGTTTAACAATATAGGGAAATTAATATACACTTTGCAAACATTACCTCCCTGCTAAAAGTTTTAGACTTTTTCGTTTAGTATACGTATTCGTTGTATTAATAGGTATGAGAGTCACTTCTGTGGTATTCTAAGTAGTCTCTTGAGTAATGCTTTGTGACACGATTCTATACATTATCCTTGCGTTATTCCAGTAGCATCCAAGGTTTTCGCCTTCGAGTTCGGGTTCCGGTTTGTAGACTAAACACATTCGACAGAATATTACCTTTTACACGAAGCGACTGCCAGCTGACCTCCGCAGCTCCGCAACCCAAAGGGTTGATATATACATAGGGTATGGCTACCGGATCATTCTATACATCAATTTAATAAATCTAACGCTAAGGTAACATAAACAAAATGACTTGAAAATATTCAATAAGACTATCTTTCAATTTCCCTCAAATGAGACTTATTTCTTCACTGTTTTCATGTGGTATATACTCGTACATAATTATGTAGGTGCGTCGAATTCTTCGCTCCCCCTTGGAATCTCAGGGATCTCATGAATTTTAATGCAAGGTGTCGTTAGATCATTCTTAATCTCGCTAACGCTATAGACGTATCGATCTATGTAACACCTTAATAGGTGACTGGTTGGTGATATTTTGCTTCACTTCTGTGGTATTCTAAGTAGTCTCTTGAGTAATGCTTTGTGACACGATTCTATACATTATCCTTGCGTTATTCCAGTTGCATCCAAGGTTTTCGCCTTCGAGTTCGGGTTCCGGTTTGTAGACTAAACACATTCGACAGAATATTAGCTTTTCCACGAAGCGACTGCCTTCTGACCTCCGCAACCCAAAGGGATAGCGATATTTCATGACTTAGATCAGTGCGGTACTCATTGCTAGTTAGTTGTCAAAGCCAGTTACCCTTGAATATATACACGGGACAAGCTATAATTAAATAGAAGAATTTAATACGCAAGTAACTTGGAAATGTCAGTGGTGGTGATTTTATTTTGGAAGCGGCAAACGAGCAGACGGATCACCTGATGGTAAACAATTACCGTCGCCCATGGACAAAAGCAACATCACAGGAGTCACAAACGCGTTGCCGCCCTTTGGGTCAGGAATAGGAATGGGAGGAGGAGTGGGATTAGAGAGAAGGAATGGGGGATGGGGCCTCCGGCACTCACCGGACGAAACGCAACAATATAGGTACTGTTACTTTACGTCGATTGTCTGTGAGAGGATAGTACTTCCCCGGTCAAGCCGGCCCATTCACGCTGAAATCAGCAAGGTTTCAACCTGATACTCTCTGCATGGTAGTCCGTTGTTATTATTACTGTGCTTTAATTTCCCCAAAGAATAAATACAATCATTATATGCGAAATATTGTTAGTCAAATACGTGTTTTCAAACCGAACAAGCGATCCAAATTAAAGAACATGATCACCAAATAAAAAATTAAAAAATAACTACTACTGCTACGAGAAGCGCCCTACTTTGCTGAATGAATTGAATTGTATTCTTTATTCGCGTTCTAGTAATAAAACCTACGATTATTAACTTCCTTGCAACGATTACTTACACATTTGGCTGGTTAGCAAGAAAGTTTTTAGCTAAACTTATGAGTCACACCAATTGTACCATAGATATAAATTGATCCCTTGATATTTCGATAGCAGCACTAATGCTTCTGCCGTTGAATTATCTTAATATATTCATAGGGTATGGATACCGGCTCATTCTATACATCTATTTAATAAATCTACCGCTAAGGTAATATAAACAAAATGACTTGAAAACATTACAAAAGGTTTTTCTTTCAACTTCCCTCAAATGTGACTTATTTCTTCACTGTTGTGTTTTCATGTGGTATATACTCGTACATAATTATGTAAGTGCGTCGAATTCTTTGCTCCCCCTAAGAATCTCAGGGACCTCATGAATTTTAATGAAAGGTGTCGTTAGATCGTTCTTAATCTCGCTAACGCTATAGACGTGCCGATGTGTGTAACACCTTAATAGGTGACTGGCTGGTGATATTTTGTTTTGATTGTTTTTTTTATTTGATGAAAATTTAACTGACATACAAAAAATAATATTTTTCTTTACGATAGGAACTTAAATCACAAACTCATTCTACGCCGCGGTTTCCATAGTAGTCCTGTTGCGGCATCTCGATTAGCAGTTACAGCATATTACACGTTTTGTGACTTCACCGGAATAGGTGTAAGCTGCAGCGTACAAAGCAATACGTCTAGAATTATAGACAATGTAAGCGTCGCAACTGCACGCGTGCGGCATGTGCTCATTGACCGCTACTCCATGTCCACGCGTGTTACGAGGCTGCAGCGATAAATTGTTTTGTTCGCTGTCCATTGCGAAGTAACTACATAAATAATAACTGCCTCGTTGGTCTCGCGGCATAAATGTGCGCGTGGGATTGGGAGGTCTCGGGTTCGATTCCCGGATCGGGAAAAGTGTTATTGGGTTTTTCCGTTAGGAAATTCTCAGTAACAGCACGGAGTCTGGTATTGTGCCCGGTACGGGAATATGCTCGCCCCCTATTTCGTGGGACCTAAATATTCATGGCGAAATGTGGGTGTTATATTACACCTCTGCCTACCCCGTCCGGGATACAGGTGTGAGTCTATATAAAAAAAAAATTTTTAGGGTTCCATACCTAAAAGGTAAAAAACGGGACCCTATTACTAATCGACTTCATCATGTCGACGAAGAGGCAAATATTCAATGATGTCTCCGTGATCTATTCGCTTAAAGCGGGCAGCAATCACCGAATAGTAAGAGGCACATTGAGTATTAGTCCCAGCCTCGAACCGTCGAAACTGATGAAGCCCACGCTCTGACCAGCACCAGTTCAAATCCAAAGCCCCGAGAGCTTTCAGCTTGAACTGCGAAACCGCTTTGAATGTCTGGCAGAGTGCGTAGATGTGGACGACTTCAGTGACAGGTTCGTGGATGCTGTCCATACAACGTGTTTGAAGTTTTTTAAGCCCAAAACGACGAAAAGAGCAAATAAAATGTCTGGTCCGACCCTCGAGCTAACGACGTCTCTGACTCCCGATCTCTGCCAATACAACACCAAGTGTTCCAAAGGAATCTGTCTATCGGGCAGAGTCAGCTGATAAAACTAAAGAAGGAGGATGGCAGAATTATCTCGTCCAAACCTCAGCTCCTGGAGGAGATCGAACGTTTCTATGGACAGCTATACACGACTTCACGTTATACAGATGTCCGAGGAGTATAACCACCCTCTATGCTTGGCGTTTGTGGACTATGAGAAAGCCTTTGATTCGATTGAAACATGGACAGTGCTGCAGTCTCTCCAACGGTGCCAAATATTTCGATATTTCGAAGTGCTGAAGTGTTTGTATGAAAACGCCACCATGTCAGTCCGCCTCCAGGACCAGAGCTCAAAACCTATTCAGCTAGAGCGAGGGGTGAGGCAGGGAGATGTTATATCACCGAAACTCTTCACCGCTGCGCTAGAAGACGTTTTCAAGCTTCTGGACTGGGAAGGACTCGGCATCAACATCAACGGCGAGTACATCACTCACCTTTGATTTGCTGATGATATCGTGTTTATGGCTGAGACCATGGAAGAACTCAGCATAATGCTCGATGGCCTCTGTAGAGTCTCCCAACAAGTAGGTCTTAAGATGAACATGGACAAGACGAAAATCATGTCTAACGTCCATGTCGTACCTACTCCTATCCAGGTTGGGAACTCTACACTCGAAATTGTCGACAAGTACGTCTACCTGGGACAAATGATCCAATTGGGCTGGTCCAACTTTGAGAAAGAGGTCATTCGTCGAATCCAACTCGGATGGGCAGCGTTCGAGAAGTTACGGTATATCTTCACGTCCGATACCCCGCAGTGTCTCAAGACAGAAGTCTTTGACCAGTGTGTGTTGCCAGTGATGATCTACGGCGCTGAGACGTGGTCGCTAACTATGGGCCCCATCCGAAAACTCAGGGTCACTCAGAGGGCGATAGAGAGAGCTATGCTCGGAGTTTCCCTGCGAGATTGAATCAGCAGGGTTAGGCGTCCCGCAAAGTGGACCGACGATCTGGTTAAGATTGCGGGAAGCGGTTGGATGCAGGTGGCTCAAAATCGGTCTGTGTGGAGAACCTTGGGGGAGGCATTTGTCCAGCAGTGGATGTCTCTTGGCTGACATGATGATTCCTAAGCCCCCGCTATCTGTCTGTCTGTCTGTCTGTCTGTCACCAGGCTGTATCTAATAAACCGTGATAGCTAGAAAGCTGAATTTTTCATAAATTATGTATTTACGTTGCCGCTATAACAAGAAATACTAAAAATAAAAAGGAGGGGTCCTATACAATAAACGTGTTTTTTTCGTATTTTTTGCTCAATATTACTAACGGTAGCAGGTAGACGCTTTAAATTTTCACAGAATATGTAGTTGTAAATTACCTTTCAAAATAAATAATTAAATAAAAATAAAGTAAATATTAAAGGCGGGCTCCCATATAACGAACGTAATTTTTAAGCAATTTTTTCACGATCTTAATCAGCAGATAGTAACTTAAAAATATTTAAGTATACATACAACAAACGTGATTTTCTTTTATAGATGATGGTACGGAAGCCTTCGTGCGCGAGTCCGACTCGTACTTGGCCAATTTTTTATTAGGGTTCATTTTATATAATTTTTTTAGGGCAGCATAGGCTTTGTTAGCCTGCTACTGCTGGGCAAAGGCCTCTCCCCTGGATTTCGATAATCGCGATCATTGTCACGACATTATCACGCTGCTGAAGGAGACCGATCCTGACGACTTGTCGACGTTTGTGGCGAGGGACTTGAACAAGTTGCCTCCCGTCACTTTCGACCACGACGATGTCACAAGCCTTTTGAAGGACATCGTTTTTATGAAGGCAAGTTTAGCGGATGTACACAAGAAGTTACAGGCATCCGAAGAAACCGTTGCACTCTTGCGCACGGAGGTGGATGACCTACAAAAGGTTGTCGATTTAACTGGGTTACCGGCGGGTAGTAACATCAACGCACGTCGACACATATGGTAGTAAATAATATTTTCAACATAAAATGTTGTTGTTTAGTAGGCGTGACCGAAATGTTTTTCTCAACAACCATACCTTACCTTACCAATTTCGCTCTTTAATTAAAACCACAGGTGGTCGGAAACATGATCGCAGCGAAACTACCTTTGGTTAGGTTCCTTGTAATTTACTACCTAACCTTAAAAATAACTAGACAAATAGGTACTCAAAAATCTCTCATATTTTCTCAGCGTGCGATTTATAATAATAAAAACAATGTTTCCCGGCATAAGGTATCACCAGAATGTCAATAGAAAATTCTTGGGTACTTATAATGAAAAATAAGAAGCTCGGATAAAAACAAACCTCGTCCATCCGTTTTACCCATAAAACAAATGCATAAATAGATTGCTTGATGGTAAAGTAATGGGACAAAAGCCAAATAAAGAACAGGTTAGCAGACAAAATAGTTTGTTATGGCTTTTAATGGCTTAGAAGTTGGTTATTATTTGTCATTACAAACTTGGTTATGTTATTCCAAACTATATTAACTTAGCAATAAAAAAATATTTGTGGTTTCGTTGCATTAGGCAAATATTGGTAGGCATTGATTTTCAACATTTGTATATTATTATGTCTGTTACGACGTAAACATTGAACTTTGTCGTCATGACAGATTAAGCGCATTTTTAAACTACTTCTTTTTGGATGTGTAAATTTCCATGTGTTTAAGAGCAAGTAAAGATTTCAGTGCGACTGTTGCGAATCTCTATTACACTTCTAAAAGGAGTCAGTGACTCCGGAATAAGTATCTCCCTTTTAACCAGAAAACATATAAACTATTCTATGATTTAAGCCAGGACACTTGATTACCTATTTGTGTTGCGGAGGTCAGGTGACTACAATTTTTCACTGTTAAATCAAATTGGAGACAATCATTAAATGACTTATACTTATTTCAGTTAAGTATATTATTATACAGAAGTTATTTATTTTATTTATTTATTTATCATTCACACGTGCATGAAGGAATAATGCAGTGTCCCACATAACCGTGTCATCGGTTTGACTGAGTGAAAGTGTTTTTGTGTCTCGTATGAGACGGAGGATCTCAGGTCGCATGTCGGGGCTTAAGAGAAACACTGCTAGGCTGAACAGGTTCTTTATTATGTCTCACTACCGCTTACATACAGTATGACCGAACTAGGTAAGCACTGGCCTGAGGGCTGGAGTGTAGACTCTTGCTGCTCTCCGACGCTCGCAGGGTAGCCTGCTCGTAGGGTCACCGGTGAGCTGGCCGAAGTGCACGCTGCGCAGGCAGTTCGGTGGTCGAGGTTTAGGCTCGGTGGTTGAGTGGAGGCTCAGGCGATGCAGCCGATGTGGGCCGAGCGGTAAGGCTCAGGCGTAAATGGTGTAGTCAGGAGGCTCGCAGGCAGGAACTGATGCGTTGGCGGCGGCTTGTAGCAGCACGGCGCCCGCAGCTCGTAAGCCGCAGCCCGTAGGAAGAATCGTAGCCCGTAGGGAGAACGTCAGCCCGTAGAGAGAAGACAGGTGCTGTGAGCCCGTAGGGAGAACTGGAAACAGTATAGAGAATACACAACAACCGGTCAGGAACGGCTGTTATGCTTAGGAGACACAGATACTACAGACAGAACATATAGGCACACAGACGACTAGAATATGCTTACCCCCAGCGAGACAGTAGATAGGAAGTAGAATGTAGAATAATCACGAGGTGTAGCGGCAGCGTTCCAACCTCGAGGGAAAGTGTCCGTTCTACAACGCACACCCATCTTATATAGGCATAAACCTATGACTCACAGACTGCCTTTGGCTAGTGAACATGACCATATTTGGTAATATAGCGAACGCTCTGCGGCTAAGCTGGCGTTAAGCGCCTGCGAGATATTATAACGCAATACGTGGAGTATTACGTTACAATACCCCGCTCTGTACAGCAGGATAACACGGTCTAATATTGTGAAGCAAAATATTTAGTTTTTCATGTTCAGTTAGTAACGTATTCGGTGATAATCTCTCAAAAAGTTAGAACATAATTGATAAGTAGATGATTATACCCTCAGTTTGCCTTTGAGTACGATTACGAATCTCGCTAAAAGTTTATAGTCATAGTCGTACAGTGTAAAATCAGCTGTGATTTTACTAGCTAGTTCGTTTCATGTAAAAATGGAATTTTTAACACCGCAAAACCAGTGTAACGCATTACCAGTAAAAATTTCGGACGCGTAATCGAATAATCTATCAGCAGGTAGATTTCTAACCGTCCTAAATTCCGTCACGCGTTGTAGAATTTCGCGAACGCAGCCTGTTCCGTCGAATTTGAGTTTTGATAGTTCACCAACCCTCAAATGCTCACAGTGGACAGTTACCGGAGTCGACGCTGCCTGTGCAGGGGTAGAATCCGTGCAAGTCATCGTGACTCCGACTTCCGCCGACGGAACATTCGAGTGTTCTATCTTAGATAGCTCTGCCACCAGCATCCGAAAGCGTTCAGTCAGGTCGGATATTTTCTTGCCGTATTTAGGTTCGGATTTGTCTAATCTGCCCAATCTGTGGTAGACCTGGTTGTGCAAAGCCGTAGTTCGCTTCGCCAAGTTGTGGTCGTATAGTTCTTTAAGGGATGAGATTCGCGAATCTAAATCGGCAACTGACACGCTAGCTCCCTTGAAGTCGTCTGCTATATCTAGGCCTGACTCTAGGATTTCGTCATTCGGAATCAGCTCGTGCAGTTTAGGTAGCTGCTTCCGTAAACCTAGAACAGAGGTAGCCGGCTCCTCTCCGCGAATAGCGACCTCGTAGGCCGATTCATTTTTATTAAGTAGGAAGTACTTAAAAGCGTTAGTGCTCATGATGAAATGAAGTGTATGATAGAAAAGAAACGTAAGTACATTACAGCCCTCTGTGTGCAACCGTTCTGCTTTACAAAGAAACTACTACGATTCGGTGTAAAATGTAGACAATAGATAGTGACTTGCAAAAAAATTAAAAACCGTTATTTCAAATTGCGAACTGTTACGTAGGGAATCGGTAGTTGAAATTTAAGTTAGACAATAGTAAGATAACACATAATAGTTATACAAATCAAAGATAGACAGTAATACACAGATACACACAAGTTAGATGGTACATACCGGTTCGCTGATGTCTGCACCTCCTCGTTTACAAAGACTGACGTCCTAAATAAGAACAACTGCAGTAATTGGAAGTGAGACAAATAGAGTTGGGCGCCACTGAGACGGAGGATCTCAGGTAGGATGTCGGGGTTCAAGAGAAACACTGCTAGGCTGAACAGGTTCTTTATTATGCCTCACTACCGCTTACATACAGTATAACCGAACTAGGTAAGCACTGGCCTGAGGGCTGGAGTGTAGACTCCTGCTGCTCTTCGACGCTCGCAGGGTAGCCTGCTCGTAGGGTCACCGGTGAGCTGGCCGAAGTGCACGCTGCGCAGGCAGCTCGGTGGTCGAGGTTTAGGCTCGGTGGTCGAGTGGAGGCTCAGGCGATGCAGCCGATGTGGGCCATGCGGTAAGGCTCAGGCGTAAATGGTGCAGTCAGGCGTCCGTGGCCTGGCTGTAGGAGGCTCGCAGGCAGGAACTGATGCGTTGGCGGTAGCTGGTAGAAGCACGGCGCCCGCAGCTCGTAATTCGCAGCCCGTAGGAAGAATCGTAGCCCGTAGGGAGAACGTCAGCCCGTAGAGAGAAGACAGGTGCTGTGAGCCCGTAGGGAGAACTGGAAACAGCATAGAGAATACACAACAGCCGGTCAGGTACAGGCCATCCCTAGATCGGCTGTTATACTTAGGAGACACAGATACTACAGACAAAACATATAGGCACACAGACGACTCGAATATGCTTACCCCCAGCGGGACAGTAGATAGGAAGTAGAATGTAGAATAATCACGAGGTGTAGCGGCAGCGTTCCGACCTCGAGGGAAAGTGACCGTTCTACAACGCGCACCCATCTTATATAGGCATAAACCTATGACTCACAGAGTGCCTTTGGCTAGTGAACATGACCATATTTGGTAATATAGCGAACGCTCTGCGGCTAAGCTGGCGTTAAGTACCTGCGAGATATTATAACGCAATACGTGGAGTATTACGTTACACCTATAAATGTAATATTTTTATATTACCTACACTGATTCCCGCTTTATGATGAAATTCAGCTCACAGTCAAAATATATTTGTTCCACAGTGAACATTCACTTAGCTGCTATCATAATAATGTTGATAAATTCAAAAGTCAACTTATCTACGTAACTCTATATCGAAATTAGTAAAGGATAGTAATATGATGCTTATTAAAATTCACCGGATTGTAATAAATCTATACGATAAACACATAAATTATTAATTTACAGAATTGTCAGTAATTGCGGTTTCAAATATCATGATATTAATTACTTACCGACAAATATGCGTCATTATTTTCGTTTAAGTAAATACGACATTTTCGATAGAAGGCCATATCGGTCAGGAACAAAAAAATGTATCTTTGCGCGGCAAAATAACGCTAAATATCTATGGACAATATCTGCTGATCGTTACATGCGTAGCACGCACGCACCTCCGCACGTCAAAAAGATCGTGTCAAACGTTGGTTCAAAAATTCACTTCTGATCCAGGAATGGTGGCAGTTCTTGTAGAGATTGTACAGGGCATATAATCCAGTGATGCCGAGCATAGTACATATAATGACCAACACTATGCTTATATAGTTGACAGATGGTATTCTTGTACTGGTGCAGAATTTGAACCACCTGAGGTGTTTTGGGTGATAAACACTTCATCCTTCTCAAGGTTGGAACGGCACATTTTGGTAGAACAAATGTCTTTGTATCGAAAATGTCTTTATAATGTCTCTACAACAAATACGCGGCGCGCGACAGAATTTGAGCCGACGCCCGAACATGGCAGGGCCGCATATAAGGTGGTGAGTTCAGGAGATGAAGGAAACGACTATAGCTCTTGTAATAACATTTATTACTGATCTAAGATATATGCGAATACAGATTATATAGTGTGTATCGATACTTATCTATAGAGTATACGTACGATGGGCTATTATACATTGTACACACACACTACACAAGGGTCGTAGCGTAATGAAAATTGGCAGCTGTATGTAGTTCTGATGACAATACTATAATATGGTAATGTCAAACTGATCTGATGATGGAGTCGGAAGATATGAATTGGAACTCGACATGTATGTAACTATGTAATGGAATCTAAGGTAACTAATTTAACCTTCTTCCAAGGGTCGTAGCGTAATGAAAATCGGCAGCTGTATGTAGTCCTGATGACAATACAATATCATACAAAATAATTTAACGGGTCTTAATCGCGTTAACTTAACTTATTTAAGGTATAAATACCTATTTGTTTCCAACGTTTCGCTCGTCTTGCACCGAGCTTGGTCGTGGAGAGACTATAATATGGTATTGTCGAACTGATCTGATGATGGAGCCGGAAAATATGAACTGGAACTTTATGATGGAAAATCATATCATAGTTGTTTTGTATTTCTTAGAAAAGTCTTGTAATGAACTTTGACCACGATTAGGTTTCAAGGTCTGATGATGAAGGTGGAATTTGGCACTGGCATTCCTTGATGGAGTAAGTATCATAGTCGTGTTTGCACTTGTGAGAAAGGCCACGTAATGGACTTTGAACACGACCAGGTTTCAAGGTTATAAGAAACCAATTATATATTGTAGACCACGCAGTGGTGTACTTAGGGTCCCGCACTTTTGCGACTGGACTGGCGTGGCCCATAGTAGACTTAAATTATTTAGTCTCCAGATTGAAAAGCTAGATTGTTCTAAGCTGCCAGATAAAACATCATGCAATACAGACGCACTGGCGGAAATGGACAGGATGCGGGCTCCTTCGCTTACCTGAAATACGTAATACGTATGTAGTCGCTACAAATGTATAAATGTTAAAAATAATTCGTTATCTAAGACCAAAAATTATTAAATAAATGAATAGTTTAAAAAACACTACAAAAACAAAAAATAAGTTATGGATCGTTCAAGTTGTCTCTATTTCTGGGCTGAAGTGTAAACTATGTGCTTTTAATTATAATATGTGATTGTAAAAGCGTGGGGCGCTGGAACAGGAACAGTTCAGTTACGCTTTGTTGAGAGAAGTAAGCAGACGTGTTGTCTATCGCGAAGTGAACTCTACTATATTTTTAATTGCAATTTTGTGATTGGTGGACATTCTATTTATCGATTCTCTGTCGCTCTTGCGGTGCTGTTACCAGTGGTTCACGCCCAGTTGAAGCGAGATAGCTGATTTTGGTGAGAACAGTCTTCAAATAAACCCAGAAATACAGTATAAACTTTCAGAAAACCACACAAAGTGATAATACTAGTGTGATACATACCTGGAATCGATCCCGAGGTGCCGTCGCCGAACGCAGTGTGCTTGCGCACTCCGCCACGAAAACGAGTGGCGGCCCGGCGTGAATTTGGTGCTCACTATCAGCCGCTTGCGTGCCTGCGATTACTCTATTGAATCGCTATATAATATTTATAATATTATACCTATACAGCTGTACCTTGTTGTATTCGGCTTTGTTACCTATCCTACTATCGCTTCTTAACCATGCCACGCACGATACCATCACCTCAGAATTCGCCTAACGCCCGGTCGATATCGGAAACGCAATCAGAACCTGATCCCAGTACTACAGCATCACTAACGGCTCCAGAACCAACTGCCACGGAGTCACTTAATGTAGCAGCGAAGTCAAGCCGGCGCGTCCGCGGCAATGTGGGCGGCCCGGTTCCAAGTGGCTACAAAGAATTAAAAAATATGCTGCAATCCTGGAAGGCTGAACACGACATCATCCTAAAGAAATTAGTCGCTGACGTAGCTGAGCTGAAAGAACACCATCTCAGTATACAGAAATCTAACCTAGATATGGAAAGATCGATGACTTTCATTAATAAAAACTATGAAGATATGAGGACCAGATTAGAGGCGTTGGAGACGAAAAACATAGATTTGGAGGAGCGATTGAGTCACGTAGCTAATAATAATGTTGTTCACACGGTGACTACTTTAGAGGCCAAAATTGAAACTATGGAGCAGCAGGCGCGCCAATGCAACGTTGAGATATGCAACCTGCCCGACAAGCGCAACGAGAACTTGCTTACCATCATGCAGTCAATCGGTAATGCCATAAATTTTCCTGTATCACAGGATGACATTGTTTCCTTACACAGGGTTCCACATGCCCAGCAAAGTGACAACAAACCGAAGAATGTCATAGTCAAGTTTAAATCCCGCATCGTTCGCGATAACTTATTAAGCGCCTACCGCAAAACAAAGAGCATCACGTCAGACCAATTAAATATTCCAGGCGCTTCCTTTACGGTGTATATAAACGAATATTTGGCACTAAAAAATTAATCCTTATTTCGTAAAACCAGGGAAATCGCTAATAATAACGGTTTTAGATATGTGTGGATTAGGAACGCCACTATACTTGTGCGAGAGCGCGACGGTCTCCCGGCTTTTGCGATACGTTCCGAGGATGATTTTAGCAAACTTGTCACTTGTAGCAAGAATTCAAATACTGAGCGTGCCAACTGATAACAGCACACATAAAAATTTAATCATTAAAACCCGGAATATAAATGTGAAAACCCTAGCAAAACAGTTAATATGGAATAACTTCTAGATTCCATGGATTTGGGGTCTGAAATTTATTGATTAGATTAGGAAAGTAAAGAGTATCCTTTCTGTATATATAACTTTTCCACATTTGGTATAATCTTCGGGAAAAGTAAGAAAATCTAGAAATCCAAAATGTCGCTTAAATTTAAATCTAGTCAAGTTATAAGGTTCATTTTAACTGTAAAATGTGCAGTGAAAGAGACGCTATCGGTGCTTGTAACATTATTATTGCGTATTATGCTTAGTTTAAGAGGAATATCTATTTTTATGAATATCCGCTTTAAAATATGAATATTTTCAAAAAAGTTTTTCTAAAAAACTAGAGATGCTAGCTTAGTGGGGATACGAAATTTTTCTTTTTATTGAATATATCTATTAGCTTCTTTAATAAAAAGACGGTGTCCGAAAAATGGTCTTCATAAAACACTGTGCAGCGTGCGAAACCGGTTTCGTATACATTGTGTTTGTTTTGATTCGTGTCTATTGGTGTTGCTGGAGGGAATTCATTACCATAGTTTGTTTATCTTATGTGAAATTATATTTGCTATTTTGTTGTGTACCCACATAATATCTGTGAAATTGATTACATTTAAATTTATTAACCAAATTAGTATATCGTGTACTACATATTATATTTACTTCTTGAAATTACATTGTATTAATAGAATGATAACAAAGGGATTCTTTAGTATATTAGTAATATTGATCTGTGTGCCGGTTATTCCATTATATTATAAAATTGACGACGTCTTCATTGTTGCAATATTGCAATGTTGGTTATTGACATTTATTGTACATACATTTGAAAATGGAAGCAACTAATAACGTTGACAATATAATTGTATACTACCAAAACTGTAGAGGGATCCGTACAAAGTTACATACATTATTTATGAATATCCTATCGTCTTCTTATGACGTTATCATCCTTACCGAAACTTGGCTTGTTCCTGACATTTGTGACAATGAATTTATAGATGATCGGTATTTAGTTTTTCGTTGCGATCGTGATCGTTCTGCCACAGGGAAACGTGAGGGCGGGGGCACCCTTATCGCAGTGCGTCGTGACATCCCATTAGGTTGCGGACTGAATTTTTTACGACAGAAGTTGAACAAGTTGTAGTTTGCCTGCCTGCGTCTAAGACTAACATGAGACACATTATTGGCTCTGTATACATCCCCCCACGCACCAGTGAAGAAACATACACTAATTATTTAAATATGCTAGAAGATATTGTTACTGACCCGAGCACTGACTCATTTTGCGTAGCTGGAGATTTTAATTTACCGAGTATTCAATGGTTAGAAGGAGGTAACCATATAACTGCTCATGCCCCAACCTCCACTGGACAGCTACTACAACATTTTATGGCATTAACTAATAGCTTACAGTATAATACACTCAAAAATAGTTTAGGTAGAATACTATATACTAACATGCATTTTAATAATGTTTCAGCTGAGGATCCTACTGACATTTGCAACCTTTTCTCTGCTTTTTTTTCCTCTGTGTACGAACCGTCATATCTGGATCTCGAAACATGGAAACCGTCCAATCTGTATTCGGAAAATTCCATCTGTATATCCGAAATATATTTAAAAAGAGAGTCCGTTCGTATGGCCCTTAGGTCTTTAGATTCCTCTAAAGGTGCGGGTCCTGATAATTTACCTCCTCACTTTCTCATAAAAACAAGCGAGAACATCTATACCGCGTTACACATAATTTTTAATAAATGTCAATGCGAAGGAGTTTTCCCTACAGTGTGGAAGCAAGCATTTATTACGCCGGTATATAAAAGTGGAGACAAAAGTAATGTTGAGAATTACCGCCCTATCTCTATTCTGTCCACCTTGTCGAAGCTTTTTGAGAAACTAGTGCACGGTGCTCTCTACCCCTATCTTCATCAGCTCGTAATTCCTGAACAACACGGCTTTGTTCAAAAACGCTCTACTACGACTAACCTTATGGCATTTACCAATTTTCTTTTTGACCAAATCGACAGTAGAGTTCAGGTTGATGCCGTATACACCGATTTTCAGAAAGCCTTTGACAAGGTGGACCACGCTATACTCCTCGAAAAGCTAGCGTTCAATGGCATACGTGGAAATTTGCTTAGATGGTTCGTTTTTATATCTTTAATAGAACTCAAAAAATAGTTATAAATGGTTTCGAATCGGATGTTATAATTGCTAAGTCAGGTGTTCCTCAAGGATCAATCTTGGGACCTCTTCTTTTTATTGTTTTCATTAATGATATTAAGCAATGTTTCACACACTCTAAGTTCTTAATATATGCAGACGACATCAAAATTTTTAAAGCATGTCAAACCATACAAGACTGTTCACTTCTTCAAGACGACCTTGACAGATTGTATGACTATTGTACGGACAACAAACTTTTTCTAAGTCTACCAAAGTGTCACACGATATCTTTTACAAAAAATATAAATAAGATAAATTTTAAGTATAACATTAATAAGGAACTGCCTCGTTGGTCTCGCGGCATAAATGTGCGTGTGGGATCGGGAGGTCCCGGGTTCGATTCCTGGGTCGGGCAGTGTTATTGGGTTTTTCTGTCACGAAATTCTCAGTAGCAGCACGGAGTCTGGAAATGTGCCCAGTACGGCAATAGACTCGCCCCTTATTACGTGGGACTAAAGTATATCTGGCGAACAGTGGGTGTAGAAATACACCTCTGCCTACCTCTTCGGGGTTATAGGCGTGAGACTATGTATGTATGTATGTATTAATAAGGAAAACTTAAAGCAGGTAAACTTAGTTCGCGACTTAGGTATCATGTTAGACTCTTCCCTACATTTTGATGCACATATTGACAGTATAGTCAGTAAGGCTTTCCGCATGTATGGCTTAGTTATGAGAGCATCGCGTGACTTTGTGCGTCCCTCTACGTACATTCTGTTGTACGGAGCCTTGGTCAGATCACAGTTGGAATATGCGACTCCAATCTGGAATCCTTTCTATTTAAAATATACTTACCAATTGGAAATGGTGCAGAAAAAATTCTTACGATCAGTAGATTTCAGGTGTTATCGGCCCAAGGTTCCCTACACGGACTTACTCAAGCGGTACCGTTTATTAAGTTTACAGTCAAGACGATTATTTCTTGGCACAATGATGTTATATGGTTTGTGTAACAATGAATTTGACTGCTTAGATATAACTAATAAATTATGTTATGTAGTACCTAGAAACGTTTTTCAACGAGGAGTTCGTGTGCCGCGCTTGTTTCACGTAGATACGTGCAGGACAAACGCCGGTAAGCGGGCGCCTCTCAGTCGCATTGTTGAAACTTATAACAGTCGCTTCACAGATATTGACATGTTCTCTCTATCATGTAGCAAATTCAAACGATTGGTTATCGAACTGTTATCGTAAATTTAATGTAATCTTTTTTTTCCCTTAAGTATGTTTTGCTTCTTAATATAATTTGTGTTAATTTGTGGACAATGGTGCTGGTTATGTGTATATCAGTCTAGGTTAAGAAATCATTTGTAAAATTTTGCATGTAACTGTTTATTGTCCCGAACAAATAAAAAAAAAAATAAAAAAAATATATTATTATTAAAAGCACATAGTTTACACTTCAGCCCAGAAATAGAGACAACTTGAACGATCCATAACTTATTTTTGTTTTTACGTGCATTTATAAAAGCGTGTTTTTGTAGTGTTTTTTAAACTATTAATTTATTCTTCAATATTTCCGTAACATTAGAGTTACGTCGCCTGTGTAGATATTTCCTTCAACAATCGAACATACATCAGTGACTTTACGATCTACTTAAATGAATACACTCCGCTGTTTTTCTAGATAGCATCTCTGTATTGTATCCGTAACCATCAACATAAGTTATTTCAGTTCTGGGTCATGGATAAATAACTTATATCACGAGAGCAAAACAATTCCACAGTAGAAAAACGTACTCGCAGTGTACAAAACCATACGATTCAAACAAGTAGAAATATGCCATACAAATATTTGGCACAAACAATCTAAAATATATGAATCGAAACAAAGAGAGTAGGAACAAGAATCAACGAACGAACTTATAAATTGGAAGCCATTCACATTGCAACCAGAACTAAAATAAAATCATGATACAGAATAACTAAAGTATGCATCACTAGCCAAGGCTGGGCAAATAACCAATTTAACATGACCCTCTGCCTCTCGTGCACATAGTTCAGAGTCCAAAGACAGAGAGGTGTGATTTTGTCCTATTGGGGTGCAATTTAAATTGGTGGTATGGGCAAACGAGGGTAGCAAGTAATGGAAACCAACAAATGCCGTGGAAAAATCAACGGCGATTAAACTATTCATGTTTTTTAAGTGAAACTATGGGGCTTATATTTGCAGCAAAGGGAAAACGTATAAAATTAACATTTGTTCTGCTTATTGTTTTTGCTTGGCTTTGTTAAGAAGCAAAGCAGCGTGTCTTGAAAATGTTATTTCAATGTTTCTCCTTACGTTTTGAAGGACGTGTGTTGTGCCAGTCATATCATCTGAATTACTTATGTTTATACTAGTACTTCAATAAATTAATACCAAGACTCAAACTCGCACATACAGGACATATATGGACTAACGAAAGGTTTAATACGATTTGATTAGTAATAAAAGGGTTTTTCGTTTTCCTGGATTGCAGTAATTGTCGAAAATGTAGTCACGTCAACAATGGCAATTTGACGATTGATCATCATTATCATCAGCCCTTAACAGTCCACTGCTGGACTTCGCCTCTCCTTTGAAATGAGGAATTGGCCTACTATACCACGCTGGCCAAACGGGTTGGTATAGGGTTTGTATCAAGTTTTCCTTCTCTTACAGTGCTGTTCTCTGCACAATATGCTCCCTCTGTCGGCTCTTACGACACCCATGGGATGATATGGGGTGGTGACATTCCGTATTCCTAATCCGTCACCACACGGACGATCAATGCTTTGGTAAATTATAAAATATTATAGTTCTTAGTCCTCTTGTTTACAGGACCCGCAGCCTAAATTAAACATGGAACAGAGTAATTAACACAAATACAGATCTTATTGTTTTCGCACAAAATTGGCTTCGATCTACGATTTACTAGACATCTTGATTTATTCAGTCAAATTAAGCCACAGCACGCAGGATTGTCGTGCATTCTTTCCAAAATAAAAGAATTTATGTGAAGGCTAAAACATACGCTGACGTTCATATTTTCATGTAGTGAGAGAAATTACTGTGAATTCAACGTTTCGCACAAAACCCTGCACAGCAGTTGGTCATGCACAGAACACCATAAAAGAGACACGGTTTAGCTACAGCGTGACATCGCCCCGTGCCAGTCTGTTGCCGAACCAGACGTACGTGCGTTTCGTGTTGGCATCTTTTTCATGTGCGTGATATACGTAGTTGATGTGCACTCTATAAAAGCTTATCTGTGTGACGGCTTAAGAATAATTTTAGTTTTATGGAGTTAAATACAAAACTAGATCCTCAAGTACGTGCATACAATGTAATTATTACGAGATTGGGTTTATACAATAAACCCGACTGGAAATGAATCCAGCCAAACTATTATCAAGAATATTCGTCCAATTGATCGTTAACCTGCAATAATTCCCAGCCACTAATGATCACGCCTAGACCAATGAGGGTAATAAAGTGATCAATCTACAGTTAACTGCGAACTATTCACGTGAAATAATTTACGATGATTGAACGTAATTAATTATAAAAACCAGCAGCCATTGAGGACACAAATTAGTGGCAACGGTGAATGAAGGCTCTTAAATGAAGTGTTGCATGATTAATTGTGTGTTTAATTCATTTGCATTTGGTTTTGTGGTGTTGTTGACTCGGTCTTAAATATAGGTTAATTGTGAGAGAAAATGTCCGGTATTAATTATAATAAAAAGGCCGCAACTTACAATAAAGCGAGATAGATGCCGCGGTGTATTTTGCAGTTTAAAAATGTCTGTCATTGTATAAGATGAACAGTAGAAAAGCAAAAAGAACATACCCAGTCTGCCTGCATTTTATAAAAGAAGGAGGTAAAAGGTACACCACTGACTATTTTTACATTAGACATAGGCGTACCACCTATCTACCACAAAAGCACCTTACAAAATATTCTTTACATAACTATGAAAACCAAAATCATAGAGCGTTTTGCAGTCCACTGCTTGACCTATGTCTCTCCTTATTTGCGTCACAAGAGCATTGTAAATCTTAAAAGATTTGGCCTGGCCAGACGGGTTGGCATTGAATTTGATGTCGAGTTTTTCTTCTCTTCCAAAGTTCACTATTAGCTGCGTGTAATTTCGTTAGTCGTCACTTCCGACATTCACCGAATGAAATAGGGACACTTTGTATTCCTGATCCGTCACTACACCGAATGCCATTCTATACAAATATCTCATTCATTAGCCATCTGATTGATAAATGACAACAATATCTTTCATTTTAAATTATAATCTCATAACTGTTTGTACTACGTTTGTATGTAAGGCTTCACGTTTCAGATCACGTTAGCATTTCACGACCCGATAGCGTCTTTGTACTCCTGGTACTTATCTCTCAGCAATAACACATAGCTGCAATTATACCAACATTATGGAGCTATAAAATGATAACGTTTTTAGACCCCCATGGCAGTGTAATAAAGATATTTATGATTTGTTGTTAAATTATAGCCAAAATCTTTTATCTAAATGTGGTTGACATAGGTGTAATAAATGTATTCATATATACATTCCCTCGCGTTCGTGTTCTGCGTTACTACTGACAAACAACTCACAGCCAAAACTATTGGACGGACGAAATTGAGATATGTATGTTCGTGTATGTCATATGTAATTTCCCGAAAGTCTAACGAGATCGAGATGAAACGGTTAAGTAAAAAAACACCTTACTGTCCTGTAGGTTTCATTTTCAACCACTTGTTAATGAGTACAATCTGAATATTTTAAGTCACGAGTACATAGGCTAGCGTTATCTATGGTGAGCCGTATCATCACTGCGTCAAGCGAGATCGTGGCCAAAACTGAACCTTTTTTCAGGGGACCCCTGTCAGAAATAAACTCAACGTTTTTTCTACGAGCCATTTTGATTCCGTGTCAGTTTAAACGTATACTACAAAGTCTATGAAGCTCACCATCTCTAAGGCTTTTTTGTCTTTATTCTAAACCTTTTCTTTCCCTTAAGAGAACACACGCACGCACGCACAGCATCTTATTCGTTACGTGAAAAAGTCTTCCAATTAACTTCCACCTCAAACCGGGTTGAGAGAAATTCATTCCAAAAATAAAAAAGACTGTGGATTGTTACAGGTAGCAATTATGATCGCTTGACGCCCGAAAACCGAATGAATAAGCGAACGAACTGAGGAATATTAATCTGCCGGTAGTGTTTGACCTTTGCAGAGTTAGGAGTGACGTACACAAAGGAACTAAACAAGGAACTAAATTTCCTTCTTCTTACACAAACTATTTATGATTTTTCTCATATTTTTTATTACGTACGCTATGTATGCCATAAAATATCGTGAATGACTGCATATTTCGCATTTTTTTTGGAGCAATTAAATATTAATTAAAGCAGAAACGACATCAAAATATACACTAAATATCGAAGTTCTTCTTCCTTTTCTGTTTAATACATACATACATTATACAATACACCTACTTCTTATCTCACCGCAATATTCTAAGGCAGACTCGTAGATATCCCTGGCAGTGGCATTAAGTCTGTCTATTTAGGTACTCTTTGTATATTAATAAATAAAGAATATCTGAAAGACTAACGCTTGTCAGGGGGGCTGCTTGCTATTATTCGTCTGATAAACGAATTTTTCCTATACCTTCAATTTACAGATTCTTTAGCAAAATATAATCTGAGATGTATGTATGTAATCTATTGTATGTAGTATTCAGGTGGCTGTAGCTCGTAAAACCAACTGAGCGTTTAGCCTTAAACCCAGCGATTAAAATATTCTGGCCACCTTACCCGACGAATTCTTGGGTCCCATTCGATTATGTAAACTGGAACGATGTATCTCCCCAACCTTACAACAACGCTATACATTTGAATTTGGGTGACGTGTTTAGAACTTGTTTTCAACGAATCTTTACTTGATAGGACTTCCTATCAAGTAAAGATTAGTTAGTGATTTATGATTATGCAGTTATTTTATTAATAATTTTATTTGTGATTTATGATTATGGGTGGATGTAGCATTCTTGGAGGAGGCCTATGTCGAGCAATGGACGTATTTTGGCTGATACAATAATGATGAAAATTAACTTTACTAATATTTAGTATCTTATATACCTCCAACATTTACGCGAAAGCTACATTATTATATAAGCCAAACAAAAGTGACAAAGTATTAACTCGTGCTTGCTAGATCTGAGGAAAAATAGAGCAGTATTTGGCTTTGCTCAAGCTTTACTAAACTATTTAAACTTGGCAAAGCAACAGCTAAGTATAAACTTAAGGTAGGAATTTATAGTCATCTAATATTATATATTAGGTTTAAGCTAAGCTTGAGCTAAGATGTACAAATGACCTCTTGGTTGGTTGCTTGGTTGGTAAGTTTGTAGTCATAATTCTTCAACAGACGTCAAGGTTGAACGTATTTTACGTAACTAGAATGAGCGATAAATACCGGAAGAAAAATAAACTATTATAATACATAAGCCGATTATAATTATGATTTGATAATACATACATGCTATGTATTTGATAAGGTAATATTTTCATGTTAATGGTTGTCCACGGTATTGGTGACCTTTAATTTATGTATGTATGTACATAGCTCATTAGTTTTTGTGGCATTTGATTACTATGAGCTGACACTCGTAATATTCCTCATTTGAAACGAGAGACCTAGTCCAGCAGTGGACTGTTAAAGGCTGATGATGAGTAATATCTTATTTATGAACCTACCTAGTTTTCATTACTAATCTGTGCGTTGTCTACCTGTCAGTTAGTAGCGAAAGAATTTTATATAGGTACACAGAAGATTAACTACTCGAAAACTGTGTTAATATTAAGTTAAACACGAGTGTTTATACTTTAGCGATTCAGTATCCAACTTCCCATACAAGCATTAATTACCAACTTTATAATAACGATAGTAAATCTATCAACTAACGATCATGAAAGTTTCGCGACAGAAATTTTGTTAATCAACCCGTACTGAAAATGTTTAATGTTAACATAGTTTCATGAACATTGTTAACATTCACGTACTACGTAAGTTATGTATCAACGGAAATTGATATCAGAATTTTCAATGTATTATGCATTGTTGGCTTGTTAGAGGGAGTTAATTATGTATCACATCATTAATCTGTATTACAACTAGATTTTAAAGAGCCTTAGATTTATTGCCATGTGTTATAGGGCCATGGACCTAATACTGTCACATTATCAAGTGTCAAATTTGTAGACTCGAAAAATTAACGATCGTAAAAAGGGTAAATGAAATATTGCAATCCACGTTAATAAAGAGTTAGGATATTTTATTCATACGTAAGTTAATTGTTTATCATGTCATTTTGTTGTAAATAACAATAAAAATTGCAAAAAATCTAAAACTTAAGGGGGTTGTCAATTAATAAAATTATAAATTTCCTATTTTTATGAGAGTTTTGTTATGTGATGAGCGTTGTCATTTGACTACCGGCATCATAGGACTCATTCCTTGTTTCTTATTAAGACTTATTTCTCCTACGATACAAATCAGTAAATAATTATTTTAATTTATTTTTGATCACGTTTTGTCTTATAGATTTAAGTCCTTTACTTTTAAAGAGAAATTGACGAAATACAATTTTTATTTAAAACATTTGGTAACATTTTTTACACGAATGCTCTATAAAGGTGTGTTATGTTTTTAGGATTCATTTATTTAAGAATGTACGTATAGGTGCTTCTTCTCTCCGTTATGTTTTAGAGGGAATACATTTTTACAACTGGAGAACACCGCATTTTACGATTGAACTTCAGTTGTTGTCTCATTCAAAGAAGAATACCCATTTTTCACCTGACTATGTGTATGTATGAAATAAATCTTATAATTCAGTTAATTTAACTGTATATTAATTATGCTTTTCACAATGTTAAATGAAACCCAGGTAAAATATTTATCAGTAATTCTTTACACTTAATCTACGTAAGGGGTAAACATCACACCTACCTACCATCTATTTAGGACGTTCCATTTTACGCATTGGCAATGGTCTTCATTCAAATCTGTTTCCGAGTTTTATACATTATTTTACGTTTTATTATTCAGTCCATATATCATTATTAGTCTTAATTAACCGACTTCAAAAAAAGGAGGAGGTTAACAATTCATCGGAATCTTTTTTTATGTATGTTCCCCGATTTCTTTAAGACGCCTGGACCGATTTCGAAAATTCTTGTTTTGATTGAAAGAGTATACCTCCTAGTAGGTTCTATGATCATCAGGTCAGGATATGATCATGGAGTCCTGAAAAAATCGAAGGAACTCTTAAAATTGTATAAGCACACTTGAAGCGATTTGACGATAACAACCCAATGCCGTCGAGTTTGGGCTCGTTTGAGTCGTTTTTGCATAGACTTTGATGCTGGGTGATTTCCATGGTCTGACGATAGAGTTGGAAGGTAACCATGAGATTTTTGTGATACAAAAACCCAATCTCATTAAGTTTAGTGTCGTTTGATTCGTCTTTACATGGACTTTGGTACTGGATGTTTTGCAGGGTTTGATGATGGAGCAGAAAGGTGGCAAAATGGATGTTGTTGATAGAATAGGTAGTTTGTAATGTAGTACCTTATTCCGTAAGTGCTTGGCACCGACTCCAAAAATTGTTGCTCCAAAACCAATATTTTTTTGTTTTTTAGTTCCTTAGTAATTTTGAAGTCGGTTTATTTTTATTTAAAAATATTTTTTACACAATACAGATTTATTAAAAATAATATTAAAGAGAAATAAATTAATTATGCAATATATAATTTTATTGAGTTAGCACGAGTGAAACGGATTTTTTGACATTTGACAGTTCTCCGATTGACATCGGCGCAATCCTTTGTTCTTTGTGTTGTTCTATTGTTAGGAATTCAAAGGAAGAAAAAGGTATTTTTAGACCATGGTAAGTATTCTTATTTTAGACGAAACTTCGAGCGTTCATAATTAGTTTTAGTAGGTACATCGCCTATTGGTAACGAGCAATCCTAACCTAAAAAGTAACATTAATGTATATGTTTGGGCTTCGTAGCGTTAATATCGTAAAAATGATTACATGACATTATTTTCTAAACTTACAGGCAATCTTTCTACAATACCTTTTAACTATTCAAATACTTTCACTATCAGGTTTTGAAATGTATGGGAAGTGGCCAATGTTCTTTACGTTTTGGAACGTCATTTTTGAATAAGTGAAAGAGATGAATATGGGTTTTTCCAATGTTCTGATTGGTTTCAAAGCTACGTCGGCTATCACGGCTGGTTGCCACGCTATTTCGAGCGTCAATTGTAGGAGTTTGTAACTCTAGTTATTATAAGCAACGTTTTATAGTACATAGGCTAAATCCGAAAATCTTAAATTTTTAGTTACCTCACATATTTTTCAAATAATACCTACAGGTTTGTATGGTACCCTTGGTGCGCGAGTCTGACTTGCACTTGACCGGTTTATTTTTACAGAATACTCAAATTTTATATTGCACAAAGCAAAAACCAGAATAGTTGCCACATTTCTTGTTTGACTGGCACTTCTGTTGTGTACAACACGTCACAGTAGCTTTGCTGCTCCTCAAGTAGGTAATAAAAACTGCTTCGTAATCAAACCTCCCTTTGTTTCATCAACACTGACAGAATCACGAACTTTGCCCTAGCGCAGCACTTGTTAAAATTTTAGTTTGTCAATATTAAACTTGCACTAACGAATATTGTTACAAAGACGTCCTCGAGACTTGCAGTTGGAAGTTTCGTTGAATTGACTTCTTGGGTAATTTGTTTCTTTGAACTTTTGGGTTTGTACACGTGCTTATATTTAGGTACCGAATAATAATAATAGTTTTTAAATGAATATGGAGTACAATCTTATTACCCCGATAATACGGTATGGGGTCATAGGGAAGTTACCCTGTGATGTCGACTGGTGTAGCTGGCTTCACGAGACAACTAATTTTATATTCAATGTTTACAGTATGTTATTTTTTAGTACCAACAATATATATTTTCCTTATTCTCTTTTCATAACTCTTCGTTTTATTTATGGCTATCACAATATTGGTGGTCATTAGTTTGACAAGAACTTGCAACGAAAATATTTACAAAACGTAAAGACATTACCTACATATATAAACCGCAATAGAAGCAGAGAAGTTATTATTACTACTACTCTACTAGGACGCGTGTTTATGAAAACCTTTAAGATTGTTTTCGTCACCACAACAATCCTAAGTCCAAACATTACTTCAGAATCTCGCGCAACACAAACCATTAACAAAAAAATTATTTTTATTTATTTTATTTATAGTCTCACGCCTGTATCCCCGAAGGGGTAGGCAGAGGTGTAAATATTACACCCACATATCGCCATGAATTTTTAGGTCCCACGTAATGGTCCCACCAAAGGGCGAGCTTATTGCCGTTACCGAGCACATCACCAGACTCCGGGCTGCAACTGAATATTCGGAAAAATCCAGTAACACTTTTTGCCCGACCCGGGAAGCAGTCGCATACGCTATCCACTAAACCACGGAGGCAGTAGCAAAAAATTATTTCCAAGAATCACTCGATTGATAGTATATTTCATTACAAAGGAACAAAAATCAATATTTCAGAAATAGTAATACCATAGTAAAAAAAGAATAGTAGGTTAGCTAAGGCCGATCGGCGAGTTAAATGCGTCCTACCTACGCGTGGCGAATCCCGTACTGAGGCCGCGGCGCGAGCCGCGCCGGGCCACGCTCGTCTGAGATTGTGTGCGTGAAAAGTCCGTGTGTACACGGCGCCGGCGACTCACGCGTACATTCAAACCGGCAGATTTGTATGAAGCTATCCTACTATTCTGTTTGTACTATGGTAATACCATTCTATTCGAAAAACAAACAAAACTCAACACTCAAAGTGGATGACCACTTGACCAACCCGATTTCAAAATCTGAGTCCGACATTGGATCAGAACTTTACCTAGCTTATGCTACCATATTATTAGAAAAAATAGTCGGTCTTTGTCAATCAAAGGAGTAGAAACTGATATCTTGCCTATCTACCTCATGAGATCCCGGAAAACAGCACTCCTGTGGTTATAAGACAACGCCTACCAAAGAGAGCTGCAGAGGTACTACCAACTTTCATAAAGATAAAGAAGTAAAATATAAAAAAAATGTGTGTGTCATGGATCTAATTTCTCTTTGCTCTAGTGGAACAGCGGCTTCATTTTGCCGATATCTTTTATCACAAATCTTTCAAACTGCCATTTTAAGCCCAAGATGGTTTAGATGGAATGTCAGTACTTTTCGCTTGGTTTTTAGAGTTCGAAACGCATTCTGTTTGACTTTGTTTTAGTGAAAATATCTAAGAATGAATTTACCATTCTCGCTTACACTGACACCTGACGTAAAATCGTGTTCAGCAAACTTGTTGAACATATTCAGTTACATATAGGGCAGCTTAAAGTGTAATCGAATTGTTTTCGCTTTGATGCGCTCTGTTGCATTAAAATAGTTGGAACTTCTGTCGTCGAACAATATGGCGGCTCAAATATACAACTGACGATTAATTCTCGGCAGCAATTGAAGTTAAGCTGTTTGAAAATTTATAGTTGCAGTCGCACGTTTAAGTGTTGCTGTTGGTTATTGCTTTCTGTTTTGTCTGCCTGATTTTGTGGTGGGTGTTACATTTGTGTTGGGCATTCTATTATGTTTTTGACGTATAAAGTAAGTGTCTACAATTACGATTTGTTAGGTAACAGGAAAAACAGTTTGAAAATTTGTTTGTAGTGCATTGTTAACTGTGATAATAACGTGTGTCGAGTAGAAAATTAAACTCGTTAATAATGTACCAGCACCATCGAGGTTTGTCCGGATATGAAACAAAAACATATACTCGAAAATTGCAGGAGCTTGAAAAGATATCTGGTGGAAGGTATCTAGAGTGTATCATATTTTCATATTCTTTCAACGATATTACCGTTGTACATATTTTTGCGCGCGATTATACATTTTAACTTAACTTTCATGCAAACTTGCGAGAGCCCCTAGTCCAGACCTTTCAAATAATCAATTTTTAGCGCACGCCTATTATCATGTTTTTAAGATTTCATAGAAATGACCTTTAGATTCTTATTACCAATAAAGTTAAAAAATCCGCCTTAAGAACAACGAAATACTTTGGGAGGAAATCACAAATGATAGTAAGTCAAAATGTCTTTTGTGAAGACTAGAAAACTTCTCCAATGATAAAACAAATTTAAGCTTAATAAAACTTACTAGGATTATGGTAAAACTTTTTCAATTGCAACCGTTTTGCTTAATAAACCAAGGTAGATTCTTTTTCTCGACGAATATTTTGAGCAACTTAGTCGTTCAGGACTTACCCAACAAAGGCTAACCGTCTCTAGACTAATGTAAAAAAAAGTATTAGAGTACATAAAAATTCGTCACAAATGAAATATATTCCAAAGCGTTATACCAACTAAAGAATATTTGTCATAATATTATTCTTGAGGGTTGAAGGTCAAAGCCAGAGCCTCAAGTTTCTGTGACCTTACCCTATATATTACAGGTATTAGGGTAAATATTTTATTATTTTTGAGTTAGTATAATTAATTTTTTCAATTGTTTTAATATCTTCTCCACTTTTTGTTTATTTTGATCGCCTTAAACTGTGTTCATTCTCATACTATCTATTTGAACCTCCATGTAAAAATTGTAAGTAGGTAAATAAATGAACTTGAATTTGAATTTCATTGTACCAGCTGTTAGTATTGTCAGTGCGAGAAAACAGCTGATATGTTTGCTTGCTTGCAACATTGTAGGTCTGTACACTCTATATCTATGCAAATACAGTTACTGCAAATACGTCTCATGTTTACATTATTTTATGGATATTGTTTCAAGTATTTCGCTATGGTAAGGCTGATTTTCCACTAGAGATTTGCTATGCAAAAATTGCCCCTTCTATTATTGACACTGTCATCGCTTTAAACCAAATTCCTAACTAATAACACACTGCCGTTGCTGTATAGTAGCCAAAACGGCGGATAATAATAAATAATGTGGGCTAGATCATTCGGTTATAATGTTATGTCAGTAAAATCAATATATTGCGATAAAATCCCAAGACAGTAGTTTAATTTCAGTCGTTTGCTACATAAAATAAACTGTCAGTATTTATTATTTTATTTTTTTATTTTTGTGACATTATTTTATTTTATTTGAATGTATCAAAATAACATTTATATAATTTACTATTTATTCTAATGCTTGACAATTATAAATGTAATGTATAATTTAAATGATTTATTTATAAATTAATTAATTCATTTCATAATTATGTTTTTAATCTTTAAAATAGTTTTCATGCCATATCATGGTAAAATGTAGTGCACCATGTTGTACTGCAAATAACATCGATATTTTCTTAGCTACATTCTTAGCAAATAAATAAATTCTATTCTATTCTATTCTTAAAATAACTCAAGGATCATAAATATTTTACTAGTGAAATCTTATTTTAAAAAAAGCCAAACCTTTTGAGTTCTAAGTTTATTACTTAGGCCATGGGGTCTCATTCCTTAGAACGTTTTCCGTCATTCTTAACTCTCTCAACAGATGGCTTTACTAGTATCGATTGTTATTGATAACTTTCATGCATAAATGATAAATAAGAAAATAAAGTTCTAAAATATGATATTTATTAATTAAAAAATCCCTTTATTACGATTAAATAAAAAAATGAAACATTTATTTGAATATGAATATTTTTGAAAAATATGATGTGCACTTCGTTGCTCTGGTGGCTAAAATACGTACTAGCTTGTAGTAAAACGTTACAATGAGTTAACTTTCACACGGCATTCATAGATGGCGCTTTTACGTATGTATATATTTATTTAATTTGGTATTAATCTGTAGATGGTAAAATAAATAAATATTTATTAAATAAACATCAAATATTTGAAAAAGTAAGATATGATGTTAACCAATGAACGGCCATGAGCATTTATTTTAAAAAGTACCTGTATAGGTACCTACCTAGTCGAGCGATTGCGTTTTGTTTTTACATTTAAGTACGTAAAAGTAGTGTAATTTAAATTTTATACATAATAAAAACTTACTGTGTTTGTAGTTGTTGTTTGTTTTTCGTGTGAGCGTGTGGCCAACTCTGGTGTCGGAGTTTTCAGACCGCCCGAAGGCCTCCGACATGGCCTAACGATTCTGTAGTAGTATTATATAATAAATTTTCATAAATTATGTTAATCAATATGCGTCTTACATTTATAGGTACCTACCTATAGTCTGTTCAAGATACGAAAAAATAAAATGTAAACAAACCATAAAATGGTTCTTTTAATGTCGCCTTCGCAACAAAAGTAGATTTAAGTTAAATGCTCCAAGCGAAAGATGCAGTTAGTTTTACAAAAATACGCCTGTCCCTTCAATTCATAAATGATACTGTATATTGTTTACCTTTTATTTTTTTCGTAGGTATCTTGAACAGACAATAGCAACTAATTAACAGTTGATGTTGAGTATGTTATAAATCAAGCTAATGAAAAAAACAAAACGCATTTGTAAACTTTGATAGCCGACTTCTCTAGAAGTCTAGAACTCATTCGCTTGGTTCCCGATAGGTATAGTATTAAATTTATCTATGCCGAGTCATGACTTCATGAGACGCACAATTGCAAAATCGCGTACCAAGTACACCAAGTGCGTCTCTATAAAAATACCAGGGTCGAAAACCAGGTATCAATATACTTGCAAGCTTTTGGGCACTCGAGTGTAGAAAACTTCGTGTGACGCCCTGGTAATGCAAGTTTGTATTGAAAAATAAACCTTATCCTAATATGAGTAAGGATGTTTATCGCAAAATTTGGTAATGGACTTTTCTAAATACTTTCATGGAAATTTATTCCTTACTACCATATATTTAAGGAACTTTGTCGCGCAAAACCTTGCAATTTTTATATTCCTGAGTACTTAAAATACTTTCAAGTATTTTAGTGTTTTGTGCGATAAAGTTCCGTAAATGTATGGCAGTAAGGAATATTATTTCATAAAAGTATCTGTAGGGTAAATACGCCATACGTCGGCCCCTCCCCAAACTACGGCCGTCTGCACATTTTCGGCTTGCGTTCATTTAAAACGTATTGAAGTTACAAATTTGCCACTCGAATTACAATCTTAGTTCATAATCTATATGTTACAACCGTTACTTTCCGATTACGTTACACACTCTTCGCACACTGAGCGTCAGTAGCGATTGCGCCGTCGAAGCGTCAATTTCATATTTAAAGTACCTTACTTGCTGTGAATACCCACACTTCGGAGATTGATATTAGAACGGTCAGACATTCCTTTTTTATTGTTTTAAGCATTATTATTAGTAATTAGTGATTTTTACTATATTTTGAGATAGATTTTTCAATGTTTAACGTATTGTTTACAGGGAAAATAGGAGGCCGCCAATAGAATACCAATTTTGAATTAAAACCGGATTCTCGGCCGTGGCCGACTAAAAGTAAATGCAGTCTGTTTTATAATTTCCAATTGTACTAATTCCATTGCCTTAATAAGAGAATTTGCAACGCATATAGGCAAATAAATCTATTTTACGTTTAATCGCCAAATACCGGCCGGGGTGATATTAGTTGAATCTCGAGAAATAATGTACACAAAATAGAGGCTGGCTTTAGAAACATTAAAGATCGTAATGTCGACCAGCCTCGAATTCGAGCCCAACTATACAGGCTGATTACTTTTCTTATTTTCTCAAAATTAAATATTTATTATACGTTTATTTATTTATAATATAACGAGTTAAGTTTAAATGTAGGAGTAGATATTATTGAAAACATTTATATTAGCTTATTATGGTATGGAAATATAAGATATAAATTGCTCTTTGGAACTTGCTACCTTAACCCATGTTAATTACGTAGCTTAAAAATATTAATATATTCAATAATGATACTCTGGGCCAAAAATGGTATGAATTATTTTTGAAATGATATCCAGAACTAATTATAATTATTTTGATGTTTACTTTGTTATAAATTGTAATACTTACCTAACGTTATTTAAGTGCAAATAAAAAAATACTTTACCTACTATTAAACAAATACGATTAATAACGTATACTTAGTGAGACTTCTGCCACAATAAATCATATTAATAATATTTATCCGTCTTAATTTAAAACATCCTATACCCGGCCGATATTTGGGAAAAACGCGACCGACCATGGCCCGTGAATGGCCGACTTTAGGGATTTTTCGTTCTCGACGCATATAAACCTTAGTAATTTTTCCTTGTAGTAGAAATGTCAACCTTATGCCCATAAACATGAAATAGATTTATCAAACTATCCAACACCGCATCGGAAGCTATCCTTTCGTTGCAAATTGATGGTGCCAGACCGATTCCAAAACAGAAAAACCGTAAGGATGCCGACATTTAGTGTATTTACCCTACTACGTTACGGTCGGGAGTCGTTAATACACGAAACGTGTTCGCGTACGTTCAAGTAAAAAATACTTTGAAAGTGTTGCAAATATTTTAGTGTTTTGCGCGATAAAGTTCCGTAAATGTATGGCGGTAAGGAATAATATCCCATGAAAGTAAAAGAACTCCGTTACGATCGTGGATCGGCAAAACGCGAGACGCAATCGCGTACGTTTAATTCAAGTAAGAAATACTTTGAAAGTGTTGCAAGTATTTAAAAAAAAATCGTTACAATCAGCTTCAAAATTACGAATCCTACAAAATAAATGATTTTATAATAGTTAAATTTAGTTTTTTATCTAATTCTGTTTATCCACTTTAATGGAGGAATAAAAAACGACCTAATTTATCAATTTAAAAATATTAATTTGCCAACATTTGGATTTGAGTTAATTATCTAAATAACTAACTTGCACGTTTGCATAACTTGCTTGTAAGGCCGAATTAATAAACCAATTGTAATGACTAGCTTTTGCGCGCGACTTCGTTCCCGTGAAAGTTGAAGAGAAAAATTCCAACGTTTTTGCAAGATTTTTTGTTAGTTGACGAGGTATCATGGTTTCATAAATAAAAAAATAAAATGAACTGTTGTTTCATTTCTACATTTTAATAGTTACCTACCTATTCCCCTTTTGCAATCTCGACGTTCGCTTCGCCAGGGCACAGAATAGATAGTTCTTACGATTTAGGTTACATTAATTTCGCCTGAATACCAATTTAATTAAGAATATAATAATACAAATAAAGAATAACAATTTTCACGAAGCAGAACTCAAAGGAAAGCACCACCTATTATAGTAATGTACCTATTATATTATCTGTAGCATGCACCACAGACCCTGGGACCACCGACCATCAGACCAAGGCAACCTCACAAGGTCATAGGTTTTGTCAAGTCTATTCAAACTAGCCCAAACACTACTAGTTTCTCATGTGTAGTTTAGGAGTTTCAGTGACCACCTTCCGGCTTCATCATCAGACCAAGACAACCTCACAAGGTCATAGGTTTTGTCGGTTTTATCAAGTCTTGTCAAACGAGCCCAAACACGACTAGTTTATCATGTGTAGTTTAGGAGTTCCTGTGACCACCTTCCAGCTTCATCATCAGACCAAGGCAGCCTCACAAGGTCATAGGTTTTGTCAAATCTATTCAAACGAGCCCAAACACTACTAGTTTATCATGTGTAGTTTAGGAGTTCCTGTGACCACCTTCCGGCTTCATCATTAGACCAAAGCAACCACACAAGGTCATAGGTTTTGTCAAGTCTTGTCAAACGAGCCCAAACACTACCTACTAGTTTATCATGTGTAGTTTAGGAGTTCCTGTGACCACCTTCCGGCTTCATCATCAGACCAAGGCAACCACACAAGGTCATAGGTTTTGTCAAGTCTTGTCAAACGAGCCCAAACACGACTAGTTTATCATGTGTAGTTTAGGAGTTCCTGTGACCACCTTCCGGCTTCATCATCAGACCAAGGCAACCTCACAAGGTCATAGGTTTTGTCAAATCTATTCAAACGAGCCCGAACACTACTAGTTTATCATGTGTAGTTTAGGAGTTCCTGTGACCACCTTCCGGCTTCATCATCAGACCAAGGCAACCACACAAGGTCATAGGTTTTGTCAAGTCTTGTCAAACGAGCCCAAACACGACTAGTTTATCATGTGTAGTTTAGGAGTTCCTGTGACCACCTTCCGGCTTAATCATTAGACCAAGGCAACCACACAAGGTCATAGGTTTTGTCAAGTCTTGTCAAACGAGCCCAAACACTACTAGTTTATCATGTGTAGTTTAGGAGTTCCTGTGACCACCTTCCGGCTTCATCATCAGACCAAGGTGCATTCACAAGGTCATTCATCACTGCACCATTTCAATGTTACCGTAACATAGCCACCAAACTTACGTAAGTATGTCAAATATCAGCTTTATGGAACAGTGTACTAAGTGCATTCCAAATTTTGAACGGAAAGACACGAAGTCATAAAAATATCGCTAGATGTTTTAACGCCACCGGTACATACGTAAAATAGGTACCTAGTAGATCGGTTGATCGTATTATTAACCTTGAAATGAGGCACACTTGGGTGACAAGGTGAAATATCATAATATTTCTACATTTTAGACAGAATGCTTTTTTATTATAGCGCCATCTCTTCTTTTTAATTTAAAATAACATTGCTTACAAAATGAGACGTAAGATGTCGCTACCATCGACTCCCATTTTTTCGTCGCTAGCGCCATCTGTTGTATTATTTACGGTATTAACAAGTACTTATAAAAATAAAGGTCTAATATTAAGGATCTAACGTGGCCAATTTTTATGGACGACTTGCGGCATCTGTACTGTAAAGTATTATATTTATCTATGCTTAGGCTAACAAAATTTCAAACAACTCAGTCTATTTCTAAATAGGACTTTAGAACTTAAGAGGCCGTTCCCGTTTTTTAAGCCATTTTGGCGATTAATACGCGCGGAGATACGTGATTGTGACTCAGATATATCAACAAATTGAGAAATTAACGATGATACTATTAGATCACTTCGTTTACTATTGTATGACTGTAGTAAAAATAAGTGTTTAATTACCTACAACAGAAAAATCAAGTTTCCGCAAAGCATGTTTTGAAGAAATCATTTTATGAGCATTACGCGATGATCCATGACATCGAAAATAATGTGAGTAATTAACTTTTAAATGCATCTATGACATAACAAGATCCTGCCCCTTGGTATGATTGTGCCAGAATGTTAGGTTTCATTCAGAAATAAACCAAAAAATGTTACGTAAAATGTCATTAAATTGTCAGTTTACGTCTAAATGGATTATTTTTTATCGCATAAAATACACTAAGAAATAAAAAAACAAATAGTCTCTAATAAGATTTGATATAATAACTTGCTAGGAAAAAAAAATCAGCTTCTGAATGTGATTACAAATATTTTAAATTAATTTTTAAACGAAGCTAGAAATCGTTATATAAATCCTGTACGAGTCTACAGAACTTTAGACCGCGCTGAGCGCTCATCGAGGTAGGACGTGTGCCGTTTGCCGTTGTCACTGCGTCTGTGTGCGTGCCTTGTAAACACCACTGTATTTATAGCGCGACAAACCCTTCTTGATGTGAGTTATTATAGTTGAATATGTATAATAAAATAATGGTAACGAAATCGATGCTCTTATAAAATAAATACCGCAAAATTCAAAAATACTACATTCACTTAGGTCACAAGGTGACTCTTATGAATGTCAGAAATTGTATCTAAATATATATAAAACTCAAAAGTGACTGACTGACATAGTGATCTATCATCAAACAGCCCAAACCACTGGAGGGATCGGACTGAAATTTGGCATGCAGGTAGATGATATGACGTAGGCATCCGTTAAGAAAGGGTTTTGATCAATTCTACCGCCAAGGGGATAAAATAGGGGATGAAAGTTTGTATCAAACTTTGTCAATTTTAAACTGATCGGGCTGAGACTTTGCATGCATATAGCTATTATGACGTAGGCATCCCCTAAAAAAGAATTTTGATACATTCCACCCCTAAGGGGATAAAATAGGGGATGAAAGTTTGTATACATTTTCATAGATTTTCGACTGATTGAACTGAAATTAAAGATTGGAGCTACTATGATGAAGACGTCCGCTTAAATATGATTTTGATAAATTCAACCCCCATGGGGATATACTAAGGGATGATGGAGGATGTAAATGTATTAGTTTGAACTATCAGTACCTAGTGGAACGAATAAATTGAGACGAACAAAATAATTTTAGTTATAAATGTTGACAATAGATAGCGTTGTGCAGTTACGTCATTTTTTTAATCGAGGTGTTAAGATTTTTTGCGGATTAATGACCCTCTCCAGTTATTAGGTACTTAACGTTCATCGTCAGGTAGGTTAGTTGTACAATGTACGCAGTTGGTTGGATGTTGTTGGTCGTTAAATCGTTTTGGTTGCTGTATAGCACATACCATACCTAAATATTTCTAGCGGATTATATTTGACGACTCTGGCTATTCTTTTCTTGGAATGTATTGGATTGCATTTGCTTTGTTTCGTTTAAGTAGTTTTGGTTATAGACTCAGCTTTGTATTTGGTATTTATTTTGTTTTCGTTTAGTTCGAGCGTTGGTTTTGTCGGTTAGACTTTTTTAAAATGGCTAAAGAAAATCTGAACGTTAATGGAGAAGTTCAAGAATGTACTGTCGTCCCTATTTTTGGTGACGGTGCATGTTTGTTTCGTGCTCTCTCTTATTTAATGTACGGAACACAAGATAGAGCGATGGTGCGTTCAGACATTGTCACATATGTGGTTAATGACTGGAGCAAGTTTTCAATTACGACCCCCTATTCACCCAATGGCTTGATAGTTTTAGCGCCTTATGGCAGACTAGAGGAAGCCAGCAGCTACGCCTGCATTTTTTTTAAAATTTACCCGTTTTGGCCGATCCCGTGGGATTTTTGGGAAATCCCTTCTTAGTCCACCCCTACGGTCCCCAAGGAACATACATGCCAAATTTCTTCCTGCACCCAATAGTTTAGGCTGTAGCGTGTCTGTCAGTCAGTCAGTAACGCAAGGATTTTATATATTAAGATTAGTTAAGAATATTGTGTAAACACCAAGCCGAAGTCTACTGGTTGTGTACATGACTGCCAAGTCATACTTACAAAGAATGGTACCTCAACCTGGGAAACGAATGTTTTTAAGTTTTCACATTTTCTAAACCGTAATTAAAAGCGCGTGCGTGCTGTGCTCGAAATACCTACTTATCCATATGGGGTCATAAGTCGTCTAAAGAACATATTGGTGGAGTAAATGCATAGATTTTATACCTAATTAGAAAAATTCCATACTAACTTTGAGCCTCAATATCTCCTGAACCAGTAATTTCCCAGGCATGGTGCCGAAGTAAAAATGTTCGTAGTGATTGGTACAACATGGGATTTCAGTTTTCGTTAAGGGTCTTTTTACATACTGTATACAACGTTACTTATTTGTATACTTAGTGTAAAGGATGATTCACGTTACACCGGGCCGTGTCCAGGCCGGGCCCCGGCCGGGGCACGGCCGTGGCACGGTCAAATATTCATAGTATTGATTTGTATGAAGTAATTCACGTTAGGCCGTGGCACGGCCGTGCCACGTCCGGAGCACGGCCGGGCCACGCCTGTGCTCTGGCCGTGGGTATTGTTTCCCGGCTGGAGGGCAGTTGATGATTTAGGCCGGAACACACGGATCCATAATTATAAATTAATATTAATCAAAGGTCGGTATATTACGGTATGTTTTTTTAGAAATCGGCGAGTGACCACACGTACGCAGCTATAACTTATATTTTTACTACGTCACCAAAGTATGTCTACAGATATCGGACAATATATTTTGGTATAGCACGATATATGTTCGTATAGCAAGACATATTAACGCATAGTTTGATATATTTTTAGAACACAGGGTGTTATTTTTCATCTTTTATTTGTGTGCATGTGACATTGGTCTTTGGCCCGTCGTGATAACTGAAGGAATAATCAAATATTGGTCAAGAACGGTTCCGCAAAACTGCAAAATTGTGATGAAGTCTCACTCCTGAATTCTGTCCTACAATAGTTGCGAGATAATACAAACATTCCGGCAATGTACAAAAACATGCTTATATGTCGCAATCAAAATCAAGAGATTGTCAATCGATTCGAGCTATGTTTTTCTTTGACTACGAGAAAAATATATTGCGAAGCTTGTACTCTAATGTCTACTTAAGTTAAGTGGAGTCCACTTCAGTGACTGCAAGCATGCAACGGAGCGCCTATACGATCACGAGATATCGAAGACCCAGTTGGAGTCAGTGATTAGTCTAGTGCCACGGGGAACAGGCACGGGATTTATCAACCGAGTGCTAGCGACGCAGGAGGCACAGCACATCATCGCTGAACGGGGCTTAATCTTCCGAGTACACGACAAAAATTGGATCAACGAGAAATGGCAATTTTTTGGCTATTTTGGAATTGCTAGTTGAGTACGAACCAAAGTTGGCATTCATTTAAACCGACATGCAAACAAAGTGAGCGATTACGTCAATTACATTTCCTCAACGGTATGCGAAGAACTGATAAGTTCCATGTATAATCAAGTACTTAATAAAATCGTAACGAGGATAAAAAAATCTTAGCACTATTCAGTTTCAATGGATTCTACTCCCGATGGATTCTATACTACAACTTAAAATAGTTGTTCGATATCAGTATATTTTTTCACCTAATTGCGGCCATACTGAGGAAGCAATATATAAAGCTGAAGAGTTTGTTTGTTTGGTTAAACGCGCTAATCTCAGGAACTACCGGTTCGATTTGAAAAATTATTTCTGTGTTAGATAGGTCATTTATCGAGGAAGGCTATAGGCTATATAACATCACGCTATGAGCCACGGGAGAGGAGCAGTAGCCTTAAATAACGAGGGTGTAACCGCGGGCATCATCTAGTGCTTTAATATTTATTTTAGTTGACCATCAAATGAATATCCTTGATTGTCTTGGGCAATCGTTATCGTTGATAATCGTACGATAATGCTGCAAATATGAGTGGAAAATACAAGGTGTCTCAAAAGAAATTACACATTTGTTTTGCTTGTTGCGTGAGCGCAACTATTCCTAGCGGCGCAGGACTTAAATCAATTGGTAGCCTGGCTCTTGGGAATTTAGTGACTACGGAGCGTTTCTCGGGTGCAGACCGTGCGTTGTGCGTACGTGAGTTTTGCAAAAACGGTAATTAGGCGACTGTAGCGCGTAAAAAAACTGCAATATTTGTCACTTAAATGATACACCAAGCGCTCGACTTATTGGAAAATGGGTCGAGAAGTTTGAAGAGATTTTGCTTGTTTACGTGCCCATTAAGATAAAAATGAGCTTTATCCAAAAACAAAAAATGGTAAACGCTGGAAAGCGCTCAGTCATCTGGTTTATGAAGTTAAGCCTCTGACCAGAATCCTGAGGCTTCAATTCTTGCATCAACTGCATTTTGTAGGGGTGCTTTAAATCTTTGTGTAAAATGCGGCATAATGATGATCTAAGTATACACATTTAAAGCGACAGCACGCTTAGGAATCAAAAGATTAGGGTCATCATGAACAGACTGAGTAACACTGTTTACGTTTTGCGACCGTTCTTGAAGACTTTGGACGCCCAGATTTTGGTTTATCCAATGTCGAACCGGTCTCTTTAAACTTCTCGACCCATTTTTCAATAAATCGAGCGCTTAGTGCATAATTTAAGTGACAGATATATTATGTCGAATATTGTTGAATTTTCTACGCGTTACAGTCGCCGAATTACCTTTTTTGTAAAACTCACGTACGCAAAACACACGGTTTGCTCCCGAGAAATGCTACATAGGGACTAAATTTCCAAGAACCAGAACCAATTGACACACCCCCCGCGCCGCTCGGAATAGTTGCGTTCACGCAATAAGCAAAACAAATGTGTAATTTCTTTTAAGACACCCAGTACAAAGCGATGCAAGCTCTTATTTTGCAGAAAAAAATCTGCATTTATTAGCGTTTGTATCATGCTGTGGTCACTCACTGAATTTTGTAGGAAAAGCAGCTGCTAACTCTTGTGCATCAGCAGTACAAGTTTATTCAGAATTTATATACGTTTTTACACCAAGTACAGAAATCTATCACCAAGAGAAACATTTTAAGCGACTGGTTTTAGCCCAGTTATCGATCGACTTTGTGTTTCTCTCATAGAAAGTTTGCAAGCATACGAAGCTGTTCGATTTAGATTTGGATTTCTCAACCACTTAGATTAGATGGACGTCGCAGGTTAAGTTATTTGCCACTGCAGAGGAATTAGTAAAAGTTTACAAAGACGATTTCGAATCTACACTTGGCAAAGAGTTGGTACAAGTTGTATCATTAATAGACTTGTAAAACAGGACTGTGAAAAAGACTAATGAATGGAACTGTTGTAGGTATAATCGTATTCTTGAAAATCAGAATTGCCGAGCTACTTTCCCGAACATCAAAATTACATTAGGAATGTACCTACTTGGTATTAGCGTTGTACAACTGCACCGAAGAACGCTCGTTTTCAAAAAGAATTAGCTCCGAACAACGATGGAACAAAAACGGGCTATCGAAACTAACCCTAAATAATAATGAAAGTTATTTACTCCGCGAGCTAGACTTCAGCGAAATACTCGTAATCGACGACTTTTTACCCAAAAAAGTTCGCATAGTGCCATTACATTAACACGACACATTAACACAGTTATTTCGTTTTTAATCAATTGTATTTTTTTATTTCCCGAAGTTTAATTTGCTGACAGTGTATTTTTTCAATGGTTTAAGGGAAAAATTATACGGACAATAAATAGGGGCCCCTCACAGCTACATTGCCCCGGGGCCTCCAGACCTCTAAATCCGGCCCTGGGAACAGCTGATTTCCTTTGCAACATTTTTATAAAGTTCCAGCAAAAAATTATTTTTAATTATGACTCAATCACCGTCTAAGCGGTTTGTTCTATAAGGTTTGATTATTAAATACTTCCTGCCAGATAAAAATTTAAATGTTGGTATGTAGGTATATGATTCTTGTGTTATAAACATCGATCACTAATCACTGGTTATAAATGGTGACAGCATGGTATTGAAAACAACATGTGACAAAACATTAAGACGTTACTTTTTAGGGTTCCGTACCTAAAAGGTAAAAATCGGCACCCTATTACTAAGCCTCTGCTGTCTGTATGTCCGTCCGTCTGTCTGTCTGTCTGTCACCAGGCTGTATCTCATAAACCGTGATAGCTAGAAAGCTGGAATTTTCACAAATTATGTATTTTAGTTGCCGCTATTACAACAAATACTAAAAATAATGAAAATATTAAGGGGGGTCCCATACAAAAAACGTGTTTTTTTTTTCGTATTTTTTGCTCAAAATTACTAACTGTAACAGGTAGACACTTTTAATTTTCACAGAATATGTAGTTTTATATTACCTTTCAAAATAAAAAAATAAATTTAAAAAAAAGTAAATAAAAAAGGGGGGCTCCCATACAACAAATGTAATTTTAAACAATTTGTTACTCGATCTTAATAAACAGGTAGAAACTTAAAAAGTATTTAAGTATACATACAACAAACGTAATTTTCTTTTATAAATGTTGGTACGGAACCCTTCGTGCGCGAGTCCGACTCGCACTTGCCCAATTTTTCTTATTTATTTTAGCAAACAGTACATAGCGGCGATGATGGCTATCAGTTGATTTGTAATAGTACAATAAATGAGGAGATGGATACCCCAGAAAAATTTCGGCTACTTTTTCAGCTCAAGTAACATCTAATTTATATTGTATATTAATATTTTCAACCGACTTCAAAACGGAGGCGGTTCACAATTCAGTTGTATTATTTTTTCATATTTTTTAATGTGTGTTACTTCACTAATGCATCATTTATGGACCGATTTGGATTTATTTTTATTTCATAGGATTTAATGATATTACTTCCAGCTTGGTCTCATAGAAAGTTTTCCGAAATCGGTTCTGTATTTTGGATTTTATAACAGAATAACTAGAATTTGTATTTATTGTAATCTAAGTAGGTAAATGAGATTGCATGTTTCTACGACTGTTTGAAGTCGGCTTTTTTTAACAACAACAATGGAATCTACCTGGAATTATTACATTCAAACATCAAAATACGTTAGTCAAAATAATTCTGTATTACGATCATAAAATGTATTGGTCAAAGTATCAATTTGTTTTGTCTCCGTGAGTTCACTGCAAGGTAGATTTTGTTGGGCTACACAGACGCACACATTGACACCTCGATCGCGTTGCCCGCGCGCTTGGCGTAAAATACCTATTCACGCAGTCCGTGAATTTGGGAACGGCCTCTTAAATAGTTACCAATTTTAAAGTATCTTATAATATTATCTTTGTAAACAAAATATCACAAGTAAAATAATTTTGGCCGAAAATAATAATAATAATTAATTAATGTCGAGTGGTTGTATTTCGGGTTTGTTCATCGTTCGGACCGAAGTTTCAGACCTCATTCCAAAAAAATCCTGGTATGTCCCGCAGCAGTATAGAATTACTGATTCGCCCTGAATTCCGAGTGCTTTAAAAATACAGATAACAAAAATATAAAGTACACTTTTAGATTTTCAATACTTGTTTATCATAATAATCAAGTAATCTGAATTGAAGGAAAAAAGTACCATCAATGTGCAGAAGTTACTCGCCTATAAATTAGCTGGATACATTTTTGAAGTCATTGAATAAACTTCCTTCACCTTTAAAATATGCTCATTGTAGCCAGCTTAAATCTACTTTGTAAGGAGTCATTCACCCTTATTATATGTACACTGATAGAAAAATGTTCTATTTAGATTAAATATTTTTAGTGACATTACCATAGGTATTTTTTGCTGATAGATCAAAAAAACAAGTACAAACCATACAAAAGTGAAAGTACAAGGAATATGAAATAGGATGAAACGACGACCAATTTATTTAAATTATATTTCGGCACGAAGAAGCATATTGTTCGAACCAGGATTTTTTTATGTGGTCCAAAACTCAGTGGTTCGAACGAAGAACAAACCGAAATTCGACTAATTTGCTGTTATTTTTAGTGGTTATGCATTATTTTTCGATACATCTAACTTTTCATTTCATGTTTTGTCTGAGTGTATGGCCAACTTTGGTGTCGGAGTTTTCAGACCGCAAGTGTCAGTGTTAATTCACACTACTTAACAAACCCTGCATATATCAATTCATTGAATTCTAGTTTCTAAAGCAATAACAAATTAAATATTAATAGTAGACTACAAACTTGCTGATGGGACTACACGGTTCCAGCTAAATATTAGCTTGCTGACGACTCACTGGAATATTGCAAATTGTAAATAGGTTGTGTCCTCGGCTGCTAGCACTTTGCAGGTTATGAGTATAGAGTTGCATAAAGTCGGTGTAAAGTTTACGTTTTAGCTAGGTATTTTATGTTGAGATATTTACTATTGGTTACTATACTTTAAAAGAAAATAGATGATTATAAACTCATTCTATTAGTGATAGATGGCTTTTAAAAATATGTATAATTGTAAATAAGCAAATAAGCAAAGTTAATTTTCAATGTCAACAATCTATAAAATATAATTGGGGAGAAATTCTCAACAGACAGTTGCTTACTTTTAAGCGGTACTTTAACCCGGCGAGGGATTGGCCTTAGAAAATAACGTTTGTACTGAGACAATGTTAGTGTTGTAAATAGATATATTTATAATTATGATTAAAACGTGGAGCGAATGAGCGAAGAAAGAATGACGCACCAAATATATGAGGCAAACGTGTATGGGCAAGCTGGTTGCGGCCGACCTCGTAGGACATTCGTCGACCAAATTGGTGACGTTCTGAAAAACGGCAAGGTCCGAAGCACCCGAAACCGGCGAGCATGTATGAAAAGAGTAATGAATGTAGAGGAAGCGCGTGAGGTTTGTAGAATAGAAGCAAGTGGCGTTCCGTTGTTTCTGCCTACCCCGACGGGAAAAAGGCGTGAGTATATGTATGTATGTATGTATTAAAACGAGAATATCAGGTTGTAACATTTGTTATCTTTGGTAATTATTTTTTGACTCTGGTCACATTTGCAAGACTGACAAGTCATTCTCCGGTTCGATTTCGCCTTCTTGAAGCACATTGTAAAACCAGCTTCGCGAATTGAATTTTGTAAAACTTTGTAAAACTGCCGCTTCTGATTTGCCCGACAAAGTTCAGTGAGCCCTTGATAAATTTGTGATATTATATTGAACATTTGTCAATGTTCAACTGAAAATTGTGTGAATCCTCTCCTCGTGTTGAAGACGTCGCGTTTGGAGTATAGCCAGCTAAGAACTTAGATATAACACTCTCTATTTTAGCCAATTTAGTTGTGTGTTTATTTAGCTTGCTTCCAGGACCGACGATACAGGACATAACAAAACAGGACTGAAGATCTCGAAACTCAGCTCATATATGTCAGAGACTCCTTGCTTGCTCTAGTTAAGTGGATGTAATACAAACTTCCACTGCGCACTCTGCAACAATTCCCACCTGCCTAGGGCAACTTCTGAACAGTTACTTAGCACGTATTGTTCTTAAGGTGTTTAGGCCGGTTCGCGACATTCGTATGAAAACACTCAAGTGGTTAATCAGGCAACGGGCACAAAGCACACTGATACTGGAAACAATATGGGGACCTAAGGCGGCTACTTAAACTACACAATAAGTGCACATACACACATAACATGACATAACTTCACGCCTCAATCCCTTTACACACCCATACTTCGCCAGTTATGTTTCGGTCCCAACGTAATAAGAGGCGAGCCTATTGGCATCTACCAGGCACATTATTAAGTCAGTGAATCATTACATAGTATAAAACAAAGTTTGTCTTCTGTCAGTCCGTCCTATGCTTAAATCTTAAAAACTACGCAACGGATTTTAATGCGGTTTTTTTAATAGATAGAATGATTCAAGAGGTAGGTTTATATATGTAATTGACGCGGGCGAAGCCGCTGGCGACGTCTAGGGACTAAAAGTTAACAATTTTAATACACATATAATAACTGTGAAAAGCCAGAGGTGTGTGCCCGGGGTACCTGGGGATCGAACCCGAGACTATCGTCTCGACAGACCTGACTGGGCTATCGCCGCTTTTCACAATAAGTGCAGTCATTCAATATACACCCTACTTGAGTACGTGTTGCAGCGCAATGGAATTGTTTTACCCTTCCCTGCGAATAAAAAGATTTAAACGGAAGTACGCGTTAGCATTCAATATCAAACTACACGTTCAGTATATAATATTAAACCAAGGATGCGCTGTCAAGGATGCAGGTACGTGTGGCACTGCCTTACAGGTACAATGATATTACGTCGATCACAATTCTTGTACGACATAAAGGAATTGACCTTATCGCGCGATGTGGTAACAAGGTAAAGCACATCAATTGCATCAATAACGCAGTTTATAAGATGATTTATCAAGAAGAAAAATGTCTTTGAGTTCATATGACCAGGAAAAATCAATGACTCTGGGTTTGTTTCGGCTTTTCTCCTCAACAGGTCATCATCCTACGGTAGCCAACAAAAAGTAATCCTGTAGCCCCTGGATGGGCAGCCCGATTAGATTCTTATGAAGTTAAAGGTCACGCTTGGGGCCGTTCATTTTTCCTTTGCATAGTAATGAGGTACCTATCCGTCCTGAATCAATTTTAAATAAGGCTTTCGCGCCGATGTTTCAGTGGCTTGGTGATGTTGCAGGCATGATCTACACTGAGTTACAACTCAGTGTAGATCATGCCTGCAAGGGGACACATAATAGGGGTTAAAGTATGAAATTGCCGTTTTATTGTAATAGGTGCTTTGAATTGACATATAATCTTCATGGTTTGAGGTTTTTGAATGAAACTTTTTTTACATGGTGTCTATGATGTTCTTCTTTTAAAAGTGTGAAACATTTGAATATCGAATTTCAATTGTTTTTGTTATTCAACTTAGACAAGAAAGATGGATATTGCGCAAATTCGAGTGCTTTTTGAATACGAGTTCCGACGCGGAAGTAACGCGGCAGAAACAGCCCGCAATATCAATGTTGCGTTTGGAGAGGGGTCTGCTAATGAACGCACCGTGCGATTTTGGTTTAAACGCTTTCGCGATCGAAACTTCGACTTGAAAAACGAGCCACGAGGAAGACCGCCCACACAGGTGAATAACAATGAATTAAGAGAGATGATGGAAGCCGATCCTGGTGAACCTACCCAATAATTAGCGGCATAGTTTTATGTTACCTTACTCACAATATTGACTCATTTGCGTCAAATCTATAAAATAAAAAATACGTGCGTAAAAAATGGGTGCCTCATGATTTGACTGATCTGCAGAAAGAAACGCGAGTTGAAACTTGTGTTGCCTTGTTGAATCGGTACAGAAATGAAGGAATATTGGATCGAATTGTGACATGTGATGAAAAGTGGATTGTTTTGATAGCCGTAAAAGAAAAATGCAATGGCTGACCTCAAGTCAAACGCCACAACAGTGTCCTAAAGCAAAGCTTACCAATAAAAAAGTAGTAGTATCGGTTTGGTAGTCTCAGCATGGTGTTATTCACTATAGTTTCTCCGATCTGGTCAAGGAATAACGGCAGATGTCTATTGTACTGAACTGCGAATAATATTGGCAAAACTAGCAGTAAAACAGCCCCGACTCGGGTCATACTCAGAAAACTTGTACATTTTAAATTTGTAACTAAACTGATATGTAACGATACTGAGAATCTCCGTCACAAAACTGATGCCATAAGGTATTGTACACATGGATTGGGTGAATAAAACAAGTGGTTATATTTGCTTATCAGTTACTGACGTCACAAACATCGTTGAGTCGTTTTTGACCACATGAACCACAGCTAAAAAACGCAATCTCAATAAATTAATAAAAAAATATATAAATAAATTTTAGGGAAAATAATTGATTAACCTTTCGACGACCGAGGACATGAATTCATGTCCTACAATAAAGTCCTCTTGTTTACCGACGACATGAATTCATGTCCAGATTCCGTCCTTCAATCTATGACGTTTTTTGCACTGGCCTAGTACATTTTATCAATTATTTCAAATGGCATTGCATTTTTACGAATCATAGACAGCTATGAAACCTTCTTCTGATCCAATTTGATGTCAAATTAAAAAGTAAAAGGACATTTCATTTCAATGCGCGCGAAACTGTGATTTTAGCAAATGTTTGCTATTGAAAAGGGGGAATTATTATAATGGATACATGCATATTTTTAGTTTTAATTGGAAAACCCATATTATACAGAACATAAAAATACAAAAATAAACAAAAAAATATTTTATTTTTGATTATAATACGCTACAATTGTCGATAGAACCGGTATTCTAAGATCCGTTCAAAACAGAGAGCTATACAAAACTAAATATACACTCAAATGTTATTATTATATTTTTTTAATATTGGCTATATCGGTGGGTTTCAAGAAATTATAACTCGAACTCTTGAAAACATAAACAAAGACCTCTCATAGCGATAACATTCAATGTCTAGTACCGCGCGCGCGATGATGTCGTACGGCGCGGTCGTATAGCCAAATTGACGTTTTAGAGGGCGCGGTACTTGAAAGGTTAATTTAGGTTCTAGAAATCTTAAACTACCGTTTACAATATATTTTTCACTACTACTATCTGTATAACTCACTACAAAATCTTTGGTCAATTTACGTGCTGGTAACCTTAGTTACATACTTTTTGTTTTTGTGCACTAAGCTTTACAATTTCTCAGTTTCGTAACGTAACGCAATATAAAGAAAATGAGAATAAAATCTGAGAAATTGTAAACCTTAAATATATTTTTACGTAAACAACGTGTTTACCACGCAAGCACTGAGCGTATTCCTTAAGATAATACAAAAAGCAAGAAAAGAACAAAGTAAGTAAACAAAAAATATTATTAATTTACCACAATAACAGTCGTTTATCAGCCTGAGGTATTATATGTCAATATTCACTTGATACACGTCTTGACTTCACAACTATGTAGAAAACAAAATGGCTACCGCTACAGTGATTTTGACGTAAGTAATATTGTTTCCAGAATAGGAAAAAATATTTATACGACTTTCAATAAATGCCTTTCAAATTTTTTTACGTGTTACTAACCCTGAGTAACAAAACTTCCTAATTTTGGGACAAGATCAGTTGTATTAAAATAAATTATTCTTCAAATGCTTTTGCAATGAAATTCGTCCTATGTAGTTAATTGATTAATTAAAAAAATATTACTACAGTCAATGTTCAGTAAAGCGATGAATATTCGTAGCAATTCATCTCTCAAAACGTGTAATGGTCATTGAGACACTAAAAAAATGTATGATGATATAAATTTATCACAATATCTTGACACTCAAAAAATATATTATTTTATTGAGAATTTTTGTTTAAATACCAGAAAAACGTTCGTATTAACCTTTCAAGTACCGCGCCCTCTAAAACGTCAATTTGGCTATACAACCGCGCCGTACGACATCATCGCGCGCGCGGTACTAGACATTGAATGTTATCGCTCTGAGAGGTCTTTGTTTATGGTTTCAAGAGTTTGAGTTATAATTTCTTGAAACCCACTTATATAGCCAATATAAAAAAAAATATAATAATAACATTTGAGTGTATATTTAGTTTTGTATAGCTCTCTGTTTTGAACGGATCTTAGAATACCGGCTCTATCGACAATTGTAGCGTATTATAATCAAAAATAAAATATTTTTTTGTTTATTTTTGTATTTTTATATTCTGTATAATATGGGTTTTCCAATTAAAACTAAAAATATGCATGTATCCACTATAATAATTCCCTCTTTTCAATAGCAAACATTTGCTAAAATTCATAGTTTCGCGCGCATTGAAATGAAATGTCCTTTTACTTTGTAATTTGACATCAAATTGGATCAGAAGAAAGTTTCAGAGCTGACTATGATTCGTAAAAATGCAATGCCATTTGAAATAATTGATAAAATGTACTAGGTCAGTGTAAAAAAGTCATAGATTGAGGGACGGAATCTGGACATGAATTCATGTCGTCGGTAAACAAGGGGACTTTTTTGTAGGACATGAATTCATGTCCTCGGTCGTCGAAAGGTTAATAGACTAATATACCAATAAGAGAAGGGAAAATAAGGTCTATCATATTAATTAATATTTATTTTCATATAAAGTAGTGGGACAAGAAAAGATACCAAATGTACGTTTTTTCTGAGAATGACCCACTCATGAATCGATCTTCACCATCATTGCTCCATCACAACGCGAGAGCTCACACATCACGAGCAACCGTTTTGACCCTTCGGGAAATGCAGTTAGAAACCATTCGTCATCCTACGTATTCGCGAGACCTTGCTCCAACGGACTACCATACATTTTGTGATTTGGACAATTATCTGAATAAATAATATTTAATTATGTTAAAAATTAAAAATGAACAATTTTGATTTTCAGTACAAATCGGAAATTTCATTGATATTAAATCTATATTCTTAAACTACTTTATTTTACAGTAAACAAAATATAAATTCTGCTAAATTATTAACTCCTTATCTTCGGAGTATTGACGTTTTCTACTAAAACGACACTGTAAGATCACTGATCATTCATTAAGGATTCAAAGGACAACGAAATATTGGCGCAATAGAGTATCATAATACTATTAGTTAAAATTATTGAGTGGTGCCACAAAGACAAAAAAGCAGACATGGGCTTCCTTATTTTGAGATTAAATCAACTAGCTTGCACTAAATTTTAATAGCGAGCTTTGTAAATAAATCCTCTTTGCCGGTCAAAGTACGAAAAGTTTCTTTTCTTATTTAAATGTAGGGTGCGCCAAAGTTCATCTAAATTTTCAACTCCGATAATTGGAAATCCGAAAATGTTTTTCCTAACATTTTTCATCCTAAAAATCACAATTCCTAACTACTCTGTCTCTAATGTTCATAATTCCGAAGCATTCAACTTCATAATGTCAGTAGCAATAAACATCTATTATACTTGTATTTGTTTTCCTATATTTTCTCAACATAACCATCTTTTACACTATTATTCAAAGCCATATATTTTCTGTTTAGATTTCTTTTTATTCATAATTATCGGTATTATTTATATTAATTTTGCGTAACTTTATTTTCACATAATATGTATAACATATAAGAATAATAGTAACATGGTACAAATACACAATAGTACAATGGTCAAAATGCAGAAAAGAATCGGTCCCATTAATATTTATTGGTTTAGGTTAGGTTAGAACTGTGACCACAACGCACGAGCCGAGCGAGCGAAGCGAGCGTGCCGTGGCAGCGGCTGGCGAAGTGCCAGAACCGAATCGGTCCTGTAGTTATTGGTTTTGGTACGGTTAAAACTGCGGTATAAACTCCCAGGCCATAAACATAACCGTAAATGAGTCGTGTTTTATGAATTTCGGTTGGAGTGTAGCCTAGGGGGCGCTACAGCGCGAGGACTTTGAATTTTTAGCCAAAAAAGTGTTATTTTTGTAAATCGTTTATTTTCTCGATTTTATCGTATAAAACACCTTAATATAAGGCTAAAAGTGTGTGAATAAAAGTGTCATATATTTTTATTACACTTGGTAAATGTTTCTTTCTGAGTATAAGTGAAAATATTATGGTAATTATGTTTAGGGATAAAAGCGTTATGATAAAAAACAGTAGGAGTTTAAATAAATTTACATTAATGATAATATTAATTACAATTTTCGTACACATGAGTGTTATGAACATCGCCGGTTGCACTACAAATAGTATGAATGAAAACTTTAGGACGAAAAATTTTAGGAAGAGTGATCATTCGGATTACAAATCGTTAGGAAGAACAATTTTTGGTAAAGAAGTTTAGGTGAGCCAATATGGACCCTTAAATATATTATGCATACAAGCAATACCCCAATTGTGAACACAGGCCACTCAAGTTTGCGAACCTAAAATACCTGAGCCATTATATGCTCCTCTCTCGATTGTCGCACTTGCATAGCTTTTGCGTAATTCACCGCATTGAAAGTGTAGCATTGGTATTCCCAGATGATAAATACACGGTATTACGTGAATATTTTGCGTTTGAACCTGAATAAACCAACGAATATTGTGAGTAATGTGGATCTCAATATTTTGCATAATTATTATTAACAAATCCATTCCTTTTTTGTTTGCTCTGTGTCACGATGTTTCGGCAAGGGTTGCATCAGATGTGCAAACAGGTTGATATTCACTTTGTGACCGTCAGAATACCCGAGTTTTTGATGTAACAGAAACTAAAATATTTTATTGCCAACTAGTAAATTGCACATCGGCAATATCTTGTTGGGTTCTGCACACACATAAGCAATACAGCACACATTTAGGAAATATTCGTTTAATCCGAAAAGTAGTAACATAACAAATGCTTCTGCCACTTCGTTCCCAATTAGCAACTCACTCGGTTCATTCACTTAATGCTATCATTATGCCGACACGCAAGGAACACTAGAAGCGTAATAGGATTGTGTCTGTTAATTATACTGATTGATCTTCGCAGGGATAATGGGCTGAGATTTTTTAGGTAGGCTGGTGTAAGAAATGCCGTGTTTTCCGGGCAATAATTATCTAATCATGATTCTGATAGTCTGATTGATTATGAGGTTGTTATAAGATTTAGACTATAGTATTATATACGGGTGGTCAACCTTATGTTAAGTGGTACCTGGCTAAAAATCAGTATAACAGTTGCAATTTTAATCCGAAGCTTTCTAAGTAACCTCTGTTGTGCATTAAACATTAAAAGTGCAAAAATATTTCTGACGTTGAAAACAGTTAAACCTGCAGCTTTCTAACTTTTTGAACAAAATACAAGTGCATCCATTTGAGAAACTAATATTTTTCACTGCGTTTACTATGGGTTATGAAATCTGAGATACTGGTAAGCTCCTCCGTCTACCAGCAGCTCCTAGGTGTAAGTCTTGAATGTTATTGGTAGAACACTAAGATTGCGATAAGAGCTTAGGGCAGATTGGTATCCAATCTTAACCTGGCAGTATAATCTTGCGTTGCGTGATACATACAAACAGGCTACCAAACTAAAAAATAGTCTGCTCCAGACAGTATCTCTTAAAATCAGCACGTGCAAATCAACAAATATATTTTTAGTTTTTAATATTTGTTTTTACAAGGAATAATTCCAAGTTTTATCCAGTCTAAAATCGTTACTGGAACACGTTTTGATACAATCATAGAATTCCCAGAATCAGTTCTTTCGCTCGAGTTTATAATTCCATAAATAGTGGACTTGAATATAGAAATATTATTTTTCCATCGTGTTTCTGCGAAAAGGGGTATTGAATATCTTTATTGCGTTGTTTTGCCGTTTCTCTATCATGATTGTCTGGTAATATTGATTTGCTGAAATATTAAAGTACATACTGTAAAATTTTGGTGGCTCAGCGATAGGAATTGTAATCAGACCGACGACATTATATGTTTTTATTTGTTTTGTGGCAAATGTGACTAATTGATTACATGTAGTATTTTCATTATTGAAGTTTTAAATATTTGTGTATTAATTGAAATCTGTTTTGTTTCTGTCGATGACGATTGAATCAGTAACTATCGATGGAAGGCGGTGATCCCAGCATAGAGACTTAGCTACTTCTCAGAAGACCTTGCCCCTTATTGCTAATAGTCTTGAGCCAGTTCTATATATCACGCAAGAAAAATAGCAAGAACGAATGTGTAATGCTCTCTTTCATTAACCATTGGTATTTTATATCAATAGTGATATTTATGGTACAATATCTCATTCTTTATTAAAATCCCATCATGGCCACTTTTCTTTTTATTTCATTTCATCCGATATCGATACATAAAAAAATAAAACTATACGGAACGATTCAACAAAAAGTGCGTCTATTGGTCACATAATACGCAATGTGTTTTATTTTACTTTCAGCCGTTTTCCTCCTTCATACATTTTACTTACACACTCTATACTAATGGTCGGTTCATGTAACATATTTGTTAGAATTACTATCATTACTAGCATCATATGTTTTTCTCGGTAAATTGCCTATCAATGGTACTAATGGATGAATTTTGTTAAAATAAATAAATATTAGCTTGGTAATTAGGGTTACGAAAGAAGATTAACGGCCATTTTCAATATTCGATCCATACTTGGATTTTGAGCTTCGAGATTCGTGTTTGACATATTTTGTATGGAGCTTATGTCAAAAACGAATCTAAAATCTACAGATCTATCTATAGATCGAATATTGAATTCCGCAGCAAAAAATACAAGTAATGTATGATCCTATTAAGCTTTATTATTTTTTTATTCTACGCAACATAAATGAGATTTTCATGAAACAGGCCAAAAATGTGTCAAGAACAGACTAGAGCTTGCCATGTATTTTTCATAAAATTTGCAACGCGCCTATTTGAAGGCAGCTAATCCTTGCTCCTGCCCGTCAGTGAAGCAACCATTTTAACAATCTCTATAGGAAAGATAGAGAGGACTGTAAGGTCCCATTCATTAAAATCGGTTCATTAGTTAAGGCGCTACGGAAGAACATACATACATTCATACTTATATACATACATACATAGACTGCCAAAAACATTACCCTTCCTTTTGGCTTAGCTGTAGTCGGGTAAAAATGATACAACAGCGAAACTCCACCATCATGTAACCTGCTGTTTTTCTTTCCTAAATTTTATACAATTGCTAGCCTTTAAGAACGTGGACGTCACAGTTTTATAACATTACCGTGGACGTGTTGTCTAACAGGCTCCTACACCTCCTTGTGTGTTTTTTAAGAAGATTATGCAAAAGAGCTTTAAAATTATATTGAACTTCAAGTATGGGTAAAGTTATAGTGAAAAGACGTGATAATATAATCTACGTTTAATATTAAATATCTAGGAATATACAAAAATAAAACAGTCTCTGGATAGTTTTGAGTTGCTATGTTTTTGCAAATTATTCATTTATTATTAAGAAGGCTAACAGACTAATAACTAACTACAGTATAAAAACATTCAGCAAATAAAATAATAAAAGAAAAAAAAATTAAACTTCTTTTTAGTATAGTAATTCTACCATAAAGAAACTAAAAAAATAAAAACATCACTTCAGACAACAAATAACAAAAAATTCTGACAACCGCTTTTTACGCTGTTTGTTGACAGTATTTTCTCTAAGAACGAGAACATTGTAAGCACACTGCCTTGTTGTATGAGACACAAATGTGGATTGTTATTCTATGCTTCTTTTTAGGAAAAATACTACATGCATTTACTGTCATTTTTATGAGTGGTAATGACTGTTCATCCACTGTTATCATATCACCTATTGTACATATTTTATAACGTAGTTATGGACGTTTAGCCTGACCGGCAAGTGATTTTTAAACAAAGATTCCTCACGTGTTTTTAATCGAATGACGCAACCTTGTCCTTTACTGATCGTTTCGTTATTAAAACTGAAGAGCTCAGGGCTACTGAGCAGCTCAGGTATGGGGAGCAAGGGGAAGTTCACAAAACTAAGAAACCATAATTCGTCCGGAGCCTGTTAGGCTACACGTCCATACTTAAAGGCTAGTTTAAGTATCAATTGGCTAACGGCCCTAGTTTTATAATGTGCCATTTTATTTCAATGAGTGAATATAACTGTGATCTTATCCCTCAAAGTAAGAATAGAAGAAAGTTCAAGACAAAATAATTTAAAAGAAGGAAACATACAATCTCCTTTCTGCTCTAGATAAATAACGGTCAAGATGTATCTTTTAAATGTATTATTTTTTCAATGTTAGGTTTATATTGAAAAGAGAGATAAATTTACTGAATAGGCCCCACTATCATTGGCATTTATGGGTTAAGTAACACAAATAATACAACTATTCAAGTCTAGATGTTATTGCATCTATATCATTGATATTCTGCACAATTCAATAATGTAGCTCTCAATGGTTGACTTAATTAAAATAATGATAATAAATATAAAACCAGGGATCAACATGTTACTTAGAATGCCGTTATCGAAAACCTTTATCGTATTTTTCCGTCACCGGCTCCAAACTTGACCTTTAACAAAACCAGCGCCGATCTCATCAAATATTCAATAACAATAAGAAAAAGAATTTATATTTCTCCTATTCATGATATGACAAGGAAAATTCCCATGTCAAAGGTACCTGATGTATTTTTCGAGATTGTCTGAAATAAAATTACTTTTTATTCCACTTTGTATTTCTATGTAAGCTGATGAATAATTAATAAAATTTTGTTATTGTTTTTTTTCGCTATTCATAAAACATGAATAGTTATATTATTTATAAGGTTCTGTAGTAATCTACAAGAAATATTATAGTTCCGACACGTAGAAATCGAAACGAATGAACAGAGCGGACTGCAGTTTTATTCGAAAAGTACAAACAAAAGGGTTTGTGACTGTTATACATGTTACCACGCGGAAAACGCTGCAAAATAAAGTTTAACCGCCTACCCTTCACCGTTATAGTCAATATTCAATCATCCTTTTTTGGATATTATAGACTAATGTGACATAAGCTCCATACACAATAATTATGTCGAACATATATCTCAAATCTCCAAATGCATTTAGTATGCATTAAGTAAACAATCGTAATAAAATGATTTTAAAATAATAAGATTTTTGTTTCAGATTTTTATTATAAATTGGGATATTTCTTAACACAGTGTTGCAATATCATTACTCATGCAAGTTAATTTTAGTCGTCGTAATGTTAAATATTTCGGAAAGCCATCATCAGTCCGTCGTAGCTCACTAGGCCTATATCCACATATAGGCCTAGATAGGCCCAGAGAAATAAAAGAGTGGACTGTATGATAAAAAGGTAGTATAGTCGTTGTGCCTCGCGCCGATGTGTGTGTCATGTTGTTAGAAGTGTTAACGCTGTGTGCGTTTACAAGGCCTATCCGATGGAATAAAACTTGTTGGCAATCAAAGTACCTAAGTTTACTTACGAGAAGCAAGCCTGTTACAAACAAATCAAGTCTAAAATGCTAACAAACCTATTGATGGAAGAAACAAATCAAATTATCCTGGTTTCTAAAGGAGAGCGTCTACAAAAGCTTTTCCGAGAAACATTATTGAATAAGATAGGTTATCCTAAACACACAATGGGTACAATAATAAACAGGAATTACCCGAAAGCCATTTAAAGATTCTCCTAAAATGACAAAAAGTATACTCGTTTTTTGAGTGGCCAGTCCTTTTCAAGAGCCCTTATCCTGTAACGGTAAGATGAAAGACCCCGAGTTTTAAGCAAAGGGCAAGATGATCTCGACCCGGACAGTACCTTAACGGTTATTAAATCTTTAATGGCGATAAGTACCTCTTGACGGCAGATTTTGTTTAATATGAGGTTTATTGCTAAGGGGTTATTGTTAGATCTGTAGTTGACCAATCTGTTTGTTGATGAATTTTACATCAGCTCAGCTCATAAAATTGTGCTAATTATAATGGTGAGTTAGCATACAGCCTAGGGACATTCTAACAATGAGTTTAATATTTATTAACTTTAGAAGACAATACACACATTAGCAATAAATCATGTATTACAAATATTTGAGTTTTTACAGTATAATGAAGGAAAAAGACTATGACACCAGTCATCCTGAGGAGTGAGGGGTAGAGGCGAAACACGTGTTGAGACTTAGTCGGCGCATACAGCTGGATATTGCAAGTCAGATATCTTGCTGGAACCTATACCATTCCTATAATTTATATCTCTTATCCTTTTCCATCAGAGGAGTTTAGTATTGTCAACTTTTTCCTATTGCAATAGTTGGGGTTGTCAATCCGAGGATGATAGGTAGGAATCCTCTTTCTTTCCTTCAGTGTTTTTAGTTACCAGGTTGTCATACTTAGTGCCTACAGTCACTGCCTTGTTTATGATCTGATGACTTTGTGGGAATCGTCCAAAGATATGTAAATATTACACCTACTTGTAAAGTGTAAAATGGTCAAAGAATTAAACTAAGCTAGCATGGTGGAGAACAATTATACATCTCCGAAATATGTATGATGATCTTCATTATCATTAAAATATCTTTAACTAAAATAAGTACGTAATGTACGTAACGTACGTAATGTACTTAATCAAAGACTCATGTTTTAGTTTAAGATATTAAAATGTCTTCATAAATCCTAGATAACCGAATACAGAAATTGCAGAAATAGAACAAAACTGAAATTACAATGGCTTTTGGTGATCAAATTAGGTTCTAAGGGATCTGAAAAGTTAATTGTAATGTATTGTGGGGCACGTCTAGACAGGATACATAAATAATGAGCCCTACGCTTAAGGATAATTTATATGTTTGGTAATAAATAAAGTTATGGTTATTATTATTAAATGACGGATTAAGAAAATAACACCTTGTGGACACCGCCCTACCCTATTTCATTTGGGTATCGTAAAAAGCGTCTTTGAAAAATACACGAAGAAAATATATACATCTTTGCAATGAGACGGTAAGCTCTACATCAAACCTAAACCATATTGACTGCACGGTTGACGTAGTGGTTTAAGCGGCGGTGTTGTGGGTTCGATTCCCACACGAGGCAACACTTTGTAATTCATACATTGTCGAGTCTGGGTGTTCATTTTGTCCGTTAGTTGTATGTTTGTTAAGTCCCACGCGACACAGGATTCAGTCCTAATGCGGGAGTTGTCCTTAAAAGGAAAAAAACCCCTGTACCAACCTGTCCAACCAGCGTGGTATGGTGGTTACATCCTCCTTTTTAGTCACAATGCGATTGTGCCGTAATAAAGAGAGGCCTATATTACCCAACAGTGCAAAGATACAAAGGAACGGAAAGTCAGTCATCAGTATGTAAGTCAGCAAGGTTACATCAACTACGTCAACGAGACGTATATTTTGTTTAAAATTTTCAACATATTTCAATTGCTGCTCTTTTCTGTCCTTAAAACTATTAAGTATACATTACTCGAATAGTGACCCAACTGAAAGTCACACGTGCTGAGCTTAAAAAACTACATGGGCTATCCCTGCATTTAATTAAGATTAATTTTGGGGGTATTCCTGAAAGCGCAACTATTTTGAGCGCAACTAAAAAAGCGCAACTAAAAAAGCGCAACTAAAAAAGCGCAACTACTTTATTTCACAAAGCGCAACCGCGTCGAAAATTAGTGAAGGGGCATAACAGATTCTTAAAGGACTATTTACTATCGAAAGGATTTGTAAATCGTCTGCCCATTTTTTGTTTATTATATTATGGTGATCGTTCTTAAAAGTACCAGGATAACAGAAATGAACAGAGGTTAGAAATGTTTATAGAATCTGGTAACAAATATCAATCAGTAAAATGTTTTGAAAAGTACCAGGGTAACATAAATGAACAGAAGTTAGTAGCCTAATAAAAACCTGGTTTTAGGGTCATGAATCAGAAATAAAGCACTGGATGGTATAGGTAAAACTCAGGCGCACAGCAACAGCTAAAGTATACTAAAATGTCCTGTCTTATAAACTATCGATATTTTCCGTTTGTTATTAACCAGCACTATTGCATCTTGATATTTAGTTGCGCTTTGTGGAATAAAGTAGTTGCGCTTTTTTAGTTGCGCTCAAAAATAGTTGCGCTTTCAGGAATACCCCTTGAGCCATTTCGCATATATGCTGTTATTATTTTAAATAATATCATAATTATGGATGCAAAGAGCAATCTATTTTTTTTTACTGGTGCTTTTTATACAACTTGTGGTAATGTAGGTATGAATATTTTTAATTTTCATTTAACTGTTCGTTCTAGATAGACAAAACGATTCCCAAAGATACTGCATTTCATGCCTTTTACGACGCCACTGAAAAGAAATGGGGAATGACACTTTGTAGTCTCAATCCGTCATCACGCGGTTCAGATATAGGCCATCAAAACTGGGTTACCAGTAGCTACAGTTGATAACCGGGAAGTAAGCAAATAAGGCCATTGTTATTGTCATAGGCGCCCTCCAAAACTTTGTTTATATCGCCACTAAAAGCTTTGCCACTTTTCGCCAGTTCTCGGTGTCGAAATGTGAATTTTATTACAGTTCAAACTGATTATTGTCACCGCGTAAGGTTATTGAAGTTGGAACTATTTTGTGGAACTGTTCATCATATCAGCCAAACGACGTCCACTGCTGGACATAGGCCTCCCCCAATGTTCTCCACACAGACCGGTCTTTCATACATTGTCGAGTCTGGGTGTTCATTTTGTCCGATAGTTGTATGTTTGTTAAGTCCCACGCGACACAGGATTCAGTCCTGTATCCTGTTCAGTCAGAAACTGTTATTTGAATGTAATTGTTTTGGCCTTTAAGATTATCTTGATAGTAGTTTCTTATAATGTAGGAAATAGACATGGCTTGTCCATTGAAAACCGATGGATGACTAGGAAGCTTATGACACTAGAAAGAGATTGGTGTCTCAACAACGCAGAAGCAGTTTCTCGTAGTGAGAAAGGGTTAGTTTTCAGCAGTGGGAAAGTACATACAGGGCTGATGATGATGAAGCAGTGAATGAAATAAAATAACCAAATTTTATTACCCAACGATACATTTGCATAATCTTAGCCCCTTATTTTTTTTTAAAGAAAACTCCTGCTCTAGGAGTAATAAAATGCTGAGTAACGGCGGATTTCCACCAATCAACGGACAAAAAGAGAACCAAAACCCGAAACAATAGTTTGTGGTAGTATTTTCACGTAGTATTTTCTCGTGAAGAAATCAATCAGCAGCCGCTTAAATAACTAGGCAATCCGTACAATAAAATCTTCTGACATGAAACCCAAAATGATGGACGATGTAACAATTCGCCTTATTTACTAAAAAATAGGTCTTGACAGACGAACGGACAACAAAGTGATCCTATAAGTGTTCTGTTTTTTCATTGTCTTGTGGTACCTAATTAATGTGCAGCTACCCAGATCTAGCTATGTTTTTGTATGTGATGATAAAAAGTGCGGCGCCAGAAGTAGACCTAGATGTCTTTATAATAATGATGTGCGAAATAGGGTCAATAATTGGTGCATACATAAGTTAATCATCTGAATAACATGGCAAGCAAAAGTTATTGAGAGGCAACAGCATAAATTAAACAGAGAAAAAAGCAATAGCAAACACGTAAATTAAATACTCGTTTTAAGCGACAATACGATAGCGAATATTACGTCACAATAAACCACCAAGAGCTCTCCATAGACCGTCGTGAAAATCCTAGTAATATGCATACGTTTCTTTTTCTTCGTTACTCAAGCCTGTTATGGGTTTAAAGACATGATTTGCTATACGTCGATGCTTGACCGAAGGAGTGAATTTGAAAATATGTATTCGTGAATTTGTTTCACTTAATGTTTCGTCGATTACTATAAACGTTTGCTTAGTGAAAAAAATATTGGTCTCCAATTACTTTGAAATTAATCAATACATTTATAAATTAATACAAGATTTTCAAAAAACTTTCGGGTTCAATAAACTGAAATTTCGCATGTATATCCCTTTGGGAGCGTATGTGTGCACTAAGAAGGGATCTGCCGAAATTTCTGTGAAATCGAACAGAAAAATTAAGCTTAAAAGTAAGCGTAAGTCGACAGCCTTGGTCACCATGGCTTATCATGCAGCAGGAGCGCAGGTCGTATATCACGATACGGAAATCTCAATGACATACTTCGCCGGGCTCTTTTCACCGCTGGCGTTCCAGCCCAATTTGAACCTCAGGGGCTAGCACGTGACGATGGCAAAAGACTAGACGGTATGTCTTTACTCCCATGGAAGTTGGGTAGGCCTTTGGTGTGGGACGCAACGTGTGTCGATAACTTCGCGCCATCTCATCTTCCTGGCACAGCGGGTTGTGCGGGCGCTGCTGCTGCTGCAGCGGAGACCTTCAAACGGCGCAAATACGCAAACCTAGTAGGGGATTACGTATTTGAGCCGTTTGGGGTCGAAACGTTGGGGCCATGGGGTTCAAGTGCAAGATCTCTTTTTAGAGATCTCGCAAAAAGACTGGTCGACGCCTTGTATGAACCTGGGGTGAACCTTTTTTTTTTCATTACCCTGTACTGTCCCACTGCTGAGCGAAGGCCTCCCCCAAACCTTTCCATACTTTCTTGTCGCCTGCAGTCTCCAGCCAAATCTTGTGGTAGGCGTCCAGGTCATCCCGCCATCCCTTTCGGGGCCGGCCCCGGCGACGTCGTCCATCTTCTGGCACCCATAGTGTCGAGATTTCCTGAACGGATTTTCGCCCAACGATCCTCGTGCATACGGCTGACGTGACCCGCCCAGTTCCATTTTAGGCTGGCAGTTTTTTTTCCCACATCTATAACTTTAGTTTTTGAACGTAGCTCAGTGTTTCGTATCCTATCTTTGAGTGAAATACCAAGGATGCTGCGTTCCATAGCTCAGACTGCAAGGCGCGACTTTTGCAACTCGGTAGGCGACCAGGTTTTAGCACCGTAGGTTAGAATGGGCAGAATACACATATCGATGAGTTTTCACTTCAGGGAAATCGGTAGATCCCCCTTCATTAGCGTCTTCATGGACCAGAAGCTTTTCCAAGCGTTTTCGATACGGCGATCGATTTCTCTTTCTAGCCTATTTTCAAACGAAACTAGCCTATATAGACCCTGAGTATACAAAATTTTCGTAATTTTTTTACATTTTCGTTTAACGTTATTTCACAAACATCACGCTTCGAGGTATCAACGAGTATCATTAGAACAAAACTTTTTTAAACAATGACATGTGTCGGAAAAACATCACGAGCTTATAATAACAGTCAGAATGAAATTACATTCAAATAAAATGCTCTCAATTAAAGGGCCATTTCATCAAAACAATGGGTATGTAAACGATGAGAAAGATATTTACATGTTTAATTTATATATCCATTTTCGGAATATGTGCTTAACTAAAGTATTTTTGCCAACGGTTTAGCTGCCAATGATATTTTTAGGATAGATTGATTGAATTAGAAAATGAGCTTAAATATAGAGTGGTCTGTTTTATTTTTGTGCACATGGACGGCAAATAATTTGAGACACGTTAAAATAAAATCCTCCGGCCGCGTCTGTCCATCTACACAAATAATATAAAGTCAAAAACTACTGAACGGATTTTTGTACGGAATTAACCAATAGATAGTGCGAATTCCCGCGGAAGGTCTAGGTGATATAATTCACGAAGACGGAGCCGCGGGCGTAGTCTAGGTATAAATAATCACAAAGTAGATTTCCAACTAAAAAAAAAATACACAAATTATCGAAACCAGTTCAAAGGATTTATTCCTAGGGTCACTCTAGTACTGGAAGTAGAATTTGTGATCATGAACTCTAAAACTGTCCAACGTAGAGAAAATAAAGTATAACAATAAAGTCTTCTCATGAACTGTTCCACCAACTACTAGAATAGAGGACGCTTGAAACGTAAATGAATGGTTTAAACATTTAGAAAATCTTTCTAGAGGAGTGCTTTCACTTGTAAAATAAAAGGAGCACTAACTATCTAATACCTATAAATGAGCAATTCTTGTAAATATATAATGCATGGGGTTTTGGGGGTGATTAATCGATCTAACTAGAATTCATTTTTAGAAAACACGATGTACCAAAAAAGAAAGAAATACGAGCAGAGCTCGGCTATCCAGGTACTGTTTTATTATGATGCATCTACACTGTACTTAATTCTTCGTCGATAAATATTTAGAAAGTCGACAACAGTTGGTAATATTCATTAACTTTTAGCAACAATCTATGCACATACCTTGACTGCTTTATTATAAAATGCTTAGCTCCAATATTTTGAAATGTTGCTCATTGAAAGTTACTGCAACGTAGATGCTCCATTACGTGACTTAATTTTTCATAAATATACATATATGTGATACTTGTTTTATGACGCTGAACATTGTTGAGCACGTTAAGTGAGAGAAAGTGCTAAAACCTTCGCTTCTCAGAGGATCAGGGCTATCAGTTCTCAATAGGAGAATAATAACGCGATTGTAACCTAAACGTAAGTATAATCAGGATTTTAAAAAGGACATTTTTTACAATATCAGTTATGTGACAAAGCATGCAATGATATTTTCAATCAATATGAAACTACATACATAAAATATGGTCATAAAATATAATAATAAAAATAAATAGTATGATTATGTTATTCACGTCAACAACATATTTTTTTAGTATTAGAAACAAAATAAATTTTCATTGTACTGCATCAAATTTCAATAATGTGGTAAATAAAAAACGTCAAAACTAAAACTTGTATTGAATAGTATAAAGCTTTTCAAAGCCACCAACAGTGCATGATATGAAATTGAAACAGATGTTATTGATTCAACTGTCAAAAAGTAACGTTGAAAGAAACACTTAAATTTTTTTAATAGTAGGAAACCGATGCATTGGTCCAACCACAGAACAGTTAAGAGAGGTTAGAACGGCCTTGTGGGCGTGGCAGGCTCGCCGTACTTGTGAGCAAACGCTCATATGCCGAAAAATTTGATTGACGCTGTCAACAATCGTGCTCATATTGCGACAGCGTACGAAGCTCCGCGAAAATAAAAGAATTATGCCGTCTTGTGCTATAATAACGTGTCGAAAAAGAAGCCAGTTATGTACTATGGCTCGAGAAGGGATTTCTTTTCACCGATAAGTTCAAAAACCTAAAAATAAAAATGATATTTGTAATTATTACAATAGTATTATGTAATTTGTAGACAAAAACGATACTATTGCAAGCAAATAAAAAATATACATTGCTGGCAATACGTGGGTACCATCTAGTACTACGTAGGCAATTGCGCAATGTATTTTGTTCACTGTGAACGTCAAAGCTTGAATTCTGCTAAATCTATGGTGGTGGGTCCGATAGTGTTGTACCTACCAAGTTGTGAACAATGTCGATTGTGAGTTCCTTCGTGTGAATGTATTCAAATGATTGTTATCAGTAATTTGAAGATTAACATAACTTAGTTTATAACTACCGATTTATGTTTATTGTGGGTTATTAACTTAGTATCGCGGGTTACATATCACATATTTTAATTAAGAAAATTGATTGTGACATATGCGTTGGAGCACTGCTGTCAAATGAAATAAATTCGGACCATAAATCTATCGTAGCAAAAGATAAAGGGGGTCTCCTGTATCATTATATAAAGATTTACACCGACAATCTTCGGCAAATTAATGAACATAATATATGTTGACAACAAAGATCTTGCGCACCTTTGTCGGAACTGAATTATTTAGCAACATTAGTTATCACCAGGTTGGATTTTATCCTAGTGCAAGCCATGTTACAGACCTATCTAAAGCTGTCATAGAAAAATATATCAATGTAAGATTGCATTTTATTTTGAAAAATTCGAAGGTAAAAGATAGCAAGCGTATGCTTCATAATAAATACGTCTTATTTCAGAGACAATAATAGAATCTGGGTTGAAATTTAATTAAAATTATTTTTCAGCATTAAAATATTATTTTATTATATACTTGTGTCATTTATTTCTTTACTAACTTTAGCTTATGTGGTTGTACACATGAATAGTTTATCACGGACACTGACATCCTAGGTGGACATGATTTTTAACTCTTGGTATTTGGATATGATAAAGGCCATATTGTATCTTCCCCTTTAATTTTATATTATTATTTATATATATTAAGAAAGGCCACACTATTAGTACCCTATCCCACCATCCCGAAATAAAAACAAACAATTGCAAAACTTAAAGTAACAAAACAATAGTATTTTATCGATATAAATAATCGACCTTTTGGACACCGTAACATTAATGAGAGTGTATGAGTGATCGTCAAGCGCGATAGTTCCATGTCAAGCGAAGTGTTTGCGCTAGTGTGACAACCAATGGCAAACTCGTGATCTAAGTAAGTGCAGTTGATTTGTGTGCGTAATGCGCGTACGTATTAGTGTATTGCTTGTAGTGGAGATCGAGAGTGGGAGACAATCGGCGACACGCGTTCTAATACAAATCAGTAACTATTTCCGTTCTAACCCCCTTTAATTGTTCTGTGGGTCCAACAAATTGAACTGATACCGTTGGAGGTAAGGTACTGGCTTTCATTTTTAAACTGCCGACAGTTGCTGTTTATGCCTCTATAAATCTTTACATTCTGTAGAAAATGTTTTATGGATAGGCTTTGATTGTAGAATATTGGTTATAACCAACCCTACTTCATTTATTCTGGCTACTATTACAGCTAAGCTTATCAAAATCATGATATTATTGACTAGAGTAGCCTAGTTGGTTTTAGCCTGAATGGGGAACGGATAATAACCCAATCAATGTTTATAATCTGTCAAATAACACTGACTACATTCTAAATGGCGATTATTTGTGTTTTCATACATTTTTAAACTTAGTGTTTAAAAATGTATGAAAACACAAATAATAGCTTGTAGTGGAGATCGAGAGTGGGAGACAATCGGCGACACGCGTTCTAATACAAATCAGTAACTATTTCCGTTCTAACCCCCTTTAATTGTTCTGTGGGTCCAACAAATTGAACTGATACCGTTGGAGGTAAGGTACTGGCTTTCATTTTTAAACTGCTGAGAGTTGCTGTTTATGCCTCTATAAATCTTTACATTCTGTAGAAATTGTTTTATGGATAGGCTTTGATTGTAGAATATTGGTTATAACCAACCCTACTTCATTTATTCTGGCTACTATTACAGCTAAGCTTATCAAAATCATGATATTATTGACTAGAGTAGCCTAGTTGGTTTTAGCCTGAATGGGGGAACGGATAATAACCCAATCAATGTTTATAATCTGTCAAATAACACTGACTACATTCTAAATGGCGATTATTTGTGTTTTCATACATTTTTAAACACTAAGAACACATTTAATTTGCCATTGCGGAGGTCAGACAACAGTCTACTACCTAATGATCTTATGTAGTAACTAATGATATAAAGAACTTGGTCTAAATAGTGACCATGTGTTTGTCTGCTGCTTTATATGAAAGTTAATAAATATGTTCAAGTTATTGGACAGGCTATTTTTAATAGTCAACATTTTCAATTTTATAAAAGGTCATTATGACACTTCTAATTGAACCGTTATATTAATTTGTGTTGTCCATAACTCTTAAACGTTTCCAGGCAAATCAAAATAATTTGAAGTTTCTTTCATAATTCAATACACTGAACACAATTGTTTATGCCTTAAAGGTACTTTATCAAAGCCTTCGCAGAAAATAAAAAACAATAATGAACACCAATAATTTTGTCAAAGGGCTATCCAATTTCACAGCTGTATTCCATTGATATCGTTAGCAACAGGTCTGGACAAAGGCGCGAGGCGAAATGAAGCAACTTTCGTTGGGTTTTCCATTTAAAACTTCAATACTGCCATGCGATGACCAAGAAAATTACGTGGACAATGGCATCCAACGCTCGCTGCAATCAAGATTAAAGCGAATGTGTTTTGTAGTAATCTTAGTTAGATGAGTCTCAATTACAGATTGTGTGGGCAATAGAAAAAAGAAAACGTATTTTTTTTATGTCATCGGAGCTCCATAGTACTGGGCGGTATAATTAATGTAAATGTTTATAAGGACTACTGACGTCTGACTTCGTGCTCAAAACAGGGATCTGCCATAAATCCACTTGTTATTCAACCTTGTGATGGATTATGTCACGAAGGATATATCATGCCCTCTACCGTGGACGATGCTATACGCATATAATATTAGCTACCGACACAGCAATATATCTGCAGGAACGATTAAATATAATATGGACGCCAGCACGAGAAACGTATGGCCTGAGAGTTAGCAGAAGCAAATCAGAGTATCTAAAATGCCATTTTAGTGGATACATTTGTCCAGAAACTGTTTGTATTGGTCCGACGACTATACCTATGGTAAACAAATTTAAATATTTTGGGGCCATGTTAATACCGGACGCAAATATAGATGTGAACGTCAACCACAGGGTCAGTGCCGCATGGCTAAGATGGTATACACAAACCGCCGTGCTTTGTGATCCCCGTATCCCAATTAAAACCAAGGGTAAAGTGTATTAAAGGCAGTTCACCGGTCTTTGCTCTATGGAACTGAGTGCTGGGCAGTGAAGAAGACGCATAAGCAAAATGGTATTGTAATGGTGTTGCTCGCTACACCAAATTAAATAATAATATATAGTCCTTAGGTCGCATACTTGTTCCCACATGTGTTTGCCTTATCGCTACGATGGCGCCAACGTTCTGCAATTAGTAAACTCATAAATTCTAAGAGGTTGACAAATTTATAAGAGTTATATGACAGACATATGAGTAAAAAATAGCCATGAAATATGAGAAAACATTTGCACTGTAGTGTCCACATGCGGTAAAGGGACCAACCATAAGAAACAGACCCTATCAGGTAGTAAGAGGTCAGGGGCGTTGCCTTGGGGGTGTTTGACGGGGACAGTCAATCTTAGGAGGCGGAGCGAGTCGGGTCCCAGGAAAGCGTGGCGTGGTAGTTGAGGATATATGGGTAGGGGAGAGATAGTCGGTCTTATGGCGCGGAAGAGGGCACATCTCGGGAACGGATTCGCGTGGTAGTTTGGGCAGTTGGTCTTATGGCGCGAGAGAGATCGGACCTGGCCTAGCGCGAAAGAGGTTCGGTGTTGGTCGATAATTAGTGCTTAGTGATATCGAAGAACAAGGCGAGCGGCATCAAGAGAAGGTGATCAGCACAGGGCAAGGGGTAAGTTTGGCAGCGACGCAGCTAAAAGTCCGGTGAGTGTCTGTTATTCACTTTACTGTAATTTATTGCATGAACTGTATAACATTAATAACTCTGTTGTGTATCTATGTCTATATCACACCATATATACAACGTGTAAATGAAATAACGCACATCCTCAGACACCCCAATTAGAATAACTTGTTACAATCATAATGCATGCATTGAATTTTGTTTTTTATTTGCGTAAATATTGTTTTTTGAAGAAAGTATAAACTCGATTAAAAGTAAAAAGCGTGGTCACTATAAATTTGCGCACGCACACAAACACACGAAACGGTTGCTATGGTAAACAGACGACAGCGATCTGATAGGAACGAAATACGATACGATATAAACAAAATGTTTCAAATTTAGTCTTTATACAACACTCTGATAGAGTGGGGTTTACAAGAATGATGTTTGAGTAATTTGTCAGCTACTGTTGATATTTCCAAAGATATGACTACCTATTTCTTTCCATCACACTTTTCGGCTTTGGAGTGGACAGTCGACTTTGTATAAAATTATTTATTGTTTGTTAATAACATGTACACGATCCATTGTTTCATAATATTGTAAATGACTGACTGAATGATTTAGTTACCTAGCATTATTGATAGATAAAGTAAAAGAATATCAATGAGAGAATAAAGCAAGATCGACGTGTTTCAAGTTGTAAATTAATAGTTACATTAAAAGAATAATCAAATAACTTACAGGATAAAATCACATTATTTTAGTCCACTTTCACTGTTCCCTCACGCATCACATCTTTTCACTGTTTCAAAAGCAGCTAATATGTATCAACTTAACTCCTAGGCACTTGTTGTCTCCTCACAATAAACTAGTGATTTAACATTTTCCCACAGTGAAAAACTCCGGGAGCGACAAGTTAACATCAAGATGATGCAGAACGTTCCACACCAGCACCGTCATGTTGATAATTACAATTTTATTCACACAATTAAAATATTTTTTCGCAACTCTCGCTGACAGATTCCCGATGGATGACTAGATACTTGTCATAACTTGTCAAAGCGCATCGCCAGCGCTTGTCATTGGCCAGCGCGGGCGACACATTACGTCTCGCTCTTGCCTGTTGATTATTACGTAAGCGAAAGATAGATGATAGATATTTTCGTGGTAAATTGTGTGTATTGTCTTTTGCCGCTATTGTGTTGTACTAATGTGTGCGTTCGTGTGACCAAACGTCGAACCATTAAACAAACGCATTTTAAAAGAAGGCGTTCTGCTTTGACTTAAGGTTTATTTTCGTATATTTCAACTTTTGAAATAAATGAGTGACTATAATTTACGTTAGTTTTATTATTTTAGAACAAAAAATAAACAATATTAAAAATGACAGTAATGGATTCAGTAGCCAATTCTGAACAAACTACTTTCAGGAAGTGCATTTAAATTTGTTACATGTTGTATATACCAGGCTGACTAAAATATAAAGTTCTCTATGAGATATTGTACATAGTTATATTATTAATAACCGCGTGTACCATTAGTAGTGGTTCGTACCTTGTTAATAATGGATGTGAAGACGAGCGATGTATGATGGGAATCTCCGTATTCGCGATCAGGTGGTAGAATGCAGGACTTTCACAATCGCTGTTTAAACTGGCGTACAGGCCAGTACAGAGCAGCTGACAAGGTTTTAAAGAGCGAAAGAAGAGCCACCTGTCGGTCACGCGGTAGCCGTAAGTCCTGGCGGCTAATTTAGCGGCGATTGTAACGAGAGCTTCCCTGCAAACTATGCGCGATGGCTTAATACGTTTTAATTGACTATGTTTGAATGGGCTTCAATGTTGTGACTTGCGGCAAGGAGGCGTTTTGTGACATCAGTTCTGAGACTGTTACTGTACGCTCAATACTATACACTGGATATCGCTGACTAATATACCTGGATTGAGGTCTTCGACTCCCTGGAGCTGCCGTCTCTGAGATACGCTGCCTTGTACTCAAGTACCAATATGCGAAGCATGAATATATGGAGAGTGATTTTGTGATGACAAACCAGTACTAATGTATCGCTGTCTTTAGTATTTTGATGTCCACTTTCATTCAATTATAAGCATTTACGTTTTGTAAATGCTGTCAGCAGAGGAATATAAAGAAAGGACAAATTCCATGGTCCTGCGCGGGGAGGGGCGCGGGAACCTAGCCACAAATTGCTTGGCAGGCTGAATTTGATATTTTAAACCCAGTTAGTAAGAAAACTAAAATTTTAATCAGCCTGGGGTCCATAGGATTCCGTTACATTTGGTGCCGTGACCAGGATCCTTGTCATAAAATGTTCTGATTCACTTCAGAACAACGAAGAAGAACTTAAAAGTTACTACACAAACACAACGTAGAAAAATACAAACACAACGTAGAGAAATAACCATACACAGCGTAGGAAATATCAAATTAATTAGACACAACGTGCCATTCATTAATCGATAGACGATCATGTTCATTTCAGAAAGACGAAATAATATTTAAGTCACAGCAATTATCTCAATATTTAATAGTCCGAGGGGGGCGATATTGCGCCTAAGTGCCACACTTACCCATGTGTTATTTATTTTTATGGCACTGTGGTTCCTCTTATAATATCGCTGTATCTTGAAAGTAAACATATAACTGACTACATATGTTGAAACGCTTTACATAAATGCTGCTCATGCGTGTCATTTATGCTGTATGTGCAGTTCGAGTTTCGACAGTGGTTATATTATTGGGTACATAGAAATGCTTTCCATAAAGCGCCGCAATCATCTTAAAATTTAATAATCGGAGGAGGGCTCTCTCGCACGTGTTATTTATTTTAATAGCACTTTGGTTCCTCTTATAACATCGCTGCATTTTGAAAGTAATCATTTAATTGGCTACATAGATACACCGCTTTACATAAAGCTCATGCGTGTCATTTATACTGTATGTCGAGTTCGAGTCTCGACAGTGGTTATATTATTGGCTACAGAAAATGCTTAACGTTTGAATATATCGAGTTCGACTCTCGATAATAAGCATATTATTGGTTGCAAACACTTGCGTATCAGGTTTGCTGTTTGAGTCCGATTCGTGATGCGGACTAGCGATGGCTAGAACTAATTTTAGATAAGGAAAGAGAAGGATTTTATATTATATAGATTATTTTTATAGGAAATCTGGTGTAGGATATTAACATGGCTTGAGATTAATGTATAATGCACACCAGAATATTCCGTGGAACACCTAGGTGTAGTTAAATCAGGTTAGACTCCTGAGCAATGTCTGTGACGATAACTATATTGTTGTGCAACTTCAACAAACTAGTCGCTGTATTATTAATAACGTGTTCGATACCTGTATATAACAAGGGAGAGTTATTTAAATATAAATAGTGTATAATATTTTGTTGGAATTTATTACACTAACGTACAGAAATAGCGGGTTCGATTCCTGTTGCTACGATATTTCAAATTGGTGTCAACAAACGTATTAAATTACGAAATCTAGTAATAATATCTATCTTATGCATGCGCGTTCCTTGGATAAGCATCTATTAGTTTATTATATTGGTTAAGTTGAGATTCTTACATAATGCATATGGTTTTTTATTGATGAAGTGTACACGAGCTATAATTGAGAAAAGGATTATTCTTAGGTCATATATCAGTAAACTTAGTTTTCTAACGTGTTAGTAAGTAGATAAGGGTAATATTTGTCTACTGCAGTTTTTGGTATTCTTTATAAACGCTCTAGGTTCGATTCCTAAGCATTGGTGAAAGTCGGCGGATATTATACTCATGTACCTAATGATCGGCGTCGGCTTTATAGAAGTCGTACAATGTGATTTTAAATATTTTGGGTTCGAATCCCAAACATAAAAAGAATGCACACTATTGTTGACCACGAAACTATTTTGTTAATTATTGTTGTTATTATAGCAGGAATTAATACTTCGCCGATAATGTGCGTCTGGATCTGAGTTTAGTGACCATTGTTTTAAAATGTTTTGTTTTAAAATTGTTGCCCAAACTAGAAAAGCAATGCAATAAGCCGACATCTGGCACATTTTGTTTCCAAATGCCAGCGTGTGAAAAAAAAAGGATAAAACAAAAAAGGAAACACATTTTAGATGTTTATAAGTTAAAAGGAAGAAGGCTAGAAAGGAACTATTGTTCTTTTGTATTATTGATGTGCTTTGTCCAGACGCGCCAACGCGCACGTGAAAAGGACAGGATGGGCTACTTTGTTAAGATATGATTGCACATGTGGCGCATTGTTTTGAGAAACGTAATGGCTTTTGTAAGTAATTTGTGCCGTCTTTGGGGTGGGTTCAATTGCCGCCGTGCGTCATATGAAATAGATATTCTACACGTGTTAATTCTAAACATCAGTATTATACCTAACTGTTACAGTTTAGGCTATCTCAGATTTTGGTTTAGCTGAGTATTTATAATACTTATTCATCTGTGTTACACTGTGATTGCCAGTGGCAATGATCTATTTGTAATGGTTGGGATGTACACATACCTTTTAAGAGCGCTCAATGTACCAGGGTTCGAGCCTCAGGTTTGCTTAGAGCTTGACATTGAGTTCATATTTCTCATGAGATTCGAGAGGTGTGTAAGCAGTATACTAACAACGTCTCGATACATACCTGACTCATGTGCATAATTTAGCCCTATCGAGTAATATTCGTAAGCAGCTAACTTGGTTCTGGAGTTCAAATAAAAATACTTAATATTTTGTTGCTATACTCATGCAAATGCATCCGTACCGAGAAATAATCGTTGGTGATGCCCGTGTCACCATCTGAGCATCTGTTAGTTGTATTTAGCACTTAAACACCAGTCTTATATCAAGTGACTTATCTTAGAAGTTTGATACTCGTGCCATTTCATTTAAAATTCCCTGGAATTTTAAGCGTCCCCTTTTACATCAACTACCGCACATGTTGTTGCGTCCGTGGAGCTGTGAGTACAAAGCAGCGGCTTTCTAGTAAGTGCAAGACAGTTGCAGTATGCGTCGAAGGACATATCTCACATCGGATCATTTACACAGAGCTAAGTTCTTTTATCTTTACTAAATATAAACGCGAACATTGAGTACCTTCAAGCAAGTCCCTCTGATCTGAACTCTCAGATATACTATATTAAACGAAGGTTTAAGTTATATACAACTTATCTTTATGACATAATATATTTGACAACTGCATCCAACTGCACGAGTAATAATTGTAGTTGTTATTTATGTTAACTAAAATCAGAGCCTTAATAATGAACCAGATATCATGTCGATACGCTTGATGATCCGAATGAAGAACGGATTGGAGTGGCCATCTCGCCGGACGTTGTGGGTTCGATCCCCGCGCGTACAATTTCTAGCTAAATGGAAATAATTCCTATGTGGGACCGAGTTGAGAATTGTTTAGTTGTAGGGACTGTTGAGCTATCGTCTGGGGAAACCGACTGCTGCACTACACACACATACTATTGTTTACGACTATTTAGCTCACTATATAAAACAATTGCAACTACTTGTCTGTCAATTTTGATAAAACTAGTATCTTATATGAGTTTGTGCGAACTATTTCAGCCACTGCTACCTGACGCTATGTACACCTACTACTGAACCCGATTTCAACGAGTGAAATGGCGAATCAGGTACCTTGATCATACCACGCTGCCCGTTTATCGGGAAGACATCTGGTATGTACACTTCCATTCTAAGCATGGAAAGGATGTCTTATAGATTATACTACTGTTTTGAGAATTTATTGCTTAAACGCCATTTGGCTATTGGAATACATAGGTTACGGGCAACTGGTGATCTCGGTTATGTGCACTAGTTCTAATAAGAAGGTTAGGTCTGGTAGAAGAAGTAGTATACAGATAGATTAGAATTTTGATAATTTCTCATAGACATAGTTAAACGTTCATGCTTGATTAGGCACAGTTGAAGCAACAATTGCTAAAGGATTCTTATAAGAATCAATGTTGTCATAATAAGGAGATGGGTGAAGTATAGTTCGTTAGTTAGTGTATCGTACGGTACGGCCTTAGCAAGGGTATAGTAGGGTTATTATTATCAATCAACTATAAGTAAGGATAAGTGGTATGAAGAAATGGATAATTATTGGAAGTTGTATGATATTTGCCGGCAGTTAAATGGTGGAAAATAAGATGCAGTTTTAACTGGCGTACTCTACTACATATGCTATTATATCTTTAGTGAAAACTCATACGCTATGACTTAGTCTACGCGTCTGATTTTCAGAGGGGGGAATGTAATGGTGTTGCTCGCTACACCAAATGAAATAATAATATATAGTCCTTAGGTCGCATACTTGTTTCGACATGTGTTTGTCTTATCGCTACGATGGCGCCAACGTTCTGCAATTAGTAAACTCATAATTTCTAAGAGGTTGACAAATTTATAAGAGTTATATGACAGGCATATGAGTAAAGAAATAGCCATGAAATATGAGAAAACATTTGCACTGTAGTGTCCACATGCGGTAAAGGGACCAACCATAAGAAACAGACCCTATCAGGTAGTAAGAGGTCAGGGGCGTTGCCTTGGGGGTGTTTGACGGGGACAGTCAATCTTAGGAGGCGGAGCGAGTCGGGTCCCAGGAAAGCGTGGCGTGGTAGTTGAGGATATATGGGTAGGGGAGAGATAGTCGGTCTTATGGCGCGGAAGAGGGCACATCTCGGGAACGGATTCGCGTGGTAGTTTGGGCAGTTGGTCTTATGGCGCGAGAGAGATCGGACCTGGCCTAGCGCGAAAGAGGTTCGGTGTTGGTCGATAATTAGTGCTTAGTGATATCGAAGAACAAGGCGAGCGGCATCAAGAGAAGGTGATCAGCACAGGGCAAGGGGTAAGTTTGGCAGCGACGCAGCTAAAAGTCCGGTGAGTGTCTGTTATTCACTTTACTGTAATTTATTGCATGAACTGTATAACATTAATAACTCTGTTGTGTATCTATGTCTATATCACAGCATATATATATATATACCAGGCTGACTAAAATATAAAGTTCTCTATGAGATATTGTACATAGTTATATTATTAATAACCGCGTGTACCATTAGTAGTGGTTCGTACCTTGTTGATAATGGATGTGAAGACGAGCGATGTATGATGGGAGTCTCCGTATTCGCGATCAGGTGGTAGAATGCAGGACATTCACAATCGCTGTCTAAACCTGCGTACAGGCCAGTACAGAGTAGCTGACAAGGATTTTAAGAGCGAAAGAAGAGCCACCTGTCGGTCACGCGGTAGCCGTAAGTCCTGGCGGCTAATCTAGCGGCGATTGTTGAATGACGTCACGGATGTCAAAGTCAGCTGTTGTGCTCGGGTCGTTTTGTGTTGATTAAAATTCTAATACTCAATAATTCAATGTAAATTCATATTGCGGACGTTAACTGCAGTGCAATATGCAATAAACAATAAAGGCAGTGCTAGTGCTTACACCTAAACTAAGATAAAACTTAAAAAGTTTAGCAGCAAATAATTTTCGCCAAAACTACCCGGTTCCTAAGAAATTCTCAGTCATAAACAGTTAACAGCAACAAAACAATCAGTGACTTAGTGGCTAGTGTGTGCACCATTAAAACGTAACCAAACTTATCATCACAATAAGTGTGGGCCCATAGAAAGACCCATAAGAAACCATTTATCATCATTCGACGTACAGCGCCATCTCTTTTCAACACCTTGAACTACATACTACGCGAATAAACAAAAGGTCACAATGACGAAATGTGGTGATTGCGGCAAGTTTCTCTCGGCAGCTAACTCTGTGCGTTGCTGCAAATGCCATAATTCTTTTCATAAAGATTGCGCACGGGTTCCTGATGCGCTTAAGGCAAAAACTTTGTGGACTTGTGGCAGGTGCAAGTCTGAAAAATCCCAGGAGAACAAGTCATCAACCCCTGTAGAGTCGCATGCTTCAGATTCCAGCCCGGATGCTACTACACCTAGTATAAACATCTCTGCCCTAAATACTCCAGCGCCTGACGGCCAGAAAACCATCGATCTGCTTACCGAAATGCGTTCAATTCGCAACGAGATAGGCGCTCTCAGAACAGACGTCCGTGGGTACCGCGACGAGATAGCACAGTTCAAAACCGAGCTTAATTTACAAAAGACCACCATCTCTAAACTTGAACTCAAAATCTCGTCTCTGGAGGATCGTTTCGAGAAAACAATACCATCTAACTTTGACTCAGTTGAAGATACTATAGCTGAACTAAGATGTCAAATAAATGAGCGCGACCAGGAACTGCTGTCGAACGATGTGGACATTACAGGGGTCCCTGAGTATAAGGACGAAAGTGTCTTGCATTTGGTAGGGGTCCTCTCGACTAAACTCGGCCTTTCCTTCGACGAGAGGGAGATAGTTCATGCTGAACGTGTGGGGATGACACGCCGAAATAGAACAGATGAAGCCAACGTCAGCCGTAGCGCGAGCTCTGCCAGCCCCGCTACACAGCCGCCGAGATGCATCACCGTGCGCTTTGCTATACGTGCAACCCGCAATCAATTTCTTAGGGCGGCTCGTGTGCGTCGCGGTCTCACCTCGACGGACCTGGAGGTGCAGGGGCCGTCGAACCGGGTCTACGTTAACGAGCGACTTACCAAATTAAATCGTCACCTCTATTATCTGTCGCGGCAAGCCGCCATTCGCCTAAATTGGAAGTATGTGTGGACCAAGGAAGGCAAAATACTGGCTCGCAAAGAAGAAGGCAGGAAAGCGGAAAGAATTCGATGTGACAAAGACGTTGACAAAATTTTTTGTTAAACTGTAGTTGGGTGAATATATACGGCAGTCAAGTAAAATCATGCGGCTATTGTATATTTATGTTGTTATCTGTAAATCTTTGTATGTTTACACTATTCATGTCCTGTTATACTATTTTCATCTTCCAATCTCTAAGCGTAAATATTTTCGCGGGTATGTGTCCTATTAACGCTGTACAACGTTTTAGTTCATTGATTTCGCTCACTCGATGCAATCACAAAAACGTAAACAATGATTATCTACATGCACTCACTTATAGCCGATCGCGTCGCACAGAGACACAACGAACAGAAGCTAGATACACATACGTTCATATAACTAGTACAACCACTCCTATCGCATCCACGCGTTTATTTACAATAATATGCGCTCACTTATTACAACCATATTGCTTACCTTTATTTAAAACGTACGCGGACTGCGCAGGCCTGTTATTCACGCACAAACACACTTTTAATTTATACTTAACTTATTCTATGAGTAGAATACGTTTTTTACGTCAAGTAACTATGCACAGGACTATAAATTCGAATAGCTATGGTTAAGAACGATAAATTTTTGAAAGCTGGGTTTATAAACGCGGGATCTTTGGGGACAAACCATGACGACTTCATCTCGGTCGTGGAGAGCCATTCGTTTGATATTTTAGCTGTAAACGAGACGTGGCTGCGTCCGGGAGAGGATGAGCGCGCGCCGATGCCGGTCGGTCTCAGACTGATTCACACTCCGCGCCCGTTAAACGTGCGCGGGGGCCGTGGAGGTGGAACAGGTTTCTACCTCAGGCGGGGGTTGAGTGCGCGCACTTGGAATATTGCAACGAGTAGCAGGTACGATTCCGTTGAACAAATGTGGATTACTTTAACTGTAAATAGTAAACAAATCGCAGTAGGTACAGCATATCGGCCACCATGGCTTGACCTTGATCTTTTTTTGGACGCCGTTACGGATACGGTTGGCGCGTTGGGCAACTGTGACCATATTTTGATTTTGGGAGATTTTAACGTCAATGTTTTGCAAAAACATGACCTAAAAACCAAGAAGCTTAACGAATTTCTGAGGTGCCTCAATCTTAATCAGTTGGTCACATCGCCAACACACTATACGGAGGGAAGCGAGACGCTTATAGACTTGGTATGCACGGATCTCAAGGCAAGATCGGTAGCTGTTGAACCATTGGGATCAATGCGAGGCCACTGTTTCGTTATCTGTGAGTTTGGAATTAAGCGTGATGTTTTTAAACCATTTTCAATACTCCATAGACCTTTGAGTAGTATATGTACGAACAGTTTCCAGAGCGATTTTCTAAATATTAAATGGGATGTCTTATATAATATGCATAGTGTAAATGACAAAGTTTACTATTTTAATCAATGTCTTCTATCGGTATTCGATATCCATGCGCCGCTCAGATTATGCATTATTAAAGAACCCTCATACCCATGGATAACGGATACCATAAAAGCCATGATGAGGTTACGTAATAGGGCATTGTCAAGTTACAGGAAGACCAAATCAGAAACAAAGAAACAATATTATAAAGATTTAAAGTCTCTTGTTATTACTTCATTGCACAATGAAAAGCGTGCATATTTTAAGCACAATATTAACAACAGGATTAATGACCCGAAATCGCTCTAGAAAAATATTAAATCCACCTTGATTCCTGCGCACAGAGGACGAGCTCAAGAACTGCCTGCACAGTTTTCAGATGCTACTCAGATTAATGAGGAATTTCTTGCAGTGACATGTAATGCAAGACCATCGATCTCCTTGCTAACATTCTATGAATTCCATAGACACAGTGAAGCCGTTTTTAGCTTATCTCCTGTAGATGAATGTGTCGTTATGCGCCATATCACGGGTATGAAGTCAAATGCTGAGGGATGTGACCATATTACTTTAAAAATGTTAACTATGTCTTTGCCCTACGTGCTTCCATCCGTGACTGACATTACTAATCGTTCCTTGGAATCATCTTCCTTTCCTGATTTGTGGAAAATCGCAGCGGTTAGACCACTTGCAAAAAAACCGAACCCAACTACTGTATCTGATTTACGACCCATTAGCATTTTACCCTGTATTTCTAAAGTAATAGAAAAAGTTGTCTGTCAGCAACTGTCAGACTATCTAGAAAAAAAATCAATCCTACCTGCGTTTGAGTCGGGATTTAGGAAACGTCATGGTACTTCAACGGCTCTGCTAGATGTTACCGATAACATATTGTCTGCTCAGGACTCTGGCATGTGTACTGTCCTCGTTTTGCTAGATTATTCTCGCGCTTTCGACAGTATTGACGTTTCTTTGCTCCTATCAAAGCTACGCTACTATGGGTTTGACCAGAAGACGATACAATGGTTCCATAGCTATCTCGATAACCGTCAGCAGTACGTCGAATTGAGGAGAAATGATGGCAGTGTTAGTGTGTCTGAGCCGGCTCACGTCAAAAGAGGAGTTCCGCAAGGTTCCATACTTGGCTCCATACTATTTAGCTTATATTGCGCCGATGTGGTCAAGTGTATCCAGTCTTGCAGCTATCATATATATGCTGATGATATTCAGGTATATGTTTCTTTCCGTCCACACGAATATGAAGCAGCGATTACCGCTCTGAACAAGGACCTAAAGAACATATCTGATTGGAGTGAGAGTAACTGTCTTATGCTTAACCCTACTAAGACCAAATATATGCTCTTTGGAGCGAAACACAAGATTGACGCATTACCCACGGTGACAATATCTTTGATGGGCCAGCCTATTGTCAAGGTCAATGAAGCGCGCAATCTTGGGTTACGCATGGACAGTGAGCTCAGATTTGCAGAACATATAGCGGAATGTGCTCGGAATTGTTTTTACCGCCTGAAGATTTTATACAGAATGAGGCAACATTTGTCTGAGGAACTTAGAGTGCAATTAGTCGAGTCACTGGTTCTATCAAAACTTAATTATGCTGACACCGTGTACGGGCCAAGACTTTTAGCAAGAACCAAGCGTCTCATTCAACGTGTTCAAAACGCTTGCGCCCGTTTTTGTTTCCACATCCCACCTAGAAGCCATGTCACACCATTTTTTAACCAACACTCTATCTTGAAAATGAAATCGCGCAGAAAGTTACACTTGGCATGCCTACTATTCGGTGTCCTCAAATATAAGGAACCAGCATACCTTCATAGTAAGCTTAATTGGGTCACGAGTCAGAGGGAGTGTTCGAGTAGAACGTGCGCACAACAATTGTCCATACACAATCATAATTCTGCTGCGTTCCGAGGTAGTTTCCGTTACGCAGCTTCATAAGTATGGAATAACCTACCCCCGCCTCTGAGGCAAATAAACAGTACTGTCACATTCAAAAAGCGTCTTCGGCAGTATCTATTGGCATCTCAGTGTGAACTGCGTAACGCAAATGTCGACATGTCTTTTATTTAATTATGTACTATTTAAAGCAATTTGATGTCCGAATGTATTAGTTAATTTATTATTTCAATCTATATTATTTACATATCAATTATTATCATTTATGTGTGATAATAATATGTAGTATAAATAATTAATTTTAATATAATCTTATATATCATGTTTTTAATATAATATAATTTAACTAAATATAATTCTAATATAATTTAATCTAGTATATTAATATAATTGTAATAAAATTTGAATATAATTAAACAAAATATGATATTAATATAATTTCATCTAGGATAATTTTATATAATTTTATTATAAGACAATTATTAATATAATTTAATTTTAATAAAAAAATTCACAGAGTGCCACTCTGCCCACCCTACTCTTTCCCCGCGGCTTTTTCTCGCGCCTAGGTTTTAACGAGATTGATTTGCGTGTGGTTTATTATTTTTATTTTTTTTCCCTTTTATATTATTTTTTTGTCTGCCTTTTGAGTGCATGTGATTGCATATTGTATTATATGTATTATATGTATATTTTAATATAACACAGAACTTATTATGTGTTTTGCATTGTGGGTGAGCGCGACACCTGGTTGGGCATCCGTGGTGGGTGAATGGGAGCCAAGAGAATATCAGCGTCCTGTATGCATCAGCTGTACTGGGCATAATGCTGACTTGGCTACCCTTTTGGTCAGCACTGGGACACATACTCGACATTACTCGATATTTCTTTTTTTCTGATCTGCAAATTCTTCTCTATTTTTATTTAATGTGCCTTTATAATCAGTATTGTTCTTTTAAAATATTGTATGTTGTTCTGTTTTGTGCTGTATCCAAATAAATGTTTCTTTCTTTCTTTCTTTCTTTCTTTCGATTGTACCGAGAGCTTCCCTGCAAACTATGCGCGATGGCTTAATACGTTTTAATTGACTATGTTTGTATGGGCTTCAATGTTGTGACTTGCGGCAAGGAGGCGTTTTGTGACATCAGTTCTGAGACTGTTACTGTACGCTCAAAACTATACACTGGATATCGCTGAAATACTCGGCGCCAATAATACTATATGACTAATATACCTGGATTGAGGTCTTCGACTCCCTGGAGCTGCCGTCTCTGAGATACGCTGCCTTGTACTCAAGTACCAATATGCGAAGCATGAATATATGGAGAGTGATTTTGTGATGACAAACCAGTACTAATGTATCGCTGTCTTTAGTATTTTGATGTCCACTTTCATTCAATTATAAGCATTTACGTTTGGTAAATGCTGTCATCAGAGGAATATAAAGAAAGGACGAATTCCATGGTCCTGCGCGGGGAGGAGCGCGGGAACCTGGGCACAAATTGCTTGGCAGGCTGAGTTTGATATTTTAAACCCAGTTAGTAAGAAAACTAAAATTTTAATCAGCCTGGGGTCTATAGGATTCCGTTACAGTATGCAACCCACGAAATGAAAATACTTAGGTGGGTGGGAGTTGTCACTAGAGAAAAAGTTGCACCAATCACCGACAAAATCACTGAAAACCGGCTTCGTTGGTATGGACATATTAAAAGACGCGGATAAGATCACGTTGTTAATATTGCCCAAAAGCTACCTGAACACAGTAGTGGTAGAGGCCGTCCACCGTTGACCTGGTGGTCCTTGATAAGAATTTGTTTTTCGTGTGAGCGTGTGGCCAACTCTGATGTCAGAGTTTTCAGACCGCCCGAGGGCCTCCGACATGACCTAACGATCCTTATCCTTGGACAAGAACCGGGACCGACAGCTTTACGTGCCCTCCGAAGCACGGTAGCACTCAGATGTAAATGCCACACACGGTCACCCATCCAAGTGGTAACCTGTGCAAGCGTTGCTTAACTTTGTCGATCTGTTACGAACGGCAAGCCAAGTCTCGCTACGAGCGCTACATAAGAAGAGGCCTCGAGAGAGCCCAGCTGCCTGAAACGAGAACCCAAGATAGACAATCTTGACGCAGGAAAGTGAGGAGACCCGACCCAAACTGAACAGGGATATGGGACAGAAGAAAAACTGACGTCTGACTTTAAAATAGCAAAGTCAATATTAAAGCCATCAGACTTAGTTATGTTTATGTAGTTTTGGATACATTTGCTATTGTTTTCTTTTTTTTTTTTCTTTAGCCTGTACTGTCCCACTGCTGGGCAAAGGCCTCCCCCATATCTTTCCACGCTCTTTTGTCGCTTGCAATCTCAAGCCAATTCTTGTGTTAGGCGTCTAGGTTATCTCGCCACATTATAATAATACTAGCTGACCCGGCAAACGTTGTTTTGCAAAATTTTTTTTTTTTTTTTGAAAAATAAATGTTGGCCGATTCTCATAGATACCGGATAAGCACAAAAAATTTCATCAAAATCGGTCAAGCCGTTTCGGAGGAGTATGGGAACGAAAACTGTGACACGAGAATTTTATATATTATATATATATTTCAAGCATACCAGATATTTACGCAGAGAACTAATATTAATAAATCAAATACATACAAAAGTACGGGGAAACGTTGAAAGCAAATAATAAATAATTAGATTTGTTAACTAATAAAGTTTGCCATGTTTCATCGAAGGAATTTGTCGTATTTTTTTGGATAAATACTGAATGTACTGTATTTGTAGTTATCATTAATGTCTTAGCCTCTTGACATTATTATTTGTACGGTCACCAACAGTCTCTGTATGGTTACGACATTACTGTGATTGTTCTATTTACTGGCGTGGTTTTACTGTTATAAGCGTTCAAGTTATTTTGGCTCTCGCATTTTCATTACAGAGAATCGTAGGTATATTATTATGATATATTTAACTTTTGAACTTATGACACCCGCAGTAAGAATTAATTTTATACTGCAGGGTATTAACTAAACCACAGCACATTCAACGGGCTCAAAGAACGTTCAACAAAACGACAATTAGTAGAGCACACAAAGGTTTGTCCCGTGTAGGGATTGAACCACTAACATTCAATGGTGTGTTAAGCTTCGAGGTGGTCGCTGAAACCATAGATTATATAACAACTATACTAGTTCTGAAACCATGGTATCGGTGCAGTCAGATTTTGAGGCTTCCGTATTAACTACAAGGAACCTTCATAGTTTCGCCATGTCCGTACGTTCGTCTCTCCTTCGGGAGTAAAACGCATATATGACATAAGTATGACACTGAAACTAGATAGAAACTGCATTTTGCAACTGCACAAATATAATTATGAGAATTACCCCCAGATTTTCTGAACGTTTCTATAGATTAATCTACACATTTTTTGCTTCAATATTCTATGCAGTTTAGTAGTTTTCCTAAATAACATACATAAAGACGGCACCTGATCTAAGAGTGTTAGATCATAAAGGCAAGGTTTTTACCACTGCGTTGTCTCATATGTTTGCACTACGAATGAGAGCGATTGCACACCCGAGCGTGACCTGCACGTCGATTCTGTAAAATTCAAACAACAACTAGCATGTCACGTCACTATTCGCTCTCACTTCACATAAGGTTCAAAATGACCTTGATTTTGAGTGCGAAGTGAGCGTTGAACTGACGGGGGAATTACCTTATAGAATGCCACTTTTTATGTCATCTCATACATTATCTGTCAAAATCTCGAGGTCAATTTAGTTCAAGTCGCAAACACGCTCGCAAGAGTAGCGCTAGTGTAGATTCGAATTATCAACCGAGTTGAAAGAATGCCAATCAAGAAACTCACAGCGGATTCAGATTCGAAGTTCAAAATTAAGTCTTACAGAATCACACTGCAGGATGCGGTTTTTCCGTAACGTCTTGTCACATTTAGAGCGTCTAGTTGGAGAATACACGGAGTTTTTTTACGTAAAGGTGCTGTTAAAGATATAATTTTCATTGTGAGAATGTTTACCTATTTTTTCGAGTATAAAATAGTTCAGTTGTTTGTCCAACGCATCAAAACGTAAGCTAAATTTTTCAGAAATGTAGGTTGCATCATGATGTTTTCCTTCACCGTTTTGCAATTAAATAGGCAGAATAATCAGTAACAGTCACAATTCTAATTATCAGTGCTGCTCTAAAGTTTGGACCCGTTAACCTCTCAACTTCTTGGTTAAATTGCTCCACCTAGCCATAGGTCTACATCATTATCATAAACTAGAGGATAGTCATTGATTTTTAATGTTCTTTCTTAGTGAACCCCTACGTTCTTTGTCTTTTAATCAGTATATATATATATATATATGTGTGTGTGTGTGTGTGTGGTTGTGTGAGGTGTGTGTATGGGTTCACAAATAAAAGTACTCACGGTTTGTTCAGCACTATTCCCTCTGAATAACTTTATATTTATTTGACATTAAATAAAAATAAAAAGATTCCTTTGCTTTCATAAGTGAAGAAAAAGATAGTGTGAAAACAGAGTACTAGGAAGGTTGATCGAAAACTCTGAACTGTCACTCACACAGCGAAATATGCTCTGATTTCACGATTCTATTCATGTACCGACGAATCCTTATTCTTAAGCAGTTAGTAATTCATACTCACCATAAGAAAGTTAAAAAGCCTCTCTGCTCTTAGACGTGACCAGTTAAAAAGTAATACAAAAAACGCGAACAAAATTTTGTTTTATATTAGACATCAGTCAAACGAGTCAATAAAAAGTTTTATCATTATAACATCAAACTCCGGTGCTGGCTTCCTTAGTTAAATATCTTTATACAGTATAAACAGGTATCATTAATTTTGAGAATATCATGGTAGGATCTAGATAAAATTATTTTACCTGAGATATTTTATTCATTTTCTTTTTTTTTAATTCATTACATTTAATATTTTTTCGTCTTAAAAGTTGATGTTTTACTTTTTTATTGAATGTTTGCCCGTTATGTACAAATTTTGTAGAAATTGAGTCCTTCTGTATTCGTGCCGACATTTTAGCATAGTCTAATATAATAGTCTATTAAAGATATTTTGCTAGCTTCTGGTAGCAGTTAAAGATGTGATCAAAGCTCACGTTATTACTCATCAACCACTAAAATGTATGTTATTAATAAATCAAACATAACTTCAACTGTAGCTTTACATACATTTAAATAATTTACATAAACACTTTCCGTAAACGAAACAATACTTTGCTACTAGTTTTAGCTTCCTAGTTTCACTGTAATTGTTAGAAAATATTAAAAAATCATCGACATACAGCGCTATTATAATTTTTATATCATTACACATCTTTGTAAATAAACATGGTTCTTGTATACAATTTTTGAAATTATTTTTACACAGTACATCTCTAACTCTTTCATACCATGCTAATGCAGATTGTTTTAATCCATACACTGCCTTTTTAAGTTTAAATACTTTACCACCCTCTTGGGGTACAAAACCTTCTGGTAAACACATATAAATGTCCTCTTTCAAGATACCATTTAGATACGCAGTTTTGACATCTAACTGAGTAATGTCCAGTCCTAGTTTTACACTTATTGCAAACAGTAATCGCAACGTTGAATGCCGCACAACGGCTAAAAAGGTCTCATCATAGTCTATTCCACGTTTTTGTGTAAAACCCTTTGCTACTAACCGAGCACGATATTGAACTTCACTATCACTCTTGAGTTTTTTCTTTAACACCCACCGACTTTTCACTATTGTTGCTCCTATTGGCACATTGACAAGTTCAAAAACGTCATTCTCGCGGAATGACTCGAACTCTTCGTCCATCGCCTTCCTCCATTGCAAACTCTCTAGACTGCTCAATGCCTCTGTCACCGTCTGTTCAGATTCCACAGTGGCCAACATGCCTTGATCATACCTATCAGGTTTACGCCGCACCCTCTTTGGTCTGTCAAAGATCTCAGAGTCTGGTTCTGGTGACCTGATGGGACTGCTGCTTGGTGATAATGTTTCAGGAACATAGGTTTCATCTGCCTCAGCTTCGAAGAATGTTCGCTGTGATGATTCACTGTCAGAGCCGTACATATTCTGTGAATCTGACTCTGATCGTTCCTCACTGCTATGCTCCCCCACTGAACGATCACCTTCTTCAGGAACAGGAAACTCTTCATCAACACACCATATTGCTTCACTGGCTGTGGAAATTCCTCCTGACAATGATCTTTCCATCACCACTACATCCCGACTGGTAGTGACCTGGTTTCTAATGGGATCATAATTATACCCTGTAACCCTTAACATGTTCTGAGTAACCAACAAGAATGTGCTGCCGTGCTTTCTTCTCCCACTTGGTCCTCTTCTCTTTAGGAATGTGTACCATTATAGGACTACCAGATATGCGTATATGACTCATTTTTGGTTTCTTGCCATACCATATTTCGTATGGTGTTTTGCCAGTCAGACCTGATGCTATAGAGCGGTTTTTTAAATAGACAGCTGTTGATGCAGCTTCTGCCCAAAACTTTTTCTCTAACTTAGCATCAAACAACAAGCATCTTGCTTTCTCAACAATTGTTCTGTTGTTTCTCTCTGACATCCCATTTTGTTCGGGTGTGTAGGCATTTGTTTTTTGGTGTACAATGCCCGATGCTTTTAAAAATTCTTCCGTTGCTTTCGAGCAAAACGCTCCACCATTGTCTGTTCGTAATATTTTACTCTCTCTAACTCACCACAACAATAATGGGGAGGATACGTGGCTTGATTTAATCCTTTCATCCAACCCATCCCTCATATCCTTTCATGGCCAATATCCCGCTCCTGGATTTTCCCATCATGACCTTTTATTCCTCTCCTATAACCTAAAGCCACCCAAACCCCAACCCAAAGTTTTGCACATGCGTAACTTTGCTCGGATTGATGAAAACAAATTATTAGAAGATGCATCTGCTATTACATGGGAACCTCTGCTGGCGGCTAGTTCTGTTGACGACAAACTGGATATCTTTAATAATGCACTTATCGACCTGTACGACAAACATGCCCCAGTCAGAAAGGTCAAATTGAAACGCCCTCCAGCCTCGTGGATGACAAGGGGAGTTAAAATGGCGATGAGACGCAGGGACCGAGCATTTCGCAAATTTAAAAAAGAACGTACTGACGAAAATTGGGCTTTTTTCAAGACTGCAAGGAATCGGTGAAACCAGATGGTACGGAATGCCAAACGCCGCCATATTCTCGAAAATATTTCACCCAGTTCCCCTGCTGCTACTTGGAGATTCCTCGGAACTCTCGGTATTGGCAAATTCGGCAAACAGCAACCGTTCGACCTGCCGAATGACATCGGTTTGGATGATATGAATCGCCATTTCGCCACCACTTCGACTTTATATTATTTAATCCGATGCCAAACGGTTGAATATATAACAAATTTGCCCCGTATTAGTGTAGATCTATTTAGGTTTTCTCCAGTTGCGCCGGGTGAGATCAAAAAAACCATCCTATCCATTAAAACCAAGGCTGTAGGATGCGATGATATTAGTCGACGAATGTTGATTCCTATTTTAGATCAGCTCCTACCTGCGCTAACCCACATTATTAACTTTTCATTTGATTCTGGTGTATTTCCATCCTTATGGCGCAAAGCATTTATCCGACCTTTACCCAAGATCCCCAATCCGTCATTGCCTACCCACTTCCGTCCTATATCCATCCTTCCTTTCCTGTCTAAAGTGCTGGAGGCCTGTGTCCATAAGCAACTGTCTCGCTTCGTTTATGATAATAACTTATTAAGTCCTCTCCAGTCGGGTTTTAGGCCAGGCCACAGCACTACCTCCGCACTCCTAAAAGTGACTGGCGATGTTAGGGCGGGCGTTGAGGATGGCAAGGTCACTGTACTGGTCTTGGTTGATTTCTCGAACGCCTTTAACACCGTCAGTCACGACATCCTCCTATCCATTCTCTCCCATTTTATGATCTCATCTGACGCACTGGATTGGTTTTCCTCATATCTTCGGGAGCGTCAGCAGGCGGTACGCATTGATGAATCCTGTTCATCTTGGTGTGTTCTCGACTCTGGCGTTCCACAGGGCAGTATTTTATCTCCTCTTCTGTTCGCTCTGTTTATCAATCTCATAACCCATGACCTTCGGTGTACTTATCATCTGTACGCCGATAACTTGCAGTTGTATTCACAGGCCAGGGTAGGAAATCTATCTGATGCTATTGAAGCTGTGAATCGTGACTTAGCAGCAATCAAACATTGGTCCGATAGGTTCGGCTTGTACGTGAACCCTTCTAAGTGTCAGGCCATTATTATAGGAGGCAACCGTATGATGTGCCGTGTAAAGGTGTCATCTCTTCCATCTGTTGTTTTTGATGGTACTGTTATCGAAATTTCACCGCATGTAAAGGATTTAGGGTTACATATCGATGACACTCTTAGTTGGCGAACTCACATCACCAATGTGAGCAAACGAGTTACCGGGACCCTGCGTTCTCTTTATCGCCTAAAACATTTTCTTCCCATAAAGACGAAGGTGACGTTAGTGCAAACTTTACTATTCCCGGTCATCGATTATGGTGATGTTTGTTGTTTCGACCTGAATGCAGATCTTCTCGATAAACTTGACCGTCTTCTCAATAACTGCATTCGATTTATTTATAATCTTCGCAAGTATGACCATGTGTCTGCTTTTCGTTCCGAACTACGCTGGTTCCCCATTCGTCAGCGCCGGAGTTTGCGCGCACTCACAACGCTATTCTCTCTTCTTCATTCTCCAACTCCCCCTGCTTACCTTCAATCTTACTTCCAATATTTAGGCTCCTATCACGCAAAAGATCTTCGCTCCTCTAATAATCTTCTGCTTTTATGTTCATCACATTCTTCTGGTTTTGTGCACTCGTCGTTCATAGTCCAATCAGTTCTGCTCTGGAATGCCCTTCCATTAGAGATCAGGAAGGCGTCGAACCGCTGGAAGTTTAAATCTATGGCACGTGAACATATCCGAAAGGGACTATTGGCACCATCATCTTAATCATTGTATTATATACCTATTTATATTTATATATACTTATATATGTATATATTTATTATTTAAATATGCATATATATTTATGTATATATTATATTATGCTATATAGTATATATTTAATAATATAACCATGCATTTATTGTTATTATTGTAAAATACACCTTATCTTTTTAACGTGACCAAAACTATTTGTACACCTACCATACCTATCTTTGCATCACCCTATGGTTGACTGGTAGAGAATGCTTATAGCATTAAGTCCGCCATTGTACCTATGAGTTGTACATAAAGTTTAAATAAATAAATAAATAAATAAAATAATATTATCATTCTTTTTTTGTTCCACCATACATTTGAATTCCTTAAAATATTTTTATAACCTCATTCTTTTCTTTTAGAAAATATATAAATGATATGCGACTGTAGTAATCTACAAGGAGTAGAAAGAATCTTGCCGAACCAATTGATTTTGTCTCCATTGGCCCGCATACATCAGCATGCACAATTTCCAGCATTTTTGTTGCTCTTGTGCCTGTAGAGAGTGGCAGACGCGATTGTTGCCCTTCGCAACATACAATGCAGTTTGACTTTGTGACCTCATAATTGCCTTCATAGCTGACACCTTCCACGGCGCCATTCTTCATTTTATTCATATCACTGGTGTTTATGTGTCCTAACCTCCTATGCCATAACAATGCATTGTCTTTGACAAGTAAACATTTTGTCACTGGCGTAGCACATATGTTTATCTAATTTGTACACACCGTCAGTTAAATTAGCAAAAGCAACCAGTTGTTTCTTCGCATTTTATATGAAACACTGGCTATCTGAGAAAGAAACACTGTTGTTGTTTTTAATCAGTTGACTCACTGACAATAAGTTTGTCGTCAGGCTTGAAACCCACAAAACATCCTTGATTGTGATATCATAACCTTGTTTCGTTGATATTCTTACATTTCTTTTGCCTGAAACATGTAGCTTTTCTCGATTTGCCACCATCATTTTGGGAAATGATTGTGAACGCGAAACTTCTTGCAACCAATCTCCGACTGCTGTCATGTGAGCGCTGGCGCCCGAATCCATGTACCACTCCGCTTTATCATGTTTTCGGCTAAGAAAAACTGCACTAAATGCATTCGAAGACTTACTTTTGCTTGATTTTTCAACCATTGGACATTGATTACGATAATGACCTACATTAATAACACGTGATATTTTCGTTTATCACTTTGACATTTGACAATTTTGACATTGACGTCCCGCCCTGGTTGGTTTTGCCATATGTGGATTTCTGTTTCATCCATTTTAAAGCAAACGCCGATTCAGAATTCTGCGTTTCGTTACCTGTCATTGTTGTCATTTCTGTCGGCTCGAAATCCATGAAATCCATCAACTTAGTCTTGATGACGTCACCGGTGATATGGATTCCCGAATGTTCTATGCTCATTATCATCGGTTGAAATCTATCTGGTAATCCTGCCAGCATCAATGATCCAATCCACTGATCCGTTATTTTAAAACCAGTTCTACTCAACTTTTGCGATGTCTCCACAATTTGAGTCACGTAGGTTGTCATATTCTCACAGTTTTCTCGTCTTATTGAAATCAGGTTACGCAGCAACGAAATCTTCCTCAAAAAACCTGAGTCGTCAACCAGAGTTTTTAGTTTCTCCCACAACTCTTTCCAAGTAGTCGTCGTCCTGATGTGCACGTACAAAGCTGCATCGATGGTTAGAGATAACTTTGCCCGCGTTTTGCATCATCTTCGGATTTGATTTCTCATTTCATCCACTGGCTTCATACAATGCAACGTGCCTTCCAATACGAGCAAACTTTCAACTTGAAATGTCCACGCATCGTAGTTTTCCCTGCCTTTTAACTTAGGCGCACTGGTTATATAGTTCGTAGACATATTGCACAACACAAACGTATCGAGAAATATAACTTTTTACTTTGAAATACTCAGAAAGCAGCGATAGGCCCATAACCTAAAAGGAAACGACACGGTTATTCGGTGCAGACTAACTTTATTACACACAATTCTCAAACCTACCTACATACATTTTATTTTAAATGGATGGTCTAGTTAGCATTCCATGACACAGATGGCACTAGGCGTACTTATTTTGATAGAAATTAAACAACATTACATCATCCTCGGCCCGCGGGAAGAGGGTATCGACTACCCTCTCCAAAAGCGGCGGGTCTAGGATCAACGTGATGGGACGGACCCACGGTTTGAGCTTGCCCATTACAAATTTGTAAGGGCGCCCCCATGGGTCCCTGTCCAGTCCATTGACTAGTTCTTGCCAAGAGCGGGCCTTGGCCGCAAGGATGGCACTTGAAAGTGCTTTCCTGACGGTCCAATACCACTCATATGCTCCAGCAATCTCTTCAGCAGCAGCTCTCTTCTTCGTCGGACTCGGAGGTTGGCTGTAGGAGGTACCTACCTATTCACCCTTGACTTGGAGACATCCAGACTGTACTTATCAGGAAACAGAGACTAAGGCAATGTTTAAAAAGAGAGACTTCTATTTCGTAGTTATGCTAAAAAGTTATTTAAGTAAAAATAGACACAAAAGCGTTTGCTATGTTTATAATTTTATCATAGGTTCAATTCTTAGAGTATAAAATAATTTTTCCTTATATCGCTTTCTGGTAAACGTTTTTATGAGGTTTTCTTAGTCCCATTAATAACTACTATCAATATTTATAGTAATTCTTGATCGAGTATTTTGTTATCTTTATAAATGACATAAATACATGCTTTCAAGATACAAACTTTCTTTTGTATGCTGATGACTTAAAAGTATATAAAAGTATCAAGAATATCAATGACTGTATCAGCTTTCAAAATGATCTTAATAGACTAACAGAGTATTGCAAACTTAATAAACTAAATCTAAATATTTCTAAATGTCACACTATAAGCTTTACCAAAAAGAAAACCATTATAAATTACAATTACTCCTTGTGCGATAACGTTTTAACGCGGGTTTCGAATGTAAAAGACCTGGGCATATTATTTGATGATAAACTACATATGGACCTCCATACTGAACTCATAATAACAAAAGCATTTCAAATGTTTGGTTTTATTATGCGGCTTGCCTCTGATTTTGTGCGACCTTCCACTTATCTTCTTTTATATTATACCCTTATACGCTTACAGCTAGAATACGCTTGCTTGGTATGGGATCTTTTATATGATAAGTACAAACAGGCCATAGAGAAAGTACAAAAGAAGTTGCTACGTACAATGCAATACAAATGTCATCGTACCCGATCATCTTACGAACACCTATTAGATCAATACAACTTGCTTTCTCTTGAAAGACGGCGAGTGCTTCTTCAGACAATGACGCTTTATAACCTAGACTATATCGGTTTAAGCAGTTTCAGGATGTTGCTGGGATTGTCTCGTTACTGCAGTGCGTCGGAAATGTTTGCACAGGCACGAACCGATGGCTTTTACGCTATTATTCGTAAAAAGACAGCCTCGCTACTGAGAAGAGTGAGGGACAGTCCAAACAGCATCCTGAAAACAGTTGCAGAGGATCTTCATTCCCCAATTTTAAAAAAGTTTGTCTCTAGGTTAATCTATACTAACAATAGGAAATAAGTTTCAAATTATATTACTAACAGTTTATGGATTTTAGTAGTCCGAAATAAACGTATTATTATATTATTATTATTATTATAAAACTAGTAGTACCCAGACTGGTTCATCGCCGCGGGGTGCGCGATTACACTCTCTATGCTACAGACCCGTACCGAACGAATGCCGGTGCGCGCGCTCCATTCACACACTCTTCACTCCTACCATGGGGTCCCAATACGAACATTTTACTTTTAGTTTTCAAAAGTGATCACAGATGGCGCTACGGGTAATGAATTAAAATCGATGGTCAATGAACATAAGATTTGAGTAAAATTTAAGCAAACAAAATGAAACATAACTAATTTTGGGCACTTAAATAACATTTAACACTGTTTCATTGCATTAATAGATATTTTGAAGTGGTCCAGATTTAACATGCTCAGCAGCGCCAACTACGACTACAATGATTCGCCATTTAGCTTTCCATTAAACAAATTATTGAACACTAGATGGCACTATTGACAATTAAATTCGACTGAAACTTAATTTATTTAATTAGTATCGAAAACTAATTAGGAAATTTTTACATTTTTGCACTTATTATACCGTAAGATAAAAGTGTAGCGGAATTTTGGACTGTTGTATTTTGTAGATAAATAAGAACGATAAATTTTGACACATGCACAGATAATATACCTACTACCTACTTCAACTATTACGAGCTTGTTTTGAAGTTTGTTTTTTTGTTGTGACGTATATTTTCTCTTCGCGCTGTTCGCTGTCTGGGTTTTGTTCTTGTTTACTGTTGTTTTCTTATATTTGTTTTGAAAATCCGACTTGGCACTGTTATACGGACTTTTCTGAAGACGACGTTTATATTTGTAAGACTGCTCGCGTTACCCGGACTCCGATAAATATTCCACATAATAGGGTCATTTCGCCTGTTCGCGTCCATTTAGTGCAGTTGGCAAGTTTGAAGGAGAAAATAAAAATGTTCCAGCAAATTGATTCAATGAAAAATGTATGTAATGCGTTCATTATATAGTCTATTTTAATAATAACTTTCAGTTTTGTTCGAAACTTGTTGTGTTTTTTTTAAATAGACAAACTTCAAAATATGGCATTTTACCTAGTTTGCGTCCAAAAAATCCAAATTGCGTCCACCTGTGGACCAGTTCGCGTCCACCAGCTTAGTCTTAACAATATCAGCCTTATAATCCTTCATATAAGGGTGATATTGTTAAGACAATCTAAAGAAAGATTGGCTTTTAACAATTTCTACATTTAAGATTAAAGTTATAAAAAGTCTACATTATTATCATTATTAAATCACTTTATAGAAACTATAAATAACTATTTATTGTTCTCAACATCGATGGAACTTAAAATCAAAGATAAAAAAATAACGATAGAGTCATTTCGCCTGTTCACGTCCATCGCCCTATTCGCGTCCATTTTACGGACCTCCCTTTAAAAATGCTCAAAAAGAAGTATACTAACACACTAATAAAATGAAAAGTCAGTACCGCCAATACCTTAACGTATAAGAGACACGCACAAATAGACAAAAGTTCCGTGCGCCCAGCTAATCCTGTTTAAAAAAAATAGTACATCTCGGTTGTTCAACAAAAGAGTGCAGATGCGCGGGATATAAATAAAAAAATAGTGTGCAGTGGCGTGTTTGACGCTAAGTATTTTATTGTTTTATGTGTATTTTAGGATACATAGCTGTTTCTAGACATTAATAATGAAAATACGAATAGTATGAATTATGAATTAGCTTGTTTTTTTTTATAGTTAACAATTAAAATAAGGTGGACGCGAATTACAACACCGAATTTATAAAACTTCCACATTGCGTCCACAATAGACGCGAACTCGTCCATTTATGATTGCTTTAGTTGTTTATTTTTATGTGATTAAAATATGAGTGAGAAATTGGGATTTTGTTTATTTTAACATTAATAGTATGCAATTGTAATGACCAATTTGCGTCCACATTATTATGATTGTAATAAAAGATACAATCGATATAATAATCGATCACAAGTGGACGCAAACTATACCTGCAAGGGATAATATTATAGCGAATTGTGTCCATTTTTTCATGAAATAGAAATTATCGCATAAATACATTCCATATATATATATATATATATATATATATATATATATATATATATATATATATATATATATATATATATATATATATATATATATATATATATTATAATTTAAAATGCATTTTTGATAAAGACTGAGTTTAAAATTGAATTATTACATTTAATTTCTTTTATTCCATATTTTTCTTAGGAGACAAGAAAGAAGAAGGAAAAGAAAAAAATACAGATGATGATTAAGTAAAGAAAGCGTTAAGTGATATTAGTGAAAAATTATGCTATTCCGAAGATCACAATATTGGACAACATGTACTTATCGTTATTTTTTTATCTTTGATTTTAAGTTCCATCTATGTTGAGAACAATAAATAGTTATTTATAGTTTCTTTAAAGTGATTTAATAATGATAATAATGTTGATTTTTTATAAATTTAATCTTAAATTTAGAAATTGATAAAGGCCAATCTTTCTTTAGATTGTCTTAACAATATCACCCTTATATTCCTTCTCTAAGCTGGTGGACGCGAAATGGTCCACAGGTGGACGCAATTAGGATTTTCTGGACGCAAACTGGGTAAAGTGCCAAATCTTGGATTTTGTCTATTTAAAAAAAAAACACAACAAGTTTCAAACAAAACTGAAAGTTAATATTAAAATAGACTATATAATGAACGCATTACATAATTTTTTCATTGAATCAATTTGCTGGAACATTTCTATTTTCTCCTTCAAACTTGCCAACTGCACTAAATGGACGCGAACAGGCGAAATGACCATACATGTTGTCCAATATTGTGGTCTTCGGAATAGCATAATTTTTACATAATTATGTACATATTTGTCTTATCGATTTCTTCTTCTCACGAATATTACAAAACGCTTTCTTTATTTAATCATCTTTTGTATTTTTTTTCCTTCTTCTTTCTTGTCTCCTAAGAACTCATCTTGAATAGAAAAAATATGGAATAAAAGAAATTAAATGTAAGAATTCAATTTTAAACTCAGTCTTAATCAAAAATGCATTTTAAATTATAAAAATATATATACATACATACATACATATCGTCACGCCTTTTATCCCCGAAGGGGTAGGCAGAGGTGTATTTCTACACCCACTTTTCGCCAGATATACTTTAGTCCCACGTAATAAGGGGCGAGCCTATTGCCGTACCGGGCACATTTCCAGACTCCGTGCTGCTACTGAGAATTTCGTGACAGAAAAACCCAATAACACTGCCCGACCCAGGAATCGAACCCGGGACCTCCCGATCCCACGCGCACATTTATGCCGCGAGACCGACGAGGCAGTCGTATAGGGTTTCATGTCGAGTTTTCCGTCTCTACGCAAAGATGGTATTTGCATCGTGTTATCCCTTAGTCGCCTCTTACGACACCCACGGGAAGATAGGGGGTGGTGACACTTGTATTCTATGCCGTCAACCACACGGCTCTTATATCGATTGTATCTTTTATTACAATCATAATAATGTGGACGCAAATTGGTCATTACAATTGCATACTATTAATGTTAAAATAAACAAAATCCCAATTTCTCTCTCATATTTAAATCGCATAAAAATAAACAACTAAAGAAATCATAAATAGACGAGTTCGCGTCCATTGTGGACGCAAAGTGGAAGTTTAATAAATTCGGAGTTGTAATTCGCGTCCACCTTATTTTAATTGTTAACTATAGAAAAAACAAGCTAATTCATAATTCATACTATTCGTCTTTTCATTATTAATGTCTAGAAACAGCTATGTATCCTAAAATTCACATAAAACAATAAAATACTTACCGTCAAACACGCCGCTGCACACTATTTTTTTATTTATATTCCGCGCATCTGCACTATTTTGTTGAACAACCGAGATTAACTAATTTTTTTAAACAGGATAAGCTGGGCGCACGGAACTTTTGTCTTGTGCGTGTCTCGAGGTATTGGCGATACTGACTTTTCATTTTATTAGTGTGTTTGTATACTTATTTCCGAGCATTTTTAAAGGGAGGTCTGCAAAATGGACGCGAATAGGGGGATGGACGCGAACAGGCGAAATGACCCTAATATGATTATTTGGCTTGGTTAATGGACTTGTTTTCGCATCTCGTTTTCGGACTTTTGGTTAGTTTCGTATTGCGGTATAATTGAACTGTTAAAACTACACAAAATGACTAAATGCGCGTATGTGAAGTGCAACAATACTATAAATATAAAAACTATAAATGGAATTTAGTGCAACAATACTATAAATGGAATTTAGTATCAATAGCACTTCTTGCTGAAGATGAAGAACGACAAATACAAACTGATATGTCGAAGAGAAAACAATTCTGGATACATTATTTATGAAAACAAGATTTAGGTACTAAAAGTGAATTCAGGAACTTATTTACCTACTGATTACGTCGTGGCACACTGCGGGACGCCGTGGCATGCCACGGCGGCGTCCCGAAGTATGCCGTGGCGCGTCGCGGCGGGCTGCGGTACGATTGTATCGAAACAAAGTAATATGAATCCCAAACTCATTGAAATAAGAATAAAAATGACTTGATCAGTAATAAAACTTTTGCCATGCCGCGACGTCAGAGCGCGCCGGCCTTACGTCGTGTCGTGGCACACTCGCTCTTCGGGACGCCGCGGCATGCCACGGCGTCCCGAAGTAGGTATGCCGCGGCATGCCGCGACGCGCCGCGGCGGGCTGCGGTACGATTGTATAGAACCAAAGTAATATGAATCCTAAACTCATTGAAATAATAATAAAAATTACTTGATCAGTAATAAAATCCTTTGCCATGTCGCGACGTCAGTGCGCGCCGGCCTTAAAGTAACATACTTACCTACCTACCTACAGTTCAGAGTGTAAATCGATCAAAATTATAGATTTATTTAGCTGTAGTCTGCTATCTAGTTATTACTTGATTAGTTCTAATTTAATAATTTAATTTGAATTTGAGCAACATCTTCGTGGAACCCCTACTAAAGCTTCGTGGAACCCTAAGGTACCTATTCCCAATGGCAACCTGGAATGGCTGACCTGGAAACCAACTAGGTAGATGTACCTACCTATCTACCTAATCAACGAACAGAGTAGGTAATATTAATATACAAAAAGCTTATAAAAATCACGGCAGTGCAGTAACGATATGTTAAGACTAGATTGAAGGTAGGTACCGACTCGCACTTGATCAATCAATCAAATCAGTTTATTTCCCAGAATACAGTAAATTAAGATGTCAACAAGTTTGGTACCTACATTTGTATTCGCGAGCGTGCAAGTGCCAGCGTGCAAATTATTTTACAATTCAATACGATGTCCATTTTAATCATAATAAAAATTATTAAGTAGGTACCTACATAAGTAGGTAGGTACTCTTTCAAATAGTTCTATAATAATTATCAAATCCCAATGCCAATGTCAAAACGATAAAGGTAAGAAGTCAAACACCTAATACATTCCAAATAACCCATAACAGTAAGTACACAGATATGATACTAATTCTCATATCTGTGTAAGTATACCTAATAACTCACAGAGTTGTAACATTTGCGAGTTGGCCAATTTTTATTATCTTTACAAAATTGTTCAAATTTAATACCTACTCGCGAGTCTATCACATTACATTAGGTAATCATAACATAGGTTATAAATGTTTTGATTTTCATGTCCTACAAATTATTTTAATATCAAGCCTAAGTACGCTTGATATTAAAATAATTAGGTAAGTACATCGAAACGAACAAAATAGGAAAATGCATTTAAAGTTACGCATCTTTGAATCACATGAATCGCATCGCACCAGTACTGAGTAGTCGCACGAATTTCACCCTGTCCAAGGCCTCTCTGCAAGGACACAGATGCAAGGTCAAGTGATCAAGTCATTCACCTCTAGCACAGATAATACTATACTACAACCTCTAGCGCAGCATTGTTTTTATTTTAAGCGCCATCTCCCGGTGCTTTGCGTAGCACCTATCGAATTGTCGGCGTTCGCTCTGCGTCCAGGCGTCCACTGACCCCATCTAGTGCAGATTTGACGAAAACAATATAGCTCCAAGCATAGCAAAAGTTAGGCAGGTCGCAGTTTAATGTTCGTCACCGTGTGTCTGTACTAGGGTATTATATTGTCTGTGCTCCTACTAACGGTTCCTAAGGCACATACATGCTAAGTTTTAGCTTTTTGTGCCTAATAGTTTTAGCTGTAGCTTGTGTGTCAGCCAGTCTGTAACATAATTTTTTTATGTACATAATTATACAGATTTTGGACTCAAGAAATAAAACTGTAAACATATCTACTTTTGCATAACCTTCATCTGGTTGGTCTGTTGTTCGAGTAGTTCAATTCGATTCTCACATAATCGATCGAATTTTCCGAACAAAAAGAATTACACCAAAAGTAAATTTGAAACTAAAGCTTAAATATACACCAAATTTAAATTGACGTTAATTTCATAGTAAATAAACATGATAATATTTACTAAACCTAACAGCTATATTATATAGGTAAATAATTATAAAAATATATTGTAACACGAAGATATACTACACTACGACTATATACTAACGACAAGACGCTCGCACACACACATACGTCGTCTACGCACGGACGCGTCATTGAGTCAAGCGAGACACCGGCGGCGGGGCGTCCGGTAGTGGGAGAACCGTCTATATAAGCCCAAGCGCGGCCGAACATTGCCGTCACTTAGCTAGCGACCGACTAGAGCGATAGCCACCTGCAGTCCTCTAGCTTGGTCGGGGTCATTACAGCGCGGCAGCCACTTGCAGCCAGTTCTAATCCCAGTTGAGGTTACGAGTGCGATAGCCGCCTGCAGTCCACTCTTCCACCTCTAGCCTAGGTCACCTATGTATATTCCTATATGTATGATAATAATAATCTGTATGTCAACACTTGATTAAGTTGTTCAATACACGTAAGTTGGTCATAGATTGGCGTTTTACTTCTACCCGCCCTTACATTTGGCGCCCAACGAAAAGTACCTACAAATGAGCAACAAAAACGAAGAAAATAAATTTGTGGGGTAGATGAAGAAAAAATCATGACGGCGATACAAATGACACAAGAACAATTCAGTCAATTGTTAAGTCAGATACCGACTACAAGCACAATGTCGAATAAAAATTTTACTCGGTGCACGCTTCGATTTAATGGCGAACGAAGTCATAGTAAGGTCGAAGAATTCATCAACGCTGTGCAATATATAAAAATATTGAACATATCTCAGACAGCGAGGCTTTGCTAGGACTACCGCTGTTGCTGAAGGATACTGCAAGCGTTTGGTGGCAAGGCGTACGTAACGAAATAAAGACATGATCGTCTGCCTTAAAAAACCTTAGATCGGCATTTGCACCAAAACGAGAACCATATGAAATATACATGGAATTGTTTGCTACACCCCAAGCGAATAGCGAAACAATTGATGAATTCCTTAGTAGAGAACGCGCCTTATTGGGATTATTGTCGTCAAAACGGTTGAAGGAAGAAGATCACATAGATTTCATTTACGGCTTACTAAAATTAGAATTAAAGAAGAAAATTGCAAGATCGGACATTAAAACTTTTGATGATTTATTAACAAAAGCGCGTCATCATGAAACGTTGGAAAAAGAAGACAATAAAACCGCTTTGTCATCACAAACGCAATCATTATATAAAGGCCACATAAAGAGGTGTCTATTTTGTAGTAGAAAAGGGCATACTCTGGAAAACTGCCGTAAGCGTTCGGCTCAACTAGCGACTACTGCACAAAAACCAGGTGCTAACGAAAAACCACTCGTCACCTGTTATGGCTGCGGTACTCCAGGGGTGTTCCGTAGTAATTGCGAAACATGCAAGAATAAAGAAACGCCACCAAAGCCAGTAGCTTTTTACTCTGTGCAGACTACATTGGAAGATGATGTCAAGATACCTACAATTGAGGTTAACATAAAAGGTTACCTTGGTTACGCATACATTGATACCGCTGCAAGAACAAGCATAGCAGGTACAAGACTGTACAAAATGCTTTTGGATATGGGCGTACAATTTTCCGAGCGTTTCGCCAATGTGAGCTTAGCCGACGGTACAGAAACACCACAGAAACTGCTTACTACGTCGGTTGACGTAACTTTAGGCAATCGTTCTCGGCCTTTGAGGCTTACCGTTATCCCAAGTGCCTCTGATAATAGAACATTAACTAGAGATAGATTTCTTGGAGTCAGCTGGGATTATACTTAACCTAGCTCAAAAAGTATGGCACTTTATAGATAACCCTAATGAAACATTTGAATTTTTGCAACTCAAGAACGAAAAAGTCCAAACGCTTCAAGCTAAGAGAGCCATAACTTTTGAAGAAAGGGAAGCACTGCCAAAATTTCTGCAATGGGCCAACGAGTTAAAGATGCTGTCACCTATGCCGCAGACCACCATCTGCAGAAGAAAAAAACTGCACCTCTCTAAAGAGACCTCGATGGCAACTTATAAAATTAGATACTCCGCCACGACCGCCTTGTTTACGTGAACCAGCTGATGTAAGTAGTGTAAAGGACCCTCGAATTGATTATGCTCCAATAAACCCTATGTTACTGTATTCTGTTGATATTTTATTACATTATGATGAGGGATCATCACTATCATTTAATGAGAGAAAACTATTTAATGATACACTAGTAGAATTTAGCGACATATTTGAACAAAATACTGAGCCTACCTCCTTCATTGAACATAGAATAGATACTGGCAATCATCACCCGATTGCAGTCAAACCTTATAGGTTGTCTCCTACCAGACAGCAGCAACTTAGGACTAAATTAGATGAGATGATCAGTAATGACATCATAGAGGAGTGTGACTCTCCATGGGCTTCGCCTGTGGTGTTGGTTCCTAAAGGTGAAGACGATGTGCGGGTTTGTATAGACTATAGAAAGTTGAATGAAATAACTGTGCCAGATTGATACCCGTTACCTCGCATAGACGACTTACTACATCAAGCAAAAGCCATGCCTTTCATGCCCACAATAGACCTGCAATCAGCCTATTGGCAAATAAAATTGCACCAAGATGACCAAAAGTGCATTTATTTCACCGTTTGGAATGTATAAATTTAAGCGTATGCCTTTTGGATTACGCAATGCACCTGCAACTTTCCAACGTTTGATGGATAAATTCATAAATGACTTACGTGCTCAATGCGTCTTATGTTATTTAGATGACGTCATCATAAGATCACCTACGTTTCATAAGCATTTACAGGATCTAAGAGAAGTATTCCAAAAAATAAGAGTATATAAACTAAAGGCTAACAGGAAGAAATGTAATTTTGTATGTTCAAATATCAAATACCTTGGACATCTCATTGTTCCACAAGGAATCAAGACTGACCCTGATAAAGTAAATGCCATTTTAAATAGACCAGAACCTAAAAATTCAAAGCAATTGATGTCTTTCCTTCAAACTGCTTCTTGGTATAAAAGGTTCATAAAGAATTTTGCTGATATTGCAAGACCCTTAACAAACCTAACTAAAAAACAAGCTGTATGGCAATGGAATACAGAACAACAAAATGCTTACAGTACTCTAAAAGACGCATTAACTAAAGCCCCCATACTAAAACAAGCAGATTTTGAAGCCCAATTCACTATCAAAACTGACGCAAGCAACTATGCCATAGGCGCAGCCTTAGTGCAGGGGGAGGGCGAAAATGAACACCCCATCGAATATGCAAGTCGATTGTTAAGTGCAGCAGAGCGCAATTATACAGTTACTGAAAAGGAAGCTTTGGCAATAGTATGGGCTGTATCAAGATTTAGTGGATATATAGAAGGCACAAAATTCTTAACTATAACAGACCACCAGCCTTTAAAATGGTTAATGAACTTAAAATCTCCAACGGGTCGATTAGCTCGATGGGCATTACAATTACAACCATACAATTTTGAAATAAAATACTGTCCAGGAAGAACAAATACTTTAGCAGACACATTATCTCGACCGCCGTGTGAAAATCATGTCAATGAAAAATGTGAGATTTGTCAAATAGAAATAGATTTGCCGAAGCGAAGTGAAAGCAACATTCGCTCAGAACAAATGAAAGATGAGGAAATACATGATATTATAAAAACTCTGGAGGGTGATACTAAATCAGAAGACTATGCTCAGTGGTCTAAAAGAGGATACCTTATGCATAACGGTATTCTTTACCGGTTTACGGCACATCAAGAGGATGAAAATGCTAAACTTGTGGTACCAAAACAAGAAGTACTGAAAATACTCAAGAATTTTCATGACACAGCCACAGCTGGACATTTGAGAGTTGATAGATCGGTGAAACGAATAGAAAGAAATTTCTTTTGGAAAACCCTGCGTAAAGATGTCATAAAGTTTATAAAAAGTTGTGTTGAAAGTCAAAGATATAAGCCGACAAACAAAAAACCAAGTGGCTTGTTTCAATCTACAGCTAACAACAAAAGATTTGAAGTACTATCCATAGACTTATTTGGACCACTACCAAAAGGCCCAAAAAGAGAAAAATGGATTTTTATAGTCGAAGATACTGCATCCCGACGGGTTGAATTATTCGCTCTTAATGAAGCAACATCTCAGCAGTGTGCTTTAACATTATTGAATGAAGTATTCTTACGTTATGGCCTCCCTCGAAGGATATCTAGTGACAATGGAGTACAATTTATATCTGCTGTAATGCAACAACTCACTTTCTGCTTAGATATACAGCAAATTTTGAGCCCCGTGTATCACCTTGAGCCCAACATTGTGGTACGTAAGAACAGAGACTTAAAAAGCCGAATCGCTATAGCTGTTCAGAATAAACACGATCAATGGCCAGACACTTTGAATGCCATAAGATTTGCGATGAATTCAGCATTTAATGAAAGTACAGGCTTTTCAGCAGCTTATCTTAAATTTGGCAGAGAAATGAGAAGTCCTTTTGAAATATCACACAACTTCAGTAAAATTGTAAAATCAGATAAATTTATACCCGAAATTACACCATATCTGCAACGTCTTGCTACAGACTTAATGATAGCAAAAAACAATGTTGAAATAATGCAAGATAAGAATAGAGTCAGATCAAATACTACGTGCATGCTACGTCTCGAGCGTGCTCAACGTGCGATCTTGAAGGTCATGATGCGAAAGCATTGGAGATACCCCACTACCAAATTGTATAGCGAATGCAAGGTATTGACAGTGAGGCAGTTATATATACTACAAGCCGTCTTAAAAAAGAAAGCTACCTCTCGGAGCACTGCTACGGACAGGGGTAGGAGGACATATGTTTACAATATACCATCCCACCGTACAACTCTAGCAAGTAGGCAATTTTACATCGCTTCAGCTCGTCTTTATAATAAAGTCAACAAATTTAAACAAATACACCCGCAAACATTAAACCAATCTAAATCTACAATCAAATCCTGGCTTCTCACATGTAACTATTCAACTACCGAAAAGTTACTACAATAATGAAAAATGCACACACACACACAACACACGCACACACACACACACGCACAAACACACACACACACACACACACACACACACACACACACACACACACACACACACACACACACACACACACACACACACACACACACACACACACACACACACACACACACCCAACACACCCTTGTTTATGCATAAGATCTCAAATTTTAGTTTATTTTATTAACCACACTTTTTTTTTTTTTTGCTTTTCTTTTTTTTATCGACATATTATGTACTATTGTGTGTATATTTTCGGAGAAGGCGCTGTCTCCCGTAACACAGTTTTAACTACCACGGGAGGCAGAGTTATTGTAAATCTGTGTATAATATCTTATGTCAATAAAAGTTTTTATTATTATTATTATTATTATTATAAATAAGAAACGACTTCCAGACCCTGGATACGATATTGGAGATCTGGTACTGGTTGCAACACACCCAATCAGTAACCAAGAAAGACAATTTTCAGCCAAATTTGCACCGCGAAGAGATGGACCGTATAAAATTATTAAGAAACATGGAAGTTCCATTTATGAAGTTGCTAACATAAATGACCCAAAAATGTCTGTTGGCAAATACCATACATCTGCCATAGTAAAGTTTGAAAGACGGGATGAGGCAACTCCTACCCCTGTGTTGCCTATCCGGCGACGAGGACGACCAAGGAAGGATCCAGCAAATTAATCCTGGTACTCTTACGGGACGTCAGCGAGTACCAGAGGGGGAGATTGTAACACGAAGATATACTACACTACGACTATATACTAACGACAAGACGCTCGCACACACACATACGTCGTCTACGCACGGACGCGTCATTGAGTCAAGCGAGACACCGGCGGCGGGGCGTCCGGTAGTGGGAGAACCGTCTATATAAGCCCAAGCGCGGCCGAACATTGCCGTCCGCGACCGACTAGAGCGATAGCCACCTGCAGTCCTCTAGCTTGGTCGGGGTCATTAGAGCGCGGCAGCCACTTGCAGCCAGTTCTAATCCCAGTTGAGGTGACAAGTGCGATAGCCGCCTGCAGTCCACTCTTCCACCTCTAGCCTAGGTCACCTATGTATATTCCTATATGTATGATAATAATAATCTGTATGTCAACACTTGATTAAGTTGTTCAATACACGTAAGTTGGTCATAGATTGGCGTTTTATTTCTACCCGCCCTTACAATATTAATAATCAATTTTTCAAACAGAATACGTATTTGAAAATTTCATCCTAAATGTTCGTTGATTAATCATTCAGAATTTTTAAAACATAAGAATGGAGTTTTCTCCCTTCCAGAACCAAGACAATGTTTGTTCAGGCCTTAATATTTCCTTTATTCGACTATGGTGATATGTGTTATTATGACCTGAATGCAGAATATCTCAATAAGTATGACCGCCTTCTCAATAACTGCATTCGATTCATCTACAATCTTCGCAAGTATGATCACGTATCTACTTTTCGTTCTGAACTTAAAAGGTTACCCATTCGTCAACGCCGGAGTTTGCGTGCTCTCACTACACTCTTTTCTTTACTTAAATCCCCTTCTCCCCCTTCATACTTGATTTCTTACTTTCAATATCTATCTTCTACACATGAGAAAGACCTTCGCTCCTCTCACAATCTTCTTCTTCAGTGTCCCACTCATACTTCAGACTTTGTAGGCTCTTCCTTCATTGTTTAAGCTATCTTGCTATGGAATAGGCTCCCTCCTGAAATCAGAATGTCTACTAACCGGTCCGCATTCAAATTGAAAGTTCGAGAACTCCTTTTTGAGAGATTGAAGGAATCTGCACATTGTTTTCATCAGTTCTAGGTATATAATATATTATAATTATATATTTTGTATGTATTTATAGGGTATGTGTGTAGTTTATGCAATATGTATTATTATGTATGTATATAGTAATATACTCATTTATTAATAATATAATATATTTAGAGGCGGCGATAGCCGAGTGGATATACCAACAGACTGCCATGCAGAGGGTATCGGGTTCGAATCTACGGCGCGCACCAATGACTTTTCGGAGTTATGTGCGTATTAAATTGTTAATTATCGCTTGTCCCGTGCCTCGGAGAGGACGTTAAGCCGTCGGTCCCGGTTGTCATGAAGATCTTTGACAGTCGTTACAGGGCGTCAGTACCTCCTAAATAAACTGACACTAGTCTAAACCATGGAATATCGCTATCCCTTCGGGTTGCGGAGGTCAGACAGGCAGTCGCTCCGTGGAAAAGCTAATATTCAGTCAAATCCGGTTAGACTAGAAAGCGGACCCCAGATTGAAACTGGGATAACGCTAAGAGAAAGAAGATAATATATTTATAATTTCATTTATAGTATAATATTCGATTTACTTATATTACATGTGATATATCTGTGATAATTATCTCTATATATAATGCACCTACCTTGCTTGTCTCTGCACCACCAAAAGGTCCGACTGGTAGATAATGCGTTACGGCATTAAGTCCACCTTATGAACTGTAACTGTTAATTGTGCATGAAGAAATAAAATAAATAAATAGAGTATTCAATTTCGTATCGTTGAATTTTCGTCGAGGATTGTGTTTTACATTATAAGTGATTTAATTTTAAACATGAATTAAATATAACAAATATTGGGCTACAGAATGTTTAAAGCAGTCAATTACTTTGTTTTTATTCATCCAACTACAGCTAAGCCAAAAGGATGGTTAACATAAGGATATGGATGTCATTGCTATAAAACCTGTTTTCAGGGTTATGAATCTCCTAAACTGGAGTCATGAAAATTTCGAACCGTTAGATGTTCATAGTCTATGCAAACACCTTTGTCTAAAAAAAAGGAATCTTCCAAAGTGTGCCTGAGGTTACGGAGTAGTGACACATTTTTAGTGTACCCTTTAGAAAATCGAACTAAAGATAAAAATTGAAGGATTTCTAAAGGTATACTCGACTAGGATTTTTTATTAATCCGCTACTTTTTTTAGAAGTGTCTTTGTTTTGTAGTGTTTGTACGTAGTTCTTTAGTATATTGGTAGCGATGGCCTAGTGGAGATACCAACAGACCGCCATGCAAAGAATATCAGGTTTGAATCCACGTCGCGCATCTCTGACTTTTCAGAGTTATATGCGTATTAAATTGTTAATCATTGCGTGCGCCATGCCTCGGTGACCATTTTTAGCTGTCGGTCCCGGTTACCACGAAGATTTTTGACAGTTATTATAGCGAGTCAATAACTCTGTGTGTACATTTGTCTAAACTATGGAATATTCCTATCGCTTTGGGTTGCGGAGGTCAGTAGGAGAATATTGCGAGTATTAACGTAAAGGATCCTGTTGCGTAATTATGATTAACAAATCTATTTCTTTTTTAGTTTTCTATGTGTTACAATGTTTCGGCCACAGTTGCATCAGATATGCTAAGGGGTTCATAATCACTTCGTGACCGCCAGAATAGCCCATCCCGAAAAGTGAAAATATTAGTTTCTTATAATCGTGTTTTTGATTTAAGAGAAATTAAAATATTTTATTGCCAACTAATAAATTGCACATCGGCAATAACCTACTGGGCTCTGCACCTATATACAACAATACAGCATATATTTGGGAAGATTAGTTTACTCGAAAGGCAAATGATTCTGCCACTTAGTTCCCGATTAGCAAATCACTCGGTTCATTCACTTAATGCCGACACGCAAGCTACACTAGACGCAATAAGATCGTGTCTGTTAATTAAACTGATTGATCTTCGCAGGGATAATGGGCTGAAATTTTTTTGATAGGCTTGTGTTAGAAATTCCGTGTTTTCTAGATACTTATCGCATAATCATGAATCTGGTAGTATGATTGGAGATTGTTTTTAGGATTTAGGCTATTCGCCATGTGCGAAGTACATTGTGGGGTATAGTACAGCGATCGCTGCGCTTGCCGTGGCAGAAATACGTAAAAATTCAGAAAAGTAAAGTCAATTTGGACGGAGTTCGTAAAAAGACAATGCTTAATAATAGATGTTCTTGAGTTACAAAATAACGGCAAACATTAAGTAATAAGTTTTATATATGTATTTCCTACATCGGACTGGAAATTGATTTCAAGAAATAAATAGATAGATGGTGTAATAAGGAATAAGTAGGCGAAATAACCTTTAATTATGATCAATTTTATTTGCGCTATATTTTATGTGATATTTATTAGTTTCTTTATTATTTTAGTGATGATGGGTCGCCGTGGTATCCCAAACTTGATGACACAATTTGTAGTGAACATTTTATGGGATACAAAAAATCAGACGACGAAGAAATTCCGGAGTTGTGCTACCAAGATATTCCCTAAAATATATTGAAAAATACAAAACTTTGAAAAACATATTGTGGGTACAAACATAATTATGTTAAAGTTAAAAGTTTACATTCATTTTGTTGCCAACTGCTACCCAACCTAAGATTGAACTTGTGTTATGGGTACCAGAGTTCTCGTACATTTATTCATTTTCATGAACAATAGTGTATGTTTGGAGTTCTAAATAATTATGCTATACTAGAGGTCGCCAGCAGCTACGCCTGCATTTTTTTTTAAATTTATCCGTTTTGGCCGATCCCGTGGGAATTTCGGGAAATCCCTTCTTAATGCACCCCTATGGTACCCAAGGAACATACATGCCAAATTTCAGTTTCCTGCGCCCAATAGTTTTGGCTGTAGCGTGTCTGTCAGTCAGTCAGTAACGCAAGGATTTTATATATTAAGATTGTGCGGTCTGTATACGTGCGTGCGTTTGTGTGTGGTGTGGTATGTGTGAATGTGTATGTTAGTGTGTGTGCGTGCGCACGTGTCTGTGTGTGTGTGTGTGTGTCGTGTATGTTTGCTCGTGCAGATATTAAAAAAAAGTATAAGTACATAGATATATATATCCCTGAAAATACAGAGGAAAAATAAATGTGTATAAAATGCATAATTGTTGTGGGGAACTAAAAATAACTTATTTTATTAATATATGCATATAGGACGCTTTTAAAATATAGACAGACAGATATAGATAGATATCCCATTTCACCTTTTATATACTTATTTTTAATAAACTTTCCGTGTCGTCATAGGATTTTGCCATAAGCCAGTTGCTAACTTTCTTTTTACACTGATACCTAGTCATTGGATAGATGTTACAAAATTTGTTGATTTTATCATAGAGGTGACACCCAAGTACCCTGAAGTGATTTGCGGCTAGGGCAGTTCTAAACGATTGAGTCGGACAAATCTTATAGGAACGGCGTTTCGTTGAAGTGGCACTATATTTTAAGGTAATGTGCTTTTTATAGACCATCTCAAGCACAAAGAGCTGTCTCACACAAAAGAACCTGACATTCAGTATAAACTTTAGTTGTAGGATCATCATCATCATCATCAGCCTTTAAAAGTCCACTGCTGGACTAGGCTTCTCCTTTGAAAGGAGTAATTGGCCTACTATACCACGCTGGCCAAACGGGTTGGTATAGGGTTTGTATCAAGTTTTCCTTCTCTAAAATTTGCTATGTACATTTGAAAATAGTCAGTCGATATTATTCTAAGACAAACTAACTAATAATTTGTCTTAGAATAATACCTACTATAGTAACAATAAACTCTGGTACTTAGAATTTGCTCGTATTACATTTAATGGAGGAGTTACTAAGTTATTTAATAACATGAAGCCTGAGAGACGATAGAAACATTATTAACGTCTCTTGATATTATAACTTGTACTAAGTTATGTCGCGATAATGAACGCTTTAAATCGCTATCCATTTCACTCGCACCTAATAAAATTAGAAACTATGTTATTTATATCTGATTTGCACAAATAAACAACAGAGAAAATTTAGTTTGTTGATTATTGAAAAAAATTATTGTCTGAAAGTACTTCGAAATTAATCAATACATGTATAAATTAATACAAGATTCTCAAAAAACCTCTCAGGTTCAATATACTGAAATTTTGCATGTATATCCCTTCGGGAGCGTATGTGTGCACTAAGAAGAGATTTGCCGAAATTTCTGTGAAATCGAACAGAAACAGTACCTAAGCTTAAATAAAAAAGGGTGTGTTTTATACAATTATTTGTAAATCGCTCACGTTCTAGCTATTAATATTGAACAGCCACTTAAATGTTAGCAATTTTGATAAAACACTAAGAGAGACATTAGACCTTTGACGATCATAAAATATGCATGTTACTTAAACTAAGCGATAAAGCTTACTTGGAATAAATTTTGAGCTACACAATCAAGGGTCACCTAGATTCTAGGGTAATAGATGAATAGGCTACTACTAGAAACGGTTTACACTAAACTATAAAGAATTTACAAAATACGGGCTATGTAGATAACAAAGGCACTTACGGTAGGGATGAAAATGGCAAAACATTTTAGAATATATTAATGGTCATTAAAAATGAGCAATAATAGTATATTGATACTAAAGAACGCCCGCATCTACGCCCGCACATATTTTTTTTTTAATTTATCCCTTACTTCCCGTTCGAGTAGGAATTTCGGGAACTACCTTCTTAGTGTACTCTCACATTCCTCAAAGAAAATGCATGCCATGTTCCACCTTCTTGTGCCTAATAGTTTTGGCTGTACGTTGTCTGTCAGTCAGTCAGTGACGAGAGAATTTTATATATACAGAGGAAGATAATTTCTTTTTTTGTAATGTGTTAATACAAATATTAGAAATCGGGTTTTTTTTGCAGTATAAAAGGAAAAAAGAGCTAGTTTTATAGGGACTGGTTGAAGGAATTTTCTCTAAAACGATTATTACTTGAGTTATGAACGAAATAAGATTTCAGACAGTTTCGTGATGGCATGCCATGTCAAAACCCGTGCGACATTCAACTTTATAGCTAACACTTAGCGATGACCTCTGCACGATTTTTTGACCTTCGAGGTAGCCTCTTAAACTGCACAGATGATGCTGCCTCTAGTTGGACCCAAACACTATACCCTATTCTTCCAAATCAGCCAAGTATCATCAGCACGTTTGTAATCCTAAAGGAAGGGCGAAAAATAAATAGAATTAAAAGAGAAGTAGAATGGTATTTTTGTGTAGATGACGATAGCATCTACAAAAAAATACCATTATACTTCTCTTTCTCTCACCACTTTTCGATTAGTGAGTGTGAATGTGAGCCCAGCAGCGTCCGCAATCAACAAACAAAAAGCAACTGGTACTAGGAGAAGCTGCTTACAGCTTAAATAAACAGTCTACTACTTGTTGGACAATGTCAGTTAATGAACATACTATAGAATTGAGACCATTAACTAAATTGTTTACTGTACTTTATTAAAGTGATGTCTTCTACTGAAGTCGATATAAAATATTACGTTGAGAGTGATTCAGACACGAATGGATATGCCCTCATATTTTTTTAATTCCACCTGCCGTCTGCCTCTTTCACTCTACTTCACCGTCTACGTTTCTTAGTATTGCTCTTGTGACGCATGGCTTTATGTCGATGTAACTGTGTTACTGTTCCTAATAAATGAAACGAATGAACGCAGAGGAAGCGTGTGAAATTTGTAAGAATAGAAGCAAGTGGCGTGCTCGTGCCCCTATCTACACCGACGGTAAAAATCGTGAGTATAAGTATGTATAAATAAAGTAACTTTAATACGACTTTACCCGCGAAAGCAGTTTGAATAAACCGCAGTCTACGTTAGCAACACAGCCGCAACTATTGTGCTACAAACCATTGTTCTATCGTCGAATCCTATGTTACGTTAGCAGGTCGATAATGGACAGAAGACGTCGGAAATTGGCAACGAGCTCAACTGTCAGCCGCACCTGCGCGTCATGTAAACACGGTGGCTATTATAGTGCACAGTGCTGTGACGTGGCGTGTGTCAATGACGACGCGTATTCCTCACACATTTACAACGTAGGCATACATATTAGTGTATGGCTACTATAGAGAGTGACCGGAACGTATAACTCGTTTATGTAAAATTGAAAGCCTTTTTGAAATAGTTTTACTGCAATAAAAACAGAGCAAAGAGCAGAGGTTAATCTATTTATGGATCATACTGTCCGACGAAATTGACAAAAATGGACTAGCTTTTAGTAGTTAGTTTATTAGTTTGCTAGCTAATACAGTAGGTTAGCTAGTCTGTTGCTCCTCTGTTAACCAATTAATTAGCCATAAAATAAAACAACAGATTTTTGTCACTTAAATTGACGGATTATAATTTTGTCATTCATATGAAAAATTCATCAGTTCCTATGTAAATATTACCCAACACTTGTACAATTATACATTCCTAATAATATCTAACCATATAAACTACCTTTGATTTGTCATCAAAACATTAGTACTACACGCACGTATAATATCTACAAGACTGTGTAATCAACCTTCGGACATAACGTCCTAATCTATTATTAAGCTAGCGTGTTTCGACAAATTATCACTAGTTTCAAACTTAATAATAAATTTAAATTGTACACTCGATATAAAATACGGCGGCCTTACTTGATGGCAAACGTGTATGACTGTCTAGAATTATGGAGGTTGTTTGAGGCAGTGTTGAATTTGATAATTTGACTAGCTTTTATTGTGTCTAGGCTTATTTGACTAATTTTGGACCATCATTATGAGTGAATAAATAATCTTTACAGTGTCCGTATATTCATACCTTCCTTCGATAAAGATTTGACTTGTATCTACGTGGACATGCATAGAAAACGTAGGTCAAAAATCGGAGACAAGCCCATAATTATACCCAAACACTGGAAATATTTTGCGGCGTGACTAAATATAAAATATAAAGAAATTCTTGCACTGAAAATTCTTTACTCGATTAATGATTACGAATGGACAACAAACACGTGCAACCTACCTTTTTATTCTATAGATAATCCGGGAAAGACTGAAAACCGAAAGTGCAGCAAAGTTGCGTGCAAGTATTTTAAAAGTTGTAACAATAATATGTCCTATAAATTTCGTATTTGATAAAGAATAATATTTTATATCTTAACTGTCACAAATGTATAACTGCTCAGTGAAAAAAAAATCCCAGGTACTAAAAATAATATCAAAACTTTCCCTAATTGAAAAGTTACCCTTCCAACCACTGGTTTGTAAGGGTATCTTTTAGAGACTACTAGCGACCCACCCCGGCTTTGCACGGGTACAATACCTTCATATAAACCTTCCTCTTCAATCACTCAATCTATCAAAAAAAACCGCTTTAAGATCCGTTGCATAGTTTTAAAACTTTAAGCAGTAAAACACATTAGTAGTAAAACACTATGTAGTGCTTACAATTAAAGTTAAAGCAAAGAGATAGGCAACCTAAAATTCTAATGTAATAATGACAGTTAAATTCATTTTACTGCCTTCCCAACAGCCATAAAACGTTAAACTACAAAGCTTTAGTCATTTTATTCGTCAAAATGATACTGTCACCACCAAGTCACCACGGCCTAAGAATTATTTTAAAGTCGTCATACGCCTTTATTGTATTACCCGTTTATACGTACGAGTATAGAAGCTTCTTCCTTTGACGAGACGATTCTATGGATCTTTTGTTCTCTGTTTGCTTGTCCGCGCTAAAACACTGTTGTCTTTCGCAACATTACTGTATAATGACGTCATAAAGTTGTTACTTTAAATTGTATGCGATAACAATAGAGCTGGATGTGAATAATTTACGATGAGATTGTATTATGGTATTTTAGCTTTGCTTTCGGGTAGACAAATTTAGTAGAACACTAAACTTTGTGATATAGAAAAGCTCTGAACAGTAAGAAGTGAGGCGCATTATTTCATGTATGGATAAAGTGACGTTTTTTTATAGAATCGAGTATTGTTTTTATTGGTCCTGTGGAATTAAGCGTTTGATTGCTATTGGTAGTGCAAATATTTCTTTTGTTAAAACGTGCTGGGAAGATAATTATGGACTTGACTATGTTTTTCAACCCACGTTTTGTTTTTACATGTCCGCATAAATACAGGTCAAATAATTTGACCTGTATCTATGTGTACATGCAAAAGAAATAAATTATTTATTTGAAAGAAAGGTATGAATACTTGAACAATGTAGAGATGACTGGTTTACCCATATTTATGGTCTAGACCATAGATAATATAATATGAATTAGATATAGCATGTTCGACTGATACTCGTGTCCGTGATGTGAATTATACAAGCATATCTTAGATTGCACAATTTGACACATGCCAGTCGCTCATTGACTTTCATATAGGCATTTTATAGCAGAATTTAGGCAAGAATACCTGCTTGTGCTTTTGAAAGCTGCAGGAGTCCAAGCCATACCCTTAATCTTACTAATGGAAACATTCGTTTTCACCGGAAAGTACATATTTAAAGCTAAATTAAATAAAATATCACTATGACACAAAAAGTATACATTGCCGGTTTTACATAACGCTACTGTATGTAAAATCGTATTTACACAGCAATCTACTTTAAACGTCAAATTTCGTGCAAATATGACGTGTTAAGTGATGTACCTTCATTGCGATAAGAATATATCGATACTCTGGTTGTTTAGTAATTGGTAAAGATTTAAATCGTTACATGTGCTCTATGCTCCCAAAAACTGACCAGTTTCACAATGACTAAGTAACTTGTGTGTTTTATGAATTCAAACAGTGTGCGATGATACAAATCATATTTTCATTAAATGTTACTTTGTCTAAGTAACTAACCGTTAATCAGAATAAACTGTTGACTTTCGCAGAATTAAACTGTATCGCACTGAAATGGCGATCAGTTGAGTGGCGGCGGTAGTCAATACACCGAGTTAATTTTAAAAATATGTGATGACGAAAATCATTTTAAGTGACTTATTTTTTCATGAATTTGTATTCAGTTATATGTAGTAGTATATTCCCCCTAACTTTTTTTTTGCAAATGCAATGTATACAAGGTGTTGATTTCAACACCTTGTATACATTGCGCTTCCAGCGATTTTATTAAGGTAGCGGCATAATGTACGAGTTTGTGCATAATAATTTCGTTTCGAGGCAGCGATAGCTGAGTGAAGAGACCGACAGACTGCTACGCAGAGGGTCTCGGGTTCGAATCCAGGCACGCACCCATGACTTTCGGAGTTAAGTGCGTATTAAATTGTTAATTATCGCTTGCTAAACGGTGAAGGAAAACACCGTGAGGAAACCTGCATGTCTGAGAGTTCTCCATAATGTTCTCGAAAGACATGTGAAGTCTGTTAACCCGCACTTGGCCAGCGTGGTGGACTATGGCCTTACCCATCTCATAGTGAGAAGATGCCCGTGCCCACCAGTGGGACAGTATCAAGGGCTGATGATGATGAATTTCGTTTATACTCATAACTTTTTTAGACAACGGGAACGATTCCGTCTAGTTCATCATCAAAAATCACCAGAAAGGCAAAAATGGCAAAAATTATAATTATACTAGATTTATTATGTTGGGGGTTTATTACTATGTATCTTGGTTTCGAGTAACCAATATTGCGGCACAGTTTCAAACACCATGATTAGAGATGTTCCGAAATCTTACAGATCCGTGAACGCTTATGAGCGAGTAAAACGATCTACTCCCTTTCTTTTACTAATGTGCAACCAGAGCTATACCGCTACCACTGTCATAATTTAAAAAGAACTCGCCCATTTTAAAAGTAATGGTAATGACCACGAATAGTCAGGTTATATCTTTAGATTACTTTTTATTTGACACCGTATTTACAGCAGCCCTATTTATAAAATGATCGATTGACCGAAAATGGGCCTCTTCCTCCTATACGCCTGAACCTATAGCCCAGAGGCTAGCCGTACAGAAGAAATAATTTACGTATATAAAAAGAGTAAGTTTTATTATAATATATTAGTTGATTTGATTAACAAGATTTTAAACACGAGTTTAAAATCTTGTTAATCAAATCAACAGTAAATTGGCGAATTGACACATAAAATAAACTTCTTTGTTGTGTGATGCGTAACATAGATCATATTTAATAATTCTATATTATAAACTATCGGTAAAACCATTTCGTTTAGCCCCATGCCTAAATGTCATATCATTTGCACAACACAGATTGTTTATAATGATGTCAGCGTTCGAAATGTGTGATGTAATATAAATTATTGAATAGAAAAAGCTAAATTTAAGTGTTCAAATCATTTCGATTACAAAATACGAACAATGAGATTTTTAAGTTATGCTTTCTTAACAAATAAAATCAATAGATATATACGCAAAAAGAGTTTAAAAGTATTATTTTGCACGAATTCTGTTTTTGGTAACACTAAAAACTAGAATAAGAATGTAAATCAGTGCTTATACCTTTAAAAATAAGGTTATTTTTTCTTTATGTGTGACTTCAGATAATACTTTTTTATGATAATTATGTTTTATGTATTTAACGAATCACGCCGTGGCGTTTTATGTAGTGGTATATGTGTATATTTGTGTGTGAGGTGGAGGCGACACTGCTTCTCGTTTGAAATGCCTGACATACTATAGTATTTTCGCTGTATGATGAAATGCATGACAGTTCTCATTTTACATATTACGCATACTACTTTCAACTTATGAAAATAAATTAGCAAAAAAACAAATATTTAAAATAATATCTATTAAAAATTACAAAGTAAATTGATACTAGTATGTCTCTCTCTATTTTTATAATTATTATTAACGGTAAATAAATAATTTAAATATAATAAAATATAATCCTCAAAACGTCAGATGCATGAAACGAACCCTCTGTCAGTAGAGACTGACACCATTGAATCGACATGAAATCGATTAATACGAGCGCCCATCTTGTGATCGAATACGTCAGTACGAGCGCCTTGTATGCGGTTTGTGATTCTGCCTGTTTGGCGTGTTATTATTTATTTTTTTGTTTTGCCAAAAACAACAAAAAAGATAGTTTTAAACTCTCAAAGCCTTGAGTTAGTGCTTCGTTTGAGGACCATCTTTCAACGAGAGCGTGCAGACGGGGGCCCGGTAATACCGATCGACACTGTTAAGTACAGAGTTGCGGCAGCTCTAGACATCGGCAAGCAAGGCTTCAGTTACTCGAATAACCAAAGAAAAATTTGAAGAAACTAGTTTTGAAGACAAGAATTTGTCCACTCCGAAGAAACGTGAGCGTAAAGCTTCAATAACTGACGTAGATAGTTCCGATGTGTTGGCAATACGAAATCCATACATTGATAAAATTAATCAGTCGTAGAAATCACATAATCGACAATATTTACAGACTTGGGATAAGTTTGTCCACCTCGACCGAATTTGAGATCAGCAATTAATTATCTCAGTCGGAGAAGATTCCGATTCAGATATGAGGTTTTATTTCGAGTGACAGTGACGAATAATAAAAAAATAAATTTTAAAATTGATGATTTTATTTGTGAATTTCTTTTATTTGCCAAAACACTTTTAATATGAATTTATTTCGAAAATGTAAAATCGGTAACTACGTACGATTGCATGTCGTTTGCCAATTATTTCGATATTTATAAATAATCGCTTAAATTTCCTTAGGTTACATCACTATAATTGTCAGTCATGAACTGTCATGCATATCATTACACAGCGAAAATACTATACTTCTATAAGTATTCTTTATTCTATGGTCTAGACTCAGTCAAATACGCTTAGACACGATAAAAGCTACTCAAATTATCAAAACTAAACACTGCTTCAAATTACCTCCATAACTCTAGACAGTCATAAACGTTTGCCATCAAGTGAGGCCACTGTATTTAAAACCGAGTGTACAATTTGAATTTATTATTAAGTTTGAAACTAGCGGTAATTTGTCTAAACACGCTTGCCTAATTATGGCCTAGGACATTATGTCCGAAGGTTCGTTACAAAGTCTTGTAGATATTACAGGTGCATGTAGGACTAATGTTTTGATAACTGTCGAAGTGGGTGGTAGTTCTTAAGGTTCGACATTATGATTAATGTATTATACTAGTATTGGACAATATTTTACATTACAACCGACAAAGAAAATCAAAGTAGGTAAATTGTTTTCCGAATTAGTGACTAAATTATAGTTTGACAATTTTCCTGTTAAAGAAAGCAATAGTTTTAATTCATGACTAATAAATTGGGTAACAGGCAACTAACGGAATAACCTACTGTATTGGCTAGCAAACGAATAAACTCAGCTACTATGGCTCAAATTTTTGGTAATCGATTAGACCTATAGTCTGCCACTGACCATACAACCGTGACATCCATAAATAGATTAACCTCTGATTTGTGTTTTATTTTATTGCACAAAAACTATTTCAAAATGATTTCCATTTTTAACATAACTGTTTAATACGTTCCGGTAACCCTTTATAGTAGCCATGCACTAATATGTATGCCTACGTTGTAAATGTGTGAGGAATACGCGTCGTCATTGACATACGCCACGTCACAGCACTGTGCACTGGCTATTATATAGCCACCGTGTTTACATGACGCGCAGGTGCCGCTGACAGTTGAGTTCGGTGCCAATTTCCGATGTCTAGTGTCCATTATCGACCTGATAACTTTACAGAGGATTCGACGATAGAACAATGGTTCGTAGCATAATAGTTGCGGCTGTGTTGCTAACGTAGACTGCAGTTTATTCAAACTGCTTTGGCCGGTAAAATCGTACTAAAATTACTGTATTAATACATACATATTATACGCACGCCTCTTTCTCGTTGGGGTAAGCAGAGGCAATAGAACGCCACTTGCTTGTATCCTTACAAACCTCACGCACTCTACCTACATTCATTCGCTTTATTTATGAACAACAGTTATAGGTACAGACACCTAGACGTGAAAGCATGTATCACAGAAAACAATGCTAAGAAACGAAGACCGTGAAGAAGAGTGAAAGAGTAGGAAGAGGCAAACGGCAGGTAGGATGAGCAAAATATGAGGGCATATCCATACAATATGTTTGAGTCACTCTCCTAGTCATATTTTTATCAAACTCAATAAAGGATCATCACTACAATAAAGTAAAGTAAACAATTCAGTTAATCGTCTCAATTCTATGTTCATTAACTGACATTGTCCAACGCGTAGTAGAGCCATACTGTTTACTGAAGCTGTGAGCAGCTTCTCGTAATACCATTTGCGTTTTGTTCAGTGATTGTGGACGCTGCTGAGCTGGGGTAAGGGAAAGAGAAGAAGAATGGTATTTGAGTGTGGATGACGAGGATAGCTTTACATTTGTCTCCATTCCTTTAGGGTTACAAACGGGCTAATGATACTTGGTTAATTTGAAGAATAGGATATCGTGTTTCTCCAACTAGAGGCAACATCATCTGTCCAGTCGAATGCTTCTGGTGGACTGCAGTTCAATGGAAGTAGGTTAGAACTGGTATATATAGTCATCGCTTGTGAGAATACTGCTTTCGCCATGCAGGACCTTAGTTCCATTTTATGTATGTATTAGATGTTTTCGTGTTGGCTGTCTTCGCCATCGCTCGCTTGATGAACTCAGTTTTATGTAGCTACCGCTATTTACTTGATTGATCAACATTGCTGAAAGGATAACCATATCATTACTGCAATGTTGATCAATCAATTAAATAGCAAAAACCTACCTGTTGGTAAGTGACTTACCAAAGTCACTTACCAACAGGTAGGCCAAAGTACCACTATCATTTCATTAAAAATTCATACCAAATTATAGCATTAAATAGAGAATTTCTACGTGCTTACAACCGCTCTTAGATCCTTGTCACTTTTCTACTTCATCTATCCTTACACAAGCTAGCTTTCACCGACAATTCCAACACATTTTAAACACAGCCTCAGGGACCTCGTTAAATTCTCCATACAGTTACAAACGGCACACCTGTATCTCGGTGAACTTTGTTATAATTTTTCTCGGTAAATCAGCCTCCAAAGGTGGCGAGAACTTCAATAAGACGAATAAAGATTTCTAAGAAACGAATATATTTTCTGTCATTATATTTCTTTCCAAAATAGAAGGATAAATTATATTATGATGCTGGCGTTGCTATCGTAGATAGTATTTCCCTCGCAATTTTGTGCAATAATAGGGTAGGTTGATAAAAAATATAAATTTGCAAGCATGAGCCCAGAGATCAATTATTTAAAAAGGTATCTTTTCTTGACCTGGGTATGACGTTTGACAATGCTTTTTGTTCAATAGTGTAACAAATTTTTTTACATCCATAATACATTTTAGTTCTTAGCACAAGGACAGAGTACCACACAGTCATGGGAAATGTTATTTTACAGAAATCTATAGTAGAAATGCACATTACACTAGATAAATATACGTTCAGAGCATTTCTAGATACAAATAATAAATCTTGTATTGACCGTGTATCCTATTTGTAGTACTTAATCGAGGTTTTCGTAAAGTCTGTAACTTAATGTCTGTAAAGGCAGTACAGAAATGTATCATATGTCAACAGACGTCTTTCAAAAAAGAATCTGTTGTTATTGGATACTCAAACTTGTAAAATAATTCCCTCCGTAGCATTCACAAGACCTTGTTCCAAATATTACATTTCACTAACAGCGAAAAACACTCTATTAATCCGTATCTTCCTAGCCATATAATATGTTCTACGTAGTGGTGGGTCAGCTTTCTTTCAAAAACAGACTATGAATCACGAAATGAAAGAAAAATACAATGACCCTAAGTTTGTTTCAGCGCTTCTTTTCAAGATGTAATTTAGCTAGAAAATAGCCCAGTCATTATAGTAAGTTCACCTCGGAATTCGAGATACCCAGCTCAAGTGGTGGCAGCACTGTGTCACTGTTTACATCGAGCTCCCGTATAAATTGTGTTTTTAAAATAGTAAAAGTGATTAAACTATCTATATTTTGACCGAAAAGTGTATATACATTCACAATAAATACAAACAAAGTGAAGTGCAGGGATATATATGTGTTAAATTTAAAATAACTTAGATAGTAAAAAGTAACGACAAACATAGACGAAATGGTTTTACATCTTATAAAGTAAATAAATGGAAAAACTGTGCGTTAATTACAACTAGAAATCAATCGAATCTTCTAAGACTATTAAAACAGTGCAAAACAGTGTAATAAAAGTGATAATTTAACATTCCATCCATTGAAATATGCTAAATCATTCTGCTAATTACATGGTTAACGACGCCATCTGTTAGAACACAGCTGAATTACGAGGTTTAAGTCTAATGAAGATCTGTGCGCTAGCTAATGCAAACATCGATGACAGCGATTCTAAAGCCATCTATGACAACATTGTGTAAATAATATATTATGCCAAGCAGTAAAGAATTTAGCGAAGTTTCGTAACTGCCACTGTGGCGCATCTTGTATAGTCAGTGACTGCTATTTAGAGAGCTCGGGATCGATTCTAACCTCAGAGTGCACTTTTTGGAAATATTCTGTGGTGTGTTAAATTAGTAAATTAATTACAGAAACAAACAAAACAAACAGAAAATAACATAAATATTATGACACAAAGAAAACATTGATTGCCGTTAGCTTCGAGATCAAATCCGAGTGACAGAATTTTTTTTTGACATTTTCTACAGAATTTTTTGACATTTCCTACAGAATTTTTTGACATATTTCTATTATATTTTATTGCAATTATATATATTTTTAATAATTTATTGAATGAAATGGATATAGACCAGAATATCACACAGAGGAGACGTAAGGAGCGCCGAAGTTCTGTGGGTGACATCTCGAAAATGGAAAGTTCTCTCTTCGATGTGTCTATGACAAGTCTGCCTCATACATCTTTAAACGACAGTCAGTCAATAGTTGAACTTCATGAAAAAATCAATAGCCTATCACTACAACTAGCAAGCGCTCACCAGGAAATTGAGAATCTCAACATTGAAAACTTTCGTTTGAAGAGTGATTTGCAGAAAAGCCAATTGGTTATAAATAATTATAAAAAGGTAACCTTATCTGAAACCATGTGCGCGACCCCTTCATCAGCACGCAAAAGGCGTAATAAGAAGGCTTGTTTATATAAACCTAATAAAGAATTATGTAGCAGTGAAGCGCAAAGCGTGAGTATTCAGGATACAGAGTCTTCTTTTTTGAACCCTGAGCATATAAGTGCTGTCACTTCCGACCAAGATAAGTTTACTGAGGCAAGCAGTGCATGTGTACCTTCTAATGGCACAGGCGTACAAGTTACGGCTCATCGACCCTCTATGTCATCATGTAACTTCCAAAAATCACCTTCAGATGATTCAAAGTCCAAGTTCAATAAAGTGATTATTATTGCTGACGATCAGGGGAGATACTTGCGGCATACTCTTCAACGTTTAATTGGAGAACGATTCCAGATAACCTGCTTCTGGAAACCAGGTGCAACCTTTCAGGATGTACTCATGTCAGAAAGCTTAGAAGTAAATAGTCTCACCAAGAATGACGATCTCATTGTACTGGGAGGTATGAATGACAGGTCTCCAAGTATTTTTAATATATGTGTTAGCAATTTTTTATGTCGTACGAGAAACACAAATGTACTTTTTTGCGAAATTCCATTTAATAAATATTTGAGAGAATCAAAAATAAATTATGAATTAAAATTTATATGTTCGAAATTTGTTAATGTGCAGTACATCGACATGGGTTTCTCTGTTTTTATGCCCAGAGTGAGCTTATTTGCTTTTCATGTATCTCGGATATTGCATAGAGAAATTTTACGTCAATACAATAAAATCAAAATGGATCATTATCAAAATCATTTAAAACAAGGTATCAATAAAGCTACTCAGACACACAATGTTACAGAACCATACAATTTAGATGACAACGTTTGTAACATCTCTAGCCCTATCGCAACAGATCCATTTTTTCGTGTATAACAAAATCAATATACTGCACCAAAATATTAATGGCGTTTTAAGCAAATCAGATCTATTAACTTTGAATTTAGAAGGGCTTATACAACATGGTAGATCTATTGATGTTGTGTGCCTTACTGAACATAACATGTTAAAAAATGACACCAAATTACTATATCTTCCAAACTACTCTATGGCAGCTTCTTTTAATAGAAATAATAGGCGGGGTGGTTCTTGTATATTGGTCAACAACAGACACGAATATAAAAATATCCCGACCGTTGAAAAATTTAGTACTATCGGCGTTATGGAGTGCTGTGGTGTTGAGCTGTCTGAACACAAACTTATAATAATTTGTATGTATAGACCGCCACGGAATAATAAACAACAGTTAGATAATTTTTTTAGCGCATTGAACTCTTTACTTCATGAATTTTGCTACTCAAAAAATAGGGTTATTGTATGTGGTGATTTTAATATAAATACTCTGACATCTAACAATCAACGTGACATTTTGCTTCAAATATTGAATAATTACAACCTTAAACTAGCTATTAATGAACCGACCCGCTTAGAAAGCGGGACATGTATTGACAACTTTTTTCATAATTTGAGAGGTTGTAAATATACAATTTATGACTTTGCTCTTTCAGACCACACAGCACAGATTTTAACTTGTCCAGTAAAAAAGTGTTTTTCTCTCACTCATTGGTACATTAGTAAGAGAAATTTGAGTAAAGAAAACACAGAAATATTTAAAAAATGCCTTCAGTCATTAAGTTTTAACGATGTTTACAAAACTGATAATCCAAATACTGCCTTTGACATATTTTATGACATTTTTATACTTTTTTATGATTTATGTTTCCCTTCAGTATTAATTAAAAAGTCTTTACGTAATAACCCGAAATGGTTATCTAATGGTATCCGTAAATGTTCGAAACGTAAACGGGATCTGCTTTGGCTTTATAGAAAAAATCGCACAAAAGACAATCAACAAACATTCAAAAGCTACTCTAAGCGGCTTAATGAGATAATAAGACTAACAAAAAAGTCACAGAATGATTATTTTATCAAAACGGCTGCGAACAAGAGTAAAGCTACGTGGTCCATTATAAACCAGAGTAAGTAAAAATATCATACCTAAGGAGACTATTTCACATTTAAATGTGAATGGTAATATTATCAATGACCCTACTAGCATCGCAGAAGCATTCAATACTTATTTTACAATCCAAAATCATTCAAATAATGGGCAAAACATTTGCAATTTTCAATTTACGAGTGCATCTAGTAAACTTAACAAACATTATAAATCTATTTTTATGTCACCTACGACCTCTACGGATATTTGTAAATTAATTCAATCATTGAAAAACACAAGCAGTACTGGCTATAACAAGGTTAATAGCAAAATTTTAAAAGAAGCTAAAGAAGAGATTGCGCCTGTACTAAGCCATATCATTAATAAATGTATAGGCACAGGTATATTTCCTGACAAACTAAAAATCACGATAATAAAACCATTGTTTAAGAAGAATGACAGGCATAGTATAAACTGTTACAGACCAATAGCACTTATACCTGTTTTCTCTAAGCTGTTTGAAAAAGTCATCTATACAAGTCTGTACCAATATTTTGAAAGAAATAATTTATTTGTAGAAGAACAGATAGGTTTCAGAAAAAACAAAACAATTGATTTAGCAGTATATAAATTAATTGAGAATGCAATGATTATTTTAAATAATAAAGCTCTCATATCAGCGTTGTATATGGACCTTACAAAAGCTTTCGACTATGTTAATCACAAAATCTTATTATTAAAATTAGAAGCGTATGGGGTCAGAGGTAATGTTTTAAATATCGTAGAGTCCTACCTCACGAATCGTAGACAATGCACACAAATTACTCGGATATGCCCAAAAACAAAGAATGAGACTGTCTATTCATCCCAATATCGTGTAGTCACTCAGGGCGTCCCTCAAGGGAGCGTACTAGGTCCCTTATTATTCATTATCTATATAAATGATTTGCCCAAGGCTATTAATAAAAAAATGGTGTTATTTGCCGATGATAGCACGGTTTTGTTCACCAGCAAAGAAAAAACAAGTTTAGAGATTGACATGACTGAGACTCTAAAAAAGGTTGTAGAATGGTTGAGATGTAACAATCTTATTATAAATTTTGAGAAAACGAGTGTAATGACATTTAGAAATAGGAAAAATTATTTAAATAATCTGAATGTGCAATTTAATGGACAAAAAATTCATGAGGTGGAGAGTGCAAAATTTTTAGGTATTTATCTTGACTCTAATTTTAACTGGAAAATTCACGTGGAAAGTGTTTGTACTAAACTTAACAGATTCGCCTATGCACTTTATATGCTGAGAAAAATCGTAAATCAGTCTGCTGTAATCACTGCTTATTATGGGTATGTAGTGTCGATTTTGAGATTTGGTGTCATATTTTGGGGTAACTCAGTAAACAATGAAACTGTATTTAAGGCCCAAAAAAAATGTTTGAGATCTATATGTAACATTAAGACGACTGATTCCTGTAAACCCTATTTTGTAAATCTCAAAATTTTTACATTGGCGTGTATTTATATTTATAAGGTATCTGTGTTTGTACACACTCATAAGGCCTTGTTTGAAAGATTAAAGAGTAAGCGACTAAACAATAAAATTTCCTATCCACAGAACAGTACATCACAAATAAATAAGAGTATACTTTGCATGGCACCTCGAGTTTACAATCATTTGCCAAAATATGTAATGGACAGTGCTAGCACAGATATCTTTAAGTATAAATTAAAACAATTATTGACTAATAAGGCTTATTATACCATTCAAGAATATTTAAATGACAAATTTAATTAATTTATAATTATTAACGCTAATGAATTTAAATTAACATTACGTAATTAAAAAAATATTGACATTGTATAAATTCTAATTTCTCTGACTTGTTTTAATCATATCATTGCAAAAACTAAGCCTAATAATCACACAAATATAATTGCACGCTTGACAAGCTAAATATAGCCGAACCACTGTATTTTTTTCCAGCCATGTACTTACCTATATTCGCAAATAAATGATTTGAATTTGAATTTGAAATTTGAATTTGAATTTGTAAGTCTATAAATACTTGTATATTGACACCCTTAAAGTTGTCTCAAAACCTACATATGGTAGGGTGTACACAACTATTAAATTTCCAGGTCAAAGGTCACAAAAATCGTTTTTTTTGCACTTTTTTGTAAATATCTTATTACCTATGGGTTTTTTGCTAATTGTATATATTATCATTATTGTAGAATACAAAATTCTCGACAAATATTTTTTAGAAAAACTTTCATACGGTGAACCGTTTTCGAGATAGAGGGCGGAGAGCGCGGGGTCACAGCTTCACTTCAGGTCAACTGGTGCCTCCAGTCGAAAACGCGCCATATATAGTTGATGAACTATCGATAAATCAATGATTATAAATATTTGTCAATTTTTATGTAATATTATATTATATTTAATCAGTTTCTTCGTGCATTAAATATATATCTATTCAATGATATACTGATAACCGTTTCCTAAAATTAAAAAATAATTAAGTGAAAGACTTAAACTATAATATTGTTTCGGCGAACCGAATGTTCCTAGTCGATTTGGGAAAACTATTAATATTGTGGACTGTAGGATTTCGGTTCTTATCGACTAGGAAATGAGGAAGTGAAAAGGTGAAGTGGATAGGAGCCTCTTACCTTGCTCGGCAGTCTTTTTCTTTGCAAATGGCAGCCTCCTGATGTCTTCGAGAATCCTGAAGCTGCTTGAATCACTACACTACACAAATCACTTTCATTCGCGGGCGGTTTTGTTAGGTTTTGGTATAAGCGGTAGCGGTAAAAAATATGGCGGTGCGGTTTGCGTTATACGACGGACATGAGTTCCCGAGCGTCTCGAATCTTCCATTATTTCTTCGTCGCCGTTGAGCAGGGCGGCCAATAGCGAGGCGTTTTGGGAGGGGATTCATGAAAAGGATCGCTCGGATTGGCCGAGCAGCGACGAACCATTGACGTTGACATAATTAACTAGCAATGGAAAGGATAGATGGCGCTACCATATCCCCCCGGCCCTAAAGGGTTGCCTTTAAAAAATAAATAAAATTGAACTTAGCTATGTTGGGCGTACTACCGCATAACCCATCAATAGGCTAAGACAGCGATATGGCAATAAAATTAATCTAAATTAACTTTAGCGAAAACTACAAACGCAATAACAGCGAAAACTTCAAACTAAATACTTAAACTAAGAGGTACATCTCACTGAGTTGGAAGCGGACAGAGACGTACAACAGGGCGCACGTAGCTCCCCTTCGCGGTTTTCACGGTAACAACGCGGGTTGCACCGTCCTTGGAAGTATGCAGTTTCTTTACGATGGCTAACAGCCATGAAAGCGGCGGAGCATTATCATGTATTATGACGACCAACGTACCCTCCTGTATAGGGGATGCAGGACTATTCCACTTGGATCTAGCCTGAAGCTGGTGTAGAAATTCCGCACGCCAGCGCCGCCAGAACGACTGCACGAGTTTATCCAGCAAAGTATGTCTCTGGAGCAAGCTTGAAGAGACTGCTTCAGGAGCCGGAAATGACGATGATGGCACTGTGTTCAGAAAATGTGCAGGGCTTAACGCGAATGGTTCTGCAGGGTCACTCTGACGGATCATGGGAAATCTAAGAAGGTTCACGATGCCACAATGGATGATGCAGAAGATTAAGTGGAGTGACACCACGAGACAAGCAATCAGCGGGGTTCTCAATACCCGCGACGTGATTGAAACAAGTAGCGGGAACAAGTTCAATCAATTTACTAACGCGGTTGGCGACAAAAGTCTGCCTGCGGTGAGGAGATGAATAAATTCAAGCGAGCACTACTTTGGAGTCAGAAAATGCGTATATTCTATTAATAGGGTAGTGGGGCAAGACTGTGTCTTGAACCTTGCGGAGCAACTGAGACAGCAGAAGGGCCGCGCACAACTCCAGTCTCGCAACCGAAATGGTTTTAACAGGCGAGACCTTAGACTTGGCGCAAACCAACTGCACCGAGTAGTTAGAACCAATGCGGACTTGCAGATATACGATTCCGCCGTAAGCACGCTCGCTGGCGTCAGCGAAACGTATTAAGTTGATGGTACATCCATCTACCAACCCAAGATGACGCGGAATAGTAATTTGTTTGAGCGCGGTAAGCTCAATACAAAACTGGCCCCAAGCGGCAACAATATGGTCAGGGGGTGTTTCATCCCACTCACACTTTGATAGCCAAAGCTCTTTGATCAAGAGCTTGGCGTACAAAATTGTTGGAGCCACAAAACCCATTTTGTCCCATAGTCGAGCCACTATGGACAGCATAGTGCGTTTGGTGCACTTATCATCTGGCGGTGAGACGTCAAACCGAAAACTATCGCAGGATTTGTCCCAGCGTAAACCGAGAACTTTATGCGGTACAGACTTCTCAAACTCAATGTCTGGAGAAGCTTTATGAGAATCTGTTATGCGTGCGAGAACCTCCTTAGAGTTTCTTGTCCATTTGACAAGATCAAACTGGCCTCGCTTGAAAAGCTGAATGAGCTCTTCACAAAGCGAAATTGCTAGCGGAGCGGGTACGACACTACAGGCAATGTCATCCATATACAAAGCGGAAGTGTAGTATAGTATAGTATAGTGTAGCGTAGCGTAGCGTAGCATAGCGTAGCATAGCGTAGCATAGCGTAGCATAGCGTAGCATAGCGTAGCATAGCGTAGCATAGCGTAGCATAGCGTAGCATAGCGTAGCATAGCGTATCATAGCGTATCATAGCGTAGCATAGCGTAGCATAGCGTAGCATAGCGTAGCATAGCGTAGCATAGCGTAGCATAGCGTAGCATAGCGTAGCATAGCGTAGCATAGCGTAGCATAGCGTAGCATAGCGTAGCATAGCGTAGCATAGCGTAGCATAGCGTAGCATAGCGTAGCATAGCGTAGCATAGCGTAGCATAGCGTAGCGTAGCGTAGCATAGCGTAGCGTAGCGTAGCATAGCGTAGCATAGCGTAGCATAGCTTAGCATAGCGTAGCATAGCGTAGCATAGCTTAGCATAGCGTAGCATAGCGTAGCATAGCGTAGCATAGCGTAGCATAGCGTAGCATAGCGTAGCATAGCGTAGCATAGCGTAGCATAGCGTAGCATAGCGTAGCATAGCGTAGCATAGCGTAGCATAGCGTAGCATAGCGTAGCATAGCGTAGCATAGCGTAGCATAGTATAGTGTAGCATCGCGTAGCATAGCGTAGCATAGCGTAGCATAGCGTAGCATAGCGTAGCATAGCGTAGCATAGCGTAGCATAGCGTAACATAGCGTAGCATAGCGTAACATAGCGTAGCATAGCGTAGCATAGCATAGCATAGCATGGCTAATTAGTGCTTTATCTTACACACAGTTTTAGCACCCACCTTGATTTCTTGAAGAACAGAACAACAAAAAGACGTTATATAATGAGAAGTATGTAACGTAGGTACGGTACCCATAATCACATACCCAAATACCGTCTCGATAGCGGGTGGTAAATCATATCGCTCACTACGTACTATTTTAGTTAGTAGCAAGTGCGGAAATATTGAAGCTCCATTCAAAAGATCAATGCCTGCCGGATTCGCAAACTCCGCGTCTGCCAGCGGCAATGACTCGAGGTGAGTGAGTGATGCTACGTCTACATTAGCGTTCGGCAATGCGTCCGTGATACGCTCCACGATAAGCGAAGAAATGTTAAAATTAATATCCCTATCAAAACGCGTATGTATTTTATATCTACGGAACCCTTGCAATGTTTTTCTGAACCGCCGATCCCTTTGACCACTGCACTAGTATTTCTAAAGTTATTCCACAATCCGAGGCGTTTGAAACAATCCCATGTTATTAAATTGGTCTGAGACGCGCTATTGAGTAGACAACGTACCATGTGCGGCGACCCATTAACATCACAAACGATAACTTGCGCTGTCGCTAACAGTACCATCTTGGACGCCATACACTGCGTTTTGGCCCCGCGCGGATTATTATAGATACGCAAGGGCCGTCCGCGCGTGCGCGTCGCCCGCGCGACGGATGTCGTACACAACGATATTTCATTCTGAATCGTAGGAGGCGCAGTTATCGTAGCCTGCACCTGCGACGTAAGTGTGTCAAGGTTAGAGGCTTGGCTTGACATCGGACTACTTTTATCAAAGTGCAACAATGACTGGTGTCGTTGATTACATGAACGACATCTCGTCTTACTAGAACAATCACTCGTTTTATGCTTTATACTTAAGCAATTAATGCAAGCTTTGTTATCTTTCACGCACTTGAAACGAGCAGTCGGATTTAAACCATCAAAGGCGGGACACTTGTAGAAATGGTCGTGCACTATATTACTGCACAGACACTTCTGTGAATTAATTTTATTAGATGCCGAGCATGTTACGTAAGTTTGTGGATTAGGAACCGAGTTATTATTACTATTTCGCGCTTTATTCAACCTTTGTTTGCTGCTGTTAGTGTTAGACGGGCTAGGTGAACTAGACTGCGTATTATGAAATATTTGACACTGATCTTTGATGAACGAAAGAAAACTATCTAGTGTAGGTATTTTATTATTGCGTTCCGTCATCTCGAAAGCACGAATTGTTTCAGTGTCAAACTTTTTTAAAGCGAGTTGAAGCAACATAAAGTCGGAAAGATCTTCCAATTTAACGAATACGGACTGGGCCTTCGGTGACAGTTTATCTATTAATTAGAAAAACCTGTCAGCATCTGTCAGTGAACCATTATCGTGCACTGTGGACTTAAAACTCGCATAGAATAATGACCAATTTCGTATATCTCCGTCAAACGACACAATCTCGATTGGCGGTAACCTCGGCTTGCGAGCCGCTGCAACGGGCTGTGCCGAATATTTACCTTCCAATTGCGATTGTATACGCTTAATAATACAATAAAGGTCTTTGAAAGAGGTGTACGCCTGATAATTCGGTTTTTCATCAGGATTAGTAGAAAGCAATCTTGCATTATAATCGTCTAACAACTTATGAAAATCTGTTCGAATACTATCTATTGTCATACAGTAGCTGAGAAATGACTCCCTATTACTATCAGAATCGGCTGCGGTCTTTGAACGCTCATAAATGTTTTGAATACGCTCAAATAAAATATTGCGTTTTGCTTCTAAGATTGTCATCTCTTTGTCTTCCGACACGCGTGACTTCTTTTGTTGTTACATGCTTACGTAAGTATAAGCTAATGAGACCGAAACAAAATAAGAATATCTAAAGTACCTATTATTTTACCTAAGTAGGCAACACTTTAAAGCGGTGGAATTAAAAGTTGCTTGAAATATGAGATTTACAAGACAACTATGATAGTTCCAGAAATAATATTTGGGTAAGTAGGTAGCTACATAAAGTATATTACCTACTGATGCGTGCGAAAACAACCATGTGACGGTTATGTGAATGGACTAGGAGTATAGCTAGGTGCTATAACTGCCTAGGTATAGAGATATATCGAGGTTTTACGTATAAATGGTAAATGAATCCGGCTCGAAGGATCAAAAAAAAATGTTTCGGCGAACCGAATGTTCCTAGTCGATTTGGGAAAACTATTAATATTGTGGACTGTAGGATTTCGGTTCTTATCGACTAGGAAATGAAGAAGTGAAAAGTTGAAATGGATAGGAGCCTCTTACCTTGCTCGGCAGTCTTTTTCTTTGCAAATGGCAGCCACCTAATGTCTTCGAGAATCCTGAAGCTGCTTGAATCACTCCACTACACAAATCACTTTCACTCGCGGGCGGTTTTGTTAGGTTTTGGTATAAGCGGGAGCGGTAAAAAATATGGCGGTGCGGTTTGCGTTATGCGACGGACATGATTTCCTGAGCGTCTCGAATCTTCCATTATTTCTTCGTCGCCGTTGAGCAGGGCGGCCAATAGCAAGGCGTTTTGAGAGGGGATTCATGAAAAGGATCGCTCGGATTGGCCGAGCAGCGACGAACCAATGACGTTGACATAATTAACTAGCAATGGAAAGGTTAGATGGCGCTACCAAATATAATTATATTCCCATTTACACTAATGAACATTTTAAATAGAAAATTATTAAGTGCACCTTCTTTAAAATCTGTAAATTTTAAAATCCTTCCACTACGTCAAAAATTATACCTGGGAATTATACGGGCCCCTTTTACCTATACACTACGGATCTTTCTATTTATACATATATATATTATTAGAAAGTGGAACTCAAACCTTATTGGCAGTCTATAATGCTCCGAAATCTATGAAAGGTCTCGATCATCTTCGTTATATGCATAACGTCAAGTCTACAAAATTTAATAAACCTGTGCAGCTTTCAAAAATTCCACCAACAAGTGCAGCTGCTCATCAACATTTCAAACGTGTATATTATCAAGTTTAAACTTGGTTAGGGCATGATTTGGAACCCCAAGTATAGGGTTGGGCAATGCGAAACAATTTTCTGGAGCCTATCATGACAATTTTATCACCTGCTCCAGAAGATTTGCTAAATACAATTTTCTGCAACTGCAAGAGTGGTTGTGGTTTGCGATGCGGATACAGGAAAGCGGGCTTGCAATGCTCTTTAGCTTCTGGCCAATTTAATGGGCAAGCTTGTCTCAATGCTCTACCATATCAGAGCTACATTAACGAAGATGGAACTTTTGACCCCGAAATCATGGAAGAACTTGAAACAAATGTCGTTGAAGACGATAATGAAGACCAGTTTGAAATTTACCAGCAGCCGGAAGACGACGATGAAGAGGAAGAAGATGATTAAAATTATAAATTGTAGATTTTGTATCCTTTATTCCATACTAATGATTATGTAACGGGTCTGAATCGTGTTAACTAAACGAAAAGAAAGATGAAATACCTTTCTATTTGCCCCGACGTTTCGGCATGGGTTACACCAGCCGTGGTCACGGGATGACTGGTGTTTCATCATGTAAGAAGTTATTAATATTGATTAGGTTAAAATCCAAATATAATTCCTATATTTTCATTAACAATTCTGCAATTACATGGGCAGGTAAGTGTTGTTAAATAAATTAGTACTGAGTAAAAGGTGGATATGTTAGGAAAAAATTATAAAATATTATATAACACTTAATAAAAATTGACAAATATTTATAATCATTGAATTATCGATAGGTTATCAACTATATATGGCGCGTTTTCGACCGGGCGGAGGAGGCACCGGTTGACCTGAAGTGATGCTGTGACCGCGCGCTCTCCGCCCTCTATCTCTATAACGGTTCAACGTATGAAATTTTTTTTTAAGCAAAGTTTGTAGAGAATTTTGTATTCTACAACATTTATCATAAATACAAATAGCAAAAAACCCATAGGAAATGCGACATTTAGAAAAAAGCGCAAGAAACCGATTTTGGTGACCTTTGAGCTTGAAATTTAATAGTTGCGTACACCCTACCATATGTAGGTTTTGAGAAAACTTTTAGGGTGTCAATATACAATTATTTACAGACTTACAGCTGGGTATCTCGAATTCCGAGATTTTTACCTAATTTAAGCTTAAATGACTGGACTAAAAAGCCGACAACATTTAGATAGAATTCTGACTTGTAAAAGAGTTGTAAACAACCAAAATGTAGAAGTAATATGAATGTATGCCCATTAGTTAAGACTAATGGGCATACATTCATATTACTTATCCTGGTATGTGTGGTGAATGTTACATATTTTATTAACAAACAGATTTATATTTAAAGACTCACTCCTGTCTCCTCGAAAGGGTAGGCAGATGTGTTATATTACACCCCTATTTTGCCATACTATGAATTCTTAGCCCTACGTAATAGAGGGCCAGCCTATTGCCGTTACTGGACTCCGTGTTGCTACTGAGAATTTGGAAGAACCGGTAACACTTTTGCCTGACCCCGTAATCGAACCCGGGACCTCCTGATCAGCAGACGCATACGCTATTCATTGGATCACGGAGGCAGTTTTAAATTAATTAAATTATTTTAATTTATCTGATAAACTGCTGTAATTTTATAAAGTAAATAAACCCTAGTAAAACCGCAACACGTTTTTGGTATGTGCGATTGACGTTGACGTTTTTCACTCGACAACTGACGTCGCCAGTCCGTGACCACAAGCGAGTCAAAGGGCTCAACCGCGAAACAAATTCCAACGTAAACACCGACGGCCTGAATAGGAAGATTTATCTTATATTTTTTAATTAGATTTGTTGGTATTGGATTTGTTGACTTTTGAAATGCTAAGGGTTATACTGGTCTAGCTTACTTGTTTTCAATTGGAAGTAAGTAGCGCTTGTAATATGATATTCTAAGTAGCATGACCAAATATGCTAAGTTATGAGTTTCATGTTTTGTCCCATTTTATTCCATAGGTGTCATAAGAGGCGACTAAAACAAAATACACAAAGCAAAAATATAAATTTAAATTGGTTAGCTATAGAAACATACTCTAGCCAAGATATTTATGTACAGAGTGTGCTAAAGCAAATTGAAATAACATCTACCAAAGTCATGCATGGCTTACAGCAGATTAAACTGAAACCGTATTAGTCACGAACAAAGTATTCATCAAACGGTTTGACTATTATTTGTTATAGTAATTATCAGGCAGGCTTAAGGTATTTATATCAGTAAAGATAACGTGCTTTGAGAAGTTATTAGTCGATATTAATTGTATAACTTGGTGGAACGTGAAAGATGACAACGACTTAGGTGTAGTTTCATTGTGATTGAATGTATATTATTATTTGTATGCCATATATTTAAAATGATTAATTTTGGATCTAAATTGTTTTGTAACACCTATTGTACACAAAATTTATAAAAATAAACATTTGAATTTGAATTTTGATTTTTTCCGTCAAACATCATCATTTTTGAGTTCTAGATACACTTTTAGTTAAATAAATTATCCTTCTAGATGTTATTTGATTATACTTACTTGGAGGTTACCGCACTGTGCCGGCAAATCTCGATATCAAATCCTGGTCAATACCAATATACACGTTTAGTAGTTCAAATCCTCCTATCGACTCACAGTGCTACTGTAAAACCAATTAAGAGAAGCTTGATACCACCAGAAGTCTGCATATACAAGCAGTAACAATAAAGCAATATAAATCTTATATATTCCTCCAATTATTCACAACAAAATTGTACTATAATGAATCCAGTGGCATTTGCTAGCCAATTCATATTTAGAGTTTTACGTATCATTAACCACTGGTAATATAAAGGGCTACTTCCGATGTCCCTGGTACCAAATTTTTTATACGGGTCATGTATCAAAACATGTAGACTAAAATTTGTTAAACTTTCCTGGCATTAGTTGGACTTTTTTGGCATTTGGTCAAGCAGCATTTCTAAAGCTGGATCACATAAAGTAATGTAAAAGCTTGGTTCAAAACAGCGGTGACCATTCAAGACAACTCGTGAAGCATGACGTTATATTTTTACATAAAAACCATTTCTCTATGAGGGGAAAGCAACCAATGGTCCTTTTCACCAAGCATAGGTAATTAACGTAAGTTTAATTAAAGACAAAATTTACATACAATGCATTTTTAATGTTGGACTTAGCTCCCATTTTCACATTCATATTCTCTCGATGGGATAATTAATTCACCCAATCGGATTTTGGTAGAACGTCTGAGAGTATTTAATTTTGAAATGATTTAATTGGGTTTTGTAAAGGGCTTTGATTTTATTAATTAATTTATTTTGTTACACAATACTTTAAGTTTACAAAACCATTTATACATTCACGTCATAAGCAAACCAGTAGGTACTTTTGTATCTTTTTTATGTAATAGGCGGTGATTGGGCAGACGGATCGCATCATGGTAAGCGATTACTGATCATAGACACAAGCAAGGAATAACTTGTAGGACAACACACAATTTAGGATAGGAAAAGGAATAGGTAAAGGAAAAGAGTGTGGGACTTCTGATACTCTCACCGAATGAAACACAACAGTATAGATACTGTTACTATACGCCAATATTCTGTGACAGGGTAGTACACCCTCGGTCGAGCCGCCAAATTTATGCTGAAATCAGTAGGGCTCTTATCTATAACATTATTAAATCTCAACAACATAATTACTTACAAACCCAGCTTTAACTATCTTACTATATCCTAAATTATGCAATACCCACAAAATGACCTTAATGTCTTAAAGTTGATACTAGATAACTAACACTTCAAGTTATCTCATAGTTCTGTTCACGCATAATTCACGTTGGCACCAATATATGTCACGGCTTGACAGGGTATTATAAGTTTGACCATAGTTCAGGGACGTTTTACAGTTGACGCTTGAGGTGAGTTGAGGTAGGTATTATCTTAGATAAGGGTTTTACTTGAAATACAAATATGATTTATACAGTAATTGTTGCTTCCTATTGTTTTTAATTTTTAAAATCCTTATCCTCAATCAAAAACATTATTCTAACCGGTGATATAAATGTTGATATTAGTGACAGTAGGTACAAACGATTCAAATGCAACTGATTATTTGACCATGACTGCATATCACGGTATGCTCTCTGCCCACGTACTACCTGCTAGACAAAATCGGACTTGTCTTGACCATATCGTAATAAAAACAAAAAAATCTTCTTTTTGTTATGTTGCTAACACGTCGTTAACAGATCACGACACCATTTTACTTTTTCACCATACTTCTGGTTACCTAGATACTATACCACATACTCCCAAAACATATCGCGTACTTGACTACGACAATATTTCATTAGATATAGCAAAAATTAATTTTGATCCTGTTTATGACTCTCTTAATGTGGACGATGCTACAAACTGCTTTATAAATTTGTTAAACAACCTTATACTTTCTTACTCGATTTTGAAGGTTTTACCAAATCGGAAAATAATTAAGAAACCGTGGAAGACTGCGGGTCTCCTTAAAAATCGAGATAATCTACATTTAAAACTTAAAAAGTCCCCTGAGGATAAAATACTTTCAGTTACTTATAAGAGGTATAGAAATTACTGCAAAATGATAATTAAAAAGGCCAAAAACAATTATGAGAAAAAATTATATATTAATAGTGCACACAAAAACAGCAAAAAACTCTGGGCTGCAATAAAATGTAAAACCAATACAACTAAGAAAAAATCACAAGCACTCGACCTACTCTCAACCACCCAACCAAGACGCGCCGTGAACGATGCGAACAACTATTTTGCCAACATCGGTCGCTTGTTAGCTGAAAAACATCCTAAGCCCTCGCATATAAATCAATCAGCTAACAGCTTTTATGCATGCAGCCATACGTTTTTTTTGTTAGAAACCGACGAATCGGAGGTTAAGACGTTGATAGGTAATCTCAGAAGTGACTGTGCGGTAGGATATGATAATATCTGTGGCTCATTACTTAAGAAATTCAAAGAAGTTTTGGCCCCACCTATTACATTTATAATTATGTAACTTGGCTTTCGCAACGGGCTCTTTTCCAGATTCCTTCAAATTGGCAGTCGTGCACCCGATCTACAAGAGTGGGGACAGAGACCGACCGGATAATTATAGGCCCATATCGATTCTCCCAACACTTTCAAAAATACTGGAAAGACTAATGAATAATAGACTCACTAAGTACCTTGAAAGATTTTCTATTCTCGCACCAAAACAATATGGCTTTCGCAAAGGGATATCCACCAGTAAGGCAGTGCTTGATTTAACCAGTGAAATAGTAGCCAAGCTAGACCAGAAGCAAAAGATCATAGGGATATTCCTGGATCTAGCAAAGGCGTTCGACACGGTCTCGGTCTCTATACTTATAGATAAGTTGGAGCATATCGGCATAAGGGGTAGACAGCTTTCTCTATTTAAGGGCTATCTTACTGACAGACGTCAGTGCCTTAAAGTTGGTGATTGGACAAGTGATGAACTGCCTGTAACATATGGTGTTCCGCAAGCCAGCATAATTGGTCCGACTTTGTTTATCATTTACTTAAACGACCTTTGTCGAATGCAGCTATCTCATGGCGCCATTTTTGCATACGCTGATGATACGGCTTTGTTATTTCACGGTTCCTCCTGGGAAACAGTGTTTAATTTCGCCCAGATGAGTTTTAACGCGGTCAAAACTTGGTTGTCTCAAAACTTACTAACCCTTAATATTGAGAAAACAAGCTACATGACTTTCTCATTATCAGAGATAAGTGATTGTCGGTTAACACCTTATAAATTAGCTGCTCATTCTTGATTTCCACTATCTAACAACTGTCCGTCACTCTCCAATACAAACTGTGTCAAATATCTTGGTGTTCAAATCAATAACACACTCTTATATCATACACATGTTGCCACACTCACTTCTAGGCTAAGAAAGATGATGTACATTTTCTCTAATCTTCGACACGTTGCGGATGAGAGAGTGTTGAGACTAGTATACCTTGGCCTCTGTCAATCTTTAACTGAATATTGCATAGTAGTCTGGGGAGGATGTACCAAGACCCATCTTTTAAAATAAGAACGAGCGCAGAGAGCTTTACTGAAGGAAGTGGAAGTTACCGTACCGGTTCCTTACTGCCAATCTTTATAAAAGATGTGGCATTCTCTAAATCCGAGCTCTATTTATACGCACTGTGATCTCTGTTACCCATGCACAAACATTTTACAACCCCAATAGATATGTCAGTGTTAGACGGAAGCATGCAATTTATGCTCCTACCTCAGTCGTCACGAGCCTTGCGCAACGTAGTTTTTACTTTTTGGGAAGCTTTCTTTATAATAAGATTAACAAGGTATTTTATATATATATCCGCTTAATAATCAAGAATGTCATAAAATTGTAACAAATTGGCTCTCTAATTTAAGTTATGATGAGTTGGAAAATTTTATTCAAACAATAGAATGAAACAAAAAAGAAAAACAAAGAAAAAAACAATAAGAAGTAAAATAAAATAAACTCAGTATGGACTGAAGGCGCTGACGCTTTCTCTAGCAATTTACACCATACACTCAAACACACACATACGCTCGCACTCGCTCAGTAGCGCAGCCCACGTATCTTACAATTACACGCCAACCCACACACACATATAGGTATACACACCTCATTCATACACACCCATATTCTTAATACAACATTTTATACAGGTACCGACAAATATAATTTACTAAAATATTATTTTACAAAATTTGTGTTTTACGAAAAGTGTGATAAATTTATAGTAGGGAGTGCCTGGAGATTCGTAATACAGGTCTTGAACCTAGTACGGACTCCAGCTCTCACTAAGGAACAGCTAAGTTATTTGGTAATTTGTTGTAGTCACTCTGTGTTTGTAAACTTTGTACCTTATGAGAAAATAAAAATATTTATTATTATTATAATTTGATGCTGTATATGACTCTGACCGTTTATAGTTTTTGAAATTAAGCTTAGCGTTGCGACACATTAGCTGAAATTACCGCGCCAAATCTTCAGCGACTGAACTATTGGTCGTAATATACAGTTGGCGTGACATACCAAACTCGCCGAACAGTCAGCATATTGTGATTGCGGTGGCTACCATTTAGCCACATAACGTTTCCAACGATGGGACGTTTGACGGAAGGTTGAGTGACGTGGCAAACGAAACGTAATTTCGGGTGAAGGAGATTTGGAAAATACAACGAAGGTTTAACCGAACGTTCGACGAGTGACTCCGAAATCTGAATACAACCAATACTGTGAACAAACACTATTGGTTGTATTCAGATTTCCGTGCTGTAGGACTAAACACGTGTATTGTGATCTAATGATAAACCCAGTGAGGAACAATAATATCTGTATGTCTAAGCCAAGTCGCTGTCAAACATAAAGTGTGGGTAAATTATTGCAAATCCCAATTACAGCGGACCTCTTCACTAGTTAAAGGATAAAAGGGTAGAGCACACGTACCTAAGAAATTACAAATCACGTAATCACGTGAAACCAGTGACTTGAAAACCCACGGTTATATAACTAAGGGCCGGTTTTTTGATCCCTAGTTAAGTGAACTAATGGTTAAAAATAGTGACAAATGGTTAAATTTCCGTAAAACCCGTTTTTTGATCCCTAGTTAAGATAAGTAATGGTCAAATAAGTAACCATTGGTCAAAATATTTAACCACTGCTCCATCGAGGGTTTAGCAAGATGGCGGATAGTTAACTTTGTTATACCATTGTTTCGTGTGATTTTATTTGAAGTTGTGTTGGTGAATAATATCGATTTAAACGTACGTACACCACTGGGCTACCGCCGCTAAGGCGGCGATAGCCCAGTGGTGTACGTAACGGACTGCCGAGACGATGGTCTCGGGTTCGATCCCCAGTTACCCCGGGCACACACCTATGACTTTTCGAAGTTATGTGTGTATTAAAATAAAAATATTAATTATCGCTCGCTTAAAAATGTGCCCGGTAGATGGCAATAGGCTCGCCCCCTATTACATTGGGACCGAAACATATCTGGCGAAGTGTGGGTGTGTAATGCACCTCTGCCTACCCCTTCGGGGATAGAAGGCGTGAAGATATGTTATGTTATGTTAAACGTACCTAGAATATCAAGTTACTTTGATATGTTTGAGAGTTCATGTTTTTTTTTATGGAATAGGTATATCCTTATGAGAAGGCCGAAGGTATTTAGACTACGGAATTCACCGCTTGAGCATTGGGACGATACAGATTTTTGCAAGCGCTACCGGCTTTCGAAACAAACCGTAGTTTGAATCGTCAATGAAATTGCAGATGAATTAAAACACTCACTGAGCGAAATCACGCCGTTACACCACTGGAACAGTTATTAATAACTTTATGCTTTTACGCCACTGGGAATATGCAACAATTTTCTGGTGATCTGTCTAGGGTATCCAAATCCACCGTATGCAAAGCTATTCATACTGTATCAAGACAAATTTGTTTGAAATTAAAACGATTTATTGAGATGCCAAATTCGATTGAAGGAATAAGAGAAGTGATAGGTGCTTTTTATAGAATTGCCAAATTTCCTAGTGTGATAGGAGCAATCGACTGCACCCATATACGGATAGCGAGCCCAGGAGGTGACAATGCAGAGCTGTACAGAAATAGAAAAGATGTATTTTCTATCAACACCCAAGTTGTGGCAGATGCAAACCTAAAAATAAGAAAAATTGTTGCTAGATGGCCAGGATCTGTGCACGACAGTACAATTGTTAATAGCAGCAATGTGAAAGATATAATGCAATCACAACGATATGGCAGATGCTGTCTTTTGGGTGACCGTGGCTATGCCTTAAAAAGTACTTGCTTACTCCGCTGGCAAACCCACAGACAGCTGCTGAGAAACTATACAATGAGAGTCAAATACGGACAAGAAATGTGGTTGAAAGGACTTTTGGTGTGTGGAAGCGAAGGTTCCCATGTTTAGGATCAAAACTAAGAGTTAAATTAGAAAATGTTCAACCAATAATTGTGAGTACCGATATTCTACACAATATTTGTGTTGAAAAAAATTATATTCTACCAGAGGGAGCATTAGCACATAATGAAATGCAAGATATGGAGGAAAGTAGTTCGAGTACTATAACGTCCACCAATAGTGATCAGCAGTACCGGCAGGAATTAATAGAGACATACTTTTCATCGTTGCTGACATCAAATGAGTAATGTTTCAATTCCCAGAAGTTATAAGTACTTACACCTATATAATATAATATGTACCTATATAGTGTAAATAAAACAATGTGCTTTACAAAAGTATTGATTATTTTATTTCATTAATTTCTAACATAGCTTTTTCTAATAGCAATTAATGATATTTTTTCTTAAATTCAATTTCAAGACTATGAAGTTCTTGCTGCTGCTTAATGTACTTAGAAATTGTGTTTTTCTTGCATAAGTGTAATTTTGTTCATGTGCATCTCTTGTCTTTCATTACAATTTTGTATATGCTCCTATTCTGCATACTTTTTCAAATCTTCTTCACATGCCTTTCTTATCATAATTAAATCAGATTTGCTTTCAAAATGACATATTAGTATTTTTTTTGTTTCTTGAGGTGTAAATCTTTTTTTCTTACTGCAGCTGCTTGCTGAAAACAAAGAAATTAAATTACTTAAGTAGGTATTATCTTACTACACATACACAACGTCACGCCCCCCATCCCCGAAGGGGTAGGCAGAGGTGTATCCACACCCACCCTTCGCCAGATATACTTCAGTCCCACGTAATAAGGGGCGAGCCTATTGCCGTACCGGGCACATTTCCAGACTCCGTGCTGCTACTGAGAATTTCGTGACAGAAAAACCCAATAACACTACCCGACCCAGGAATCGAACCCGGGACCTCCCGATCCCACGCGCACATTTATGCTGTGAGACCAACGAGGCAGTCGTATAGGGTTTGATGTCGAGTTTTCCGTCTCTACGCAAAGATGGTATTTGCATCGTGTTATCCCTTAGTCGCCTCTTACGACACCCACGGGAAGATAGGGGGTGGTGACACTTGTATTCTATGCCGTCAACCACACAGCAAAATCATTATCTTACTGATATAAATATAAAATATTTTATATGGAGTACACTTGCTTTCATTTTTGGGATGGTTTAGCAAAGTACCAACTAGAGGCACTAAACAATTGAGAGTGGAGCTAAGACACAAATATGTGACAACTAGGTAATTAATGCTAGGCTTCAGAGCATGGGGCATCAATGCAGAATGGAAAGTATGTTGGTATTTTATCCCAAATATTTCAGAGAGATCTCTACAACATATGGGAAGATTGAATTTGATATACGAGTACATATGTAGGTAGTCAAAATCTTGGAACAAGACATATCTATAATTAAGCTACATTTTAATCTGAATAATAATTATGACCGAAGTTGTGGTAGTGACTCGGTAAATTACAATATACTTACATAATTGTTTTGATATTGGCTTCCTCAGGAGACTTTTTGGTGTAGATGTATCATACGAGTATATTTCTTCACAACTCTTTGAGTCTGCTCTTGGAATAAAAAAAGTTAATGTAACACAAGAATTTTAGTTTCCCCAGTTTATGTAACCAAAATGCCAAAAACCAAAATGTTTGTACTAACCTGTTTCAGTATTATTTGATACAAATGTGACTTCTGTTGCAGTATTCACATTTGGCTTATCAGGATTATCGGTCAGAATATTATCTGTAATCAAACATATTTATCATGACTATTAAACTGGGATTCACAGAATATATATAGACTTATAATAAAGTTTTTTTTTTAAATTTTAAGAATATTTATTTTATAAAAGTATTAAGACATAGGTAGACATAAGGTGGGTACCTTCTTCAGCTATTTTTATATCTTCCATAAAATTGAGATCTATGCTAGCCATTGTTGCGCTTTGTTCATCAACTATTATGTCATCATTACCTGTATATAAAAAAGAACAATTTATTGAACACAATCACATTTATGTTATGCTGTACTATACCAACAATCTTTGACATAATAATTTGCGGGTCCCCTTCCTGCTCCTATAAAAGTGTAGCGTGTCACACTCAAAAGTGGTGGTATACCTAATGCGTATCTAATATGATAGGGTATCATATATTGCAGGCAGACCCGATATTGACTCTCCCATGATAGAGTTTAACCATTCCGTAGTCTCAGATGGCTTTGGTGATGGTGGTCCACCTCCGGTTTGCTTCCTGCCTCTTTTTTTTGCACTCATTTCCTTAAATGTGAATAATATTGTATTTCATAATTCACCATAAATATCTTACATGTAAGATTGATATTGAAATAAAAAAGTCAAATTTTAATAGAGATGCTCACCTTTCTGGCTGTTTTCTTCATGTTTTTAAATTTTTGTTGTAATTGCTTTGTGCTCCTATATCTCTCTCCGTCTGAGTTGAATTTTTCGGCAAGACGCCGCCAGGCTGCTTCTTTTTGCTGATTACTAACATGATCAGTTCTTTTTGAGGATGATGGGAAAGTCTTTAATTAAGTAAGCGAGCTTTGTTGTCTGTTCTTTATTAAAATTGCCGATACGATCCCTGGAAAACGTATTAATTACAAATGCGTAAAAATATAATATATTAGGAACATTAGATATCTATTTGCAAATGATATGTATAAAATACAAATGTTCATAAAACAGCTTACAAAGATTACTTACTTCGCGTTTTCTGCTTTGTTTAATTCCATTACTTTAATTTAATACGTCGTTTTTACAAAAATACACCACAAAATTACCTTGGAACACAACCACGAGATTACTTTATATACCTTATCTTTTGACTGACAAGTAACAAATAATGACAACTTTGAAGTTAATTTTCGCACCATCTGTCAAAATGTACAAGTATTACCATGTAAAAATAATTACCCCCTACTCTACTATCGGTAGAGCAGTGTTCATTGAAATGGCAACATAGTTAACTATAGTCAATTCTAACCATAGTTAAAATGTGTATCCAAAAACGTAAACATGAGTTAACCATTAGGTTAAGACTTAACTATAGTAAGATTAACAAATGGTAAGCTTGACTTTTACTACGGATCAAAAAACCGGCCCTAAGTAAATTGTAATACAACCCGACAGTTTACCAAACTACCCTTCAATAATAATTTTATTAATTTGTATTTATAGACTCACGCCTGCATCCCCGAAGGGGTAGGCAGAGGTGTAATATTACACCCACATTTCGCCATGAATTTTTAGGTCCCACGTAATAGGGGGCGAGCCTTTTGCCGTACCGGGCACATTACCAATTTCCTAACAGGAAAACCCAATAACACTTTGCCCGACCCGGGAATCGAACCCGAGACCTCCCAATCCCACGCGCACATTTTTATGCCGTGAGACCAACGAGGCAGTCAATAATAATATACAAACGAAAGATGCTAAACTCAACTCTCAAATGGTACACTGCTCTCAACACTCAATACTTTATTGCATTCCACAATGTTGTTATTACAGATGTTAAGTTAGGCAGTACAGTGTTTCAATTGTGGACCCTGTCGGGCACAGCACAGTGTAGGAGAGAGGAGGAAGCGCGCTGTATTCAATAGGTTACGCTAAGCTAAAGTAATTATCTGTTGATATTATGAAGTTTGCTATATACTGTTTAATATTAAATATAATTCGGTTTTTTAATGTAATTGTATGTATTATATGTATCTGTTATTTTAAAATGTATGTATTTTTACTGTAATTGTTTATGTATAAAAAAATAATATTTAAAACAAATGTAATTGGATATTAAGTTATTTTTATTTTGTACGTTATTGGGAGTTGTTATTATTGTTATTTTTATGTTAATTAATCACTAAAATATTCATTTTTATTATAATATGGTAATTGTAACATTATATTAATTTATCACTAAAATATTTATTTTTATCATAATATGATTATTGTTATATTTATATTAATTTATCATTAAAATAATCATTAATACTATAATATGATTTTCTTTATAATAATTTTCTGAATTTATTGTTAAAACTATTTAATTTGTCCTCATTTTTTATAGTCTCTGGTAACTTATTATATATTTTTATTGACATGACTAGAGTACTGGACGAGTGCATTTTAAGTTTTGAAGTTGGTAGGTTAAGTCTATTCTTGTAGCTCAGTATGATCTTTGATTGGATACCTTCTCTCTTAGTATAGAGATCCGGATGTTCACGTACAAATTTACATAGTTCAAAGATGTATAGGCAAGTAAACTGAGAATTTTTAGTTCTTGGAAGTAGGGTCTACTGCTATCTTCTTGGTTAATATTTGTTAATATTCTTATTAGATTTTTCTGTAGAATAAATAATGTAGGTGCACCAGTGCTGTTACCCCATAAGATAACCCCGTACTTTAGCCATGCGTATGCATATGCGTAATATGTGACAAGTGCTATTTAGAGGTCTGTAGTTTTTTTAATTTCACGTAGGGCGTATATAAATTTGGAAAGTTTGGCTCTTACTTTATCTATGTGTGGTTTCCAGTGTGAGTCGATATCGAATCCTAATAATGTTGATTTGTTAACCACTTTTATAGTATTATTTTTGTATATGTAACTTGACAATTTTAAGAGATGAACTGTATGATGACTGCATTGACACTGATGTAAAATGCCCATTGCAAAAAAATCATTTAATAGTAGTAATAAGACAAACGCATCACCCAATTCAATCTTTTTTCGCCTCTAACTTAAATATTATACACCAAAACATAGCTGGTCTTTTAAACAAGTCTGATATGCTTACAGTTCATCTACAAGAACTATCGAAAAATCAAAAAGACATAGACGTGGTCTGCATTACTGAACACTTTATCATGCGGGGCCACGAAAAAGTATTAAATATTCCAAATTATAAATTGGCTGCATGTTATGCAAGACCAACAAAAAAGCGTGGAGGGTCTTGCATTCTAGTTAAAAGAGGCTTAGAATACAGGAAACTTACGGAGATCTCACGCCACTCTATAGCAAACACTTTTGAATGCTGTGGAGTCGAATTAATCCGGCAAAAATTAATCATAATATGTATATATAGGCCACCAAAAAGCACTAACTTAGATATGTTCTATGAAAAATTCGAAACTGTTTTCAAAACTATTTGCAATAAATCCAGCAATAAAGTAGTACTATGTGGGGACTTCAACATTGATACGTTAAAAAAGAATAAAATGTCTTTGGATTTCGAGTGTTTTCTGCTGGGCTATAACCTGAGACTGGAACTGAGGCAACCGACCAGGTTGGGTAGTAATAGTTGTATAGACAACTTTGCTCACAACTCTCGACTAAAATGTACATGTGAAGTATTCGACTTTGCTCTATCAGATCACACGGCTCAGACTTTGCAAATTAAAGTAAACAAGACATACAAATTAAAATCTTGGCGAATCAAAAAAAGCAATTTATCTTTAGAAAACTTAGTTAAATTTAATAATTACCTAAAATGCATTTCATTCTCAGAAATGTATAATAAAGAAAATGTAAATGAAGCGTATGATACTTTTATGGATGAGTTCAGCTTATTATATGATCTTTACTTTCCCTATAAATTTATCACAATACAACCGAATAAAAAAGTGAAATGCAGTAAAAAGCAACGTCACCTTCTATGGCGTTATAGACACAGGCCAACTAATGAAAATAAAAATAAATTTAAAGATTACTCTAAGAAATTCCGGCAAATTATTAAATTGACTCAGAAAGCGCAGAATAACTATTTTATTAGAGCCTCGGATAATAAGTCAAAGGCCTCTTGGCATATTATAAATAACAAAACACCCATTTACGACTCTATTTCCCAAATAAGACGAGATGATACAATTATTACAGATCCAGTTTCAATAGCTAATACCTTCAATGACTATTTTATTGATCAGATTCAATGCTCATCTCGTCTGCTAGAAAAGAGTAATATCCCGACAAACCCAAGCTCTATGTTCATGGCGCCAGTTATACCTCAAGATTTAATAAGAGCAATTAAATCATTGAAAAATAAAAATAGCGTTGGGTATGACGGCATAGCCACAAAAGTTGTTAAATTTGTGGCTGAAAATATAGCTGAACATCTTAGCCACCTTATCAACCTCAGCATTAGCTCTGGTGAATTTCCCAAAAGCTTAAAAACTGTGATAGTTAAACCACTCTACAAAAAAGATAAAAAAGAAGATATAGCTAATAACAGACCAGTGGCCTTAATTCCGGTATTCTCCAAAGCAGTAGAGAAAATTATCTACGATCTTCTTAACAACTTCTTCTCTAAACATGACATTTTGTGTAATGAACAAAAAGGTTTTAGAAAAAATAAAACTATAAATATGGCAATTTTTGATTTATTAAATAATATTATGAAAAACGTAGATCACAAGATACCTATTTGCGCCATCTTAACAGATATGTCAAAGGCTTTTGACTGCGTCAACCACGACATCCTACTAAACAAACTAAGCGCTTACGGAATAAGAGGAAATGTTCTCAATTTAATTAAATCATACCTTAGCGATCGTACACAATACACCGAAATAACTAAAATTTTCCCTAATACTAAGACTGAAATGAAATACCGATCTGGACCCACAACGATAAAATATGGTGTACCACAAGGAAGCTTGCTTGGACCGCTTCTCTTTTTAATTTATCTAAATGACTTGCCACGCCATGTTGACAACCCGATGGTATTGTTTGCCGATGATAGCACTGCGTTGATAAATTGCAAAGATGTTGATAGCTATGAACAGGACATAAATAAGACCTTAAAAGACATCATTGGCTAGAAAAAAATAACCTCGTCATTAACCTGAAAAAACTAGCGTAATGCATTTCCATCAGCGCACAATTTTAGGAAAAGTCTCTGTAGAGTACAATTAACAAAAACTTCACCAAGTAGAACAGGCAAAATTTTTGGGTATTCATATTGACAGACAATTAAACTGGCAATCCCACGCAGAAGAAATATGCAAAAGGTTGAATAGTTTAGCATATGTCTTATCAAATTTATCAAAAAAGGTTGATATAAAATCTATCTTGGAGGCTTACCATGGTCTGGCGGCATCAGTTCTCAGATTTGGTATTATTTTCTGGGGCATTTGCAGCTCGAGGGAACATATATTCAGAGCTCAGAAACTTTGCATTAGAGCGATGTGTGGATTAAAGACCACAGACAGTTGCGAGCCAAAGTTTAAGTCCCTAAAAGTGCTAACATTTCCTTCATTGTACATTTTGGAAATAGCCAGCTTTGTAAAATCTAATAAAAACTTATTTCCCACTATGTCAGAAACTAGAAAACTACCTACAAAACCTATGAGAAGTCAATACAAAAATCTATTACATATCAATTCCCGTAAAACAGCATTGTTAAGAAAAAGTGTTATATGTATGGGACCTACTATATACAATAAATTACCCGACGTCCTAAAGAACCATACAGTTAAAAACTTTAAAAAGAATTTGATGGCATTCCTTATAGAAAAGTGTTATTACTCAATTAATGATTTTTTAATGGACAAAACTTTTTGATTGCATAAATATAACATTATAAAACAATAGCGCTGATATTTAATTTAATGTATTTAATTCTTTTTATTTTCTATTTAATTGTAGTAATTTTAACTGTAATTTGTGAACTCTTTTGACATCTTATTAGAGTCTTTTTAAATATAACCGTAATTTTTACTTTTAATGTTAATTAATTAATTGTGACATAATACTTTTCAATTTTTTTATTGTATTAGGTATTTTGACATTTAAATTGGAATATGATCTTGTTTTTTAACATTTATATAAAATTTGCATGCCTTAGTTAAGGCAGAGTGTACATGGCTCATCTCTATTTGTTTTATAACACCTGTATTTTTTGTACCTACATTCGTTGCAAATAAATGATGATATGATATGATATGTAGGAAAAGTTTATATTTAATTATGTTTTTTGTCGAGGGTGGAAGGTTATTATTTTTGTTTTTTTAAAGTTAATTTGTAAGTTGTGTTCTGTCATCCAGTTTGTTGTGTCTTCTAGTAGGGATTGTAATTTGTCGTTTGGGTTAGTGTTATTGTCACGTGAGGTAATTATTGATATATCATCCGCGAATAATATACATTGTTCTTTTATGTAGTTTGGAAGGTCGTTTATATACACAAGGAATAGGAAACATCCTAATACGCTCCCTTGTGGTATTGAGGCGTTTATTAGTTTGTTTTCTGATCTGATAAATTCTATTTCGTTTGTTCGGTGGTTGTACGATTCTATTTCCACTTGTTGTTCTCGCTGATTTAAATAAGATACGAACCATTTGTGACAATTTCTCCAGATCGGTATCCACACTATATAATTTATTTAATAATATATCAAATTTTACGCTATCGTAAGCTTTTGTCATACCTAATAGTAATCCTATTGCATATTTTTTTCTGTTTATAATGTTGAGAGCTTCCTGCATGATTTTGTAAACAGCTAATATGGTGGAGCGGTTTTTTCTGAAACCGTTTTGTGCGTCATTGAATATACCATTTCCAGCAGACACTAGTCTGATGGAGCCCTAACGGCCCTGTCACGACCTTGCCGCTCTGAGCGGCGGCTTAGCGCGGGGCGGCGAGCGGTAAGATCAAATGTATGAAAACGTTTGAAGCACGCCACGAGCCGCCGCGCACAGCGATAAAGCGCGCGTTTTTTTGGCGCAAATGGCTGCGCGGCGAGCGGCGCGGCGGGCGGTGCGGTGAGCGACGGGAACAAATGTACTGCGACCGAGTCCGACGCCACGACTCCGAGCGGTACAGACAGCGTTACGCGAGGGACGAACTAGGCGGTTAAACTATTTGTTAAATATTTTGTGGCGGTAATGAATAGGAGACATTTAAAGTCGAAATTTTAAAATGGTCGCGTGTATGGATAGCAACACATCCGCTGTATAAATACAAAAATGTTAATAAAACGTTGCGAGATGTAATGAAAAAATGTTTTACAGAATATAATGGTAGGTTTTAATATAAATCGCAAACATTAAAACATTGTGTAATGTACATATATACCTATTTAGGTACAGACACAGCTACTATGAAAGTTAAAAGGTGGTTTGCCTACCTACTTGACGTAATCTACGTTGTGTAGGTACCTATTCAACGCCTCATTAATTGCGAATATGCATTATTCCTTTGATATAAAATACTTGTAAGAAATGAAGATCCAATGTCGACAATTCTGTAGGTATACCGTATAGTTACACAAAGATATTTTGGTTATCGCCATATTTATGGGTAACTCCGTCGGCCCAAATACGTCCACATTTGCCGCTGCGTTTACCGCTACTGTAGGGTCGTGGCGTGCACGACGCTCTGCCGCGCCGCCCGCCGCGACGCTCGCCGCTTAGACCGATCTCGTGAACAGGCCCTAAGAGTGAGTAGACTTGTTAAGTACATAAGTGAACATAATTATCCATAACAGCAGCCCAAATTTAAGAAAGGTTTATACTTACCTGTCTAAAATGCCGTGTTTTATATGGGACGAGCGTGTTCGTAAACTGTTGACGAAAGCTGTCTAAAGTGACTATAGTAGTCATATGCTTTTTAAGTCCTATAGACTTGAGCTTGATGATATAATCTCACCTTGCTCAGTGGTTTTGAGTTAAACTTTATCAAAAAAGCTAGTCAAAAACAACTTACTGGCTCTTTATTTATTATTCTAACTTATTTTTTCTTCGCAAAGGATAAGCTTTCAAGAAGTAAAAAAGCTATCAAAATAGGTTCATTCGTTTTAGGAAAACTAACAAGTGTTTTCCTTTCATTAATTATGGACATCTTATCATTTAATCATCATGTCGACTAAAACTATATAGCAAATGTACTTGCAAACAGCGAACTAAAGGAAAGATCTCATAACCATGTTAGTAGATCGTGGCTAATGGGCCGCGGACTGGCGCTGGCAGTTGTTTTAATAAAATTGCATTAGTATCCACCTATGTTATTATTAATAGCGCGATTCAAGGTCTCCGTAATCGTTGTTAGTCTTAGTACCGTCAATGTTCAGTGTTTGTCGCCAGTGTTTGTGTGTTTGTCGTTCACCGGTAGAGGACGTTATTATCTATAATGTAACTCTACATGGAGATGTCGGTAGGCAACGCCCAAGGCAGACGTACGCCGACCAAATAGGTGACGTACTGAAAAAGGGCCAAACTAAAAGTACCTTTAACCAAGGCGCATGCATTATGAGGTTAATGAATGTCGGGGAAGCGAAAGAGGTATGTTTTAACCATAGCATGTGGCTTTCCATAGTCTCTGCCTACCCGACAGATAGAGATAGATAGTAACGCTACAAGATGCTTTTAAATTTTCTAAAAAAATGCTGTAGCTTAAATAGCACGCTTATCATTCAAAGCAGCATACCTAATTACAGTAATTTACGTAGCCTAAACATATGATGTTACACATTATAACAGTTTGCCCGCAGCCCGTACGCGTCGCAAACTATAACACCTTAATTATATAACAACAGTTGACCATAGCAATATGCTTATCTTTGCCATAATTGTTGTTGTAACAGTTTAATTTACAGGTTAAATTTCAGCTTCCGCCACGTTTAATTGGGACTTTTATTATATATTTACCCTTTTCATATTGAGGAGAGGCCCGTAACAAGCGGTGGGACAATATACAAGGCTGATGATGATATCAAACTTTATCCACTGTTTTACAAAAGGTGAAGGGGGTAGGCGGGAAGCCTACCAAAACAAGGTGGACCGACGATCTGGTTAAAATTGCGGGAAGCGATTGGATGCGTGCGGTTCAAATTCGGTCTGTATGGAGAACCTTGGGGGAGGCCTGTGTTCAGCAGGCGACATCTTTAGGCTGACGTGATGACTAGATAGAATAAAAGGAATCGATACTATAATGTTGACCAGAAAGGACCAATTACACCAGTTTTCACAAGTTTCAAAACCTTTCCTTTATACGAAAAAAAGTAGAGATGTTAGTGCGGTATTATACCCTTTGTGTTGAAATGTATTTAACGAAAAATACCGTATAATACGGTATTATACCATTTAATACGGTATTTTATGTATAAATCAATTGTTCTATATTTTGAAGTAAATGACCATAGTAATCATAAAAAGTACTGAATACGGTGGAATTGCACAGGAATAAAATATGAAATTATATTTTAAGTTTGTATTATTATTAATTACTATTAGCTACAACAATATTACTTACACAAAATCAAGCTAAACCATGTCAAAATATTATTTAAAGGAAAACACGTAACATTTTTAGGTGCGTTAGAGCAAAGGGGTCCTCAAACTTATTTGAATCATCTTTCTATTTATTCAAAATTTAATTATGTTCCTCTCTGCGTGCAGACACGTCCAGCCCGAACCATAATACAAGATCCATAAGAAAAGTACATACGTGGCCCACGTCTTTTGTCTTCCTAGTTCGAAAAACCTGATATTTAGATAATCTTCTACCTCTATATCTAAATCCTCTTGTGTTGCTATGTTCTCGGTAGATGACGACGCAGTAATGCATTCTAGCAAAGTACTTTCAGCTGAATCATCTTCATCACCACTTTCTTTAACTTCGAATGTGCTGTCACGAAGACGAAGATTCGTGTAAATCGAGACCAATTTAGAAACACGTGATTTATCTAAGTGATTTCGGGCTTTGCAATGAATTCTTCCAAAAGTTAAACTTCCAAAATTATTAATTAGTAATTCTAAAACAAAGACTACAATCGAAACTTAAAATATATTTTATGTTTTAAACTAGAACTCGTTGCAACATCGCAGGTTCTTAAAAACTGAATCAGAATATAAAATACATAAAATACCAATAATACCGTAAGTTATAATAAAATACCTGTTTAATACTACTACTTTAACCTTTCGACGACCGAGGACATGAATTCATGTCCTACAAAAAAGTCCCCTTGTTTACCGACGACATGAATTCATGTCCAGATTCCGTCCTTCAATCTATGACGTTTTTTACACTGGAGGGTATTTGACTAAAAAATTCGAATTAGTCCGTCAGTAAGATTATCGAAAAATATTGGATACGTATTTTTTGTTTTATCGAATCAGTAAAAAATGACGAAGATAAAACGCATCAAAGATGGAGAAACGCCTAAGAGTGGGGGCTTGTAACGTCACTTGCCAGTAAAAAGTGTACTGGCAAGTGACGTCACACGAGATTTCAGCGAAGTTTGTCGTCTTAATTTTTTGTTTACGCGACTAAAGAAAATATACGTCTCCAATATTTTTTGGAAATCTATCTGACGGACTAATTCGATTTTTTTAGTCAAATACCCTATTATTTCAAATGGCATTGCATTTTTACGAATCATAGACAGCTATGAAACCTTCTTCTGATCCAATTTGATGTCAAATTAAAAAGTAAAAGGACATTTCATTTCAATGCGCGCGAAACTGTGAATTTTAGCAAATGTTTGCTATTAAAAAGGGGGAATTATTATAATGGATACATGCATTTTTTAGTTTTAATTGGAAAACCCATATTATACAGAATATAAAAATACAAAAATAAACAAAAAAATATTTTATTTTTGATTATAATACGCTACAATTGTCGATAGAACCGGTATTCTAAGATCCGTTCAAAACAGAGAGCTATACAAAACTAAATATACACTCAAATGTTATTATTATATTTTTTAATATTGGCTATATAAGTGGGTTTCAAGAAATTATAACTCGAACTCTTGAAAACATAAACAAAGACCTCTCAGAGCGATAACATTCAATGTCTAGTACCGCGCGCGCGATGATGTCGTACGGCGCGGTCGTATAGCCAAATTGACGTTTTAGAGGGCGCGGTACTTGAAAGGTTAATACTGTTACGGACGGGGTAACAGGACTGGAAGGAAACATCATCACAAAACCCGCGCCAGTATCAAAGCGGCTGCTTTGCAAGTATTTTAAATACAAAACATGCACAAGCCTCTCGGAGTTTAGAAACATACAACCAATGAACATAGATTACACTAAGTGTTGTGACGTACATACATAGGTGGGAACTCACAACACTCGCGCAGTGTCAACCGGGACGCCAACCGTATAGTAAATACACTTCACAAAAATAGAACAGCAGCTATTAACAGATTGGATTAGGAAACTAGAACTAGAATATATAGCAAATGAAACTAGCATAATATCTGGTAATGAGCTTAGAGTTGGAAAATAGACATCGAGAATTTCAGCTGGTATATTTATAAAAAGTTTTTATATCTAAGTCTAAATGGTGAAAAAAGAAGGCATAACAAAAATGTCTAATAGATCAGTGCAGATACGTTAGAAAACGGTAAAAAGTAAAATAAAATTACAGTAGGATGAAACCCATTCCCCCCCGTGGGATCTCCACCTTGTCGTGGTGGGGGGGCTCAGTCACCGTGGATTGGTTACCCGCGGTGAAGCTAAGAGGGATCCAGAAGGGGACGCTCCGCGTGGGCTTGACGGGGCCTGCGCAGGATGCGTCCAACGGTGCGGGTGCGGGGGACAGTTCTGTCTGTCCCTCGTAGTCGGGTGCGGTCGCGGGAGGAGAGGCGTGTCGGTGTTGCGTTGCCGCGCGCCCTATCTCCCGCGACCAAATGGGGGCGCACCATTCGATGCGTCGCGGTGGGGCCGCAGAGGAAGAGGAGATGCGGTGTTGCGTTGCCGTCCTCCCTATCCTCTGCGGCTGCTGAGTGTTTTGGCGGCGGAGCCCATCACCTTAGTCCGCCGCCAAGGGAGTTTTGTTCGGGGGCCCACCTGACCATCTGGCGGGCCAATACTCGTCGGGGGGTAGCGACGAATGCTTATGTGAATCCCTACCCTGCGACACACGGGTACATGAGAAACACGGGTTGGTTTTTAGTCAGTAAGAGTCTGACAGTTCCCTTCGTCCTTCTCCCGGGACGGAGGGACTCCATGAGGATTTTCCAACCCGACACCAAAAAAAAAAAATAGGATGAAACCCATTGGAGAAGGAAGAGAATATAGCGATCATTAAAGGAAAAATTAATTACGGGCGATCTGAGGTCGGGAAGTGGATGGGGTTACGATTTTAAGGGTAAAAAAGGGTTCATCTCGATTGCCAGCAAAACTACAAGTCCTACGAGAAAAACGTCAATGGCAAAGTTGTTGGTAATAAAAAGATCTACAACTTTTGTATTTACACTTTATTCACACAACGTCATTACCCTACTTCTCTATAAAATAACTATTGATGGGCTTAAATTGTCTGTGGGTCACTCAAGTTGTGGGGGAATATTATTGGGATAAAAAGAAAACTCAACTGGACGTGGTGCGGTGTTAAGTAGCGAATATTTAATGGGTGAATGATATGCAAATTTTATAAAAAGAGACAGGTATGTATATCTAATGAGTATTGCGTTTGTGTGGACGGTTTGCAACGCATTGCTATGGCTGATTGAGTAGGCGCTTAAACATGCCCCCGGGCGTTGAAGGCTCCGCTTTCAACAAAACCCTCAATCAGCTGATGCAGGCAACGGGCAGATCCTGTTAAAGGCTCTTCTGATGACTCCAGTTGATGTTCGGATGTCAGCCACACGTACTATCCCATCTGATCCAGGGTGAACTGCAACTACTCTGCCTATTCTCCACTTCAAAGGAGGAAGATTATCCTCTTTCACCACAACCAAGGAATCGAACTCTAAACTATCTTGACAGGAGCGCCATTTGTTCCTCTGCTGAAGTTCAGCAACATACTCTTTACTCCATCGAACCCAGAAATGCTGTCGGAGTTGTTCGATTCGATGGTAGCGAGACAGCTGGCCAACAGAATGATCCTGGAGGTTTGATTGTGGTAATGAAGTCAATGGTCGACCAATGAGAAAATGTCCTGGCGTTAGCGGTGTATCATCTGCAGGATCTGAAGATTAGGGTGTCAGTGGACGGGAATTCAGAATTGCTTCGATCTGCGTTAATGTGGTGTAAAGTTCCTCGAAGGTCAGATCACAATTTCCCAACACTCTCCGTAGATGATATTTGGTTGACTTTACACCCGCCTCCCAGAGTCCGCCAAAGTGAGGACTATAATGCAGGTATAAAATGAAAGTTAATTCCATCATTGGCCAAATTTTCGCTTAAAGAATAAGAATTAGATTTTAAAAATTGTCTGAGATCGTTATACGCGCCCACAGTAGGTGAGGTACCATTGTCGGAATAAATATTGACAGGCTTTCCTCGCCGCGAAATAAACCTATACAAAGCCAGTAAATAATTATTGCTAGTTAAATTACCTACTAACTCCAAGTGAATTGCCTTGGTGGTGAAGCAAATAAATATAGCTATATAAACTTTCACTAGCCTGCATCCGCGTCCTTGGCGACTAGCACACATGACCGGGCCAGCGTAATCAACGCCTGTGCTCTCAAAAGGGTAACCTGGTTGAAGTCGCTGCCGTGGTAAGTTTCCCATTATAGGAGTGATGACTTGTCCTTTAAGTCTACGGCAACGAACAAATTTATGAAAGCAAGCTTTCGCCAAGTTACGACCACCAATAGGCCAATATGACTCCCTAATCGAGGCTAACAATAACTGGGGCGCTGCGTGCATCAATATCTTATGTTCGTAATTAAACAATAATTTAGTGAATTCATGAGTGGACTGTAAAAGAACAGGGTGCTTTTTATTATAAATAAAATCGGAATTAATAAGACGTCCTCCTACGCGCATTATGTTATTCTCATCTAAATAAACGTTAAATTTTAGAAGTACATTCTTTTTTGGTAAGCTACTTTTATTAATCAATAATTTATGCTCAGGAAATGATTCACTTTGACTTTGATAAATCAATATATTTAATGCGTCTTGTAATTCAGTCTCTGAAAGAAATTTATCTTTAATTGAAACTTGCCTACACAATTTAATTAATCTAAGCGTGTAAGCTATTGAACGAGTAACGTAATACTACACGTATTGCGTTATAATATCTCGCAGGCGCTTAACGCCAGCTTAGCCGTTCGCAATATTACCTAATATGGTCATGTTCACCAGCCAAAGGCAGTTGTGAGTCATAGGCCTATATAAGATGGGTGCGCGATCTAAGTCGAGCACTTGCCCTACACACCGTCTCGCTGATGGTTGTAGTGACTATTACTACTATTATTACTATCCTACTTCTCTGTCCCGCTGGGGTTCTTCCTACGGGCTACGTTCTTCCTACGGGCTACGTTCTTCCTACGGGCTACGTTCTTCCTACGGGCTACAAGACACGAGCTGCTGGCGCCGTGCCGCTACTAGCCAGCTGCCACCCAAGCCTCCGTTCCTGCCTACGAGCTCCTACAGCCAGGCCACGGACGCCTGAGCCTGACCGCTCGGCCCGCATCGGCTGCACCGCCTGAGACCCCGCTCAGCCTGAACCTCAACCACAGAGCTGCCTGCGCAGCGCACCTTGGCCAGCTCATCGGCGACCCTACGAGCAGCTACCCTGCGAGCGTCGGAGAGCAGCAGGAGTCTAAACTCCAGCCTCAGGCCAGTGCTTACCTAGTTCGGTCATACTGTATGTAAGCGGTAGTGAGACATAATAAAGAACCTGTTCAGCCTAGCAGTGTTTCTCTCGAACCCCGACATCCTGCCTGAGATCCTCCGTCTCAGTGGTGCCCAACTCTAATTGTCTCACTTCCAATTACTGCAGTTGTTCTTGTTTAGGAGGTCAGTCTTTGTAAACGAGGAGGTGCAGACATCAGCGAACCGGTACGTACTATTTAACTTGTGTATATCTGTGTTTTGCTGTCTATCTTTAATTTCTATTCTTGTATAACTATTATGTGTTATCTTACTATTGCCTAATTCAAACAACTACCGATCCCCTACGTAACTGTTCGCAATTTGAAATAACCGTTTTTTGTTTTTGCAAGTCACTTATCCATTGTCTACATTTTTACACCGAATCGTCGTAGTTTCTTTGTAAAGCAGAGCGATTGCACACGGAGGGCTGTAATATACTTACGTTCTTTTCCTAGTATACACTTCATTTCATCATGAGCACTAACCCCATTAAGTACTTCCTACGTAATAAAAATGAATTGGCCTACGAGGTCGCTATTCGCGGAGAGGAGCCGGCTACCTCTGTTTTAGGTATACAGAAGCAGCTACCTAAACTATTCGAGCTGATTCCGAATGACGAAATTCTAGAGTCAGGCCTAGACATAGCAGACGACTTCAAGGGAGCTAGCCTGTCAGTTGCCGATTTAGATTCGCGAATCTCTTCCCTTAAGGAGCTATACGACCACAACTTGGCTAAGCGAACTACGGCTTTGCACAACCAGGTCTACCACAGATTGGGCAGATTAGACAAATCCGAACCTAAATACGGCAAGAAAATATCCGACCTGACTGAACGCTTTCAGATGCTGTCGGCAGAGTTATCTAAGATAGAACACTCGAATGTTCCGTCGGCGGAAGTCGGAGTCACGATGACTTGCACGGATTCAACCCCTGCACAGGCAGCGTCGACTCCGGTAACTGTCCACTGTGAGCATTTGAGGGTTGGCGAACTATCGAAACTCAAATTCGACGGAACAGGCTGCGTTCGCGAATTTCTACAACGCGTGACGGAATTTAGGACGGTTAGAAATCTACCTGCCAATAGATTATTCGATTACGCGTCCGAAATTTTTACGGGTAATGCGTTACACTGGTTTCGCGGTGTTAAATATTCCATTTCTACATGGGACGAACTAGCTAGTAAACTCACAGCTGCTTTTACACCGTACGACTATGATTATAAACTTATAGCCGAGATTTGTAATCGTACTCAAGGGCAAACTGAAGGTTCTCTATCTATATCTATTTATCAATTATGTTCCAACTTTTTGCGCGATTGTCACCGAACACGGTACTAACCGAACATGAAAAACTAAATATATTGCTTCACAATATTAGACCGTGTTATTCTACTGTACTAGCTTCATGTACTACGGCTATAGACACTATAGACACTCTAAAAACACTATGTCTAAACTATGAGAGGTTCCAGTTTTTAAGTGCACAATTTCACGAACCTAGTTACCCTACGTCTAACACAGTAGCACCTGATTTAGCTTACATAAATAAAAAGGACACGCACGGTCACTATAATAATTCACAGTACTATAAACCATCTAAACTAAAAAACTACGCTTCTGTCGCATCTATAAATGTCGAACCGAACGATACACCTGTGCCTAACCAACAACACTATAATGTCAACATGATATCTAAATCAGCTGTTCCTACAAAAATAACTAATAAGAGGTCTGTTTTCTGTCCGCGATGCCGTTCAACTGATCACTCGCTAGGGACGTGCAAGCGTGAACGTTATCCGATATGTTTTAAGTGTGGCCTTAGGGATGTCACATTCGTAAATTGTCCTAACTATAAAAATAAATCTTTTTCAAAAAACTAATTTACTCGGATCGTAGTTCGTCAAATAAGATGACAAACCCTACCGTTTGTACATCTTCTAAACCTAAATATTTTGACAAAGAAGACTGGAAAAATTGGCTGAACACTCTAAAAGTGTATTTTTCCAGTTATTCTGTGGCTGCGATCCGTGATCAAAAACCTAATACTGATTTTCGACCCTATGTTAATGTAACCATTAAGAATCTACACCTTACTGGGTTGCTTGACTCAGGTTCTGCCGTGACCATATTGGGCAATAATTCTCATGAAGAAATTATTTCTAAAAAGAATCTCCCTTTGAATAAGTGTGACAACCCTACTATATTTTTTCGATCGGCGAGTGGTCATCGTTTGACACCGATCGGCTATATCAACCTACCCACCACTTTTGAAAATAAAACTTATAACTTAAAAGCGTACGTAATTCCAGAAGTCACTAGTTCGTTAATTTTAGGTATTGACTTCTGGAAAAGATTTAAATTGTTACCAAATTATATTTACTCTGTCTCTTTAGCTAATAATGACCCTTGTAGTAATTCCTTACCTAATAAACCTAATGCTGCCTTACAATCCTACAATGAGCTTAATGACTACCAAAAACGTTTAGCGGATAAGATGATTAAGCAATTCGAATGTATATCTTCCGAGAAGAAAGGCCTTGGACGTACCCATTTAGTCGAGCATCGTATTGATACAGGTGACTCACCGCCAATACGTCAGCGATACTATCGTCTGCCGCCAGAAAAATTGCGTGTTATTATTGAGGAACTAGACGAGATGCTTAAACTCGGAGTCGTAGAACCGTGTGAAAGCCCATGGTCTTCGCCTATCCTATTAACGCCTAAGAAAGATGGTAAATTAAGGTTTTGTTTAGACAGCCGAAAACTAAACTCGGTTACACGTAAGGATGCGTACAAACTACCGTATGTTTCCGAAATCCTAGATAACCTAAAAAATGCTAGATTCCTAAGTAGTATTGATCTATCTAAATCTTTTTGGCAGACGCCTATTCGGAGTAGCGATCGGGACAAGACCGCGTTCTACGTACCTACCCGCGGAACATTCCGATTTGTTACTATGCCGTTCGGCTTAACTAATGCGCCGGCTACGCAACAAAGATTGTTCGATCAATTATTTACAAATAGTCCAGAGTTCGAAAACGCGGTGTTCGTATTCTTAGACGATATTTGTATTATAGGAAAAGATTTTGATCATCACATTCAGCTGTTATCTAAAGTATACGCGAAACTAAAATCAGCTAACTTAACTATTAATTTAGAAAAGTCACATTTCTTTAGAAACGAATTAAAATACTTGGGTTACGTAGTCAATTCTAAAGGACTTCACGTAGATCCTAGTAAGGTGGAAGCAATAATGAACTATCCTGTACCTACAAATAAAAAGGAGGTAAAACGGTTTTTGGGTACCACGTCTTGGTACCGTAGATTTATACCTAATTTTAGTTCAATTGCAGGGCCTCTAAATAAACTTACTTCTACCAGTAAAAAGGCTGCTCCTTTTGTGTGGTCGGAGGAAGCTAACAACTCATTTATTAAACTCAAACCGCGCCTATTCTATCTTGTCCGGACTATAAAAAATCGTTCGAAGTGCACACGGATGCTAGCGACTATGGCGTAGGGGCTTTACTCACACAAACTACTGACGGTGTGGAGTATCCTATAGCTTATATGAGCAAATCCTTGTCTACACAGGAACGTAATTATAGTATTACGGAACGAGAGGCGCTAGCTGTTTAAGTCGCGGTAGAACATTGGCGATGTTACTTAGATAACGGTTTGAAATTCACTGTCTACACAGATCACTCAGCCTTAAAATGGTTTTTAAATTTAAGTAACCCTACGGGTCGCTTAGCGAGATGGGGGTGCGCCTGTCTTCTTTTAATTTTGATGTGAAACATCGCCGCGGCGCGGATAACGTCATACCCGACGCACTATCGCGGGCAAGTGCCGTGTCGGCTATTGATACTAACACTGATAATGATACTACCGTAACCTCGGATCAGTGGTATACTACTATCTGCAATGGCTGTAAAAACTCACCTACATCTTTTCCTAACTATTCCATCAAAAATGATAAGTTATATCGGTATATGGTATCGAAATGTGCACTGCGGAAAGAATTCGAATGGAAAGAGGTTCTACCTACCTCAGATAGATCTACAGCTATTAAAGAAAATCATTCGGAACTCGCTGCGGGTCATTTAGGTATTTTTAAAACGTATAAACGTTTAGCACAGCGTTATTATTGGCCCGGTATGCACGCCGACGTTGTTAAATTTATATCTTCGTGTGATACTTGTGTCGCACATAAACACCAAAACCATGCTACTTTAGGGTTATGGGACGACCAAAGGTGTGCTCTCGTCCCTTCCAAACAATTAGTATCGACCTTGTTGGACCCCTTCCCTCAACTAGAAAACGAAATAGCTATATTTTTGTTCTTACTTGTTGCTTCAGTAAATATTGTCTTCTCTTTCCTATCAAGCGGGCTACCGCCGAGATTATAACTAACATTCTCGAGGAAAAAGTTTTCTTAATACATGGCATACCTTAAACTGTTATTCTAGACAATGGTAAACAATTTGTAAGTGCAACTCTAAAGTCTATGATTAGAAAATATAAAATACCTAACTTGCACTTTACACCGAAATACACTCCGCACGTAAATTCTGTTGAGAGATACAACAAAACCATCGTGACTACTATATCTTCGTTTATCGAAAACGACCATAGAATATGGGATACTTTAATTCCCAAAATTCAATTCGCGCTAAATACTGCGGTTAATGAGGTAACTGGTTATACTCCGAGTTTTTTAGTGTACGGCAGAGAACTAGTAACTTGCGGTTCACACTATATTGATGCCGAGTCAGATGATGTTATTTATATACCTAGGGATTCTTATGCTGAAAATATAGGCTGTCTATCAAGTATTTTCGATAAGGTCCAGTCTCTTTTAATCCAAGCTCACGCTAGAAACTCACACACATACAACTTACGTCGTAAACCGGCTGAGTTTAACATAGGTGATACCGTATGGAAAAGAACCTTCTATTTAAGTGATAAGGACAAATCATTTAGCAAAAAACTAGCTCCTAAGTTTACCAAGTGTACTATTATTGCTAAAAAGTCACCACTAGTATACGAATTAGCGGATTCGTCGGGTAAATCTATTGGCATATGGCACATTAAAGATTTAAAAGTAATTAACTACACTGATTCCTAACCTAACTAGATTCTTTCATTGTACCTACCTGCAGTTTGAGTTTCATAGTCACTATCTACTTAGCACTGTCTACAGAAGTTCGGAGGACTTAGTTAGACGGATTTTTCTTGTCTAGACACGAAAAATCCTGCTGTACAGAGCGGGGTATTGTAACGTAATACTACACGTATTGCGTTATAATATCTCGCAGGCGCTTAACGCCAGCTTAGCCGTTCGCAATATTACCTAATATGGTCATGTTCACCAGCCAAAGGCAGTTGTGAGTCATAGGCCTATATAAGATGGGTGCGCGATCTAAGTCGAGCACTTGCCCTACACACCGTCTCGCTGATGGTTGTAGTGACTATTACTACTATTATTACTATCCTACTTCTCTGTCCCGCTGGGGTTCTTCCTACGGGCTACGTTCTTCCTACGGGCTACGTTCTTCCTACGGGCTACAAGCCACGAGCTGCTGGCGCCGTGCTGCTACTAGCCAGCTGCCACCCAAGCCTCCGTTCCTGCCTACGAGCTCCTACAGCCAGGCCACGGACGCCTGAGCCTGACCGCTCGGCCCACATCGGCTGCACCGCTTGAGACCCCGCTCAGCCTGAACCTCGACTACAGAGCTGCCTGCGCAGCGCACCTTGGCCAGCTCATCGGCGACCCTACGAGCAGCTACCCTGCGAGCGTCGGAGAGCAGCAGGAGTCTACACTCCAGCCTCAGGCCAGTGCTTACCTAGTTCGGTCATACTGTATGTAAGCGGTAGTGAGACATAATAAAGAACCTGTTCAGCCTAACAGTGTTTCTGTCGAACCCCGACATCCTACCTGAGATTCTCCGTCTCAAACGTACCAGCCGTAAGTAGTTAGAGAACCGCTTAAAATTGATAATTAAGCTATCATTGCTATTGTCCTTAACAACAGCGCTTTATGAAACATCGGATCGGGTTTCAGGCAAAGCCTCGAGTCCTAAATGTTCACACTGAGAAGGCCAACTGCACATATTTAACTTTAGAAAGTCGGGACCCGACCACCAGAGATCTGAATTTTGCAGAGTTTTAATATCGATACCACGCGATATTAAATCTGCTGGATTTTTATCGGTTGGGACGTGTCTCCACGTACAATTTCCCGCCTTATCTAAAACTTCAGCAACGCGGTTGCGTACAAAAGGCTGAAGCTTAGAAGGCAACATGTGTAACCATCCCAACACGATAGTCGAGCCTGTCCAGCAATAGACGCGACTGATATGTGCTCGAAGTGAAGTGTGCACTTTCTCGTATAACCGCGCTCCCACTACTGCACCACACAACTCCAATCTTGGGATAGTTGTGAGCTTGAGTGGTGCTACGCAACACTTTGCCATTAATAGACGAACCATGTACTCATGAACGAACCTTTCACGCTTCGAATATAAGCGCACGCACCGTAAGCGCGTTCAGAAGCATCTGTAAATATATGGACTTCTAGCTCCATGTAAGAATCAGAGACAACAATACGCGGAATCCTGTAATTATTTAATAAAGGAAGTAACTCGATAATAGCTTTCCAACGTTATTTAATTTCTGAACTCAGTGGTTCATCCCATGACAACTTGTCTAACCACATTTGTTGTAACAACATTTTCATGACAATTACACAAGGAGATAAAAGCCCCAATGGATCGAAGATCCGTGCAATCGCTGAAAATAAATTACGTTTATTACTTGCATCAGAAGTTATGTCCATATTTATTGAGAAACCAAGCATATCAGAGCTCGTATACTAATTAAGACCAAGCAACTTATCGGGCTCATGAGATCCCATATTCAAATTAAGAGGTGAGGAGTCAAACGATTCAGTTACCAACTGAGGTTCGTTTGATTTCCACTTTCTTAATGACATCCCAGCCCATGACAGTGCTTTTGTGACTTCTGCGCGAATGAATTTCAAGTCATCTGGTTCCATACTGCCAGTACACAGATCATCAACAAAAAAGTCATGCTGGATGATTTCAGAAAGCTTAGCATTACTACACTCGAGGCCTATTTGTTTAAGACAACGCGTTGCTTAAAATGGCGCGCTCTAGCAGTACCATACGTGACTGTATTTAATTCATATATTTGAACATTTTCATCAGGATTCAGACCGCGCCAAAGTATTCTTTGCAAGTGCCTATCAGATGGGTGGACGATAATTTGCCTATACATCCTTTCGACGTCAGCGGTCAATATATAGTTGAGCTGTCTAAACCGCAGAAGTATAGACAGCCAATCGTCCTGAACTGTCGGCCCAACCATCTGTAAATCGTTTAAATACAACACGAAACTTATTCGTGCTACTACATTCACGTAGCACCCCGTGATGTGGTATATAATATTCATTTTTACATAAATTAGGCGTACTAACTTTAGTCATATGACCTAACAACTCGTATTCTGACATAAATTCATAGTACATCTTACTAAAATCTGGTTTAACCTTTAACCTACGTTCTAAAGAGTGCAAACAATGTGTTGCCCTTTTCAAAGAATTTCCTAGAACAGAACGATTTTGTTTAAAAGGTATACGGACACAAAAACGTCCATCACTCAATCGTGTCGTGGTTTTAACAAAGTGATCCTCGCACAGCTTTTTCTCAGGTAAATAATGAGAACCCTTATTCATACTTACCTCTTCTAACTGCCAAAATTTCGTTAAGTCAGATCTAACTTTGTCCCACTGATCATTATGACGGGCAGCGATTTTAGTAAGATTACACCTTACATTGTTTGAAAGTAAAACAAAATAATCATGTGAAATAGGACCGGCGACTATCCAGTCTAGTCGGGTTTCATATAGAATTGGTTTACCGGTACCTTGGTTTATTCTCTGCGATCCTAACAAGTCCCAAAACAAGTCAGCGCCAATCAATATATCTATATCACTGGGCTTATAAAAAGTAGGATTAGCTAAACATATATTAGAAGGTATATTAAAATCGGCAATATCAATTTCACGATTACAGTACTTGTAATGAATGGCAAAACGAAACAATGAAGTTTACATGAAAAACTATCATCTAACGACGTCATGGTTGCATGACACATTTTGCCTACGTGCGAAGACACGTTATTGATACCAAGTACCGACCTATCTACCTGACTTGTCTGTAAATTTAATGATTCACACAACCTTTCCGTCATAAAACAAGATGTGCTACCGCTGTCTAACACTACACGAACTATGTGCGCGTGATTATTATAATCATTCAACTTGACTAAAGCGGTTGACAACAACACCTCACATTGTTTACGTTCGTCCTGCCGAGAATAATCAACGCTTGTCGTTAAGGAGACATTATTTGCATCGGAGGTGGCGATCGGTAATGACGGCTGAGACAACTTATTATTATGATTGCTATTGAGTGTATTGTCATTACTGCTATTTATGACATTTTGACTGTCTGATATATGTATCAATGTATTGTGCCTTCGCTTACATAATTTGCAACCTGGCTTTTTGCAATGATTCGCAAAATCGCCAAACTTTAAACAATTAAAACAAACCTTGTAAGTTGGCAATAACTTAAGACGTGCGTCATTACTTAACGCTAGGAACTGCGAGCAATTATTTAAATTATGTTCACCCTTACACTTAGGGCATGCCTTACGAGTGAGCTCAGTATCAGAAGTGTGAAGAGCTTGTGTATGTGTTGTCACCATAGATTTTATTTTAGGATGCGAACTAATGACAGACTGAGATTGATTACGTGACAGTTCTAAAGTTTCTAGTAAATCAGCGCGAGCGCGCAGAAACTGAATGAAGTTATCGAATGTTATTGTGCTGTCCTTATCTAATCTACCTTTGAACTCTTCCCACTCGCGGTATGTCTTCTGATCGAGCTTACGAGTAACAATATGAATTAAAAGAGTGCACCAGTACTTCACGGGCTCGCCTAATGATTCGAGTGCACGCAAGTTTTTATTTAGCTGGTCATTGAAATTTTTGGTCATTGAATATTGGAAGACTCTTTGACAATAGGATCTAAATTAAATAACGCTGATACATCATTCTGTATCAATAATCTTTTATTGTCGAAGCGGTCACATAGCAAATTCCATGCGACAGTGTAGTTAAAAATAAAATAAAGTTGGCTGAAAAATCAATCAATTTAATTACCACAGCAGCAGACCCCTCCAAAGACGCCTGCAAATAGTGAAACATATTCACGTCGTCAATATCATCGTTAGAATGAATGAGGCTAGTAAAAATGTCATGAAATGCTATCCAATTGCAGTAAGAACCACTAAACTTAGGCAATTGTATAGTAGGCAATTTAACTGGCTTATGTGTATTACTACGGGGAGTTTTATCACTACTAACTGATTTACAATCTTTGTTAAAACTAGTCAATAATGTCTGTGCCCGAGACAGCGCTTTATAATACAAAGATTCGAACTCAGAACGTTCGGCAAACTGTATCTTAACATCGTCGGCGATGCATTCCAAACGCAACTGTACCTCATCGTAGTGCTCGTATAACGACTCCAGTTTCCCAATGCGCAGTTGCAGTTCGGTGACATCACAACTGCTAGTTGTTTTATCATTCAGCTGATCGAGATAATTAACAAATGTTGTTAAACGGCCTTTAAAACTACCTCGTTTCTTTATTAAATCTTTTTCTTCAGACATTCTGGAAGAGGAGTGTCGTCAACCTGGAATTTATACAAATTAAAATTGTAATAACTAAATTGACTTATTTACCACTAAAGCAATACACTTTATACCTAATTATAACAATACTACTAGTTGAGCAATTTATAAGTTGAATACAAAAGTATAAGATCAAACTTTTATAGACAGATGTTCTAGAAAAAACACATTGTAGATAATGACTCACAAAGATCGTAGGTAAATGAATATAATATAAAACAGATAACTTAACCGCAATACGATCACTAATTTATATTAATAATTTGCAGTTATATCTTAAAAAATAATATCTAACAATCATATGTGTCTTATGTAAAAGTACCGGCGTAAGAATTACAAAGTGAATAACTATTATTGTAATATCAATTAAAATAAAATAATGAAGCGCTTATTACGGCTTACTATACTGTACAAACAATATAACTTTACTTAATTGTGGCTAACTATTACAATAGAAAAAATAACTAGATATCCACGTACAGTCGGTACCAATTACTGAACACAATAAATAGGTAATATAATTATTTACTAACCTTATAAATCCTTAAATAACTTATATACTACCTTTATGAGTGTAGGGTAACGATATTATTATAGAATATTACTTATACACCACTAAATTCCAAAGTTTTTCCACGTCCACACCACCGTCAAAATGACCTTCTTCAAGGTTGTCGGCGAGTTGGTAATTCTTCGGATTTTATATATTCCACGATAAAAACAGCATATATTCTTCAAATTTAATATCCGGCTCGAAGGACCATCATGTGGGGGAATATTATTGGGATAAAAAGAAAACTCAAATGGACGTGGTGCGGTGTTAAGTAGCGAATATTTAATGGGTGAATGATATGCAAATTTTATAAAAAGAGACAGGTACGTATATCTAATGAGTATTGCGTTTGTGTGGACGGTTTGCAACGCATTGCTATGGCTGATTAAGTAGGCGCTTAAACACAAGTATATACATTATCTTAAAATAGCAATAAATAGGAGTCTACGCTATAATTTAAAGAAGATTCTATAACTATCTCAAAATATTTGAGACGTCATATTAAATATTAACTTTTTTGGATGTTAATTTTAGTTGTATATTTCGATTTGCAAGTTCTTTTTAATCAATGTAGCATGGCATCTTACGTTTTTCGAGTAATTAAAGTGTTCATTTTAATAAATAACTCAAAATTATACATAATGATACAAAAATCGGTCTCGAGGTTGTTTCGTTTCTTTGCATTTTCTGAGAACGTTTACCGCATTAATGTATATTTTTTATTTACAAAATCAGAAAGTAGAGATTTCAACAAACAAAACGCCGAACAATTTAAAAAAAAATGCTGATATATTGACGTGAGAATTTTCAATTGAAAATTAGGGTTTTATTTCGATATTAAGTCAAAATAAGGCATAAAAATAAATATTTTAAATAAAACACATTAACAGTGTGTTTGGACCATAAAAAGGCACGTTTTCACCAAATTTCGTGTAAAAGACAAAACTATAGTAAAAGTTAAAAATAAAAAACCAAAAACTTGGTTATTTGAATTTTTCACATTAATTATGACGTTGTGTGAATAATGTGTAAATACAAAAGTTGTAGATCTTTTTATTACCTACAACTTTGCCATTTAGTTTGTCTAGGACTTGTAGTTTTGCTGGCAATCGAAATAAACCCTTTTTTACTCTTAAAATCGCAACCCCATCCACTTCCTGACCTCAGATCGCCTGTAATTTATTTTTCCTGAAATTTTTGCTATATTCTATTTCTTTTCCAATGGGTTTCATCCTACTGTAATTTTCTATCGTTTCAAAAATTATCTACCCTGGTCTATAAGCACTGGATTAAAATTAACATTTAAGACTTACTTATTTTATAGTCTTATCTAATTCGAATCTGCATCTTTTAAAACAGCGTGTTTTAAAAAGATGATAGTAATTTAATTAACATAAAAAATTACTATAGAACGAATTTATCCCGTCTAAGAAAATGAAAAGCCATAGTAGTTGAAGATAACAAAAACGATATAACCTTCCAGTTATATTATACAATCTAAGTTTAAACTAAGATTACATGGTGTTAAGAATATGTACCATATAACACCTAGATATATGAATATCTTTATAGTTCATCTAGAACCGTTAGAGTCTTTTAGGGAAATAGGATCGTGATATTTTGTGTGATAACCTCTGTGCAATCTGTTCGACGTATTCGCTTCTTATACATCGTGAAGATGCGTTTGTTTGAAATGTTTTTTTTTCTACGTTCATGTCATCATCATCCTCCTGGCGTTATCCCAATCGCATCTAATACTAACACATCTTGGAGCCCGTTGTCCGCTCACTCCAAAGAGATAAGACAGAATCTAAGTTCATATAATTATAAAATTAAGTCCCCTTTTCACCCTGTATGAACGCCATAAATTAAAAAACTAGAGTAGATGGTGTGCTTCCGCAGGAAAGTGTACTTGGTGTGTAATTCACGCAGGGTGAGCCGGGGGCGAAATCTAGAAGACATATAAAAATACTATCTAAGCACGCGGCTCCCGGCATCTGTGTCAGAGACGGTTTAAACGATAATAGGTAGCCTATACGGAATTATTATTTGTTACTTATGTACATGGCTGCAACCACAGCGAATAAGTAACACCTAACCATTAATACATACACCCTAAAGAGTTTGTATATTTTGTTTAGACGCTTCAACAACAATACTTGAACACGTACAATCCTTGTACGTGCGGGACACCATACATAATCTTTTTTTGATGTAATGCCGATGCAAACAAGCAGTCAGGTCACCTGATGGTAAGTGATCACCACCTCCCATCGACACAAGCAACACCAGAGGAATCATATGTGCGTTTTTGCCCTTTGGGATAAGAAAAGGAATAGAACGAAGTGCAGATTACATAATTTATTATGCACAACAGTCAATGCAATCAAAGTATCAGAATTCCTAATCGAACTGCCAAAGCTTGCTGTCTACTCAAACCCTGTCTAACATATTAAAGTGTCATATAAGTGACGCTCTTACGACAATAATGAAACTTTAGAGACTTTCAGAAACTTGACAATGTCTATAAAATTAGGCGGACAATTCTATTTATCTTTTAAGGACGTCGGGACAGGATTAGTCGTAAATTTTTTACAGTATATTTCACTAGCATCTGTTTAATCCTAGATAAGCTGTTTCTGAGTGTTTACGTGTTTCTTAGAAACTAGTAATAATATTAATAGTCGTGTACAAACATTTATTTATTTACTACACTCACAAGTACATCTACCATTACAGGTCACCCCAATTCGATAGTCTAGTCAACTTTATCGCATGCACTAATTACATTTCCAATAAGGCTGTTAAAATAATTATCTATATACAAAAAAATCAAATCATAAAATAAAATTCATAACATAAAATTCATCTATAGAATAAAAAATAAATTAAATGGATGGAAACATGGAATACGTGTCGACAATAAAAAGGAACATAAAACGTATAGTGAAAAAAATTGTTGTACAATATTTGTATCAATTGGTAAGAAGGCGTTTTAGATAGAGATAATTTCAATCTAATATTGTTTTTTTTTTTTTATCTTTCTTCACCGTTGTTTCGATTACTTTACGTCAGTTTTGACCGCAAATAGATTGTCATCGCTTCGTTATCGGTATACTCAAATGGTCTATTAATATTATCTGTACCAATTTGTATTAAAATTAACTTGCAAGTATCATCATTTAGCAATAATTTGGGTATCGCAAATAATTACAACAATTTTTATTGTACACTACACGATGGGCTAGACGCCTGTTTGATTCATTGTCCCACAATTAATCAAACAAATATTGTCGAACGACTATAATGACAGACATGCGTATTTCGTATAGATGTACATAATCGAGCCTTATAATAGTTAATCTTTCTCTGTCAACGGGTGATGATTACTTTCATTAATAGTGTCTGCTTGCATGAATGATTATGAAATTGTCGAGAGTTAAGGTGTAACTTGAATCCAACAGTATCTAAGGACTTATATGATTGAATATCCTAAATAACTGCACTGTTCTTAAAAAAAATATTATTACTTTTTACTCTCGTAACAACAAATATGGCACAGCATAGTATATAATAACGTGCCAATATACTCAAATGCTCTAGCGCATATGTAATGAACTCGAAATTCATTGTAATGACAAAGGCGCCAAAAATCTGTTACTACTTAGCCAGCATCTAAATACGCGTTCAACAATGAGTATATGGACATTCTATGTTTTGGCATTTTGACACCTTTTATGAACTAGGTAATACGCGGCATCAACCTTTCATCATCATCATCATATCAGCTGGACATAGGCCTCCCCCTAGGTTCTCCACACTGACCGGTCTTGAGCCGCCCGCATCCAACCGCCTCCTGCGATCTTGACGAGATCGTCGGTCCACCTTGCGAGAGGCCTACCTCTGCTGCGTCGTCCGGTACGTGGCCGCCACTCTAGAACCTTTCTGCCCCAACAGCCATCGGTTCTTCGAGCTATGTGCCCTGCCAACTGCCACTTCAGCTTGACTATCCGGAGAGCTATGTCGGCGACTTTGGTTCTACTGCGGATCTCCTCATTTCTGATTCGATCTCACAGGGAAACTCCAAGCATAGCTCTCTCCATCGCCCTCTGATTGACTTTGAGCCTTCTGATAAGGCCCATAGTGAGCGACCACGTCTCTGATCTGTAAGTCATCGCTGGCAACACACACTGGTCAAAGACTTTCGTCTTGAGACACTGCGGGATATTGGACGAGAAGATATGTCGTAGCTTCCCGAACGCTGCCCAACCGAGTTGGATTCGACGATTTACCTCCTTCTCAAAGTTGGACCTACCTAATTGGACTACTTGTCCCAGGTAGATATACTTGTCGACAACTTCGAGCGTAGAGTTCCCAACCTGAATAGGGGCAGGTACAACATGGACGATCGACATGATTTTCGTCTTGTCCATGTTTATCTTAAGACCTACTTGTTGGGAGACTCTACAGAGGCCATCGAGCATTACCTAGGTCTTCCATGGTCTCAGCCATGACTACGATATCGTCTGCGAATCGAAGGTGAGTGATGTACTCGCCGTTGATGTTGATGCCGAGTCCGTTCCAGTCCAGAAGCTTGCAAATATCCTCCAGCGCAGTGGTAAACAGTTTCGGGGATATGACATCCCCCTGTCTCACTCCTCGCTGGAGTTGAATAGGTTTCGAACTCTGGTCCTGGAGGCGGAATGACATAGTGGCGTTTTCATACACACACTTCAGCACTTCGATATATCGGTAGTCAATCTGGCACCGTTGGAGAGACTGTAGCACCGCCCAGGTTTCGATCGAATCGAAAGCTTTCTCATAGTCCACAAACGCCAAGCATAGGGACGGGTTATACTCCTCGGACTTCTGTATAACCTGCCACAGCGTATGTATGTGGTCTATGGTACTATAGCCTTTACGGAAACCGGCTTGTTCGGGAGGCTGGAAGTCGTCTAGCTTGCTCTCGAGACGATTCGTGATGACCCTCGAAAACAGCTTGTAGACGTGGCTCAGAAGTGTGATGGGTCTGTAGTTCTTTAAGAGGGTTTATCCTCTTTCTTAAAGAAAAGCAACACCACACCTCTGTGCCAGGCCTGTGGCGTTTTACCCTCGAGAATGACGGAATTAAATAGCTTCCAGAGGGTTTCTCTAGCGGGTGCACCGCCGGCCTTCAGAAGCTCGCTCGTAATTCCGTCATCACCCGGCGCCTTGTTGTTTTTGAGCTGTTTGAGAGCCACACTTATCTCGTGCATGCTGACGTCCGGGATATCTTCGGTATAGTGTCAGGTCAATCCAGTTCTAGGGTCTGACGCTGGAGTGCTTGCGGTTTGTTGCGTTGCCGTGTATAGCTGTCCATAGAACCTTTCGATCTCCTCCAAGAGCTCAGGCTTGGACGATACGATTCTGCCATCTTCCGTCTTCAGCTTTGTCAGCTGACTCTGCCCAACAGACAGATCCCTCTGGAACACTTTGGATCCCTTATTCTGTTCGATCGCCTCACGAACACATTTTGTGTTGTATTGGCGGAGATCGCGAGTCAGAGACTAAGAGATCTGTCTGTTGAGGTGCCGATATTTCAGCATGTCGTCGGAGGATAGCAGAACCATCTTGCGCCTTTCCTCTAACAGCTCGAGGGTCGGACCCGAGATCTTGCTGGTTCTCTTGCTTTTCTGGGGCTTAAAGAATTTAGCCCCTGTTCTATGGACACCATCCACGAACCCGTTACTGTACTCGTCCACATCTACGCATTCGCCCAGGCATTCGAAACGGTTCTTGAGTTCGAGCAGAAAGCTCTCGGGGTTTTGATATGAACCGGTGCCAGTCGGAGCGTGGACTTTATCAACCTCGACCGTTCGAGGATTGTACATCAACAAGCATCAACCTTTACGAAAAAGGAAACAAGGTAGAGCTATCCTCGCTTTCTCCTACCTACACTCATTCCTCTTTCTGTGTCTCTTCCCTTCTGCTATAGAAAAGGAAAGAGAATGATATGATAATCTAGCTCCAAGGTGGTCTAAGTTATTGTATGAAACGCAACAATACTATAACTATATATATCTCAATCTTTTGTGATATAATGGTGCTATGGCAGGCAAGACTTCCTATTTACACTGTAACCATTATGCTTCTACCGCTCAAAATAAATATACACCTAAACTGTAATACGACCCCAAAGCAAAATGAACGGCGTATCAGATACCAAACCGTATTCTTTACAACCATAATTAGAACACAGAAATATGCAGCCAGCGAGCTTCAACAAAAATCAAAACGGTGTACCTTTTACGCCGATATTTTATATCTACTGATTTATCAATAAACATTTTATTTGATGTCTAGTGACATTCAAAACGTAAATAAACTCAAAAGTATCTGAAAAGCTCTCAATCGACATAAATTGGTACCTTCCAATTAAAATAGAAGCGTTCCATCAAACCGTAAACCGATAATAATTGATCAAAACCAAACCGTGTACCCTTGACTGCGTTCAAAAGGTACTGCAGAGGTCCTTTGAAGAGTTCGTCTATTAAGTTGAAGACTTTGTTTCTGTAGAAAATATTGGTTGCAACTCGAAACTTGAAGGGATTGATTGTTGTTTTGTATTTATCGCTTTCGTGCTTTGTTCGTGTGCCTTTTAAAACAGCGATTTTAGAGAATTTGCGCACCTTGTTATTACGATAGGCCATAGCTCACGACATCCTATCGAAAAAAAACAATACAAGGGGCTACAAAAATTAAATTAATTCATTTTTTTTGGATCCTAGAAGTAAAAGCCTGTATACCCTTAGGGGTAAGCAGTTAGGCACAGAGCGTAATATTACACCCACATTTCGCAATCCTATCAAGTCCGTTTATTGCCATTTTGAGTCTTCTATAATGTTCTCATGAGACAAGCTACTATTCAGGCGTTCTTCACTTTGCCAAATTGCTCTGGTTACAGTACTTCTGAATCATAAAAGCTTTTATGATTCAGAAGTACTGTATAATTTGCGACATAGCTGTCATCAAATAAAGAGTTCAGTGAGTGTTCTTTGTCAAATTCCTCACCACATAGTTATAAGACCACCAGTTGATTCCTGCACTATAGCAGGAGTCGTCTCGTTTATATGCTTATGATCCAATATTGTGATGATTTTACAACGATTTAGCGCACAACCTTTTCCATACAAGTAGTCTAGAAACAGTAAATAACTAACTGATTTCTTAATATACACCAAAAAACTAACAAAGCCAGCGTAAACGTATTATCCATTCCTTAAATCAGTAGCATAATTCAACACCATTTAGTTTCATGGCCCCACATTTAGAGCGTAAGTAAATGGTGTAGGAGCGCCTTTGTTCCACTAGGAATTGTAACCAACTGATTGCAAACCTCGCTATGCCGGCTAAATACATGTGCACAATTTGTACTACAGCTAAATAGTATGTAAATCAATGTACCTACTGCTTACGATATGTAGTATGTGCCGTGAGTTATATTACTTACTTAAAAATCGATCGTGACTTGGTGTACTATTCGAAATAGTTCGGCAAAGTTAAGCAACACTTGCACAGGTCACCACTTGGATGGGTGACCGGGTGTGGCATTTTCATTAGAGCGCTGCCTTGCTTTGGAGACTACGTTACGCTGTCGGTCCCGGTTATAATCTCAGGATAAGAATCGTTAGGCCATGTTGAGAGCCTTAGGGCGGTCTGAAAACCCCAACAACAGAATTGGCAACAATCACACGAAAAAGTAAAAGATATATCTTTCTTGGGTCTGTCTAGTTAGTTTCACAGTATGAGTTAGAGTGTGAATTTGAAGGAATAAAAACATTTTGTTGTGTTTCTTTTGGAAATGTTCTATTAAGGGTTGGCTAAGATTTGCCTGCTAGATGTATAATGGACTAATAGGTATATGACGTGTAGTATGAAATAATTATGCCTAAGCCTCCGTGGATGTAGATATAAGATTGTAATTGTATAGTACACATCAAGATATTCGACAAAATATATTGGTAGGAGCAGCGATAGCCAAGTGGAAAGACTGACGGACTGCTACGCAGATGGTCTCGGGTTCAAATCGACGGCGTGCACCAATTATTTTTCGAAGTTACGTGTGTATTCTTGTTAATTACCACTTGCTAAACGGTAAAGGAAAGCATTGTGAGGAAACCTGCATGTCTGAGAGTTCTCCATTATGTTCTCGAAACACATGTTAAGTCTGCCAACCCGCACATGGTCAGCGTAGTGGACTATGGTCTTAAACTTCTCATAGTGAGAGAGGCGCGTGCTCAGTAGCAGGACAGTTTATATTCAGGCCCGATGATGAAAATATTGGCAGAACTTCGTAGTATGTTTAATTAAAAAATGAATAACTTACGTTAACGTTATTTTACACGCTTTAATTTATGGCGTATAATGTTTATTTGACTAAAATATCAAAAATCTTTTGTAGTAGGTACGTAACTATGTTTATTATTAAAAGAAAGATAATACATTGGTCTTATCTTTCTTTTCTCAAATTAATATTGATTAATTTGAGCCAAATTTAGGCATTGGAGTGTGAATCAATAAATCAGTGGGGTGGAAACCGGTGGGAATCTTCAAGACAAGGTTCTTAGTTCTCGTCCCCCCCGTGGGATCTCCACCTTGTCGTGGTGGGGGGGCTCAGTAACCGTGGCTTGGAACCCCGCGGTGAAGCTAAGAGGGATCCAGGAGGGGACGCTCCGCGTGGGCTTGGAGGGGCCTGCGCAGAATGCGTCCAAAGGTGCGGGTGCGGGGGACAGTTCCGTCTCTCCCTCGCAGTCGGGCGCGGTTGCGGGAGGAGAGGCGTGTCGGTGTTGCGTTGCCGCGCGCCCTATCTCCCGCGACCAAATGGAGTCGCACCATTTGATGCGTCGCGGTGAGGCCGCAGAGGAAGAGGAGATGCGGTGTTGCGTTGCCGTCCTCCCTATCCTCTGCGGCCACTGAGTGTTTTGGCGGCGGAGCCAAACACCTTCATTCGCCGCCAAGGGGGTTTATGTTCGGGGCCCGCGTGACCATCTGGCGGGCTAATACCCGTCGGGGGGTTGCAACGTATGCTTGTGCGAAACCCGACCCTCCGACACCCGGCCGGTACATGGAGAAAGAGGTCGAGGTGGTTGTTAGCGGAAACACCACATACTCCGGCTCTTATTTCCCCCAAGAGTCAGAGATCCGAAGGGATTTTCCACATCGTAAAAAAAAAAAAAGGTTCTTAGTTCTCGTTCTTAGCTCGTCGTGACCCAAATAAGCCGTTTCCTGCTCATTGTCTCAAGGGTTAGCAGATAACGTAGGCGAATAACTAGTGTACAGATTATGTACTTTGTGAATATGTTGAGAGTTATATGCAACTAAGACGAATGAAAATTAATTGTATATTAATTATTCATCGCCCCCCTAGAGTTATAATAGTTGCCTAGTCACAGTCCTACATAAAATATTAATTTAGTATAAAGTATACCAACTTTTCGTAAACCTTAAATTTAAATGATGGGTTTGTATTTAATTTTACACTAATGTTTACTCCGCTGTTATAGTATTTTTTTAATGCGACTAGTTCCACCCTCATTCCCACTACTGTGTCACCTGTGTAGCCAGGTTCAGCAGCAGTAATCATTGATAACAACGAGTTTTGACACTCGTGAAGTCCCGGGGGAAATGAAACTGTCTTGAAACCCGCAACGAACTTAATCAGAAGTATGTTGGAGGAGTTGAAAAATAAACTATCTACTTCCCTCCTTATCAAAGCGGGAGACAAGTAACGAAGAGATAAAATAGTGAAAAAAGATAAGCACCAGGGACATGAGCATTAAAGGGGCTTGAATTGTGAACTAAATCTGTTTTCAGTAATATGTATGGCAGAAACGCCTAAAAGCACGGAAATTCGTCCTACTTGCCACAAGATCCATATAGTATACTACTCCAGAAGTTACCTCTAATTCGTTAAGCATGATATTACGTTCGATTTGCCAAAGAAATTTTGTTGGAAGGTATTCATTGTGACCGTATTTGAATGTTCGTAAATTCATCTTGTCCGTGTGGTGACGGATTAAGAATACGAAATGTCACTACCCCATATCATCCCATGGGTGTCGTAAGAGCCGACAGAGGGAGCATATTATGCAGAGAACAACACTGCAAGAGAAGGAAAACTTGATACAAACCCTATACCAACCTGTTTGCCAGCATGGTATAGTAGGCCAATTCCTCCTTTCAAAGGATAGGCCTAGTCCAGCAGTGGACTGTTAAAGGCTGATGATGATGAAAGTCATCCTAGCAAATACACCGAGTTTCAAAGACTATATTTTGATAACGTTAATGAAGCATCAGCTTAATTTTTCATAATAATTTATTTTGATAAACAAGAGCTAGAGTGGAAAGAAATATATGAAAAATTGTTCATGCCGTGTCAGAATTGATTAAATGAAACGCTTCTTATTTGCCATTAAAAATAAAATACAATATTCGTTATCTAATAAAAAATATTAATTTTCTTCCACATTTATGGATTGATTTCTATTTTCAGTTACTAACAAAGGTGTACTCAATGCGGAAATTTACGAACTACATCTCTCTTGAGACAAACTCGATATCAAAGTTACTTTACTAAAGTTATAACATCATTATTAAGCATTATACACTGTAACGTGAGTATCATAAGCTTGACTTGAGTATTATGAACCCACAGTAGTAACAAAGTTAAAAGGGTTTTACTATAACCCTCAAAAGCCTTGACTGTCTCATGATACAATAATTCTGAATTAATAGATTAAATGGCTAGACTTGATTTTGAAGCCTTTGTCAAACATGGGATTGGGGAATTAAATTTTCAGTAATAGGTCCAAGTTTAGAAACGTACTCATACATATAAAAGGAAACAAAGTTAAAAAAATATAATTATTAACTGAATTTCAAATTTAATTGTCTTATTTAAAATCATGCCATGATTACCTATTAATTTTTGACATCTTTTTTCTTTGCGTACTTTTAATTCGAATCTAATCTCGAAGGTCAATAATTCTTCACAGCTGATGTTAGTGATCACGAAAGTTCAAAGTCATATTGTACACTAATATTTAAAAGTTGTACAGTTTCTTGTCTATGTATTTTTTGTTCACCAAATTAACCAATTTACCTAAGCCATTTTCTTTTCCTTTCACCAATTAATATTAATATACAATTTAAATCTTAATATATATTTTTATTTTATAATTTAGATATAGGTAGGGAGCGTAGGTCGCTGGCTGTCCGATGTAACATGCTGGCCCGCAGGTTTGCACGGTGTACAAAACCAGTTGAGGTTACACTTTTCAAGGCATATTACCAGTCCTTTTACACGTGTAGCCTGTGGGTCAGTTATGGTTGTCGGCCATACATTGACTTACGTGTCCAATATAACAACGCACTCAGGGTGCTGCTGGGGCTGCCGTGGAGGTGCAGTGCTTCGGGAATGTTCGCGGAGTAACGTATAGATGGCTTCACCGCCATTATGAGAAAACGTTGTGCTTCTCTGATGGGGCGTCTCCGTGGTAGCTCCAACAGTATACTGAGAGTGTTTGCAGATCGGTGGCAGTCGCCAATGATGCAGCGATGAATGCAGCTCCATACTGCAGTGTAATATGTTTTTGTATTTTATGTTTACTAACACTATATTTTAAGTTTCAAATTGTTACTAACCCACTATGGACTCTGTCTGAAATAAATTGATTGAACTGAATTGAATATCACAATAATACTATTAAAACAAATCTACGCATAACCAAATTATAATTCATAAAGTTTGGAAGTCAAGCGAATACCTGAAGAAATCAAAGTTGGTAATAAATTGCAAAAATGTGTAATGGCCTGGCATTGATGATAGGTAAGGACATCTACTTGTGAAATATGAACTGTCGGTGCAACGTGAATATATCAAATATGATGTATTAAGCTATCAAGGCTTTAGCGACATTTCCATTACATTTTCCTGGCGAAAAGTTTGCCTTTATCAGCCGTGTTGAAGTTATAAATGACTTTTGGCTGTCTGATCATCCATATTAATTTATATGAATGGGCAAATATTTTTGTCATGCAATTTTTGTCTCTGTTGTGTAATTATTTATTCCACACGACTTTGCCTAGTTCTTAACTAAGCAGAGCTTGTATTATGGGTACCAGAAAATGGATAAAAATACACATATTTTTGTAAATACATGCATTATGCATAGAAATATCCAGACCAAGACAAACATCTATGTATGTTCACGCACACTAATGTTTGACTTGAGCTGGAATCGAACCCGCGACTTTCAGCGTGGCCGTCGCTTAATTGGTTACACTCCCGCTACGCCACGGGATTGTCAAACATAATTTTGATTATAATATATATTTTTTTAAATTCATGACTAGAATATACGTCATGTCCTTTGCTATTCGACTGAGTCCACTTAGACGGAGCTAAATAATATATTTACGTTGGACTGTACACAAGTGTCACCACCCCCTATCTTCCCGTGGGTGTCGTAAGAGTGTGCATGTCTCATTGGTCTCGCGGCATAAATGTGCGTGTGGGATCGGGAGGTCCCGGGTTCGATGCCTGGGTCGGGCAGTGTTACTGGGTTTTTCTGTCACAAAATTCTCAGTAGCAGCACGGATTCTGGAAATGTGCCCGGTACGGCAATAGGCTCGCCCCTAATTACGTGGGACTAAAGTATATTTGGCGAAAAGTGGGTGTAGAAATACATCTCTGCCTACCTCTTCGGGGTTATAGGCGTGAGACTATGTATGTATGTACATGCAATGTAAATTACTTTACCCAAAACAGTTTTAAACAAAATGAAATCCTTCTGGATACGCAACAAAGTGAAACATATTCATTGTTCTGACTATTTCAATGAGTTCAATTACTTTCTTTTCTGGCAGCGTAAAACAGATAGGCGAGCTCCTCTCGATCTATCTAAATAAAAATACAATAGACATTTGACAGAGAATAATCGGTAGTTACGTAATCAATACAACAACAATAGTAGCCTTTCCTTTAGATTTTAGGCCGCTAGTTTTGTATTCAGAGGAATCTTGACTTAGGTATTATCACATTACTCATTATGGCGTAGCTTTTACTCTTGTTCTCCACTACGAATGTTACGGTCTCTACTACTAAAACGCATACAATGCGTGTATGTATGTTTATACTCTGTTCTCACGTAACGTCTTATGATGATTGATGTATCATTAAAAGACTTGTTATGGTTTATAAATATTTCTAACTTTCACGATTTATACACATAGAAATATTTATACAACGAGTCCATATAGGAAAATAAAAGTTAAATAGCTCTTATTTACGCCAACGCTTCGATGTGGGTTTTGGCATTATATGTTATGCTTATGAAGTCAGATTAAATTAAATGTAATTTCCTGTGGAGGATTTATAGATTGATATAAACACATAAGTGTAGAATTTGTATTGCTGGGCGTCAAATAAAAGGGCTTATTCAACATTATCAATGAGTGAAGTATAAAATGAGAAAAATAAATAAGTTTTATACTGCGTCTTATTTTTTTTAATGGTAAAATTTCTTGGTTTATTATTGCGTTTATTCTTGTTTATTCTTTTATCGTGAACAATGATCGTGAAGCAGTAAACATCGGCTGTTAAAAATACAGATTTGAAATCAGCAAATGTGAGTTCTAATGCGCTAGCCATCAATTGTCCGGGCTGTGTGTACATTATAAATTAGATTAGACCAATTTATGTGCTTGTTAACAGGTACTATATATTACTGACGCATAAATATCTTGACTGGTTCGTTGTCGCAGTGTTAGATAGCGTTAAATGTTCGCGCATTGGATCATAATTTCAAATTCAAGACCAGTGCAAAAAATATTTTATACAATTGTTTTTTACATGACGACTGATGCCATTTTTAGGGTCAAAATTATTTCTGACAAACCTTATTCCTAAAGTGTCAATGTTATTCTTTCGCCGCATACTGAAAGCTTGGGGAACTATCAAAACGCTTTGAAGGAAAATCAGATCAATAAATTTTACATACACAAAAGAAGATACGCTGAAATTAAACTATAGTTTACGGATTTTATCGCGTTATATTGGTTTCACTGTTATTACATTTAAACCATATGATCTACATATTTATTACTAGCCGAAGTTTCAAATTCTTTACAAGATTCATGTTCACGGAAGACAGAGGTGATTTTTTTACATGACTGCCCAAAAAAGGAGTGTAATGTTTTCAGGACTCATGTATGTATGTGAGTTTCTTTATTCCACTATAACTTCTAAATGCCTGGACTGATTAGGATGTATGGGGTATCATCAGAATCCTTACATCACCCCGAGAAACACTGGATGTATATTTTTGAAAAAGTCAAGATGGTAGGAGGGGTGTGAAGCCATTTACAAATAAGAAACATCATAGTGCCATCTAACGTTCAACGGCGAAGACAAATGTACTAACGCCATCTATTATTTATTTGTGGTACACAAATAAGAGTTGTTATTAATTTATGATTCTTATATCTAAATAAGTGTTACCTAGAAATAAAAAATAAGAAAGTGAGTACGTAAATAATAATTACATTTAATATAACATTATATTTTGATAAGAAATGTACCGCCGTTAAGTAATTTATAAAACAACGCCATCTAGTTCATTTATATGCATTCTAATTATTGGAGTATTGTCGGGATTCAGACCAAGTTGCCATTCAATATTTAATATTCAAAATAAAACTTGACACAAAAATGTATCAAATAAAAATTAATAATAATAAAATAAAAAACACGACTGCCCTGCAAAAAAACGAACTAAAAAGTTAGTAACAAGTTTAAAATTTTAATAAAATTGTCATTGCAGTCGGGGGACTTCTTAAAATGGTGTTCCACAAAACGGCCCCCGACTGCAATGACAATTTTATTAAAATTTAAAACTTGTTATTAACTTTTTAGTTCGTTTTTTTTGCAAGGCAGTCGTGTTTTTTAATTTTTTAATTATTCATTTTTATTTGTTGTCTTAATTTCTTGAATGTATAAGTTATCTCAAAGTATCCGAACATTTTTCAACTATTAGGGTTACGATTTACGCAGAATGACCTCACAGTGTCCTTAGGTCTTCTGGTGACTTTGTCCTTCTTGGGTTTGATTAGCCTTATTCAAATTCAAATTCAAAATCTTTTATTCATTTGGGTCACAATGTGACGCTTATGAACGTCGAAATAATAAATTTATAAAATAATTACTTAAAGACTCTACATTTACATTTACTTATGACAGAGTCCCAAGCTGTAGGAACGTTCCAACCGTCTTCCCTATTGAAATAAGGGTGTTTTTTTAATTTCAATAGCCTCAAGTATCATCCTTAAGGCATCATTCCATCAATCCTTGAGGCAGCGATAGCCGAGTGGATATACCAACAGACTGCCATGCAGAGGGTATCGGGTTCGAATCCACGGCGCGCACCAATGACTTTTCGGAGTTATGTGCGTATTGAATTGTTAATTATCGCTTGACCCGTGCCTCGGAGAGCACGTTAAGCCGTCGGGCCCGGTTGTCATGAAGATATTTGATATTCGTTACAGGGCGTCAGTACCTTTTTACTAAACTGACACTAGTCTATACCATGGAATATCGCTATCCCTTCGGGTTGCGGAGGTCAGACAGGCAGTCGCTCTGTGGAAAAGCTTATATTCAGCCAAATCCAGTTAGACTAGTAAGCGGACCCCAGATTGAAACTGGGATAACGCTAAGAGAAAGAAGAAGCCTCACGTATCATCCTTGGAAGAAAACGGTGTTCTTTTGCGAGTATCTGTGGTTCATCAATTCGCAGGTAGTGGTTGGGTCCTTGTTCCACATGTTTACACACAGCAGACTTTGTTGGGCGTTTATGTTTTATGTCAGCTATATGTTATTTAAGTCGGATGCCTATGCTTTCTTCGGTTTGTCCAATGTATGAGAGCCCACATTCACAGTCTATTTTGTACACACCGGCCTCTTGCAAGGGTAACTGACACTTGACAGTTGGTAGAAATTGACATACATATCTTCGTTGGCAGCTTGTAGTAAGTTTTGATTGAAGCTCGCTTCAAGATTTAGCCAATTTTGTCGGTCACGCCCTTGATGTATGGGAGGATAGCAGGTTCTCTTTCTACTGTGGCTGTTTTTGCTTTCTTCAGGGATCTGTGACAGTGGCGCGGTAGTCGGAACTTGTTGTATTGCAGAACTTGTCTGACATGTTGAAGCTCAGCGTCCAGGTGTTTCTTGTCACAGATCCCCTGAGCTCTCTGAAACAGTGACATTCCTACAGTAACTAATTGTTTAGGATGGTGGTGAGATTCACCGTTTAAGTACTTATTTCTATGGGTATTTTTCCTATACACAGTGTGGCTTAAAGAGTTGTTTTTATTCCTGATAACAAGTACATCTAGGAAAGGTAAAGAATTGTTTGTCTCTAATTTCATTGTGAATTGTATTTGTTTATTAATGGAATTAAGATGTTTTAGGAAAGCATTAACACTATCTGTTAGTAAAATTGTGAACGTGTCATCTACATACCGCTTGTAGAAAATCAGTGGCAGTATGCAGGACTCGCGCCTCGAAGTCCTCCATGAAGATGTCAGCGACAACAGACGATACCGGAGAGCCCATTGCAACACCATCTACTTGTATGTATTACTTCTCGTCCCACAACAGAAAACCTGTTGACAGGGAGTGTTTGAGTATCTCTGCATATTCCTCAGGTATTTCGTTTTTTCTCAGTGGTATGCATGTGAACAATGACTGTACGTCAAAACTAACCATAGTTTCCTTGTCAGAGAGATGTAGGTGTTTGATTTCACTGACAAAATGGTAGGAATCCTTCACATGCGCTCTAGTGTTACCTCAAAGCGGTGAGAGAATCTTTGCCGTGTGTTGAGCCAGCCTGTAAGTTGGTGTGCCTATCTGACTAACTATCGGGTGCAGTTGAGCGTTTTCAAAGTGTATTTTTAGTAGACCATACATTTGCGGAGGTTTCGTACACGATGATATTAAATATTATAATGTAGTTTCTAGATCATTCGGTTGAAATGTAATAACAGTGAAACCTATATAACGCAATAAAGTCCGTAAACTGTAGTCAAATTTCAATGTGTAACATTCCCGTAAATCCAAGAAGATACGCTGCTTTGTCCAAACGCATAGATACCTTCATACAATATCAGTAAGAAGGCAGCGTCCATAGGAATTAAACTGTTTAATTAGCAATTGTCTAGTCTCTAGTACTGTTCAGTTGTACTTCCTCAAAGTATACAAATGATAGTCTCTATGCACCATAAAGTGTATCCTTCTTATTACAAAACATGAACTAAATATAGTGCAGTATTTAGTCCTAAACTTTTCTGCAAAAAAAATATATACATTTCTTAAAAAACATTTTTGTCAATCCTCTGTGCTTTAAGTTTGCTGGAGCAAATTTGTGTCGAACTTAAGTAACTAACCATCTTCTTCGAAAAGTTCAAAATACAGCTTTATCTCGGAATATGTATGGTAATAGGTATGTGTTGTAATATTATAAGCCAAACGACCTTTTCATTGGAAACGAGTAGCCTTCCATAACCCTATGCATTTAAACCAGCTTAAAGAGATCCTATCTTATTATAGCGAAAGATTATATTCCTATCCAAATGTATATCACCGGAATCCTCATTATGTGGGTTACAGAGGTCAGCATGTCATAGTAAATACTGGTCCAAGCCATTGGCTTTTGGGGACGACACCATACGCATTCTGCGTTATTGTTATTAGCGGCTAGGGAAACGCCATGATATTACTGGGTCTGTAATCTGAATTGTACCGAATAAAATCAAGAGAAATAGATTATGGTCATATAGGGAGTAGTTATTAGGGTATCGACAAATCTTTTTCAAAAATCGTCGAAGATAAAGATCGGTAAAGAATAAGATACATTATTTACATCAATTGTAAATAATATATAGGCAGCGATAGCCTAGTGGAGATACCAACGGACTGCCATGCAGAGGGTATCGGGTTCGAATCCACGGCGCGCACCACTGACTTTTCAAAGTTAAGTGCGTATTGAATTATTAATTATCGCTTGTCCCGTGCCTCGGAGAGCACGTTAAGCCGTTGGTCCCGGCTGTCATGAAGATCTTTGGCAGTCGTTATAGGGCGTCAGTACCTCTTAAGTAAACTGACACTAGTCTAAACCATGGAATATCGCTATCCCTTCGGGTTGCGGAGGTCAGACAGGCAGTCGCTCCGTGGAAAAGCTAATATTCAGCTAAATCCGGTTAGACTAGAAAGCGGACCCCAGGTTGAGACTGGGATAACGCTAGGAGGATGATGATTTACATCAATTGTAATTATATAAAATTTGTCCATTGAAAAGTTACATTTGGGGTTGCATTTATCAGAGGACGCAATTTTATTTTATTTTACAGATGTGTAGGGAGTGCTAGTGTAGAGCTTGCTCCAAATTTGTGGGGTCGTACCTCTTGTCCCTCGGCCGCCATCTTGGAAAGGGTGCCGGTGCAAATGGTTTTTCTTGATTATCTTGTGAACTATTGGCCAAACTTAAAGATTTTTTATATCATAAAAATTACAAAATTTATTTGGACACGATATAAACGTGATACCTATATATAAGATTAAAAGTAAGTATCAATGCATATTTACATAATTGAGAATCGATTCATCGTCCAGTTTTATACAATTACATAACTAAGTAACTGTGACGTGTGAGAACATGTGACCAATTACAGACCTATTTCAGTAGTGACAGTATTATATAAAATATTGGAAAGAACCCTCAATAATTATTGCCTAACTAAATATCTTTCAGAATTTAACATCATATCAAAAAATCAATATGGATTTCGATGCGGTGTATCGACAGAAGACGCTGTTATAAATTGCACAAAAGTGGCTGTCGACAAATTGTGTTCTTAAGTGGTATAGTATATTCTCGGATCTATCTAAGGCGTTCGACATTGCCCCTGTTCTAATCCTTATAAGTAAACTAGAACGCATAGGAGTACGAGGTATATGTCTGGATATTTTAAGGGATTATTGATCTAATTGAGGCGGCGGTAGCCGAGTGGATATACCAACAGACTGCCATGCAGAGGGTATCGGGTTCGAATCCACGGCGCGCACCAATGACTTTTCGGAGTTATGTGCGTATTGAATGGTTAATTATCGTTTGTCCCGTGCCTCGGAGAGCACGTTAAGCCGTCGGTCCCGGTTGTCATGAAGATCTATGACAGTCGTTACAGGTCGTCAGTACCTTCTAAATAAACTGACACTAGTCTAAACCATGGAATATCGCTATCCCTTCGGGTTGCGGAGGTCAGACAGGCAGTCGCTCTGTGGAAAAGCTAATATTCAGCCAAATCCGGTTAGAATAGATAGCGGACCCCAGATTGAAACTGGGATAACACTAAGAGGATGATGATGATGATATTGATCTAATTGAACTCAAGCTGTTAAGATCGATAACGTTATAAGTGACGCAGAACAGATTGAATACCGTGATTCACAAAGAAGTATTCTTGGCCCACCCTGTTTCTGATTTATATCTATGATCTATGTATATATCAATGAAACTAAACAATTGTGATATTTTCACCTAAGCTGATGATACAGCTCTGTTGGTATATGCCAGAGCCTGGGTGATGGCTAAGGCCTATGCTGAACATTATATAAAAATAATAAAGTCATGGTTAACCCCTAATCTACTTACTCTCAATAGTATACTAAATTCGTACGTTTTGTGACGTCACGTCGCGCCCCTGCGCCCGCGAGCCTCGCTACGAGTGACGCACAGCAGTGGGCCGCTCCCTCGCTCCCCTCCTCCTCGCCGGCCTTATAAATACCGGGGACACACGAGCCAACACCACCAAGCTGAGTACATCATCCGAAGACCTGTGAAGTGCCAACGTCCACGCCCTGGATAATTGTCTCATCCGCAAATTTTAAGTGTCAGCTCATTTTGTATCGAATCGAATAACTAGAATTATAACGCGAGTTTAAACTTTCCTGGTGATATTTTTTTATTTATTTCCCGTAAGTCAACCTAATTATCTCTCTTTAATTGCTCGGCGAGTGATCGATCCCGGCTACCACGTGGAAATCAATCACTCGTGCGACATTGGCGCCCAATAGAATTTTTAATTATATTTTTAAAACGTAAGTTGGCACTTTACAGGTGAGTGAAATAATTTCTTTTTCTCTTGTATATTTTTCTCCTGTGTGTGCATATATTCTGGTGTGGTGAATTGCGTACAGGTACAGTTTCTATCTATTTTGGTTGGCCATAAGCAATTTAACTGTGTAAATAACATAACGGTGATTTAATTAATGTCGGTCTAAAATCACGTTCCACCGCGGGCAGCGTGTCGAGCCGCCAACCGGTTCTAACCGCTTAGCCGTTGAACTAACGAGCCTCGTGTTCGCGAAAAAATATTGTGATTCAACCTTTGAGTGACCTTTAAGAATTTTTTTTTTTAATCCTTTACTAATCATCACACCATTGTATAATTTAGGGTATTTCAGCTTTTTTTAGCACGGTATTCGATTTTCTGGCGATATTTAATTTTTTTTTCTAGTGCCGGCGTAAATACTTAGATTTTCTATTATTGTTTTGTAATAATGGCTTACATTATAAATTTCTCATTATTAACTAAAGCGGAATTAGAATATGAGACCACAATACGCGGCTTTTCAAAGCCTGACGATCCCCGCAAACAAATCGCTAAACTTTCAGTTAAAACTCCCTCAGAGGATATATTATCTTCACCCTTCCCACCAGAGGAGGATGTGGCTGAAGTGGAAAAGTCGTTATTAAGATCAAATAAACACTTATCTATGTTGGAAGCAAACTATACTTCCGAGCTTCAACAGAAGGTCGAAACCGTGCTACACCATTGTTTTCATCGACTGAATAGGGTGGGCATCGGCAGTCTTGATATTAAAAAAATTGAGTCGGTGTGGAATAAATTTAATGACTTATATGCGAAATTACAATTAATCATGAGCCGTAATTCGCGGTCGGATTGCTCAGTGGCAGAGGGAAACACTTCCTATAATTACGACCGTAAGCTTTTTTCGGAATTAGGTAAATTCAAATTTAACGGTAAATCATGTGTAAGATCCTTTATTGAAAAAATTGATGAATTTATGTCCTGTAGATCTATTCCACACGACAAGATGTTGTCTTTCGCTTTTGAAATATTTTCGGGTGACGCATTAGTTTGGTATCGTTCTGTTAAAAATAATGTAAAGACTTGGTTAGAACTTTGCGAACATTTGAAACGAAATTTTAGTCCGCATAACTACGATTATCGGCTTATGACGGAGATTCGTCAGCGCTCACAGGGCGAAAACGAATCAATAACTATTTACGTGGCAAAAATGCACGGTCTGTTTTCGCGACTTAGTTCTCCTATCGCTGATTCGGAGAAGCTAGAAATTTTACTAAATAATATTAGACCTTGTTACACTAATTGTCTGCTCACTGCAAAGGTTGTTGATGTTGATAGTCTGGTCGAAGTTTGTCGTCTTTTCGAAAATTACCAAAGTCGCAGTAAGCAATTTTCTGAACCCCCTAAAGTTTCAAAGAATACTGTAGCACCCGATCTAGCGTATAATAATCCGTTTTCTAATTTTTCTTAAAACAAAAATGTTTACAATCATAATCACTTCAATAAATATAACTCTGTCGCTGATACATCGAGATACAAGCCTGTACCACAAGTTAACGCCGTATCGAGTACTTCTAATATAAATAATTTTTTTTGCGTGCGTTGTAGATGCAATTCGCACTCATTACGTAATTGCCGTCAGCCACACTACCTAATCTGTTTTAAGTGCGGCACAAAGGGTTTCAAGGTGTCAGACTGCCCCAATTGTAAATCTAAGTCGACCCCTACAGTTTCAAAAAACTAGTTAACAAGGATTGTGGAAAAAAACAGAGTGGAATAATTGGTTGGACTTTTTAAAAAATTCTTTAGTAGCTATCATATATCCTCAATCCGTAATTCTAAAGTAGAATATTTACCTTACGTTACTCTAAAATTAAACGGAATACCTACCACTGGTCTTTTAGATTCTGGATCTTGCGTTACAATTTTAGGTAATAATTTGCATAACTTATTTTTGAAAGACGATGTTTTGGATAAATCGAAACCTTTAAGGTTAATAACAGCTGGCGGCGAACGATTTGAGTCTTTGGGATCGGTGTTTCTACCCTTTGTGTTTCAGGATAAATTGATTAACTTAGAAGTTCATGTTGTACCTGGGATTCAAAATTCCCTTATCCTTGGCATGGATTTTTGGCGAAGCTTTGGCCTATTTCCTAACAAATTAGTGTCTGTTTTGATTGTGAACAAGTCTGACGCTCAAGTAATGGAGTTGCAGGCAGTTCCCCCTACACATCTTGTTTCTTATGATCATCTTACAGTCGACCAGAGAGCTACCGCTGACAACATTATTTCTAAATTTACCGATATTTCATACGAGAAGCGGGGTCTCGATTGCACAAATATTATTTCTCATTCAATTGATACAGGTGATTGCCCCCCTATTCGGCAAAGATTTTATCGCATGTCTCCCGATAAACAAAGAATTTTAATAAAGCATCTTGACGACATGCTCTCAGAGGATGTTGTTGAACGATGTGAAAGCCCGTGGTCAAACCCGGTCATTTTGACCCCGAAGAAGAATGGTGAACTGCGTTTCTGTTTGGACAGTCGTAAATTAAATTCCGTTACAAAAAAAGATGCTTATAGCTTGCCTTATATTTCGGAAATTTTAGATAATCTGAGAGATGCTAAATACTTGTCTAGTTTAGATTTGTCTAAATCTTTTTGACAAACATTAATTAAAGAAGAGGACCGTTGCAAAACAGCCTTTTATATTCCTACGCGTGGCACATTTCAATTCAAAAGAATGCCCTTCGGTCTTACGAATGCGCCAGCAACTCAACAACGATTAGTTGATATTTTATTTTATGGTCCAGAATTTGAAAATAAGGTTTTCTGTTTTATCGATGACATAATCTGTATAACGTCCAGCTTCAATGAGCATATTACTCTTTTATTACGCATTCTTGATAAACTAAAAAGCGCTAATTTAACAATTAATCTCGAAAAATGTCAATTTTTTTGAGATAAACTAAAATATTTAGGCTATGTTGTCGACTCTAGTGGATTGCATCCCGATCCGGATAAAGTAAATTCAATGAAAAATTATCTCACTGCTTCTAATAGAAAAGAAGTACGTCGTTTTTTAGGCACAGCCTCGTGGTACAGGCGTTTTATACCGAATTTTAGCTCTATTGCTGCACCCTTAAATAAGTTAACATCTCAAAGTAAAAACGCACCTCCATTCTGTTGGACGACAGAGGCTAATGAGGCGTTTAATAACCTAAAGAATTGTTTGATTTCCTCCTCGGTGTTGGCTTGTCCTGACTACTCGCAACCGTTTGAAATACACTCAGACGCTAGCGATTTTGGACTTGGCGCGATCCTCTGTCAAAGGTTAAATGGTGAGGAAAGAGTCATAGCGTACTATAGCAAATCACTCACTAAGCAAGAAAAAAATTAGTGCCACAGAGGGCGAAGCCCTGGCTGTTCTATCTGCTATAGAACACTGGCGTTGTTATGTTGAAAATGGTAAAAAGTTTATTGTTTACACAGATTACGCTGCTTTGAAATGGTTCTTGACCTTAAATAACCAGATGGGGAGTTCGCTTATCTTCCTATAATTTCGAAATACGTCATCGTCGGGGTTCCGATAACGTTTTACCTGATTTTCTGTCTCGCTCTTTACCCGTTTCTGCTATTGCTAATGATTTAAATATAGATATTAATTCTAATCAGAATTTACCAGTTTCTACTAATGATCCTTGGTATTTAAATATCTATAAAGGCTGTTTAAGTTCTCCGACTTCCTTTGTTAACTATCAAGTAATAAACAATAAATTGTATTGTTTTAAAAAAACATTAAACCCTCTCACTAGAGAATTTCAATGGAAAGAGGTTATTCCGTCAGACCAAAGAAATGACATTCTAAAGGAGAATCATTCTTCGCCCACTGCTGGATATCTGGGTATTTTTAAGACATACAAACGTCTCGCACTTAATTACTTTTGGCCTGGTATGTACACCGATATTGTCAAGTTCGTCAGTTCATGTGAACCTTGTATCACCCATAAACACCAAAATCACCCAAATTTAGGTCTAATGGGAAAACCCAAATCATGTCAAAAGCCCTTTCAGACCATTAGTATTGATTTGATTGGTCCATTGCCTCCCAGCAGGAAACAAAACACTTTTATATTTGTGGTCAGTTGTTGTTTCTCTAAATATTGTTTACTTTTCCCCATTAAACGGGCAACTGCAGAAGTGATAACAAAAATTCTTGAGGAAAATGTATTTTTGGTGCATGGAATTCCATCTACTATTGTTTTGGATAACGGTAAACAATTTATTAGTGCAACCTTTAAAAGTATGTTGTCAAAATATAAAATTCCAAATTTGCATTTGACACCGTTGTATACTCCCCACGTTAACTCAGTTGAACGTTACAACAAAACCATTATGACAGCTATTTCAACTTTCATAGAATCCGATCATCAAATCTGGGACACTCTAATCACTAAAGTTCAATTCGCCCTTAACTGCGCAGTTAGTGAGGTTACTGGTTATTCTCCTAATTTCCTTGTTTTTGGTAGGGAGGTCATAACATGTGGTTCTCAGTATATTGACAAGGAATTTAATTCCGATATGGTGCTTGAACCACGGGACGGCTATGCCGAAACTTTAGGCTACTTATCTTCTATTTTCGAGAAGGTACATTCAGCTCTGTTGTCGGCCCACCAACGAAATTGTTCATCTTATAATCTTCGCCGTAAACAGGCAGAATTCAATGTCGGTGATATAGTTTGGCGCAGAACGTTTCTACTTAGTGACAAGGATAAATACTTTAGCAAGAAATTGGCGCCTAAATTTATTAAATGTAAGATTGCCTCAAAAAAATCACCTCTAGTATACAAACTTAACGACATGGCCGGAAAACCTTTAGGCGAATGGCACATCAAGGATTTAAAGTTGATTAATTACAAAGAATAATAAAAGTATAAAAACAACAATGTAAGACGCATATCTATACAAAGTTATAATTACCTACATAATTATTTGTGAAGGCCAACAATGGTTCTTTTGTTTTCGAGTCGAAGCTCACAAGATAATGCATTGTGTTGTGTTAATGATTTATGTAAACATGCTAACATAAAATGAATAAATGTTTCAGATATAAATTGTAATAAAGTTTATTACATGTAATATTGTTACAAAGAATCTGTTGTTTATCTAACTATCAGTTATGGCTCAGTGGTTAAAAAGTTGTTGTCGGATCGGTCTGTGGTTCAATTCTCACATGTGTATTTTCTTTCCGCAAATCTATTTGTTGAAATGCATCTTGATTGGCGTATTGTTTTTCGCCGTGCCTTGTTCTGAAGTTCTGTTGTTATTCTTAATTCTGTATAAATTCCATAATCAAATGGTTATTATAGGTACTTTATAAACGATCATGGTGATTAACCGTGCGTCGCGAGCTCGGAACAGTCGAACAGTACCTACCATTTAGATCGTACCTACCTAGTTGTCGTTATGACGCACGCGCGTTCACTCAGCGACGCGCCGATAAATAAATGCCTAACTAATGATTCACCATTGTTTACATTCAAAAGTTGTTTACTGGTCGTGTTGTAGTTATTAATTAGAGCAAAATATTGATTAATTTCTTTCCTTTGACATTGAGCGGTCCGGTCGTGTCTGCGGCTTATATTATTTTTGTTCATCTTTACGAAAAATCTATTGTTATACCTAACTATATTCAAAAAGTTTACTTATCTAGTGGCAAGGGCCGAACCCAAGATTTATAAGTCGTAGGGCTAGATCAAGTTTCTTATATCTACAAATCATTATTACCTAATAATTACCCTAAGCGCTTCTCCATAGATTGTTATCTTTAATATTAGGCTATTACACTGGCCTCGGCATTTACATGTAGGTATGTGTGATGAATTATGAATGATAAATGTTTATGTTCAAATTCAGACTGCCGTTGTACGCGTGAAGAATGCAAGCGTGGGTCATTATTATTTAGGTATCCTAATTAGCGTATAGGGTTGTCACTTGTTCAAGGTACTCATGCCCTTGTTTTCTCTAATTTCAGGGAGTATATTCAGGGCTGCTACGCCCGTTGGGCTAGGGAATTTTCCTTAGGGAAAATCCCGGCCTAACGGGGGGTGTGACGTCACGTCGCGCCCCTGCGCCCGCGAGCCTCGCTACGAGTGACGCACAGCAGTGGGCCGCTCCCTCGCCCCCCTCCTCCTCGCCAGCCTTATAAATACCGGGGACACACGAGGCTTCGCTCCCTTTGCTTCGGCCAACACCACCAAGCTGAGTACATCATCCGAAGACCTGTGAAGTGCCAACGTCCACGCCCTGGATAATTGTCTCATCCGCTAATTTTAAGTGTCAGCTCATTTTGTATCGAATCAAATAACTAGAATTATAACGCGAGTTTAAACTTTCCTGGTGATATTTTTTTATTTATTTCCCGTAAGTCAACCTAATTATCTCTCTCTAATTGCTCGGCGAGTGATCGATCCCGGCTACCACGTGGAAATCAATCACTCGTGCGACAGTTTTTTTTGCCAAATACTCCTGCATCTCCGATTGACACTGTGTCTCTAACTGCACATAGCTGCGCTAATCTAACAATAAACTTTTCTCGTCAGCCGTTAACCAACGTTTCTCACATCAGGTACCTTGGAATACTTATCGACGAACGATTAGACTGGCGTTCTCAGGTCGAGAGTCTTACTGGACAAATAAGAAAATTGATGTCTTTCAAAATCTTCGCCTCTCTGCGGACCTATCAATTATGCGCACAGTCTAGTTGGCACTATGTGAATCTATCCTCTCCTACTGCAATCCTGTATGGGGTGGATGCTACAAAACTTTGCTTCTGCAATTAGAAAGAGCTCAGAGATATATTCTTAAAACTATCAATTGCAAGCCATGACGTTACCCAACCTTAACATAATATAAAGAATGCTTAGTTTTAACTGTCAGACAATTATTTATATTCCGCACTATCATCCGACGACATTCACAGCTGACTATCACGGATACAAATATACTAAGAAGGCACGATACATCCAAATATCCACCTGTACGATGTAGAACATCTTTTGCATCTCGACTGTGTAACTCCATTCTTTGAGATGAGCTAGGTTTTGGCACAGAGTCAGATCAAGCGCCGGTATCAAATTTTTGGATGAAGAACTTTAGAGGAAAGTCTCATTTTTGTTGGTATAGTTGATTGAATCAGGCGTTACTTGGCGGAACTCCATTGTAACCTAATGGAAGGAAAGAGGCACCCACCACGCACCCTCGGATTGACCACCCCAACTATTGCAATAGAAAAAGGTTGACAATACCGAACTCCTCTAAAAGCATAATGGATATAGGAATGGCTTAGGAGTGATGGGCAACGACTGGGCTCAGTCGTTGCCCATCGCTCCTAAGGATACCTCGTGCAGAGGCAAAACACGTGTCGAAATATATATATATCGTATATTTGCCGCCGCTCTTTGCCGCAATCAATCCTATAGTTCATGCCCTCGCTCAGTGTGAGGTTGAGTTGCAGTTGAGTCGCACATCTGTACTGTCCATCTTTTCGAGCTGCGATTGGATTATTCTTATACACCTTCTGTTTCTAGTGATCATTAGTTTCTCAAGATTATTGTTGGGTTTTCTAGCAGCATGTCCAAAAATACTATTTTACATAAGTACAAGTACGGGCTAAAAATTAAGATACATACATACATACATACATATCGTCACGCCTTTTATCCCCGAAGGGGTAGGCAGAGGTGTATTTCTACATCCACTTTTCGCCAGATATACTTTAGTCCCACGTAATAAGGGGCGAGCCTATTGCCGTACCGGGCACATTTCCAGACTCCGTGCTGCTACTGAGAATTTCGTGACAGAAAAACCCAATAACACTGCCCGACCCAGGAATCGAACCCGGGACCTCCCGATCCCACGCGCACATTTATACCGCGAGACCAACAAGGCAGTCGTATAGGGTTTGATGTCGAGTTTTCCGTCTCTACGCAAAGATGGTATTTGCATCGTGTTATCCCTTAGTCGCCTCTTACGACACCCACGGGAAGATAGGGGGTGGTGACACTTGTATTCTATGCCGTCGACCACACGGCAAAAATTAAGATATTCCATCTTATATTAATTATCTCGATAACGTAAGTTATTGCACGAATGTACAGTACAAGCAAGCAGTTGATACTGCCATAATACCATAATTTCCTTTCGTTCCAAAATAAACAAGATTATATTCAATACAAAATTGATTATAGTTATGTCGGCTGATTTACGTCGATTTAAATAGGCAATACTACCCCGTACCAAAGCTAAAAAGTTTTTACTATTCATAAACTTTACAACTTCTTACAAACTCAGTAAAACAAAAAGCCCTTTTAGTTTCCATTTCCTACCTCGTTTGTAGAACATCAATTTGGTCGTGACTCGTAAAACCGATAACGATCGTCAATAATGTCTCTTTAGTTAAATTAATTGGTTAGGCTCGCGTGACTACCAACGTTTCGGACTCAATTATAAAAGTACTGCGTTATTTTTATTGTTTATTCTCACGGCTTTTTCCGTCGGGGTAGGCATAGACAACAGAATACTACTGGCTTCTATCCTTACAAACTACTATTGTTTATGTTTTGAAATAATAGCTTTCACTTTTTTATTGACTGCATAGAAGGTTTTCTGTCTCTCGGTTTTCTACGAAGAGGCCAGACGATCATAATTTAACTTTGGGAGACGCGAGTTTCGTAGTTTGAATATCGCAATTTAGGTTCAACTGAAATTTGATTGTGTTGCCACACGGGCGTAGCTGCAATTGCTATTAAACTTTGGTACTTGTGTATTCTGTAAATTGCTGCGGCTTGCTTGACTCCATGACATTTTTAATGCGCGTAACTCTGCACCTAACTTTAATATGAAACCAGTTGCAGCGTAAACCCCGTGACTCATTTTACACGGCTCATAGCTCAAATAACGTCTGTTTGGCCTCTTCTTTAAGCATTTGCCTCACAACTTAGCCATACAACGTATTGTGGGCTCAATCAATGCACATCACCACACGGAAATACTATATGTGATGTGCAAATTGTTTTGTCGGGGCTAATTGTTCTTTGACTGAATCTTTATGAAGTCTCCTGCATGATATTATGCTTGTAAAGGACTTAACTTAAATAGAGAGATTATAATAAATCCAATTCAAATAAACCAAAGTGTTTCAACATTTTAGATATAAAATGCCTATTTTAGTTGATATTTGTTTAAAACTCGAAAAATAAATCCAACGCTAATAGTTTTTTTTATGAAGATGAATATCAAACATGAAAATAATAAACTCCTACACTGAAACCAGCTACTTATAGATCAAAAGGATGTTCATATTTTGAATCAACATACGATATTTATTAATAGAGAATACCTATTATTTTGTTGTATACAACATTTGCTAAATTAAATCTAGTAACGAATATCAGTTTCATTGTACTCTATTAAATTTGATTACATGTAAAAGCTTTGACCTTTATTTTACTAATAATAATAATAATAATATTTTACTAATAATAATAATATTGTTTTTTCTAAATAACATAGAAATGTAAAATATCATTATGAGAAAAGGTTGAAATAAAGAGAATAATAATAATCATAAAACCCCTCTGGGGCAGCCGTTATCTCATTTTGAGACTAACGCAATCTCAGAGGGCACAGTAACAGCTTTCAAACATCACCTTCATCGTGTAATATAAACAAAAAATGTATTACAAGATGAAAAGAAAGCTTACAACCGCAGTGCAGCTTTGTGGCAAGCTGAATGTGTGTGGCGACACTGCGGTCCCGAATGCTTCAGAGAGTCAGTCAGGGCCTCGTCTTCGGCTTGCCTTTATTGGCTGGCTGGAGTGGATTTCCAAGAGTGCCCGCAGGACTCTCAACTCTGACTTGCCTTGGTCGGCCGGCCAGAGGGAAGCCGAAGTGTCATTCTCAAGGGCGTAACTACGGGGAAACCCGCTCCGGGCCTCCGTTGTCACGAGGCCCGCGATGGCGAAACCGGTGCGGCACCGCTCGACACCCCTAGCCACTCGCACCGGTGTTGCCCTCTAGCTGCCTTTATGGCAGAGTTTGACACCCATCCCCATAAACTAGTAAATTAGACTCCACATCATTGCAATAGTCCTACATTTGCTGCGGCTAGTCCATAGCTGTACTCAGTAGTGCAGTTGTGGAGGCTCCGCGGCATGTGTCCCATCCCATTTTAGATTAAAACTCTCTACGGGCCTCTACACGATGGATCCATATCCCCGTGTAAGCCTCCCAAAGGACCTGTTATTCTTCTGACACCAAAGTTAGAAGAATAGCCGTGAGTAAAGAGAAACATAATAATTATAGCATTTATTTATCTCCACAAATTACACTCGTTACATAAAATGTAGGTTAGTTTACGCAACCTTTTAGATAGTGATTGGATATGGTATTCAAATGTTAATTTTGCATCTATTTCGATTCCTAAGTATTTTAATGTCTGAGTGGAGCTAATAACGGAGCAGTTAAAATTTTGCATCGGAGGAAAATTACACTTAAATATGTGCACGTAGAAAATAAATATTAGCTTCAATGTTATTTTTTATTGAAAACACGATGAATTTCGTCTTATCCTCGTTTAAAGTAAGATAATTTGAGGCAAGCCAATGGCAGATAGTATTGAAGCCAGCCTGTGCCTGATAGAAAAGATCGTAATACGAGTCTGCAAAAAAAGTTACTGCAGTATCATCTGCATATGCAAATATGCGACAATTTTTTAAGTTTAAGGAACAGAGCTCGTTTATGTAGCACAAAAAGAGCGAAGGTCCCAAAATACTGCCCTGTGGAACTCCAAACTCGACAGGTAAGTCATCGCTGTGGTGATCTCCAATTTTTACTCTTTGGGTTCTACCCTGGAGGTAATCTGACAGTAATTTCAATGGGGTACCTCTATTACCGTGTTTTTCCAGTTTTTGCACCAGGCGGGGAACAGAGACAGTGTCAAAGGCTTTAGCGAGGTCAAGAAATATAGTTAATCATTTATGTTTTCGATCTAATTTATCAGACAAGAAGTTGACAAGTTCAAGAACAGCATAATCAGTAGAGAGTCTAGGCCTAAAACCATATTGGGCTTTGGAGAGTAAATTGTATTCTTCTAGGTATTTGATTAGTCTGTTGTTGATTATGCGTTCAAAAAGCTTGGAGAGTGTTGTCAAAATTGCGATCGGTCTGTAGTTACGACACTGCCTCTGTCCCCGGCCTTATGTATGGGGTGTACCACAGCCGTTTTTAATGCGTCGGGAAATACGCCGCTATCGAAGCAGCGGTTTATCAAATCAGTCAGAACTGGTGTTATTGATTGAGCTATGTGTTTCAGGACTAAATACAAGTATTATATATAAAATAATTTATTCGAAATAGGGTAACGATAGCATAGTTGAGAGACCAACGGACAGCTAGACAGATTCAGATTAATTCGGGTTTGAAAGACGGCACGCATCGTTGATATGTCAAAGTTATAATCGCGTTTAATTGTTGAGTGCGTCAAGCGTCGTGCCATATGCATCAAAGAGCATGTAAAGTATTCGGTCCCACCTGAAAGAGATCAGTACTCTCTCCCCTCCCCGTGGGATCTCCACCTTGTCGTGGTGGGGGGCTCAGTAACTATGGGTTTCAGGTACACCCACGGTGAAGCTAAGCGGGATCCCGGAAGGGGACGCTCCACGTGGCCTTGGATGCGGCCTGCGTAGGATGCGTCCAAAGAGCGGGTGCGGGGGACAGTTATGTCTGTCCCTCGCTGTCGGGTGCGGTCGCGGGTGGAGAGGCGTGTCGGTGTTGCGTTGCCGCGCGCCCTATCTCTCGCAACCAAATGGGGGCGCACCATTGTTGCATTGCGGTGGGGCCGCAGAGGAAGAGGAGATGCGGTTATGCGTTGCCGTCCTCCCTATCCTCTGCGGCCGCTGGGTGTTTTGGCGGTGGAGCCCAACACCTACATCCGCCGCCAAGGGGGTTTTGTTCGGGGTCCGCCTGTTCATCTGTCGGGCCAATACCCGTCGGGGGGTTGCGACAAATGCTTCGGCGATACCCGACCCTGCGACACACGGGTACATGAGAAAGTTGAGGTGGTTTTTAGTGGTAACACCACATACTCCGGCTTTCATTTCCCCAAGAGTCGGAGATCCGAAGAGATTTTCCGCCTCGTAAAACAATAAAGAAGGTCAGTACTCTCTCAGTAAGTCCCGCGCACAGGTCTAACTCATAGAATATCGTTATTCATTTAGGTTGCAGCACTTAAATAGAAATCGCTCTGTGAGCAAGTAAGAAAAGCTAATATTCCGTTATAAAATCTTGTAAAAATCAAATTATATCCCAGGCTTTCAAGGCGAAAGTTTTGAGCACCAGGATAAGAACGACAATGATGCTAAAGATGTATGTAACTTATTTTAATAATACAAAAGGATTCGCATATTAAATAAAAATATCACAAACAGCACTTTGTTGAGTGATACAGCGAGTTATAGTCAAAGTCAAAGTCAAAGTCATTTATTCCTTTGGGTCACAATGTGACACTAATAAACGTCAAAATAATGAATTTATAATATAATTACTTAAAGACTCTATATTTACATTTACTGCTTACAAAATTATGCTTGAGTGTTATTATGTACAGTAAATATATACAAGTGACATAGAAGGTGTAACAATTGTAGCACCTTAAAAAATGTAAATTATGTGTATTATGCAAAACTTGGCGATGAAAAAGAGTGACCGTGAGTTTTATTGCCCGTTCTTTCTCATGGTTCTACGCCCTTGCTTTGCGAACGTGGCAGTTAATGTAAATGTAGAAGCATACAGTAATAATGTTTGTAAGGGCGGGTAGAAGTAAAACGCCAATCTATGACCAACTTACGTGTATTGAACAACTTAATCAAGTGTTGACATACAGATTATTATTATCATACATATAGGCATATACATAGGTGACCCAGGCTAGAGGTGGAAGAGTGGACTGCAGGCGGCTATCGCACTCGTAAACCTCAACTGGGATTAGAACTGGCTGCCGCGCTCTAATGACCCCGACCAAGCTAGAGGACTGCAGGTGGCTATCGCTCTAGTCGGTCGCTAGCTAAGTGACGGCAATGTTCGGCCGCGCTTGGGCTTATATAGACGGTTCTCCCCCTACCGGACGCCCCGCCGCCGGTGTCTCGCTTGACTCAATGACGCGTCCGTGCGTAGACGACGTATGTGTGTGTGCGAGCGTCTTGTCGTTAGTATATCTTCTAGTGTAGTATATCTTCGTGTTACATGTTTTATATTTAACGTTCATAAATGTCACTTAGTGATCTAAACGAATAAAGGATTTTGACTATAACTTTGATCAGAACCATGATGGAAAAATGATGCAGTTAAATATTATAATTTAATACCAGCCTGCAACACCGTCATCGACCAGTCATCGCAAGTAGCTCCCGTCCTCGAGTATGACGCATGTGCCAGCCATCATCCCTCTCGCCATACTAGAGGGACAGAGATGACCCGACACGCGACGCCACCACAAGAAATGACATTTTAGTGAGCATGTCGACAACGGCATACGAACTGGCAGTAAGAAACAATCTATTGGTATACTGACCATGACCGCCAATTATCCATCGTCCATCTCCATTTTACAGATCGTTATTATTAACATAAATTAGTGGAACTCGTGAAGGAATACAAATGTAGAAAGAATTTTGTAAAGGTGACAAGTGAACAATGATATGATCAGGAATAAATAATGTTAAACTACATTCAAAAAATTATAAAAATATCCAAATCCTGTAAAAATCATGTGTTCACCTCCACTTAACATGTCACTTATCAAAACGAGAATTTAACAAATTGATAAAACAATTATATTAAACGGTCAGAAAAGAAAATAATCGTGAGTTAAACAAGCCTAAGCCTATCCCTATGGTGTCTTATCATTTAAAAAATCCTTAATAGTGTAATAACCCCTTTGTAAAAGAAAGTTCCTAATTGTCCGTTTGTATATGTGCATAGGTAAATTCATTATATTAAGAGGCAATTTGTTGAAAAATCGTATACCGATCCCCGCAAATGAGTTCTGAACTTTATGTAAGCGGTAGTTAGTTCCCACTAGTTAATGCTTATTCCTTGTGTTCACTTTGTGCAAATCACTATTTTTGCGGTATACAATTAAGTTTTTCTTAATGTACATTAAGTTAGCATTGCGATGCAACTGTCAATATATTCGTTTCGACGTCTTTAAATTTATCACGTAAAGAATCTCTAGCACCTAACTTATAAATTGCACGTATGGCCCTCTTTTGAACTACACAAATAGTCTGTATATCAGCAGCCGTACCCCATTACATTATACCGTAAGATATTACGCTGTGAAAATAACTAAAGTAAACTTGTCTATCAGTATCTATCTGTGAATTCCCTAACTTTTCTAACTGCAAACAAAGAACTAAGTTTTACTGCGAGATAGGATATTTGGGCGCCTCACTGAAGCTTGTAATCTAAATTTAAACCTAAAAATATAATTGATTCGACTAGTTGAATTGTTTCGTTATTTAAAATTACATAAGAAGGAACACTTTTGACATTAGGCAAAGAGAAATTAACACGTTTGGTTTTGCTAGGGTTGAGTACCAAATTATTTATCGAAAACCAATCTAATACTTGTGCAAGAGTGTTATTGACGGTATCAAAGTTACTTGAATTGCGATCAACTTTAAAAATTAGTGACGTATTGTCAGCAAACAAAAAATACCACATAGAGTTTGAACAAAAAACGGCAAATCATTAATGGGCAAAAGGGTGATCGATGCTGAGACGAGTCCTGACTATGAGCTAATTCGTTTCTCAGCCAAACAAGTGGCTGAAATTATCTTAAAAATGGCTGGGGGCAAGTCACCCGGTCATGACGGTCTCAGCATCGAACACCTTCGATATGCCGAGGTGCATCTCTCAAGAGTGCTAGCGTTGTTCTATTCATTATGCATCAGTTACTCGTATTTACCTACTGAGATGCTTCGAACAACCATAGTGCCTATCGTTAAAAATAAGACTGGCGATATATCAGACAAGGCGAACTATAGACCCATATCCTTGGCTACTGTGATGGCCAAGGTGTTCCAACAGCTAGACAATTGGCTTAAGCTACATGACGCACAGTTCGGTTTCCGGCCCAGACTTTCTACAGAAAGCGCAAATTAAATTTGCTATAGACTTTTATGCCATAATGCGACAAAAGGCGGCATCCTTGCTAAACAGCATTTGAGACAGCCATAACAGCATCTTAAAGGCATTAGGTGAAAAACCTGACTCACCTATGCTTGGGCACTTTGTCGGACTGCTCGTGTGGCAGAATTAATATACTTCTGTACGGGTGGCCCGGCGCGGTGGCTAAGTGTGCCTATGTTTTATATGTTTGTTTTATTTCTTTTTCTTTTTTTTGTGTTACTGTGTTAGTAACCCGCTATTACTAAGTTTTACTAACAAATGGACCACTGTAGTCAAATGAATAAAGATATTTAATTTAATTAATTTAATTAATATGTATTAAGAAAAGAAATGGACCGAGAATAGAGGCCTGTGATACGCCCATTCCTACTGGCAAACCTAGTGACCTACTCCTATTAACATCTACATACTGAATTCTATATAAGGTAGCTGGCAACAAGACTGAGTGCGGTATCTCTAATACCATAAAGTTTCAATTTACGTAAAAGTGTATTAATACCCCTGTATCTACGTATCTGTTGAATTTTGCAGCTAAATATGGAGCTCAGATAGAAATAAATTTTTGAACAAGTTAAACAGTTTATATTTTCTGTGTGTCTTCATCACATTCATGTTGTTACTATTTTCCCAAACTAGGAAGAAAAGAAACAGTATAAAAACACATATTTTCCTTAAATAAATCATCTTAGTAAGGCATCCGAATACGCAGGCGTGTAAACTTCAAAACGAGCATAAATTACTTCACTCATAGTTTTTACTCTTCTACTCAGTACCTTTTTGGGACAACGTGATGATATATGAAGGGAACTAAACACGCATAAGCCATGGGGATCTTACTGATGATTCTATCAAGTACATAATATATTACGATTTGTGGTTAAGTAATTCCTGGATTACACATATACATGCTATTTTTTTTTTCATGCACATTACACATGCTATTTTTTAAGGGATTGACTTTATGTTTGTACATTGTTACTCTTGGGATGATGTTTTGCCTATGAATGAATATTTCTCCTGACCCTTAATATAATACTGTTAGATAAATAAAATATTTTTACGCACATTAAAAAATAAAATAAATCCATCAACAACAAAATAATACAATTAAAATATACTGCTCAGGCCTTCCAAACTTAGAAATATTTCATGTGAGTTAACAATTAATATCAATTAATTTTTCATATTAACTACCATGAGAATTTATTACAGCTTGCGAAAATATATTTATAAGTTTATTATATAAACAATACTGTTAAAAGTTATTAAGCACATACTTCAGTCGTAGTTAAATATTCAAATTTAGAAACTTTGAACTCAAGAAGTTCGTTAATGAAGTAATAATTTTAAATTTTTGTTTCGAAAAATTAACGGAGTTCTATGAAATTAAATAATTTAAAGTTTACGTTGATGATTTTTTTCAGTGCATACTCTATACTGATTATCTGATTTCCATTTTATTTGATTAATATAAATAGATTTGTAAAATGAGCATTTCATTTTTGAAATGAAACAAATTAATATTTACGAGTCATCATCATCATCAGCCTTTAACAGTCCACTGCTGGACTAGGCCTCTCCTTTGAAAGGAGGAATTGGCCTACTATACAACGCTGGCTAAACGGGTTGGTATAGGGTTTGTATCAAGTTTTCCTTCTCTTACAGCGGTGTTCTCTGTATAATATGCTCCCTCTGTCGGCTCTTACGACACCCATGGGATGATATGGGGTGGTGACAATCCGTATTCTTAATCCGTCACCACACGGACACGAGTATATATCGATAAATACAGTTATTGAGAACTGTTCTATTTATAGATTTTTTAGTTATGGAAAAATAATTGCGGGCATTGTTTTAAGTTTATTGTATTACTAACTATGCAGGCACACAATTTTTTATTTTTCAATTTATTCTGTAAACCAAACACGGATTGCGACAATCTGGACAACATTTTTATCTACATATAAAATATAATATGTCGAGGTTGTATCTTGAGTAATGCTATATCTTTTTGAAATGCAACTACGACCTAAGGGAACCTACCAATATTTTGACCCTGCGCCAAAATTTCTGTTATTCGGTTCAGTTTCTTTTTGCCAGACGTATGTAGGTACATGCAGTGATTTACCTCTACTGATAAACTAAACAGTAACGCTGAATAGATAATATGCAGGTTACTTGCACACTTGTCTAGTTTATGAATGTTTATGTTGGATAGCTCATTTATCGAAAAAGGCTATAAGCTATATAATATCACGCTATGAGCTTTATATAAAACTAGTCAGATATTATTATATTCTACCGTATAGTGTTATTCAGACAACATTCCTTCGCAGTTACATTTGAATACATAAAGACCTCAATCGTTTAAAGCCACTTAATCCTTATTTCCTGTTTACTACTTCAAAACATGCCACAAAGTAATTGACATTAGACTGTCATCAACAATTCGATGCAAATTGAATTCTCTTTCCCCAAATATTGTTCTCGCGATTGCACTTAGTACGAAAACTCGCCATAATAAATTATCTCGAATTTTCTTCCGTCTCATTTTCTTTGGCGAAATGTGGCAAAGTGCCTTAGACATTTTTTAATTTCCAACCAAAGTTCATAAAGGCATAGCTCACAAAGTTTAACAATATAGGGAAATTAATATCCATTTTGCAAACATTACTTTCCTGCCTAAAAGTTTAAGACTTTTTCGTTTAGTAGACGTATACGTTGTATTAATAGGTATGAGAGTCACTTCTCTGGTATTATAAGTAGTCTCTTAAGTAATGCTTTGTGACACGATACAATACATCATCCTTGCGTTATTCCAGTTGCATGCAAGGTTTTCACCTTAGATTCCGGGGTCCAGTTTGTAAACTAAACACTTTCGACAGAATATTACCTTTTACACGAAGCGACTGCCAGCTGACCTCCGCAGCTCCGCAACCCAAAGGGTTGATATATACATAGGGTATGGCTACCGGATCATTCTATACATCAATTTAATAAATCTAACGCTACGGTTACATAAACAAAATGACTTGAAAATATTCAATAAGATTATCTTTCAATTTCCCTCAAATGAGACTTATTTCTTCACTGTTTTCATGTGGTATATACTCGTACATAATTATGTAGGTGCGTCGAATTCTTCGCTTCCCCTTGGAATCTCAGGGATCTCATGAATTTTAATGCAAGGTGTCGTTAGATCATTCTTAATCTCGCTAACGCTATAGACGTATCGATGTATGTAACACCTTAATAGGTGACTGGTTGGTGATATTTTGCTTTGATTCTTTCTTTTATTTGATGAAAATTTTACTGACATACAAAAAGAAATATTTTTCTTTACGATAGGAACTCAAATCACAAACTCATTCTCCGCCGCGGTTTCCATATTCGTCCTGTTGTGGCATCTTGGTTAGCAGTTACAGCATATTAAACGTTTTGTGACTCCACCGCAATAGGTGTAAGCTGCAGTGTACTAAGCAATACGTTTAGAATTATAGACAACTAGCTGATCCGGCGAACTTCGTTCGTTCTACCGCTATATTTTGTTTTTGTGGATTTTATTGGACTTTATTGTAAATCAAAACCATTCTCAAGTCTCCTTGAGCACACACAACAAATTTCATCAAACTCGGTCCAGCCGTTAAGGAGTTCAGTGACATACACACGCACACAAGAAATATATATATCTAAGAATTATAGACATTGTAAGACGTATGACGTCGCGGCTGCACGCGTGCGGCATGTGTTCATTGACCGCTACTCCATGTCCACGCGTGATACGAGGCTGCAGCGATAAATTGTATTGTTCGCTGTCCATTGCGAAGTAATAAATGTGCGCGTGGGATTGGGAGGTCTCGGTTTCGATTCCCGGGTCGGGCAAAGTGTCATTGGGTTTTTCCGTTAGGAAATTCTCAGTAACAGCACGGAGTCTGGTAATGTGCCCGGTACGGCAATAGGCTCGCCCCCTATTACGTGGGACCTAAAAATTCATGTCGAAATGTGGGTGTTATATTACACTCCTGCCTACCCCTTCCGGGATACAGGCGTGAGTCTATAAAAAATATATATAGAAGTTGGTAATTATTTGTCATTACAAACTTGGTTATGTTATTCCAATGTATATTACAAGGTAATAAAAAAATATTTGTGGGTTTGTTGCATTAGGCAAATATTGATATGCGTCGATTTTTCATTTGTATTTTACTATGTCTATTACGACGAAAACATTGAACTTTGTCGTCATGCCAGATTAAGCTCATTTTGAAACTACTTTTTTTTAGATGTGTAAATTTCCATGTGTCGAAAAGCAAGTAAGGATTTCAATGCCGACTGTTACGAATCTCTATTACACTTCTAAAAGGAGTCAGTACTGTACTGACTCCAGGATAAGTATCTCCCTTTTTATCAAAAAACATTTATATACTATTCTATGATTTAAGCCAGGACACTTGATAACCTATTTGTGTAGCGGAGGTCAGGTGACTACAATTTTTCACTGTTAAATCAAATCGGAGACTCATTAAATGACTTATACTTTTTTCATTTATATTATTATAAAGAAGTTATTTATTTTATTTATTTATTTATCATTCACACGTGCATGACGGAATAAAGTAGTGTCCCACAAAACCGTGTCATCGGTTTGACTGTGCGATTCGGTCAAAGTTTTTTTGTGTCTCCCATAAATGTAATATTTTAAAATTACCTACACTGATTCCCGCTTTATGATGAAATTCAGCTCACAGTTAAAATATATTTGTTCCACAGTGAACATTTATTTAACTGCTGTCATAATTATGTTGATAAATTCAAAAGCCAAATTATCAACATAACTCTATATCGAAATTAATGAATGATAGTAATATGATGCTTATTAAAATGCACCTGATTGTAATAAATCTATACGATAAACACATAAATTATTAATTTACTGAACTGGCAGTAATTATGGTATCAAATATCATGATATGAATTATATACCGGCAAATGTGCGTCATTATTTTCGTTTGAGTAAATACGACATTTTCAATAGAAAGCCATATCGGTCAGGAACAAAAAAACAATATCTTTGCGTGGCAAAGTGACCACACAGGACCTACAGAAACTAGGCAGAGCCTATACTTTAACAATCAGACAATTCTTAATATATCAAAAAGTTTCTTAAAAGCATACATCATCATCATGTCAGCCTAGACACGGCCACTCCACACAGACCGATTTTGAACCGCGTTATGATCTTTTTGAATACACACATCTAATGCATAAATTAGAGCCAAGCACAGAACAAGCCAAGGTGCTTATCACACAAAGATTTATCTTGGCGGAAAAACAAATTCATGATCTACATACAACACAGCATTCAGTAATTCATACATGCGTGTCATAAACGTAGTAGACACTGAACTTTGGCACACAAGTAACTACACATTTCATTGTATTTGAGCTTCAAGGAGCGGTTTAGTACCTGCTAACAAAAGTTTGGTTTTCTTTTCTTGGGCCGTTAGATGATTTGATCAGTTTAAAATGCATAATTTATATTTCCTTTTACTAATTGCGCAATATGTCCTCTGCAGGTCCTCATGAAGATGGCAATTTCTAACGCCTTCTAGACTATAATATGCAAGCTACAAAAGTAAATGTTAACAACCTGTTAATTCCCCTGCTGCACTTCTGAGATGTAAATTTCTTCACTCCTTCAGTAAAACATCGCAAGATATGCTGAGTGTGTCTCAACATTGACACTGATAATTTATTCATCTACATACGTACACTCCGTCTATTTCCCAACGGACGGACAGACATACAGAATTCTAGTTACGATCCTGACATATTCACTCTGCATTCAAGATTATCGGTTCAAAGCGCTCTTAATCTGGTATTTCCCAGAACCTTTGTCTATGATTTATCTTAATACAAAATATTGGCTTAGCTTCTTCGTACCAGTAAATAGGTATGTAACACTAGAATTCAAACCATCTAAATTCATTTTAAACATTCGCAATTTGTATACATTATACAAAATATTAAACGGGCCTTAATTGCAGCGATTGCCTAGTAGTGATACCAACGGACTGCTATGCAGAGGGTATCGGGTTCGAATCCACGGCGCGTAGTTGCGGAGTTATGTGCGTTTTAAATTGTAAATTATCGCTTGCGTGCCTTGGAGAGCACGTTAAGCCGTCGGTCCCGGTTGTCATGAAGATCTTTAACAGTCGTTATAAGGCGGCGCGGCAGTACCTTCTAAATTAACTGGCGCTAGTCTAAACCATGGAATATTGCTATCCTTTAGGGTTGAGGAGATCAGGCAGTCAGTCGCTCTGTGGAAAAGCTAATATTCACCCAAATCCGGTTAGACTAGTAAGTGGACCCCAGGTTAAAACTGGGATAAAGCTAGGAGAAAGAAGATTTAACGGGTCTTAATAGAGTAAAGTAACTTATTAAAGGTAAAAATATAAAGGGATATATAATTATGTGTTATTGTCGAGTAGACATCATGTGTAATGTAAAGAATACCTATCTGGTCGCGGAGGGACTAAGCTCTTAGTGCCTACGTCTACAAATTTCTTACCAATGTTACCAAAACCGGTCGTATAGTATAAAGGCACATAATCTTTTCATCTGAGTGCGTTTGACGACAAATTAGAGGATAACTTGAACTAAACCAACATTTTACTGTATCACGCACATTACCAACATGACGACAAATGTCAACAAGTAATACATCAGAAGACTCATTAGTTTGTCGAATAAAGCCTGCTGCCTTTAAGGCTGTACATAAGAACGCTATAGAAAGGTTGTATTCATTATTGCTAAATATCTAATAAGTTAAAGGTTTATTTTGAGTATCAGTTAATTTTCGAGAATACGATTTATGGCATACGTATGACACCAAGAGTAGAATGAAACTGAATTTTGAACACATATAATTACGATAACTGGCCATCTGATATTTCAGATCGTACTATCTCAGCATTAACTGTCAATGTGTAAGGATCTCAACGAATTTGGGACCTAAACGCACTTCTTTATTTAGCGTCAGTCACTAGACATGAAGTTTACTTAAAAATTATATCGCGATCTGCGAGGTTTCTTCTTTTATATTATTATAAGACGAAGACGCCAACCACTGCTCTGCTACGCACAGAATCTATCGCTGCTATAAACCAAAAAATATTATTTTCTTCAATAAGCCCTTATTGAACTACACACGCGTACGAGAAACTCCCAACAATTTTAACAAAATTCATTACGAAACCCGTGTTTTCCGTCTAAACTCCCATTGGGCCCAAACCTTGAAAATAGATCCCGAGGCGCAGATTTGTAGGCCGGTCGCTTTGCTGTCAGGTTTTAAGTAAAATCGTAGAGATACGCCATGCCCAGTGCTTTTGACTTGCGCCAAAGGTTTCCCCAGGCGCGTTAGTGAAATATCTATAGTAGATTATGCAAATTAGTTAAACTAGAGACCAGTAATAACTCTGGTGAAACAAATTATCAAGGTCATCCACCCCTAAGTTTGACCATATAATATTATAACTATGTACGTTGACAAAGACAGCAGCAGTGTTGTAACGTAAATGTCGGTAGTAAGTTTCATATTGTTGAATATAGTGAACACTAAAAAATATGTTTTGTGAGTCGTTGTTACATAGAAGCATATAGACAAATGACAAAAATATTATACATTAAGGTCACTATTTGACGCTGGTGGACATCTTATTTACATATCATCTGTATTAAAAAAAAAACTTATTTTACTGACTGACAGGCAACGCACAGCCGAAACTACTTGGCGCAAAAACCTGGAATTTGGTATCTTTGTCTCTAGAAACGTAGGGAAGCACTACCAGGAGGTTTGCCGAAATCCATACGAAATCTGGGCGACACAGTGGGACTAAAAGAAATATAAATATTTTTTCATACTCAATAATAGATAAAAGAGCTCTTTCGGATACCTTCCTAAAATTATATTTATATGTATTTAATTTATGAGGCCAACTAAAACAAAAAATGGTTAAATAAAAGGATCCATTTACTTTGCATGAATAACGCGCTTATATTTTGGAGGATGGTGAAAAATTCTGAGTACAAAACCCTTAAAACCACAGAGCTGACCCTTCAAATATTTTTTTAAATAAAACTTGCAATTAAAAAGGCTCTATAAAAAGTAAAAGGATATAATTTAAACGAGATGACACTTAGTAGAACAAATAATTATGCTGGTGTGTCCCCGCATATAAATGAAACCAACTTAACTCTTAAGCCTTTAATGGATAGCAGTCCATTTAACTCACTTTCATTTAGGCTGTTTTTTAAATATTCTAGTACTGTATCATGTCACGTGATTGTTAGAAAATGAAATATTTTTTATTAATTGAGGAATTGCTAAAATTGTTTTAATGGTCAAAATAAAAAAAAATCATTCAATACTAGGATGAACAAAGAAACTATCTTGTTTTTGGTCACGCGACTGAAATGCAGATGTGGTTTTTCCCCCCTATTTGAAAAGCAACCAAAGATCTCGTACCTATAGGATAACAACACCTTGTTTTGTAATTCAAAGCAAAATTATTTGGTAAAATACTATCTTTAAAAGACATTTCTAATACTATCCAATTGTTGTGTAGTGACTTTTTCCAAATTAACTTTATAACGTAAAACTCTTTGTTGTTTAAATCCGCACTAAGAGTAGGTACAGCTTCTGTTGCGGAGGACTTCCCTAACACTTAACAACCGTCACAAATTTATAAAATTTAATTAAGTTGACAACCTAGTATTAGAAAGCGAGGTGTTCTTTGTGAGCATCAAGACCCACAACACTTAAACCAACGGTCTCACAACACGCCTTGTGACATTTATACGCATATAAGGAGCACTATAACAATCGTGTAGCCAAATTATAGCGTCATGTAAGTTTAGTATAAATTAAACTCATAGCCCCATACCCACGATTCCAATATCCGTAAAGTCCCTCTTATCTATATCCCCACAACTGCCTGTAAATTGCCACTTAGATAATAACTTTTCCATTCAATATATACCTACTTCCCTTTGCCATAAAACACATATTATAACGCATTAATCGTAATGGCGCCAAAAAGTTTCTCAACATTTCTACAAGATAACTCTTCCTCACAATTAACGTCGATATTGGGTAAAAATAAGATATCTCGTAATTCTCTTTCAAGAACATAGGGAACACTGAAACTGTGAGGACAAATGGGGGTTAATTCGTCGATGAATGGACTCGTTAAGTGACAAAGTGGCAAAAATAAAAGTAAAGACGAACAAAAAAACTTATTTATAATCATAAGATGTTTCCTGAAGCATAAGGCGCTTAAAATGGCAAATTTTCTATTTTGATGTTTCTTTTCTTCTAAAACCATTAAAATTAAATAATGCATTAACATCGAAAGTATTAACATTTGATGCAGTGTGTTGATTTAGTTTTTAAATAAATATGATAATCACATATGTTATTCGCTAAAATAATTATTTTAAACACTATTGTGACAATAAAAAATTACATTTCACCTTTATCACTGATAGGCAACTTTACACACATACATACATACATAGTCTTACGCCTATAACCCCGAAGAGGTAGGCAGAGGTGTATTTCTACACCCACTTTTCGCCAGATGTACTTTAGTCCCACGTAATAAGGGGCGAGCCTATTGCCGTACCGGGCACATTTCCAGACTCTGTGCTTCTACTGAGAATTTCGTGACAGAAAACCCAATAACACTGCTCGACCCAGGAATCGAAACTGGAACCCACAGGCACATTTATGCCGCGAAACCAACGAGGCAGTCGTATAGGGTTTGATGTGGAGTTTTCCGTTTCTACGCAAAGATGGTATTTGCATTGTGTTATCCCTTAGTCGGCTCTTACGACACCCACGGGCAGATAGGGGGTGGTCACACTTGTATTCTATGCCGTCAACCAGGAGCTAGGCAAGGCAACTTTAGGATGGATAAAAATAATGGATCCTAAAGGCCACTTATAATGATTTTAAAACATAACTGAATACCCATTGAGAAATGTTTTCAATAATAAAAATATAAAGACTTTATATTCTATACCTAATTAATACTTTCTTCGCACTAATCCCCGAATACCTTAATTTGACCTGTAAATACCATTTCTAAAACAATGAGAACAGAATACAAGAATAAATCATTACAAAGTAGCAATAGAAAAACGAAAGCAAATTGTAAAACAATTTCAAATCAGATCTTATTTCCTAGAATATATTTTCTAACAATGCCAACAAAAATGCATATATATTGTTCTAACGGATTATGGAGAGTAGCTGCACAAATAAGGAGGAATATTCTTTTTTCCTTTTCAGTTGTTCTTTTCATGTTCATAAATTATTTACTGTGTGCAATGAACAAATCTAAAAAGATAACTCCGAGGGAATGAAAGATTATTAAAATTTTTAATTTCTGTTCATTAGTTCTGCTCTGATTTAATCTGGTTAGTAGACATTCAGTTTTACTTATTTTGTTATATAATTTTCTTACAATTGTTTTTTGTAAAATGTACTCTTCGAATACTGGTGAGAAATAATGAAGTGTTCTTGCTTTTGCATAATAATAAGACATCGCTTACTGTGACATCCTGATCTATGTATTATAAAATCAAGTCAACTATTTGCTCTTCCGTCTATAAAAAACGCAATAAACTCAAAATCTAGGGAATGGATTTTTGTACGGATTTCACCAATAGATAGTATGATTTCTGAGAAAGATTGCGAGTGTTATTCTCGCGGTGGATTCGCGGGCTTAGTCTATATAAAACATAAAAGAACCAAGTGCATGATAATTTCGGCTTTTCTTAAATATTTCCCTAACGTTAGGGTATCATCGCCTTTTTTCCTTCCATATACAAATAGATATCAGTGACTTTACGATCTGTATAAACGAATACACTCTACTGTTTTCCTAGATAGCATCTCTGTACATTGTATCCATTACTATCAACATAAGTTATTTCGGTACTAGGTCATGGATAAATATCGTATATCACGAGAGAAAACAAATCCACGATACAATAACGCACTAGCAGCATACAAAGCCATCCGATTTCAACAAGTTGAAATATCTTACACAAATATTTGGCACAAACGATACAAAATATATGAAGATCGAAACAAAAAGACAATAGAAACAAGAATCAACGAACGAATTCGTAAATTGGAAACCATTCACATTCCAACTATAAATAAAATCCTGATACGAAATGACTAAAGTATGCATCACTGGCCAGGCAAACCAATTTAAGGCAAGACTAGGCAATCCAATTTAACATGACCTTCTACACCTCCTGCACTTAGTTCAGAGTCCAAAGTCAGAGAAATGTGATGATGTCCTATTGGGGTGCAATTTAAAGTGGCGATATGGGCAACGAGGGTAGCAAGTAATGGAAACCAACAAATGACGTGGAAAAATCAACGGCGACTAAACTGGTCATGATTTTTAAATGGAAGTATGGGGCTATGTTTGCAAGAAAGGGAAACTCATAAAATTTGCATTTGCTTTGCTTAGGAGAAACAATCTCCTCAGCTTTATTAAACCACCGTATCATAAAAATGTAATACGATTTTATTTCGTTGTTTCTATCGTTCTGCGCTGTGTTAGTCATATCATCTAAATTACCTACTTATATTTTATAGTAGGTATGTACTTAAATAATTGAGTATCAAAAATCAAACCCATATAATTATGATTATAAAATTATGTGCTCATGAGAAAGCTCACCCCCAAACAGATGGCCAACACCGACTTGCTTAGTAATAAACAGACATTTAATTTTCCTGTATTGCAGTAATTGTCCAATATGTAATGTAAGTAGTCACGTAAACAATGGTAATTTGACCATGGATGCTTCGGTAAATTATAAAATATTATGGTTCTTAGTCCTCTTGGTTAAAGGAATCGCAGCCCAAGTTAAACATTGAACAGAGTATTTAACACAAATACAAATCTTTTGATCCGATTTTTTTCATCGATTTACGATTTACTTGACATTTTGACGTATTCAGGCAATTTACGCCACAGCACGCATAATTGTCGTGCATTCTTCCATCATCATCATCATCGGCCATGTTTATATACTATCCCACTGCTGGGCACGGGCCTCTTCTCACTATGAGAAGGATAAGGCCATAGTCCACCACGCTGGCAAAGTGCGGGTTGGCAGACTTCACATGTCTTTCGAGAACATTATGGAGAACTCTCGGACATGCAAGTTTTCCTCACGATGTTTTCCTTCACCGTTTAGCAAGCTATAATTAACAATTTAATACGCACATAACATTGAAAAGTCATTGGTGCGCGCCGTGGATTTGAACCGCATGTAAGGAGAGATCGACGTAGTGCTCTCACTCCGTCGATCTCTCCACTAGGCTATCGCTGCTATCTTTACAAAAATATAAAAATAAAAGACCTTCTGTGAAGGCCAAAACATACGCAGACGTTCGATGATGAGCCTAGTGGATTTTTCTATGTAGTGAGAAATTATGGTGCATTTGACATTTCGTGCAAAAATCTGCACAGCAGTTAGTCATGTACAGAACACAATCAAAGAGACAGGGTTCAGCTACAGTGTGACCTCGCTACCGTGCTAGGCTGCTGTCGTACGTGCGTAGTGTGTTGGCATGTTTTTTGTGTGCGTGATGTACAAAATTGATGTGCAGTCTTAATAGTTATTTTTGTGGCACGCTGCAAAGAGCCTTAACTTTCCCACCTTGCCCACGGTTTCCTCCAGTGGTTCATTGTGAGTAAACATGATGTAAACAAAACCACACGTTTTATTACGGCGTGACGGCTCATGGTAGTAAAGTCGTGTTTTGATATGAATATTCTACGTTTGAGCTGAAAATAAAATATACATATTAGTATGTTTTTAGCATATATTAATTTTGTATATGTGTAGTAGTATGTTTCATAAAAATTACTGCGCATTTTTAGGTGGCCGATCAAATCAGGAACAAAAGTTTCTTAGCTCTAAAACATCCCTGGCTTTTATTCGCATTGTGTTCGTCAATAAATCAGTATTCCCATTTTCTTTGCGTGACTCCAACAACAGAATTTCCATATTGTTTTGCATACAAAATTCAGTTCTGTTGCTTGACCATTAATTATTACTTAGGCTTCAATAAACCTGACTGACAATGAATCCAACCGAACTATTACTAAGAATACCTATTCGTCCAATTGAACGTTAAGTTGTTATAATTCCCAACTACTAATGATCATGCCTAGACCAATGAGGGTAATGAAGTGATCAACCTACAGTTAACTGCAAACCTTTATTTGTGATGATTGAATGTAATTAATTATAAAAACCAGCACCTATTGAGGACAAATTAGTGGCAACGGTGAATGAAGGCTCTTCAATGAAGTGTTGCATGATTAATTGTGTGTTTAATTCATTTGCATTTGGTTTTGTGGTGTTATTGACTCGGTCTTAAATAAAGGTAAATTATGAGAGAAAATGTCTGGTGTTAAATATTATCGAAAAAGGAGGTAGGTATCTTACCTAAACTAAACAAAATATATTTCAAATGCCTGTGTGTGCCTGTTAATCCATGATGTATGTATGCTATATGCATCTTCCATGATCAAAGAATCATGCAGCCTTTTGCATTTTGTCCTCTACTCTACCAATGTCTCCCCTAATTTTCGTCACAGGCACATATTGAGCCATAAGAAAGATTTAATAATAACAATAAACATTTCATTTTGACCATAATAGGTAGATACCGACAAACTGACAGGCCGCAGCCGACTTTCATTCCGAGCGGTGTGCGCCGTTTATGAATAAAACATGGTGATTTCATAGAAACATTATTGAAAAGAAGATTTATTGAAATTATAAGAAGGCTTCATAAAAATATAAAATGCAATAATCGTAGTTCGAACATTTGTGACTCGTATTAAATATGTTTCCTGGTTAAAATCAACAGTTTTCAGGCACAATTTTCTTAAATCGTGCGTGGTTTTTTACGATACTTGGTCAAAATCTTGCAGTTTTTTAAATATTCTCCAATGTATTCATTTATTTTTGGTTATCAATAACTGTACACTGGGTGCATAGGGTGCCCACCAAGAACTTAGGGTCCCAAGCCAACCTCACCTGCAAGTAGTGCACCTGCCGATCAAGGACGAGGCTCTGGCAAACAAAATATCCCGATAAGCGGCAATAGGCTCGCCACCTATTTCGTGGGATCAAAACACTGGCGAAAAGTGGGCGTTTAATATGCCTCTGCCTACCTCTTCGGGGAAACAGGCGTGAGTCTATGTAATAACTGTACACATCCTTTGTGGTGCTTTTCTGTTACTTAATGTTAAAGTTTTGTTTTAATCGACGTAATCATGACGTTTTTTTGTTTATTTTTCCTCCTCATGTACCCATGTGTCGAAGGGTAGGGTTTCACCGAAGCATTCCTCGCTGCCCTCCGACGGAGATCCCACAGGAGGGGTCTGAAACCGCTCCTAAATATATTATATTATCTATACAGAACTTTTTTATATCGTAGGTACTCGTAAATACTTAGTTCTTGAAACTTATTTATGATATAAGTACCTATTTACTGATTTTTATTTATGATCTAAGTATTTAATGATTAGCCATACTTTTAACGCCCAAAATACTTTTATAGAATGTTTTACAACAAAAAAGATTTTGTGTAATTGGGTTATTCAAAAGTTTAGTTTTAATTTTTCTTGTGCTGCACAAGAAAAATTATGATAATATCAGCTGGTGGTTGGATTTTGCTATTAATATTTGCATGACATGCCTAAATCATTATCCTATTGTACCTAGTTAAAGCCTTATTATTTTATATTATTTACAGAACGCTAACATGCCCCGTACTTACAAAGTAAAACCAGGGGGCTTATTCACTATGACCATTTTGAAGTCTTAACGTGTTTTAACGTGCTAGTTACCCACGTCGGCACGTTATTGGCTGAAACGGTATTCACTATGCCAACTTCAAATTTGATAAGCACGGTAGCGCACGTTTCGGACACGGTTTTAGTTGTCAAAATTCCGTGAGCTAAGAGGTCACGTAACATGCACGTAACGCGTTTATTGTAAAACTATAGAGGATAAATAAGTACTAAGTTTATTTGTTTTATATTATTTTCAGTGTCCGTTAGTGGTTAAATGCTAAGTTTATTTGCTTTTTTATTTACCAGTGTCCGTGTCAAAGTTATTTGATTAAATATTATGTTTTATGAAAATTGATGCCTGCCGCTGGCGCCAGCGTCTCACTCGTCTTCGGATAAATAATAAATCCATTATGATTTATTCGATTCTGTTAGAATTGGGTTATTTGCTGCACTAACCCCACTAATATTTTTTTATATTGTAGCGCGACTGCAACTGTCATGTCTGTCATCAATGTCATCATTATGTTTTCGTTCAGAAATTGACTTAAGTACAAAAGATGAACTAAACTTTGAAGATCATTTTTTATTTTGAGATTGTTCCTGGCGAAATTGCATTAAAATAATATAATTTAAGTTTTATTAGCCTTTTCTATTTGTACTGTAGCTTTTAGTGAACATTACAGGTTAGTAAAATAATATTTATAAAATCAAAATTGAGCCGGCAAACCGGCATTAAGATTTATGAACGAAAGTTGTGAAATTGATAAATAGGCATAGACAAGCTGTCGTATGGCATACTGAATACAATATGTTGGTTGTCGTGGTACGTAACGTTACTGAAACACGTTTACGTCTAGTGCACGTCACGACGACACACGTCTTGAACATGGTATTTCAGTGGTCATACTGAATAAGCCCCCAGGTGGGAAAATGTATAGAAAATATGATATGGATTCGGATTCTCGAAGTCGTCACTACACCGTCATGTTAATAATAAATTGAAGCGACCTGGCGGCCAAACTGCTTTGACACCGGATGTAGAGGAACTAATAGTACAAAACTTAAATATATGCGCAGAGTGGGGTTATCCGTTGGATATGACTGATTTAAGGTATTTAATTAAAATGTATTTAGATAACCAGTGTATAGTCCACAAAATATTTAAAAATAACTTGCCAGGTGTTGACTTTGCAAACGCGTTCTTAAATCATCATAAAAAGAAAATATCACAAAGGATGTGTCAAAATATTAAGAGGTCCAGAGCATCTGTATCACCTGAAAGTATAAATAATTACTTTTTTGAATTAGAAAAGTCTATAGAGAACGTCCCGGCGTCAAACATTATTAACTATGACGAAACCAATCTCAGTGATGACCCAGGCCGAAAAAAGGTGATTGTAAAACGAGGCTGTAAATATCCAGAAAGAGTGCTGAACCACTCGAAAGGTTCAATTTCTATAATGATGGCTAGTACAGCCTCCGGTGAAATGTTACCGCCGTAAGTAGTGTACAAGGCCGCACACCTTTATAATACTTGGGTCGAAAACGGACCTGAAGGCACACGGTACAACCGAACTACTTCTGGGAGGTTTGACGGCGATATGTTTCGAGACTGGAAACTAACGACAGTCATCCCATTTTTAGAAAACAAGCCAGGAAAAAAGATTCTCATTGGCGATAACCAATCGTCTCATCTTTCAGTAGAAGTAATTCAGCTGTGTAAGGACAAAGACATACATTTCGTTTTTTTACCACCCAATTCAACTTATTTGACCCAACCTTTAGATTTGGCTTTTTTTAGGCCTTTGAAAATAGCCTGGCGACATTTGTTAGACCAGTGGAAAAAAACTGACGGAAGAATGTTAACATCTGTTCCAAAAGGTTGTTTTCCTCGACTACTTAAGCTTTTAATTGAACAAATCAAAGTTAATGCTGGAAAAAATATTAAAGCCGGCTTTCGTAAAGCAGCAATCATTCCATTGAATAAAAGTTTTACCAAATTTACCACAAATCAACCTGGACTCTGCTGCTGCTATAAATGCAGTAGAAGAAAGTTCTTATTTTAAAACTGTTAAAAGAAATTCGGTACGGTACTATGAAGATAAGAGAACCAAAAAACAAAAAGAAAATAGAAGTGGTTGCTGGTAGAAGTGTGAGTGATGAAGAAACAATAGAAACAATTCCGAAAATTACAAATACAAAAAATACTGCACAGATTAAAGGAAAAGGAATGGGTAAAACCACCAAAAAGAAAATTGGCGAACAACACACACACGTACAAAATGACGAAAATTTTCGTCCAGTATCTGAACCTGGATCATCAAAAGATGTTAATGAGTGTCAACTTTTTACAGACCCTGTCTTAGAAGATATAGAACTGGGTTTATTAAATCTCAATGAAATTCTAGTATTGTTTGCAGACATTGTCGATATAGGCGAAAGTAATCACCCACTAATCGGAAAGGCAGTAAATAAACCATCACCTGTTGTTGCAAATCAAAATACCTTTAAGGGTAGGACAAAACGTACAAATATTCAAATAATATCTGATATTAAATTGCCACTTACCAATTACACATTTACCTAAAAGAAGAAAAAACAATTTTTATAATAATGATGAAGAAATTTTAAAAGTTTTACAAGATGGTAATGATTAATTCTGTTTTAAAACAACAATGTTGTAATAGTTTCGTATTTTCAAAGTTTAATTTTTAATTAGAGTTATTTAAAAAATGTACTAAATTATTTTAGTTTCAAGTTAATTTAGCAGAACATTATTTTCATTACATCTTTTTGTTAATTAATGGTATCTTTTTGTTTTTTTTACGATTTTTAAAGGTGGTTGATTACTTTATGTGGTTACTAATTTGCAAGCACTGAATATGATACATATTTGATTTTAATTGTTTATGAAACAGATTATATTATAATAAGAAATATTATGTTTTTACAATTAAATAATTTAATAATTAGAAGTTTTAAAGGAGGTTGATTACATTATGTTGTTACTAATTTTCGAACCCTGAATAAAATATTTAATTGCTTATGAAAAAGATAAAAAAATTGTTTTTACAATAAGGAGTTTTAAAGGAAGTTGATTATATTATGTTCTTACTAATTTGTGAACATTGCATAAAATATTTTAGTTTTTTCAAGTGCATAAAGTTAGTTACACGATTCTAAGTCCAAAATGTTGTGGGTAAATTGTATTTATTGTGTTTTGTCGATTTAATATTGTTACTTATTGTGTTACCTTATTGTTTAAATGTTAACTTAGTACAACCATAATCATATGAATAATTAATTCAAATAATTGCACATGTTGACAAACCAACACTTTTTATTAGTAGTGAATCTACCGGCCAGCGGTGCCTGCGACGGCCGATGCTCCATCTTTCTCTTACGCGCTTGATAGATAATTCTGATTATTGTACATATATATGTTTCTATAAAATGTTAAAACCATTATATTTTAAGTATAAAATGTATTATGAATTAGTTTTATAATAAAACATTGTATTTCAATCTGCACGTGGGCGACGAAACGTCATATCCGCACACGGTGAGTTGTTTGTACACTGGTATAAAAGTCAGATCGCTACGGAGCGACACTCAGTTGTCTTCCGGCAGTCGAAGTGTGAACATCGGACGAACTAGTGTTGCCAATTGTAAATAGACAATTTGGTTTGACGTTTGACAGTTGACACTGTCAAACGGGTAAATAGAATATAAAATATGAACAGACTCTGTTCAATGTTCGGTTCCGCCCCGGCAACGACTAACTAAGGTACGATATAATTCTGACTTTTATATTATTGTGTTTTTATATTGTGCTTTTACTGATAATGTGTTTCACAATTCTTTATTGCTATTGTGGTGTTAATTAGAGTATTGTCAATATAGACAATGTATAGGTAATGTAATAATATAGCTTAGCAATTGTATAATTGATATGGTGGGTGATATTGTGGGTGGTTTCGTCAGTTGTGAGATGTTAAAGTTCAGATCTTGGGGTATCATATATTACAGAGTCGAATTATATGCTGAGATACAAGTCGTGTCTATTTTATACATCGTGTGGTGAATATTTCAGTGGTAAATATTGAATACACCTATAGTAAATAAATATCTGTGGTGAATATTACTAAACGAATTATGCTAATCTATTGTACTAAGTAGTTACTTTTGAAATATTGAACTACCCACAACCTTGCTATCCGATATAATAATATGTGTTGATTGAACCGCTTTTATAAACAATAATTACAACTATTAAAAGAATGGCCAAGAGTTTTCTTGGCCACGTTCTTTCTCTTGGTTCTATGCCCTTGCTTTGCGAACGTGGCGCTAAATGTAGATGTAGAATCAGAACTTGAGATTTTAAAATATACTCTTGTGACAAGCTGAATAAATGAAAGTAAGATTTGATAGTTGTATCTTTTATTTTTCAACACCTGACAAATAAAACTATAATAATACATATAGGTTGTATACTTTGTATCTATACATATATATCGTGCTCACTCTATCACGCTCAAGGAGTGCCACACCCTACCGCGTGCCAAAGCACGGACGCCGGCCAGTCGGTTCCTTACTTACATAACGAGCCTACGCGCACTTAGCTCTGCCTCACAGCTAAAGTTTTCGTAATTGTTACTCGTAATCTATCCGCTATCGCTCCCTTACTCTTTTTCTTATCTTACTGTGAACTCCTTCTCATTCTCTGCTTCTTCTGTGTTCGTGTATGAATGTGAACTATTGTGTGTGGCGTAATAAACTCTAAATTCTTGGCTGTGAACAATCTATCTTTCCTTTCTTATCTTCCACTATACACATAAACCCCACAAAAACAACCCTTTTTAACATTTTTGTCTGTCTGTCTGTATGTCTTTCTGTTTGTCCGGTGTAATCTCTGGAACGGCTGAACCGATTCAAATGAAACTTTCACTGCAAGGTAGAGGACTTTATAGCGCTACATGTAGGCTACAATTTGACCCGGTAGTTGGCGCTGTTGTCGCGATAACAAGTCTTTACATCTTCAACTCATCTATGCATATAAATAAAATTGAAGTGTCTGTCGGTGATTTCAAAATAACGATGTTTTTACAAGTGTATAAAGTTAGTTACACGATTCAAAGTCCAAAACAACCCTTTTTAACATTTTAACGTTTTGTGTGTCTGTCTGTCTGTTTGTCTTTCTGTTTGTCCGGGGTAATCTCTGGAACGGCTGAACAGATTCAAATGAGACTTTCACTGCAAGGTAGAGGACTTTATAGTGCTACATATAGGCTACAATTTGACCCGGTTGTTGGCGCTGTTGTCGCGATAACAAGTCTTTACATCTTCAACTCATCTATACTCTATACATATAAATAAAATTGAAGTGTCCGTCTGTGTTTTCGAAATAACGATGTTTTTTCAAGTGTATAAAGTAAGTTACACGATTCCAAGTCCAAAACAACCCTTTTTAACATTTTTGTCTGTCTGTCTGTTAGTCTGTCTGTCTGTATGTCTTTCTGTCTGTCTTTCTGTTTGTCCCGGGTAACCTCTGGCCGGCTGTATTAAGATTGGATTTGGCAGAGAACTTTTAAAAAAGTTACTTTTTCCGCGTGCGAAGCCGCGGGTACCAGCTTGTTAAGAATAAAGGCACTTTATTATTTAGATAGATAGATAGATAATTCTTTATTGTACACCACAAGTCACATTACAGAGTTAAAAGAGAACAAGAAGAAATTTACAAATACAATGCACAATGGGCAGCCTTATTGCTAAAAGCGATTTCTTCCAGGCAACCTTTGGATGGAAATAAATAGATAAGGGAAATAGAATTATAAAATGCTGTAGTAACAAAGTTCCTTGCTAAGTATAGGTAAACATACATATATTACGTAACTACAGAAACATATAATATACATACATGCATAGGTACATACATACATACATGCATACATACATACATACATACATATATATATACATACATAAATACATCCATACATACATAAATACATACGCACATAACACATTATAGATAATATAGTCACAATACGCTTTTGACAAAGACTAGCTACTAGATAGGAAATGCTGTTTTAATGCCTTTTTAAATATGCCTATTGACTTTGCTTGCCTAATTTCAAGAGGCAACGCATTTCACAAGCGCACTGCCTGGACAGCAAAGGATTTAATATAATAATTTGTTGAATGCGTTGGCATTTGCAGCCTCAGATTCTCTGACGACCTTAGAAACCTTGCATGTGTGTCATGGAGGAACTTAAAACGTTCTTTGAGATACAAGGGAGTGTTAGGATCGAATAAAACATTATACAATAATCTATACTAATATAATAAAGCGGAAGAGTTTGTTTGTTTGTTTGTTTATTTGTTTGTTTGTTTGTTTGTTTGAACGCGCTAATCTCAGGAACTACCGGTCGGATCTGAAAAAATATTTTTGTATACGATAGCCCAGTTATTCCGGAAGGCTATAAGCTATATAACATAACGCTTCGACCCTTTGGGGCCGGGCAAAAGGCTAAAAAGGCTAAAAGATAATGTCGGCTAATCTCAGGAACTAGCAGTCGGATTTCAAAAATTGTTATTGCCTATGATAGCCCAATTATTCCGAAAGGCTATAGGCTATATAAAATTACGCCATAACTTTTATGGGCCAGACAAAAATAATAAGATGGTCAGACGAGAAGGGGGAGGGTAGGGTCAAAGGCAAAAAAGGCTAAATGAATAGGATACAATCTATATGGGTATCGTTTTCGGCATTTTCGGGACACTGATTAATAATATGAAATTTATTTAGTGATCCAAGATGGCGGACGGGAAATCAAAGATGGCGGATGGGAAAATTTTAAAAATCAATATGGGTATCGCCTTCGATATTTTAAGGGGTGGAGAATCGAAATACAACATCTGTTTCGTGATCAAAGATGGCGGATGGGAAATCAAAGATGGCGGATGGGAAAATTAAAAAAAATCAATATTGGTATCGTCTGCGATGTTAAAGGGGATGGAGAATCCAAACACAACATCTATTTCGTGATCAAAGATGGCGGATGGGGTTTTTTTTTTTTAAATCAATATGGATATCGTCTCCGATGTTTAAAGGGATGGGGAATCCAAATACAACATATATTTCGTGATTCAAGATAGCGGATGGGAAATCAAAGATGGCTGATGGGAAAAATTTAAAAAATCAATATAGGTATCGTCTCTGATGATTTAAGGGATGGTGAATCCAAATACAACATCTATTTCGTGATCAAAGATGGCGGATAGGAAATCAAAGATGGCGGACGGGATTTTTTTTTAAAGTCGATATGAGTATCGTCTCCAATATATAAAGGGATGGGGAATCCAAATCCAACATCTATTTCGTGATCAAAGATGGCGGATGGGAAATCAAAGATGGCGGATGGGAAAGTTTTAAAAAATCAATATTGGTATCTTCTGCGATGTTAAAAGCGTAGAGGAATGCAAATACAACATCTGTTTTGTGATTCAAGGTGGTGGATGGGAAATCAAAGATGGCGGATGGGAAAAAATTAAAAAATCAATATGGCTATCGTCTCCGACATTTTAAGGGGTGGAGAATAAAAATACAACATCTATTTCGTGATCAAAGATGGCGGATGGGTTTTTTTTAAATCAATATGGGTATCGTCTCCGATGTTTAAAGGGATTGGGAATCCAAATACAACATCTATTTCGTGATTCAAGATGGCGGATGGGAAATCAAAGATGGCGGATGGGAAAGTTTAAAAAAATCAATATCGGTATCGTCTGCGATGTTAAAAGGGATGGGGAATGCAAATACAACATCTCTTTCGTGATTCAAGATGGTGGATGGGAAATCAAAGATGGCGGATGGGAAAAAAAATCAATATGGGTATCGCCTCCGATATTTAAAGGGATGGAGAATCCGAATACAACATCTATTTCGTGATCAAAGATGGCGGATGGGATTTTTTTTTTAAATCAATATGGGTATCGTCTCCGATGTTTAAAGAGATGGGGAATCCAAATACAACATCTATTTCGTGATTCAAGATGGCGGATGGGAAATCAAATATGGCGGATGGGAAAATTTTTAAAAATCAATATAGGTATCGTCTCTGATGATTTAAGGGATGGTGAATCCAAATACAACATCTATTTCGTGATCAAAGATGGCGGATAGGAAATCAAAGATGGCGGACGGGATTTTTTTGTAAAGTCGATATGGGTATCTTCTCCGATGTTTTAAGGGATGGCGAATCCAAATACAACATCTATTTCGTGATCAAAGATGGCGGATGGGAAATATAATGATATAAAGAAAGTTATTATTGCTGGTGAAAAAGTGGTAGGGGTATTTGATGGTCGATGCAGATAATGGCTATGTTCAGTGGATACCTCTCCTACGGAACCCTTCATGGGCGAGGCAGACTTGCACTTGATTTAATTATTTAATAGCCATAGTATTTAATAGTATTAGTAATTTTATCATATCACTAGATCAGTGATCTAACCATATCACTCATATACCACGTTCTCATCTCCTTACAATAAGTTAGTTTTTCTACCCTAGAAATAATTTATATGGCAAAACAACTTTGCCTAGCAATTAAGAGATTAAACACTGATGTTCTTGGTAACTTTGTTCTGAATAAGTTGGAAAAGAGTTAAAAATTAATATGCAATGTAAATACATTAAAAAGGCGATACGGAGTTCGCCGGGACAGCTAGTGTAAGAATATGAGTATTCTTGCGAAAACGAATAGGGAGCCACTTGAGTTTGTTACGAAATTCTGGTACATGATCATATTTGCGAAGACCAAATATTAATCTGATACAAAAGTTTTGGAGACGCTCAAGTTTGTCAAGTTGCTGTTCAGTGAGATCAAGATAGCTGACATCGGCATAATCGAGTACTGGGAGGAGTAAAGATTGAGCAAGCGCAATTTTAGTGGCTGTTGGAAGAAAATTCCGAAGCCTACGTAACGACCCCACTGACGCAAACAACTTAAGACTGGTCTCCTAAAGACATAAAGACATATTTATTTTTGCATTTTGGTTGTTTACAACACTTATACATGTCAAAACCCTATTCTAGATGATGCCTGCTTTTCCTAGCTAAATGACTTCTTGAGAAGAAAAGCCGAAACAAACTCAGAGTCATTGTTTTTTTGTCACTTCAATTTCTTTAGTCTTTTCTTGATCTTTTAAAGTCCAGACAAAAAAGGGTTTAGTATGCAAGTACAATGCAGGAAATCATCTGACGCTTTTGACTGACTCGGCCCACTGATGGCCCGCATGCAACAGCAATCGTACGGCTCAACATTGATTGAGGGAGCCAGCACGATCTGTATCACTATGCCTCCACGCCATCAGAAGGTGTATGCATAAGCATGTCAGCCTAAGCCATCAGACAGGTTGCCACAACTATTTGTTTATATGTTTAATAATGCCCACATCGTACTCACAACTTTACATGCTAATACATAGTAAAATACATGTTGTAAACAATATGTAAAATTATAAAAATTTAAACAATTAAATGGCATATATTTAAATGTCAGAAAATATTATTGAATGTCAATTTAAGAATGTCTAAAAAATAAAATAATAATATATTACTTAAGTCATTTTAAATGTCAAAAGAAAATAACAATGTCAAATCAAACAATGTCAAAACAAAATAAATAAAATTACAAATGTCAAATCAAAAATGTCAGAATGTAAAGATATAAGTACTACAATTATGTAAATAAAAATATTATGTCACTAATTTCAAAATTCATAATGTCAATTCATAATTTAATGTCAATTCATAATTTTTAAACTCAATTCCAGGCGTTTTTGTCTGCTAAATAATCTTTAACTGTGTAATAAGCTTTTGAACACAAGCTCTGTTTAATAAATACTTTTAATTTATTAATACTTAGTTCCTGAATATTGCCTGGAATTTTGTTGTAAAAACGTATGATTTGACACTTGTATGAGTTACTTATTTTTTGTAGTCTAGTTGAAGGTAGAACAAGTTTGTTTTGTTTCGTGTATTTATTTTATGAATGTCGCTGAATTTAGAAAACATATTTATATTTTTCCTGACATATAACAAGTTCTCATAAATGTATTGAGATGCGACAGTCATTATCTTAATTTCTTTAAATTTTTCCCTCAGTGAATGCCTTGAACCAAGACTGTAGATTGCACGAATAGCCCGCTTCTGCAGTACAAACACAGTTTGAATGTCAGCTGCGTTGCCCCATAATAAAATGCCATAGGACATTATGCTGTGGAAATAACTAAAATATACTAATCTGGCCGTATCTATATCAGTTAACTGACGAATTTTATAAACCGCGTACGCTGCAGAGCTAAGTCTAATCGATAACTGACCTATATGTGGGCCCCACTGTAGCTTAGAATCTAAGGTTATGCCTAAGAATACGGTGTTATCTATAAGATCCAACTCTTCTCCATTCAAACGTATGTTAGGTTTAACTTGTTTTACATTCGGTCTTGAAAATCGTATACATTTTAATTTTCTTTCATTTAACAGTAAATTGTTAGCAGTAAACCATTGAACTACTTTAGAGAGAGCGTTATTTACATCGTCATTATTTGATTGTTCTCGTCTAAGTTTAAAGATAAGTGATGTATCATCAGCAAATAACACTATCTCTTCATTATTTTGCATAATATATGGCAAATCATTAATATATACAAGGAAAAGGAATGGACCAAGAATTGAACCTTGCGGCACTCCCATTGTGACCACTGAACCCATAGAAACTTTTCCATTTACCTCAACTCTCTGTATCCTATTACTCAAATATGATGTTAGGAGATCCAAAGCAGTGTTTTTAACTCCATAGTAATGTAATTTCCTGATCAATGTTTCATGAAAAACGCAATCAAAAGCCTTAGATAAGTCACAAAAGACTCCTAGAGCATCATGCGACTCCTCCCAGGCATCAAAAATACTATCTAAAAGCTCAACTCCAGCATCGGTAGTTGAGCGACCCCTAGTAAAACCAAATTGTTTTTCATGTAACAGCTTATTGTTATTAAAATGAGTTTGAAGCTGGCCTAGAATTAATTTTTCAAAAATTTTACTAAACGTGGGTAGCACAGATATTGGCCTATAATTTGTGGGGTCAGATGTGCTACCTGATTTAAATAACGGAATTACTTTACTACTTTTCATTTGATCAGGAAACACACCACAGTCAATGCATCTATTGAAAATCATTGCCAGTTCAGGTGCTACTGTGTTGATTATGGATTTCGTGATCACAACCGAATTGCCCCAAAGATCACTAGTCTTCTTCAAATTAAGGGTATTAAAAGTTTTTACAATATCTTTGTCAGTGACATAACTAAATCTAAATTCAATGTTACACCTATTGACATTTTTTTTTAATAGAGATTCGGCGTCATTGGGGGATGAGTTCAGGGATTTAGTGGTTGAGACTGGAATGTCTGTGAAGAAATTTTCAAATGCTGTGGCAACCTCAAAATCTGATTTTAATATCTTTTTATTTACTTGAAGCGTGTAATCGTTACTTTTAATCTTGACCCTTCCAGTCTCATTGTTTATAATATCCCACGTTGCTTTTATTTTATTGTCACTGTTTTTAATTTTTGATTTTAAATAAAGTGTCTTAGCTTCATGACAAATCTTTTTAAATAACTTAGAATAATTTCTTACGTATTGACAAAATTTTTCATCATTTTTATTAATTACCTTCTGTTCATATAATTCGTAAAGCTTATTTCTACTTTTGTAAATTCCAGTGGTTGCCCATTCACTGAAGGATGTAGTACCAGCAACTGAGATCCTCTTAGGGACAAAGATAGAACTGAATATAGTACAGTACATGTCAAAGAAAGAATTGTACAACTTATTGGGATCGTTATCTTAATATATAAAATCCTTGCGTTACTGACTGACTGACTGACACGCTACAGCCGGAACTATTGGGCGGAGGAAGCTGAAATTTGGCATGTATGTTCCTTGGGGACCGTAGGGGTGCACTAAGAAGGGATTTCCCGAAATTCCCACGGGATCGGCCAAAACGGGTAAATTAAAAAAAATGCAGGCGTAGCTGTGGGCGTCCACTAGTTATAGCATAAGTATGGTAGTTTACTTGTGAGTTTATCCTTAAGTCCCTCCAGACGACGCAAAGTTTTTGGCACCACACTCAATTCCTTTCTACCTACTTTTTTAGACTGCATAGCAAATGTTATAGATTGTCCACAATGATCTGATGTTAATTTGTTAATTATTTGCTTTCTAACTGGTACAATATCTGTAAATATATTGTCTATACAAGTAGATGTCGTGGAAGTTATCCTGGTGGGTTCCAAAAATAAGCATGCAAGATTATATGACTTAAACAAATTCTTAATTTTGTGGCAATTCAGGGAATCTTCGAGTAAATTAATATTAAAATCGCCACCTACTATTATAGATTTATTTTGTTGGCATAGCTTCCGTAACACATCATCCATGACACTTTCAAAGTTATCATAGAAGGACGATGGTGGCCTATACACACTCAACACAACAAGTTGGTCCAACTCCACACAGGCTATTTCAACTGTTCGTTCAACAGAGAAACTAACAATGTCACTACGATTCTTAAATTTAAGCAGCTTGTTAACTAAAATCAACGATCCACCATGTATTGCATTTTGTCTGCTGAACGAACTACCAACTAGATGGTTATTAAAATTGCACATGAACTGGTGATCTTTAAGCCAATGTTCTGTTATACACAAAATATCAACGCATTCACCGTTCATGAACAACTCCACTTCCAAATCTTTATTTGACATACCTTGTATATTTTGATGTACCAGTTTCAATACTTGCGAATTTCTAAATGTATTATTAGTTGAATTGGGCTTATTCGTACATACCAGCCCATTATTAATGAAAGTGTCATTGCAAGTGGTATTCTCTATTGTTGAATTTGATGTCCCCAAGTTAAAGTGCTATCCAGATAAATGCCCAGATTCTTTACATGGTCGGTACATTTTAGAATATTGCCGTCGAATTTAATCTCAGTCAACATTAACCAATTGACCTTCGAGATCATCCTGGGACTGCCGATGAGAACAATCTGCGTTTTTAAAGGATTAACCTTGAGGCCATACTTTTTGCTCCAATCACAAATTTGCTTTAAGTCAGTATTTATAGAAGCAAACGCATCTGCTACTGATTCAAGAGGTGCCTGGGCGTAAATTTGTAAATCATCTGCCTAAAGGTGGTAGGAAGAAATTAACTTATGGGATATTGAATTTATAAAAATTGCGAAAAGTAACGGACATAGAACGCCACCCTGCGGTACGCCGGCAGTTGTATTACACCGTGAAGAGTACGTTTCCTCAACGCGTATACGTTGTCGGCGACCGAACAGATAACTATGAAACCAGTCAATCACCGTTGGAGATATGTTAATAGAGCGAAGTATGCCAAGTAGGATGTGGAAATCCACGGTATTGAAAGCGTTGCTAAAGTCGAGTAAGGAAAGTAGCGTGAGCTTTCCACTATCCATACCCAGTCGTATCTCATCACTGATATGTACCAATGCCGTGGTAGTACTATGTCCAGGACGAAAGCCGGATTGGTAGGGATTTAGAAGAGCGTTTTTAGAAAGGAATGTGCATAGCTGTTTATGAATAAGATGCTCTAGGACTTTGGAAAGGAAGGGTAGTATGGATATAGGACGGTAATCAGAGAAGGAACAGGGTTTTGGCTTTTTAGGGAGAGGAATTATTTGCGCATCCTTCCATGCTGAAGGAAAGATTCCGCTTGTAATTGAGTAATTTAATATATGACAGAGGACAGAAAGAATTTCATCGAGTATAGGAAGGATCATATTTCGACTGATACAATCACTACCAACAGCATTGGACGAGAATGAGATTATGCTCTTTTTAACATCACAACCGGTAAATTGCTCGAAAACAAAAGATGAATTTTTGGGAGTTGGAATACTTGAAAGATCTAGTAAAGTATTAGTTTAAGTAGTCCTATCAAAATTGGACGAAGTAGTGAAATGAACATTGAGTGAATTAATATTGATGTCTTTGGATGTCACGTCAATTCGTGACTTTCTCACTCCCAGGCTTTTGAGAAATTTCCAGACTTTAGCTGGGTCTTTGTTTTGGACAGAATTATTGATATGTTGGCGTTGTGCTTTCCTACACACCTTATTGCAGAGATTTCTTACACTAACATATTTATCCAAATTAAACGCAGTTGGTCGTAGCTTATACCTTGTCTTGGCTGCAGCTTTTTTGGACATAATTTTTTTTATTTTATCATATTTAGTGTAAAAACCAGAAGCCGAATTTGACAATCAGGACAGTATTTATATTTACTGAGAACCGCCATAATGATAACGTTACACAGACGGTCTCGGGTTCGAATCCACTACGCGCACCAATAACTTTTCACAGTTATGTGCGTATTAAATTGTTGATTATTGTTTGCTAAACGGTGAAGAAAAACATTGTGAAAAAATGCATGTCTGAGAGTTCTCCATAATGCTCTCGAAAGACAGGTGAACTCTGCCAACCCGCACTTGGCCAGCGTAGTGGACTATGGCCTTACACTTCTCTCCTCTTTGGGCCTCATCTCCCAGTGAGAAGAGGCTCGTGCCCAACAGTGGGACTGTTTATATACAGGGCCGATGATGATGATGATAAATGATATAACGTCATAGTCCCTTGGGTAATGCTTTTTGAGTCACTCATGTTAATGCCTGAGAGAACCTACCTAAATTTGGACCTCTTGTAAAAATTCTGACGATTCAGACGTAGGTACACGTAGCGATTTATCTATACAGATAAACCAAAGAGTGATGCTAGGTAGATATGTAGGTTACTTGCAAACTTGCCTAGTTTTAAGCTAATTAAGTTTATAGATATAGATCATATAACTATATCTGTATATATAAAATCCTTGCGTTACTGACTGACTGACAGACAAGCTACAGCCAAAACTATAAGGCACAGGAAGCTAAAATTTGGCGTATATGTTCCCTGGGGATCGTAGGGGTGCACTAAGAAGGGATTATCTGAAATTCCCACGGGATCGGGCAGAAATAGTTAAATTAACGAAAATGCGCGAGCGTAGCTGCGGGCATATTACCGTGCTGCGGGCGTCCTCTAGTAATCTATATAACTTAACCAAATGGCTGATAGATAAACTTTACACTTAATACAGTAGAGTGTATTTGACTTGGAATACTTACCCGCATAGTGTTATTCAGAGAAGCATTCCCTTCGCATTTGTAAAGGAATATATTCAGACCACAATCGTTTGAATCCACTCAATCCTTATTTCTTATTCACCACTTTAAAATATGCTTTTACCACATGCTTTTACTTTCTTTTTATTCTCTTTTAAACCACCTGTAACTGTAACATAATCGTGTGACACCTAATGTGGGAAGGAACTGTCTCCTGAGATACAGGTTTATAACCTAGTTTGGGGGGCAGTGCTTCAATTTAATTTTTTATTTTTATTTAAAAAGACGACTCCCGCACTGGGAAGAAATTCCTGTGTCGCGGGGGACTTTACAAACATTCAATCAACGGACACAAAGAACACCCAGACTCGACACAACAATTTGTGGATTACACTAAGTGTTCTCTCGTGTGGGAATCGAACCCACGACATGCGGCGCAGTGCCAAGCGGCAAGGCGACCGCTTAAACCACTACGCCAACCGTACTGTCAAATATCATTTATGTTTACAATAAAGATTAATTTAAGTTATGGTTACAATTTATGGTTACCACAAAGTAATTGACATTAGAATGACATCAATAATTCCATGCAAATCAAATTATCTTTCCCAAATATTGTTCTCGCGTTAGCCCCAAAATTCTACACTTTGTACGAAAACTTTGCATAATAAATTATCTCTAACTTTCTTCCCTCCTATTTTGTGTGGCGAAATGTGACAAAGTACCTTAGACATTTTTTAATTTCGAACCAAAGTTCATAAAGGCATAACTCCCAAGGTTAACAATATAGGGCAATTTAATATCCAGTTTGCAAACTTAATGTTCCTGCCTAAAAGTTTAAGACTTTTTCGTTTAGATACGTATTCGTTGTATTGATAGCTATGAGAGTAACTTCTTTGGTGTTCTAGGAAAAGTGCTTTGTGAAATGATTCTATACATCGTCCTTGAGTTATTTCAGTTGCATCCAAGGTTTTTGCCTTAGAGTTCGGGGTCCGGTTTGTAGACTAAACAAATTCGACAGAATATTACCTTTTCCACGAAACGACTGCCATCTGACCTCCTCAACCCAAAGGAATAGTGATATTTCATTATCCGTGCGGTACTGTTTGTGAGTTAGCTGATAGGGCAAGCGCCAAGTACCAATAATTATGCCGTTGGACTATCTGAATAGATTCATACTCTAGTGCTATCAGATCAGTTTATACATCTATTTATACTCTACTGCTACGTCGACATATACAAAACGTCTTCAAAACATCCAAAAAGATTTTTTAATATCCCTCAAATGCGACTTTTTTCTTCACTGTTTTCATGTGGTATAAAGACATATTTATTTCTGCATTTTGGTTGTTTACAACACTTATACATGTCAAAACCCTATTCTAGATGATGCCGGCTTTTCCTAGCTAAATGACTTCTTGAGAAGAAAGGCCGAAACAAACTCAGAGTCATTGTTTTTTTTGTCACTTCAATTTCTTTAGTCTTTTCTTCATCTTTTAAAGTCCAGACAAAAAAGGGTTTAGTATGCAAGTACAATGCAGGAAATTATCTGACGCTTTTGACTGACTCGGCCCACTGATGGCCCGCATTCAACAGCAATCGTACGGCTCAACCTTAATTGAGGGAGCCAGCACGATCTGTATCACTATGCCTCCACGCCATCAGGAGGTGTATGCATAAGCATGTCAGCCTAAGCCATCAGACAGGTTGCCACAACTATTTGTTTATATGTTTAATAAGGCCCACATCGTACTCACAACTTTACATGCTAATACACAGTAAAATATATGTAGCAAACAATAAGTAAAAATAATAAAATTTAAACAATAAAATGACATATATTTAAAATGTCAGAAAATATTATTAAATGTCAGAAAATATTACTGAATGTCAATTTATGAATAATAATATATTACTTAAGTAATTTTAAATGTCAAAAGAAAATAAATAAAATAAAAATGTCAAATCACACAATGTCAAACAAAATAAATAAAATTACAAATGTCAAATTAAAAATGTCAAAATGTAAAAATATAAGTATTACAAATGTAAATAAAAATATCACGTCACTAATTTCAAAATGTCAAAATTCATAATTTTTTAACTCAATTCCAGGCATTTTTGTCTGCTAAATAATCTTTAACTGTGTAATAAGCTTTTGAAGACAAGCTCTGTTTAATAAATACTTTGAATTTATTAATACTTAGTTCCTGAATATTGCCTGGAATTTTGTTGTAAAAACGTATGCTTTGACACTTGTATGAGTTACTTATTTTTTGTAGTCTAGTGGAAGGTAGAACAAGTTTGTTTTTATTTCGTGTGTTTAATTTATGAATGTCGCTGAATTTAGAAAACATATTTATATTTTTCCTGACATATAACAAGTTCTCATAAATGTATTGAGATGCGACAGTCATTATCTTAATTTCTTTAAATTTTTCCCTCAGTGAATGCCTTGAACCAAGACTGTAGATTGCACGAATAGCCCGCTTCTGCAGTACAAACACAGTTTGAATGTCAGCTGCGTTGCCCCATAATAAAATGCCATATGACATTATGCTGTGGAAATAACTAAAATATACTAATCTGGCCGTATCTATATCAGTTAACTGACGAATTTTGTAAACCGCGTATGCTGCAGAGCTAAGTCTATTCGACAACTGACCTCTATGTGGGCCCCACTGTAGCTTAGAATCTAAGGTTATGCCTAAGAATACGGTGTTATCTATAAGATCCAACTCTTCTCCATTCAAACATATGTTAGGTTTAACTTGTTTTACATTTGGTCTTGAAAATCGTATACATTTTGTTTTTCTTTCATTTAACAGTAAATTGTTAGCTGTAAACCATTGAACTACTTTAGAGAGAGCGTTATTTACATCGTCATTATTTGATTGTTGTCGTCTTAGTTTAAAAATAGGTGATGTATCATCAGCAAATAACACTATCTCTCGTATATACTCGTACATAATTATATAGGTGCGTCGAATTCTTAGCTCCTCCTTGGAATCTCAGGAACCTCATGAATTTTAATGTAAGGTGTCGTTAGCTCATTCTTAATCTCGCCAACGCTATAGACGTACCAACGAATGTAACATCTTAATAGGTGACTGGCATTTGCATAAGTATTTTAAATTGCTGCAGTTTACGATGTTTTGTTTTGATTGTTTCTTTCATTTGCTGAAAAATTTGACTGACTTTTGATAAAATCTTGCTTTTTCTTAAAGGTAGGAATCCAAATTACAAACTCATCCTCCGCTGCGGTTTCCATAGTCGTCCTGTTGTGGCATCTCAGTAAGAAGTTTCAGCATATAAAACGTTTCGTGACTTCACCGCTATAGTTGTAAGATACAGCATAGAACTAAACAATACATAAGGAACATCATACAATATTATTTAGCGGGTCTAAATAATATTACATAATGTAAAATCGATTAAAATCGTTTATACATAAGTGTCGTGTGGTTGACGGCATAGAATACAAGTGTCACCACCCCCTATCTTCCCGTGGGTGTCGTAAGAGGCGACTAAGGGATAACACGATGCAAATACCATCTTTGCGTAGAGACGGAAAACTCGACATCAAACCCTATACGACTGCCTCGTTGGTCTCGCGGCATAAATGTGCGCGTGGGATCGGGAGGTCCCGGGTTCGATTCCTGGGTCGGGCAGTGTTATTGGGTTTTTCTGTCACGAAATTCTCAGTAGCAGCACGGAGTCTGGAGGAAATGTGCCCGGTACGGCAATAGGCTCGCCCCTTATTACGTGGGACTAAACTATATCTGGCGAAAAGTGGGTGTAGAAATACACCTCTGCCTACCCCTTCGGGGATAAAAGGCGTGACGATATGTATGTATGTATGTATAAGTAAATATAGACTGTGCAATGTAATAAACGTATAGACAAAAACTTACCGATTTACGCGTATATAATAAATGGTATAGGTTATAATATAAGTATATGGTAATAAATAATATTTTCAAAATTTAATTTTGTTGTATTGTAGGCGTGGCTAAAATATTTCTTCTCATCAACCATACCTTACTTTACCTACTTCAGCTCTTGAATTAAAACCACAGGTGGTCGGACGGAAGGACGAAGCGAAACTACCTAAGTTAAGGTTCCTTGTAATTTACTACTGAACCTTAAAAATAAGTAGACAAATACTCAAAAATCAAAAACAATGTTTAAGGTATCACCGATTTAACGATAATGAAAATCAAGTAGGTATGATAAAAAACCTAGTTTGCCCGTATTACCCATGAAACAGCTGTATAAATAGCTTGTTAGATAGAAAAGTAATGGGACGAAAGACAAATAAAAGAATGGATTAGGAGACAAAATGGGTTATTATGGCTTTTAATGGTTTCGAAGTTCGTTATTAATTGGAATTTCAGCCTTGGTTATTCCGAAGTGTATTACTTGGCTTTGGTCACTGGCTTCTGTTTTCTTCATTAGGCAAATGTTCATATGCATCGATTTTCGACATTTTTAAGACGGAGGTACGCCTGTCTGCTTACATAAATACCATGTCTTTTTTAAGCAGACAAATCTGTCAACTCGTCTAATTAAGCGTGATTTTTTAGATGGGTAAAACTCCATGCCTTGGGGAGCACGTACAGTGCCGACTGCTACGAGATTCTATTACAGTTCTAAAGGGAGTCAGTACCTTCATGTTTCAGAAAAGATATATAATATTCTTTGATTTAAGCCAGGACACTTGAATACCGTTGCGTTGCGGAGGTCAGGTGACTACAATTCTTTATTGTTAAATCTAGCTAGACAAGAAAAGTGACGATGGTTATTTGTTTCTCAAATCAGGGACTCATTAAATTACTGATACTTATTTCAGTTATATTATTATACGGAAGTTATTTATTTTATTTATTTACTAGCTGACCCAGCGAACTCCGTATCGTCTTTTTAAGAGTTTTTATTTAATTCCCTTTTTTCCAAGCCCCTTTTCCAAAGTTACCATTGACTTAGCGCTTAATCTCTTATCATTTCAGAGTCTATAAATGATGAACAAACAAACATAGATTTTTATATAATATTGAATTCCCCATTCCTTAAAATATCGGAGACGATACCCATATCGACTTTTAAAAAATCCCGTCCGCCATCTTTGATTTCCCATCCACCATCTTGAATCACGAAACAGATGTTGTATTTGGATTCTCCATCCCTTTTAACATCGCAGGCGGTACCAATATTTTATTTTTTAATTTTCCCATCTGCCATCTTTGATTTCCCATCCGCCATCTTTGATCACGAAGTAGATGTTGTATTTCGATTCCCCACCCCTTACAATATCGAAGGCGATACCCATACTGATTTTTTAAATTTTCTCATCCACCATCTTTGATTTCCCGTCCGCCATCTTGGATCACTTAATAAATTTCATATTATTAATCAGCGTCCCGAAAATCTCGAAAACGATACCCATATAGATTGTATTCTGTTCGTTTAGCCTTTTTTTGCCTTTGACCTCGGCTCGTTTGACCATTTTATTATTTTTGTCTGGCCCCTAAAAGTTGTGGCGCAATTTTAAATAGCCTATAGCCTTTCGGAATAACTGGGCTATTTTACAACTTATGGTAGCCTATATTCGTTTTCATCGTCCAATATATGTATCTCTATATTAAAATTCAACAAAATTGGTTCAGCCGTTTTAGCGTGAAAACGAAACATACGAAGCCCGCTGGGTGGCAGCACTGAGACTTCAGGTCCGGAAACTGTCAAAACTGCCATCAAACAAAGAAGTATATCAACGCGCACGCGAATTTGGACTTTATCCAGGGGTAATAATTACAAATTGACTCTACGTTTTAGTTAGAAAACGTTTGTATTGGAAAAAGAAAAGCGCTGTTTTTAGGGTTTTTCCGGCAATTATCAGATTTTTTCTCGCCATAAAAACCATCTTTGAACTTCAACGAACATTAAAAAAAAAGAATTGGCCAAATTGGTCCAGGCGTTGTTGAGTTATGCGCTTACCAACTCATTTTGCGATTCATTTTTATATTTATTTATTTATCATTCACACGTTCATGAAGGAATAATGCAAAGTCTCACAAAACCGTTTCATGCTAGGCAAGAAAATTGACCATGGTTATTAATTTCTCAAATCAGGGACTTATTAAATGGCTTATACTTATAACAGTTAAATAAAATTGTTAATTATCGCTTGCCCCGTGCCTCAGAGAGCACGTTAAACCGTCGGTGCCAGCTGTCATGAAGATCTTTGATAGTCGTTACGGGGAGTCAGTACACTCAAATAAACTGATACTGGTCTAAGCCACGGAATATCTCTATCCCTTTGGGTTGCGGAGGTCAGGCGGCAGTCGCTCTGAGGAAATGTTGATATTCTGTCATATCTGGTTAGACTAGTAAGTGTACCTCGGGCTCCAAGGCGTGTAAGTCTTGGATGCAACCGGGATAACGCTAGGGAGATGATGATTATGACTTATTACAGTTATATTATTATAAAGAAGTTATTTATTTTATTTATTTACTAGCTGACCCAGCGAACTCCGTATCGCCTTTTTAAGAGTTTTTATTGAATTCCCTTTTTTCCAAGCCCCTTTTCTAAAGTTACCACTGACTTAGCGCTTAATCTCTTATCATTTCAGGGTCTATAAATGATGCAAATCAAACATAGATTTTTATATAATATTGAATTGCCCATTCCTTAAAATATCGGAGACGATATCCATATCGACTTTAAAAAAAAATCCCGTCCGCCATCTTTAATTTCCTATCCGCCATCTTTGATCACAAAATAGATGTTTTATTTGGATTCACCATCCCTTAAATCATCAGAGACGATACCCATATTGATTTTTAAATTTTTTCCCATCCGCCATCTTTCATTTCCCATCCGCCATCTTGAATCACGAAATAGATGTTGTATTTGGATTCCCCATCCCTTCAAACATCGGAGACGATACCCATATTGATTTCTAAAAAAAAAACGCATCCGCCATCTTTGATCACGAAAACGATGGTGTTTTTGAATTTCCCATTGCTTAAAATATCGGAGACGATACCCATATCGACTTTTAAAAAAATCCCGTTCGCCATCTTTGATTTCCTATCCGCCATCTTTGATCACGAAATAGATGTTGTATTTAGATTCGCCATCCCTTAAAACATCGGAGACGATAACCATATTGATTTTTTAAAACTTTCCCATCCGCCATCTTTGATTTCTCATCCGCCATCTTTGATCACGATTTAGATGTTGGATTTGGATTCCCCATCCCTTTCAATATTCGAGTTGATACCCATATTGATTTTAAAAAAAAATCCTATCCGCCATCTTTGATCACAAAATAGATGGTGGTTTTGAATTCTCCATTCCTTAAAATATCGGAAACGATACCCATATCGACTTTGAAAAATATGCCCGTCCGCCATCTTTGATTTCCTATCCGCCATCTTTGATCACGAAATAGATGTTGTATTTGGATTCACCATCCCTTAAATCATTAGAGACGATACCCATTTTGATTTTTTTAATTTTTCCCTTCCGCCATTTTTGATTTCACATCCGCCATCTTGAATCACGAAATAGATGTTGTATTTGGATTCCCCATCCCTTTAAACATCGGAGACGATACCAATACTGATTTTTTTAAATTTTCCCATCCACAATCTTTGATTGCCCATCCGCCATCTTTGATCACGAAATAGATGTTGTATTTCGATTCTTCACCCTTTAAAATATCGAAGGCGATACCCATATTGATATTTAAAATTTTCTCATCCGCCATCTTTGATTTCCCGTCCGTCATCTTTGATCACGAAATAGATGTTGTATTTGGATTCACCATCCCTTAAATCATCAGAGATGATACCCATATTGATTTTTAAAATTTTTCCCATCCGCCATCTTTGATTTCCCATCCACCATCTTGAATCACGAAATAGATGTTGTATTTGGATTTCCCATCCCTTCAAACATCGGAGACGATACCCATATTGCTTTAAAAAAAATCCCATCCGCCATCTTTGATCACGAAAAAGATGGTGTTTTTGAATTGCCCATTCCTTAAAATATTGGAGACGATACCCATATCAACTTTTAAAAAAATCCCATCCGCCATCTTTGATTTCTCTTCCGCCATCTTTGATCACGAAATAGACGTTGGATTTGGATTCCCCACCCCTTTAAATATTGGAGTTGATACCCATATTGATTTAAAAAAAAAATCCCATCCGCCATCTTTGATCACGAAATAGATGGTAGTTTTGAATTCTCCATTCCTTAAAATATCGGAGACGATACCCATATCGACTTTAAAAAAAATTCCCGTCCGCCATCTTTGATTTCCTATCCGCCAACTTTGATCACGAAATAGATGTTGTATTTAGATTCTCCATCCCTTCAAACATAGGAGACGATACCCATACTGATTTAAAAAAAAATTCCATCCGCCATCTTTGATCACGAAATAGATGGTGTTTTTGAATTCAGGATCGGAGACGATACCCATATCGACTTTTAAAAAAATCCCGTCCGCCATCTTTGATTTCCTATCCGCCATCTTTGATCACGAAATATATGTTGTATTTAGATTCGCCATCTCTTAAAACATCGGAGACGATAACCATATTGATTTTTTAAAACTTTCTCATCCGCCATCTTTGATTTCTCATCCACCATCTTTGATCACGAAATAGATGTCGGATTTGGATTCCCCATCCCTTTAAAAATCGGAGACGATACCCATATCGACTTTAAAAAAAAATCCCGTCTGCCATCTTTGATTTCCTATCCGCCATCTTTGATCACGAAATAGATGTTGTATTTGGATTCACCATCTCTTTAATCATCAGAGACGATACGAATATTGATTTTTTAAATTTTCCCATCCGCCATTTTTGATTTCCCATCCGCCATCTTGAATCACGAAATAGATGTTGTATTTGGATTTCCCATCCCTTTAAACATCGGAGACGATACCAATATTGATTTTTTAAAATTTTCCCATCCGCCATCTTTGATTACCCATCCGCCATCTTTGATCACGAAATAGATGTTGTATTTCGATTCTCCACCCCTTAAAATATCGAAGGTGATACCCATATTGATATTTAAAATTTTCTCATCCGCCATCTTTGATTTCCCGTCCGCCATCTTGGATCACTAAATAAATTTCATATTATTAATCAGCGTCCCGAAAATCTCGAAAACGATACCCATATAGATTGTATCCTATTCGTTTAGCCTTTTTTTGCCTTTGACCCAACCCTCCCCCTTCTCGTTTGACCGTTTTATTATTTTTGTCTGGCCCCTAAAAGTTGTGGCGTAATTTTATATAGCCTATAGCCTTTCGGAATAATTAGGCTATCATAGGCAATAACAATTTTTTAAATCCGACTGCTAGTTCCTGAGATTAGCCGACATTATGTTTTAGCCTTTTTAGCCTTTTGCCCGGCCCCAAAGGGTCAAAGCGCTATGTTATATAGCCTATAGCCTTCCGGAATAACTGGGCTATCGTATACAAAAAGAATTTTTCAGATCCGACCGGTAGTTCCTGAGATTAGCGCGTTCAAACAAACAAACAAACAAACAAACAAACAAACAAACAAACTCTTCCGCTTTATTATATTAGTATAGATATATCATTCACACGGTCATGAAGGAATAATGCAGTGTTCCACAAAAGCGAGTCATCGGCTTGACTGTGCGTTCTAGTCAAAGTGTTTTTGTGTCTCCCATAAATGTATCTAATATTTTAAAATTACCTACACTGATTCCCGCTTTATGATGAAATTCAGCTCAAAGCCAAAATATATTTGTACCAAAATGAACATGAATTTAGCTGCCGTCATAATTATGTTGATAAATTCAAAAGTCAACTAATCTACGTCAGTCTATATCGAAATTAATAAATGATAGTGATATGATATTTATTAAAATTCACCAGCTTGTAATAAATGTATTCGATGAACACTTAAATTATAAATTTACTGAGCTGCTAGTAATTGCGGTTTCAAATATCATGATATGAATTACATACCGGCAAATATAAGTCATTATTTACGTTTGAGTACATACGACATTTTCAATCGAAATTCATATCGACCAGGAACATATTATATTATCAATACTGGGCCAGGAAAGTAACCACAATCAGCTAACAGAAACTAGGCAGAGTCTGTACTATAACAATTAGACAATTCCTAAAATACCGAAATCTTGAATACATACGTATCATTAACACATAAATAAGACAGAACAACGCATGGTACTCATCACACAATTATTTATATACTGGTAAAAAACCGCATTCATGATTTACATACAGCTCAGAGTTCAGGGTCACTAACCGTTAGACCCACATCGTGTCGTAGACGTAGTAAAGACTAAATGTTTGGCATACAGTTGGTAACTACACGTTTGTTTGACACTATAATCATTGTGTCAAAAATCTCTTTCTCAAGGTCAGCTAAACGGAGCGGTCTGGTACCTGCTTAGAAATTGTTTGATTTTATTCTTAAGCCATCCATTCTTTCTTTGAGCCACAAGATGATTTGGTCTAGTTAAAATGCTTAGTTCATTAACATTTAATTTTTTCGCAATATTTATAATATAGATTTTCTAACGCCTTCTAGTATGAAACTTACAAAATTAAATGTTTTCAACCTGTACATTCCCCTGCTGCACTTCTGAGATGCAAGTTTCTTCGCTCCTTCAGTAATACATCGCAAGATATGCTGAGTGTGTCTCAACATTCGTCTTATAATTTATTCATTTACATACATTCACTTCGTCTATTTCCCAACGGACAGACAGACATACAGAATTCTAGTTACGATCCTGACATATTGCTCTTACTGCATTCACTCTGCATTCAAGATCATCGGTTCAAAGAGCTGTTATTCTGGTATTCCCCAGAGCCTTTGTCTATGATTTATCTTTATAAAAAATATTGGCTTAGCTCCTTCGTACGAGTAAATAATATGTAACACGTAAATTCAAACCATCTAAATTCATTTTAAACAGTCGCAATTTATATACAATATACAAATGTCTTAATCGAGTAAAATCGCGGCGAGACTAAGCTCTTAGGCCCTACGTCTAAAAATGTCTTACCAATGTTACCAAAACCGGTCGTATAGTATAAAGACACTAAATCTTTTCATCTGTGTGCGTGTGAGGACAAAGTAAAGGATAACATAACTAAACCAACATTTTACTGTTCGTTCACATTACCAACTTGACGACAAATGCCAACAACATTAGAAAACTCATAAGTTTGTCGAATAAAGCCGGCTGCCTCTAAGGCTGTACATAAGAACGCTATATAAAGGCTGTATACATTATTGGTAATTATCTAATGAGTTAGGCCTCTTGTATACGACGCGTTTTCTTAACCGACATGTTAGCTGTACGGTTAACGACATGTGCAGTCTTGTAAATGGCATAGCAAAGCCTTACTTTCATTACATCTACCTATAATTTGTGGTTCTAACTCGTGCGTCAGAATGTTTAGTACATGAGATATGTCATTCATTCAGGGAGGTTTTATTAAAATGTGTTCACAACAAACATTCAAGGCAACAGCCATGTACCGTAACACTGACGAATAAGGCTCCAGGCGTAGTTGTATAGGTCACTGTGAGAGCTTGTGGACATACATGGTGGCGCTACGTCACGGCGGCGCGGCGCCGCCGAAGTATTCGCTGTAATTTTTCGTCACTGTTGTATCGCAGTTTAAGCTAGCGTTTCGACGACGCCGTTTTATTAAACGTAGAGGAAATGAAAGCTTAATGACAAGGATGTCACGGATAGAGCGAAGTGGAGGCGAGAAATAAGGAAAGCTGACCAGACCACCATGTGGGATATATATCCCACATGGTGGTGGGGTTAGCTTAGCTATATAGCTAGGAAGAGAGAGAGAGAGCTTTGCATGCCCAACGGTTAGGAAAACGCGTCGTGTACAAGAAGCCTTACGGTTGAAGTAAAGTCTTAACTACTTCGGCTACACTTACAATTACTTACTACCTACGGACAAGTACATAAAACTTTTAGGTTCCTCATTATGTAGATTTTAAACTTATAGCCTACGTCTATAATGAGATAGTAAAGTAACCCCAAAATGCTTAACGCCTACGCAAACATGTGGTACGTTTTCCCAGCCGAGAATAAAGAGATAACGTAGTTTCGTTCAATGCTTATAAATGAAATTAGTGAAACAGTCTCTAAGATATAATCAGTGGGCCCATTCTCGTATTTTATCGGACTGTATTTTGAACGAAATGCGATTTGAATTTAAATTGGTATAATTCTGCTACACTGAATCTTATTATAGTATAATTTAACACATTTAGATCGACGTTGACACATAATTTGGCCATTTGTTCAATGTAAGATCTAGTCGCGATACCATTCGAGTATCAGTTAATATACGAGAATACCATTTATGACATAAGTACGACATCGAAACTAGTTCGAAATTATTTAATGTGTAAATAGCCATTTGGTTATAGTTAGTTCCATTTTCTTTGTACAGATTAAATAAACGAGTTCTATTGCATATCAGAAAAAAAAAGTTCAAAACAGAATTTTGAACAGATATAATTACAAGATTCAGCCTTCTGATATTTCAGAATTGTATTTTCTCGTTATACGGAAAATTTTAGACCAAATCACATCTTTATTTAGCGTCACGACGTAGCGATTTTTAAAATATTGTAGACTCAGTGAGACTACTTCTATTTTATTCGATGAGCAGCTGCACTACCTATCGCACAGAATCTATCGCTGCTATCACAACAAATAGAAAATATTGTGTTCAATAAGCCGAAATTAAACTACACACTCATACAGGAAACTCGCAACAATTTTAACAAAATTCATTACAAAACCCATGTTTTCCGTCCTAACTCCCATTGGGCGAAAACTTTGAAAGTAGATCCCAAGGCACCGATTTGTAGGTCGGTCGCTATGCTGCCAGATTTTAAGTAAAATAGCAGAGATACTTCATGCCCCGTGCTTTTGACTTGCGCTTAGGTTTCCCCAGACGACACACAGGTTTAGTGAAATGTATTTAGTAGATTACGCAAATTAGTTAAACCAGAGCCACAACAAATTATCAAGGTCATTCGCCCTAACTTTGACAATATTGCTACTGTCGTCGTCAACGTATCTAGGTGATACGTTGACGACGACAGTAGCAATATTGTTGCGTAACGTTACGTTTTAAATTAGAATCACATGGACGCAATGTCCAAGCAATCTGATCTAAAAATTATGTTTCATGTCTTGATGCACATCTTGTTACTAAATCAAGAAGGCATTAGACGCATGTAAATATATTATACATTATGGTTATTATTTGACCCTTCTGAACAAGATTAGATTATGATAGTTGTAGTTTAAGTGATAAAAATAGTCATAACAATATCGCAGGTCAGTCAGTTGTATTCGGATACTTGGATGACGTCATCGTGGGGTCAGATAACGAAGCTATTCATAAACAACACTTACGGTTACTGTTAGAACGATTTAGTAAATATAAAATGTCTATAAACGTAGGCAAGTGCGTTTTTGGTCAAACAAAAATAGATTTTTTAGGTTACGCAGTTACAGCCGAAGGGATTAGCCCTTTAGCAGAGAAAGTTAAAATTATAGATACATACCCGAAACCAGAAACAGTTGAACAGCTACGAAGGTTCCTGGGTATGTTAAATTTTTATAGGAATCATATACCTAACGCAGCAGAGGTTCAAGGCTGTTTAGATAGGTATTTACACGGGGCAAAGAAGCGAGACAAGCGTAAAATAGAGTGGTCGGACGAGGCAGACAGAGCGTTCGAAAAGTGTAAGGAAAATTTGAAAAATGCTGCCACGTTAGCATACCCAAAAGCAGATGCAGAACTGGCTTTGATGACGGATGCGTCTGATTTTAGTATTGGGTCGGTGTTGCATCAGAAAGAGAATAACGCATGGAGACCCCTCGGTTATTTTTCTAAACGACTTACGGAATCCCAAAAGAAGTACTGTACATATGATAAGGAACTTTTGGCGATTTATTCAGGAATAGTTTATTTTAGAGATTTAATAGAAGGTATGAATTTTACAGTTTACACCGACCATAAGCCTCTTACGTTTGCATTTACAAAGTTAAGTTCGAACAAAGAATTACCTAGGCGAACCCGTCAACTATTGTATATTAGCGAGTTTACAAGCGACATAAGACATGTGCATGGTAACAAAAACCCGGTGGCCGACGCGCTTTCAAGAATAGAGGCGATAACGTGTCCGGTCGTGTTGCAATACCAAGAAATTGCTCAAGCGCAGGCGGGCGACGCTGAGCTAGCAAATTTAATCAGCGCAGGTGTTAATAACAGTATACAATTAAAACGTATGAATATGAATAATTCGAATGACATGATTTATTGCGAAACATCGACTGACAATATTAGACCATTCATTCCAGTAAAATTCAGAAAGGCTATTTTTGATAATTTTCACAATTTATCTCATCCGGGAGTGCGAGCATCGCGAGCTCTTATTAGTAAAAAAGTTTTTGGCCAGGAATGAATAGAGACATAGGTACATGGGTAAAACATGCGTCAATTGCCAGAAAAGTAAGATAGTTCGACACACGGTATCTAAACTTAGTAGTTTTGATGAAGGCGACCGTTTTAGCCACTTACATGTAGATATAATAGGGCCGTTACCTGTAACGGAACATGGTTATCGGTATTGCGTGACAATGATAGATCGGCGTACTCGATGGCCGGAAATATATGCTGTCCCGGATATGACAGCAGAGACAATTGCAAAATCCGTGTATGAGGGCTGGATATGTCGGTTCGGTTGCCCAGATACAATCACGACAGATCAAGGCAGACAGTTCGAAAGTGAATTATTCAGGGATTTAATGAAATTATTAGGGATACACAAAACACGAACTACACCGTATCATCCCCAGTGTAACGGAAAAGTGGAAAGATGGCATAGAACATTGAAAACGGCGTTAATGTGTAGGTTAAAAGACAATTTATTGTGGCATATGGAGTTACCCACGGTCATGTTAGGGTTGAGGGCTGCGTGTCAAGCGGATAGCGATTACATAAGCGCAGCGGAATTTACCTTAGGTCATTGTTTACGATTGCCTGGAGAGTTTTGTACAGATAGCCCAACTGAAATAGATAATCCACAGGCGTACATTATGAGATTAAAGGATACTTTAAATAAGTTTAAACCTAAGAGTAGAAAGTTAGACAATAGCAAATCTATGTTTGTACATGCCGATTTAAGTTCTTGTACACATGTGTTTATCCGGGTGGATGCAGTGAGAAAACCTTTGACACCACCATATAGTGGGCCATACAAGGTTATTGAAAGAAATTCTAAAATTTTTAAAATATTAATTAACGATAAAATCAATAGTGTGTCAATTGATAGGCTTAAACCGGCATATATCTTAGAAGATAATAATGTAATTGAAAAAAGCAGCGGCGACGAGCATCAGCACGCTAATGTAAACACACCTTTAAAAACATCGCGTAGTGGTAGACAAATTAAAAAGCCAGTCAGGTTTATTACTTAATTATATTTGTAGTATGTAAGTTCGATATTAAGTAGGTATATGCAGAGTCAGCACTCAGTGTAATAAGTAATAACGCATCATTTTAGTTATTGCATATAAATTGTATAAAGATGCGCACAGATATTCATTGTCATATCGATTGTACTACCGATAGCATATACATAACGTATATATATATTTTTTTCCTCATTTCTCATTGTGTTTCTTATCAGTACGAAGCTATCAATATGGGTAAAACATACTCAGTGGACAAAAAAGAGGAAGAGATTATTATTGCCCAGAATGGGGCAAATAATGCGTCTACGATGCATATGGAATACAAACTGGAAGTGTTGGGCATCTTGGTAACAGTGATGGTTGTCATCATTTTCGTGGCGTGTGCGTTAGCAATGTATAAGGTGTGCGCGAATAGAAGTAAGCGAGTATTACGTCGGGAACTGAATGCGTTACGTTCCAATAGTGTGATAAGTGTGATACCACAGCAAAATCAGAGGCCCAATGGCTATGAAATGTAATATATGTAACAACCTAAGTTGTGAAATATATGTTAACTGCCTTACCAACTTGATATTTACAAGGATTCTTTTGTATTGATTTGTAATAAAAATTTGTGTCGTAATTTTTTTTTTTTGAAAGGTGTGTATGTGGGGTGTAGTAATATAAGTATATGCATTGTAATACACATGTAAGATAACTACCTATATACGTTTGCATTATGTGACATCGTCGTGGCGGGCAGTCGCTTACCAACCACGATTCTGTAACAGTGGCTCAGTAAATGTGTTACGTATTTTCTATAAAGTTATTTCATTTATACCCCAGTAGAGCAGTACCTATAGTATTAATATACCATCAATCAATGTGTATAATAAAATGCATTTTTACAGACTGACTGACAACTTGAACGGGCGCAAGAAGCTGAAATTTGGCATGTTAGGATCAGGGCTACGCAGTTGAAAAAAAAAAATGCGCGTGCTTAGCTGCAGGCTTCCTTCAGTTAAATATATAATAGGTATGTCTACTACTTTGCTTAACTCAATAATAGAATTTCCGTTATTGAGTTAAACAAAGTTTCAGTTTCAATCATTTTAAGAGGCTAACGAAATAAGCTCTATAACCTTTAAAATTATTTTTATTTATTTAACTTTTTGCACAGCACAAAAACATGTTGTACATAGGCGGACATTATGCCTTAGACATTCTCTACCAGTCAACGTAGGGTGATGCAGAGATAGTAGATAGTAGGTGCGAGACTATTAGAAAATAATTATTTGGAATTCGATAATAATTACTATATATGAAAATTACTACTTAAATTATAGATACATATTAAAAATATATAAATTTTAATTTGCTCAGTACAAACTCTCGAGCCTTTAGTTTGAAACTGAGCCGATTGTTTGCCACCCTGTTTCGAGTGGGAGCGTATTCCATAATGAGACAGCTTGGACGAAGAAAGAAGAGTTAACAAACTCAGAAATATGGGAGGGACACAAAAGGAGACGATTATTAGATGACCGTAAATTATTGTCGTGATTGGAGCCTAAATATTGTATTTATTATAAGAAGGAAGAAAAGGAGAGTTAAGAAAAGCGAAAAGAGTAGTAAGAGCACGCGAACTACGGCGTTGACGAATAGTTAGCCATTTAAGTTGGGAGCGGTATTCAGAGACATGGTCATATTTTCGAAGGTTGTAAACAAATCGAATGCAGTTATTGAGAAGCCGGTCTAGTTTGTTAAGAAGGTTCGCATTCAGGTCAAAATAGCACACATCACCATAGTCGATAATAGGAAAAATTAAAGTATGCATGATTATTACCTTAGTGCTAGGACGGAGGAAGTTCTTTAAACGGTACAACGATCGCAAGCATCCTGTCACTCTCTGACAAATAGATGTAAAATTATCGGTATATTAAATTTATGAGGCGAACTAGAATAACAATGATGGTTAAATGAACAGGTGTACCAATCTATTTACAACTTTATATACATGAATTACGCGTCTTTGTTCAGAATGATTGTGTAAAATATTGAGTACAAACTCTTAAAACCACACATCTGATTCACCTGTCACCATGCAAATATTTTCTGAAATAAAAACTGCAACTAAAAATAAGCTCTATTAAAAAGTAAAAGGATATAATATAAACGAGATGACACTTAGTAGAACAAACATGATGGTGTGTCCACGCATATAAATGAAACCAACTTGAATCGTAAGCCTTTAATGGATAGCTGTCCATTTAACTCACGTTCATTTCACGGCTGTTTTTATAAATGTTCTAGTATTGTATCACGGCCATGGCTGTTGAAAATAAACTGCTAAATAGGTAGAAAAAATTGTTTATGTGATAAAAAGGTGTCAGCAATATAAATTACTATAATTATAAATGCTCACATCTTCTCTTTCTTGGGTTAGGCAGAGACAACAGATCGCTACTTGCTTCTATCCTTACAAACCTCACGCGCTTTCTCTACATACATAGTCTACATACATTAAAATCATCACATACTAGGTTGAAAATAGTCTTGCAGTCATATACGTTACTATAGCATTTGCGTTGTTAAACTATAATGCTATGTGAGTTTTGTATGAATTCATTTCACCTCTTCATAGTCACAAGACTCACAAGTCTAATATCCTTAAAGTCCATTCTATCTTTACCCTTCAAACAAAACACACACCTTTAAATAACTTCCTATTTTCGTAACTTGCCTCTAAGTAACTTTTCTATTCAAACTATATCTACTTCCCTTCGCCAAAAAACACATAGAACGCATCAATCACAATGGCGCCAAAACGTTTCTCAACATTTCCACAAGATAACTCCTCCCACCAATTAACGTCAATATATTGGATAAAAATAATATATATCGCGATAATTATGTTTTAAAAACATAAGGAACAATAAATGTATACAATAAATATCGAACTGGAACTATTAAGTCGAAGCGGGGTGACTTTATATCGTCAGCTGTCCCCATTGTATGGGGACAGCGTCAATAGGGACAACAGGAATACACCAATGAATCGACTTGTTTAGTGACAAAGTAGTGGTAGCAAAAATGATGTAACAGAGGCAGAAAAACTTATTTTTCAATCACAAAATGTTCCCCGAACACTTGGTGGCACGAGTCATAAAATTTTATATTTTGTTTGTTTATTTTTTAAAAGAACCATTAAAATAATATATTGACCTAATCTAAAGCATTAATATTTGAGTTGTGTGCTGCATATTCGCTAAAATAATTAATTATAAACACTTTTGTGGCTTTTAAAACTTGTATAAATGTTCCCAATATTTCCTGCAGAAAAAATCTTTAACAATAAGAACAGTATACAAGAATAACTCATTACAAAGGAGCGACAGAGAAACGAAATTGTAATACAATTTAAAATCAGTTCTTATTTTCTAGAATATATTTTCAAACAATGCCAATAGAAATGCATAAATATTGTTTTAACGGATTATGGAAAGCAGCTGCGCAAATAATGAGAAATATTCTTTTTTTCTTTTCAGTTATTCTTTTCATCTCCATAAATTATTTACTTTATGCAGTGAACGGAACAAAAAGAAGTGAATGGAAAACGTTAATTCAACGGAATAAAAGATTTTTTCCATTTTTAATTTCTGTTCATAAGTTCCTCTAAGATTTAATCTAGTTAGAACTGATTCAGCTTAACTTATTTTGTGTAATTGAGTTTCGTTAAATTTATTGTTCGAATACTAATGGATTGAAATAGTGAAGTATAGTGTTCTTTCTATTGCTAATATGATAAGACAGACTAAACTTTTATGTTTTTTTTAAAGACATTGAGTTTAAAACATAAAAAATATCAATCGCATAATTAGGCACAAACGATATGTGATAACTTCGGCTTCCTCTCAATATCTCCGTAACGTTAGGGTTACGTCGCCTATTTCCTTCAACATACGAACATACATCAGTGACTTTACGATCTGCTTAAACGAATACACTCCGCTGTTTTCCTAGAAAGCATCTCTGTATTGTATCCGTAACCATGTACGTTATTTCAGTACTAGGTCATGGATAAATAACTTATATCACGAGAGCAAAACAATTCCACAGTACAATAACGTACTCGCAGCGTACAAAGCCATACGATTCAAACAAGTAGAAATGTCCTATACAAATATTTGGCACAAACGATCCAAAATATGTGAAAATCGAAATAAAAAGACAATAGGAACAAAAATCAACGAACGAACTCGTAAAATGGAAGCCATTCGCATTCCAATTAAAAATAAAATCATGATACGGAATAACTAAAGTATGCATCACTGGCCAAGACTGGGCAAACCCATTTAACATGACCCACTCTCTTTCTGTACTTAGTTTAAAGACCGAAGACAGAGATGTGTGATTGCGTCCTATTGGGGGGCAATTTAAACTGGTGATATGGGAAAACGAAGGTAGCAAGTAATGGAAACCAACAAATGACGTAGAAATAATCAACAGCGATTAAACTAGTCATGTTTTAAAGTGGAACTATGAGGCTATGTTTGCAACTAAGGAGAAACTCACAAAATTTGCATTTGTTTTGCTTATTGTTTCTCTTAAGCTTTGTTAAAACACCGTATCGTGAAAATCTCCTGCTACGTTATTTCTGTGTTTACGTTCTCAAGGATGTAAACTGTTCCAGTCATATTATTTAACCTCCCAACTGCAATATGTACCTCATAGGTTAATAACGGGACGTCTATCATTGGTCGTTGATATTTAACGGTTCTTACACTTGTAACACGATGTTGTTATATCATTCGATTTATCGATTTCCGCTTGACCAATTTTAATACTTTTATAAACTGGAAACGAGCAAGAATGAACGAAAATTAATTAAACATAATACGTATGCCATTGAACTTTGCAACGACGCCATATTGGCAATTTTGATATTGAAATAAGTGTGCACGAGAAAAGAAAAAAATGATTGTAATGAGAAAACATTGAGTAATCTTATAAGTAACAGAACTACTGGAAAATAAGTGACGATTTCATATTTAGTTATAGTTTATCGAAAAGTGATAAATATTGCTGTGAAAAAGTAACGAAACTTTTGTAATGCACTTATTACGTTCCCAAAGAATCATCATCATCAGCCTTTAACAGTCCACTGCTGGACTAGGCCTCTCCTTTGAAAGGAGGAATTGGCCTACTATACCACGCTGGCCGAACGGGTTGGTATAAGGTTTGTATCAAATTTTCCTTCTCTTACAGTGCTGTTCTCTGCATAGTATGTTCCCTCTGTCGGCTCTTACGACACCCATGGATGATATGGGGTGGTGACAATCTGTATTCTTAATCCGTCACCACACGGATCCCAAAGAATGGCGGCCGTTATTTTTCGTCGCGTAAAGAAAAACGTTTTATGGTGAAATTATGATTCTAAACTAAAATGAGTTGAGTTATCTTTACACATTGTATATTGTTTTAACGTAATAAAGTGTTCGTTTGGTGATTATGTGTGGATATTCGATAAATTGTTATAAAGTTTACAAGTTATACCAATGAAATTTCTCAAAATCAAAATATATTACATCGCTGCAAAAACAGGTCAGTTTTATTTACATATTGAAAGATCATCATCATCAGCCTTTAACAGTCCACTGCTGGACTTGGCGTCTCCTTTGTAAGGAGGAATTGGCCTACTATACCACGCTGGCTAAACGGGTTGGTATAGGGTTTGTATCAAGTTTTCCTTCTCTTACAGTGCTGTTCTCTGCATAATATGCTCCCTCTGTCGGCTCTTACGACACCCATGGGATGATATGGGGTGGTGACATTCCGTATTCTTAATCCGTCACCACACGGACTCTATAGTTATATTAAAAGAAAGAAAGAAAGATATAACTACTTAGATAAACTCGTAACGAAGCCAGGAAGGTATAATTCATGCCATCTTAATATATATATTTCTTGTGTGCGTGTGTATGTCACTGAACTCCTCCTAAACAAATGGAACGATCTTGATGATTTTTTTTGTATGTGTTCAAGAGGACTTGAGAATGGTTTAGATTTACAATTTAGTCTACAGGAAAATGTATTTTTAGTTAATTTTTAATTTGTAAGTAGTTGTGGATTTAGGAATGTTTCACATTGGAACCGACGGACTGCGCTGCTATCGCAGTGTCAAATCTTATATTAATAATTTCGTCAAGGAGTACATCAAAATCTTACCTGAATAATAAAACATTAAAAAATAAAGATTTCGAGTCGACAACATATATCCGCAAAATTCGGATTGTCGAGTATTTTGTTAAATTGTAATGGTTCTGACAGACAAATCACAGTCGCCATATTGGCCAGTCTAGCGAAACCTCACAGATACCGGATAACATTTTGAGTGCTACTAAGTCTTAGTACTAAAGAGTTTGTATGTGTAAATACTTTTTGCAGTTATCCATACCAATATAATAAAGCGGAAAAGTTTGTTTGTTTGTTTGTTTGTTTGAACGCGCTAATCTCAGGAACTACCGGTTGGATCTGAAAAATTATTTTTGTATACGATAGCCCAGTTATTCCGGAAGGCTATAGGCTATATAACATAACGCTTCAACCCTTTGAGGCCGGGCAAAAGGCTAAAAAGGCTAAAAGATAATGTCGGCTAATCTCAGGAACTAGCAGTCGGATTTTAAAAATTGTTATTGCCTAAGGCTATAGGCTATATTAAATTACGCCACAACTTTTAAGTGCAAGACAAAAATAATAAAATGGTCAAACGAGAAGGGGGAGGGTTGGGTCAAGGGCAAAAAAAGGCTAAACGAATAGGATACAATCTATATGGGTATCGTTTTCGAGATATTCGGGACACTGATTAATAATATGAAATTTATTTAGTGATCCAAGATAGCGGTCGGGAAATCAAAGATGGCAGATGTTTTTTTTTTTTAAATCAATATGGGTATCGCCTTCGATATTTTAAGGGGTGGGAAATTCAAAAACTCATCTATTTTGTGATCAAAGATGGCGGATGGGATTTTTTTTTTAATCAATTTGGATATCGTCTCCGATGTTAAAAGGGATGGGGAATCCAAATACAACATCTATTTCGTGATTCAAGATGGCAGATGGGAAATCAAAGATGGCGGATGGGAAAAATATTAAAAATCAATATGGGTATCGTCTCTGATGATTTTAGGGCTGGTGAATCCAAATACAACATCTATTTCGTGATCAAAGATGGCGGATAGGAAATCAAAGATGGCGGACGGGATTTTTTTAAAGTTGATATGGGTATCATCTCCGATATTTTAACGAATGCGGAATGCAATATTATATAAAAATCTTTGTTTGTTTGTTCATCATTTATATACTCTGAAATGATAAGAGATTAAGCGCTAAGTCAATGGTAACTTTGGAAAAGGGGCTTCGAAAAAAGGAAATTAAGTAAATAAAAATTCTTAAGATACGGAGTTCGCTGGGTCAGCTAGTATTATTAAATTTTTGTAGACGATTTTTTCGTTTAACTGCAAGTCTACGTAAAAATTAAAAAGTAATTGAAATGACGTTGCATTTCATGCGTTGGGCAAAGCGATCCTTGCGCAGGATAGGGTTAAATTGTTTTATACAAAGTATCTGTAAAGTACTATTTATGGTAGTCATATACATTATTAAATATCAGTCCTGCTCATATACATAAGTTCCATACAGCACACAGACAAAAAGATTGGTGGTTGGATCGACTGGCGAATTGCTGATAAGTCGACTTCTAAAGTGCCTTAAATGCAGAAAATACTGTAATGTCTGTGGTCACCTCAATATATCACTTCTTCAACCTCCTATGATTTTATAAAACATAGGTGGACAGATAGAACGTTAAGTTTATTTATCATAGATGCAAGGCACATTGTTTTGACCAAACTTCAACTCGACTGACGAACAAGACTAGACATTATGCGATGACTAAAATTGAATTATTTAGTCAATTTCAGCTGTAACACGGAAGAAATTCTTGCTCCATTTCGATAGTAAACTTTATGCGGGGATATGGATGTAGGTAGACATTCGATAATGTCTTAAGGCCTTTTGTTCACGCTGTGTAAAATCACAGTTTGCTGTTGCGCGCAAAAATCTGCACGGCAGTTGGTCGTGTTCAGAGCACAAAAAAAGGCCGCCACAGGACCAATCTGTGAACGTAACAGACGTACGTGCTTAGTGTGTTGTGATATACGGAATTAGTGTGCGGTCTTCAAAAGTTTGTTTATTTTTACTGACATGATTTTAAAATTAAGTTAAAGTAGAAAGGTATAGCAATAAAAGCAAAGGATCTGTTTGACCAAATTTAACTGCGTAGTTTTAGATGACAGATCAAATCTTTACGGCACGATTCTCAGCTACAAAACATCATCTTGTTTTTTACTCACACTGCGTTTTAAAAACATCGAATGTCTAATTTTCTTTAAGGCGAGGTTGCAGTAAAGTGCGTAGCTCGACCTCACCTCCCGCAAAAACAAAAACAAGGGGGTGGCGTCAGCGAGTGAGCGAGGGGTGGGGAGGGGGTTTCGTGTGTGCGTGTGCCACAGCACAGCGTAAAAAAAAACCGTAGATGAGTTATGCGAACTTCAAAAGTGGCACATTAAAAACAAGGCTAAATGTATCATTTGGCTTTAGTCGCGTACGCGCTGCGGTCGGAAGCGCTCTACTCCCGCTCGCTCTTTTACTCGCGTGTGTGTACGTTACATTTGAAAATGCCGTCGTGTGTAATGAGATTTTGCACAAACTATAATAGGAAAATGACTAAAACTTATGGAATCACTTCTCATTCATGAGTATTATAATATTACAACGTTTTATTTACAATTTATAATAAATTCAGTATCACAAATAATAGAGTGAATAAAAAAAAATTGGCATTTAGCGAGTGTAAAAGAGAAGCAGTATTGTGCGTGTTCAAAGACTAAAAAACAAAGTATCCAGATGGGACATTCGTAATAATAAAATACTGATGTGTGTTTTTGTCAAGTAAAAGTGATTTGAGGCTGAATCAACACAATATATTATTATTATAGAAATACAAAATCATACGTAATTTACAAACATTGACGGATGATCAAAGTCCATTCACTTGTTCTTGTTTTTCTCCTTTTAGTATTAAACAACTAAGTACATTGTACTGCACAGTTTTCGCTGCCGACCCATCGTACCCCTGGCCAGTACCCCTGGGGGTATGGTGGGTCTTTCAAAGCTTAACCGTACTCCCAGATAATATTGTTGTGTAATAAGTTTATTAATTTCAGTTCGTTAATTTCAAGTTCTACTATTTTGTGGGATCATTCCCAGTAGCCCTATTGAACAGTTCTATGATAGAACTGTCCTAATTCTATTAGCACAACTTGATGGGTATTCAATAGAACTACTGGGAATGATCCGCGACATCGCGCTCATATATCCGAATGAATATTTTTTGTAGACGTTCATTTGTTTAAGGTGTAAAACAAATGAACGTCTACAAAACAAATAAACGCCTACAACACAAATGAACGTCTACAAAACAAATGACTTACAGAAAGTGATCAGCTATCGATAGTGATTGCAGAAAACAGGTGCATGCGATTTTCAACCTAATTGACATTAGTCAGAATTTATAATTTTATTACCGTAATAATGCCAGAAAGCAAGAAAAAACAAAAAAACAAGTTTGTCATGAATTGTCAATAAGGTCGAAAATCGCATGCACCTGTTTTTTGCAATTACTATCGATAGCTGATCACTTTCTGCTAGTAATTTGTTTTGTAGACGTTCATTTGTTTTGTAGACGTTCATTTGTTTTGTAGACGTTCAATTGTTTTGTAGACGTTCATTCGTTTAACACATTTTTATACATACATATTTATTCGGATATGTGAGCGCGATGTTGTGACACTACCCTTGTAAAACATCCATAGTGGGAAATTTCCTATAACTGTTTCCCATTAGTTCTATTCTTCTCAAGTTGTGCTAATAGAACTAGTGGGAAAAAAGTATCTCTAAAAAGTATCACTAGTTATATCATAGAACTGTTCAATAGAACTGAATGATCCGACAGCGCTAGGATGGGATGGGTCTTCAACAGTACCACAGATTATACCTATAATATACAAAGCATTATAACCATTAGCAGTAATACCTAAACGTTTTATTCTCTAATTTATCTCCTTGTTGCACTATATCATCGTACTAGTGCTTGTCTTGGCTTGTCTAAAAATACAAAAACGTAAGTAGTAAGTCATTATCATACGAGAGATAACACTGTTCAGTTTAATGTCCACGTAGCACGTTAGTACAACACTACGAGCATTTCAGCCAGGAGTACGGTTAAGCTTTAAAAGACTTAAGAGACCCACCATACCCCCAGGGGTATTGCCAGGGGTACGGTGGGTTTTACAGTTTTTATATTAACGTACTGTTTTAGGTTTCCATTGAATGAAATGAGAAGAATAAAATGTACTTTTTTACAAATGTTATAAATAAATCACATCGTCTTTATAATTCCCTACCTTAAATTTTTTATTGATTTTGATGTACCCATTTTCATATGTTTTATAAAAACGAAATAAATGATTATGATTATTATTATTAAATCAATTCATCAAATTTACTTTGAGGCCAATTTAATTTACTCTAGACAGACAAAGTAATCATGTCGCATCTGAGTCAAAGTCAACGGTCAGCATGATGTCACAATGCGCGTCGGTACAGAGAATATATGTTTATCACTTTTTCGCGCTTGCGATTAGATGTGCTATCTTACTTACACTTCTTATGTAATTCTTAGTCTGTCGTTTTGACATATTTATATTAGTGTGCGTACGCTTTTTGCGATGCGTGCCACTCGTAAGCGCCGGTTACCTTGTCAGTAACCTGTCTACGGTTTCTTACTAGTATGTCTATGGTTTGAACTATTGAGTTTGGAATACGAATTACTTTGTAGTTTTGCGAATACGTAAATGCGGGGGTGGAGGGGGATTTTGTGGAGCAACGACGTACGTCCGCCCTCAATCACGCCCCGGCGGGCACTGATGAACGACCGGCGAGCGGTATAATGCCAACATTTTGACTATTTTATTTCTTGGAGAAAAATAATAACGAAATTACGAAATCTGTTTTTACCATTTATTTTAAAATAAAGAGCTGTTTCTATTGATAATACTTTCATGTAAATTCATTATGGAATCTCTAAGCAGTACACGTATAAAATTGTAATTTAGTGCCATGTTTGAATTTTTTTTTTATCGAGCCAATCATTCCAAATCGTGTTTCTATCTTTACTATTTACTACAAAATATGTTCAACTTTTATACTTTAATTTTTGTTCATTAAAAATATCATAGTTCATGGGACTTTCAGACGTTCAAAAATCTTAAAAAGTGCTGCAAGCTCGCCTTAAGCTAGTCCAGCAAGAAATTTTTGAGCGCAACTAAAAAAGCGCAACTATTTTATTCCACAAAGCGCAACCACGTCGAAAAATAGTGAAGGGGCATAACAGATTCTTCAAGGACTATTTACTATCGATAGGATTTGTAAATCGTCTGCTCATTTTTTATCTATTATATTATGGTGACCATTTTAAAAGTACCAGGATAACAGAAATGAACAGAGGTTAGAAGTGTTTATAGAATCTGGAAACAAATATCAATCAGTAAAATGTTTTGAAAAGTACCAGGGTAACATAAATGAACAGAAGTTAGTAGCCTAATAAAAACCTGGTTTTAGGGTTATGAATCAGAAATAAAGCACTGGATGGTATAGGTAAAACTCAGGCGCACAGCAACAGCTAAAGTATACTAAAATGCCCTGTCTTATCAACTATCTATATTTTCCGTTTGTTATTAACCAGCACTATTGCATCTTGATATTTAGTTGCGCTTTGTGGAATAAAGTAGTTGCGCTTTTTTAGTTACGCTCAAAAATAGTTGCGCTTTCAGGAATACCCCAAATATTCATCTTGTTTTTAAATTCCAATTTACAAACAGAAGCCTGTACTATTGCTTGACCATTAATCATTACTTTGGCATCAATAAACCCGACTGACAATTAATCCAACCGAACTATTATCAAGAATATTCGTCCAATCGAACGTTAAGCTGCAATAACTTCCTAACCACTAATGATCACGCCTAGGCGACGAACAATGAGGGTAATGAATTGATCAATCTACAGTTAACTGCGAACCATTCTCGTAAAATAATTTGCGATGATTGAAAGTAATCTTAATATATAAAATCCTTGCGTTATTGACTGACTGACAGACACGCTACAGCCGAAACTACTGGTCGGAAGAAGATGAAATTTAGCATGTATGTTCCTTGGGCACCGTAGGGGTGCACTAAGACGGGATTTCCCTAAATTCCCACGGGATCGGGAAAAACGGGAAAATTTTAAAATATGTGCGTGCGAAGCCGCTGGCGTCGACTAGTTAATTATAAAAACCAACACACATTGAGGACAAATTAGTGGCAACGGTGAATGAAGGCTCTTCAATGAAGTGTTGCATGAATAATTGTGTGTTTAATTCATTTGCATTTGGTATTGTGGTGTTGTTGACTCGGTCTTAAATTGTGAGAGATAATGTCTGATATTCATTATTATCAATAATAGGAATTTTACATTAAAGCATTTATGCCATTGAAAATTTTGTATTTTAAAGATGGCTGCGCTTGTATAAGAATAACAGAGGAAAAGCAAATAAAACATAACCAGGCTGCTTGTGAAGAAAAGGTAAAGGTACAAAACTAGTATCACTAGTATCATTAGGTTTACCTAAGAAAAAAAATCTAGAACGGAATAATGAATTTGTAGATCTGACAAAATGTCTTGTGTAGGCATTAAACTTTCATTACTAGACACTTTATTAGTATTAGTCTTAGGGACGGAGGAAGAGCAGCCAATTTACCAAACAAAAATAAATGACGACGCTGTAACAAAACTTTATCGCGCCCAATTGCAAAAAAAAAATGTCAATAGGAGGATTTGGTATACCATCTCGAGATTTCCATCTCTTCACAGAGAGACTATTACCTTTGTGTATTTTCATTAGTCGTCTTTTACTACACCCATGGAATGAAACAGCGTATTGACACTTTCTACTCCTTATCTGTCATACGAAGATTAATTCATTAGCAAACTAATTGATAAATGACAACAATATCTTGCATTTTGAAGTATAATCTCATACATGTTTGTACTACTGTATGTAAGGCTTCACGTTTCAGATCACGTTTTCATTTCACGACCCGATAGCGTCTCTGTACTCCTGGTACGTATCTCGTAGCAATAACACATAGCTGTTATTATACCAACATTATGAAGCTATAAAATGTAAGCGTTTTGGACCCCTATGGCAATGTCATGAAATGTTGATATTTATGATAATGTTGTTAAATTATAGCCAAAATCTTTTATCTAGATGTGGTTGACATAGGTGTAATAAATATACTCATACATATATTCCCTTGCGTTCGAGTTTTGCGTTTCTGACTAAATGACATACAATGCACAGCCAAAAACGATTGGACGGACGAAATTGAGATAATTATGTATGTTCGTGTATACTTATCTTAAGTGATTTCGCGAAATTCTAACGGGATCGAGATGAAACGGCACGTAAATTTTGGACCAAGTCCCATTAAATTATGTAAACTGGACCGCTGCATCTGCCCAACCTTACAACAACGCTATACATTTGAAATTGGGTCACGCTTTAAGAACTTGTTTTGAACAAATCTTCACGTGATTTGAAGAAGTGCAGTTGTTTTATGAATTATTGTGTTGGTGATTTATATTTCAGGCATTATTTTTGACATAAGTAATGCAAATTTTTGGCAGTAATAATGTCAACAATTTAATTGTTTTATTTCTTGTAACGTTAACGCAAATGTAAGATAATTCTATGGCCCAAACACAAGTGACAAAACATCAATTCGTGCTTGCTATAACTAAGAGGAAAATTTATGGACCAGTCTTTGGTTTTCTTACTCATTCTAACGTAACTAAGTAAGAGCAAAGTATAAACTAAAGATAGAAATGTATAGCCATCTTATATTGAGATTAAGCTAAGCTTGAGCTAAGATGTACAAATGACCTCTTGGTTGGTTGGTAAGTTTACGGTCATTATTCTTCAACAGACGTAGCCTCAGGATCAAGGCTAAACCGATTCTACGTCTAGACTAGAACAAATGATAGCAAACGGAAGAAAATAATCTGCTAAGATTTTAATAAATAAGCTTTGATTTATGGTTTGATAGCAGTTACTTCATCTTATCCTATGTCACATCCTATGCTACATATGTCACATTCTAAATCACTCCGTTGTCCGTGGTATCTTTCCAACAGCGTAGAAAGATGCACTTATAATTCCTTTAACCAAGAAACCTAAACCCTGTTCCTTCTCAGATTATCGCCCAATATCCATACTACCTTTCCTGTCAAAAGTCCTAGAACTTCTCATTCACGCACAACTTTTATATCCTTCCTGTGTAAAAATGCACTCCTAAATCCCTATCAATCCGGCTACCGGCCTGGCCACAGTACCGTTACTGCATTGGTCGGCGTGTCAGATGACATCAGGCTAGGCATGGATAGTGGGAATCTTACCGTTTCGTGCTTACTTGACTTCAGCAATGCTTTCAACACGGTAGATTTTCACATCCTACTTGGCATTCTACGCTCTCTTAACATATCTCCAACGGCGGTTGACTGGTTTCATAGTTACCTGTTTGATCGCTGGCAACGTATACGCATCGAAGACACTTATTCCACTTGGTCTAACACGAATGCCGAAGTACCACAGGGTGGCGTGCTATCTCCTTTACTTTTCGCGATATTTATTTATTCTATCTCAAAAAATCTACTTTCATCCTACCACCTTTACGCAGACGATTTACAGATCTATACACAAGCACCCTTAAATAACTTGCCCGAAGTCTGTACTATTATCAACACAGAATTGGCGCGGATTTGCGAGTGAAGTAAACAGTACGGACTCATAGTAAATCCTGACAAAACACAACTAATTACTGTCGGCAGTCCCCGCATGGTGTCTAAAATTTGCTGGTCTGATTTAGGTACCACAAATCAAGTTTGATGGCAAAAATATCCCTTTCAGTAAAAATGTAAAAAAATTTGGGGTCTACTTTGACGAAACCATATCTTGGAGTTTTCAACTGCAAGAAACTAGTCGCAGACTATTTGCTTCGGCGGGCTCATTGCGTAGGCTACGCAATTTCCTACCAACTGCCACTAAAATTGCACTTGCACAATCTTTGCTTCTGCGCGTAATTGACTACGCTGATGTCAGCTATCTTGACCTCTCTGAGGAGCAGTTAGACACACTTGAGCGTCTTCAAAAATTTTGCATACGATTCATATTTGGACTGCGCAAATATGATCATGTTTCAGAATTTCGCAACAGACTCAAGTGGCTCCCGATTCATCTTCGCGGAATACTCACATTCTTACATTGTTGTATAATATCTTGTTTAATCCCAGTACTCCTTTTTATCTCAAAGAACGTTTTAAGTTCCTTAATGACGCACATGTAAGGTCCTTGAAGTCGTCTGAAAATTTGACGCTGGAGATACCAACGCATTCCACAAATTTCTTTAGCAAATCATTTACTGTACAGGCCGCGCGACTGTGGAATGCATTACCACTAGAGATCCGGAAAGCAAATTCTTTAAACATTTTCAAAAGCATGTTAAAAAAGCAATACCTGTCCATTTAACATCATGCACTGTTCTCCTAGAATGCAGGTCTTACTTTATGAGTAGTATTCACTGTATCTGTATTTTAACAAAGGTATTTGTATAATGATATTATGATATATATGACATTCTATCTAGTATAGTTTATAGGTAAATATTTATATATAATAATGTATGTGCCTATATGTCTATAGTCTTTATGTAGAATATGTATGATGTATAATACGTATACATTTATGTATATTCAGTGTGGAGAACCTTGGGGGAGGCCTATGTCCAGCAGTGGACGTCGTTTGGCTGATATGATGATGATATTCAGTATGTATATTAGTTGAAATTATTTAATTAATTAACTACACCATCGCCACACTTGATTGCTTACATCATTTCTGTCCATCCAAAGGTTGCCTGGAAGAGATCGCTTTTATCGATAAGGCCGCCATTTGTACATGCTGTAGTATAAGTCAATTCACAAAATGTGGACTGTTCAATATTATTTGGTGTACAATAAAGAGCATATCTATCTATCTTTATATCTATGTAATTTATAAGATAATACAATTTATGGTGGTCCAAGGAATTGGTGACTTTTTATGAACAGTTTGATTTTTCTACATGTAATCTCTCATGAATGTGTGATCCTGATGTAAAGCCTGTAAACAAGCTATCCCTTAACTGATGGGTGCCATACGCCACCGCCCACCACACTGCCAAAGTTCGGTTCGGCAGACTGCACATACCTTTCTTTAAACATTATGGAGCATTCTCAGACATTCAGGTTTCCTTACGCAGTACCATGGATTTCTTAGTTCCATAGATCTTGTTAACATACATATAATAATTACTAATTAATATATCTTTAATTTTGTGTAATCGACGACATAAAGCTCATTAGTTGTTGTGACATTCGATAACAGAACTGTTACTAGTACAAATTCATATACCTAGTTTTCTTTTACTAACTTTATAACTGTACTAGAGTATACCACCTACACCCGTACATTTTATTGTAATTTAATATTTTCTACCCGATTCCGTGGGCATTTTGAGAAATCCCTTCTCAGTGCACCCCTACAGTCCCCAAGGAACGTGCGAGTAAATGCCAAATTTCAACTTCTTGTACCCGATAATCAAGGCTGCGCGTTGTCTGTCAGTCCGTCAGTCAGTAATGGAAAAATTTTATGTATACAGATATAGTTTTCTTTATTACTAACCTCATAACTGCATAAACTACTCGGAAAACTATGTTAATATATGTTTGACACGTGTATTGATACTTTAGCGATACAGTATCCAACTTCCCATACAAGCATTAATTACTAACTTTTTAATAACTATAATAAATCTATCAACTACCGATCATGAAAGTTTCGCTACAGAAATTTTGTTAATAATAATAATAATAAACCACACAACAAACCTACAGTACTTAGTACTGAGGACCGACGGGAAGTATGGAGGGGCAAGGAGCTGCATGGACGATTCTACCGGGCCTTACATGGGCCCGACGTAAATTTTAAAGATTCTATCTCTTGGCTGCGATTCGGTGATCTCTTTGGAGAAACCGAAGGTTTTGTCTTTGCAATTATGGACGAAGTTGTCATGACAAACAACTACCGGAGGTATATTCTGAGGGATGGGACGGTTGACATATGTCGGGCGTGTCACCAACCCGGGGAATCTCTCAGGCATATAGTGTCCGGTTGTTCGAGTCTTGCCAACGGTCAGTATTTACACAGACACAACCAAGTGGCCAGGATAATCCATCAGCAACTAGCCCTTAAATATAATCTCGTTGGTTCAGAGGTACCGTACTACAGATATGTGCCCGACCCAGTTCTCGAGAATGGTCGTGCATTGTTGTACTGGGATCGGTCTATCATTACAGACAGGACTATTGTAGCCAATAAGCCTGATATTGTAGTGATAGACCGAGCAGAGCGACTCGCAATGATAATCGATATCACCATACCGCATGACGGCAATCTCGTGAAGGCAGAAAAAGAGGAGGAGATTAAATATTTGGACCTAGCTCACGAGATTGTTGACATGTGGGATGTGGATTCGGCGATCATTGTGCCGATAGTCGTGTCGGTAAATGGGCTTATCGCCAAGAGCCTCGACCAACACCTAAAGAGGCTCGCACTGGGCAGCTGGATCAAGTCCTTGATGCAGAAGGCAGTTCTTCTCGACACGGCACGCATCGTGAGGAGGTTCCTGTCTCTGAGGCCCTAACCACCGGTGGCTAGGTCCCTGTACCCGACACCGGTGGGTCTCCGTGGTCACTTTTATATTTTTAAACCTTTTTTTTAAATGTTGTTTATTAATATAAAATTAACTATAAGAAGTGTAATAAATAAAGTGAATAATAATAATAATAAGATAACCCCCTCTGGGGCAGCCGTTATCTCATCATGAGACTAACGCAATCTCGGAGGGCAGAGTAACAGCTTTCAAACATCACCTTCGTCTTGTGATTTAAACAAAAAATGTATTGCAAGATGAATAAAAAGCTTATAAACCGCAGGGCAGCTTTGTGGCGAGCTGAATGTGTGTGGCGACACTGCGGTCCCGAATGCTTCAGAGAGTCGGTCAGAGCCTCGTCTCCGGCTTGCCTTTATTGGCTGGTTGGAGTTGATGCCCAAGAGCGCCCGTAGGACTCTCAACTCTGGCTTGCCTTGGTTGGCTGGCCAGAGGGAAGTCGCAAGAGCTATTTGCTTGGGGGTGGAAGTGTTATTTTCAAGGGCGTAATTACGGGGAAACCCGCTCCGGGTCACGACCCGCGATGGCGAAACCGGTGCCGCACCGCTCTACACCCCTAGCCACTCGCACCGGTGTTGCCCTCTGGCTGCCTTTGTGGCAGACTTCGTTTACCATGGTGGCTATTTAGAGAGGGCCCATCTAGTGAGTTGGCGAGTCACCGTCTGCCCCTTTTCGACGTACTATAAGAGTACTTAGGGCAGACGCCGTTTTTCATCCATAGTTTCCATATTCACTCATCCATTGAACACCCATCACAATAGCCCAGAGCAATTAGTTTCCATACAAGTAGTAATAGTCCTACACCTGCTGCGGCTAATCCGTGGCTGTACTTCATAGTGCAGTTATGGAGGCTCCTCAGTAGGTGCCCCACCACATCCTAGATTAAAATTCTCAAAGGGTCTCTGCGCGTTGGACCTATGTCTCCGTGTACGCCTGCCAAAGGGCCGTGTATTTTTTTAACATCATATGTTAGAAAAGTACGCGTGAAGGAGAAACAAATAATAATAATATGTGCGTTTGTTATCCATAGTATCATTATTACCAGTCCATTTAACACCCATCCCCATAAACTAGTAAATTAGACTCCACATCATTGCAATAGTCCTACATTTGCTGCGGCTAGTCCATAGCTGGACTCAGTAGTGCAGTTGTGGAGGCTCAGCGGCATGTGTCCCATCCCATTTTAGATTGAAACTCTCTACGGGCCTCTGCACGTTGGATCCATATCTCCGTGTAAGCCTCCCAAAGGACCGGTTATTCTTCTGCCACCAAAGTTAGAAGAATAGCCGTGAGTAAAGAGAAACATAATAATATTCTACCACATTCACACAACACCATCTAGTCCCAAACTAAGCAGAAGCTTGTACTATGGGTACTAGATAATGGATAAACATACATATATACTTTTTTTTGTAAATATGACATGGATGTTTGTCTTGGTCTGGGTGTTTCTATCATATTATACATAGAAACACCCAGACCAAGACAAACATCCATGTTCATGCACACAAATGTTTGACTTGAGCGGGAATCGAACCCGCGACCTTCGGCGTAGCAGTCGCTTACACTCATGCGGCGCCAACTAGTCGTCAATCAACCCGCAGTGCAAATGTTTAATGTTTACATAGTTTCATGAACATTGTTAATATTCACGTACTACGTAACGCACGTATCAATGGAAATTAATATCAGAATTTTCAATGTATTATGCATTGTTGGCTTGTTAGAGGGAATATAAGATTTTTGGTCTCGTTTGATGCCAGTTACCAAGCGTATTGTTGTCACATGATTGCCAAATACTTTATGAACCATGTGCAAGTTCACAATTGCTGTCAATTGCTGAATATTTTTTGTTTTATTCTTCTTCTTTTTTTTTCCTTTGAGTGTGTGCCCAATTCTGGTGTCAGAGGTTTCAGACCGCTAAAAGGCCTCCAACATGGACTAGTGAGCCTTGTCCTGAGACAACAACGAGGACTGACACTTTTACGTGTCCCTCCGAAGCCCGTAGCGGTCTGATGTCAATGCCACACACAGTGACCAATCCAAGTGATGACGTGTGCAAGCGTTGCTTAAATTTGCCGATCTTTTACGAATGCCAAGCCAAGTCACGTCATGAGATCTATTTACTCGTACTCAGTCATCCCGTGACCTCAGCTAGTGTAACACATACCTAATAGTCGGGACATATACAAGATACATTTAGTTTAAAATAATTTCGTTTGAAACCCCTTACATAAATGAATTTACAAATCACGAAAGTTCCAAAGTATTTAGATATACACAGTAAACTATGTAATAAAATATCTTTAATACGGTAACTGTAATAAAAGCTCTAGTAATAATCAAATTGTTCTAACTCTAGATAAAATCAAGAACAACAAACACAACATTTATTGAGTCTACATACATTCCAAACTCTAGTTATTACAAAACTCAAAAGCACTTCAAATATTACTGTACCAGTATCTACGTAGATAGTTATTCGAATTCGTAGAATCTAAAACGACTTGAAACTAAATCCATAAAACTGGTCAAACAACAAATTAAATCATATTAAGTTAAACTATATATTCTAACTAATAATATAGGTGGTAACCCGAACAATTTACATAGTAATTGAGAACGGACCATAACACTAGACCTCTGAACCACAACATGGAACTATTTGCATTTAGCTGGATGTATGTTTAATCAATTTGGTATTCGCGACTATTTTGGGATACGTATTCTTGAGTGTTTACATACATACATATATAGACTCACGCTTGTTTCCCGAAGGGGTAGGCAGAGACTACGTTACGCCATTTGCAACAATCCTGAGATACCTCCCTTACTTCATTCACTCCCATTAGTTTCTCATGCATGCTCTTCTGTTTAGGGTACTTCTGACTTGTCCTTTTTTTATCTAGATTGATTAATAGTTGATTAAGATAATAATAAGAGAAATAAGATCTTAAGAGCTTATTGCATAATTAAGTATGTCCCGTTAATATAGATGTCGCAGGTATTTAGCCAAAAACGTGATATTATAATTTCACTAGTGGTGACATTTTAATTACACAGATTATAGTCAATTGCTTGTACTACTCACAATTTTACGGGCTAGTTTCAGTGCCATTATAATTTCACTAGACCGATACAGTGAAATTGTAAGGCAGTTATATTTTGACAATAACACTGGTTTAAGAAAGCCGTTAGATGATCAGAGCGATCACTGATTGGTCCGTTTTTTTTACCCTGTTGTATATTGGTCCGTTTTTGTTACCCTGTATTAAACATAGAGTTAGGAAATAAGAGACAGGTTTATGGCAACCAATCACCTCAATAGGTTATGTTAGGTTCTTTTGTGACCCTAAACATAAATAAAGGAGTCCTGCGTAGCAGGGCTCCGTCAACTTAGCCGCATAAACATCGCCAAAGTTCTGATTTTTTCGTTTTATGAGTTTGGTCACTTTAGTACATTCGTCAGTCTGTGCGACTGATTAATTCAATTGACCAATAAGAGCACGCGGGGCTCCCACCACAAATTTAACTCATAATAAATCAAGATTTCTTATAATATCACTATTGCGAACCTAGTTTTATTACAATATCACTATTGCGACTTAGAGAAATTACAATATCACTGAAAAGAGTCCGTTAAATTATAAGATCCGGTCGTTATTGACTATAATCTGTGTAATTATAATAATTATAATTTCAATAGTGAAATTATAATATCACGTTTTTGACTAACCTGCGACATAGATATGCTTAGTTCTGCTTCCAAGCATCATTCTTACGATATTATTCTCTTCGTAATTAATTTCAAGATGGTAATGCAGGCCGGCAGTATGTCTGCCAGGAAATTTAATTACAAATTGCTACTATAATACTGAATAAAGTGGGTAGAAATTTGGAACTGAGCTTTTGGCAGATATATTTGTCCTTATTTTCTCAATTGCTCATATATAACTGCAGAAAGTTTCAAACAGTACATGTCCACGTAAAAACTATACAGATCAATTACATCTAATACATATGCTTTGGTACAAAACAATAGATCCACTGTCATGAAAAACTTGACAGCGGAACGCTTTTGTCCTATTCTTTCGAGGATAAATATAATTTTATTTTCATAAAATTTTTCCCCATTACTATTCCAGTAGCTACACCCAGTATACACCTACCTAGGTCCAAGCTTGCTGAAATACGTTTTATAATTCCTTACTATTTAAAATTTCAATTGATATCAGGCCAGTGCCTGATGCATCAAAGGAATATAATATTAGCAATTTCGTTCATGATTACCAGACCAACATTACACTGACAATATAGAATACCTTACTTTCTGTTTACCTTTGACCAAAATACCTTTAGAATTTCGAACTAAAATATTGGCCTGTCATAAGATGAATAACTTTGTAAAGAATATTGAGAGTATTAGCGTTTATTTGGCAAGTTCAAAATTTACGACTTCGACATCTGTTAGCTTCCAGTTTAGCTGACCTCAACATAAAACTAATGCTGGTCGTAAATATTTTATGATCGTTGTTCATTCTAGCATTAGTATTTATAGTTTAGAAACACCTTTAGTGACAATTTTGTAGCATTTTAGTCTTAAGTTGCTTCTAAGTAGATGCAACGCCGAAATTCGGCACCCTTAAATTGTTTGAAATCCAGTTGCAGCTCTTATCAATATTTGGACGGTAGCTGTGGTAGAAAGTCAAACGTAAATATGTACAAATGTGATTTAGAAGCCTGGTCGCTCACAATGGTCCTTTGGTCCTTAGAAGAATAATCAACGTTATATAGAGGGGGATGGAAAGAGCTTGCTTTGATTTTTGACTGTGACATCGAATCAGAAATGAGAAAGAAAACTAAAATCGCCAACATAGCTCTCCAGATAGTCAAGAAAAGTACCTGTGGGAAGGTCACATAGCTCGAAGAACCGTTGGCCGCTGGGGCAGTAAAACACTATTGTTCTGTAGGTACTCATTTTCTATCGTTACAACAAATATATATGCGAACATCGTTTTAAAGTTCATAATTACGTTTCGTGCCCAGGTGAATTAGCAACAATCTCAAAGCATTTTCTGTGCCGCCGAACAATTATCTCTTCAGCCCGAATGACTAATATAGTAGAATAGGTATAATCACCCTTTGTGTTGCAAGGATTACCTTAAAATTTTATCTGGACTGAGTCCAACTTGTACACCTGTTCTTCTAGTTTATCCTCAGACGTCGCTACAAAAGTCTTGCCATAAAGCCGCTACGGTCAACATTTTAATTAAGCCCTCCATTTATATTAAAATGAGGACCCTCTTAATGCCCTTGACCTTTACAATTCTTTGGATACTTAGTCCAAAAATGACTTAAGTAAGGGACTTGAATGAGACTATCCTTCAAAATATAATTCCTTATTTAAATTCCAGCGAGATCGTTCCGATCCTTCCTAAAGCTCAACGTATCTGAATACTCCACCTAAGCATTTACATAATAGTTCAAACTGAATGTAAATTCCGCTTAATCATTCGGCAAAATACGATGTCGCGTTTCGAGATAATTTCTAGTTGATTTGTCCATGTGCCAAATGCAGGCCTATTGTTGCTTGGTTTAGTTCCGGCATTTCCATTTCTGTAGTACTTTACGGAGATTGGACGTTTTCCGTTGGCATTCGCAGATTTAAAATGCGTGCAGTAATTAAATTGTCTCTAGCTGATAATAGTTTCATTCATTATCACTGTAAATTAAATATATTAAGCGTATACATTAGATGCATTATAAGTGAACCGAACTTTAAAACGAAAGTTTTGGATTTCGCCGATAAGAAACTACTTAGAGCCAAAAAAAAACGATACTTATAAAAAAAACAAACAAGAACTGACATTGTCTACTATTGTGTACTATATTGTCTACTTACTACAGATGAGTGACGACATCTAGCATATAATTACAATTATAGGCATAACATAATTATCTTTATTGCATAAAGAAGTTATTATTATCAAGGACTCATCATTGATAGGTAATTTAGGTCAATGATTGCGATCGACTAGAAGTGCAGCATCATCAATCATGCAGCACAAATCCTCCGTTCTATTCAACTAAATGAGTATGGGCCTAACTGATCCCAGTATCTATGGTTAATCCTTTATGTCTTATGGAGGCTCAATTCGATACAATACTACTCATATGCCAAGGATTAAACCAGGTTATTGTATAATGGGTACAATATGTCTGGACCTGAGATGCATATGGTCGGATCTGGAAAAAGTGAGGTTTTCAGGAGAGCCAGAACAAAATTCGAAAACAATTTTGCCAATATTTTATATTTACCAGCAAAGTGGAACAATTTTATGAATTATATTTAGGGGTAACAATTGTATCTTGTATTTTGCAACAATTCGAAAAATCTTAATGTTAAAATACTATGGTAAATAGCATTTATTTAAATTTTTGCTCTAATCCGACTTTATGCCTGTAATAAATCGTTCATCTATACTTATAATAAAACTGTAGAGAGGTCAATTCTGTACATTGATTATATATTCAAAATGAATATTGGAGGATGAATGGTGATCGATACTGATGCCAAAAATGCAATCAGTAAATTTTTTGTCTGTCTGTCTGTCTGTCTGTCCGTCTGTCTGTCTGTCTGTCTGTATGTGCACGCATGGGTCAAAAACTACTTAAAGGATTTTAACCAAACTTGGTATGATTGTAGTCCATACTCCTGGGCAGGTTATAGGCTATATAACATAACGCTAAGACACATAGGAGCTGAGCAGTGACGATAAATTTGAAGCAAGTCGGATGAAAATGGGCTTTCTAGCTCTTATCCTCGCATACGTTGATCATTCACCAAAAGTATGTATTACAAAGATGATGGTCTTCAAAAGATCTACAAAAAAGTCCTGAATAGTATATATCTATCTTTTATAAATTAGCCACAATAACGGGTTTAATTGTTAGGCATTTCTTCAAAGTGTATTAAATACATCCATATATTGTATTTCACATAGATATATCTTTATCAAACTCCCATATTCAAAAAGTACACTTTAATATATATATTATATAAAAAAAAAATATAGAAATCGGTTCATAAACACACAAGATATAGATGAAATAAAACTTCCAAATCCCGCCGCGCCAGTATGGGCACGGCTATACGGTTGATTTTTGTTTAACGCACGAAACAGCCGTCTATACATATAATAAATCTGTAAGTGATCGATGTCCGCACATAAAATATATTATGAAGAAATCAATTTTAAGGGGTCTACATTAAAGAAGAGAAGCCAAAAATATAATTATTAAAATTGTTGTCTGTTTGGCTGTGCGTTTGTGCACGCTAATTTCAGAAACGGCTAATCGAATTGGAATGCGGTTTTCACTGATGTATTGTAGCAAGCCCCACTTAACATTTGATGTTTGTTTTATACGAATCGGTTCATAGATAATAAAAAAGTTGTGTCAAATTAAACATTGCTCTATAAAAGTAGGTAACTCTTTAGTTGAATTGGTTGAAACTTTATATATTATATGATCAGTCAAATGTAAAATTACGAGGTTGAAAGATTATAAATAGGATATTTTCAAACATTTGGAACTTCCAATTTAAATTGAGCTTAAATCTGTATGATTAATTATATTAAATAGGGTTCAGCTTAGGCTGGACGTATTCACACATGTATATGTAAACAGGTTGAAGAGTGGCGAGTCATTTTATTTTACTGGATAGGGATAAACACTGGGATGGCATTGTCTGAAGCAAGTATAAGTAAAAGTCCTCATCGATTACGCCATGGGTTTGAGATGCTGCATAGTTATGGCATAAATATAAAGACAAATTGGCCGAGGACATTTTTAGGTTCCCACAACAATCTAATAAACCATTGCTTGACAGAAGATATAGTTATATCTATCCTATTACTCAATATGAACGACCACGAGTAGGTACCGATACGAACCATCATTTGCTGGTGTAAAAATGATCTCTCGAGACTTACTAAAGAGCAGCGTTTAATATGATTAAGATCGTGTGTATCGTAGCGTGGATAGTGATTTGGGAAAAATACTATTTGTAGATGCTCCGGGTGGAGCGGCAAGACTTTTCCTACCAAGGTGATTTCGGCAAAGGAATGAAGCTAAAGTAAGATTGTGCGAATATAAAATGACGAACCCATGGGCGGTATGACAAGAGCTGATGAAATTATAGCCTGTCTAAAGAGTTCAAACCTGTGGGATTGTATTATCGCTATACATTTTGACATTAAATATGCGAGCATGATTATGAGGCAACGAACATGCACAGGAATTCTCTGATCTTTTACTCGCGATTGGTAACTTCGCTGTGTGGACTTGCACGAACAAGTGAAAGTCATTTGAGCTATTTTTAGGACATCTACAATATTCAATATAGGTATTATATGCAACTTAAAACATTTTGGGTACCTATCAATTCTGTAGTCCAATGAAAAGACAAATTCCGCGCGAACGGAGTCGCGGGCACAGCTAGTTAATAATACTTTTCGAAATTATAATATCATATGTCTGTATGCTAGCAATTTTTGTGATTAAACTGTAATTTTATATTGGAACAAGACATTATGGTGTAATCCTCGAAACAATAGTCAGGGTTTGATGTCTCTTTAATCCTGGCCACTACATTATCATCAGCCTTAACAATTCACTGCTGCACTGAAAGCGAGGCCTCATAATCAATTACCTATTATGAAAAATATCTCAATTATATTTTTTAATTATAAGTAGGTAATATTATTTTTATAGACCCACGCCTGTATCCCTGAAGGGGTAGGCAGAGGTGTAATATTACACCCACATTCCGCCATGAATTTTTAGGTCCCACGCAATAGGGGGCGAGCCTATTGCCGTTACCGGGCACATCACCAAACTCCGTGCTGCTACTGAGAATTCTGAAAAATCCAGTAACACTTTTGCCCGACCCGGGAATCGAACCCGTCACGTCCGATCAGCAGTCGCATATGCTATCCACTAGACCACGGAGGCAGTAGGTAATGTAATCTAAAATCACAGAAATATCGTCAAACAAAATTATCTGAAATTAAAAACCTAGCAAATATAATCTAGTAAGCCTCAGGAAAACTGACTCATTAGCACAACCCTTGAATTTTTTTTTAATATTCGTGAAATTCTTGTGGCGCAATGGCAAAAGGGCAATTAAATCTTTATGTTTCGCAGAAGATATTGTTTTTTTTTTCTTTCTTAAACACGGTAGTTAAGCAAACAATTGTACTCCTCTTGAAGCATTTCATTCTAAAGATATCAGAAAAATGAACTAAAAAGTATTTTTTTATAATAAAGGAGACCCGGTTGCAGTTGTCTTAACAACAAGAATACATATTCTGAAATTTAAGTTTTCTTTCGCTGTACTGAAGGTCCATTGTTTTTATACAAAGAGGTTAAGTCCTCAAAATGTGCAAGTATCATATCAAAAAGTTTATTTTGAAAAGCATAACAATCATGACAATCATGTATCTACTGAGGTTTATATAGCTTAGGTAAAAATAAACTTTCTTTTGCATTCAAATATTTAGGTGTCTTCCCTTCTTCCATTTGTATTTTGAAATGGCCATACATAGCTGCTGCAACATTAAGATCTGGTCCTTAATATATTTTTCTCAGTTTTTGACAAGAATGGCTTTCATAAGATGAGTAAAATTGAATATGATCCATTACCATTTTAATCTTAAGTTCAGGTGACTTGATTCTTGGATCACATTTAGCTCTCTGATATCCAATCATTAGGCCTCCTTCTAATTGTTTTCAGATGCTTAATTTTTTAAACTTTTCTCCAATTGAAAGTCTTTTCAAGTACTTAACCTTGCAAACATTTTTACGTTAGCCTCCAATAGTAAGACTGTAATGATACAACAAATTTCTACAGTCCGACTCTACATTTCCGTCTGTTTTCATCAATCGCTTTTTGCCTTGGGCTGGGTGTTTCTATGTATAATATGTATGTATTTACAAAAAAATATATATATGTTTGTTTATCCATATGCCTTTGCTGATCCCAGCTTTTACATTGTTTCTTAAATTGGTTATATTTTGCTTGACATTAATAAGGAAATTAAATCGTACGGTCTTCTACTTCGATTCTTTTTTAACCACTGTAGAATGGTATGGAGATCCTTTGTATCTTGCAATATTGTTTTTTTTTCCATTCTGATGGATTCACAACTGGTTTCTTTACTTTATGCTTAGTTACTGGATCATAGCTCTCTTTGTCTGTCCTCGAAGTGTTGTCAAATATTTTGTGCCATAACAGTCCACAGCCATTACAACATAATATAAAAGTGTATTCGAATTATAACCCAAGCAGTAGAATCTACTTCAGTCGCCAAACATTTTAGTTGGCAAGGATATATCTGATAGTTTACTGATATTTGCTTAATAAACGACTAGAAAATTGGAACAATTTGCTTATAGTAATAAAACATGTTACCATTTTCATTGATGTGAATTTTCTCCTGACATGGCTATTTTGCATGAGGTAAAAAAACAACAACATCAGGTGATTTATATGGAAAATCTTCTAATGTTACCATACTAATCAAATCATAACACAATATCTTGTATTTCACTCTGTCACGCTTAAAAGCAATGGCACAAGAGTAAGATAAACAAATTCGCCTTCCCGTCCACTCCCGAACGGCCCTCACGAACAACAGATAAATCGGAGGTATTTTTAGTACCGACCAAGCTTCGACTTGATAATTAAGTAAAAGTTGGCAACATAATGATTTATATTAACATACAGTCAAAAAAATTGATGTAATGAGTATTATATTACAGCTAGAAAGTCCTATTATTGCATTCGACTTTATGTATTATAAGTTAAAAACATAATTTTCAAAGCATAATGGTGTATGTTATGATCCGTGCATTTAATCGGTTGCAAAATTTAGAGTCATAAGTACGTATCTGTAAATACATCCAATGAAAACATGCATGACTGTTAAAAACGCTTTGAAAGCATAAAGAATTATATGGATTTGCGACTCTGTTAGACATTAGTTATTTATGGAAAAAAGGTGCATATTAAAATATGGCTTAATGCCACACAAATATTTTAGTAAATTGGTAGATCAGACATTATGAATGTAATTATCTCCACAGTAAATAAAGATAGAATTATAAGAATTAGTTTGCCAGAAAGAGAAAAAGAAATCTAGCATTGTGATGGTAAAAAGTGATTTTGGGTGGATCTTTAGATACGACCATATGCATCTCAGGTCCAGATGTATGATTTGGTTATGTAAGGCTCCGCGCACACAGACCACGGACCGCATTCCTCGTGGTTGTCAGCCGTCAGCCTCTGGTACAGCGCAAATGAAGACGGTCAGCAAGGTCGATAGCGAACACTATTATACCCTGAGTGGCAGGTTTAGTAGTGAGAAATTAAATTAAAAGTAATTAAAAAGGTAGTATTTCCCCGGTCGAGCCGGCCCATTCATGCTGAAATCAACAAGGCTCTTCTTTACTAACAAAAAAAAAAACACTTTTCATAGGTATATAAAAAGTGGTTTTATAGTTAAAAGAAGAGGCTTCCATCTTATGCCAGTACTGCCACGGTGTGCTAATGTTTTATTACCTAACTAGAGGACGCCAGCAGCAACGCCTGCAATTTTTTTAAATTTACCCCTTTTGGCCGATCCCGTGGGAATTTCGGGAAATCCCTTCTTAGTGCACCCTTACGGTCCCCAAGGAACATACATGCCAAATTTCAGCTTCCTGCGCCCAATAGTTTCGGCCGTAGCGTGTCTGTCAGTCAGTCAGTAACGCAAGGATTTTATATATTAAGATATTGACATTATGAAAAGTCATAGTAATACTTCAGCGGGTATTTTACTTACCTAACAGTCATCGGCTATATCGGCAATTATCTGATATCGAACTCGAAACCTAACGAAGAATTATTTCATATAATAAAGAGCAATATTTTTGCACTTGTAGTTATTTAATAGCAATACACAAAATAAAACTGACTAGCTGCCTAGCAAAAGCATTATAGCAATCAGTTCTTAGATGATTGATTATGGTTCATTAAGTATGACTTATTACATATTAACGATCGATGTTACTACAGAGCAGCTTGGGCCTAATATCTTTCTCTCTGATTATACCTATACTTGACTCACTGCTTATCCACGACAATATAAGTTATCTCTAATTTGCTTTTTCTGGTTCTGTTAATGTATTCTTACTTTTGCGCGTGTTATTTTGATCGGGTATCTCTTACCTTGTAACCCGATAAACACCGTTAATAATAGACATTATTAATATTTTATACAAACTAGGTGCTTGTGCACCTACAACACTAACACACAGTTCATCATTCATCTGCTGCACTCATCGTTTATAACATGAAATAATAACCTATTGACAAAATATATAATCAATGGCTGACAAATATGTGGCTCACTTTCGTGACTTTAAATTATTTTCTTAAGTCTAGTATAGAGTATAAAGATTTAAGAATTGACATTCAAAAATAATTATTTGTCTTCGATAGAATGTTACCTTTCATAATCGAACGCAGAAGCAGGCGAACACTACAATGTTATATTTTATTGTACCAGCATTGTATTTTTATCACGTACATCTCACATGGGAGTTCGTTTACAAACGATATTTCGTCACCTCTTTTTTGGACAGATTGAGGAAATATGATTTGCATGAGCACATTATATTTTATGCGTAGATTTTCAAAAATAACACAGAATATGATTTCTATTTGCTTTATTTCAGAATTGAGAGACGAACCCAGCCTCTGCAACATTATAAGAGGAAAAAAACAAAGTATAATAACAGCATTATAACATTTCATAATATATAGATATTACTGCAACATTTTTATTTACTACTTGGAAGAGTTTTTAATTTATTTTTTATTTATTTATTTAATTTATACACTAAACTGTGTACAGGTTGACTTAATGCCTTGGGCATTATCTGCCAGTCTACCTTTGAGCGGTGCTGAGAAACGTAGTAGGTGTATTAAATACTTACTATAATATTATAAGATAGGTATAATAATATAATATAATTCTTAAATAAATATACATGCATACAATATACATACATATATACTTACATAAATATATAAACATATAATTATACTACCTAAATACGATATATATGAAATAAATAATATACACATATAAGAACTAAAGGAAGAATACGTAAAGCCATACGCAAATACAAAACGAAATGAAGATACAGATCCTATGACACATCCGCTGGTCTTGCCAAAAAAAGCTCCTTTACCTTAGCCTTAAATTTGTACTTCGTTTTGCACGTCCTGATTTCTAGAGGGAGGGCATTCCAGAGGAGAATGGACTGAACGGGAAAGGAAGAGTGAATAACAGATGTGTTATGAGAAGGGATAGTAAGAAGAAGATTATTAGACGATCGCAAACTGCGGTCATGGTTGGAACACAGATATTGAAAATGACAAGTTAAATAATTTGGGGATGAAGGAGACATAAGAATGGAAAAAAGGGTAGTGAGAGCACGCAAACTGCGACGATGACGGATAGGAAGCCATTTCAATTGGGAACGGTAAGCAGACACATGGTCATACTTGCGAAGATTGAAAACGAATCGAATGCAGTTATTGAGAAGACGGTCAAGTTTGTTGAGAAGGTCTGCATTCAGGTCATAGTAGCATACATCACCATAGTCGATTAACAGGAATATCAAAGTCTGCACAAGCATTGTCTTGGTCTTGGATGGGAGCAAGTTCTTGAGGCGGTAAAAAGTCCGTAGGGTGCCGGTGACCTTTTGACTCACCTGGGTCACTTGAGTTCGCCAATTAAGTGTGGCATCCATATGCAGCCCTAGATTTTTAACAACAGGATACCAATCTATGCCCGTGCCGTTGTATGTTATGGTTGGAACACAGGTTGTGTCAAATTTTCTTAATAAGCCTTGGCTGCCCAAGACAATGGCCTGACTTTTATTTGGGTTTACAGTCAGCCCAAACCTTTGAGTCCAATTGTGTATCTCAGCCAGATCCCTGTTAACTATGTCAATTGCCGAAGACAGCGACTCCACATTAACCTGGGTATATATCTGCAAGTCGTAGGCATACAAATGGTGAGAACACTGAAGATTTTTAGTTATGAGATTTATTAAAATGGAGAATAACAAGGGAGAGAGAATACCGCCTTGAGGGACACCAGCTTTGATGTCAGCCCATTTTGAGTATGACTCGCCAAGGTGTACCGACTGCTGACGCCCTCGAAGATATGTTGAGAACCAATCCAGAGCCCTGGGTGAGACCTTAAGATAGGAGAGGACTGATAAAAGGAGGTCGTGACTGACGGTATTGAAGGCATTGGAGAAATCAATTAGAACCAAAACCGTAACTTTAGAGTTTTCAATGCCGTCTCGAATATCGCCAGTCACTTTGAGGAGAGTGGAAGTAGTGCTATGGCCAGGTCTGAATCCAGATTGATGTGGACTCAACAGGTTATGACGGTATATAAACCGACTCAACTGTTTATGGACACAGGCTTCTAGCACTTTTGAAAGGAAAGGAAGAATGGATATAGATCTAAAATGGTTGGGAAGAGAATGATTGGAGGTCTTGGCAAGAGGGATAACGTGAGCTTTGCCCCACAAGGAAGGAAAGGAACCAGACTCAAGGGAGAAATTAATGATGTGGGAGATCGCCGGCAGGAGTTGGTCCAAGATGGTAATGACCATACGGCGGCTGATGTTGTCATGTCCCACGGCATTAGATTTTATGGAAAGGATTATCTTTTTGATATCACCCGAAGACTCTGGAGAAAATTGGAAAGATGCAATGTCAAGCTGGGGTAAGTTATTTAAGTAGGTAACTGTCAGACACTTGGTCTGGTGATCCAAAGGAGTGGAAGAGGTAAAATATTGGTTAATATCATCCAAACCAAGTGTCAGACGGAAGTCACATCGTTGCTGCTTGCCAATACCAAGAGTTCCAAGGAACTTCCAGATATTGGCAGGCGATGTAGAGGTAATATTATTAAGAATGTGTCGGCGTTTGGCATTTCGCACCATTTGATTACACCGATTCCTTGCAGATTTGAGCACCCAGTTTTCCTCGCACCGGTCCCGTTTATATCTTCTAAACGCTCGATCCCTACGGCGCATTGCCATACGAACACCCGCCGTAAGCCAGGGTGCTGGGGGATGCTTTAGTTTCACGCGCCTGACCGGTGCATGTACATCGTATAGACGACAAATAGTGCTGTTGAAAACATTTACTTTATCATCTACAGTGGAGGCAGAAAACATGTTGTCCCAATTCAGCTTAGAAGCGTCCTGACCGAGTTTAGTGACATCCATGCGACCAAAACAACGCATGTACCGGACTTTAGGAGGGGATTTAGGAGGTTTTAAGCCGTAGGTAAGGAAAATAAGGTCATGGCGGGAAAACCAGGAGCAGGATATTGACCGTGAGATGTCACTAGGGAAGGATTGGACGTAAGGATCAAGTCAAGCCACGTGTCCACCCCATTACTATTGTGATGGGTGGCCTGCAATGGCATAACGTGAAGGCTGGCTGACTCGATAATGTCCAGAAGTTTACTGGAACGACTAGAGGTGGGAGAAAGGAGATCGGTGTTAAAATCGCCCATGATGATGTGATGTTCATACTGTGACCCTATAGTTCCAGAATCGGTTCGAGACTGGAGAAATAATCGACAGTAGGGGGACAATAGACGACGCCAAGAATAGCTTTCGCTCCCCTGACGTCAACCTCAAGGAATAAGTACTCCGCAGGCGAAGAGACAGGATTAGAAGATTCGAGGATTTTAAATGGAAAAGAACTGCGGAGATAGATTGCAACCCCACCCCCTCTCCTCCCAACTCGGTCATTCCGTATTAGAATGAAGCCGGGGAGAGAGAAAGAAGTTGAAAGAAGAGTAGGTTTGAGCCAACTCTCCGAAATCAGGACGGCATGTACATTGACATCCGCCACAAGATCCAGTAAGTCACTGAAGTGGCTCGGTATACTTTGAGCATTTAGGTGACAAATGTTCAACGTCATTCGAGATTGTTGGGTAAACGAGAGTCTTAAGCAATCACTCAAAGCACCATCAGCAGAAGAGAAACTGTCATTGTCGGAAGAAGCGGCTGTTTCGTCGGCAGACCAATACGTATCATCAATGGCATCCATAGATAAAATATAATAATAAAAATAAATATATATAAAAAAATATAAATAACTGAAATAATATAATCAACAATTAAACTACCTTAATAATACTTCAATACAATACGGGTAACCCAGCACCACCCGCCAGCTTACAAAACTAAAAAATATTTAATGCTGTTTCCGAACGCAACAATAATCTAGATTTGACATTTACAAATATAATTGACAACGTCACTTTGACAGCCAATAAATTACCGTGCGGTGAAATAAAAATATTATGTACATAAATAAATTCAATAACAAAGAAACATGAAAGTGGGTAACGGAAATAATAGGAAGAAACAGCATATTAACTACAACAGATAGAAAATATAAAAAAAGAGGAAGTCTCAAGATAAGAGTAGTTGTAAACATTAAATGATAGCTATTTACGTGACTTGTTGACTGTGCTAGAGGAACCGGCAGTCACGGCGCCATTCTTGCTTAGAGATGAGGAGCCACTTGCAGACTTAGCGTGCTTCTGGGTCAAAGAGTTCAGTTCATCTACGTGGAACACTTTGTGACGAACTCCATCGGGCGCCTTTACTATAATCACGCCGTCCTGCGTCCAGCAAGCCCGCATACCAAAGTGTTGTCGAGCTTTGGCGAAAATGGCCTGTCTAGGTTTTGTCAGGAATTCCTTCACTTAGATGGATGTGCCCTTCAATTTTGCCTTAGCCCTCCAAACTGAAGATCTTTGGTCCACTCCTGCGAACCAGACCAAGATTGGCCGGTGGTGACCGTCATTGGACAACCCAATCCTGTGACATGAATGTATAGAGTTCATGGCTATGTTTGGCAGCTCCATCTTCTGAACAATCTTGATCACAGATGTCCTGCAGTCTTCCTTCTCAGCCTCAGGAATGCCGAGAAAAAGGAGAGCTTTGCGCCTGTGCCTTGTCTCCATGGCATCAATGTTATGAGCGCATTCATTGATTTGTTTGCGCAGCAGGCTGAGCATTGCAAACATCAGCTCTCTGAATGTGCGAAACTCTTCAGCAATTTTTGCCACAGTGTCCTTGGCCGGGCCTCCCTGCAGCTGCGCCTCCAGCTCCGCCATCCTTTTGGAAAAGGACTCTTCTAGGTTGTCTTGTGCCGTCTTAATATCAGCCAACTGAGACATTCCGGTAGTGTTGTGCTTGTAAGGTGTAAAACTTCAAGTGAGTGTGTAGCGCTGGTAGGTGGTGTGACTTGCAGAATTACAGTTACATACAAGTAGGTATGTGTATCTTGTACCAACGTTAGTGCAGACTATTTATGCTTTAAAAAACTTGGTGTGATAGTATAAATGTTTAAATATGTTTTAAAACAATTAAATTTAAAATTTTATAATTCAAACTATGTGTTAACTATTTTTACACCTACCGCCGAAAAAATCTACTAAAGTGTTTTTTTTTTAATTAAGCGGCCGTTCTGACCTATTTCGAAGTAAGTGCGGTTTCAGATTAGCGTTTTATACGCGCGTATAAGCTCGTTTTCGGAAGCGCATGTAGGCGCGTATAGGCGCACCTTTTGGCACACGCGCAACTCGTACGAGCGTTGACGCGCTTCTAAGCTCGTATAACCACGAGCCGTCAAAATCCATGTTGACACTGACAAGACGTCACTACCGTTTCGAGCGAACACGCCCGTTTACGTGAGTCTGGTTTTTTGAAGCGCGTATTGTAGCGCGTGTAAGCGCGTATGCTAAAACGACGGTATACGCGCAGAAAAATACGCTAATGTGAAACCGCCCTAAAGGAGACCGGCCAAAGTTGCTTGAACGTGAACAATCGTCTTAAAAAATAGTAAATTACTCAAAGTTTTTGTTTTAATAAATTATAAATATTGATCGCTATCCAGTAGTAGGAAATAAACACATAATAATGATGGATTTTAAAATACTTTCATTTGATTATAAACGTGTAGGTACTTCAATGGACTATTTGAATGGTTGGTTTGTGACGTTTGTGTTGCCTTGTAAATAATCGGTAGAAAATATCGTTAAAAAGTGTTTAACAAAATCACATTAGGGTTCCCACCAAGGGTGCATAGGGTTCCCACCAAGAACTTAGGGTCCCAAGCCAACCTCACCTGCAAGTGGTGCACCTGCCGATCAACGGACGAGGCTCTGGTAAACAAAATGTCCCAATAAGCGGCAATAGGCTCGCCACCTATTACGTGGGATCAAAACACTGGCGAAATATGGGCGTTTAATATGCCTCTGCCTACCCCTTCGGGGAAATAGGCGTGAGTCTATGTATGTATGTGTATGTATGCATTTTAAAGCGCTTGCCGAAACCTGAAAGTAAGTAGATATTTTTTTATAATTTTATTATTTTATATTTTTTTCAGACGACAGTCATAATTAACGTAAAATAATGATATTATTATTAATAATATCAAAATGGTAAAGTATGTTAGGTATTTATTTTCATATTCCAGCAACACTTGACTAACTTCTCAATTCTGTTAAGTGTTAGGTACCGTCATTAGCTAGCTTTGCGTTCGTTTCGTTTGATCGTATTGTGGATTTGAATTTGTGTTAGCTGTTCCTTTTCTACTTGTGCTTTCTAAAATGGACTCCGAATATTTTCCTCATGACGACCATGGCTTACCTGTGAACCCAGTACCCGCTTCGAACGATGACTTGTGCTTGAACATGAATGCATTGCATCAATTGTGGTACCAATATTACACAGCGGAGAAGGCATATTCTCAATCTCGTGGAAGTACGACAAGTAGTGACGTGTACGACAAGTGAATAATTCAATGGATTGCACCACAAGTGGTATGTATTTGACATTTCAACAACTTACTCACATCTATCATTTTTTACAATGTGTTTTATTTCATTATTCAACTGACTTGGTACTAAACTTCAAAGAATAATGTTTTCTACTTAGTTTACGCTATTGAAAATTGATATTGTAATTCTAATTGTAAATTGTTCACGCCCAGGCCAAAGTCCCATACATTGTGGTCGGTCTCCTTTGGGCAATCCTTTCTAAGTAAACCCCTACGCTCCCCAAAAACCAAGCATACCATCTTTCACCTTCTCGTGCCCAGTAATTTCGGCTGTGTGTGTCGGTCGGTCTTCATCATCATCAGCCCTGTATATTTACTGTCCCACTGCTGGGCAAGTGCCTCTTCTCTCTATGAGAAGGGTAAGGCCATAGTCCACCACGCTGGCCAAGTGCGGGTTGGCAGACTTCACATGTCTTTCGAGAACATTATGGAGAACTCTCATACATGCAGGTTTCCTCACATTGCTTTCCTTCACCGGTAAGCAAGCGATAATTAACAAAGTAATACGCACTTAACTTCGAAAAGTCATTGGTGAGTCCTGTGGATTCGAACCCGAGACCCTCTGCGTAGCAGTCTGTCAGTCTCTCCACTCGGTCAGTCGGTCCGTAACACAATTTTTATCTATACTAACATAATAAAGCTGAAGAGTTTATTTGTTTGCTTGTGTGTTTGAACGCGCGAATATCGACAGCTACAGGTACAATTTCAATAGTTATTTTTGTGTTGGTTAACTCGTTTATCAACGAATCAAGCTAGGAGCCACGAGTCCAGAGCAGTAGTCCAATGAGCATACGACGTGTTAAATGACAAAGGTTTAGTCAGTTAAACAGATGAATCGGAAGCCAATCATCATATCCTAGCGTTATGCCAGTTGCAAACCGGCCTTCGCTTACTAGTGTAACCAGTTTCTTTTCTTTTTTTTTAAATATAATTTGTTTAATACTATAAAAATTACAAAAAAGACTATTTACTATAAGATTTAAAAAAGTCTAGTTATTACAATGGCACAATGAAATCTATTTTATACCTACTTACTTATCACAACACATATCTTTATAAACTTAGTCTTCTATAAATATACAAACTGAATAGGTATAAATATACATATAACATATCTATCTTAAAATGTATCTACATAAGTACTATTTGACTGTATAATCGCTTTTCCACAGAGCAACTGCCTGTCTGACCGCTGTATCCCGAAGGGATACCAATACCCCATGGTTTAGACCAGTGCCAGTTATTCAGTGATACTGACTACTTATACCGACTGTCAAAGATCTCCATGACAGAAGGGACCAACGGTTGAACGTGCTGTCCCAGGCACGAGGCGAGCGATAATTACCAGTTACAACTCGTAAGCAAATCTAGTAAATAAATACGTCAAAGTTATAACAAAGCGTCGCGGTAGAATGATAAAAGTATAAACAAAAAGACTACGCACGTAAGTCGTAAATATAACAATAAAATGCTCCGCTACGCAACGTTACACAAAACGTGCGGTAATATTGTTATTTTTTGTAATCAGCTTGTATATGAAGATAAGATTTTACGTCACGAAATTATCGAACCGCTTATTGATATCTCAATATTGCAAATTAAAAAGATAATGTCAATGTACATAACTCCTCATATGTTTATCATCTAAATCCTCCTGAACAATTTGGATGAATTTATGTGGGTATATTTCAATGGGTTCTCGGATGTTTTGAAATTAAAGTGGATTCAAGCAAGTGCCAGTGACACTGCAGTCGGTGTGTCACCAGATCTGCAGAGCAGGCAGCATGTATGTCGTGTCCGCTAAAAAACGGAAACGAGCCTCTTCTTACTATAAGAAGGCTTAGGCCAAGTCCAAGTGTAGGTTGGCAGACTTTACACGTCTTTCGCGAACATTATGGAGAACTTCAAAACATGCAGGATTCCTCACTACCTTCTTATCAAGAAATAGTAGTACCTACTTTAATATAATTTGATCACTTTAATCATGCTTTAATCTGTCTTTTAAAATAAACGTCTGTTTTTATTGACCTGTTATGTGATGCAAATTTATAATCGTATTGGCTTTATCGCTTTTATTATTTTGCTTAAAAGCCAATATGACATAAGATAATATTACTACGCATACGTTTATTTTGAATATTATGCGCGTAATATATGCCTTATCGCGTAGGGAGGCAGATATTACGTCGCTGGTACGCTCTACGATTCGCGAAATATAGGTCTTATAATACAGTAAACAGTTTATATTGATAGTATTATATTGGCAGTCTATCAAATAATCATAATAGTATATGTATTTTGTGACATTCTTATTACATCTCTTATTTACAGACATTATTATTTATTTAATTTATATAATGTTGTCAAATTTTATTCCAACATAATAATTTATTGATGTTTAAAATACTATAAATAATATTATAATTCTGTGGCATAAAATATTACAAATCAATTACAAATAGAATTGTATAATACAAATTATATTTGTAATAGTGAAAAGCATAATGAAAAGTAATTAAGCATTTCGATGTAATACAATTTCGATGTAATCAATAAGTAAATAAATTATAGTTTATGAAGATTTGCAACCCGCCATAAAAAACACGAAAAGAAACAAAGAACATAAATAATATCGTCTGTTCCACATACTTGACGTAAATAAAATTGCGCTAAAATACAACGATTTACAAGGTAATACATATAAACTAGGATAAAATAAGTAATTAGATTTTTTATAGACTTACGCCTGTATCCCCGAAGTGGTAGACAGAGGTGTAATATTACACTCACATTTCGTCATGAGATTTTAGGTCCCACGCAATAGGGGGCGAGCCTATTGCCAATACCGGGCACATCACCAGACTCCGTGCTTCTACTGAGAATTCGGAATAACCCAGTAACACTTTTGCTTGATCCGAGAATCGAACCCGGTACCTCCGATCAGCAGTCGCATACGCTATCCACAGGACCATGGAGGCACTCAGCAGTAATAAAAAATGTGTTGTTATATTACAGCAATTATAAAATGGAGGTTCCCCACACAGTGGTACTTCACTTAGCTTAAGTAGCCTTAGTTCTTCGTAAAATATTTAATTTACACGAGAAAAATATTTAATTTCACCTAAATTAATATACATATGGCCGTTTCCCAGTATAAAATTTCATCTATTCTTAATATTAAGTGCCCTAAACGATTACACGTGCCAGATACAAAACAAAAATGACAGTCAGATTTTTAGATAAATAATTTAATTTCGTAGTGACGAGAAGAGTATTATTTACATTTTTATTTTCCGTTTGGGATGATGCCAGCCTTATAAAGCATAGAATAGCTGGCAAAATAAAATGACGGAGCATTGTGTTATGAATATAAGGCAGCAAAAAGTTTTGACAATAGGATTTCAGAACTGGTTTTGTTTACTTAATAGAAAATCGACGTAAAGTAACAGTACCTAAACTGTTGCGTTTCGTTCGGTGTTTCCGGTTTCCTATCCCCTATTCCTTCTCCCTCATCCCACTCCTTATCCTATCCCTTTTCCCTACCACAGGAGTCACGCACTTGTGACTCCTGTGGTATTGCTTGTGTCCATGGGCGGCGGTAATTGCTTACCATCAGGCAATCCGTCTGCTCGTTTGCCGCCTTATAATAAAAAATAAAAAAACTAACAAATATAATTTGATGCAAATGTATTTATCTATGAAAATGAGGACTATTAGAGGCACCGATGGCTTAGGGGAGATACCAACAGAGTGCCATACAGTGGGTACCTCTGCATGGCAATCTGTTGGTATATCTTCTACATTAAAACTGGAAATATTACGAATTTAAAGGTCATGATATTTTTAAAAAATAAATGCCATGTAGAGTATATCGTGTTTGAATCCGCGGCGCGCACCACTGACTTTTCGGAGTAAGGTGTGTATTAAATCGTTCATTATCGCTTACCCCGTGCCTCTGAGTGGACCATAATCTGTCGGTCACGGTTTTCGATGTCAGACGGCAGCCGATCTGTAGGAAAGCTGATGTTCTGTTATATCTGATTAGGCTAGTAAGCGGACTTCGGGCTCCGAGATTCGTAAGTCTCAGATGCAACTGGGATAACGCTAGTAGGATGATGAAGAGTATATTTAAAAAAAAAAACGCATGTCACTTGCTATACGGCAAAGAAAACATCTTCAAGAAACCTGTATCGGACAGTTTTCCTCGCGATGTTTCTTTTTCATACATTTGGTTACGTGGTAAACATGGTAGAGCTTAATCCTTCGCATAGCGTAAATAAACTCTGCCCTGTAGCACTCAACTTATAAGCAGTATAATACACTTTTACAGAAACATTTTCAAACAACCCAACAGCATGTTGAATTAAATGATAACGCTTGCACCAACATTTGCATAACAAGTTACAATACAAATAATTCAGCAATCCTTTCAGCTCAAAGCGGGAGTTACAATAGCCGTATTTACGTATTACATAAAGCTATCAAGTGCACGGCCGTTGATTAAGCCTACACTTGTTGTGAATAATGATCGCAGATGTTCTGTTCGGTGTTGATATCGCTTACAAAGTTATTGTTCGTGTTTGGTGGAAATTGGTTTTGTGAATATTGTGACGTTGAATTTTAACTGGTTTAATCTATGTTACGTACGTTATTCATTCATGTGTGTTAGTTTTGCACACACGCGATTTTGTTTTAGCTTTGGCAAGTTATATCGACGTAACGTAACAGTGTCTAACCTGTTGTATTGAGTGTAAGAGGCCCTATCCCTTTTTTCTACTACCTCATCTAAGTTCCCGTCCTTATTCCCATAGTGACTCCTCTGGAGTTCCTTGTGCGTATGGGCGGTTGTAATCGGCTTACTGTCAGGCGATTTGTCAAATCGTTACCCGCCTATTACATAAAAAGTATAGTCATTTATTGAATATTTTCTACTTACGTCGAAACTTTCCATCATAAATGTATAAAAAATACCAAATTCACCAAATCCCAGACTGAAAATGTTTGTTTACATTCCCGAATTGAAAACCAATTTATTTTGCTAGCAACATTTTGAGTAGAGTATTATTGGGGGTTCTGCTCGCCCCTAATAATATTCTACTGTTGTTATCTGCGATCAGTCTTATTCACGATATAGATTAATAACATTATGTTTTCAGGTTAGGAATTTAACTCCTTGTCTTAGTGACCAATGTAACTGTTCTCTTTGCTGAGTATTTTATGGTACTTATGAATGTGTATCAATTCATGTAATATCCCAATCATAGTATCTATTAAAACTAAATGGGTATGTTAGTGAGTATAGGACACGATAAGTAAAATGAAACAATTCATAATGTGTCTTTTTAAAAAAGTTTATTATCAAAGCACCATTTTTTTAAGCACATAACATTTATTAATGCACATATTGACTCATGACATGATAGATACAATTGTACAAATCTCCGGCATATTTATAGCGATCATATAGGGTTAACAAATTAGGACAACCTTTATCTTCTAAATTAATTACATTAACACTATTTAAAATATTTTTCAATCATGACACTTTTTCAAGACCTTTAACGAAAACACACTTATCTTTTAAGATATCTAAAACTAAATATTGATAATTTGAGTAAGGTATAAATCCTTCGCTCCAGTATATTTTTCTATTACGTTCAATCCAGCAAACTTGTTGTCTTTCTGATTTAGTCAAATCGTAAACAGGAAATGGCGGTTTGATTAAAAACACTTGCAGGCTTTGATTACACCATATAACATTTTTTTTATTATAAATTCATTTGCTTCTGTTTTAAAGCCTTGGATGTCTACAATGGCAGTCATGATAACCTACGCACGATGTTGCTCAGAGGTTTGTATTCCACAAGTCTGTCGTTTAAACTCAAACTCAAACTCAAAATCATTTATTCATTTAGGTCCCAAAGTGACGCTTATGAACGTCAAAGATTAAAGTTAATTACTAGATGATTCTACATTTACATTTACTGCCACGTTCGCAATGCAATAGGTAGAACCACGAGAAAGAACGGGTAATAAAACTCGTGATACTCGTTTATAATCAAACAATATGCAGTTGTCTTATCTGGTATTTGTGTTGAACATTCAAATTCCAATCTTACATCCACTGGACCAGTTATTAAACTATCGTTTTGCCTCGAGCAGTCTAAGATAAATACTGGGGCCTTTTCTTTGAAATCTTGTAGATCAAGCAACCGGTCTACCGGAGAGTTGTAATACGACTGAAGAAATTTCACATACATTTCATATATTATACTATATTTATTCTCACAAAACTTTAAAGATAAAGGCTCATAAGGATAATATTGCGAATTTAAAAAGAGCGTAACATTTGTCACCTCACAATGATCAAATACCGAACTAATAAGAAACAATAAACTAGTTTATTGTTTCTTATTAGTTCGGTATTTGATCATTGTGAGGTGACTAGTTTATTGTTTCTTATTAGTTCGGTATTTGATCATTGTGAGGTGACAAATGTTACGCTCTTTTTAAATTCGCAATATTATCCTTATGAGCCTTTATCTTTAAAGTTTTGTGAGAATAAATATAGTAAAAGTATGTGAGTATTATATTTTAATAAATTTTAATCAGACTGTAAAATCTGAAGAAAATTTATTAAAATATAATACTCACATATTTTTCTGCAACACTTGTAAACCACCACAAACAAATATAAACTCACAGAACAGTGAAATGCACTTTAGCACAACAATGATGAAAATAAGGACTAATATCTCAGATGTTTATTTTATAGACCTCAATTCTAAAGCCTAAGTCATATGTTAGTTTCCAACAATAATTACTTCGAAAATTTAATTGAAACAATATTTGTTATTAGAATTTCATCTCTATCATCTGAGCACTTAAAGTCGATTTTATTTTATTAATTTCTCATACTGAACTCGCAATGTGAATGCTTCCGAATACTCTAGTTATAGAAAGTGTTTTCACAGCACTTTATCCATATTAGAGTTTAGGAGACAACTTGAGACGAAAGTCGTAAAAGGAATGAGGTGTCAATTAACTCTGGTGGAATACATACAAATATATAAGAAACCAGTAAATATAAGATCTCTGGTAGTTATTTGCCATGTATTGAGAAATCTTGTCTTATTCTTTAAACTCTCAAGTCGCAAACGCTGTGTTAGATATAGCTATCCTGCTCATTTAAATGTTAATGGAAAGATATGACAATGGATTTCAAAGCGATTTCTGTTATATAGAACTCGTGCTACAATTTAACAGATTTAGGCTGGGTGAATATTGAACGTTGGGAAATGAAACAAACAAATTGATTTACATATAATAATTATTATTAAAAGAGTAATTAAATAATCTTATAAGAAATAAGTGATTCCTAATCTATTTTACATCTATTGTTAATAAATGTAAAATAAATAAAAATAGCACTTTTAATAAAGTGCTATTTGTTTTAAGACTAAGATATATAAATCATCCATCAAGAATTCTAATTGTCTACTACTTAAATATATTATTTAATAGAAGATTTTATTATCGTAATTATAAAAAATAAACGTTTGTACTGAGTTATTGATTATCTTGGTTATCCAATATATCTATACACGTCATGTTAGGACAAAGTGGTCCAATATTTTATCACATCTTTGACGACACGTTTGGCGCATTGGCTAAGAGTAGTGACTCGCATCACAATGTAAATAGTAGGTTTAATAGACGCAGCAACTAATGCACCAACGTGTTGCGGGTTCGATTCCCGCACGGAACAAATGTGTATTGTTCCGGTTTGGATTTTTTTTAAATGTTTTTTTTACTTTAGTTTTTGTATTATAATCAAATATTATATCTCCATAATACTGTTGGCTACTTATTAAGAAAGAAAGAAAGAGAAAAACTATTTACTTGTCACAGATACAGAAAAAGTATTACATATAAAAGAAAACATTGCAAGGCATAACATTAGTCTGTGATAGATAGGTGCACACTCAGCTATATTGTTGCATTGTGGTAGTGTTCACAACACTATTATTGAGTTATAGTTGCTAGTAAAAGCTAACCTCTCATTATACGGAAGGCCTATGCATTCATCAGTACAATATGTGCACCAAATCGTTTCGATGCAACGCTGTGCCGTGATCGAACATGATATTGTTGTTTACTGTACTTATTTAAGTGCGCGCGATAATGTTTATATGTCTTGGCTATGTCAGTTCGACACCATACCAGATTATGATACACACAACAACCGATCGGACTGATCGCGTCGACCGAACACAGCAGTCGAACTTGAGAATGTTGTTTATACATTACCATCTCAAACTAGAAACGACAGTTGTCCCATTGCATTGGTACTACAATGATATGTCGGTGAATGAAATACAATATTATATCGTGAATCAGACGGATCGCAGATAACAACAGTATGGTATAATTGGCGTTTCGTCACTATAAAATTAAATTACACTGCTGTAAAATGTCGTTTTTTCGTAGCTGGCACGTATAATCATAGTTATTAGAGAGATACGTCTTCCATGCCTTATAGTTTATTTGTCACCAATTGTTATATTGGTATAATATTGCAATGTTGCATTACTGATTCAGATATTTATGAGCAATTCTATGAAGCAATTTTTAAAACGATGAACGTAGGGGATTGGGCTGTTGGGCTAGTGGTTAGTGACCCTGACTACTAAGCCGGAGGTTCGTCCCACCTAGGACAAATCTTTGGGTAATGAGCACAATGATTTGTTCTGTGTGGGCTTAATTTATGTCTAATTTTATGTATTTAAGAATATACAAGTATGTTAACAGTTATCTGGTTGCTATAAGCTCTGCTACGTTTAAAATAAGATAATCGTATGTGAGTTTTCCAGTGAAAATTATAAAAATAAATGCATTTTCTTCTTCTTGTGTGAAGTGTAAGATGTAAATTGAGCCAGTTCACATTGCAGTAATTCAAATGTTTATTATTTTTTTACGCAAAAACTACTCGACTGATTTTGATGAAATTTTACGGCAAGACAAAAACCTGCCCCGCGGGTGTAGCCGCAGGCAAAATCTAGTTTGAATACTATATCATTACAAAACAGGCTTCACAAGCACTTAAAGCTTAAATTTTCCTCTGGCAGTAGACAGCTGAGGAAGAGTGACAGACAGCCTCGGTAGCGACGCTTTTAGTGCGTACTTTTCAAGTCTTGAAAGTGTATACCAACTCTCTATGGATTTAAATCGTTGGTGCTACACAACTTTAGCATTACTCCTGATGCTAATAAATAGTTTTTATTGAAGTGTCTATCAGTAGGGATATAATAAATAAATAATTTTATTTCAGGATAACTGTCCCATAGTATTATAATGTTCATAAATTAATCAATAAAATTATAATTATAAAATCAACGGTTATCCATTAAAAAATATTATTCAGACATACACACTATTTATTTATCAATATATAGATTGCATTCAGACCTAAGCATGAAAATTGTGCAGTTGATATAATATTATTTGGGCTGTTTAATAGACTTGATCGAAATGAAGTCCTCGCCCTCCATTGAACAGAAAAGAAATCTCCCACTCTGTGTTCAAAGAACATGCCCGACGCACTACACCGTCAGGGTAGATTGAGCATAGCCCGGAATGCATGATTGTATTGTACACGAAAAGAGTTGTAGGCTCTATTCATATACTGATACCAAAATTGGTTAGTGTAGAACGCCTGACAGTAAGCCATAAAAAGTATTATTTTAACTTGCTTTGAGCAGTGTGCAAATTGCCTTACAAGCATATTGCTTCTACATGCAATACGCCTTCTCTGCCGTTCCAGACCAGCACCATCTATTAGCTTATCATTTAATATATGTCCTAGATATTTAAAGCTATTAACTGTTTTATATTATTTAAACTGATGGACAGGATATTTTCAGAGCCCTTACCATACTTAAACACCATTACTTATTTTTTCTGCCTGTTTTTACGTTACGTGATTTATGGCTGCATATCGCTCATATATTTGCACTGGTATTCTCAGACCTTTGGCAGAAGGGCTGAGCAGCACCATGTCATCCGCGTAGCTCAAGTTGTGTACGCTTACGCCACAAACGTTGCACCCGACTCTGGTGCTACCCAGCTCCTCTATTATCTCGTTAACGTATAGTTTAAATAGAATTGGAAACGTCAAACCACCCTATCTCACACCGCAAGTAAATTTATAGGGTATAGAGTAAGCATTATTCCATATATCACTAGACTTATACTACGCAGAGTTTTAAACCGAACTCAATGCGCATGCGGCAAACTTTTCTTAGTTATGTGTATCATCATCATCATGGGCATAGCGGTATCTCAGTTGCTTCCACGAGTTTCGCCTTGGAACAAGTGGGCTGCTTTCTAATCTAATAAGATGTGACAGAATATCAAATTTTGCACAGATTTTTCTGAGTTACGTATATTATAGAAAATTATATGCATTCGCATTTAAATATCCGTTTAAATTTTCATTCACTTAAGCGCAAAGTGATATTGCTCATTAAGTTTTCAATAGACTAATTCGTCGTAATTCGCTGGAAACAATTTATCCCACAAAGCCTTAGATTTATCCCACGAAAAGATTCGGAGTAAATGACGAACAACATTAACCTTAAGTGGCCTAGGTTGATGAATTCTAGCGAAAAAAACATGATTCGTATTTTTTCAGGCAAGATCAGTACATTAGTTGTGTACAACAATGTCTACTACAATAATATAAATCAATAGAAATATCCTTCTCTATTCTATTTCAAATACAAGCAATTTATTAACTTTTGAAATAATCATAATTATAATGAAATAGAATAAGAGTTTTATGTGCTTTTATGCTTTTAAACCAACCAATTTTCTTTCATATATTTCTGTATATTTTTTTTATCTAACAAAGATATTCAAGTAAAACACACTGAATTCAAAAGCTCCAGCAGATTCCAACACGAAATATATACTAAAATTCAGCAAACCAAGTTCCCTTGTCACGTGAAGTTTTATAGCTTTGTTACTCCATCAAAATCGGTTTTATTGTTCCCGAGATAACTGAGAACACGTAATATGAGTTGACTTCGAGTGACACGTTTGTTTCACAAACGTAGGCGCTATAAAAGTCACATATTGTACTGCCAGATTGCTCAGGTAGTCTAGCGAGATTTAGTAAAATGACACTACTGTAGCTAAGCATTGAAGTGGATTGTTTTTTTAAAATGTAATTGGCGGCAAACGGACAGATGGATTAACTGATGGTAAGCGAGTCTAGTCCCATTTTAATACTGTAGCTATGCTTACATAACATCATTTTATATTTATGTTCCTATACGAGCATGATGTCTGAGCTGAATAGGCTTATTTATATAATAATAGACAATATTGTTTCAGTAAGGCAGCGATAGCCTAGTGGAGATACCAACAGACTGCCATGCAGAGGGTATCGGGTTCGAATCCACGGCGCGCACCAATGACTTTTCGGAGTTATGTGCGTATTGAATTATTAATTATCGCTTGTCCCATGCCTCGGAGAGCACGTTAAGCCGTCGGTCCCGGTTGTCATGAAGATCTTTGACAATCGTTACAGGGCGCCAGTACCTTCTAAAATAAACTGACACTAGTCTAAACCATGGAATATAGCTATCCTTTCGGGTTGCGGAGGTCAGACAGGCAGTCGCTCCGTGGAAAAGCTAATATTCAGCCAAATCCGGTTAGACTAGTAAGCGGACCCCAGATTGAAACTGGGATAACGCTAAGAGGATGATGATGATGATGAGACAATATTGTTTCTCTTTTGGCAAGAGGCTTAAAAAAAACATCGTGAAGACGATAATCCATGAATGTTTAGAGGAATCGCACAAATTGCATTCTTTTAAATATTTAATGTAAAAGTAAATGTTACAACCCGCGGTCTATTGGTAGTCATCTTATAAAATCAACTTATACACAAATTGGAAGTTGGAACTACTCATAAAACAAAATATACAGACATTGTCAAGTATTTCACAAACTACGTAGCCTGTAGGTGGTAAAGTAAATTTATCAGCACGTAGTATGTTGGGAGTAAATTGTAAGCATGTATGCAAATATGTTTGTGGAATTAGAGATGAAGTTTGAGCCCCTCATACTTGCTGAGGCGCATTATACGCGCAGCAGTGGTTAGCATAACTGGGAACGTTTCCATTGTCAGATATAAACTAGCTGATCCCGTGGCTCTAACCGCTAGTTTTGAAGGAAATTTTAATCGGCACCAGCTATCTGCAAAATATAAAAGGAACATCCAAATCCCTGTCTACCGAGAGAAAGAATAAGACAGTTGGACAGTCGAAATTATGTTGAATGTCCTTTATCTCCTTGCTTACACAGTAGTAGCCCTTCTTAAACAAGCCTAGATCATTCGATACCTGGCGATTTAAGTATCTAAGTGAATATCGCAATACAAACTCACCTAGCCTACCAATGTAGGCTGGCGCCAACGAAATTAAAAATACACAAGGTAATATTATGCCTACAGAAGCCATTATTTCGCTCATATGTATTTTAATGTACAATCATGTTTGCCTTACATTATCCGCGATACACAAAACAAAATGGAGTACACAGCAAACATAATTATTGAAGATAATCGAGTGCCAATTGTTTTATATACTCGAGTACCTACTTATAATAATTAAATTTTATGTGGCACCTGGCACCTATACGCAATTTTTGGCTCTTATATAATGAGTATGGTTTGTTTGACTAGTCTGGTTACATTATTACAATAGATAGCGTATACTATGCTTCAGTTTTATTGTAATAATATAGGTATATTTATCGCAGTGTATTTTTCTAAAACTCACTTTTTGTTTCAGCCCTGTTAACAGTTTGTTTTACTACTGAACGAAAGAGAGAGATATTGAAGAAGATTCTTTACGACAGTTGCCTTTAACTTTAAACTAAGTATTAACAAATACTTTGGAGTACTTGCTTGTCGTCATGTTGTGGGTAAATCTGTAGACTATGCGTAGCGATCTAGCGATATCTGATCAAGTCAAATGCACTGAAATCTTTAGGGGACAGAACCAACCTGTAACGCGTCGTAAAGAATATAAGACTATACATGCCCAGATAACAATGCAAACTTGCCAAACTTGCAGCAAGTTTAAATCAAACTTGCTAGTTTCACTGTGACAAACTTGCATGAAGTTGGTTTTTCAAAGGATTTGGATGACGACGAGCACAGGTTGGTGGGCGGTCGACCTCCTAAATACAGCAGGAGGTGCTCGACGACCAGCTGTTGTCAGACCACCAACCTGTGCCTTGTACCTGTGCAACCTTTGCAAAATCAAACTTCATGCAAGTTTGATGCAAGTTTGTCACAGTGAAACTAGCAAGTTTGATTTAAACTTGCTGCAAGTTTGTTGCTATCTGGGTGGTGGCTGATGGGTGACAACAAGTCTTTAAGGCCCAAAAAGCCATATTATTATTATTATGTGTTTCTCTATCACGCGTACTTTTCTAATATATGGTGTTAAAAAGTACACGGCCCTTTTAGGCAGGCGTACACGGAGACATAGGTCCAACGCGCAGAGGCCTTTTGAGAGTTTTAATCTAGAATGTGATGGGACACCTACTGAGGAGCCTCCATAACTGCACTATGAAGTACAGCCACGGATTAGCCGCAGCAGGTGTAGGACTATTGCTACTTGTATGGAAAATAATTACTCTAGGTTATTGTGATAGGTGTTCAATGGATAAGTGAATATGGAAACTATGGATGAAAACTGGCGTCTGCCCTAAGTACTCTTTTAGTACGTCGAAAAGGGGCAGACGGTGACTCGCCAACTCACTAGATGGGCCCTCTCAAAATAGCCACCATGGTAAGCGAATTATTATTATAATGTGGAAGACACACTAGCAGCTAATATGCTGATGCGTGTGTTTTAAATAGTTTGGAGATTTCCAGTTTGTCCAAATTGTTCTTGAAGCTGTTCAGTGAGGGTGGCATAATCATATGTTCATATCGTTCGTTTATTTTTTTATTTATTTATAGTCTCACGCCTGTATCCCAGAAGGGGTAGGCAGAGGTGTAATATTACACCCACATTTCGCCATGAATTTTTACGTCCCACGTAATAGTGGGCGAGCCTATTGCCGTTCCGGGCACATTACCAGACTCTGCGCTGCTACTGAGAATTTCCTAACGGAAAAACCCAGTAACACTTTGCCCGACTCGGGAATCGAACCCGAGACCTCCCAATCCCACGCGCACATTTATGCCGCGAGACCAACGAGGCAGCATATCATTCGTAATTATCAAAAAAATTCCATCATCTGGACATTATCATTAGCTCACGCGATTAATTGTTTGACTCATCTATCTAGTCCCACAATCAGCTGACCTCAAACCTGTCAACCTTCAACGTGACAACTTTGCTCTTCAGTAGAAGCATACACAAACAAAGTACCTAGTCAAAATAATCCGTCACTTCATAAGTGCGTGACAATGGGACTAAATATGTTGTGAATGATCTGAGTCATGGGTATTCGCAATAAACATAACAGGCTCACGTTGCGACCAATGTGTTGTAAACAATTTTTATCTGTACCGTAAATTACGTGTTATCAATGACACTTTGGCATAAGCCTACCTACTCTTAAGGGTATAGGCAAGTCGGTTGTTGAGAATATAGGTACCTAACCAACGATATAAATTCATGCACACTTGCAAGAATTTTAAAGGTTTTATTATCTGGATATACTTTGCGTTACTGATTGACTGGCAGACAACGAACAGCTAAAACTAAGAAACTATAAAACTAACTTGGGTGCAGAAGCTGAAATGTGCACTGTATTTTCTTGGGGACCATAGAAGTGCACTAAGAAAGGGATTTTCCGAAATGCCCACGGGTTCGGCCTGAAACGGCTAAATTAAAATAACATGTGTGGACGTAGCTGCGACCATCTCCTAGTCTAAACTAAATATTATTCTCAATATTTCATACGCGTAGCAGTTTGGATAAAATTCTTAAAATAAAACTCTTCAAATGTCTATATTTAGGTCTTATATTAAGGCCTTGTTTTGTAACGGACCCAAGGCCTCATTACGAAACAAATTCTAAAAATAACATCAAGCTTAATCCTTGAATCAGAATTCTTAGAAAGACTTTTGAAGAAGGTAGGTATTTACTGAAATTAATTTGACACCAATATGTCCATAAAATACTATTTATGAAGACATTAATATTTGCATAAATGTTTTTTAATCAACTTATAACACAAATTCACACAGATAAGGCCAGAAATAAACATAATTTTAAGAACTACATATAAATTGAGTTTTTATAATAAAGGACTAGAAGACCTTAATTATAAAAAAATCATCCATTATAGAAATAAACTTAGTGATGATACAAACATTAACAATGATCATAGAACATGCGGATATGACTTATACAGTAAGTAAAACGTTTTTTATACACTCACGTCTGTTACCCCGAAGGGGAAAGCAGATGCTTGATATTACACCCACATTTCGTATGTTAATGAATTTTATGATTAGGGCCTACGTAATAAGGGAAGAGCCTATTGCCGTTACCGGGCACTTTGTCAGACTCCGTCCGGCTACCGAGATTTCGAAAAAGTAGTAAAAATTTGCCTGACCCAGGAATCGATCCCGCGACTACCTGATCTGCAGACGCATACGCTGTCACCTGGACCATGGCGGCAGTCAATAACAAATATTATTTTTTTATCACTAGCATGTACTGTCCCACTGCTGGGCAACTGCCAAATATACTAGTCTTACGAAAAATATATCCCCTAACCTGCATCCTCATCAGCAGGTCATCATCCTCCTAGCCTTATCGCAGTTTCAACCTGGGGGTCGCTTACTAGTCCAACCAGCTTTGGCTGAATATTAGCTTTTAAACAGAGCGACTGCCTGTCTGACCAAGGGAAGGGATAGCGATATTCCATGGTTTAAACTATTGTCAGTTTATTCAGAAGGTACTGACGCCCTATAACGCCTGTCAAAGATCTTCATGACAACCGGGACCGATAGCTTAACGTGCTCTCCGAGGCACGGTGCATAATCAACAATTCAATACGCACATAACTCCGAAAATTCATTGGTGCGCGGTGTATTCGAACCCGATACTCTCTGCATGGCAGTACCTTGGTATCTCCACTAGGCTATCGCTGCCACATCCTCATCAGTAGGTAAAACAATTTAACATGACGTATAATCAAAATATTACACCTCGTATAACAATAAATATTCGATAAGAAAGATAGTTACAGCAGAGGTCATCGTCCAACGTCGTATCTAATAATATATTTGCTAACACCTGATAAGTATTCAAGGGTCCTTGATACAGAACAAGCGATAATGACTTGTGTCCTGTTTATATTACGTAATTTCAGTTTGGTCGACGTATTCAAGATAATTTTCTGATAAAACACATGTTTTTAGTTACTAAACAAATGTACAAATGTTTCTAAAGTGAGAGTTGGTGTAACTGTTGAGATCTGGAGGCGAGCGCAACGATCTTGAGACATAGACAGCTTCAGTCGTAAGCATTCTCCTAGCGTTATCCCAATTTGAACCCTGGGTCCGCTTTCTAGTCTAACCGGATTTGACTGAATATTAGCTTTTCCATAGAGCAACTGCCTGTCTGACCTCCGCAAGCCAAAAGGATAGCTATATACCATGGTTTCGACTAGTGTCAGTTTTACTCATAGGTACTGATTCCCTATAACGACTGTCAAAGATCTTCATTACAACCGGACAATTATTACGCACTTAACTCCGAAAAGTCATTGGTGCGCGTCGTGGATTTGAACCCGGTACCCTCAGCATAGCAGTCTGTTGGTATATCCTTTAGGCTATCACTGCCTAGTTTCAGTCGTAAGCGATGCACGGAAATGCAACTAGGGCAGAGAATGTAGCCCGCTAAAGTGATCGGGACGTCATGAGAGGGGTCATCATGAGATCCATGGCAGCAATTATGTTCTAGAATAGCATTCAAGAACTGGACGATGCAACACCGGCAGACCGCTCACTAGATCAGATGCGACTTTTAACGGTCGGTTTCAATATTCAACCTATCCATAGATATGGAGATCTGAGATCTGTCGACCAAGTCGAGCAAAAAAGCGGCACGGCCGTACCATCCTTTTCTCGAAGCAATTCAGGTCATTTTCGATCCCCTATAATTTTGTTGTGGATAAAACTAGAAGCCTGATTGTTTAGTAACCATGCAGGCATTGTATAAAGATGGTTAATTTCAAATTTCATTCAATTTGAACCAGTAGTTTAAGAATTATAACGAATCAAAATTCTTAATTTTGTCACTCACTGACCGATCATCAAAAGTATAAGGCACTTCTAGCAAACATAGAAGCTTCAAATTTAGGAAACAATTAGTGTTTAGTGTATGAACTAAGGAAAAACTAAAATATATTTCACTTTCGGTCCAGTTTTCGAGATACATCAACTGAATAAATAACTTTGTAATACCATATGAATATAAAGGATTTCATATTTACATTTGCAGTAAGAGCTTTAATTAAGACAATTCGTTGTTGGTGTACAAGAAGTAGAAGGTACCGGAAAGGACAAAAGTCAGACTATCTACAAAAATAAATGAGATCCCATAAAAACAATAGTTGTCAAAAATACCAAGTCTCGCGACCGTAAAAAGTTGTGAAATCCATGTACCTAATACCAAGTCGGTTAATTAAAAATCTTTAATGTTTTAAATAATACATATATTGACTTGGCAATGCGAGGCGAGACGACCGCTTAAACCACCACCACAGAATAATTAATAGTACTAAGGTACAGAAGCTTCACTTTTCAAACCAATTTATTGAAATTACGACTCTTGGTACTAAGCAATAAAGCTCAATTCAGCAAGCACTCAGTGCCTAATGCGATATTAACCTAACAGTTCCCGTTCTTTTCTAACACATAACGCTGTCGCTGTCTGGCGCGGAGTGGCGCGCTAGGGTTGTCAACTTGGCGCTGCTACTATATTTATTCATCGTCTATCTACCTACTTGACCACGTACCTAATAATAAATAATTTCTTTATTTATTAATTATCCTATAAGTATCCTATCCCACTATTGGAGCTAGTAGAACAAAAGCACAAAAATTCTGGTCGTTTACATTTTTACTATACAAATTCTTAGTTATTTCCTAAACGCGTGGACCGATTTACATGATTCAAACAGATAAAATGGTTTTTGAACTAAATCTTTAATTTGACACCATAATCGTTGAGATATCCCAACAAACAAAAAATCAAATTTTCAAGTTGCTATCGTAATATAAATAAAATCAAATTTTCAAGTCGCTTTCGACACACAGTTAATTAAGCAATACTTTGCATTAGACTTATGATGATACATTTTTGTTGTTAAAGGCGTTTAAGTTTATAATTTGAACAGTGTATGAACACGGCGAGAATACGGAGCGGTCGCACTCGTTGCGTGACGTCTAATGTGAGCGGCGCGCGGCAACCTACTAAATCCAACCACGTCGACGTGGTCGGCCGAGGTACTTGTAAGTTTGTACCTAAAATGCGAAGTGTGCCCGGCCTGCCACCACGCCAACCGTGCAGTCAATAATAAACAAATTACGCCGCGTTTCTTAAAAAAATCAGTACAATACAACGAATTGTATACCTTCTCGTTCTCCGCAGAACATTGGAAACACGCACCTACGTATCGCCTTCTTTAAGATATTCAGTGCATCTCTTTGTTCCGGCTCAAGACGGATCGCAGCTCGTGACTTCATCACTGCTAACTTGGGTCACTTCGCTCGTGTTTGTAAGGCAAGCTTTATTTTATGAGCATGCACCATGTTGGAAGAATTACTTTTAAGTGAATGTCGTGTTACATTATTACGTCCTATTTTATTCTAAACACTTTTTTATTTATTGATCAATTTCTTGACACAGTAAATTTCTTTTTTATCTTAATTATTATTTTTTACACACTCCCGCTTATATCCGAAGGGGTAAGCAAAGTTGTAATATTACAGCCATGTCTTGCCATATTATAAATTTTTGGCCCTACGTAATAAGGGGCGAGCCTATTGGGCACTTTGCCAGACTCCGTGCTGCTACTGAGAATTTTGCGAAAGTCAGTAAGATTTTTACCGAAGCCGGGACACGGTCATCAGATACAGTCATACGCTACCTATATTACGAACTACGAAGGCAGTATAATAGTAATAATATCCTATAATTGTAAATCATGTAGGTTTGTATACTTTAATATTTCTTGCCGTAATTCACTAAAATTCTAGTATCGACTATATTATAAAAAGTATTAGACTTAACATCCAAGTATTGTTTGCCACCGCATGAAAAAATAAAATTAATTATATAGAATTTGTATGCATATATGGCGTAGTGCGTATTAATGAGGTCGCCTGGCCATTCAGCACTGTGCCGAGTATTGATTGTTCGATCCGAACAGGAGACGGCATTTTGTGTGATCCACAATTTGTAGTTTCGCGTCTGGGTTTACTTTATCCGTGGATTGAATGTTTATAAAGTCAAAAGTTATTTCATAGAAATTTTAACCTTCGCTTAATATCTACAAACATACCATCCACAAACTCATAAGTGCGCGCAGTTTAAGATTAAAAGTCCATAAATTGCTATGTACCTATTTTTGGACTTCTAATCTTAACTTTTTGCAATGAAGAAAAAATATAAAAGAATATTTTTTTCATCAATTGCTACGAGCATTTATGTATCATATCATCTAGGCTTTTGGTAGGCAAGGGCGACAAGGAAGCAAAATAAACTAAAGGCGGACTGCACTTTTGCAGAAATTCTGCCACTGAATCAACAGAAAAGCGGAGAAGCCTGTAATGTCGAATTTTGACATTGATACCGTTGGTGAAGAGTTTCGGGGATATATGTTGTATCACTTCCTGCTATCTCTTGAAAATATTGGATGGTTTTTTTGTTGTTCAGGGCTCGAACAGAAATTATTGACATTTGGTTCTCTTAACACCTCCACATATTTTCAATACACATGGCTGCGCTGCAACAACTACAGTGCAGCCTAGATTTCGATGGAGTAAAAAGCTTTTCGGCATCCTCAAAAGCCAGATGAAAAAGCTTCTCTGCCTCATCACACACACATCATATCAGCCTGTTGCAGTCCACTGTTGGACGTAAGCTTCCTGCAGAGTACGCCACAAGACCTGATCTCACGTTTTCGCCTTCCAGCCACTACCAGCTACCCTCCTCAAGTCGTTCTATACACCTGTCGCCAACCAGTTCGGTGCCTTCTTTGGAGTGGTTTACACTGTGCTATGGGTCCCAGAGACTAGGGGGAAAAGTCTAGAAGAAATACAAAAGCACTGGAAAAAGACTGAGCCTGTATTAGTTTGAGAATTATTAGTGTATGTGTATATTTGGAAACTACTCGACTTCATTCAAGTTATTGTTCATAAGTAGGGCTGCCATCATGCTAAATTGCCGACACCGGATCAACACGGCAAAAATCCCAGACATTTGGACGAAATATGGGTTTTTTCCCGGACAGTTCTGAAAAAGTACCATTTACTTATCGCTTATCTATAAAAAATATTGGATTTTCCCTGACAACAAAAGTGTTACAGCCGGACACTTTCGAATACCCCAACCGGACGGACCCCGGACGCACTTCAAGCTAGGACAAATCCGTGGAAATCCGGACGGATAGCAGCCCTACTCATAATTAATGTTTTAATGCGGCAACTCTAAATGTCAAGATAGCCAATTTATTTTCTGACAACTTTTATCAAAAAAATTTGATCTACGAACATTTTGATTAGGGTGTGTTTCTGTGTGTTAGTGTGTGAGTGTGTATGTATGTGGGTGTATGAGTATATGTAAGCACACATGTCACACACACATTAATCAAAAGGTAGTCTACAGTTAACTCAATACGCTAATAAACAATCTCAGACACAGTACTAACACCCATACGAAAGCTATATGCCAAAGATCGAAATGCCAATCCAGTGGAGAGATATCTGAAACATAATAAAAAATGTAATTATAATGTAAAACTTAAATATATTTACACTAATCATCAACACTAAACAATATTTCTGATTTTACAGAAAAGGCTTTAAGGAAAAAATGGAAGAACATTCGGGACCAATTTATGAAAGAATTTAAGAAAATTCCGGTTTCTCGTTCTGGTGATGCTGGAACAGATCAAAACACTTCAATGTGGCCATATTTTCAAATGATGCTGTTCATAAAAGATGATGTTACCCCAGAAATAAATGAAGGCAATTTAGATGAAACTACTGATGAAAACAGCAATAATAATGATGATGATGAGCGGTCCTCAACTCCCCAATCCATAGCTGGTGCATCTTCAAGTACACAATATACGAGCACCAAACGTAAATGTGCACAAGATGTAAGACAGGAATTTATGGAATTGGAGAAGAAAAAGTTGGAATTATTACAACTTAAACTGTCACAAAGCAGCAAACAACACGAACAAGATTGCGAAGATCTGTTATTTTTTTAAAGTTTGTTGCCGTACATGAAAGAATTATCTCCTATGCAAAAACTACGCGCTAGAAACAATATTACACAAGTTATTATGGACGAAATGAATAGTGGCATGACGCAGTCTCACCATGGATATAATACATACGATTATAACACGACTAATTATGGAAATTAAACTTTGTATAATTGATAACGATAATATTAATTAAATAAAATAATAAAGAGGAACCTTGTTTGAATTTGAATGACTGCAATATGTATCCCGATAAAAAATGATAATTTACTTAACTACTTACTATGACAATTTTTTTTTTTTAAACTCACCTTATAGTTACAAACAGTCTTTCTTCGGGCTTTATACTTTTATGAAAATTTGTGTCCACTTTTGAAATATCACTCCTTATTGAATCCAGTATGTAATCAAAACAGCGGACACTCATCCTGGTATATCCAAAAAATCTTGAAGGATGTTCTCTCAAATTACCATATAAAGTATGAAATTCACCATACCGTTCTCTTTCTTTATTAATTTCGTGCACGCCAATTCTAATTTTTAGCATCTCCCACTTTAGGTATGAATTTTCGGTTAAAAATAAAAGATCGTGGTCCATATTTACAACCTCTGACAATACGTCACACTCGCGCGAACGCCTGGCGGTTAATGTGAACACGAGCTCGCGACGTCTACCGCGCCTATTTCGCCACCGCGCCCGCGCGTTCCAACGTGAACAAGCACTAAAGCTGATTTTCCACCAGAGTGGCGAGACGAGGCGAGGCGAGGAGAGAATTGAAATTTGTATGGCAAATTTTCAATTCTCTCCCAGCGCATCTTTGGTGGAAACAGTGTGGATTGGCGAGAATATGCGAGGCGTGAATTGAAATATTTGTTTGTGTAAAAATGAACCGTATTGCTTCCGACATAGAGTATAAATTAACTTTACAACAGAAACACGCTTCTCGCGATAGAAATTGCGTGTGTATTGCAAGACGAACTCAAACAGCACTATACCTATATCATTATCTAATGAAGCCTACGGGCGGCGCGGCGGTCACGCGCGAGCTCGCGATGGCAATTTTTACCTTTGGTCCATATTCTTAACCCTTAATAAGGCAAGGGGAAATTATTTCCCACCACGATGTTTTATTTTTAAAGTAAAATATTATCGACAAATTATTTGCAGTGAACGAATGAAAGACACCACAAATTTTTTGGACTTTTTTTTTCTTTTCCTGGCGACACTTTTTGCTTCATGGCAACCCTTGACTTATTTTTTTTATGTCAAAGTGTCAGTGGCAGAATTTCGAGTAAACGAGCGTTGATTTTTGTGACGATCCGAAGTAAAAACGAGTTTTTGTTCTACAAAAAATCCTGTAAGTACAATTTGATTGCTATATCTGGTAAAAGGTCTATTCTGAAGCTGTTTTATGTGTTTAATGGTGCTCCCACATTGCCGTTATAAAATGTTTAATAACGTTAGTAAACATTTGTTAGCAAACATTTAATCACAAATAAATTTTCATGTTAGAAAATGTTTAGTAATGTTAGTAAACATTTTATAACAAAACAAATTATAACAAAATAAAACATGTGTTATCTTTTGTTTGTAAACATTTTATAAGGGTGATGGCGGGATAGGCGGTGCGGTGCGGTGGGGGTTAGAGTACGCAGGTCGCTGCGCGTGGTGTCTCGCTTGTCAGTCCCTTTGTGTCAGCGTGCATCGCTGTGCGTGTGTATTAGTGGTTGCGCGTGCGCCAAGCAATAAAATATGTCCGGTAATTGGAATAACGATGATGTTTACAAACTGATTGAAATGTGAAAGCAAGAGAAGTACTATGGAACACGATGTCAGAGAGCTACAAAGACCGAAATAAAAAACACGATGCTTGGATGGAAATTGCCAGTGAATTTAATATGGATAAAAAAGTAATTGAAAAAAAGATTCGATCACTCGTAGGTCAATTTAACCGAGAATGTAAATCTAATAAATCTGGTGCAGGAGCTAATGAGTCAAGTAAATGGTTTGCATTTAAAAAACTCATGTTCCTTAAAGGCAAAAATATTCCAAGTTTAACTGTCGATGGAGGGTTGCAGGTGAGTTTTATTTTAACGTCTTTTAATAATATTTAGATGCCCAGTCCAAAAACCCTTCATTTGAAAAATATTCTGCGAATTCTTTTCTTATTTCTTTCCCATCATCTGTCAGGGATTCACATGCTTCAAGTGGTGTTAATTGCTGCTGTTCTAATCTCCATTGTCCATCGATACGTGTACCAGTTACTATGTCATCTCCATCATAGTATTGAGATGGAGCGTAAATCATGCTCGATTCAGTTTTTCTTATAAAATTATGCAGTAGCACGCATGTCATAATTAAAGTAGTAGTTTTTTCTGGATCTAATAATATTGTAGTTCGTAAAACTCTAAATCTGGCTGACAAAATCCCAAATGCGTTCTCTACTGTTCTCCTCGCACGACTCAGTCTATAACTGAAGATTCTTTCCTTAGAATTGCTATCCTGTGGTCCTGGAAAAGGTTTTAATAAGTGTTTTTCTAAAGGGAACGCATCATCTGTTACGAACACATAAGGAACAGGTTTGTTTCTGCCTGGTAGTGAGCTGTCACTGGGTATTTTCAAACTATTGTCGTTAATTTTATTTCGAAATTTTGTGTTTGCGAAAACTCCGCCATCACTTATGCGTCCTTGGCAGCCAATATTCACGTACAGAAAGTTGTATTCTGCGTCCACTATCGCTAAAAGTACAACGCTGTAAAATCCTTTATAGTTGTAATATTCACTGCCGCTATCAATTGGCTTTTGTATGGCTACGTGCTTTCCATCGATACTTCCTAAGCAATTTGGGAAATTCCATTTTTCTTCAAATGAATTTGCCACGTGTAGCCACTCTTGAGGTGTTGTTGGTATCTGGAACAAAAATAGAAGATTAAGAAATAGGCGCGAAAAATAAATTTATAACTCGTTATTCTAACAAATTTTATTGGATATTTTTATTAAGTATGAAATATTAATAGAATACACTATAAAAAAATATGATTTCAGTTAAGGGTTGTTAAGTAATAGAAAAAGAAAATCGCGGTTATAGATTTTTTTACAATTTTAGCTAATTTGACGCGCCTATAACTTGAAATTATCGTTTAATTCTATTCTTTCAGGGTAACGAAGAAAACAGAATTGCTTCAGAAAACACTCTCAGTTTGAACGAAACAGGAAATACTGTCACTGATGAAACTACGGGTACGCCTTTCGCCACCCCAAAACCATTTCGGAAAAGAAGACGGCCTGAAGTAGAACAAGATCCAACACAACAAGAAGCTGTAAATATTTTACAAAGAATGTACGAATCTAGAAAAAGCAGGGATGAAAATGACGCATTTGGAGAGTATGTCTCGATGAAACTGAAACAAATAAAAAACAGTCATGCTAAGAATACTGCTCAACATCAAATTAACAATATTTTGTACAATGCGACAATGGGACAATATGATTTTCCAACAACCTTTACAGACCCAACCGCTAGTAGTTCCTTGGGATACAACTCTGAACCAAATCTATCCACTTTTTCGGAAAATAATGCTGACTGTAGCTCGAGAGGATACTACACCGCACCGAGTCCCTCGGCTTCATTTGAAACCAGTTCTTCGGATAACTCCAGGACACATACTCGTACCAGCGCAAGAACACAGAGTCCGTCTAATTTATCGGAATCAAGCCAAGATTCGACCCAATCATTAAACGATTTGTTGGAATCAATCAAAAATTAAAAAATACATGTTTGGTTTGTTAATTATTAAAAAAATTATTAGTAAGGTAAGGTAGGTACCTACCTAAAGTATGATTAGATTAGATCATATTAAAAGTAAATAAAAAAATAATTAAAAATGTTGTTTGACTTACCTGTATGTATTCCTTTAAAACCTCATTGAGAGCCTCGCACACTTCTGGTACGATAATAGATATCACTTGGTCTGACAACTTGAACACATTTCCAAGACTTTTATAACTGCTACCAGCTGCCAAAAATCTTAACGTTACCGCAAGTCTTTCCGTCACACTTACAGATTTTCTAAATGTAGTGTCTCGTTTGCCTATTTTTGCCCCAATCAAATTTTGTAGATATTCAAATTCGGAACTGTTCATTCTTATAAAATCTTTTAAGCAACCGTCAATACCCAAATCCTTGAGATAGTCTGTGGCACTATATTTTCCTCTAGCTTTTAGCGTTTGGCGCATCCAATAAGAGCGCTTTTTCTTCTTTTTTAAACAAAAAATAAAAGCTATTCCAATGAGCAAATCTTCTTCCATTTTCGTGTAGACGTCCTCGGCCCTCAGAAGGCGAAACCAAACTGCGAGCCAATACTAGATGTTATAAAATGTTTAAACATCTTCCATCAATGTAGGAGCACTTATAACATGTAACAGTTTCTAACAAAGTGCAACAATTGTTAACATTTGTTAGTAAATGTTTTGGTGTTATAAAATGTTTACAAACATTTTATAACGGCAATGTGGGAGCACCATTCCAATGCAATGTAACAAACCATAACCTCAAAAAATGCAAATTTATAGGTGGGAAATTATTTCCCCTTGCCCGATAAGGTCATGATTTTTTTTATGGCTAACTAGCTACTGCACCCGACTTCGTTTGAATTTATTTTGTTTTATGTTTTTGCGGATGGTTTTCAGAACATTTTTTTTTGGTGGCAAGCTCTTGCATTTATTATTCATCTCACCTGTTTATTTCTTTTATTTATTCGTTTTAACGGCACATGCAAGTTTCCCCTTTTCTTTCTCTGTCGCACGCTTTTTTCTTTACCTTCATTTTTTCTTTTCCTATTAGGATTGTCAAATAAGTAAGAGAAGAAGTGTAATGAATAAGAGAGATATAGAAGAAGTGCTAGAAAATCTGTCAGATTTGTCGGATATAGACTCTGACGATGATGCTTACTATCAAACAGCCCCTTTGAGCAGCCCGGCGGATGTGCTGGATGGACGTCAAGATCAAGATGCTGTTATTGAAAAGCGTCTTGAAGAACTATTTGGTACTACTGATACACTTCAGCAAACGATCGAAGATCTAGAACAATATTCGGAGGATGCTCTAGCAGCTATTTTAGGCACGGATGGTTCCGCGTCTGACTATACTATGAAGGAAGCGCAGGCAGTAAATGATGACAAGACGAAATCACCTACTCCAAGGAAAGAATCAGTCTTACTGCAACGTTCCACCTTTCCCGTTGAGACAAATGACTCAAATGCAGATCCTGATACTGATTTTGAAATGATACCGACCAAAGAGAGATTGAAATACAGCAATGCTTAGATGAGATCCACAATGAGTCCTCCAGTCATCCTACGCAGGCAATTACAGATCTAGAAACAGAAACTCGAATATTAGAAGAATCTTCAAGAGAAAACGACACTGTCAATGTGACAAAAACAAGACAACCTAGAGAGTGGAAAATAGAAACAGAGGTACATGATATTCCAGAATTCATCAATCCAATAAAACCAAAACATAAATACAATCACAAAACGATACCAATACAGGTATTTGAACGATTCTTTACGGATTATTTAGTTCAACTTTTAGTGGAACAAACCAATAGGTATGCAATCCAAAAAAAAAGTCATAATTTCACACTCGTATCAGCAGAGGAAATCAAAGCTTACCTTGGAATATTGATCATGATGGGTCTGAATCCATTGCCTGACATGGAACTTTACTGGTCAAATGACACATTCTACAATAATCCGGAAATATCACAGATAATGCCTGTAAAAAGATTTAAAAAAATTACAGAAAACTTACACATAAACAACAACGAACATGAACCCCAAAGAGACAGTGCAGAATACGATAAAATGTATAAATTGAGACCTATGATATCCGAACTAAATACAATATTTCAAGAGGAGACAGAAAATTCAAGCAAGCAATCTATAGACGAATGTATGGTGAAATTTAAAGGAAGGTCCAGCCTGAAACAATACATGCCCAAAAAACCAATTAAACGAGGATTCAAAGTTTGGGCCCGTTGCGATGCAGCTAGTGGATATCTTTATAAGTTCGATATTTACTCAGGTAAAGGTGACAATACTGAAGATGAAGGTCTTGGATTCAATGTCGTCATGAAGTTGTCAAGGGAACTCCCCGAAAATACGTTGATAGCGTTTGATAACTTTTTTACAAGTTGCAACCTCATGGATGCTTTATACGAGCGAAAAATTTTTGCAGTTGGCACGGTTAGAACAAATAGAAAAGATCTTCCAAACATGATGAAGAAAGCCCAATCGAAACCTCTGAGACTCGAAAAAAATCAATTCACTGCTTTGACCGCAGAACCTATTACAGCGATAAAGTGGCTTGATACCCGAGACGTCACTGTTCTTACAACGGCCCACCATCCGACTGACACGGTCTTTGTCAAAAGGACCCAGAAAGACGGAACAAGAAAAGAGATTCTCTGTCCTAAAGCTATAGCTGAATTTTGACTATGGGAGGAGTGGAATATTTTGATCATTTTAGGTCATCATATCCAATTAATAGAAAATGTAGAAAATACTGGATGAGGTTATTTTTGTTTATGTTTGATGCCGCAATCATAAACAGCTACATCACTTACAGTACAGTGCACGCAGTCAAAAACCATTCTCATAGAGAATTCCGATTACGATTGGCTCGAGAGATGATTTCAAATTTTAAAACTAAAAAAAATCAACCGGTAACTTTCAAGAACAAGAAGGGTGCAACCTTTGGGGTACCGGATGAGATCCGCCTCCTAAATGTTGGAGTCCATCTTCCTGACGAAGGCAGTACCTACAAAAGGTGTCGTTTTTGTAGCACGAAAAAGAAGGAGAAGCGAACGAAAATAATTTGCTGCACTTGCAAAATTTCTCTGTGTGCAAACAAATGCTTTAAATCTTTTCACGAGGTCCCACAGCAGAATGAAGATTGATTCTTTTTATGTTCTTTGGTGTATGTAGCTACTATCAGATTCAAATGCTGTTAGGATACCTACTACCTTTTGGAATGGAGCGGCTTATGACATCATCTCAACTCAAAGGTATTATCCTAACAGCATTTGAATCAGATGGTACCATTCTTAGTTTTATAACACTAACATAACATTCGAGGTCCCACAGCGGAATGAAGAATGTTTTTTTTTATGTTCCTTTAGGTAAGTATAAGTTTCTTAGTTTTATAAGCGAAATAAAACACTATTATAAGTAATTCTAAATTGTTTTAATCTTCTAGTTTACAAATTTATTTCAGGGGTCTACATAAAATAAGGCAAAACAGAAAATTTTATATAAGTAACAATATGACAAGACCCTTTTTTTAGTTTACTTAATTTTTTTATAATTTTACAAAAATACAAACCAAGCCACGGGCTAGTGCTTGTATATGGAAATAATGAAACTGAGGCTAAAAGTACAAAACCTAATCGGGCAAAGGGATATTATTTCCCACCCAAAAACCTAATGCGTAAACCTAATCGGGCAAAGGGATATTATTTCCCACCCAAAAAAAAGGTACTCCCCCCATGAAAACCCCCCCTTTTTTTTAATTTTTCATATTCTAGAGTATCAACTTACCCTAAATCAATTTCAACTTCTTCTCTAACTAGCCTACTGGCTCGCGCCTTATTAAGGGTTAACTAGAAATCACTTAAAATAATCGTCATTAGCGTTAGCTGTAGTGCTTTCAAAAAACGTTAATAATTTACAAAGCATTGCCAGGTACATTTAAAAAGTCACATAATGATGGTGCCAAGTTTAAAAGTTCATATTTTAGTTATTACCGTGGACTACGGAAGTTAGATAAACATTTTTCCTATGAAAACTTTATAAAATTACAGTGCTTACTCGATCCTCGATAAACTGGCACTTAGGAAGAATAATGCTTTGATAAAATGTTAAGATATACCGTCAAATTAATAATAATAGTATATTTTTTGGTGCAGTTACTTTCAGCCCTATTTATACTTTGTTCCACTGCTGTGCATGGGCCTCTTCTCAATATGAAAAGGGTTAGGCTACAATTCCATCGGCATATATTATTATTTGGTCTTAACAAACATATTATATCTAATAAATATAATGAACACGCAGAGTCGAAACAACAATTAATATATTATTATCATACAAAGTGTTGTTTCGTATGGCGATTGAGCCCACGAGGCCGTCGCTTGAACCACCATTCCAACCATGTGGCCACAAGTATTTGCATATCTTCCGTAAACATAATGGAAAACTGTCAAACATATTAAAGTATATTTATGCACTGAGACAGGCAGGTTCCGTCACTATGTTTTCCCTCTAACATTTAGCAAGAATGGCATTATTAACGCCTTGTACGCCGAAACACAGTGTCACGCGGTAAAAAATACACAATAGTTGCCTTTTAAATTGTTTCTATGTGTATTCCGGCATATCAATTTAATTCGCTCATATATCATCATCATCAGCCCTATATATAAACTGTCCCACTACTGGGCACGGGCCTCTTCTCACTATGAAAAGGGTAAGGCCACAGTCTGCCACGCCACGCTGGCCTAGTGCGGGATGGCAGACTTCACATGTCTTTCGAGAACATTATAGAGAACTCTCAGACATGCAGGTTTCCTCACGATGTTTTCGTTCTCCGTTTAGCAAGCGATAATTAACAATTTAATACGCACATAACTTCGAAAAGTCATCGGTGGGTGCCGTGCATTCGAACCCGGACCCTCTGCGTAGCAGTCTGTCGGTCTCTCCACTAGGCTATCGCTGCTTCGCTCATATATAATAATGTAAATTCGAAAGGTCCATGCGCCGCAGAAGATTGAACACATTAACTACTAACAACACTAACACACGAACAGAGCAATCTGTTGGCTAACGGCTGCCGGTGCAAAGTCACAAAGCTATTAACGCTATCAATTTATTTTGCGCAGTTTCATATCAGATATGACCTTTAAAGAGTTAGGTAACGACACCTAACTCTTTAGCGGTCATATCTGATATGAAATAATACACCGCAATATTTGGGTTAGAAACAAGTCTATCTTTCTGTGTCAATGTTAAGGACTGTTTTATAAGTGTCGCCTATTTGCTTATAAACTTGATAATAGAACAAATATTATGCATAACATTGTATTGACTTTGTATGTAGGTTTTTAGAATAGTAGTAGCTGGGGGTTTTGTAAACAATTTATTTGATTATTGAATAATCTTAGTGAAGATATTTTTGCATCCAAATGTGTCAGTGACTTTTTTGTTGGCAAGCTTGTAATTTGGGGACTTTTCCACAACGAGCGATATTATTAAATTCTTCAGTTTTGTAAACAGATTATTAAAATTTACACAAAGAAACATTTTATTGAAGTCAGTTCGAAGATGAGATCTACCGTTATAATATAGAACAGAGATACTAGAATATTTGCTGTTTCTATTACTACGTTCATAAAAGTTTCCAGAAAGTACAGACTTAAAAAATAGACATCAGACGAGAAAGAACAATTTGAAGATCACATTTACGACGACCGCTTAGATCACGTAGCACAGTGCCATCTGTGCAATAAGCGCGATTACATATTTTATAACTAGATTTTTCATCCGTGTGGGTATCGGTTATCGTGACAAAACTTGTTACTCTTAACTTGACCCAGTGTGTTAATCATATTAAGTTATATTACTGCAAAGTTTAATCTCATGCATGAAAGCTAAACAAACAAACACATCGGTATTTATAATATTAAGTTATATGGATTTGTAAAAACATTTACTTAATGCAGAATCTGTAATAAGAGGAAACATAGCATTTAAATCAATTTGGAACAATACACTTTCTTTTTAAAACATTTCGTTATAACATCTCACATCTTCGCACATCACTTGTTTGTACGTTTGTTTATCTATGAACACTCAAACAAATATACCGCAGTACCAATATTTATACAATTACGTATAATTCGCGATTGAAATGATAAAGCGTTCACGTTTGTTTTGGCTGCCTGCTTAGTGACAGAAATATATATTTATTAAGTGGAATAATATGTCACAAATACTATGTCTTTAATAAATTTTCGGTTGCTAAACGGTGAAGGAAAACATCGAGAGGAAACCTGCATGTCTAGGTGTTCTCCATAATGTTATGACTGTAACCCGCACTTGGGCAATAATAATAATAATATTCTACCACATTCACACAACACCATCTAGTCCCAAACTAAGCAGAGCTTGTACTATGGGTACTAGATAATGGATAAACATACATATATACTTTTTTTTTCTGTAAATACATACATATTATACATAGAAACACCCAGACCAAGACAAACATCCATGTTCATGCTCACAAATGTTTGACTTGTGCGGGAATCGAACCCGCGACCTTCGACGTAGCAGTCGCTTACACTCCCGCTACGCCAACCGGTCATCAATGTGGTGGTACAGGCTTAACCTTCTCTCGGAGAGAAGAAGATAGTTTATATACAGGGCTGATTATTTTTATAGTGAAATCTGGTTGCAAATCAGTGACCAAATGTGTACCAATTATAACTTCCTTTATCCCAAAACTATTACTGTAGACATTAAGTTCTCGAAAAATCGACGAATAATAATAATTATGATTACATAGTTTCAAATAAATTTAATATCAATGTTGACCTATTTTATTTTTGCTCTGCCTGCTATCGAAGACGTTAGACTATAATATATTTAATTGCCAATAACATTGTTGGTTAATTTATCAATATTCTCGATTTATCTAGTAGAGCAAAAACAATAACAAAAGTGTAAATTAGAACTTGCTTTAAGTTGTTGATATCGTTTTTGGAAGTAAGATAAAAGGTTTGGTTGAAAAAATCATGCGGAAGCCACATGATAGAAAATGTTGTGGATTGTTTATTTAAGAGAGTCGTTTCAGAAGTAACTCTTATTTTTCCTTTTTTTTTTAAACTAAGTCTGCACCACGCATGAATCCTGGATCGCAGGAGACTGAATTTGATTGACAAATAACGATAATGATAGGACGTAAGATTGAATCGAAAGGACATCTAATACTAATATATAAAGCTGAAGAGTTTGTTTGTTTGGTTGAACGCGATAATCTCAGGAGCTACTGGTCCGATTTGAAAAATTCTTTCAGTGTTAGATAGTCTATTTATCGCGGAAGGCTATAGGCTAAATAACATCACGCTATGAGCAACGAGAGCACTAGCATTAAATAACGCGGGTGTAACCGCGGGCATCCTCTAGTAATAATATATAATTATAATGTAGCTTACTTGTGTTGATCCACTACTTATGAAGTTTACTGAATTGTAGACTAGCTGATCTTTTTAATTATTTGAAAACACTTGTATTTCGCCTATTTTGGATTGATGGATGAACCTAACACCACTGCTCAATACTGAGTGTTGTTGGCTCAATACCTAATCAAAGTTTGCAGCTGCATGATCCAGTCGACTTACAAAACCGCATCGACTTACTTTTGCAGGCGATCCTGACAACCAGTATTTTTCCAGCTAACTCTGTGTTATTGATGGGCCAAAAGCCTCCTCCAAAACTTTTCTAAACATGTTTATCACACATTAGCTCGAGCCAGCTCCTGTGTCACGCGTGTAAGTCATCTCGCACCCTCATTTTTAGCCAGTCTGAAAATAGACATTATGAAATTGAATGTTATATGTAGGTATACCAACCATACTTTACCTTGCATCGCACAGGTGCCAACTCTCTAACGCACATTAATAAGTCTCAGCCACACCGACAGCTAACACATCTACGTATACAGACAAGCCGTCTGGAACAGTAATTAACATATTGATAACCTCTTTATCCAGGCGCGCAGAGAAATGAACGTTTATGTATTAGTATGAGGACACTAGTTAAGCAATTCCCTTGAGGTTTGTAAATGGATGGGTATGTTGCAAAAAATAAACCAGAAGAATACCGTGAAGGAACTAGGCGTATGTCTTCGACCAGGTATAAAATCTTATATGAAACAAATTTGGTATGGAGAAATTTTGTTCTAAGATGTGCCCAGCCCGGAATGCAATAATTAAATTTCAATTCTCAAAATTCAAATCGGAATTTCTATTCCGTCTTCTGAGTATCGTTGTCATCCAATAGGTACAACTAATTATAATTTCGCAGCAACGGTAGGCCTCCCGAATGGATCGTGGATCTGTTTAAGATCGAGATCTTCGAGAAGAGAATCGGTTGAATGCGGGCGGCTCAAGATCAATCTATGTCTTAGGGGCAATCCTTAGTGCAGCGGTGGACGAGCTGAAACGATGCATTGTAATTTAAGCGTACGTTAAATAATTGGATTCATTGAAAAGCTTAAAGGGCCCGACAGATAAATTATTCTGTTAAAGATAATTCAAACACAATAAAAAGTAACCCTTCTCGCAATGCAGGCAATAGGATACAAAGAGCAGCCATATACGTACGTATGAGAACAATTTAATTATCACACAATGTGCCGATTTACAAGTCATACATACACATCATGATAATTAAAACCACTACGACACTTGTGCCCTCTAATTAAAGTTGTAATGTGTTCAAAAATACTTCATGTTTGTAAAGTAATTTACAGTAAAAGTAGGTACCTACCATTTTCTGTCAAGATAATTAGAAAACCTAGACTTATTAAAATACTTATAATTATTTCTCAATTCTTCGAATTCTAGCACAAATTAATCGATACTTAGAATATAATATTGGCATGGGAATCGGGTTGCTTATTTGGGTTTATGACCCCAATGAGACCACTATGTAATTTATTATATATAAACTCATATTTTAAGGTTCACTAACACCCATTTAGGGTTAAACAATAAGTGAAAGGTTAGTAAACTTAAACCTCAATGAAGTTAGCTTTCATTTGTTAACTTACACAGATTGCAGAGCCTTGCTTATTACAGCACCGGCTCGACCGGCAAAGTACTCGCCTCTCGCAAAAATGGCGTACAGTAACAGAATATAATATACTGTTGCGTTTTGAACCGTAAGTGAGAGTGAGGCCCCATCCAATTTTCCTTTTCACGAAGTAGTATGAGTGGAGGAGAAGTCCTCCAATCCTTTTTCCCACCAAGAGCGGCAACGCGCAATGACTCATCTGGTGTTGCTTGTGTCCGTGGGCGGTATTAATCGCTTACCCTCAGGCTTCGATCCGTCTTATAGTTTGCCGCCTATTACAATAAAAGAGCCAAGCTTTTCTTATAGATACATAAACAAGCATTAACAACTACATCATAGCTACGATCATATCAGAGGCTTCAAAATATAATTGGCCAAGATACTATGAATGAACAGACGCAACTTACTGTAAGGCCATGCCTGTTTGAAGCAATATGGCGCATAATAAAGTGCAAAGGTTATCAATTACAGACAGCAGGGGGTCTGTACAGTTCACGTGTTCTGGTTATCATGATAGTATTATTCCCTGTGGATCATTTATTCACGAGTCTTTATCGTGTAGGTGGAAAAAAACATATTGTTTATGGAAACGTTTGTCAGGCAGCAAGCATGAGTAGCATGCTTGTGCCTATTCGTAGTTGATTGTTGCTTTGTCTTAAATGCCATAGAACAGCGCAGAAAGTTTAAAGTAGTGTAAAATAATTTAGCTACTGAAACACGGTAAGTACTATCCCCCCCTAAAATTTAAGTATAAATAGCTGTTTTAATTTATTTTTGAAATTAAAGTAACAAGTCTCAATCGTGTATTTTCAAATACATAAATATTATTTCTTCTGTCTTACTTTGCGACGTCAAAGAACTCAAAAGACAATAGAAGAGAACACCGGCACGTTGTCTGCTGATAACAGTACAGTGACGTGTCCATCGAAGTCTACGCGTGACCACTATATAACACATCGCTCCACCGAACAACATCAAATTCTACTGAGCACTCATCTGTGAAACAACTACACTTACGTGTGTGAAATCGTCAACTTTACGCCGCGAATTTAATTCGAAATCTTTGAAGATGGACAAACGTCAGCTCATCGGCAGTGCCACGAGATACATCGCGGGCAGGAACGCAGTACAGACCGTGTACTGGAGGAAGTCAGCTCACTCAGACAATGGTCTCGTGAAGACCACCAGAATGACATTCTTCGGCAAGAACGAGGGCACCAACAAAGTAGACAGTGCGGAAATGTTCGCCAAGATACGAGAGAGGTACTCGTAGTTACAAAATCTACCTCCGCGCTCGACTGTGATAGTTCTCTAGGATAATTCTAATTTAATATTAATTTATTGTAAACGCCAGTGACTGTTGTGTGACTGTTGTGTTCAGCTGTGAGAAGATACACCATCATGTACAAATTATACGCTTTATTGTTTTATATTTTCATTTTATTTCCCTATGGTTTCTCTCGGCCAGTGTTTGTGATGTTCCTTTGAATGCGAGTAATTGAATTTCGAACAGTTTTTGTCATATTGTTATCCACAGCTACAGCATTTTCTTATAAACGAAGCTTTTGTAGATTTAGAGACCATGAAAGCCTCTGTTGCTAGATCCTTTCTTGTAAAATCTAAATGGACTAAAGTTATTTTGAAGCCTTTAATGATTCACTGTCCCCTCCAGACTGAGAGTAAATAGAAATTGAGAAATTAGTATTGATGTCGGCTCAATACTTGAGATAAGATAAGATAAGATAAGATAAGCTTTATTTGCATAAACATGTGTGTGTACATACAAAGAAAGTGCATACATACAAGATGACAAAATAAATTAAGTGCAAACATGTTTGTCACAGCATGACGTGCAAAAATAAATTGGTTACTTATAAAATTATACAAAAAAAGATACATTTAACAATATATTATTTTTTTGTCCAAATTATTTAAATTTAATTATTTCATATTCAAATTATAAGATTATTATATGGATCTATATAAATTTAATTATGTAAATACAAATTCTTTCTCATTAAGAAACTCAGTCACGCTATAATATGCTCTGGCGGTCAAGAAAGTACGAAGTTTATTTTTAAACATTGATTGAGGCAGTTCCTTCCAACTTTTTGGTAATTTGTTAAAAATAATTGGTGCCATACAGTACACACTTTTGCGCATCAGGGTCGTCTTAGCGAATTGGAGACAAAGTTGACTACTGTCGCGTCTATTGCGTGGAAATTCGTCGGCTAGACGCTTATAGTAATGTGGGTTCGACTTAACAAACACAGCTACTTCTAATATGTATAAGCATGGTAAAGTTAACATTTTGTATTTTTTGAAATAGGGCACGCAGCTATCTGTCTTCATAAGTCTAAACATCGCCCGTAAACATCTTTTTTGATATTTGAATGCTGTTTCTTTTTCCGTTGAGTTACCCCAAAATATTAGCCCATAGCGTAGGTGGCTTTCTACCAAACCGTAGTATGCTGTAAGTAGACCATCCGTATATAATGTGCATGAAAGTGTGTGTAAAGCGTATGCAGATATACATAGTTTTTTACATAACATTTCAATATGAGTTTTCCAGTTAACCCTTAAACAAACGCGAGCTCCTGTACAAGTTATTAAAAAAGTTAGGGTGGTTTTAGGGTAAAGAACACTTGCAGATTCTATATTTGGTATCAAAAATATTAAAAAAGTAGGGGATGGGGTAGTTTTTGTGGTGGTAAATAATTTACCATTGTCCGTTCATGACTCCCAAATTTTTCAATTTGGTGGTAAAATAGTTACCATTGTCCGTTTCGTATCTTAATTTTTGTATCTAGACTAGTGACTTCCTCTTGGTTCTACTTGTGTGTACTTGTTTTATCAAAGTAGGTAGATAGTAAAACACAAAAAAATGCATGTAATAAAAGTAATAATATTTTTTAGACATATTGTATTTCTGAAATAAACAAAATACCAATTGAACGTATAAACATAAAAAATAAGTAGATTCTGATGTCTTGAAATTAACGTTAACAAACGATTTAAGCTTTACATAAGAACAAATTTGCACGTTTCAAAATATTATAATATTATATTTAGCATTTCGTAATTATACAGACAGATAACGTATTTTTGTATATAATAAACTGATTTTTATCAAAGCGAGATCGGACAGTGGTAAATTATTTACCACTTTTTTAAAACATTTAAATTATATGAATAAGTCAATTGCGTATACTGTTAAAAAGTGAGATTACAGACAAAATGTTATAGTTTTGATATTTGAATCGAAAAAGCAAATACCAGATTTTTTTTTAACAAAAAGTCAAATTTATTAAACGCACTCGCTAAAATCTCGATTTTTTTCACCCGAAAACCGTTTGGTCAACTTTGACATCACCTTATAGTGACAAATGACGTTGATGAGTTGTAGGATGACTTATAATATGTAAAGAAAACAATAAAGATTAAAAATATGTAACAACGATACCTTTCATGTTACCATAGGAAATATTAGGATGCTTTATTTGAAAAAAGTCGAAGTGGTAAAATATATACCTTTGTTTGAATAAGGGTTAAGGTTTTTATCAATCTGGAGGCCAAGAAATTTTGTTGAGTTAACTTCTTCTATGTTTTCATTGCGGTAATGTATGTTGAGGTTCATACTAGGTAACCGTTGCGTAAAATGTATAGCCTTAGTTTTATTTAGGTTTATTTTTAAATTATGTTCCTGCATCCATTGGATAGCTGATTTTAAAGCATTATTTATATCAATCTCATACGTCTCTACACTTTTACAAGGTATTGTCAAAGTACTGTCGTCCGCGAAAAGAGTCACTGGTTCTTCAATGCATTTAGGCAAGTCATTAATATATAATATAAAGAGAAATGGTCCTAAAACACTTCCCTGCGGTACCCCATATTTTACTTCACGACCTGATGATCGATAAATTTCTTCTTTCTTCTTTAAAATATTTATATGTCTAATTTCAGTGATTTGATACCTTTGTCTTAAATATGATTCAATTAAATTAAGGACATTACCTCTAATGCCATAAGCTTCCAACTTGTTTAATAATGTAGTATAGTGTACGTGGTCAAATGCCTGGGTCATGTCACAGAAAATGCCACAGACCGGATTTCGTTTATCGATATTATTAATTACATTGTATAAAAAGTCATATATAGCCATATTTGTTGTCCTATGTTGTCGAAAGCCTTTCTGTTCGTCACATAAAATATTACTTTTTTTTACAAATTCAGATAGTTCTTTATATATATACTTCTCAAATATTTTGGAAATTACTGGAATAAGTGCAATAGGCCGGTAGTTTTCCATTAGATCTCTATTCTCTTTTTTAAATAGGGGCTTTATAATAGAAGTTTTGAATGCAGATGGATAGACACCCGCGCTTATACTTAAATTTATTATATGACTTAGATGACCACATACTTCTGGTGATACATGTTTTATTACTTTACTACAGATATCATCATAACCTACGCTGCCTGTATTGTTTAAAGAATTAATAATTTTATATATGTCTAGTGGTACGCTTGGTGCCATGAAAATAGATTTGTTGTTCCAATCTGATTTAATACATTTGCGATTACTGGCAACGTTCATTTGTGGTTGGATTTTAGTAACAAAATATTCATTAAACATTTCTGAAATTTTCTGGGGACATGTTACTAAGCGATTTTCTAATTTAATTTGATGTATGCTATGTTTAGGTAAATTATGCTTAGCACAATTAATTATTTGCCAACTACTTTTAGATTTGTTTTTGGATGTTTTAATAAAATAGTTGTTTCTAGCCTTTTGTGTTAAGTGTATTATCTTTTTGAATAGTCTGGAGTACCTCTTAAAACAAGTCTTATTTTGACTAGTAGGGTTTAATCTAAGTTGCCATAAAAGTTTACTTTTTTTACGACTACACAATTTTATTCCTTTCGTTAACCACTTTGGTTTTTTTATTATATCTATTTTAATTATTATTTTGGGAAAACATAGATTGTATATCAGTTGGAACATGTCAATAAATTTGTCATAAGCTATATTAGCATCATTTGTTTCATAAATTTCCGAGAAAGAAAGACTGCTGATATAATTTTTAAATTTAGCTAAATTGTGATAATTGTAGTCTCTTCTTCTCGTGTACCAGTAATTTATGGCATATAATGTTTGTACTGGACAATGAAGCAGCTGTGCTGTATGGTCGGACAGTGCAAATTCTATAACATCAGTCTTACAAGTCTTACTGAAACTATGAGCAAAATTATCTATACATGTCAACTTAGCATAACGAGTGGGTTGTTTTAATGCTAACTTTAAGTTATAACTATGCAGTAGACATTCAAATGTATTAGTGTGACCATTTTGTTTAAGTACATCTATGTTAAAATCACCGCATAATATAATGTTCTTGTAATGCAAACGTGATATTTCTCGCAAAATCATTTCTAATTTATCCATGCAAAATTCAAAATTGTTTACATTTGGAACTCTATAGATGCAGACTACAATTATCTTATACTTAATAAGTTCTATGGCGCAACATTCAAATACACCTGGAGTTGATATATTTGATATTTTAGATATATCCTTAGATTGTATACCATTTTTGACTAGGATACATGCTCCTCCTCTCCTTTGCTGCTTTCTACAGTAACAGGATACCAAATGGTAGTTAGGTATATATAACTGTTGTTGGTAACCTGCCATAATAAAATGCTCAGTGATACACAATACTTCTACATAAATTTGTTTTTCAGATAACTCATTTAAACATACAGTGAGATTATTTGATTTATTTATCAACCCAGCAATATTTTGATGCATTATTATAATATATTTATTCGATTGCAATTTATCTTGACCTTCAGTATGTAAATGAGTACTATTCGAATTAATTAGTTTACAATCAAGACTATCAACGAAAAAATGTAGTACAGTCACTATTTACATTTGAATTAATCAGGGGTATCAAATTCTGATAGTCTATGTCAATTTTTATATTTTCCATAATTTTTTTATAAATATGTATAAGTGCCCTTTTATTAATTGCTCCTGTGATACTAGAGAACATGTCAAAACTTAAATAAGAATTAGAGTCAAAATAATATGCGTATGATCCACTATTAAGTTCCTTAAATAATAGATTATTGAACATCTCGACCTTATAATTATATATAGGAGATCCGCAAATATAAGTAGGACTACACACTATTACATTTGTATAAGTTATATGCTCAAGCGATTTCCTAATGGTCTCTACCATATGTAAGCAGTTTGAAGAAGTCTTAAGATCTTTATCTCCCAACATAACTATACAATAATCATTTATGCCGAAATTTAACAATTTATTATTAATATTATTCAAAAGACGATCTGTACTACAGTATGGAAAATTGTAAAGACAATAAGTGAAATTTTGTCCAAACGTGTCTTCTATGACCTGGTGTTGATTATGTGATAAAATGTTGCTTAGGATACATAGTTTGTTCTTCTCACGATCAGTTGAATTAACTATAACCGGGGTATTTCCATCGATGGGATATTTTGTTTTTGAATTCTCAGTATTTATATTTGCCTGTACTGCTTGCGGTAATTCACTTTGATCATGGTTAGATACATGCTCTATAATTTGCGTTTCTTTTGTGGTAAAAGTCTTGGATTGGTTGGTTATTGTTGTTTTACTCTGAGTTTTTGTTATTTGCTTAATGGGGCTGTTCGAATTTTTTTTATATATTTCCTTTTTCTTAATTAGCTCCGTATTGATTTGACGTAATTTACTGTTCTCCAAGGACAGTAATTCAATTTCTTTGTGTGCACTCTCTAATTGCGACTTAAGGTTCTCTATTTCTTCTTTGTATGATGTGTTCTCTTCTTCAGACATGTCTGGCATGCTGTTCGTGGTACAATCCATAGTAAGAGAAGTTATACTATCGTCACTATTATGGTCCGATTGTGTGCGTGTGCGTCGGAATGTGATATTTTCAAAGAAATTCATTATTTTATATTTACTTCATTGAGTCTTTATTATGTAGCCACTTCACTTAGTTACACTGCTTGTGTGAAAGTTTATAACTTTTAACAGCCTTATTTGTTTTAGTCACAAACGATATCGACGAACTATTGGGTTGTACGAAACATATTTACATTATTTTAAAACACTACTTATTAAGTTATTGATACATAAAAAATATTTATAAATCAAATAATTTATTTTTTCAAGTGAAAAAATCATGTGCCTTGATCTATTGTATTGTTCTCATAGTGTTCCTATGTAGCCAGTCATGGACATCGTTCGTTTTACCTACCATTGCCCAAGTATATACACTTACACTATATTTATTTTATTATATTTTTTATTTATTTTATTTATTTATAGACTCACGCTTGTATCCCCGATGGGACAGGCAGAGGTGTAATATTACACCCACATTTCGCCATGAATTTTTAGGTCCCACGTAATAGGTGGCGAGCCTATTGGCATACCGGGGACATTACCAGACTCCGTGCTGCTACTGAGAATTTCCTTACGGGAAAACCCAATAAAACTTTGCCCGACCCGGGAATCGAACCCGAGACCTCCCAATCCCACGCGCACATTTATGCCGCGATACCAACGAGGCAGTATTTTATTATAATGTTTTACTTACTATTATATATTCATTGGATAACGTCTGCGTTTATAAATCGGGCGGTTCCCATATTGCATTCCCGAGTGGGGAAGGAATGTTACTGAGTTTTACCAAATTCTCACCAGCAGTATGGAGTCTAGCAATGTGCCAGGTAACGGCAATAGACTTGCCCCCTATTACGTGGGACCTACAATTCAAAACATAGTAAAATGTGGATGTAATATTACACCTCTGCCTAACCCTTCAAGAATACAGGGGTAAGTCTAAAAATTAAAAAAATATCCTCACTGTACCATATTTTCAAAACAGAAAATTATCTCTTAAAGGCAACATTGTTGACTATCAATATTAAATACAAGACTATTGATAAAGTTCAGTCATCTTAATATATAAAATCCTTGCGTTACTGACTGACTGACAGACACGCTACAGAAACTATTGCACGCAGGAAACTGAAATTTGGCATGTATGTTCCTTGGGGACCGCAGGGGTGCACTAAGGAGGGATTTCCCGAAATTCCCACGGGATCGGCCAAAACGGGAAAAATTATAAAAAAATGCAGGCGTAGCTGCTAGTGTCCTCTAGTAATACATAATTATGATTAATATGATCATCGCATATCCGATTAAACAATTCATATACCGATAGTATTTATGTGCCAAGAGTATACTACAGTCATGTCATTTACGTAATACACTGTAATATAAAATCATTTGTTGATTATAAGGCAGGTACGATCAGGTAATACTTGCGTCTTCAGCGGAGGAGTTGCAGGAGATGGTAGCAATCATGCGTGGTGCGTTAGAGAGGAAAGGAATAAAAGTGAATGTAAGTTAAACGAAAGTTATGGTTTTTGAAAAGGAGGAATGCGTTACGGCTTGTAATGTTTTGATCGATGGACAGCGAGTGGAACAAGTGAATGAGTTTGTATACTTAGGTAAGTTGTTTACAAGAGATGGTAAGAATGAAGAAGATATTGAAAGAAGAGTTAATGCAGGTAATAGAGTAGAGAAATGAACAGTCCAAACGTGTCCAAAACGGCACGTTTGGCTGTGCATAGAGTGTTAGTGCCTACCCTTATATATGGTAGTGAAAGTTGGGTATGGCAGAAGAGACTTGATAGTAGAAATGAGAACACTTAGAAGTATGTGTGGTATATCTTTGACCGACAGAGTAAAGAATAGTGTGATAGAGAGTGGTGTGGGGTAAAAGAAGATGTAGTGACAAGCATCGAGAAAGGCATGTTAAGATGGTTTGGGCACACGTAGAGGATGGATGACGAAAGACTGACAAAGAAGATATATAAGGCAAATGTTAATGGGACAGGACGAAGGGGAAGAACTAGGCAGACGTTCTCTGACCAGATTGGAGACATCCTAAAAAAAAAGGACAGGTCAAAAGTACCCTAAACAGAAGAGCATGCATGAGAAACTTGATGTAGGTGAATGAGGCAAGAGAGGTATGTCAGGATCGTTGCAAATGGCGTTCCGTAGTCTTTGCCTACCCCTCCGGGAAACAGGCGTGAGTCTATGTATGTATGTATAATTAAAGTGCCCTCATTAAAATAGAGCATCTGTCGTAGGGATAACCAGTTTTCTTGGCAAATGGTTGTAAAATGATCATTTAATCCAGCAAATTACTCAAATTACAACATTTTCTGCGGTGTAACATGTCTGTTTTTCAGACGAACGCTGCTCATCTACCGTTTGTTTTGTTTCTGTGGTGAGTATGATACCTGGACTTCTTATAAGATGCTCTTTCAACGAAGCTCAAGATTTTCTGACCTTTGTTTTACTCTACTAGTCTTTGCGATAGCAGCATATTAACTACCTTCTAAAGAAGGCAATTACCATATTGTAAAATCATGCATCTTTTAAGTTTTCAGATTATGACTATAAAATGAATCGTTAACATTTCAAACAACAACCAATTTATTTTTATTACAGTCATTATTTGTTACACTACTTAAGAGTTACAAACTTTCGCATGATTTTTTGAGAAGTTTGAGTAGGTACAGATTTTTTTTAAGCTTGTAGTAAGTAAGAAATTCTTCTTAAACAATTTTAATTGGATAAATTGTATGAAATATACATAGAACTACAAAACGACCGACATAAATATTAGTAATTGGAGTGTGTGCTTTGATATAAACGGAAAAAGGTTTTTCAAAACAGCTTGTTAGCTCCTGAGATAATCGCATTCAAGTAACAAAACATTATTAACAATTCTCAAATTTGTATTCTTGTTATTTCCTTCAGCTTTGGTTAATCCTTTGTTAGCAGATAATTCACTTTGAGCTGCTAACGCTGCCGTCCTATTACCAGTAATGAAAGCTAGACTATTCTCTAGTATTTTAAGGCAGTAAGCACTATGCACACAAAATACAATTTGCATCAGATTGATCACGATTAGAGTAGAAAAAATTGGTCAACATATTTATATGATACGATTTGCTTATTTCAGTGTCTTGGACTACTAGTATGAAAATAAATATACCATCTCAGGACGACCCGCATACGGCCATGACGAACTAGACCGTATCTGTACTATGCCATAATTACTTACGTTTCCTAATATAGCATTTAATTTTACATTTCACCCAGACTTGTCACTCATCACACAAAGCAAGCACTTATATATAATGCGAATTCTAGCGTAGTATTAAGTTCATTAACCACTAGACTACAACAGTCTGTTTATATTAGTAGCCGCAAAATGTCACACAGTAAAGTATCGAGATAATCAAAGACAATTTCTCATAGTTATCTGAAAATCAGAAACATCTATCAGATTTTCCTAAAAGTACAATATTATTTTTACAGTCATCATCGTTATTGCCGTCAGCCTGACATAGTCCACTGCTGGATATAAGCCTCTCCAATGGCCAAGACACTGCATGTTCAGCATGGAGTTTTTAGAGGTCAACAAAGAAATTAAACTCTTGAAACATACATTTTGTCGGTAATTTGACGATTTCACAGATAATGCTGCGATGATTGTATGTGTTATGACTGAACATTATCTTTCTTTTCTTTTCATTTTTAAAGAAAAGAAAGATAATGTTCAGTCATAACACAAAACATTATCAAATACGCTGTCGATAATGATTGTCAGAGCCGTTTTCTTTGTAAATTGTAACGTATCCCATATTTATCTATTACCGTTTTAAAAAAGGTTTATGTGAAATCAAGATAAACGAAATAATCATATAATATTATTTATTGATTAGATTTGGATTAACACGAAAAGTAACTAAAAAAATCAGACGATGTTGATTGAACTAGCTAAGAATATACTTCGAAAAAAATAGAATAAACTTTTGAATAGACATCGATATTAACTTCCAAACCATTTAATACAGTCTGGACTGGACAGTGAATCATTAAGTGCTTGTAAAATTACTTTAGTCCATTTTGATTTTCTCAGAAAGGGTCGTAGCAACAATAGCCTTCTGTATCTCTAGACCGGCGAAAGCCTGGCTTATAAGAAAATACGGTAGCTGTAGATAACAAGATGACAAAAACCGTTCGTAATTCTATTACTCAACTTCAAAGGAATATCACAGACACTAGCGAAGAAAAACAATAAGTAAATAAAAAGAAAATATAAAACAATAAAGCGTATAATTATAATTTGTACATGATGGTGTATCTTCTCACAGCTGAACACAACAGTCGCACAACAGTCACTGGCGCTTACAATAAATTAATATTAAATTAGAATTATCCTAGAGAACTATCACAGTCGAGCGCGGAGGTAGATTGTGTAACTATGAGTACCTCTCTTGTATCTTCGCGAACATTTCCGCACTGTCTACTTTGTTGGGGCCCTCGTTCTTGCCGAAGAATGTCATTCTGGTGGTCTTCACGAGACCATTGTCTGAGTGAGCTGACTTCCTCCAGTAAACTGTCTGTACTGCGTTCCTGCCCGCGATGTATCTCGTGGCACTGCCGATGAGCTGACGTTTGTCCATCATCAAAGATTTTGATTTAAATTCGCAGCAGAAAGTCAATGATTTCACAAACGTAAGTGTAGTTGTTTCACAGATGAGTGCTCAGTAGAATTTGATATTGTTCGGTGGAGCGATGTGTTATATACCTAGTAGTCGCGCTTAGACTTCGATGGACACGGCGTCGTCTGCTGATTACAGTACAGTAGGTACTGTTATCAGCAGACGACACGCCGACGTTCGTACACCTACTCTGCTATTGTGTTTTGAGTTCTTAGACAAGTCAAATCTATACGTTATTTAACAACTATTTATATAAAGCACAAGTTATTATTTATGTATTTGTAAACATAGAAGTAATAATATTTACGTATTTTGAGAAAATGGTATTAAGTACTAGTCTCAATCCCTTATTTAAAAAAAGAAAATTAATGATTATAATTATCCCAAAGTTTCAAGAGGGAGTAGTACTAGCTGTGTTTCTGAGTCACAGTACAGTAACTACCGCAACCTGCCTGCGCCAATCTATGGCATTTAAGACCAAGCAACAATCACCTACGAATAGGTAGAACCATGTTACACATCCTTGCAGCGTGACAAACATTTCCATAAACAATACGTTTTTTTTCCACCTACACGATAAAGACTCGTGAATAAATGATTCACAGGGAATAATACTATCATGATAAGCAGAACACGTGAACCGTACAGACCCCCTGCTGTCTGTAATTGATAACCTATGGACTTTATTATAGCGCTATATTGCTTCAAACAGGCATGTCCTTACAGTTGGTTGCGTCTGTTCATTCATCGTACCTTCTTCAATGATATTTTCAAGCCTATGATAAGATCGTATGATGCAATTATTAATGCTTATTTATGTATCTATAATCTTGTTTTTTTTTTATGTAATAGGCGACAAATGAACTGACGGATCACGTGATGGTGAGTGATTACCGCTGCCCGCGGACACAAGCAAAACAGAAAAGGGATAGAAAGAGGAGTGGGATGAGGGAAAAGGAAAGGACGATGGGGCCACTGGCACTCTCATTCACCATGCAAAACTGAACAGTATAGATTCTGTTAGTTTACGTCGAGTACTTGCGAGCCAAACTGTTAAAAGTCATGCTAAAATCAGCAAGTCTCTACTAGCTGTCTAAGCTTAAGTTTGCCAACCTCTCACAGATTAACTCTACTGTACGTGCTCGTGAACCTTTAAATAATCATAAATTATATATTATATTGCTTGCATATTTGAGTGATATAAACACAACTAAACAACCCGACTCCCATCCCAATAGTATATTTTAAGTATCGATTAATTTGTGCTCGAATTCGGAGAATTGAGTGTTTATTATAAGTTTTTAATAAGGCTGGCTTTTCTAATTTTCTAGACAGAAAATTTTAGGTACTTTTTTGTAAATTGCTTTAAAAATATTGAGTATTTTTGTACACAATGGAACATTAATTAGACTGCACATGTGTCGTAGTGGTTTTAAATATCGTCAGACCAATGTGAACGCGCTTAGTGATTTTATAAATCTACACATTGTGTGACTTTCGAATGTTGACGTAAGTTAAATGTGAATAATAGGATACGAAGAACATCCAGTTTTTTATACCCTATTGTTGGCACAGCGAGAAGGGATATTTATTTTTGTGTTTGAGCTATCTTTAAGACTGTAATATATCTGTTGGTCCCATGATGCAGTAATGTACGCTGAAGTTACAATTAGTGATACCTATGATACCTATTGAATGACAAATAAACCGGTCAAGTGCGAATCGGACTCGCGCACCGAGGGTTCCGTACAAACCTATTGGTATATATAATTATTAAAAAATATGTGATGCAACTAAACATTTAGGGATTTCGAAATTTTTCCTATGTGCTATGAAACGTTGCTTTATGGCAAATTTAAAGTATACCAGGGCAGTACCCTTTAGTTTTGACTTGAGCATTTTATATGAGTTTCAATTTTATACCTTTACATGAAACCGTCATGAGGAAAGGGGTAGTAACTTTAAAATGATTAAAAATATTTTAATTATATGATGTAACTAAGGATTTACGCAATTTTTCCTTTATTTGTGCTATAACACGTTGCCTCGTGCTAAATTTCAAGATTCAAAATTCACGGGAAGTATATCCTGTAGGTTTTGATTCCCTTGCGAGTTTCGAAAATTTTAACTGTATCTTTTGATTGCGTTAGTTTAAAAGTATGATTTTGTTAGAGCTTAAAGATATTGTAGACTTGAGTATTTGATATAAATTTGAATTTAGTAACTCTACGCGTTCATGAGGAAAGAGGTAGTAACTTAATTTTATTTTTCAATGTTTATGACGTAACAAAAAAAAATCATTTCTGGATTTTTTTCCTTAATATGTTTTATAAGAAGTTGCCTCGTACCAAGTTACAAGATTCTAAGTTCACGGGAAGTACCCTGTAGGTTTTGATAAACAGCTGTATCTTTTGATTGCGTTGGCTTAGAAGTTTGATTTTGTTACAGCTTAAAGATGTAATAGACTTGAGTATTATTATAAGAATTATTGAAAATATTTCGATAATATGATGTAACTAAAAATTAACGGGTTTCGCAATTTTTCCTTTATCTGTGCTATAAGATGTTACGTTGACGGGAAATACCCTGTAGGTTTTGATTCCCTTGCAAGTAGTTGCGAGTTTGAAAATAAGCTTAAATACCTAACTGTTTCTTTTGATTCTGTTGATTAAGAAGTTTGATTTAGTTACTGCTTAAAGGTATTAAAGACCTGAGTATTTCATATGAATTTCAAGGGGTTGTAACTCTAAAATAAAAAAATATATGATATAACAAAAAAGTTTATTTGTACTATAAGACATTGTTTCGTACTAAATTTCAAGATTCTGAGTTCACGGACAGTACCCTAGGTAGGTTTTGATTCCCTTGCGAGTTTCGAAAATTTGCGGCAATTCGCAGCATAAACGGCTGTATCTTTTGATTAAGTTGGCTTAGATGTTTGATTTTTTCACTGCTTCAAGTGAAAGTAGACTTGACTATGTGATATAAATTTGATTCCTCCACGCGTTTCTGAGAAAAAGGACCTTGACAGACGAACGGACGGACAACAAAGTGATCCTATAAGAGTTCCGTTTTTTTTCATTTCGAGTTACGGAACCCTATTAATTATTAAGACAGCATGGAAATTCCTGGATTGCAATTTGATTATTTCATCCCAGTCTGGGTCCACCGTAAATCTAAATTTCTAGATGCCAACCTTGTATTAGGCTGGCTTTTACGTTTTTGTTGAGAAATACGCATACTTTAATAGTAATTGTAGTTTCTGATAGCACACTTCTGTTTTGCAACATACCCATCCAATTAAAATCTTTAAGGTAGTTGCTTAACTTGCCTCCCTTACTCTACTAATATATAAACATTAAACATCAAGGTTTCTTGTTCATTTCTCAGCGTGTCTGGCTAAAGAGGTTATCAATATATTAATTACTGTGCCAGACGGCTTGTCTGTTTACGTAGATGTGTTAACTGTCGGCGTGGTTGAGACTTATTTATGTGCGTTAGAGAGTTGGCACCTGTGCAATGCAAGATAAAGTAAAGTATATATCGTGTTTTATAATGTGTCATTTTCAGACCAAGCAGCAAGAAAGAGGCGGCGAGATGGCTTAGACACCTACCACAAGAGCTGGCTGGAGCTTACGAGTGATAAAACATGTAGGTATAGAAAGTTCTTCAGGGCGGTCTATGCCCAGCAGTAAGACAGAGTTAGCTAGAAAAATAATGGGTGTCAGGATCGCCTGAAAAGTAAGTCCATGTGGTTTTGTAAGTCGACAGGATCATAGTTACGGCTGCGAACCTTGATAAGGTATTGAACCAACAACACCCAGCATTGAGCTGTGGCGTCAGGTTCATCCATCAATGGAAAATAGGTGAAATACAAGTGTTTTCAAATTATAATCCTAAAAAAATACATAAGTTTCGCTAGTCTACAATTCTCAAAATCTTCATAAGTAGTAGATCGACACAAGTAAGCTACATAATATGTATATTATAATATTATGTCCTTTCGGTCCAATCTTACCTCCTATCATCAACGTTATTTGTAATCAAAATCAGTTTAATGTTTGAGCCGGGTTAGAGTAACATTCAGACAGAATATTGACTGCACGCTTAGCGTAGTATTAAGCAGGTTTTAGGGTTTGATCCCATTTTCTGTGGTCCATAAATTGCTCAATCTTGGGGTGATCATTGAGTACGTTGATATTTTTTTTGTTAAGTCTCCTGCGACACAGCATTCATTAGTAGTGCAGACCTAGTCTTTAAAAAAAGGAAAAATAAGAGTTACTTCTGAACAACTCTTTTAAATAAACAATCTTCACAATTTTCCATCACGTGGCTACCACGTGAATTTTTCAACCAAACCTTTTATCTTACTTCCGAAAACGATATCAACAATGTAAAGCAAGTTCTAGTTTACACTATTGTTATTGTTTTTTCTCTCCTAGATAAATCGAGAATATTGATAAACTAGCTGACCCAGCGAACTCCGTATCGCCTTTTTAAGAGTTTTTAGTTAATTCCCTTTTTCCAAGCCCCTTTTCCAAAGTTACCATTGACTTAGCGCTTAATCTCTTAACATTTCAGAGTTTATAAATGATGAACAAAACAATATAGATTTTTATATATGTCATTATAATATTGAATTCCCCATTACTTAAAATATCGGAGACGATACCCATAGTGACTTTAAAAAAAGTCCCGTCTGCCATCTTTCATTTCCTATCCGCAATCTTTGATCACAAAATAGATGTTGTATTTGGATTCACCACCCCCTAAATCATCAGAGACGATACCCATATTGATTTTTCAAATTTTTCCCATCCGCCATCTTTAATTTCCCATTCGCCATCTTTGATCACGAAATAGATGTTGTATTTCGATTCCCCACCCCTTAAAATATCGAAGGCGATACCCATATTGCTTTTTAAAATTTTCTCATCCACTATCTTTGATTTCCCGTCCGCCATCTTTGATTTCACATCCGCCATCTTTGATCACGAAATAGATGTTGTATTTGGATTCCCCAATCCTTTAAATCATCAGAGACGATACCCATATTGATTTTTTTTATTTTTCCTGTCCGCCATATTTACCATCAGCAATCTTGAATCACGAAATTGATGTTGTATTTAGATTCCCCATCCCTTTAAACATCGGAGACGATACCCATATTAATTAAAAAAAAAATCCCATCCGCCATCTTTGATCACGAAATAGATGCTGTTTTTGAATTCCCCATTCCTTAAAATATCGGAGACGATACCCATAGCGAATTTAAAAAAAATCCCGTCCGCCATCTTTGATTTCCTATCCGCCATCTTTGAACATGAAATAGATGTTGTATTTGGATTCACCATCCCTTAAATCATCAGAGACGATACCCATATTGATTTTTAAAATTTTTCCCATCCGCCATCTTTGATTTACCATCCACCATCTTGAATCACAAAACAGCTGGTGTTGTATTTGGATTCTCCATTCCTTTTAACATCTCAGACGATACCAAAATTGTTTTTTTTTAATTTTACCATCCGCCATCTTTGATTTCCCATCCGCCATCTTTGATCACGAAATAGATGTTGTATTTCGATTCCCCACCCCTTAAAATATCGAAGGCGATACCCATATTGCTTTTTAAAATTTTCTCATCCACTATCTTTGATTTCCCGTCCGCCATCTTGGATCACCAAATAAATTTCATATTATTAATCAGCATCCCGAAAATCTTGAAAACTATACCTATATAGATTTTATCCTATTCGTTTAGCCTTTTTTTGCCTTTGGCCCAACCCTCCCCCTTCTCGTTTGACCATTTTATTATTTTTGTCTGGCCCCTAAAATAGGCGCAATTCCTTGTGGCGTAATTTTATATAACCTATAGCCTTTCGGAATAATTGGGCTATCATAGGCAATAACATTTTTTAAAATCCGACTGCTAGTTCCTGAGATTAGCCGACATTATCTTTTAGACTTTTTAGCCTTTTGCCCGGCCCCAAAGGGTCGAAGCGTTTTGTTATATAGCCTATAGCCTTCCGGAATAATTGGGCTATCGTATACAAAAAGAATTTTTCAGATCCGACTGGTAGATCCTGAGATTAGCGCGTTCAAACAAACAAACAAATAAACAAACAAACAAACAAACTCTTCCGCTTTATTATATTAGTATAGATAAGATTTTATGATATTATGTATTTTTAGTATTCTCTTTTGCTTAGACGATGCCCGCGGTTACACCCGCGTTATTTAAGGCTACTGCTCTGCTCTCGTCGCTCATAGCAAAATGTTATATAGCCTATAGCCTTCCTCGATAAATGGGCTATCTAACACTGAAAGAATTTTTTAAATCGGATCAGCAGTTCCTGAGAATAGCGCGTTCAAACAAGCACCTTTTTAAGAGTTTTTATTTAATTCCCTTTCCAAGCCCCTTTTCCAAAGTAACTATTGACGTAGCGCTTAATCTCTTATCATTCCAGGGTCTATAAATGACGCAAAAACGAACATAGATTTTTATATAATGAAAAAAAAATCCCATCCGCCATCTTTGATCACGAAATAGATGGTGTTTTTGAATTCCCCATTACTTAAAATATCGAAGATGATTCCCATATCGACTTAAAAAAAATCCCGTCCGCCATCTTTGATTTCCTATCCGCCATCTTTGATCACGAAATAGATGTTGTATTTGGATTCACCATCCCTTAAATCATGCGAGACGTTACCCATATTGATTTTTTAAATTTTTCTCATACGCCATCTTTGATTTCCCATCCGCCATCTTGAATCACGAAATAGATGTTGTATTAAGATTCCCGATCCCTTCAAACATCGGAGACGATACCAATATTGATTTAAAAAAAAAACCCATCCACCATCTTTGATCACGAAATAGATGGTGTTTTTGAATTCCCCATTCCTTAAAATATCGGAGACGATACCCATATCGACTTTAGAAAAAATCCCGTCCGCCATCTTTGATTTCCTATCCGCCATCTTAGATCACGAAATAGATGTTGTATTTAGATTCGCCATCCCTTAAAACATCGGAGACGATAACCATATTGATTTTATAAAACTTTCTCATCCTCCATCTTTGATTTCTCATCCGCCATCTTTGAGCACGAAATAGATGTCGGATTTGGATTCCCCATCCCTTTAAATATCGGCGACGATATCCATATTGACTTTAAAGAAACTCCCATCCGCCATTTTTGATTTCATATCCGCCATCTTTGATCACAAAATAGATGTTGTATTTGGATTCACAATCCCTTAAATCATCAGAGACGATACCTATATTGATTTTTAAATTTTTCCCATCCGCCATTTTTGATTTCCCATCCGCCATCTTGAATCACGAAATAGATGTTGTATTTGGATTCCCCATCCCTTTAAACATCGGAGACGATACCGATATTGATATTTTAAAATTTTCACATCCGCCATCTTTGATTGCCCATCCGCTATCTTTGATCACGAAAAAGATGTTGTGTTTCGATTCTCCACCCCTTAAAATATCGAAGTCGATACCCATATTGATATTTAAAATTTTCTCATCCGCCATCTTTGATTTCCCGTCCGCCATCTTGGATCACTAAATAAATTTAATATTATTAATCAGCGTCCCGAAAACCTTGAAAACGATACCCATATAAATTGAATCCTATTCGTTTAGCCTTTTTTTGCCTTTGACCCAACCCTCCCCCTTCTCGTTTGCCCATTTTATTATTTTTGTCTGGCCCCTAAAAGTTGTGGCGTAATTTTATATAGCCTATAGCCTTTCGGAATAATTGGGCTATCATAGGCAATAACAATTTTTAAAATCCGTCTGCTAGTTCCTGAGATTAGCCGACATTATCTTTTAGCCTTTTAAGCCTTTTGCCCGGCCCCCAAGGGTCGGAGCGTTATGTTATATAGCCTATAGCCTTCCGGAATAACTGGGCTATCGTATACAAAAAGATTTTTTCAGATCCGACCGGTAGTTCCTGAGATTAGCGCGTTCAAACAAACAAACAAACAAACTCTTCCGCTTTATTATATTAGTATAGATTAATTATTAATATTTATTAGCAATGAAATAAATTATAGTCGTATGAGATGAAATAGGTAAATTAAACGTATTTGATAGTAGGTACAGCAAAAATAAAAAGGGCCAACATTGATATTAAATTTAGTTGAAACTACGTAATCTTAATTATTAACATTCATAGATTTTTCGAGAACTTATAAATCTACAGCAATAGTTTTGGGTTCAGGGAAGTTATAATAGCTACGAGTAATTGGTACACATTTGGTCAATGATTTGCAACCAGATTTCGCTATAAGCATAATCAGCCCTGTATGTAAGTTGGCCTCTTTTCCGGAGGAAAAGGTTAATCCTATAGTCCACCACTCTGCCCAAGTGCGGGTTACAGTTAGAACATTATGGAAAACTCCCAAACATGTCATGCAGGTTTCATCACGATGTTTTTCTTCACCGTTTTGATAGCGAGAATTAACATTTAATTTTATAAAGCCAGGTCACAACAGCCTATAAAATCGTACAAGGCTAGTTACTTTATATTAATATTTGTTTCTCTTTCTCGGCTATTCTACGAACTTCATATGTAAGTGGAATAAACGGCCCTTTGGCAGGCGTACACGGAGATATACGGGTCCTCTCTAAATAGCCAAGGCAAACAAACGCTACCATAAAGGCAAAAAGAGGATAATACCAGTGTGAGCGGCTAGGGGTGTCGAGCGGTGCCACACCACTTCCACTCCCAAGCAAATTGTTCTTGCGGCTTCCCTCTGGCCGCCCGACTAAGGCAAGCCAGAGTCGAGGGTCCTGCGGGCGGTCTTTGAAATCCACTCTAACCAGTCAATAAAGCAAGCCGGAGACGAAGCCCTGACCGACTCTCTGAATCATATGGGACCGCAGTGTCGCCACACACATTCAGTTCACCACAAAACTGCCCTGCAGTTTGTAGGCTTTCGTTCTATCCTGTAATATATCACAAGATGATGCCCACTAGGATTGTGTAAGTCTCACAATGAGATAACGACTGCCCCAGAGGGGTAGATATAAAATATTAATATATTTATTATGCAAAATAATAATATGTCAAAAATATATAGACAAGTATTTTTGACATATTTTTATTTCGCATAATAGACATATACAATTATACATATATGTCTCTGTCACTAAGCAGGCAGCCAAAACAAACGTGAACGCTTGTTATCATTTCTATCGCGAATAATACGTAATTGTATAAATATTGGTACTGCGGTGTATTTGTTCGAGTTTTCGTAGATAAATAAACGTACAAACAAGTGATGTGCGAAGATGTAAGATGTTATAATGGAATGTTTTTATTGAGAAAGAGTATTCAATTAAATTAATTGTACTGCTTTATTTCTATAAGCGTTATGTAGACTGATGCGACCAAGCTGAGTCACCTTGCCCTTCAGTAATATGCCGTATGTTGCGGGGTCCATCGCCATAAGATATAGCAGTTATTGTAAACTGAAAATTGTTGTTTTTGGTCTAGGTGCGTTGATCTGGTCATTGAAACCGTTTAAGGACTTAGTCACAAAAACAGCTAATTCTACAATATCCCTTTTTCTGATAAAACTGATCTCTATATATTTTCTGACTTCGATAAAATGTTTCTTTGTGTAAATTTAATAATCTGTACACAATACTAAACGATTTAATGATATCGCTCGCTGTGGAAAAGTCCCCAAATAACAAGCCTTACGACAATAAGGTCACTGACACATTTGAATCGAACAATATCTACACTAAGATTATTCAATAAACAAATGAATTGTTTACAAAACCCCCAGCTACTTCTATTTTATAATCCTCAATACAACGTCAATACAATGTTATGCATAATATATGTTCTGTTATCAAGGTGATAAAAGCAAATAGGCTATACTTATAAAATAATCCTTAACATTGACACTGAAAGACTGACTTGTTTCTAACCCAAATATAATACTATAATTATATTACTATTTACTGTGACTGAACTTTATCAAAAGTTAATATTTAATTCTGATGGTTAACAATGATTCCTTTAAGACAACATGATCAGTTTTAAAAATATTGAAAAGACAAAATATATTTTTCTTTTAGACTCACACTTGTAACTATAAATGTGTGCTATGAATATTAAGTCCTACGTAATAGGAGGCAAGCCCATCGCCGTTACTGGGCACATTGCCAGACTCCGTGCTTCTACAGAAAACTTGGTTGCACGACCAGCAGACGTTTACGCTATCCACTGGACCATGGGTAGTGTATAAGTATAAATTTGGGCAATTATAGGTAAATGGAACAATGTACGATTGGCTATTCTAGAACACTATTAGAACAATACAATAAAGTTTTGAATGGTAATCAATACTAATTTCAGAATTTCCATTTACTCTCAGTCTGGAGTGAACAGTGAATTATGACATGCTTACAATTTTACTTTAGCCCATTTAGATTTTACTAGAAAAGCCTTCACGGACGCTATATCCTTGGTCTCAGAAGCTTGGTCTATAAGAAAATACGATAGCTGTAGATATCAACATGACAAATAATGATCGAAATTCAATTACGTGAACGTAAAGGAACATCACAAACACAGGCCGAGAGAAACAGTAGACAAATAAAAAGAAAATGTAAAATAATAAAGCGTATAATTATAATTTGTACATTATGGTGTATCTTCTCACAGCTGAACACAACAGTCACACAACAGTCACTGGCGTTTACAATAAATTAATATTAAATTAGAATTATCCTAGAGAACTATCACAGTCGAGCGCGGAGGTAGATTGTGTAACTACGAGTACCTCTCCCGTATCTTGGCGAACATTTCCGCACTATCTACTTTGTTGGGGCCCTCGTTCTTGCCGAAGAACGTCATTCTGGTGGTCTTCACGAGCCCGTTGCCTGAGTGAGCTGACTTCCTCCAGTACACTGTCTGTACTGCGTTCCTGCCCGCGATGTATCTCGTGGCACTGCCGATGAGCTGACGTTTGTCCATCTTCAAAGATTTTGTATTAAATTCGCGGCGTAAAGTCAATGATTTCACACACGTAAGTGTAGTTGTTTCACAGATGAGTGCTCAGTAGAATTTGATGTTGTTCGGTGGAGCGATGTGTTATATAGTGGTCGCACGTAGACGTCGATGGATACGTCACTGTACTGTTATCAGCCGACGACACGCCGTAGGTTTGTACACCTACTCTGCTATTGTGCTTTTAGTTTTGGAACGAGTGACAACGTATGCGCTACATTGAGTATTTTGATATTGAAGTGTCGGCGTTTGGATTTTACACAGTTGTATTTGTTAGCACATTACAATTTCACCAAAAAATATTATTAAATTTTTTCTATACTTATTATTTTAATGATATGTAGATTTTAATACATCATGATATTATTTATAATATTTATGTACAAAATCAAAACATCTTGATTTATTATACGTATACACAATTAGAGATAAAAATGAAATAAAATAAACATTTAAAATTTTTAAACAAGAAACTCGCTCATTTAAGTTGAAATGTAGAATAAAATCCGTACTCAATATTTCAGCATATAGACACCATACATTAATAGAATGGACGAAATTTATCTGAAATATGTGTATGTTTTGTGTTTCGATGTTTATTTACTTTGTTGTATTGGTTTGTGAAGATGGAAACCATCGTGCATTTTTATTTCTTTTTTACAATAAATATAAACTATTTTAACAAAATGTTTGGCACATTTTGTGCTATTGAGTACGGATTTTATTTTTCATTTCAACTTAAATGAACTGGTTTCTTGTTTAAACATTTTAATTTTTATTTTATTTCATTTTGAGCAATGTGTTTTGCATTTTAATGTTAGTTGTGTTGTGTATTTTAATATTTTGAGCAATGTGTAAAGTAACCACAAGTAACCCAGGCTGTAATATTGTCATATATTTGCGGAACTAGGTATGCCACAGTGCAATCGTTTTTTGTATTCCTCGAGTGGTTCTCCCCGCTCCTACTCGCAGCATACATATTAACTCGGCATAAGGACGTGCGCAAAAATCGTCCTGGAAATTGGTGGGCTACACCTGTGCCCCACGCGAGCTTTGAAGGAAAATAAAAGCGTAGTGCACAAGTGGTAAATATTGTATAGTTTTGTATTGTTATGGTGGATAAGCGGTCGGTCCGTAACCTGGGAGGTATAAATGGTCTTGTTATAATATACATAACATAACTTCACGCCTTTTATCCCCGAAGGGGCAGGCAGAGGTGTATTACACACCCACACTTCATTAGTTATGTTTCGGTCCCAATGTAATAGGGGGCGAGCCTATTGCCATCTACCGGTCACATCATTAAGCGAGCGATAATTAATGCACACATAACTTCGAAAAGTCAGAGGTGTGTGCCCGGCGTACCTGGCGATTGAACCCGAGACCATCGTCTCGGCAGTCCGTTACGTACACCGCTTATAATAATCAAATGAATAATCTACAAATAAAAGTAATCTGCCGTCAATATTTCTAAAACGTGGAATTCTATCTAGCAAGATCGTGTGCCAATTGAGCGTCGTATTTCCCAGCAAAATGTTGGTACCTAGGGGTATAAAACTGAAGGACAAGCTACTATAAAATTAAAAAAACACCCCAGTAACAAAATATGCCTATTCGGGGAGGAGTTGGTTGGTATTAATTCTGCAGCACACGCAAGCAATGCAGCAAATGTATGAGGCGCATTTGTAGTGAACATCAGGAAGGTGTGTGTCCTGATTGCTCGCCAATAGAACAGTCTATTGCGATATTATTTACTTTAAGGTAAGTAAATATTACGTTTTTAAATGAAAATAAGACTATGGCATCTCAAACCTGCCAAATATTGATAATTTTAAGAAGTTTTAGTTTATGTTTTATATTATACAAGTTAATAAGAAATTAAGAAGACAAGTTTTGTTTGATTTTATGTGTTAATTATTCCATTAATATGCATTACTTTGTAGTCCAAAAGGTTATTTTATGTGCGAACGTTATAATAGAACTGATAATGGCTCTATCTAATAGATATTGTATTCTGCTAATTAGAAACATTTATAATAATTAAACGTGACTTGGAGGTAATTATTTCCCTCCCTTGTTATAGCTTTGATCTTGATAACCTAATCATACGATGTTATGTAGGTAATAATAATAGTGAATGGGTTATCTAAGTGTATTGCTTGCAATGATAGTGTGAATGTATTTGTATACAGAGTGGTTTACTACAATACATTTTTATTTAGACTATCCGGAAGCCGTTTTCCTTTTCTCTCTTCCAGCTCCTCGTCCTTAATCGTGAGGCGATACGTGTGTGTGTCTACTATGACATAAAAAAAAGATATAGTCTAAGGTCCATAGTAGAATGAGCTTCAATTAACAGCATGTTAAAAAATATATCGTGAATGGCTTCGCTAGAAAGTTCCTAGCAAGGCTATAGTTAAATAAACATTGAAATACGTTTGAATTTTACCAAGAAAGGAACCTTTAGAGTATGCGAACACTAGGTCATATATTTTTTCTGGCGTAACTACTGGTTTGGTCCGACAACCCTTGGACTAGACGGGCACTGGAGTAGAGTTGGCATCTTGGCAAACGTAGCATAGGGCACCCTCCGGCTAGCTTGAGTGACGAATTACGCAATGTGGCTGGCACCGACTGGACACAAAGAGCCCAAGATCGAGCTCAGTGGCATTCCATTGGAGAGGCCTATATATGATGATGCTGATGATAATGTGAAAAAGTTACTATTTTAATTTACCCATATGTTTAATAATCAAAACTTATATCAAAACAAGTGCTATTTTGTCGGTAAAGCAATGATATTTATATAATATAACACATAAAATAGATTGAACGATTTGCTTGAATTCTGTATAAATACCGTGCTTATGTCCGTAAATTCGTGTACCTTATGACAAATAAAGTTATTATTATTAATAATATAGGTATACATTATGTAAAATGTCTGCCCTTTCGTATCACGAAGTGCGTATGCTATTAATCCCGACCATGTTATTTGACAATAATGTTGAAGTATCTGTACGAAATCTCTACTCTGATTTTACTATGAGGTTCACTATATAATTGGAATTTCAAATACTAACCGGTGCATTATCATTATGCGTAGTAAGAATAATTATACAATATGCTTTGATCTCAAACAATAATATTTGCAAGCTATAATATTTATTTGTGACGTAATATTTACATGCAAACATAGGTACCTACCATACGTATATAATTACGACGGTAGGTTCTATCACAATTCTGTTGAGAAATTCCTGACAGGAAAACCCGGTAATACGGTGACGCTTGACCCAAAATTAAATGCGATAGCGTGTTTGTATGGTTATTAGTTTTAGTTTGTCCTTCTTTTACGTTACAATGGAGCGATGTTCAGGTATAATTTTGTTCTGGCAAGTGGCATAGGCTTTACCGGGATATAACAACCGACTCTCAAATGGGTGTAGCCGCGTGCTAAGTCTAGTATTTCAACTAAGTTCAAGAGCATCAACTCATATTCATGTAACTATTGATATTTACAAATCTCTTATGAGGTAAAATGTTATTTGATTGCAATAAAGAAACGATAACACATAAACAACTCGTGAACGTCGCGGGTGCGGCGCATTCATATCGTAGTATGCTAAGAATAGATTTGATTTTTATCCATTGAGAAGGTCTGTTTTTATCACGCAGTCTGTATGCTTGCTTATTATATGAAAGGTTCTATAATTGAGACACATAATTACGGCCATCCAGTAGACTTCTGGCTCGTCTGCCACTGATATAAGGTACCTAAAATACTGCCCAAATCATCATGACAATGACACTATCCTGTACGTCAATAATACAACAGCTTGCCGGCTTATTAGATATATTATTGAGGATTTTAGAAAGTAAAACACAATTAGTTTCTCTGAAAATACAACAGTGAGTTTTATTTAACACGCCTTTACAATATTATAATAATTACCAGTTTACAACATAAGGTACAACATCAATTTATCTCACCTGAAAATACAAAGAAACGACAATTAAAGTTTACTTATATCGCTTCCTCAATTACATTTTTCATTTCTCTCTATATGTTTTTATAACAATAATATGCACAAAATAATCTGAAAATCATCCGTCATTGAATCACATGTCAACCATACCATCTTCCAAATTTGAATTAATGAAATTAGTTTTCATTATATCGACACCCTAAGAACGAAAATTCCAAATAATATATCGTACTAGCTGACCCGGCAAACGTTGTTTTGCAAATTCTTTTTTTTTTTTGAAAAATAGATGTCGGCCGATTCTCATAGATACCGGATAAGCACAAAAAAAACATCAAAATCGGTCAAGCCGTTTCGGAGGAGTATGGCAACGAAAACTGTGACACGAGAATTTTATATATTAGATAAAGCTATAAGTTATTTTACTTCATCTTCCTCAGCTTCTGTTGTGGCTGGTTGTAATTTTGTTATGTGGAATAAAGTTGATTCTGTTTTTCTGTTGCCAGTGTCAATCCCTTTATTGAAGTAGATATTAACACTGATAAAAAACGAGTAAGTACACCATTAATCAAGATCAAGCTTTTATTAGAAAATAAACTGGATGTGAGAGGCATTTATGAGATACCATATATACCTACTTACGCAAAAATAGGACAACACATTTCTTGTCCAAATAACGAAAATAAGAACAATACATTCTGTATTACGCTGGTCATCGTACTACTTCATGGTAATTTTGTATTTCAGTGGACAAATATTACCATTATATATAGTCTATATGACCGAGGACGAGAGTGGACATCGAATATGTATCATATCTACAATTCATTTGACTTGCTGCAATTTAAAAAAGAACTCAGACATTTCACTGAAATAGAGTTCGGTGTAAGTATTTCAGTTTTATCTTGTCACAAATATAAAATGAGATAAAACAGTCATTTCAATTTAAAATGAGATGACAGATGAAGGGTTGCAAACAGGCAATAAAAAGAAAATATTAAATAATTAAACGTATATTATAATTTGTACATTTGGTGGTTTCTTCTCACAACTTAACTACAATCACTGGTGCTTAAATTAATACTTAAATAAAGATTATTCTAGAAACTATCACAGTCAAAGGCGAAGGAATGAAAATCTCTCTACGAGTACCTTTCCCGTACTTTGGCGAACATTTCTGCACTATCAACTTTGTTTGCGCCTTCATTCTTTCCGAAGAACGTCATTCTTGTTGTCCTGACGAGTCCCTTGCTGTCTTCCGCCGATTTTCTCCAGTACACCGTCTGGACCGCATTCCTGCCCGCGATATACCGCGTAGCACTGCCGATGAGTTGGCGTTTGTCCATCTCCGAAGATTAAAATTTGTAGAATACAAAGTAGACAACACAGCTTTACGCTTAAGGATCACTGTTGAGTAACTATAGACGTGTTGTGCCTTCGAGTGTTGGGTTATGTTTGATGTGATGCACCCGTCTCATGCTTTTATATGGCGGTTGGCACGTGCGCTTCGTCTGACTGATAAAGGTACCACGTTCCGTTATGACGATGTATGTTCAAGTATCGGTGACACAGTTGAGTGTGTGTAAACTTTGCACTTCGCAAACGCGTGCCGATCGTCATACATAGATTAGTCTTGTTGTGGTATAAGGAAACTGTTCATATGTAAATTATTCCAAAGATATACAACTCACTATGATTTACATTGCTTATTCACAACGTGCATTATGATAAAGGGTTCGTGTAAGCGCAGCAATGTATTTGATTGTATATTTCGAAGTAGTTTAAAATTATCTGTCGTGTGATCTTTTATAGGATTTTTATTGCGATCATAAAACAGATTATATTTGAACAGAGCTTTTTGTTTATTTTAGTTGTTTGTCTAATGAATTAGATGTAATAAAAGGGTAATAAAGTGCTCTGTATACAATGGCTAATATTTGTTTTATCAGGTTTCTCGTAGACGAGAGTAGAATATTGTCGTATCACGAGAACAATTATTTTATTATAGTAATACTGAGAATATTTTATGCTACTAGTCATGTTACCAACAAGTGATATTATTTGAAGTAATCACGTCATTGACAGGAAATATTTTATAATATGAGAAGGTATTTTTTGTTGTGTCATAGAATAGTTATTTATGTACCTAATGTACGAAAAACAATTGCTTTTCGTTAGTCTTCAAAATCTCGAGAATGGCAATACTGATTTGGTTATTTTTGTATTCTTCACGTCAATACTTTAGGGAAAATACTTTGGATTCGAGCATGTAATTTTACGGGCATCTCTTTTGTTTTGTTTACAGGTAGATGACTGCTAATAATATGTAGTAATCTGTCATGGTAATGATAGAAACATTCTGCAGATTTACCAACTTGCTTGCTTTTCATGTGAGTGTGTGGCCAACTCTAGTGTCGGAGTTTTCAGACCGCCCGAAGGCCTCCGACATGTCCTAACGATTCTTATCCTGAAACAAGAACCGGAACCGACAGCTTTACGTCCCCTTCGAAGCACGGTAGTGGTCAGGTGTAAATGCCACATGTGGTCACCCATCCAATTGGCGACCTGTGCAAGCGTTGTTTAATTTTGCCGATTTGTTACGGACGGCATGCCAAGTCTCGCTATGAGCGCTACTACCAACTCGTAACTATCTGCTAAAAAGGCTCATTCACCGTTAGTTTTGTGAGTTTTGCAGAGAAGGTGTTTTACTCTGCCCTGCAGACACTGTTTGTGGCAAACTACTGAACTATGCGCTTTGAATATATGTACGTCGCTACGGGACGCGATAGGGCCACCCGAATCCTAAAAACTTTCATTTCCTTTTTTTCTTTATTAATCTAGAACATTCATTATTAATCTTAGAAACCATACTTTGCTTTGCCGCAAACAATAATTTTCTAGTCATAACATAGTATTCATCTCCTTTCCTTAAACTAGTTAACCGGAGCATATTTTATGACTAATATCTGAGCTTGCGGTTAGACCCACGTTGTTTAGGGCCACTGCTCTGCATCCGTGTCCCGTGTGTGTTATATTGCATATATAGACCTTGCTCGATAAATGGCCTATCCAACACAAAGATATTTAAATCGAAGTAGTTTCTGAGATTAGCCCGTTCAACCAACCAAACGAACTATTCACCTTTATAATTTAGTCGAGGCTGTACGCGGCAAATATCTCCTATTTATAACTAGCATCATGTCGCCAATATAATGAAGACCATCTATATTATTATAGATCACCATAAATTGTACACCCACAACACGTTTTTATTGATTTAATTGTTTGTTTACTATGATTGGACTTTGTACTTGGTGCGGTGGACTCGGATATTTTATTTATAAACTATGTACTAGAGTCGCAATTAATATCAATTGATAGGACACACTGAAATACACGTGTGTAGTATATGCATAGATTGTTTTTATTTAGATAAAAGCAATCAATAAGGGACAAAGTAGTTACATAGTAAGTAGCAGCTATACACGAAATCAGATTTATTGAATTAATATGATATATGTCTTTGCATAGGCCTAAGTATACGCGCCAGTTTTTAAGCATCTTCGAGCAAAGATTTAGTCAAATTTATTAAATGCATAATAGCTCGCTAAAAGTGGATTCATATATACACACAGCAACAAAATGTCTATGTTCTGTCGAAAAGGCGCATGAGTTTTCCCTAATTGGAACATATAGGCAGACCAAGCTGACCAAGTACAATTACTAAAGTAGTTCAACAGAATAATGCGAGTTCATTCATCCTTAGATGAGTCTGTATTGATTCAGTTTTGTTTAAACTCTATCAAGAGAACTTTATATATGAAGGTTTCCTCTCTCCATATGCTGAATGTTTTTTTTTAAACATCCATATTACATTGTATATGTTATGAGTGTTTCTATTTTAAAGTGGTCGCCTATGTCAAACAATATATTTTGGCATTTAATTATTGTCTACGAAGACCATTTTTTCGTGGCGATGATGGACACTTTTTTCAAGCGTTTAGATAAACAATCATCAGAATCTGTCTCAAACTAAAACTATGCAAATATCTTACGCATCACATAACCTAACTCATGAAAAATGTTTGCGAAGTACCTAAATATTTGTAAAGTAACAGCGTAATTGGCACATTTGTTTTTGTGACAATATAAAATAGTCTGAAAATTAAAATTAGAATACTGAAAATTGTTCAATCGTGAAAACAGCATGGCATTTGCTTTCATAGTTTATGGAACCATTTTTTTGTTTCCTGATAGTTAACGATTTACTGAGACAGTAATGATGGTAACTTTTTTACACTAGCCAATGAATTGTCTTAGTAACTAGAAATAGAGAACATTCAAACAATAATTCTATATTAAAATTCAACCGTTGTAAAAATAGCAATTTCACTGCTTATATCAACATTCATCAAAATACAGTCCCATATTTTCGTCTCGGTACGCTGTACTAGATATTTATTAGCGAAAGATAAGAGCAATAATAATGCCACTTTGCATATTATACGTTTATTTGCGTCGCAATATTACCATACAGAGATAAAAATGATAATATTATTTGTTCTACGTCATTATTGTGGCCTGAGATTTGTTTAAGATAATGGGTAGGTATTTAAATTTTTGTCTAGAATTTTTTGTTGCTATGTTTAAAAGCTTCTTATCAAGGGTTTGTTTAGTGTTATGGTAACATAAATTACCTACACTGTTAATTTTTTTTACAATGGTTTGTACTGCCCAAGCTACAAAGGTAAAGGTAGGCAGTACATTACTAGAAAAGTAGGAATACATTTAGACCCGACGATGGGTGATTTGGAGACCTTACTAACTATATAACATTTTGAAAAGTATCTAGGTAACTTTCTTTTATGCGTTTTGGTATCTCGATAGTTTATCTAAATTGATATGCACCGTCAATGAACTTACTACTATGCTACCGGAAATCTTTCTTCGTTTTTAAAACAACTCCCGCGTCAGGAATAATCCTGTATCGCGGTACACATAAACTTAAACAGAGATAAACTTCACCCAGTCTCGAAACAACAATTTGTAGATCACGCACAATGCAACGCATAAATCTCTGCGAAGTGTTAAATGTTAAGTCGGCCGCTCTGAAAAGATAACGCCATCCGTGCAATCAATCATCACAAATACGAAAATTTAACACGGTGCCGACTGCCAATACTCAATGTAGCAGGTGTGGTCAAGCCCTGATTTTTATTTTTATTTATTTTTCACATCCTTACATACTACTATCATTACAGGATAACCCATTGCAATAGTGTAGCAACAAAAAAGTAAAACAATATACAGTAACTATACCTATAACTAAAAACTTATATTAGAAAGGTAACAAAAAGCGGCCCATGTGAGTTCACTCAGTGAGCACGAAAACAAATCTACTACATCGGACAGTGCACTGAGCGTCCGCATTGCCCTCGTAAGCGGTGCGCGCTGCTGCAGGTTGGTGCGCGCTCGCACCACCGACAACAGCGGCGGTCCTCGCCGCCGCTCCGCGTACCCATCCGGAACACACAGCCCGATTGTACGCAATACGCCTGGGTTGTGCACTTTGCCACGTATTATTTTAAATAGATAGGTAGTAAGAGCTACCTCTCTTCTTACCTCCAGTTTGTAGTATCCTACCATGCCTGACACAAATAGTGTCGGGTACAAAAGTGGATATTCTGGATACACCCCATACTTCTTAGAATATAAAAATCTAGTAAATTTATTCTGGATGCTTTCTAACATTAATGAATATTTTGCTTCGTGCGGTGACCATATTGCAGAATTATGTTCTAAATGGCTCTTAACCAGTTTATATACAGGGCTGATATATCATCAGCCCTGTATATAAACTGTCCCACTGCTGGGCACGGGCCTCTTCTTACTATGCGAAGGGTAATGCCATAGTCCACCACGCTGGCCTAGTGCGAGTTGGCTGAGTTCGCATGGAGAACTCTCAGACATGCAAGTTTCCTTAAGATGTTTTTTTTTTCACCGATTAGCAAGCGATAATTATTAACAATTTAATACACACATCATCATCATCAGCCCTATATATAAACTGTCCCACTGCTGGGCACGGGCCTCTTCTCACTATGAGAAGGCCTCTTTGAAGTCTGCCAACCCGCACTAGGCCAGCGTGGTGGACTATACCACGCTGGCCTAGTGCGGGTTTGCAGACTTCACATGTCTTTCTAGAACATTATGGAGAACTCTCAGACACGCATGTTTCCTCACGATGTTTCCCTTCACCGTTTAGCAAACGATAATTAATAATTTAATACGCACATAACAGAACAGCACTGTAAGAGAAGGAAAACTTGATACAAACCCTATACCAACCCGTTTGGCCAGCGTGGTATAGTAGGCCAATTCCTCCTTTCAAAGGAGAGGCCTAGTCCAGCAGTGGACTGTTAAAGGCTGATGATGATGATGATGATGATGACGCACATAACTTCGAAAAATCATTGGTGCGTGCCGTGGCTTCGAACCCGAGACCCTCTGTGAAGCAATATGTCGGTTTCTCCACCAGGCTATCTCTGCCTCTAGCCGTTATATCAAGTTAAAATGTTCGAATATTTTTAAATATTAATTATTGCAAAATTTCAATATCTGTGTTCACAGATATTGAAATTATTGCAGCGGGCTAATTGATTGATGCGATTGGATTTCACAATTTTGTACGTATGAATTCAACTGGAAATATTCCAGCATTATTATAATTAAGACTTCAAAAATTAATTAATTCATACGAATTTTAATGCGATTTAATTATTATACCTGACTAATTATTTACCATAGTAATTATATTTTAAATTCAAGCGTAGGTTTTTACTTTAGAGTTTGAGCTTAAAATTGCGCCATTTTATGGAAATAATAATGTGATCTGTTAGCATTTATGTGGCGTGCCATTATAGAGGCCAATATACAGCGATGGACTATGGCAGGCTGACGATGATGTTGAAATATTATTGACTGTGTTTAATATTTTGTATAGCCCGCTGCAATGAATGACTGACGCCTGTTTCAATAATATAATTATTGAAGAAAAAGAGCCAGCACCGATAGCTCAGTAGAAATATCAGTAATCTATCAGATGGACTACATGTTAAGAGTTTGTTCAAAACTCTTAACATGTAGTCCATCTGATAGATTACTGATATTTCTACTGAGCTATCGGTGCTGGCTCTTTATATTAGATTATAAATTTTAAGTTTAATATGCCTCTGCCTACCCCTTCGGGGAAACAGGCGTGAGTCTATGTATGTATGTAAGATTATAAATTTGTGTGTCAGTAACATCGACTATCATAAATATTTTAATAATAGTGATTGAATAGTTTATTTATTTCAAAAATTTCATTTTATATGGTACACATAAAATACACGAGAGAGATTATTATCAGCAGTCGTTACGCGGAGACAGTGGTCTTAAATAATTTTGTTTAAACTCTAAGAAAAAAGTTAACGGGTTAAAGGTTGCAGAAGTTAGGCTTTTTAAGATAAGCTAATAATATGGTAAAATCAGGTAGACCAGAAAGCGGAACGGGATAGCAGTAGGATAAGATATGAAATACCTTTTTCTTATATAGTGTACTTTTCCTTGATAATGTAACAAACATCGTGTTTATACATAGTAAGTACTTCTGATGCAAGATATAACAATATTGGCGTAGATTAAAGTCAAAGGGTCTCATATTATTTTGCTAGCTGTTATCACTAGACAATAGAACAGACCGTCAACTATGATAAGAGTCGCAAAACTACGAGATAATATTTACAATTATATTGATTATCATACACAAAGAAAGCGTAGTTTCCGCTGTTTATGATATTATAAATATCATAATAATATCACGTTTGTATTTGTGGCAAACAACTGGTTTAAGTAGCCACCTGTCTGTCTATTTATCCATTTAAAAGATGAAACAGCTAGCCTTTTTATTGAACAATCATGTTTGACCCATAGGCAGCGATAGCCTAGTGGAGATACCAATATTCTGCCGTGCAGAGGGTATCGGGTTCGAATCCACGGCGCGCACCGATGACTTTTCGGAGTTATGTGCCTATTAAATTGTAAATTATCGCTTGTCCCGTGCCTCGGAGAGCACGTTAAGCCGTCAGTTCCGGCTGTCATGAAGATATTTGACAGTCGTACTGCTAAATAAACTGGTCTTATCCATGGAATATCGCTATCCCTTCGGATTGCGGAGGTCTGATAGGCAGTCGCTCTGTGGAAAAGCTAATATTCAGCCAAATCCGGTTACACTAGTAAACGGACCCCAGATTGAAACTGGGATAACGCTAGGAAAATGATGAGAATGATTAATCATGTTTGACCCCTTCTCTTAACGTTGATTAGCCGGATCCAGGACTTTGTTTTAAGGGCAGGTCTATTATTTAACTGTTGATAACGTAACGTTTTTGATCTTACAATCGAGTCGTTATGGGTTTTACTCCTAGCCAGTTTACAGGTACACTTCTAGCTTAAACAGTTGAACAATACACATATGAAACTGTACAAGAAACAAAACAAAATCTGGTCAGTGGTACTTCATTTCAGCTGTAGCTCACGTGTTTGAAATATGGTATCAATTCCATTGAACTTGTACTTGGAGCAAATATAGAATCATATCGTGTCAGTCACATCTTAAACAATTTGTGTGTCAACAAAGGACAAGTGTTCCTCATTGAATTTATCAATGGGCTGCGAATGTCGCTACACGTGGTCCAGAAGGAACTTTGAACTTATATTGTCGCCATCGAGATTTTTTTTTATTGTTGATTGGAAATATCACGATATTTATTATTGAGACTGATGTTTTGGTAGGTATTGGAAAAGGAAAATTTTGTTTGGAAAACATGTGATTGTTTTGAGTAGTGCACGCGTGTATCATACAACCAAGTGTATATACGAATTGTGTCGCATACAACATGATGTGGAATACTTGAAGTAGTTACATCAGCGTGACATGTACATATGTCTATCGAAGCGAAGTGTATGTCTTTTGTTTTTTAACTTCCGCACTAGAAATAAACCTTGTGTCGCGGGGGATTTACAAACATACATCCAACGGACACAATGAACGCCCAGACTCGAAACAACAATTTATGGATCACATAAAATGTTGTCTCGTGTGGGAATCGAACCCACAACACTCGGCGCAGTGTCAATATGACATTAAGAAGAAGGTTGCCAATGCGCACTTGGTGAGCTCGGTCAACTATGGCCTAATCCATTTTTTTTCATAATCAGATGGGAAGGAAAGGCGTCCTACTTCTACCGTAAACGGATATTATTATTATTGTTAGGTATATATTTCAACTGCCTCCGTGGTCCAGTGGATAGCGTATGCGACTGCTGATCAGAGGTCCCGGGTTCATCCCGGATCGGGCAAAAGTGTTACTGGGTTTTTCCGAATACTCAGTAGCAGCCCGGAGTCTGGTGATGTGTCCGCCCCCTATTACGTGGGACCTAAGAATTCATGACGAAATGTGGGTGTAATATTTTCACCTCTGCCTACTCCTTCGGGGATACAGGCGTTAGACTATAAATAAATATAAAATAAAAATAAATAAAATATTTTTCAACTGCTTGCGAAGAAGCCATAAACTAAACGAAAGTTTCCAGACTTTTAGTTAGTGCTTACGGCTGTTTATAATTAGATTTTGAGTTTAGAAGTCGGTTTCAAGAATAAAACCAATTATCTATATGCTATTTTGTTCGGAATTTTGTCTGATTATTTATGAAGGTATAGAGCATTTTTTCTAGACTGACAAATACGGTAATGTAATAGGGATTAAAATGAATTGTTAGTCTCGCCTTTCTACTGTAGTTAGACTAGTTGTCAACAGCCAGTGAAATCATTGCCTATACCTATTTTATTTAGAAAGAAAGAAATGATGCTGGATCTACATATATCCACCAGTGAACTGTGACTATTGAAGAGTACTAGGTCTCTCCAATTAATTGTAATTTACATGTCATCATCATCATCAGCCCTGTATACTGTCACACTGCTGGGCACGGGCCTCTTCTCATTATGAGAAGGGTATGGCCATAGTTCACCACGCTGGTCATGTGCGGGTTGACAGACTTCACATGTCTTTCGAGAAGATTGTGGCGAACTCTCAGACATGCAGGTTTCCTCACGATGTTTTCCTTCACCGTTTAGCAAGCGATAATTGACAATTTAAATGATTAAATGTACGCGTCTTAAAGTAATTCTACCAATAATTTCATTTCCAGCTTGTTTCAATGACGTACCTATATCTGCGCCATATGCGTAAATTTCAACCGCAGACCTGAAACTACGCTACGCCTTACGTGACACACAATAATTTGCTCAATTCACATAAAATATTTAACTTTATCCTTTGAAATAGCAGTCTGTGATCACGTACACATAAACTACACATCTAACCTAATATTATAAAGCTGAAGAGTTGTTCTCCTGAACGAGCTATCCTCAAGAACTACTGGGCCGATTAGAATAATAATTTTTGTGTTGGGTAGCCCATTTATGGAGGAAGGCTACAGGCTATATAGCATCACGCTACGCGCCTCAGGTGCGGAGCTGTAACCCTGAATAACGTGGGTGTAACTGTAGGCTCGGCTAGTCATACTCATACAAATAACAATAAAACACAATAGGCTGTTATCGTAGTGCGTTTTCCTGGTGACTTCACTGTTCATGCAGTGGTTTTGTGACGGTAAAAGCCAGACTGGGTTTACATTTATGACTAATCTGTATTTGTATGTATTTGGCATTGGCATATATAATATATTTACCTGCGGTTTTAGACTAATCTTGAATGACATTGCGTAATATGCTGTTTGCGCTGTTTTCTATAGTATTGTCTTGTATGTTTTGAAATTCAAGGGACGCATATATAAGGCGGTTATAAGGCCTGTCGTGTTGTATGGAGCTGAGTGTTGGGCTACTAAGAAGATAGATGAAAAACGATTGCATGTGGCAGAGATGAGAATGTTGCGATGGATGTGTGGAGTTACGAGAATGGATAAGATTAGGAATGAATACGTGAGAGGTAGTCTAAAAGTGGCGCCTATAGACGAGAAAGTGAAAGGAAGTCGTTTGGCTTGGTATGGACATATTATGCGAAGTATATGTATGTAGGTAAGAAAGTGATGAATATGAAAGTAGAGGGATGGAAAGGCAGAGGGAGGCCAAGGAAAAGATGGATGGACTGTGTGAGGATGGATATGAAAGAGAAAGAGGTAGATAATCAGATGACGGGTGACAGAAAATAATGGAAGCCAAGGACGTACTGCGCTGACCCCAACTAAATTGGGACCAGGGCAAGAAGATGATGATGCCTTGTATGTTTAATAAATATTGAGTTTACAGACACAAAGAAACCTTAAAAAAGATAACAAACCAGGTTGTTATTGTTACTCTCGCTCAATCTTATGAAACAAATAATTTAGCAGTATAATCATGATTTCAATCGAATATAATCTTAAATCATCGTCGAAGAAAATGTAATAAAACTGACTGAGTAAGTAAGTAGGATATCCTACTACACTTACTGGATTTTACCATTTGTTAAAATCTTCTAAATATAGAAAATAAAAAGATGCACTTGTCGTCCTCCAAGCGTTATCCCAGTTGGTCTGCTTACTACTCTAACCGAATATGACTGAATAGTAGTTTTTGAAACAGTGACATCAACATTGAAATTTGTAAAGAAAGCCGTACGCAATAAAATCCTCGACTTGTCAAAAGCTTTTGACCTGGTCCATTATGACATCTTATGGCAGAAAATTGAAAATATTAACTTACCTAAACAGTGGGCCAATATTTTTAAGTATTGGTACTCACACCAGATAAATTGTGTTAAATGGGCAGGTGCAATGTCAGAGCCGTATAAGCTCGAGTGTGGTGTAAGACAGGGTGGGTTAACATCACCCTCATTATTCAATTTATATGTTAACGCCCTTATTGTCGCGCTCAGCAGCAGCCATGTCGGCTGCCACATTGACAATACTTGTTGCAACAATTTTAGTTACGCTGACGACATGGTGTTGTTGTCTGCGTCAATAAGTGGATTAAGGAAATTAGTACAGAAATGTGAGGAGTACGCACGACTGCATGGCTTATTGTACAATGCCACTAAGAGCCAATACATGGTCTTTCCAACCGGCGGCCAGTGCCCACAAATTGTTCCACCTGTACGGCTTAATGGGGTTAACATAGACAGAGTTAATCAATTTAAATACTTAGGACACTGGATCACAGAGGATTTGAGAGACCTTGTAGATATTGAGCGTGCACGGAGAGCGTTATCTAAAAGAGCCAACATGATAGCCCGTAGATTTGCACGATGCTCAATACCAATTAAAATAACGCTTTTTAAAGCATACTGCACATCTTTATACACGTGCAGTCTATGGGCTGATTACACGCGTGGTAGCTATAACGCTCTCCGAGTGCAATACAATAACGCATTCAGAGCGGTGGTGGGGCTGCCTCGCTTCTGCAGCGCCTCGGGCATGTTTGCGTGGGCGCGCACCGACTGTTTTCACACCACCATGCGCAAGCGGTGCGCCTCCCTGGTGCGCAGGGTGCGGGCCAGCTCCAATACCGTGCTAGCAATGATTGCAGCCAGACTCGACTGTTTTTATATAAGACACTGCATAAACAGGCATCTAAAACGTTAAATAAAAGAACTGTAATATCGTATAATGTACAAAAATAAATTTAGTTTCATTAGAATTATAATAAAATATAATTTAGTTTCATTAGAATTAGAATAAAAATATAAATACCTCATTGGTTCTATAACATTTTAGATACCTATAAAATGTTTATAAATAAAATGTTTTAAACTTAATAAATTTTGTAATTGAATTAAAATGCATGACATTATATAATGACATTAAAATAGATATTATAATTATAATAAACTTTGTATTTTTATATTGACATTTTTAAAATTTATTATGAAATCTGAATTGTAATTATTTAATATATTATTGAAAAGAATAGAATTATAAAATTTAAATAGATATAGAATAAAATTAAATGTACCTAGTATGAATGTCTGATTATGTGTACTTGTACAGCAAATTGTATGGGCCGATATTGCCTGAAATAAAGATATTTTATTTATTTTTTTATTTATTTTAATAAACGCTCTTAACATTATTAAACGCTTGCTTGAAGCCTTAGAACACTGAACGTGACCTAATAAATTAAGACTATGACTGCGAGCCATATGAAAGGTCCCAAGAGGTAAATATCGCAAATGGAAAAGACTCTTCGCTTTAATTAGAAGTAGTCTTTTAGTTAATTAAGTCGCTTCCAGTGTAGAATCAAATCGATATAAATGCGAAACATGTTTCTGTATTTTTATTATGCAGAATAGAATAAAATTCTTGTTGCTATTTATTTACGAGAGTGAACTTCAGCAATAGCAACTACCTAATTATAGCGCTCATACGTACTATTAACTTGCAATCTTTATTGATCGGCAAAGTGTAGCAACGCTTACAAAGTCACTACCTACTTGGATGGGTGATCCTTCGTTGGCATCATAATTAGTGCTTTACCAAGGTTTGGCCATTATCATTGTCTGTTTTTAATTCGGAACAAGAATTGTAGGATCATGCCGGACGCGTTAAAGCATACAAAAGTAATATATCTATGCTTGCCAGCGATCTTTTGACTCCAACACCAGAGTTGGCAACGACTCGCCTCTGTTATCGTGGGCCCTAAAAATTAATAACACGGCGAAGTGTGAGTGTACTAATACACCTCTGTCTACCCCTTGAGGGATAAAGGCGTGAATCTTTAAATAAATAAAAACTGTCAATACATTTCTATGTCCTGGGTGTATTTTGTTTAGTTATAAAACCAATGAATCGCTTATGCGACCCCGGCGTTCTGGGCCATCGAAACCACATCGTAAATATCTACTATTATAGTTGCTAAAACAGTGCCATATTTTTATTGCAATGTTTTTTGTATTAACATCAAAAATATAAACCAATGTTGAACCTCTCTTGACCTTTACCTAAACATATAGTATAATTAACATTTGCTTATAGCTTTGCTTTAATATTATTAAAATCCATAGTAATTTTTTTTTAAATCCTAATAAATGGTTAGATAGGTAATAGGATTATTTCCAAAGGTTAAAATAAGTGTATATTTTAAGGGTATATGTTTTATTGCATTATAGTATAATTTACTCCAGTAATTTGCGTTATTTTTTTATTGATGATAACTGCCACCGCGGGACGACAATTCCAAATTAGCGGCGATTAATTAAATGTTATTATGGTTGGCTACTGAACTCTGCATAATTACTTACCTACCTATAATTATAATCATAGTTACAACAAATTACATACATTAAAAATTAAGTTCTAAGAATCTTCATTGCTTCAATTTACACAAGAAAAGTTCATAAAAAGAGCACTACTGTACCTTTCCCAAAACCAAACTCACAATCCCAACAGTCCACCTTTCTAACTGAGTTTCCAAAAATAGAACATAATCTTTGCAAATCAAATACTTTAAAGCTTTTAACGTTTCAGATTTAAATTAAATCCGTTCAGAAAATCTAAATCTAACGCTGAAGAGGTAGGGCGGTTGGTAATTAAGTTTACATTTTGCTAAGTAAAGCGTATAAAGAGCTTAATATTAGTGTAAAATTGGCCGTCCTAAGTAAACTAGATCCACTCCGATGGCTGCTAAGTTTGGCGGACCTGGGTGTTAAATAAAGCTTTGGGTGACTGTTTACAGTTCAACGACTAGTAAATTCGTGGCTTAAGTTTGTCCATTTGTATTGGATTGGCTTCGGTTTTTATTCCTGATTAAAAAAATTGTTTCCGAAACAGGAAACAGTTGTGTGTTTCCCATAAAATGTCTTATTTACGCTGATTTGTCTGAAGTTTAAGAGTAAATTTCTTTTCCATTTGGTTAACGTAACGTTACGTTAACAGGCGGGATATCAAATTGAAAAATGGTTCAGATTAAAATTTTACCATTAGTCAGCTATTACACAAATAGCTGACCAAACTGTTGTCCGTTTCATCTCTAATAATAACTCGATTTTAAGCTTTCAGTTCGATGTGACGTCACACTAGTAATTCTAAAACTAGTAACAACATATATGCAATAATAATTTTGAACATAACAGGTAAAACACATACTCTGACGTGTGGGTGCTAAGTTAATACGGGAACATTTCATGGTGTTTGTCACGTATGCAAGTATTTGTGTACTAATACGTCATTATGTTTGTGTATCGGAGGTGTGGTTGCATAATTGAAATTGCTAACACCTGTTTCAAGTAGGTTGAGTTCTATTTATGGACAAATTCATCTCAGTGTGAAATGTATTACTGAAGTACAATAAGACAGACTCGATTAAGTATATTCGCTTAGTTATAACTTGCTGAACGCTGAATGAAGCCATCATATGTTATGCTTTCTCAGTATATTTTTATTCACCATCTTAGAGTTTTCCAATCCAAAAGCGTATGAGAGATAAGTGGAGTTCCTCCCACTTCACCAGTTGGGTTCTTTGTCCGGTAAACTTTGAATTACCCTACAATTTGCCGAGCATACTTGTACGAGCAAACATAATCTCGGTGACCCTCAAACACTCAAAATAATTTTACATCAATAGTTAAGAAAATGCTCTAAAAATCTCATATCCAAACATTTAACGAGATGATTCAACAACTCTTTTAATTGTATAACAAATGTATATATAAGTATTATCATATTTACAATTATATAACACACAATCACACCATACAAAAATGTTAAAACAAATAATAATGTTTACACAACGCACTTTTTCATAATCAAATATACAAACTGTTTGTTTCTTATTTAGGCGCGTAGGCAATTATATGAACATGGTACCTCATAAATAATTTTCCAGTATGACCTGAAACATCATGACATAGAATTTCCATACAAAAGCAATCCAGCTTAAACTGGCGATGTATAGATTAATGTGTAGCTGTGAGCATTATTTACATTACTGCTTAGTGCCGTGGTTATTAATTTGCGAGATAAAATTAATGTTTATAATGTAAGAGGAACTGATATTAGCTAACGGTAAGTTTGCCAGTGTTCTGGAAACGTGACAAAGGGCCCTTTATTGAGCGTCGTTGCGTATTTGCTAGGCGGTAACACTGAACACATATACAGCAAGGTGGAATAAGTGTGTCACTGGCCTTTCCTCAACCACAGGTTAAGTGATGGGTTTGTACGGTGAAGCCTGTGGATGGCTTGCGAAAAACCCTTCAGCGACTCCTGAAACGAGGAATTGTTTGAATTGCGTAGTGTATGCCAATGAGATGTCAATTTGTTTTATACTCCTTAATCCTCACATCGCTCAATTGGCCACACACTATCTAGTGCCAAAAATACTTGTCTGCTGTTCCGTCTTGAATGGGTTTCTATTTTGAATGGGTACAAACAATACGTCGATAAAATAAAATACCTTCTTACATCCAATGGGTTTAACCTACGTACTTTACTTCTAAATATTATTTTTAGGTCATCAGTCATAGGAGTATCATATGAAATTGCTGATATTTCTTATGAAATCGATAGTTCACTTAATTGAGCAATGTTTACAAAGACTTCATAAATAGGTTGGCCAGCGATCCCAGACTCTAATTATCATATGTTTATTATCTAACTCGTTAACGGCCCGTAAAAAAAGGCGACTATATAATATGAATCAAGAGATCTACAAGGTTAAGAATAGAAGAATAAGAATTATTATGTATTTGATAGGTGATACAAATTACATACCTAAGTGATAGGCACAAAAAATCCTAATATCTTAGCGTTATGGTCTACTAATATTTATCAATACATTGATAACCGATCAAACAAAATCAAAGTACATTAAATAAACATTATTATAACCCAGCAATTATATGTACTTGCAAATCTATGGAAACAAACCTCATTAATATTCTGGAAATAGTCTAAATCGTATTAAATAGCAAGGTTACGCGGCGTTTGCTTCCTAGAAAAACTAATAATTATTATGTGTATAAAAATAAAAAGCGGATTCCGGGCTCTAAAGCAGAAAAATGCAGAGCTAAAAACTAATTTGTGGTGTTTTTTCAAAATACTAATCAACTTCTATATTTAAGATAATTTATATAGAGAAGAAACATGGTGGCAACATCTCAAAAGTGTTAAATATGTAGATTTTATTACTAAAGCTGCAGCAATCTATTTTAATTATATTATGTTAAGAGTACACTTTCTCCATTGTCGTGAAACTAATATACACAATAATTTCCTCAATTCATATACATTATCTACCTTTATCCTTTGAAATAGCAGTCTGTGATCATGTACACATAAACTACACATCTAACCTAATATTATAAACCTGAATAGTTTGTTTGTTTGAATGCGCTAATCTAAGGAACTACTAGGCCGATTAGAATGATTACTATTGTGTTGTATAGCCCATTTATTGAGGAAGGCTACAGGCTATATAGCATCACGCTACGCGCCTCGGGTGCGGAGCAGTAGCCCTGGATAACGCGGGTGTAACTGTAGGCTCAGCTAGTCATACTCGTATAAATAACAATAAATCAATAGGCTGTTATCGTAGTGCGTTTTCCTGGTTAATTCACTGTTTACGCAGTGCTTTTGTGACGGTAAAGACTAGGTTTACATTTATGACTAGTCTGTATTTGGCATTGACATAAATATGTTTACCTGTAGTTTTAGATTAACCTGGAATGACGTTGCGTACGTTATGTCTGGTTTTTCAGAAATCTGTTATTTTCGGGTCATTGCATAACGCTTACTTTATTAAAGACCTGTAGTAAACTACAAGGAACCCTAAAAACTAGCTTAACAAGTCTGAATGAATCTTGGTACTTAAATAGATACAGCATATGAAAATCTTAAAAATGTTTATGAATAAGAAAGTTACATTTTGTATGGAAACCCAAAATCGTATTTATTCCCTACATTTCATCGCTTTGTTTAAACGTATCAACCTTCATGTAGATTGATTTATTTGTTTTTAAAACTTTTGGTCTTTGAATTTTTTATAGTAAGCCGTAAGGAATAAACGCTCTTAACATTATTAAACGCTTGAAGCCTTAGAACACTGAACGTGACCTAATAAATTAAGACTATGACTGCGAGCCATATGAATGGTCCCAAGAGGTAAATATCGCAAATGGAAAAGACTCTTCGCTTTAATTAGAAGTAGTCTATTAGTTAATTAAGTCGCTTCCAGTGTAGAATCAAATCGATATAAATGCGAATCATGTTCCTGTATTTTTATTATGCAGAATAGAATAAAATTCTTGTTGCTATTTATTTACGAGAGTGAACTTCTGCAATAGCAACTACCTAATTATAGCGCTCATACGTACATTTAACTTGCAATATTTATTGATCGGCAAAGTGTAGCAACGCTTACAAAGTCACTACCCACTTGGATGGGTGATCCTTTTTTGGCATCATAATTAGTGCTTTACCAAGGTTTGGCCATCATCATTGTCTGTTTTTAATTCAGAACAAGAATTGTAGGACCATGCCGGAGGCCTTCGGGCTATCTTTAAACTCCAACACCAGAGTTGACAACGGCTCGCCCAAAATTAATAACACGGTGAAGAGTGAGTGTGTTATTACTAATAAAACCTCTGCCTACTCCTTGAGGGATAAAGGCGTGAATCTTTAAATAAATAAAAACTGTCAATACATTTCTATGTTTTGTATTTCGTTTAGTTATAAAACAAGTGAATCGGTTATGCGACTCCGGCGTTTCGGGCCATCGAAACCACATAGTAAATACCTACTATTATAATTGCTGAAATAATCCTATAATATTTTTATTGCTGTTTATGCACATATTAACATCTAAATTATAAACAAATGTTGAACCTCTCTTGACCTTTACCTAAACAGATAGTATAATTAACATTTGCCGATAGCTTTGCTTTAATATTATTAGCATCCGTAATCAAACATTTTGGTTTTTAAAGCCAAATAATTGGTAAGATAGTAAATTATTTCCAATGGTTAAAAGAAGTGTATGTTTTTAAGGTATTTGTTTTAGTGCATCATAGTGTAATTTACTCCAGTAATTTGTGTTAAAAATTGATGATACTCCCCGCCACCGCGCAACGATAATTCCAAATTAGCGACCATTTATGAAATGTAATTATGGACGGCTACTTAATTCTGCATAATTACTTACCTAAAATTATAATCATACAAAAAATTACATACATTAAAAATGAAGTTCTAAGAATCTTCATTAGATACTTCAATTTACACAAGAAAAGTTCATAAAAAGAGCACTACTGTACCTTTCCCAAAACCAAACTTACAATCTCAACAGTCCACCTTTCCAACTGAGTTTCCAAGAATAGAACATAATCTTTGCAAATCAAATACTTTTAAGCTTTTAACGTTCCAGATTAAATTTAAATCAGTTCAAAAAATCTGAAGTTTACGTTGAAGAGGTAAGTCGGTTGGTAATTAAATTTATATTTTGCTAAGTAAAGCGTATAAAGAGCTTATTATTAGTGTAAAATTGGCCGTCCTAAGTAAACTATATCCAAATAATTTTACTTCAATGTTATAAGATAATTAAGAAAATGCTCTAAAAATCTCATATCCAAACATTTAAGGAGATGATTCAACAACTCTTGTAATTGTATAACAAATGTATATATAAGTTTTATCATATTTATAAGTATATAACACACAACTTTACCATACAAAAATGTTAAAACAAATAATAATGTTTACACAACGCACTTTTTATCACTTGCCCCGTGCCACGGAGAGCACGTTAAGCCGTCGGTCCCGGTTGTCATGAAGATCTTTGACAGTCGTTATAGGGCGTCAGTACCTCTAAATAAACTGACACTAGTCTAAACCATGGAATATGGCTATCCCTTCGGGTTGCGGAGGTTAGACAGGCAGTCACTCTGTGGAAAAGCTAATATTCAGCCAAATCCGGTTAGACTAGAAAGCGGACCCCAGGTTGAAACTGGGATAACGCTAGGAGAAAGGAGAAAGAAGACACAACGCACTTTTTCATAATCAAATATACAAACTGTTTGTTTCTTATTTAGGCGCGTAGGCAATTATATGAACATGGTACCTCATAAATAATTTTCCAGTATGACCTGAAACATCATGACATAGAATTTCCATACAAAAGAAATCGAGCTAAAACTGGCGATGTGTAGATTCACGTGTAGCTGTGAGCATTATTTACACTACTGCTTAGTGTCGTGGTTATTAATTTGCGAGATAAAATTAATGTCTATAATGCAACAGACACTGATATTAGCTAACGGTACGTTTGCCAGTGTTCTGCCAACGTGACAAAGGGCCCTTTAGGGAGCATCCTCGGCTTTTTAGCAAGGCGGTAATGCTGAACAAGTTTACAGCAAGGCAGGAGAAAGAGCGGCACTGCCGTTTCCTCAGCCGCAGGTTAAAAATATTTTCATTTATTTTTATTGTAAAAGGTGGCAAACGAGCAGACAGATCGCCTGATGGTTAGCAATTACCGCCGCCCCTGGACACAAGCTACACCACAGGAGTCACAAGTGCGTTGCCGCCCCTTGAGGTTGGGAAAAGGGATAGGATGAGGAGTGGGATGAGGGAGAAGGAATAGGGGATAGGGCCTCCGGCACTCTCACTCACTGAACGAAACGCAACAGTTTAAGTACTGTTACTTTACGTCGATTTTCTGTGAGAGGGTAGTACTTCCCCGATCGAGCCGGCCCATTCATGCTGAAATCAGCAAGGCTCTACTACCTTGTAGATTGAATTGTTGTGAGAGTGTCTGTATATCTGCAGACCCCGTACGATGAATCCTGAGTATAGCCGCGTGAGAAACCATTCAGCGTCCAATCAGTAACAGGTTCAGTACTGTCGCAAGATTGCCAGGAATGAAGGTCTTCTGTTGCATAGTGTATGCCAAAGAGCTGTAAATTTTGTATTACGCTCCCTTACTCACACACCGGTCAACTTGCACACACTATCTATTACTAAAAATACTTTTCTGCTGTCCCTTCCTATACATTCCCATATTTGAATTAGTACGCGCACAACCAGGGCATCGAAATATCGAAAGTACAAAATATCCTCTAAGCAATTGTGGTCCAATGCGTTTACCATGTAAACTTTGGTGCCAAATATTAAAGATTTTCTTATTACTATTACCATATGAAATGAATACGGTATTACCATATGAAATTAATTATATTTATAATGAAATAGTCCATTTGATTGAGCAGAGTTTACAAAATCTTCATAAATAGGCTGGCAAGCGATCCCAGAGTCTAATTAATATAAGTTTATTCTGTCGTGAAAAGGCAAAAGACTGTAATTGTACAAGTTAGGGCCTAACCTTCGATAGCTCTTAAGTATAGCCCTAAGCTTGCACGTACCTAAACCTAGACTTATCCTAATTTAAGCCTACTGGTTCCTATATCTAGCCTAACCTATCTTATGATATACCTATCCCTATTTTAGATCTAACTCTAACCTAACTCCCTAGTCTACCCTAGCCCTGTTAGGTATAGTGTATAGCGAGGCCGTGTACACTGTGGTCACACAGACTGTCGCGTATACAACCCTAATCCCTAGTTCCCTAGCAGTCCCTGGGATCCCTAGGCCGGGATATCTGTCGCCGGGAGACCTAAGGCGACAGACGGAAAGTGGGTAGGATTAGGGTGTAGTGAAGTGGGTTTTCTCACTGCCGGTCGAGCAGACTCACAAGACCGATCATGGTGACGGCTAAGGGTGTCTTGGCCGCAGTGAGAGGTGAGGGGTAGGGTATGAGTCAAAGCCGGGAGTGAGCTAATGACTGGTTTATTTCTTAAAATTATAATCTTATATACTAAACTTATTCTATGTACACATATACACGTATTTAGTTGTGTGCCGTCGGTGTATTGTGCCGATGCAGCATGTCTGAGCCGACCGCTGTACGTGATAAATTACATGATCTTAAAATATCACGCATCTTCCTCGGTGATAAGTTGGATGTGTGTTGGAATGCCAAGAATGTCATGTTCATGTTTGAACATTCTGGCGTCTCTCCGGGATAGGCTTCAGGAAGGTCATGTTCCGGCGTGAATATTCTAGCGCCTCTCCGGGGCAGGCTCTAGAAAGTTCTTATGTTCAGGCGTGAACATTCTGGCGTCTCTTCGGCGTAGGCTTCAGCTCAACGTTAACGGCATCTGTAGTTTGTTGTTCACTGGTGATTCGTTTTCTTGACGGCTTCGGTTGGCTGGCTGTAGGCCATGTATGATGCGGTCCTGGCAGCGGCAGCTTATTGCGTTGCTTGCTGTGGAACCTTGAGGATCGTTGCGGTGGATATGTTGAGTACCTATGTGTAGTAGGAAAAAACAAGGTATATTTTATATTTAGTCAACATGCAGTTGTTTTGTACCATTGCATGTTATTCACCCCTCCAGAAATTCCATCCCTTCTCTTATTTAGTAGTAGTAGTAGTAGACGTTGTAGTAGTAGTAGTGTAGTAGTAGTAGTAGTGTAGTAGTAGACGTTGTAGTAGTAGTGTAGTAGTTGTAGTAGTAGTAGTAGTAGACGTTGTAGTAGTAGTAGTATTCGTTGTAGTAGTAGTATTAGTAGTAGTGTAGTATTTGTAGTAGTAGTAGTGTAGTATTTGTAGTAGTAGTAGTCGTTGTAGTAGTAGTAGTAAACTTAGTATATTCGTAAAAAATTAGCGCCCATGAACTCTGATCGCGCAGAACTCGTATACAAGTGTGTATCGCGGCTGTGGCAGTAACTTGTTACGAGGACGATGGCGGTTTGTCAACACTGTGGTTTTCTGGGAGTCAGGTTCGATTGGACTTCATGACTTGTAACATGTTCTTAATTGTAAAGGTATGGGTCCTTGATTTGTTTATCTAAGGCCCTTGTTATGTATTCATTGTTATTTGCATCCTCTAGCCAATCCTAACTTGTTTACGTAGATATGTCTTTCCCTAAACTTGGTTGCAATCTCGTCCTCGAAACGGTAAGTCCGACTTCTCGAGTACCGGGGCGACCCGCTTGTGGGAGACCGATACCTGATTCGCTACCGCCCGACGCAATCAAGTTAGTTAGTCTCTTACTATACCACGAGACTAATGCGATTGAGGAACACTAGCCCGCAATATAATAAGTGTCAGTCAGTCAACTAGACAGCCTACGGGAACAGGAGTTCCAGAGATGTTATATCGCTTTTGCTCGAAGGACCAATGTACAAGTTAGGACCTAACCTTCGATAGCTCTTAAGTATAGCCCTAAGCTTGCACGTACCTAAACCTAGACTTATCCTAATTTAAGCCTACTGGTTCCTATATCTAGCCTAACCTATCTTATGATATCCCTATTTTAGATCTAACTCTAACCTAACTCCCTAGTCTACCCTAGCCCTGTTAGGTATAGTGTATAGCGAGGCCGTGTACACTGTGGTCACACAGACTGTCGCGTATACAACCCTAATCCCTAGTTCCCTAGCAGTCCCTGGGATCCCTAGGCCGGGATATCTGTCGCCGGGAGACCTAAGGCGACAGACGGAAAGTGGGTAGGATTAGGGTGTAGTGAAGTGGGTTTTCTCACTGCCGGTCGAGCAGACTCACAAGACCGATCATGGTGATGGCTAAGGGTGTCTTGGCCGCAGTGAGAGGTGAGGGGTAGGGTATGAGTCAAAGCCGGGAGTGAGCTAATGACTGGTTTATTTCTTAAAATTATAATCTTATATACTAAACTTATTCTATGTACACATATACACGTATTTAGTTGTGTGCCGTCGGTGTATTGTGCCGATGCAGCATGTCTGAGCCGACCGCCGTACGTGATAAATTACATGATCTTAAAATATCACGCATCTTCCTCGGTGATAAGTTGGATGTGTGTTGGAATGCCAAGAATGTCATGTTCATGTTTGAACAGTAATCAAGAATACAGTGTTTTTGCTAAACAACGTTTATTCTGCTTGGTTTGAGGTCTACTATAGCGTAATATTTTTATTTTTACTATACGACGTTTATTTATAGAGATATACTACAATAAAAAAACATGTATTTATAAAAAATCAACCTTAACCTAAGCAAAAGACTGTATAGCCTGATACAGTGTTTTGCCATACTAAACTGGCCAGAGCGCGTATTTCACGCATTTTCTTGCTATCTTTCTCGTTCCTAAGAGCGAGAACGATAGCAAGAAAATGCAAGCCGTAAGGCTTGCGCTGATGTTAGAGCAGTACCACTGCGAAGCACGCACTGCGTGATCGGTTTGTTTTGATTCAAATTAGTGCGCTTTAAAAAGTGCCATTGTAATGTAATTTACGTACATTTTTTGCTTAAAACATATAAATATGAGTGATTTACGGAGCAAGATAATAATCAATCTTTCATTAAAGAATTAACAATATCATAACACAAGTTCATCGTTTTTTAAAACAATTTTCTTCAATTTATTTTAAAATCTCTAATTTTTTTTATTAATATTATTAACACGGCTGTAATCACCATTAAAATATCTACACAGTGATACCAATTTCATACATTTTTATGTTGAATATATTATGGGAAAGGCCAAAAACTGTATGAGAACTATTTCTTTTTCTCGAAGTCGTCTTTTTCATAATACAGCCGTTTGCCTTTTCACGATAGTATTATCTAACTACATAGTTAACGGCCCGTGAAGAATATTGATCAATAGATCTGCGAGGTTAAACATGTATATTAACTTCTGGTTTATAAATAGAGGAAGACAAAATGAGAGAGAGAAAGAGAAAGGTTACCAAAATTTCCCACGCTTTGAAGATTACGTAAGGCCTTCGGCACGGGCTCTCTATGGCAGTAACTTATGAGAATCAGAACTCTTTAATATTCTGCATAAAATAGCTATTATGCTGGGTTGCGGAGGCAAGACGGCGTTTACATTTTGTCAATAGAGTAAAAAATTAAACAGCGGCCTTCAAAGCAAAATAAGGCAGACCTGAAACAAATTATTTGTGATATTCTATCAAAATAATAACGAAAAAATTTACAAGGAACTATATTTAAGCTAAATGATAGAGAAGAAACATGGGGACTATAGCTAAACAGCAAGTAAGTCAATTCAGTTGATCATAAAAGCAAACATGCAGCAATCTCTTATGTTATATTATTATCCTAAGAGTATCTTTGTCCTGTAACTATAATCTGAACGCTTCAAATACATCCGGATTAACTCAGCATTACAATCCTATCCAAAAAATATTTATTTTCTGTGATTGGTTCATGACAAGAGGTCAGTACCCATATACTACAGATACGCAATGATATAATAAGGGTCAGAGATCGTTGGTCGTCACAATTCGGCAAAAACAATGATAATATTTTGTTTTGATCGGACAAGCCAGTATGTTATTCAACTCTTATTATCTATTATATCAATTATTACTCGAACCGTAGAATTTATCTTTGTTTGAATGAGATTTAGGTATATTATATTTGACTCTATATACTATATAGAATACAAAATGGTGTCCGTAGATTTACACAAATTGAAAGTATTTATGGATTCTCAAGACATGCAATATAAAGATCTTAGATCTTGTTAGTGTGATGTTAAAAAAGTGAGACATGATTTGACCTCATTCATTCATCATTAGCCCTGTATATACTGTCCCACTGACGGGCACGGGCCTCTTCTCACTATGAGAAGGGTGAGGCCATAGTCCACCAAGCTGGCCTAGTGCGGGTTGGCAGACTTCACATGGAGAACTCTCATACGTGCAGGTACGATGTTTTGCTTCACCGTTTAGCAAGCGATAATTAACAATTTAATTTGATTTAACCTACGAATATTAAATTTTATATGCAATCTCAGTCGCTATGCTGGTCACCCCGTGGCCATGGCTAGTGTGGCCTACTAAAACAGCGGATCAAATAGAAGTTCCATGCATTTTACGTAGCTCTATTGTGGTTACCGCAACCTCGAGTCGTAAGTTTGTCTCTAATTTCAACTTTTACTTGCTATGTTTATAGGATTCTGTGCCTAAAATGGAAAAAAGGAATCCCTACAGGTTCATCTTGTTGTACATCTGTCTGTCAGTCAGGTCTTTTCTCTCATCTCCAACCTCTACTCTAACCTGCTCTACTCTAATTCAACGGACTTGAGATTTTTCTGAAGACCGCGAATTCTGTTACTTGCAGGCCAATAACTATATAGAAGTTTTAGGAAGTTTAGAGAATTAAATGATATAATATAGCTAGGCTTACTAATACGGCTCACAAATACAAAGTTTGCGACAAGGTTTTAAAGTCCCAATATCAAAATAGGTCTGTTATATCATTATCTTACAATCAACAAATATCTGGATATAGACAAATCAATAAGTAATTTTAAACATATTTATACAATTTGTACTACAATAAATATTATGTCAATTGCGCATTACATATTTATTTGTCGTTTAGAATGTAGTTGCTAATTTGAATACTGGTTATAAACAACAATATGTTTTGCAAGTGTACGTCATTAATTCATTTAAGTGTTTAGTATTCGTGTCTTGCACTATTGGATATGGATATACCTATAGGCTGTCTGCTCCATGCGTATTATTTTAATCCATCTTTGTTGAAATTAAAATATTTATGAGTGGTCTGATTTTGATGAAAACATAACAACTAATTAATTAAGTCTACCTATAGTTATATCATCCCATGGGTGTCGTAAGAGTTCGGCTCTTACGACACCCATGGGATGATATAACTATAGAGGAACCATACTATGCAGAGAACAGCACTGTAAGAGAAGGAAACCTTAAAACAAACCCTATACTAACCCGTTTGGCCAGCGTGGTATAGTAGGCCAATTCCTCCTTTTAAAGGAGAGGCCTAGTCCAGCAGTGGACTGTAAGGGGCTGATGATGATGATGATGATAGTTATGGCACAGCTTTATTTTTAAACATTCTTTTTGTCTAATGTAAGGACGGGCATAATAATATGCGAAATCTTCACTTAGTAAAGCTATCATATTGTTGAAAGTACAGGCAGACGATAATAACGGGTGCGCCAAAGTTCACCTAAATTTTAAATTCCGATTATTGGAATTCCGAAAATGTTCTTTCTTACATTTTTCATCCTAACAATCACAATTCCTAACTGAGTCAATTCCTAACTGAGGTCCGGGGCGGGTGGATGTTCGAAATAGAAATATTGTTTATGATAAGTTGAGTCGATTATATCGGTTTAGTAGCGTGTTACTTTGTCTATTGTAAATTTTGACTATGGTCACACTATGAAATGTCAAATCATTCACTCTTTATTCTTTGTCGCTTCCGTCAGAAAAAATTTTTTGCGCTAACGCAGTCTTGTAATTTTGCGTTTTGGAATTGAATTATATTGATCGCCTTTTGGAAAGCACATTCTGGTAGCTTCGCAAATCTGAAGAGCCGCTAATTGAGCTGCCGTCATCGTTTTTTTTGTGATAAACTTGTAACATATTGAACATTGTAAAACTTGTGTGAATCCGTGCACGTGTTTGGTGCCCGAGGACTACGCCGAGTGTCTACACAGAGTGTCTCTAATGTTCATAATTCCGAAGCATTCAATTTCATAATGTTAGTAGCAATAATTGTCCGTGTGGTGACGGATTAAGAATACTGATTGTTACCACCCCATATCATCCCATGGGTGTCGTAAGAGCCGACAGAGGGAGCATATTATGCAGAGAACAGCACTGTAAGAGAAGGAAAACTTGTTACAAACCCTATACCAACCCGTTTGGCCAGCGTGGTATAGTAGGCCAATTCCTCCTTTCAAAGGAGAGGCCTAGTCCAGCAGTGGACTGTTAAAGGCTGATGATGAGAGTAGCAATAAACATCTATTATACTTTTATTTGTTTTCCTATATTTTCTCAACATAAGCATCTTTTACACTATTATTCAAAGTCATACCTACCTTTTTTGTTTAGATTAATTTTTCATTCATAATAAAAGAATCAGTATTATATACATTAATTTTGCGTAACTTTATTGTCACATAACATGTATAACATAATTATAAGAATAAAAGTACCATGGTACAAATTAATACACAATAGTACAATGGTCACGTTCCAGAAACGAATCGGTCCTTTTATAATTATTGGTTTAGGTTAGGTTAGAACTGTGACCACTGAACCTAATCGGTCCTATAGTTATTGGTTTAGGTACGGTTAAAACTGCGGTGTAAACTCGCAGGACATAAACTTAACAGTAAATGAGTCGTGTTTTATGAATTTCGGTTGGAGTGTAGCCGTGGGGGCGCTACGGCGCGAGGATTTAATTTTTTTTGCCAAAAAGTGTTATTTTTGCAAATCGTTTACTTTCTCGATTCTATCGTATGAAACACCTAAATATACGGCTAAAAGTGTCTAGGTGTTTTTTGTCTCCGACTAACCGTTTGTCGTAAAAACGATGTGGAAGGGATCCATTGGTTAGGTTAGGTTAGAACTTTGACCAACTACGCGCGAGCGGTGCCGCGGCAGCGGCCGGCGAGCGCTACCTCGAGATTGGTCGCAAAATTTTTCGAAGTATTTTTTTCATAGTGTCCAGACTACAATCTGACCCACTTGGTAAATGTTTCTTTCTGAGTATGAGTGAAAATATTATGGTAAATATATTTAGGGATAAAAGCGTTATGATAAAAAAGCAGTAGGAGTTTAAATATATTTACATTAATGATATTATTCATTACAATTTTCAGAAACATGAGTGTTATGAACATCGCCGGTTTCACTACAAATAGAATGAATGAAAACTTTAGGATGAAAAATTTTAGGAAGAGTGATCATTCGGATTACAAATCATTAGGAAGAACAATTTCGGGTAAAGAACTTTAGGTGAGCCAATATGGACCCGATAATAACATTCAAACTTTGTTTATTTTTAAACACCACCTAATAACACTTCTGCGAGGTTTATGAATTGTTTTAATTCATTATTATTATCAGGATCCCGAAACAGTATTTTCTATAAATATTTACTGAATTAGCATCCCTCTAGTATTCAGAAAAGTTATTAATTTGTTTTTGGTAAATCAGCACAAACTTTCGACAAAAAGCGGATTGCGGTAAAAAGACGAAAATTACTCCAACATTTGAATATCGAGAAAACCTTTCTGAGTTTACTACCTGCGGTTTCTCTCGAGTCTATAAAATAAGGTAGTGCTTTAAACCCTGTTGCAAAATTGCACCAGTAATTACATCACCTCATCGTTGAGTACCCATTAATCAGCTTTAGTATATCTAATCATCACTTGTTAACACTGTCGTACATTATCCTGCACTTCACTTAGTTTAAAGATCACTTCATTGCTTTTTGGTGGTATTTAAGCGTTCATATTTTTTGTATATGCTCGCAACGTATCCCCGCAGGGTTAGACAGAGGTCACACCAACATATCGCTATGTTAAGTATTTGTAGGTCCCGCGTAATAGCGGCCGAGCCTATTACCGTTACCGGGCACATTGCCAGACTCCGTACTGCTGCTAAGAATTAGGAAAACCTAGTAACATTTTTTCCCGACCCGGGAATCGAACCCGGGACCTCCTGATTAGATGACGCATACGCTATGCACAAATATGTTACAAATTTGTTGTTTGAGGCGCAAAGGAGTCGAGTTAGTACCATCTACGTAAGTGATACCAATGAAGTTATATTTGCATTTCACCTGTTGCAAATGTGTTTTTGCATGCAGCAGTATAAGTAGCAATTAGTGGAAACCTTTAAGGTTAGTAACTAGTCTTTGAATGAGAAAAGACTCATCATTTCTTATGTGACTTGATCAGATCTTCCAAGAGTGGAAGCGATGCCGATGGGCTCGGAATAATTAGGTTTTGTTTTTACTTTTATTTTAGAAAAATAATATAAGAATAATAATAATCTACAACATTTACACAACACCATCTAGTCCCAAAATAAGCAGAAGCTTGTACTATGGGTACTAGATAATGGATAAACATACATATATACAGTTTTTTTTTGTAATACATACTTTTTATACATAGAAAAAGTATCTATGCCATCAACACTGTGACTCTCTGGAAACATTTTTATTACACATGCACCAAATGTTAATACCTGTAATAACCAACCTAGCAAGAGGTAAACAATAGCAGTTATAGACACACAAAACAATGGGCAATGTGGATTTCAATATTTATTATCTATGTACCTATATTACTTATATAATATTTGTACTTTAAAAAAATCGACTACGCGGTGTTATTTTCATCCATTAAATTTTACTGAAGGGACTTCAAGAATAAGTACAAAGTTAAAGCATGCAAATATTTCAAAGTCTTTGAACTTCTAAAAAAGTATTAATGATTGATTATTATAAAAAATCCCTTCAAACTCGTTAGACAAAAATGAAAGATAAGAATATACTTTCAAACTCTTTAGACAAAAATATAAAAGCTTTCACTACTATTACAAGGTAATTTAGAATTTCGCTGAGTGAATGACCGGTCAATATCAAAACAACTGTTTGTTTCAACAAACAAGATACGAAAAGTGATTGATGAGAATGAAACTGCAAATATCTAATGTTTTATTTCTTGCTTTATATCATTCTAGATGAGCCCGCGGTTACACCCGCGTTATTTAAGGCTCCGCTCTTGGGGCTCATAACGTGATGTTATATAGTCTATAGCCTTCCTAGATAAATAGGCTATCCAACACTGAAATAATATTCAAATCGGACCCGTAGTTCCTGAGATTAGCGGGTTCAAGCAAACAAACTCTTTAGCTTTATATATAAGTATTTTAATTGTAAGTGAGCATTGGTTTACTTTCACTGATCTTATTAGGCTATTTATTTTTGTGCGTGTTGTCAATAAATTATCGTTCTATTATTTTTTTTCCTATCCAACGTTACGGGATTCGTATCGAATCAACTCTGTATTTAAGTTTGAATACCATAACTTTAGGCGCAGATTTTATTTTAGTTTTTTGCGTATGTAAAGAGCAAAGCGATGTCTGAAATATAATCTATTGGAGTGAGTGGACCTACATATATTAGGTATTATGATTCAAATTTGAGACAGTTTCGTATTCTGAAGAACATTAATACACATTTTAAGCCGAGAGTTAATAAGAGAGAGCTTTTACCTTGTGACCTCTGTAGTCCAAGGGCTCTATTTTGTCTGTATATATACCTTTTAATGTACATCATACGACATAGATATTTTTTATCCTTTATACACCTTTCCAAATTCACTCTGTTGTTTTAGGCATAAAAGGACCTCCAAATATATACATTATAAAATGTTTTTGTTGCCCGGTACTTTTTAGGATGCTCCACCGGTCTCCGTCGAAAAAATATGGTCCTTTGTAAATGTAAAGATAAGTTGGTATGGGATGGAAAAATTTGATAGGCGCTGTTACTTTTGCAAAAATTCTTGGAAGGTTGGGTTACGTTAAAAGCCTTTTTGAGACGGTTTCATGTAACGTTTACCTACGGCCCTGGGCTAAATTACAATGTTCTATCTAGACTAGTTTTTATTCAGATACTAGCTGTTTTCCGCGGTTTCACCTACGTCCTGAGGGAGTTACTTCGCGTACCCGGTAAATTTATAGCCTAAGGGCTCCCACACATAAACACGATACGACGTCGCGTCGTACAACAATGCGGCGTCGTTTCACGACAACGCCTTCTTTACGGTATGTGGGATGTAGCAACTGATTTCAAAACAGTAACAACTGCGGATTAACACACGAAATCCGTCATGCACGTTCGAAATATAGTTGCTACATCCCACATACCGTAAAGAAGGCGTTATCGTGAAACGACGCCGCATCGTTGTACGACACGACGTCTTATCATATTTATGTGTGGGAGCCCTAAGTTACTCCTTGGTACATCAGCTATCCGCCAAAGAAAGGCCCATCCAATTGTTAAAATTAACATTTCGGTATATATACCTTGTATACATCTATACGCATTTAGTAAAAAGCGGTTATTTTAATATTAAAAACAGACACTTTAATTTTATATGTGTTATATATATATTTGCCGTGTGGTTGACGGCATAGAATACAAGTGTCACCACCCTTTATCTTCCCGTGGGTGTCGTAAGAGGCGACTAAGGGATAACACGATGCAAATACCATCTTTGCGTAGAGACGGAAAACTCGACATCAAACCCAATACGACTGCCTCGTTGGTCTCGCGGCATAAGTGTGCGCGTGGGATCGGGAGGTCCCGAGTTCGATTCCTGGGTCGGGCAGTGTTATTGGGTTTTTCTGTCACGAAATTCTTAGTAGCAGCACGGAGTCTGGAAATGGGCCCGGTACGGCAATAGGCTCGCCCCTTATTACGTGGGACTAAAGTATATCTGGCGAAAAGTGGGTGTAGAAATACACCTCTGCCTACCCCTTCGGGGATAAAAGGCGTGACGATATGTATGTATATGTATGTATGTATATATGAAATAAACACCAGAAGATTTTCAGCCGTCTGCTGAGTTTTGGTTAGTCAGATTTGGTTTATGCATAGATAAAAAGTTGTTAGGTTCTGCTAGATTTCATAAGAAATATCAAAATATTTTTACGTCAGCACCTATCTTTATCTATCTTTTGGCACGTTCTGTGGCATAATCGAGTAGCTATATATAGATGAGTAGCTTAAAAAAATCTCTGTTGTGTTTGAATGTTTTACACTCTTATTTACTCGTAAAATAAAATATGACTATGGGAAAAACGAACGTATATTGTTGTATTACGTATATACCAAGAAATTAAACGTACAATTGTAAGCAAAACTCACTGTCTGATTATTTGCTTTATTCTGTAGTTTCTTATATAAATAAAATATTAACAGGCAACTAAACAATTAGATTAGCACTATCTCGAAACAATAGATGAAGGGTTTTGCTTGAGCTAAGCAATAGACGACTGTAATTATGATTACTAGGATTAAATAGATAATAACCAATCGTGTTATGTATAAATGTACATATGTATGTGACTCTCATAGAAACTGGAGTATTTATTCATTAGCAAAAATTGATTTAACAAAATAATATCCAATTTTGTATCTATGGTGTGAAGTATGATACTATTCTAGTGTCACAGTGGCACGACGCCGAACCGAAGCGACCCATTCAATTCTTTTTTTGTGTTTATTTGGTAGGTAGAGAATTGGTCGTAAAGTGTTTCTTTCTGATTCCGTGGGAATTTCGGGTAATCTCTTCTTAGTGCGCCCCTACGCTCGTCTAGGAATATACCTACATGCTAAATTTCAGCTTCTTGCACCTCATTTGTTTTGGCTGTGTGTTGTCTGCAAGTCAGTAACTGAAGGATTTTATTTACAGATTCGTTTAAAATATTCTATATTTTAAGGTATCTGTTAATATAATCCTTTTTTTTGTATAAACTCACGCCTGTATCCCCGAAAGGGTAGGCTGAGGTGTAATATTACACCCACATTTCGCCATGAATTTTTAGGTCCCGCGTAATAGGGGGCGAGCCTATTGCGTTACCGGGCACATCACCAGACTCCGTGCTGCTACTGAAAATTTGGGAAAACCCAGTAACACTTAGCCCGACCCGGGAATCGAACCCAGGACCTCCGTTCAGCAGTCGCATGCGCTATCCACTAGAGCACGGAGGCAGTCTGGAATATAATCCTTGCATGCACATAATTAAAGTTAATACTTTTATGAAGTAGAACTGATTATAAATATAGAAAACTTCACACCTACATACTCGTGTAGATCGAGTAATATTTATAACTCATATTACTTTCATACCATTTCGGAGATTCAAAACCTCTTCTCCGATTCATGCTTCGACATTTGAAATCAAACCTAATGTAGAGATTCTCCAAAACCTAAGTTACACGGTGGTTGAATACTTACTTACTTACAAATTCAGAAACACTTGCTTTGATAAGACAAAGGGCTGGCAGACTTTGAAACTCAAATGTTTGGTTAGCGGTTAAATAATGAAATTTCGCTATTAATGTTTCTACAAACTTCATTAATAATGTAATCTGGTTTTAAAGTGTTTAAGTTAGTTGTTCATGATACTTAACGTAGGGTTAGGTTTTACTTACAAAGGATTGTGGATTTCATAAATAAATGTGATATCTTGGAAACGTGATACAAAAACATTTTATTATGTACTAGAGGATGCCTGCTACTACGCCCGCAGATATATTTAAATTTAAGTTATCATCATCGCCCTAGCGTTATCCCGGTTGCATCCAAGACTTACACGCCTTGGAGCCCGAGGTTCGCCGTTACTGATCTACCCAGATACGACAGAATATCAACTTTTCCACAGAGCGACTGCCGTCTGACCTCCGCAACCCAAAGGGATAGCGATATTCCATGGTTTTGACCCGTATCCGTTTATTTCAGGGTACTGACTTCCCGTAACGACTGTTAAAGATCTTCATGACAGCCGGGACCGACGGTTTAACGTTCTCTCCGAGGCACGGGGCAAGCGATAATTAAAAATTTAATACGCACTTAACTTCGAAAAGTTATTGGTGCGTGCCGTGAATTCAAACACGATAGGTACCCTCTGCATGGCAGTCCGTTGGTATCTCCAATAGGCTATCGCTGTCTAAGTCTTTTTTAAGTGCACGCTAAGTAAGAATTTGATATATATTAGTTTATCTGGCCTGTTTCTCTAGTGGTCAGTGACTGACAGCTAGGCTGACAGTCGTAAGTTTGTTTCCACTCAGGATACATGTTTATATGATGAGCATGATTATTTGTTGCGTCTATGTTATAAAACTGAAATAGACCAGTCACCGCAAATAGCAACCGTGCACGAGTATAACAAACCTTGTTATAAGTAGAGTATCAAAGATGAAAGTGTTTTTACGTCATAAATTAACTTTAAATAATTAAGTACTCCATCATTTGTAGCTAAGATCCATCATGATCACTTTCTATTTCAGACAAAGATACGGCATCAGTCCATTCATGTAAGACTTATGTTGACGCATAATTTTTTAATAAAATCAGAATAATTCAACGCATAAAACATAAAAAAGTGTTAAAATAGATCTGTTAAAAAAAAAAAAACAATTGTTTGCATAAGCAAGCCTACGGATCTTGCATTTCCACGTTACAATCACATCCTACGTCACAATCAAACAAAAACCGGACTAGTCTAGTTCCATTATCTTCTGGAGATATTCCAATGTATAATGTTATGATAACTTTTGAAGTCGTAAAGTTGTTTTCGATGCGGTTCGTTTCATAAAATATAACACGTTGTATCCAAGAGGCTCGTTTGAATGATAGCAGAGTATCTACTCATTTTGTGTACTTTCATTCATTTTTTTTCTTTATTTTTCCACATTCACACAACACCATTTAGTCCCAAACTAAGTAGAAGCTTGTACTATGGGTACTAGATAATGGATAAACATACATAAAATATACTTTTTTTTGTAAATACTTACATATTATACATAGAAACACCCAGACCAAGACAAACATCCATGTTCATGCACACAAATGTTTGACTTCAGCGGGAATCGAACCCGCGACTTTCGGCGTAGCAGTCGCTTACACTGCCGCGGCGTCAACCGGTCGTCAAGTTTATACTTACGGCTGGCTTAAATATTGGATCTATTCGTGGATTTAGCTACTAGAGACATATATTTGACATAAGCTCCATATAAAATATGTTAATTAGCCATGGATGACCCAAGTTCACCGGCAGTGATATAACCGGCGCAATCGGAAAACCGACTGTTAATTTGCTTATTTTGTTCTGCGCGCGCATTGTTAGATTAATTTTACGAGAAATAACCAAGATAAAGTGGCGGTGAACACCGGCCTATTTCAACGGGTGGTTTATCTACCAGCCATAAGCAAATTTTTTAAATCACCTGTTTTGTGTAGTAGAGGGATAAAAAAAACATATCTAAAGTCAAATCCTTTATTTGTTCATAGGTCCATCATTATAAACACTTAAACAAAGTCATACTTTAAAAAAAATAAGCTAGATGAGGCCGGTTTTTCCTGACTGCCCTGACTCTACATAAACATTGTTAGTAGGTAAGCTCTGTCACAGATCTTTTCCTTTTTAAATTTAATACAAGGCTTTGTCGCTCAGCGACCATGTCGTCTATTCGAAGATCTTCATAAATTCCAGCTAATACCACTCGGCAACCATACATACAGGTCGGTTGCAATAAAGTTACAAAAAATATGCCTTTTCATATTACCTGCTAAAGGGCAAGCTTTTTGCTAGTAAAATAAGTATTACCTTCGGTGTACAGATGGCTAGAATGGTGAGTGATGTACGAATAACAGCGTAACGACAAAATAAGCTGACGTTTCCGCGTTCCTCCATGGATTTACCTGAACCCTTCTTATAATATATACACGAGAAGACCTTTTTAACCTTCACCCGCGTATACTTTGGAAAGAACAAATTGATCGCATTTTAGTCAGAGAGAATTTCTAATATCATCATACGTAGGTCACAGGTGGTCCGCCTCATGATATGGTATTGTAATGTATGAATGCTTTGTAGTCATTGTGTTGTACAGGACAATATAATGCTTACGCCTCTGTACTTCTCGACGTCAAATACCATAACTACCTTAATATAATTTGCTATGCCAGAATGTGAATGACAGAATTAGAAATTATTGTGTGTGTATGATTATGATGACATATATAGCCAAGGAAACTCCATGCCCGATTTCTCAAAACTATAATCAATAGTTAAATTGCCTTCACAAATTCATTAAAACACAGCCACAGTTATGTACATACGATTCATATGCTACGTTATCATAAACTATTTTATAAGGTAAACAACTTTGTATTGTTTACTTAAAAAACGTGTCGATTATTCCATAAACACAATCAGTGTGTAAGGTAACGATGTCAAATATTGCATCAGCTTTTTAATTATCTAATCTGTGGAAGTGGCCTCCCGTGGGTGCTTTGGGTAACTGATGACCTTTTCGGCAAGCGTTTTCTCTCATGGGACAAGACGTGAAGTTTGTCAAGGTTTTTGAAAGGACCGGTACGTGTAAATATACTTAAAAATTTTTAGAGACTTTTACTTGAATTTGTTAGAGGTTATGGACTAAAAGAGAAACACTTTTATAATTATTCACTTGCTATTTATTCACTTTGAATATCACTAGGAAGTATATAAATGTCCGTTTACTTTGAGAGCGTTTAATAGAGTGAGCAATCATTATAATAATGATACCCTATTTATAAAAAATGTAACTGTCAAATGTTGCCATACCATTTGTATTGTTTTACACTTAGGGGCGGCACATACCTGACGGAAGATCCGTCGCGTTTTATCCGTCGCGTAACGCCAATACATACAAATGTATAGAAAAACGTTCAACCTTTCACACCTGACCGAAGATCCGTTAGTACGTCGAGCGTACTGACGGATTATCCGTCGACGTCGCGCGCACCACGCACCACGTGAATTTTGACCATTGAGTAAGGAATATACATGGAGAGGGCAAATAGTAGGTACATATAGAAAAATTACATTATACACATATATTATTATATTTTTTATTTTTATAGACTCACGCCTGTATCCCCGGAGGGGTAGGCAGAGGTGTAATATTACACCCACATTTCACCATGATTTTTTTTATACACATATAAACGAAATCGACATAAAGCCACCAAACATAGTGTTCTCTCGTTTTGTCTTAGGGATATCTCTGTGAGAAAAAAAGAGATAGAGAAATGCCATTCGTGCCACTGTCGCCATATTTTTTGCCAAGGTTTGTGGTACATCTGCTGTGAAATCTAATAATAATTTTGTTTTTTGCATAAATATGTCTAAAAACCAGATGAATCAGTGCTTCAGGCTGTGTGTTTCATTACCGTATGTATGGTGCCATTCATGTCCAGTACTTTCTCAGCGACACAGTATCGATATTGGCTCTCAGAGAATATTTTGTTACATGTTTGATACAAGGGTCGTTCTTCACCTTGCCATGTTCGCCCACATTTGCATTATGAAATAAACTAATCTGGCAAAAGATTTAAACTAACTAAAGTAACTTACTACAAAAATGTATAGGTTTCCTCTGACCGGCTCCATATCGATATCGATTATATTCTGGAGTACAACCCAAATCGCAGTCATTTTAAATTGCCCAACATTTCTTAGGTATGCACGCTAGTTTCGTAGGTAGGCACGCTAAATTCGTAGGTATTGGACATGCCATATCCATGTCATTCCCAGATCGGTGATTTTGAGTGACGCGTAGTAGAGTAAGATTCCAGGGCCGCCAGACCTTACTTATTTTTTCAGAAACGAAATGTGTAGAATAATGTAGTGTTAGTATGTGCTATGAGTGTACGCATACTTGCTAGCCTGGATCGTGGGCCAAATTTTAGGTATGAGGTTCTAAAGGTCTACGGGAATTACTGCCGTCGTAATGAGTCTGGCAGAATTATTTATGATTTTAATAACATTTTATAAAAATACCTAAAAACCAGCACTGAGAATTTGTCTGAGTCTGAGTGTTCATTGTGTCCGTCAGTTGTATGTTTGTAAAGTCCCCCGCGATACAGGATTTATTCCTAGTGCGGGAGTTGTCTTATTAAACAAAAAAAAAACTAGAATATAAAACATGAAGAACACGATTTGTAACCAAAATCCTCTTTTACCAAAGATTCTACATTTACAGTTAATGCGACGTAGAGGCGTAGAAGTTAGAACCATGAGAAAGAACAGGCAATAAATCTCACGGCTACGCCTTTTAATTTCCAAACTTTATATATTAAAATACTTACATAGAAAACATTTTGTGTCATGCGCTGCAACTGTAACCCCTTCTATATCATTTGTATACATTTTCTTAAAAACCGTAACCAAATCGTATCATCGTCTTTTGATTTTGAACCTTCATACCTATATAGGAAATATATTCAAATAACGCTTGTTGGCTACTATAAAAATCTCTTAAGTCTGACATATTTTTAATAGTCAAACTCGAATTACAATATAAATAACTACCGGTCTTCAGTGACTACATAACATCAGGGAACACGAAAAATGATTAGGTAAAAGAATATGACAGTAAAATATTGAGCTGCCCTGAGTACGGCCCTGCACGAACAAACTTATATGTGTGCATAATAGCCACGCTTTTAGCAAATGTGTGCAGATACGCTCGACGCATTTTCCGTCAGGTGTGTTCCGACTCATTTGACGGAATATACGCGACCGAAGATACGTTCGACGGATCTTCCGTCAGGTATGTTCCGCCCCTTAAATATAAATGTAATTTAATTTTTGCGTACACAATAATAATATAATCTAACAGAATTAACGGCAATAAAAGAGAAAAAAGAACTAATTTTTAACACATTTCACAGAATAGTTAGTGAAATTAATATGGATAATTTAACTGCACGTACTGTTTAGTAGTTTTAGCGGCCGCTACGCCAACACACTGCAGTACGCCCAGTGTTGCGGGTTCAATCTCCACATGAGATACTACATTGTGTGATCCATAAATTGTTGTTTCGTGTCTGAGTGTACTTTGTGTCCGTTGGTTACATTATAGTGAAGTCAGCAACTTTACCCAGGGGCCATTATAGGTTGAGTGACGAGTCACTGAAAGTTTTTGATTACTGTAAATTAGTTCTGTGTACTTATAGTTGAAATAAATACTATGATCAGTGTCTAAAATGAAAACGATTTACTATCAATTCACTAACAGCACGAAATTGAACAAATTTTAATGTCATACGATTTACAAAATGGCTTTTTAATGGCTTCTTAACTGAATTCTTTTGTACGTTTAATCTTCCATTAAAAATTATTATACCCAAATTTTATTAAATAGTAAATGAAGAAAAATGTACCTGTTTAAACTTAATTTAAGTATTTGTTAGAATATTTTCGTTAGATAATATACCTACTCTGTGTGGGTTTGAAAAAATCTTTCATCGTGCTTGTCGTTCATCGGCATCACTTTCATATTTAATTATCTAGTTTATGCATCAACTAACAATACTTACCTATTGAAATAGTAGTTATAGCCTGCGGCTCTGCCAACACAAATGATACACTTAAATCTTTTTCAGGAATCACACTATCTATTGGTGAAAAACGTATAAAAATCTGATCAGTAGTTTTAGAGTTAATCGTGTTCGTACAGACGGACAGGAAGCGGCGAGGACTTAATCTTATACTAATATATAAAGCTTAAGAGTTTGTTTGTTTGGTTGAACGCGCTAATCTCAGGAACTACCAGCCCGATTTGAAAAATTATTTCAGTATTTGATAGCCCATTTATCGAGAAAGGCTATATGCTATATAACAACGCGCTATTAGCAATGGGAGCGGAGCAGTAGCCTTAAATAACGCGGGTTTAACCGCGGGCATCCTCTAGTTTTACAATATGTTTCAACGTATTAATATTACCTACTTTAAACGAATACAACCTTAGCATTTAAGTTATTCCGTATTTTTAAAACATTGGTGGAAACATGCTTGCCAATATGAAGTTTTGAAAACTTAATGACATATTTATACTAAATAATTAAGTACTGATTTCACAATATACTTACGGATTTAACAACCTAATTACAATTTTGACAACGCAATTGACGTTGTTAACTTTGGTACTATATTGAAGTCAAATCTGACTTTTTATTAATAAGAGCACTCAACAATCTCTGAATATTGACTAAATATTTTGTACGTCTAACGAGCAAAATTAAACCAAACATAATAAACTGACTTATCGCTGACCACATTTCTATTTTAACCGTGAGAAAGGTAGACAATGTTCCACCACGGATCCTTCATGTCATTCTCGAACATCTCGAAGCACTTTTAGGCATGCAGAATTCGACACAATGTTTTCTTTCACGATTCAGCAAGCGATCATCAACTTTTAAATACGGAATTCAAGAAACCTACGATGGGCGCCGAAGACTTGGACCCAAAACCCCATGCGGAGCAGTTTCAGTATAATGTGTGTTTCATTGCAAGAACCCAATTGCTCAACTTTGCTCACGTCTTGTTTGCCCATATAGTCCCTGAACTGTCAGTAAAACGACCTTAAATCCAGTTACACGCTGAAATAATTATGTATTAGTACTCTATATATTGCACAATTCTAGGTTATTAAGAATTAAAATGTACCTACATTCTAGTAAAGTATCCAAGTAATAAAGTTTATTTCAATATACAAACGTGAGCGTCAACCTAATTTACTTTATCAACATTTTTATTTATTTAACTAACGAGACTTCAAAGGTTGGTGCCTCCTACCTCACATTTGAATAAGAACTGAGTCAATAGTATCTTCTGAACATTTGGGGTTTGATTATTTGACCAAATATTTAATAAATTTAAATCTTATGAAAAGTCTGGCAGCAAATAAAAGTTTTCGCTGTAATTATTTTATTTACTTAGTATTTTAATAGGTACATTAAAAGTGTGTTTATACAAACTCTCAGTGAATCTTAATATCTCATTTACAATTTTTCAACTTTTGGTGTTTTATATAATCACATTTTACTAGAAATAAAATGTATTTACATTTAACTTCGAGTGACAGAAGAAATTGCGACTTATTATAAGTCTATTTTTCTATCATCTCACAGGTCTTACTATAGCATTTGGGATAGGAAATACTCCAGAACTACGGCACACCTAATAGGTAAGTGAGTATTGACCAGTGAAATGTGTTAAAAAATATTATTGATTTTAGCCATCCAATCTAAATTGAGTACTTGACGAAACTTACTCAATTCGTTCTCTCGTTGTCCTCAGACCAAGAGTACAGTGACCCGCTAATACTATCATTATAATATCTCGTCCGTCCCATTCGAGCCTAAAATTGCGTTATCTTAATTTATGTATAATTGAATCGATCAATAAAGGGTACACCAATCTGCCACAGTGTCGTATGCTGTCCGTGACCCCACCGGACATAACAATATTCCATTATGCAGATAAATACATCTCCTATTCAACGAATACATTCAATATATCGCATCATCAGTTCATATCCCTACAACATATATTTTCCTAAGTGGAAACTTTATACAAAAACTGTATACAAACAGACATGCAGGCCTCTCGTGGTCTCAATGAGTTCGTAATTAGTCCCGACACGTGCGATCGAACGTGGTCACATGTAACGTGTTGGAGCACCCGACACGCACACAAACAAACATACACACACGCGCATGTAATACGCATAGTACGCACACGTATGCAAATGTGCACACTAGTGATAGCCTAGCAACGAGATGAATCATATTTTATCTTTTGTTCTTTTTAAGGTTCTGCGGACACTTATTTTATGCCAGTATTGGAGACTACTTGCATAGCTATTGAAGTTTCAGTTACATGTATTATTGTTATTAGTTTTTTTTTTAACCAAACAAACCACTGATACATTCTTTACATTATATTATGGCTAAGGCTCGAATCAATGACCACTTTTTCGGAACTTTGAAATATGTACATTGCCAAGAATGATTTTTGAACCGGCTAAGCGTGACGTTAATCGGATAGACTTGGATTAACATCATGGAGATCATTTTATACCCAAATACGCTCCACGCCTACCAAATGAATAAAAAAAAAATTAATACATGAATTGCAAGGGTGTTTTTGATTGTCTCCATAAAGACCATAACGGCTGTCAAAGATATTCTTGACAGCCGAGACCGAAAGATTAATATTTATAAGTGTTTACGTTTTCTACGACACTACAGTTTCGATTCATAGTTTTTAGTATGCTCCAAAATTGAATCATAAATCCACAGTCTAACGCGAACTGTTTATATGTATGTTGTTGTTACTAATAACAATGCATGCAGTTATGTACTAGCGCGTTATCTTTAGGGTCAGAGCCGCCTCGCATAAGTCAAGGCCAAGTTCAGCGGTAGTGTTGTATTTGCAGTGAGATAACGCTCTCAACCTTCTGAGAAATGACTTGCATCGGGCGATCCAGGTCCTTAATTTTCAAAGAAGTTGACGAAGTGCTCATTGAGTTTCAACCTCAAAGTCAGTATGTAATTAAACAGGGTTAACAAAGGATTCTTGGAAAGAGCAGAGTAGGGACGTCACTTTCACCCCACATTACACCACTCAAGTATATGTACATCATAAAGGTAGAAGGACTATACATCCCATAGATAATATATTATTTATTCTATGATACATCCCCTACATGTGTTTGATTAGAAACGTCTTTGTGTAAGCAAGTGTCGATTGGAGTAATTTGTAGGACATGTAGAATTGAGAGACGTCAACAGCATAGATCGGCCTCGTCTTAGCTCTATTCTAGTTACATTCATGAATTCGTCTTGAAGCTCAGGGTCCGTTGTCTAGTCTCCACAGAATGACTGCCGTTTGACCGTTGCAACCCAAAGTGATAACGATATACCATCGCCTAGCCCAGAATCATTTTATTCAAGGGTTCTTCAACTTCCCATAATGACTATCGAAGATATTCACGACAGCAGAGTCTGGCGGTTTAGCTAGAATTGCCATCAAGACGGTCGTTAGTGCAAACTTTCACTTATGCCACGTTATAATATAGTATATACAGATTGTATATACCCGAATTGTACTACATGTATAAATATTTTCTTTTTACGAAATTATATGTGATATAGTTCATACCAACCGGTTTCATAAATATGTTCTTTTGATAGCAAAACATAATCATATCCAAAGGATGCCCGCAACAATGCTCCCAATTAATTTTTTAATTTAACTTCTTTCTTACTAATCTCATCGGAACTTCGGAAAATCCGTTCTTAGTGCACTCTTATGGTCTTCAATAATAAATATACTGAAAGAATAAACAACAATTTTGAGTCAAATTTTAGCTTCTTGCGCCCTATAGTTTTAGCTGTGCGTTGTCTGTTAGTCAGACAGTACCGCTTGAGTTTTATATATTACTAGGTGAGCCCATGGTTACACTCGAGTTATTTATGCTGCTCCGCTCCCATCGCTCATAGCGTAATCTTATATAGCCTATAGCCTTCCTCGATAAATCGGCTATCTAACACTGTAATATTTTTTCAAATCGGACAAGTAGTTCCTCAGATTAGCGCGTTCAAGCAAACAAACAAACTCGTCAGCTTTATATATTAGTATAGATAATGCCCGCGGTTACACCCGCGTTATTTAAGGCTACTGCTCCACTCCCGTGGCTCATAGCGTGATGTTATATAGCTTATAGCCTTCCTCGGTAAATTACCTATCTAACACTGAAATAATTTTTCAAATCGGACCAGTAGTTCCTGAAATTAGCACGTTCAACCAAACAAACAAACTCTTCAGCTTTATATATTAGTATAAGATAAAATATTAGATTAGATTAGATATACAGATATTGATAACCGGTAGAGTATTGTGTAACCGGTTTTCTATTCAAATTGATCATACAAGTAAAATTCTGGGAAAGGAATTTCTATCTTAAGATTCTGTAAAGCGACACACAGGTTACAAGAAACTCTTGAACTCGGTACAATTTCTGAGTACCCAGTTTACAATCTCAAAACAAGATACAAAGAACACCAAGGCTATAGTTTGGAGATCAGATATCTTTTTCGACGAAGTAACTGTGCCAAAGCGAATGATTTACACGAGTACGATGAGTACCGAACATAAAATTCTAAAATTTTCCAAATAAAGAAGTAAAATTGAAAAAGCGGCAACGTTGTACATATTGCTTAATTTTTTTCCCTAGCACAATTATTATATTCTAATGTATGAACACAATAAACTCAAAAGCTGCTGAACATAATCTGTATGATTTTCAAAAATAAATAGTATGATTCCTGAGGATGGTTTAGGAGTATTTTGCCAGCGGGCGGAGCCACGGGTGACGCCTAGTATATAAAAAAATTGGAGACGTATTTCTGCAATAGATATCGCTTAATATACAAATTTATTTTTTGAAAAGGTAGGATAAAAATGCAGAATTAAAGATTGATGACTGTGTTTCGGAGATAGATCATAATATATAAAGTTCAATAACATTGTTTAGTGTTTGATATAACTGTTACTGTGACATTTGATAGCGAACCCAAAATAAATAAATAAAATAAAATAACATTACAGAAATACTAAACCATATCAATACCACTCTTTCGCCAATCTATAATGAACTAAAAACAGCATTCCCTTCCAACAACCACTTACACACTACACACACATAGATGAAACCACGTAAGTGTCAAGTACATCGGTATGTAAACTTGAGTATCACACATACTTACACGTGTGTTTGTGAAGTGTCAGAGTATCGAAGTGCATCCACATCCACCTACACATAAATAGACCACGCGTACGCCTCGTGGGATATTAATTATCCTGTATTCTAATGGAATAGTATGAACTGGAAAATGTTAGCCTAGCACTTGATATATTATACTTAAATGGAAGATGAAGTGCTGGGAGGTATAAATTGCCATGACTGTGAAACATTTAATATGTTTATAGCTTTATTACAGGATGCCCGCAGCTACGACCACACAACTTTTGGGCATCTATCCGATCCCGTGGGAATCCCAAGCCAAACCCTTCGGAACAATGCGAGATCGCGGTCAAACGTTAGCCTATCAAATGTAAAAAAAAAGAGTGTACCTCTACGGTCTGAAACGAACATACAAGCCAAAATTTCAGCTTGTTGAACCCAATAGCTTTGGTTTTGCCATGTTTGTCAGGTTTTTTTACTATTTGTAACACAGTCTGATCACAAGCCAAGCTATAGTATGCTAACCAGATATATCAAAACTGTCTGTATTGAATTTTATATAACTACTAGCTGTTACCCGCGGTTTCACCCGCGTCCTGAGGGAACAACTTCGCGAAGCCGGTTAATTTATAGCCTTAGTTACTCCTTCGTACATCTGCTATTCGCCAATGAAAGTCCCGTCAAAATCGGTCCAGCCGTTCCAGAGATTAGCAAGAACAAACAGACAGACAGGCAGGCAGACAAAAATGGTAAAAAATGTAATTTCGGTAAATGTACCGTGTATACATCCATATGCATTTAGTAAACAGCGATTATCTTAATATTACAAACAGACTACAATTTTATTTATGTGTATAGATGTATATTAGTGGACGATTACATCGAGACACAAATAATGAATCATGCGTGGAATCGAATCTTTGATCTTTGGCGTAGCAGCCAATCACCAAGCACTAGACCAACTGTCGTCAATAATTACTTAAGTCTTTTGAGATATTATCATCCGAAATATTTTATATCACCTGCCGTTAAGCCTTGTTTTGGTGTGTGACGGCTCATCAATAAAGTACACTTTACTTAAGCATGAAAAAGACACAGATTTCTTGTAATACAGACATCATTAGAACGTACGCAACATTGGAATTTTACTATTTTTTATTTTATAGACTCACGCCTGTATCCCCGAAAGGGTAGGCAGAGGTGTAATATTACATCCACATTTCGCCATGAATTTTTAGGTCCCACGTAATGGGGGCAAGCCTATGGGCCGGGCACATTACCAGACTCTGTGCTGCTACTGAGAATTTCCTAACGGGAAAAACATTGGACTTGAAACCCTTGATAATTTTCCAAAGCCTCAAAACAAAAACTAAGTTTAACAGAAAATAAACTTGTTTACAACTTGCAAAAATGGCGATGATAGCCGAAAAAATAATATCGATTTTAACCCTTGGTCATACGTACGTGATAAAAAAGGTCAGACGCATATCTCTTAGTTCAACTAAACATTATAAAATCAACAAATAATAAAAAATGGCATTAAATTAGAGAATGATGACGAAGGAAAAATTTAATCAATAAAATATTGCAAATAAGAAAGTAGTCTGAATTCTATAGAAAAATTTATTTGCCATGCCATAAAATATACTACCCTTCAGCAGGTGTACAAACAAATGTACATGGAGACATGGGTCCAACGTGCAGAGTCCTTTTGAGACCATAAATTAAAATATATTCTCAAATTAAAATGGACAGCCCGAAATATTTAATGTTGATATTTAAAGAGCTCATATAAAATAAGAACGGCCATGTAAAAATGCAAGATAATTACAGAATAAAAGTATGAATCAATCGAACTTTGGAATTTTACAAAACTAACCAACATAATCCTGTTAATCACATGGGTAGCATCTATGGCTATATCCTCACAAGCGTAAGTTAATGACAACATACATATAAATACAATGTAAGAAGCAATTTTCTTACTACATAATATCAGTTGACTATAACCGAATAGAAATACATTGTTGTCTTTACGTTGACGTGCCATGCTGTCTGCCAGGTGGTGGCCTTATTGCATTTAGATATATAGACACTGTAAACACTAATACAGTCTATAGACTGAGTCACATGTATGTGTAACTAACGAACGTGCCGTGTCGGTACAAGTTTATTTAGTACTCGCATCTAGTATCAAGTCCTAGCTATAAACACGTTTTTATAAACACGTTTTCAGATATATAAATTACTAGCTGACCCAAGGAACTTCGTACCGCCATATTATTATGTTCTTCTTTTTAATACTTGCTATTATATTTATTAATCTTTTTTTTTATACCTTCTCCTGACAATAACGAACACATTTAATTTTAAGATATATTTATCGAATTTGGTGCAGTCGTATGAAAGTTATGTGCATACAAACATTTTGATGATTGATTTATACCTATATTTATATAAGATAATAGCTGACCCAGCGAACTCCGTATCACCTTTTTAAGAGTTTTTATTTAATTCCCTTTTTTCCAAGCCCCTTTTCCAAAGTTACCATTGATTTAGCGCTTAATCTCTTATCATTTCAGAGTCTATAAATGATGAACAAACAAACATAGATTTTTATATAATATTGAATTTCCCATTCCTTAAAATATCGGAGACGATAACCATATCGACTTTAAAAAAAATCCCATCCGCCATCTTTGATTTCCTATCCGCCATCTTTGATCACAAAATAGATGTTGTATTTGGATTTACCATCCCTTAAATCATCAGAGACGATACCCATATTGATTTTTTTAATTTTTCCCATCCGCCATATTTTTTCCCATCCGCCATCTTGAATCACGAAACAGATGTTATATTTAGATTCCCCATCCCTTTAAACATCAGAGACGATACCCATATTGATTTAAAAAAAGACTCATCCGCCATCTTTGATCACGAAATAGATGGTGTTTTTGAATTCCCCATTCCTTAAAATATCGGAGACGATACCCATATCGACTTTAAAAAAAATCCCGTCCGCCATCTTTGATTTCCTATCCACCATCTTTGATCACAAAATAGATGTTGTATTTGGATTCTACATCCCTTAAATCACCAGAGACGATACCCATATTGATTTTTTAAATTTTTCCGTTCGCCATTTTTGATTTCCCATCCACCATCTTGAATCACGAAACAGATGTTGTATTTGGATTCCCCATCCCTTTTAACATCGCAGACACTACCAATATTGATTTTTAAAAATTTTGCCATCCCCCATCTTTAATTTCCCATCCGCCATCTTTGATCACGAAATAGATGCTGTATTTCGATTCCCTACCCCTTAAAATATCGAAGGCGATACCCATATTGATATTTAAAATTTTCTCCTCCGCCATCTTTGATTTCCCGTCCGCTATCTTGGATCACTAAATAAATTTAATATTATTAATCAGCGTCCCGAAAATCTCGAAAACGATACCCATATAGATTGTATCCTTTTTTTTGCCCTTGACCCAACCCTCCCCTTCTCGTTTGACTATTTTGTTATTTTTGTCTGGCCCCTAAAAGTTGTGGCGTAATTTTATATAGCCTTTCGGAATAATGGGGCTATCATAGGCAATAATAATTTTTAAAATCCGACTGCTAGTTCCTGAGATTAGCCTTTTGCCCGGCCCCAAAGGGTCAAAGCGTTATGTTATATAGCCTATAGCCTTCCGGAATAACTGGGCTATCGTATACAAAAAGATTTTTTCAGATCCAACCGGTAGTTCCTGAGATAAGCGCGTTCAAACAAACAAACAAACAAACAAACTCTTCCGCTTTATTATATTAGTATAGATGTCGTTTTAACTGTTTAAGAAAGAAATATAACTGCAAAAAGTATTTACACATTCAAACTACTTAGTACTTGTTAGTAGACTTAGTAGGAGGCACTCAAAATGTTATCCGGTATCTGTGACATTTTGCTAGACTGGCCAATATGGCGACTGTGATTTGTCTGTCCGAACCATTAGAATTTAACAAAATACTCGACAATCTGAATTTTGCGGATATATGTTGTCGATTCGAAATCTTTATTTTTTAATATTTTATTATTCAGGTAAAGTTACGATGTACTCCTTGACGAAATTATTAATATAAGATTTGACACTGCGATAGCAGCGCAGTCCGTCGGTTCCAATGTGAAACATTCCAACATCCACAACTACTTACAAATTAAAAATTAAGTAAAAAAACATTTTCCAGTGGACTAATTATTGTGAATCTATACCATTCTCAAGTCCCCTTGAACACACACAAAAAATTTCATCAAGATCGGTCCAGTCGTTTAGGAGGAGTTCAGTGACATACACACGCACACAAGAAATATATATATTAAGATTTTATATTTTGGATTAAAACAATGTGTTGCTTTATGGAAGAAACGACATTGAAAGTTTATTCACTTATCTTTCACAATCTATTAAATCAAATTAAATTACAAAATTATTTTATATCTTTGACAATCACTTTTTTCCCTCCTTTATATCCGTCATGAGTTTTCTATTTTAATTCTATTTTGATCTCTTCAATCAGTATTGATAACAGAATTTGTATATTAAGAGAAATACTAATTTCTTTACATCGGGGGAGATGTAAAGAAATTAGTCTTTCTGAAAAAAGTCCAAAGAAAAGAAAATTTACTGTAATCTTATGTCAATATTGGTATAAGTTTTGTTATATGGAAAAGATTTGATTCCGTTTTTCTATGTCCGATGTCTAGTTTATATATCGAATCTGAAATCCTTTCTATAATTTCATATGGTCCAATTTTGAGTTCATCTAATTTTTTCCTGTTCAATTTGTTACCATTTTCTACATACACCAAGTCTCCATCGTTGAATGTACAATATTTCCGATTTTTGTCAAATACAATTTTGTATAGTTATGGGACTTTATCGTGTTTTGCAGTGCAGTTTCTCTATCTTTTCTCCAATCACTATCCGACTTTTTTCCTGTAATTCTTGAGGTAATATATTGGTATTTGTGCCGTATAAAAGGTAATTTGGTGTATAACCAGTAACTGAATGAATATTTTTTTATTTATTTATTTGTTCTTCATATACTTACACAAAGTATATAGGAGGACTTAATGCCATAGGCATTGTCTACTAGAGAGAAGAAGTAGGTGTATTATATGATGTTACGAAAAGATACTAATTATTGAATTACTTTTATTGGTCCAATTAATTATACATACTTACATAAATATATATTATAATAAAAATACATAAACGCAATACATACACATTAAATTCAAATGTAATAACAAATAATATACATATATAGTGAATAGTGTTATTATACATTTTTACACAATCTTGGGCTATTGTTGTCCATGCTTTTCTGGTCCCAGTCTCATTCATTTTACATCTTATTTTGTTTACCAATGTTTGATTCAGCCTTTCATTTAAACCATTGGAGAATGGAGCATTTACTGCTGTGAATATCATTGGTATATTATTTTCCGGTAGGAAATTTTTAGATTCATTTGAATTAATGCCTGGGTATTGGTCAGTTAGAAGCATACCCATATCTTCTTTTTCTTTTAAGCTTCTGACCAGTTTAATAAGATATTTTATATTTTGGAATAAAACAATGTGTTGTTTTATGGAAGAAAAACGACATTGAAAGTTTATTCACTGATCTTTCACAATCTAATAAATCAAATTATACCCTGTGCGCTGTAGCATGGTGCGGATGATAGTTGCCTATATGATGTTGACATCCGTCAGTACCACATGACTAGGGTTGTGACGTTATGCAATTATTTTTTATCGATCAAACGATATGTACTCACAGCATAAATCTAGTTCACATTAATAGTGTTATCAAAATTTGAGTGTTATTCGGTTTTGCAGTGTAACTACGTGTATTAACTTGTCAACATATATATTTTATGGCTAAATAATAATATCTTTGTACTTATATAAAACTAGCTGACACCGGTGGGCTTCGCACGCGGATAAAAGTAACATTTAATAATTTTCGCTGCCATTTACGGCAAATAAAATGTTCTATGTCCTATTGCAAGCGGCCATCAACAATGTTCAACCTGAAGACTGGTTGAAGATTGTGAATAAAACAGAGACGGACATTATGTCTGATTGGGATCGTGAAATCCACATTGACAATATAATGGAGTCATCGTTGATAATATCCTGCGACAGATACAGATGATGAATGTAGTGACAATTCAGATGTTGCTGACTCTGATATGAGAATGATATCTATTCTATATATATGTTCTGTTGTTTCATTAATATAATTGATTATAATATGATTTGAAATACGCCCAATATACGTTTTTTATTAAAAAAACCTCGAATATCCATCGTAGCAGTACAGCCCATCACTAAGTACGACTATGGTGTTACGTTATACGCATAACACTTTGCTTAATTTTTCTTTCCATTCGATTTTATTCGTAGACTAGAACATTCTGGTTGGGTATTATTTAATGTACCACAGTAATACATTATTTAAAATATTACTTAAATATTAAGTGTGGTACAACTTAAATATTAAGTAATAATAATACATAATTTGTAAATCGCGGCAACTTTCAAAAGTGAAATGAAACGTTACTGAAACTGCCACTCGCACCATGCTACAGCGCACATAGTATAAATTACAAAATTATTTTATATCTTTGACAATCTCTTTTTTCCTTCCTTGACATCCGTCATGAGTTTTCTATTTTAATTCTATATTTGATCTCTTCAATCAGTCTTAATAACAGAGGTTGTATGTTTAAAGAAATACAAATTTCTTTACATTTATATAGATTTTTTAGATACATTTTCTAAGATTAATTTATTAAGATTCTCATGGCACTTAAGAATCTTAATTAATTAACATAATAATTACGGAATTTGAGGATCTGCATAATTTTACTGCCCAATTTAATGTACTTCTTGTTATTAAAACTATTTATATAACACAGTCAATTAAACCACATTTCAGATCGCATCAGTTTAAAGAGCAAATAATGAAAGCTTTTCTTCAATACGTATATTTTTTTTTGTCGTAAGCTACATTGTTTCATACCAAAATACAAACACAACTTCAACGTTAATAGGCTGTATTAAATTTATTCTAGCCTTAAAATGTCCTCATACAGGACTTCCAAGCCCCAAGCTTCGAGAACAATAACTCCCTCGCCTCGTACGTGAATATCAGACTATAGTCTGCGCAAGCCTTTGTGCTGTTTCCTGAAGAGCGGCGGTATTGTTCCTCAATACGCTTGACCTACAAATTCCCGATACGTGCGCTCTTGACATTGTGTTCATTAAACGTTCATACCCTCGGTGACTTATATAGATAAAGTATTATACATATGTGATATCTTTCTAGTCTTTTCGACAAGGGCATTGAGTGAGCACGCAAAAATGTAATTTTCAAAGTGTTAACATTAAGTAACTGCATAAAACAAGGCATAATATGATTTTCGGGAATTCATCATGTCTTTCAAGATGACTGCAATTTGACAGCCTTCTCTGATAAATTTTAAACTGAATAGTTGGTTAGTTTTGAAAACTTCGGACATGGCCTAACTATTCTTGTCGTAAGAGAAGGACCGGCACTGACAGCTTCGTGTGCCCTCCGAAGCACGATAGCGCTTGTAAATTCAAACGCTGAATGGTGCGAAGCGGAATTGGAAAAACTTTGGAACTAAATTACTAGACCAGAATTATAGTAGGTAATTATTAACACGAAAATATGATATACAGTAACCTTGATGATTGAATCTACTACTACTATTTGCGTATCTAATTGCACTATTACTACTGTCAACCATAGTATTCGATTTACCCACATTTAATACTATTAACTTATAATAGCAATGTTTACAATGCGTCGTACGTCAATAAGTAACATTCATATGTATCAATTGACAAATGTCAAAAGTTTATCAACAAATGGGCCAGTGTAATGTTAGAAGGCACAATTTCTTATCACTAGTAACGCCATTTTTATTTATAACCAGGTTGAAGGACAGTATAAAACGCATTAAAAATAGCTCAGCGAGGCGAATAGGTAGTAAGTGAAGCTTATAAACTTTTAATTTAATCAGATATATACTGGACATCGAAATGTTAAGTAGCCGCTTAACCGGGAGAACCATTTTAATAGGTTATGTTAGGTTCTCTTGTGACCCTGTACCCAAAAATGGGATCTGAGTTTTTGAGTTTTCCAGCTTAAATTCACTAGGTGCACTTTGCCTTTCTAAAGTAAATTAAAAACGCAATTTATTCAGTAGTTTGCAACTATATCATGCTGTGCAAAGGAATATTATGTAAAAGTAATCTTGGGGTGACTTCACCCCAAATTACCTTTTAGTGCGGTAATCACGTCGTAAGAAATGCAAAGTACCAATTTATTTAGACGCGGAAAATACTTCTTGCATGGTAGTTACCTATTGAACCTTCGTCAAGGGAGCAATTTATATTTTATAGTATTATCCCAATTTATATTTCAAATATAGCCGCGATAGCCGAGTGGAGAGACCGACAGACTGCTACGCATAGGGTCTCGGGTTCGAATCCACGGCACGCACCAATGCCTTTTCGAAGTTAAGTGCGTATTAAGTTGTTAATTATCGCTTGTTAAGCGGTGAAGGAAAACATCATGAGGAAACCTGCATCCATGAGTGTTCTCCATAATGTTCTCGAAAGACATGTGAAGTCTGCCAACCCGCACTTGGCAGCGTAGTGGACTATGGCCTTATCCTTCTCATGGTAAGAAGAGGCCCGTACGCAGCAATGGGACAGTATGTATAATATAGGGCTGATGATCATGATGAGTATTACCCCAAGGAAGAAGTTAACTTCACGAATAGCGTAGTAGTTTAAGCGGGCGCCTCGTTGTTTAGCACTACGCAAGTTACTATGTTGGATCCCAACATGAGATATCACTTTGAGTGTTTCACAAATTAATGGGATGGGTGTGGCATCCAGTCCCTATGGCATAAGATGTATTCCTATTACGGGAGACGACTTTAAAAGAAAATAAAGAGGTGTGATTTTTGGAGAGGTGTGAAAAGTCTAAGAATACCTAAACTAGTCTTAACTTTCTATCTTCACGCGTTTCTGAAAAATCAAGTGCTTTTGATTACATTGATTCTGCAAAATTAAAAAATCATGCCTTCGCTTTGCATAAATTTTAAAACTGTGGCCAAAGGTCAGAGTTATTATTTATTTTTAAAGGCATTGTATATAATTGATCTGACCCTTAGGTCAGATGAATTATTTACTTTTAAAGAAATTGTATCACAACACTGGCTCTAACGATACGGCTACTTAAAACCCCATCTGTATGTCCCACTTATGTCCGTATTGATTCTATATTTAAAGCGATTTCGACGCTCAATGGTAACTGAAAGGTTTTAGCAACTGTATTGCAATTACCGTACGGCACTCGCGGGAAATTATGGTTTGTTTTAATGGCTTTTGGGGTTAATAATATCGTCCATTTGCGGTTCTAGTTCCATGTAGTAAGTAGGTATTGCTGCAGGCTGTTTCTTGGCATGTTTGCATACATCTGACGAATATACGTTGCATTGTTCTTATGTATTCTCTAAAGGATAGGCTGATGTGAAATGCTGATTCATTGCCCGATGCAATGCAGGTAGTAACGCCTTGCTGATTTCAGTGTGAATGGGCCGGCTCGACCGGGGAAGTACTACCGTCTCACAGAAAATCAACGTAAAGTAACAGTTTCTAAACTGTTGCGTTGCAATCGGTGAATGAGAGTTCCGGAGGCCTATCCCCTATTCCTTCTCCCCCTTCCCACTCCTCATCCTATCCTTTTTCCCAACCCCAAAGGGTGGCAACGCAATTGTGACTCCTGTGGTGTTGCTTGTGTTCATGAGCGGCAGCAATTGCTTACCATCAGGCGATCCGTGTGCTCGTTTGCCGCCTATTACTATAAAACTAAATGAACTCCAATCATACTTTGTCTCGTTTGAACCTGAAATGGAGTACGATCGTCAATTTACCTCCTAGTTGTTATGCGATAGTTAATAGGCAGAGAGATAAAGAGCAAAAATATATTGAAAAACTATCTGACGTTCCCGGGATGAAATTGTGTCTTAGGATTCATGTTAATGCACCTCAAAATGTTTCTTAGGGTAAATTAAATCAAGTTAGCATTTATTCCATTGGGGTTCTTGGTATAAGGATTTTTAAAAGTTAATCTATACATATAATAAAATGATAGGAAAGTCAAAACTGTACATTGAATTTTTTTTTAAAGAATACTTGGGGTGCGATCTACAATCGATACCGAAGCCAAAAATATAGTTTTTAGAATTTTTGTCTGTTTGTCTGTTTGTCTGTTTATCTGTTTGTCCTTATGTCCGGGCTAAACTCAAAAAGTACTGCATGGATTTAATTCAAATTTGGCACAAATATTATTAAAAAGTCTAGTCACCATATAGGCTACATATTATTACGCTATCACCTACGGGGAACGAGCAGAGAACCTTTATTTCTTGAACGTATTCTGTAACAACGTGTAATGTAGCAATGCATATTTTAATGTTGTTATTATGTTAACTATGCTATAATCTAGCTTCACACTATAAAAATCACGCAATATAAGTAACTTAGGCTGATAAACATAATTAATTTAATATAAGTAGAATCAAGACAATTTTAATGCAGCGCCATCTAAGAGAGTTCAAAAACATCAAGTCGAATTACATCTGTAAGCCCATTTTGGATATAAATAATTTAATTTGAACACGTTGGCGACGTTAATAGTTGTTTTCAAAAGTCATAGATGGAGTTGCACATTTTCTTCTTAAAATTGTATTGTTAATTCGTTTCAGAGATTTAATTAATTAACTAGACCATCGCCACAGTTGATTGATTACATCATTTCTGTCCGAATGAATAGTAATAGATTTAGTACAAAAAAAAACATTTTGGTTATATTGGTGTAATTATGGCTTCTTAATTAATATATTTACAAGTCGCATATAAACTTGCTTTAAATTGTCTTTCGGGATATACATATACCACGTACCTTTGTTTGGATTAACTATATATAAACATCAGTAAGATGTGGAACTAGCTAGATCTTATTTACTCACACACAGCCATTTATTTATTGTTACGTCTGAAGCAGTTTGGCAGATACTGGTGTTCTCTATACAGTCATGCATTTACACGTCCACCTAGAGAACGGTCAACGCATATATTTTGATCCCGACGGCGTTGCTGAGCACTTGGAAAAGCCGCGTCAAACAAGTCTCTTGGCGTTTTACAGGCTCTGTAAAATCGACCAGTTTGGGAGGTCCCTTACGTATGACGAGATGCCTTCATATAACACGTACGACAAGCAAAAGGGTGTATTTAACCGACGTTGACAAGGAGGTGCTGTGGAAGGTTTTCCGGGAAGTTTCAAGGACACCGCATTTTGTAGAGTTTATACCGTACACACAAATAATGTCGAATGCTATTTTCTGCGGTTGTTACTTCACAAAGTCCGAGGCCCAACGTCTTTCGCCTTTCTGAGGACATTTTATGGCGTGGAGTATCCCACTTACCGCACAGCCTGCGTAGTACGTCACTTTCTCGACGGTGACCAATACTGGGATGACACCCTCGCGGAGGCGAGCGTCAGTGACAGTCCCAGCCGCATGCGTCATCTGTTTGACGTCATCTTGATGTTTTGTGGAGTCACGAACCCGGTAGCTTTCTGGGAGAAGTATCCCCATCATCTGTCTGAAGATTTTCTACGAGCTTTGAGGCGTGCTACTGGAGACGAAGTCGAAGTAACTGATGACCGCGTGCTGAACACCTGTCTCAGTTCACTTCAAGACGTGGTCATTTCTATCGGCGGCAATCCACTGGTCAAATATTTGTTACCAGCTTCCCAATCATCACCGCATCAAGATCGTGAAAATTGGGAGTATAATGCTGAGACAATTTGAAATGACCACCTCACGAATTTTATGACACCGTCCTTGAAAGCGTTGGGCAAAGCCAGGCTAAAATGTTTTTCTTGGATGCACCTGGTGGAACAGGAAAAACATTTGTTACTACTGGCATACTTGCAGAGGTCAGGAGGCAAGGCAAAATTGTCAATGCTCTAGCGTCGCCGGCAATCGCTGCCACACTGCTTCCGGGCTCCAAGTAGCGCTCGTAGCGAGACTTGGCTTGCCGTTCGTAACAGATCGGCAAAGTTAAGCAACGCTTGCACAGGTTACCACTTGGATGGGTGACCGTGTGTGGCATTTACATCTGAGCGCTACCGTGCTTCGGAGGGCACGTAAAGCTGTCGGTCCCGGTTCTTGTCCAAGGATAAGGATCGTTAGGCCATGTCGGAGGCCTTCGGGCGGTCTGAAAACTCCGACACCAGAGTTGGCCACACGCTCACACGAAAAACAAAACAAACAACTGCTTCCGGGTGGCAAGACAGCACATACCATGTTTAAATTTCCCATCGATTTAGAGAGCGCCGTAACACCCGTTTGTGGTGTGTCACGTAACAGTGATAAGGGACACGTGCTCAAGGATTGCTCTCTGATCGTATGGGATGAGCGTACTATGGCCAATAGGAAGGCAGTTGAGGCCATGGACAGAACCCTGCAGGACATCCGCAGGAACGAGCATTTAATGGGTGGTCACAGTTCTGTTCAGTGATGATTCCCGACAAACGCTTCCCGTGGTGACGCGGAGATCGAGGGCTGACGAGGTGAGTCATCATCATCATCATCATCAGCCTTTAACAGTCCACTGCTGGACTAGGCCTCTCCTTTGAAAGGAGGAATCGGCCTACTATACCACGCTGGCCAAACGGATTGGTATAGGGTTTGTATCAAGTTTTCCTTCTCTAACAGTGCTGTTCTCTGCATAATATGCTCCCTCTGTCGGCTCTTACGACACCCATGGGATGATATGGGGTGGTGACATTCCGTATTCTTAATCCGTCACTACACGGACAAGGTGGGTGCTTCGGTGAAATTATCTTTGTTGTGGTCACGAATTCTGGGTTGGGTGGTCACAGTTCGTATGATGCGCTTGACCATTAATATGAGAGCTCAGCTTGGCGTCAATGCACGTGCTCAACAATTCTAAGATGTCTTTCTATGTCTTGACAAAGTCACTCTACCAGAGGAGAGAGGTGGACAGGTGGTGCTTCCAGAGTCTCTCAGTAGAGTTGTATCCAGCCTAGAAACAGCCTATTTTGACGCCCAAAAATGATCTGGCTGTAGCAATTGACGAATGCATTCTCTTGGAGATTGAGGGGAATGAAGTGGTCTACACCTCTATAAACACTGTCGTCGAGCAAGAAAACGCCACACATTATCCCGTGGAATTTCTGAACTCCCTGTCAGCAAGTGAACTTCCAGCGCATACCATCAAGCTGAAGGTTGGTGTCCCGATTATGCTTCTTCGGAACCTATCTCCTCCGAAGTTGTGTATCGTGACCCGCCTGAAAGTCATCTCGCTCCACAGACACACCATTTAGGCGGAAATTCTTACGGGTTGTGGCGTCGGCGAGGCAGTATTTATACCACGCATTCCTCTCATACCTCATAACTTCCGGTTCCCGTTCAAGCGCATACAGTTTCCCGTAAGTGTTTGCTTCGCGATGACCACCAAAAAGTTGCAGAGGCAGACACTGAGGGCAGCGGGTGTCCTGTAAGTCGCTTTCTTCCGCGTCACCAGTCTTGACTCTCTTTACATTTTGGCTGCGGAGAGCCAAACCACTAATGTTGTGTATCGAGAAGTCCTATAAGTATGTATTTTACCCTATTATGTATTCCTTATTTTCTCCATCTGCTTCAGTCACAACTTATGATTTAATTCAGCAGAATCACCATAAAGTCATTTATACAAAGCAGGCTGAAAATCAGCACTTTTTGAAGTTCAATTTTACAAAAGACAGTCTCCCTCTGTTATTACACTTTCTGCAGCTATGAAATATAAAGAAGAAACGGGTAAATAAATGTTATTTTAAAAGGTATAATGGTAGGTATTTATTTAATAGTTAGGTGCTGTATAGCGTTCACGCAGACGACGTCGCGGGCAGCTGCTAGTATTTAAATATTTTTTTTTTTTAATCCTGGATATGGATATCCATACAGGCGTCATACCCATACATATTCAGGCATAAATACAATAAGCCAAATCGTGACCACGAAAAAGATTTAATATTCAATTCATTCATGCCAAAACAATAAACCACAAACACGTATAAAATGCCTCCGTAAATATCCATCATCATTCAAAATAATTCTGTACAATTTTCCCTAAGACTTGCCGCTATTGCGAAATCCCGTACCGAATGCAATGATTACAAATCATCACGCGTAAACAAAGTGAGAGATTTAACTACCGTAGGGATATTGTTTTTTGAGCGTAAAACGTGCACTTTGATTAGATAATATTGGTCTCTACGTGTCACCTTTATAACAATTGGTTAGCGATAAAAATCGATGTTCTTCTTACCACAATATTCGAGGTAGAATAGATACTTTCGAAAGATTGCCTTCTTAAGATACTTGTAGTTACAGCTCACTATGGGCCAGTAATTGTGTTGTCCGCCCTCGAGGTGGATTGTCACGGGTGACCCTGACTACCAAGTCGTCGGTTGTGGGTTCGGTTCTACCGACTCAGGAATATTTTTTGATAGTTCAGGTGTCTGGATAAAATTAATCAAATTGTCATCATCTACAGCAGCCTGGAGTCGTCTACGGCTGCATTTAGACCTCTCTAATGGCATTCAGTTGGATTTGCAGCTGTTCGTGTCCAGCCGCTGCCAGCCACAGTCTCCACACTAGAACACGACTACTTATCGATTCTGCAACAAATGTCAACAGCCCAATATCACACTAGCTTACTTATAATTTGGTCTGTGTCTATCACTTTACTTCTCTATGGAACCAATTTATTTCCAGTTCGGATCGAACTGGAAATAAATTGGTTAGCTCAAGAGTATAGCTTTCTACATAGCTCACCGTTACTGACTGACTGTCAGACAACCCACAGACAAAACTACTGGTCACAAGAAGTTGAAATTTGGCATATATGTTCCTTACTGACCTTACGGGTGCACTAACAGACGATTATTAGTAAACCCCAAGGGATCGGTATGAAAAGATTAAATAAAAGATGAGTGAGTGTATTCATATAATTTGTATTCATATAAAACCTATCATATAATTATGATCCTTTCATTCAGTACAAACTAAATAGGTACCTAAGAGAATGTTCAAGGGTGATCACGCGTAAACAGAGTGCAAGTTTTTACGTGAACATTACTAAAGCAGTATAATTCTGTCTGGAATAAAACATGAGTCAGGCCACGCTATTGACACATGCTTGCTCAGTAGGTTTGTTTGCTAATGTTGTATTATGGGATTTTCTAGTGAATTAGACTAGACGTTACTTGGCGGAAATATGTCTATACTTACTATTATTATATAGCTGGAGAGTTTGTTGGTATAGTTGAATGATCTTATTTCAGAAACTGCAGGGTTTGAACTGACTAATTCATCTTTGTTGAATAGTCCACGAAATATAATACTGTTTACTCAATAGTCTGCATCCGAGGTCCAGTGAATACCGTATACGACTGCTGATCGGAGGTCCGGGGTTCGATTCTCGGGTCGGGCAAAAGTGTTACTGGGTTTTTCCGAATTCTCAGTAGCAGCACGGAGTCTGGTGATGTGCCCGGTTACGGTAATAGGCTCGCCCCCTATTCAAATTCAAAATTCTTTATTCATTTGGGTCACAATGTGACGCTTATGAACGTCAAAATAATAAATTTATAAAATAATTACTTAAAGACTCTACATTTACATTTACTGCCACGTTTGCAAAGCAAGGGCGTAGAACCATGAGAAAGAACGGGCAATTAAACTCACGGTCACTCTTTTTCATCGCCAGGTTTTGCATAATACACATAATTTACATTTTGTAAGGTGCTGCAACTGTTACACCTTCTATATCACTTGTATATATTTACTGTACATAATAATACTCAAGCATAATACTTTTGATGTTCATTTGGTTAGCCTCCTAAAAACAGACATGGTGAAACAGGAGCATCCACTTACATTATACCTAATAATGCAGGCAATCCGCAAAAGTGATCAGAACCATGATGGAAATGATGCAGTTAAATATTAAAATCTAATACCAGCCCGCAAGACCGTCATCGACCAGTCATCGCAAGTAGCACCCGTTCACAAGTATGACGCATGTGCCAGCCATCATCCCTCTCGCCATATTAGAGGGACAGGGATGACCCGACACACGACGCCACCACAAGAAATGACATTTTAGTGAGCATGACGACAACGGTATACGAACCGGCAGTAAGAAACAATCTATTGGTATACTGACCATGACCACCAATTACCTCCATTTTCCAGATCGTTATTATTAACATAAATTAGTGGAACGCTTGAAGGAATGCAAATGTAGAAAGAATTTTGTGAAGGTGACAAATGAACAATGATATGATCAGGGATAAATAATGTTAAACTACATTCAACAAATCATAAAAATATCCAAATCCTCCACTTAACATGTCACTTATCAAAACTAGAATTTAACAGATTTATATAACAATTATATTAAACTGTCAGAAAATAAAATAATCGTGAGTTAAACAAGCCTAAGCCTATCCCCACGGTGTCTTATCACTTAAAAATTCCTTTATAATGTAATAACCCCTTTGTAAAAGAAAGTTCCTAATTGTCCGTTTGTATTTGTGCATGGGTAAATTCATTATTTCAAGAAGCAAATTGTTGAAAAATCGTATACCAATCCCCGCAAATGAGTTCTGAACTATATGTAGACGGTAGTTTGTTCCCACCAGTTTATGCTTATTCCTTGTGTTCACTTTGTGCAAATCACTGTTTTTGCGGTATAGAATTAAGTTTTCCTTAATGTATATTAAGTTAGCATATATATATTGCGATGCAACTGTCAATATATCTACTTTTTTAAATTTATCACGTAAAGAATCTCTAGCACCTAACTTATAAATTGCACGTATGGCCCTCTTTTGAATAACAAAAATTGTCTGTATATCAGCAGTTGTACCCCATAACATTATTCCGTAAGACATTATGCTGTGAAAATAACTAAAGTAAACTAGTCTAGCAGTATCTATATCTGTGAATTCCCTAACTTTTCTAATTGCAAACGCTGCAGAACTAAGTTTTACTGCGAGACAGGATAAATATCCTGTCTCGCAGTAAAACTTAGTTCTGTACTCAGTGGGGCGCCATTTGGGCGCCCCACTGAGTGCAGAACTATGAAGCTTACAATCTAAAGTTACACCTAAGAATACGGTTGATTCGACTATAGTCCGTGCCACGAGAAGATAGACTTTTTGTAAACATAGAATTTCTACTAAGTGACTTAGCAATAGTTCTGTCAAAAACAAATAATGTCAAATCCATTGAGCGCAACGGTACATAGATACGTGTCATTGGAAACTAATATGTCAACGGATCGGGTTTTTATCGATATTGTGCGCTGTCAATAGGATCTTTTAATGTTTTGAGGTACTGGCGCCTAGAATGTCAACATTTGGCGTTAGTTCATTGAAATGTTACATTCTTGGGCTTAACATGCATTTATCAGAGGACAAAATATTTTTTTTAATTATCAAGAAGGGGTAAATGTAAAGTTAAATACAAGTTTATAGGATCGCAACACTCTTTCCGCTGCTGGCATCTCGAAAAAGCGGGTGAGAATAGCAGATGACAGAAAATTATTTATACCTAAAAAATAAATTGCGTTTTCTGTCTACCGTAACTTGTTAGATTTTGTTTAAGTTCATTCTGACGATTTCATTCACAGAAAACGGGAAATCTCCATGCCTAGAATTTTTTATGCAATGTAGTAGCTAGTTCTCTATAATATTATTCATTGTTGGTCAATACTTTAATATTTTAGGATAGGTATGCTACATTGAGCAAATGATTTATTGTTTATGATTTTTAAAAAAATCGTGTCAGTAATAGAGTAACATGTATGTACTCTATCATTAACATATATGGTACTCTATTTTTCCTTAATTTACATAATAAATGACGTGTAAAACTACAAAAAAATCGGCAAATTTATGAAAATTCGACCATTCAAACACAAAATCAAATATTTTTATTTCAGTAAAATTTAACAATATAAACTAAAAAAAACATAATGACATAATTAGGCCTTTAAAAAAATTGTTCAAAAAGTATAAATTCTATAGACACAACTGTTTGAAAAAAGGTTGTGAAGCCCTGAATGTTTGTTTACAAAAAGTCTATCTTCTCGTGGCACCAACTATAGCTGAATTGTTTCCTTATTTAAAATTATATTAGTAGGAACACTTTTGACATTAGGTAAAGAGTATTTAACAAATTTGGTTTTGCTAGAGTTGTGTACCAAATTATTTGTCGAAAACCAATCTAATACTTGTGCAAGAGTGTTATTGACCGTATCAAAGTTACTTAAATTACGATCAACTTTAAAAAATAGTGACGTATCGTCGGCAAACAAAACAATATCACATAAATTTTGTACAAAGAACGGCAAATCATTAATATATATCAAAAAAAGAAATGGACCGAGAATAGAGCCCTGTGGAACGCCCATTCCTACTGGCAAACCTAGAGACCTACTCCCATTAACATCTACATACTGAATTCTATCACTAAGTTTACGTGGAACCTTAAATTCATGGCGAAATGTGGATGTACTATTTCACCTCTGCCTACCCCTTCGGGGATACAGGCGTGAGCCTATAAATAAATAAAATAAAAAATATAAAAAATACTTAATATTTGAAGTTAATACGCTACGTGCATGGAAACTTAGTAAGCTTATTCAACTCCCTTGCTTTAGCCCAGTTGTAACCTAGGGTCCGCTTAACACAGAGCCTGTTTGGCCTCCGCAACTCAATGAGATAGCGATATGCCATTGTTTAGAATAGTATTAGTTTATTTAGATGTACTGACTCCCTATAACGACTGTCAAAGATCTTCATGATGTATTATTTTTATGGTCTTTAAATGCAGTTTCTCAACGAACAACGAACAAATAAAACTGTTGAAGACGTCGACGAAATTGTGCGGTTAACATAACTTGGCAATTCTAAATTTACATGCATACGAGTTTGTCAGACCAATTCTTGTAATTAATATCCAAATTAAAAAAAAACTCTTCAGCTTTATATGATTTTGTTTCTGTGTATAACTATTACGATATATTCGTAATAGTTATCACAGAAACAAAATCGTAAACAAAACGACAAAGAGTCTTATTCGGTTTCATATATTTTATCAAAAATCTTCATACAGATAGTAAACGTGCGAGCAACAATACAGTGTCTGTTACTGCGTCCACAGGGACGACGCCGCGTGCTTACACTAGTTATACTTCAACATTATATTCTATTCACTATTCCCACGTCAAGTAAAACGCCCGCGGCTACAATTTCTTTACATTTTTTAATAAACCCTTTTATTTCATTCAGATATTTATTCCACCCCGTTCTATTGCCTTATGGACGATATATTGTGAGAATCTATTATTCGTAAACAATATTATTCTTTGACTGAAATACAAGGACTTTAGGATGTTTGTTGAGTTCTATGGAGAGATTTTGTGGTCTTTCTATTTATTTAAGGCATTGAAAGTATTCTAGAAGGGCTTACTTTTGGGTTTCATTGTTGGGTTCTCAGTTCTAGTGCTGATATTTACATAAACAATATTTGTTCAGAGGTCGCCAATGAATAAATTTACTAAATATCTTGTTATTCTACTTTGGTTCGTTGAGATGAATTCGTTATCAATTTATTCATTATACTCACTTCATTTTTGCTGAGCGTTACGCGCTAGCGCTACGGAACTTGGTAGCATCGGAGATGCTTGTGCACTTTTTATCCTTTTTTAGGGTTTCGTACCCAAAAGGTAAAAAACGGAACCCTATTACTAAGCCTCCGCTGTCTGTCTGTCTGTCTGTCTGTCTGTCCATCTGTCTGTCACCAGGCTGTATCTCATAAACCGTGATAGCTAGAAAGCTGAAATTTTCACAAATTATGTATTTCGGTTGCCGCTATAACAACAAATAATAATACTAAAACTAAAAAAATAAAAATATTAAGGGGGGGTCCCAAACAATAAACGTGTTATTTTTCGTATTTTTTGCTCAAAATTAATAACGGTAACAGGCAGCAACGGTAAAATTTTCACAGAATATGCAGTTGTATATTACCTTTCAAAATAAATAATTAAATTTAAAAAAAGTAAATAATAAAGGGGGTCTCCCATACAACTAACCTAATTTTTAAGCAATTTGTTACGCGATCTTAATAAACAGGTAGAAACTTAAAAAATATTTAACTATACATACAACAAACGTGATTTTCTTTGATAGATGATGGTATGGAACCCTTCGTGCGCGAGTCCGACTTGCCCAATTTTATTGAAAAATAATGCCCGTACAAGGAATAAATCCTATGCTTTACAAACATTCTGCCAACGGATCCGAAGGTTACAGATTCAAATTACCATTGTGGATCACACATACTGCAGTTCCTTGAAGGGATCGAACGAACATCACATGACGCAGCTGTGTTAAGGGGATTTTCACGCTGCAAGTTATGAAGCACTATAGGGTACAAGTACGCCGAAAAATGTAAGTTCTCAAAACAAAAAAAATATATTTTGACAGTACATATAGAACTGAAGTTAAGTTACTTTGGTGGTACGTGAAATGAAATATTATGTATGTCTTGTTGAACAGGTTTTACCAATTATACTTATATATAAACTAGAGGATGCCCGCGGTTACACCTGCGTTATTTAAGGCTACTGCTCTGCTCCCGTCGCTCATAGCTTGATGTTATGTAGCCTATAGCCTTCCTCGATAAATGGGCTATCTAACACTGAAATAAATTTTCAAATCGGATCAGTTGTTCCTGACATTAGCGCGTTTAACCAAACAAACAAACAAACAATTTCTTCAGCTTTATATATTAGTACTAGCTGACCCAGCGAACTCCGTATCGCCTTTTTAAGAGTTTTTATTTAATTACCTTTTTTCCAAGCCCTTTTTCCAAAGTTGCCATTGACTTAGCGCTTAATCTCCTATCATTCCAGGGTCTATAAATGATGCAAAAACAAACATAGATTTTTATATAATATTGAATTCCCCATTCCTTAAAATATTGGAGACGATACCCATATCGACTTAAAAAAAATCTCGTTCGCCATCTTTGATTTCCTATCCGCCATCTTTGATCACGAAATAGATGTTGTATTTGGATTCACCGTCCCTTAAATCATCAGAGACGATACCCATATTGATTTTTTAAATTTTTCCCATCCGCCATCTTAGATTTCCAATCCGCCATCTTGAATCACGAAATAGATGTTGTATTTGGATTCCCCATCCCTTCAAACATCGGAGACGATACCCATATCGACTTTAAAAAAATCCCCTCCGCCATCTTTGATTTCTTATCCGCCATCTTTGATCACGAAATAGATGTTGTATTTAGATTCTGTCTAGAATTACCGTAGGCTTACTGGAAATTGGTTGTAAGCACAGTGGAAGCTAATTTATATTCATCCAGTTGTCCTACAGTAATCAAATGACTGACATATATTGCTGAGATTCTCAGCGATGACAAATTATAAAGTAGTTATAAGAAGATTTTACCTTATAGCTCCTGGTGATGTTCTTGAAGTGGACCTATAGATTAACTTATAATTTTGGATAAAATAACAAGAGAATCAATGGATACCAGTTTACAATTCGGCGAAGTCCTTCTCCAGACCACGATGCACGTTAGCGGTTCACAAAACTTTTCACAAAAGTTCACTATGTCATCAATTTACAACAAACCTTGCCGGAAGTCAAAGGCGGCAATTACGTATTAAGTTAATTACGAGTTGATTCAATTCGCGTTAATTCAAAGGGCGATCAATTTAATTTAGGTACAAGGCACGCGAGCTTGCAAACGGCGTGTTAATTTTTCAAGCGGAAGACGGAAGTGACAGTTCAGTGTGACCATTGTCAGAAATTTTCAATAGACTAAACAAAATGTTACTCAATCGATCTAATCGATTTGACTTATAATAAAAACTAATTCTATTTCAAACATCCACCCGCCCCGGACCGGCCTACCGGTCCGCTAATCAGTTGGTAGACGTGACAAAGTTGCAACCGCTCTCCTCAGAATCGAACCGTCCACCAAGACCTCAGCAAATCGGGGAACTCCATCAGCCCCAGTTACCAAATGAAGGATGCGCCCCCTGCGCCATCTGAGTGGCGGAAGGTTAGCCCCCTTGATCAAAACGAGGTCACCAACCTTGGGTGGATCGGTCTTGTCGGTCCACTTAACGCGTTGCTGGAGTATGTGCAAATATTCCAAGTTCCAGCGTTTCCAAAAGCTCTGAGTAATCTGGCGTACCAATTCAAAACGCGAGAGACGACCAGGTCTCGTATCAATATAGGGGTACTCAGGCAAGGCGACAAGTGGGCGACCAATCAAAAAATGGCCCGGCGTAAGGGCCTCCAAATCATTCGGATCTGAGGAGATCGGGCACAATGGCCGAGAGTTCAAAACGGCCTCAATCTTACAAAACACAGTTGCGAGTTCCTCAAATGTAAGGACAGATTCACCGATTGTCCTGCGCAAGTGTGTTTTGGCCGATTTTACGGCGGCCTCAAATATACCACCCCAGTGTGGACAATTTGGTGGGGAAAACAACCAATTTATCCCACGTCGGGCAAGCCTATCACCTATATCAGCTTTGTTGGTTTCAAGAAAATTAACAACATCATTCAGATAATTATAAGTGCCCTTGAAGTTAGTGCCGCAGTCAGAACGGATCAAGGAAGGCAGCCCTCTGCGGGATACAAATCTGTCAAATGTGGCTACAAACGCCTCGGTGGTAAGCGATGAGACCAGTTCTAAGTGTACGGCCTTTGTGGAAAGACAAACAAAAACACACAAGTAGGCCTTGACAGTCTTGCTGTTTCGAAGTGTCGACGTTTTCACCAAAAAAGGACCAGCGAAGTCCGTGCCAACACCGTCAAACGTCCTGCTTTCAGTTACGCGATCTGCCGGTAAGTCCCCCATCAAGGGCTGCATGGTAGAAGCCTTGAGCTTATAGCAAGGGATTCAGCGAAAGACTACACTCCGAATGAATTATTCGGAGTGTTCGGGCAGACAAAATCCAAAACTCGCGTTGCAAAATGGCCAACAAGGCATTACAACCAGCATGCGAATTTTTAAGGTGACGGTCAGTTACCAACAAGCGTACCAAATGACCGTCCTTAGGTAACAAAAGGGGGTGACGAGCCCCGTAAGGGAGGTTGGCGTTCTTGAGACGCCCTCCAACGCGCAAGAGACCCGTTTCGTCCAAAAAGGGGTTCAATTTAGATACAGCTCCCGACAATTTCGATTTCCCCGACTTGAGGATAGCAATCTCCCTTTCAAAATGCGCCAATTGCACAGAACGAACCCAAAAGGTGAGGGACTCCTGTCGTTCCTGTGGTGAGAGAAACGGTGTCAGTCGTTTCTGTTGTGGGTGCCTAAAATTAAAAACAAAACGCTTTATCCAAGCAGTGACACCTAACAACTTGTCAAGGGAGCTGTAACGATTCAACAAAAAATCGGGGTCGAAGGCGCATTCCACCTTCTCAAGAGCGAGTGTTCGTAGACCCGGCAAATTAGAAGTATTCAAAACTGGCGTACGAGGCCAATCAATTTCTGGTCGACTCAACCATTCCGGACCCCACCACAGCGAATAACCTATCAAACTAGGCGTCAAGCATCCGCGCGAGGCACAATCAGCGGGGTTGAGCTCACCTGGCACGTGTCTCCAAACAAGTTTGACTTCGGATTTCTGGATTTGGGAAACGCGATTAGCGACAAATACCTCCAAAGTGTGGACAGAAGCCTTCAACCAACAAAGAACAATTTGGCTGTCTGTCCAGGCGTAGGTCCCATTAATGCAAATGCTTTTACCCAAAGTACTGGACACGTGGTTCAACAAGCGTACAAGAAGGGCTGCTCCCGAGAGCTCCAGTTTTGAAATGGTCAGAGATGACCGAAGGGGTGCCACCTTGCTCTTTGCCATGATCAGGGAAACCCTCACCTGACCTGAGGCACTAACTGTGCGCAAGTACACCACGGCGGCGTGACCACGTTCCGAGGCGTCACAAAACCCGTGAAGGGTGGCCTTGTACTTCCCGGGAGGAAGGATGGGACGAGGCAAGGAGATCTCGTTGACGGCAGGAAGTGAGGATACAAAAGAGGTCCATTCCTCAACAAGAGTGCCGTGCAGAGGTTCGTCCCAGGTCAATCCTGCTGTCCAAAGCTTCTGCAAGAAGCATTTTGCCCAAAATATAATTGGACAGATCCAACCGTTCGGATCAAAGGTTCTGGCGACAGTAGACAATACGAGACGTTTAGTCCAAGAACACGGCAATTTCAAGTCTACGTTATATGTAAAGATGTCTTGGACTGGTCTGTACTGAACGCCGAGAACAGCCATCATGGCGGGGTTGTCAACAATCTCAAACAAATGTGGATCTTGCTGATGATCCTCTGGCAAGCCTTCCAAAAGCGCTGGCGAGTTGGAAATCCATTTGCGCAACTCATAACCAGCGGAGGCCAAAATACCTATCAATTCGTCCCGCAGGAGGATCGCCTCGTCCGCTGTGGAGGCGCCCGAGCAAATGTCATCGACGTAAATATCGTCCTTCAAGATGGCGGAGGCTCTTGGGAAACGTAGGCCTTCGCGGTCTGCGAGCTCCCAAAGAGAACGTATTGCCAAGTAGGGGCTTGACCTTAACCCGTACGTATTTGTATTGAGCTCGTAGGCGACCATGGGATCGCGAGGAGACTCTCTCCAAAGGATCAGCTGGAAGCGACGGTCATCAGGGTGGATAATCGTCTGCCTGAACATCATTTTTATGTCGGCCACAAAGACAACCTGATGTCGTCGGAAGCTGGTGATGACGTCACAAAGGTCCTTGACCAACTTGGGACCAGAATGCAAGCACTGGTTCAAGGATACGCCTGTTGAAGTCTGCGCAGAACCATCAAACACTGTGCGCAGCTTGCCAGTCGATGGCTTCAATACCGCATGATGCAGGAGAAAGTAATGCTCCACCGAACGCCAATCCAAATTTGACACAGACATGTGTCCCAACTGTTCATATTCCCTCATGAACTCAATTTACTTCTGTCTGAGCTCCGGATCACGACCCATGCGGCGCTCCATGGCCAACAACCTCTTTTCGGCTAAAGGTCGTGACTCACCAAGCGGAGGCCGAACAGACAAGAAGGGTAGCCTCGTAATAATCCGACCAGAACGGAGTCGACCAGTGTTGTTCTGGAAGAACAGCTTGCACTCCTCATGTTCTGGATTCAAACGGGCAGCTTGAGGGGGCTCCTCTATCTCCCAAAACCTCTGAACCGCATCAGAGAGAGCGAAGCCTACAGCTAACAAATTGTCAAGTTCAGGTGGAGGGGGGTCCCTAGGTACAGGGCCCATCAAAGCAAATCCAAATATGGTCGGGATGGCAGTCAAACCATTTGGCACCAAGACCCGTTTCCCACCAATCAAAATTCCACCGAGGACATCAGAGCCAATCAACAAATCGATTTGTCCCGGTGTGTCAAATTTGGGGTCTGCCAGTTCCAATCCCGATGTCAAATTCACCACAGCAGCGGGTAGCTGTTTCTGTGGGTGCATACCCAAAATATTCTTCAACACAATAGCCGAGGTTTTAATCCTCGGGTGTGAAGATTCAACAGGGCCAAACAAAACCTTAACTTGCCCTTCAACTTTAGAGGCTACGTCACCTATGCCCCGTATACAATTCGGAAAAGAGACCATATTTAATTTAACCTGCCCTACCAAATAAGTGGAAACAATGCAACCTTGTGAACCTGTGTCCAATATAGCACGGACAACAACAGAGGTCCCCGTGGGTCCCCAGACCCTAACAGCAACCGTTGGTAGGATAACGGTCTCAATGGGGGAGGTTGGCGTTATAGGGCAGGAGTTAATTACCTATTGTTGCCTGGGCGGCGACCGTTGGCCAGGACCAGGCAAGTCAAAGCGAGGGTGCGGCTTGAAGTCCTCAAAGGCGCGATGACTCGATCCGCGTGCCATCTGTGGGGGGTCATAGTGACGCACCCGCCCAAAACGAGGTGGGCGCGAGTCAAGGCGGGGACGCTCCGCCAAAGGAGGCGAATACCTGGGGCAGCAGTCATGGTGCTGGTGACGCTGAACAGCACATTCAGGTGCGCGAGAGAGAGGAGGCGTGCGCACGCTACGGTTCTCCAAGCGGGGCGAGTGGCGATCAATTGAGCGAGGCGACTCTCGGCTACGCGCCGGTGAGCCTCGGCTGCCACCTTCAAAACACCCGCCCGTGCGGGGCGTCGGCTGGTTGGACAAGCGGCCAACCTCTCTGGCATTCATACAGAGAATGTCCAAATGCTGTCCTCCACAGTGAGGACAGGGGCGAGAGTTTGGGCAGTCTCGCTGGTAGTGGGACCCCAAGCAAGAGAAGCAAAGGCGGCGGGCATTCGCGATGCGCCTACGAGAGGCGACATGTAGGTCCAAGAATGCCCTACAACTGGCCGTTCTGTGCCCCGTGACCTTGCAGTAGGAGCACTCCGCTGGGCTCTGCGTGATTGCAAAGCGAGGAGGGCGCCGGTCAACATTGGCTCGGGTGTGAACGCGAGCCTGCTCCTTGACCTTGGGCGGCTGCGTCTTAGCCGGCGTGTCACCACCGGAGTTGTCCAAGACCCGGCACTCATCCTCCAGGAACCTCTCCAGGTCAGCAAAGGGGGGCAGATGGATCGCGCTATCCCCACCAAAGCGCTGCTCAAAACGCGACCTCAGGTCGGCAGGCAGCTTTTTCAGCACAATGTGCACCAATAGATAGGACCACTGGTCCACGGGCAGGTCAAGGCACTTAAGTCCGTTGATGGCCACCAAGAGCGGGTTCAACAGTTGGGTGCGCAACCCAGAGACCCGGGTGAGCGTCGGCAAACCCAAAATCTGCTCGATGTGCGTGTCGGCGAGGCCACGCTTATTATGGTACCTACGGGTAATTAGGTCCCGAGCCGTCTGGTACGCCTCGTCAGACACGGGCAGATGCTGGATGAGGCCCTTAGCCTCCCCATCCAGAACCGACATTAGATAGGCCAATTTTTGTGCTGGCCGAAGGTCAGCCCTGTCATTGACCAGGCTGTCAAACAACTTAATGAAGCCCAGGTAGCTTCCTAGGCAGCCATCAAAATGGGGGAGGTCCAAAGTAGGGAGCCTACTCACCAGCCCCGGTGCTGACCTAGGAAGCTCCTGCTTCAGGCCGGGTTGCCCTTCCCTATCGGCAACTAGTTGTCTCGCAGTATTGGAGACAGCATCATACAGGTCCAAGACCTGGGCATAGTCTTCACTGACCTTATTTCGCTGGTCAGCAGTGAAATCATTGATTGACACTTCAAGACAGCAAGTGCTGAAAGTGCGGAATTGCTGTTCCACACTTGCCAGGCGATCGTCAATCCGCTCGTACCTTTGAAGTAGGGCCTGCTGGCGATCAGGCCGGTTCACTAAAGCACTGGCTGAGGCAAACCAGCGCAAATCTGATGCAATAGCACCAGCAGCCGCACGCAAGTCCTTGATAGCTGACATAATCAAAATTTCAAAAGACAAGCGTTAAACAATATTTACAATCAAAACTTAATTTTTCTCAATTCTTTGAAACCAACAAAGTATTAGCCTCTTTACTGCAAGTGCAGGCAAGTGACAGGTATCTACTGTCCAACAAAATTAATAGTTTCAATATATATTGACACAAAACAAAGTCAAAGTTATCAAAGTTATAACTTATAACAAATTAAAAGTTGAAACTTCAAATTAATTAATGAATTATTTGCAACAGACAGACTGGCTGTGTTATTTGAGATATACAATAGTAAGTAAGCACAGAATAAGTGTTACCTAGCAATATTATCTATATTATAACAAAACAAAGTTTATTAATGTGACCCGCCCAAGTGGCAAGGTCAAGTTGGTTATAATGTTTATGAATATATGCAATAAACTAAATTTACTAAATTTATTGATACATACAGCTGTTATGTATCCAAACAAACTGACTTATTAATGCAACAACAAATTTAAGTTAGATTTTCCAACAATACAAATCAACAATTACTGATTGAGGTTATGTGACTATGTGTTTCAAATTATCTAGGTCAACTTATACAATTAAATATTATGTATTTTAGACAATAACTGACCTGACAAACACTACAATACTGTCTACAAGGTGATATATATAGCTCATACAACACCAATCTGAGTTCAGATACAATCAACGGCTAAGATACAAGCTCATACCAATCTGAGTTTATACTCAGTAATGCAACAGCGGCTAAATTTCAACTACAGCTCTGCACCAAAATTATGTCTAGAATTACCGTAGGCTTACTGGGAATTGGTTGTAAGCACAGTGGAAGCTAATTTATATTCATCCAGTTGTCCTAAAGTAATCAAATGTCTGACATATATTGCTGAGATTCTCAGCGATGACAAATTATAAAGTAGTTATAAGAAGATTTTACCTTATAGCTCCTGGTGATGTTCTTGAAGTGGACCTATAGATTAACTTATAATTTTGGCCAAAATAACAAGAGAATCAATGGATACCAGTTTACAATTAGGCGAAGTCCTTCTCCAGACCACGATGCACGTTAGCGGTTCACAAAACTTTTCACAAAAGTTCACTATGTCATCAATTTACAACAAACCTTGCCGGAAGTCAAAGGCGGCAATTACGTATTAAGTTAATTACGAGTTGATTCAATTCGCGTTAATTCAAAGGGCGATCAATTTAATTTAGGTACAAGGCACGCGAGCTTGCAAACGGCGTGTTAATTTTTCAAGCGGAAGACGGAAGTGACAGTTCAGTGTGACCATTGTCAGAAATTTTCAATAGACTAAACAAAATGTTACTCAATCGATCTAATCGATTTGACTTATAATAAAAACTAATTCTATTTCAAACAGATTCGCCACCCCTAAAAACATCGGAGACGATAACCATATTGATTTTTTTAAACTTTCTCATCCGCCATCTTTGATTTCCCATCCGCCATCTTTGATTACGAAATAGATATCGGATTTGGATTCCCCATACCTTTAAATATCGGCGACGATACCCATATCGACTTCAAAAAAAAACCCGTCCGCCATCTTTGATTTCCTATCCGCCATCTTTGATCACGAAATAGATGTTGTATTTGGATTCACCATCCCTTAAATCATCAGAGACGATAACAATATTGATTTTTTTAAATTTTCCCATCCGCCATCTTTGATTGCCCATCCGCCATCTTTGATCACGAAATAGATGGTGTTTTTGAATTCCCCATTCCTTAAAATATCGGAGACGATACCCATATTGACTTTAAAAAAATCCCCTCCGCCATCTTTGATTTCCTATCCGCCATCTTTGATCACGAAATAGATGTTGTATTTAGATTCGCCATCCCTAGAAACATCGGAGACGATAACCATATTGATTTTTTTAAACTTTCTCATCCGCCATCTTTGATTTCCCATCCGCCATCTTTGATCATGAAATAGATATAGGATTTGGATTCCCCATCCCTTTAAATATCGGCGACGATACCCATATCGACTTTAAAAAAAATCCCGTCCGACATCTTTGATTTCCTATCCGCCATCTTTGATCACGAAATAGATGTTGTATTTGGATTCACCATCCCTTAAATCATCAGAGACGATACCCATATTGATTTTTTAAATTTTCCCATCCGCCATTTTTAATTAGCCATCCGCCATCTTGAATCACGAAATAGATGTTGTATTTGGATTCCCCATCCCTTTAAACATCGGAGACGACAACAATATTGATTTTTTAAAATTTTCCCATCCGCCATCTTTGATTGCCCATCCGCCATCTTTGATCACGAAATTGATGTTGTATTTCGAATCTCCACCCCTTAAAATGTCGAAGGCGATACCCATATTGATATTTAAAATTTTCTCATCCGCCATCTTTGATTTCCCGTCCGCCATCTTGGATCACTACATAAATTTCATATTATTAATCAGCGTCCCGAAAATCTCGAAAACGATACCCATATAGATTGTATCCTATTAGTTTAGCCTTTTTTTGCCTTTGACCCAACCCTCCCCTTCTCGTTTGACCATTTTATTATTTTTGTCTGGCCCCTAAATGTTGTGGCGTAATTTTATATAGCCTATAGCCTTTCGGAATAATTGGGCTATCATAGGCAATAACAATTTTTAAAATCCGACTGCTAGTTCCTGAGATTAGCCGACATTATGTTTTAGCCTTTTTAGCCTTTTGCCCGGCCCCAAGGGGTCGAAGCGTTATGTTATATAGCCTATAGCCTTCCGGAATAACTGGGCTATCGTATACAAAAAGAATTTTTCAGATCCGACCGGTAGTTCCTGAGATTAGCGCGTTCAAACAAACAAACAAACTCTTCCGCTTTATTATATTAATATAGATATAGATATAGATATAGATAAGATAAGATTTGGCAGCTACGATATAGAATTCCTTCATCTCATAAAGTCCCCTGATATTGACTGAGCCAAATGAAGCAATTTAGTTATAGTGCTGAAGTGATTTTATAGAACCTATACATACAATTAATACATCCTATAACATTCGGTAGTAAAACTCTTGGACCCGGAACCATCAGATAATTCCGTATATTTTTAGGGCTCAATAAACAACAAAGCCAGTTTTCTTTTGGTAAATATGCTTCTTATCATTCAGCTCATCTTGAATATCATGTAGATAGTAGATCCTTAAACTTTGGGGTGACCTACGTAGAAGTCTTTTTTGCAAAAATAATTGTAGTGGAAGTAGGTGTTGTGTTCCTCCCACTAGAGGGAGGAGCCTCTGAGCAAGAGAGGTGATCATGCTTGGTGGGTTGCAGTCCGACGGAAATAATCGAGAACTCGTAATTATATATAGTCTACCGCTTATAGAACTCTGCGTGCGCGATTCAGGACGATAGTTCCGCCGTGTCCATTAGATGTCATCGTGATTATTGTCTTCACCGTCGTAAGATAGATGGCCATAGTTATATGTAGCTACTGCTACTCAATGATGATCTTAGAATATTATTTGAAGATTCCCTTTATACTAGTCGCTTAGTAACAGCATATATCCAATCATCAGCAATATAAATATACGAACACATTCACACGTTGATTATCTATATATATATATAAAATCGAAGTTTCTGTCTGTGATTTCAAAATAACTATGTTTTTTCAAGTGCACATAGTTAGTTACACGATTTCAAGTCCTAAACAACCCTTTTATCATATTTATGTCTGTCTGTCTGTCTTTTTTTCTGCTTGTCCGGGTAATCTCTATAATGGCTGAACCGATTCAAATAAGACTTTCACTGGAAGGTAAAGGTTAATTGTAGCCTATATGTAGCGCTACATATAGGCTACAATTTGACCCGGTAGGTGGCGCTGTTGGCATGATACCTATATATGTATGTCGGAGATTGGAGAACGGAACGTCAAATCTTAACAGATTTGGGCGTATTCGGATACGATGGTTGGCAACACTGAGGTCAGCAGTTGACAACTGTCAATGTCATTAAATGTTTTATAAGCGAACGTGGAGCTGTCAACGGACACTTTTTGGTGACAGACACAGCGGAGGAAACAAGTGTGACCTACCTACGTCCGACTTCGCCGCGTTTCCAAAAGTAATCCATTTTCATCCGAGCTACGTGTGCATATTTAGTTTGTGAAGAGATCTAATTAGTTTGAGTAAAACCTATTGAGTGTATACCGAGTCTTATTTTCCTGAAATGTACAATTGAGGAAGACCTGAGAGACGAAGAACACCCACATTCTCCTACGTTACCTACGTTCTACGTTATCAGAAGTTGGATACGAGCACAACGACCCACGTGTTCAAAATCAAGACGCTAGTAACGAAAAATAGTTGGAACTACAAAATCGCAATTCTGACGCTGATCCAAGCCATGAAAATACCTACTACATCGTCGCATGGCCTTTGTTTACCGGACTTCGATCCTGAGCAACAAGATGTAGATGCACGTGCTTTGATGACTGCAGACATGTGATTGGATGATCGAGATCCACATTGCGCCCCGCTAATGGTCGCATTAAGCCGGGCCTTGAAGGGAGGAGCTTCGACCTGGCTATCTACCGTGCCGTATGCCGTTTCCTGGGATGGACCTGTTCAATGAAGTGTGCCAACAAGGCGCGAGCGAAGGCGGCTGCTAACGCTGCTATATTGGTGAATCAGCTGGGTTTTCAACTGGAAACCGTGGTGATTGTATTTTGTCTTTTTTTAGCTACGGTAGTTGTAAAACATTCTTGGTTAGCACAATATCAATACTGCTACGCGTTTAACCTTGGAAATGTCATAATTGTTGTGGTGATGTCGCCACCACATCGTACCGAGTGTTGTGGGTTCGATTCCTGCACGTAACACTGAGTTGTGGAACCGTTTTACTTTTACGGTGTCGTGTTTCTCATGGCATGATCTCATGAATAACCTTCGTTTTAATGGCTTAAAGAAGAAAAAGACAAAAAAAATGTGGGTAGAACTGAACGATTTCATTGCTACCTTTGCTGTGTTTTATGTTAGCGTATGTTTGTCTGAGTACCACTGTGATTTAGCTATAGCGTAGATATCGAACGGTTTTGAGTTTGATACGCCGGTTAAAAAGAAAGCGATTGTCTCGGTCTTACTTTATGGACTGTAATAGTAACGAGAGTGAGCGTACAGGCCGACTTGCATTGACAAGCATGTGCGTTTGAGTGAAACGTGCTAGTTTTTGTTCTAGTGCAGTTTTAATATTGGTTTTAGAATCAACATGGGTGTTGATTGTTGCTTTGGTTGGTTTTCTGCTAAATCTAGAACAATAACACCGGACTAGACTGTCATTCGCAGGGCAGCGGCGCTGGGGTTGTTGGATTAATCGAATCGTGCGTACTGGGATCATAGTGTAAGACTGTGCTGTGATTGCGGCTGACCATCTCTTAAATAGACGTGAACTGCAGTGCCGTTTAGACATGTGCAGTTAGTTGGTCAATATAACCTGACCATAGTCGAAGGATATTACTAGCGCCATTATTTTACCGACTCGTGGTGTTGGTAATCCCTAATGGTTTTCGTTTAAACGTCATCAGAGCCTAAGTAAAAATGTTTTTTGTTTAAACGTCATCAGAGCCTAAGTAAAAAGCGACTCTTTTACTCGTTGTAGTTCTGAGTTGTACAGACGACCTCAGTGTTGCAATTATATACACCTGCTTCTTTGTGCATAAATTTTTAACATGGCACATTAAAATGTTTCTTACTCATGATTATTAGATGGCACCACTAGTCAAATTTAATTAAATTTTAAGATTTTACGCGCGAAAATTACCTACGGTGTGTTTTTGAAATTCATGTGATACACTGAGAATTTTTATCAAATGTCTCGAGTTCTCTGGCCAATTCCAAGTTACACTTAGGACGTTTAGGAGTGATAGTGTTTCTAGTAGAAGCTGTTAAACTCGATTATCAGACGTAGAAGAAAATGATTGAGTGATCATGGTAGTGCGTTATGATAATCAGTTTCAGAGATTTAATTTTTCGTTGTAGGTAGAACTAGGTTAGTGATCGTTAGTGATGATTGTATTAACCTTATTATCATTAAATTGGTACTTTTTTTTTGTCGTTGTTGCGATAATTTTGTGGTACCCGCGTTTGCGTTGGTGTAGATTTGCATAAACTGGATAAGCCGTTTGTGCGGCTGCATGTGTAGCCATGCGTTGCCGTTAGTTGGACCGACAAATTGCCTTTCTGGTTAGCATAGTTTACCCATGAGCTTTTGTGTTAGTCATAGTCTCCATATTTAGACATCGTATTTAGACTATCCATGACAAAGTTATAACGCTGAAAATACTGTTTGGATACTTGGTAGTAAACTTAACATCTAGAGCATCAGCCTAGTAAGATTTTCTTATAGTTTATGTGATAAGGAAAACCAAAGCAACATGTGGAATAAACCGCGTTTAAGATTACTTTGTTAAAAGCTCGAAATGATTATCCGGGTGGTGTTGTGTAACCGGATGGAGGTTGAATAGCGTGATGTTGAAGACCCGATGGATGTCAGAGTATGAGCAATGCAATATTGGAATGAGTTTCCTATTATTTTAACGAGTATGTGTGTTGTTCAACATGTCAGCTTCAAGAGAAAGAGTTAGTTGTGATTTTCATTAAAACCTGTAATGATTTTGATCAGAGTACCTTTATTCCCCACCGACTTGGGTCAGGAATAGCCGAACGACTAGAATGAGTGTTGTGCGATAATTTTCTTTTATTCCTAAAGCGAAGTACATTAAAGTGTGGTTGTTGATCGCAATCACGTATACCCTGCTACTCGAGTAGCTCTCATTTGATTTTTAATCGCTTAAAATTTACGAAGTGCGGACGTTGAATTACTTTGAAAGAACGGATACTCTATTTAGTGGGTATACAATGAGACGGATCTTTAAAATACTAATGAAAGATTTAATTCCTTTTTGGGTGAGCCTGGTGGCTAGCGCGGCCTGATGGCCGGCGCAGCCTGGTAGCTGGCGCAGCCTGGTGGCCGGCGCGGCCAAGAGACCGGCGCGGCATGGCTGACGCGGTATGGTGGCTGGGGTGGCCTGGCGGCCGACGCGGTCTGGCGTCCGGCGCGGCCTGGTGGCGAGTGTGGCTTGGTGGCCAGCATAGCTTGTGTGGCGCGCGGCCCGTGTGTGGTGCGCGGCCCGTGTGTGGTGTGTGGTGCGCGGCCCGTGTGTGGTGCGCGGCCCGTGTGTGGTGCGCGGCCCGTGTGTGGTGCGCGGCCCGTGTGTGGTGCGCGGCCCGTGTGTGGTGCGCGGCCCGTGTGTGGTGCGCGGCCCGTGTGTGGCGCGCGGCCCGTGTGTAGCGCGCGGCCCATATGTGGCACCGCGCCTATGTGAAGCCTGTATGTGGCTTGAGGAGCTTGGTAACTGGTAAAGCTAAAGCCTATCTGGCTGAAACTGGCAATGAAAATAAAGGTAGTTTATTAAAGGCATTTGGTTAAAAGATGTAGATTCCAAAGACCTTAGCTTAACTGAATGATGAATTAAATTTTGTGGTGCTTCTTTCTGATTAGTGAACAGTAGTTAGTATCATTACTAAGTTGGTAAACGGACATGTCGCTCGATTTAGGTGATGTGTTCGTTGTATTGCTCGTTGGAGGCAATAAGTAATCTAAGAGTCACTCGAGGGAGGTGACATGGTTTACGTCACTCGATGGAGGTGGTGTGAGTTGCTATTGCTCGATTTAGGTGATAGCAACGACCCTGGCAAGGTTATTGTCACTCGATGGAGGTGGCAATGAGTCGCTATTGCTCGATATAGGTGATAGCGACGACAATGAGTACGTCGCTCGATGGAGGCGATATGAGTTACTACGCTCGTGTAGGTGATAGCAACGACGGTGAAGGAAAACACCGTGAGGAAACCTGCATGTCTGAGAGTTTTCGGAGTGTGCTCGAAAGACATGTGAAGTCTGCCAACCCGCATTTGGCCAGCGTGGTGGACTATGGCCTAATTGTCACTCGATGTAGGTGGCAATGGGTCGCTATCGCTTGTTATAGGTGATAGCGACGACAGTGTGTACGTCACTCGATGGAGATGATATGAGTTGCTACGCTCGTGTAGGTGATAGCAACGACGGTGAAGGAAAACATCGTGAGGAAACCTGCATGTCTGAGAGTACTTCGGAGTGTGCTCGAAAGACATGTGAAGTCTGCCAACCCGCACTTGGCCAGCGTGGTGGATTATGGCCTTACCCTTCTCATAGTGAGAAGGGGCCCGTGAACCGTGACACTTTTCGCTGATTAACGTTTCTGATATAATTCTCTGATGCCGTTCACTAATGAGAGAGTTGCTTTCATAATATCGTATTGTGATTGTATGATGCAGTTGAAATAAACTTGATGTTAACCCATAGTGTTGTGGTTTATAACGTAAAGAGCCCTATTCTTTAACTAAACGATGATCAGGATGGGCCGAGCTAAGACCTTGAGATATTGCAGAACGTTTTCCCTTTTGCAGGAGCATCACCCAGGGCACCTACAAGATGGTCTGACACGATCAAGATGGCGGTGGGCGGCAGCATGCAATGAGCCTTACATACGGCGTACAACCGCTCCTGCTGGACACACATGATATCTGTTCGCGATCTTCAGCAGTGAAGGACCGAGCACGAAGAAGAAGGAGCATCACAAAGGGGCGTGTGACGTTTCAAGATGGCCGTGTCGGAGATTGGAGAACGGAACGTCAAATCTTAATAGATTTGGGCGTATTCGGATACGATGGTTGGCAACACTAAGGTCAGCAGTTGACAGCTGTCAATGTCATTAAATGTTTTATAAGCGAACGTGGAGCTGTCAACGGACACTTTTTGGTGACAGACACAGCGGAGGAAACAAGTGTGGCCTACCTACGTCCGACTTCGCCGCGTTTCCAAAAGTAATCCATTTTCATCCGAGCTACGTGTGCATATTAAGTTTGTGAAGAGAACTAATTAGTTTGAGTAAAACCTATTGAGTGTATACCGAGTCTTATTTTCCTGAAATGTACAATGGAGGAAGACCTGAGAGACGAAGAACACCCACATTCTCCTACGTTACCTTCGTTCTACGTTATGTATAATAATATATAAAAGCAAAGAGTCAGTCGTCATCTGATAAAAAAATCTTTAAAAAATCTGGTAAATCGCCGGCCGTAAAAAGATTTGGCAAAGAACATTATTTAATTTTACTTTTATCCGGGTGCGAAGCCGCGGGTACCAGCTAGTCTCATATATATCAAGGAGTAAATCGTTTTACAGACACCCAATCCCTCCGATATGATCTAGGGTTAGAAAGATACATTACTCTTCGTTTACGTTTCGCTATGCAGAACCACCTAACCCACTAACCCAAATCCTTCAAAGTGAACACGATATTTCATATGTCACTGCTTCGATGCGATCACTCCTTATTTATATTTATTGCTAGATTACTTAAAATAATGTTATTCATTAGGCTCTTTTCGAAGCAGCGGATCGAGTTGAGTTCAGTTCCATCAAAAGCAAGATTACGGAAAATTAAGTCATAACTCTCCCGACACTCTTTTGCCGAAAAAAAAAGGAAGTGCTTGTGTTACACTGTAGACGCGCGTTCTTTTACGGTTCACTTAAGAAAATTACTTGATGGCTGCGTTTTAATTTAAAAAGAAACAAATGTGTGGTGGATATGATGTTTAAGAGAAAGAAGAATAAATTAACTAAGTGTATTTATATCGAGGAAATATGTTATGTAAATTGATATTATTTATGGAATTAAGTATTAAAACAGCTTCATGATTGTTGCAAAAGTTGATAAACTAAGAACATTAAAGAATTGTCCCAGCTTGGGTAATGTATTACAGACATTTTCATCAAACTACATCATGTTTCTTGAGGAAATAGTCTCAAAAAGACACAAGTGTCGAATAACTGCAAGAAAAATTGTCATACAAGCTAAATAATAATAAAGAAACATCATTACTTAGGCAATTTGGCTTGATACTGCCACGCTCTCGATAAGCTCTTCAGATCAAGCGGTGTCTTCAAAGAGGTTCTTTCATTTAATTGAAATGTGAATCAGGAGTCGTTTCAGGACGGCATTGTTTTGATATTCGACACTTGTGTATTTGTTAAAGAAAGACAAGGAGTATCCAAGTACCTTATTAGGCGTCTTTGGCCGATTTTTTTTTAAATAGTAATCGAAGGGTTTCTATTTAATAGAATAGTGATATTATAAGAAATCTAGGTTTATTATGAGTGGAGTTTGTGGGGTTATAAATTATAATATATATAATCATGTTCTGATTGGTCAATTGACTTAATCAGTCGCACAGACTTACGAATGTACTATAGTGATAAAACGAAAAAACCGGAACTTTCGCGATGTTTATGAGGATAAGTTGACTATATTGATGTTCCAGGTCACAAGATAATATAATGGGAATAAACCTTACATAACCTATTGAGGTCTCGAAACTAATGTCGACTTTCATATCGAAAATCAAGATATATTTATTTCTGAAAATAATTTCAAATTTAAGGCGAACTGAATGATTTTGCAACAATATGCTCTACATTAGTACGGTGGTAATGAGTAGTTCTGATTATGCTATCGTCCGCCCTAGAACGCATCAATGCATTTGATTTATCGGCTGCAAACATTTGATGCGTGCTCTCTGTTAAACCCCAACTATAGAGTATTTCATCAACATTGTCAGTAAATACTAATAAAGTAATTATGTCTTTAAAAAAGTCCTAAAATAATATCACATCGTGATACCTTGCCATTTCATCATCAGTCCTGGTCACGGACCTCTTCTCTCTATGAGAAGGGTAAGGCCATAGTCCATCACGCTGGCCAAGTGCGGGTTGGCAGACTTCAAATGTCTTTCGAGAACATTATGGAGAACTCTCAGACATGCAGGTTTCCTCACGATGTTTTCCTTCACCGATAAGCCAGCAATAATTAACAATTTAATACGCACTTAACTTCAAAAAGTCATTGGTGCGTGCCGTGGATTCGGATCCGAGACCCTCTTTGTAGCAGTCTGTCGGTTTTTTACTTTTTTATAATGTAAATAGGTGGCAAACGTGTAAACGCATCGCCTGATGGTTAACAATTACCGCCGCCCATGGACACGAGCAACAACAGAAGAGTCACAAGTGAGTTGCCGACCTTTATCGTTGGGAAAATGAGTAGGATATAGTATAGTGGAATAACAGAGCAGGAATAGGGCACTTCTGGGGCCTCCGGCACTTTCATTCACCGAACGAAACCCAACAGTATAGATACTGTTACTCTACGTCGATATTTTGTGAGAGGGTAGTACTTCCCCGGTCGAGCCGACCCGTTCATGCTGACTAAGTATAAGAGGTAAATGAATTTTAGGGGTACGGGTCGGACTGAATGACAACGTCCTAATTGGCGCTAATCGTTTTATGTGTCATTTTTACGCACGCAGAAACAGTTATTAAGCCGGACATCCGTTCAAGAGCGCATTTTCACGGGCTTTATGTATTAATACTGATAACATTTAAATACCTGTTACATTTTTGTAACAGTTATTATAATCATTTATCTGTTTTAGGACACATACTCAGAAACACATAAAAAAAATTGAATTTTTTATTCAGTTTCATTTCGTTACGAAAGTGTTTTTAAGTCACTTGTCTTAGTTTGATGGTGTAGTGATAATTTGAAATTTGGCATTGTGTGCATTTTACTTTCCTTTAGGGCAATAGGAGTGCGCTGAGAACTGATTTCCCCTAATTAGGGGCATAGGATCGGGCATAATCGGTTAAATAAGACAGAAATGTGCGGGCGTAGCCGAGAAAATCCCTGAAGTCAAATAATCCAAGTAACCTTCTTGTTTCTTACTATGATATAATTGCCACACATGTGATACTGTTCTCACAGGTAAAACCTGTTTTTAAATTAAAACGTTTTCAATTTTTTTATTTGTTGGTGTATAATTTTGTTTTAACTATCAAAATTCTACTAGCTTTAATAAGTTAGACCTTTTAAATATGGCTCTATGACATGCCATATATTAAAGGCACATTAAAGATACTGTCATTAAAGTCTCTTGCGAGAATCAAGCAGTCTTAGTACAAAACCATCCGTCTAAAGTGTGAGTTATTAAAAACATGGTGTGATGTCGGTTCTCCCCAGTATATTCCACCTCCCGTCTTCTTATATCCCGAGTGCTACTTCGTACGAATACTAATAGACTTTGACATCCCTTAATTGTGCCGCATCACCTAGATTGAGCGATGAATAACGTACTAATGTGATTGCGGTTATAGTAAAGTAATTGAGAATTTTGGAGCAGGTATTGTTTTCGTAACGTACAACATAATACAAGGTCTATCCTATCAACGAATACTCAAAAGCACTTTGTTTTCGCCCGCACTCGTTACACTGCTCTGGTTACGACCAAATGCAATTCTGTGGCAGAATGGCAAGCGGTAAAATCACTGTATTTTGCTATTCTGTTCACTTGAGGAACCATTACCGAGACTCGTTACTGCTGCAGCCCCTCTTAGGTTTCCTCACGTCGGCAAGTAACGGCTCTCGTGTATTATAAACTACAGCATTTTGTAGGGTTTCCAGAATATTCAACGGAATCTTTAAGCGCTCTTAGTAAACATTGGCTCGGGCAAGTAATGGTGCTGACTTTTGCATCGAAGCTGCATTTTGTGTTTAAAATTAGACAATGTTGATGTGTGGATGAAGAATGCAAAAATAAAGGAGAATGCCGGTTTTTGTATGGAAGCCTGTACCGTTTGCTTTTTCATGAAATGAACATTTTTAGCCAGCTTATTGTTTAATATTACCGTAGGCATGAAGCGTTTTTGTTTTCGAATCCGCAGTTCTGAGATTTTTCTCATAAACATATTTTAAAAAATCCGCCATAAATATTGCAAAGGAAGGAATTCGTCCTTGATTTCTAATTGTTTATAACAATTTCAATAATTGAATGATGTTATAAGTTAAAAGAAACATAGTTTTGACCCAGAAGAACAAACCTCAACTCAACGGATAAATACAAAATAATAACACAAACAAACACAAACGATGCGTAGGCGACGTTGTGTGGGGTTGACATTTGACACTTTTGACAGTTGCTCAAGTTATCAAATGTCACAGTTAAAGTTAAAGTTAAATCACACAGAACACAGTTTTTTTAATTTACTATCATAGTGCCTTCTAATGAATCCAAAATCATTTAATCGTGTAAGCAATCGTTAATGTTGAGAATATTACACTCGATTTTTTGTCGCTCGGAATCGACTTTTTTTTGTGCTGGCAATGTATGTATTCGGAAGTTGTTGATCTAAGTTCTACTTTTTTATAATATTTCGTAAACGCGGATTTAATAACGAGTCATAATTTAGTAATGGCAGTCAAAATGTGTCAAAGTATTTACGGTAAATCATTTTTTTTAAAGCAATTGGTACAGGTTCCGGCATTCTCCTTTGGTGATTGGAATGAATATCCCTATACGGCACTTTCGAAATGATCTTGAGATTGAAGTTCTGGTTACACCATTGATCTATTAATGTTACCTCTCTATGGTATACACGGTGTGTGAAATATTAAATGTGTAAAAATTTTTCTTTACAAATGATGTGATATACAGACAATCTGTACATGTATGAAAAACTGCCTAAGAAACACCAGACAGTGTCAAGTAACAAAGAGAGGAAAATACTAAAATATTAGGTATCAAACCACTTATCTTGAAAAAGTTGACATAGGGACACATGACGCCGCAAAAATGTCAACTGTGTTATGATACTAGATCGAATATCGGGAAATACCTAAGAATATCTCTTTTTTTTTTGGAATTTACTTTCGCACTGTTGTATAAGTTCGGCGCTTTAGATACTGGACTTTTTTAAAGCCAGAGGCTCGTTGCTTGTCTCTCATATTTCTTGCGTTAACTACTCAGAAAACTTCAAAAGCAGGCAAATATTCGTGGCTCTCTGTTTTTTCCGCTCAGTGAAAAAGCAAGTATTCTATCTAATCTGGTTAGACTCAAAAGATGAGCCTAGGAGACGTTCACCTTGGAGCCCATTCCAAGGCGAAAGTAGTTCTAAACTCTCCGTTTCTATCTTTTTGCCTCCTGTTCTCGAAGATTTATGATGTCTGAGCAAAATCAAATAGAACTCGTTCATGACGTGTTGTTTGCAATAAAATGAATAAAATACACGCTTCGTACCAATTTTAGCCGAATAAAATATTGCCAAAAGCAAAAATGCCCTCTATAAACTTGTTCCAGAACAGAAACATTAACAAGGTTGTTTATAGAAAATAAAATGCAAAAGAGTTTGCGTTATGGCTGTTTCGTTGTACGTTAATTGCCAATTTTAACGAGACACAATAACACCACTGCCTCTCCACAAAGTTTTTCTTTCAACATTAATAACGGACATCTTTTCACTTTTATCCAAACTTTGTCTTTTTTTTACCAATTCCACTTGTTCGTTGCCAATTTTCGTAAAAAATGGTCTAAATATTTTAGTGTTAACTCCCCAGATAATAATTTTAAAAGTTAACAACCCTAGGGTTGTGTTAAGACGGAATTTTATGTACTCAAACTTTGAATGTAGCCGTTATTTTATTTTTCTTTGTCACTTAACGTTTTGCAGTACAAAATAGTTTGAATTAATCGTAAAACAATGACGGAGGTTATTCTTTTAAGCTGAATTGGTATCAAAAAACAATCTCTCGCTGAACGAACATTGAGATCGATTTTTATTAACTTAATGGTTGTAATCAAGTTTTATAAATTGCTTTACGGGCTACTTTGTAGTTTTGTTTTGAGAAATTGGGGTCAAACGAGTACTCAAACGGAAATGCACAAAATATTGTTTTAGCATTTAGTTTTATTTTCGGTAAAAGATATTATTTGATAGCTTCCCGTGATAGATAAGAAAACAATCCATCGCATATCTGAGATCTATTTTTTGAGCCATACAAAAATCGTTTAATTCGCATTTGTGTAAGAATAAGACTTCAGTACTACGCCAGACCAAATACACGCAACCTCATATCAATTGAATTTTATATCTGTTTAAAAATAAATAAGAAACCAGAATATTTCACTTTTACATTGACAAAGATTGTATTTATTTTTACATCGTGATTGAAAAGCTGCTTAGATTGAACAAATTAAATTTACTGCGTGTTAAATTTTAAATTTGCGTTCGATGATTACGTAAACAAGGCAAAGTGTCGGCAGAAAAATATATGTCTAACTTGCATAAATTAAGTGCAAATATTATGACCAACTAAAGTTGATATTTTCTGTTAGTCAAATTAGGAGGTCTCTTGAACATACTGTTACGGGCGGGGTTACGGGATTGGAAGGAAACACCGAGTAGCACTGATGACTCTTTATTTAACTTTACACACACGACGCGTCGTTTGATTTCGACAAGGACAGCACCAACACTAACGTCATTTGCACTTCACTTCACTATACTTCACTTTACTTCACTTCACTTCACTACTACTTTTCTTTCTTCTCTTCTTCATTTTCTTCTTCACTTTACCACTTCTCGACTTACACCGCCTTTTATATCCCTAATAATGTTCTAGATCCACTAATTTCGATTTTCATTTCTTTATTCATTTGTTTTCATCTCCTGTATCTTTTTAATCTTTCCATTCGTTCCTGAAGTTTCTAGAATTTTCTAATTTTTATTCAAAATATTTAAATATATATTTTTTTTGAATATTTGCTAAATATGCATAAATATTTTCCAAATTTCATAAAAACCAAAAACCACATAATTGTTATGACTTTGAATTGAACACACGCCCTCAGAACGTGAAGCGGATTTGTTATCCGCACGGCCATCGCCTTGTTGTCAGTTAGTGGCAAATTTGGCGAACACTTGACGGAGTGTTTACGTCATCTAACTGAAAACTGTCATTTCCAAATAATGAAATATTCTTCATACCTTTTTGCTAATTATTCTGTTTGACAACCAGGCAGCTTGTTTTGTGGACGTCAGTATTACTTCGGGTTCTGTGACGACAGTTTGACATGACACCGGCCGTCACACTACCCCCCTCTAAGACATGCGCGTCCCGCACATACTAAGACCCATGATACACCGCTCTCCTGTCGACATGAATCAAGTCATTAAACTTCTAGGAGCTAAAGCCTGTGGTCTATGTACGAGTTTGCTTTCTTTGAGGCACAAAACTTTCCCCTTGCCACCACCTTTCATTGGAATCTTCACACTTAAGGATACCACCTTTAATGTCTAATCTGCGCTGTGATCTCTGAAGAAATCTAGCCCAACAATGCAATCGTCTATGATATCCGCAATAACCACTCGTTGCCAGTATAGGTTGTCACCGATTTTTATAGCCACCATTTGTTCGCCTTTAACTGGGATGTACTGACCGGTAGCCGTCGTCAGTCGAGGCGAAGTTGACGGTGTTAGAATCTTTCCGTTCTTTCTTGTCAAACGAGTTCCTATAACCGTTCGTGTCGCACCGGTGTCCAAGATCAGTGAACAAATAACGCCATTGACTGCTCCATCGATAGTTAAACCATTTCCATCTTTGCGTTGTTGAATACGCACTCTTAGGGCTTTCCGTGTTGTGACCAGTGTTTCGCGCGAAGTTTTGGCTGTGATTGCTTCCTGACCATCTTTCAAGACTTGGACACTAGCTTCAATCTTACGCCTTTCTGTTACATGTTTCGAACAGCTACTCCTTAAATGTCCGTGTTCTTTACAGTTAAAACACCTTAACACCAAAGATTTGCGGCCAGTTCTCACTACTTCTGCTGCGATAACTCCGTCTCGATAACTCGTAATTTCTTGCTGAACAGCCTCCACTTCTAGTGCATGTGCTAATGCGTTTTTAACATTGCTGTGATATCTCAAGTGCTCAGCAGCTCTGACCTTTTCGTCATAGATTCCGCCAATAAACGCCTGGAGATGCATGCTCTCGACTTGAGCTGCGGGTGCCGACTGATAAGCCTTCCTCACCATCTTTACCACTTTTATCGACCACTGCCGCAAGGATTCGTTAGGGTGCTGGCGGCGGTTGCGTCACTTGGCTCAAAACTTGACAGAGTGTTTACGTCATGTAACTGAAAACTGTTATTTCCAAATAATGAAATAGTGTTCAAACCTTTTTGCTAATTATTATTCTGTTTGACAACCAGCCAGCTTGTTGGGTGGACGTCAGTATGACCTCGTGCTCCGTGACGACAGTTTGACATTACACCGGCCGTCACAATACTAACATTAGGCCAATGCATTAGGCTAGGCGATGGAATATGGCCATTACTTTCGGTAGCGTACAAGGAGCAATTATTATAATATATATAATAATTATTGTATATAATTGCTCCTTGATAGCGTAGGTCAGATAACAGATGCTCTGAAAAAAATATATTTTCAATTTATTTTAGATTAACAGGTTAGTAGTGGACTTTGGTATCAATTTTGAAAATCATGTATGCAACCGGGATGACGCCTTTGTTGCTTAACTTTACCGATCTATTACGAACGTCTTGGCAAACCAGGTTATGAGCGCTACTTCTACTGCTTACAAAGGTATGATGTTTTAGTGATACTTATTGTTTATAACTAAATGGTCCGCTTGCTAGTCCAACCAGATTTGCCTATATATTTTTATTTGTTTTATTTAAAATTTTGTGAACTTTTTTTTAGTTTCAGTTTCGCAAAAAGAAGTAGGTAGGTATGTCTGTATGTATGCAAGCAGTGGACTATGTCAGGCTGATGATGGTGATGAAGTATGTCTGATTTAAAAGCGCCCTATACTTTTTTTATTATTCAATTGAAATTGAATATTGTGTGACTGCACGGATTGCATAGGGGTCCAAGCTGTCATCTCCTCGTTTAGTACTGCGCCAAGTGTCGTGGGTTCGATCCCCACACGAGACAACTTTGTGTTTCAACTTTGAGACAAACTGTTTTTACAAGCCTGGGTTGTCTGTCTGTTGAATTGAAATTTGTAAGAGTCCCTGCGACATTAGATCTTTTCACCGGAAAATAATAAGAACCGTAAATTTATAAATTTCCTAGGAAACTAGAAACTTTCGTAGGATTCTAAACGAAACTAAGACCGTGTTAGCGTATGCGTCGATATGTTAATGTAATTACCAAACGGTGCCGCTCGAACATGGATGTATGTCTTGAAACTTCAAAAGTTTGTCAATCAGGGAATCAGGATACACGTACAATGTATACGGATAGAGTAGCGGTAGCAGCCAGTATAGATTAGCGGTGCCGGCCTCTCTGTCGGCCCCTTTATATACCGGGCCCTCCATCAGAGCTGGAGTCCCCTACATGACCATATTTGGTCAGGCTTTGCGAGCGCAGACGATGGCCTTCTCTGATTGGCCGAGCGTATGGACGGTACTATGGCGCATGCGGTATGTACCGGACATACGTTACATACAAGGAGCAATTATTATAATATATATAATAATTATTATATATAATTGCTCCTTGGTAGCGTAGGTAAGGCAGCGATAGCCGAGTGGATATACCAACAGACTGCTATGCAGAGGGTATCAGGTTCGAATCCACGGCGCGCACCAATGACTTTTCGGAGTTATGTGCGTATTGAATTATTAATTATCGCTTGTCCCGTGCCTCGGAGAGCACGTTAAGCCGTCGGTCCCGGTTGTCATGAAGATCTTTGACAGTCGTTACAGGGCGTCAGTACCTTCTAAATAAACTGACACTAGTCTAAACCATGGAATATCTCTATCCCTTCGGGTTGCGGAGGTCAGACAGGCAGTCGCTCCGTGGAAAAGCTAATATTCAGCCAAATCCGGTTAGACTAGAAAGCGGACCCCGGATTGAAACTGGGATAACGCTAAGAGGATGATGATGATGATGGTAGCGTAGGTCAGATAACAGATGCTCTGAAAAAAATATATTTTCAATATATTTTAAATTAACAGGTTAGTAGCGAACTCTGGTATCAATTTTGAAAATCTTGTATGCAACTGGGATGACACCTTTGTTGCCTAGCTTTACCTATCTATTACGAACGTCTTGGCAAGCCAGGTTATGAGCGCTACTTCTACTGCTTACAAAGGTTTGACGTTTGAGTGATACTAATTGTTTGTAACTAATTGGTCCGCTTGCTAGTCCAACCAGATTTGACTATTTATTTAAATTTGTTTTATTAAAAATTTTGTAAACTTTTTTTTAGTTTCAGATTCGCAAACGTAAGTAGGTAGGTATGTCTGTTTGTATGTAAGCAATGGCCTATGTCAGGCTGATGATGGTGATGAAGTATGTCTGATTTTAAAGCGCCCTATACTTTTTTTATTATTCAATCGAAATTGAATATTGTGTGACTGCACGGATTGCATAGTGGTCCAAGCTCTCCTCGTTTAGTACTGCGCCAAGTGTCGTGGGTTCGATCCCCACACGAGACAACTTTGTGTTTCAACTTTGAGACAAACTGTTTTACAAGCCTGGGTTGTCTGTCTGTTGAATTGAAATTTGTAAGAGTCCCTGCGACATTAGATCTTTTCACCGCAAAATAATAAGAACCGTAAATTTATAAATTTCCTAGGAAACTAGAAACTTTCGTAGGATTCTAAACGAAACTAAGACCGTGTTAGCGTATGCGTCGATATGTTAATGTAATTACCAAACAGTGCCGCTCGAACATGGATGTGTGTCTTGAAACTTCAAAAGTTTGTCGAGAAGTAGAGAAGGCATTGGCGGTGGGATTTTTAATGGATTTATGATTTTTATTATTTATAATTGGGCAAAACAATTAGTTTTGTATGTAGCTCACTATACACCTAAAAAGCATAGGATAGAGTTAATGTGTCAAGATAGACATAGACACCATTCTATGAGAAATGAAAGATCTCTAGCCTAAGGGTTAACATTTCCAGCTTGAGGTAGTGGACTTGTAAACTATCGATTGGATTATAGATTCATGTAGAACCACTTAGCATTGCCATATATTAGCATTTAGCTTACCTAGAGTTAATAATTTGTATTCCATCGCCAATAGATAGTGATTTTGTAACCAATTTCCAGTAATATAGGTTTTTACCAATTTTTTTACCTCTCTTGAAGATTTCATTACCATATTTTAGTTTACAGAGTTTTAGAAACCCATAAACTATAATTAACAAAGACAGCTATTAAATTGTACATCCATGTCAAACCACGGTCCAAATATATTTGTGTTGTCTCTGTTCGCTTCCTGGAATACACACCTACCACGAATGTTTTTAACGTATTGCTGAATAATATTGTAATTGTGGAGATTGAATTTAATATTGGAGCAATGTTTCAATATGATGTAATTACTTGATTCAGGTTGAATAGTTTCGTTGGAAAGTGAAGTTCCGGGTTAGCTTTTATTGTCAATTCTCGGCATTGATTTAAAGAATAAATTAAACGTGCCTCGAGAACCTTTACTTTCTATGATATTTTTAGAAATGTTATTTAAATATACTAAGACCTATGTATCCTGATTGCAATGTTTTATATTATCAAGAACTTCTAAAATTTATAAATGTACAGAGACAAAAACAAATTGACATCAGAAAATGTAAGTAGGATCAGGGTTCAGTGTACTGCTTGGCTCTCTGACTTCTACAACGATCAGCCCCTAGGGCGAGCCAGTCTCAAAGAAAGGTTATCCGGACGTTGAGATCGGTTTAGAACTGATAGATAAGGGCCTTGATCTTAAGATGCCTTTAGGTCAACATTTGTCTAACATCAGTGCTAATAGATACTACATATTTATCAATCGATATTAGTGATTTTCAGTGGCAAGATCATTCCTTTGACTGATTAACTAAACTAAATCTTTCTACTTGCTAAATTGAAGTGAACATTAGGTTAGAACTTAAAACACAATAAATCTTCATTTCATTTCGAAAATTTAAATTCAAACTAAGAAGTATTAAAATTCATCCATAATTTTTATCTCTGCCTACGTGATTTTATAAACCTGGTTAAAAAGCGTCTAACTCCTGTAAATTCGTTTAATGTACAGTACATACACGAATCAGCAATAACTTTATGCAAATAATAAGTACGTCATGTACGGCTTAGTTAATGGATTCTTAAGCCCTAATGACCAAACGAGGATTAAGTGGTAAAAGTCCTAGATTTTCATTGTCTAAGCCTATCTTTCAAACTAGATAATTTATTAAAATTGAGAATTTGTTGCATCGAAATGAATAGACAGTGGCTTCTTAAAATAGCTTATATACTACTTAGTCATTTTGAATTATTAATTATCGCTTGTCCCGTGCATCGGAGAGCACGTTAAGCTGTCGGTCCCGATTGTCATGAAGATCTTTGACAGTCGTTACACGGCGACAGTACCTTCTTAATCAATTGGCACTAGTCTTAACCATAGTACCTGTAACCCTTCGGGTTGCGGAGGTCAGACAGGCAGTTGCTCTGTGGAAAAGCTAATATTCAGCCAAATCCGGTTAGACTAGTAAGCGGACCCGAGATTGAAACAGGGATAACGCTAAGAGGATGATGACTACTTAGTCATTTTCTACGATAAAAACGTTCGATTAGTCTGAACTTAGAAGTAAGGACGTTAATCCTGGGGACACAACCTCTTTAGATTTGATTATTATTGCATAGTAATCATTGTGTGATGGTTCTGATTTCTAGAGATATAATTAATAAATCCTAGTTAATACATACGAGTATATCTGCAAAAGAAATGTGGGACGCCCCTAACTAGGTTGTCCGACGACTTGAAAAAAGTGGCTGGTTGCGGAAGGCAGAGGACCAGCCGTTGTGGCGCATATTGGGAGCGGCCGGTGTCCAGCAGTGGACTGCAATAAGCTGATTGAAATGTAACTGTACCTACTCATTGTTATTGTTGTTATTCATGTAGCACTTTGTTCTTTCTTTCTATGTCGTGTCAGTGTGTGTCCAACTCTGGTATCAGAGATTTTAGACCATTTGGTTGTTTGACGTTGGTCCCATTGTCAGCTAAAGAGTTGTCCCGAACTTTCAATGTTGAGTTTTTTTAAATGGCTTGTATTCTTTTTTGTCATAAAATTTCCATCAGCTCGTCATGTAGCGCGGTGATTTTCATTTCCCACATCTGCATAATGTTTCTTCTGAAAAACGATAATTTTCAGTCCAATATAATCTAGCTTTATGTAGTAGGTACATACAATTTTAAGGCATCGTGCGGAATAAAATTTGGCTGCACGGTTGGCGTGGTGGTTTAAGCGGCCGCCTCAACGCTTTACACGGCGCCGAGTGTTGTGGATTCGATCCCCATACAAGACAACACTTTGTGTGATCCACAAATTGTTGTTTCGAGTCTGGGTATTCATTGTGTCCGTTAGTTGTGTGTTTGTGAAGTCCCCCGCGACACAGGATTTAATCCTAAATCGAGAGTTGTCTTTTTATAATAAAAACAACTGTTTAAGGCGCTTACGTCTAATGAAATTTTGTCGAAATAATATGTAACTGTCTGTCCTTGTGGTGACGGAATAAGAATACGGCATGTCACTACCCCATATCATCCCATGGGTGTCGTAAGAGCTGACAGATGGAGCATTTTATGCAGAGACCAGCACTGTAAGATAAGGAAAACTTGATACAAACCCTATACCAACCCAGCCAATTTGGCCAGCGTGGTATAGTAAGCCAATTCCTCCTTTCAAAAGAGAGGCCTAGTCTAGCAGAGGACTGGTAAAGGATGATGATGATGATTATGAATATGTAACTGTGAATCATATTTATCCTCAAATTAAATCTTGCCAACCAACTCTTGACACCTAAATTGCATTTTGCTGTAAAATAACCAGTAAATGTCGCTGTACATAATCTGGGTAACAGAACAAAGCTTGTATAGAAGCAAGTAAATATATTCTACAGTTATCTAGTAATAAACTGACGCAGTGTATGCATAACAATTAGATTAGAACTGAGTGAATACGAATATATGTAGTATTTAAGCTTTTGTCTTAATTAAGGCCTTTGCAATAATATTGTGTTGGGTTCGTTGAGTATATTTTAGTTTGCACAAACTTGTTAAGCGAATACGTAGTAATTTTGTTTATAATATTTTGAATATAATAATAGTACTTACTACAAATCTGTTTAAATACATTTTAATACTTTGCAATACTTCTTCTGTGTGAAAATTCGAATTTGATCTCAAGTCCATCGAGTGGTATAAAACTTTTCATTTTGTACGCAAGGCGATATTGCAGAAACATTCACATCATTATATTGCTTTACAGTGTCTAGTTAAATTTAATACTCTTTGTTATCTTCTTCTTTAAATTAAGAGCCTAGCTCTTGTCGGTGCAGCTCCTGCCATTTCTTCCTATCGAGTGCCAATTCCTGAACTTCTTTATACGTCACAACCTTCACCTTCTCTTTAACTTGACTGATATAACGATACCTCGGACGACCCCTCCTTCTCTTTCCTTCAACCTTCCCTTCCAAGATGTTTTTAATGTACTCGTCGTGACGTATAAGGTGTCCCATCATTTTTCCTCTCCTGTTCTCAATGATATTCAATAGTTTTCTCTTAGTTCCTACTCTGTTTAGATAGATAGATAGATAATTCTTTATTGTACACCACAAGTCACATTACAGAGTTAAAAGAGAACATAAAGAAGTTTACAAATACAATGCACAATGGGCGGCCTTATCGCTAAAAGCGATTTCTTCCAGGCAACCTTTGGATGGAAAGACATAGATAAGGGAAATAGAATTATAAAATGGTGTAGTAATAAAGTTCCTAGCTAAGTAAAGGTAAACATACATATATTACGTAAATACAGAAACATATAATATACATACATGCATAGGTTCATACATACATACATACATGCATACATGCATACATACATACATATATACATACATACATACATCCATACATACAAACACACATACATAAATACATCCATACATACAAACACACATACATAAATACATACGCACATAACACATTATAGATATTATAGTCACAATACGTTTTTGACAGTGACTAGCTACTAGATAGGAAATGCTGTTTTAATGCCTTTTTAAATATGCCTATTGACTTTACTTGCGTAAATATGCCTATTTACTTACCTCTTCGTCGGTAATTTTATCCTTCCAGCTAATTCTCTCCATCCTCCTCCAGCACCACATCTCAAAAGCTTCTAGTCTGTTTATATCCTGCTTAATTAAAGTCCAGGTTTCGCAACCGTACAACGCAATGCTCCAGATGTATGAAGGATGTTTCTGTAAATATTAGATTTAAGTAGATATTTTTTGCTTTAAAAGGCTTCTTTGGCCATTGCAATTCGGTATCTGATATCAGCGGAACACCTAGAATCATATGCTATATTACTTCCTAAATATTTGAAACTTTGGACTTGCTCTATTACTGTGTTATTCATTTTGATGGTCTTATAAATTGGTGCTACTTTTGATGTTATTAACGTTTTAGTTTTGTTGACGATGGTTTTTAATTGGTATTCTGTGAATACTCTGTCCATGTAGTTAAGTATTGTCTCTAGTTGCATATGATCTTCAGCTACCGCTGCTATATCATCTGCAAATCGTATAAACAAAACTCTTTGTCCATTGACTTTAACACCTCCAAAAGGTTGTTCTGCTATTTTTGCTATTGCCTGTTCAATGAAAATGTTAAATAATAGTGGGGATAGGGTGCAGCCTTGTCAAACTCCCTGTTTTATTTTGGCTATAGCTTTCTCCTCCCCTATTTCAATCAGCGTTTCTTGGTTGTTGTAAATTTCATATATTATGCGTCTGTCTCTGTAGTCTATTCCTGTGTTTTTAAGTGTTATCATAATTTTATTCCAGTTAACTTTATCAAAGGCTTTTTCCAAATCTATGAATGCTAAGTAAGTGTTAAGTCCTAAGTCTAGTCTGCGGTCTATAAGCATTCGTAACGCCAATATGGCTTCCCTTGTGCCTTTGTTTCTTCTGAAACCGTACTGATCTGGACCAATTAGGTTAGCTATTTTGCTGTAAATTCTATTATGTATTATTTTTAAAAGTAATTTAGATGCATGAGTTATAAGGCTAAGGGTATGTTCTTCACATTTCTGAGTATTAACTTTCTTGGGTAGAGTTATCAATTTACTTTGGCAATAGTCGGTACGTAATTTTCCTGATCGGTAAATTTGTGCAGTTATTTCAAACAGTTCAGTTATTGCAAGCTCATTAGAATTTCTTAGTAACTCTATGGGAATTGTATCTATACCGGGGGCTTTATTATTTTGTAGTGAGTTCAGCGCTGCATCAAATTCACTCCTCAAAATTCCCAGTCTCAGGTTTTTAGGGTCTACTTAATGCTGTAGTTCTATATCGTTATGACATAGTCCATCACCCTTATAAGGTTCTTTAATATACCTTTTCCATCGTTGCGAAATTTCTCTAATGTCAAAAATAAGATTCCCACCTTCATCCTGAATTACTGTACTTTGTCTCTTCTTGCTTCTACCCAGTTTCTTTATGATTCTGTAAGCTTTGTCTGATTGTCCTTTCTTAATGTGGTGCTCAATTGTCTTACACTGTTATTCCATATCTATGTTATACATCATACAATTTTATTCAAACGGGTCTTACTCGACCCAAAACGATAACGGTAAAACAGAGGTATATATATATACCCTAAATTAATTAAATATCGCGAGTGTGTATATAAAATTAAAAAAAAGTCCGTTTGAATATATTACCGTTATAACCGATTATTACTCTTTGTTATATTAAATAACAGTTCAAGTGCCTTCATGATATGCATTACAATATAAGGTTCTTGAGGTCGATTTGATATTTGACACTGGCGATGTCAATGCGTTACACTTATTATTATAGCTAACCAAGCTGTGCGGCTGAAAGAATTCGTTGCCATTAGACATTATATTATGACTTGACGGTCATATATAAACGACGTGTACAAATATTCACTGGGGTGGAGCGGTGCCGTTACGGTGACTGCAATTCATATTTTCATCTACTTTATAAAAAAAAAGGTATGAAACTGCTCTGTCTGTAAATAAAATTGTTATTCTTGTCGAGAACAAAGAAAAATAATATCTTAAGTATGTCGTATATCAAGCAAAAACATTGATTTCCAAAACTTTTTCGTAATCAGCCATATTACAACGATCCTTAGGTCTCTTGTCAGTTTTTATGGCTATTTCAGTGCTTAACTGCCTAAATAACTTCTGAAATTATAACTTCTGTTGAAATATTATAGACGATGTGTTAAATTCATTGTGGTTTCGTTTTTAGTGTATGTTTTAGAAGAGGGTTTTTGTGATAGGAGCTTTACTTGTAAGTCTACGTAATGGATCTCAATCGCATAATTAAGTATACATATTTTAATATTATAAACCTGAAAAGTTTGTTGGTTTGGTTGAACTGAATTACCAAATTATTATGCGTCTCAATCCTCAGTAACTGAAAGCTTGAGCAGTTTCCATGTTGAGAAGTAAGATATCCTGGATTGCTTGGCGGTCTTAGTTTGACTGCAATTACAAGCAGCCTCTGAGGCTTTAGACTTTTTGTTTGTAAGCGTTTTGTTAGTACGGTCAGCAAATAATGTTGTCTATCGGTTTTGACAAAGCTTTCAGTGTCATCAAAACAACGGTAAAGTTGAGGTTAGAATTGTCAGAATATTGTTTCAAAAGTAAATGAACCTAGTTGTTTAATGACATGCAAATAGATTGAGGCCGTATGGTGGTAGACCATATTTTTGCTGACTGTACATACTTTCCTGTACATTCATGAACTTTGCATTTGCAGCAGTACTGAAGTAACGGATATTATGAAATAAAAATATACGTGGGTTATATTGCGACAAGTAATTTAAGATTAATGTTTCATTATTTACTTTGTGGCTGTGTACTGTATATATTTCGTAGTTTGTTTTATTCATAGTAATAATGCCAACGGTTAAAAATGCAAACAAATATAAAAATATTCACAAAACAATTTCGTTTTCTCCAATATTTGCCCACTTTTTTCTTTCCATAGTATAATAATAATTGCACCTGGTATTCAATACAGGTAACAAATTCTCTCAAAACTGTGTACCATCTGCAGTAATATAAACAAGGATTGATATCCTCCTGACCAATTCCAGCCACGGCTGCGTCTATATTATGATTATGAGACTTGCCAACTGCGCGAGACATATTATAGTGCACAAGTGTGTGCGCAAACACAAGTGCACTCTATATTCCTTCACTCTCATAGTCCACTAGCGATACGACCGGAGAGAGATCGGGCGCGGAGGTGTAACACCGCCAACTCCCTGACGCCGAACTTCTATTGGATAATTCCTAACAGAAAAACCCAATATCACTTTTTGTTCGACCCGGGAATCGAACCCGAGAACTCGTGATCCAGTGCAAGAGACAAGACAAGGATTACGGTGTGCTTGGTTCACAGAAAAGGTTTTCATTACGGGTCCTTAGGGGTTCAAATGTTTTGGGACGTCATAAAGCGACACGTGATACAATAACCTGACAACGTTACACTTTAAAATGTGTTTCTACTGGCGTGAAAGGGTGGGATCATTGTAAGCAGTACTTGTGATGAGATTGTGAGTGTTCACGGTGGGAGAGAGAATGATATGTACCTACGTAGTTCGGCGGCACTACTGCATTTTGGTATGTAAGTGCTATATACGACAGCTTCGTGAGGTAAACGTCTGCCCATTGAACATGTATTTATCACATTTGACCGTCTGTGAACCACACGTTAAATCGTTGAGCTGTTGCTTGTTGATGCAATTACATTTTAATGTCACTTCTAAGGGACTCGACAACCCATGCAAACTTTAAACTAGTACCTATCTAAAATACCGCACGAAAACGGCTGCAACAATTTTAGTATGCAGGCTATTTCGGGGGCGATACATTGACCTATCTAAGATTTAATTTTAGAAAACTATGACTAAAACAAAAAAGGAAATACCGAGTAAAGCACGATCATCCAGGTACAAATCATTATTCGCCATTTACTTAAATCAAATCTATTAAAAAACCTTATCAAAAATGTATTTTACTTTCTGCACAGAGCAATGGATCAAATCAAAACTCAGTTTGAAGTTCGTTGGAGCACCTTTGTCACGGACACGTTAAGTTGTCTCAATTTATAAAACTTTTCGTCCCAAAGGTCAGGTGACCCTCTAAATATAGTCTTGATAGCAAAATGGATTGCGCATCTTAATAGACGGAGAGCGTCTTTATCGAAAGTTCTCGAATTATGCATAATAAGCGACGTCTTCTAAGTAGTGTTGCCAAAATGCAAGAACAAGACGAGACTTAGCCAGTCTTGGTCTTGGTCTTGCGCCAATACACCTGGTCTCGGTCTTGGTCTTGGTATTGCGCTCCCAGTCTTGGTCTTGGTCTTGCAGCAAGAGTCTTGCAAGTCTTGCAATTACCTATCAGTCTATTACTATTTATTAAAGTTTTTAAATCTTAGAAAAACGTATTAGAATTGGAACATTGTGGGTTTGAATTAACACAGCCATAGTAAAGATCAAGCAGATTAATAAATAACTGAAGATTTGATAAGAAATTCGAAAAATCAACTGACCTATATGTCGTTTTTCATGGAAGTAACTGTTTCTTAATAAACATTTATGATTTATAAGCTTACATTTGCTAAAACATGTAAAAAAAAACAAATTAATTACAATAACTTGACTGTATTTTAAAGAACAATATCTGTCTAGAAAGAGATTGAACCCTCAACTTATATGAAATTTAATAAAAGAGTTTTACGATTTATCATTTATTTCAATAAAAAATAAAATACAACACAAATCAAACATAACAGTACACAACAGCTTTATCATTAGGTTATGTTACTTTATATCAATTCTTTTGACCAAGAATTAATACAAAGTAACCATCTGGCTGACTCATCACTTAACCTATTTCTATGTTTTCTAATTACTAATGATGCTTTAGAAAATAATCAATATAATATATATATAATGTATCATAACCATGTACTTCCGAAAAGCGGCAAATTTCTTTGAGAAGTAAGTACAAAACCTTTGATGCCGCATTATCAAAGTGCCGATGGTTAAAACATAACTATGCATGCACTCAGTTTGATTTTAATGGATATTTTTTTATTCGCTATGTAGGTATGTTTATGGTACCTATTAGTCGTAATGCGCATAGGTCCAGTTTTTCATATTCTTTGATACAGTTTTTTGCGTCTCATAGAATTCCTAAGCGTACCTATACACCGAACTGTTACACCTAACTACTCCGTGAAATAGCGCTAAGTCCTAGCTGCAAGACGCAAGAGTCTTGCAGGCTTAGTCTTGTTCTTGCTCAAGTCTTGCACGATCAGTCTTGGTCTTGGTCTTGCTAAAAATACGCGGTCTTGTTCTTGGTCTTGGTCTTGCAAAAACGCAAGAACAAGACCAAGACTGCAAGACCAAGACTGAATTTGGGCAACACTACTTGTAAGTCTCCAGAGGTGTTCAAAGTTTGTCACAGGTGTACAGCCTTTAAGAGTTATGACTTCTGTCGGTATGTTAATAGACAATACGTAGCAAAATGCGTTTGCAGGTCAATAACCGTGTACGTTTATGACACTAATCATTTTCATCTCTCGGATATTGATACTTGAACTATTATACAAAAGTTATAGAGTTTACCAGTTGGGTGCTCCATGATAGTTGATGACGACGTGGCAGACCTAAACGGAGGTGACGGGGCGACCTGGATGCATTCGACAGTAACTGGTTGGACATAACACAGGACAGGGATGCATGTCGGCCACGGGAGAGGCCTTTGCCCAGCAGTTGTACATTTTAATATACTCAATAAAATAAATGAAAATAGAGGGAGGCATTGCCTCCTTTTCTATACAATTATTATTTCGTTAACATCAATCCACACTTTCTTAATTATGTATACATTCATTAAACAGCACTTGTCTATTTTATTTGCTATACTTTTCAGTAGGTACCGTACACTAATTCAAGTCTTCAGTCAGAGTCATTAATTAAATAAGTTGGTCAGTTGTTAGGGCATAAAAGTTTGCCACCGACCGCGGCATATTTCTCGAGGTGTACATATTTAACGAGATATCACATAAAAGCTTCAAATGTTAATATGTGTCCGCCAGACAAACAAAATCGTCTATCTAATTCAGTTTAACAAAATGTTATGTCAAGGTGTTACGTAGAGAGTAGGGTTTGCAAAGTCTCGACATTTTCAAAGTCCCGTGACACGAGACAGCCGACGTCCAAAGTCCTGGGAATTCGAAATTTTTTGGAATAAAATCAGAATCAATTTCTGGCGAAGTGTATGAATACCAACAACATTTGGTGGAAATTAACAATCATAATCAGGATTTGATAAGTCTCGACAGTTTCAAACTCCTGGGCCGCGAAGCAGCTAACGTTCAAAGTTCGGACAACTTCCAGACTTTTCAGAATAAAGTTAATTTCCATCAATATGTATGAATAAACCAAAATTTCGGTAAAATCAAAAGTAAGCATATAAAAAGAACATAAAATGAAATCCTAACAACTTTAACGTTAATTATAGTCGAAATAATAGTTTTTTTCCTCTAAAACAAGATAACCCTTCGCTAGGAATAAATCCTGTTATTGTGGGACTTTACAAAATTCAAAGTCCTGTTATTAGCCGTGTGGTTGACGGCATATAATACAACTGTCACCACCCCCTATCTACCCGTGGGTGTCGTAAGAGAAGACTAAGGGATAACACGATGCAAATACCATGTTTGCGTAGAGACGGAAAACTTGACATCAAACCCTATACGACTGCCTCGTTGGTCTCGCGGCATAAATGTGCGCATGGTATCGGGAGGTCCCGGGTTCGATTCCTGGGTCGGGCAATGTTATTGGGTTTTTCTGTCACGAAATTCTCAGTAGCAGCACGGAGCCTGGAAATGTGCCCGGTACGGCAATAGACTCGCCCCTTATTACGTGGGACTAAAGTATATCTGACGAAAAGTGGGTGTAGAAATACACCTCTGCCTACCTCTTCGGGGTTATAGGTGTGGGACTATGGGACTATGTATTACAAAATTCAAACCAATTAATACAAAAAGAGTCACCACCTAAATGGATAGTGTAGTAATATCAACTTTTAACTGACTGTACACCGTAGTGCTTTAAGGCGACGCCTTACCCCGACGACATCGCATGTAGCACTGCGTCCAGTGTTGTGGGTTAGATCGTCATACAAAATATTTTTTGTGTGTGCCACAATTTATTGTTTTAATGATTTGAGAAAGAAAAATACAATGCCATTTCAAATACTGTAAGTATCTCAACAAGAAGACTACACTGAGCACCACCCATAAAATTAAATTCATCACTGTCTGACCTGACACAGACACAATATCAATCAAACGTCACAAAACAACCGATGCGGCGGTGCGACAAATGTATTTATTGTGTATTTAGGACCGTACCGCGTACAGGTAGGCTATTTTAATTATTTAAAAAATAAAAATTATTAAAATGCAATAAAACGACGTACATTTCAACAATTGTGTCCTGTCTTGAGACTTGAGTCTCGACTGGAAAGTCCCGCGATCCGAGACAGTTAAATTTACAAAATGTCCCGGGATTTCGAGACACGAGACAACCCGAGACTCAAACCCCAGTAAAGAGGTGTTACCGCGCCGTAAACACCGCCGAATCAGTACGTTTAGTTTGAAATCTCTAATCTTATCTGTCAGTAAATTTGATTTTAACGTTTTCGTGATTCTGCGGCTTCGTATGACGTTTTATTTCTATGTAGTTAAAAGGCAATCATAATGGCTTCCATGCTCTGAGCTACATTTATACCCTATGCAACAAATCCAACGAAACACTAAATATATCGTTCAGATGTATAAAATAATTGAACTTATTGGAAACTTGTACAAACCACTATAAAATCACTTCTTAACAAGTGTGCAGAAAAAGTACAACGTAAAATCTATCTTAGAACATAAAGGAAATAAAACAATCTTCTGAAAATCCGAGAAATATATTACTAGCCACTCCAATTCTGCCAAGAAAACTAACGTTACACGTCGATGCTCTGAACTAAATTAATTACCTATGCAACAAATCCAACAAAACACTAAATATATCGTTCAGAATATGATGTATAAAGTAATTCAACTTATTGGAAACTACAAACCATTATAAAATCATTTCTTGACAAGTATAGAGAAAAAGTACAACGTAAAATCTATCTTAGAACATAAAGGAAATAAAACAATCTTCTGAAATTCCGTGAAATATAACTAGCCGCTCCAATTCTGCCAAACAACTAACGTTACACGTCGAATAAAAGACACAATAACGGTTAGCTTTAAAAACTATTTATCAAATAACCGATACGCCTCGGTGATTATTGAGTGGAAAATAACATGTTTTTTCAAGTATTTGATAACTTGATATATATGAAATTGGGTTCAACACACCGCACATTACAAAAAAGCCAGACGACTACAATTTATTTCTGAGATTCTTTGCTTTTTGCTCTTACATTGTGGGACTTTTTATGAGATATTGTTTTTCTTTAAGCAAAGTATTTGATAATATTGGTCCTTTGTTCTTAATATACAGAGTGCTTGAAATAACTCAGTTGCGTTATATTAAGAGACTGGTGAGCGAATATATGATAAGTGTTTTTATATAATGTTGTTCAGTAAGGAGATTGTTGGATTAACATGTTATAGGACAGCGGTAAGGCCTGGTGATGAAGAGACCATGGTTTTAAAATAAAATGAATTAATAGCATACGAGTTGCTGAATAAAGATCCTTATGTTTTCTTTGGACAGGGGATAGAACAAGAACTTGCGACTGCCAGCCTCTGCTCTTGGCCCTGACACTGGTAAGAACAGCTAATATAGAGTTTGGACGATGGTTACTTTGGTAACTTTCAGGTTGCCAAATTAGAGTAAAAATCTATCGTGAATTATCATAATTAGAGTAACTGTAAACGGTTATACTCACGTATTATTTTTGGTCGGAGTAGCCCGACTAGTTTCGGATCATACGAAGGTCCATAATCATGAGCAAGCGCGACCGTCCGCGTCGGCGTCGGGCTACTCAGACCAAAAATAATACGTGAGTATAACCGTTTACAGTTACTCTAGGTTGCCAAATTGTTTAATATAGCATTTAACTCTCGTTTAAGTATAAAACCCAACATGTTTGTATTTCTTTCGGCACAATGTAGGGATGATCGTTCCGAATAATTAATTCACGAGGTTAAACGCAGTTGCCGTTGTCTACTTAATATATTTGTCATACATACATACATACATACACATACATATCGTCACGCCTTTTATCCCCGAAGGGGTAGGCAGAGGTGTATTTCTACACCCACTTTTCGCCAGATATACTTTAGTTCCACGTAATAAGGGGCGAGCCTATTGCCGTACCGGGCACATTGCCAGACTCCGTGCTGCTACTGAGAATTTCGTGACAGAAAAACCCAATAACACTGCTAGACCCAGGAATCGAACCCGGGACCTCCCGATCCCACGCGCACATTTATGCCGCGAGACCAACGAGGCTGTCGTATAGGGTTTGATGTCGAGTTTTCCGTCTCTAAGCAAAGATGGTATTTGCATCGTGTTATCCCTTAGTCGACTCTTACGACACCCACGAGAAGATAGGGGGTGGTGACACTTATATTCTATGCCGTCAACCACACGGCAACGGCAATATATTTGTCATCGGTTACAGTAAGACTATTCTCTCCGTTTTCTCGTCTCTAAGTCTTACGGGAATTGTGCCGCTCTTACCACTCCGCCTCTGCTGCAGTCAACATGAATAAAAATAAACGAATCCTACGACTTTATTTACAAACTCAGTTACTGTCTTGACTTATCTGACACCAGTCAAGTGTATTTGAAGCTGATGTATGTAAATATTTTATAGCACACACAAAATCTCTCTTGGTTTGTACACTTTTTGCTACAGCAAACATCTGTTTGCTTGAAAGATATTCGCTAAAGATGAACAAACAAAGTTTGTGTTCGTTATTAACATTCTAAAACAATTCTCAGAGGATAGCAACGATGTTTGAAAGCAAAGGATTGAACAGATTTACAGCCATAGTCCGTTTGTTTCTACTAAGGACGTGCTTACGAGAAAGGGTACGAATTGAGAGGCTTTGGATGTCCCTAAGGATACTTTGCCGACCGTGCTTCCCATACTGCTATGGTTACTGTCTGACGTATGGCTTTTTGTCCATAGTTTTCACCTTAATTTATTGCTAAGACGTTTTGGTGTGATTAAATTTGCTATTTATATTACTCATCTTAATATATAAAATCCTTGCGTTACTGACTGACTGACAGACACGCTACAGCCGATACTATTGGGCGAAGGAAGCTGAAATTTGGCATGTATGTTCCTTGGGGACCGTAGGGGTGCACTAAGAAAGGATTTCCCGAAATTCCCACGGGATCGGCCAAAACGGGTAAATTAAAGAAAAATGCAGGCGTAGCTGCTGGCGTCCTCTAGTCTGTATATAAAATCCTTGCGTTACTGTCTGCCTGTTAAAAACAAGCTTCAGCCAAAACTATTAGGCGCAGGAAGCTGAAATATGACATATAACTATGCTCCTTGGGGACCGTAGTGGTGTACCTACTAAGAAGGGATTGCCCAAAACTCCCACGGGATCGGGCACAATGGGCAGGCGTAGCTACGGGCATCCTCTAGTAGTGTATAATTCTTTCGTGGCTAAACAAATGTGTTTGTATATAATCTTTAGAACGGCACAATATAAAATATAGGCTGGTTTACGTAGCGAACAATTAACTAGGCTCGCGTTACGGGTGATAATGTTGACTAGCTTTTTTATAATATTTCGACCACAGACTACGAAACTTGAATTTCGTAGAACGGTTAGCAAATTTAGTCACCGCGTTGGTGTTAAATTAAAGGTTTTTAAATTCCTATAGTTTGACATTTGAAAGTAATATTTATTTTTCAGATTACAATAGTAACTGGTAAAGACATTAATATCATCATTGGCCCTGTGGGTATATAAACTGTGCCACTGCCGGGCACGGACATCCTCATACTATGCGAAGGGTAAGGCCATTGTCCACCACGCTGCCAAGTGCGGGTTGGCAGACTTCACATGTCTTTCGAGGACATTATGGAGAACTCTCAGACATGCAGGTTTAGATATTAATATGTAACAACATAATTAATCAATTGTGTATTTATTAACTACGAAATTCAATATTCGAATTATAGATAGATCTGTAGATTTTAGATTCGATTTTGACAGTTCTTGACATAAGCTCCATACAAAATATGTCAAACACGAATCTAAAATCTACAGATCTACCTATAGTTCGCATATTGAAAATGGCCGTAAATGGAATTACAAAATCACAAATAAAATCAGTCTGTATAGTTTCAGTAAACACATTTACAACCATTAATAATTACAAAACTATATCTACTGTTTGCAGAATATTTCAAGTCATATTACAAGCGACGAAAATGCTAAACTATTTGAGTTTAATAGAGTACAAGGATAGAATGATTATTTTGTTTTTTAAAACCATAATGAAAATTCTAGCAGTAGGTATGCTTCTTAAAAACGTACTTTAGCATATTTTCGTTATTGTTACGTACAGCCTACTTGTGATAACAAGGAAAGTATTAGACAACAGCTGAAAACGTCGCATCGTGAGCAGAGTGAAAAATATAAAAAGGGTATGAGCTGCCAAATACATGAGCACACCCGTGTTTTTGGCAGCTCATACCCTTTTTATTTTTTCTTAGATTCTTATTACATTTTTAAAGGTCTTGTCCACGGTACCTACAGTTTCCTATGAGTTTTGTTTGGTTTGGACGCGCCGTTATTTAAATATCAACTTTATCTGTCACATGGTTTTCATTATCATACAACCTGTAGCAATCTACGCCTAGGCCTCTTCTAATAATAATTAGCGTTACAAAAACATTGTGAGCGTATAGATCTTAAGAGCATTTTGCCTATTATACCACAGTTATGAGAAACTTGATGGGAGTGAATGAAGCACGAGAGGTATGTTAGGATCGTAGCAAATGGCGTTGTGAGTCTATGTATGTATGTACCACGGTTGTCAGGCTTGATGTCGCGTTTGCCTTTCTTCCCGATGATACTATTTGCTGAGTTCATTAACTTATATAAATGAATCACACATAGAAGTCGAATATGAACAATCGCTTCTTTTTCCACCTACACAAAAAATAGAGAAAGCAATATCTACGTTATTGACGTAATTCAACACCTCAATAAAGTTATTTTATTACGAACAAATTATTTCATAATTGCGCAATTTCGTATACCGTCTGTCGGAATTACTAAAATAAACAGCTAACAAAGTTTATACATTTGTTATTCGTAAGAACCTTTATTATCCTAAAGGTAGGTTAGTATACAGTATTTATGGGTATTAAAATATTCATACATAATACAGAATAATTACTTTCAGGTCAAGAGGTCCTAAACCTTTAGAAATATTCAGCGTGAATAATTAAAGTTTATGGGGTACTTAGAATGAAGAAAGTAGGACATGAAACTTTAATTCTTCTTACATAGAGAATGCCTGCAGCTACGCTCGCGCGTTTTCTTTTATTTTTACTGTTTCTGCCCGATCCCGTAGGAATTTTGAAAAATCCTTTAGTGCAAGTCTCCAAGCTTCATACATGCCAAATTTCAGCGTCTGGCGCCTAATAGTTTGGACTGCAACTTGTCTGTCAGTCAGTCAGTAACGCAAGAATTATATATATACAGAAGATATTATAAAATGAAGGTTCTTGGCCATCCTGTTTGTATGGACACGATTAACTCAATAAGACGATAATGTTCCATACAAACTTCTATTCGACGGACGAGGTTTTAAAACACGGTCATCTGCTCTGTCAAGTTTGGGGGACAAACTTCCTGTCAACTTATACTACGGCAATTAGATAATTGGTTATAATCTTTAAATACGTACAAATTATCATCATCATCATCCCATCATCCTACCAAGCGCTGCCCCGAGTGCGATCAAAGACCGTCGTCTAAGTCTCGGGGTCCGCTTTCATTACCTGGTACATTTCGCACTGTCTTCTTCAATACATAGGTACTTTTTTTTATATAGACCCACGCCTGTTGACCCGAAGGCATAGGCAGAAATGTAATATTACACCCACATTTCGCTATGAATTTTTAGGTCTCATGTAATAGGGGACGAGCCTATTGCCGTACCGGGCACATTACCAGACTCCGTGCTGCTACTGAGAATTTCCTAACGGAAAAAACCCTATAACACTTGCACGCGCAGACCTACCAATCCCACGCGCACATTTATGCCGCGAGACCAACAAGGCAGTCTACATAGGTACTTTATATAAGTTTAGAAATTACTTTCGAGCACAGAACAAACCGTCGCGTTCACCACACAAAGATTTATCCTGGATGGAAATTGACAACATTTAGCTTACCGGGCAGGATAACTCACCAAAGTAGATCAAAAGACCCATTTTATCACTTACCTTGACATTATTATATGACATGGATTGTTCCAGAACAAATACTAGGTTGCGTGTCTACAGACAATATGAAAAACATCGACTATTTTATCAATCATAATACAAACCTTGCTGTCGCGAACAAAAGTACATATTAATTGTAATAATGTTTGTGTAACGTGAAGTCATATTAGGTACAAGGTACCTATAACACACTAGATGGAAATTGATTATTTGATCGTTTCATTGCCTTTTTTGGTGCTTCAAATGTCAGGTTTTTTTTTGAATTATTACAATAGATATTAAATTTATGACATCGGTTATTCAGTCTTTTAGTTGCTGTCTTATTGGAAGCTATAGTGTATGGGCGAACTAAACTGAGGTGTTACTTCAACAAGAGAAAGATGATTGATAGCCAAGCAGCTGTATGTAGCTACCGCTACAAGTGAAAAGCTAAATAGTTGAGGTATCAACACACGAGAGTCTTAAAACACTCTATGAGCCACGAGTGCGGAGCAGTAGCTGTAAATAACACGTGGGTTCAGCTAATTTGAAATAAAAATATTACAACTAAAACGTGTATAACTATGGAAATCATTGACATAAATAGCACAATTTTCTTTAACGTGAAATAATTCAAATTGTCAATTGATCATCAGCATGATCTTTAATAATGACCACGCTTATCTTCATATGACTTCTGTATACATAATCAACATAACAAATCATTACCATTCTCCTCCGAATAAGTCGTCGTAATTCACCCAACATATACAACAAAATAAAACATCTTATTTTCACCTAAGACAATAAATCTACAGATCAAATGCCTCTTCCATATTCATACGCATATCGAGCACTTAAGTAAAAATGTAACATTATTAGAAGGAAGTTTCCTGGTGACAAATAGTCAGAATGTTACTGAAATAAATGTTCAGGTATATATTATTTCGCTTTGTTGTTTTCATGGCAAAACCTCCGTGATTTATATCGAATTTTTGTAAAGACCCGTGCGTTGTTTACCTGTGCCGACCTTATTGTTACGAAGGACAGATTCAAAACCTTCTGCATTTTGGCAGCTTCGGCATGAGTTACCTCAATCATGGCCAAATCAAAACTAATGTAAATGGTAATTCAAATTTCTTTTCAATTAATTACGCGATTGAGATCCTCATTTTATTTCTGCGGCAAAATGAAGTTGAGGAACAGCAGCCTTAAATAATTACAGCCGGTTGTTACCGCGAGCACAACATGTTATAAGTTAATCGTTATTGAGAAGGGAAACAAAAGACGCTTTATGTCAATTCAGCGCTTTTAAATTTGGCAGCGGCTGATACATAGTCAGAAATGATAATGATCTGTCTATAGCCTGCGATGCTTTTTACACAGATACGAACAAAATAGAAAATGAATTAATAACGAAATATAATTTTTTTGCTGCTTGCTGCCGACTGACCTCCAAAAGCCAAAGGGTAGCGTTATTAAACAGTGCTAATTTATTCAAGGGTGCTAAGTCCGCGTGCTTACCGAGGTACGGTGCTAACAATAATTAACAATTTTATACGTATATAAATTGTCGTGGGCGTGGATTTGGATACCGTCTGCATGACAATCTGTCGGTATCTCCACTATTAAGCTGTCTCCGTTCAAGTGTTTACAGATGGAATAATAGTACAAGGATATAAACACAATAAATCTGACACTCAGTTCATGAAATGAGAAACGACTTACGTTATCAGAGTAATATTGTTTGTGTTTTACAATGATATGTGTTTAACAATGACACGTGCCGTGTATACATAAATCTGCTATTGTTCTACATAGTTTGTTTAGTAACAATAACATACAGAGATGAGCTTTTATTATAAACTTCGTATTTACAGATAAAAGGATTTACGTTTAAAGTATATCAATTTTCTAAAGGGTTTTTAATTTCAAGAGATTTTAATTTTCAAAACCGTAGCGGACTGAAACGAAAAAAACCTAGAATCCCTATTGAAAGATACCGTATTCGCTTTTGCAGTAACTGGGATGAATAGTTTTTGAGTCAGGCATATTTTCGCCCGAGATCCTACTGGAAAAATCTGCAGGAATCTGTTTTTGGTGAGGCTACATTTTTTATGAATGATACATTATAGTGCAATAGATTACAGCAGGGTTGTCAGAAAAATTTGAACGCATAAGTAAACTTTTTTAGGTCACCTTTTCACCCAAATTTTATTCATAAATTATAAAAAATACTTTCACAAAGAATACCTGCAGATTATTGCAGTGGAAGCTCGGGCTAAATTTACAGCGGCGGCGACACGACACTATTGAGATAGTTGATGCAAGTATATCCCACTCTGTATAATGTACAAAAAATAATTTTCAAAATACAAAACGGGATAGATATAGCACCGATTGTCGCGTGTCTCGGAACCCACAAAGTCGTGGCCAGTGTGTTTTCCTGATAGCGTGGCAACTATAGTCATTGGTATACTAGTGAAAATACAGTTGCTAGAAGTCGAAAGTTTTAGACAGATTGCATGGTTTTGTAAGCCTAATGGACAGACTGGCATGACAGAAAACTGCATTGGTCTATTCCCCGAAAATTAGTTTTGCAACAAAGGACCAACATATTTAACGTTAAATTGCGTTGCTTCTGTGGTGTGTATATAAAAGTATGCTTGTTTTGGGAGGATCTGGCATTATTAACAATACTTCGATAAAAGTAACTGTTTTTGTGTGTTTTGTCAAGAGCTATTCATAACAGGTCGTGTTGCATTTGCTCTGTTGATGTGATTGGTCTGTACACAACAAAAGATTCGTCACTCGCTAAAAGCATAAAAATGCTGTATGAAGTTATCCATCTCTGTCTCCGGTGAGGTTGCGGCAAAGTATACTTATCTCGATTTGCTTGCTTTTGGTGAAGGGACCTGATAGAATTTATAGTAGAATCTCTCTCCAAAATCTTACTTATAATGTAGTAGAAGATAAAACTCGCAATATAGTCTTCATAGCCATTCGATGAAACATTCCGCGCATGGAATTTAAATGATGTAAGCGCAAGATATATAATATTTTTTTAATATCATTAAAATTAAAAGAGCACCTTCAGTAAAAACTGTACATTCAACCCTAAAGTTAGCAAACATTTAGTTTAAGTTGTTAAGGACGTCATTACGAACTAATCCGCAGGGCTGGCACAGATGTGTAAAATTGCAGCCATCTTTGATTAGTGATTCATTTCGGTTACTTAATTACTTAGCTGTGGCAATTTGCACCACATTCTCTTCGCCAAAATTCCAATCAAATGGCCGGTGCTTAGCTCACTACAACGTTTACCAATTAAAGAGAGAGCAGTCACAATTTGCAGCTCTGTGTACGCTATAGGAATCATCCATATATTGACTACATTAAATAATTTCATGAGTCTCATGAAGGGTCTAAGGTAAATATTTAAAATGTATAAGGTAACAACGTTTTAGTGGATTGCATCTGAATTTTATTGTCTACTAGGAATTTCTGTGATGTTTCCGTTTTATTTAAGTTCAATCTGAGCTAAATGATGACGTCAACAGAAAGTACAACATCATTTCACATCAGCAATGTTTGGCTGCAAATGGACGGATATAACTGGGCAGTCTAGTGCGAAAGGTAAACCTCACGAGTCTCAGTAAAAATGTCGACTGGCTTAGGAATACTGTGTTACAGAATTAAATGCGAAACTATTGATGCTTGGGTGAATCGATATTTGTCGAAGCAATTCTAACCATACACCAGACGGCCATTTCCCATATTTTGATAAGTATAGTAACTGTATTTTGAATGAAATGCGATTTGATTTTGAATTAGTATACTTCTTAAAACGATATATTAGCAGTAGTTAGCCTAGACTCTAACCAATTCTTAATGTAAATGCTTCTAATGATACCTCAGTCAACTTACGCAAGGTAACACAGAAGATAAGCGAGAACAGATGAAGACCCTTACGTTACATGGCATTTAAAATCATAATATAATAATTATATTATAACGGGATTAACCCTCAAGTAGCCGTGCAAAACATAAATATTAATATGATTATAAATAAACATATCACATTGCGTGATAACAACAATCTCTAGAGACTGCATAAATATGAGAGGTCAGTTAGAAATAAATTTATACCTCATACCCTTTACCACGGGGGCTTAGACGTGCGCCCAAGCGACACCTAATTAATCTGGAGACGAAATTAAATAATAAATCGTAAAACTTTATGTGCAATCGTAAATCCTATAAGTTCATGCGTTTTATTGGAGTTTTTCACACAAATAAATACATTTTAGTTACTGGATAGCCCCAGGTCAACAATTATTGTTTAGACTACTTACGTATATTATTTTTCGTAGAACCGAAAACCGTTAGAGCACTCGCGTTTTAGAGTGGAGACCGCTCTGTGCTCAAACGTAGCGAAAGGCGCTCTCGCTAGGTCTAGTGATATCCGCAAAGTGGCAGGCAGCAGCTGGACGCAAAGAGCCGAAAATCGAGATCAGTGGCGTACCATTGGAGAAGTCACTATCCAGCAGTGGACTATGGCATGCTGATGATGATGAAGAGTAGTAATAATAAACTTACCCTTTGGTAACCGAATCGTTAAATAATCTGAAATACATGTTATGTTAACAAAACTGATACCGAAAATATGTTGATATGTTCAACTGGTTGCTTCAACTGTGAAACACAATTTTTAAACACTTCTGTTTGTATTGTGTTCAGTTTTCGGTAATTTTTATGTGTAGTCCCGGAAAAAGTAAAAGTTACTCGGCACCGACAACAAATCAATGAAAAGTTTATAAATTTTAAGTTATTTTGTATTAAGATTTTCAGGTTTTTTTCGGTCTTACTTAAAGCTAAATAAAAATATTTCTTTCTTCAAAAATGTAGGATTGACAATTATATTTGATTTTCGGTCGCTATTTATTCGACAACGTTATCATCCATTTTCAAACAGAACTGCTCGTAGATTTTTATGAAAATAGTTATGACAAGTATTAAATTTAATTTACTTTTGTGATTCGTAATAAACGTAGCATGAATTCATGAAATAAAACTATTTGGTTAAATTATTACTTCATATATAATTATACCATTCTGAGTTTAACTGTTATACATGTCAGAACTTATTTTTGCAGGTTGTTTTATTATAATACTACGTATGCGCCGTGCGTCGTTCGACTTCAGTTGAAATTCTACCATATACACTCAACATTATCAGAATCTAGTCCAAAACTAAGTAGACCTTGTACTAGACAATGTGCACACATCCATACATCCTTTTCTTTTAAACCATCCAGACCAAGATAGAGATACCATTTAAAATTTTCTGGGAAGCTAACGAAGCAAATAAAGCCGTGAAGATTTATTCTGCTACACCTATTATTTACTGAATATAAATTAAATTCAATTTCAATTAGGTACTTTTGCTACACTTCCGAAACAGTATTTTGTATAACGCCTGTGCCTCAAAAAGCCGTCACATTTTTAATACAACATAGTGTTATTAAATCGTTCAATACTCTTAGCTAGTGCGCTGAGTAACAAGCTTTAAACATTTCGCGATACACGTCAATATTGGCTATTAAAAAATACCTACATTGGTCAATGTACGTCAACAAGACATGTTGAGAGAATACCTATCGTTATTTGTATAATAATGTTTATTTCAGTCTCTGTCCTCAACCCTTACTTATTCTTGGTAATATTTTATACAATAATATATAAAAACTTCCATGACCTTTAACCCTTGAGGTGCGATCAAACTAAAGGCAAAGTGCCACAAGTGCAAAGGGTCACGTTGCTGCAAATTTTCATTGGCATAGGTTACCGGAAAAAAATAATTATGACACCTTAATATAATTATATCACATAAATTGCATATCATTGTGTTCGTTATAAAATCAGCTATGATAATAATAACATAAATTACTACTAAATACTCACCTTTCCGGCAAAACAAGCTTACAAACTTAGAAGTTTGTTATTTTTCACTGGTTCGCACAAACATTTCATCACATATTAATGAATTTCATTACTTGTTTGGTTCATAAACACAAAAACATTATCACATATACCTTTAGGTTTTCACACAATACATTATTTATTTGTAACAAATGAATCTAACGCCACTAAAAAAATTATAATCCGAACGCGTAACAAAAAGTTCGCCGTGCCGGGCCGCCATGTTACTGTAGCGAACACTGTGGCTGTGAATTATTTACCATTTGAAACACGATAACAGTGAAAACGTACAACAATACTAGTATTTAATTGCTAAAATATGTTTTCAGATAAATAATCTGGGTACTTTTATGTCTTTTATAACTATTAAAAGAGTATTTATCATAAAACTATTACGAAAATAGCAAGTTTCAAGAGTAGAAATAGCCGTTCTTAAAAGTTTTTGCCTTTTATCACTGTATTTCTTGTCTCTGTCACGAATAATGTCACTTCACAATTAATATTTATTTATTTCTGAGTAAATCTATATAAGTATCTTTATAATATATTCACCGGTTTCTTCCACAAGACAACTTTTATTATAAAGCTCGCGGAACAAAACACAACAATGGCGGACGCTTTCGCAACTGAGACACAGATAATTATATTTCAATATTTTTTGGCACGTTTCGTTTCCCTCACCCTTCTAAAACGATTTAGTTGCATAGAATATGAATTATTCTAATAGTTACTACTTTCGTTTCTTGGTTTAAGTAAAACAAAACGTAAAAAATCCGCGACCAATAGGACGACTTTTTTAGAGCACGACCATGCGTGCTGTAAACACATGGGACCACTTGAATTAGTGCACGACCGTGCGTGCTGTAATCACGTGGGGGGTTAAGCATTTGCACTTTCATTTTTAACGTGATCAATTCTGTACACATAATACTTAGGTACTAAGTAGTTCTCGATTCACCCTAGGAGTTTTTCGTAACCTAGGAGGCTGACGGAGTGGTGTGTGAAATTTACTGTATAAATATGTGTTAGAGTGAGACTACCTATCAAACCGCTATGATGCCCTTCAACGTCCCACTAAAATCGTAGGTATATTGCTTATCAATCAGTTAAGGATCAGAGCATCAATCGTAATAAAATGGAAAAAATCCCAAATTTTAGAAATATTCTGCCATTGATCACGTAAATCACGTTTATTGGCAAACTGGCTAGTATAAATACTAATTCCAACTGAAGTCGAACGTGGACACATAACTAGTTTTATAATAAAACAACAAAATGAAATAAGTTCTGTCATGTATCAAAATTAAATTCAGATGTAAAAACTAATGTTAAGTAATAATTTAATCAAATAGTTTTATGTCATGAATAAATGCTACGTTTATTGCAAATCACGAAAATAAAATAAATTTAATACTTATCATAACTATATTCATGAAAATCTATGAGCAATTCTGTTCGAAAATTGATGATAACGTTGTCGAATAATTAATAGCGACCGAAAATCAAATATTATTGCTAACCCTACATTTTTGAAGAAAGAAATATTTTATTATAGCTTTAAGTAAGATCGAAAAAATATATACCTATTGTTTAAAAAATGAACTGAAAATCTTAATGCAAAATAAAGTAAAAATTATAAAGCCTTCATTAATTTGTTGTAGGTTCCTAGTAACTATTACTTTTCCCGGGACTGCACCTAAAATAACCGAAAACGGAATACAATAGAATACAAACTGAAGTGTTTAGAAATTCTGTCCCACACTGGTTGAAGCAACCAGTTGTGCATCTCAGCATATTTCAGGCCGGTTTAGGTCTTGACCCACTTACACGACTCTGCTACAACACCGCTTCTACCAAACAAGCGGCGACAGCGGTCGCCGCAGTGTCCGCTTTCGTGTAGGAAACGCGGGCACCATCCCCCGCGCAGTAGCCGAAGCGTCGACTATCCAGGCGACTTACGGCGGAGAGCTCGCTGTCTGCTAATTTGTGTGCCAATGTAAAAAATACCTTAATAGCAATACTTAAAGCCCATATTTTAATGATATTCTTTTGGTTGGGTGTGAGTCGAGTCGTTTATGTGGGCCAGGACCTTAAATCAGCTGACAACACTAACATGTATTTTAGATTATTTCACGATTCTATTTCCATTGGGTTAGGTTAATTATTACTATTCTTCATCATTTTTTTATCATTTTTGGTGAAAATAGAACGCATAAACTTATAGGATTTACGATTGCACATAAAATTTTATGATTGATTGTTTAATTTGGTCACCAGAATAATTAGGTGTCGCATGGGCGCACGTCTAGGTCCCCGGGGTAAAGGTTTCAAGGTATTTTATTTCTAACTGATATCACATATTTATGCAGCCTCTAGAGATTGTTGTTATCAGGCAATGTGATATATTTATAATCATATTAATATTTATGTCTTGCACGGCTACTGAGGGTCATTCTCCTTATATATTAGCACTAGAGGATGCCCGCAGCTACGCCCGCATATTTTATTTTAATTCAACCGTTTCTGCCCGATCCCGTTGGGATTTCGGAAAATGCCTTGTTCGTTACAAGCTAGGCACCACTTTCAATAAAGCGTTTTGAGAAGTTTCCGAATTCAAAATGAAATTGCATTTCGTTCAAAATACAAATGATCTTCTGGTGTATGATCAGAATTGCTTCAAGATCCGTTCAACAGAAATTGTAGCACATATCGACTCACCCAAGTATCAATAGTTTCATATTGAACTCTGTAACACAGCATTCTAAGCCAGTCGACATTCGCGCCGAAACCAGTGAGGTTTTATCTTTCTCACTAGACTACCCAGTTATTTCCCGTCCATTTGCGGCCAAACATTGGCAATTTGACTTGAGGTTGGACTTAGTGTTGAAAATTTAGCTCAGATGTAATTTAAAACGAACATGTCACAGAAACTCCTAGTAGACTTTAAAGACAAAGCTCTGGTTTTCAAAAGCCATACACTAAGATGGTTACGTATTAACGCTTTTAAATATTTACCTAAGTCCCTGCATGAGAATAAGTAATTAGTTAATGGAGTCAATATATAAATCGTCCCTATGGCGTATATAGACCTGCAAATTGTAACTGCTCTCGCTTTAATTTGTAAGCGCTGTAGTGGCCTAAGCACCGGCCATTTGATTGAAATTGTGGCGAAGAGAATGTGGTGCAAATTGCCACAGCTAAGTAATTAAGTAACCGAAATGAATCACTAATCAACAGTGGCTGCAGTTAAACACATCTGTGCCAGCCCTGTGGATTAGTTCGTAATGACGTCATTAAAAATGCCTATTCATAGTAACGGAATGTTTGCAAACTTTACGGTTGGACGTACAGTTTTACTGAAGGTGCTCTTTTGTGACGATAATAAAAACTGGATATTATATTTTGCACTGTGTAAATCGTTTAAGTTCCAGGTGTCGGAATGTTTAATCGAATGTGCCATGGAGCTTTAATTACCACCACATTATAAATAAGAGTTTGAAGAAAGATTCCACACTGAAGTCTATCGGGGCCTTTTATTAAAAATAAAGCAAATCGAGAAAAGCATACTTTACCGCAACCTCACCGAATACAGAGATGGATTATTTCATCCAGCAATTTTTATGCTTTTAACGAGTGACGAATCTTCTGTCGTCCACTGTTGATGTGATTGATCTGTGGACGACAGTCTGTAACTGCAACACGACCTGCTATGAAAAACTCTTGACAGAAACACGCTATAACACTTATTTTTCTCGACGTTTGATGTCAAATCCTCACAAAACAATCATAGCTTCTGTGGCGTGTAATATAAATATATTACACGCCACAGAAGCAACGCAATTTAAAGTTAAATATGTTGGTCATTTGTTGCACAACTACTTTTTGGAGAATAGAGCAATGCTGTTTCCTGTCTTGCCAGTCACTCTTGGGCCTAAAAAACCACGCACGATTCTAGTAACCGGATTGTCACCAGTGTACGAATTACTGTCTTTGCCCCTCTACCAGGAAAACACTCTGGCCACGAGTTTGTCGGTTCCGAAGCACGCAACGGTCGGTGGCATCTAAATAGTATCCGTGCCACTTTGTATTTTGAAATGGCAACGTATACAGAGCGGGACATACCTGCATGTTTGTAAAGTCCCCCGCGACACAGGATTTATTTCTAGTGCGGTTGTTGTCATTCAAAAAAAAAAAACATAAAAATGTACCGTCACCAAAGAACAGATTCCCACAGATTTTTGCATTGGGATAATGAGCTGATATGGCTGAACCAAAAACATCCCAGTTACTGGAAAAGTGAATGTCGTATTTTTCAGTAGGGATTCCAGAAAATTTTCCGCTACGGTTTTGAGACATAAAATCTTTTGAAATTAAAAATCCTTTAGAAAATACCTTTATTTCAAACGTAAATCCCTTTTGTCTGTAAGCACTGAGTTTGTAATAAAAGCGTATCTCCATATGTTATTGTTACTTAACAAACTATATTAAACAATTGTAGATTTATAGATAGATGGCACGTGTCTTTGTTAAATACATATCGTGGTGAAACCCAAACAATATTACTCTGATAACGTTAAGCCGTTTCTCATTTCGTGAACTGAAAGTCAAATTTAGTAAGTTTATCTTCATGCCATTATTCTGTGTGTGAGTACTCGAACAGTGACAGCTAAGTAGGGAGACCAATTACAACGCAACGTACTTAATAGCCTAGTGAAGATACCGACAGACTTATGTACAGCGGATATCGGGTTCAAACCCACGGTAAGTTATGTGTGTATAAATTTTAATTATCATTAGCCCTGTATCTCGGAGAGCACGATATGCCGCCGGTCTCGGTTGTTATGAAAATCTTTGACAACTGTTATCCCCATAACGGCAGTCAAAGGTAGTCAGTACCCTCTAATAAACTAACACTATTTTAATATCGTCATCCCTTTGGCTTTCGGAGGCCAGTCGAAAGCAAGCAGCAAATCCTATCCTACTTATATTATAAATGCAAAAGTTTGTGAAGATGTATGTAAAGATGAATGGATAGGTAGATGGATGTTTGTTACTCTTTCACGCAAAAACTACTGAACCGATCTGGATGAAACCTTACAATGTTGTAGCTTGTACATCAGAATAACACATAGGCTACAATTTATAAAAAAATTGTTTAATTTGGTCAAAGTATCAACGAAGTCTGCAAAAATCCTGAGCTCTGAGAGCTATCTTCGCGTGCGCTGCCTAAACCGTTTAAGTTACATGAAGATAATTTATTAAAAAAAAAGTGTCTTTATTTATCTCATATACGAGTTCATACATAAATTGAAGAATCCCCAGTAAATTACTGAAGTACTTGTGTAGGGGATACTTCGTTCCTTCTCTTATATTATAACAACAATGAGACCAATAAAAAAGAATTTTACCATACAAGACCAAAAAAGAACAAAGTAAAACTAAAATTAAAAGGAAAAAAAAGAAATAATCAACTAAACAAGACATATTAAATAGTTACAGCTAGTTCATTACATTATTTCAGCAGCTTTATATGTGATTTGTGGTGATATTATTAAGTATGTGTATGTGTGTGTGTGTTGTCCACGACTCAATGTTAAACAATTCTGATAAAAATATTTTCAGTTTCTTCGTATGATAGTGTGGCCAGCCATTCGAATAATATTCGTTTGCATTTGAAAATTAAAAGTTTATATATATTTAATTTTCTGTTAATTTTGTTATTAATATAAGCTGATTGTACTGCGTATTGACGTCTAGCAAATACCGTTCGAACTCTGAGTCAGCCACGATATCTATTCGTCGTTTGGTCAACTTAGCTGGGTCATAAGAAAGAGCCTTATGTATGTTTAGCGTCAAATTTAGGAGATATAGTTGCCTAATTGTCAACAAATTACTTATTTTGTAAAGGTCTGTCGTAGGGTACCTGAATGGCTTAAAGTACATAACCTTAATCAGTGATCGCTGAGCCCTTTCAAGGTCTATAAATTTAGTTTTTGTTGCTCCACCCCTAACCAGTATGCAATACGTTACCACTGATTGTACTAGAGCAATGTAAATGTTGTTGAGAAGTTGAGAAGACATTAGATGGCGTAACGTTTTGAACATCCAGATGAATTTTCTGACTCGTTTCATCATGATCTCAATATGCAAATGCCAAGATAGTCTCTGATCAACAATAACGCCCAAGTATTTTGTAAAAAAGACCTGTTGTATCGATGGGCAGTCACAATTTTTGGGTAAGCAAGATCTACATACATGCATTCTGATGGTAAAATCGTCACTAGGCTGAGATCTTTGATTTGGTGTGAAACAAATGAAATTAGTTTTGGTTACGTTGAGAGTTAGTAGATTATTAGTAAGCCACTTGGATATCTCGGCCAGGCCCTTCTCAGCCTTAGTTTTTACACTCGACCAGGACGTACCAGTATATACAACTGCGGTATCATCTGCATAGAAAAAAAGCTTACTCCCGCTGCTTCCTAAATTACACAGTTCGTTTATGTAAATCAGGAAGAGCGTTGGGCCTAACACGCTTCCCTACGGGACTCCATAGGTGACATTTTCTTTGACACTGATTAAGTTATTGACCTTTACAGCTTGTCGTCTATTGCTAAGGTAACTCTGAAAAAGAGACAGCGGTACACCTCTGATTCCTATGTTTTCTAGCCTGCGCAAAAGAATGGAGATTGAGACCGTATCGAAAGCTTTTTTTATATCTATAGAGACTGCTAGACATTTGTCTCCCTTGTCAACCTTCTCCATAATCTCAGATGTTAGAGCCGTATTAGCATCTTGTGTCGACATCCCTTTTCTAAACCCAAACTGCGAGTCTGATAAAATATAATAGTTTTGCAAATATCCAACGAGTCTCCTATTAATAAGTTTCTCCAAAATTTTGGAAATTGCTGGCAACACCGGAATAGGGCGATAGTTGTTAACATCATTCACATCCCCCTCCTTATGCACAGGTGTCACCACAGGCCGTTTAAAATCTTTTGGGAAGATACCAGTATTAAAGCACAAGTTGGCCAATTGGCTAATCAAAGGAACCACAAAGTCTCTGGCTATTTTCAGAAACTTAACAGGTATACCATCCCATCCTGGTGCACTATTCGAGTCAAGATTCATCAGAATACTGTCCACTTCCTGCGGATCTGAGTCTAACAATAGAAACGATGAATTCCAAGGATTTGTTGAGTGCCCCGGTATAAACCAGTATCCTGACTGAGTGTTGATAGTTTCGGCTAAACACTTACCAATCGTAGTAAAGAATTGGTTGACCCGGCTTAGCGATTCTATGGGATGTGGTGTAATATTAAGTAAGTGTGTATTTGAAGTTTTGGGGGTTTTAAATTGTGTTATATCATTTATTGCTGTCCAAAGCCGTTTAGGATTTTTTGCTGAGTCTGTTATTAATTTTCTATGATACTTTCTTTTTAGTTTTTTAATTAGGTTCGGACAAAAGTTACGAAAGCGTTGCGTTACGAAGCGTGAATACATACATACATACATACATATCGTCACGCCTTTTAGGGTAGGGGTGTGCAGGACTGCGCACTTTAGCTACTATGATTTCTACAAAAAATACGCAGCAGTTTAGGATCAACTTCAGTCTTTATTCGTTTATTTAGGTTATCTGCCTATTAAGAAAAAATATTATAAAAAATATAAAGGTAACATTTTAGGAAATATTTCAAAAAATTGCTGCGTCCTAAATGCGCATTCTTGCACAAAGTATGCGGACAAGAGTGCGCGGCCCCGGTGTGCAAGTTTGCGCATATTGGTCAATGCGCATTACTTACTCACAAACATCACATTGGAAGTTCCCGCGACCCACGTATGCTGTGCATTTGTCGTGCCACCATTCTTTGCAACAAATACACTCAATCCAGTCTTCGGTAATTGGCTCAATGTACACTTCTGAGCAACCTGGACATGACCATATTTTTTTCTTGGGTGCATTGGCTGGCTTCTTTGGCTTAACAGTCTTATTCTTTTTAGGTAAAGGCTTTACACTTTTCTCTTTAGCTATTAATAAGCTTAACAGCTTACATATAGCTATTGAAAAACGAATTCCAAATAAAATATGATTCAGTGTACATGAATTCGCGCGCAGTCTTGTACACGATATCTATGCGCATTCTTGCACAATGAGTATTAAACAGCTTTAAAATACCACAAGTGCCATCTATTGACTTGAATGTCGTACTGGCTCAGGCGAAACACACTTCGAGAGTTATTTGATAGAAATAAACAGATAAGAACAGCTTACCTGGTTTATATTTACTGCGACCACGTTTATAAAAGACCTAAATTATGTAAGACTGGTATCAAATTTAGTTATTTTCTAATAAATTTAAGGAAATTGTATTAAAAACGTAATTTTTTGTGCCGGTACAGTTAGAATGTCGGTAGGACGCTTTCAACTGAAGATGGCTGCCAACAACTGCTTCCTGATTGGACAATCGCTCTGCGCAATCTTATACACTGCGCAATCTTGCACACCCCTACCCTATCCCCGAAGGGGTAGGCAGAGGTGTATTTCTACACCCACTTTTCGCCAGACATACTTTAGTCCCACGTAATAAGGGGCGAGCCTATTGCCGTACCGGGCACATTTCCAGACTCCGTGCTGCTAATGAGAATTTCGTGACAGAAAAACCCAATAGCACTGCCCGACCCAGGAATCGAACCCGGGACCTCCCGATCCCACGCACACATTTATGCCGCGAGACCAAGGAGGCAGTCGTATAGGGTTTGATGTCGAGTTTTCCGTCTCTACGCAAAGATGGTATTAGCATCGTGTTATCCCTTAGTCGCCTCTTACGACACCCACGGGAAGATAGGGTGTGGTATTCAATGCCGTCAACCACACGGATGAAATGGTTTGAATGTTATTATAAGAATTATGTTAAAATGATCAATCCTTGTTTAACGCTGCATTTTATTTCTAAGGGTTGATTTTTCAATCGTCAGTTAAAATTTACTTGACAGATAAACTGTAACCGGGCTAAATTGAAAAGTACGTAACATCATTCATCTACTTTATCCACAGCCGTAGTTTTTAATTTGTAAGTGTTATATTTTATTGTTTTGTTATCTTTTATCTGACGATTGAAAAATCGGCCCTAAGTCTAATACACCGCATCGCTCCGGTAGTCATCCAGGGCTTTATGATTTTCTTAGAACAGGGCACCGTAACGCTTTTACAATTTGAGAGAAGAGATGCTCTAATTACTTCCACTAGTTTGCTTGCAAAATTGTCAGGTAGTTTGTAAGTGCTGAATAGTGATATGTCTACATTTGTAAGAGAGTTATAAGCACTTTTAAAATTTGGAGTTATTTTAGACGTAGCACGATATTGATTCATTGTGATCGAGGTGTTAATATTAAAAAGAACCATAGCATGATCCGTAATTGTTGTATTAAGGACCACCACAGATGCAGAGTTACTGTGTTTATCTAGCTTAAAAAGGACATGATCGAGACAGCTCTGCTCCCTAGTGGGGAGACAGTGTCCTGGCAGTAATCCATGAACTGATAACATATTTAGGTAGTTGAGTCTAGTTAATCGCTGTAGCGAAACGTCTGTTGATTTTTCAAGCAAATTTATATTAATACCACCTGTAATAACGATATTTTTATGTCTACTTAAGGTTTCCAGGTGGTAGTTAAGTGAGGGAACGGTATATACCTATGATAACAAATTGTGAAATTTTGATTTGTAGAGCAGACGCATGTTTAACCCCTATCCTGCGCAAGGCTTGCTTGGCCCAACGCACGAAATGCAACGTCATTTCAAACACTTTATAATTTTTACGTAGACTTGCAGAAAAACGAAAAATTCGTCTACAAAAATATAATAATATGGCATGAATTATACCTTCCTGGCTTCTTTACGAGTTTATCTATTTCAATATGTAAATAAAACTGACCTGTTCTCGCAGCAATGTAATATATTTTGATTTTGAGAAATTTCATAGCTATAAATTGTAAACTTTATCACAATTTATCGAATATTCACACATAATCACTAGGGTTCAGAACCGAGAAATCCCGGTCTCGAAAGTACCGGGAATGTCCGGTTCTTTTGTCAGTATAATGGAACCGGGAAATCAAATTTGATTCCCGGTTCTTTCGGTACTTTCGGGAATTTTATTTTTATTACGCGTTTCACATTAGTTCACACTACTATTTACTTAATTACTCTTACTTTACTTTTCACACTTTCTATTATTCAAACATTCAAAACTATCGTGAATAATGCAGCGTTAAAAGAAATAACGCGCGAAATTAATGGTGCGCTCGCTATAACCAATAACTACTTACACTCGCTCGCTGTTGCTAGGATAGGAAGGAAAGTAGTAAGTAGGACTACGACGCGGTGTCGAGCTTCCACGCGTCTGACGCGCATGCCCCGCCCGCGCGCCGCGATCTTTCGTTCACTCATGACATGACTCACTCAGTTTTCGCCGAAACGCATCCAAGCCGCTCCTTCATAGATGGCATCTATGAAGGAGCGGCTTGGATGCATAGATTACACACATTACTTACCACTGCTCTAACCAGCAGGCTGAAGGTTAGAGCAGCGGTAAGACTTGGGCACTTCAAGAACCTGAAGGACGCATTAGCCCACGCTCGGTGGAAACAGTACGACGCGACGAGCGAAGTCACCGCATCAGGGAAGTTGTATCGTCACTTCGGTGCTACAACTGCGGGAAAAGAAGCCATATCCGCTTGGGCTGCCCGAAGCGTAGGCAGCCTCGTGGGTTTAAGGTTCCACCATTTGATGGCTCGTCATCATGGTCAGCATACAAGATCCAGTGTAAGGCAGTGATGCGATCAAATGGGTGGAATAAAGAACAGGCCTTAACCGCCCTAACCTAGGGCCTTCGTGATCGGGCGTTGACAGTGTTGGGGGCACTCGGGCAAGAAGTCTCCTACGAGAAGCTTCTGGAGGTGCTGGAGGCGAGATACGGTGACGCGCACCTTGAACATGTGTATCGTGCTCAGCTGAAGGACAGGAAACAACGCACCGGAGAAACTCTGCAGCAGTGGGCTCTCGAGGTGGAAAAGCTGGTCAGGAACTCATACCAGTCGTTCGCCTCCGCTGATAGTTGGGAACCTCGTACAGGCATTTACGGATAGAATCCGCGACCGGGAGTGTTGGCATCCTGTCATCACCAAAGGGGTCGCCTGCTGTGCCTGCCAGGCAGCGCGAGCAGGGAAACGAGTAGTTGCCAGGACTGCGGGGCGAGTGCTGGCTGGTAATTGAAGAGCCCCAAGTATCTCGATCACGCAATCAAGACGGGAACAGCCTGATCATTGAAGGCGAAATTAACAAAACGCCATGCAAGCTGACATTGGACACGAGTGCTTCGCGGACAGTCGTCGGTTTCCATCTGGCAAGACGGATTCTTCGGGGCTGCTTCAGGAATAATGAATGTGTAAAACTGAGAACAACTACCGGTCAGCACATAACCGTACGAGGTGAAATGGAAGTGGATCTGAAGCTAGGCAACAAAGTTTACCGTCACAAAGTCATCGTGGCCGATGTAGTGAGTGGACAACTGCAACTTGGGCCTAGACTTCATGCGGAAGCATCGCTGCAAAATCGATATTAACCAGGGATAGTTGAAGTGTGACTCAGAAGACGTCTTCATGGAAGGTGCAACTTCAGGAAAAGTGTACTGCCTGAAGAATGTCATTCTTCACCCGCGGTCGGAAACGGTTGTACCAGTTTGTCTACCAGGGAATTCGGGTGAGGGTGAACCGATGTGTACTTATCGAAGGCCTAGAGAAAGATGCCTCATGGAAGATTGCTTGAACCTTGGTAAGGAGTACCAAAGTTTCATCAGTACGCGCAATGAATGCAAGTGACAAGGAAGTGTTGCTCAAGAAAGGGATGGAATTGGGCACCTTACACTAGTAGGTGCGCAATTCCGTCCCTTTCGGTCCTTCCCGCTTTCCACTATATAATAGATAACAAAAACTAGCAAGAACCGAAAATACCGAAAGAACTGGGAAATCCCGGTACCGTTATTCAAAAGTACCGAAATTCCCGGTTCTCAAAAAGAATACCGGTTCCGAAAACACTAATAATCACCAAACGAGCACGTTATTACGTTAAATCAATATACAATGTGCAAAGATAACTCAACTCATTTTACTTTAGAATAATAATTTCACCATAAAACGTTTTTGTTTACGCGACGAAAAATAACGGCCGCCATTTTTTGGGAACGTAATAAGTGCATTACAAAAGTTTTGTTACTTTTTCACTGCAATATTTATCACTTTTCGATAAACTATAACTGAATGTGAAACCTACACTTATTTTCCAGTAGTTCTATATATAATACTTATAAGATTACTCAATGTTTTCTCATTACAAACATTTTTACTTTTCTCGTGCACACTTATTTCAATATGAAAATGGCCAATATGGCGTCGTCGCAAAGTTCAATGGCATACGTATTTCGTTTAATTAATTTTCGTTCATTCTTGCTCGTTTCCAGTTTATAAAAGTATTAAAATTGGTCAAGCGGAAATCGATAAATCGAATGATATAACAAGATCGTGTTACAAGTGCAAAAACCGTTAAATATCAACGACCAATGAGACCCGACCCGTTATTAACCTATGAGGTTAATATTGCAGTTGAGGGATTAACTATTATTTCAGATACCTGGTGTACATAATCATTCCTAATATAGACCACCACGCCATCATTTTGATTTAGTTGGTTTAAAGTAAAGTATGGTGTGTAGTTACTAAGCATAGGTATCTGTTTATCCTGCGTTAATCGTCATTCTGTGAAAATCAGAACATCTACAGTGACCTTTATGAGTGACAGATTCATTTCCAAGTCGTCAAAGTTGCCATATGTGCTACGTATATTTTGTGTCAACACTGTTAAATTGGGGTTTTGTGGTTGTAATAAGCTGTATATGTGCTCAACATTGATTATAGCCGAATGTGAGAGTTCAGTGTTATCTAATTCATGTAGTGTGTTTAAGTTACTATCCATAATTATTTATACAGTTTACTGGGCGTATTTTATAGTATTGGACTAAACATAACCGGATGTGGATGTATAGAAGAGTCGACGCTTGAGCAAGAGAGTGGTATTTACTTGAGTATGTGAGTAAGCAGCGATTACAGTATGTTATTGTATGAATGCGAGTTAAGTATGTGAAGTGTGAGTGTGTTATGTTTGTGTAAAGTGTAATTTGTTTCTAACATAATTGTAAATATAATATGAGCATGCTTCATAGATTTGATAATTAACAATATTTGTGTGTGATGGGTAACAATAAAATATTGAAAAAGTGATACATAAAACAACTTAATCCATACTAGTCATGCAGATTGTAACAAATGATGCACTTGAGCTTCACTGCCAACAAGGATCACTTTCGAATTTTCGTCTTTCCTCACAAAGACGCGTCCAAATGAAGTCCAGCAGAATTTATACTGCTTTCATTTAGCTAAGTCGCGGGCTAGGAAAAATAGTCGAGCATTCATAGAGGTTAATTGCTCCGATACGTATATAGGGACATCTTCGTCGAATGTTAGTCCGAGATGTTTTGCCTGAAGTTTAGTGTTGTTTTTTATGTTATGTATCTTAATTTTTTTTAACAAATCCGTCTTTACGATTACAGAACCAAGTTCAACTACAATGGGGGTATTTTTGATACCTCCCTTCTTCTCGTGTAGTCTATAAATATCAATTATATCACGGTTGTTCATTTCTAAATTAATATTCTTAGCCATGCATAATACCATGTTTATTAAGTCTTCTCGTTTTTCTTGATTCTATTTAGGGACATTTTTTATCTCAATAGAACACTTACGCGAAGATCGTTGTAATTCTTCAATTCTATTCTCCAGGACCACAATGTATTCTAGGTCTTTTTTTGCTTGCAATTCTAGTTGCATTATCTTATTTTTGAATTCCTCATTTTGACTGGTTAGAAGCTCTATAGATTTATTTATATTGTTATTTGTTTCTCGAATTTCCTTGAGATTGCTAGTGATGTTCTTGAGCTCGTTTTGTTGTGTAGTTATAAAGGACGAAAATAAGTTCCTCATCTCCTTCTTAAAATTATTAAATTCTGCAGGTAAATCTTCTTCCCTCATTCTCTTACTGCGTAAAGAAATGTAGCTCGGGAGGGTTTCTTCAATGGGCATTTCGCTAACGTTTCCATCTGAGATTGATTTGTTCATTTTAAATCCACTGAGGTACTAGGGTGTAATGATTGCGCAGGAGTCAATTTGTTAACGAAGCGTACTGCGGAGTGCTTAATGAGTGGGATACTGGGCGTGGGCTCCAGCTGGCCGTGGGCGCGGCCTCAGGTCAGCCGACAAATAGAGCAGGTGAAAGGTAGTGCCGTTGTGCCAGGGGGTGGGCTTAACCCGCCAGTGTAATGTAAGTCAGTGCCGATTTGTTGAGCGTCCGTATCAGGTACCAGGGCAGCAGAATATTATCACAGAATAATTAATAGTACTAACGTACAGAAGCTTCACTTTTCAAACCAATTTATTGAAATTGCGACTCTTGGTACTAAGCAATAAAGTTCAATTCAGCTCGCATTAGCACTCAGTGCCTAATGCGATATTAACCTAACAGTTCCCGTTCTTTTCTAACACATAACGCTGTCGCTGTCTGGCGCGAAGTGGCGCGCTAGGGTTGTCGACTTGGCGCTGCTACTATATTTATTCATCGTCTATCTACCTACTTGACCACGTACCTAATAATAAATAATTATCCTATGAGTATCCTATCCCACTATTTGAGCTAGTAGAACAAAAGCACAAAAATTCTGGTCGTTTACATTTTTACTATACAAATTCTTAGTTATTTCCTAAACGCGTGGACCGATTTTCATGATTCAAACAGATAAAATGGATTTTGAACTAGATCTTTAATTTGACACCAATCGTTGAGATATCTCAATAAACAAAAAATCAAATTTTCAAGTTGCTCTCGTTACAGTTAATTAAGCAATACTTTGCATTAGACTTGTGATGATACATTTTTGTTGTTAAAGGCGTTTAAGTATATAATTTGAACAGTGTATGAACACGGCGCGTGAGAATACGGAGCGGTCGCACTCGTTGCGTGACGTCTAATGTGAGCGACGCGCGGCAACCTACTAAATCCAACCATATCGACATGGTCGGCCGAGGTACTTGTAAGTTTGTACCTAAAATGCGAAGTGCGCCTGGCCTGATATTATAAAGGAGAGCTCATTTCTTAGAAATCCTGGTGTGTTGAGGTTTATATTAGTGTGCGTGAGTTGTACTCACGTAGCTTATTTATGCGACACCTTCTCAGCGTTTATGCTTTCCTATTTTATTTCTTGATTTTAAATTTGATTCTTGATATTTATTTATTTATTTAAGACTTTATACACAAACAAGGTGTACATAGTTGGACATAATGCCATGAGGCATTCTCTACCTGTCAACCTACAAGTGGTGCAGAGATAAATGTGTTAGGTGTATTAACGGATTTTATTAAAGGATGTCATATTCTTAATTATAATGTAAAAGAAACAAATATCAACATAAAACGACCTAAAATGTAAATATAAAACTTAAATAGGAAATATATATACAATTAAATGCATATATTATGAAAAATAAATATCATAACAATCAAACATAAATATCATACATATTGGTTGAAAGTTCTTTTTTTCTGCGAAAAGCGAATTTTAAATACGTCCGTTTAAATATCTACAAATATTTAATAAACATATAATATAAACAGAAAATATTTCAATTTAACAAATAACGTATCTCTGGAAAATTTGAAAAGACGAGATCAAACGCAACTGAGAAAAATTGGAAATAAAAATAAAGTCGGCACGGCGCGCTATTTCGGCGCCCTACCACGCCCTGCAAGACATCCACAAGAAGTTGTAATAAGTACCTACCAGCCGTACTATTCTCTGTCTACGGTACCAGCATACCCAAGAGCATACCAACGACAACCAGAGACTACGCCCCACTATGTCTCCGCCGCCACCTGCCATGCGCAACTCAATGTGACATTATATTATTATGACATTATTTTTTCATTATTTTCTTAGAATCATGTTGTATCTATATTTTAATATTTTGTAAATACTTTACTGTAAATACATAGTTGTTTATAGTAATTAAGTGCAAATAGTAAGATGCAAGCAGACAGTGATGGCAATGGTGAGGTAGAAGGGGGCGCAAGTCAACCTACCACATCACTGAGTGAATTAGTACGCTGCCCCTACTGTGACCAGGCCCGCTTCTTTAAAGGTAAGCGGGGTTTGAAAGTACATCTTGGCAAAATGCATAAATCCCAAGATGTACTTTCTGACCCCTTAACTTCATATTCAATTTCTACACAAGACTGCGTCCAAATTCCCTTTTGGCAACATCTTTCGAATTTAAAAAATTCTGTTCCGGTTTTGAAAAGAGTTCCCCGTGGTGCAAGGCCATCAGTCGCCAAAAAATTGGCTGACTGCATAGGTCTCGTTGTGCGGGAGAACTCAAAAACAGCTTGGGAACGACTATTAACCTTTCCTTATAGGATTTTACATATTGAAAAAGATCAGGACTCAAAAAAGACACTTACTGCCCAAATTAAACACAACTGTTCTGTTTCGGTCCATACTTTCGACACCAAATTTACTTTTAATACAAATAGAACGAATTATCAATATGTAGAATCCAAACTAAGGGAGGGTGATATAAGGGGTGCGACTCTTATTCAGCACTGATGTGGTGGCGCCTTGCTCTCCAAACACGCTTGCGGGTTTGAAGAGCAAGCATCCAGCGCCGATGGATGGCCTCTCTTTTCCTGATGCCCCGGATATGGATACGGAGCATCTGATTACTACGGCCAAGGACGTGTTCGCAGCAGTTTGCTCCTTCCGGACTGGGTCGGCTGGTGGCCTCGATGCTCTAACACCACAACATCACAAAGATCTTGTGTGTTCGAGCGCTGGGGAGGCTGGCGATGCACTCCTGAGGGAACTGACTGCTCTCATGAATTTGATGCTCTCCGGCAATGTGGACGGTGCCATCACTGACATATTGTACGGCGCAAATTTATGCGCTCTTATCAAGAAGGATGGTGGCATTCGTCCCATTGCCGTAGGTTGCACATATAGGCGTATGGCAGCCAAGATATGCTGCAGATATTATAGCAATGATTTATCTGCTAAATTCCAACCCCTCCAATTAGGTTTTGGCTCAAAGGGGGGTTGTGAGGCTGCCATACATGCCCTGGCCACGTACCTTGGTTGTGGTAATGGAGAGGTCATCCTTAAGGTTGACATAAAGAATGCCTTCAACGCAGTGAATAGGGACACCTTGTTGTCCGAGGCAAAATTAGAAACCCCCAAAATTTATAAATTTCTTTCGCAATGTTACAGATATCCCTCAAAATTATTATACGAGGACAACCTATTGGAATCCGCAGTTGGATGTCAACAAGGTGACCCACTTGGACCAGTCATTTTTAGCTTAGCAATTCACCCAATTATTCGGCAGCTAAATTCAAAATTCAATATATGGTTCTTGGACGACGGAACCCTTGGTGGAGACGCTGACATAGTGCTACAAGATTTGGCAGTTCTAAAAGAAAAATTTAAATCGATCGGTTTGGAGCTAAATTCAAGTAAGTGTGAGTTATTTTTAAATAAAATTGACGATGAAAAAAAATCTTTGGTATTATCAAAATTTAATTATTTGGCACCATACATTAAAATTTGTCACAAGAATTCTCTTCGCCTCCTTGGGTCTCCTATATTTGAAGAAGCCTACGAATCCTTCGTAGATGAAAAGATTCAAAATTTTAGTGAAATTTCAGATCGCCTGCAAAATATTAATATTCATTCGGCTTTTACAATCATTCGATATTGCCTTTTCGTTCCCAAATTTACGCATGTCTTGAGATCTTCGCCGCTTTGGAAAAATATGAAATGTTTAGAAAAAATGGACCAAATTATTAAAAATACACTTAAAGAAATATTAAATGTGGATTTGAACGACCGAGCCTGGCTGCAAGCGTCTCTTCCTGTACGTCTGGGTGGGCTCGGCGTTCGTAAAATTTCGGATGTTAGTTTACCAGCGTTCCTGTCCTTGGTGCACAGCACGGAAGATTTAACCAGGCAAATATTAGCACCTACACTGGTTAATTCGGAAGTGCTGTGTAAAACCGATGCCGTGAACGCCTGGAAAATGGCTTGTCCAAGCTCTGCTTTGCCTACCAACCCATTCTCCCAAAGGCAGTGGGACGGGCCGCTTTGCAACACGGTGAGAGAAAAACTTATTTTATCGTCTACAAGTGTTGCTGAGCGTGCTCGCTTGCTGGCTGTGGGAGAGTGGGAGTCTGGTCTTTGGCTTCAAGCGCTCCCGTCGTCCAATGTGGGCACAATGCTGGACGACACGACATTTCGCCTCGCCACTAGCCTCCGTTTAGGTGCTCCGTGTGTTTCTCCGCATCGTTGTCATTGTGGAGAAGCCGTCGATAGCCTCGGACACCATGGACTATCTTGCGGCAGAAGCGCGGGCCGAATGCCTCGTCACGCCTATCTTAATGACATCATCCATCGCACTCTTGTCACCGCCGGAGTACCAGCCGTACTTGAACCCAATGGTTTGGTACGCGACGATGGGAAGAAGCCCGACGGTATGTGCGGTTTCAGATTAGCGTTTTATACACGCGTATAAGCTCGTTTTTGGAAGCGCATGTAGGCGCGTATAGGCGCGCCTTTTGGCACACGCGCAACTCGTACGAGCGTTGACGCGCTTCTAAGCTCGTATAACCACGAGCCGTCAAAATCCATGTTGACATTGACAAGACGTCACTACCGTTTCGAGCGAACACGCCCGTTTACGTGAGTCTGGTTTTTTGAAGCGCGTATTGTAGCGCGCGTGTAAGCGCGTATGCTAAAACGACCGTATACGCGCAGAAAAATACGCTAATCTGAAACCGCCCTATGTCATTGATGCCTTGGAAGTTGGGTAGGCCTTTGGTATGGGACGCAACGTGCGTAGATACCCTTGCGCCATCACATCTTCCAAGTACAGCCAGCTGTGCCGGCGCTGCTGCTGCAAGCGCAGAATCCCCCAAGCGGCGAAAATACGGTAATTTAATAGGTAATTACGTATTTGAGCCGTTTGGGGTGGAGACGCTTGGTCCATGGGGTCCGAGCGCTCGTACTTTGTACAGAGAAATCGCCAAACGATTAATCGACGCTTCACGTGACCAGAAGGCTGGGCTGTATTTCGGCCAGCGTATCAGCATTGCCATCCAGCGTGGCAATGCTGCCAGCCTTCTAGGCACGTTACCAATAGACAGCGATGCGGAGGAATTCTACGATGCCTAAACCTGTCTGTACTTTTATTTTGCCCCCGTTTTTGTACTTATTTCTTTTTTATGTACCTATGTAAATAAACAGTTCCTTCGTTTTTTAATTAATTTGTACGTCAAGCGGAGCTACTACTTAGATTTCAATAAATTATTATAATATTTTATTTTATTCTTTAACTTTGTCAATAAAAATATCATACATATTATAAATATATATCTATATACATATATAATACTAAAATGAATATAGGGGTACATACTTATAGATACATAAATACATACATACTTATAATAAAGGATGAGAGTGATGAGCAGATTCCTTTAATCTTTTAAATAGGAGATCCCGTACTTTCAATTTGAATGCAAGGCGGTTAGTGGCCAATCTGATTTCAAGAGGGAGCGCGTTCCAAAGTAGGATAGACTGTACAACAAAGGAAGAGTTGACAAACCCAGAAGAATGACTGGGGCATGAAAGAAAAAGATTTTGTGAAGAACGAAGGTCTCTCTCGTGTGTAGATGATAGGTATTGGAAATACTCAGAAAGATAAGAAGGAGGAGAGGGAGACTTAAGAATCATGAAGAGAGTAGTGAGAGCACGCAAGCACTGGCGTTGACGAATAGGCAACCAATTTGGTTCTGAACGGTAAGTAGAGACATGGTCATACTTACGAAGATTAAAAATGAATCGAATGCAGTTATTGAGAAGTCGGTCATATTTATTGAGATATTCTGCATTCAGGTCATAATAGCACACATCACCATAGTCGATTAGGGGAAATATTAAAGCCTGCACAAACATAGGTTTAGTCCTAGAGGGAAGGAAATTCTTTAGACGATATAGTGCTCTAAGTGTTCCAGTTACTTTCTGACTAACATTAGACACCTGGGCCTGCCAATCGAGAGTGGAATATATATACATTCCAAGGTCTTTGACGACTGAGTTGAAAGGGATGATTAGACCGTTGAACTTTACAGGCGGCAGAGTTTTTAAATCTAATTTAGGCACTAAACGGTGACTGCCTACAACAATGGCCTGACATTTTGCTGGGTTTACGTCTAGACCAAATCGATTGCACCAATCCATCATCGTCTCAAGATTTCTGTTCAAGTCAGCAATGGCTATTGATATATCTTCCACTCTCGCTTGGGAGTACAACTGCAAGTCATCAGCATAGAGATAATACGCACACCGAAGATTAGGAGTTAAGAAGTTAATTAAAATTGAGAAGAGTAAAGGAGAGAGAATGCCACCTTGAGGAACACCAGGGCCGATGTAACGCCAACTCGACGTAGTCTCGTCAACGCGAACGGACTGCTGACGTTCCTGAAGATAATTTGAGAACCAGTCCAGTACAACAGGTGAGACCAAGAGATGGGAAAGGATAGATAGAAAGATATCGTGACTGACGGTATTGAACGACCAAGGTCGACACAAGTCGACCAAGGTCAGCACAGTGACCTTAGTATCCTCCATACCGGCTGTAATATTGCCGGTCACTTTAAGGAGAGCGGAAGTCGTGCTATGTCCTGGTCTATATCCAGATTGGAATGGACTGAGTAAGTTGTTAAGGTAAACAAATCGAGACAACTGCTTATGTACACAAGCTTCCACCACCTTGGATAGGAAAGGAAGGATAGAGATAGGACGGAAATGATTGGGTAGTGTAGGATTCGAGGTCTTAGGAAGAGGGATTACAAAGGCTTTACGCTGGAGGGACGGAAAGGAACCACTGTCCAACGAGAAATTGACAATGTGGGTAATGGGAAGGATGAGATGATCAAGGATCGGAATGATCATGCGGCGGCTAAGAGAGTCGTAACCCACTGCATTGGATCGAATGGAGAGGATTATCTTCTTGACCTCACCCGAAGTAACTGGAGAAAAATTAAATGGGTCTATGTTGGGGCGGGGGAGGGCAGCAACAAAGGCCACCGTTTGACACTTGGTTTGGTTATACAATTGAGAGGTAGTTGAGAAATGAATGTTTAGATCCTCCAAACCAACCGTCAAACGGCAATCAGTAAGTTGCTGTTTGCCAATACCTAGAGTTCCAAGGAACTTCCAGATATTGGCTGGAGATGAGGAGTTTATATTGTCTAAAATATGGCGGCGTTTAGCGTTGCGAATCATCTGACTACACTGATTTCTTGCAGTCTTGTACAGGCTCCAGTTTTCGACAGAACGCTCTTTTTTAAACTTCCGGAAAGCTCTGTCGCGTCGCCTCATGGCCATTTGAACACCTCTGGTAAGCCAAGGAGCAGGAGGACGTCTTAATTTAACTTCCCTGACGGATGCATGTTTGTCGAAGAGATTTAGCACAATGTTGTTAAGAACAGAAACTTTTTCGTCAACGGTAGAGCCTGAGAGGATAATGTACTTACGGTGATATATTATTTATCTTAAAAAGTTCTAAATAAAAGTCCGCACCAGCATTTATCTACCTTTCATGTGGAAGCCATTATATACTTAATCGTGATCCGTTAATATTATTAAACTAGCTTTCGCCCGCGGCATGAAATTTTAATAAAAAGTAGCCTTTGTATCTACTTGCGCAGGTTTCAGACTATGCATGTCAAATTTCATCACAAACGGCTCTGCAGATCAGCCGTGGAGCATACATATTAACAGATAATACTTAAAAATTAATTTTGTTTTCATAATCGTCGAACTTCAGGTAAATATAAGTTTGTAGGTATATTATTGAAGTCATGCTACTGAATATAATAGCAGCAAAAATAAAAACTAAAAGCATTACCATAAAGTACATATATTATTATTATCAGACTGTCCCTCCGCCCCGCTGTGCTTAAGCACGCCAAATGATTTTATATTTGTGTACCCCAGATTGATGAGAAGTAGCTTTTAGTACACGACCTAACTACATTATTTTTATTGTGATAAAACAAAAACAAAAGTTTATTTTCAAGTTTTTAGTTTCGTTGTTAGTTGATACTTCTTATTCTATTTTTATAGTGAGTCCTTTTCTACCAATCAAGACCTTTCATTTGATACCCATATTGAGGTATTTGTGGAAAATAAGTAATCCGCCATTTTGTGGCGGCGGCCATCTTGGATTTTTCATAGTGAACCCTATTCTACCAATCAAGCCCATTATTTGATACCCATATTGAGCTATTTGTGGAAAATATGTACTTAATCCGCCATTTTGAGGCGGCAGCCATGTTGGATTTTTCAAAGTGAGCCCTGTTCAACCAATCAAGCCTTTTCATTCAATACCCATATTGAGGTGTTTGTGGCAAATATATAATACGCCATTTTGCGACAGCCATCTTGGCTTTTTCATAGTAAGCTCTATTCTACCAATCAAGCCCTTTCATTTGATATCCATATTGAGGTATTTTTGTTAAATAAGTAATCCGCCATTTTGTGGCGGCGGCCATCTTGGATTTTTCATAGTGAGCCCTATTCTACCAACCAAGCCCTTTCATTTGATACCCATATTAAGATTGTTGTGAATTACCTTATATGTGATCCGCCACTTTGTATCGGCAGCCATCTTGGATGATTGTAATTTAAGGAATATTATTATCTTATACTGTCATCAAGATTATGAGTGAATACCAAATATCAGATCAATCTGTCATCAGGAACGGGATGAAAATACAATTAGGTACTTAATTTGACCCAAACAAACAAATAAATAAATGCTGCCGCGGACGTTTTTTAGATTTTTTTAAGTTAAACAATATCACAGTACATTATCTTCAAGTAACGTTTAAACGGTTTAGGCAACGCACGCGAAGATAGCTTTCAGAGCTCAGGATTTTTGCCGACTAGTTGATACTTTTCCTTACATTCTGGCAACATTACACAAAATCTTTATAAATTGTAGCCTATGTGTTATTCTGATATATAAACTATATTACAGTAAAGTTTCATCCAAATCCGTTCAGTAGTTTTTGCGTGAAAGACTAACAATCCATACATACATCTTCACAAACTTTCGCATTTATAATACTAGCTTTCGCCCGCGGCTTTGCCAGCATGAAATTTTAATAAAAAGTAGCCTATATGTACTTCCCCGAGTTTCAGACTATCCATGTCAAATTTCACAAACGGCTCTGCAGATTAGCCGTGTAGCATACATATGTTTTAACAGATAATACTTATAAATTACTTTTGTTTTCATAAGCGTCGAACTACAGGTAAAGATTAGTATGTAGGTATATTCTTGAAGTTATGAAGAGCTTATATACCTACTGAATATAACAGCAGCTAAAATAAAAACTGAAAGCATTACCACAAAGTACATATCAGACCGTCATAAGCGCGCCAACTCTTATAAAGCGCTTTTAATGACGCTGCGCTTAGGTCAATTATATCGTGATAACTTTTAAACTATTCGTCCAAACTATTTACTGTAAAGACAAAGTTCATCTACATTAAATACTGAAGGCAATAAATTTATAAATCTATCAATTTTGAAAACAATTTGATAACTACTCTAGAATGGGCATTGTAAATAAGTACATATTTTTTATGTTATACTGTTTTATTACAATAAAAATGATGTAGTTAGGTTATGTACTAAAAGTTAACAAGTAATTCGGTAAGTCCTAGCTGCCAAATCGCACCAATCTTCTCATCAATCTGGGGTAGTGATCAGACAAATCGACGGTCCCTACGTATATAAAGACATGTCGAAAATGTCATTTTTTTATTGCATCATTGTCTTTAGATTATCTATGCGCACATACTGACATACGTTTTTTTTTAAACTTTATTGATTTACCTTGTTTTACAAATCGTATAAAAGAACAAGTACTATAAATAAAACGAATAAGTGTCGTAGATACGGACATCAGTATACGGACATATGTATCTTTTTGTACGGTGTTTTAAAATGCGTGCCACTCGGTGCGAATGCGGTCTTGTATAGGGGGTTGGTATAGAGTTTGTATCAGGTTTCCCTCTCTTACAGTGCTGTTCTCTGCATAATATGCTCCCTCTGTCGGCTCTTACGATGATATGGGGTGGTGACATTCCGTATTCTTAATCCGTCACCACACGGACAGCGTATAAAAAGGTATAATAGACATGACTGACATTATTATCGGCGTAGAAACGGTCATCTATCAGTTTTTTCAAGAAAACGTTATATAATTAAATTTGTGTAAATAGCATTATAAATCTCTTAAAACTGTTAAAATATTCTAGAAAGAAAATATTTATTATTGGTCATAGAACTATTTCTAGGGCGTGTTGAACACAAATTACGCTCTCCTGTAAACCTCGATTTTTTACTTGACCTTATGTACGTAGGAACCGTCGAAATATAAAATCGTTGGGCAAGTGAAATTTCTAACATAATGTTTATTCTGGATACGCTACGCCCAAAATTAAAATAAATGTTTTTTTTTAGTTTATTTTATTTTTAAGTTTTTAGTCTTGTTGTTTTCATAGCGAGACCATTTCTACCAATCAAAACCTTTCATTTGATACTCATATTGAGGTATTTGTAAAAAATAAGTAATCCGCCATTTTGTGGCGGCGGCTATCTTGGATTTTTCACAGTGAGGTCTATTTTACCAATCAAGCCCTTTCATTTTATACCAATATTGAGGTATTTGTGGAAAAGATGTAATCAGCCATTTTGTGGCGGCAGCCATCTTGGATTTTTCATAGTGAGCTCTATTCTACCAATCAAGCCCTTTCATTCGATACCCATATTGAGGTATTTGTGGGAAATATGTAATCAGCCATTTTGTAGTGGCAGCCATCTTGGATTTTCATAGTGAGCTTTTTATGGTAAACAATATCACCGTACATTATCTTCAAGTAATTTTAACGGTTTAGGCAACGCACGCGAAGACAGCTTTCAGAGCACAGGATTTTTGCCGACTTCATTGATACTTTCCTTATATTATGGCAGCATTATACAAAATCTTTATAAATTGTAGCCTATGTGTTATTCTGATGTATAAACTATATTACTGTAAAGTTTCATCCAAATCCGTTGGTAGTTTTTGTGTGAAAGAGTAACAAACATCCAAACATACATCTTCACAAACTTTCGCATTTATAATATTAGTAGGATTTTATACTTTTTAAGAATGCTGATTTTAGAGTACTAATTAAATTATTATAAATAATATTATTTAATTATTAAAATGGATACATTTGTTGCCTTCAGTATTAAATGTAGATGATCTTTGTCTTTTAAAGTAAGTTTAGAAGTTATCACGCTGAAATTGACCTGAACGGTCATTAAAAGCGCTTAGTTCCTATGAGTTGGCGCGTTTAAGCGCAGCGGGGCGGAGGAGCGTTCTACCTTATAATAATCCTCTCAGTTTTTATTTTTGCTGCTGCTGTCTTATTCATAGTAGCGATAGCTGAGTGGAGAGAATGATAGACTGCTACGCAGAGGGTGAAGGAAAACATCGTGAGGAAACCTGCATGTCTGAGAGTTCTCCATAATGTTCTCGAAAGACAAGTGAAGTCTGCCAACAGCGTGAACTATGGCCTTACCCTTCTCATAGTGAGAAGAGGCCCGTGCCCAGCAGTGGGACAGTATAAAACGCTAATGATGATGATGTCTTATTCTGCAGGCAATCCTCTGCAATAAATTAAATGATAAACTTACATAGGTACTAATCTTTGCCAGAAGTTGCACCATTATAAAAATCTAAACTAATTCTTAGTATTTCATCTGTATAAATGTATGTTTCACTGCTATTCTGCTGAGCCGTTTGCAATTAAATTTGATATCGATAGTCTGAAACCTGTGGAACGACATGGGCTACTCTTTATTAAAATATCATGCGGGCAAAGACGCGGGCGAATACTAGTTTAATTATATATTTTCGTCTATGTTAAAGCCATCACAAGCTGAAGACAAGTCATTTAATATTCTGAGAATGCCTCAGCCTCTGCCGAATTTAAAAGTGCTGAATTCCGTGGATCGTCATTAGTTTCCCTTTACAATCATTAGTATCATACAATTTGCTGTGCCCACGGTAACGCCTGGGATATAATTATTTATGGCTACTGTTTCTCAACTGTAGATCATAGCGTAAAGCCTTCATCGATAAATGGACTACCCCACACAGAAAGAATCAATCAGTTCAAACCTTCTAGTTTCTGCAAATAGAACTTTTAACCAACCAAACAAAATATAAAAACTCTTCAGCTTTATAATATTAGTATTAACTTATTTCTGCCAAGTAACATCTACTCCAATTCACAATACAACATTTATCAAACAAACCTACTGAGCAAGCATGTGTCAATAGCGTGGTCTGACTCATGATTGTTTTATTCCAGACAGAATTACGGTGTTCTTGTAATGTTCGCGTAAAAACTTGCACTCTGTTTACATGTGATCACCGTTGATCATTCGCTTAGGTACATATTTCATTTGTGCTGAAAGAAAGAAACATTTATCATTTATGTATTAAAAAGTAACCATACATACATAGGCTCACGCCTGTTTCCCGGAGGGGTAGGCAGATACTACGGAACGCCATTTGCAATGATCCTGACAAAACCTCTCTTGCTTCATTCACTCTCATCAAGTTTCTCATGCATGCTCTTCCGTTTAGGGTACTTCTGACCTGTCCTTTTTTTAGGATGTCTCCAATCTAGTCAGAGAACGTCCGCCTAGGTCTTCCCCTTCGTCCTGTCCCCTTCACACTTGCCTTTTAATTCTGCTTGGTCAGTCTTTCGCCATCCATCCTCTCCACGTACCCAAACCATCTTAGCATACCTTTCTCGATGCTTGTCTTCGTGCACTACATCTTCTTTTACCCCACAACATTCTCTTATCACACAATTCTTTACTCTGTCAGTCAAAGAAACACCACACATAATTCTCAGTGCTCTCATTTCTACAGCATTTATTCTACTTTCATGACTCTTCTGCCATACCCAACTATCACTACCATACATAAGAGTAGGTACTAACACACTTCTATGCACAGCCAATCGTGCTTTTTTGGACAACTTTTGGCTATTCATAAACGCCTTCAGAGCTCCATTCACTCTGTTACCGGCATTAACTCTTCTTTCAATACCTTCTACATTCTTACCATCTCTTGTAAACAGCGTACCTAAATATACAAACTCATTCACTTGCTCCACTCGCTGTCCATGTATCATAACATTACAAGCCGTAACGCATTCCTCCTTTTCAAAAACCATAACTTTCGTTTTACTTACATTCACTTTCAATCCTTTCGTCTCTAACGCACCATGCATGATTGTTACCATCTCCTGCAACTCTTCCGCTGAAGATGCAAGTATAACCTGATCATCAGCATAAAGGAGGCATTTGACAAGTAACTCATTCATCCTTAATCCACAATCACTATGTTTCAAATCTTGCAAACAACTGTCCATAAAGAGGTTGAACAGCCACGGTGACGCTACACATCCCTGTCTAACACCTGTGTTGATGGAAAACCAGTCAGTGTATGCCCCGTTTACCCTCACACAAGCTCTAGAATCCTCATAAAGGGATTTCAGAGCTCGAATGAAGCTGCTGTTCACCCCATACATCGACAATACCGACCACATTTAATGCCACACCACTTTATCGTAAGCCTTTTCAAAATCCACGAATGCGCAGCTATGCATCGCAAGGAAAAAAACTTAATCTTCCGGAAAATCTTTCGGAATCCCGCTTGTACATCCCATATTTTCTTGTCGGTTACTTTCATAACTCTTTCAATCAGTACCTTCCTATACAGTTGCCTACAATGCTGAGAAGGCTAATGCCTCTATAATTTTTGCAGTCTTGTTGCGAGCCTTTTCCTTTATAAAGAGGCACAACTTCTGCTGTGGTCTAGTCAACAGGTACTCGGCCGGTGCTCCAGCACAAGCTAAATAAACGCTGCAGCTGACTAACTATGATGCCTTGTCCAGCCTTTAGCATTTCGACTGTAATTCTATCATACCCTGCAGCCTAACCTAATTTCATACTGGCCAGTGCCTTCAAAATCTCATCCACGCCAATGTCGCTTTCATCATTGCTATCATTACCATTCATTTCACCTGTTGATGTCTCTGTCGTCGTTCTTTCAAATAGTCTTTCAAAATACTCTTTCCATCTCTTCAGCACACACGATTCACAATTCAGTATCTTTCCATTCTTGTCTCTGATTGCTGTGTATTCTGAGGATTGAGTTTTTCCTCGAACTGCACGAACGGATTTCCAGAAACACTTAATGTTTCTCCGAAATTCGTCAGATTATCTACTATCATATTCATATTTCTTTTCCTATTTTTTTCTTTTAACCATTTCTTTCACTATTCTTTTTGAACATACAAACTCTTCTCTAGCGGCATCTATGTCCTCAATCGTTGCTTTTCCCATTCTTTCATTTGCTCTGACAACCAACCCATCTAACCAAGCTTTCTTCTTCTATAACACTGCTGTTTGTACTTCCTTGTCCCACCATGTATTCTTAATCTTTCGTATATTCCTTCTCTTGATCACACCACATACTTCAGATGCTACACATACTACCTTCTTAAGGGACTGCCACAATTCTTCCATATTATTTATGCTATCGAACCTCTCAAATCTTGTTATCAATCTTCGTTTATACTCATCTTTCTCTTGTAGGTTTTCAACTTTTATTCGTTCTAAGATCCTCTCTTGATTATTTTCTCGATGTCGCCATCCTCTAAAGAGCCCACTTATCTGGCTTAACACCAAAAAGTGGTCTGTATGGATGCCAGTTCCTCGAAAAACTCTCGTATCCAACACATTCTTTCTCAGTCTTTCATCTACTATTACAAAATCAATCATACTTCTTCTAACATTTTTCGCCTCGTGTGTATACAAATATATCCAATGTTATATTATTATTTTATGACCATTAAAATATCCGAGAGATATTTGTAAACTAATTCTACTTTGGACAAACCTTGCATCTGGATAGGAAACAACTTGGAGAAGGAGGCTCGCAGAAGAATACAACTTGGCTGGGCGTATAGAAAAATCTGCCGAAATTTCGTCACCATTATTGACAAAAGTCTTTAACAATAATAATAATAATAAATTTTTATTTCAGACAAGGTCCATATAGTTACAATTACATACATAAAACTTAACCTATGTTAGTGAACACAATAAATTTACTAATCTAGAAGGACTCGCAACCATCTCCTCGATATATCGAAGTCATACTTATCGGCAATGACATTCAGGATGCCATTTGTACTACCCCGTACTCTTTTTAGAAGAGATGCAATGCGTTTACGCATAATAGCGTGGAAACCATCCACTCTCGCTTCCGTAAACATGCCAGAAGCACTACAGAAGCGAGGCAATCCTAATAACATCCTGTATCCATTGTTATACTGCACTCTCAGAGTATTTAGCGACCTTTGAGTAAAGGCGACCCATAGACTACTCGTGTAGAATGTTTGACAATACGCCTTAAACAGAGTTACTTTAGCTTCATTACTACAGCGAGCAAATCTACGGGCCAGCATATTAGTTCTTACAGCCATAGCCCTGCGCTCCCTCTCTATATCCATCTGATCATCAAGACTCTCAGTAACATAGTGTCCAAGATATTTAAATTGTTGAACCCCTTTCAATTCAACTCCATTTAGTTTAATTTGTGGTACACTTAATGGACATTTACCGAGAGCCTCGAAAATCAGGTACTCGCTTTTTAGGCAGTTATATTTTAATCCATGACTATTGCTATAATTTTCGCAGATTGCTAACAGCCTCCTCAATGCGCCAATAGATGGACTCAGCAACACCATGTCGTCCGCGTAGCTGAGATTATTCATACAGACATTATCAATAGAACACCCGATTTGTGTGCTGCTGAGTTCAACCATTAGCTCATTAATGTACAGATTGAATAACTTTGGCGAACTAAGTCCACCCTGCCTCACCCCACATTCCATTCTATATGCAGTAGAGAGACTATTAGCCCACTTAACACTATTAATTTGATTAGCATACCAGAAATGAAAAAGTCTTTGCACCTGCGCATGCACGCCCGTCTTCTTGAGCTTTTGCCATAGTGAATCGTAAGACACCATGTCAAAAGCCTTTGACAGGTCTAAAAAGCATGCATACACAGGTGTACTTCTCTTTGTGTAATATTGCACAGTGTGCTTAAGGCTTAATATGGCTGTTTCGGTAGAAAGTGCGGGTCGAAAACCAAACTGCGCATCGTGAAAATTTAGGTGTTTTCCAAGTTCAGAGTCAAGCACACTGTCCAATACTTTAGCCACCACCGTGGCTAGAGAAATAGGCCTGTAGTTATTCTTTTGTGAGAGGTCGCCAGTTTTATTTTTCACAATAGGGATGACAACTGTTCGCATAAGATCGGGGGGAAGATACGAGTGACTAAAACAAACATTAAAAAGCATCGACAGTACGCGAGGCAGATGTACGCCTGCAAACTTCAAGTGCTCGATGCTGAGTCCGTCGTGCCCAGGCGACTTACCCCTTGACATTTTGCTCACAATACAACGAATTTGTTTCACTGTCACAATAAATAAATCGTCAGCCCCGACGGACCCAGCATCGGTGTGCGACGTAGACGGGCCCAGCGATGACTTTACAGTGAAATGGTTCCTAAATAATTCCGCTATACCCATACTATCACTCACACCTTCCACACTCACAGGAAGGCCAGGCTTAGGAGACAATTTATTTGTCGCCTTCCAAAAATTACTAAAGTTTTTAGAGGCCTGATGCTCGGCAATAACATCCATGGTAATCTGCTCTTTATTATCTTGACACCATTTCAAATTACGTTTAAAAACTCTCCTGCTTTCACACATTTCATTATATATTACACCCTGTCGCGGTCTACCACTAGTCACCCAATACAAGAATTTACGTCTAGCCTCAATGTGCGCCTGACGAACATGTGTGTTCCATCCCGTTTTACGACGTTTCCGTCTACATGAATCTGTATTATTTTTATTACTTTCTATAGCTGATTCACATAATATCTTAATTATATCATTGTATAATTTATCTCTCCTACATTTGTACTCAGGAGATTCGCAAACATAATTACAACATAGTCTAAACTCATTCGGAAAATCTAATAATTTAAGTTTTGTATTACAAAGTTTACTATATTCATTTATCTGATCATCTGTTCTCAATCCCCATAATCACCTTATTCTTAATAAAACAACTCGAGTCCGAACTAGTTTTGGGTATAATACTATTTAATTCACACTCAATAACTAGCGGTAAGTGATCTGACCAAAATGAATCATATGTCACCGAGATACGTGTTATTGTTTGTCGGGCAGATTGACTCACCACGCAGTGATCGAGCCATCGCATGCATCCGTGCGCGTCACTGACAAACGTATAATTATTAGATGTACAGCCTAATATTTCTAAATCCGCGCAAACCCATTGATTCTCCGCACATAAAAAATTTAATTCATCCCTAAAAAGCCCCCCCCCGGATGTGCATTGAAATCTCCTAACATATACATAGTTTCTATTGAATAACTTTCAACAATAGCACATACCTCGCCAAAACACGCCGTAAAGTCCGGTAAATTATCCAATGAATTTGTTGGCATATACACACTAAACACAAGGAAAGAACGACCATCGATTGACACTTTAATTGCACTGATTCGCGGGTTTGTACACTCAACTACTGACACTTCCGTAAACATACTCTTGCGCCACAATATTGCCACTCCTCCATAGGGTCGGCCTCTAAGTATACCCTCAGAGGTGTCCACTGCTGATGTTCCAGTGTATGCAAAATCCTGATCAATGGTTCCAAGGAAAGGTATGTCGTGGGGAAGCAACCAAGTCTCCTGCAAAGCTATGATATCCACCACTTTACATAAACTTCGCACACAGTCAACTGATCTCTTAAGTGACTTACAGTTAAAAGTAACTAATATAGTGTTACTATTTATTTGTGCATCCATTATTTAGCGTGTTGTTTGCTTTCACCATTCATGTATCTTACACGTTCATAATGTCCCTTGTTTTTCTTGAAGTAGATAAAGCGGCGAAAAGATATACACTGCGGCCATAGACCATCGTTTAAAAACAAGTCCAGCTTCTGTTGTGGTACAAGAATTTTAAAGGCATTGTAATCTCTGTCTTTTTTCATATGGATTTTCTTCAATATTACTTCTGTTTGGGTTTTAGACATAATGTATGCAGTGATATCACTTTCTTGCGTTTCTTTGTCAACATGTGTTATAAAGAGTGGGATTTTTGTGTCCGCCGCCCGAAATTTGTTGCTTGGCTCCATGGTGGCTCTTCCTTTACATCCCATTGGTATACTTATATTAGCTACTTTTTCGTTGGGTTTATTATGAGCCTTAACCTCTATAAAACTTATCTTATTTGAATATCTTTTACGCTGCATCAATGTCCATTCTTCGTTCTGGTTTTTATCCTTCCATTGTCCTTCTGTTCCCGCAATGTTCGCAAAAGTTTTATTTTTGTTTGCTGTTGGAGTGGATGCGACAATATTTTTATCGCTCATATACGCGGCGTCGACAACAGTAAGACACTCGTTCTGCACAGGCGCGGTTAGGGTTTCGTTGGTTGAAACCATAGTTGCATTCAAGGTCACCACGCGCTGTTCCTCATGTGAACCATTCACCTGCACTAGCGAGACTTGTTCATCACAGACCTGCGCATGCGATAAGGTTGTCTCCAAGGCGTCGTCGAATGACGTATACTCCATTGAGTTGTTATCAGTAACATTATGGACTTTATTTTGAGGTGGGTTCGAAAAATCTGTGCTTGTGTGAATATTAGACTGAATACTACCACTTCCTTTACTAATTATTTTCGGTGTCTCTTGAAGGGCAATTATATCTTTTTTAACCTCGTTTAGCTGATCCATCGACACATATGACTCTTTGAGCATTTTCAAATCTTTTTGAATTATAAGAATATCTTTTAAAAAACGGGTAGCATCGATGTGATCGAAAGTCACGGGAGGAAGTTTCTGTAACTGCCTGGCAACAAAAATAGGTGTTTCGTCTGGATCAGTTTCCTTAAAAACAGTTATAACGTCATACAGGTTTCGCTGTGATCGACCCTCTCCTTTCTTAGCTATTTTCCTCTTTTTAGTAGTTAAAGATTCAAACAACAATCCTTTCGCATTCTCAATGTCTTCTGCAGAAAAGGAAGAAACGCATATCCGTACCAAGCTCTCTTCGTCCATAACATCCACTTTATTTTGAATGAATGCTAGGATTTCACAAATAACAATATTGCAATTACTGCATTTAACTTTAGACGACATCATCGCGCGCGAATGTCTCACCCGCCGAGCAGATCGGGCCTCCGACGGATAATCACTCCACTTTCAACTTTCTTAGAAACATATTGCAATTTAATAAAAGTCAATATTGCTTGCACTTAAAGTTCGTTGGATATTATTAAAAAGAATATCTATTTATTTTAAACAAAATTCCTAGAATTTCGCGCCCGAATTTTTGCAGGTGTGCATTGAAGCGATGCACGTGCGTTCAAGATCGCGATGACGTCACAGGCATTTTTGATTAAATACGGAGCAAATAAAAACGTGTCCACATCGTTCCGGGTCCGAACGTGGAATTTAACGAGTATATTCTAATCATAATGACATATGGAGCGATTGAACAACCAATTTAAGGTCGCTTAGTTACTATGTAGTGGCGAATGGTCGAAGTTTGTCTGAAGTATCGAATTGGAAATGAAAGAGACCAATGGAGAAGTAAAGTAATTAACATAGCTCAAAGACTAAGCAAGCTGAAGTAGTGTGTTATTGACATTTGTTGTAGAACCCATATCCGTCGTAGTAGTTATGTTTTAGACTAGAAACCGCGCATCGCCAAACAGCGTAGGACACTCTTAGGCTAGGTAGATTGACTATATATACGAACTGGCTGGCAGCGGCTAGACAAGAAGGGTCGAAAATGTAGTTAAGTGGCGAGCGATCAAAGTGGCATATGTGCAGCACTTCGGCAGGCTTATGGTGATAATGGCAATTTAGGTTAATTATAACCTGATACATAACTAATCATCTTATGACACAATAATAAAATTATTCCTGGTTCAGTGGAATCGAACCCTCAACCGTCGACTTGGTAGTGACCCATCAGTGCAGGTCAGCCTTGAGGGCGGCCAACACAATGACTGGCCCATAGTAATGGGCCCTAGCGGAATGTACATTAAAGAGGAAATCTCTCAAAGATATCCCCTCTACCCCGATGGGTTTGGTCAGAAGAACAACGATGATGATCACTAACCAATCATGAAACGGTCACATGTAAAGGACATTATTATCTAATCAAAGTGCACGTTTTACGCAAGCAAAACACACGTTGGAAAAACTCACATTCTAGTTACGCGTGATCATTTGTAATAATCGCTTTAGGTATGGGATTTTGCAATGGGTGGAAAGTCTTTAAAGGAAAATAGTAGACAATATTTTGAATGATGATGAATACTTGCGTGTGCATTTTTGACCTGTTTGTGGTTTATGGTTTTGACAAAAAGATTCAATGAATGAATTAAATATTGGATCTTTTGTGGTGGCCAGGTTTTGCCTTTTATTGGACTCGAAGCATAGCTAACTAATATGTGGGTATGACGATATGATAGAGTGTGGGATATTATTTTTTAAAACCATCGTAATATCGAGACTGCTAGCGAAATATACATATATCTGTTTGATTTGATAACATTTTGAGGTTGCGTTAACATGAAACTTTAGACATGCTTCCGCCCACGGATCTGTTTCCTTTACATATTAATTGATTATTAACTATCCATGAATTATTGCTAACTAATAACAAAATAATACATATTGGCAACCGTACTCTATTTTACGTTCAGACGAAACAAAGTATGATTGGAGTTCATCGCATGGGTAATGAATCAGCATTTCACATTAATCCTTTTAGAGACTACGTTAGCGCAATGCGACGTATATTTGTCAGAGTTCGTATGCAATCAAATGCCAAGAAATGACCTGCAACTAGCTACTTACTACACAGAACTAGTTCCGCATATGGACGATATTATTAAGACCAATAGCCATTAACACAAACCATAATTTCCCGCGAGTGCCGTATGGTAACTGGAATACAGTTGCTGAAACGATGAGTTTGCCAAGTGAGGTACCGTTGGGCGTCGAAATCGCTTTAAATATACAACAAATATGGACATGGTTTGGACATACAGATGGGGTTTTAAGAGGCCATATTGCTGTGTCTCTGATACAATGTCATTAACAATAAAAAAAACTCTGAATCTGGTTTATCAAATTGTGAAGTTACCTGTACGAAAACATGATTTAAAAATGTTGGACTATCAACGAAATCAAAAACGACTGGTCTTTTTCAGAAACGCGTGAAAACAAAAAGGTGACAAAAGTATGACAAGCCAATATAGATTCTTAACTTTTTCACATGTCTCAAAAATCACACTCAGTTCTATACTTTTTTTAAAGACATCTTTCGGACTAGGAATAAATACACAGAAGGAATACCAAGACTCGAAACTTCAATTTGTGGACCACACAGTGTTGTTTCGTGTCGGGATCGAACCCAGAACACTTGCGCAGTGCTAAACGGCGACGTGAGCGGTTAAACTACTACGCCATTCGTACAGGAAACCTTTCCTTGAGGTAATACTATAAAATATAAATTGGTCCCATGCCGAAGGTTCAGTAGGTAATTACCATGCAAGCAGTATTTTCCGCGTCTAAATAAATTGGTACTTTGCATTTCTTACGACGTGATTACCGCACTAAAAGGTAATTTATTCAGCAGTTTGCAACTATATCATGTTGTGCAAAGGAACATTGTATAAACGTAATCTTGGCGTCAAGTAACTTTGGAAAAGCAGAGTGCATCTAGTGAGTACTCGCTGGAAAACCCAGACATCCTTTTTTTGAAAATTTAAAATTTATAGGTATTAGAGCAAAGTATTAGTTATGAGATTATATTGTCGATGGTCTCGTAATTACACTGCTTGAACCTAGGATGAGATGAATCTGTTGGGATTCGTCCATACCTGGAAAGCCCGAATGGCTCTCGTAAAGGATGATTTTGTTAAACGTCTGTCCTCTTTTACTACTGAGCAACTGCTCTTTAGCTACATGAGAACATGTGCAAAGCTGTTATTGTAACATACATACCTTTATAAGTCCTAAGAAACTGTATCAAAATACCAAGTTCTTAGTCCACTTACACGAATGTAATCATATCATTTTGGACGGTCAGAAATTAGAAGGGATAAAAGAGGCCTCTAACTTAGGTTTATTAATTGACTCTGAGCTAAGGTTTGAAGGACATGTAAATAAAATAGTAAGAAATTGCTTTTACAGGTTAAAAATTCTTTACAACATTCAAAACGATCTTAGTATTAGCCTTAAAAAACAGCTTGTAGACAGTCTCATTTTATCCCGTTTCAATTATTGTGATGTAGTTTATGGCCCATGTTTGCTGGCAAGAACTAAGAATTTAATACAAAGGGTGCAAAATGCATGTGCCCGATTCTGTTTCAAGATTCCAAGACGGCATCATGTCACACCATATATTAATGATAATAACATCCTTAAAATGGAATCTAGAAGAAAACTACATCTTGCCACATTACTTTTTGGGGTAGTGGCTAGTAAAAAGCCTACCTACTTGTATGAAAAGTTAGATTGGAGACAAAACCACTTTTCATACTCCACCAGACCCTCAGCCAGAACTCTTTCCCAAACTAAGCACCGTACAATGGCTTTCCTTGGCTCTTTTAGATATTTAGGTACAAAGTGCTGGAACAATTTGCCTCCTCCGATAAGGGACCTGAAAACAAAAGCATCATTTAAAAAGAACCTCAAGGGCTATTTACTCTCTCAACAGAAACTACAGCTACAGGATACTGCTTACCTATGAGGATATTTTATTTTATTTTATTCTTATATATAGTCCTAGTAACATTAGTCTGGATTGCTTACAGCACATTAGTATCTCTGCTTCAAGGTCTGGTTGGGTACTTGCAGGAACATCTGAAAAATTAAACATTAAACGAAAATAAAGTCATATTATCCTCTATGAGCAAATAAGTAAATATAATTTAGAAACTCAGTAAATAGGCATACCTGCTATTTGTGTATTCCCTTGTTACTTGTAAAACACATGTATGTGTATCATATGTGAATCATAAATAGTTGTACATGTTCCATATATAATGGTACGTAGATTCTAGGAAGATGACCATCACGTTACAGTGGCCTTATGACATAATACGTGGCGGCACTGAAAATCAGTACTGTGATTGGAACTATGGCGTCCATCGCAGTGTTTGCTGAGTGTCAGCCCGAATTGCGGCACGTGGTGTATAATACTCATGCGATTATTATTGTTTAAGTTAATTGTATTTGCAAAAGTTATAATTATTAATTGTTAAGTCTCTGGTGTGGATAGATATAGATACACGTGGCGAGTCACGTGGTGACACGTAGCACATAAATGTCAGATATCAGCTAACTCAACTTCGTTTGTGACAATTGACAAGAAATGCCAAGTGTCATTATGGCAACAAGTTGCCAAATAGAGTCTAAGTCTTTTGAGTTAGTGTATATTGACTTCGCCACAATGTGTTTTTAATATGGTTCTTTTTTGTTATTTAGAATAAGTAAAGTTAAGGAGTACTGTACAGCGTGCTTGCAATAAAGATATATTTTCTTTTTCTTTCTTTCTTTCTATATAAATAAAAATGTATGCCGAAGTTTTAAAGCACATTATCAAATCAAAATAGAAGAAACATTTCTTAACTCTCTAAGATTTAAGTACAATTTCATAGACAGCATATTTACATTTCATATTAAAATAACGAATCACTAATCAAACACATCACATAAAAAAATCCATCAATAAGAATCACAAAAGTTCCAAAAGCCATCCATTACAATAATTTTGCCTTTATAAATTTAAGCGTGTATATTTTCCACACTTTGGCAAGAAGACAGCTTGTTTTATGGCGTTCATCACATTAATTAAAATAGATTACATCACCCCATTAGTCCTCTCCAGGGGTGGTTATCTACACCATATTAAGTGGTGTTATAATTTTTCTACCCTGTTATCTAAGTTCCCATTTACTCGACGCATGGAAAGTGCTACTGAGCCTATTCTCGTAAGAACTCGTAATGGCGTACATAATTCTTAATTCACTTATTCACATGACTGTTATCGCCGCTTTCTTTTAGACGGAACATATGGTGCGTATCTATTTTATTATGCTAGCTGTTCGTTGGTTGGACCCTGACTAGTTATTCGGCAATTGTAGGTCTGTTGCCTGCCAAATATTTAGATTTGTTCTGAGTCCAGATATTTTGGGTGTTCCGGGTAATATAGATTTTTTACCTGAATCTAAGTGAATAGCATCATATTCATAAAATCTGTATATATACAATTCTAGCATGAGTGCAAGGAGCTGAAATTGTATGTATATTATTTGGGGACTGTAGGGTCCTTAAGAGAGGCTTACTTGAAATTCCCACGTGTAGTTAAACTCCAGTTATCTTAATATATAAAATCCTTGCGTTACTGACTGACTGATAGACACGCTACAGCCGAAACTATTGGGCGCAGGAAGCTGAAATTTGGCATGTATGTTCCTTGGGGACCGTAGGGGTGCACAAAGAAAGGATTTCCCGAACCACGAGATCGGCCAGAACGGGTAAATTTAAAAAAAATGCAGGCGTAGCTGCTGGCGTCCTCTAGTATTAGAATATAGTTTATACATTTATATTTTTGATGTCCTTTTACACTGTACAGATTTTATAATGTTCCCTAAGAGCCACCGTCCGTTCAGTACCGTCACCAGGAATAGAATGCCCGCTCTCGCTAACCACCATTTTGAATTATTTCGATAGTGATGTGACTCGGACGAGTCAATCGACTACAAATTATTAAATTCCAATCGATATTAATTTTAATAAAAATGGGGACCTTACACTCGTCCATCCTGACCTCGTGTATGTCCCCATACACACAAGCAAGCAAACTCAACATAAACCTTACACTTGGCGAGACGGGGCACTTACAATCACATTAAAGAATCCTGTAAGCCCATCCAATTCTTACAGGCTTGGTTACACGTTATCATTGCCGCAAACCCATCCAATTCTTACGACAACGATAACATACACAAATTTAATTCTGCGAACCCATCCAATTCTCACAAAATTAAATGCAATGCTTGCTAACCCATCCAGTTCTAGCAAGATTGACATTCACCGACATGCAGTTCCTGCTAACCCATCAAATTCTAGCAGGAACTGTTACACCGCTTATAAAAGCTTACAATCCTGGTCAACCCATCCAATTCTGACTAATACATTTTATAAACCCCTTATAAAAGCTTACAATCCTGGTCAACCCATCCAATTCTGACCAATACATTTTATAAACCGCTTATAAAAGCTTACAATCCTGGTCAACCCATCCAATTCTGACCAATACATTTTATAAATCGCTTATAAAAGCTTACAATCCTGGTCAACCCATCCAATTCTGACCAATATTTTCACATAACAAAATAGACATTTAATTAATAAAATCATGACTACATTAATAATTGTATAAATAAATAATAAAATATATAAAATTTAATTAATACGTTTTTACAACCAACAGTGCAATATATCAGCTCATACAACAATTAGCGCAATATGTGTAAAACGCCACTATTACTAAACATTTAATTTTAGCATAGGTTAACAAAATATTATAATGGCGACGTAATATAATAACAAGGAATTGATAAAAATTTGAATGATAGGCTGTTTTATCACTTCCACACAAATAAACCTGCAACAATACAGTTCTGGACTGTACCATTAATACCTAGGTTCATTAATTTTAATTTAAATCAATAATTTTGGGGGGGGGGGGAGTTACTCGCGTCAGTAGGAACTACCATATTTTCCTAGACCCACCCTACACGTGCCCCCAAAAAATAACTGTTATCCGGTCAAATGGGCTATCGGCTATACATACACCCCAAAGGACAATAAAAGCTACCGCTTAGTCATTAAAAACCTCCACCATAGCCAACAACCACCAAAGATTGTGAACTACAACAGAGATCCTATGCAAGTGTGGTAGCCGCCGAGACCGTAACGCAGTCAAAATCTACATGAGCTTCTGATAACACCACTGATATTACTGGCAATCAACGAAATCTGACTCTTGAAAGCATACTCATAAACAAAGTGAGACGATCGATCTCCTAATTCAACAAATGAGCTCCATGTTGGACCTTATTACAACTCTCATTACAAAACAACAAATTACTTCTCTAAACCTTACAACGTGGATCATTAATGGCCTTGCACCTAACTCTCATGAACTTGAAGCATTCCTCTACTCCAACAAACTTGATGCATGCCTTATATCCGAAGCACATACAACCAATCGAAGCCGAATCTGCATCACCGGATATAGCGTGTACTTTACCTGCCACCCGGATGGCAAAGCTCATGCTGGTTCTGCGATTGTTAATAAAAATTGCATAAAAAACTGCCTACTGCAGCCGTACGCGACTAACCACCTACAAGCTACCACAGTGCGCATAGAAGACGGTTATGGTCATATGAACCTCTCGGCCATATATTGCCCACCGCGACATTGCATAAAAGAAGTCATGTTCACAGAATATTTCCAGTCTCTGGGGAACCGCTTCATAGTTGGTGGGGTTTGAAATGCTAAGCACACCTACTGGGGATCACGAGTAACCGTTACAAGAGGTCGAGAACTAAAATAAGAGCGTCGATTCCAATCGACTTATACAATTATCTACTGGTGAACCGCCATACTGGCCCACAGACAGCAACAAGATAGGTACCAGATTTGTTGGACTTTTATCATCATCATCATATCAGCCAAACGACGTCCACTGCTGGACATAGGCCTCCCCCAAGGTTCTCCACACAGACCGGTCTTGAGCCGCCCGCATCCAACCGCCTCCCGCGATCTTGACGAGATCGTCGGTCTACCTTGCGGGGGGCCTACCTCTGCTGCGTCGTCCGGTACGTGGCCGCCACTCCAGAACCTTTCTGCCCCAACGGCCATCGGTTCTTCGAGCTATGTGCCCTGTCCACTGCCACTTCAGCTTGGCTATCCGGAGAGCTATGTCGGCGACTTTGGTTCTACTGCGGATCTCCTCATTTCTGATTCGATCTCGCAGGGAAACTCCAAGCATAGCTCTCTCCATCGCCCTCTGAGTGACCTTGAGCCTTCTGATAAGGCCCATAGTGAGCGACCACGTCTCTGATCCGTAAGTCATCACTGGCAACACACACTGGTCAAAGACTTTCGTCTTGAGACATTGCGGGATATCGGACGAGAATATATGTCGTAGCTTCCCGAACGCTGCCCAACCGAGTTGGATTCGACGATTGACCTCCTTCTCGAAATTGGACCTACCTAATTGGACTACTTGTCCCAGGTAGATATACTTGTCGACAACTTCGAGCGTAGAGTTCCCAACCTGAATAGGAGCAGGTACAACATGGACGTTTGACATGATTTTCGTCTTGTCCATGTTCATCTTAAGACCTACTTGTCGGGAGACTCTACAGAGGCCATCGAGCATTGTGCCTAGGTCTTCCATGGTCTCAGCCATGACTACGATATCGTCTGCGAATCGAAGGTGAGTGATGTACTCGCCGTTGATGTTGATGCCGAGTCCATTCCAGTCCAGAAGCTTGAAAACTTGGACTTTTATATCACCAAAAATATTCAACCTCTTTACGTTCACATAGTATCAAGCCTCGACGTCTCCTCGGACCATAGTCTAGTGATGCTGATGATAAGCACAACAATCATTTACTGTGTACCCTATAATGAGAACCTGTACAATGCAAAAACGGACTGGGGTAATTTTCATGAATTTCTGGAATCCAATATAATTCTTAAACTTCCACTGAAAAATACCGAAAATATTGACCACGCGTGCCCATACATCACCAACCTGATACAAGTAGCGGCTTGGAAAAACACTCCCACTCTAGAAACACCCAATCGTAGAAAACTAATTCCAGTTGATATCCGCAGCAAGATATCTGAGAAAAGCGCAGACTTCGCAGAGTGTGGCAACATTCACGCCATAGAGAAGACAAAACACGACTCAACCGGGTGATCACTGAACTAAAGGCTGCTCTCGCACAGGTTGCAAATGCATAGAGTCTACCAAAAGATAAGACAAAGTCTCGAAAATAAGGAGTACTGTTCAGCAGCATTTCTCGATGTCCAACAGGCTTTCGATCGGGTTTGGAACAAAGGCCTATTGTGCAAAATAAAAAGGACCCTGCCCAAATTCAAATTCAAATTCAATTCCTTGGCCTAGTGCTGTATAACATATTTACTCTCGACCTACCATGTCCCCAAACGTAGTTATTGCGATGCCTGCGGATGACGCTGCATTTCTGACATCTAGTAGTGACCCAGATGAAGCCAGGAGACCCTTATAAATCCAACCAGACCAAACCTATAGCTGGTTGCAAAAATGGCGAATTAGAGCGAGTGAATCCAAATCGCACCACCAAACTATGCCCAACAGCAAATCCCGGTCAAGTACCGCTACCTCAATCTACATGTGTGAAGCACCTGGGCCTCCACTTGGATCAACGTATGACCTGGAAGGAGCATGTAAAACATAAACGGAACGAAGTCAACTTTCGTTTTAAAAACCTATTGTGGTTACTCGGTAAACAATCTGCTCCGTCCCTGAGTAACAAACCCAGAGTCTACAGCTCTGGTATAAAACACATATGGACTTATGGATTCCAACTGTAGTCCTCAGCCTGCAAATCAAACATCCAATGCCTTCAGAGCCCAAAATAACATCCTCAGAACTACAAGTGGCGCCGCCCGGCCCACTCGCAACTCTGAGATCCATGAGTACTTGGAGACAAATACTTCTGGAGGGGTCATGAGGCAGCTCTTTGTCGTCCCGTTCAAGACGGCATCGCTGCTCACCTCGGCCGTCCTTTCGAAAAGACCGCATCTCATTCTGTCTGTGTAATTTTTTTTTTAAATCGTCTATCTCGAAAACGGTGCGCGTTAGCGCAAAAATAATGAAAAATTATATATTAATAATATTTCTTAGAATCCTTTTCTGACCTTAACATGACCTTGACCAACCCAGCTCCTTCGCCATCGCGTCCTGATCCACCGGGTTCTGGCGTCTCCAGGTGTCAGCTTGGTCCATTTCCTTTAACTCAAAGACGAAAAGTTCGGTTTGAATTTGTATTTTTAAATACACGGTAAATTTATTTTAAAAAAATCGTCTATCTCGGAAACGGTGCGCGTTAGCGCAAAAATAATGAAAAATTCATACCCCTTTATAAAACTCCGGAGCATATTTCTTAGAACCCTTTTCTGACCTTAACATTACCTTGACCCTACGTTCACGGCACAAGCTAACCATAATCAAGTAGTATTCTTTTCGTAATTATCCGTTACATACATACACAGTCTCCCTTCTATACTCTCGAAGAGCTAGGCAGAGCTAGATATTGCTATACTCACTTTTGACCAGACCAAAGAAATCCCAACAATACATTGCCCGATCCGGGCATCGAACCCGGGATATGTCCCACGAGAAAATTTATGCCGCGAGACCAACGAGACAGTAATAATCCGTTAGACAATTATTACACTATGAAGAGGGTAATTTTCAATTTGTTATCGTTCAACCAATATTTAAAATATTAGGCTGCACGTACAACGTACATTGTACGCTGGTAACTAGTTTTCTATTCAAATATATATTTAACAAAAGATCAAAACTAGGACGAATACAAAATACCCCCGCACACGTAAAATCATAATTTGAACTAAAACGAATATAAGAAATTTTCATGATGACCCAGATTTTCATGGACTTTTGAAAATGTGTCAAATGGTCTCCAGTATTCTCATTTGTTAAATGAAATACAACTCAAAATTTAGGCTAGTTCAACTTTAAACTAACAAACTAGCACAGCATTACTTAAAGTTATGCTTTATCATAATGTACAGATACCTAGTTCTATTTCGAGTTTTAGTATTCTGGCAGACGTTTTGAATCCACTTTGTTAGGATGTTGTAACCTACTTTTGAGGTTATGAGTCTTTTGAGGTTATTGGTTTACCCTTTGCGTCATCGACTGTTTAGATTTAGTCAAATAGCACCTACTGTAATTGTATTCCTCATGCAAAATATGTGAACGTATACGTGTGGTTTGCAAACTTAAAAAGGGGATTACCAATTGTTTATTGAAACCTCGGCTCAAAGGAAGAAATACGTTTATTTGCACTCGTGTCCATGGGCGGCGGTAATTACTTACCATCAGGCGATCCGTCTGCTCGTTTGCCGCCTATTACCATAAAAAAAAACTTTGATTTTTACCTTATGCCCCTGAAAACTAGTGGGTTTTCAGTTCAAATTTTAGGTGCCTCTCGCACACTTTTGAGTAACAATTAGGTAGAAAATTGAGAAGACAAATTATGTACGAGTACTTACACGTAACTAATCTTGAACTTTTGTTCAAGAAGGGCAAAAATTAAAGTAAACTAGAGTTCTCCCATGGCTCCGCCCGCGTCCATTATCCACTTAAACCTTCCGTAGGTATCGCACTGTCTATTGGTGAAACCGTCAAAAATCCGTTTAGTAGTTTTTGAGTTTATCCCGTTCATACAGACAGATAGAACGAATGTTTTTCATATCCTTCATGATCGCTCATTGGTTTTCTAATCAATATTTCATCAATAAAAAAATGGATCAAAGATTTTATACTTTTTATATGCCACTTTATCACACTGCTTGCACTGTCACTGCCGGAACAAAAAAAAACACATCAAATGGTATCAATGGTATTAAAAAATGAATAGAGTGGTTCATATCTCAGTGTTGCCATGCAACAGACTCAGTGTAGATGGAAATTGGTAGAGCAGGGCACATTTGTTGGATTTCATTGTTACCTACCGTGACAGGCATGTGTGGTGGAAGACAAGGACGACAGCGGATACTGAAGCTATAAACACAAAATATCTACTTAATTGATTAAATACAGTTTATAGGCTCTCGCCTAGAAGGATTAAGCAGAGGTGTAATATTACACCCACATTTCGCTTTGTTATGAATTTGTTAGCGGGCACTTTGCCAGACTCCGAGCTGCTACTGAGAATTCGGAAAAACCCAATAATACTTTCGCCAGACCCGAAAATTGAACCCAGAACTTCCTGATCAGCAGACGTATAAGGTTTGCACTGGTTCACGGAGGCAGTCTTATATATCTTATGGTACATCATTCCTTTCAATTAAAGCACTCATAATGTGTCTTTTATTGCTGTTCGTAACAGATCGGCAACATAAAGCAACGATAGCATAGGCCACCACATAGGTGAATGACCGCTTGGTGTGGAATTTACATCAGGGCGCTATTGTGTTTCAAAGGGCGTAACCATCGAACACTGTGTTGTATAAGAAAAAATAAAATATTAAAAAAAAAATCAGAGCTCTACGCGCCGCCCGTAAACTCCGACAGCAAATTTGACCACACACTGACACGAAAATCAAAGGGTTCCCTGGAAGGGATAAAACCGCCTATTATATTAAATCGAATATTATTTATCTTTGAACTCTGAGTCGTAGAAATCAGATGACTCCGTAAAAAAGGCTCTTCTCATTCTGTTTACACTTAAAAGCGGATACTGGGCTATCACTACAACGGTGAAAGTTGTTGCCAATTATAATTAAATTAAATTTAGCTTCAGGTAAAAAGACGACTTTCAGTCAGGCTGTCAACATTATCAGCTCCGTATAAAATAATAAACTGTCTCGGTGCTTAGCACAGAAATAAATAGTAATAGAATGGTTACACGGGCGTGGCGCGCGTGCCAAACTATTGCACTATAGTGCATGTGTTTTCGAACGTATTCTCATTATGAATCGCGTCTCCCGTTCGCGCGCTCACGAGGTAAAAAATCATTAAATTCGTTAAGAATATGCCATATTGTGCAGTTTTCAATTGAAAAATAAAAGTGATGCAAAAAATATGGAAAAGGGAGGCATTTCATATCACCAGTAAGTATTTAAATTGAGTAAAACTTAAGATTATTGAGATTCAAATCAAGTGGGCTACTTTTACCATGTTTGTCTAATAAGAACATCATCGTTCATTTCTTCGTTATGTTAAATTTCCATTGCTTGAATTATACGATACTTATGGACATATTTATGAAATAAACACGCAATGTACGGCGAGATACACGATATTCACAAGATGCCAAAAAACATTAACAAATCAGGGGCCACGGGTCAAATAAATACCTGTGATTGGTCAACGCGCGCTAGGGATTGACGTTCGGTTTATGGTTACGTTTTAAATTTATCGATAAATAAAATGAACATTAATTCGAATTAATTATTATGTCGATATCAATACGTTTGTTAATATTGGATTCCTTGTCGCGCGTTGCGAAAGGGGGCTAGACGGAAAAAATTAAGACGAAAAGTTGTAACGACACTTTTTGATATAGTAAGCTATTGTAAGCCGTGCGGCGTGCGCATGTTTCTCTGTCTGTCTGTCTCTCTCTCTCTCTCTCTCTTATAGAAAGCAAGCATCATGTTCATGCTTTCTGATCACGAAAATGACATCTATTTGGGAATCCAAGATGGCGGACGGGACATTTTTAATAAAATTAATATGGGTATCATTTTCGGGGTTTTTATGGATTCTGGTTACGAAAATGACATCTATTTGGGAATCCAAGATGGCGGACGGGACATTTTTAATAAAATTAATATGGGTATCATTTTCGGGGTTTTATGGATTCTGGTTACGAAAATGACATCTATTTGGGAACCCAAGATGGCGGACGGTACATTTTTAATAAAATTTAATATGGGTATCATTTTCGGGGTTTTTATGGATTCTGGTCACGAAAATGACATCTATTTGGGAATCCAAGACAGCGGACGGGACATTTTTAATAAAATTAATCTGGGTATAATTTTTGGAGTTTTAATGGATTCTGGTCACGAAAATGACATCTATTTGGGAATCCAAGACGGCGGACGGGACATTTTTAATAAAAATAATCTGGGTATAATTTTTGGGGTTTTCATGCTTTCTGATCACGAAATAGATGGTGTTGTTGGATTCCCCATCCTTTTAAACATCGGAGACGATACCCATATTGATTTAAAAAAAAAACCCATCCACAATCTTTGATCACGAAATAGATGTTGTATTTGGATTCTCCATCCCTTAAATCATCGAAGACGATACCCATATTGATTTTAAAAAAAACCCGTCCGCCATCTTTAGTTTCCCATCCGTCATGTTTGATCACGTAATGGATGTTGTATTTCGATTCCCCACCCCTTAAAATATCGAAGGCGATACCCATATTGATTTTTTAAATTTTCTCATCCGCCATCTTTGATATCCCGTCCACCATCTTGGATCACTAAATAAATTTCATATTATTTAATCAGCGTCCCGAAAATCTCGAAAACGATACCCATATAGATTGTATCTATTCGTTATGCAATTTTTTTGCCTTTGACCCAACCCTCCCCCTTCTCGTTTGACGATTTTATTATTTTTGTCTGGCCCCTAAAAGTTGTGGCGTAATTTTATATAGCCTATAGCCTTTCGGAATAATTGGGCTATCATAGGCAATAACAATTTTTAAAATCTGACTGCTAGTTCCTGAGATTAGCCGACATTATCTTTTAGCCTTTTTAGCCTTTTGCCCGGCCACAAAGGGTCGAAGCGTTATGTTATATAGTCTGTAGCCTTCCGGAATAACTAGGCTATCGTATACAAAAAAAAATTTTCAGATCCGTCCGGTAGTTCCTGAGATTAGCGCGTTCAAACAAACAAACAAACAAACTCTTCCGCTTTATTATATTAGTACAGATATTCTATAATATAGTCAAAAGTTTTGTAAGATTTCAATACAGATTATTAACTAAATAAATACGTTTTATTTTAATAACAGTATACTTCAACCAAACTATTCATAATAAAACATTTTATATAAACAAAAACATAATTTCATTTTCCACAGCTCTCAACACACCGATAATAATTCCTCAGTGTCCCCTCACTATCTATACGTCACTGTGGGCGGGGCTTGCTGAAATGTGGCACGCGCGAAATGTACGCGATGACGTGACATACACCATTCTATTACTATTTATTTCTGTGGTGCTTAGTATGGGCCTCAACTCATTGTTAGAAGGTTAAGGTCACGGCACAGAAATCAGCTCGATTCGTTGCGTGCACTGATTGGCTCACGCTAGGCTCTACTACGATCTGACGTTAAAGCTGTCTAATCAGTGTGCCAAACGTCTATATTTTATCTAATATTAGTCGACGCCAGCGGCTTCGCACACACATATTTTCGAATTTCCCGTTTTGCCCGATCCCGTGGGAATTTCGGGAAACCCCGTCTTAGTGCACCTCTACGGTGCCCAAGGAACATACATGCTAAATTTCATCTTCTTGCGACCAGTAGTTTCGGCTGCAGCGTGTCTGTCAGTCAGTCAGTAACGCAAGGATTTTATATATTAAGATGAGTAATATAAATAGCAAATTTAATCACACCAAAACCCTAGATGATGACTTAAATTATTACCCTACTCAAAAGGCAACTTCTAGTAATTTTTTGTTGAATCTTTCGTCTCATAAAATACATATCATCATCCTCCTAGCGTTATCCCAGGTGCAACCCGAGATCTGCTTACTAGTCTAACCCGTTTGGCAGAATATTAGTTTTTCCTCAGAGCGACTGCCTGTCTACCTTCTACAACCCAAAGGGAAAGCGGTATTGGTTGGTTTAAGGAAGTATCATTTTGCTTAGAGATACTGACGCTATATAACGACTTTCAAAGATCTTCATGACAGCCGAGACCGACGGCTTAACTGCTCTTAGAGGCAGAGGTGGAAGCGATAATCAACAATACGCACTTAACTCCGAAACATCAGTGGTGCTCGCCAAGGATTGGTGTATCAGCATGGCAGTCTGTTGGTATCTCCACTAGGCTATCGCTGCCTTCTTATAACATACACCTTAAAAGAAAATCGTTTCAGCACTAAAAGCGTGGACGTAGACTCAAGTAACATTTTTATTGGTTACCCGCATACGCCCCGAGGTGAGAAAGGCTCATTTACATTGCTACTGCGCAACACATACGAGTATAACATTGAAGTGTTAACATTCGTAGGTATTGTATTTAACAAATAGAGACTCTATTTTAAAATTGAACTATTCAATAGAAGAACTAGAGGTTGAGGCAGAACGGTATAGAAGATTTTTAGATGGTCAGACGTGCTTTATAATTTCAAGTTTATATAAAAGAGATTTTACTTTCGTAAATGGCGCCGTCCAGATGCCATTTTTATATTATTGGATAACTATTGTAACTATTAAGAAAAAATACCGTCTTCTTATCATCCAAAACCGTGTAAGGGTACGCAGAACACTGAAATCTGATCAGATATTTAGAATTTATGAGGGAGTAAAGAAGTTGACTCACACACGTAGGTAATTATACAAACCCTGGAAACATTCAGTAACCCTATTTTCAGAAGTCATGTAAATATGTATGTTTACGATATAACAAAACTTCTTTTTCAATAAATAAGCAAAGCGGTGCCAGGCGACGATACCACGCGATAAAAATCTTGTAAAATAATATTGCCAACAACAAAATTTCCTCTCCCCCAATTCGTTCCATTATTCAATTGAAACAGCTGCTGCCAAAAATTGGGCACCTGATATTTTCATTATGGGAATGCCTAAAGTCTAGACATCGTAAGTAAGCTTTTTTGTATACACTGTAATTCAGTTGATTAAAAGATACACGTCAAAGAATTCCTTTATAAGGTTTTTGCTGTCCCGTCTAGGCCGGATCCATTATTTCTGAGTTATGTGACGCAAGGTTAATGGGATTAGATCGTGTATACGTCAAAATATTCATATAAGCTTATTTTCAGTAAATTGAATTTCTTCAAAAGCTCATGCACTAGGGATTAGGTACTAGGCAGTACCAAAACATAGGCATGTTGCAAAAGATTTTGCAGACATAAATTTGTAGGGGTGTTTAAAAGAAAAAAGAACCACCTCACTCTAATAAAGTAGATAAAGGCCGTTGATTGAAATTTAATTATGACAATTTAATTATTTAGCGTGTAACAGGTCCCATAGTTTAATTACAAGCTATAATAAATATCCTACTAAAATGGCTTCAATATATTTGAGTAATGGATTCGAGAAGTTCTTCAATCCAACAATAAATACAATATTAAGGTAGACATTAACTTAAGCGTGTCACAGATTTTTATGATTATAGATTTTTATGTAGAAAGTAGATTAGTAGAAGAAAGGTTAGACGCTTGCTACGAAACGTAATATCGGCGTAGGCCTATAACGGTGCACCTAAAAAACTGTAACCTTGCTGAAAGCAGCAAATAACAGCTTTCATTAACTCATTATCCACGGCATAATGTCTCATTTTGGGTTGATATAATAAGCATATTTATTTTATTTTCTTTGAACTATGTACATCTTCTAAAGCGAAGCAGAGATGTGAAAAAAATATCTCATCTAATAAAGTGTCCACCAAGCAACTGTATTAGTGTAGAGTGATACCACAACATCTTTAATCTCCGTCCATTTCCGCCCTAGTGGATATCTACCCTTACTCCCACAGCGAAGGCTCGCATTTACGCGGTAACAACCGAGCTGTTAAATCCTCGTTACCAGACACAAACTAATGTTTACCGTAGAAGCGGTTCGTGTTCTAAACTCTTTTAAAATATAAATAATCCCGGAGAAGCTTTCATCGTTGTAGAGGAAAGGAAATGCAGAATATATACCTTGAAATGCAAACGTGAAATGTGTAACTAGTTGATCGTTTCAGAGAATTGTTTTGAGTTTACAGATACGTCGCCTTGCAGTTGTATTATAGCTCTACAGTATCTATTTACTTAACAGACAGACATAAAAATAGTGACATCTAACAAAGTAAGGTTTCATGCTTCGGAGAGCTCGTTAAGTCGACGGTTGGGTTGAGAAGAATACACAATTTAATCAGGTTAAAAAATTAAGTACAAGCTTATCGCCTGTTTAATAATGCTTCCTTTATTAAATAGCATTGTAACTAGACTAAGTACCAAAGTTTTTACAGGCGTCTAGGATAATGATATCTGCATTTAGACGAGTATATAATATTGACGTCAAAGACTCGTATGTATCAATATAAAAGTAGTTTAAGCGGACGCCTTGGCCTTTAGCACTGTGTCAAACGTTGTGGGTTCGATTTCCAACCGAGACAAATACTTGTGTGAAGAGCACGTTATGTGTTTTATGTGTAAAAGATCTTCATGATATCGAGGACAGACGACTAAGCGTGCTCTCCAAGGTACGGGGCAAGATATAATTAACTATTCAATACGGATGTAACTTGAACCCTCTGCATGGCAGTTTGGTAGTATCTCCACTGGGCTTAAATACTTAGATCTCTTGTGAAAACGAAACATAAAACTAATGCCGAGCCGCATCCAAACCGATACAAACCTCCATCAAAAACGTATATTTCACGAAACAGACGTCAACCTTCAAGACACATCGCACCAATATTGCCAATCATACCTGCCAACTGGCCTATAAACGAATAAATATTTATCAGGACCTATAACTCGAGGGCTGCCACAATCTTTCGTTCGTACACCAATCGGCATCGGTTTGGCGGTAAATTGCGGGATTGACAGCTGACAACCCTATTCGTTGTAGAAGAAGTTAGTACAGAACTGAAAATGCCTGTTAGCTATTTACGATATATTCTCGACGTGTTACGTTTATAGACAGATCGTTTTTATTTTTATTTAGATATGTGTCAGTTTTTGTTTGAGATGAATGATCGAGTTGGAATGGTTGATATTTTTATTCTTATTAAGGTTACGAACACGTGTATTCAGGTGATCGATAAGTGTGACGTACGACGGAAGCTAACGGCATAGATACCTAGCTTTAGAACAGAGCTTTTTAAAGAAACTTGCATTTTTTGTGAGGGTCATCACACTAAGAACAAAACTTAAATAAAATAAAAAGTAGATAATTTTTTTTTAAAGAATATACAAAAAAATAAAAAATAAAAATAAAGTAAGATAATAAATCAAAAACACAAGAATAACATATTATTACATTGAAGTACACTGTACAGTATTATTGATTTATTGTTGCTCACTGGCAACACCATATACAAAGGAATGCGGAAATGTACAGAGATACAATACAATAACAAATTATTGTCAGTGAGCAGAGTAGTGATAACAATGTATAATCTTTTTAATTTCTAAATTAAGTTTTAAATAGGCCGTGGAAGTGTGTGTCTCATTAGTGCCAGAAATTGGGAAATGTAGGATAAGAGTTGTGCAGTCTATATTCATTTCATATTTGATCAGTACCGTTCAGGTCACCAGAGGCCATAAAAACAAGTAAGTACATAGTAATTTAAAATCCAAAAATAAACATTTGTAAACCCTTAATGAAACAAACCTCAATTCACATGAGCAAAACCTGACGCAGAATTACATTCATCAGCAACGCGCGAATCAAAATAAATACATCCACATTTGGCAAAGCCTCGTAATCGTTTTAAAAACGTATGAAAAGCTTGATCTGAATGCATAATGTATAAGAGAACATAAAAAATCCATTAGTAGTGCAAACAAATTACAACGTACACATATAAATTAAAAAGAGTCGGATTAACGGATCCTTTTACAGTACAAACACGGGATTGAAAGCAGGACGTATTTGTGTACGTATTGATGCGTGTTATGTGTCGCTGATCACTGACACATAAAATAGCTTTGTTCAGTCATATTTTATTTGGCCAATCGTGGCAGACGGCTCCCAATTGGTCAGCCGGTAAGCGTTGTGTTGCCAGTGAGCAGAATAACAATCTGCCATTGTGTAAATAATTTATTTTGCTTGTCGATTTCATTTTGTTTTTATTTTTGATTTTTTTTTTATTGTTTTATTTTTGTATCTTTTTCAACTATGTTTTATTTTTTGCCATAATGTTTTTAGTGTGTGCCATTTGTGGCAAAATAAATATTTTCTTTTCTTTCTTTCTTTTCTTTTCTGTTATCCACTGTACAAGTATTTTTTTAGCAAATTTTTCATCTGTATATATAAAATTCTTGCGTTACTGACTGACTGACAGACAAGTTTCAGCAACAACTATTGGGCGTAGGAAGCTGAATTAGGGATGTTTGTACGTTGGGGACCGTAGGGTTGCACTAAGAAGGTATTTCCCGAATTTCTCACAGGATTTGAAAATACAGTTAAATTAATATAAAATGTACAGGCGTAGCTATGGGCATCCTCTAGTAGTTCTTAAGGACGCGTTTACGCATGTATCAAAAAACCACATATTTCCGGTACATTTTACGACAATTTAAGATATTAACTAAAAACTAATGATAACGATAAATTGACTACTTTTTTATCTATAAATCAATCTGAAAATAAATAAAAAATATTTAATTATTATTAATGTAAAATCGATTCAAAACTGCCTCTAAATCAAAAATAGGCAAATACTGCTATTTTTGGGTACAATTTTCTCTCTATTTTTACATTTATTTAGATTTTTAAAGTTACAACAGGGTAGTAAATATAGTCAACTCAAAAACAATCTGAAAATATTGTAAATTGACTCAAAAAATGAAAAAAAACATCTTACATTTTTCTTCTATTTTGCCCGCATACGTGTGTCTTAATGTGTGGCAATAAGGGTCGTTTTATGTAGCCACTTTCTTGATTTATATATCCAAATTCTGCAATGAGATCTCAGTCTGCGCTTGAGCGCCGTCGGGAGTGGACTCTATATCGCTTGTCGCTGCAGCCCGAAGTCGAAAAAAGCAATATACGAATACAAAATATTCGCTAAAATCAATTTGATAGAGAAGTCGTATTCTGTGCGAATTACGTACAAGTAAGTTTCTTATTACTTTTATATCATCATCATCATCAGCCTTTAACAGTCCACTGCTGGACTAGGCCTCTCCTTTGAAAGGAGGAATTGGCCTACTATACCACGCTGGCCAAACGGGTTGGTATAGGGTTTGTAACAAGTTTTCCTTCTCTTACAGTGCTGTTCTCTGCATAACATGCTCCCTTTGTCGGCTCTTACGACACCCATGGGATGATATGGGGTGGTGACATTCCGTATTCTTAATCCGTCACCACACGGACACTTACTTTTATATAAATGGACATTATTACTTTATTTTCTCCGTTATGTTGACTCAGGATATTTCGGTATTTAGATATTATTTTGTTTCTTTCGTTGAAATCTGGTAAGATTATCTGGACTGATGGTATATCATCCCGTTCAAGTGTTGCGACTGGAACTCATAAAAGAGTAGACCAAGTTAGGCCAGGTTGGGGCTCATTTTATTTGTTTTGGTGAGACCCTACCACTGGTACCAGTGAAGTAACCTTCCAAGGTTATTCGATGAGTCTTGCTGGTACTCATATGTGAGTAAAGCTACTCAGGCCGAGTTTGGGCTCATTTTGTTTGTACATAAGATACCCTACCACTGGAACTTATGAAGTAACCTTCCAGGGTTATTCAATGACTCTTGCTGGTACTCATGTGTGAGTAGAGCTAAGCGTGCCGAGTTTGGGCTCATTTTGTTTGTACATAAGAGACCCTACCACTGGAACTTATGAAGTAACCTTCCAGGGTTATTCAATGACTCTTGCTGGTACTCATATGTGAGTAGAGCTAGGCGTGCCGAGTTTGGGCTCATTTTGTTTGTACATAAGAGACCCTACCACTGGAACTTATGAAGTAACCTTCCAGGGTTATTCAATGACTCTTGCTGGTACTCATGTGTGAGTAGAGCTAGGCATGCCGAGTTTGGGCTCATTTTGTTTGTAAATTAGAGACCCTACCACTGGAACTTATAAAGGAACCTATCAGGTTTATTCGAAGACTCTTAGTGGTACTCATCACGGAGTCTGGAAATGTGCCCGGTACGGCAATAGGCTCGCCCCTTATTACGTGGGACTAAAGTATATCTGGCGAAAAGTGGGTGTAGAAATACACCTCTGCCTATCCCTTCGGGGATAAAAGGCGTGACGATATGTATGTATGTATGTGTAAAGATATATTGCTACGGACGGGGTAACGGGATTGGAAGGCAACACCGAGTAACGCAGATTACACTTTATTGACTACGCACAGGGTACACTTTTCACGACGCGTCGTTCGACTTCGATGCGGACAGCACCAACACTAACGTCTTTTGCACTGCACTTCACTTCACTACTACTTCTTCCTTTTACTCCTTCATTTTTTTCTTCACTTTACCACTTCTCAACTTAAACTGGCGTTTAGCGCGTCTACACTTAATTTTTATTCGAAATATTGAAATAATCTTATTTTTAAATATTTGCCAAATATTCATAAACATTTTCCAAATTTCATAAAAACCAAAATCCACATACATAACTGTTATGACTGGGATTTGAATCCACGCCTTCAGAACTTAAAGCGGATGTATTATCCGCACGGCCATCGCCTTGTTGTCAGTTAGTGGTGAATTTAGCGAACAATTGACAGAGTGTTTACGTCATTTAACTTAAAACTGTCATTTCCAAATAATGAAATAGTCTTCAAACCCTTTTGCTAATTATTATGTTTGACGACCGGCCAGTTTGTCGTGTAGACGTCAGTAGTCCTTGATGACCGTAGTGATGACAGTTTGGCATGACACCGGCCGTCACAATGTTAAAGCCCCTGTAAACATTGGCCCAACTAGCCGGCCCAGTATGTTGGGCCAACATGATACGACGCCAAGATTGCTATTTACACATTGGCTGACGGATCATTCTGCATTGGTGCTTAGACAAAGATGGACGTAGAAGCACTTGCAGCCACGGCTATTTATTTATACAGTGCGTTAAATTATTACGAAGTATAATGTGATGCATTCTAAATGTTGGCATTAATGATTATTTTTTCTTTTTCATTTCATTAATAGTGGCGTGGAGCCGTATGGCGGACAAAATTAATATTCAATTTTATCCGCCATACGGCTCCACGCTTCATTAACCTGAAATATAAAATAGGTAGCTTATTATTAATAATAGGAATTTTGATAAAATAACTCGACGCTCAGAATACACATCGATTAGAGACAAGATTGGAATGATAGTGAATGGTGAATTGTGCATGCTGAAGAGATGGAAAGAGTATTTTGAAGGGTTATTTGAAAAAATGGCGATAGAGACACCGATCGATGAAATGAATGGTAACGATAGCAATGATGAAAGCGTTATTGGCGTGGATGAGATCGTGAAGGCACTGGGAAGTATGAAAGTAGGTATGGTAGGATTACAGTCAAAATGCTCATGGCTGGACAGGGCATCATAGTTGGTCAGTTGCAGCGGTTATAAAACTTGTGCTGGAGCACCGGCCGAGTACCTAATGACTGGTCCACAGCTGTAGTTGTGCCTCTTTCTAAAGGAAGAGGCTCGCAACAAGACTGCAAAAACTATAGAGGCATTAGCCTTCTCAGCATTGTTGGCAAATTGTATGCAAAGGTACTGATTGAAAGAGTTATGAAAGTAACCGACAAGAATATATGGGATGTACAAGCGGGATTCCGAAAGGGTATGGGATGTACGGATCAGGTTTTTGCCTTGCTAAGCATAGCCGAAAAGTTTTTGGCTAAATGTTAAAAGGTCTATTGCGCATTCGTGGATTTGGAAAAGGCTTACGATAAAGTGGTGAGGAATGTAATGTAGTCGGTGCTGTCAATGAATGGGGTGGACAGCAGCTTATCCGAGCTCTAAAATCCCGTTATGAGGATTCTAGAGCTTGTGTGAGGATAAACGGGGCATACAATGACTAGTTTACCATCGAGAAAGGTGTTAGACAGGGATGTGTAGCGTCGCTGTGGCGTTTAACCTATTCATGGACAGTTGTTTGCAAGATTTAAAACATAGTGACTGCGGATTAAGGATGAATGGGTTACTCGTCAAATGCCTCCTTTATGCTGATGATCAGATAACACTTGCATCTTCAGCGGAGGAGTTGCAGGAGATGGTAACAATCATGCACGGTGCCTTAGAGAGGAAAGGAATGAAAGTGAATGTGTTAAACAAAAGTTATGGTTTTTGAAAGTTATGGAATGCGTTACGGCTTGTAATGTTTTGATCGATGGACAGCGAGTGGAGCAAGTGAATGAGTTTGTTTACTTAGGTACGTTGTTTACAAGATATGGTAAGAATGAAAAATATATTGAAAGAAGAGTTAATGCAGGTAATAGTGTGAATGGAGCTCTGATGGCGTTTATGAACAGTCAAAACGTGTCCAAAAAGGTGCGTTTGGCCGTGCATAGAGGGGTGTTAGTGCCTACTTTTATGTATGGTAGTGAAAGTTGTGTATGGCAGAAGAGACTTGAAAGTAGAATAAATGCTGTAGAAATAAGAGCACTGAGAAGTGTGTCTTTGACCGACAGAGTAAAGAATTGTGTGATACGAAAGTGGCGTGGGGTAAAAGAAGATGTAGTGAAAAGCATCGAGAAAGGCATGTTAAGATGGTTTGGGCACATGGAGAGGATGGATGACGAAAGACTGACAAAGAAGATATATAAAGCAAGTGTGAATGGGACAGGACGAAGGGGAAGACCTAGGCGGACGTTCTCTGACCAGATTAGAGTCATCCTAAAAAAAGGACAGGTCAGAAGTACCTTAAACAGAAGAGCATGCATGAGAAACTTGATGGGAGTGAATGAAGCAAGAGAGGTATGTCAGGATCGTTGCAAGTGGCGTTCCGTAGTCTCTGCCTACCCCTCCGGGAAACAGGCGTGAGTCTATGTATGTATGTACCCTACCCCAACTACCAAGTCTAGAAGATAACAATGTGGTACCTAGTTAAAATATGTTTTTCAACTTACTTCGTTTTCAATTTTATAAATATAAAAATTTATAAAAAAACAACATAAAAATTTGTAAAATTATATATATTATTGTTCAATTTCGTTACAATTTCTATAAATTGTAAAACCTCATTGCTGCCCTACGCCGCCGCCATCGTTATAGGAACTTGGGAACGTAAATATCATTCACGCGCAACAATCCTGTCTCCGCTGAAGAGCGACAACGAAATGAAAAAGGCGCCAACGTGTGAACGCTGTTGGCGGAGCGCGCCAAGATCCTTTGATGTGTGCACAAAAAACAGACACTATTCGGTTGGCCGGCCAACGTTGGCGCCAACTACACCAATTAAGCCAACATAGTGCCAAGTAGCTCTCTACACATTGGGGCAATACGTTGGGCCAGCATGTTGGGCCAATGTGTACAGCGGGCATTATATTATATATATTTCAGACATCGGGTTAGGTGAAAGTAAATAAAAAAATGCTCATAAAATAAAAACTACTGGCCTTACATGAATCAAATTTTTATGGAACCAATTCGAAACTATTCCGCATCAAACAAAAAAAGAATCACGTAAATCGGTTCAGAAACCTCGGTGAAAACATCGAAAAAAAATATACCGGGCGAAATGAGAACCTCCTCTTTTTTTTTGTTTGAAGTCGGTTAAAAATGTATAATGGGGTCAAATGGAAAACATATTTTTACGGAAATATTTCTATTTATAAAAAGAAAATGCCGTTAGGTAATATTCAAACATACATACGAAACACAAGTAACACCCATACTGGTAACTACTTTTTTTGGATCTCACTTAGTGTGTTGGCCCATATTAAGATTAATTCCTATATCAAAGGACGGAGAAAGTAGAAGTTATTACTCCTTATTTACGTAACAATGATTTAAAACTAAAACAAAACGTATAAAACTAGAATTCAAATATTTACATATTATTTACAAAGCAGGAGACGTTTAGGCGTCGTAGTATTCCTGCGCATTGCTGTCATCTGGTAACGTGCCCAAAAGGCTGGCAGCATTGCCACGCTGAATTGCAATGCTGATTCTTTGGGCAAAGAATAAACCAGCCCTCTGGTCACGAGAGACGTCGACCAAGCATCAGGATGTGTTGCGATATAAACTACGAGCGCTCGGAACCCATGAGCCCAGTAATCACTGGGCTCATGGGTGCCGAGCCGTTCCGCTTGGGGTGGAATCCCACCCCAAGCGGCTCAAAAACATAAATACTAAATTGCCGTATTTGCGCCGTTTGAGGGTTTCCGCGCTTGCAACAGCTCCAGCATGACCTGACGTGCTTGGAATATATGTGATGGCGCAAGGGTGTCGACGCACGTTGCGGCCCTCACCACTCCTTTATTTTCGCAAAGGTACGCGATTGAGATTCACTACATCAATCTTAAGGCATAAGTTAATATTTATGCTATTAATTGGAAAAAAAAAATTTACTAAGTAAGTGATAGAGAGGCAATTTTACTAAGTGCGTGACATCGTACCTATCTGTAATAATCCTTAGCTTAAATCAATCCCCCCCGTGGGATCTCCACCTTTTCGTGGTGGAGGGCTTAGTAACCGTGGCTTGGACACCCGCGGTGAAGCTAAGAGAGATCCCGAGACTGGACGCTCCGCGTGGGCTTGGAGGGGGCCTGCGCAGGATGCGTCCAAAGGTGCGGGTGCGGGGGACAGTTATGTATGTCCCTCGCAGCCAGGCGCGGTCGCGGGAGGAGAGGCGTATCGGTGTTGCGTTGCCGCGCGCCCTATCTCCCGCGACCAAATGGGGGCGCACCATTGTTGCGTAGCGGCAGGGCCGCAGAGGAAGAGGAGATGCGGTGTTGTCAGGTTGCTGTCCGCCCTATCCCCTGCGGCCACTGGGTGTTTAGGCGGAGGAGCCCAACACCTTCATCCGCCGCCTAGAAGGTGGTGACCTTCGGGCTATCTGCCGGGGTGTCAGGGTAGAATGCTAACGCGACCCACTGGCGCCACCAAAATGGCGTTGAAGTATGTGCTGTGGTTTAAGTGGGTATTACGGAATTGCATTCCAGCCGTCGAGTCCCATATACGTTCGTAAATGCATTTCCAGAGCGCAGAAAAAAATAAGGTTAAATCAATGCCGTATATACCTCAATACCTTAATTATTTTTACTTCGTTGTACACCTTATAACGTTATTTAGACAACTACCAATTATATCTGTTTGCACATCGTCTTAATGAAAATATATTAAACATGATGAGAAAATATTTGCAATTTTTATTCCCTAGCTAATTTAATCTTTGCGAAATTTGATTTAGTCGTAAGGTATATTTATATAATGTTTATTATAGGCCAACTTTCGCACTGTCTTATAGGAGGATTGAACTAACAAAACATGGCGCAGTGCTAAACACTGAGGCGACCGCTTTAAGTAATGCTGGCGTCCGTAGGTACAGGTTAATAAATAATTGGTCTAATACCCACGGGATATCTTACACAAGGTCATTAGACCCCTACCTACGCTAGAGAGAGGCTCTGCCTAGTTTGGGGTCAGGAGATGTGCTATAGCAGTCAGATAACTGATAAATTTACGTGTTGTTAAATTAAAAGTAATCTATTTTCTTTTACCACACAAGGTGTATGCAATATAATACTTCAATACAACCGCGATCATGGCGCTTGCAACAGTGCCGAAATATCGAATACTCAAAACAAAGGCACGTAGTATATACATCCCGAAAGACAATTTGGAACTAATGTATGCAAAGCATCAAAAACATCGATTGAAATGAGATGAACCTAACAGACAAACAAATTCACATTCGCATTTATTATATTAGTAGGTAAGGATTAGAACTAATGTATAAAATGTTGTATTGAAACTTTACAAAGAGTAGATAACAATAAAGAAAAATAAGTTGTGTAAGTGCTTAGCAAAGTTTTAAGTGCCGTGGGGCACTACATACTTTAAAATTGGACACGACACAAGAACTTTGCTTTTCTTTTTTATAACATGCCGCTTTTTAGATGTCTTTCGCATTTTTTATAACGATACTTTAAGCCTTCTCGTGCAATAAAAAATGCTACGTTAATTTATATTATAATAGTTAATAGGATTTATTTATATGCCGCCTCGGTAAAGGTTTTACTTTTAGCGCGGATATTTTTTTTATATCAAATCCCAAATGAACCATCTAAACCTTTATTTATTTAGGTCTGCCAGCTATTGTTACAGTAATATATGCATAATTTACAAAAATAAATATCCTTATTACTAACTGCACAATCTTTACAGGTAAACACCACTTGCTAATTATACCCTGTGCGCTGTAGCATGGTGCGGATGATAGTTGCCTACTTGATGTTGACATCCGTCAGTACCACATGACTAGGGATGTGATGTTATGCAATTCATTTTTATCGATCTAACGATACTCACAGCATAAATCTAGTTCACATTTAATAGTGTTATCAAAATTTGAGTGTTATTCGGTTTTACAGTGTAACTACGTGTATAAACTTGTCAATATATATATTTTATTACATAATAATATCTTTGTACTTATATAAAACTAGCTGGCACCCTACCATTCCGTACAAGTTAATAAACCCCCAAACTAATCCAACCGCAAAAGCGAGTTGGTGAAGTCATCATCATCATCATCATCATCAGCCTTTAACAGTCCACTGCTGGACTAGGCCTCTCCTTTGAAAGGAGGAATTGGCCTACTATACCAGGCTGGCCAAACGGGTTGGTATAGGGTTTGTATTAAGTTTTCCTTCTCTTACAGTGCTGTTCTCTGCATAACATGCTCCCTTTGTCGGCTCTTACGACACCCATAGGATGATATGGGGTGGTGACAATCCGTATTCTTAATCCGTCACCACACGGAGTTGGTGAAGTGGCTGAATGAAAACGGAATTACAGCAGATATAAAAATGTTAAAGGCAGAGCTTATTGCCTTAGTACGGCGTCATAAGCCATCATCCTACCTATGCTCTGGACGAAATGGCAAAATAAAAAGGCCACCAGGTTCTTCGACTACCGCCCTACCATTGCCAGTATAACGCTATTGAGATGATTTGGGCCCAAATAAAATGTCACGCCGCAAGAAATAATACTTCGCCGCCAATAACGTCAAATAAAATGTTGGCCCTATTGCAAGCGGCCATCAACAATGTTCCTGAAGACTGGTCGAAGGTTGTGAATAAATCAAAGAGGGACATTATGTCTGATTGGGATCGTGACATCCACGTTGACTATATAATGGAGTCATCGTTGGTAATATCCGTCACAGATACAGATGATGAATTTAGTGATTCAGATGTTGCTGACTCTGATATGAGAAGTCTACTCATTGTGGACATCATGCCAAGTCATACTAACCAAAAATAATACCTGGGAAACGCATTTTTTTTTTAAGTTTTCACATTTTCAAACCGCAATTAAAAGTGCGCGCGTGCAATGTTCGAAATACCTACATATCCATCGGGTCATAAGGCATCTAAAGAACATGTTGGCGGGGTAAATGCATCGATTTTGTACCTAATTAGAAAAATTCCATACTAACTTTGAGCATCAATATTTCCTGAACCAGTAATTTCCCAGGTATGGTGCCGAAGTAAAAAATGTTCGTAGTGATTGGTACAACATGGGATTTCAGTTTTCGTTAAGGATCTTTTTACACCCTGTATATATATATACAGGGTGTAATATATATATATATATATATATATATATATATATATATATATATATATATATATATATATATATATATATATATATATATATATATATATATATATATATATATATATATATATATATATATATATGCTCTGTTGTTTCATTAATATAATTAGACTTTTTACAATATGCTTTGAAGTACGCCCAACATATGTCTTTTTATCCATCGTAGCAGTACAGCCCATCACTAAAAACGTCTATGGCGTTACGTTATACACATAACATTTTGCTTAATTTTTCCTTCCATTAGATTTTATTTGGAGACTAGAACATTCTGGTTAGGAATAATTGAATGTACCACAGTAATTAATGATTTAAAATATTACGAATGTGGTACAACTGAAATACTAAGTCATAATTTGTAAATTGTGGCAACTTTCATAAGTGAAATGAAACGTTACTGAAACTGCCACCCGCACGATGCTACAGCGCACATAGTATAGAGCATGTTAGATTTACCCAATAAGTTTAAATTTGCAGAATTACAAATACGTAAGGTATTTGTAATAACTAATTATTGGTAAACAATGAGAGAAAGAAATCGACAATTATACAAAACAAAATGCTTCCTAACAGTTTGGATTGGAAATGTCAAGGATCTTCCGAATAAAAGCATTCAAGGAGCCGCAATGAATATCTATGACATGGCTTCGCATCGTTCATTAATCAGCCTACATATTCTAGGAACTGGCGAACATGCAACAAATTTGATCCTACATAGTGGTGGGATCAAAGGTGTGACTGGTTTGCGAGGACGGCCACTTGGCACTCTAAATCGAAATCTTTCTAGTAGCTGCGGATTAACATAACTAATTATTGGTAAACAATGAGAGAAAGAAATCTACAATTATACAAAACAAAATGCTTCCTAACAGTTTGGATTGGAAATTTCAAGGACCTTCCCAATAATAACATTAAAGGAGCCGCAATGAATATCTATGATATCGCTATGTTCATTAATCAGCGTACATATTCTAGGAACAGGCGAACATGCACCAAATTTGATCCTACATAGTGGTATGATCAAAGGTGTGACTGATTTGTGAGGACGGCTACGTGGCACTCTAAATCTAAATTTGATCGTGTTTAAGTTTATATAAGAATTTCAGATCAATAATGTCTCTTCTTTTATCGAGCGTCATTTTTTTAAAATGAGATAGTTTTTCGATATAGGACTTATTTCGAAACTCTCTCCTGGACGAATACCTTAAAAGCCTCATAAATCTCTATTGAACCGTTTCCAATCTAAGAGTATGAGTAGAGTAGTGTGGCCTCCACACAATGCTGCAATACTCCAAAATACTTCGAACAAAACTGTTGTAGAGCACTATTTTAGTACTAGAATTTTTGAAATATTTACCGTTTCGTATTACAAAACCTAGACATTTAAGAGCTCGTTTGGTAATAGTTTCAATATGACAAAGGTCAGTTTATTGTCTAAATAGAAACTAATGTTGATTATAAAAATGTTTATAATAGCGAGGGACAATATTTTTTGAACCAATTCCATAAGATCTTGTTTTTTCTAGCACTTATCGGTACATTAGATGTATAAGCAGGCTTTAAAGATATTGTTTCTAAATTTATATCGTTTCTTGGCTGGGTCGTACTTTTTCGCAATGACGTGGTTTGCTCGATAATGTTTGCTATATTCCAATTATCAGTCTTTTAGGTAGTTTTATATTTAATGTATATCACAGCCCTTAAGAAATGTTATCACTTTAATATCCGTCGTTTTAGTTGCTTCTCCGAAAGCATTTTTTGTTGTGTTTATAACTAAGTCATCTGCTAGTTTCTTCAAATCCACGAAATCGGTATAGTTTAATTCTTTTACAATAAAGGGTTTTTCCTGCCTCTTTGCGTTTCTGATTAAATGTATGTACTGGTCTGGTACATATATAGCACTAGATTATTTAGCCCTACTGACAGATTTCTCAATTACTGAGTGGGCTGCATCTCCTTCATTCTGCGTGTGGCCCTTAATTAAGAATTTATGAGTCACAGAATTTATCTGTAACTTGTTAAAAGCATAGTAGTACGTACAAAACATGTACATGAGACAGTGGTAATTATTTATTTAAAAAAACAGTATAAATAATAACTTGTTACAACATTATACAATAAAGTAGTTTACGAACTTGTTTTTTTGCTGCCCGCAGCAATTATCGGAATAGAACATGACATCGCAGTCTGGTCTTTTCTCAGCTAGATCACTTAAAAAGCTGTAAATGCACGATCCAATTTCAAGGACTACTTGATTACCTATTCTTTCGTGCCAAAAGAAGCATGTTGTTTCTTGATTTTTAACGTCCGACATCTGAAACATAAATACATTTTAAATGAACGCACTAACTAATAACATAATTACAAAATAATATTATTCGTCAAATAAATTACCGTAAACTTATAACAGGTTAATTTCGATTTGCAGAAAAAAGCAGATGACTTTCAATCGGACATGGTTATACAGCTAGTAAATCGTATATTATTAAAAAAGTATTGCTTTCCGAAATACATTTACTCGTGTCCGCGTCTTTTTCTAGTCTAACTAAACTTTTTTCTTCGATGTGTAAATTATAAGAATTTTGCAGTTTAGCTTTCTCTTTGACAGATGCATTTTTATAGGCTTCACAGTCATCACAGGTATCTTTTTTTGGAACAAAAAACCCGATATTAAATTCCGTATTGAAAATTCGAACATAAGCATCGTAACAAGCTTCCGGTTTATTTTCTTCCTGACGCTTTTGTTTATAATTTCTATACATTTCTGCGATAGTTAAATCTCCCTCTACGAACAATCTACTAGTATTCGCCCTTAAATAATGACTCTCTATCTTTGGGATTGAGTTAATGTGATCTCTTACAGATTGCTTCATTTCTTCGTCCAATTTGATTTGTTTGCCGTGTCTCCCTCTTCCATCTTCTTTTATAATATTAAAGCTGTCATTATTATGCTTGTATTCTATTATTGTACGTAGAACTCTCTCAGTTATACCTAAAGCATTGATAAAAAATGCATACCCTAATTTCACTTCCGTCATTGTAAAAATAAAAAGCAGCGTTGGGTTTTCTGGGATTATTTTTACGAGATTCTTTTATTCTGCGATAAGATAACTGTAGAAGTCTCACACAAGATCCTTAATAATCCTGATGTCTTTGTAAGTGGCTTAATTGCTAATAAGCATGAAATAGCTGGGTTCTCTGTTCTGTCGAAAATTTTGATGAACAAGACAGGTGGCATTTATCTGAGAAAGGTGGCCCAATTGTTTAAGCTGCTTTAACCGTACCTGTTTTTAAGGAAATATATTGCTGACCAGAGTTTTTTAGCATTTTAGCAACATTTTTTTCCATTTAATTGGATTTCGAGTACGTTTTCTGCTACGTTCAGTTGTGCTGGTCGATGGTTAGGGCTCTTGTTGGTCAGCTTCCGATGACAAAGAACTTTCTGAGCTACTGCCAGAGCTGCTGCTAGAGCTGCCCGAGCTAGTTGACGGTTTAGGTATGTATTGCTCATCATCATCAGTTCCAGAAAAGTTATGTTCAGATGAGTTTTCAATGTAGGGATTTCTCAAAGGCTAAAATATGTGGAAAATAAAATTTTGTAGGTAGTCTGTATAAAAATATTAACACAAACATATTTTTTTTTACCATACCTCAGTTTTATCATCATGGATGTTTGCAAATACATCAGCATTTGTAACGGAGTAATTTGATAAATCGCCATCTTGAGCACTTTCATCATGGATGTTTGCAGATTCATCAACATTTTCAATGTAATCATTTGGTAAATCACCATCATGAACGTTTAAATTAGAAGAAGAACCCGATCTCATCGATAATGCTGAAAATAAAAAGGAAATTACGAACTTACTTACACAAAAAAGCAGTTTTGATTATTATAAGACAAAAAATAATGTAATCCCACCTTTGTCATGGCTTTCTTTGTTTAGTTGTAGCAACTGTACTATTTTTTTTACCTCGTCCTTCCATAATTTTATGCTAAAATTGAAATAAAAAATTATTTCATTTTTACAAACTGTAAATACATTCGTAATTTATAATTACACTCGAATATAATTAGCTTAGCTTAAAAATATCTTATAAAGGAATGTCATATATTTTTAATGAAATAAATTTTAAATTACACTCTACATAGTGTTGGGATCAAAGGTGTGACTTGTTTGCGAGGATGGCCACGTGGCACTCTAAATCGAAATTTGATCCTGTTTAAGTTTATAAAAGAATTTCAAATCAATAATGTCTCTTCTTTTATCGAGCGTTATTGTTTTAAAATGAGATTTCGATATAGGACATATTTCGAAACTCTCTTCTGGACCAATACCCTAAATGCCTCATAAATCTCTTTTGAACCGTTTCCAATCTAAGAGTATGAGTAGAGTAGTGTGGCCTCCACACAATGCTGCAATACTCCAAAATACTTCAGAAAAAAATGTTGTAGAGCACTATTTTATTACTAGAATTTTTGAAATATTTATCGTTTCGTATTACAAAACCTAGATATTTAAGAGCTCGTTTGGTAAAAGTTTCAATATGGTCAACAAAGGTCAGTTTATTGTCCAAATTAATGCCTAGATCTTTGATGTTTTTAACTTCCTCCAATTTTCGTCCATTGATGTAATACGAGGATTTAATGTTATTGACTTTCTGACTAAATTTTATGTGGAAGCATTTTTCACTGTTAAGAGAAATTTTATTCGGAGTGCACCAGTCCGACAAAGCATCTATATCCGCTTGCATATTTGTAATATCAATGCTAGACTTTATAATTTTGATAAGTTTCAAGTCATCAGCATACAAAAAAGGCGTAGTATGAACTAGGCAGTCACTAATATCATTGACAAAATATTAACAAGTAAAGGGCCAAGGTGCGATCCCTGTGGGACTCCTGAATTAATTTTAAATAATGATGACTGATATCCATTCACCACTACGTAATATGACCTTTCAGTCAGATAGGATTCAATCCGTTTTCAAAGAGGAACCGTGATTCCATACCAATGTAATTTCTTTATGGGTACTTGATGGGAAACTGTATCAAATGTTTTACTGAAATCCGTATATACAGCATCAACTTCATCACCACAGTCCATAGCATCTACAACGGTTTCCAGAAATGTGACAAGGTTTGTACATATTGATCTACGTTGTACAAACCCATGCTGATGAATGGACAAATATTTTTTGAAGTAACTCTGCACATACGGACACAGCAAGGATTCAATGATTTTACCAAAAATCGAGAGAATGGATATAGGACTGTAATTTTTTACGGAACAATTATCCCCACTTTTAAACACTGGTACTACTTTAGCTGTTTTCCAAACCTTAGGGAAAGTACCAGAACTAATCGATCTGTTAAATATGATTGTCAAAGGTCTTGCTAAATTTGAAGCTAGCTTTGAAATTAACTATATAATTATGTCAGGGATATACCATCAGGACCTGCTCCCTTTGAGATATTTATACTTTTTAATTTAAGTAACAGTTTCTTTTCGTCAAAGGTAACACTAGAAAAACTGTTCGCTTTTAGTGTAGGTCTAACAGGCTCTTGAGAAGGATCCATGTTGGTGCCTAAGGCATTGTCATATCGATACACCTCTGCAAAATTCATTGCAAACAAATCACAGATACTATAGCCATCGCTCGCACTAATAGATACATTAGACATTAAATGCTCTCGCCACCGCGTTTATTTTTTATAAAAGACCAGAGGCATTTAGGGTTTGTAGATATCAGTTTTTTTGTAACATTCCTTTGCATAATTTCTACAACGTACATTAAATATTTCAAGTGAGATCGCATCTAAGGGGTTCTTATATAAAGCATATTTGGATTGAATCCTATTTTTTTCTTAAGTGAGACGAATCATTTTAAAATTAAACCAGCATGGATATGTTTTACTCCTTCTAAAGCTACGAGGCGCAAATGCGTTTATTGTTTCATTAAGAACGTCGTAAAATAATTCAACCGTGACATCAATATTGGTATTTTTATTTAATATTTTATCCCAGTCTTGTTTTCCCACATTCACCTTTTTGTAATCTATTTTGTGAAAATTATATTATGACGTCGCCTGGTTTGGTGACAGGTTTGTTGATTTTTTTAAAGTTTACTCTATTTGCAATAGGGGATGGTACTTATCGATGACACTTATGCACGCGGATTTGATTCACTGACGTTACTTTTCGGGATCTAACTATATCGCGTACCGGGTTTTAAGCGATGGATTAACCATAGACGAACAAAGCGATTTGTTCTTTGTTTGTTTTGTATCGCTTTTTTATATGTTTTTGAGTTGAAGTATTGTTGAAGAATACCAAACATTCGCAGCTTGCGTCATCATCACAGCCTGGAAACGTCCACGGCTGGACAGAGGCCCTGGGACTCGACACACAAGTAAATTTTACAATTTGCAATCACAATGAATAATATATAATTGAATCGGTCATTTCAAAAACCTCATAAGACACAAAATTATAATTTTTCAGAAATCAATGAAAACTGTTTCATACACAAACAAATGAGTTTTAAAGGATTTTTTAATGTTTAATTTAGTATTTGAGTAGTAAAAAATTAAAAAAGCGTGTAACCTTTACAGTTTATTAATAGAAATAATGAAAAAAACCTGAAAAACAGTTCTTGACTTATGATGTTTTAGCGAGAAATAGGATTAGTGGTATATAATTTAACCAAAACAATCGTAGTAATCATATTTGTTATTGCTTAAAATTAAAAATTACACTTAAAAATAATCTTATTAACATTTTACATGTATTAATTTGTCATGTTTTAATATCTTTATGGTACATAGTCATATTTTCCATCATTCCCATCTGGATTATCTTCAACATTTGCAGTTGGCCAGCTAAAAATGTTATAAAATGGCATATGCTCCTCCAGAATGCTATCTTAAACTCGTTTTACATCGTCTTTTTTTTATTGATGGGCACTTTGAAATCATAGGCTTTGGTTGATGGAAGTGAAACAGAAGGATAATGAATGTTTCATCAATCCATCAATATATTCCTCGGCTATGATAGATATCGATCATAAATAGTGTTATCAGTTGTAACAGATAAGAACTAATACTTGATAAAACAGCTGTTTGTTTACATAGTCGTTTTATAGTTTTTATAAGTGTTTTTTAGCTTCGTATAGGCTTGAAATCATGTCTAGAAACTTTCTTATTGCTAGTTATTACCTTATATAGTTAAAATAAACATAATAATAAACATTTGCATGTTTATCATAAACTTTGTTTATGTACGATAGTGTTTACTTAAGAAAATCTGTATTTTTCTTATGCATCATAGGTTTTCATGTAATAAGTTCGAATTGAATAAAGATATTTTCATGTTGGTTATTTTAATAGATGCCCCATATAGTTGCACACAACGGCCTGCCAAAATTACATATATAAATTTAGTATATAATAGTTTTTCAATAGAAAATATAGTGGGCGGGCCCTTGTGTGACGGCATTTTTTGGGAGTTCTTATAGTATAACTTAGTGACGCTAGTAGTTAGGTTTAGGTATTGTATACCGGTAGGTAGAAATTTATGAGACCTATCTAACAATATATAGAACATATATGTATGTATCATAGTACCTAATATAAATAGACATTTGTACTGTATAGAAAATTAAAAATAAACAAAGATTCTCTGTGCACGTGTTCGGTGCGATGGTCGTCGTTAAGGTAAAGTTTCGAAGTACCTAAGCGACCATGTATTCGGCCAGTTCGTTGGCGTCCCACCCACCATCTTGTGACCTATGTAACCATCAAGCTTCGAACACCTGAACAGCATCGCTCTCAACGTATGAAGATGTTTTATTTCTGAAGCCCCAATACATCGAAGCCATACAGTCCACACATATAGAAGAGCACACATCGTCGTAGGAACACGTCAGCAACACCCCACCAGCGCATTGTAGCGGACTAGCAAAGGTTCGAGTCCTGGCATCCGTTACAATAACTTTGCAAGCCAATAGGATTTGGTCTCGTTTGTCTCGTTGCCGCGTTGAGTAGGCGGTTGTGCATCTCATCTCATATCATGTAATATGCAATGTTTCATTCCATCCATCATTACATTAAAAAGTCGGATATGAACAACCACTTCTTTTTTCCATACATACGTACATAGTCTCACGCCTATATCTCCAAAAAGATAGGCAGAGTTATATTGCTACACCCACTTTTCGCCAGATTTATTTTAGTCCCACGTAATAGGGGGCGAGCATATATTTCCCACCTTCACAAAAAATAGAGAAAGCACTATGAATGTTATTGATGTAATTCAGAACCTCAATAAAGTTATTTAATAACCAATAAATTAATACATAATTGTGCAATTTCGTATGCCGGCTGTCGAAATTACTAAAATAAACAGCTAACAAAGTTTATACATTAATTATTCGTAAGAACCTTTATTGTTCGAAAGGTAGGCTAGTATACAGTATTTATGGATATTAAAATATTCATACTTAATTCAGAATAATTACTTTTAGGTCAACTGGTCCTAAATCTTTAGAAATATTCGGCGCGAATAATTTAAGTTTATGGGGTACTTAGATTGAAGAAAGTAGGATATGAAACTTAAAATCATCTGCACCTATTATAAAATGAAAGTCCTCTGGTATCCAGTTTGTATGAACGCGATTAACTCGATAAAACGCGATAAAGTCCCATACAAACTTTTACCTAACAAACGAAGTTTTAACAGACGGTCTGCTTTGTCAAGTTTGGGAGCCAATCTTCCTGCCAACTTGCACCACGGCAAGTAGAATTGTTTATATTTTTTCAATACATACAAATTATCACAATCATCACCATCATAGCGCTGTCCCAGTTGCGATCCAAGACCTGCGCCTAGGAGCCCTGAGTTGTGTCTGGGGTCCGCTTTCCATGCCTGGTTCATTTCGCGCGGTCTTCTTCAATACATACATAATTATCTGCATATATAAAATTGCATTACTGACTGACTGACAGTCAAATTTAGGCGTACAAAGCTGAAATAGATGTATGTTCTTTCAGGACCGCTGGGGTACACTAAGAAGGGATTTCCCGAAAATCCATAGGGATCGAGCAGAAGCAGTTAAGTAAAAAAATAATGTGCGAGCGTAGCTGCGGGCATCCTCTAATGCGTTTACAAATTACTTTTGAGCACAGAACAAAAATCATCGTGCTCATCACACAAAAATTTATACTGGATGGAAATTGAACACACTACATTTAGTTGACTGGACATAACCCACCAACAGACCAACTCTGCCACCGACCTTCACATTATCTGTCTAGACATAGATTGTTCCAACACAAATATTAGATTGCGTGCCTACAGACAATATGAGAAACATCAACTATTATCAATCATAATACAAACCTTTTTGTCGCGAATAAATGTACATATTAATTGTGCTAATGTTTGCGTAATGTAAAATCATATTACAAGGTGTAATACAATAGATGGCAATAGATTATTTGATTGTTTCGTTGGCTTTTTGGCGCTTCATATCGCTGCTTCAATTCAAAACTACCACAAATAAAAAAATACAAAAAAGTTTTTATTTCAAAAATACAATCATAACCCTTTATAATTTTATATTTAAAAAAGACACCCATTGATTTTGCATTTTTGAGTACACAAACAATGCAACCGTTACTTTTGAATTTTCGTTTTGAACGCGCTAAATATGATCTAAACTACCATATTGTCAGTTGCGCGTCGACAACTGAAGTGAAAGCACGTTTCTTTTTAAGAAAAAGTGCCATATCACAAAAAAATATCTGTGTTGTTAATTAATTTTATACAGAAGACGACCATATTTCAGAATACTCCACGTTCGAAAAAAGGATTCACGTAAGTATGACACAATTTTTAAATTCAAAGAACCATATTACAAAACTGTTTGTTTTGCACAGAAAATATACTTATATGAACTTAAATCTTTTGATCAAAATAAACTTATGAGACAATGTGTTCGTTTTGCATTTAAATTATTTAATCTAAAGTACGTTATTTAAAAATAGTTAATTTTGAAAATAACAGATCAAGTTTTTCAAATTATCATTTCAAATCAAAAGGACCGTATTTAGGAATACACTTGTTTTGCTTTTATTTTATGAGAGTTGTTAACATACATAGATTATTCAATAAAGCCATGTTTCGAGATACATCACTTTAGCATGTATTGTCAGTTAAAAATTGTAGGTATGTTTTTACGTATAGCATAGTACAATAGGAATAGTGGGATAGCTTCATACAAATCGGCCGCCGCCAGTTTGAATATACCTACGCGTGAGTCGCCGGGGGCGCCGTGTACGCACGCACTTTCACGCACACAATCATGAATCACACAACCGAACGGGGTGGCCAGAGCCTCTGTACGGGATGCGCCAGGCGTTTGATCGCGCGCATTCACGTACTACACTGCTCGCCCGCTCGAAAATGTATTTAACTTACAGCCCATTTATGAATTGGTAAAACATTTTAATTTATTACGTTGTTTTAAACCTAGTGCTGTCATAATACGCAAGTAAAATTTAACTAAAAATAAAAGTGATAACCCAATGCGTCAACTTAAGAATAGGCAATTAACTCGCCGATCGTCCTTATCTAACCTACTATTCTTATTGTACCAGCCTCAGCACAAACAGGTCACCGACATAGCCACCGACATAGCCACCGATGGCCAGCGACAAGCAGTTCACACGATTTTTCATACATTTTGTATTGAACGCGTGCGGCACGTGTGGCCAGTGGCACCCATTCACGTTTCATTGTTTATTAAAGGAGGTGGCTCGTGCCAGCCACCGTTTGCTGTGGTCGGTGGCCCGTTTGCGCCGAGGCTTATATTACTAATATTTCGTAGGTCATTATCGTCCTAGCGTTATCCCAGTTTCAATCTGGGGTCCGCAACCCGAACGGATAGCAATATTCCATGGTTTAGACTAGTGTCAGTTTATTTAGAAGGTACTGACGCCCTATAACGGCTGTCAAAGATCTTCATAACAACCGAGACCGAAGGCTTAAAGTGCTCTCCGAGGCACGAGGCAAGCGATAATTAGCAATTTAATATGCACATAACTCCGAAAAGTCATTGGTGCGCGCCCTGGATTCGAACCCGATACCCTCTGCATGGCAGTCTGTTTGTATCTCCACTAGGCTGTCGCTGCCTAATAATATTTCGTAGGTATTAACTTTAAATAAATTAATTTAATTTGAAAGTTATTAATCTTCTTTCAATTTTTGTTTACTAGTAGGAAGTTTTATAATTTTAAGAACTCCAGGCTCCTTTTGAGGAGGCGGCTTAGATCGACGCGGGCGGCTTGATCTGTGGTATTGTATGGCCTATACGTACCAAAGGCACCCTGCAACCTAAGCCTCATTACATTATTATTTTTTGTTTACAGAATGAGTAGAAGACTACATAGAACACTCAACATGGTAAGAGATAACAGTAAAATTAATGGCGAAAATGTTCAAGATTTGGGAAAATATCCGCAAACTAACTGTACAATGTTGGAAGAAACAGATGTACCTACTTAAATTAATCTTTTGACAGTAATTCTTATTAAAATATAAATAATTAATTATTATTATAATTTTTAAATAATAATTCTATTCCTGACAGTCAACACAGTTTCAATTTGTCTTTACTTGATGATGAATGTTTAAAAAGTGTACCAAACGTAGTTATTCCAGAAAGCGTTTATGACGGCGATAAATAAATAATTAATTATTAGCGAAAAAGCGATAAATAATTTTGTTTCGATTTTTTTAAAATTTTCTCCATAATATCTCTGTCTTATTTTGAGTTTTGCTAATTAGCGAGGTCAATTTAAGTAATAAATGATGATGATTATTTAAAGATTTTAAAATTTTAAGCATATATTTATATAAACATATACATTTTATTAAGTACATATTTACAAATGGTTGTGATCTCATAAATGTTTCTTATTGCATTTACAACATTTTTATAGTTCGTGTTGATTTAAAAATTAAGAGTATAAGAAAGCTTTTTATTTGTTATTTGAGAAAAGCTTTGATTTTTTAAGTTTTTGATAGCATTTTTGTTATATTATTAAATTACATGGTGATTTTATTATATAGCTATAAAATTTTATAGAAAAACATGATTAATACATTTATTTTTTTGACTTATGGTTGTTTTATTCCATATTTCGTATATGTTAAACATGTTATTTATATTCAAAAGTAACTTATATACGTATATCTGCTCTAGCATTACGTTTATTATTAAAATAATTAAAACGTTTAATGCTGCTTAAAAATACGCTTCTAACAATATATAATATGCATATAATTTAATTAAAAATAAGGAAGAATTAGACAAAATACTTATAGTATTTTTTTCTTTGATTAGCTCTGCTGTAAAAAAGTGTTATTTAGGTTTATGGTAGTTTTGAATTGAACCAGCGATATGTCAATGATAATGTCTGGTTTTTATTGAATTATTACAATAGATATTAACCCTTAGCCACCTGACGTGTTTTTCAGTTACACTACCACCTGACGTCGGTCATAGAGACCGCTTGCGTATTAACTATGTTTAATTATTTTTTATTGATATATTATTTTAAATGAAAGTCAAATATATATTTTTATTATATTTTTTATTAGTTTTAAGTTTTTAAACAATGAGAAGTCTTTATTTACTTATATTAAATCAACACATAAAATAAACATACGAAATTTTAGAAAAAAGAAGGAACTTTGGATATATGAGATCCGAATAGGAATTTTAATTACTACATATTATAATAAACCTATTTACTATCAGTCGAACATATTATCTTAAGTTTAAAATTATTTTTGGCTTAATCACGGCACAATTATTATAAAATCACAAAATGTAAAGTTTTACAAGTTGCGGCGACAATCAAGGCACAATTTTTGGCTACATTCAATGCAAATTGGATTTTTACATACGAAACACATATAAGCTGTTTTACGCCTCTTCTTAAGGTCGCATGTTGAACAAGTCTTCCTTTTTTCAAAATTTTCAGGATTGTCAGATGATGATGTGCTGGGCGTAAATACTAAAATACTATGTAGTAAAAATAACATAACAACCTGACGTCGGTCACTCAGACCGCACACAAAATATAATTACCTATAATTCACAACTGCACGCACGTCTGGAGCTGCCGAGCGCGTGGCGCGTACTGACGGGGGAGGGGAAAAAGTACAAGAATGCACGGTTGCACCGCCCGCATAGCAACAGATTTATTTTGAAAATAAAATCGCACGAGTCTCTGAGACCGACGTCAGGTGGTTAAGGGTTAAATGTATGGTATCGGTTATTCAGTCTTTTAATTGATGTCTCATTGGAAGCTATAGTGTATGGGCGAACAAAACTGTAGTGTTACTTCAACTAGAGAAAGATGATTGATAGTCAAACAGCTGTATGTAGCTACCGCTACAAATGAAATGCTGAATAGTTGAGATAGCAGCACACGAGAGTCTAAATACACGCTATGAGCCACGATTAAGGAGCAGTAGCTGTAAATAGCACGTGGGTTTAGTTAGATTGAAATAAAAATATTACAACTAGGACATGTATAACTATGGAAATCATTGACATAAATAGCACAATTTTCTATAACGTGAAATAATTCAAATTGTCAATTGATCATCAGCATGATCTTTAATAATGACACGCTTATCTTCATTCATATGGTATGGAATGGTAATGATTTGTTACGTTGATTATGTAACAGAAGTCATCTTCTGTATACGTAATCAACGTAACAAATCATTACCATTCTCCTCCGAATAAGTCGTCGTAATTCACCCAACATATACTTCACAATAAAACATCTTATTTTCGCCTGAGACAATAAATCAAGAGATCAAATGCCTCTTCAATATTCACACGCAAATCGAGCACTTAAGTAAATATGTAACATTATTAGAAGGAAGTTTTCTTGTGGCAAATAAACAGAATGTTACTGAAATAAATGTTCTGGTAGGTATATATTATTATTTCATTTTGTTGTTTTCATTGCAAAACCTCCGTGATATCGAATTTGTGTAAAGACTCGTGCGTTGTTTAACTTTGCCGACCTTATTGTTACGAAGGACAGATTAAAAACCTTCTGCATTTCGGCAGTTTCGGCTTAAATTACCTCAATTATGGCCAAATGAAGACGAATGTAAATGGTAATTCAAATTTCTTTTCATTTAATTACGCGATTGAGATCCGTCTTATTTTATTTCTGCGGCCAAATGCTGTTGAGGAGCAGCCTTAAATAATTATAGGCCGGGTGTTACCGCGAGCACAATTTTTTTTATGATAATCGTTATTGAGAAGGGAAACCAAAGACGCTTTATCGCAATGCAGCGCTTTTAAATGTTGCAGCGGCAGAGGCATTGTCAGAAATGTTAATGATCTGTCTACAGCCTGTGATGGTTTTGACACAGATACGAATAAAATACAAAATGAAATGAATAACGAAATATAAAATTTTTGCTGATTGCTGCCGACTGACCTTCAAAAGCCAAAGGGTAGCGTTATTAAACAGTGCTAGTTTATTCAAGGGTGCTAAGTCCCAATAGCGAGCTTACCGAGGTACGGTGCTGCATTGCTCTTTTCTCCGAAAAGTAGTTGCAACAAATGACCAACATATTTTTTGAACACTTTAAATTGCTTTACTTATGTGGCGTGTTTATAAATGTATGCTTCTTTTGTGAGGATTTGGCATCAAACGCCGGGGAAAGTAAGTGTTATTGCGTGTTTCTGTTTAGAGTTATTCATAGCAGGTCGTGTGCAACACGACCTACTATGAATAACTCTACTGACATCTTGTCAGTGTCAGCATGGATTCTGACGGCTCGCGCTTATACGAGCCTAGAAGTACCCGTATATTATATTATAGTCTTTGACTAGAAGCGCGTCAACTCTCGTACGAGTTGCGCGTGTGCCAAAAGGCGCGCATATATGTACGTGCCAACATGCGCTTCCAAAAACGAGCTTATACGCGCGTATAAAACGCTAATTTGAAACCGCCCGTAATGATATCCGCAAAGTGGCAGCCAGCGGCTGGACATGAAGAGCCAAAAATCGAGATCAGTGGCGTACCATTGGAGAGGTCGTTATACGGTCGGACTACGGCATGCTGATGATGATGAAGAGTAGTAATAATAAACCTACCCCAGAAATCGAATCGTTAAATAATCTGAAAAACATGTTATGTTCACAACTGATTATAACATACCGAAAATAAGTTGAACTGTACAACTTGCTTCAAATGTGTAACAAAATTTTCAAGCACTTCTGTTTGTATGGTGTTCAGTTTTCGGTTATTTTTATTTGTCTATTTTTATCAAATCAATGAAAATTTATATTTTTTTAGTTATTTTGTATTAAGATTTCAGTTATTTTTTTTCGATCTTACCTTAAGCTAAATAAAAATATTTCTTTCTTAAAAATGTGGATTTGATAATTTTACTATATATGATTTTCGGTCGGCAAAACAAAAAAAGACATAGGTAGGCATTTACTGAAAATCTTAATACAAAATAACTTAAAAATGATAAAGTTTTCATTAATTTGTTGTAGGTTCGGAGTAATTTTTACTTTGCCCGGGACTGCACCCAAAAATAACCGAAAACTAAATACAATAGAATACAAACTGAAGTGTTTAAAAATTGTGTCCCACAGTTGAAGCAATCAGTTGTGCATCTCAGCATATTTCAGGGCTGTTTAGGTCCCACCCCCATAGGATCTCCACCTTGTCGTGGTGGGGGGGCACAGTATCCGTGGGTGAGGTCCAACACCCACGGTGAAGCTAAGCGGGATCCCGGGAGGGGACGCTCCGCGTGGGATAGTGTGGGGCCTGCGTAGGATGCGTCCCATGGTGCGGGTGCGGGGGACAGTTCTGTCTGTCCCTCGCAGTCGGGTGCGGTCGCGGGAGGAGAGGTGTGTCGGTGTTGCGTTGCCGTGCGCCCTATCTCCCGCGACTAAATGGGGGCGCACCATCGTTGCGTCGCGGTGGGCCGCAGACGAAGAGGAGATGCGGTGTTGCGTTGCCATCCTCCCTATTCTCTGCGGCCGCTGGGTGTTTTGGCGGCGGAGCCCAACGCCTTCATCTGCCGCCAAGGGGGTTTCATTCGGGGCCCGCCTGACCATCTGGCGGGCCAATACCCGCCAGGGGGTAGCGAGGAATGCATCGGTGAAACCCTACCCTCCGACACATGGGTACCTGAGGAGCACGGGTTGGTTTTTAGTCAGTAAGAGTCTGACAGTCCCCTTCGTCATTCCCCCCAGGGCGGAGGAACTCCATAAGGATTTTCCAACCCGATACCAAAAAAATAAAGGCTGTTTAGGTCTTAGCACACTTACATGACTCTGCTCCAACACCGCTTCTACCCCACAAGAGGTGACTGCTCGCAGTCCACGCGGCGACAGCTAGCGGGCACCCTGCAGTCGCCCAGCTGTCGCTGCGGTGACCGCTTTCGTGTAGGAAACGCGGGCTCCATCCACCGCGCGGTAGCCGAAGTGTCGACTATTGAGGCCACATACGGCGGACAGCGCGCTGTCTGCTAATTTATGTGCCAATGTAAAGAATACCTAAAGTGCAGTACTTAAAGGCCATATTTTAATTATATTCTTTTGGTTGGGTGTGAGGCGAGTCGTTTATGTGGGCTAAGACCTTAAATCAGCTGACAACAAAACATGTATTTTAGATTATTTCATGATTCTATTTCCATAGGTTTACGTTAATAATTACTACTCTTCATCATCATCAGCTTGCCATAGTCGACTGCTGGATATAGGCCTCTCCAATGGCACGCCTTTCGCAATGGCACGCCTAACGCTACGTTTGCGCGAAGAGCGGTCTCCACTAACTTAACTGCGCCAACGTTTTTCGTCTCTACGAAAAATACTATACCTACTTGCTTGTAATTAGTCTAGACAATATTAATCTTTGATCCCAGGCTATCCAGTAAATATAATGGTTCTATTTTGGTGAAAATAAAACGCAAAAACTTATTGGCTTTACGATTGCACCTAAGTTTTACGATTGATTTTTTAATTTGGTCTTCAGAATAATTAGGTGTCGCTTGGGCGCACGTCTAGGTCCCCGGGGTAAAGGTTTCCAGGTATTTTATTTCTAACTGACATCACATATTTATGCAGTCTCTAGAGGTTGTAGTTATCACGCAATGTGATATATTTATAATCATATTAATATTTATGTTTTGCACGGCTACTAAGGGTCATTCCCATAATATATTAGCACTAGAAGATGCCCGCAGCTACGCCTGCACATTTTATTTTAATTCAACCGTTTCTGCCCGATCCCGTTAGGATTTTGGAAAAGTCATGTTGGTTACAAGCTAGCGTTTGGAGAAGTTTCCGAATTCAAAATGAAATCGCATTTCGTTCAAAATACAAATGGCCTTCTGGTGTATGATCAGAATTGCTTCAAGATCCGTTCAACAGAAATTGTAGCACATATCGACTCACCCAAGTATCAATCGCTTCATATTGAACTCTGTAACACAGCATTCCAAGCCAGTCGACATTCATGCCGAAACCAGTGAGGTTTTATCTTTCTCACTAGACTGCCCAGTTATTTCCTATCCATTTGCGGCCAAACATTGGCAATTTGACTTGACGTTGGACTTAGTGTTGAAAATTTAGCTCAGATGTAACTTAAAACGAACATGTTACAGAAACTCCTAGTAGACTTTAAAGACAAAGCTCTGGTTTTCAAAAGCCATACACCAAGACGGTTACGTATTAACGCTTTTAAATATTTACCTTAGGCCCTGCATGAGAATAAGTAATTAGGTAATGCAGTCAATATATAGATCGTCCTTATGGCGTATACAGACCTGCAAATTGTAACTGCTCTCGCTTTAATTTGTAAGCGCTGTAGTGGCCTAAGCACCGGCCATTTGATTGGAATTGTGGCGAAGAGAATGTGGTGCAAATTGCCACAGCTAAGTAATTAAGTAACCGAAATGAATCACTAATCAACAGTGGCTGCAGTTAAACACATCTGTGCCAGCCCTGTGGATTAGTTCGTAATGACGTCATTAAAAATGCCTATTCATAGTAACGGAATGTTTGCAAACTTTAGGGTTGAACGTACAGTTTTACTGAAGGTGCTCTTTTGTGACGATAATAAAAACTGGATATTATATTTTGCACTGTGTAAATCGTTTAAGTTCCAGGTGTCGGAATGTTTAATCGAATGTGCCATGGAGCTTTAATTACCACCACATTATAAATAAGAGTTTGAAGAAAGATTCCACACTGAAGTCTATCGGGGCCTTTTATTAAAAATAAAGCAAATCGAGAAAAGCATACTTTACCGCAACCTCACCGAATACAGAGATGGATTATTTCATCCAGCAATTTTTATGCTTTTAACGAGTGACGAATCTTCTGTCGTCCACTGTTGATGTGATTGATCTGTGGACGACAGTCTGTAACTGCAACACGACCTGCTATGAAAAACTCTTGACAGAAACACGCTATAACACTTATTTTTCTCGACGTTTGATGTCAAATCCTCACAAAACAATCATAGCTTCTGTGGCGTGTAATATAAATATATTACACGCCACAGAAGCAACGCAATTTAAAGTTAAATATGTTGGTCATTTGTTGCACAACTACTTTTTGGAGAATAGAGCAATGCTGTTTCCTGTCTTGCCAGTCTGTCTCTTGGGCCTAAAAAACCACGCACGATTCTAGTAACCGGATTGTCACCAGTGTACGAATTACTGTCTTTGCCCCTCTACCAGGAAAACACTCTGGCCACGAGTTTGTCGGTTCCGAAGCACGCAACGGTCGGTGGCATCTAAATAGTATCCGTGCCACTTTGTATTTTGAAATGGCAACGTATACAGAGCGGGACATACCTGCATCAACAATAACTATAGTGTGTTGTGCCACCGTTTCTGTATTTATATATCCCGAGATTCTAATTGCACTGTAAAAAACAACAGGTTCAGTTTTTCTGGTTAAAGTTTTTTTTTTAATAAATAATTGAATAGTGATCGCAAAAAAATTTACTTATACGTTCAAATTTTCTTGGCAACCCTGCTGTTATCTTTTGCACTACAATTTACTGGACGGTTGGCGTAGTGGTTTAAGCGGCCGCCTCGCCGCTTGACACTGCGCTGAGTGTTGTGGGTTCAATTCCCACATGAGACAAACTTTGTGTGATCCATAAATTGTTGTTTTGAGACTGGGTGTTCATTGTGTCCGTTGGTTGTATGTTTGTTAAGTCCCCCGCGACATAGGATTTATTTCTAGTGCGGTTGTTGTCTTAAAAAAAAAACATAAAAATGTACCGTCACCAAAGAACATATTCCTACAGATTTTTGTATTGGGATAACGAGCTGATATGGCTGAACCAAAAACATCCCAGTTACTGGAAAAGTGAATGCCGTAGTTTTCAATAGGGATTCTAGAAAAATTTCCGCGACGGTTCTGAGACATAAAATCTTTTGAAATTAAAGCTTTATAAAGATTTTGTGTAATTTGGGCAAAATATCAACGAAGTTGGCAAAAATCATGAGCTCTGAGAGCTATCTTTGCGTGCGCTGCCTAAACCGATTAAGTTACATGAAGATAATGTACTTATGGTGATATTATTTATCTAAAAAAGTTCTAAACAAAAGTCCGGGACAGTATCTACCTTTCATGTGGAAGCCATAATTTACTAAAACGTGATCCGTAAATATAATTACATTTTATACTATTATTAACGTGGGTACATTTGTTGCCTTCAATACTGAATTTAGATGACAAAGATCATCTTTTACAGTAAGTAGTTTGGACGAAAAGTTTAGAAGTTATCACGATATAATTGACCTGAACGGTCATTAAAAGCGCTTACTTCCTGAGTTGGCGCGTTTAAGCGCAGCGGGGCGGAGGAGAGGGCGAAAACTAGTATTATATATTTGCATCTGTGTTAAAACCATCACAAGCTGAAGACAAGTCATTAAATATTCTGAGAATGCCTCAGCCGCTGCCGAATTTAAAAGTGCTGAATTCCGTGGATCGTCATTAATTTCCCTTTACAATCATTAGTATCCTACAACTTGCTGTGCCCACGGTAACACCACGGCTATTATTATTTATGGCTACTGTTTTTCAACTGTAGATCATAGCGCAAAGCCTTCAACGATAAATGGACTACCCAACACAGAAAGAATCGATCAGTTCAAACCTTCTAGTTTCTGCAATTAGAACCTTTAACCAACCAAACAAATAAAAACTCTTCAGCTTTATAATATTAGTATTAACTTATTTCCGCCAAGTAACATCTACTCCAATTCACTAGAAAATCCCATGATACAACATAATCAAACCAACCTACCGAGCAAGCATGTGTCAATAGCGTGGCCTGACTCATGATTGTTTTATTCGGGACAGAATTACACTGTGTGTTCTATTAATTTTCACGTAAAAACTTGCACTCTGTTTACACGTGATCACCTTTGATCATTCGCTTAGGTACATGTTTCATTTGTGCTGAAAGAAAGAAACATTTATCACGAGTATATGATTTATTAAAAAGTTACCAATGTTATATTATTATTTTATGACCATAAATATCCGAGAGATATTTCTTCACTTTTTCTACTTTGGACAAACCTTGCATCTGGATAGAAAACAACTTGGAGAAGGAGGCTCGCAGAAGAATACAACTTGGATGGGCGTATAGAAAAATCTGCCGAAGTTTCGTCACCATCATTGACAAAAGTCTTCAACGAGTATATTCTAATCATAATGACATACGGAGCGATTTAACAAATAATTTAAGGTCGCTTAGCTACTATGTAGTGGCGTAGGCTCAGACTTTCTCTGAAGGATCGAATTTTAAATGAAGGAGACTAATAGACAAGCAAAGTATTTAACATAGCTCAAAGACTAAGCAAGCTGAAGTAGTGGGCTGTCATCGCCAACAGCATAGGACATTCTTCGGCTAGATGGATCGATTACAAACGTCCATGCCATACTGGTCTCTGAGAGTTGGCTCAAGCCTCAACTACTTTCCACCACTTACATTAACCGGTTACATTCTAATTCGGAATTATCATTCTGGTAAAAGGGGTGGTGGTGTTGCTATCTACCTACGCAGTGACCCTCCTTATAAAGTTATTACATCTTCTTCTTCTACTACTGCTGCTGAATTCCTTTTTATTGAGGTTTGTGTCAAAGGAGTGCGTACCATTCTTAGTGTTAATTACTGTCCCCCTAATATTGATTACTTCACCGATTTAGAACTGGTTTTAGAACCTTTAGGGTCTGATTATGAACACCATATCATCATGGGTGATTTAAATACCGATCTCCTTTCGCCCAACTCCTATCGTTCCCGAAAACCATCCATGATCGAATCTGTTGGTCTTCATATTCTTCCTATGAAGGCCACACATCACAGCATCCACAGTGATTATACATGGCTAGATTTGATCCTCACCTCATCCCCATCCCTTGTGTCCTCCCACGGCCAACACCCTGCTCCTGGTTTTGCCCATCACGACCGCATCTATATTTCCTTTACCCTTAAACCTCCTAAACCTAATGTTCTGTACTGGTGTTGTTTAGCACGTATGAATTTCGATAACCTGCAAATGGATGCGTCGAAAATTGATTGGGTGCCTCTGGAGGCTACTATTGACGCCAAAGTTAACACCTTCAATGACATCGTTCTGCACTTGTATGATGTTCATGCTCCAATGAGCAAAATCAAACTAAAGCGACCTCCTGCACCATGGTTGACACGAGGGGTTCAGATGGCGATGAGACGTAGGGATCGAGCTTTTCGTAAATTCAAACAGGATCGTGATGATGAGAACTGGGCCCAAAGTGGCCAGGAATCGCTGCAATCAAATGATACGAAATGTTAAACGCCGCCACATTTTACTAATATTTCTTCCTCCTCCCCTGCCGATATCTGGAAGTTCTTAGGAACTCTGGGTATCGGCAAAGCGAGTCATGTAGATCCGCCGCGGGGTCTTAGTCTGGATGATATAAACATTCATTTTGTTTCTACACCACTGTGTTATCGCCAGACTATGAGACGAACGGTAGACTACATCGATGGCTTAGCTCGGCCTAATATAACCCCTTTTAATTTTTCTGCAGTTGCTGAGGCGGAGATTAAAAAGATTTTCCTCTCTATTAAATCAAAAGCGGTTGGCTGTGAACAAAGTTAGCCGTCACATGATTGTCACCATTTTAAACCATGTCCTTTCCTGCTTTTACCTACATCATTAACCACTCCCTTGACACTGGGCAATTTCCGGAGATTTGGCGCAAAGCCTATGTTCGGCCGTTGCCCAAAGTGTCTAATCCCGTCACTCCCAACCACTTCCGACTTATATCTATCCTCCCTTTCCTTTCCAAAGTCCTTGAGGCTTGTGTTCATAAACAACTGTCTCAGTTTGTGCATGAAAACAATGTCCTCAGTCCTTTCCAATCCGGATTTAGACCTGGGCATAGCACCGTTTTCGCTATGCTTAAAGTGACTGGCGATATAAAGCCGGGCGTGGAGGATACCAAGATCACTGTGCTGGTCTTGGTTGACTTCTCAAACGCCTTCAATACCGTCAGTCACGATATCCTCCTATCTATCCTATCCTATCTTATGATCTCCTCTAAAGCACTGGAATGGTTCTCTCCATATCTTCGTGGACGCCAGCAGTCAGTCAGAATCGATTACTCCTCATCGAGTTGGCGAGACCTCGAGGCTGGTGTTCCACAAGGCGGCATACTATCTCCTCTTTTATTTTCACTCTTTATTAATCTCTTAACCCTGGATCTTCAGTGTTCGTATCATTTGTACGCCGATGATCTGCAGCTGTACTCACAGGCTACTACTAAGGATTTGCCGAGTGCGTTTGACGCGGTGAACCGGGACTTAGCGACGATTCAAGACTGGTCAGAGAAGTATGGTTTATGTGTTAATCCTGCGAAATGCCAAGCAATTATCATTGGAAGCTTAAGAATAATCAGCAGGCTGGACTTGGCATTGCTACCACCTGTCACATTTAATGTAATTAACCTACCTCTGAGCCCCACCGTCAAAGATCTCGGCATAAACCTTGATTCTACACTCAGCTGGCAACCCCAGGTCACAAATGTTTGCCAAAAAGTAACTGGTGCCCTACGTTCTCTGTACCGCTTGAAGAACTTCCTTCCTGCCAAGACAAAGACAATGCTTGTACACTTGTACAGACTTTGGCTTTACCTATAATCTACTATGTTGATGTGTGTTATTTCGACCTGAATGCAGATCTGCTCAACAAACTAGACTGACTTCTCAATAATTGCATTCGGTTCATTTTCAACCTCCGAAAGTACGACCATGTGATAGCATCCGACAGCGTCGCAATATGCGCGCGTTGTCTACATTTTACTCTTTACTTCATTTACCTAATAGCCCTAGGTATCTAACTCCGCATTTTCAATACCGTTGCTCTAACCATGATATAAATCTTCGCTCTTCTCACAATTCTCTTCTTTCATGTCCCTCTCATAGCTCAAGTCTTATTCATTCTTCTTTCAATGTTCAATCTATTCTCCTCTGGAATGCGCTCCCTCTCGAGATCAGAATGTCGGCCAACCGGTTCACGTTTAAGTCTAAAGTGCGCCAGCACTATATGAAACTGTTTGTTGAAGGTAAGAAATAATAAAAATCTCTCATGTTATGTTTTGTGTGATATGTACTTATATATATATATATAAATATAAGTAGATATATAATTATATAATTTTATATTAACTATTTATTGTGTAGATTATTATAATGTATTTTAATATGATTGAAAATTAATATCAAGTTTTATATATTTTATACACCAGCCACACTCTTCTCTGCATCATCCTAAGGTTGACTGGCAGAAAATGCTATATAGCATTAATTCCGTCTTTGCATTCCATCTTGCATTAGTGTAAAAATAAATAAATTATATATACGTACTGGCTGGCAGCGGCTAGACATGAAGGGTCGAAAATGTAGTTAAGTGGCGAGCGTTCAAAGTGGCATATATGCAGCACTACGGCAAACTTATGCTTATAATGGCAATTTAGGTTATTATACCCAGATACAGATCATCTTATGACACAATAATAAAATTCTTCCTGGTTCGGTGGAATCGAACCTGCAACCGTCGACTTGGTAGTGACCCATCAGTGCAGGTCAGCCTTAAGGCCGGCCAACACAATGACTGGCCCATAGAAATGGGCCCTAGCGGAATGTATCTCAAAGAGGAAATCTCTCAAAGATGCCCCCTCTACCTCGAAGGGTTTGGTCAGAAGAACAACGATGATGATCACTAATCAATCATGAAACAGTGACATGTAAAGGAAATTATTATCTAATCAAAGTGCATGTTTTACGCCAGCAATACACACGTTGGTAAAAACTCACATTCTAGGTACGCGTGATCACTTGTAATAATCGCTTTAGGTATGGGATTTTGCAATGGCGGAAAGTCTTAAAAGGAAAATGGTAGACAATATTTTGAATGATGATGAATACTTGCGTAGGCATTTTTGACCTATTTGTGGTTTATGGTTTTGACAAAAGGATTCAATGAATGAATTAAATATTGAATCTTTTGTAGTGGCCAGGTTTTGCTTTATATTGGACTCGGCGCATAGCTAACTAATAGGTGGGTAAGACGATATGACAGAGTGTGGGATATTATTTTATAATTTTAAAATCCTAATATCGAGACTGCTAGCGAAATATATGCCTATTTGATTTGATAACATTTTGAGGTTGCGTTAACATGAAACTTTAGTCATACTTCCGCCCAAGGATCGGTTTCCTTTACGTATTAATTGATTTTTAACTATCCATTAATTATTGCTAACTAATAACAAAATAATACATATTGACAACCGTACTCTATTTTACGTTGAGACGAAACAAAGTTTTACATTACTCCTTTAGAGACTACACTAGCGCAATGCGACGTATATTTGTCATTGATTTGTCAGAGTTCGTATGCAATCAAATGCCAAGAAACAACCTACAGCTAGCTACTTACTACACATAACTAGTACCACTTATGGACGAAATTATTAAGACCAATAGCCATTAACATAAACCATGATTTCCCGCGAGTGCCGTATGGTAACTGGAATACAGTTGCTGAAACGATGAGTTTGCCAAGTGAGGTACCATTGGGCGGTGAAATCGCTTTAAATATAAAACGAATATGGACATCGTTTGGACATACAGATGGGGTTTTAAGAAGCCATATAGCTACAGCCACTGCTGTGTCTCTGATACAATGTCATTAACAATAAACAAATACTCTGAATCTGGTTTGTAAAATTGTAAAGTCACCTGTACGAAAACGTGATTTTAAAATTTTGGACTATCAACGAAATCAAGAACGAATGGTCTTTTTCAGAAACGCGTGAAAATCGAAATGTGAAAAAAATATGACAAGCCAGTATAGAATCTCAGATTTTTCACATCTCTCAAGATATCACACTCAGTTCTATACTTTTTTTAAAGACATCTTTTGGACTAGGAATAAATACACAGAAAGAAAACCAAGACTCGAAACATCAATTTGTGGATCACACAGTGTTGTTTCGTGTCGCCATCGAACCCAAAACACTTTGTGTAGTGCTAAACGGTGACGTGACCGGTTAAACTACTACACCATTCATGCAAAGAACTTTTTAGGTTTAGTAGTATAAAAATACCTACTATAAAATATAAATTGGTCCCCTTCCGAAGGTTCAGTTGGTAACTACCATGCAAGATATTTTCACGTGTAAATGAATTGGTACTTTGCATTTCTTACGACGTGATTACCGCACTAAAAGGTAATTTAATCATCAGTTTGCAACTATATCATGCTGTGCTAAGGAACATTATAATTATAAAAGTAATCTTGGCGTCAAGTTACTTTAGAAAAGCAGAGTGCATCTAGTGAGTATTAGCTGGAAAACACAGACATCCTTTTTTTGAAAATTTTAAATTTATAGGTATTAGAGCAAAGTATTAGTTATGAGATCATATTGTCGATGGTCTCGTAATTACACTGCTTGAACTTCGGATTAGATGAATCTGTTAGGTTCCGTCCATACCTGGAAAGCCCGAAGGGCTCTCGTAAAGGATGATTTTGTTAAACGTCTGTCCTCTTTAACTACTGAGCAACTGCTTTTCAGCTACATGTGAACATGTACCAAGCTGTTATTGTAACATACTTAGTCCTTTATAAGTCCTAAGAAACTGTATCAAAATAACAAGTTCTTAGTCCACTTAACGCATGTATATAAAGAAAAATGTATGCCGAAGTTTTAAAGCACATTAGCAAATCAAAAACAGAGCACATGACCTCTGTGACCCTGAGCATTTGAAGCTAGAGCTAGACCATGTTCAGGAGGTACTCAGGAGGAACTGATACCAGGTACAACGACGAACGACGCGGCCTACCAAGTGAGAAAAGCATCCGGCGGTAAATAGACAACTGACCTACATGCCCTACATTAGAGGTGTTACGGATAAAATAGGAGCCAAGTTAAAAAACTACTCCATTCCGACCGTATTTACACCAGGGGCCAAAGTATGGTGGGCGGCATGGTGGGCACACCAAAGGATGTTCTACCGCTACAAACCCCAGGTGTCTATAAAATCAACTGCAGCTGCGGAAGCTCTTACATAGGGCAAACGAAGCGGACTATCGCTGAAAGTGTAAAGAGCCGTCAAACGAACAAATCGGCGATTGCGGAACATTTACTTCAATCGGGCACCAATCACTGGATTGAATTTCATCGTCCCCAAGTCCTCTCCACGGAACGCTACTTTTACCCAAGAGTTGTGCGTGAAGCGATCGAAATCAGAAAAGATAAAAATTTCAATCGGGAAGAGGGCTTAAAATTGTCGTCGGCGTGGAATCCAGTGATTCGACCAAAAACACCCCACTTTAATGCGCAGTCGGCGAATGTTCAATGTAAAGATACGGTTAGTGTGTTTTGCGCCGGTACTTCGAACATAAACGACCCGGGGGTAGAAATGGAAGCTTCTACCTCGCACTCGGAGACGTGACACCGCTACACCAGTCACCTTGCGACCACGGGGCGTGCAACCGTCTCGAAACGTCAAGCAAAATAATGTATGTAAATACCTAATGCATGTTCGCGTTAATTCCCGTATATATAATAATAATAATAATAATATAATAATAATATTCCACTACATTCACACAACACCATCTAGCCCCAAACTAAGCAGAAGCTTGTACTATGGGTACTAGATAATGGATAAACATACATACATCCTTTTTTTTTTTGTAAATACATACATATTATACATAGAAATATATATTCTTAAACATGCAACGCGAGTGTTTGAAAGTTTCTAGTACAAATTTTGTTTTTCCGCCGGTTGGTAATTTGACGATGTGGTGTTTTATATGTTTATATGTTATAAATACTGTTGCCGTATATTTAGAACTTTCCAGGATTTATACAGTTCGGCGGTTGGAAAAAGGATCGCTTTAAATGTGGCTACTTTAAGTATGGCTCTGTGAGCGATCTCTGATGGTTTCATCACTGTTTTTGTAGCTCCACCCTAACAGGAAATACAATAAGTAATGAATGATTGACAAAGAGCAAAATATACCCTCCGAATAATGGATGCGTGAGCTATATATCGTAGTGTTTTAAAAATGTATATGAGTTTTCTTACTCAGCCTGTGAGATTATTGATGTGTGCTTTGAAGGTTAAGTACTTATCAATTTCTACGCCGAAATTTGTTGTTTGAAATTGAATTAGTTTTTATTAGTTTGGACAACAGGAACTACAGGCTGGGAAATAAGGCTCAGAGAATAGGTGACAAAGTGTTTTCTATCAGTATTTAGTGTCATAATGTGTGTATAAAGCCATTTTAGTACCAAATTAAAGCCACTTTGTGCCTTCGACTGTAGTTCGAACCAAGAGTTGGCTGTAAATGTTATTGCAGTGTCATCAGTGTAAGATGTGGTTTTCGCGTGAGGAATATCGAGGTTGCAGAGATCGTTGATAAACATGAGGAAGAGTGTAGGGCCTAAAATAATGCCTTGCGGGACTCCAAATTGAATGTAGTCTACGTCGCTATTATGACCACCCATAGTAACAAATTGGGTTCAGTTTGTTAAATAGCTTTTATAAAGCTCATATGGAGTGCCCCTAACTCCTAGACGTTCAAGCTTGAGTAGAAGGGTTGGAATAGGAACCGTGTCAAATGCTTTGGCGAGATCTAAAAATATGGCCATAACCTTTTTGTTATTATCTAAGTTTCCCACAATGTGATCCACCAATTCGTGTACGGCTTCATTTGTAGATTTGTTTTTCCGAAATCCGAATTGATGAGGAGATAAGAGGTTGTAGTGCTCTAGATAACAAGTGAGTCTCTTGTTAATTAAACGTTCGAGTATCTTTGACAAAGTAGAGAGTACCGCAATAGGATGTGTTTGAAATTGAATTAGTTTTTATTATAAGTCAAATCGATTATATCGATTAAGTAACATTTTGTTTAGTCTATTAAAAATTTCTGACAATGGTCACACTGAACTGTCACTTCCGTTGCCGCCTTGAAAAAATTAACACGCCGTTTGCACTCTCGCGTGCCTTTTACCTAATTAATAAATTGATCGCCTGTTGAATTAACGCGAATTGAATCAACTTGTAATTAACTTAATACGTAATTGCCGTTTTTGACTTCCGGCAAGGTTTGTGACATATTGAACATTTGTGAAAAGTTATTGTGAGCACACCTTTTTGCAGCATTTCGTGTGAATTGATTAATTGAACTAAATTGAGTAAACTCTCGTGAAACTGTCGCTTTTGATTTGTCCGGCACTGATCAGTCCGCAGTGTTGATCAATTTGTGATATTATATATATGGAACACTGGCATTTTGAGAAATTGTGAATCCTGTGAACTTGCATCGTGCATTGAAGACGCTGCGTTGGAGTCTGGTAAAGTAACGATAATTCACTTGCTAATATTGGCCAATTTTAGTCTCGTGTGTGTCTAACTTGCCTCCAGGACTCCACTCAAGAACATCACCAGGAGATATTTGGTAAGACATTTGTTTAATTCTTAGCGCCAAGAAACTTGGTCCATGTGTTTAGATCCTTTGCCTTGGGCTAAGACTGGATGAATTAATCGCTTCCACTGATATCTCTGTTAAAAAATACCCATTCTTAGCCCGAATTCTACACATAATTTTGGTGCAGAGTTGTAGTTGAAATTTAGCCGTTGTTGCATTACTGAGTACAAACCTCAGATTGGTATAAGCTTGTATCTTATCACCTTGTAGACAGGATTGTAGTGTTCTCAGGTCAGTATTGTCTAAAATACAAAATATTTAATTGTATAAGTTGACCTAGATAATTTGAAACACATTGTCACACATAACCTCAATCAGTAATTGTTGATTTGTATTGTTGAAAAATCTAACTTAAATTTGTTGTTGCATTAATAAGTCAGTTTGTTTGGATACATAACAGCTGTATGTATCAATAAATTTAGTAAATTTAGTTTATTGCATATATTCATAAAGATTATAACAACCAACTTGACCTTGCCACTTGGGCGGGTCACATTAATAAACTTTGTTTTGTTATAATATAGATAATATTGCTAGGTAACACATATTCTGTGCTTACTTACTATTGTATATCTCAAATAACACAGCCAGTCTGTCTGTTGCAAATAATTCATTAATTAATTTGAAGTTCAACTTTTAATTTGTTATAAGTTACAACTTTTGATAACTTTTGTGTTTGTTTCAATATATTGAAACTATTAATTTTGTTGGACAGTAGATACCTGTCACTTGCCTGCACTTGCAGTAAACAGGCTAATACTTTGTTGGTTTCAAAGAATTGAGAAAAATTAAGTTTTGATTGTTAATATTATTTAACGCTTGTCCGGGATCTTTTGAATTTTGATTATGTCAGCTATCAAGGACTTGCGTGCGGCTGCTGGTGCTATTGCATCAGATTTGCGCTGGTTTGCCTCGGCCAGTGCTTTAGTGAACCGGCCTGATCGCCAGCAGGCCTTACTTCAAAGGTACGATCGGATCGATGATCGCCTGGCAAGTGTGGAACAGCAGTTCCGCACTTTCAGCGCTTGCTGTCTCGAAGTGTCAGTCACTGATTTCACTGCTGACCAGCGAAATAAGGTCAGCGAAGACTATGCCCAGGTCTTAGACCTGTATGATGCTGTCTCCAATACTGCGAGACAACTAGTTGCCGATAGGGAAGGGCAACCCGGCCTGAAGCAGGAGCTTCCTAGGTCAGCACCGGGGCTGGTGGGTAGGCTCCCTACTTTGGACCTCCCCCATTTTGATGGCTGCCTAGGAAGCTACCTGGGCTTCATTAATTTGTTCGACAGCCTGGTCAATGACAGGGCTGACCTTCGGCCAGCACAAAAATTGGCATATTTAATGTCGGTTCTGGATGGGGAGGCTAAGGGCCTCATCCAGCATCTGCCCGTGTCTGACGAGGCGTACCAGACGGCTCGGGACCTAATCACCCGTAGGTACCATAATAAGCGTGGCCTCGCCGACACGCACATCGAGCAGATTTTGGGTTTGCCGACGCTCACCCGGGTCTCTGGGTTGCGCACCCAACTTTTGAACCCGCTTTTAGTGGCCATCAACGCACTTAAGTGCCTTGACCTGCCCGTGGACCAATGGTCCTATCTATTGGTGCACATTGTCCTTAAAAAGCTGCCTGCCGACCTGAGGTCGCGTTTTGAACAGCGCTTTGGTGGGGATAGCGCGACCCATCTGCCCCCCTTTGCTGACCTGGAGAGGCTCCTGGAGGATGAGTGCCGGGTCTTGGACAACTCCGGTGGTGACACGCCGGCTAAGACGCAGCCGCCCAAGGTCAAGGAGCAGGCTCGCGTTCACACCCGAGTCAATGTTGACCGGCGCCCTCCTCGCTTTGCGGTCACGCAGAGCCCAGCGGAGTGCTCCTACTGCAAGGTCACGGGGCACAGAACGGCCAGTTGTAGGGCATTCTTGGACCTACATGTCGCCCCTCGTAGGCGCATCGCGATTGCCCGCCGCCTTTGCTTCTCTTGTTTGGGGTCCCACTACCAGTGAGACTGCCCAAACTCTCGCCCCTGTCCTCACTGTGGAGGACAGCATTTGGACATTCTCTGCATGAATGCCAGAGAGGTAGGCCGCTTGTCCAACCAGCCGACGCCGCGCACGGGCGGGTGTTTTGAAGGTGGCAGCCGAGGCTCACCGGCGCGTAGCCGAGAGTCGCCTCGCTTAATTGATCGCCGCTCACCCCGCTTGGAGAACCGTAGCGTGCGCACGCCTCCTCGCTCTCGCGCACCTGAATGTGCTGTTCAACGTCACCAGCACCATGACTGCTGCCCCCGGTACTCCCCACCTTTGGCGGAGCGTCCCCGCCTTGACTCGCGCCCACCTCGTTTTGGGCGGGTGCGTCATTATGACCCCCCACAGATGGCACGCGGATCGAGTCATCGCGCCTTTGAGGACTTCAAGCCGCACCCTCATTTTGACTTGCCTGGTCCTGGCCAACGGTCGCCGCCCAGGCAACAATAGGTAATTAACTCTTGCCCTATAACGCCAACCTCCCCCATTGAGACCGTTATCCTACCAACGGTTGCTGTTAGGGTCTGGGGACCCACGGGGACCTCTGTTGTTGTCCGTGCTATATTGGACACAGGTTCACAAGGTTGCATTGTTTCCACTTATTTGGTAGGGCAGGTTAAATTAAATATGGGCTCTTTTCCAAATTGTATACGGGGCATAGGTGACGTAGCCTCTAATGTTGAAGGGCAAGTTATGGTTTTGTTTGGCCCTGTTGAATCTTCACACCCGAGGATTAAAACCTCGGCTATTGTGTTGCAGAATATTTTGGGTATGCACCCACAGAAGCAGCTACCTGCTGCTTTGGTGAATTTGACATCGGGATTGGAACTGGCAGACCCCAAATTTGACACACCGGGACAAATCGACTTGTTGATTGGCTCTGATGTCCTCGGTGGAATTTTGATTGGTGGGAAACGGGTCTTGGTGCCAAATGGTTTGACTGCCATCCCGACCATATTTGGATTTGCTTTGATGGGCCCTGTACCTAGGGACCCCCCTCCACCTGAACTTGATAATTTGTCGGCTGTAGGCTCCGCTCTCTCTGATGCGGTTCAGAGGTTTTGGGAGGTAGAGGAGCCCCCTCAAGCTGCCCGTTTGAATCCAGAACATGAGGAGTGCGAGCTGTTCTTCCAGAACAACACTGGTCGACTCCGTTCTGGTCGGATTATTACGAGGCTACCCTTCCTGTCTGTTCGGCCTCCGCTTGGTGAGTCACGACCTTTAGCTGAAAAGAGGTTGTTGGCCATGCAGCGCCGCATGGGTCGTGATCCGGAGCTCAGACAGAAGTACATTGAGTTCATGCGAGAATATGAACAATTGGGACACATGTCTGTGTCAAATTTGGATTGGCATTCGGTGGAGCACTACTTTCTCCCACATCATGCGGTATTGAAGCCATTGACTGGCAAGCTGCGCACAGTGTTTGATGGTTCTGCGCAGACTTCAACAGGCGTATCCTTGAACCAGTGCTTTCATTCTGGTCCCAAGTTGGTCAAGGACCTTTGTGACGTCATCACCAGCTTCCGACGACATCAGGTTGTCTTTGTAGCCGACATAAAAATGATGTTCAGGCAGACTATTATCCACCCTGATGACCGTCGCTTCCAGCTGATCCTTTGGAGAGAGTCTCCTCGTGATCCCATGGTCGTCTACGAGCTCAATACTAATACGTACGGGTTAAGGTCAAGCTCCTACTTGGCAATACGTTCTCTTTGGGAGCTCGCAGACCGCGAAGGCCTACGTTTCCCACGAGCCTCCGCCATCTTGAAAGACGATATTTACGTCGATGACATTTGTTCAGGCGCCTCCACAGCGGACGAGGCGATACTCCTGCGGGACGAATTGATAGGTATTTTGGCCTCCACTGGTTATGAGTTGCGCAAATGGATTTCCAACTCACCAGCGCTTTTGGAAGGCTTGCCAGAGGATCATCAGCAAGATCCACATCTATTTGAGATTGTTGACAACCCCGCCATGATGGCTGTTCTCGGCGTTCAGTACAGACCAGTCCAAGACATCTTTACGTATAACGTAGACTTGAATCTGCCTTGTTCTTGGACTAAACGTCTCGTGTTGTCTACCGTCGCCAGAACCTTTGATCCGAACGGTTGGATCTGTCCAATTATATTTTGGGCAAAATGCTTCTTGCAGAAGCTTTGGACAGCAGGATTGACCTGGGACGAACCTCTACACGGCACTCTTGTTGAGGAATGGACCTCTTTTGTATCCTCGCTTCCTGCCGTCAACGAGATTTCCTTGCCTCGTCCCATCCTTCTTCCCGGGAAGTACAAGGCCACCCTTCACGGGGTTTGTGACGCCTTGGAACGTGGTCACGCGGCCGTGGTGTACTTGCGCACAGTCAGTGCCTCAGGTCAGGGGAGAGTTTCCCTGATCATGGCGAAGAGCAAGGTAGCACCCCTTCGGACATCTTTTACCTTTCCGAAATTGGAGCTCTCGGGAGCAGCACTACTTGTACGCTTATTGAACCACGTGTCTAGTACTTTGGGTAAAAGCATTTGTATTAGTGGGACCTACGCCTGGACAGACAGCCAAATTGTTCATTGTTGGTTGAAGGCTTCTGTCCACACCTTGGAGGTATTTGTCGCTAACCGCGTTTCCCAAATCCAGAAATCCGCAGTCAAGCTTGTTTGGAGACACGTGCCAGGTGAGCTCAACCCCGCTGATTGTGCCTCGCGCGGATGCTTGACGCCTAGTTTGATAGGTCATTCGCTGTGGTGGGGTCCGGAATGGTTGAGTCGACCAGAAATTGATTGGCCTCGAACGCCAGTTTTGAATACTTCTAATTTGCCGGGTCTACGAACACTCGCTCTTGAGAAGGTAGAATGCGCCTTCGACCCCAATTTTTTGTTGAATCGTTTCAGATCCCTTGAAGAGTTGTTAGGTGTTACTGCTTGGATAAAGCGTTTTGTTTTTAATTTTAGGCACCCACAACAGAAACGTCTGACACCGTTTCTCTCACCACAGGAACGACAGGAGTCCCTCACCTTTTGGGTTCGTTCTGTGCAATTGGCGCATTTTGAAAAGGAGATTGCTATCCTTAAGTCAGGGAAATCGAAATTATCGGGAGCTGTATCTAAATTGAACCCCTTTTTGGACGATACGGGTCTCTTGCGCGTTGGAGGGCGTCTCAAGAACGCCAACCTCCCTTACGGGGCACGTCACCCCCTTTTGTTACCTAAGGACGGCCATTTGGTACGCTTGTTGGTAACTGACCGTCACCTTAAAAATTCGCATGCTGGTTGTAATGCGCTCTTGGCCATTTTGCAACGCGAGTTTTGGATTTTGTCGGCCCGAAGAATTATTCGGAGTGTAGTCTTTCGCTGCATCCCTTGCTATAAGCTCAAGGCTTCTACCATGCAGCCGTTGATGGGGGACTTACCGGCAGATCGCGTAACTGAAAGCAGGACGTTTGACGGTGTTGGCACGGACTTCGCAGGTCCCTTTTTGGTGAAAACGTCGACACTTCGAAACAGCAAGACTATCAAGGCCTACTTGTGCGTTTTTGTTTGTCTCTCCACAAAGGCCGTACACTTAGAACTGGTCTCCTCGCTTACGACCGAGGCGTTTGTAGCCACATTTGACAGATTTGTATCCCGCAGAGGGCTGCCTTCCTTGATCCGTTCTGACTGCGGCACTAACTTGAAGGGCACCTATAATTATTTGAATAATGTTGTTAATTTTCTTGAAACCAACAAAGCTGATATAGGTGATAGGCTTGCCCGACGTGGGATAAATTGGTTGTTTTCCCCACCAAATTGTCCACACTGGGGTGGTATATTTGAGGCCACCTTAAAATCGGCCAAAACACACTTGCGCAGGACAATCGGTGAATCTGTCCTTTCATTTGAGGAACTCGCAACTGTGTTTTGTAAGATTGAGGCCGTTTTGAACTCTCGGCCATTGTGCCCGATCTCCTCAGATCCGAATGATTTGGAGGCCCTTACGTCGGGCCATTTTTTGATTGGTCGCCCACTTGTCGCCTTGCCTGAGTACCCCTATATTGATACGAGACCTGGTCGTCTCTCGCGTTTTGAATTGGTACGCCAGATTACTCAGAGCTTTTGGAAACGCTGGAATTTGGAATATTTGCACATACTCCAGCAACGCGTTAAGTGGACCGACAAGACCGATCCACCCAAGATTGGAGACCTCGTTTTGATCAAGGAGGCTAACCTTCCGCCACTCAGATGGCGCAGGGGGCGCATCCTTCATTTGGTAACTGGGGCTGATGGAGTTCCTCGATTTGCTGAGGTCTTGGTGGACGGTTCGATTCTGAGGAGAGCGGTTGCAACATTGTCACGTCTACCAACCGATTAGCGGACCGGTAGGCCGGTCCGGGGCGGGTGGATGTTTGAAATAGAATTAGTTTTTATTATAAGTCAAATCGATTATATCGATTAAGTAACATTTTGTTTAGTCTATTAAAAATTTCCGACAATGGTCACACTGAACTGTCACTTCCGTTGCCGCCTTGAAAAAATTAACACGCCGTTTGCACTCTCGCGTGCCTTGTACCTAATTAATAAATTGATCGCCTTTTGAATTAACGCGAATTGAATCAACTTGTAATTAACTTAATACGTAATTGCCGTTTTTGACTTCCGGCAAGGTTTGTGACATATTGAACATTTGTGAAAAGTTATTGTGAGCACACCTTTTTGCAGCATTTCGTGTGAATTGATTAATTGAACTAAATTGAGTAAACTCTCGTGAAACTGCCGCTTTTGATTTGTCCGGCACTGATCAGTCCGCAGTGTTGATCAATTTGTGATATTATATATATGGAACACTGGCATTTTGAGAAGTTGTGAATCCTGTGAACTTGCATCGTGCATTGAAGACGCTGCGTTGGAGTCTGGTAAAGTAAAGATAATTCACTTGCTAATATTGGCCAATTTTAGTCTCGTGTGTGTCTAACTTGCCTCCAGGACTCCACTCAAGAACATCACCAGGAGATATTTGGTAAGACATTTGTTTAATTCTTAGCGCCAAGAAACTTGGTCCATGTGTTTAGATCCTTTGCCTTGGGCTAAGACTGGATGAATTAATCGCTTCCACTGATCTCTGTTAAAAAATACCCATTCTTAGCCCGAATTCTACACAGGACGGTAATTATTGACTTGGCTCCCGTCACCACCCTTTAAAATAGGATGAATAGCTGCCTTCTTAAAGAAAGTGGGGAAAATAGCTGTATCAAAGCAAAGGTTAAATATGTGGCATAGTATAGGTGCAAGCATATAGGCATATCGTTTTTAGAACTCGACAGAAATTCCATCCCAGCCGACAGCCGCGTTCGTTCGCAATGTATTTATAATTGACAAAATCTCGGTAGAGTCGGTATTTTCCAATACAAACGAATTTTTAAACTTGGTAGTATCGGCGAGTATAACGTTAGGTAGTCTTAATGCATTGATTATGTTGTTTGCAAGATTCTTGCCAATACCCACAAAGAAATTATTTACTACATTGCAAGACTGCTTCGGTGATGATGATGTAGATAATATTTGTGTGTAAGAGTGTTTAGTTTTGTTTGTGTTTGTTATGGTTTTTATTGTGTCTCAAAGTTTCTTAGGATTATTCATAGCCTTATTTAATTCTCGTGAGCCGAAATCTCTTTTAGCATTTTTTAATATAGCAGAACAACATTTTCTGCATCTTTTGTAGGTAGTACTAGCTGTGAGGTTATCCGGTGCTTGTTTCAATTCTTTATGGAGAGAGTCACGGTTTCGAATACATCGGAGTAACCCCGGTGTTATCCATGGTTTCAGAGTTCTTTTCTTTGCGGGTAGTTTTTGGATTATGGTGCAGCTATCAATGGCTTTCTTAGATAGCAATATAAGGTTTTCGCTTGCAATATTAGGGTCCGTCATAGATAGCAAAGGAGTAAAGTCTAAATTAGCCATAACTGTATCAAGAGCGTCATAGTTTAGTTTATTGGTAGTTTGTTTAGCGTTCGATTGTATTTTAATTTCGTTACGGCATAACATAGTAGAACAGTGATCAGTTATAGTTGAGTCATAGATGAGAGTCAAAGTTTTAGTCTTGGATCGAATTAAAAGGTGGTCTAGGCAATCATTCGCTCTGGTTGGCTTAGTGTGTGCAGGTAAAACTCCATTATGGGCTAGAGTATTAAGGTATTCATGAGAACGTGTATCAGAAGAGTTGTGTTTGATGTCAATGTTAATGTCTCCTGTCATAATTACTGTTTTGAAGTTTACCTGTGACTGAAGTATATTGTTGAGTGCTGAGAGAAATATACTAATATTATCGTTTGAGGGTGACCGGTATATGCAAAGTATTGCTATGTCTGCGTCTAATTTTATTATCAAACCCGAGGCTGATCCGTTAAAATCAGGTTCTTCGCAGGCTGATATAAGTGTGGATTTTACATATACGACGACACCATCGCTCTTGTTTATATGTTGCGTAGTATTATATGCTATATAATTAGATAAAATAGGAATGCGGTTGTTACTGGTACAATTTAGCCAGCATTCAGTCAGAACGAGGAGTTCACATTCAATATTAATACGGTGCAGTAAACTTTGAAGATCTAAAAAATGTGCGTTTATAGAATGTATATTTTTTTAAAGAATTTTTAACTGATAGGTGCCTAGTTTGATGTAGTCATGGGTTTGTTCCAGGATGCATGTGTGAGTATCCGATACAGAAAAATAGTCAATTGTGTCACTTAAGTCAATAACCGTGTTCATCATGTTTATTAAAATGTTTAAAGTACACAAAGAACTGTGAATACGGCAAAAGACATATTATTGTGTGTATTAAGTTGATGTATTTGGATTGGTAAAGGCACAAATAAAGTGTGAGAGTGGGCACATTATAATTATGTACTCTGAGTGTATGTGAAATAAATATGTATAGGCTATGTTTGTATGTGTGGTATTTGTGTGTTTTGTAGGTCGTGTGATAGTGTGTTTGTATGGTAAATTGTTTTGTTATAATGTTAGTATGACATAGAATATGCAAATGAAATGCAGCGCAAATAAAAATAATGATCACATTAAATTTTAAGGCAAATTAATTTAGTCATTTACTATCTCCTGAAGATATTTGAGTTAGCTGTGATTCAATTCTAATAATGATGGCGTGAGTATCTGGATCTTTTTTTAAGCATTATAGGCCCAATTGACGTCCAACAGTAGTGGAAACCATTTGACTTAGCATAGCTTCGAGCCAGTTAAAAAAGTCGCTTGGAGTGAGTTTTTAGTTGTTCTGTGATGAAAACAGGAGTATTAGGTGCTATATCCAGGCTGGCTAAGCTCAACTTGTTGTTAGAGTGAAGTTTGTTGTATGCCCTAACAGCAGATAAAAAGTTATTCTTTATAAGAGTATTTGTGAACTCGACTGCTATTGTGGAATTAGGGTTTTCCTTTCTCGAGGGTTGGCGTAGCGTATCCCGTATATCAGATGTTTGTATGTTAATATCTATTTGTTTAGCTAGTTTTTGTACCAAATTATATAGCATCTCCTTTGTTTCTTTTGACTTTTTTGGAACGTTGCGAAGCTCGATAGTAGTTTTTACCATTGAACGGTCAAAGGCCTCCAACTTCTCTTCGAGCGAGTTTATCTTTGTTAATGTTGACATTCGTTCTTTCTCGAGCAAGTTAATTTTTATTTCCAGCGATGTTAACAGATCAGTAATATAAGTCATAGACTTTTCTATTCCAATATTTGTTTCTTCTATCTTCGTATTGATTACTTTAATCTCAATAATATGATTCACTAACTTGTCCATACGCGGATTTTGAACTTACACGTAACTAATCTTGAACTTTTGTTCAAGAAGGGCAAAAATTTAAGTAAACAAGACTTCTCCAATGGCTCCGCCCGCGTCCATTATCCACTTAATGTTCTAATCAATATTCCATCAATAAAAAATGGATTAAAGATTTTATACTTTTAATATGCCATTTTATCACACTGCTTGCACTATTACTGCTAGAACAAAAAAACACATCAAAATGGTATTACAAAATGAATAGAGTGGTTCATATCTCAATGTTGCCATGCAACGGACTCAGTGCAGACGGAAATTGGTAGAGCGGGGCGCATTTGTTGGATTTCATTGTTACCTACCGTGACAGGCATGTGTGGTGGAAGACAGCGGATACTGACGCTATAAACACAAAATATCTACTTAATTGATTAAATACAGTTTATAGGCTCTCGCCTAGAAGATCAGAGGTGTTATATTACACTCACATTTCGCTATGTTATGAATTTGTTACCGCGCACTTTGCCAGACTCCGAGCTGCTACTGAGAATTCGAAAAAACCCAGTAAAACTATCGCCAGACCCGCGAATCGAACCCAGAACTTCCTTATCAGCAGATGCATACGCTATCCACTGGACCACTGAGGCAGTCTTATATATCTTATAATACTACGTACTATAAACACACAGGCTAGCTACACACGATGGCTAAAATCATTCCTTTCAACTAAAGCACTCATCATGTGTCTTCACTTGCCGTTTGTAACAGATCCGAAACGTAAAGTAACGTCAACAGAGGCCGTTCAAAGATTGCCCTAGACAGACTGGGAATTGATTGCAGACGGCAGTGGAAGATGATTTATATTCATTCAACTATTTAGGACAATCAAATGTCTGACATAAGGCCAAGTTTCTTGGCGTTAAGAATTATACACATTAATTACCTGGTGACCTGGTGGCCTGGAAGAAACCTAGATAAAACACGCACTAATTTGGCCAAACAGAGGTGATTATCGTTAGTTACCAGACTTCAAACAGCGTCTGCAAGACACGATGCACGTGACACAGGATTCACAAATTTAGTTTTACAAATTTCAATGTTCAATATGTCACAAATTTATCACAAACTTTGTCTGGGGAGGTCGAAAGCGGCAATTACAAGTATTTACACAAGTTAATTCAATTCTACAAATCACACGAGCAAACAAACGGTGTGGACAAAAGGAATTTTCCGGAAGCAAGAATGGGAATGATTTTGTCAGTTCATAGTGTGACCAGAGTCAAAAAGTTACAATAGACAAAAAATGTTACCAACTAATATTCTCGATTTATACAAATTATAATAGACAATATATTTATTTCAAACAGAGGTCACAACAAAGGTGTATGACCGCTTGGTGTGGAATTTACATCAGGGCGCTACTGTGTGTCGAAGGGCATAGCCATCGGTCGCTGTGTTTTTTGAAAAGAGAAAATATTAAAATCTTTTCGGAGGCCTTTGCGCGGTGCGTAAACTCCGACAGCCAATTTGACGACACGCTGACACGAAAATTTCAGGGTTACCTGAAAGAGATAAGACCGCCTATTATTATGAAATTGAATATTATTTATCTTTGATCTCTGAGTCGTGGAAATCAGATGCCCCTGTAAAAAAGACTGCTTATTCTGTTGTCTGTACACTTGAAAGCGGATACTGGGCTACCACTACTCCAGTGAAAGTTGTGGCCAATTTTGATTAAATGTAGCTTCAGGTAAAAAGAAGACTTTCAGTCATGCTGTCAACATGATCAGCCCCGTATAAATTAATAAACTGTCTCGGTGCTTAGTATGGGCCTCGTCTCATTGTGAGAAGGGTAAGGTCACGGCACAGCAATCACGTAGGAAACTGCATTTGGCTTGTCTCATGTTTGGTGTCATTAAATTTAAACAACCGCAATATTTATACGACAAACTCAGGTGGGTGACAAATAGAAATGAAAGCAACAGAAAGTGCTCTAAGCAATTATCAATTGGTCTTCATCGTACAGAGGCATTTAGAGGAAGCTTTCGCTATGCTGCTTCAAAATGTTGGAATAATATCCCCCCTCCATTACGTGATCTCACATCATTACCCTCATTCAGGAGAAACCTAAAAAAACATCTTATGGAAAAGCAGCGGAAACTGGGTAACATTGAAATGAATGTCTCCTTAATTTGAAATTAAAGTCAACTAAATAATAATTAACATTAGGTAACTACTTAGTATAATCAAATAATTATGAATATAATTGCGACTATTATAATCAATATAATAAGTTCGTGACATTTCGTTCGATTTATATTATTTATATTATTACATTTCATTATATATATATTTTTTTTTATTTAAGGTATACGATATTATTTTTATAACTCCTGACATGACTTTCTAATAATTGTGTACATAAACATATTATAATATAATAATTCAATAACTCGTGACATTATTATAAACTATAATATATTACTATTTTATTAATACGATTCTTATACTTATTGTTGACAAATAAATTGACATACCATTAAATTTACTATGGAAATATGATATGATTAAGTACATAGTTATACATAGTTGTTATTGAAGTTAATTGTTTTAACTTACAATTATGCTTGTCAATACTATTCCATTTCAAGAAGGTTCATATTCTGTTTCCGCTCCATTATTGTGAACGTACGCTGTGGGTATTACGTACGCTGACGCTGTGTGAGAAACTCGTAGGAGCAACCTGAAACAAATATAAATAAGAAGTTTTTTTTAATCTCCTGCCGCTCTAAGTCTCGCTGTCCGTAGGTACACCGGAACAATTAAGATATAATGTAACTGTACTTACCGTAATGGTTTGGTTCATGTTTTATTTATTTTATATTTTTTTTCACACAAGTTAATGTACTGTCTGCAACTTATATGTATGTATACACTCGCATATTAATAGTTTACCGGACGCTCGCCATATGCGAGCCTTATTCTATGGGAACGGTACGAGCAGTTTTGCCGGCTGTGACGCGGCGACTGGCTGATGGTAAAGGCTTTGTTTACCACACGCCCGCGCCTTCCGCCGCGCCGCCCCGCATTTCTGGCCGTAAGATCATAGCGCGCGCGTCGCTATTCGACTTAACCAGCATTGCACAGCACTTTTAATGTTCATATTATGTATTATTCATATAATTATACTATTTAATACACACACACTTTTATATCTTAATGTATTAATATTTATGTTTATAGTATATGAACTATTTTATCTAAATACGTATCATACCTATATATTTACTTTATTTGATGTGATGTTTACGTTTTATTGTACCTATATTTTATATATTTACTGATATCACATGCGTGAGTCACTAGAGGGACTGGTTGAAAATCGGCGCCAGGCATTCGCCTAGCATATGCTGAACCAGGTCCATTTTTTGGCTACACGCAAACACCTACCTCTGTCTTTGTTTTATTTTGTCATGTATCTCTTTCTATTCTTATTATTTTCTTGACTTGTTTAGTTTCTGTTTGATTTATTTTCTTCTTCTTTTTATATGTATGTTTTCTAAATTGTTTCCTTATTTTTTGTACTTACATTTTTTTTTGTTGTTATGTGTATGCCAAAAATAAATAAATCTTTATCTTTTATCTTTATCTTTATCAATCAGCTCGATTCGTTGCGTGCACTGATTGGCTCACGCTAAGTTCTACTACGATCTGACGTTAAAACTCTCTGATCAGTAAGCCAAACGTCAATATTTTATCAAATATAGGGAAAATTGAAACCTAGATTATGATTTAAATTATTTCCTTACTCAAAAGGCAGCTTTCGTAATTCTGTGTGGAATCTTTCTTCTCATAAAATACATATCATCATCCTCCTAGCGTTATCCCAGGTGCAACCCGAGGTCTATTTACTAGTCTAACCGGTTTGGCAGAATATTAGTTTTTCCACAGAGCGACTGCCTGTCTGACCTCCACAACCTAAAGGTATAGCGGTATTGGATGATTTAAACAAGTATCATTTTGCTTAGAGATACTGACGCTATATAGCGACTTTCAAAGATCTTCATGTCCGCCGGGACCGACGGCTTAACTGCTCTTCGAGGCAGGGTGGAAGCAATAATTAACAATACGCACTTAACTCTGAAACATCAGTGGTGCTAGCCAAGGATTTGTGTATCTGCATGGCAGTCTGTTGGTATAGCTACCACTGGGCTATCGCTGCCTTCTTATAACATACACCTTGAAAGTAAATCGTTTCAGCACTAAAAGCGTGGACGTAGACTCAAGTAAAATTTTTATTGGTTACCCGCATATGCCCCGAGGTGAGAAAGGCTCATTTACATTGCCACTGCGCAACACATACGAGTATAACATTAAAGTGTAAACATTCGTAGGTATTGTATTTTAAAATAGAGACTCCATTTTAAAAATGAACTATTTAATAAAAGAAATAGAGGTCTAGGCAGAATGGTATAGCAGATTTTTGGACGGTCAGACGTGTTTTATAATTTCAAGTTTATATAAAAGAAATTTTACTTTCGTAAATGGCGCCGTCCAGATGCCATTTATATATTATTGGATAACTAATTGTAACTAAGTTGGGCGAAGTGTGGGTGTGTAATACACCTCTGCCTACCCCTTCGGGGATAAAAGGCGTGAAGATATGTTAATTGTAACTATTAATACCGTCTCCTTATCATCCACAATCATATAAGGGTACGCAGAATACTGAAATCTGTCCAGGTATTTAGAAGTTATGACGGAATAAATAAATTGACTCTCGTGGAAACATTCAGTAACCCTATTTTTAAAAGTCATGTAAATATGTATGTTTACCATTTAAGAAAACTTATTTTTCAATAAATAAGCAAAGCGGTGCCAGGCTACGATACCACACGATAAAAATCTTGTAAAATAATATTGCCAGCAACAAAATTTCCTGTCCCCCAATTCTTTACATTTTTCAATTGAAACAACTGCTGCCAAAAATTGGGCACCTGATATTTTCATTAAGGGAATACCTGAAGTCTAGACATCGTAAGTAAGCTTTTTTGTATACTTCAGTTGATTAAAAGATAGACGTCAAAGTATTTCTATACAGGTTTTTGTTGTCCCTTAGAGACCAGAGACCCATTATTTCTGAGTTATGTGACGCAAGGTTTATGGGATTAGATCGTGTACACGTCAAAATATTCATATAAGATTATTTAAGTGAATAGAATATCTTAAAAAAGCTCATTCACTAGGGATTACTGCATCAGTTAAAAGAGATTTTCCAGGCGTATCTTCGTAGAAGTAACTCCTGTATTTAAAGGTAAAAAATACATAGATCACTCTGATAAAGTAGATAAAGGCGATCGAGATTTAATTATGGCACTAAATGCTAAGCGTGTAACAGGTCTCATAGTTTAACAAAAAGCTGTCATAATTTTAAAATATTTTACTAATGGATTTGAAAAGTTCTTCGATGCCGACATTAAGTAATATTGAGGTGGACATTAACTAAAGCGTATCACAGGTGTTTGTGCAATAAGACGAGTAGATGAAGACGGGTTAGATGGTTGCTGGTAACCGTAACATCTTACCGCAGTACCATAACGGTTCGTATAAAACAAAAAAGAGCTAATCCAAAATTAACTGCGATTAAATCAGTAAAATGTATTTTTTTTGTTAAACAAATTAAGTCTTTACATTCAGCTTTATACGTATATATATTCAGTATCTACAGCATAATGTCTCTTTTTGGGATGAAATTAAAAGTCAATTTTTAATTTTTCGTAAACTGTGTCTTTAAAACTAAAGCAAAGATGTGAAAACATTATCCCACCTAATAAGGTTTTCACCAGGCACCAAGCAACTGTATTAGTATGATGCCTTCCCAATATTAATATCCGTCCATCTCCACCCTAGTGGATCTCTAACCTTACTCCCCAAGCAAGGGCTCGTATTTACGCTGTAATAACCAAGCTGTTAAATCCTCATTACCAGACACAAACTAATTAAATGTTTCCAGTAGAAACAGTTCGTGTTTTAAACTCTTTTTAAAAAGAAATAGCCGGAGAAGCTTTCATCTCAGTAGAGTGAAGGAAATGCAAAATAGTTACCTTGATGCAAACGTGAAATGTGTAACAAGTTGATTGTTTCAGACAATTGTTTTCAGTTTAGACATAAGTTGCCTTGTATTATAGCTCTACAGCAAGGCTGGCCAATTGATAAACTAAGCGGGCAAAATGATTAATGTCGAGGCGGCGCCGGGCCATTACTTTTTAGAATTAACGAACTACTATTAAAATATTACACAAAAAGAAGATTATCATATTTATTGTATCTATATGATGTATTCTACAATCTATTTTAAAACAAATTTGAAACCAATATAATGTTTAATGTGATTTATGAAGAAGTTTTTCTGATACCTACTAATTTATCAATACTTTGTTTTAAATCTGATGTTGATAATACAATTGTAAAAAAGAGTACAAAAAAGTAAAGTTTCATGCTTCAGAGAGCTTGTTAAGTCTTCGGTCGGGTTGAAAAGAATACACTACTTAATCAGGTTAAACAATGAATTAGAAGGATAGCGCAAGTGCCTGTTTAATAATGCTTCCTTTATTAATTTGTATTTTAACTGGACTAAGTACGGACTTTTTACAAGCGTCTAGGGCAATGATATCTGCATTCAGATCAATATAAAAGTGGTTAAAGTGAACGCCTTAGCCTTTAACACTGCGTTAAAAGTTGTAGGTTCGATTTCCAACCAAGACAAATACTTGTGTGACGAGCACGCTTATGTGATTTTTATCTGTAAAAGATATTCATGACATCGAGGATGGACGACTTAGAGCTAGCTCTCCAAGGCACGGGGCAAGTTAACAATTCAATAGCTCTAATTAATAATTCAGTAGCTCTGAAAAGTATGCGATATGCGCCGTGGATACGAACCCGATACCCCTGCATGACAGTCTGATGGCATCTCTGCTAGGTTATCGTTATACTGAAACTAAAATACTCAGACCTCTAGTGAAAAAGAAACATAAAGCTAGCTAGAAACAAACCATCAAAAACGTATATTTCACGAAACAAACGTCAAAACCCAAGACACATCGCACCATATTGCCAATCATACCTGCCAACTGGCCTATAAACGAATAAATATTTATCAGGACCTATAACTCCAGGGTTGGCACAATCTTGCGTTCGTACACCAACCGGCATCAGTTTAGCGGCAACCCTATTTGTTGTAGAAGAAGTTAGTACAGAACTGAAAAGGCCTGTTAGCTATTTACGGCGTATTCTCGTGTTACGTTTATAGACAGATCGTTATTATTTTTAATTAGATATGTGTCAGTTTTTGTTTGAGATGAATGATTGGGGTGAATTGTTATTTTTTTTCATTATATTGCAAGGTTACGAACACGTGTATTCTGGTGATGGATAAGTGTGAGGTACGACGGAAGATAAATGCGTAGATCCTAAGCTTCCGAATGAGGGATTTTAAAGAAGACTCGCGCTTTAGAAATAAATTCTGTACATTGAACATTACAAACACGAAACCAGTATACACAAATTGCGACTAAAAATGTGTCTTGGCACAGTGTCAATTAGTGGTGCAACTATCCTATCCTTACGACTGCATAGCCCATTATGCTATCCTTACAATGTAGTGGATGGAGGTAGCGCTAATTTCAGATATTTTATAGTCTCTATAGTTGTCTTCTGTCACTTTCAGTTTTAACCCTGAGGTACCAGTAGTCTTAAAATCAAGGGTCTCGATCCCACCCAATTAATTGAAATCTCAACATTACAAGTAAAAGAAACCACTCATCTTTATTACAAGTACTAATTATGAGATTGTCTATGATGAGTTGGACCGAAACCAACTCAAGCTTATAGTAATATAGAATCTTAAAACAAAGAATACACTTTGTAAATTCTCAATGAAACAAATTTCACGTGAACGAAACACGACTCAGCAAACCGTACATTTATCACCGACACGTGAATCAAAATAAATACATCCACATTCGGAAAAACCTTGTAATCGTTTTAAAATCGTATAAAATCGTATGAAAAGCTCGATCATGCATAATGTATGTATAAGAGAGCATAAAACATCCATTAGTAGTGCAAACAAATTACAACGTACACATATCAATTAAAAAGAGTCGGATTAACGGATCCTTTTATAGTACAAACACGGGATTCAAGCAGGACGTATTTGTGTATGTATTGATGCGTGTTATTCATTGGAGTAGGGTTTTTTTAGCTGTATTATCATTATTTATATATGCACGGAAGTACAAATCTACGACGCGCACCACTGACTTTTCAGAGTTGCATGTGCTTATTGAATTGTCAATTATCGCTTGCCTCGTGCCTCGGCGATCAAGTTAAGCCAGCGATCCTGATAACGCTTGTAGTTATAGTGAGTCAGCCTTCTGAATAAACTGCCACTAGTTAAAATCATGGAAAATCGCTATCCCTTTGAGTTGCGAGTTGAGGTCAAACAGGCAGTTGCTTTGCAGAAAAGCTAATATTCAGTCAAATCCTAGCTAGTGAGCACAGCCCGGGTTGCAACTGGGAAAAAACTAAGAGGATGACATCTTAGAACAACTCACATAAATGCATCTGATCGTAAACCTACGAGCCTATAATTCTGACCTCCCCAACCTAAAGTGTTCTTTTTTCGTGTTTCGTGTTAAAGTTTAAATTCCTTTATCGTGTTTTTGCTGTTACTGCACTTTAGGTTCGGGAGGGCAGAATTATCATCATCGTCCTAGCGTTATTCCGGTAGGACTAATAATAATAAAAATTGTGATACACATTCTCTTCATGTAATTAATATGGAGTCTATAATACCCAAAAAAAATATCCCCATATATTTTTCTCGAATGAGGGATACAAAAATATTGAATTTCCTGACCGATATCGTTGTTCGTTTAAAGGCACGTTCCCACGGTACGCAGTATTGCGAACAAGACCGAACCAGCCGAAACCATCGCCTTATGACGCTCATACACCTGAGTATTTACTTGTAACGGAGCAACGAACATTCGCCTTCTTTTGTTTCGTCGAACTGAATAAGACTCCATGACTGCTTAATATCAGGCGGCATGAAGTCATTTTGATAGGCTACAAGAACCGAATATTGCAACGAATATTTTCACTATCTTTCTAGCGAGCGCTCTAATCAGCAAATAGATGGTCGAAGATCGAAGCAAATTTACCGTCTGTTTTAGAAAATGCTAGCTAGAACGCTCGTAGAATGGTCGCTAAAACGCACGTTTGTTTTTCTGTTATGTAATATTCTCATGAATGCAGGAAAATGTTCAAGTGTATCAGCACCATGAGACAGTGGTGCGTGGTCGACGGTCGTGCACGATATTACACACCATTGGAAGCCAGCTTTACAAAGGATGCCAAGCAATTGTTTATACAAGTAAATGGTACGGCTCATGTTTCGTTCTTTATTCGATTCTCCCTCCCTTTCTGCGTATATTTCAATTTCCCAAATTGAATTTTTCATTATTTAATTTAGAAAGTGGATCGCGGATTAATGAAATATGTGACGTTTTGTAAATGGTTTAACAACGGATACTGCAAGGATTTAATACAGATAAGTGGTGTTTGTAAAAAATCAAATATTTACAATTTGAATATGATGTCAAATGGAAAACATATTTTTATGGAAATAGTTTACACCGATAAAAAAAACGACGTAAGGTACCTTAGTGGACTATAAGGCTATTAAAACATACCGTTGGAACACAAATAAAACCCATACTGATTGGATCGCACTTACTGTGTTGGCCCATATGAGGATTAAACCCTTTGATTAAATATGGTTTGTATGCAGTGGGTAAGTGATATCGCACTTAATCTGTGAATAATTCTCAGCTTAAATAAATACCGTATCCAGATAATTTCATTATTTTTTCAGTTCGTTGTAACCCTATAACGTTAGAGAACTACCAGTTATAACTGTTTGCACATCGCCTTAATGAAATTATATTAGACGTTATGAGAAAATATTGGGTAGAGTCCTTAACAAACTTATTTTGTTGAAAATTTAATTAAGATGGTTTTAGCTATAGATTACTTTTATATTTGTACATTACAGAATAACTCGTATAAGTTCATCTCGATAATTGGCGTTTCGTAGGTACCTCCTTAAAATGTTGAAGAATTAAAGTAATTTTATTTCATTTTCATTACATTTCTGACTCCAAACTTGGCAGAGCGTAAGGAGTTTAAACCTAACAAACAAATTAAGATAGTAATGTATAGTCTGGCTGCACACATCCGTTTTCAGGCCCGCATCAGTTTTTTAGGACCGTTTTCAGTTCATTCCGTGAACAAAGCGATTTTCATTTATTTTCCTTTGGCCTAGACATGGGTTATTAATTAATTAGTAATTGAAATATTAGCTATCACATGATTGTGATTGAATTGTTTGCGTGAAAAATACCTGTGACAAAATACTAGATACCTATTAAAAAATCCGGACAAATGTATATCGAGCCACGCACAATGTAGGGTCCTGTATTAGTCTTTATCTAGTATCCTAAGGATAAAATAACTCAAGCACAATAATTATTAATTTAATCGCTTGCAAATGTAAGTTTATATTAAACGAATATTACTAGTTAATAGTAAAGCCTAATAAGCCCTTATAATTTTCATTGAAAGTGCTTCATGTTTGATTAATTATTCACGACACGAGATTTAACGCCATTTTTATACGTATTTACATACCTTTTTTACATTTACGTTTGACGTTTCGCAACGGTTGCACGTCCCATGGTCACAAGCTGACTGGCGCTGCGTTTTACTACGAAACTTTTATTGCTTTCACCGTTTACAGACGAGCCAAGGGCCCACGTGATATGGTAAGTGGTATCCGTGGCTCATACTTAGCTGTGTTTACTTAGTATTACAGGAACCATGTCTAATAAGTACAACCAAGTTGCTGCCTACCGGAAGGAAGAGGAGAAGGAAAAAGGATCAGGATGGGGATCGGGAAAGGAAAGGTGATTGGGCCACTCACTGTACAAAACACAAAATAACAGATACCGTTGCTTGACATCGATCTTCAGTGAGAGGGTAGTACTTCTCCGGTCGAGCCAAACCATTTGTGCTGGAATCAGCATGGCCCTATTACCGTCAATTTCCAAGCTGTGCCTATTTCCAGTAATATGCATGGCACAGACGGCTAAACGCACGGATATTCGATCTGCTTGCCGCAAGAGCTGCATAATATGCTAGACCAGGAGTGATTAATCATGGAAATCATTAGGCATACTCGTATTGTTAATTTCAGATTGCCAAATACCCCACTCCCACAAGATGTGATGTGCTGATTACTCACATTTGTTGTCAGAGCTTGAATATTGGCACAATGGTGAATAAACTAAATAAAAACCAAAGCAACTTCCTCCAAAAATTACCATGCCCCGTACGAAATTGAGCAACACAGTGACCCCCCCCTAACCAGGTCCGGCCAGTCACTCACGAACGTCTGGAAAGAATTGGTAGCAGGGGACGGCCCTTGTTTGATGTATTCCAACGAAACTGCTATTCGTCGAGGAGGCCTACGTAGAAATTGACGTGCTGGTTGAACAACCGAAGCAGTTTATTTCTATCACGAGGTGCTAGGAAATTTAAATCCATGCCTGCTCGTGTGGTATAATACATTGATGCACGTTTTTGGACCTCAAAATCAACCGAAAGTACACCTGCCAGTACTGACAAAGCTTCAGTGCTACCTGAGCTATGCACAAAAATTTAAAAATATCAACGCAAAATGTTGACTCTTGTAGTGATTGCCGACGTACAGCACCGATAGTTGGCCTATCGGCTCATACAAGCGTACATATACAATCTAAATATGTTGCATCATTTATTTTTAAAGTTGTGAAATTACAGTTCTGAATGGAAGTCTCCATGTCGCAGTTGACATCTTAGACAGACCGTAAAAGGTTTTTTTTATTCGTCTAGGTACTATTTATTACGTGTTCAACAGAAGAAATGATTGTGTTGAACAATACTCGTATAAGTATCAAATAAAGGTAAGTATTATAAGTAGATATCGATACTTCAAGTATCGAGTACTTTTCTTAGTGCGTACCCTAAGTAAGATTCGAGCGCGACGCGTTGCGTTAATTGTCAAACACATTATTGTCAACGCAGTCGTAGCACAGAATAGATAGTTCTAACGAACAGAAGCATCACTTCGCAAACCAATTTATAGAAATGGCGACTCTTGCTACTAAGCAAGAAAGTGCAATTCAGCTCGCATAAGCACTCAGCACCTAACGCGATATTCACCTAACTGTTGCCGCTCTTTTCTAACACATAACGCTGTCGCTGTCTGGTGCGGAGCGGTGTGCTAGCTGTTGCGCTAGGGTTGTCGACTTGCCGCTGCTATTATAATATTTATTCATCGTCTAGCTACCTACTTGACCACTTAATAATAAATTATTAATTTATTATCCTATAAGTATCCTATCCCACTATTTGAGCTCGTAGAACAAAAACCATAAATATTCTGGTAATTTTTACTATACTAATTCTTAGTTATTTCCTAAACGCGTGGACCGATTTACATGATTCAAACAGATAAAATAGTTTTTGAACTAGATCTTTAATTTGACACCATAATCGAGATATTTCAATCTCAACAAATAAAAGTACAATTTTCAAGTTGCTCTCGTAAAATAAATAAAATCAAAATTTCAAGTTGCTTTCGACACACTACACACATCCGTTAAATGAGCAATACTTTGCACCAGACTTGTGATGAGACATTTTTGTTGTTCACTATTAAAATTCACGTTATTAGCTAGCCCTGCGCGCAAGCGGTGACGACGCGGCGTGGAAGCCGCGCGAAAGTGTAGGCACTTATCGCTGTAGGTACGGCCGAGCGAAGGAGGCCTGGTCGTTGGTCACAATTTGTTCGACACAAATCGGATCGCTTTGCACTCGATTGTCACGCAGAACAAGGGCTAATGTGCACATAATTATATTTCACGACAAGACAATCAATGACGTCAGTTCACTTTCGATAGATCTAACTTATTATAAGTCGATATTAGAGAAGTTAATTCTTCTCCAGTCAGACCAGTTTAAGTATTCGTTCTAAAACTAGTGTGGCTCCAATGCTTATAAAAATATAGTAGATTTCTTGCCCAGTATGCTAGCAACTATGGGTACCAATTATATTATTATAAGATAACTTTGCCATAACCATGAGGCGTAAGGTCAATTTTTTAGAGTAGATAATTTGTAAGATGTAGGTGCGATATGTAGATAATGCCTAAAAATAAATGATCCCTGGATATGAATGGCACACGAACGTTGCAAATTGCAAAATCAAACAGAGGCCTATATCTAACAGTGGATGAAATCGGTCTTTGGATGATAATAATGAGTCGATGCGATACCTGCCATTAAGTACTTATTGAGTAAAAGCATCAAATGCAAAGTATCAAGTACAAAATTATGGATATCGAAAGGAAAAATACTCGATACCACAGAGTATCGATATTTTCCGTGCGTTGGTTAGTATAGTATTATACGTATCAGCAACGGAGAAGAGGACGTGTTCGTCTTGAGCGTCGGTCGCATGAAGCAGTATAGACCCACTACGATAACCCCATTTAATTAAAAATACAAAACCTTTTTGCTGTTCGTTATTAAAAACTTTTAAAGGTTTAGATTATTTATGAAAAATATGCAAGTAGGGTATAATCTGTGTAAAAACCTGTCAAGTATGCGTCAGAGCTTGGTCCTAGGTCAGAGGTATAATATATAGACGTGATATAGACAATTTTAGGTGGACGACTATAATAAAGCTTTTCATTATTTTTAAAACATTTAGGCCCTTATATTGGGCCCTTTTGGTGGGTTCTATGATAAGTTTTATAATTTTTGTATGGCGACGGCGCGTCGCAAACCTGTCCATCAGAAACAGCCACGTCCATTCTGACAAGTGTCTGATTTATTTAGAATAAGTTTCATGCTATTGTCAAATTGAATGTCTGAATGTGAATGCAAAAAACCATACAATTTCAAAGCAAACTATAAAATTTGAGGAATATGGATTGTTTACGTTCTTTAATTGTTTTCATCTCGCATAGAGTATAAACCTCTCTACCACTTTTATATACACGTAGAGAGACAAACATTTAAGCAGGAGTGGTTTCCAGTAGCGAATATGAACCTTTCACGTCACACATTATTATGATCTAACGAAAATTATAAAATATTATTATATTATCCTCTTGTCTGTATCTGATTTTGGCGTAAATTTGAAGTCCCCAGACAAGAGTTTATATACGTCTACTACCATCTACTACACATACATTGTCGTGTGATTCTGACACATAGTATTTGTATACTCTTTGATTCTGACAAAATAAACTTCAAACCAATGCTATATATCATCGATTCATGACAAGATGTACGCATGCGCTAAATTCCGTTAAGACGTCACGAACCGGAATGTTTTCTGTTCAGAGCAAAATCAAACGTTTGTGGTAGGCAGTAAGCTCATTTTTTATTATTAAGATGATTTTAAGAGCCCGAAAACATTACAAACCTGAAATCTGTCCCTGAAAATAGACACCGTTTTTTTTCAGTTCGGAACGGAATGAAACGATTGCGTGTTTTCCGATCAAAGCAAAATCTATCGCTTGCGGTGGTTAGTACGTTTATTTTACAAAATACATTTGATACATTCGATAAATTAAGCTTGCTAGTCTCACGGAATTCTGTCATGAAAAAACGGCCTTGAAAATCGGATGTCTGCGGCCAGACATATAGTTAAAATTAATAATCTGTATCTAATGTTATATATCCTGGTCCTATTAAGCAATCTAGTAAAACATCTAGGCAAATATGAAACTGATACTGAACGAGAAATCAGATCAAGTACGCGCAGAAAGGATTTGCAGCATATTATTCAACCAGAATTAAATGTAGTTCAGCATAGTCGTAGTTTTCAGTCTATCAGTTTGTATAATAAGTTACCTACTGAATTTAAAATTATTTATAACCCAAATATTTTTAAAAACAAACTGAAGGCGTATTTATTGCAAAAAGGGTATTACAGCGTAGATAAATTTAGAAACGACAAAAATGTTTTAATATAATAATAATTAAAATTGTTCTGTTATTGTTGATTCATATTTTATTATTGTTTTTATTTGTAATAATTTATAATGGTATTCAATGAATAATGTAATAAATGTATTTATTTTTAGTGTTTAATAATTGTGTGTATAAATGTGTATTAGTTTAAGAATCTTGTAACTATATTTTCAACACAAATGTATATTTGTTAAGAAATAAATAACTTATGACTTATGTTATTGTGAAAATTATTCGAAAATAGACTTAGGTTAATAACGACCGCATCCAAAAAAAAAAACAAACGTATTAACATTTATAATATCAGTAGGTAAGGATTAGAAATAATGTGTAAAATGTTGTATTGAAACGTTACAAACAGTATCCCTACTAGTATTATAAATTCGAAAGTGTGTATGTATGTATGTATGTTTGTTCCATTTCCCGCTATAACGGCTGAACCGATTTTGTTGAAATTTAATATAGACAGATATATTGAACCATGGAGACGGACATAGGCTACCACAAATTGCAAAAATTATACTGGGAGGGATTTTAGGGAGGGTAGAAGTTTGTAGGGCACAAATCTAACTGCTGGAAGTAAGAACGCATGCGCAGTAATAATTGAGTGTAGTAATTGAGCATGTGCTATGTTTTAATTTGTCAGTACTTATATAGTTGATTGAATCAGGCGTTACTTGGCGGAACTCCATTGTAACCTGAGACTGACAGTTGTTGCCCATCGCTCCTGAGGATGCCTCGTGCAGAAGCGAAACACGTGTCGAAGAATACTCGGTACATACAGCGGGATACTGCAAGTCAGGTATCTTTCTGGAACCCATACCATTCCTATATCCCTTATCCTTTTAGAGGAGTTCAGTACTGTCAACCTTTTTCTATTGCAAAGGTGGTCAATCCGAGGGTGCGTGGTGGGTTCCTCTTTACTTCCATTAGGTTTGTCAGTACTGTCGCATGATACATATTGTCAAAATAAAGTGAATATTAAAGTATCCATACTGTTTAGAATTTGCCCTAGGCAGGTGGGAAAGTGTTGCTGTAAAGTGTTGTTGTTGGAAAGATGGCAGTGGAAGGTTGTATTACATCCACCTGACTATGGCAAGCAAGGAGTCTCTGACATATATAAGGCTGAGTTTCTTAGCGCTAAGAATCAAATACAATATGCACTTACCTGGATCTTCACTGGTGTCAGACCTGGAGCTAGATAAACTACTAGATAAACACACAACTAAATTGGCCAAGATAGTGTTATATCTAGGTACTTAACTATTTACAATCCAAACGTGATGTCTTCTAGGCACGCTGCCCGAGTTGCGATTTCACAATTTTCACAAAATGTCAAAGTTCAATACAATCACAAAATAATCATCACGCGCTGACTGAGCCGTGCCGGACAAATCAAATAGCGGGAATTTACAAAGGGTTTTACAAAGTTTACATGTATTATACAAATTCACACGAGTGGCAAAAGGTGTGCTCAATGAGTTTTTTGCGGAAGTGAATGATTTGTCAGTTCATAATGTGACCAGAGTAAAAAAATAATTACCAAAGAAAACAAATGTTACGAACTGATATTCTCGTTTATCATAGACAATATATCTATTTCAAATATCCACCCGCCCCGGACCGGTCTACTGGTCCGCTTATTAGTTGGTTGACGTGACAACGTTGCGACCGCCCTGAGAATCGAACCATCCACCAAGACTTCAGCAAATCGGGGCACTCCCTCAGTCCCAGTTAACAAACGAAGAATGCGCCCCCTGCGCCATCTGAGTGGTGGAAGGTTAGCCTCCTTAATCAAAACGAGGTCTCCAATCTTGGGTGGATCGGTCTTGTCGGTCTACTTAACGCGTTGCTGGAGTATGTGTAAATATTCCAAATTCCTGCGTTACCAAAAGCTCTGAGTGATCTGGCGTACCAGTTCAAAACACGAGAGACGATTAGGTCTCGTATCAATATAGGGGTACTCAAGCAAGGCCACAAGTGGGCGACTAATCTAAAAATAGCCCGGCGTAAGGGCTTCCAAATCGTGCGGACCTGAGGAGATCGTGCACAATGGTCTTGAGTTCAAAACGACCTCAATCTTACAAAACACAGTTGTAAGTTCTTCAAATGTAAGGACTGATTCACAAATTGTCCTGCGCAAGTATGTCTTGGCCGATTTTACAGTGGCCTCAAATATACCATCCCAGTGTGGACAATTTGGTGGGGAAAACAACCAATTTATCCCTCGTTGGGCAAGCCTATTGCCTATATCAACCTTGTTGGTTTCAAGAAAGTTAATTACATCGTTCAGATAGTTGTGAGTGCCCTTGAAGTTAGTGCCGCAATCAGAACGAATCAAAGGAGGCAGATTTATGCGAGATACAAATCTGTCAAACGTGGCTACAAACACCGCGGTCGTAAGCAAGGAGACCAGTTCCAAATGTATGGCCTTTGTGGAGAGACAAACAAAGACGCACAAGTAGGCCTTAACAGTCTTGCTGTTTTGAAGTGTTGACATTTTTACCAAAACGGGACTAGCGAAGTCCGTGCTAACACCAGCAAACGTCCTGCTCTCTGTTACGCGATCTGCAGGTAAATCTCCCATCAAGGGCCGCGTGGCAGAAGCCTTGAGCTTATAACAAGGGATGCACCGAAAGATCATACTCTGAATAATTCTTCGGGCAGACAAAATCCAAAACTCGCGTTGCAAAATGGCCAATAGAGCATTACAACCAGCATGCGAATTTTTAAGGTAACGGTCAGCTACCAACAAACGTACCAAATGACCGTCCTTGGGTAACAACAGGGGGTGACGTGCCCCGTAAGGGAGGTTGGCGTTCTTGAGACGCCCTCCAACGCCCAAGAGATCCGCATCGTCCAAAAAGGGGTTCAATTTACATACAGCTCCCGACAGTTTCGATTTCCCTGATTTAAGGATAGCAATCTCCTTTTCAAAATGCGCCTAATTGCACAGAGCGAATCCAAAAGGTGAGGGATTTATGGCATTCCTGTGGTGAGAGAAACCAAGCAGTAACACCTAACAAATTGTCAAGGGAGCTGCAGCGATTTAACAATAAATCTGAGTCCAAGGCACATTCTACCTTTTCAAGAGCGAGTATTTGCAGACCCGGCAAAGAGGAAGTATCCAAAACTGGCGTTCAAGGCCAATCAATTTCTGGTCGACTCAACCATTCCGGACCCCACCACAGCGAATGGCCTATCGAACTAGGCGTCAAGCATCCACGTGAGGCACAATCAGCAAGGTTGAGCTCACCTGGCACGTGTCTCCAAACAAGCGTGACTTCAGATTTTTGGATTTGGGAAACGTGATTAGCGATAAATACTTCCAAAGTGTGGACAGACGCCTTCAACCAACAAAGAACATTTTGGCTGTCTAATCAGGCGTAGCTCCCATTAATACAAATTAATTTACCTTAAGTATTAGACACGTGATTCAATTATCGCACAAGTAGGGCTGCTGAACGCCGAGAACAGCCATCATAGCGGGGTTGTCAACAATCTCAAACAAATTTGGATCTTGCTGATGATCCTCTGGTTAGCCTTCCTAAGGCGCTGGAGAGTTGGAAATCCATTTGTGCAACTCGTAACCAGCGGAGACCAAGATACCAATCAATTCGTCCCGGAAAAGGATAGCCTCATTCACAGTAGAGGTACCCAAACAAAGGTCATCAACATAAATGTCGTCCTTCAGGATGGCAGAGGCTCGTTGGAAACGTAAGCCTTTGCGGTCTGCGAGCTCTAAAAGAGAACGTATTGCCAAATAGGGGCTCGAACGTAGCCCGTACGTATTGGTCGTAGATGACCAGGGGATCCCGAGGATCTTCTCTCCAAAGGATCAGTTGGAAACGACGATCATCTGGTGGATAATTGTTTGCCGAAACATCGTTTTGATGTCGGCTACAAATACAACCTGATGTCGTCAAAAACTGGTGATGACGTCACAAAGGTCCTTGACCAACTTGGGACCAGAATGCAAGCATTGGTTCAAGGATACGCCTATTGAAGTCTGCGCAAAACCATCAAACACCGTGCGTAGCTTGCCAGGTGATGGTTTCAATACCGCATGATGCGGGAGAAAGTAATGCTCCACCGAATGCCAACGTAAAGTTATTAAATTGAAATTCATATCAAATATTCGGGTCTATAATACCTTTAAGCTGTAACAAAACCAAACTTACCAAACTTTTTTCTCAACACAATTAAAAGATACAGCAATTTTAGCATATTTTCAAACTCGCAACTACTGGCAAGGGAATCAAAATCTACAGGGTACTTCCCATTACCTCAGATTCTTGAAATTTGGTACGAACCAACGTCATATAGCACAGATAAAGGAAAACTTGCGAAACCTCAATTTTTTAGTTACATCATATAATGAAAATAATAATAATAATATTAAAGTTACTAGCCCTATCCTTATGAACGCGTAAAGGTATTAAATTGAAATTAATATCAAATACTCGGGTCTATAATATTTTTAAGCAGAAACAAAATCAAAGTTCTAAGCCAACGTAATCAAAAGATACAGTTGTATATGCCGCAAATTGACGACCGGTTGGCGCATCGGGAGTGTAGGCGACTGCTACGCCGAAGATCGCGGGTTCGATTCCCGCCCGTATAAAATGTATGTATTTACAAAAAAAAGTACATAAATAATTATGTATGTTTATCCATTATCTAGTACCCATAGTACAAACTCTGCTTAGTTTGGGACTAGATGGTGATGTGTGTAAGTAGTAGAATATTATTATATTATTATTAAATTCTCGCAAATTTTCGAAACTCACAAGGGAATTAAAACCTACAGGGTACTTCCCGTGAACTTAGAATCTTGAAATTTCGTACGAGGCAACTTCATTTAGCACAGATTAAGGAAAAATTTCCAAAAATTTAAAATTTTTGTCATACGTCTGATACGTATAATAAAAACATTTATTTTAAATTTTAAATTGACTATCTCTTTCCTCATGAACGCGTAGAGTTATTAAATTAAAATTCATATCAAATACTAAGGTCTATAACACCGTGTAGCTGTAATAGAATCAAACTTCTATGTCAACGCAATCAATAAAAACAGCCATTTTAGCATATTTTCAAACACGCTACTACTCACAAGGGCATCAAAACCTACAGGGTACTTCCCTTGAACTCAGAATTTTGAAATTTGACACGAAGCAACGTCGTATAGCACAGATAAAAGAAAAATTGCAAAAAACTGTACATTTTTAGTTACACCATATATTTAAAATGTTTTTAATAATTTTAAAGGTACTGCTACCCCGTTCGTCATGAACCTGTAGAGATATAAAATTCAAATTTATGCTCAAGTCAAAACTAAAGGGTACTTCCTGTCGATATAGAATCTTGAAATTTGGCATAAAGCAACGTTTTATAGCACATAGGAAAAATTTCGAAAACCTTAAAGAAGAATGGCAATATCAGTGTCACTTGTTTTTGAAAGCGAGCATAAACGAATTTATATACATATTATAGACTGATAGCTGTAGTTTATTTTATTAGTCATTGATTTTTTTTATTCAATGGGATAAAGCCAATATCTAATAAAGAAATATTTTGTTACACCTGAAATGCACATAGCAATAACGAAACGACAAAAATGAGATTTCATAAGAATCATTAAAACCTTTTTTTATGAAATCGTTAGAAACCTTACAAAAAAACGACGAAACGCGTGAATTTCTTGTCATCTGTCATTGATACAGTTGTCACCGATCTTAAAATGAATATGCGTCTGTATTATATTTATTTTACGCATTTTCGCATTGTTTTGTTCACTTTTCTTAGCTTAGCTTTCGTTTCTGCTTTCAGTTAAGCTTTTGCATGCTGAGTGTTGAATACCTACTTATGGTGTTACACAATTACGTTGTTGTGATACTGGACATACGTTTGAGACAAATATCTGATACGTTTTGTTATTTTAAACAGATTTTTTATTTGTGTAGTATGGGATGTGATGATTTTACATTATGTGCATTGTGTGATATCTTTATATTATTAAGCTATTATTTCGTCACCAGTTCAGTTTTTCGAAGAAGTCGGAGTAGAGGCTTGATATAATGGTTAAAATGTAAATAAATGCTCTGTTACCAAACAAATTTTATTTTCACTTAATTACTATTTTATGATACATACATATGGCTGATGAAACGCCAAATCAGTAAAGTACCCCTAAATGCTCACTGCGCGACAGATTGCAAAGTATAATTTTATTAGTGTAAGTTTGCTGGATAGAGTATAGAGCAACATAATTACAGAGAAGTGTGTAATACCTATATAATTATAAAGAAAATCGTAGAAGTAAGTGTTGGAAAAGGAACTCTCAGATAATTTAACATTTCAATCACAGTTCTGTTATGCTGATGATAGGTACCAAAGAAATATAACCTTAAAACGTAGTCCAACCTCTCTGATAGGTACCTACGTATTAGCATAGAGCATAGATATTTATATAGAGGCGCATTTCTTATGGGCGCTCTGTAGACAAACTTTCTGTGACCCAAATTGCCGCTTGGCGGCGTGGCAGTCGCGCTGTGACAGCTGTCTCTATGAGTGCAAGAGAGACGAACTGACAACACCCGCCAACACGCCACTTGGAATCGGCACAGGCAATCATTAAGAAATGCGCTTCTATTATGTAAATCTGTATTCATTGGTATTAGCAAAGAGCTCAAATATTTACATAGGTAGCTCCTTGAAACGTCACCTGACGTTAGTCATTAGCGTTCTGCGTAATGTATTTTTTTTCATTGTACTGCACATTACGTGAACTTATCACTGTGACAGCTGTGACATTAGTGACCACAGATGATATACTATAACCATATTAAATAAAAATAAAATAAAATACCTTTATTTCAGGCCACATAACCCATATAGGACACATAGAATTTCATATACACGATTACAAAAGCATAATTACACACACAAAAAAGAAAAAAAAGAAAATACATTAAAAAAGCACAAAAACAATTTAACATTAAAAGCACAGAGTACACATAATACATAACAAAGCGCACACACGACATTTAAAAGCACAGAGAACAAAGCAAACCTACATAATTGCGAAATATAAACTTGGCAGCCCGCATGTATATTTTGCAACCATGCATGTAGACATGCCTACTACAACAATGCCAAATAAAAGGACAGTCAATTTTGTCGGCTATCATTGTCAGGACTGTATTGGAGCTGGCCCTCACCCTGCGCACTAAGGACGCGCACCAAGCGGTGCGCGTCCTTAGCGCATGGTGGTGTGAAAACAGTCTGTGCGCGCCTCCGAAGCCCGATACCCGAAGCGCTGCAGTAACGAGGCAGCCCCAGTACCGCCTTGAATGCGTTATTGTACTGGACACGAAGGGTATTATAAGCAGTTTGTGTGTATGACGCCCACAGGCTGCACGTGTATAATGAGGTGCAAAATGCTTTAAAAAGCGAAATCTTAACTTGTAACGAACAACGTGCGAACCTACGAGCTATCATATTAGCTCTTTTCGACAGTGCCCTTCGTTCCCGTTCCATGTCAACATTTTTATTTTATTTTATTTTAATCTTTTCGGAAAACTAACAGCTGTCTTAAAAAAAACAAATTACTTATAGAATATCTAAAGGCTAATTAAAAGTTTTCACATATGGTTCCTAGCTATACAATAAAAGATAAGGATACGAACGTGCACATAATTCAATGGTGCACAAGAAAGAACAGCAATTTGTGCATTGTTTAAACCATACAATTATACATAGATAACTCATTGTTTATACTACCTATCTATACAAACTATCCATATGATTTTACATATACATTTGAGATTTTATTTACATATTTAACTCTCAAAGAAACGGTTATTAAGCAACCGTTTAGTTTTAGAAGCCGAAGTGTTAAATATATAAATATCGACATCATCGGCGATGGAGTTATAACATCTGCATGCACGTATTAAATAATTATTCTGCCTGTACCTACTATTTGCGCGTGGTATGTGTAAAAGATCGCGCTTACGAAGCGTCACCGCGGGGGCAACTAAGCCTATTTGCTCGAGTAACTCGGGACAGTCGATCGTACCGTTCAATATATTGATAAGGAAGGTTATATCAGCCGCGCGCCTTCTCTCCTGTAGCGGTAATAAATGGAATTTTTTGCAGCGAGAAGAATAATCGCGTAAATATGTTTTTGTGCGATACTGAAGAAAGCGGACAAACCTTCTTTGGATCTTCTCTATGCGATCTATATAGGTATTGTAACTTGGGTTCCACACTTGGCACGCGTATTCGAGGTGGCTACGCACGAATGAACAATACAGTATTTTAATTGTTTTAATTGATTTAAACTCAGTTGACATTCGCAATACGAAACCTAATGCTTTTGACGCCTTTTTAATTATAGTATCGATATGGGCATCGAACATGAGTTTTGAATCGAAGACTACACCCAAGTCAGTTACACTAGGTACAGTGGGTAAAGACAAATCTCTTATTTTATAATTGCCCGCAATAAATATCGGTTTACGCGTGAACGTACACACATAACATTTTGATACATTTAAATCTAATTTATTAAGAGTACAGTATTCTTGAAACTGATTTAAATCGTCTTGAAGACGCAATGTGTCTTGAATAGTTCTGACGGGACAAAGTATTTTCATATCGTCGGCGTAAAGAATAATTTTGGAAAAATGAAAACAGTTTGATATGTCGTGTATAAATAAAGTAAACAGAAGTGGACCAAGCAAAGAACCCTGGCTTATTCCAGATGGTATGCTCATAGGAGCAGATGAATAGCCATTGAGGAGGACCGTCTGGCACCTGTTTGCTACATACGACGAGAACCACCTGAAGAGGTCACCTCTTATGCCTACCTGCTGAAGCTTCTGAAGTAGTATGAAATGGTCAATCCTGTCGAAACACTTACTGTGGTCAGTATAAATAACGTCTACTTGCGAGGGTTCCGACATGTACTTAGATATAAACTCACTACATAATACAAGGTTGGACGTCGTAGACCTCCCCTTAAGAAAACCGTGCTGTACAGGACTAAATGTTTGCTTTAACGCGTGGTATAATTGCCTGTAAACAATTTTTTCTAGAATTTTGGCAAATACGCACAATTTGGATATAGGTCTGTAATTTTTCACATCTTTTTTAGGTCCTTTCTTATGAACGGGAGTAATAAAAACAGATTTCCAGATTGTGGGTACAAGTCCCTCCCTAAGCGAGCGCCTGAATATTATACTAAGCGGGACCGCTAGACTGTCCGCACAATTGTGAATGATTATAGGGTGTACGCCGTCAGGGCCTGCTGATTTGTTTAGGTCTACGGACTTAAATAATTTGATGACTTCAGTGTCTAATATTTCCACTGTGCTAATGCCAGCGCTGACGTCGGGCACTTCACAATTGTGTGACGCACTGTCCAGTGTGTGTGAGGAGGAAGACTGCAAGAAAGTTGAGTGAAAATACTGACCGAACATATTACAAATCTCATCACCTTTATCCGAAAATTTGTTTTCAAGCTTAAGCACTGAGGGATAGGAATTGGTTTGCTTCTTAGATTTGATATATGCCCAAAAGGCTCTCGGATTTTGCCTTATGTTCCCTTCAATGCTACTGATATAATCACGATACATTTCTTGCTCTAATTGAGTTGCCCTATCTTTTAACATATTATACGAGTTTGAATCACTGACGTTTTTGTATATTTTATATTTCTTAAGGTATTTTGTTTTTTCTTTGAGTACCTTAATCAGTGGTGATCTATACAAGGGAGGGTACTTACGTATTGGAAAAATAGTTTTAGACGGAATAAAGGAATTACGCAGTTCGTTTAAAGTTTTATAAATGAAATCCAGCGAGTCATCTAAACATTTGTTGTGGATGGCTTTCGGCCAGTCTATTTTATTTAATTCTGTTGAAATGGATGTGTAATCACCTTTATTATAAAAATATTTACGAAATGTATGCGACTGAAGCGGCTGAGAACGATCGAAATTAGTAACTATACATAGGGCTTTATGATGATGGTCTTCTGGGACTAAAGGACTTGAACAATGCGATACAGATAAAATATTAGTTGAGAATACCAAGTCTAAAATTCTATTATTAATATTTAAAATTGCGTTATACTGCGATAAATTACACATAGTGACACTGTCAAACAAATCAAATTGATAACCACCTTGAACATTCTGTGGTTCATAAGATACACCATCATCAGAAAGTACCCACGTTAGATTGGGCAAATTAAAGTCGCCCAACACAACAAATCTGTCTAGTGGCCGAGCCAACAAAATATCGGTGAGGGTAGACGTAAATAATGATGTTTGTAATGCAACTGAGTTCCCTAAGTTTTGACGGCACATATATACGACACAAATATGTAATTTTTAATCAACTTTGGAAGACATATTACGTAATGAGAGTGACACCCACAAGTCCTCGGCCTGCGAGCACCAGTCGGCACGTTCCTCGGCGACGAGCTCCCGTCGCACCGCGATCAGGACCCCGCCGCCGAGGGTCTGCTCGGTCGCGACGTAATTCCTATCTCGCCTCCACACTAAGTAACGGTCGTCAAATAATTCACTGTTATTAATGCCATCAAGTAACCACGTCTCTGTAAGACATGTGATGTCGTAGTCGGTAAGACAAATATTTCTATAGAAATCCAGAGTTTTAGTTCGCAACCCGCGTACGTTCTGATAATAATTTTTTACAGTATCCATTTATTACGGCAAGGTTTATGTAATTGTGTGATTAAAAAGATAAAAAGAAACTTTATTTTAAAAATATAGTCATAGTTGAACCTAATAAAATAAATTAATTGGGATAGTATTTGGTAACAGTTCAAGTGTTTGTCTTTGAGGGCGGCACTGGTTAACGAAGTAGTTTTTGAGAGCGAATAAGTTTTAATATATAAGTGTTTAGTGGAAATGAAACTACATAATATTACGTTATGCGAGTGGAATACATTACTTTGCAGCGTGCAGACATATTAAGTAGAAGAAAAACTTCGATGCATTGCACTGAGTTTTGATACAGTGTTCACAGCAATAAAATAATGGCGAATAAAACAATTATAAATATAAAGTATTAGTAGGCGGTAGATCGACTGAGCCCGAGCGACGCGAGAACATAGGGCGCGGCCGCCGCAATCGCTCGAGTGATGTAGCCAGCGCGCGCGTAGTGGCAGGAATGTGCAAGCGTTTCTCAAACTTTGCGCGCAGATATTATAACATAAATACTTACAGGCGTCATAGAATTTATAAAAGTAACAATAATAAAAGTAACAGCATGACATGTCGGTAGTTAGACTATAGAGAACTAAATTTTTTGCTCCACATCAAATTAATTTAAAAATAGTAATCAGTATTATTTTATTAATTAAATGCCTTTATTTATATGCTAATATAAAGTACCAACCAGTTCAGTGTTAATTCCTGCTTCATAATATAATATACTATATTGCACAAACACATCATTATCATGGACAGTGTAGAGGACATCAAGACTTCTTTTACCAACACTATGGCTGGCATTGAAGCGCGTATGGCCAATTTCGAGGCTGAGCTGCAAAAAAGTACCAAACACTCTAACAGTGCTCCCAGCTTAGTAAGTCTTGCAGCAGAATTTTCATCATTCCGGACTTTCGTCATGGAGACTATTGGAGCTTTCCAGCATCAGATACAGCTGTTGGCGCGCGGAGTGGACGGCATCGAAATGCGTACTCGACGAAAAATGCTCCTTTTTCACGGTGTCACTGAACATTCCAATGAAGATCTGGTTCAGTCGGTCATGGATGTGATGAAAGATCTCCATCTAACCAATGTAAATAAGGAGGACTTGAAGCGCTGTCACAGGATGGGTCGGCCGTCAGGTGCTCACAAGCCTAGACCCATTTTAGTGAAATTCCAGCATACTGCAGTTCGTGACAGGGTTTGGTTCTCTAAAACCAAACTCAAGGGAAGTGGCATTACTCTGTCAGAATTCCTAACCAAGGTACGGCACGACGTTTTCATGGCGGCACGCCATCGATTTGGAATTGCGAAATGTTGGACTCGGGAGGGTCATATCTTTGTGGTTGACTCGGAGGGGACACAACATAGAATATCTTCGCTCGGCGAACTCAACCGCATAAAGACGACCACACAGAAGACGCCAATCGCTGAGAAACCCATGGTTCCGAAGACGAAACGGGCAGCTGCCACAAAGAAATAATATCTCAGGTAGCAAAGGTTGCGGCATCCACGTTATATTATTTACTTTTTGTATGTAGTATCCACTTTTACTGTAAATCTTTGTAATACCTCCTTCTTCGTCACTTTGTTTCCTTTTCGCTTACTATACGATTAACTTTTCTAATCTTCATACCTCCTATTTATTTAGTTAATTACCTACAAACAAAACACAATTTTTTCATATACATATATTCACTTGACACTGTCACTGTCAAAAAATTACGTTTCGTTCCTACTGCTACTGAGAAGCGTTCAGAAACTGAGCCGAGATATATCTTTAAAATCGTTATAAATATTTATTTATTTTCTAATATATATCTAAATAATAGTTTTTCTAGTTACTTTTAATATGTATATATTTCATATAGATATACCTGTTCTATAAAACTATATTTATTCAATCCTATCCTTAAATTGCTTTCTTATCTTCTTTTTATTCTTTAGAATCTGAACTTTAGAATGTAATATTTACTACCTATAAAAATATATCCGGATGTTGCAACTGTTGCACTGTCTTTGTTCGTTGTTTCACGTTAGATTATTATTATTTTTTCTTTTTGTTTTACAAATCTTTAAATTTTATGTGCAATATGTATTACCAATTTTTGTTCTATAGGTCTTAGCACTCAACTGGCAGGTGGAAAAGACTTTTAGCACCGTTTAACTATATAATATATATATTTTTATATATTTGTTTTTATACATATATTATATATATATTTATTTTTAATTTTTATATGTTTATGTTATGTCAGATCTATTGCAAAGTAGTGACAATGACAGTTTTTTTTCTGCAAGTAGCAATGACAATAGTTTTTCAAGCATTCCATCTCTTGCTGATACTATCCAGTGCGAGTTTGCCGATGTACCCAGTAACTTGAATGTTGTGCATATTAATGCTCAGAGTATTCCAGCCCATTTCCAGGATATGCTGACCACTTTTGACTGTAAGAATATTCATGCCATTCTTGTTTCCGAGTCGTGGTTAAAACCATGCCTGTCGTCTGTTTCGTACTCTCTTCCCAATTTCCGCCTTATAAGAAATGATCGTACCGGGAGTGGTGGTGGAGGTGTTGCCATTTATCTACGGGCTCACATTCCTTTTAATATCGTTTCTATGTCATCACAACCACCGCCGCTCAACGCCGGCGAGCATCTCTTTCTAGAATTAGATCTCGCTTATACCAAGGTCCTTCTTGGTGTTTTTTATTCTCCCAACTGTCGCGTTAATTATTTCTCTTCTTTTGAACGTATCCTAGAAAATCTATCTCCTTCTTACAGTCACACCATAGTCATGGGTGATTTCAACACTTGTCTGTTAAAAAAGGACTCGCGCTCATCTTCTTTGTGTAGTATTGTCGAATCCTGTAATCTATCCATCCTCCCTCTAAGTGCTACACATAATTTTCCAAATTCTACTCCTTCTCTTCTTGATCTCATTTTTGTTTCCACACCTTCTCTTGTCGCCAAGCATGGGCAGCTTCCAGCTGATGCTTTCTCCTACCATGACTTGATTTTTCTGTCCTATAAACTTCGTCTTCCTAAGACAAAGACAAAAATTCTTCTGCAACGTAATTTTGGTGGCATGAATGTTGAAAATCTTCGTAATGACGCAAGCATAATTGATTGGGGTCCGTTACAGAGCGCAACGTCAATTGACGTAAAAGTTGAACTATTCACAACTTCTATCATTCGGCTTTACGATGTCCATGCACCAGTACGCGCAATCAAAGTCCGTCAATTACCCTCACCGTGGCTAACCACTGAAATTAAACATCTACTGTCAAAAAAAGCCATGGCTAAAACAAAATATAAATGTCGGCCAACGCCTAGTAATTGGGACAAATACATTGTGATTAGAAATCACTGTAAAAAGGTGTGTAGGCAAGCACAACGCCAATATATCCATAAGTCTGTTGAAAATGAGGATCCAGCTAAAGTCTGGAAATTTCTAAAAACTTTGGGAGTTGGAAAATCTACACAAAATCTAATTTCTCATAATTTAAACATTGATTCACTTAATCAACATTTCACTGCTTCGTCTAAATTTGATGAGACTACTAAAGCTAAAACTTTGCATGATCTTTCTTTACTTCCAACCCCGAATTATCCATCCTTTGCTTTTAATCAACTATCTGAGTGTGATGTTAAAAAGAGCGTATTATCCATTGCTTCCAATGCTGTCGGTAATGACTGTGTCAGTCGAAAAATGATCCTTCCCATCCTAGACGAAATCCTTCCCATTCTATGTCATATTTTAAATTTTTCCTTAGCCGGGGGCGTTTTCCCTGCTTTATGGAAAGAAGCACTAATTATTCCTTTACCCAAAAAATCTAATCCTACATCTTTTTCCGAGTATCGTCCTATCTCCGTACTACCATTCCTCTCAAAAGTGCTTGAACGCCTCGTTCATGCTCAACTTAGTACATTCCTTAATCAGAACCTTCTCCTAAATCCACTCCAATCCGGTTTTCGTCCTGGTCACAGCACTGTTACGGCATTGATCAACATTACCGATGACATCAGGCTTGGTATGGAAAATGGTAACGTGACTACACTTTGCTTACTAGATTTCAGTAACGCCTTTAATAACGTTGATTTCCATACCCTGCTTGGCATACTACGCTCAATTAACATATCTCCACCAGTGATTGATTGGTTTCACAGTTACCTGTTTGGTCGCCGACAACGTATACAAATTGAAGACTCGTTCTCTTCCTGGTGCAGGACTACAGTCGGCGTTCCGCAGGGTGGCGTTCTATCTCCCTTACTTTTCTCAATTTTTATAAATTCTATCTCTTATCAACTTCAGTCATCCTACCACCTTTATGCAGATGATCTTCAAATTTACACCCAAGCTCCAGTCCATGAGTTGTTTGAAGCATTTCAAATCATAAATTCAGACCTTGAGCGAATAGCTGCATGGAGCTACAGATTTGGTCTACAGGTCAACCCTACAAAGACGCAGATCATCGTTGTGGGAAGTCCTCGAATGATTTCGCGTGTTGACTTGACTTGTTTACCACAGATTAACTTTAATGGCATACCCATTCCTGTTAGTGACTGCGTGAAGGATTTGGGAGTTAATATTGACAAGACTTTATCCTGGGGTCCTCAAATTAGGGAAGTTAGTCGAAAATTATTTTCTGCGGCTGGGACCTTGCGAAGACTGCGGAACTTTCTGCCTATTGCCACCAAGGTTGCGCTTGCAAATTCTCTTCTCTTACCTATCCTTGACTATGCTGATGTCAGCTATCTAGATCTCACAGAGGAGCAACTTGATAAGCTTGAGCGTCTTCAGAACTTATGTATAAGATTTATATTTGGACTGCGCAAATATGATCACGTTTCCAATTTCCGCAATTTGCTCAAGTGGCTCCCAATTCGCCTTCGACGGAATACTCACATACTTTCTTTACTTTATAACATCCTCTTCAATCCTTCTACTCCCCTTTATCTAAAAGAACGCTTCGAGTTCCTTACTGACACTCATTCTAGGTCTCTGAGGTCATCGGTAAATTTGAGACTAGCAATTCCAATGCATTCTAGCAGTTTTTACGATCGCTCATTCACTGTTCAAGCTGCACGCTTGTGGAATGCATTGCCGTTGTATATCAAACAAGCTCAAACACTGACTTCCTTTAAAAAACTCGTCAAAGACTACTATCTATCAATTTAACTTTGTTACTGTAGTATTACCTACTCTTGTTATTTAATTCTTCTATTTAGGCACTAATTTATGTATTAGTATTAATATTATTAGTATTTATGTATTTATATTTATTTATGTATTTTTAATTATTTATGTATAGTCATTTATATAATTTATCTATGATAGTGCTTATGTATTTGTATTTTATAAATGCTATATATTTATTTATTATTGTATCTAAATCATTAATAACACCAAACTACCCTTCTATCTTTCTTTCTAGATCCATGTCTTTCTTGTCCATCCCAAGGTTGCCTGTAAGACATTGCTAGATAGCGATAAGGCCGCCATTTGTACTGTTTCTATAAATGTCTTCATTCATGTTTATTCTTGTAAAATTATTTTGGTGTACAATAAAGATGATTATTATTATTATTATTATTATTATTATTATTAATAAGAACAGAAAGTTAGAAAATAAAGACATTTATAAACAGCACTGCTTAGTTGGAAAGCTTTTTTAGGTCGGCTTCGGACTTGATGGCTATAACGGGGGAGGTTGGGTTTTTCCGCATAAAGATCTTGCACCCTTTCACCCAAGTAAACGCAAAATTTCGTTCCTTTGCCAGGGTCTTTGCCTTGTTGAGCAGCATCTTGTTATCAACAGTAAGATGATCATTCACAAATACCCTGGTATCGCTTTGTAGACCTAGGTCAGCTGCAAAGATTGTGCGTTTTCTGGCCGCCGCAACGAAATCGTCTTTTAAGTATCTATTGTGTCCAATATCCAAGATTGACTTGATCATCTTATCGCCGCGCGTTGGCACTCTAGTAACATAATTGATCTGCTCCTTAGTAATAGGACATTGAATGAGGTTGCCTATCTTTGAAACCAGAGAGAATAAATTCTCCGTCTTGGACATGCGGACGCCTTTTATCTCCAAGTTATTCATCCGGGCTCTTTGATCCTGGTCCCGCATCATGATTTCAGATCGTTAACTGGCTGCTGTAACACAATGACGTCGTTTTTCGTCTTTCGGAGCTTGTAGCTCTTTATCTATTGCAGTGACCTGACTTGCAAGTGATTCCACTGAATGTTGAACAAACTCCATGGAGGCTTTTACGTCAGCAATTTCAGGTTTCAGCAATTTGAAATCTGCTATGTCAGCTTTTAGGGTTTTGAGATCCTTGATATCGGCTTGGATTGACTGAATACTTTCGAGTAACGTTAGTAAGGACGCCATCTGTAGGGAAAGGCGCTTCAATTCCGCTGTGACACTCTCAAAGTCCGCCGGCACGGGTGACTTGGATATACCAAGTAATGGGCTACACCCACCCGCCTTACCGGCGGCACATTTCCATGTATTGCGCCTATCGCCTAGTTTTCGGTAGCCATTTTCTGAGATGCCAGCGCATGGAAAGTCAAAGTGTCCCTGACACAAAGTGCACTGCGCTCCATCTCTAAAGTCAACGTTACACCGAGTACATTTGAACATATTTCAGTTTGGGTAATTTTAGTTTAAACGACCAACAAAAGTTTTAGAACCGGTGGCACAAACTGATCGATGCGTAGAGTAGGGATAACGCGAGGATTAGTACGCGTGTGCACGGATCGTGACCTCTGAGATTGCTGAACATGGTCCCTTAGGTCTTCAGTCAGCCAGTGCCCAAGATATTTGAACTTTTTTACCCTTTCCAAGGGTGTATTATTTAAGTTTATTGTTGGCACATGTGCCGGCGATTTGCTGCTAGCCCGAAAGACCATGTATTGACTTTTTGCCACATTATACATAAGGCCGTGCCTGTCGGCATACTCCTCACACAGTCGCAACAATCTGCGTATCCCACAGACGGACGCGCTCAGCAACACCATGTCATCTGCGTAGCTTAGATTGTTTACACATACGTCATTTATATAACAGCCAACATGTTGACTGCTAAGCGCGACTATCAGGTCATTAATATACAGATTGAACAATGTGGGTGAGGTTAATCCACCTTGTCTAACTCCACATATAAGTCGGTATGGCTCTGACATTGCGCCCGCCCATCTAACACTGTTAGTCTGGTGTGCATACCAATACTTGAAGATATGAATTAAATCATATGGCATATTTATCTTTTCCAGCTTCTGCCAAAGAACATCGTATGACACCAAATCAAACGCTTTTGTCAGGTCAAGGAAACATGCGTACACCGGTGTATTGCGATCTGTATAGTGTGCTTGAGACACAGTATTGCACTTTCTGTAGATAATTTGGGTCTAAACCCAAATTGATTATTGTGCAAAGTTACATATTTATTTAGCTGTGTCTCAAGCAAACCGTCAAACACTTTTGCTATTACTGTCGCGAGAGAAATTGGTCTGTAGTTATGCTTATCACCCATATCGCCAGTTTTGTTCTTCACTACAGGCACAACTACCGTTTTCATAAAATCGTGCGGCAGATAGGAGTGGCTCACACAAAGAGAGTAGAACATAGCTAACACCCCAGACACATGTGGCCCAGCATGACGTAAATGCTCTACGCTAAGCCCATCATGACCTGGCGATTTACCTCTGGACATAGTATGTACAATTTTGCCTACTTCCTTAGCCGAAAACATTGTTCCCGAGGTACTATAAACCATCTCAGCACCTACTGCAGTTATCACCTCATTCCGCCGAGGTTGCACTACAAATATGACCTAAACATATTGGCAATTTCATAGGGCTTGTTAATATTGTCTACACAGACTGGAAGTCCAGGTTTCAAATTTACCTTTTTAGTTCCTTGCCAAAAACCACGAAAATCACCAGTCAAATGTTTCTCAGCAAGGACGTCCATTTTAAATTGATCTTGGTGATCCTGGTACCCCTTAAGTCGAGACTTAAAAGATTTTCTGCTTCTACACATTTCATCATACATATCTCCGTTTCTCGGTCTGCCACAATGAACCCTTTGATAAACTTTGTTCTAGCCTCCTGGTGTGCCTGCCTAACTATTCTGTTCCACCCTACTATGAGCTGTCCAACCTTCGGTGTTTTAGTGTCCCCCAGACCTGCCACAGCTGCGTCACGAAGGGCAGTCACAATGTCAGCATACAATTTATCAACTACAAGCCTATGCCCAGGATCACTACAGTGAGAGTCAGCGCACTTAATACATTCTCTAGGGAAATGAATAAGTCTCAATCTCTGGTGGCATTCTTTCGTATACAAAGCAATCTGTTCATCATTGCGCTCACCCCAAACTACGCCCTTATTCAACGTTACATTGCGATGTATTTTTTTCGACAATACTTTGACATTACATTCAATAACGAGTGGTAGGTGATCAGACCACCCTGTATTAAAATCAACATATACATTAGTAACAGACTGCTTTGCAGCCCACGTAACCAAGCAATGATCCAACAAGCTACAAGTCCCATATACATCACTCATAAAAGTAAATGTGTCAGATCCAATACCTAGTATTTCTACATCTATAGATGACCAATCTTGCTCAGCACAATAATTTGCAAGTTCGTTATAAAATAAGCCACCCGGCGAAGCATTAAAATCCCCCAAAACATACACAGATTCTACACCATTATCATCAATTATAGCGCTTACCATACTAAGGCAGTCCGTAAATTCCGCTAATTTATTCGTAGTGTTCGTTGGCATATATACACACATAATAATCACCGGTCGATCACTGGTTATTATTTTGATGGCACAGATACGCTCACTATCTCATTTTAACACTGAAACTTGCTGGAAAGCGGAATTCCTCCACAGTAGGGCAACGCCGCCATAGGGTCTCCCCCGTAAAATGCCAGCAGACGTATCCACAGCCGAGATGCCTGTGTATCCAAAAGCAACATCAATCGTGCCCAAATATGGTATTTATTCTGGCAGTAGCGACGTCTCCTGCAATGCAACGACGTCGCAATAACGACATAGGTCCCTAATATTATCTACCGAGCGTTTTACGTTCTTAAAGTTATAACTAGCAAATCGATAGGGGCGTTTATTCATCGCACTGTTTTATTTAAGCCGCTGTGAGATAAAACTTTTCTCGTTGTTGTGTATTTGTAATTCACAAAATGTCTAAATATGATAACTTGTGGCCATAATTTTTCGTCCATATGTGTAGGTAATTTCGACTCGGCAACAGAAAATTTAAAAGCTATGTAATTCTTTTCCTTTTTCATCGAAATTTTCTCTAGTGATACTGTTTCCTGCGTCTTTGAACGTATATAATTGACAATGTCATCAGCTGAAGTATCACTACGAATATTAGTTATAAATATGGGAACATTCCTATCAGCAGCTTTGAAAAGACATTTCTCATCTCTCGCTACGCCTGTCTTGCCTAAATAACGATATTTGGGCTGCTTCTTTTTATATGACACAGTGCGCCATTGATCGACGTTATTGTTTGAAAACTCCGGCGCATCTCGCTGACGTATTACATAATTATTGACGCGGCACGAGTTAACTGTATCAATCAGCTGTGCTGACGTACTGCATGCGCCGGTCTGCATCGTGCACTCTGTTGACAACGGCGAGGCTTCAGTTGCACCTTGCACCTCTGCGGCACACGACACCGTCGCTCTAAGCATCTCAGCGCTGTCAGAGCTTGAGCTATTCGTACATATCTGAGGCTGTGTATATAACTCGTTTTGTTTGTAGGCGTTCAAAGTATCAACATTTGCGCATATTTGATTTATTGACGAGTTATGTGACAGCGAAAGGACCTCGTCACTGCTACGTAAATACCCCCCTTTCTTCATATTTTTGTGTGGTGCAGATGTAGGTAAAAGCGAATTATGTTTAAACTGCAAAAAAACCGTTTTTAATTGTTTTAGCTCATCTAAGGTCGCATATGTAATCTTTAACTCGTTAATTGATGACTAATAACTTAGTGACTAACTTTAGCAGACCTGCCCACACTAAATGCGCGAGGTGTAACTTACAACTCTAACTTCGTTTTTCATTAAAATCCCATAACATAAAAATATTCTGTAATTACATTTTACTTAATAGGCCTTAGATCTATCTTTTTAAAGTATTTGTACTAATGCTCGCGAAGTCTTAATGCGACACTGATAATGTACGGTGGTTTGCCATTGTTCTTTAGTTACATCACATATTTTTTTAAATAATTATTATATATATATACAGGTTTGTACGGAACCCTCGGTGCGCGAGTTCGACTCCCACTTGACCGGTTTTTGTAATAAGTTTTCACAATTATAACGCGTTGTTCTTTCGAAAAGCGCTCCATTTTTAATAATCGGCATAAACAGAGCTGACAGCTGTCAAATTTCAGAGTTGCCGATTGCATGAAAAAAAAATATTCTAATTTAAAAAAGTGCACTCTTAGCGTCAGCGCACACCAAGTCAGCGCACACCAAGAGCAGAGCAGAGCAGAGCATTTTGTGAAATCGTTTAAAAATTAATCTTATGATAATTCCATACATTTCAAAATTGAATACACGTCCAAACTCGATGCTCGAGCATGCTCGAGCATGCAAGTAAATGTTCGAGTATGCGTTCTATATGCGCGAGCGTGTTCGAGCAGCCGCTGGCGTCGCAGTAGTGCAATTGATTATTGCCACCATCGTAATCGTAATCTGCCAATAAAAAAAACTAGACGCCGAAATTTTGAACATATATTATACAAATTTTGAAGCTAACTAGAACTCGGCCATATATTTTAGTTTCATGTCATTGACAACTTTGACAAATGACAAGAAACCTGCAAAATCAAGGAGCAAATATATACGGAGAGAGCATTTCAAAAAGAGTAGAAATCGTATATGCATCTCTTTTCTCTCTAATAACAGAACTGCATAATTATGTTCGAGTAAGATAGCCATAGAGCTTTTATACATGTTTTCTTCGCCTAAGGTACATCTTTCCTGCCACGTTCTTCTACTCACACTGATCTTCTCATTTTATGACGTCTTATTTTATTTTGATATTCTTCATCTTCCTCTTCCTCTGCCAAAAGGGCAATAATTACTAAATCCCAATCAACCATTTTGAACACGTCTGCCAACGTCAGATTTTGGCATCAAACTGGTCATACACGCCCGCCTGGCAACCCAGAGTATTTTCAACGGAGCTTGCTCTCGGAAGGGTGAGTATGCCACCTGCATGGTCGAGCAATCAAAAGTTTGCTCGACCATGCGCGAGCATTTTGCAGTTCGGTGTGCGCTGACACTTACTGAGACACCCGTTAGGTTGTCACATTCATAGATCTTCCACACGTCTCAAGAAATCATACCCAGTTATTTTCTTCTTTTATATATGTTTTAAATACATCTCCCGTACTAGGAATACATATTGAGCTGCTGAAACCTTTCAAACAGGACGCAGGAAGAACATACATAATACTCAAAACAACAACTTATAAAATTTACAAACTTATAACATTTTAGAGGAGTTCGATATTGTCAACCTTTTTCTATTGCAATAGTTGGGGTGGTCAATTCGAGGGTGCGTGGTGGGTTCCTCTTTCCTTCCATTAGGTTAAATTTACAAACTATTGCTTCATGTGGGGATCGAAAGCAGGACAGTTGGCGCAATGCTAAATGGCATGGCTTGAATCCACTACGCCATTCACGCAGTCAACTTTCTTCCTTGAGTTGATGCTATTAAATATAAATTGTTCCCCTGCCGAAGGTTCAGTAGCGTAACTACCATGCAGGAAGTATTTTCCGCGTGTAAATAAATTGGTACTTTGCATTTCTTACGACGTGATTACCGCACTAAAAGGTAATTTATTCAGTAGTTTGCAACTATATCATGCTGTGCAAAGGAACATAAGTAATCTTGGTGTGAAATAACTTTAGAAAGGAAGAGTGCATCCAGTGAGTATTTGCTAGCAAACTCAGAAGTCCATTTTCAAATTTCTACAATTATTAGAGCTAAGTGTTAGGTATTAGATTATATTATTGTTGATGGTCTAGTAGTTTCAGTGCCGATTTCGATGAATTTAGAACGGAGCAAGCCTGAACCTAGAATAAGATAAATCTGTTAAATTCCGTACCTACCTGAAAAGGCCGTACAGCTCTTGTAAAGGATGATTTTGTTAAATGTCTGTGATCGGTCCTCTTTAACTACTGAGCAACTGATTTTTAGCTACATGTAAACATATATACCGAGCTGAAATTGTAAAATACTTATCCCTTTATATAAGTTCTCAGAAACTGTAACAAAATACAAAGTTCTTAGTTTACTTAACGCAAGTAATCACATTAAACTTTGAAAGAAAAATGTACGCCGACGTTTTAAAGCACATTATCAAATCAAAAAAGAAGACACATTTCTTAACACTCTAAGATTTAAGTACAATTTCGTAGATGCCATATGTACTTTTCATTCTAAAATAACAAATCACAAATCGAACACATCATATAAAAATTCCATCATTAAGAATCACAAAAGTTCCAAAAGCCATCCATTATTATAATTTTCTTTTGCCTAAATAAATTTAGGCCTGTATATTTTCCACACTTTGGCAAGAAGAGAGCTTGTTTTATGGCGTTCATCACGTTAATAAATAGATTACATCACCCCATCAGGCCTCTCCAAGGGTGGTTATCTACACCATAATAAGTGGTGTTATTATTTTTCTACCCTGCTATCTAAGTTCCCATTTACTCGACGTATGGTAAGTGCTACTGAGCCTATTCTCATAAGAACTCGTAATGGCGTACATAATTCATAATTCACTTATTCACATGGCTGATATCGCCGCTTTCTTTTAGACGGAACATATGGTGCATATCCATTTTATTATAACTGGCTGTTGGTTGGTTGGACCCTGACTAGTTATTCGGAGGTCGTGGGTTAAATACCTGCCCAGGACAATCTTTGTGGAATGAGCACTATGTTTTGCTCTGTGTCCGGGTGTTTTGGGTATTCCGCGTAATAGGTTTATCTGATTTAGGATCACACATACGTTTCTCAGTTGTCTGCTTGCTATAGTACGGGCTAGTAGTTTGGGGTCAGACAATCATATTGTTTGAGTTGCTCCAAGATATGTTAATCTGATCTATAAGCTAAAATACTGCGAAGTTTCATCAAAATCCATACTGTAGATTTTGCGTGAAAGGTAAATAAACATATTTTCCTTCTTCTTCGCAAGCTTTCGCGTTTAACAAAGTAACCTTACAATATAGAATGGTAATATGTCATATGTGATAGATACAACCTAATGTTTCTACTTATACCAATAACTAATAAACCTTAACTTCAGAATGATTTTCCGTTATAACAGGAAACAACCCAGATTTTCTTGGATTATTATTTTGAAAATGCGTCAAATGGCCTCCGGTACTCTCATTTGTTAAATAAAATACAACTCAAAATGTAGGTTCTTCAAACTTACAAACTAGCACAGCACTACTTAAACTTATGTTTTATCATGATGTACAGATACCTAGTTCTATTTCGAGTTTACTATTATGGTAGACATTATGAATTCCACTTTGTTATGGTGTTCTAACCTACTTTGAGGTTTGAGGTTATGAGTCTTTTGAGGTTATTGGTCAGTTTTTTGCGTCATCGTCTACTTATTCATTAATAGCACCTACTGTTTTGTATTTCATGAAAATTTCAATGTATTCGTACGCTTAGAAAATGCTTACCAATATTTTTATGAAGCTTCTACAGTACACAAAGGAGAAAGAGAGACGTTTATTTGAAATAATTCTACAGTAGTAAATAAAATAAAAATGCAGAATGAAAAGCCATGCTTAAGAATAGAGTCAACAAAATTAGGCAGCGTTAAGCTCGATGTAATATTGTATCCCATAAAAACAATACTTGTCAAAAATACCAAGTCTCGCGACCGTAAAAAAGTTGTGAGATCCATGTACTACCAAGTCGGTTAATTAAATTTTTTTAATGTTTTAAATAAATAGATTGACTCGGCCATCGCATGGAAACACAATATATCTCAGGAGTAATACATAATATAAATTAGATTGTTTAATGCGATTGCCAAGTCAATATAATTATTTAAAACATTAAAGATTTTTAATTAACCGACTTGGTAGTACATGGATCTCACAACTTTTTACGGTCGCGAGGTTGTTACTCTTGTCCTTTGATCCTTTCCGGTACCTTCTACTTCTTGTACACCAACAACGAATTTTCTTAATTAAAGCTCTAACTGCAAATGTAATTTTGTAATCCTTTATATTCATATGGTATTACAAAGTTATTTATGCAGTTGATGTATCTCGAAAACTGGACCGAAATTGAAATATATTTAAGTTTTTCCTTGATTCATACACTAAACACTAATTGTTTCCTAAATTTGAAGCTTCTATGTTTGCTAGAAGTGCCATAGACTTTTGATGATCGGTCAGTGAGTGACAAAATTAAGAATTTTGACTCGTTATAATTCTTAAACTTCTGGCTCAAATTGAATGAAGTTTAAAATACATCATCTTTATATAATGCCTGCATGGTTACTTACCAATCAGGCTTCTAGTTTTTTCCACAACGAAGTTATAGGGGGTCGAAAATGGCCTGAATTGCTTCGAGAAAAGGATGGTACGGCCGTGCCGCTTCTTTGCTCGACTTGGTGGGGGCACTGCCGTGCCCCCAGATTACAAATAAGCCACAGCTCATCATACGCTTATAACAATACATTATGATGACACCTCTTCTTCTTTGATATTTATTTCTGTTAATACAATTATATGAATATTATATTTGCATTGTTGAAGCAAGAATGTAAACTCATTTGGTGGGTCCACACAGAGCGAGCAGCCTCGCGAGGCATTTGCCGCGGGAGGAAACGGTCCCCGAACGAGCGAGGCCATAGAATAAAGCTGCGTTCACATTTATCTCAGTGATCTCTCGTGACAGTCTCTGTCGTAATTACTTACCGTTCACATTTGTCTGTCGCTGTCTGTCCCGATCTGGCGCAATTTTATATCAGTTCTGTCTTGACTCTCGTGGAGTTCACACTTTCGCAATGTTTTTGATAAATTATCCGATTCAGATTAAGTAGATATCCAATTAAAACCATAAATTATTTACATAGGATTATATTATTTTGTATTCAATTAGCTCATCTATAGGTACCTACTGTATAAAAATAATATTATAAAAAGGAAGTCAATTAGTTCGTCGTCCATTGCGCACAATTGCTTACGCGCATCTGACGCTTTACGACAGACAGTGGCGCATCCACATTAGTCTGACGAGTTGTGTCGCGCGAGTTAACTGTACGGAACCCAACAATATTAGTTTCGTCAGCACATCTCTCCCCACCAAATTATTTAGATAATATTATTGTCATCTTAGCATTAATTTATTATAAATACGTTTGTAGATCTAACATTAGCGATAACAGACTATTTTATATTTTAAATATACTGTTAAGCTGTTATAATTAAATAAAGTATTTTTTTAGAATTAATATGAGTCCAATCTCTTATTTCGCGCTGTACCGTCCCCCCGCACTCTCTGTCGCAGACCGGGATATTGTCTGTCGCGACACGACAGACGCCGTCACGACAGATTACATCAGATAAATGTGAACGCGGCCTAGAGCGCGGCAGCCTCGGCACCGTAGGAAAAAACAAAATTGTAGTTGTCATAAAGTTTGAATTCAGAACATGAAAATATAGTTGAAAATCTATTATGTAATATTGCGCATGTATCAAATTGTCGACTTGTGAATTAGAGTGAAATAGTACATTTGCCATTTATCGGTCTACGTATCAATGTGAGATCGTTGGTCTCTCCTCTCTCTTAGTTTAAAATTTTGTTTATAAATATATTACTTGGAAATGGTCATACTGCAAAAGGGTTGTGGCATGTGTTTTTACTAGCCGGCTGCCTGACTGACGCCAATTGCTGTACTTACTTTGGGTACTAGATAATGGAAATAATGGGCCATAATATACATATTTACTTATACTTACTTTTTTTGTAAATATATACATAGAAACACCCAGACCAAGACAAACATTCATGTTCATGCACACAAATGTTTGACATGAGCGGGAATCGAACCCGCGACCTTCCGCGATGCAGTCACTTACACTCCCGCTTTGCCAACCGGTCGTCGATTATTGTTATACCTAAAGGATGGAATAGGTAGACATGGAAAAAATATAGAATGAATTATAGGAAATGAATGTCTGTAGGCAAGGATACTGTAACCGAAGCACAGACTGAAGGATTATTATTGGTACAATAAACAGCGTCAAAGATGAGAATGTTATGACGAATGTATCTTCCGTCATTCAGTGACCAGTGGATAGGGTATGCGAGTGCTGAGTGGAGGTCCCGGGTTCGATTCCCGGGTCGGGGAAAAGTGTTACTGGGTTTTCCCGAATTCTCAGAAGCAGCACGGAGTCTGCTGATGTGCCCATTAACGGCAATAGGCTCGTCCCCTATTACGTGGGACCTAAACATTTTATGGTGAAATGTGGATGTAATAATATTACAACTCTGCCTATCCTTACGCGGATACAGACGTGAGTCTATAAAAAAAATGTCCAACACACAAACACACTTGCGAATTTATATTATTAGTAGGAATTATTATGTTCGAGCGAGGCACGAAACAGCGTCCAGACCGCGGCAAAACAAAAAAACCAAACTCGATGGCTCGGCCGCTCAGTCATTCGCCCGCGGCGGCACACGCGCTTGCCTCGGCCGGGGAACGTCCACACAGAGCGCGCAGCCTCGCGCGCCAAATCCTCGCGAGGCTGCGCGCTCTGTGTGGACGTGTCTAATTCGGTAGCTTGGGCGCACGCGTGCGGCCGAGCTACCGAATTAGACACGTCCACACAGACCGAGCAGCCTCGCGAAGCATTTTCCGCGCGAGGCTGCTCGGCATGTGTGGACCCGCCTATTGAAGTTTTTACGTAACGATCTTATGTTTAAGTGTATTATTTGGGTTATTGTAAACTCAGCACAATGAAAATTCGCCACATTTAAAAATATTGGTTAACTTGCCACAGTGAAAAATAATTCACAACAGGCATAGTAAACTCGTCACAGGTACGTCAAACTTGTTTTGAATGTACCGACAGCATAACGATATTCGTTCTACATAAGTGTTTAGTAAAAGTACCTAATGTAGTCTCAGAATAAAGTAAAACAAGAAAACGATTTTATGTAACAAATAAGTTTAATTGAAAGTAAAAGGCGTAATTATATAGATAGATAGATAGATCATAGATTTAAAAAGGTTTAACTATGTTTTAAAACAGGAATTAGTAACGAAAATAACTACAAACTACAATTCACAGCATTTTGTATTACTCAATCAAACTTACAACTACATTGATACATAATATAAAATGTAGAGACGTTTATCTTGAAACACAGATAAAATATAAGGTAAAATCTTTATATATATATAAAAAAATAACTTTATTCTTTAACAGGTCCGTCATATAAGTTTAAAATATCTAAATTTGGCTTAATTACAAATCACAGTAAAACTTACAATTACAATGGGACTGAAACCAGGCATGAATTTGGACGGGTACAATGTCTGTTTTGTAAATGTTTAGCAAATCGTTCTTCTTGGCTTGTGTGATTGGGTGTAATTGGTAACATGGAAGTGTAAGCCTTTGGTAATGTCGATTCCTTATTTTCTATAGTTACAACACTGTTTTTTGTCTTATTTCTTGTCTTTTTAATACCTTTTGTATCTAGAATTGAGTAATCTTCACTATGATCATATCTAAATTTTATGATACCCGGGTTCTCTTTCTTATACTTAAGGCACAACCATTGTACTACTTTATTTCCATCCTATGCCAATGTCTTATAAAAAAAATTGTATTAGAAGCTAACTTCTTGACATCTATTACTTCGTTGTATATTATCTCCTGTATTTCGTTGGTTAGTGCATTTTTCTTATGTCTATGAGGCCGAGCTCTTTTAACTACATTCTTCCAATCATTCATGCAGTTAATAGAAGCTTTTTTACGTTCATATTCAATCGCGGAATGCATCGAGTCAACATCCATAATCGTATGCCCAGATTCTAAAAATTTTTGTTCTATAACGTTTAAATGCGATGTTTGAATTATGTAAAATTGTAAAGGAAAAAAGCTGCAATATATTGATTCCGATTTTGCCCCGAACATGTGTCTGAAAAAATAGACACTTCTCTTATATTTTGCGGAATTACATCAAGCTACTTTTTCAAACATGTAGCTATTTCTGAACTTCCTCGTTTGCCATTCAGCTCGTTCCACATCATACATAAACCTTTATTTGGTGATTTGGCTTCATATATTGTAAAATTATAGACGCATATTTTCCGGGTATAATATAACTTTCCTAACGACACCGCTTGCTATTTGTAGAACGCTTTGGAGATCAGCAGTCACAGAGAGAAAAGTCTGGCTGTGTGTGGCTTTGGCTGAACCAAGACGACACGGAACGGTATGGCATGGCTTTGGCATGGCTGGCAGTCGGGTGACCGTTACAGTAATGTTAAACACAACTTTTTTTTTTGTTATCGGGTTGGAAAATCCTCATGGAGTCCTTCCGCCCTGGCGGGGAAGGACGAAGGGGACTGTCAGACTCTTGCTGACTAAAAACCAACCCGTGCTCCTCATGTACTCATGTGTCGGAGGGTAGGGTTTCACCGAAGCATTCCTCGCTACCCCCCGACGGGTATTGGCCTGCCAGATGGTTAGGCGGGCCCCAAACGAAACCCCCCCCCCTTGGCGGCGGATGAAGGTGTTGGGCTCCGCCGCCAAAACACCCAGCGGCCGCAGAGGATAGGGAGGACGGCAACGTAACACCGCATCTCCTCTTCCTCTGCGGCCCGACCGCGACGCAGCGATGGTGCGCCCCCATTTGGTCGCGGGAGATAGGGCGCGCGGCAACGCAACACCGACACACCTCTCCTCCCGCGACCGCACCCGACTGCGAGGGACAGACAGAACTGTCCCCCGCACCCGCACCCTGGGACGCATCCTACGCAGGCCCCACGCAAGCCCACGCGGAGCGTCCCCTCCCGGGATCCCGCTTAGCTTCACCGTGGGTGTTGGAACTCACCCACGGTTACTGAGCCCCCCCACCACGACAAGGTGGAGATCCTATGGGAGGGAATATTAAACACTACTACATCGTTTGCTATCAGTACTTTTAAAGCTGTGGCAAGTTTTCGTGAGACAGATAAGACTGTGGCGAGTTTACTATAATTTTTACTTGTGGCAAATTTTTATTATGGCGATTTTACAATAACCCTGTCAAACGGGTGTTGTCGTTCGATTTCCAGGCGAGACAAATTCTTGTGTGACGAGTATGCTTATGTGTTTCTATTTATTTAAAAACTTCCTGCAAAATACATTGCCGATGATCATGGCAGGTGTGTACTGCACATAAAGAGTAAAATTAAAGAGAATATGCAATACAATGCATACTTATCATTTAAATATAAATACATGTATCGTGGTTTTGAACCCGATCACCTCTACATGGCAGTTTGTTGGTATCTCTACTAGGCTATCGCTGCCTTGAAATGAAAATACACAGATTTCTAGTAAAAACGAAAGCTACAGTTCGGTGCCGCATCCAAACCGCTATAAACCATCATTAAAAACGTATATCTAACAAAACAAACGTCAAAACTAACAGCAATATTGCCAATCATACCTGCCAACTGGCCTATAAACGAATAAATATTTATCAGGACCTATAACTCCAGGGTTGTCACAATCTTTCGTTCGTACACCATTCGGCTTCGGTTTTTTTTTCGGGACTGACAGCTAACAACCCTATTCATTGTAGAAGAAGTTAGTACAGAACTGAAAATGCCTGTTAGCTACATATTTACGACGTATTCTCGTGTTACGTTTATAGACAGATCGTTTTATTTTTATTTATCTATGTCTCAGCTTTGATTTGAGATGAATGATCAGGTTGGAGGGTTGATGGTTTTATTATTTTACAAGGGTACGAACACGTGTATTCTGGTGATCGATAAGTGTGAGGTACGACGGAAGATAAATGCGTACAAACTAAGCTTCCGAATGAGGGATTTTAAAGAAGACTCGCGCTTTAGGATTACATTCTGTATATCTGAACATTACAAACACGGAACCAGTATACACAAATTGCACTTAGACTAAAAATGTGTCTTGGTGGAATAGAATCAAACCCAGAGCACTAGGCACAGTGTCAATTAGTGGTGCGTAGCTCGATTGCATAGCTCATTATGCTATCCTTACAATGTTGTGGATGGAGGTAGCGCAAAAGTCAGATTTTTTATACTCTCTATTCTTGTCTTCTGTCCGTTTCAGTTTTAACCCTAAGGTACCAGTGGTCTTAAAATCAAGGGTCTCGGTCCCACACAATTAATTGAAATCTCAACATTACAGGTAAAAGAAACCACTCATCTTTAATACGAGTACTAATTATGAGATTGTCTATGATGAGTTGGACCGAAACCAACTCAAGCTTATAGTAATCTAGAATCTCAAAACAAAGAAGACGCTTTGTAAATTCTCAAGTCATCATTCTCTTTGTAAGAACGGCAACGTGTGCTATGCGGCAGACGATGCCACGTAGGTAGTTCACATTTATTGACGATTTATCTATTTCAGTAATTCTACACATCACTCCAATGCTTGGTCACTCATTAGGCAAGCACTGGTGTCTTTTTCATATCAACAAAAACCCACTTAACACAAACCCACGTAAAAGGTAGCACAAAATTTTCAAATTCTCAAAATGGCCGCCATTGTTATCACGAATTATCTATTTCAGTAATTCTACAAATCACTCTAATGAAAGTTCAGTAATTAGAAAAGCAATGGTGTCTTTTTAACAACAAGAACCCCCGTTACACAATCATATCCGCATATTCGGACGACATAAAGTTCATCATGTCATTATTAACACAAATAATGCAAAAATTACGAATGATAAAGTTCACTAAACAACAACACAATTAAATAACACAACTAAATACAATCACACAATTCAATAACAAAAACAGCTGTCGCATAAAATTAAGCGCGCGCGCAACCTGATCGACTGTTTTTGCGGCACTAAAGAACAAACCTTTGATGAGTCGCCGATCACCGATGCGCCGCTGGCGCCGATATGTCTAGGATAGGAAATAGAGATGCGCAATAGGTACTATGAATGTCGATATTTTTGACACGTTAATACGTTAACAACAAAATAACACAAAATGTTTTTATACAACGAACTATGCATTCTTACTTGTATTAACAATAATGCTATTGCTTAATTGTGTTGCTAATACGACACAGTTAAACAAGTTTATGAAATACTATGCACATACTTCAATTAGTTCAGTAGTTTTAGTACATTAATTCTTTAGTTGATTGTTGAACCCATTAGACCACTTAAAAAATACCATACGGAAAGAGCTAAAATAGTCAATAATTATTAACTTATTTCAAATGATTAAATAATTGAATATCTTTACATGTTTATCATTGTTTACCTATTAAAAAACGTCGTCTTTATTTGTACCACACTTTGAAATTTTCGAACGTAAAGTCATTGATAAGACGATTACATTAACGTTAAATACAAACAATGTCGATACAATAAACAACAAACTTTTACGGTGCGTAGGATTTTTTATCGGTACTATCATTGATAAGACGATTACATTAACGTTAAATACAAACAATGTACATACAATAAACAACAAACTTTTACGGTGCGTAGGATTTTTTATCGATACTATCATTGATAAGACGATTACATTAAATTTAAAAACAAACAATGTCGATACAATAAACAACAAACTTTTACGGTGCGTAGGTATTTTTTATCGATACTATAATTGATAAGACTATTACATTAACGTTAAATACAATCAATGTCGATACAATTAACAGCAAACTTTTACGGAGCGTATTTTTTATCGATAATATTGACAATATTTTGTTCATAATTGGGCAACTCTATTTGGCTCGACTATGTTTGTCCTCGTCACACGTAGTGCATTTACTGTGCATACCTAATCAGATTTTTTCGTGCTTGCGGAACCGATCCATCTTATTATTATGTAACTTTATTGAAAAGGTAATTAGGAAGTTTCAAAAGTTTTGTTCTGTTAAAAATGTTACGCATTAACTTGGGCGCAAAAACCTACAACGACGAGTCTTAGGTAGGTACCTTCGAGGCGAAGCGACGTTGCACGAAGACGTCATCGTCCTAAGTCGTCGAAGGGTCAACGCAGACAGAGAGGAATAATCCCCGCGCGGTCTCGGGCATTTTCTTTACGGATTGCGTATGCTCAAGATTGCGCGCGACCTCGCGAGCCTGCGTGAGTAAAACGTTCTGGATTACCACTCTACAGTAAATATTTTGTCGCGAAAGTTCGTAAAACCCTGAAAATATGCGTACGACGCGGGCGCCGACTCGACTTTGCGCGGGGATTTCCGCGTATCTTCGAGGACGCGTAAATATTTTTTATCAAGTTCAAGCATTTATGAACTTTATTGTAAAAATATTAAAGTATATTTTCAAGTGCGTTAATAAAATCCTCTCCGCTGCGCTCCGTTCTGTCTGCGCTGAGCCTAGCTTCGGATGACGTCGAGGCGTCGCGTAGTGAGTCGTACCTAGCGAGTCGCGGCGCGCAATGTAGGGTCGTTGACCGTTTTGTATCATCTGTATGGAATCCCAGGCTTAGGAATGTTGTAAGCTATGCCTTTGTTCAAAAAGTGCCGCTATGCAAGCGCCACCCTGTATATATATATATATATATATTTTTTATTATTTTATTTATTTCAATTAATAAACAAAGAATACAATCCATATAACAGATCAAAGGTCCACAAAACTGTGTTAAACAGTTTGACTGTGGACTCAGTCGAGTCTCATTCTAGATTAAGTAATAGAAAATAGTACCTAATGGTTTTATGGAATTATTAATATGTATATGTGTATTATTGATTATATTTACGTTATATACTATCTAATAAGAATGTTTTTAACTTTTTTTTGAATTTGTTTTTATTTTGTTCTCTCCTGATGTCCACAGGCAAACTATTTAATACATAAGGTATACGTTTTCTTAATGTCCTATCGCCGTAATAATTACTGACTTTAGGTACATCATATTTACAATTTGTAACAGATCTCGTAATATGAATGTGAGATGCATGTGATAGGTTATGCTCTTCATTGCCATGTTGATTAGTCAATAGTAGGTATTTGTGTTTTAGGCTGGCCGGAAGAATTTTGCATATTTTAAATAGTTTTTTGTAGTTATCTTTACAACTCAGTTTAGTTTTATTATTTACTAATAATTTTAAAAATCTTAATTGAAGTGTTTCTATCTTTTCTATATAGGTTTTAAAAGTCAAACCATAGCAATCAAGAGCATATGTTATTATGGATTCCACCAATGCATTATATAAACATTTTAATGTAGTCCTTGGCACTTTGAAACTGAGGTGATAGAACCTACCTAATAATGTTCTTAGTTTATCACAAATGTAATCTATATGAGATGCCCAGGAAAAATGTTCATCTATTTTCATTCCTAGATAATTAACACAGTTTACTTTTTCTATGAATTTACAGTTGCAATTAATGAAATTATGGTGAAAACATGAAAAACTATGAGTAATAATTGGTGTTTTTATATCTGAAGTGTGAGTGTAAGGTGATTTAATAAGAATAAATTTAGTTTTATCCGAATTTAATACAATTCCATTGTCATGCGACCATTTTACTACTGCATCTACGTCTTGCTGTACCAAGTGACAGGTCTCTGCTAGGTCGGTGCCAGCGCACAGTGTGCACAAGTCGTCTGCGAACATATGCGCAGAGCTGTGACGTAATACGCCGTTTAAGCTATTTACGTGCATTAGATAGCACACAGGAGCACAGCCAGATCCTTGTGCCACCCCACACTGGACCTCCCTCTCGTCACTGAAGCTCTCGCCAACCTTCACTTGGTAGGATCTTGCAGTGAGATAGTCTCTGAACCATTTGTTCAGAGGCTCACTCACTCCACACTCCTCCATAGCTATTAATAGCATATCATATTCTAAAGTATCAAAAGCTTTTTTAAAATCGTATAATATAGCTATAACAAATTTTCGTTCAGATAAATATGTATTTATTTCATTGGTAAATTTTGATAACAATGTATTTGTGCTTTTATTTTGTTGAAATCCGTGTTGACAATTATTAATTATTTTATTTTTTTGAAGATATGAGCCAAGTTGGTTTACTATACATTTTTCCATAATTTTATCTATGCTCGATAGAATAGCAATGGGTCTGTAGTTTGAAAATAACTTACAATCACCTTTTTTGTGAATAGGTCGAACTATAGCTTTTTTAAGAGGACTAGGAAATTTGTGCTTACTTACAGATAAATTTGTTAGCTTAGCAATAACAGGACTTATTTTGCCGGCTATTTGTTTCAGATCAGACATACGTATGCGATCCGCACCCGGTGATTTCTTATGACTAATATTTTTAATTATTTTCATTACCGTTTGACTATTTACCGGTTGCCATCGCATACATACATCCGATTCTTGTACATAGTGCTTTTTATATAACCATTTTTCATGACACATATGTTTAATGAGATCAATATCATCAGAAAAAGTTGACGCAAATTTATTACATATATCCTTTGTATTGCCTTCGTTCACAATATTATTAATTATTAAATTATCTAATGACTTATTTTGTTTGCCTAGTAATATGTTAATTTTTTGCCATATCTTACGTATATTGCCATTACAATCTATAATACTTTGCTTATCGTATTTGGCTTTACACTTAGATATAGCTTTTGTACATTTATTTCTGTATCTCGTATAATTTAGTCGCTTCACCATATTTTTTGGGTCATCACTCCATATATTAAATAAACTATCACGTTTTAGTATCATCGATTTAAGGTTATTATTAATCCAGCTATTTTTATTACGATTACTCTCTCGTTTGCATATGTGTTTATAACTACTTTCATAAATATTTGTGAATATTAAACAAAATTCCGAATATAATTCTAAAGGACATTCAATTGACATTAATCGATCAAAGTTGGTGTTGAGCAGTTTTTCTCTTACAATACGATTATCTAATACACGTCGGTGTCGAGCCAATTTGTGTGAGTCACCTTCTGCAGACTGTTGCCACGAGCCTCCGACAGACAGCAATGCGTTTGAACGATCGCGACGATAAGTGTGTTTCCATTCTACCGCTGCTAATGTGAAATAGTGATCCGATATTTTATGTGTTATTATCGATGAATATATTGTAGGTGTATTAGCCCTAATAAAAATGTGATCTAGGCAGGATTCTACTATTTTTCCATTGACTATTTCTTTACGAGTTATATCATTTATACACTTTATAAAACCATATTCTGACAATAAGTTCTCATATTATTATGCTATTACATTATTGTCCTGTTTATTTAATAAATTTATGTTCATGTCCCCACATATTATTACCTTATTATCCAAAGGAAGACTATCTAAAAGAGCTTGAAATTCTTTTAGGAACTGTAGAGTTTTATCTGCTTTATTAATTCTAGCGGCTATATATATATGGCAGGACAAACCTACGGCGCGCACCACTGACTTTTTGACTTTTCAGAGTTGCATGTGCGTATCGAATTGTCACTTACCGCTTGCCTCGTACCTCGGAGAGCACGTTAAACCAGCGATCCCGATAATGACTGTAGTTATAATGAGTCAGTCCCTCTGAATAAACTGCCACTAGTCAAAATCATGGAAAATCGCTATCCATTTGAGTTGTGAGTTGAGGTCAGACAGCCAGTTGCTGTGCAGACAAGCTAATATTCAGTCAAATCCTAGCTAGTGAGCAGAGCCCGGGTTGCAACTGGGAAAAAACTAAGAGGATGACATCTTAGAACAACTCACATAAATGCATCTGATCGTAAACCTACGAGCCTATAATTCTGCCCTCCTCAACCTAAAGTGTTCTTTTTTCGTGTTTCGTGTTAAAGTTTAAATTCCTAAATCATGTTTTTGCTGTTAATGCAATTTAGGTTCGGGAGGGCAGAATTATCATCATCGTCTTAGCGTTATTCCGGTAGGACTAATAATAATAAAATAGTGATACACATTCTCTTCATGTAATGAATATGGAGTCTATAATACCCATAACAAACATCCCCATATATTTTTCTCGAATGAGGTATACAAAAATATTGAATTTCCTGACCGATATCGTTGTTCGTGTAAAGGCACGTTCCCACGGTACGCACTATTGCGAACAAGCCCGAACCAGCCGAAACCATCGCTTTATGAAGCTCATACACCTGAGCATTTACTTGTAACGGAACAAAGAACATTCGCCTTCTTTTGTTTCGTCATAATTAACAAGACACCATGACTGCTAAAGATTAGGCGGCATGGAGTTATTTTGATAGGCTGCAAAAAAGAGACGAACATTAACACGATATTTTTACGATCTTTCTAGCGAACGCTCTAATCAGCAAAGAGATGGTCGAAGCAAATTTACTGTTTATTAGGGAGAATGCTAGCTAGAACGCTCGGTAGAATGGTCGCTAAAAGGCACGTTTGTTTTTCTGTTATGTAATATTCTCAACAATGCTCATTTACAAGTGAATGCTCAAGTGCATCAGCACCATAAGAAAGATGTGCGTGGTCGACGGTCGTGCACGATATCGCGCACCATTGGAAGCCAGCTTTACAAAGGATGCCAAGCAATTGTTTATACAACTAACATAGGCTAGGTAAGGCTCATGTTTCGTTCGTTATTCGATTTTCCCTCCCTTTCGGCGTATGTATCAATTTCCCAAATTTAATTTTTCATTATTTCATTTAGAAAGTGAATCGCGGATTAATGAAGTATGTGAGATTGCGTAAATGGTTTTACAACGGATACTGCGAGTATTTAATATAGATAAGTGGTATTTGCAAAAATTTAAATATATTGACTATTTGAATATGATGACAAATGGAAAACATATTTTAATGGAAATAGTTTCTATATATATATATAAAGAAAATACCGTTAGGTACTTTGGTTGATTTTAATATTCAAACATACATACAAAACACAAATATCACCCATAATGGCAACTACTTTTTTTGGATCTCACTTACTGTGTTGGTCCATATGAAGATTAAATCATATGTCACAGGACAGAGAAAGTAGAAGTTATTACTCCTTATTTACGTAACAAACGTATAAACCTAAAACTAAAATAATTACATATTTACAAAGCAGGAGACGTTTAGGCGTCGTAGTAATCCTCCGCATCACTGTCATCTGGTAATGTGCCCAAAAGGCTGGCAGCATTGTCACGCTGAATTGCAATGCTGATTCTTTGGGCAAAGAATAAAGCAGCCCTCTCAGGTCACGTGAGACGTCGATCAAGCGTTTGGAAATGTCGTGATATAAACTACGAGCGCTCGGACCCCATGAGGCCAGTGTTTCAACCCCAAACGGCTCAAAAACTTAATTACTACTAAATTGCCGTATTTGCGCCGTTTGAGGGTTTTCGTGCTTGCAGCAGCAACGCCAGCATGACCTGCCGTGCTTGGAATTTGTGATGGCGCAAGGGTGTCGACGCACGTTGCGGCCCTCCCCACTCCTTTATTTTCGCAAAAGTACGCGATTGAGATTCACTACATCAATCTTAAGGCATAAGTTAATATTTATGCTATTAATTGGCAAAATATTTTTTACTAAGTAAGTAAGTTGTCACTTACTTACTTAGTAAAAATATTTTTCCAATTAATAGCATAAATATTATGTCGTGATATAAACTACGAGCGCTCGGAACCCATGAGGCCAGTGTTTCAACCCCAAACGGCTCAAAAACTAAATTACTACTAAATTGCCGTATTTGCGCCGTTTGAGGGTTTCCGTGCTTGCAGCAGCAACGCCAGCATGACCTGCCGTGCTTGGAATATGTGATGGCGCAAGGGTGTCGACGCAAGTTGCGGCCCTCCCCACTCCTTTATTTTCGCAAAAGTACGCGATTGAGATTCACTACATCAATCTTAAGGCATAAGTTAATATTTATGCTATTAATTGAAAAAAATATTTTTTACTAAGTGATAGAGAGGCAATTGCACTAAGTAAGTGACATCGTACCTATCTGTGAATAATCCTTAGCTTAAATCATTCCCCCCCCGTGGTATCTCCACCTTGTCGTGGTGGAGGGGCTGCGTAACCGTGGCTTGGACTCCCGCGGTGAAGCTAAGAGAGATCCCGGGAGAGGACGCTCCGCGTGGTCTTGGAGGGGGCCTGCGCAAGATGCGTCCAAAGGTGCGGGTGAGGGGGACAGTTCTATCTGACCCTCGCAATCGGGCGCGGTCACGAGAGGAGAGGCGTGTCGGTGTTGCGTTGTCGCGCGCCCTATCTCCCGCGAACAAATGGAGGCGCACCATTGTTGCGTAGCAGTGGGGCCGCAGAGGAAGAGGAGATGCAGTGTTGTCAGGTTGCCGTCCTTCCTAACCTTTGCGGCTGCTGGGTGTTTTGGCGGCGGAGCCCAACACCTTCATCCGCCGCCAAGGAGGTTGTGGCCTTTGGGCTATCTGTCGGGGTGTCAGGGTAGAATGCTAACGCGTCCCACTGGCGTCACCAAAATGGCATTGAAGTATGCGCTGTGGTTTTAGTGGCTATTACGGCCTTGCATTCCAGCCGTCGAGTCCCACATACGTGAGTAAATGCATTTCTAGAGCGCAGAAAAAAAAAAGGTTAAATCACTGCCGTATCTAGATACCTTCATTTTTTTACTTCGTATGGTTGTACACCTTATAACATTATTTAGACAACTACCAATTATAACTGTTTGGACATCGTCTTAATGAAAATATATTAAATATGATGAGAAAATATTTGCTATCTTTTTTCCCTAGCTAATTTAATCTTTGCGAAATTTGATTTAGTCGTAAAGTACTTCGTTGTACAGCTTATAACTTTATTTAGACAACTACCAATTATAACTTTTTGCACATCGTCTTAATGAAAATATATTAAACATGATGAGAAAATATTTGCTATTTTTATGCCCCAGCTAATTTAATCTTTGCGAAATTTGATTTAGTCGTAAGGTATATTTATATTGTTTATTATAGGCCAACTCTCGCACTGTCAAGAGGATTGAACTAACAAAACATGTCGCAATGCTTAACGCTGAGGCGACCGCTTAAAGTAGTGCTAGTGTCCGTACAGGTAAACGGCCTGGCCACGGACAATTCGCTCCAGCGAAAATTCGACGCGACCGGCAACGCGACTTGCGACTTCTTACATTCTATACATTTGATTAATGTATAGAAATGTTCTAAGCATGCCACGCGCAGCGGCGACCGGCGACGCGACCGGCGTATAGCACCGAGCGGTACGGCGCGGCGGCGTGTCGCGCGACATGTCGCGCGACCAAAACAAATGTATGAATGAGTACGGCGCACGCCACGGCGTCGAGCGGTAGTCGCGGCGACTAGCGCCGGAGCTGAGTCAGTATAAAATTTTTAGTTTATTTCTCCGCGAGCATGATATTATTCTTAGAATTTTTAGTATATATACAGTATAAATAAAGTTGAAGTGTCTGTCTGTGATTTCAAAATACCTAAGTAAGTTTTTAGAAGTGTATATACCTAGTTAGTTAGATCACACCTACATAAGCTTTTCCGTATTTTAACTCAAAACTCGAGTTACAATACCTACAAGCGTCGGCTCAGTACGCATTCAGTAGGTACCTACAGAATGTATACCGAAGCGCCTTGAGTTTGGTATGCAGCAGGTTAGGTGGGTACCGAGCCTGAAGCTCGTAGGTATAAATCGAGTTCCGACCGTTTGTATAAAGATAAAATACAGTACCTATAGATTTCAATACCGTGGTTAGGTACACAATATCAAGTCTGCCTCTATGATCTTGCGGTAGTGCAAGCGGATCATAAGCCGTTGACGCTGAGTCGAGCTAAATTTCATAAAAAGATATCAGCTAATGTCGTCTCGCTTCTGGTCTACACTGGTCGCGACGGCGAACGCGTGTGCCCGTGGCATGTTTTTTGTGTCGCGCGAATTGTCGCGTCGCCGGTCGTGTCGCAAGTCGCGTCGCCGGTCCTCGTGGCCAAGCCGTAATAATTGGTCTAATACCCACGGGATATCTCACACAAGGTCATTAGACCCCTACCTACGCTAGAGAGGGGCTCTGCCTAGTTTGGGGTCAGAAGACGTGCTATGGCAGTCAGATAACTGATAAATTTACGTGTTGTTAAATCAAAAGTTATCTATATTCTTTTACTACACAACGTGTATGCAATAAAATACTTCAGTACAACCGCGATCATGGTGCCTGCAACAATGCCGAAATATCGAATACTCGAAACAAGGATACGATGAACCTAACAGACAAACAAATTCACATACGCATTTAAAATATTAGTTTAAAGTAAGGATTAGAAAAATATATAAAATGTATTGAAACGTTACAAAGAGTATAAAACAATAAAGAGAAAGAAGTTGAAGTGCTTAGCTAAGTTTTAAGTACCGTGGGGCACTAGATACTTTTACAGTACTTTTATTTTTACTTTAAAATTGGACACGACACGAGAACTTTTTTCTTTTTCATATAATGCTGTTTTTTTAATGTGTTTTGCACTTTTTTATAATGGTTCTTTAGGCCTTCTTTATTTATTTATTTTATTTATAGACTCACACCTGTATCCCCGAAGGGGTAGGCAGAGGTGTAATATGACACCCACATTTCGCCATGAATTTTTAGGTCCCACGTAATAGGGGGCGATCCTATTGCCGTACCGGGCACATTACCAGACTCCGCGAAGCCTTCTTTTGCAAAATTAAAGAATAATATTCTACCACATACACACAAAACCACCTAATCTCAACCTAAGAAGAGCTTAGGTACTATGGGTACTAGACAATGGATAGACATACTCGTACATAATATACGTTTTATGTAAATACATACATGTTATGCATAAAAAACTCAGACCTAGATAAGCATATATATTCACCCAAAATTGTTTAACTTGAGTGGGAATCGAACACGTGACCTGCGGCGTAGCAGTCACTTACAAGCCCGCTACGCTACCAGATCGTTAAATTGATTATACTATAATTGTTAAGCTATATTAAAGTGTTTCGGTTTTAGTCGTCACATTGCTGTTTAACAATACACCGGATGATGTAGATTCGATCACCAGACCATCGTTGTTCGATAAATAAATACTCATATAGGATTTATTTTTAGTGTAGTAATTGTTATTTTTGGATCAAAAACAAAATGAACCAGCTAGAATAGTAGCTAACTGTATCGCGTACTGAGTTTAAACGAACAAAGCGATTTGTTTAAATTCAATTTTTGCTTCTCTACGATTTATTTACAATTAAATGAGCCCGCGGTTACACCGCCGTTATTTAGGGGTAATACTCCACTCCCGTGGCTCATAGCGTCATGTTATACATATAGCTTATAACCTTCCGCAATAAATGGGCTATCTAACAGTTTTTTTTTCAAATCGGACCTGTAGTTCCTGGGATTAGCGCGTTCAACCAAACAAACTCTTCAGCTTTATAATATTAGTATAGATATTTATCAGTTTTCTACCGCTACCTCAGGATCAAAACAAATAGACTTCTACTGGCACAAGTACCAGTCAATTTTACGATTGTATTTTGTTGTTAAATTACTTTTGTACATCTTTTTGAGTTTGAATAATTCCAAAGTCTCGCGACATTCGCGACTTACATCGTCATCCCAGCCTAGAGACATTCACAGCTGGACAGAGCGGAGGCCTCAAATTTACAATCACAATGAATCATGTATAAATGACGTCCTTCACAAATTCAAATTCCATTAAATAAAATGTAATTTGATATAAAATTGTCATGCTCACTGATCAGCTGACGATATTGGCCTTTTAAACTTCACTTGACTTAGTTTCAATTATGAAAGTAAAGGACTCGGCCAAGCGGAGTAACTGGAATATGGTTGGAAGATAATGTAGAAAACTTAGCGATACGACAGTATTTTCTAGAATATTCTTTGAGAAATAGTATAACACAGACTATCTAAGCGGCGAACTTATTAATTGAAGTCTGAAGTTAGCTTTTATTCAATAAATATGTCAGATTCATACTATAGTCCGTGCCACGAGAACATAGACTTTTTGTTAACAAAGAATTTCTACTAAGTAACTTATCGACAGTTCTGCCAAAAATAAATTATGTCAAATCAAAAGAGCGCAATGGTACATATATGGGTGTCATTGCAAAGTAATAAGTCAATTGATCGGGTTTTTATCGATATATCCGCGTCACGTCAGACGCCTGGAACGACAACAGTGTTTTGTGGTACTAGAACAAGTCAGACGCCTGGAACGTCAACATTTTGCATTAATCCATTGATTGATTGAAAATACATTCTTGGGCTTAGCGAGCTTTTATCAGAGGATAAAAAATATTTTTCGGAAGTCAAGAAGAGGTTAGTTTAAAGTTAAATGCAAGTTTGTGGTGTCAAACGCTCGTCCTGCGGCCCACATCTCGAAAAAACGGGTGCAGCATTGCAGATGGCAAACTGTTTGCCGCACAGAAGATTCCTTATACCTAACTAGTCGACGCCAGCGGCTTCGCACGCACATATTTTCGAATTTCCCGTTTTGCCCGATCCCGTGGGAATTTCGGGAAATCCCGTCTTAGTGCATCCTTACGGTCCCCAAGGAACATACATGCAAAATTTCAGCTTCTTGCGCCAAGTAGTTTCGGCTATAGCTTGTCTGTCAGTCAGTCAGTAACGCAAGAATTTTATATATACAGATAAAAATAAATAGCTTCTTCTGACGAAGGTAACCCCAAATGTTATTTTGCCGTAACTTTTTAATGGATTTTGTTTAAGTTCATTCTCACGTTTTTATTCATATACAACGAAAAATCTCAATGACTAGAAATTTTAATGCAATGTTCTAGCTATCGGATTGTAATATTATTCATTTGTGGCAATTTTTAATATTTTAGGACAGCTTAGCTATTTTTATTGCCTCATCATCATCATCTACAAAAACTACAAATAAAAATTCGGGCAAGTGCGAGTCTGACCCGCGCAACGAAGCTTCCGTACGCATTTTACCTTATTTGAGGTTGGTGCTAATTACGCTAGTCCCCTTAAATTTTCCACTTTTTTTTATTTTTTGTATTTTTTCCTTTATTTGTGCTGTAAGACCCTGCTTTTGGGCAAATTTCGTGATTCTAGTTCAACGGGAACTACCATATATGTAGGTTTTCGACCCAAAACCTATAGGGTACTTACGGTTGACCTAGAATTGTCAATTTTGGTTAAAACCAAGATCTTACAGCACAAGTAAAGGAAAAATTCGGAAAATTAAGGTTAATTTTGGTACTTACAAGTTTTCGCTAAAATCTAATTTTGACCATATCTTTTTATCGGTTTGACCCAGGACCCTGATTTTTATACACCTAATAGGAACCATAGAACTCAGTATCTGGTATAAATTTCAATAAATTTGCTAGGTCCTGATAAAATCGGTGGTGATACACGGACGGACAGACAGACAGACAGACGGACAAGAAAGTGATCTTATAAGAGTTCTTTTTTTTTACCTTGTGGGGTACGGAACCCTAAAAATCGGCAAATTCATGAAAATACTTACGGGAAATTCGACCACTCAAACACAAAATCAAATATGTTTTAATTTGTAATAAATTCGAATATATAGCATAATGGAGCATTGAAAAAAAAACGACTGTTCAATAAGTATAAAGATCACTAAAGCATAAAATCTCAAACAACTGTTTGAAACAAAGATTGTGAAGCCCTGAATGTAAGAAAGAAAGAAAGAAAAATGGTTTATTTGGTCAAATAAGAAATTCACACAGATAACGAGTAAATAGGTATGAAAATAAACAAATGTATCATGCACAAATAAGAAAAAACAGATAAGTATAAAGACATAAAATAATGCAATATCTTATTCAAAGTATGAAATTCTTAGCCAAATGGGACCCTAGTTCAGCATATGCCATACTTTTTATAAAGTGTGGCGCTGGTTTTCAACTGGTTCCCTAGTGACTACACGGACGCTAACATACAATACATATGTGAAATTATTTGCAGTTGAATTATTTAGCGTTATAATAATACACAATGTTATTTAGATAAAAATAACTTAAATACAACTATGTGCTGTTAACAAAAAAAATAGATATTTAAAAAAACAGAAATGTACCATGTGTGTTTACAAAAAGTCTATCTTCTCGGGGCACCAACTATAGATTAAAAATAACATTCATTGTATTATTTGTTCATCCCACCATTATTTGTTACTGGCACACTGTCACTTTGTACTACCTATTTGTTCTAATGGAATGATTTTACGCTTCCACTTGGTGTAGTTTGCAGTATTCGATCTCAATGTATGTGAGAATTTCTATTAGAAAGTTCTAGGCAAAAGTTCTGTCAATATTCTATCTAGTAGATCACAATAATTTGAAATGGAATTTCCTGTTCTTCAATAACCTATGAAGTTTCCTATAATCGACGATGGCACTTCCCTCCGTGGTACTACTACTCGATTGCAAGTAGCGTAGTGGTTAAGCGGTCGCCTTGCCAAATAAAAGCGTCCGTTAGTCTTCAGTACAATAAGCTGGCAATTAGTGCTGCGACTTCACTTCTGCAGCGTAATACTTTAACAAAAATTCCACACAATCACAGATACACTGTCCAGCATAACTAATGGAATAGAATATAAAAGGTATGAAGATATAACAGCATGGAGTCAATATATAATACATAATGTTTGACGGGTTATTGTAAACTTGCCATAATAAAAATTTGCCACAAGTAAAAATTATAGTAAACTCGCCACAGTCTTATCTGTCTCACGAAAACTTGCCACAGCTTTAAAAGTACTGATAGCAAACGAAGTAGTAGTGTTTAATATTCCCCCCCATAGTATCTCCACCTTGTCGTGAGGGGGGGGACTCAGTAACCGTGGGTGAGGTCCAACACCCACGATGAAACTAAGCGGGATGCCGGGAGGGGACGCTCCGCGTGGGCTTTCGTAGGGCCTGCGTAGGATGCGTCCCAAAGTGCGGGTGCGGGAGACAGTTCTGTCTGTCCCTCACAGTCGGGTGCGGTCGCGGGAGGAGAGGTGTGTCGGTGTTGCGCTGCCGCGCGCCCTATCTCCCGCGGCCAAATGGGTGCGCACCATCGTTGCGTCGCGGTGGGGCCGCAGAGGAAGAGGAGATGCGGTGTTGCGTTGCCGTCCTCCCTAGCCTCTGCGGCCTCTGGGTGTTTTGGCGGCGGAGCCCAACACCTTCATCCGCCGCCAAGGGGGTTTCGTTCGGGGCCCGCCTGTCCATCTGGCGGGCCAATACCCGTCGGGGGGTAGCGAGGAATGCTTCGGTGAACCCTACCCTCGGACACATGGATACATGAGGAGCACGGGTTGGTTTTTAGTCAGTAAGAGTCCACAGACAGACCCCTTCGTCCTTCCCCCACAGGGCGGAGGGACTCCATGAGGATTTTCCAACCCAATAACAAAAAAAAAGTTGTGTTTAATATTACTGTAACGGTCACCCGACTGCCAGCCATGCCAAAGCCATGCCATACCGTTCCGTGTCGTCTTGGTTCAGCCAAAGCCACACACAGCCAGACTTTTCTCTCTGTGACTGCTGATCTCCAAAGCGTTCTACAAATAGCAAGCGGTGACGTTAGGAAAGTTATATTATACCCGGAAAATATGCGTCTATAATTTTACAATATATGAAGCCAAATCACCAAATAAAGGTTTTTTTATGATGTGGAATGAGCTGAATGGCAAACGAGGAAGTTCAGAAATAGCTACTAATTTGAAAAAGTAGCTTGATGTAATTCCGCAAAATATTAGAGAAGTGTCTATTTTTCAGACACATGTTCGGGGCAAAATCGGAATCAATATATTGCAGCTTTTTTCCTTTACAATTTTACATAATTCAAACATCGCATTTAAACGTTATAGAACAAAAATTTTTAGAATCTGGGCATACGATTATGGATGTTGACTCGATGCATTCCGCGATTGAATATGAACGTAAAAAGCTTCTATTAACTGCATGAATGATTGGAAGAATGTAGTTAAAAGAGCTCGGCCTAATAGACATAAGAAAAATGCACTACCCTACGAAATACAGGAGATAAAATACAACGAAGTAATAGATGTCAAGAAGTTAGCTTCTAATACAATTTTTAATTAGACATTGGCAAAGGATGCAAATAAAGTAGTACAATGGTTGTGCCTTAAGTATAAGAAAGAGAACCCGGGTATCATAAAATTTAGATATGATCATAGTGAAGATTACTCAATTCTAGATACAAAAGATATTAAGAAGACAAGAAATAAGACAAAAAACAGTGTTGTAACTATAGAAAATAAGGAATCGACATGACCAAAGGCTTACACTTCCATGTTACCAATTATACCCAATTACACAAGCCAAGAAGAACGATTTGCTAAACCTTTACAAAACAGACATTGAACCCGTCGAACATCATGCCTGGTTTCAGTCCCATTGTAATTGTAAGTTTTACTGTGATTTGTAATTAAGCCAAAGTTAGATATTTAAAACTTTTATGACGGACCTGTTAAAGAATAAAGTGATTTTTTTATATATATATAAAGATTTTACCTTATATTTTAACTGTGTTTCAAGATAAACATCTCTACATTTTATATTATGTATCAATGTAGTTGTAAGTTTGATTGAGTAATACAAAATGCTGTGAATTGTAGTTTGTAGTTATTTTCGTTAGTAATTCCTGTTTTAAAACATAGTTAAACCTTTTTAAATCTATGATTTATCCAATTAAACTGATCTATCTATCTATCTGTATAATCACGCCTTTTACTTTCAATTAAACTTATTTGTTACATAAAATTGTTTCCTTCTTTTACTTTATTCCGAAACTACATTAGGTACTTTTACTAAATACTTATGTAGAACGAATATCGTTTTGCTGTCGGTACATTCAAAACAAGTTTGACGTACCTGTGACGAGTTTACTATGCCTGTTTTGAATTATTTTTCACTGTGGCAAGTTAACCAATATTTTTAAATGTGGCGAATTTTCATTGTGGTGAGTTTACAATAACCCCTTCTGAATACTAGGAATCGGAACGAGAAAATTTTTTAAAAGTATTTATTTTGTAGGATTAAATCTCAACCGCAAAACATGGGTTATTTTTGTAAGAAACTACTACTACTTATTCGTTGGAAATATTAAATTTTTAAGAACACTATAAACTTATTCAGTCGACTGTAGCTTGGTTTAATGGATTCCGGTTCGTATAATATTAGTATTTTTCATACGCGGGTAAATACTGTAAGTTTTGCAAGTAAAGTTAGCTGTAAGTTTGAATGGAGACATTATACCGTTTATCTACTTAATTAGTTGAAGTTAATAAACTAGGTGCATATAAATTTTGGTATAATTACGCATAATATCTGCTGCTTATGGACGTAGGGTCATGTTCCTCAATAATTGGGCTGCCAAGAGCCTACCAGACTTTCATGAATCTGATTTGATTATAGGTAATTAGTGAATTCAAACAATTTCTTCTGCTTTATTATATTCTTAATATTTATCATAGAAACAAAAAAAAAGATGGCACGTTTATTCAGTTTCACATTTCATCAAAAATGTAGATACAGATAGTAAACGTGCGAGTAACAATACAGTATCTGTTAGTGCGTCCACAGGAACGAAGCCGTGGGCTTACACTAGTTATACTTCAGCATTATGTATGTGTTGTTGAGATCTAGGGAGAGATTATGTGGCGTTTTTTATTTATTTAAGGCATTGTAAGTATTCTAAACGGGCTTACTTTTGGGTTTCATTGTTGGGGTCTCAGTTCTAGTGTTGATATTTACATAAACAATGTTTGTGCAGAGATCACCAATAAACAATTTTATCTAATATCTTGCTGCTTTTCTTCGGTTCTTTGTGATGTATGTATTATCACTTCAGTAACTATACTCTTAGGTATTTAAATGTACATCGCTGACGGAACTTGTTAGCATAGGTGATATCTAGTTACTACGAAAATAACTCGTGCTAGTAAACTCTATAATGCCGAGTACTTCACTACAACTATTGACGACCAAACATCTGTTGTAGATTACACCAAATGCTGTCTCCTAAAGAGATCGCAAGCACATTATTTGACGAAGTGTTAAGAGACGGCATGGCACTGTTCATATTCAGGTAGCCAAGTAAAGCACTTAATATCAATTTGAATATGAATTCCGCATTTAAGCTATCAGCGTTCATAACTAAAAGGGCCAATTGAAGCAATGACTTCACCGTGCTGAACTATCAGATAAGGCCGTATATCTTTTAGGGTGCAATAAAAACAAAGCCAGATTTCTTACAGTACATATTATGCTTCTTATCATTCAGTTTATCTTGAATATTATACAGTATGTCCTTGAACTTGGGGAAGCCCTACTAGTTCGCCACAAATACAAAATATATATAGTGTTCTTTCAACTAGAGGAAAGACGACGGGAGTACTCGAGAACTCGTATGTAATTATAGTCATCGAGTGAGAGAACTCTGCTTACGCGATTCAGGTCGTTAGTTTCATCGTGTTCGTTAGATGTCGCCGTGATGATTGTCTTCGCCGTCGTTACTATAGCTGGCCTTAGTTGTATGTAGCTGCCGCTACAACATAATGATCCTTGAATATCACTTAGTACATTCGCATAACCCTAGTTTCTTAGTAACAACATATTTCCAATCAACAACAGAAACAGATGCACACATTCACACGTTGCTTACCTTTAATACATCCATGAGTAAAAAGTTTTACAGACGCCCGAGTGATCTAATTCCTCCGATATGATCTAGGGTTAGGAAGATACATAACTCTGAACACTTCGCTATATCGAACTATCTAAACACGCTTATTTAGACGAATCTACACCATGATATTATCTTCCCGGTATCCGAGGGGACTTGACGACGAAATATATCCTCACCATCGATTTCCTTCACAGGTTTGTCACACTAACCAAAAATCCTACAAAGTAAACATGATATTTCATATTGTCACTGCTTCGATGCGATCACTTCTTATTTATATTTATTGCTGGATTACTTTAAATAATGTTATTCATTACGCTCATTTCGAAGCAGCGGATCGAGTTGCGTTCAGTTCCATCAAAACATGATTATGGAAAAATTAAGTCATAACTCTCCCGACACTTTTGTGCCGTAAAGCGAGCGCTTGTGTTTCATATTGTGAAACGCTACGTTCTTTTACGGTTCATTTAAGAAAATTACTTGATGGCTGCTTTTTAATTTAAAAAGAAAAAAGTGTGCTGCACATGATGTATACGAGAAAGAAGAATAAATTAACTAAGTGTATTTATATCGACGATATGTTTTAGTAAATTGATATTTTTTTTGGAATTAAGTATTTAATCAGCTTCATGATTGTTGCAAAAGTTGATAAACTAAGAACATTACCAAATTATCCTAACTTGGGTAATGTATTACAGACATTTTCATCAAACTGCATCATGTTTCTTGATGACGTATTCTCAAATAGACACAAATGTCAAAAAAACTGCAAGCAAAATTGACATACAAGCGAAATAATAATCAAGAAACATCATTACTTAGGTGATTTGGCTTGATACTGCCACGTTCACGTTAAGCACTTCAGATCAATCAGTATCTTCAAAGAGGCTTTTATTTAATGGAAATGTGAATCAGAAGTCATTTCGTGGGCCGTTGTTTTGATATTTGATACTTGTATATTTTGTTAAAGAAAGACGGGAAGTATCTAAGTACCTTATTTGGCGTCCTTGGCCTAATTCTTTTGTATAATGGTAATCCAAGGGTTGTTAAATTGGGTAACTTTTCACGAAAGGTTTTTAACCGTTGCAGATGGTAAAAGTAATCTTGTTTGTTAGTGTGCGTAAGGTTTTGGAATAAAAAGGAAACGTATTCAATGTTTGTAAAGTTGAAGTGAAGTTTATCTCGTCTCCTCTTAAACTCTTTAATTTCTTGTCGCAGGTTTTATTATAATGCAGTTCAACTTGCAGTGGACATGCATTTTAGATTAGATTTCAAGCTACATGTTATTTAAGAAAGGCAAATATGTCCCTTTTGACCTACAATGTATAAGCTGTTAGAGGAGTCCGAGTGTTCACTGAATTCTCATTTCTTATGTCGGTACTCTTTTATGCGTTGGGTCATTGCTGTAAGCTAGTTTGTGACTTAAATTTAAGATATAAGGTCACGTTGAACTTTAGTTACCGTTTCTATCTGGAAGACCATAACCTAAAAGAATATGAGGCCTGTATTTCTTAAATAAATTATGTGTTCAGAGATAAGGGTATCTACGTACCATCTTATTGTATGCGTCGTCGGCACACCCTAATCAGAGGGCTTTCATTCAATTTATATTCAACTTGGGGATCCAGAAACCTAGTCGGGTGTACTTCATTAAGACTTATCACCATTGAAGTAGGTTTAGTGGAAATCTTTGTATGCTCGTATATTGTGCCAAGCTATTTTAATTAAATCAGATACATGTCAATTGCTTCACATGCACGTGTTAATTTTATAGAAGTAATAAACAAATATATAATTAATATAATATAATATAAAGCTGAAGAGTTGAACTAAATAATTATTTTAATAGGACCCAGTTATTGAGGACGGCTATAGAACATCACCGTATGAGCCACAAGAGCGGAGCAATGATCCTTAATAATGCGGGTGAAATAACGGGCTCAGCTACTCTGTTATACGTGTTTTTACTATACCTTAAATCTGATTAACTTCTCTTGTCATTCGATGCGAAAAGCTGCTAAAAATATAAAAAATAGAGCTACAAAATTAGTTTTCTTCCTCTTTCTTTCGATGCAGGCTTTGCGTTTGGCCCGCTCTACTTTCTTCATACATTTATCGTAAATTCCTATCACGTTTTCCAAATCGGAATATTGTCAACAATCACTTTATAATCCTTTATTAAAATCCCTCTCTTTGACATATTCAAGCGTGCTGTAGATACCAGGAAGCTAACACCTTATTTTAAACTCAAGATGGTGAAGTAACGTTTTCAATCAATTAAATTATACAATTTAATTTTACCTGTGAGGATAATTAATTTGAATTATGGAGTATGTTTTCAGAGCACAAAAGAAATGTGTTAGGGCAATTTGTAGGTTAAAAAGAACCGACAGTTGCAAACCAATATTTAAGGAACTTAATTTACTACTCTTTTCTTTTAACTCTTCCAAGTATTTATATTTTAGAAATTGCTATATTTGTAAAAAAGAATATGCATCTCTTTACTAAGTTCCAGGGCAGCCGCCATCAATACAAAATAAAAATATACCAAATAAAACCACATATTTAAATAATAGCATTTTTTATGGCATCAAGAATTTTTAATAAACTCCCAGAGAATCTTTGTCAGGATAACATATTAGACTTCAAAATAAAATTAAAAGATATATTACTAGAAAAGGTTTATTACAGCGTGAGAGAATACTTGGAAGATAAATGTATAATTAATTAATTGTCATATTTTATATATTTTATATATTAAGTATTATTATTATTTTATTATTATTTTTTTTGACATCTTTGAGTTATATTTTATTTTTTTGACATTAATTTATATTGATTATTTTAAATTCTAATGGACATTTTTTTATTATATAAATTTTGCATGCCTTAACGGTAGATTATGGAGAAACATAAGATTTTCTTTTTTTATAATACCAACACTGTACCCATTTTCGCAAAATAAATGATTGATTGATTGATTGATTAACTTTAGAGTACAGGTAATGCTTATGAAATTCCTTTAATAGACATGTGAGCTGTTTATCATGATAATAGTCTATTGTGACAAACGGTCTTGTGAGATTCATTGTCAATATTCTGGTATATTTTAGCCGATTCGCCGTTAAATTCCTTTGTGGAATATTTATATCTTTAGACTACTGTTCTTAAATACTCGTCGATAGTAATGTAATTTGTTATTAGTTTCTTTGTTAGTTATTGTTAATGCTGATAGCATTAGCTTAAAAAAACTAACAGTGACTAAAACTGTAACAATAACTAAAAAACTTATGCGACTCTTATTATTCTAATTTACAATGTGCTCGCACGTTAGCATTGCTTCAAAAAATCGTCATAATATGCTCCAGCTATCGGTATGTACATAAGTATGAAACAGGCATATATGAATTAAATTTTGGTCCAAACTGTTCTAATTATTTAACAAGCCTTAACCAATTTCTGTACTTAATGCCGCAATAATTATTAGGTAGTCGAGTGCATATCGGGGAAAACAATCATCATATTTTGTTGTGCCTGATACAATATCCGTGTTGCTTATAATTTACATTTACGATGTAGCAAGCTACAAAGAGGCCGCATAAACCATAGTTAAACCTGATTAGCTAGTAGTTAACTGAAAGAGAATCTGCTAACTAATACTGAACGTCGGCCATTAATTAGAGATATCGGTTAGAGTATTAAGAGCTGATTTTAATTAAACCGTAAATCGCGAAGTGGAAAATTTAGAACAGAATAGTCTTTCAATGAAGTGAAATTGATTTAGTAACATTAATATGAACGCACGTATGATGTAGTAGGTTTAAGTGGTCACGTCTTGTTTGGAACTGCGCCGAATGTTGTAGGTACTCGTAGGTTCAATTCTTACACGAGAGTTTTAAGAATTCTTTAGAGTCTAGATGTACTTTGTTTTCGTTGTTTGAATGTTTGTTAGGTCTTCTAGTCCGGTCAATATGGACATTTGAAATAACAAAAAGTGCCGGTGAGCCAAACATTGGTGCAGAGGTAGGGTTTACTATTACAAATAAAGTCTTAAAAGTCCCCATCGATCCTATGTGTGCTACAAAAGTTATTCAGGGTCAAACGTCAAAATTTGAGGTCTTTTGGATTTTTCTCGAAAACGCTAAGTTAAATCAAAATAAAACCTTAACCAAAGTTGTAGATCTTAAAATTGTCTACAAAAATGGTATTCATGATTTATTTCTAGGAGTTATATTTCTTGAGATATCGCGATTCTAAGAGTCACACCATACATAGTGTTATTAGGTTTTTCCGTTAGGAAATTCTCAGTAGCAGCACGGACTCTGGTAATGTGCCCGTACGGCAATAGGCTCGCACCCTATTACTTGGGACCTAAAAATTCCTGGCGAAATGTGGGTGTAATATTACACTTTACCTATCCCTTCGGGGATACAGGCGTGAGTCTATAAATAAAATAAAACAACATAAATGATATCGACGGCGGAAAGCGAAAACGTAGTCATCCATAAAAACAAAAAATGTTCGCCAGAGCAGAAAGATTTTTTTCTTAATATTGTTTTATCTCTCAAACCTCATTCTTACAATTATCCGCCAACATTTTGTTGACTACAACATTTTTAACTATTTTTACAGAGCGTAAAAACGCTGTAATTGCACAATCGAAATATGGAGCTAGGCTAAATCCTTTTTTTAAGGAAAGCGAAAACGTGGTAAGCAGCAACAATTGAAACAAAGCTGTCCAACTGTTCACTGTAAACTAACTATACTAAATCTCTTATATTATGATTCTTCTTTTTCTCCTTAATGTTTGATTATTATATTCACATTTTCTTCAGATTTATAATCGTAGATTTAGCGACAGAAACGGAGTAGTCCGCACAGCAGAAACTTAGTAATCAACGTGCATCTTTTTTTACGGAAAACCGAATTGTTGTAATCGACATAGTATAACTTATTACTGTTTTTTCTGTAACTTACAGCCTTTTTGAATGCAGGTATAAATGTTAAAAACCATTTTTCAAAATGTTAATTTAATAACTATTCATCGTAAAATTACGAGACCCAGTTTTTTTTTCTGATTGGAACAGTGCAATAAAAGCTTTTTGCATAATTTGTGGACTTTACACGCCACCTGTGCGGTAATGTACATGGCGCGTTTTTTTACCGTGGTTTCCCCTGTAGGCCTACTTCACTAACTGTCATGACAATTTTAGGATAATTTATGGGAACAACTTCCAAGGTAGTAGAGCCTTGCTGACTTCAGCATGAATGGGCCGGCTCGACCGGGGAAGTACTACCCTCTCACAGAAAATCGACGTAAAGTAACAGTACCTAAACTGTCGCGTTTCGTTCGGTGAGTGAGAGTGCCGGAGGCCCTATCCCTTACTCCTTCTCGCTCATCCCACTCCTCATCCTAAAAAAAAAAAAACAACGCCCGTCAAGTTCTAGATATTACCTTATTATTGATATTGCTATTGATTATTGTGTTAACTATTGTTTTGATTTCTTTAGATTTTTAATCAGATTCATACTCTTGAAAGTCTACTTCAACAGTCATGTGTTCTTCGATTTTTTCTTCTTCCTCTTCTCATTGCTGGATGTTCATAAATTGTTCAAATATGGCTGAATCATTGGTTGGTTTTATTTTGATTAAACTTAGCGTTTTCGAGAAAAATCCAAAAATCCTCAAATTTTTGACGTTTGACCCTGAATAACTTTTGTAGCACACATAGGATCGATGGGGACTTTTAAGACTTTATTTGTAATGGTAAACCTTAGATCTCCACCAATGTTTGGCTCTCCGGCAATTTTTGTTATTTGACCACTATTTTTATGTCTAAATTGACCGGACTATTCCGCAAGAAAGGAATTAGTCCTATGCAAGAATTAAACCACAATATTTGACATAACCCCAAAAACCAGAGTCATTCAATCACAAGTAAGTCGTCGGTAACCAAATTCGCAGCTGACCACGCTTTACTTACTCTTGCCTTGACTACTGTAAACACCACAAAATGCATTTAAACCAGCGAACATGATACTCATTACACTCACATTCCTTACACTTAACCCAGTCCGTTCCACTTTGACCGGCTGCCAAATGTCCAAACTTTATTTTAATACAAACTTTGAAGCACTTCACAACTTTAGTTAGATCGTGTGTTGGGAAATTTTCAAACTGTTACCTCTCCAATTTCGGTATAATTAAGCGTCGGTATAACGGTCAAGCCGTTTGAGCGATTAGTGAGAGCTTGTGTTTGCAGCTGAGTTGATTCGTATAAATTATACTGAGCATTTTGTGCCATTTAAATGTACTGGTTGGCTGACAAGTTGGACGGTAAGTAAGTTGATATTTTGATGTTTGATTGGGACACACGTGGGTGAATTGTAAAGAAATTTGTTCTTTTAGAAGTAGTTTCGCGTGCAGGTGAATTGGAATAGATACTGCATACCGAGTAATCTCCGCGAGTCGGTGACGTTCTACTAATTTATCATCAGAGAAGATGTGCGCCCTGAAAAAGAGAAGACAAAAATATTTTACTCACAATATTATTGCTTTATGTCATTCTAAGGATATAAGGAAGCTTGTGCCGAATTAAATTTTTACCTCGAAAAAGCTCTAAATAATTTAATTAGAATATCCATATTATTTCTCTATACAATATATTTTGTATATGGTAACAACACAAAGTGGTGTCCCGTGTGGAGATCAAATCACTGTAGTATACTCATGTCGTTAGGAAAATTATGGAAACAAGTGTTCATTCTGAAGTCCAGTTTATTAATGTCTCAAAAGCACATTACATAAAAGTGGTTTACTTATTACTGCAATACTTATAATTAGTAAGCAAAACGTGACGTATTATCGTAACGACTGTCTTAATATGGATCGGCAAAGGCATATCCTTACACCTCCCCTGAAAAGTTTCGACTACCACATCCCCCCGTTAGGGAGAAAAAAAAATGATACGTACAATAATAAGTCCCGATATAAATCTTTTTTTTTTACAATTAAAATTAAAATTAAATGTATACAATAACACATTAATATATTTTTAAAATTAGACATAACTCATACAATGCGATTTATAAAATTTTGAATAATGATTATAAATTAATTAACAATGAAATAATTTTGTAAGGTTTTTGTGAATAACATATTCTTTACCATCTTTGATAATTATAACATTTGGTGGAACATCCAGTAATACCTTGTATGGACCATTATAAATACTATCTAATTTTGTACCGGTATGGTTTTTTAACAATATTAAATCACCTGGTTTGTAGTTAATACTATGCACATTTTGGTCAAAAACACTTTTTCTAATTATTTTGCTTTTTATTAAATTGTCCTTTGCATCAGCATGAGCTTTTTGCAGTCTATATTTTAATTCTTTAGGGTAACTGTCAAAATTATACAACGGATCAACATTTAATTTCAAATTGCTGGGCAAATTACAATGTTTTCCAAAAACTAATTCGTATGGAGTGTATTTTGTTTCAGTATGTACCGTAGTATTAAACGAGAAACACCAGAAGGGAACCCAATCGCTCCAATTATCTCTATTATTACTGCATTGAATTCTCAGATAAGATCCCAAATGTTTGTGGGAATTTTCAATTGAACCTAATGTTTCGTGGTGGTAAGGAGTAGAATTTAATTTTTTAATACCTAATAATTCGCATGTTTCTTTTAAGACAGATGACATAAATTCAGTCCCGTTATCGGTTAAAATCTCTTGTGGAATTCCATAACGTAAAATGAAATTATTAACGAATGTCCTTGAGACTGTAACTGTATCCTTTTGCTGTATGGGGTATGCTTCGACAAACTTTGACAATTCGCATTGTACCGTTAGGATGTACTTATTATTATAACTATCTAATTCTAAAGGGCCCATTAAGTCTAAACTAATCCTATCAAAAGCCGAACTAGGTGTTGACGTTATTACCATCGGTTCCTTAACGTTTTTATTCGTATATTTCTGTAACTGACAGACCTTACATTTTTTGACATACTTAGCTACGTCGATAGACATGCCTGGCCAAAAATAATGTCTTTTAATATTATTTGTCATACGATTCACCCCCGCATGGCCACTGCTAGGTAATAAGTGAAAATCGTTGAGTATAACTTTTTTTTTCATCATCGTCATAAATTCTTGTAATACCTCTAATTACTATAAAGCGAGGTAAATTAAGTTGCAACTTTTTACTTTCGTTTAACAAAAGTTTTATAAGGCTAGCATTTTTATTTTTAATTATTAGCAACTCTGTTAAGGCTAATCTTCTACAAAATTTATCTAAGTCCCTCGCTAACACCTCTGCGGTCGATAACGATCGGGAGTCTAGATATATCGCAGATTGCGATGGTACAAATATGCAAAGATTTGCATCTGATATAATATTATCTTTATGTTTCAAAATTCTCTCTTTTAAATCAGAAAAAACTAGTTCCACTATTTCGTCAGGTTTTTTGAGTATCTCCACAGCGACTGGTTGATCAGACCTGTCTGCTGAGGGTGTCCTCTTTTCTAAACTATCATTACTACGTGTCAGTGCAAGATTTTTTCGTTGTTTTCTTGTCAAAACATTGACTACGTGTTCCTGCATATCTCTCAAATCTTTACTTGTTACAGGAATTCGACTCAATGCGTCTGCAGCCACATTGGTTCGACCTGGAACATATGCTACCTCAAAATCATACTCCTCTAGATATAAACGAAATTTTGTTAACCTACTAGAGGGTTCTTTTAAATTAAACAAATAAACAAGTGGTCTGTGGTCGGTATAAATTTTAAATTTTCTCCCGTACAAATAAGGTCTAAAATGGTTTATTGCCCAAACTATAGCAAGCAATTCTAAATCTATTATTGGATATCTCGTCTCCGCAGGTTTTAAATTACGGCTTGCGTATGCAACAACTTTCCCATTGCTATTAGATAATATTGCGCCTAGACCTGTTTTCGATGCGTCCGTTTGTAACTGAAAAACATTATTTTCTGAGAAATCCGGATACTCTAGAATTGGTGGATTCATGAGAGCTAACTTTAATTTTTCAAAAGCCGACTGGCATTCAGATGACCAATTAAACTTAGCACCTTTTTTACACAAAAGATTCATTGGATAGACAATATCGGCAAAACGTGGTATAAACCTTCTATAGTAGTTGGCAAACGCGACAAAACGTTTGACGTCATCAGCACTATTAGGTGAAAGTATGAAAGGTGAAGAAAAAATTGAAACGTTGCGCAAATATCCCATATTTGCGCAACGTTTCAATTTTTTCTGGGTCCGGAAAAATGCCCTCTGATGTTATTTTATGGCCTAAGTAAACTATTTCATGCCTTAGGAATTCACATTTAATAGGGTTTAATTTTAAATTCACTTCTCTAAAACGGTTTAATACGCTAATAAGGTTTTTGTTATGGTTTGATAAGGATTTACCTATTACAACACACTCATCTAAATATATAAAACAATTTTTATAATTCAGACCGGCCATTGCTATAGTCATAAGTCTTGAAAATACACTTGGACTTGTTTTAAGACCCATGGGACAACGTTTCATTTGGTATTGTTTACCGGCTGTGAAAGCTGTGCATTTACGCGAAGTTTGGTCCAAAGAAAGCTGATACATTTTATTTAAGCCGAATGATGTATATTTTCTTGACTTTTCACTAAGAGATAATTGATAATAACTTTGGGAAAGGTCCAATTTTGAAAAATATATACTACCAGACAAGGAATCTAAGATCTCCGCTATATTGGGTAATGGAAATTTATCATCTTGAATTTTGGTGTTAAGGTGGCGGTAATCAATTACAAGCCTCCATTTTTTTTCATTGCTTTTATCAGCTTTCTTGGGTACCAGTAATACCGGGCTCGACCACTCGGATGTGGTTTCTTCAATTATATCATTGTCTAACATGTCCTTAATTTGTTTTTCCACTTCGCTTTTAAGAGCATGTGGAATTCTGTAAGGCTTAACGTAAACCGGTGTAACATTATCTTTTAAAGTTATCGAATGTTCCATTAAATTAGTGACAGATAACTTATCCCCTGGCAAGTGAAAAACGTCAGCGTATTTCGCACATATATTCTCTATACTTATTTGCTCCTCTTTATTCATGTTACTGAAATCAAGTAGGGAAAAAAGCGTTTTAATTCGATCTACAGACGGATTTTCCTCTGCAACTTGACTTGACACACTTCAAATGTGCTAAGAGTATAAATGCATAAACTCGATAAATCTACATTAACTATTTCGTCTTTGGTATTTAAAATCCTTACACGTATAAAATTATTAATTGGTTTTGCAATCAACCCAGCTACAAAAACTCCCGAGTCAATTTCCTTTGCTAAAACAACAACATCTTCGCGAAAATTACATGGTATACGCCTAATCACCTCACAACGGGGAGGGATAGTTTGTTGAAAGTTGTTATCGGTTTTAAAATGAATTGAAACTGTCTTGTCATAACTTGACAAGTTCAATGTCATTGTATTGTAATCAATGACGGCTCCATATCGCTTCAAAAAATTATGACCTAATATACCATCAGTAGAACAGCATAAATTTTTAAAAACGTAAAATTGTTGATTAAATACTAAACCATTATAAACTAAATCTAAATAAACATAGCCCTCGGACACTAACTGTCCACCTATGCCTTTTATCCTTATTTTATCATAACAAAGCTTACTTATTAAGTACTCACTTAACCATTCATATTTTAAAGTGCATATAGTAGCACCGCTATCTACTAAGAAGTTTGCGTAATTACCCGATATTACGTTAAGAGAAACTACATTACTTTTACTATAGTTAAAAACATAGTTATTATTCATTAGAGGCACGAAAAAACTCATTGTTTGTACTTTGTACATTTATTGTATCATCTTGCGATTCTTGCGAAATAACCTGAACGTTTCGTTGGTGTTCACCGCTTCGCGGAAAATATTGCGCTGATTGCGCATCGCTTGCAGGTGTGCGAGGAAATCCGAAACTACGGTCTCGCGGTGCCCCGCGCGTATTCCCACGGTTCCCACGATTCCCACGCATAACGTACCTGGTGCTATAATTAGACGTCGGGATGTTCTGACTTTGTCTATCATTTGATTGCAAGTTATTAAATGCAACGTTTTTATATCCCCTATTGACGTATGTTTTACCGCGATTATTATAAAAACGGTTTTGGTATGAAGGATTTCTAAAATTCATGACGTGATCGTCATTAGGTAATAACGTATGTTCATCTATTGCTGTACGAATAGCTTCTGGTAACGAATTAAACTGGCGAGATGCTACAATTGTACTTAGGCGTGTGTTACTCAACCCGTCAGAAAAACGCTTAATTGCTAATTTTTCATTAATTGGACGCAATATGTTAAACTTCGAGTCATCTCCTTCAGCCTGTGCAATAGTTAAGTCAACGAATAGCTTTTCCAATTCACTGCCAAACTGTTCAATAGGCCTTCGTCCCTGGTTACTACTTAATATTTTCGATTGAATAGCTACAGCGGATTTTTTTTGTATCAAATGCGCACGCATATCGGTAATTAAACTATCTATAGTTGCATATGTAGATTTTAAGCGAAGTTTTGCACCTTCGGACAACCGTGTTTTCAAAACAAATTCAATTAATTGGCTTTTGGTATTATCGCTAATCATAGAACTATATAACTGCATACTATCTATCAAACGCAATGTATCTTGTTCTTTATCGGTCATTACGGGTAAAAGCGCTATGGCTGTTTTTAAGTTAAATGATTCCGCAGCCATGTCTGATGACTTTATCGACGACTTTAAACTTATATCATATAAACTAACGATTTTATTATAGCAAATGTGTATATTATTAATTATAGAATTGATTGTTTTTAAATTATCAGGGCTTATCTCAGAATTTTCAATTTTTCTCTGTACCTTAAGCAAAATACACTCCAATTTACAATATTCAGTTTCAGCTAATAAAAATTTTTGTTGCGCTGTATCGGATGTTTGTCTCCGTACAGGTCCGATTTTAATAAGATAATCTCTAGTTTCTTTTAACTTGTTTGATATTGATAACAACTCTTTTAAAGGCATTACAATTTAACATAATTAGTACGTAAATTTAAAAATACAAGCATATGTATATCTTAGTAATAAAATAAAAAACCTGATTCGAAACGGTGACTCGGTGGCAACTCGGTGATGCTTGCCAGAAGATCATTTCCTCACGATGACTATGGCATAGAGCTGCAGTTGTCTGCATATTCTGCTAGTGCTGGGCCGGGCTATACCCTGGACTCCGTGGGCCGGGTTAATCCCTGGACTCCGCTGCTACTGGGCCGGGCTATACCCTGGACTCCGTTGGCCGGGAAAATCCCTGGACACCTCGTTCTAAGTTGACGATGTTGCTTGGGGTTGGGAGACAACGCTAAAAGTGCTGGCGTTGAGTTCTCTTCCTCCTCTTGCGTAATGTTCTTACTGCACTCCTTTGACACTTTTTGGCGATGAAGTAAAATGCTCCGACGAGTAAGAGGAACAGTATTACAGACAAAAGTATTTTCTCAACACTGATTAGTGGTGTAAAGGTTTGACTGGTGGTGGCATTGGCTTCTCCGTTTGCGTTCTGCGCTATCACGACCTCTTCTTTTGAATATGTTTTGCCCATCTTCCGAGTGACCTTGAATCTTCAAATCTTGTTTCTTCATATATCTTCTTTCTTCAAATAATGTCTTCTTTCTTCAGATGTTCTTAATTGGCAGGGTCGCCATGTAGTATACTCATGTCGTTAGGAAAATTATGGAAACAAGTGTTCATTCTGAAGTCCAGTTTATTAATGTCTCAAAAGCACATTACATAAAAGTGGTTTACTTATTACTGCAATACTTATAATTAGTAAGCAAAACGTGACGTATTATCGTAACGACTGTCTTAATATGGATCGGCAAAGGCATATCCTTACATCACTGTGCTGTAACATGTGCAGTCCATATTAAACAAAAAGAATTTATTATAGATTTTTCAAATGATATCCTATTTTAACTCATATTCTACTATTTATCTATAGCATAACTTTTTTATTTTTAACTAGCTGGTACCCGCTGCTTCGCACGCGGATCGAAGTAACATTTTATAATTTTGCATTGAATTTTGTTCAGCCATTCCAGAGATTACCCCGGACAAGTAGAAATACAGATAGACAGTCATAAATGTTAAAAAGGGTTGTTATGGAATCGTGTAACTAACTATATGCACTTGAAAAAAAAAAAAAAGACGTGTGGCACTCGGAGACTGCCGCGGTAAAGCTATTGCATAGCATTTTTTGATTGACAGGTGACGTCACGGATGTCAAATCGGTCGTTGACCCGTCGCATATTTCTTCGCTATAAAAATATAATAAGTGTATCTAAAGTAGTGAAGTTTATTGTAAAAAGTTTTAAACCAGTTCGTTACATAATATACACTGTTATCCGGACTTCCTGTGTAGTGCAAGACCATATTTCACTTACTTAAAAATCAAAACATTATAATAGCACTTATAATCTACCCCCGAGATAAATAAGAACAGTGAAAAACAATTGTCTTAATATTAAAAGTAGTGTTTATATGTGCAGTGTGAGCAACTCGGTGGCTGAACAGTTTGTGTAATAAAGTCGTGCTAAATTGTACATTATATACCACATAAATCTCCTTTGCAACAAACTTCTCGGTCAGCGCCATCTATCGTGAAGAATTTGTAATATCTAAAACCGTACTACCTGACTGTTTTGTTTATCAATATTGCGCCTGCGCCTATTACATAATATATTATAACATCACACTACCTATACCACTGTTACGATATTCGCAATATGGTGAAGTGCAACGGGTGTGGCAAATTTCTGTCAGCAAGCGCTGCTGTTAAATGCAGTAAATGTTCTGCGGCGTATCACCGAGGCTGTGTTACCTCGCCTGGGGGTTCAGATATTAGTAAGGGATGGGTGTGCCCTAGTTGCAAAGATACTTCACACGCCGAAGGTAAAGGGAGAGCGGGCTACTACACCCCCGAGCCTCGAACTAGTCCCGCGCCGACTGTCAGCGACACAATAACATCCGACACCAATACAGATGCAAAAATGGACTTAGTTCTCGAAATGCGTGCTATCAGGAGCGAGCTGAGTGCGTTGCGTGCAGAAGTACGAGAGTGTCGCATAGATTTTAATTCTGCCTTAAAATCATGTAACGATGCCATTGATATAATAGACAGCAGAATCACGGCTCTAGAAAACCAAGCCACGCTTCAAGTCACGAATGACATGGCTTCCCTTGAAGATACCGTTGCTGAATTGAAGTGTCAGCTCAACGAACGCGACCAGGAACTCCTTCTCAACGATATCGAGATAGCTGGAATCCCAGAACACAAGGACGAGAGTATAATGCATCTTGTCAGGACTCTGGCTGTAAAATTGGGCGCGGATATTGATGAGAAAGATGTTGTGCATGTGCAGCGTATAGGGTGGAGTAGACGAAACCGAGTCGAGGAACCCACGAGCACCACACCTGCTGACCCCGCATCGCAACGGCCGCGCTTAATAAGTGTGAGGTTCGCTCGGCGCGCAACGCGTGATTGTTCACTGCGCGCGGCGCGAGTGCGGCGTGTACTAACATCAGCTGACGTCGAAGTGACTGGCTCATCGCGACGCGTTTACGTTAACGAACAACTAAGGCCTACAAACAAACGTTTATTTTATCAGGCGAAGCAGGCTGGCCAGCAACAGAAATGGAAGTACGTCTGGACACGTGACGGTAAAATACTGGCTCGTAAGGAAGATGGAAAGGCAGCAGAGCGAATACGCAGCGATAAAGACATTTTAAAAATTTTTGGTGTAGCCTTAGTTTGATGATTTTGCTAATTCTAAAACTGTATGTAATTTCTTTACTGTGTTTTTACTCGCGTTTGTTATTAGATTATTTATTTAATGAAGCTTACCAGTCTTTTTACCACCTTATTTTTTTATTTCACTTGACGCTATTGTGTCTCGCAAAGCTTTTCAAATTTTATATTTCACGATGGAGCCTACTTTCCAGCACTGTTCATCATCCCAGTTGCATTTGCTACAGTTGTCCTACCTTTGCTCAGTGCTTCATGCATACTTATATGTGCGCCTATGTACAGTGACTTGCTATTATATTTTACTATACATGAGGTTAACACATTATAAATTAAGTTTATTTAAATTGTATTGTATTATTTTATTTATAATCACTTTCATTATGTACATTATACATTTACAATATACATATACTTACAGTTATTGTATTCGGTTCTCACCACTTATATATTGTAACTATTCTACGCGTACTGATAACATTCAGCCCGATAACATGCCCGCTGTAAATCATGTTTATTGGCACGTCCTACCGCACATATCTGCTCACATTAAGAGTATTATACATTATTTGTCTTTATTTACATATATAAAAATAGACTATACACTTACACGCCCTACGAAAATCTATTCTATATTTACAAGCACTTACCTTAAATTATACTGTGCATTAATGTACAATGACTACTTTGCTAATGTATATAAATCCGCTATTTCGAATTTATCTTTATCTATTGTGTTGAAACGGAACTACTATGACACACTATTGTCATGTCTGTGATAGAAAAGTATCTAAAAGTTGGATTTATTAATGTGGGGTCCCTCTGTACTAATCAAGACGACTTTATTGCATTATTTGATAGATATAGCCTGGACATTATGGCGGTAAACGAGACGTGGCTTAGGCCGGGAGAGGACTCGCGGGCACCTTTTGTGCCAGGATTTCGGCTGCGTCACTCGCCACGCCCCGACGCTGTGCGCTCGGGCCGTGGTGGAGGAGTGGGTTTCTACCTGAGGCGAGGTCTGAGTGTGCGTAACGTAACTTTGCCCTACGATAGCCGTCATAAGACTGTCGAACAAATGTGGCTGCAATTAACAATAAATAGCAAACGTATCGCTGTTGGCACGGCATATCGCCCGCCGTGGCATGACTTGGATGTCTTCCTAGACGCTGTCACGTCTGCAGTTACAAGTGTGAGTCATTGCGATCACGTCGTGTTGCTTGGTGACTTTAACGTAAATTATTTAAGGTTACATGAAGGAAAAACGAAGAAGATTCTAGAATTTTTGAACACTCTTAGTCTTGCGCAAGTAGTTTCCTCCCCTACAAATTTTACTGATACAAGTCAAACTTTAATAGACTTGGTATGCACAGATTTACCAGTTAGAAATTTGAGGGTTGAAGATTTTAGGTGTGCCAATGGCCACTCGGTAATTGTATGCGAATTTCACATTAAGAGAGAGAAATTGAAACCCTACAGTATAAACTACAGACCCATAAAATATATTTCAGAAGATAGCCTCCATAGGGATTTATTAGCACTTAATTTTGACAGTTCTGTGTTTAGTACTGTGGACGAACTGCTTTATGTGTTTTCCCAGCTGATAGTAACAATGTTCAATACTCATGCACCTCTTAAAACATTGTCTCATAAAAGACGCATCATATCCATGGATTACAGACAATATCAAACTTATGATGAGGTTACGGGATAATGCACTAGCTCAATACAGAAAGACAGGAGCTGCCTCTAAAAAAAATATTATATTGATTTAAAATCATTAGTTGTCGACTCACTGCATAGGGAAAAAATTGCATATTTTAAGCAAAATATTAATAGTAACTTAAAATATCCCAAAATGTTATGGCAAAATTTAAAAAAGACAATAGTGCCTACTAAAAGACAATCGGAACTCCCGCCTCATTTTTCTGACCCCGACTTAATTAACAATCATTTTCTGAATGTTCCTGGCACTGATAAGGCAGATATATCTTATTTGACATACTTCGAGTTTCATAGCCACAGCTCAGTCCCTCTTAATACATCACCTTTTAAAGTGTTACCTGTATCCCCAGAGGCTATATCACGTATACTCTTTGGACTAAAATCTAATGCAGAAGGCTGTGACAACATAAACTTAGAAATGATAATGCTCACACTTCCTCTTTCACTCGTTACCATTACCGATATAATAAACAAGTCAATTTTAACATCAGAGTTTCCGGCCGATCGTAAGACCTATCCCTAAGACTAACAACCCGATAAGTATTAAGGACCTTCGTCCTATTAGCATTCTGCCATGCCTCTCTAAGGTCTTGGAAAGGGTGGTGTGTAACCAGCTAACGGCGTATATAGAAAAACAAAACATTTTGCCTGTTTTACAATCGGGCTTCAGAAAGAAGCACAGTACTTCCACAGCACTACTAGACGTTACGGATAGCATCTTAACGGCCCAAGACCAAGGTATGAGTACTTTACTGGTTCTATTGGACTACTCCCGCGCATTTGATGCCATAAACATTTCGATCCTTTTGTCAAAGCTACAGTTTTATGGTTTTGACCATAAAGCTATACGGTGGTTCCACAGCTACCTAAGTAACCGTAGGCAGTATGTGGAACTGAAATTTGGTGATGGCACCACGAAGACATCATCTCTATCTAGTGTAGAGCGAGGTGTGCCCCAAGGCTCAATTCTGGGCCCAATTTTATTTATTTTATATTGTGCTGACTTACCATCATGTATTAAGAACTGTCATTATCACATGTATGCTGATGACGTGCAGTTTTACATTAACTTTAAACCTAGTCAGTACCATAGCGCAGTACAGGCTTTGAACGAGGATCTAAATAGGATAGCGGTATGGTCCGAAAAAAATTGTCTGGTTTTAAACCCGTCCAAGACCAAGTACATGATATTTGGTACGAATCACCAATTGAGCTGTTTACCGTCAAACATTAACGTTAATATTTTAGGTGAATCTATAGAACGGGTATATGAAGCTAAGAATCTTGGACTGATAATGGACACGAGCCTACGGTTTGAAACGCATATAGCTGCATCTGTACAGAATTGCTTTTACCGGCTGAAACTGCTGTATAAGATAAGACCCTATTTGTCGCAAACACTACGTGTTCAGTTAGTCGAGTCTCTAGTGTTGTCAAAACTGAATTATGCAGACACCGTGTATGGTCCACGCCTATTGGCTCGAACAACACGTCTCATACAGAGAGTTCAGAATGCGGCAGCCAGGTTTTGTTTCACGATACCTCCTAGAACTCATGTAACACCCTTTCTGAACAAAAACGGTATCTTAAAAATGAAATCACGGCGTAAATTACACCTAGCATGTCTACTTTTTAATATCATAAAACACCGTGAGCCTCTTTATCTATATAATAAGTTGTCATGGACGACGCGCAGGAGGGAATGCGAAAGCAGGCAGTGTTCGCAGCAGCTATCCATCCAACAACACTCTTCGGCAGCGTTTCGAGGCTCCTTTCGTTATGCAGCATCAAAGGTGTGGAACAATCTACCACCACCTTTACGACAGTTAAATTCGTTGCCTGTTTTTAGACTTCGCTTACGACAATATCTTTTTGAAACACAAAAGGATTTTGTCAACAACAGAATGGATATGTCGTTTATTTGATGGCTGCATTGATGTGTTTGTCTGGTCGTGTAATCGGTGCCTATAATGTTTCATTCATCACGCCCGCCGTATACGTAGTTAGTTTCGCTTAGGCGCTGCAATCACAATCACAATCATTGTCACTCATACATATACTTACGCGGAGACAGATGTTGCTCTTATTTTTATATAATCGATTTTTTATTTATTAATTGATTGATTAATAAAATTAAGTACTTATCAATTATTATTATTAATTTAATTTAATTAAATTTTTATCAATTAATTTTCTAATTTAATGCAATTTTTATCATTTAACTTTTTAATTTAATCATTTTTTTTTTTTTATAATTTAATATAGGTACTAATTTATTTCAATTTTTATATTTATATTTTATTTTTCATATTTAACGCAATCTATAATTTAATTTATACCTCATATAGGATGTGATAATTATGTTGTAATGTAATAAAATTAACCAATGTATTTTAATTATTTATTGATACTTATTATAAAAGCATATTATGAATTATTATTATCACCTGTCACTACACAGATATGTTATTGTGGACGGCTCGGGTCCACTTGCCATCCGTGCCTTTCACATCAGGGCTCGTCTGAAAACCGGCGCCAGACCTTAGTGGCCTGGCATATGTCGAGATGAGCACCTGGTTGTTGCTTCGTGAGACACAATATCAGCTGTATACTTATTCTATGATATTTTCCACTATTGTTTGTTTTTATTTGTTTCTTTTTGTCTAGTATACGTATATATAACCCTTACTGTTTTCTTGATTGTATTTAATGTATTTTTTGTGACTTGTGTTTCTTTAGCAGCAATAAAATTTATCTTTCTTTCTTTCTTCTTCTTTCTTTCATTCATTTTTTATCAACTTATGCAATTATAATTACCTATATATTTATTTTATTTACGCAGTATTTTTTTTCTTTGATATTAATTTTTTTTTATTTATTTTTGGTAAACTTTGGTTTAATTTTGGTAGGAAATGTAACTTTGGAAATGTAATATAATTAATGACAATAGTACCTACTATGAACCGCTGAAATATGTTCCACATAAAAACTACCATATATGCCAACAATACAATTTCTAACATAACTACTATTCCTACCGAAAATACAATTCCTATCAAAATTACTATATGTATCAAAACTACTATTCGTACTAACACTATCATATCTACCATTTATTTCAAAACTATCATTTCTACCAAAAACGCCGGTGCTGTCAAAAGAACCATTTCTCTCAAAACTACTATTCTTACCAAAGCTACAATTTCTACCATAACTACCACTTGTAATATAATTAATGACAATAGTACCTACTATGAACCGCTGTAATGTTCCACATAAAAAAACTACCATTTATGCCAACAATACAATTTCTACCAAAACTACTTTTCCTACCGAAAATACAATTCCTATCAAAATTACTATATGTACCAAAACTACTATTCGTACTAACACTATCATATCTACCACTTTTTTTAAAACTACCATTTCTACCAAAACCGCCGGTGCTGTCAAAAGAACTATTTCTCTCAAAACTACTATTCTTACCAAAGCTACAATTTCTACCATAACTACCACTTGTAATATAATTAATGACAATAGTACCTACTATGAACCGCTGTAATATGTTCCACATAAAAAAAATACCTTTGTACAAGTTAAACATTTTATTCTAAACTAAACCTTAATTAGTAAACAGTAAAGTTCATAATACATACGAGGGTCAAACTGAAAGTTCTTAGAAAATCAAAAACTGATTACATTAGCCAGTTATTAGTTTTATTATATCTTTTCAAAATATTGTCCATTGACGTCGATACACCGCTGCATGCGATGGAACCACTGGGAAAAGCACTTTGCCCACTCGTCCTTAGGGGTCTCTTCAATGGCATCGCGATACGCAGCCACCGCTTCTTCAGCATTCATAAACCGCTTTCCTTTAAGTTTTTCTTTAATTTTTGGAAATAAATAAAAATCACAAGGCGCGAGGTTGGGGCTATACGGCGGGTGACCCAGTAATTCAACGTTTGATGTCGCCAAATAGTCGATCGTTCGCTTGGCGGTGTGCGACGAGGCGTTGTCGTGGTGAAGGAGGATCCTACTGCGAGGTCGTTTCTCTCGAACTTTTTCCAAGACAAGTGGCAAACAATTGGTAGTGTACCATTCTGCAGAAACTGTTTTTTGATCCTCTAACACAATTGTTGCGAAATGACCTATCCTTCCAAAGAACGAGGCCACCATTTTTTTTCCCGCACTTCGATCTCTCTTCACTTTAGTTGGCAACTCCTCGAAAGGAAACACCCACTGAGCAGATTGTCTTTTGGTTTCAGGATCATAACAGTAAATCCAGCTTTCGTCACCTGTTAGTATGTCGAACACAGCATTTGAGTCACCTCCGTTAAATCTTTCAATCATTTTACGGCACCAATCCACACGATGGAGTTTTTGAGCCTTAGTCAAATTATGAGGTATCCACCGGGCGCAAAGCTTCCTGACCGCTAAATGTTCGTGGAGGATTTTGTGCACTTGACTCATACCGATGCCTAAGCTTGTCCGAATCTGCTGATAGGTCACTCTTTTGTCAGTCTCTATCATACGCCGCACAACACAGATGTTATTTTCAGTCGTCGCCGTAGAAGGCCGTCCCTCACGTACATCATCAGTGAGATTAGTGCGACCACGTTTAAACTCATTAAACCAGTTGTAAACAGTCGCACGAGATGGGGCTTCATCGTGAAAGGCCAATCGTAGTCTATCATAACTTTCTTGTTGACTTAAATGACATCGAAAGTCATAAAAAATCATTGCACGAAAATTTTCTCGTGTTAAATTCATGTTGACGTGACACAGACAATTTTCAATTTGCCGCCAAATCGTAAAACAAATGACAAATGAATGAAATATATACTCAGTAATATTGGCAAAGAGTTCTATTTTCAAATTTTAGAATATTTTTTTTATTATATTGTTTATAAGTGGCCAGTTCTAAGAACTTTCAGTTTGACCCTCGTATTATCAACTTGGCGTAAGCGCCAAGTTGATTATGTAATATGTGAAGGGTGTCAGGTTTTTTTCGTTACGGAATTTCTGGATTCGGTCGCCGCACTCAAGCCCGCGATAAAAGCTATGCAATAGCTTAAAAACATAGTTATTTTGAAATCACAGACAGACATTTAATTTTTTTTATTTATATGCATAGATGAGTGGAAGAAGTATAGACTTTAGATGATTACAGGAAGTAGAGCCTTGTTGATTTCAGCATGAATGGGCCGGCTCGACCGGGGAAGTACTGCCCTCTCACAGAAAATCGACGTAAAGTAGCAGTACTTAAACTGTTGCGTTTCGTTCGGTGAGTGAGAGTGCCGGAGGTCCTATCCCCTTTTCCTTCAACCTTATCCCATGAGATATCGAAAGATTCTGAATCGCCCCCGGGGGCGATTCAGAATCGTTCGATATCTCATTTGACATTTGATTCCGTTAATTGTCAAACGGGCTACCTCATTTTTTGTCAAAACTATCGCATTTCCTATCAATTTTATGCATTCAGTATGAAGTAAATTAATAATTAAACCGAATTCAATGAATATTTATTCAAAATATCTTTGATAGGCGGCTAAAAGACGGGGACAATAATTTGACATATCGTACTTGTCGTGACATTCTGAATCGGCCTGCAGATTTGTCTGAATTTTATTCTAGGAGCGACGGCCTGTCTGACATCCGCAACTAAAAGAGATAGCGATATTCCATGGTTAAGACTAGTGTCAGTTTATTCAAAAGGACTGACACCCTTTAGCAACTTGCAAGGATCTTCATGACACATATTCATTAATTTCAAAATAGGCACATTTTCAAAGTACAAAAACATGTTGACGACTTTGACGAAATTGTGCGTTGAACATAGCTTCGCTATTTTGAATTAAACATATGCATGTAGCATATGATTTGGTAAGGCCAATTCTTGTAATTAATGGCCAAATTCAAACAAACTCTTCAGCTTTATTAAAATCGTACCTAATGGTTATCGAAAATAAAACCGAGAGACGGCACTTTTATTCAGTTTCATACATATCATCAAAAATGTAGATACAGATAGTAAACGTGCGAATAACAATACAGTATCTGTTACTGCGTCCACAGGGGCGACGCCGTGGGCTTACACTAGTTATACTTCAGCATTATATTCTATTCACTATTCCCACGTAAAGTAAAACGCCCGCGGCTACAATTTCTTCACATTTCTGAATAAATCCTTTTATTTTATTCAGATATTCCACCACGTTATAGTGCCTTATGGACGATATTTTGTGAGAATGTATTATTCGTATACAATATTATTCTTTGACTGAAATACAATGGAATTTCGTATGTTTGTTGAGTTTTATGAAGAGGTTATGTGGCATTTTTTATTAATTTAAGGCATTGTAAGTATTCTAGACGGCCTTACTTTTGCAGTTCATTGTTACGTTTCAGTCCTAGTGCTGAGATATACACAAACAAGGTTCGTTCAGAGGTCACCAATGAATCAAAAATAATTTTACCAAATATCTTGTTTTATTATACTTTCTTTCTTTGAGGCGTATCCGTTATCACAACACTAACTATTATTATCTACATATAGGACAGTTTTATTTTCGAGCCTGGTGGGACAGGCGATATATGTTGACGTTTTCCCAGTTTAAAATATTCTGGTAATATTCATATTACCAGAATATTTTTATTTTAATTCTGTACTGCCAGATACTAAACAAACATTCAACCAACGGTCACACAGACGAGCATACTTGAAACAACTATTGAGGATCACTAAAGTTGTAGGTATCATTTTTTACGCATCATTTGGCATAAATGTTGTGTTACGAGGATTTAGACGGCACGGCAAAAACAATTCATGTTAGTTTGATGGTACATGAGAAGAAATATACATTAATGTCAACATGATTGTCGCAGCTAAGTAAATATTCTTTATCTCCAAAAATTGCGTGATATTAACTGGGTCAATTGAAGCATTGTCTTCCCGAATCTACACATACGATTTTATACACTGTTGCAATCGGCAGTAAAGCCGATCTGGAACCATCAGATAAGGTCGTTTATCTTTTGAGCGCAATAAAAACAAAGAAAGATTTCTTGTAGTAAATATGCTTCTTATCGATCTATCTTGAATATAGTATGTCCTTGAACTTTGGGGAGACCTACAAGAAGTCTTTCGGAAAAAATAGTTGTGAATAAATAAGTATACCTGTTTTTTCAACAAGAGGAAGGATCCTCTGACCAGGCAAGGTGAGCGTGCCTGGTGGACTGCAGTCCGACACAAGTACTCGAGAAATCGTATATATAGACATCGCGTGTGAGAACTCTGCTTGCGCGATTCAGGTTTTTATTTTCGTCATGTCTGTTAGATGTCGCCGTAATGATTGTTTTCATCGTCGTAAGACAGATGGCCTTAGTTGTATGTAGTTATCGCTACATGATGATGAGTCCTGATTATCACTTAGAAGATTCTCTCAATCCTAGTTTCTTAGTAACAGCATATATCCAATCAACAACAAAAACAGACACATACATTTACACGTTGCTTATCACTAATACATCCATGAATAAAACATTTTACAGACGACCCAGTGATCCAATCCCTCCGATACGATCTAGAGTTAAAAAGATACATTACTCTGAACGCTTCGCTATGCCGAACCATCTAGACACGCTTATCTACGCAATGATATTATCTCCACTGTAACCTTGGCGACAAAATATATCCTCACCATCGATTTAATTCACAGGTTGGTCACACTAATCCTAATCCTACAAAGTAAACATGATAATTCGTATGTCACTGCTTCGATGCGATCACTTTTTATTTATATTTACTGTTGGATTACTAAAAGTAATGTTATTCATTACGCACTTTACGGAGCAGATGATCGAGTTGAGTTCAGTTCCATCAAAAACATGAATATCGAAAAATTAAGTCATAACTCTCCCGACACTTTTGTGCCGTAAAGCGGGTGCTTGTGTATTACACGGTAAAAACGCTGGCGTTCTTTTACGGTCCATTTAAGAAAATTACTAGATAGCTGCTTTTTAATTTAAAAAGAAAAGAACTGGTATGCATAATGTTTATAAGAAATACTAGATACTAGATGACCCCGCGGTTACACCCGCATTTTAAGGCTACTGCTCCGCTCCCGTCGCTCATAGCGTGATGTTATATAGCCTATAACCTTCCTCGATAAATGGGCTGTCTAACACTGAAAAAATTTTCAAATCGGACCAGTACTTTCTCAGAATAGCACGTTCAACCAAACAGAAAAAAAACTTTTCAGCTTTATATACACACATCAACAAAGTCTAGGGATATCTTAATCCTAAATTATTTACGAGTTTATAGTTTAGAACCTTGTTAGTTTCCACAAAAAGTTTATATACCGATTAAAACCTCTTTTATTCTATTTTCAAAATTTGAACATGGAAAGAAAAAAAACAAAATAATAAACAAAATATGGCGGCAAATTTGCTAGTAATTCGTTACATTAAAGAAAGTTAAAACTGTTTTATTATAATTATTAATGAAAAGGGTTTTTAATTGTTTTTCTTTTTTAATTTAACGTGACGTACGAACTTTAAAAGTCATGTCACGTCGTCATTTGAGTGGAGATGAAATGTTACGAGCCGTGGGCATGTTAGAAAATGGTGCAATTCAACGCGTCGTTGCTGAGGCCCTACATACCAGTCAAAATGTGATATCAAGGTTGTGGTCACGTTATCGCAGTACTGGAGATGTGGCCGAACAGCACACAGTTAGATATCGTGTTACTACGCAGAGACAGGATCGATTTCTCCAAATGTCCGCCAGAATTCAACCCAATATCACAGCGCTGCAACTAGTGCAAAGGCTCCAGGAGGACCACCAGCTGCTGGTAAGCGACCAAACCGTGCGAAGAAGGTTACATGAAGTTGATCTTCATGCTCGAAGACCATTGCGTGTTCCAGCATTGCGACGTGGCAATCGCGGTCGGCGGCTTTCGTGGGCTCGGGAGCATTTACCATGGAGTGACGAACAATGGTCTTTGGTGCTGTTCACCGATGAGTCCCGGTTTGGGTTTCACCCGGATTCACGAAGAACACGCGTTTGGAGAGCTCCAGGGAGAGTTAGCCGTCTACGGCACCCTCAGGAGGTCCACCCATACCAAGGCGGGACAATCATGGTGTGGGCAGGAATTCGTCTTGGCGGACGAACCCAACTCGTTTGGATCCAAGGCAGCATGACTGCACAAAAATACCACGAGGAGGTAGTAGAGCCCGTTATTGTCCCACACAGAACTCAAATAGGCCATGAATTTCTACTCATGCACGATAATGCTCCTTGCCATACGGCGCGGCTGGTATCGACCGCTCTCCGAGAGCACGATATTCAAGTTTTGGATTGGCCTGCACAGTCGCCCGACTTAAATCCTATCGAGCATGCCTGGGACATGTTACAACGAAAAGCTTTGAGAGATTTTCCAACAAATTTGACGACTGAACAACAACTTTACGAACACTTGCAAAGGACATGGGACCTCATACCGCAGCAAGACATTGACAATTTAATTTTAAGTATTAACAATCGATGTCGATGTGTAATCAATGTAAGAGGTGGCAACACTGATTATTAATGATTAGATTTTACAAGATTTTTTCCATTTTTATTAAAATTAATAGTTTTTTAAGAAGAAATGTTTGTTGTTATCATACTAATTTTCCATGATGATTAAAAAAATTAATTTTTTTATTTAAAACAAAAAAAAACACGAAATGTTTTTTATTTTTATTAAAGACCTTAAAATAATCTATGATTCTTCTATTTACTGTATCAGAAAATTCTTCATAGATTTTTAGATATTTGATGAAATATAAAATATCCCTAGACTTTGTTGATGTGTGTATATTGCTTCTAGCTGACCCAGCGAACTCCGTATCGCCTTTTTAAGAGTTTTCAGTTAATTCCCTTTTTTTTCCAAGTCCCTTCTCCAAAGTTACCATTGACTTAGCGCTTAATCTCTTATCATTTCAGAGTCTATAAATGATGAAAAAACAAACATAGATTTTTATATAATATTGAATTCCCCATTCCTTAAAATATCGGAGACGATATCGACTTTATAAAAAAACCCGTCCGCCATCTTTGATTTCCTATCCGCCATCTTTGATCACGAAAAAGATGTTGTATTTGGATTCCCCATCCCTTTAAACATCGGAGACGATACCCATATTGATTTCTTTTAAATTTCCCATCCACCATCTTTGATCACGAAATAGATGGTGTTTTTGAATTCCCCATTCCTTAAAATATAGGAGACGATACTCATAGCGACTTTTTAAAAAATCCCGTTCGCCATCTTTGATTTCCTATCCGCCATCTTTGATCACGAAATAGATGTTGTATTTGGATTCACCATGCCTTAAATCATCAGAGACGATACCCATATTGATTTTTTAAATTTTTTCCATCCGCCATCTTTGATTTCCCATCCACCATCTTGAATCACGAAATAGATGTTATATTTGGATTATCCCCCATCCCTTTAAACATCGGAGACGATACCCATTTTAATTTTTTTTAATTTTCCACCCATCCCTTTAAACATCGGAGACGATACCCATATTAATTTTTTTAAATTTCCCATCCGCCATCTTTGATCACGAAATAGATGGTGTTTTTGAATTCCCCATTCCTTAAAATATCGGAGACGATACCCATATCGACTTTAAAAAACATCGCGTCCGCCATCTTTGAATTCCTATCCGCCATCTTTGATCACGAAATAGATGTTGTATTTGGATTCACCATCCTTTAAATCATCAGATACCCATATTGATTTTTTTAATTTTACCATCCGCCATCTTTGATTTCCCATCCGCCATCTTGAATCACGAAATAGATGTTGTATTTGGATTCTCCATCCCTTTAAACATCGGAGACGATACCCATATTGATTTTAAAAAAAATCCCATCCGCCATCTTTGATAAAAAAATAGATGGTGTTTTTGAATTTCCCATTCCTTAAAACATCGAGACGATACGCATATCGACTTTAAAAAAAATCCCGTCCGCCATCTTTGATTTCCTATCGGCCATCTTTGATCACGAAATAGATGTTGTATTTAGATTCGCCATCCCTTAAAACATCAGAGACGATAACCATATTGATTTTTGTAAACTTTCCCATCCGCCATCTTTGATTTCTCATCCGCCATCTTTGATCAAGAAATAGATGTTGGATTTGGATTCCCCATCCCTTTAAATATTGGAGATGACACCCATATTGATTTTTTAAACTTTCCCATCCGCCATCTTTGATTTCTCATCCGCCATCTTTGATCAAGAAATAGATGTCGGATTTGGATTCCCCATCCCTTTAAATATTGGAGATGACACCCATATTGATTTTTTAAAAAATCCCATCCGCCATCTTTGATCACGAAATAGACGGTGGTTTTGAATTCCCCATTCCTTAAAATATCGGAGACGATACCCATATTGATTTTTAAAATTTTTCCCATCCGCCATTTTTGATTTCCCATCCGCCAGCTTGAATCACGAAAATGATGTTGTATTTGGATGCCCCATCCCTTAAAACATCGGAGACGATAACCATATCGATTTTTTTAAACTTTCCCATCCGCCATCTTTGATTTCTCATCCGCCATCTTTGATCACGAAATAGATGTCGGATTTTGATTCCCCATCCCTTTAAATATTGGAGATGACACCCATATTGATTTTTAAAAAATTCCCATCCGCCATCTTTGATCACGAAATAGATGGTGGTTTTGAATTCCCCATTCCTTTAAATATCGGAGACGATACCCATATTGATTTTTTAAATTTTTCCCATCCGTATTTTTGATTTCCCATCCGCCATCTTGAATCACCAAAAAGATGTAGTATTTGGATTCCCCATCCCTTTAAACATCGGAGACGATACCAATATTGATTTTTTTAAAATTTCCCATCCGCCATCTTTGATTGCCCATCCGCCATCTTTGATTGCCCATCCGCCACCTTTGATTGCCCATCCGCCATCTTTGATCACGAAATAGATGTTGTATTTCGATTCTCCACCCCTTCAAATATCGAAGGCGATACCCATATTGATATTTAAAATTTTCTCATCACTAATCACATCACTAAATAAATTTCATATTATTAATCAGCGTCCCGAAAATCTCGAAAACGATACCCATATAGATTTTATCCTATTCGTTTAGCCTTTTTTTGCCTTTGACCCAACCCTCCCCCTTCTCGTTTGACCATTTTATTATTTTTGTCTAGCCCCTAAAAGTTGTGGCGTAATTTTATATAGCCTATAGCCTTTCGGAATAATTGGGCTATCATAGGCAATAACAATTTTTAAAATCCGACTGCTAGTTCCTGAGATTAGCCAACATAATATTTTAGCCTTTTTAGCCTTTTGCCCGGCCCCAAAGGGTCGAAGCGTTATGTTATATAGCCTATAGCCTTCCGGAATAACTGGGCTATCGTATGCAAAAAGAATTTTTCAGATCCGACCGGTAGTTCCTGAGATTAGCGCGTTCAAACAAACAAACAAACAAACAAACAAACTCTTCCGCTTTATTATATTAGTATAGATAGATAGCCTATTTTCTGTAGAGTCATGATGAATTACACTACAGAAAATACATTATTTTAAAAGGAAAAAGTTTTCTTTTGAAACCGACAATGCAGTACATGCGGTAAGAGAAGAGTCGTTCGCTGTACGCCACTGCGTTACTTGTGGGTACGTTGGATCTAAATAGGCAGGTGACTTGTGATTAAAACTGAAAAAAAAATTACAATTTGAACTTTAGTTTCCATTTCGTTCTGATACAGCCTTTTCTAAAAATTACAAAAAAGCTATTTATATATTACTAGCTTTTACCCGCTGCTTCGCACGCGGAAATTTCGCTTTAACAAAATGTTTTGTACAAACTACCCTATACTCTTCAAGTAACAGTTGTTGCACCCAGTAATTTCGGCTGTAATGTGTCAGTCAGTCAGTCAGTAACGAAAGGACTTTATATACACAGATTGAAGTGTATATAAAGTTGAAGGAATCAAAAGTTTCATACAAACTCTGACAACCTGTTTTACCCCCTTAGGGGAGGAATTTTCAAAAATCCTCTCTTAGTGCTCCTCTACGCACCTCAAGGTATATACATGCCAAATTTCACCTACTTGCGCTTAGTCGTTTCCGCTGTAGCGTGTCTTTCAGTCAGTCAGTAACGCAAGGATTTTATATATACAGATTAGAGTGATTCGATTGAAAAATAAAAGTTTTAACACAAAGTCTGACTCATTTTTCTACCCTCTTAGGGTAAGAATTTTCAAAATAAATATTTTTGTGTTCGCTAACGTCATTTGCGGATCCAATAAACAAAGTATGAAGTTAATCCCCTGAAATATTAAAAGGTTTTAATACAATTTCTGACTCTCCTTTTAGCCATTTAGGATAATAAATTTCAAAAAGACTATCTTCGTGTTCACAAACTTCATTTGAGGAACCAATGTACAAAGTTTGAAGTTAATCCGTTGAAGGAATCAAAAGTTTCATACAAACTCTGACAACCTGTTTTACCCCCTTAGGGGAGTAATTTCCATTAATCCTCTCTTAGTGCGCCCTTACGCACCTCAAGGAATATACATGCCGAATTTCACCGATTTGCGCTCAGTAGTTTCGGCTGTAGCATGTCTGTCAGTCAGACAGTAACGCAAGGATTTTATATATACAGATAGGCAAAATTTTTATATAAATGAATTATTGTCATGTATAATGTGATGACTTAGGTGTTTACTATGAACATATCCAGAACTTTTGCCGAGCAATTTCTTATAGAAAGTCTCACATATATTGAGATCGAATACCGCAAAATACACCAAGTGTAAGCGTAAAATCATTCCACGAGAACAAATAGGTAGAACAAAGTGATGTTTAATTACTTTAATACTAGTATGGATGATGAATCCGTGTGGTGACGGATTAAAAATACGGAATGTCATCACCCCATATCATCCCATGGGTGTGGTAAGACTTAGCAGAGGGAGCACATTATGCAGAGAACAGCACAAGAGAAGGAAAACTTGATACAAACCCTACACCAACTCGTTTGGCCAGCGTGGTATTGTAGGCCAATTCCTCCTTTCATAGGAGAGGCCTAGTCCAGCACTACTGGACTATGAAACACTGGACTATTAACAGCTGATGATGACCCAATTGAGGCATTACAATAAATTCTGCGATTGTTCTTCAATCATCATCATCATCAGCCCTCTATATAAACTGTCCCACTGCTGGGCACGGGCCTCTTCTCACTTAGAGAAGGGTAAGGCCATAATCCACCACGCTGGCCTAGTGCGGGTTAACACACTTCACATATCTTTCAAGAACATTATGGAGAACTGTCAGACCTGCAGGTTTCCTCATGATGTTTTCCTTCACCGTTTAGCAAGCGATAATTAACAATTTAATACGCACATAACTCCGAAAAGTCGGAAGGGCGGAAGTAGGTCTAACTCACACTTTTATTTAACAATAACTTAGACTTACTTCTACTCTCTGCATCAGCGTCCGATGCAGAGTTTGGCGAATGGTCATAGGCGTAGCGCAGGTCGTGCAGATCCCTAGGACAAGGCTGGTGGACTATCCTTCCCGAGATTGCCGCCCGTTGTTGCTCTGGTTCCATAAGAAACAGACGTAACCAAAACCTCCAGCCGCCATACACATACAGCGTGCAGACACACTCAAAAACACGCGCGCAAGCAGACACATTCACCTTTACCCACACACTTATACACGCACAATAACACACATACACACACCTACACACTCTTACATGGACGCGCACACTTATTTTAAATTTCTACACGCATCTAAACACCACTTCAAACACACACACATACACAAACACATACTCAACACAGACTCATACCAACAAAAATTATCATGGAGGTGAAACAAAACAGTATCGTACCCCAGGAGGGTACCAGCTTCCGTGACGCTGGAGAATCCCTCTCTGCACCATCGTGTGCAGGCTGCCTCAAGTATTCTGGGCGGGGCAATGTTTCACAATGCCGAGACAGAGACACACTAAATCTGCACGACCTGGCCAACGCCATGCCTCGTGCAACCCACACTTCGTCCACTACCTGGAACATCGCTCCGCGTCGAGCAAACGCACGCCAAAAGGCGGACGTTGACTCCGCGTCGACTGCGAATCCAGGTAGTCGTAGACGAGGCGGTAAAAGCTACCGCCGTTACAAACGCTCACGTGAGCAAACAACACAGTCGGGTGTTAGCGCATCGAATAAATCGGCTAGCGCACTCCCGACTACGACCACGACGGCTGGTAAAAACAACCAGCGCGGCGACCAAACCTCGACCGGTGGAGCGGACGTTTCACCCCGGACGACGCAGCCGGACGGTTGTGTTGCGCCGCTGACGGCGGGAGGCGCGACTGTAATAACAGACAGCGCACTCCCGCCTGCGCGCGGCGCACCAACTACGGCTGCTCCCGGGCCGCCCCGCCGCGCTCCTCCGGTGGGGATTGGTAACGCTGCGCAGCCGTCGTGTAGAAACAAGGAGACGCGCCGCAAACGCGGCCCAAAAAGACGCGATCCGGCGCCACCAGGACATCCCACTCCGACACCAAGCACGAAGAGGGATCGCCCTGAGGACTCTACACCACCTAGGGCCGGGCGAAAACAGACGCCACACCTAAGAGCGGTAAGAGCTACGCAGACGCGACAAACTCGCAGCTGATGGTAGCCATCGCTACCACCCCCGCCACGGACCTGACGGTGGAACAGGCGAAGCAGCTCGAACTCTCAATTGAAGAGAGTATAGTTGAAGCTGCCTTCGCCACACCGCCGAATAATGGGCCGGCACTCGCACCTTCCTTTAGGGGCAAACCTCTCGCAGTGGAGGGTGTCCTGAAGTTATGGTGCGAGAATGATCACTCACTGACGTGACTCAAAAACACAGTAGCCAAACTAAGATCGCAGATTGAGGGGACCAGGCTGGTCGTCATCAGGCAGTCAGACATAGCGAAGCGCGTACGCGCAGCGCTGTGGCTGCCGAGGACGATCACCATGGAGCTACCTAAGATCCACCATCTCCTCATTGCCCAAAACCCCTGGTACGCCGTACAAACATGGCAATTGTACGGCGCATCCTTGCAGGAGCACGGCGTGTACCTTACCTTGGGCATCCCGGAACCCGAGATCCCCAAGATCACGGGACGCGGCCGTCGGGTTTCCTTCTTCGCTGGCAGCGTTCCACGCTTCCAGCGGGGGGGAGAGCTCGGCGGCTGTAGGGCCCAAGGAGACGCCGAGTGAAGGTAAGGACACAACGGGACGAGCTGTACCAGCCATCCCAAGCACCTCGGGCATAGCCCGTATTACACCGGCGCCCGCAGCGACTACACAACAACCCACCGCTGCGACGGACGCAAAAGATGAGCACGACTCGTCTGACGGGGAGTCTATGGACAGCAATGTCCTCGACTCTTCGTCAGACTAGAGTCATACAAACTAACCTCCAGCATAAACAAATTGCAACGGCTACCCTACGCAGGCTGCTGGAGGTTAAACAACAGACAATAGCCCTAATCCAGGAGCCGTGGATTAGAGGCGACAACATATGTGGTCTAAACAACATCGGAGGTAAGCTACTGCACAACTGCTCGGTCACTAAACCGAGAACATGCATATACATTCCCCGAACAATACCAGCACTGTTGCTAACCAACTTCTGTTCTAGAGACCTCACTGCCGTAGGACTCCAAACAGGGCCCAACAAACAGATGTTAGTACTAGCTTCGGTCTACATGCCTGGCGATGAGGACATCCCATTAAAAGAGCTGGCCGAGCTGGTGCAGCACTGTGAGGACCACGGCTGGCAGGTAATCATCTCGGCGGACGCAAACGCGCACCATCCGCTGTGGGGAAGCCCCGACGCAAACAGACGAGGTGAGATCTTGACTGAATACATCTTTTCAACAAATCTATCTGTAGTTAACAACGGTTCGGAGCCCACCTTTGTTAGCTCCAGATATCAAACCATAGTAGACATAACGCTAGCATCGGATGGGCCGCGGAACTTGTCACAAACTGGCATGTGTCCGCTGAGCCATCCTTTGCAGACCACAGACTAATCTACTATGACATACGTGTGCAAGAGAACGTACAAAAACCTAGGCGCAACCCTCGCAGAACCAACATCGCGAAATACAAGACGCTTCTCGTATCACAGGTAGACAAATCCTATTTTAAGGACATGTCGACCAGCACTGACAACATAGAACATAACACAAACTTACTAACAGAATGTATACAAACAAGTTATCAGCAAGCTTGTGCACCCACACTCCCAAAGTCGTCTAGCAAAACCCAGTGGTGGGGAAGAGAACTAGAGGGACTCAGGCAAAACCTGAGGAAACTCTTTAACAGGGCTAAAAACACGAGAATGGAAGCAGACTGTCTCAAATACAAAGAAGCCCAGTCACACTACAAGAAACGCATAAGATTCCGCAGAGGTGAGTCCTGGCGGCGTTTCTGCAGCGGTATAAACACCACGAATGAAGCAGCCAGGGTGAAAAAGATCTTGTCTCTGGACAGCAACAAAACCCTTTGCGCCATTAAAAAGCAAGATGGAACCTACGCAACTACGGACGCTGAAATTAGCCAAGTGCTAATTGAAACTCACTTCACAAGTTGTGAAGTAACCAATGACCGTCTGTGGGACGAGTCAAACTACAGACCACCGACCCAAACAGACTGGCTGGTAGCCGAAAATGTGGTCACCACAGACCGGCTGAAATGGGCAATAGACAGCTTCCAGGCATTCAAATCCGCAGGCCTGGATGAAATCATACCAGCATTCCTACAGTGGGGATGCACAACGATTGTGCCGCACCTGCTCGACATCTACAGGGCCTCAATAGCGCACAGATACATACCTTGCAGGTGGAGGGAAGTTAAAGTCATATTCCTCCCAAAACCTGGCAAAACTGACTACTCACAAGCGAAAGCATATAGACCCATCAGCTTGACTTCCTTCTTATTGAAAACGCTGGAGAGACTTACGGACCGATACCTCCGTGAGGGCGCATTACTGTGCAATCCACTACACCCACATCAACACGCCTACAGAAGTGGCAGGTCAACTGAATCGGCGCTGCATTCCGTTGTGAGAACCATTGAAACAGCGCTTACCAACAAGTTAATGACACTGGGGGCCTTCATTGACATAGAAGGTGCCTTCGACAAAACTAAGTTCAGCAGTATCAGCCGGGCCCTCGAAAAGTTCGGAGTTGAGCAAACCCTTAGTGGCTGGATTGATCAATTGCTGAAACAGAGGGCAATACAATTCACGGTAAACTCCACCACAAGGGGCATAGTTGCAAAAGGCTGCCCTCAGGGAGGTGTACTCTCACCCCTGTTGTGGAACATTGTGGTGGACGATCTGTTACGGAACTTAAACGACAGACGATTCTTCACGGTCGGCTATGCAGACGACATCACCATCTTGATCAAAGGTGACTCAGAAGACACGATCCGAAATCGGATGCAAGCAGCCATCAGGATCATGGAGGAATGGTGCAACCAACATGAACTGACGGTTAACCCCAACAAAACGGAGCTAGTACTTTTCACCAACAAAAGGAAAACCCATATGTGCAAAACACCAAAACTCTTTGGAACGGAGCTTACCCTTTCGAATGAAGTCAAGTACTTGGGCGTAATACTTGACCATATGCTAAACTGGGGCAAGCACATCAGCACAAAAACAACAAAAGCATGCACAATCTTCTGGCAATGTCGGAGAATCATAGGCAAAAAATGGGGTCTCAAACCATCAATTACCCTGTGGATCTACACTGCCATTATACGCCCCATGCTTACATATGGTGCAGTAGTGTGGTGGCCACGCACGCAACTAAGCACAATCACAAAAAAGCTACAGAGCCTTCAACGCCTAGCCTGCTTGGCCACAACAGGCTGCATGAAGAGCACCTCAACAGCCGCCTTGGAGATACAACTGGACCTAAGACCGCTGCACCTAATGATCCAGCAGGAAACTGGCGCTGCAGCAATCCGTCTAGACAAGCTCGGGCTATGGAGAAAGGATGATCGAATTACTCACGCACGCCTAAAAGGGACCTTAAACAAAGAGATCCCGATGCTAAAGGCCGCTTGCGATCTCATCCCTAAAACTTTTGTCTTTGACAAAAAATATCGCATCCAATTGCAGGAGGAACACAAAGACAGCTCTGGTATACACGAAGTCAGAGTATACACAGACGGCTCAAAAGCGAAGTATGGGACGGGTGCGGGCGTATTCTCCCATGACTTAAATATCAACATCTCAACATCGCTTGGCACCCATAACACCATATTCCAAGCCGAGTGTGTTGGGATAACAAGAGCCGCAACAGCAATCGTGTCTAGGAACGTAAGTGACCTGGCTATACGCATTATCACGGACAGAGCCTCTGTACTACAAGCTCTCGGCAGCAACTGCTTTAACAGCGGCCTCATCATGGAATGCCACCTAGAGCTGCAAAAGATTGCAGAGAAGAATCGGGTTACGCTGCAATGGATTAAAGGCCACAGCAACTCCGCAGGCAATGACGCCGCAGACCAACTGGCACGGCAAGGATCGGACACAATGATAATGGAACCCGAGCCGATTGTACCGATACCAGCAAGCCAAATCAAAACGTGGCTACGCGAGAGAACCGCACATGAACACGAAAAACAGTGGGCAAATATAAAAGAATGCAGACAAACAAAAGATGCTATCCCCTGCTTAAACAAGCGACTCTCACACAAGCTGCTGCATTCTAATAGGAAAACACTAAAGCTTCTGACGGGCATAATAACCGGCCACTGTCCACTCAACAAGCACCTATTCAACATAGGCGTTACGGACAGCCCACTGTGCAGGGGCTGTATGGAAACCGAAGAAACACCCGCTCACGTCATTCTGCACTGTGCAAGTGTGAGCGATCAACGGGCAAAGCTGCTGAACAACCCCAGAACCATGAGTGAAGCTTTAAACGACACCAGCCAACTAAAGGCTTTCTGGAAGGAACTAAGGTGGTATGAGTAGTCGGCGTCAATGAAGTCGCCACATACGCACAATGGCCCAAATAAGTGGCTAAGTGCGGAAAACCCGAGACCAACTATAACTATAACTAACTCCGAAAAGTCATTGGTGCGCGCCGTGGATTCGAACCCGGACCCTCTGCGTAGCAGTCTGTCGGTCTCTCCAGTAGGCTATCGCTGCCATGTCACTGTCCTTAAATGATCCTAAATACAAACACTTGAATCTTTGTTACAGAAGAATCACTGAAGCATGGAAGGAACAATATTTTTAAGAACAAATTGAATATAGCTACACTCTTCACTCATATGATAAATTAGAGTTGCCAGAAGAAGATGGCACTATGTTTGTCAGTTAGGGCTAAAGACAATTTGAACACAAATATCGTAACTTTTTAATTTAATAGTGACTGAGCAAATCCGCTATCGATATCGATTAAAGTTTCAATATAGGCTCAAAATCAAACGGACTTGTAAAGTATATTATTTATATGTTATGAATTTTAAATTCCGTAACTTTATGTCCACAGCAGTTAGAACGCTAGTTGATGGACAGTCTTTAAATAATTATTACACAAACTTGCATTTTTAAACTGAACTTATATATTTTTGTTTCAAATGGGTACTCAGTAGCACATAATCTTTCGAGGCGTTATTTTCTAATTTTCATGGTATTTTTCTTTACGCATCAACAGCTTTTTCAAGACCACTGCTGGTCTTTAACCTTCCGTGGTGGAGGTTTGGCCTACTATAATACCACACTAGCCAGACGTATTCGTATAGGGTTTTATTTCGAAATTTCCTTCTCTTGTTTCTCTTAGTCGCCTCATACGACACCCTCGGCATAAATGTTTATTTATACTTATTTATAGTTAGTTTTCCAGCTGTAATGAAAGCTGTAAGTGAGTGAGAATGGCATATCCAAATTAATTCTTTACAAGGATAGGAGATAGTCGACATGGATTTTATCAAGCAAAAAACATAAAAATTTACATAAAATAGATAAATCAGACAAAACCTTGAATAGTGCCCAAAGGTTTGTTATTAACAATAATCACTTTATTGAAATTTTCTCATTACATAGTGTAGGTAATACAAATCTATGTGTTAAAAATGTATGTGCGGGATCGGACACTTTTCGATCATACATGTGACACACAGAATATTTAGAGAGAAAAACATTGTAGCTAGACTAGCCCTTCGATTTTATCTTGGGATCGGCACATTATTAGTCCACTAGTCGAACAAGAACAACCACGTTTTGGTCTCTGGGTAGATGACATTTAACAAAATTTCTTTCAAATGAAGATTCCCTTATTTTGATGCATATCCACTCAGTAGTCGTGACTATGAAAGCAGACAATTCTTATCAAACCTTCAAATTAATGTCCTTTAAATATTACTGTCTTTGTAAAGAAAGATCAGATTTTTTCTATAGGTGCATTAATATTTTTTGTAATATGATGGATTCTAACAAGCTTTGGAATTCATTACTGTTGCTGATAGTTTACATAATAGCAAGTAATTATTTAAGCACTCACACTGATATGTTTAGAAGGGAGGAGCCATCTGTCATTACTATAAAAACATTCCGCAGTAAAATGCTTGGAACAAATTCTATGGTGCTTTCTAGGCACCCAATTTTCTCCACGACATACTGCAGCAATCCACTTATTTTATAAATCTTTATCACGTGCATATATAATCTAAAAAATAACGAGGTAAAAATATACGGTTGATAGACATATCGATAAGATTTTTTACAACACTTGAAAAGTCGATATAAATATTATACGACTAAATTCAAAATCATGATAGAACTGTTATAAAAGAAAAAATCACTAAGGTTATATAATTTGATGGCATAATATTGTCTAAATTGTATCTTACACGTCAGTTGACTGTGTTCAATTTGGGAGTACTAGGACGGTCTCTATGTATATTATCCAATCTCTTTGATCTTTGTAAAGGCAAAAAAAATTGAGGCATTCTAAAGAATATTTTTTCACAAGGAGAGCTTATATTGGCTGTATCTCTTGCTCAAAGTTACTGCGAATTGCGATACGGTTGGCTCTTGTGAAACCACAACCGACAGTACTCATGCGGTCTCTCAATAATATTTTCGGTGTAAATAAATAATTCCATCCTAAATAATAACAATATCCGAAAAAGAACATTAGATATTTTTATGAAAACAAAAAAAAAATACACCCGTAATGAGTATAATACCCTTAAGGAAATAGATTGAAACTCAAAGAAAGTGTAATAATAGAAAATACATAAATTTCAAAATTTTGCAATATTTCTCGTAGTGTTTAAAAATATCCTACATTGTTCACCAGCTCTCAAACTTTTTGTTATTTGTCATAGCAACTATATTCTATCATAGTCTTTGACAGAATGTCGTTGCCATGGAGATATCATATTGTTGCTATGTATCTATGACTTATAGATACAAAATAGCTTAAAGTAAGGAAGTATACACCACTATTTTTTAATTAGTACAAAGTACTTATTAGGACTCTAAGTATCTTTAACTGATCATATTTATGTAGTTAAAAAATAAAAACACTAAGTCCCAAAACTGTCCACAAAAATACGTAATAATTGGTAAATGCATAATTAAGACCCGCGTACTATGATTAGTAACAGTAGTAAATTGCTCCATTGATAAATTCCTCCCTGTCCTTCTGCGGCCGCGCCGCGCCCCGATGCGACTTACAGTGCTAAATTGCTAGCGGAACTGGGCGCATCCATTTAATTGTTTGTCTACGTTTGCCCAACGCGATGGCTTATCAGTTCACATCACGGGAGTATGCAGCTATGCTTCGTGCGTACTTTTTGAGTGGAAGAATCGCGAGTGCAGCTGTGTACCCATGGACATCTTTTTGTGAGTGTACAAAAGTGAGCCGGTTAGTGTCGAACAATTAAAACAGCGCATATTGGACGCTTTTGACGAAGTCAAAAGTCAAGTCAGTCAAGAAGAAGTGTCTGTGTATTAACAATCTTGGTGGGCGTTTCGAAGGACAATGGAAATACTTGTAAGTTTAGTAAATAATACCAACTTAAGTAAATAATAACTTGATGCGGGCGGCTCAAAATATGTCTGTGTGGAGAACCTTGAGGGAGGCTTATGTCCAGCAGTGGACGTCTCTAGGCTGACATGATCATCTTAATATATAAAATCCTTCCGTTACTGACTGAATGACAGACACGCTACAGCCGAAACTATTGGGCGCAGGAAGCTGAAATTTGGCATGTATATTCCTTGGGGACCGTAGGGGTGCACTAAGAAGGGATTTCCTGAAATTCTTACGGGATCAGCCAAAACGGGTAAATTTAAAAAAAAATGCAGGCGAAGCTGCTGGCGTCCTCTAGTGATAAAATAATATTTGTAAATAGCAGATGATTCTAACTTCATAAATACGCCAACATTACTCTTTTCTTTTATTACAGAATACCTTCTTTTATTTTGATATGTGTTTGCCTTCTAATTACATACCTCCGTATTACTTGTAAAACAGTAAAGGAGAATGACCAAAACTGGGCTATTTTGTGGCACGTTTGCTTCTAAACCATTCATATCTAGAAAATCTTCTTTTATTTTATAATTTTATATATATTAATTTTAATTTAAAGCGAAACGGGGATTTTTAGTACAAAATTAAAAGTATCTGCGTTGTTCCGGTCGTGACATCGCCATTTCATATTCAAAACTCATTTTGCATATTTAGGCAAATGTTTACAGTTTCTTGCAAACCCCTTTTAATAGGAAGAAATTACATTCATAGTGAAAAAAGGGTGACATAACAAAAGTGCTTATAAGCAAAATAACACCAAAACCTTATGATATTTTGAAAAATGTATTGAGGTGAAATATTTTCTATAAATAATATGTTTATCCTTTTTGCAACATATTACCCACGAAATAATGTTTTGTAGGTACTTATCGAAAATATGGGAACATATTTTTATTATACTGGCATCTGTGATGTCTTACGCAAAGAAATATAACCTTATTACTACATAGTCCAACGAGTCCAACCTCTCTGGTCTTACGTCAGTTTATTTTGACATGTGGTTCGGTTTTACACCGAAACCGTAGGGTTCTAGGCGACTTGGAGACGGAAATGGACTGTATAGAGAGGATAGCGGTTCTTCTAGTGGATGGATACGCTAAGGGGTGATTGAGTGGGTATAGGATATTTCAAGGATGGAGGGCACCTACCTTATACAACCTTCTTCGTTTCCGTAGGGCAGTCTCCTGGTGGTTTCGTGATGCAGCTGCTTGTTTTCACTTCAATTCACCATTCGCGAGCGGGTTTTCCTTGGTGGAAGCGGTAATAAATCACATACAACGGTGCGGCGCGGTACGGTATCGAGACGGCGTTCTCAGCGAGCGGAATGTTCTCGACTGTCCCTCGCGTTCACGATCGCGGCGACGAATCAGGCGAAGGCAGTGCCTCTTCCAGGGAGTGGGAGACAGGGACGGAAATATGATATCGCTCGCACTAGAACGTGGAACGATTGATGTTGATGCGATTAGTTATGGATAGGAAGGTAGATGGCGCTACCATATCCCCCCGGCCCTAAAGGGTTGCCTTTAAAAAAAATAGAATTGAACTTAGCTATGTTGGGTGTACTACCGCATAACCCATCAATAGGCTAAGACAGCGATATGACAATAAATTAATCTAAATTAACTTTAGCGAAAGCTACAAACGCAATAATAGCGAAAACTACTAACTAAATACTTAAACTAAGAGGTAAGTCCAACTTCAGGCTAGATCTCACTGAGTTGAAAGCGGACGCGAGTTGATCAGTGCCTCGACTTGTGCAAGGACAGTTAAAGGCTCTTCGTAAGAGAGGATCTGTTGACCTATAACTTTGAAGAGATGCGTTTTAATTACTTTGACCATGCTTGCCCAGCATCCACCGAAATGTGGTGATGCTGGTGGAATAAACTTCCAGTCAATATGATCTATGGAGAGTTCTTCCTGAAGACGAGTACGATAACCCGCGACGTGATTGAAACAAGTAGCGGGAACAAGTTCAATCAATTTACTAACGCGGTTGGCGACAAAAGTCTGCCAGCGGTGAGGAGAAGAATAAATCCAAGCGAGCACTACCTTGGAGTCGGAAAATGCGTATATTTATTAATAGAGTAGTGGGGCAAAACTGTGTCTTGAACCTTGTGGAGCAACTGAGACAGCAGAAGGGCCGCGCACAACTCCAGTCTCGCAACCGAAATGGTTTTAACAGGCGAGACCTTAGACTTGGCACAAACTAACTGCAACGAGTAGTTAGAACCAATGCGGACTTGCAGATATACGACTCCGCCGTAAGCACGCTCGCTGGCGTCAGCGAAACCTGTTAAGTTGATGGTACATCCATCTACCAACCCAAGATGACGCGGAATAGTAACTTGATTGAGCGCGGTAAGCTCAATACAAAACTGGCCCCAAGCGGCGACAATATGGTCAGGGGGTGTTTCGTCCCACTCACACTTTGATAGCCAAAGCTCTTTGATCAAGAGTTTGGTGTACAAAATTGTGGGAGCCACAAAACCCATTATGTCCCACAGTCGAGCCACTGTGGACAGCATAGTGCGTTTGGTGCACTTATCATCTGGTGGTGAGACGTCAAACCGAAAACTATCGCAGGATTTGTCCCAGCGTAAACCGAGAACCTTATGCGGTACAGACTTCTCAAACTCAATGTCTGGAGAAGCCTTATGAGAATCTGGTATTCGTGCGAGAACCTCCTTAGAGTTGCTTGTCCATTTGACAAGATCAAACTGGCCTCGCTTGAAAAGCTGAATAAGCTCCTCACAAAGCGAAATTGCTAGCGGAGCGGATATGACACTACAGGCAATGTCATCCATGTACAAAGCGGATGTTAGTATAGTATAGTGTAGCGCGTAGCGTAGTAGCGTAGCATAGCGTAGCATAACGTAGCATAGCGTAGCATAGCATGGCGTAGCATAGCATAGCATAGCATAGCTAATTAGCGCTTTATCTTACACACAGTTTTAGCACCCACCTTGATCTCTTGAAGAGCAGAACAACAACAAGACGTAATACAATGAGAAGTATGTAACCTAGGTACGGTACCCATAATCACATACCCAAGTACCGTCTCAATAGCGGGCGGTAAATCATATCGCTCACTACGAACTATGTTAGTTAGTAGCAAGTGCGGAAATATTGAAGCTCCGATCAAAAGATCAATGCCTGCCGGATTCGCAAACTCCGCGTCGGCTAACGGCAATGACTCGAGATGAGTGAGTGATGCTACGTCTACATTAGCGTTCGGCAATGCGTCCGTGATACGCTCCACGATAAGCGAAGAAATGTTAAAATTAATATTCCTATCAAAACGCGAATGTATTTTAATATCTACGGAACCCCTGCAATACTTTTCTGATCCGCCTATCCCTTTGACGGTTGAGTTAGTATTTTTGAAGTTATTCCATAATCCGAGGCGTTTGAAGCATTCCGATGTTATTAGATTGGTCTGAGATGCGCTATCTAGCAGACAACGTACCATGTGCGGCGACCCATTAACATCGTATACGATAACTTGCGCTGTCGCTAACAGTACCGTGTTAGACGCCGTACACTGCGTTTTGGCCCTGCGCGGATCATTATAGATGCGCGAGTGCCGTCCTCGCGTGCGCGTCGCCCGCGCAATGGATGTCATACACAACGATACTTCGCCCTCAGACGCGGAAGGCGCAGCTACCGTGGTCTGCACCTGCGTAAGTGTGTCAAGGTTAGCGGCTTGACTTGACAACCGGTTATTTTTATTGAAATGTAACAGTGTATGATGTTTTTGATTACACGAGCGACACTTTGTCTTACTAGAACAATTACTTGTTTTATGTTTTATGCTTAAGCAGTTAATGCAAGCTTTGCTATCTTTTACGCATTTAAAACGAGCAATAGGATTTAAATCATTAAAGGTAAGACACTTATAGTAATGGTCGTGCACTATATTACTGCACAGACACTTCTGTGAATTATTACTATTAGATTCCGAACATGTTACGTAAGATTGTGGATTAGGGACCGAGTTATCATTACTATTTCGCGATTTATTCAACCTTTGTTTGTTGCTGTTAGTATTAGACGGGCCAGGTGAACCAGACTGCGTATTATGAAATATTCGACACTGATCTTTTATGAACGAAATAAAACTATCTAGTGTAGGTATTTTATTATTGCGTTCCGTCATCTCGAATGCGCGAATTGTATCAGTGTCAAACTTTTTTAAAGCGAGTTGAAGCAACATAAAGTCGGAAAGATCTTCTAATTTTAAATTCCTAAGAGAATTAACCACGGTTACGAAGTTATCAATAAACAGCTGGAAATTCGAGACAGACGCGGCACCGGACAATTTAAGATTTAAAGCTTGGTCAAAGTACGTAGACGCTAGGACGCGCGTGATATCTGTCAAGTAGTGACTGAAATATGACCTGATAATTCTCAGCACTGGGTGTGACACCTGCAAATACGGACTGGGATTTCGGTGACAGTTTACCTATTAAATAGTACAACCTATCAGCATCTGTCAGAGAACAATTATCGTGCACTGTAGACTTAAAACTCGCATAGAATAACGGCCAATTTCGTATATCTCCGTCAAACGACATAATCTCGATTGGCGGTAATCTCGGTTTGCGGGCAACAGGCTCTGCTGAACATTTATCCTCCAATTGCGATTGTATACGCTTAATAATACAATAAAGATCTTCGAATGAGGTATACGCCTGATAGTTCGGTTTTTCATCAGGATTGATAGAAAGTAATCTTGCGTTATAATCGTCTAACAACTTATGTAAATCTGTTCGAATACTATCTACTGTTATACAATAACTGAGAAATGCTTCGCTATTACTGTCAGACATAGACGCGGTTTTTGAGCATTCATATATGTTTTGAATGCGCTCAAATAAAATATTGCGTTTCGCTTCTAAGATTGTCATCTCTTTGTCTTCCGACACGCGTGACTTCTTTTGTTGTGACATGCTTACGTAAGTATAAGCTAATGAGACCGAAACAAAATAAGAATATCTAATGTATCTATTATTTTACCTAAGTAGGCTAAGTAGGCAACACTTTAGAGCGGTGGAAATAAAAGTTGCTCGAAATATGAGATTTACAAGACAACTATGATAGTTCCAGAATTAATAATTTAATAAGTAGGTAGCTACATAAAAGTTTACCTACTGATGCGGGCGGAAATAACCATGTGACGGTTATATGAATATATTAGGAGTATAGCTAGGTGCTATAACTGCCTAGGTATAGCGGTATAACGTATAAAACGTAAATGAATCCGACTCGTATGGATCAAAAAAATGGTTCGGCTTTACACCGAAACCGTAGGGTTCTAGGCGACTTGGAGAAGGAAATGGACTGTATAGAGAGGATAGCGGTTCTTCTAGTGGATGGATACGCTAAGGGGTGATTGAGTGGGTATAGGATATTTCAAGGATGGAGGGCACCTACCTTATACAACTTTCTTCGTTTCCGTAGGGCAGTCTCCTGGTGGTTTCGTGATGCAGCTGCTTGTTTTCACTTCAATTCACCATTCGCGAGCGGGTTTTCCTTGGTGGAAGCGGTAATAAATCACATACAACGGTGCGGCGCGGTACGGTATCGAGACGGCGTTCTCAGCGAGCGGAATGTTCTCGACTGTCCCTCGCGTTCACGATCGCGGCGACGAATCAGGCGAAGGCAGTGCCTCTTCCAGGGAGAGGGGACAGGGACGGAAATATGATATCGCTCGCACTAGAACGTGGAACGATTGATGTTGATGCGATTAGTTATGGATAGGAAGGTAGATGGCGCTACCAACATGAAAACAGTCAAATTGCTTTTTCACCTGTGCTCATATTTCTTTATTAGAAAATAAGTAATTTACTGTCGTTTATATTGACTTGAACAATCCTTTGTGGACCAAACAAGTTTATTTCGTGTTATCAAGACTCGTGGGTTGACTTAAGTTTGAGACAGTTTTTATTGGTAACATTAGTATGTCGTCTGGACTTAGAACAACTAGCCGTGGTGAGGATTGCAGTTATGTTAACTCTTCCTTTGCGGTACCCGTTCTTTGGACAAGCTATCTGATTCGAAGCTCAATATTTTGACATCATGGATAGCGCCAGTCTCTGTAAGTGTTGTTTACTTCTCTTCTCAATTCCTACAATTCGCTCGTGCTCTCCTCACCGAATATTCAAACTACTTTAATTGTTTGTTTCAGGAATTGAACGAAGTCTTATGTTTAGAATGCTACGCATTAATTGAAGCTGTTGTAACTTCTGAGGCCATACCTGCACCACATTATGGTATACGATATACAAGCTCCTGCTTCATTTTGAGGTGATTTATTTGAAGAAGATTTAGGTATAATAACAAATAAAATAAAGAATCACATAAAAACTGAGTTTAATTTACCCATTAAGCATAAAACAGTTGTGTTCTAATGCCAACTTTGTAATAAGGTCCAATGGAATGAGCTTATCTTTTGCAAACTAGCCTCACTGAAATTCTCATTAATTGTACCACACGGTATTGAGAATTCTCAGTAAGAAATATATCAGATTGAAAAAACCGCAAACTAATATAATGTACAAGCGTTTGCTTCGTAGCTCCACTTCTTTTTACAACTATTTTCTATATTGTATAATATACATAGAGGCTTCTAATAAATTCCGGTAATATGATTAAATCATATCATCACCGTCCTAGAGTTATGTCGGTTGCATCCAAGACTTCAAGGCCTAGGAGCCCTGGGTCTGCTTGGTAGTCTAACCAGATATGACAGAATATTAGCTTTTCCATTGTGTGACCGCCATAACCCAAAGGGAAAGCGATATTGTACCTATGGTTTAGACCAGTAACTATCGGTTTATTGGAGGGTACTGACTCCCCGTAACGACGTGCGATGGTGAAAGATCTTCATGACAACTGGGACCGACGGCTTATCGTAAGCACTCTTCGAAGCACGGGCGATAATTAACTAATTTACTACTATATATATGATTAAATCATGTAACTATCACAATACTTAACCTCAAAATATTTGAAATATTTAATGTCCGATAGCTAAGAACTGTCGCCGAATATCGTATTCATTTTTTCTTAATTTATTTAGGAGTATATTTACTATATTTTACTGGTCAAATCATCGAGAAGCAAACTTAGCCCATCTTCCATACAAATTTGGTCATTCTCCTTTGCCGGTACTAAGCCCGGATGAAGTATGAAAGAGAGGGTATAACATTTAGAAAATTAAAAAGTAACTACCTACACTTATAATTTTGCTTCATTTTATTGTCTAAGGCTACCTACATTATAAATGCGACGGAAAGAATGCGTTAGAGTAGGACGGAAAGTAAGTACTATCAATGAAGTAGTGAATGGATTGTAAAATATGTCTATGATTTAAGTGAGATTTTCTACAAAAACCAAATGATTATAATTTTAGTTTTTATAGATTTTATGAAATTCTTACGTCACATATATGATAATAATGTCTTCGGTAATATGTCCTTAAAGTTTTTGTATAAATTAAAAAATAGTGGTGTGCATAGTCTAAGCAAAATAGCCAAGCGCGTTCGTTCAATTGCGTTATTTAGTCGACTATTTTGGCTATAATCTGTGGCCTTCGTATGTGTATCGTTCTTTATCAGTTACTCAGCTGAGCAACAGCTACGTTTACAACGTTTATATGAAGAAAATTTGAACATTGTTTAAATGCTTGTTCAACTGAGAGGTGGCTAAGTAACACTCAACGAGATTTTTATAAGTAAGACGGTATATTCCTAATTATCTACTATGATAATGTCGTTATTATAACCTCTGTTGGGTCCAATACCAGTTATGACAAAATATTAGCCTTCAACACTTAACTATATAACTGTTGGAACTAATTCATCATCATCGTCCAAGCCGAGGAGGATCGTGGAGCCCGGTCTCTAGGTCCGCTTACTGGCCAGGTATGACAGAATATCAGCTTTTCCACAGAGTGACTGCCGTTTGACCTTCGCAACCCAAAGCGATATACTATGGTTTAGACCAGTATCAGTTTATTTGAGGGTACTGACTACCCGTAACGACTATCAAAGAACTCCATTACAGCCGGGACCGACGATTGAACGTATTCTCCGAGTAAGTGATAATTTAGTAAGCGCATAACTTCGAAAAATGCAGTTCAGTGGTGCGCGTCGTAGAATCCAAACCGATACCCTCCAACGGCAGTCCATTGGTATCGCCACTGGGCTATCGCTGCCTCTGCTTTTTTCCTACACTAATTATTTACTCATATTAGCTGACAAGCAAAGCTATAGTCATGTACTATAATCAATCTTCATAAAAATATTTTAAGCAAGTCTTGTAACTTCCATTACGACTTACATTCGCGTATACTTTATTTCGCGTATAACTTATAGACATAAGGTCTATATTTTTTTTTAAAGTAATTAGTTATACAGCCTGCATAAAGCCAAAAATATTACTTTATAAAGAAAATGGGCAACAAACTTTTAATTTTAATAAAATATTGTTTTGAAGTTTTCACTTTTAAAATGTACATGAGGCATCTTTTATTAAAAGCATTTTTTTTGTATTTATTTAGATTTTGATTTGGCTTTGATTCTATCATAAGATCGTTTTGTATTTCCTGGAAATAGAGTAGTTTTGAATAAATTATACAATTAGATTGTTTGAAAAGTTAGATTGAAGACAAAACCACTTTTCATACTCCACCATACCCTCAGCCAGAACTCTATCCCAAACTAAACACCGTACAATGGCTTTCCGTGGCACTTTTAGATATTTAGGTACGAAATGATCGATAGTGAACCTGAAAACAAAAAGCATCATTTATAAACAACCTCAAGAGCTATTTACTCCCTCAACAAATCTACAGCTACAAGATACTGCTTACCTGTGAGGATATAGCCCTAGTAACATTAGTCTGGATTGCTTACAGCATATTAGTATCTCTGCTTTGAGGTCTGGTTGGGTACTTGCAGCAACTCCTGAAAAATTAAACATTAAACAAAAATAATGTCATATTATCCTGAGCAAATAAGTCAATTAAACGTAGAAACTTAGTAAACAGGCATACCTTCTATTCATGTATTCCCTTGTTACTTGTAAAACATATGTCTTGAAGGTGTACTTAAGTAATCATAAATAGTTGTACATGTTCTATATACAATGGTACGTAGATTCTAAGAAGATGACCATTACGTTTCAGTGGCCTTTTGACATGATACGTGGCGGCACTGAAAATCAGTACTGTGATTGGAACTATGGCGTCCATCGCAGTGTTTGCTGAGTGTCAGCCCGAATTGCGGCACGCGGTGTATATTGCTCATGCGGTAATTATTGTTGAAGTTAATTGTAATAATTGTATTTGCAAAAGCATAATTATGAATTGTTCAGTCTCTGGTGTAGTTACACGTGGTGAGTCATGTAGTGACACGTATTACATAAATGTCAACTACCTAACTCAACGCCTACTAAATACTTGATCGCCTATTCAAAATTAATATTCACTCGGCTTATACTATTATTCGATATTGTCTTTTCGTCCCAAAATTCACACATGCTTTAAGATCTTTCCAATTTTGGAAAAAATATGCACTTTTAGAACAAGTCGACAAAATTATCCAAATTACTTTAAAGAGAATATTAAATGTGGACTTGGACGACTGAGCCTGGCTACAAGCGTCATTCTCTATACGTCTGGGTGGGCTCGGTATACGCAAAATTTCTAGTGTCAGTTTACCAGCGTTTCTGTTTTCGGTTCACAGCACGGAAGAGTTAACTAGGAAAATTTTATCACCTACACTAGTTAACTCATAAGTGCTGTGCAAATCGGAAGCTGTAAACGCCTGGAAAATGGCTTGTCCAAGCACTGATTTGCCTACCAACCTATTCTCCCAAAGACATTGTAAGGAAAAATCTTTTAGATGCATATTTTAACGTTGCAGAGCGTGCTCGCTTGCTGGCTGTGGGAGAATGGGAATCGGGTCTGTGGCTTCAGGCACTACTTTTTTTACGGTTTTTTGTACATAATTATACTACTTAGATATTAAGATTAGATTAAGCTACATATAGATAATAAAATTTTAAAAAAATACAATTAAATATATGTCAAAATCCTAACTCAATTCCGTTTGTGACAGTTGACAAGACATACCAAGTGTCATTATGGCAACAAGTTGTCAAATAGTGTCTTAGTCTTAGTTTAGTTAGTGTATATTGACTTCGCCACAATGTGTTTTTAGTATGTTTCTGTTTTGTTTTAGAATAAGTAAAAGGAGTACTGTGCATCGTGCTTGCAATAAAGATATATTTTCTTTCTTTCTTAATTACAATGAAGCTGACTGTGTTAAAAAAAAATATTGTTTCATATGAAAGTCCCAATAGATACGTCAAAACGCATCGAATCAATCTAAAAAAAATATTTCTCGAATTTTATCGTAAATGTACTTCTGAATCTTCTTTTTTGATTGATCGAGTTGAAACTGGCGCTTTGTAGTCCGAACACGCCGATCTTTTTAAGCCATGTGCTTTGTAAAATATAAGATTAGATAGTGACGGTGCTATAGATAGAAAATAATTAAAGTCTGTTGGTATCTTGATTAGGCTACCGCTGTCATTATTACTTTGCCTATATATCACCACAAAATTTCGAAAACCGTTCGACGGAATAGAATGAAAATTGGTAAGAGAGTAGTTTATACGTAGTAGGCGTTCGCTAAGAACGAATTTTTCGAATAGGTTGTATTAACAGGGTCTGAGGCCTCTCACAAGTTTGTATGAACTGAGCTAGTCGGTATGTAATAACGTGGAGAGTCCTTACCCGTGCCTAAGAGGTCTTTCAGTAGCCGTTTTGATAAAACTGTTGTCACATGCATGATTACGAATAGAATTTTTGAACTTCACGCATTTTCTGTGCATTAGTGTGTCTCAATCCTAGGGGTAGCCATATGTAGACGGCTTTGGGAAGTCCGTAATCCGATCAGTGCTAGGCCCCTGAGGTGGCGTTGTGTTCGCACTTGCCTCTTGAGAGGAAAGTTGGCCGTGGATTGAAATCTAGGCTGCACTGTGCGTAGGGACCCATTGTCAATAGATATGGATCAGGGCTTGTTGGGGGAGTGGTGAATGCTAGATCGATCCTGCAACCCTGGCCATAAGCCAAAGTGGAACACAGTGGAGGTTTAGCCGGTAGAAGTCTGGTATACCCCTCTGCCGATCCCAGAGCAGAGAAAGTCCAAGAGGATTACTCCACTTAAAAAAAAAGAGGTACCCATATGTGTATTTCCCCATTTAAGAACCTCATTTACCCCCATAAACAAATACATTTTCACCACAGCAGCTCAAACATGCCGCTTTTGCTGCGAGACAACAGTGAACAAAACGCGATTTTGATTCGAGCGTGAGGCAAAGTAGCTTTTTAATTTTTCAATCTTCAGTGCCACGAATTGACATTGTTCAGCCACAAGTTTGAAACATTCGAATTTTACTGTGCTCTGTCTCTTTCACATGCATATAAAAAGTGAGTGAAAAAACAAACCCCTTCGAATTCGAAATTCGATTTTGGAATTCGACCTCAAAGAAAACACCTACGGCAACGCAAAAAAAAGATATTTGTTTTTTTTATATGTTATTGTTTACATGTTTAATTTATTATTGGATTTAAAAAAAAAATAAGTCTAATTAATAGTATAAAATTAGTATTTAACCAATACATTTTTATTTAGAATTACAACAATGATACATTTGAAAAATAAACATCAGGGACGCGGTATTAAAATGCGATTTAAAAAAGTAGCGGAAATAAAACTTTCGCTGATGCTGTTACAGTAGGTACCTATAGCGTAACGTGTTAAATTATAATAATATATAAAATAATCTAAAAAAGATGAGTGAAACTAGCGATGATGACTGTACTTTAACACCAGAAGAGTTAAATCAACAAGTGATTATGCAGAATTCAATCTATTCCTGTTCATTTCTATGTCTCATTAGTAATATGTGTTCTCACTGCTGTGGTGAAAAGCTATGTGTGCTACACGAGAGCAAAGCTTTTTGTATCTCGTGCTGTTGAGTCCCTCACCACGCTCAGGATTCTAACTTTGATTCACTCGCTACGCTCGTGAATCAATCATAGAATCCTTCGCTTGCTCGGGACTCAAAATAAGCACTCGAAACAAAAAACAACTTTGCTCTCTTGTTGCACAAATAACTATTTCCCCATTGGTTTCTAACTCTGCGGTCCGACTGAAGTTTTAATGCAACAGGCTTAACCGAAAGGATGGAAGATGAACAAAAAATGTTCAAACGTTTTTCTTAATTTGCCCGCATTAATTATGTAGGAGCTTTTAAAAAGAGCTTTTATTTAAAAGCTGGAATGCGTTTTGCCTTTTTTTCGACATTATTAATTTTATTAGCAACGTTTTAACTTTTTAAATTTGTCAGCGTAATTCTCGAGGAATTAAACTGGAGAGTGTATCCGTCAAAATACTCAGATGAAACTGAGATAACGATAGGACGATGGTGATGATGTTCATACAACATAAAGTATTGTTTCAACAACAAATAAAAAAATCAGAGACAATTTCATAAAATTATATAGACTAGACATCTTGACCCCTATATTTGAATGTCACAGCCGTACTCAAATAAAAAATAATCGTCACTCAAATTGTGCCTCATTGTAAATCTGTTACTCGTAAAAAAAATGGAATAGAGATCAGTCTTTATCAAGATATTTTTTCAAAATAAGACCTAAACCTTTTATTATTGCTCAATAGTTCGATAAAACAAGATAAAGTTCACACCTGACTACGAATAAATTGAAATAATTTGGACAAAGCAGCGGCGACCTGACTTATAGGACATTAAATAAGTTTTATTTTAATGCTGATGGCATGTCAATATGTATACATAGTTCTTGTCTCAAGTAAGAAGTGAATTAAAGCCAAGACAATACAATGACCATTGTTGTACGCTTTTAACCTTCAGAACTAAAAAAAATCTTATTTTTTATCATCGCTTGTACTCGCAATACGGTATAGTACTTACACCTGGAAAAGCATTTTTACGGGAACCAGACACACTTTTACTCCTTGTAGAAAACTACGATGGTTTTCTCAACTTACAAAGCCGAACTCAATATCTGATATTTGTACGTAAACCTGTCCATGGGCTTGTCATTTAAAATACCTACCTATTTCGGCATTTACGACACACCTAGACATTCGCTTGTCTGGACACTCAATCAAAACTCCAAACGAATACTTTAACTACTACACAAAATATACTTGTCAACTTTAATCAACCTGCCCGTTATAAATCTAAGACGAATGCCGAAAGTACAACCCAAATGCAATTCTTTACAAGAGCTGTTCGCGTTTGATGAAAATTCGCTCTTGGGTACAATCTCTAGAAAGGTATCTTGAAGAGTTAGAGCAGTATAGAATTTCGTTAAAGCTCTTGTGACGTAGCACTAGTGCGGTTCCTTTTTGAATAATCTTTCGGAGTAGAAGTTTTCTTTGCGGTGCCAGTTTGACTTATTTTGAAGTTTGTTGGATGTTACTTGTGCAGTTGACCGTTTATTTAAAAACTCTTATTATTATAGACAAATCAAATACCGACACATATGTGAGATAGTATTTACAATATAGACCTAATATATATATACATATTAAATAATTGTTTGGTTAAAGATGTGCGTCCTATGCGAAAAAAGTTTAACAATAACTTACCTAATCCTATTTTTGGCCTGAACGTGGACAAACGCAGTCTAGCAAGTGCGGACCGCAAACAAAGGACCTTCACGGACAGATCTCAGCTGAAATATGCCAGAAGACTGGTCGTCAAGCTTGGCAGTGCCGTCATCGCTAGGGAAGATGGCAATGGACTGGCTCTGGGCAGACTGGCGTCTATTGTCGAACAGGTAAAGCTTTTACAATCTTTGTATATTTGATATTCTTATTGCAACGAGTAAGTACGTCAATGAATTAGCGGGTACAAATATAATAATATTTTATCATGTACTAGCTAGATGGTGTTGTCACCTAGTCCCAAACTAAGCAAACCCTAGGAAACTACAATATACTAGGCAATACCTAATACATAATATACACAGAAACACTCAGACTAAGACAAACATCCATGTTCACGCACACAAAATATTTTATTTGATCGGGAATTCAACCGACCTTCTACGTCGTTGGTTTCAGTAAATATTTTCCTTCGAGGCATAAAAAAGTCGGTCCGGAGCAAAGAAATAAAAATAAATAAGAATTTGTTGGTAAACGATACTAAATGCCACATTGACCATTAAAAATGTCCTTATATAAAATCCTAAAATTCAGGGAAAAGTAATCAAATCTCTTAAATTAATCTTCCACTGAATTCGGGTTAAATTTGGGTTAAATATTTAACTTTTCATAATAATTATTCAAAGATTCGGATACTTCGGCTAATACTAAAAAGACAAAAATTTTACAAGTTGCCAGTACAATGTAAAAAGGGCATTAAAAGCATTTATATTTCAAAGCAACATTAAAAATACCTTTTATCTCTAAAAATTTCTAAGAACGTAACTGGAAATTATAAAATATTAGGTATATTTTAATTTTTACCACATCAGAGAAAAATAATCTTGGAGTATTAAAATAAATAATTCCGGATTCAGGCATTACATTTAATTCTGAAACCAGACAATCCTGTAATTTCATAGAATCCTTACAAAAAGTTTAACGAGAATTAGAAAAATGAAAACCAATCTGAGGTTGGTGTACCTACCTTATAAAATTTTTATTTCAAATGCACAAAAGCACAGCAAAATAGTTGTAGTTAAATACGAATAATCATTATAGGTAGTAGAGCCTTGCTGATTTCAGCATGAATGGGCCGGCTCGACCGGGGAAGTACTATCCTCTCACAGAAAATCGACGTAAAGTAACGGTACCTAAACTGTTGCGTTTCGTTCGGTGAGTGAGAATGCCGGAGGCCCTATCCCCTATTCCTTCTCCCTCATCCCACTCCTCATCCTATCCCCATTCCCAACCCCAAGGAGCGGTAACGCACTTGTGACTCCTGTGGTGTTGCTTGTGTCCATGGGCGGCGGTAATTGCTTACCATCAGGCAATACGTCTGCTCGTTGGCCGCCTATTAACATTAAAAAAAAAGAAAAAAATCGTTTCGACTGTCTCTCATCAGAAAGTTGATTCTCGTATACTGACACACACCGACACTGTATTTTGACTGACATGCGACAGGATTTTGAATTGACTCCCGAATAGGCTTGTGTCCACTAAGAATAAATCGGTTTGATTGTATTATCTATAGATTCATTGTGATTTTAAGATGTCAATAAAGTTTATTATTTATTATAAAAAGGTAAGATTTATGTTATTTTTAGGATTCTAAAACTAAAAATAATGTAATTATACTTGTGACAGTGAACACCAATCAGAGAGCATTACGTCTAACAGTGCGTCCGCCATTCATAATTATTATTTACGTTTTGGTAGTAAATAGTGTAAATACAACTAAAACGTCAAACTTTGCATAAACTTTGTACATGTCAAATCGAATATAACAAAATAAAATACACCTGACCAGACTTCATTCACGGTTTGTTTTGTTTTGAACTTTGTGATATCACTCAACCGCTATGATGGTTTACAGCATTTTTGTGTCAAATTCAAAAAGATTTTTAAAAAGCCGTAATCTGTAATGTTTCTGATCGATTTTTGAAGAAAAAACAGTTATTTCAGTTTAACATCTAATAAAGGAACGAATAAATCGCTAATTACATTTTAGGACACAAGCCTATTGGTATTCAGCAGGTATATCAATGTCATTAGGTATACATATGTTCAGTTTCCGATCTAGTCGTGATATTATTCCAGTATAAGTTTATTTACGAGAATATTATTTATGATGCCGGGAATAGATCGACACTCCATTTTGAATACATAGAACCCAGCCTTCAGTTTTAGTCACACGTAGACTTATCAGTAAAGTTCAATTTCCCGTCGATGTATGCCAGTTGAAACGACGGGAGATGAAAAGGCATTTACCTATACATACATACATACATATAAATAAAATTGGAGTGTCTGTTTGTAATATTAAAATAACCGCTTTTTACTAAATATATATTATGGATACATACATGGTACATATGTGTACCGAAATGACCTTTTAATTTTTTGTCTGTCTCTCTGTCTGTCTGTTTGTTTTGGCTAATTTCTGGAACGGCTGGACCGATTTTGACGGGACGTTCACCGGCGGATAGCTGATGTACCAAGGGGTAACTTAGGCTATAAATTAACCAAATACGCGAAGTAGTTCCCTCAGGACACGAGTGAAACCGCGGAAAACAGCTAGATTATGTAACAAACCGCAATACTTTTGAGCTATTGTATGCATTGCTTTGTGTCACCGTTTGTGTGACAGTATTTTTGCCAATAAATATTCTGATTCTAGTATTCATAACGTTTTAACATCAATATGCATAAAAATATTATGTTTGAATCTGGACTAACGTGATAACACGTTAAAAAGCATTCTAAAGTTTTGGCTATACAGTTATTCAAACAATACTTCTTTCTTCGTTATACGTTCTGAAATCCAACACCTTGAAGCACCCTTCCATCAAAGAACTACACAAAACACTCAAGCAAAGCCGATTGTCACAAAATCCCGAATAGCCTCACACACAGGAAAAGTCTTTAACAATGGATTACTTCTCAAGAACACCTTTACTCAAATCGTACCTTCCTGATATTCACTTTATAAGCAAAAAGATTCCTTAAACATAAGTCAATAAAGCATGTTTTTACTTTAACTGGCACTCTTTGCTCTGGTATACCTCTTCACTGTATCGTTTGAAACACTTCGCAAGTGAGAACACACTTTAGCGTTAAAATAATACGATACATTTTTCCATTCTTCACAAGTCTTTTTATCTCCACAGTTCTTGTTTTTGCTAAGCGAAAATATGTTTTATAGCTATTGTTACGAATTGAAAAAAACGTCATCTATCAGTGAATGGGAGAACTAGATGAGATTAGATGTATCGGTTGTTTAAAGCTGTTTCATCTATCCTCTAATAGATGGCGTTGGTGTAAATAGAACAATTACACAAATCTAGAAACACGTTACACGTTACCAGAAATTTCGTGGGTCGTCTCGAAAAGGCTAGTTATGTGTTCCGGCCGGTATAAATACCGCGTAAACGCGCGACACAGATAGTTTCAATTAAATATCGGAGCGATAAACAAGAAGCGAAGGGAAGTAAGAGGAAGTGTTTAGTGGTGTTTCTAGTAGTGTGAAATAAGTGTGTTTTTATTAGTGTTGAGAATTAAGTGTGTATAGTGTTTGTGTTAGTAAATAAAGTACAGTTTTTTTCTGGCATAGTGTATATAATTTATCACCGAACCTCAGCTCGTAACACTAAAATCATCAAGGTTCTATTTCACAGGAAGCGGAATGCCATCACGAAGGGCGAGAGTGCATAATGGTGAAAAGCGGCGCGGTGGCGTTTGGTAGACAGAAGCTGACACAAGAACTACTTATGTCGCTCTCCATGAGAGAGACTTTGTCTCCCAGTGATCACACGCGAGAGGTGAGTTTGATAAAAAACTTGATAAGCTCTTCAGATTGGTGGCTTAGCGTGGGGCTGAGATGAAATTTCAACGCTTGAGGGATCGTTTTGAATCGTGTGATTCCTTTAAACTTTGATATTTTTGTTGAAAATGATATAAGTGATACTGAAACACATTTTGAGCTAAAAGTTCATAAGTAGATATTTTATTTTGGGTTTCAGACTACTACTATTTTACTTTAAGCTGCAACTGCAGCGAGCTATAATTCTCTATTCCTACTTAAGAGTTCATGTAATTGCCCAAGCAATCGATACTGCTCCGATCAAACGGCATACCTACGCTACTTTGATACAGGGTTTTGTAAAGTTTTATGGCCATCAATTCTTGTCTGGAGGCAACAATCGGAACCGCCGGCTTATCGAGGCCTCTGAAGCACTCAAGCAATATAATGTAAATGCCACAACAAGCGGTCACCCATCAAAGTAGTGACCTTTGCAAACGTTACTTAACATTGTCGGTCTGTTACGAACGATAAGACAAGTCATGTTATCAATATTAAACTACTCGAGCCATTCATGTTTTCCTAGCTTTACTGAACCCATGTTACGTATGTAAACCGTCGCTTGTGTTACGTTACAATAAGTGGTCGTTGGTTCCATTGTTTACAGGACGCCGGAAGCATATTGGACCCGAGAGCCGCGGCCGCGGTGGAACAGTCAGAGCTCATGTCTATGTATGATGCCATGTTCTCGCAGTACAACGTGAAGATTGCTCAGGTGAGGTAATTACTAAATTTGAGTCTTATACGGAATAGTCCGATCGAACGACTTTAAATTATGAAAAATAAATCAATTGTAACGGCAATAGGCTCGTCGCCTATTACTAGGGACCAAAATTCATAAGGCTAAATGTGGGTGTAATATTACACCTCTGCCTGCCCCTTCAGGGGTACAGGCATGACGCTATAAATACAGGAAAAAAGGAAATTGAATATAGTATATATAATTGCAGCTTGTACGTAATGTACGTATTAAATAAAATTGAGAAATTAAATAATTTTATTTACATACAGTCTTTAAAAGCTCTATATTTTGGACGCCTTGCAGCAGATCTAATCAAATCGTGACAGTTCCTAGTCATGCAATAATATATAATTAGACCGGATGTAAAATAGTTTAATAGTAACATTCACGTGAACATGAAAATAGCAGTACCTAAATGTAAACTTACTGCATGCTGCCGAAATTATTACTTAAAGTATGTGCACGAATTACAATAAGATCTTGGACCTCTTTAAGAAAATAGCCAAATAAGTACTTAATAATCAAAATTATACTCGGTTAGATTGGATCCTGTAACTGTTGTATTTGTGTAACTTTGTGACGAGACTGATCGAAACAAAGAAGTTCTAAACATATTTTAAATTGCAAAGTTTATAGGTGATACAATTTAACGTCCATTTATTACAAAATAACGCTATTGTTATAACTTATAAATATATATTTCGTTGTTACGCCTCACAATTCATATGAAATTTGAATAACGATTTATGCTTTTACTAAACACTATCTTAAATAAATTATTTATTTTCATACTTAAAATCTTTAATGGAGGGTTATTTCTTCGGCAATATGTCTGGACAGATTATGACATTGCAAGTAAGTACAGTAGCTTTAAGTAAAGCAAGGGTTAATAAACTTGTTTCGAGAAAAGTAAAGGGTAGGATGACATTGTCAAATACACTTTGTGTCGGGAGTGTGGTTGTAAAATGTATGTATGTATGTGTGCGTAAGGAACGTTTTAAAGAGCTTAAAATTCATATATTTTGGTTTTATTTGAGCCTTTTCGCCTGCGTGTGTGTAACTTTAAATCCATGCAAAATATATAAAACAATTTACAAAATATTCTACTTAGAATTCAAACTTATTGGTTTTTTAGATGTAACAAAAAGAAATGTTTATAAACTCATAATTTGCAGGTATGCCCACAATTTAGAATATTCGTCATTAATAATTACTGCTACTGTATTCCGAACTAGGCGAAAGCAAGGCGAATTAAAAATAATAAATCTAATATTAGTGAATTCAGACAGACACACAATGTATATTATCAGTAGAGATTTGTTCAGTGAACTTTTAAGCTGTTAACGAAAGAATATTAGCGACATACGTCGCCGATGTTGAATTTTAAATGCAAATGCGTTGATCAGAAAAATATTCACATTTAGTATTAAGTGAAAGTTTCAATAACATTATATTAATAGAAAAATATTCAAAATATAGTTGATTAATTAACTCCATTGTAACCTAATGGAAGGAAAGAGGAACCCACCACGCACCCTCGGATTGACCTCGCAATAGTTGGGGTGGTCAATCCGAGGGTGCGTGGTGGGTTCCTCTTTCCTTCCATTAAATAATCAAAATTTTTATGTTTAGCCAAGCGTTTACTAGGTAGTAGAGCCTTGCTGATTTCAGCATGAATGGGCCGGCTCGACCGGGGAGGTACTGCCCTCTCACAGAAAATCGACGTAAAGTAACAGTACCTAAACTGTTTCGTTCGGTGAGTGAGAGTGCTGGAGGCCCCATCCCCTATTCCTTCTCCCTCATCCCACTCCTCCTCCTATCCCTTTTCCCAACCCCAAAGGGCGGCAACGCATTTATGACTCCTCTGGTGTTGCTTGTGTCCATGGGCGGCGGTAATAGCTTACCATCAGGCGATCCGTCTGCTCGTTTACTATAAAAAATTAATTACTAAAGAATATGCCGAGCGTAGTGTAAAATCGTGTTACCGAAAATCAAACTGGAAAATACACTATGTATACTATGAATACATAGGTGTCATTAATAAGTTTAACTGACTACTCATTGTAACAATTCAAAGTCATTATGTGTTTCATATACCTATAAAGTATTCCCTTTGAAACATGATCGATATATCCCTATGAGAATATTATAAAGTTATAATTATTATACCTACCATCTTAATTACTATGACAGAATAATGCCAACAACTACCCAGTTGAAAAATTAAGTGAAACATATCGCATAGTGTAAAATCATATAGTGAAAATCATATTGTGTAAAATGAAATCGAATAGCAAAATCACTATGTAGATTTTTTCACTCAGTATTGAATGTAACTGCGGACATTATGAACCTATGCATGAAATATTGTGATATAAAATAACTAGTACCAACTTTGTTACGAGTGCTTTTTATGTATTTGTTTGCACTACGTAGTGCATCTAAATTTGATGTGAAATGGCGGAAGCTGATGCGTTTAAAAACTATTCTAAAAAAGTTTGTAATTATGTTATAAAATCATCGTAGACTTTTAGTGCAGTAAAAGTTACCGGAGCCTTAAGCCATAATTATGTTATTCTTACGTTAGGTCTGAATTTTATTTGTATTCTTGAATTGGTTGAAGACCCATTGCCAAAATTAGCCATTACATTGTAAATCAAATAATTTCAGATAGTTGCTACTGACATAACTCTCTTGCTCTGAACTCATTCTACAGCAACTACCTAGCTTGTAAAAACCGTTAAAATATACCACATTACACACAATATAAAACCCGACATAAAAAAGAAAACGCATAAAAATATTTGTGTTTGCCTTAATGTCATAAACAGAAAACATTGGCATTCCGATTTAATACCAAGTTTATTTTACAAAAGAGAACTAAACTTTTTCTCTACAAGCATTTAATTTTGATGTCAAAGCTACTGAACAAAACTCCGACATATTATAATGCAAAATTATGCGCAAAATATTTGTAGTTCGTATAAATATGCATATTTTATGAAACACAAGCATTGTCGCGTCTATTTTTTGAAGCGCGGCTGGCATAAATATAATTTATTAATTAATTCTGATACCTACGCAGATGTACACCATCCATTTATATACAGACGTGAAAAGTAATGTTTTTGTCTGAAATTGGGTTTTTATTTTTCTGTTTTGAAATAAAATTGTGATGAAAAGGAATGATGATATTCGTCGGTGTTAAGTGAGGTTTTAACAGTTCTTACTGTTATAAATCTGAATAAACGGGTTGAGGACCAAGAAATGTCGTATAATATAACTGTCTTAAGATAGCAAATAGGTGTCAGGGCGAAATTGACCTTCTGCAAGCACTTTTAAAAAGTTAACACAAAATAATGATCAATTTTATTTCATTTCATCGCAGACTGTTGCTTGCAACATCATGCTTTTTGCAACAATAATATACCTCATCATCATCAGCCTTTAACAGTCCACTGCTGGACTAGGACAGCTTTGTTACAATTTCAGTTTGCTAGTTCTTATTTGGGACAGTTATGGTAGGTAGTTTGGAACAGCTCAGTTTATTTAATAACGAACGTAGTAAATATGGTTAAGCTCGCCACTTTTCGACGGCCTGCAGTGTTACTGTTAATATTTGAAGACTGCTGCAGTGTTACAAATAACCACTTATACCCATAAGTGGTTATTTGTAACACTGCAGTGCTTCGGAAAGTACGCTCGCCATTTTATTTTCATAATTTTATCGATAAGTTTGAAATAATAAAGGAAATAAAAGAGACAGAAAGAGAATGGTTATAATATGCTAAGCAATATAGACATAACATAACATAACTTAACGCCTTTTACCCCCGAAGGGGTAGGCAGAGGTGTATTACACACCCACACTTCACCAGTTACCCAGCGAGCGAGCCTACTACCATACCGGGCACATTTTTAAACGAGCGATAATTTACACTTTTAATTCACACAAAATTTCGAAAAGTCAGAGGTGTGTGCCTGGGTACCTGGGGATCGAACCCGAAATCAGTATAGAATTGGAATATTTTCTGTGTGTAGACATAGATGTAATTGTTATTCTAAAAGCAGTTTCATAAATGGAGGTTCAGGTAACTAATAGACCGTTTAGATGGATAGTTTTATTGGCATCGTAATTTCTGAACCTCAGTTTATCTGTTAGTATGGTAGATTGTTGTGAAATATTCGGAACCTTGATGACTATTAAACCATTTACATATTAGTAGGCTGTAGTTCTTTCCTCTGGGAAATTGATTAAATGAACAAAATTTTCCCCCCCATAAAATACAATGCACTGGGCATTGCATTTTATGGGGGGGGGGGGAATTTTGCCGGGGTAAAATTCAAACTTCCCCAGTATTCATGTATTCTAGTTTCTTAGCGGGTTTGCATTATGCTAGTTGTTCTAACTGAAATCCATCCAGGCAAGCCTGCATATAACAGCTTAGTAATAAACAACCGAGACTGGTTTATAGTTTATATCGTATAATCTCAAAAGATTTGTAGCACTCTCGCAAAAATCCTCGCGGACGAAGTGCACATTGCAACTCGTGAAGAATTATGAGACGCCGAAATATTTTTAAATCCTTATTTTTCTAGACGTAACTTTGTAAGTCGTGTAAGGTAAAGGTCATTGGACATATCTGACCCGCTTTGCGAACAGTGGTGGACATTACCAAAATAGTTTTAAACGAAGGGCAATAAATTGACCTTTCATTGCATATAATTGTTTGATTAAAAATCGTCGGAGAAAAATGTACAGGATCCTTTAAAAAAGAAAACAAACGGTATCAAAGGTTTTTATTTCATCTTATAAAGGCATAAAAATAATATCGAAATGAGCTAATGTTTAGAGATATGTTATACGCTGTCTCTTTTTTGTAGAAGTAGTATTATAATATTTTACGATAGTGACCTATTTTAAATTAAATAACTGAAAGTCATTAAGTCCTTAGTGTTACTCTTTTTGGACACGGGTTTAAAATTGGTCTATGTTTTAAATAGGGTTTGGTATTTAGATAAGATGTGTACCATTATTTTGCTAATACCTGTATCTGATACGATCTAAATCGAATCCGGTACGTCACATAGGTAACGGCGGTTGTATGTACAACGGTCGTGATTTAAGCGAATAATTAAACGTATTTAAATTTCCAAAACCCAAAAGAATAGAATGTAAAACTATTTGTATCAAAAACAAAAAAGTATCGCGGACATGTTTAAACATAAAAGTTCATGCCATGTAGAAAAAGATTACCCAAACAATGTACTTACAAATGTTCATTGCCAAAACTTTGGCGAAACAGCTTAAGTTATAAAAAAATAAATTAACAAACCCCAGTCATCCATTAAAACAAAATTTAATAAAATAATCGCAATATTTTCAGTTCTTTGTAACACGCTGAACATAAATTGCATGCAAAATTTCCATCATACTCCCCTTGTCATAACTGCCAAGTTATTTTCGTCAGAAAATATTGAAGGCGTAACAGACAATTGATATTTTGTTTCTTTCACAGGTTCTTGTGACAAAACCAGATTTCTATACTGATGAAACGAGAAAAAACTTGTTTTGCACTTTATCGGAACTGATATCTCTATTGTGAACACTAATGATGCTGTCAGTCCGCCTATGTATATCCATGACGATACCGTTGTACCAGGAACTAGAAAGCTTGCTTTAAAAATTGCTTACCTTAAGCAATTCTCAACCTTAATATCTGCTAGCAGAGTAGATTTTTCTGTACAAAATGTGCCAATTTAATCAGGTTTATTAGAAGGTAGAAATATCAGAAATTATTTTGTATTCCGCTCAGAATTTGGCAAAATAAATCCATTTCCATGGAATGCTGTACGAAGTATATAATACGTAATATCTCGTTTTTGCTGAATGTTTCTTCGGAAAATATATTATATGGCTTATTTTTCTGGAGCTACATGTCACTAATCGGGACCATTAGTACACTCTGCCGCACTCATATTTTCGTTCAAGTAGTACAAGGTGTTTTCCATGTAAAATGACTTCCATATCATAAAAATAATTTGATTGCCATTATGTAAGAGAAACAATTTTTTTGGCTGAGCGATTCTGCGCTGATTAACGCATTAGGGGAAATATTCCATTAGGGGAAATATTTCACAGTTTTTATGTTGAACGGAATTTTTTACGTGGAAGTACCTCCCCAATCAGGATTCCTGTATTTGAAAATGTTTTTCTTCATGAAAGAGTAGAACATATATTGTATGCTTCGATTTTGCTTCGATTGCAACATTTTACAGTCCCATGACCTTTTTTTTACCGTTCAGGGATTAGGTATTAAGGACAATGACAGCTTGTCAGCGCTGCTTGCCGCTGAGATTCAATCAGACCTTTTGATCATGATGTCGGACATTGACGGCATCTATAACAAACCACCTTGGGAAGGTGGCGCTAGGATGATGCGCACATACACGTCAAAGCAAATGGACCAAGTGCAGTTCGGGCAGAAATCTAAAGTAAGTTGAACATAGGGTATGTTAGTAGTATGTACCATTATCAACATTCTAGCAGTATTCCAGTTCAATCCAAGAAGTCTTGATGCTGGAGATCCGCTTTCTAGTTTTCGTGGATTTAATACATAAGCAAATAAGTAATAGATTTTGTACGGAGCAGCTGCTATCTGACCTTTGCAACCTTAAGGTATAGTGAGATTGTATGGTTGATATCGGTTTGGATGAGTACAAAATCTCGCTGTGAAGACTGTGAAAGATCTTCATGACAACCAGAACCACCAGCTTAATTTGCTCTTTACCTGCAAAAACGAATAATTTAATACTCAAATAACTTTCAAATGTCTATGACACACGATTTATATTTGAACCCCGCGCATTGCATCTATTAGTTTCTTGATCTCGACTATCGCTGGTTAGCCACAAGGCTACAACTGTATGTAAGAGAAAAGTATTTTATTTTTCATAAAACTTGTTTCTTAATCAAAATATATTTAAGAGAAAGCTTATCGTGTCTACAAAATCTGTAGGATGATGATATTACAAATAGATAGTAACGTAGGTGATTACTTTAATACTAAACTCCTAAATATGAATAAAGAAAAGACGACTATTACATGTCTTACTTGTCGTTGTAACAACAACCAATCCAATTACATATATGTAAAATATACATTATGTATGTATATATGTATGTATAATATATATATTTATTTATATACTTGTTATATGTATTATGTAGGTATATATTATTTATGTATGTAATTATATCTAAATATTGTTTATATTAATTTAGTTTCGTTAGGTTAATTTTAGTTTTAAGTAGCTAGTTTTAGTCTAGTATTGTACGCCCGCATACTACCTCTCCATTTAGACGATACTGTCCGTCCATGGTTGTCTGGTAGAAATCGCATTATGCGATAAGACCGCCCTTGTACTTACCATTAGTATATAAGTTAGAAACTTTTAAACACTCGCGTTGCATGTTTATAAGAATATATATTAATATACGGGAATTAACGCGAACATGCATTAGGTATTTACATACCTTATTTTGCTTGACGTTTCGAGACGGTTGCACGTCCCGTGGTCGCAAGCTGACTGGTGTAGCGATGTCACGTCTCCGAGTGCGAGGTAGAAGATTCTATTTCTATCCCCGGGTTGTTAATTTTCGAAGTACCGGCGCAAAACACACTAACCGTGTACTAGTATATTGAACATTCGCCGACTGCGCATTAAAGTGGGGTGTTGTTAGTCGAATCACTGGATTCCACGCCGATGACAATTTGAAGCCCTCTTCCCGATTGAAATTTTTATGTTTTCTGATTTCGATCGCTTCACGCACAACTCTTGGGTAAAAGTGGCGTTCCGTGGAGAGGACTTGGGGACGATGAAATTCAATCCAGTGATTGGTGCCCGATTGAAGTAAATGTTCCGCAATCGCCGATTTGTTCGTTTGACGGTTCTTTACAGCTATAGCTAGTATATGAGTTATTTACTGTACTTGGTTCTGTAATTACTGGTGCACAATAAAGAATTAAATAAATAATAAATAAATACATATTATATATAGAAACACCCAGACCAAAACAAAGATCCATGTTCATGCACACAAATGTTTGACTTGAACGGGAATCGAACCCGCGACCTTCGGCGTAGCAAGCGTCGCTTACACTCCCGCTGCGCCAACCGGTCGTCAAATTAAATGTAAAGATTTTTTTTTATATAATTATAAGCAATTTGTTATTAGCCTCTAATGCTTTTTTTAATGACGATGGAGGCCTCTAATAAGGGAATTTAATCTTAACGGATTTTTCACTATGATCATCGGCAGTACAGATTTGTATTTCTACTGGGGGCTACAGTGTAAAACCGTAGCAATTGCTTGTTTATAGAGTAATAGCTATTTTATCTAAATACGTACCATTTTCCGCCAAAACATCAACCGAGGTTGTAGAGGTGGTCGCGCAGTCAGTGAAGAAAGTGCCAACATTCCTGCCGCTGATAATGGTCTTGATAGCTTTCTCTTGCATACGGTTGCAGATCACGACACTCACGCCCCGAGCCATAGCCCAAGTTGCCGCGTTTACTTTGGAATCCATACCTCCAGTACCAAGCTACAATTCGATATAATTTTAGTTTTCTTTCTTTTAAACATCAAAGATGCCAAATCAAATCACCTTTCAGACATTTTATGTTTTAAATGGATCCTACAAAAATCCCTTTATACAGTCAAGTATATCTTAATTTGAATAATTTTATCGTACTTTTAGCTTTGAAAAATTTGCTTTGTATCGAAAAATTTATGGAATAACAAATAGCTACCATTTTTCGGAACACACCTAAATCGTCTTTTCTTTATTCATATTTAGGAGTTTAGTATTAAAGTAATCACCTACGTTACTATCTATTTGTAATATCATCATCCTACAGATTTTGTAGACACGATAAGCTTTCTCTTAAATATATTTTGGTTAAGAAACAAGTTTTATGAAAAATAAAATACTTTTCTCTTACATACAGTTGTAGCCTTGTGGCTAACCAGCGATAGTCGAGATCAAGAAACTAATAGATGCAATGCGCGGGGTTCAAATATAAATCGTGTGTCATAGACATTTGAAAGTTATTTGAGTATTAAATTATTCGTTTTTGCAGGTAAAGAGTAAATTAAGCTGGTGGTTCTGGTTGTCATGAAGATCTTTCACAGTCTTCACAGCGAGATTTTGTACTCATCCAAACCGATATCAACCATACAATCTCACTATACCTTAAGGTTGCAAAGGTCAGATAGCAGCTGCTCCGTACAAAATCTATTACTTATTTGCTTATGTATTAAATCCACGAAAACTAGAAAGCGGATCTCCAGCATCAAGACTTCTTGGATTGAACTGGAATACTGCTAGAATGTTGATAATGGTACATACTACTAACATACCCTATGTTCAACTTACTTTAGATTTCTGCCCGAACTGCACTTGGTCCATTTGCTTTGACGTGTATGTGCGCATCGTAAGAATATTGACTTTAGAAATAGTACATTAGATTAAGTAGAACGGAACAACTCAAGTTCATCAGGTAAAGAGCAAATTAAGCTGGTGGTTCTGGTTGTCATGAAGATCTTTCACAGTCTTCACAGCGAGATTTTGTACTCATCCAAACCGATATCAACCATACAATCTCACTATACCTTAAGGTTGCAAAGGTCAGATAGCAGCTGCTCCGTACAAAATCTATTACTTATTTGCTTATGTATTAAATCCACGAAAACTAGAAAGCGGATCTCCAGCATCAAGACTTCTTGGATTGAACTGGAATACTGCTAGAATGTTGATAATGGTACATACTACTAACATACCCTATGTTCAACTTACTTTAGATTTCTGCCCGAACTGCACTTGGTCCATTTGCTTTGACGTGTGTGTGCGCATCGTAAGAATATTGACTTTAGAAATAGTACATTAGATTAAGTAGAACGGAACAACTCAAGTTCATTCAAAGATCGAGCTATTAGTTTCTTAGAAATTTAATTTTTGGGCGCTCCTGTAAAATCAGCTAACGTGTACATACGCGGTATTTAACAATGTTAGTTACGCGGAATTGGACTATCAACGACGAAATACTGTATGAAGAAAGCCAAAAATAAATTATATCGCATTTTACACTCATATTAATATTCTACCTTAGTAAACCGACATAAAACGAACAAAAGAGAAACATAAAATTTAATTGATAACTTTCACTAAAGTAATTAATAATAATAATAATATCAGAGGAACAGAAAGGGTGTAGAAAGAATCACAGGGGATGTAGAGAGCAACTCATCATCGATTCTACCATACATAAACACGCAAACACCAATAAAAGAAACTTTCATTGTACTTTCATAGATTACCGAAAAGCATTTGACAGTATCCCGCACACCTGGTAAATAAAAATTTTAAATATCTACAAAATCAACCCATCCATAATAAATTTTCTGAAAGAAATAATGTCAGACTGGAAAACGAGCATACATCTTCGTAACACAAATTCAACTATAGTAACCAGAGAAATCCACATCAAAAAGGGCTTATACCAAGGAAACTCACTTAGCCCCCTTTGGTTCTGTCTTGCCCTTAATCCTTTGTCACACATGTTAAATAAACAGAAACTTGGTTACCGTCTTAAGTATTCCTCTAATGTAACATCCATAGATCACCTGATTTACATGGACGATATTAAACTTTACAGTAGCACTGCCAAAAATTTGAAAAAAACTCATAAACACCACCCCTTTATTTAGTAAAGATATTAAAATGCAGTTTGGTTTAGATAAATGTAAAATTATGAACATAAAAAACGGGAAAATAGTACCAGGAGACTACACAATAGAAGGAGAAGGAGAAACCATAATAGCTATGGAAACAGATGACCTGTACAAATATCTAGGCTACCATCAATCGAAACAATTAGATCATTCAAGCATTAAGAAAAAATTAACCGAAGAATATAAAAATAGATTGACTTCAATATGTAAAACGCAGCTATCCAGTAAGCGATTGATTAAAGCCATTAATACTTACGCGATTCCCATACTAACTTACTCTTTTGGCATAATAAAATGGACACAAATAGATTTAAATAGCCTGGAAATAAAAACTCGTACTACGCTTACTAAACACAATTACTTACATCCGAAATCAGCAATAGAGCGTATGTCACTTAAGCGAATGAAAGGCGGGCAAGGGTTAATAGATATATCTTGGTTATGGGAAAAACAGCTTAACGCTCTTAGCTCTTTCTTTCAAAATAAAGCAGCCACAAGCGATCTACACAAAGCTATTGTTCACAATGATTTAAAATTTACCCCACTTAACTTAGCTTATTATAATTTAAATGAATATCTGAATGACAAATGCGCTTGGAAATAATATTTCATAATTCATATATTATATAGTAAATAGGTAGATGATAAGTTTCTTGACATGTAATTAAATATTATTCCATTCCAATTAAAATCATGTAAATGATAGTTTTTGGAATCGCCACCACATTACTTAATGTCACTTATCTCGTTAGATACTTTTATTTGTTATTTTTCTTTATAATGTATTATAATCGTGTAGCCAATCAGTTCGATCGGTGGTTATATTTCAAAAAGTATCATGTCAATCAATCAAATATAGGTACTACATTTGCATTTTGCACGCGTTCCACATATTTATGATAATATTAACGATCTGGAAAATGCAGTTAATTCGTGTTCATGGTCAGTATACCAACAGATTGTTAATTACTGCCGGTTCGTGTACCGTTGTCGTCATGCTCACTAAAATGTCATTTCTTGTGGTGGCGTCGTGTGTCGGGTCATCCCTGTCCCTCTGATATGGCGAGAGGGATGATGGCTGGCCCATGCGTCATACTCGTGAACGGGTGCTACTTGCGATGACTGGTCGATGTCGGTCTTACGGGCTGGTATTACATTTTTAATATTAAACGGTATCATTTCTATCATGGTTCTGAACATTTGCGCGGATTGCCTGCATTATTAGGTACTTAATGTAAGTGGATGCTCCTGTTTCACCATGTCAATTTTCAGGAGGCTAATTAAATAAACATCAAAATTTTACTACATTATGCTTAAGTATTAAGTAGAGTAAATATATACAAATGAAATAGAAGGTGTAACAGTTGCAGCACCTTACAAAATTTAAATTTTTATGTATTATGCAAAACCTGGCGATGAAAAAGAGTGACCTTGAGTTTTATTGCCCGTTCTTTCTCATGGTTCTACGCCCTTGCTTTGCAAACGTGGCAGTAAATGTAAATGTAGAAGCTTTAAGTAATTATTTTTTTAAATTGACGTTCATAAGTGTCACTTTGTGATTTAAATGAATAAAGGATTTTGACTTTTGACTTTTTAGCAGGTGAATTTAATGTGGTGCGAACACCTAATCAACATGCTGATATAGAGAGACAGAAATTGGAGAAATGGAAACGAAAAGTGCTACACGGCCGCCACCCACACGATTTACAACAGACACATGTAGACTCAATTGCTTTAAATAGATGGCTCACGACAGGTTATTTGTTCCCAGAGACGGAGGGATTCCTTATAGCAATCCAAGACCAAGTAATTAATACTAAGAACTACAGAAAACATATAATTAAAGACACGAGTGTAACAGATGATAAATGCCGAAAATGTCACAAACAGCCCGAGACAATACAGCACATCACGGGAGCATGCACCACACTTACACAAACTGATTATACTCACCGCCAAAATCAGATAGTGAATATTATACATCAAAAGCTAGCTATTGATTATAAACTTATCCCGAACTCACATACACCTTACTATAAATATAACCCTTCTCCCGTATTAGAAAACAGTAACTACAAAATGTATTTTGACCGCGCAATACTCACTGATAGAACGATACACTACAATAGACCGGACATTACGATACACAATAAAGCAGAAAATACAGTTCATATTATCGATATTGCAGTTCCAAACACTCATAACCTATTAAAAACAATAACTGAAAAAATTAACAAATACATAGAACTTAAAGAAGAAGTATGCAGAATTTGGAAAGCTCATAAAGTTTACATTGTGCCCATAGTTATTTCCACCACTGGAGTTGTTCCAAAACATCTACACCATAGTTTAAAGATTCTCAAATTGTCACCAAATACCTATATTAATATACAGAAAGCAGCTATTTTGAACACTTGCATCCTGCAAGTGTTCAAAATAGTGCGAAAGTTTATGCAGGTTGACGAAACCGAAACGGAAAACATGCAGTTAGTCAATCCGCCAACTACTACTTAAATAACGATTACTTGGTGACAACCCGTAATCGTTATTCAAACACCAGCTCTGTGCTGAGAATTTAAACAACAACAATAAATAATAATAATATTCTACCTCATTCACACATCACCATCTAGTCCCAAACTAAGCAGAGCTTGTACTATGGGTACTAGATAATGGATAAACATACATATTATATATATATATTTTTTAAATACATACATATTTGAAAGGTAGATTACTGATCTCTATAATTATCATGCTCCCTTACGGCCAATTAAGTTAAAGCATCTTCCAGCGCCTTGGCTTACAATGAAATAAGAACACTTATTCATAGGAAAGCAGTGGCAAAATCAAAATACCAGTCTAAACCGACAGATTCAAATAAGGAAAAAATATTTAAAAGCGCGAAATCACTGTAATAGGGTGTGTAGGGATGCACAATGCCAGCACATTCATAACTCCGTACAAAACGGGGATCCAGCTAAAGTATGGAAATTCCTTAAATCACTTGGGGTTGGAAAGAAATACAAACGACTGCTCCTAATAAAATTGATATCAATATGCTTAACCAGCACTTCTCCGCTTCGTCTAATTATGATAGGACAACAAAAATTAACACTTTAAATTATCTTTCATCGCTTCCAACTCCTGATTATACTCCATTTGTCTTTAGTCAATTACTGAATGTGATGTTAAGAAGAGCATCCTATCAATAGCATCCAACGCAAGTTGGAAGTGACGCTATCACCCGTAATATGATCCTTCCCCATCCTTGGTGAAATCCTATCGATCGTTTGTCACATCCTTAATTATTCCATCTCCAATGGTGTTTTTCCAACTGCTTGGAAAAATGCTCAAGTCATCCCTTTACCAAAAAAGCCTTATCCTGAATCCTTCTCCGAATTTTGTCCCATATCCATATTACCTTTCCTTTCCAAAGTCCTTGAACGCCTTATCCATAACCAACTGAATGCTTTCTTATCTAGAAATAATATCCTGAATCCCTTTCAATCTGGCTTCCGTCCTGGACATAGTACCTGTAACACCCTTGTCAATATTACGGATGATATCAGGAGAGGCATGGAGGATGGCAATCTCACAGTGCTCTGTTTACCAGACTTCAGTAACGCTTTCAACACTGTAGACTTTGACGTTCTCCTTGCCAGGTTATGCTCTCTTAACATATCTCCATCGGTGATCGACTGGTTTCGTAGTTACCTGTTTGGTCGCCGTCAAAGAGTCCGTCTGGATGATACCTATTCCACCTGGTGTGATATGGTGGCGTTTTATCTCCTTTGCTTTTCTCAGTTTTTATTAATACTATCTTCAACCATATTTCTTCTTCCTACCACCTCTACGCAGATGATATGCAAATTTATTATCAGACTAAGCCTGAGAACTTAACACATGGTATTACAATTAATAACGGTCTGGAACGAATAAGTGATTGGACAAATAGGTTTGGACTAAGGGTTAATCCTACCAAGACCCAGGTTATTGTGGTTGGTAGTTTTAGATTTATTTCTAAGATCGACTGGTCAACGCTTCCCCTCGTATCTTTTGATGGTGTTCCGATTCCTTTTAGTGAAAAAGTAAAGAACTTAGGGATCTACATTGACAGAACACTATCTTGAACATTCCAACTACAAAGCACTAGTCGGCAACTTTTTGCTGCTGGCGCATCATTGAGAAGGTTACGCAACTTTCTCCCAATTGCCACTAAAATAGCACTTGTGCAATCTATCCTTCTTCCCATTCTTGACTATGCCGATGCCAGCTATCTAGATCTGAATGAGGACCAGCTGGACAAACTTGAGCGACTCCAAAACTTTTGTATACGGTTCATATTTGGTTTACGTAAATATGACCACGTCTCTGAATTTCGAAACAATCTCAAATGGCTGCCAATCCGCCTTCGCCGGAATACTCACATTCTCTGTCTCCTGTATAATGTACTATTTAATCCGTCATATCCCCTATATCTCAAGAAAAGATTTGTATTCTTTCATGACACACATTCGAAGTGCTTGAGATCATCAGAAAATCTTAAGTTGAAAATTCCTGTGCACTCTACTGTGTTCTTCGACAAATCATTTACAGTGCGAGCGACAAGACTATGGAATTCACTACCAGAAGATATTAGACGATCGAAAACACTGCCAATACTTAAAAAGCTCGTAAAAGTATTTTTTATACATGTATATTTGTATTTCTTTCCAACCCCAAGTGATTTAAGGAATTTCCATACTTTAGCTGGATCCCCGTTTTGTACGGAGTTATGAATGTGCTGGCATTGTGCATCCCTACACACCCTATTACAGTGATTTCGCGCTTTTAAATATTTTTCCTTATTTGAATCTGTCGGTTTAGACTGGTATTTTGATTTTGCCACTGCTTTCCTATGAATAAGTGTTCTTATTTCATTGGTAAGCCAAGGCGCTGGAAGATGCTTTAACTTAATTGGCCGTAAGGGAGCATGATAATTATAGAGATCAGTAATCTACCTTTCAAATATGTATGTATTAAAAAAAAATATATATATAATATGTATGTTTATCCATTATCTAGTACCCATAGTACAAGCTCTGCTTAGTTTGGGACTAGATGGTGATGTGTGAATGAGGTAGAATATTATTATTATTTATTGTTGTTGTTTAAATTCTCAGCACAGAGCTGGTGTTTGAATAACGATTACGGGTTGTCACCAAGTAATCGTTATTTAAGTAGTAGTTGGCGGATTGACTAACTGCATGTTTTCCGTTTCGGTTTCGTCAACCTGCATAAACTTTCGCACTATTTTGAACACTTGCAGGATGCAAGTGTTCAAAATAGCTGCTTTCTGTATATTAATATAGGTATTTGGTGACAATTTGAGAATCTTTAAACTATGGTGTAGATGTTTTGGAACAACTCCAGTGGTGGAAATAACTATGGGCACAATGTAAACTTTATGAGCTTTCCAAATTCTGCATACTTCTTCTTTAAGTTCTATGTATTTGTTAATTTTTTCAGTTATTGTTTTTAATAGGTTATGAGTGTTTGGAACTGCAATATCGATAATATGAACTGTATTTTCTGCTTTATTGTGTATCGTAATGTCCGGTCTATTGTAGTGTATCGTTCTATCAGTGAGTATTGCGCGGTCAAAATACATTTTGTAGTTACTGTTTTCTAATACGGGAGAAGGGTTATATTTATAGTAAGGTGTATGTGAGTTCGGGATAAGTTTATAATCAATAGCTAGCTTTTGATGTATAATATTCACTATCTGATTTTGGCGGTGAGTATAATCAGTTTGTGTAAGTGTGGTGCATGCTCCCGTGATGTGCTGTATTGTCTCGGGCTGTTTGTGACATTTTCGGCATTTATCATCTGTTACACTCGTGTCTTTAATTATATGTTTTCTGTAGTTCTTAGTATTAATTACTTGGTCTTGGATTGCTATAAGGAATCCCTCCGTCTCTGGGAACAAATAACCTGTCGTGAGCCATCTATTTGAAGCAATTGAGTCTACATGTGTCTGTTGTAAATCGTGTGGGTGGCGGCCGTGTAGCACTTTTCGTTTCCATTTCTCCAATTTCTGTCTCTCTATATCAGCATGTTGATTAGGTGTTCGCACCACATTAAATTTACCTGCTAAAAAGTCAAAAGTCAAAATCCTTTATTCATTTAAATCACAAAGTGACACTTATGAACGTCAATTTAAAAAAATAATTACTTAAAGCTTCTACATTTACATTTACTGCCACGTTCGCAAAGCAAGGGCGTAGAACCATGAGAAAGAACGGGCAATAAAACTCAAGGTCACTCTTTTTCATCGCCAGGTTTTGCATAATACATAAAAATTTAAATTTTGTAAGGTGCTGCAACTGTTACACCTTCTATTTCATTTGTATATATTTACTCTACTTAATACTTAAGCATAATGTAGTAAAATTTTGATGTTTATTTAATTAGCCTCCTGAAAATTGACATGGTGAAACAGGAGCATCCACTTACATTAAGTACCTAATAATGCAGGCAATCCGCGCAAATGTTCAGAACCATGATAGAAATGATACCGTTTAATATTAAAAATGTAATACCAGCCCGTAAGACCGACATCGACCAGTCATCGCAAGTAGCACCCGTTCACGAGTATGACGCATGGGCCAGCCATCATCCCTCTCGCCATATCAGAGGGACAGGGATGACCCGACACACGACGCCACCACAAGAAATGACATTTTAGTGAGCATGACGACAACGGTACACGAACCGGCAGTAATTAACAATCTGTTGGTATACTGACCATGAACACGAAATAACTGCATTTTCCAGATCGTTAATATTATCATAAATATGTGGAACGCGTGCAAAATGCAAATGTAGTACCTATATTTGATTGATTGACATGATACTTTTTGAAATATAACCACCGATCGAACTGATTGGCTACACGATTATAATACATTATAAAGAAAAATAACAAATAAAAGTATCTAACGAGATAAGTGACATTAAGTAATGTGGTGGCGATTCCAAAAACTATCATTTACATGATTTTAATTGGAATGGAATAATATTTAATTACATGTCAAGAAACTTATCATCTACCTATTTACTATATAATATATGAATTATGAAACATTATTTCCAAGCGCATTTGTCATTCAGATATTCATTTAAATTATAATAAGCTAAGTTAAGTGGGGTAAATTTTAAATCATTGTGAACAATAGCTTTGTGTAGATCGCTTGTGGCTGCTTTATTTTGAAAGAAAGAGCTAAGAGCGTTAAGCTGTTTTTCCCATAACCAAGATAATTATATCTATTAACCCTTGCCCGCCTTTCATTCGCTTAAGTGACATACGCTCTATTGCTGATTTCGGATGTAAGTAATTGTGTTTAGTAAGCGTAGTACGAGTTTTTATTTCCAGGCTATTTAAATCTATTTTTGTCCATTTTATTATGCCAAAAGAGTAAGTTAGTATGGGAATCGCGTAAGTATTAATGGCTTTAATCAATCGCTTACTGGATAGCTGCGTTTTACATATTGAAGTCAATCTATTTTTATATTCTTCGGTTAATTTTTTCTTAATGCTTGAATGATCTAATTGTTTCGATTGATGGTAGCCTAGATATTTGTACAGGTCATCTGTTTCCATAGCTATTATGGTTTCTCCTTCTCCTTCTATTGTGTAGTCTCCTGGTACTATTTTCCCGTTTTTTATGTTCATAATTTTACATTTATCTAAACCAAACTGCATTTTAATATCTTTACTAAATAAAGGGGTGGTGTTTATGAGTTTTTTCAAATTTTTGGCAGTGCTACTGTAAAGTTTAATATCGTCCATGTAAATCAGGTGATCTATGGATGTTACATTAGAAGAATACTTAAGACGGTAACCAAGTTTCTGTTTATTTAACATGTGTGACAAAGGATTAAGGGCAAGACAGAACCAAAGGGGGCTAAGTGAGTTTCCTTGGTATAAGCCCTTTTTGATGTGGATTTCTCTGGTTACTATAGTTGAATTTGTGTTACGAAGATGTATGCTCGTTTTCCAGTCTGACATTATTTCTTTCAGAAAATTTATTATGGATGGGTTGATTTTGTAGATATTTAAAATTTTTATTTACCAGGTGTGCGGGATACTGTCAAATGCTTTTCGGTAATCTATGAAAGTACAATGAAAGTTTCTTTTATTGGTGTTTGCGTGTTTATGTATGGTAGAATCGATGATGAGTTGCTCTCTACATCCCCTGTGATTCCTTCTACACCCTTTCTGTTCCTCTGATATTATTATTATTATTAACTACTTTAGTGAAAGTTATCAATTAAATTTTATGTTTCTCTTTTGTTTGTTTTATGTCGGTTTACTAAGGTAGAATATTAATATGAGTGTAAAATGCGATATAATTTATTTTTGGCTTTCTTCATACAGTATTTCGTCGTTGATAGTCCAATTCCGCGTAACTAACATTGTTAAATACCGCGTATGTACACGTTAGCTGATTTTACAGGAGCGCCCAAAAATTAAATTTCTAAGAAACTAATAGCTCGATCTTTGAATGAACTTGAGTTGTTCCGTTCTACTTAATCTAATGTACTATTTCTAAAGTCAATATTCTTACACTGTATAGTTTCAAATAATTTTGGATCATAGACAGTACTTACACGAAATTGTAATTGCAAAAATAACACCACAACCTCAATCAATAATAATTTATTTAATTATATTAAGTATTTAAATGATTAAGTTTAATCATAAATATTATATGATTATGAAAAATAAAATATAATATCTACCAACATCAAGTATGAAAAACTATCAAAAGTAATTAAGAGTCAACATTATTGCTTCTATAAACTGCAATTAAATAGCAAATATGCAGGACCATCTTCAGAAACATCAAAAAAAATATATAATTTCAAAATAAAATGTTTTTAGCAACTAAGAAAGAGCTGATGCCATTATCATTTAGGAACGAATCAAGCAGTCTCTAAATTCTCTTATAGCTAAAATAATCATAAAAGTAAAGTAATCGTAAAGTTTTCTCTTCCCTATTAATTTATCTTTGTAGCTAACAAAACTAAGACTAATGAGATCTTTAAAAAAATAAAGTTACAATAATTCCAAAAAAAACAAACATTGCTAAGAAGACTATTTCTTTTTAAATGGTAAATTATCATAAAATGCATGACAATCACGGGGTATGACACTTTTCAGTTGTTGCAAGTGTTCATACTTTGTTTCCTGAATAGGTAGCTTCGATGAATAAATTGAACGCTGAACAAAGGTGAAGAAATATTTTTAGGCCTCCGAGGTAGGGGGCTAAAATCTGCTTCGAAATGATTTTTGTATTCGATAGTTCCATTAGGATTGTACTTTAATACGCGGAGATCAACGACACAGCCATCACCAACAGCTCGTCCAGGTCTTATTGAGTCGTATATTTGGTACTTTTTAGCGCTGTAATCTTTGAAGAACGTTTGGTCTGGTTGGATGTCATTGTACGGAAATGGACTTCTCCTAGCTTCTTTTGTTATGGACGCATATTGTGAGGGCAAAAAAATCTCCACGTTTTTTAATTTTCTTTCAATAACAGAATGTACTGAGTCCACCTCCATCTGCGTGTGGCTTTTCTCTAAATATTTTTGGATTATAGTTACGTTCTTTTCCATTGCTAATAAGAGGAGTGTGTTTGATAGTACACTGTTTCTGTTTTGCGCTGTGCATCCATCGCTCCAAATGATAACATGTTTTGGGTCTCTCTCTAACAATTTTGTAATATAATCAGCGTAAAAAGATGCATACGTGGCTGCTTTAAGATCACACGCTGTCTCGTCAAACCAATAACAATCGACATGATCTGTTCCAAGGTCATAAACTGTAAAGATATGTACTGCTAACTTCGTTTTAAAATACAACGCACTAGCGTTCAAAGAATATATCGATCTATCCGTAGAATAGAGTTCCATGTGATTATGGACCAAAATCGCGTTAAATAGCTTAATGGGATAAGGAATACGAACTCTACAAAACTGTGTTTTTAGAATTTTCGTATCTTATTTACTTTCGGAGATATAGAATCGCATAACGTCTCATCTGATATTTGTTCCGCATAACAACGCACGATGTATACAAGGGACGGCACACGGGGAGTACGGGTGGCGCGAGCTCAGCGATCGATCATTAGTCCGGCCGTTATTCATTGGAAGAAGAAGAAAATTGGGGCATTTTCGTATTCTATGCTTAATTTACATGATATTTAAGAAAATTCAATATATTCATTAAAAAGAATACTTTTAAAGATATCAGGATGACGCAAAATACTAAATATGATTCAAGTAGATGCAGAAAAACCTGATCTTAGTTCGGCGTTTTCAAACTTACATACCGCGTTTGCAAATCAATATTTCAATTCTGGTAAGTGACGATGTTTTACAAGTATTACTTCACTATATACAACTTTAAGTTCCTAAATTAACACAGATTGTTGTATTTATTACTTTTTAACTTAGTTCATAGTTAATAGCGATCGATGATTATTTAGAATGTTTTTCGATGGAGTTGTTCAGAAACGCAACTCTGGTGCTAAAAGCCGATTACCGTAATTAGTATTCACAGAGTAATCGATTTTTATGCAATATTGAGCAACAAAAAGCAGAGGTCTTATGGAATAATCAGACGTATTTTTACGAACATTATTGAAGTTTTAAGCGTCTGAAGTTAAAAAAGTACGGTTTACGCCGGAGTCTGTGAAACAATTTGTGGGTTCAATGTTAAGATGGGACGTTGTTACTCAAAATGTTGAATCAGTTAGGACGTTGTTCAATTGAAAAAATCTTTAATTATGAAGATTTTTTATTAGAAATAAGTTAAATATATTGCAAAATTTATTGTTTCAAAGAATGTCTTAAAATAGTTTAAATTATTTGTGCAAAACAATTTTTATATTTTAGTAACGAGTGAAGTCGTCTTTGCCTGCTGGTACAAAGGAACCAGTCGTGAATTTGATATATTATGGGAAGAAATTCTATAAAAACGTGATGGGACAAAGAAAAGAAAGGAATCTGTAATACCTCAATACCGGATAGTATGTCTATTTAGTCTACCAAAGGTGTCTACAGTAATCAACCTAGTTAATTTTCTTTGGAAATCCATTAAGTTTTTCAAATTCATCGTTTATACAGCTCTAACAGTAAGAAGTGTAACCACGGGTCTACCCCAGATAGTTTAAGTACTAACTCCGATGCTGTTTCCTACTAATAAAATAATGATAAAAATACTCTACCACATACACACAACATCATCTAATTCCAAAATAAGCAGAATTTGTATTATGGTTACTGGAAAATGGATAAATGTACTATTTTTGTAAATATATACATGCTCATTCGACATGCGATATACTATTATGCCCTAAGAATACAAAATATTAAGACATACTTTTAATTAAGTAGTCTGCCATTTACTACAGCTGCCAGTGACAGTCACTGCGAGAAAATTGAAGTATGCCAAACTATGTTCCTGCTGATGCTGTTTTAACTCATTTTGGGTTATATTTTTATGTTGTTGCTAGACTGCATAGATGAGATATGTATGCATGGGTGAGACAGGATAAAAGTATAATTCTAGAGGAAGGGCAGGCGGAGCCGACTTGACAGGCACAATATCATTATAGATGATGCAATGAAAAGTGTGTTTCAAATATATGAAGACCATGTGCTGCATAAGTTATTTATGTAGAGTAAGTACTGAAATGTGTCATTATAATGGTCTCAACGTTATCCGGGTGGCAACCACGACTTTTTGCCTTAGAACCCAGGCTCTGCTTAGTAGACTAATAAGATTCGATAGAATAGTTTAGCTAAGTACTAAAATGAGTATGAGTACTCGATTTGCAATTTTGTTAATGTTTAGTTGTATTTTATTATTATTTAGTTAATATTGTGCACCACGTCTAAGTAAAAACGATGTAAGATGGTTGTTATTCTTATACGAGGTGTAAAAAGACCCTTTACGAAAATTCTTTACTTCGGCACCATACCTTGGAAATTACTGCTTCAGGAGATATTGAGGCTCAAAGTTACCATACAATTTTTTATTAGGTACAAAATCCATTCATTTCAAGCGCCAATTTGTTCTTTATATGATACCTTTCCTTGTATAGGTAAGTATCTTGAGAATTGCACGCGCGTACTTTACATAGCAGCTTATAAAATGTGTCTACTAAAAAAATCATTTCCGAGGTATTGTTTTGCTAAATATGACTTAGCAAGATGTGCAAAACGAGTAGACTTTGGCTTGGTGATGGGTCTTTTTCGACCGTGTATAATATTATAAAGAAGAAGATATTGGGTTAAGATCGCAGGAAGCGGTAGAATTCAGGCGGCACATGATTGGAGTTGTGTGGACAACCTTTGGGGAAGCCATGTCCAGCAGTGGATGTCTTTAGGTTTAGGTGATGATAAAGATGTTTGTAGTCATAATTTTATTTTATATTAAGTAGGTCCTTATAAAATAACTTTGTGAGTGCTCGTGAAACCCGTGCTCCAGTGTAGATAGGTACGTAGTTGCAATTTTGTGATACAATATGTCATTTATTGGTTATTAATTGTTCTATAATATACATACAAATTGATGACTTTTAAATAAGTATATACGAATATTCGTAAAGTGAAATAAATATAATTACATACGTACACAGTTTATTTATTTTTAAATTAGTAAATAGAATTACTCCGACTATTACACGACGTGTCCAGTTAGTAAAATTATAATTACTCATGCATGTAAGAAGTCTAATCTTTGGCACCTAAAGTTCTGTCAACTATTTTAAGACCTTCCTATAAAAAAAATGACATAGGATTTAATTTTATGTTTTATATTATTCACAAAAGACGGATCACAAAGGAAGGAGGGATGGAAAATTCCAACAAAAATCAACCTTTGTTGACATAGAACGTCTTTTAAATCGAACATTTCCGCAAAACAACGCACGATGTTCACCACGGACTCTCGCTTTGCCGTCATAAAACGTCCTAGGTCGATATGTAACCCACTGTCTCGTACAATAAAAGAACTAGAAATATACACTATAGAGCATTTAATTAGGCTGGGCTGTTATAGTAATATACCAAAAAATCTTTATTTTAAGTCTCTCGTTATAAGATTTATAAAGAGTTACACAAGTCAAGAACTTCTACAGCCTCTACTGAAAATTGCGATCCATGCAGATCGGACTTTGTTCCACGGACGAGTCGATATATATAAATAATGTAGCGGCTGCTGACGCTACAAATTATATACAAGGTGTAATATTGTGTAAGCGCGGCGCAGCAGTCGTCTCCCTTCACTCATTCGGTTAGGTCGTACACATATTGTATTTATATTTAGTAACTGGTACCAGTAAAGCATATATATTTCTGTTTTATGGATTATTTCTTTTACCACGACACAACATCCACTTATACCCCTACACTGGTGACCCCGTCAAAGAAAATGCAACCTTCGGCTCAGCTTCGGCAACGCGGCATCGACGCACGTGCACATGGTCAGCGGAATCAAATAAGCGCATGTGCAGCGTGGCAACAGCGTGCAGCCAAGCAGCCTGGACACGGAGACAACCTGGACTCATGGGAGACGACTCGCCCTTTTCCTACGACCAAAAGGGCTTACGACCTAACTGCGGCGAACATCTGAGTCAGAACACGTGAAACCCAAATTTGAAACAAGGGACTCTACGATCTGCCGAGAACAGCGACTATGGCAATATGGGCAGCAGGAGTATATCGGAGCGGCATACGACGGCGGCGGCACTCTGCAGGACAGTGCGTACGTCGAGGCATACAGCGTAAGGCGTATTGACCTTGGTGGCGAGGCAGAATTCCGCACCAAGACGACAAGACGCAGCATTCTCCGAGGACGGGATCGACACGGGACCGGCGGTGGCACTCAACGGGACAGTGCACGCGTCGAAGCGGCTCATCACACTTGGAGGCGAGGATGGATACCGCTCAGTGTTGGATAGCGCACCCTGTCGTCCCTCATAACGGCCCCGACAACTTAGTGAAGATCGCTGGCAGAACCGATGAACGTATTTGCTTCTTCGTACGACTAGCTCTCTGTACAAGCGGCTTACGAAGAGCAAAGGAAGTTCCATAGAAACGGCGGCAAGCGGCAATTGTGTTTTGGGAATAGTAAAGTCAATTTTTATTCATTATATCGTTCTAAAAATAGACTCTCATTGCATAAAGGTCCACATATAAAATCAATTTACTTAGTGTCTGCTTAGTTTGCATTCTCGGGACTAGCGCTCCGGTAACTTGATGCGTACCTACCGTTGTTTATGTTATTAGTGATATGACGCAATTCGAGCGCTAGCACCTGGTACTAACTTGTATTATTTTATGTATGTAGATTGTTTGTTATATTTGTTTCAGAGTTTTTTAGATTGTTTAATATTTTTTAATTCCTTTCTTTTTTAATAAAGGGGGGAATATTGTAGCGGCTGCTGACGCTACAAATTATATACAAGGTGTAATATTGTGTAAGCGCGGCGCAGCAGTCGTCTCCCTTCACTCATTCGGTTAGGTCGTACACATATTGTATTTATATTTAGTAACTGGTACCAGTAAAGCATATATATTTCTGTTTTATGGATTATTTCTTTTACCACGACACAACATCCACTTATACCCCTACAAATAATATCGATATATTTAACTTCACCGCCTGCAAGTCAGCAGTAATAAGTAGCGTGGATTATTTTTAGTTTGGCGTTCTCTTTATCCCTTTTCTTTTCTTCCCGTGCTAAATTCTTGGCGTCCAGATGCTTTTGGTAGGCTTCTTCTTCTACATTACCCGCCTTGTAGAAAGAACAGAAATCACAAGCGTCTTTCTTTGGTTCGTATAGACCTATATTCTCCTCTTCAAAGACATCATTAAAGAGCTTTCGTGATGCGGTTGTCACGGAGTTTTCTGTACAGTATTCTACGTACATTCTGTAGAGCGCAGATTTCGATTTAATGATAGGTTCTAGATATTGTTTTGTGCTAGATTGACGACAGTAGTGTGAAGGTAACTTAGGTAAATTATTCAGGTAACTTTTTACAGAATGTCTTTTAGTCTCAGTGGAGTCAGTTTTATGTAAAACATTTGAAGAGTCGATATCAAGCCGTGTTTGATTTCTGTCTCCTAGCCAATAACGGACAGTCCATTCCTTGATGCCAAGTGTAGAGAGAAATATTTTGAGACAAACTCTTTTTTTATGCCATTTACCTGTAGGTTATACTTCTTACTATGAAGACGCCGAGATATATTTTCCGCTATCTTCCTCTAAGTGGTTATTATGTCCGTCATAGAACATATAAATACTTTCTTCTCCTTTCATGATCTAGACCAAAAAGTTTCAAATATTTCCTGTCTATCTTATTCACTGATTTGCGCGCAAAACAAGGTTTTGCTGCGCAGACACAATGGCGAATTACATTTAGGACCTAAAATCCTTTTAGGTTTTGGAGCATTTTGGATGTACTTCGTGTCATTTTTTTTTATAACCCATGTTTTCTTTTCCTAACATCCTGTTTTATTGGTTTTTATTTTTTTTTTCCAATTCTGACGGTCAGCTTTACGTTTTCTGGTTCTGGACGCACGTGCCACTTCTGGCTCAATCTTCCTCTCGGGAAACCAATCAACATCAAGGCTATCTAAAGGCTGCACATTGGTGATATCCGAAAGGGGAACATGAGATGGGTCTGCCACAGAGTCGTCAGAACCAAAATCTAAACTTTCATTGGGCTGAGGTATGTCGATATTTAAATCTATTGTAGGTGTAGCGCTGACAGTGCGATTATCCATTGCAGTTTCATTCAGATTGTGGCTTTCATTTTCTACAGTAGTGAAATTAGCTGTACTTACAGTATCACCAGGTGCGGGACATGCTGACTGGACAAATAGTTCAATTAAATTATATCTCTGCTGTTCTAAAATAAGTATTTTCTTCTTAAGTAGTTCCTGCCGCTGTTGAAGATTTTGTAATGTTGTAACGTTCTCATTAATATCAGCTCCCTCTAAATAATCCGTACAACCATCTAGTGTTCCATTTTTATCTTCAATCATTTTTGCTTTTTTTGTACATACTATATTTTTTTGTACATATTATAAACTTTCGTAGTCTTTGGCATTAGTTTTACACAGTCTTTCGGGATATTAACTTGTTCATAACATTCATCCAACTGCTCTACTTCAGTAAATCCGTGATTACGGCGCGGCGCTTGCAACACTGCCGATATATCAGTTACTCGAAACAAAGCTATCCAGATAGACAATGTAATACTAATGAGTCAGGAAAGTTAAAGAATTATGGTATAGTACCACAAAGTGTCAAAGTGCACTCAGGCGTTCTTTGTTCTTTGTGTTACAAACCCTATACCAACCCGTTTGGCCTGCGTGGTATAGTAGGCCAATTCCTCCTTTCAAAGGAGAGGCCTAGTCCAGCAGTAGACTGTTAAAGGCTGATGATGAATGAACCACGAAAAATTAAAACAAACAATAAAAGGAAATTTTAATCAAAAGTCCAAGATTTCGTAAAACAAGGCGCCCAAGGGAGGCGCGTGATTTTCATATTTTAATATTAAACAATAAACGAAATTACGATTACTGGAGCACAATATTGTTTCCAGGGATCGCACTTTAATTGAAACAGAATGTTTTTATTGATTTTGCATGGCGATTATACTTTCATATCCGAAGGATATTATTTGTTACACCTTAATTGTGCTTTTAATAATTTAATTAATAATTAAAAGCACAATTGTCACAAGGTATTGTTTCAAATGTAGTATTATCTTAGAGAACATTTTAGAGTACGAGTAACAAGGAACAGCCAAGGGCGATTCTTGATTTATCTAGCGAACGGTCTAATCGGCAAAAGCTCGAAGAAATTTTACGGTAATTTCGCTAGAATGCTCACCAAAACGCTCGATATAATGCTAGATAAAACGCTCTCGTTTGTTTTTCTGTAATGTATTTTTTTATAGCATAGGAAGACGAACGAACAAGCGGGTCACCTGATGGTAAGTAATCACCGCCGCCTATAGACACCTGCAATGCCCGAAGGATCACAAGTGCGGTGCCTACCTTTTAAAAAGGAGTAACATTCGGGAGAATGCTACATTATAGAAAATACACATATAACAATAATTATCATCATCATCAGCCTTTAACAGTCCACTACTGGACTAGGCCTCTCCTTTGAAAGGAGGAATTGGCCTACTATACCACGCTGGCCAAACGGGTTGCTATAAGGTTTGTATTAAGTTTTCCTTCTCTTACAGTGCTGTTCTCTGCGTAATATGCGCCCTCTGTCGGCTCTTACGACACCCATTGGATGATATGGGGTGGTGACATTCCGTATTCTTAATCCGTCACCACATGGACAAAAATAATTATGCTACGAGTGAATGCTCACAATTAAGGGTTCGCGACCCCTACTATGAATGACCCTGCTCTAAGTCAACAGTTAGCTATAAACAGTACCTGTAAGGCTACATAGAAAATACATTAAACCGCCGCCCATAGACTCCTGCAATCCCCGAAGGATCACAAGTGCGGTGCCTACCTTTTAAAAAGGAGTACCCTGCTCTAAGTCAACAGTTAGCTATAATGCGGTCAAAGGTAAAAGCAGTCTATGTAGATAGAAAATATATTAAAGGACCAGTGGAAAAGAAAGTTGTCTAGTGGAGAATAATGCGAATGTCGCCATTTTTTGCCAGTCTAGCCGACAGCTGTTTAGCTTAAACATTCCAGACTCGCTTTGGTTTTTGGATAAAAATTACTTTGTGCACATGACTGAATTCTGAACGTATTCCTGAGAACTTATTGACTGCGATTATATAGCTAGATATTTAGAAGGTACGATCATAATATGCTGATCTTTTAAACACAAACAGATTACTTATTATGCAAAGTCTGCCTCCGTGGTCCAGTGGATAGCGTATGCAACTGCTGATCGGAGGTCCCGGGTTCGATTCCCTGGTCGGGCAAAAGTGTTACTGGGGTTTTCGGAATTCTTAAAATCAGCTCAGAGTCTGGTAATGTGACTGGTAACAGATCGCCGACTCGCACCTGTTACTTGGCAGCCAAAAATTCATGGCAAAATGTGGGTGTAATATTACACCTCTGCCTACCCCTTCGGGGATACAGGTGTGAGTCTATAAAAAAATAAATAAAAAATAAATATTATGCAAAGTCACAGGTTATATTGGTGTTTCATTTTATTTGTTAAAACCTCGATCGCTATACTGCATGCGAAAGTTTGTAAGGATGGATGGATGTGTGGATGTTTGTTACTCTGTCACGCAACAACGACTGAACGGATTCTAATGAAAGTTTGGCGTCATGTAGCTGACTTTCGGGATAAAAACTAGCCCATGTATATGGTTAACTTTTGTTCCGATAACTGACCATCACGCGACCGAAATGCGGGTAAAAACTAGGATAAACCCTAGTTACTGTACCACTTGCGCCTATGACCTGTGCTAAGTCGGTGATGACGGCGTTCACTTCTTATATGATTATTAAAGACACAGATGGCATAGTGAATAAACATTGCAGCAGTCTTTCTTCCCCAGATTTTCACATTTAGCACACTACACAAGAAATCATTGAATGACACAGCTACGGTGTCGAATTCCAATAGAATTAGTTACTGGTAAACTAGCATGTAGCGTATTGGTTACAAAATATGTAATCTCAATATTCAGCCTCCAATCAATCTCGCCCAAGAATTTGACGAAGATACGTTAACAAGAAGAAGAACTTTCAATTATCACAGAGGCGTATGTAATATCTCCTTTGTTGATTGTCTTCAAGAGAATCTAATACGTAAAACAAAACATTCGAAACGATTACTTACCGAATACTTAGTTGTATGAGTAGTACACACTCATACAACTAAGTATTCGGTACCTTTCTCATTCGTTTTCACCTCGGTTTAAGTCCTCAGAACGCTATAGAACTGTGTACGTACGTACACACGTAGACAATAGGTATTGTCTTAAGAAAACTTTATCTGAAGGCATACTACAAGGATTCATCTCGATTCGATCGATGAGCACATTGATCGGGTCATTGAGAGTTCTATAGCGTTCTGAGGACTTAAACCGAGGTGAAAACGAATGAGAAAGGTTCAGATGTGTTCAACATTTCATCGATGGCAACTTTTTAAATACATTTTCTAAAAGTGGCGGTTCCCCTGACGGCCGCTATCTTAAGAATCAAAATGGTCCCATCGACGTACGACTCGAATACGATTCATTGACATTCAAACTTGGACTAGGTCCCTCTCCGTCTTATTAATTAACTAAGATTAGCGTCAGAACAACTTTACTTCAAGACTTAAGCAAAGATTAGGCAATTATGGTATTAATAAACTAGGAGTAAGGACGGAGTTACCTATTCATAATTTACTCCGCGAGTAAAAGTTAGTCCGGGGAGGCCCATGGTTTAACACTGGAGTAAGCAAGGAGTACGCATAATTTTGTCACGGGGTACGGTAAACTAGATCGAAACTTTACCTGAGGTAAGTCCGTGTGGTGACGGATTAAGAATACGGAATGTCACCACCCCATATCATCCCATGGGTGTCGTAAGAGCCGACAGAGGGAGCATATTATGCAGAGAACAGCATTGTAAGAGAAGGAAAACTTGATACAAACCCTATACCAATCCGTTTGGCCAGCGTGGTATAGTAGGCCAATTCCTCCTTTCAAAGGAGAGGCCTAGTCCAGCAGTGGACTGTTAAAGGCTGATGATGATGATGATGATGAAGTATATTTCAATTTCTGTGTGATTTTCGGTGCCGTGTAAGTCGCAACGGACTTTTGTTTTCCTTCAATCAATCCCATGTATTTCTGTATTTAATAGACCTATGCACTTAATATTTACGCATAAGTTCCTCTATGAATGTAACTTTTAGATAGTAACTATATTTTTAAGTTTCGTGAAACTGTATAGTCGTAATAATTTATTTAATTCTGTTGAAAAATTTTCACCGTCGGCAAAATGTTTTGTGCCAGTTTTATGCCTGTAAATAAATATTTTCTTACTATGACGTGTGTTCGTATTTTTTTTCGTATGAAAATAGAACCCTACCACCAATAAAAGCCATAAAATATATATGGTATCGATTTACTTTTCGAAATAATAATTATTATAATCGGGAATTCCGATGTTCTAGCGCCGGCAAGCGGATAAATAGTTTGTTTAAACGACAATGATTATTATTAAAGTATCCGTCTATTATGAGACAATTGTGTTACTTCGAATTTACGCGAGCGAAGCTGCGGGCAAAAGCTCGTAGATTTATATTGTGTTTCCAACTTTCATTGAGATTTACATACATAACCCAAATATATTTTCACATTTGTTTGGTGTTCGTTAGAGTACTTACTAGTATCTGATTTTGTAATTTTATTATTGTAGATTAAAATTAATACCTAGACATTATTTCATTGAAGATTTAAGAATGATAGAAGTATTTGGAGAAATATTACCATTCATATAAGGCATGTGAAATTGTATAAACCTCGCAATAACCCTTTTCAAGACCTTGAAGAAGATGAGTTTAAATTGTGATTTGTGCCAAAAAACCGACATAGATAGGGTTTGCCACAAGCACTTGCAAACCTATACAAACCTAGCCAAATACCCTATCCGCATGTTTGCGTTTGTGATGGTTTGCCGAGGCTTGGCAAGCGTGCCGATATGTGTGTTGTGATGCAGTTAAATATTAAAATTTAATATATAAAAACTTTTTGTTAAATAAAACTATTTAATAAAAAGTTTTTATTCGAGCAGGTCATTTTGTTCATTCTTTTTACTTTTAATAACAGTGGATTGCCATAACTTAAACCTTCATCTCGGTGTAAAAATGGTATTGTTACTCCGAACTTACTCCGTATTTATTAATATCGTTACTAACACGTAGCTATTCCATATCTAATCTAGAATTAACTACTGCCGGTGTTACTTTGGAGTAAGAGAAGAATAAGCAATTTTTATTAATAAGACTGTCTGTTTAAGTATGACTTTGGCTTCTACACGTCTAAACATAATTTAGTTAGCGACCGTCAAAATGTTAGATCCAAGTGACATTATTTTACATTATAACTTTAAAGAAAGCCAATCTGTCACCAAACGCCTATCAAATCGAGATGATGCACGTGCTGATTAAAGTCCAAATTGTCTTAGAGTCCAAATGTCCGATCGAGAAAAGTAAAATTAGTAAACCCGTGGTAACCCTCCAGGCTCCAATTGAATAGCATCAGGCGCCGATGTACCGAGTTTCCACTTCAAGAGATAGATTGAAGTGGAATTCTTTGGTTCATTACTCATGTATAGGTTTTTACTTCGTCCTGAGAAGACTTGACTTCGTTGATTAAAACGGTAGCGGGTGGTTGTATTGCTCGGTCTACAAAGGCTAGGAGATTTGAGAGCGTTACTAGCGGAAAGCTTTTAAAAACCTTCAATGTACTCAAAGTCCATTGAAAAATTACATTTGGAGTTGCATTTATCAGAGAACTCAATTTTATTTTATAGATGTGATGGGGAGGGATAGTGTTAGGTAAGCTTGCTCCAAATTTGTGGAGTCGCACCTGTTGTCGCTCGGCCGCCATCTTGGAAAGATGGTGCAGATGGTTTCTAAAACTTTTGTCATAAAGCTAAAAAATCAAAGTTATTCTTCCAATAAGTTATTCTTCAAATAATAAAGATTATTATTGTTGTATTTTGGCAATTTTTGCGTTTTTTCGTTATAACTGTGTCCCCAGTCTTTGAGATGAGCCAAACTTTAGCACAGGGTCTAATTAGGTGCCAGTATAAAAATGTGATGAAGGAATTTAGAGGGAAGTCGCTTTTTTGTCGGTAATTTATCTTTTTTATCAATCAATTTTGATATCTGTAATAATTTTCTTGCAGGTGTCCCCAGAATTTAGGCACTGCAGAATACATTACCGTATCCTCTGGCTGGACAGATTATCAACTTTAGATGCTCAGGGATGGAGTTCGTATTCTCCAGATTAAGGGTCGTTGTTATGAGTGAATGATATGGTCATGTTACTGCAAAGTCTCAATTTTTTAAGATTGGGTCTTGTTTGAAAGCAGTAAATGCTACGGAATCAAAATTGTAGAGAATTTAATTTGCAACAAAACACGTTTTCAAATATTTCTGTACGCCCAATAGTTTGCCAGATAAACTAGAAAATCCATTTGTACTAATCTTTTCAAGACGGCGGCCGCCGGACAATCGTTGCGTCCCCACAAACTTGGATTTAACATGATACTAGCCCCCTCTAAACATCTATAAAACAAAATTGCGTCCTCTGACACGAAATGAAATGCACGTTAAGCAAAAAAAAATAATATTGACAGTAAAAAATCAGAATGAAATGTTGTATACTAATTATGATTATTTATTAGCTGGGGGCATCCTTCCGTGCATTGCCCGCAGCATTTTTTTTTAATTATCCGTTGTTCACGATCCCCTGGAAACTTCGGGAAATTTCCCAAGACTGTTCATTATCTGTCAAAGACTTTAAATTATATTGATTGATGATTGATATTTAGACCAGTGCAGATACGTTAGAAAATAGTCAAAAGTGAAGTAAAATAATAGTAGGATGAAACCCATTCGAGAAGGAAGAGAATATAACAAAAATTAAAGAAAAAATAAATTACGGGCAATCTAAGTGGATGGGGTTGCGATTTTAAGGGTAAAAAAAGGGTTTATCTCGATTTCCGGCAAAACTACAAGGCCTATGGAAAAAAAAATGAATGGCAAAGTATGTGTAGGTAATAACTTTAGTATTTACCTGTTGTTTCACATTACTTCAAAATTTATGTGAAATATTCAAATAACCATGTTCTTGGTTTTTTATTTTTATCTTTTACGAACAAAATATTTTTCACAAAATTTGGTGAAAATATAGCTTTTATGTTTCAAACACACTGTATTTTTTTTATTTAAAATATTTCTTTTTGTCACCTTATTTTGAACGAATATCGCAAAAGCAGCCTGATTTTCAATCGAAAATTCTTACGTCAAAATATCAGCATTTTTAAAAAGTCAGTGGGTTTTTTGTTCCTTGAATTATTTTCTTTCTAATGAAGTAAAAAATATATTTTGGTGAATGTTCTCAGAATATGCAAAGAAACGAAAATAACTCGCAAACAATTTTTTTATCATCATGTACAATTTTGAGTTACTTATTAAAATTATCACTTTAATTACTCTAAAAACGTAAGATTCCATGTTAAATTGATTAAAAAGAACTTGCAAATCGAAATATACAATTAAAATTAACAGCCAAATAAGTTAATATTTAATATGTCGCCTACAATATTTTGAGAAAGTTATAGAATCTTCTTTAAATTATAGCGTAGATTCCTATTTATTGCTATTTTAAGATAATTTATATACCTGAGTGACCCACAAAAAAATTTTGCTCATCAATAGATATTTTATAGAGAAGTGGGGAAGGGCTAAGTGTTATGTTACTATCTGCAGTGGTCTAATTACTGGCTTTACAAAATTATTGTAATTTTCATTTCTAGATTCTTTCATAAATGGAATAGAAGTCTACCAAAACAATCCTACTCATTTTAAGATCTCCGTTGCTGATAGTTGACCCAGTATTGTATTAATTTGTATTTTCAAATGGCTGCTACATATATTTATATACTTATCAAGTTTAAAGTAACAGTTGGCAATAAAGGCATTAATATACCGGTGAGCTAATGAAGTCAAGGCTTGCTGAACAAAGCATTTATTTATATTCGATAATAGAAAATAAATAGCCTTTCGTTTATTTATTCGCAATCGGACGGCAAAAGGTTTTAGTGATTATTTACAATGAATACTAAACTAGGAAGGTAGGTCTCTCAATATCTGTGATGGAAGGTTTGTAGTGAGCTTTTTTATTACTAGCTGGTACCCGCGGCCTTGCACGCGGATAAAGGTAACATTCTATAATTTTCTCTGCCAAATATAATCCTTATACGGCCAGCGATTTATCTTATTTCATGACGACTGACTCTTTGCTTTTATATATTATTACAAATAGATAGGTCTCATGACGACAGCGCCGCCTACTGGGTCAAATTGAAGCCTATATGTAGCGCTATAAAGTCCTCTAGCCTCTAGAGAAAGTCTCATTTGAAACGGTTCAGCCATTTCAGAGATTACTCCGGACTAACAGAAAGACAGACAGACATAAATGTTAAAAAGGGTTGTTTAGGACTTAGAATCGTGTAACTAACTATATGCACTTGAAAAATCATAGTTATTTTGAAATCACAGACAGACACTTTAATTTTATTAAAATGTATGTAGAGGCAAGTTTTCATGAGCTACTAGAATATACGCAGCTACGCCCACACATTCTTGTTTAATTTAACCGTTTCTGCCAGATCTCATAGGAATTTTGGGAAATCCCTTTTTCGTGCACCTTTACAATACTCAAGGAACTTACATACAAGCAATCCAAGCCAGGTTCTTGCACCAATTGTCTTGGCTGTGCGTTGTCTGTCATAAATAAATATAGATGTAACAAATAAGATTCGGTGATATTTTTCTGTAGGTATCCATGACAACAGGCTTCCAAAATTTCGTGATTATAGGTTGTTAGTATAAATTTAGTGTGAATTTGTTACAACGAGCTTTTAATAACGTTCATTGTGTTAGTAAAGATTGCAAAGATTGTTGATGATAACACATCACGACGTGTTTTAAATTTTTTATATTAACATGGAAACAAAATCCTTTATCTATTTTAAGGCTTTTTCCAAATTCTTTCATGATCTGAAAATATGAACATACACTCAATGATATAAAAAATACTCATACATTTGTATAAATAAGTAACGTAACTTAGTTACTTTACTAAAGAATAAATTACAATGTAGATTAACAATACATTGTAGACAAAAAAACATAAAAATACGTACGCAAAAGCTTTTATTACAATTTAAAATACCATAATGAATACCCTTAAGATTATAGCTCTAAAGAAACAATTCATAATCCTTATAATATAAATAGCATAGTAATTAGCGTCCCTTATAAGCCCTTAATAATTCTGCACACATAACCATTCTTTATGCATAATTTCCATCTAAATGGTGTATCCCAAGTTTCAATAGAATCCCTTGGAAGACCCTTACAATAGCAATTTACTAAGTTCGCGTCCTAACTATATCTATATGTATAGTTATATGTAGCTGCATATATAATTATGTTCATACAATCTTTGGTTTGTAGCAATTTTTCAGGGCAGGTGAAATAACATTGTATTAAAGTTATGGTTAATGAATGGTTCTATAATTAGTGATAGATATACCCCATTTTGTGTTTGGGTTTCGCTTTGTTTGAAAAATCTTAGTCTTTACTAAATCATTTACCAATTGAGTGTAGATACCGAGATCTGTACTTTAAGAACTAGTGCTTGGCTCATACTAGTTTCCCTGTGACTTGAACCGTTGGGGAATTAAGAGGTATGTTTAGCTTAAACTGATACATATCCCGACTACGAACTGTTCAATAAAAAAATTTAATAAAATTAAGTCGAACGAGTTTTAAATAATTAAATCTTAGGTCGGTCAGAAAAATGTAAACCTTTTCGAACAATATTGCCATTGCAACAAATGCTGCCAATAAACTCGAATATAGGATTGGTTTTATTCTCATAACGACACAAATATGATGGTGTTGTCAGCCTGAGAATTCTCAGTTCTTAAAGACGGACTTTCAGATCGCAAGGTTGATGATAATCTTTGATGTTATGAACTTTGATGTAATAACATAACGTAAGATACAATTTGATGTGTAATTTGATCTCCAGGCCTCTCCAAATTGAATTACATACATACATAGAGTCACGCCTGTTTCCCGGAGGGGTAGGCAGAGACTACGGAACGCCATTTGCAACGATCCTGACATATCTCTCTTGCTTCACTCACTCCCATCAATTTTTTCATGCATGCTCTTCGGTTAAGGCGAGGATTTCCGAGCGCTCAAAGCTTTTGAGGCTCTCCTCTTCCCCAGTTCGCGAGTATAACTACGTTCAATCGCGACGCGAGACGCGACGTCACTGCTGCCATATGTAGGTATAACACTTTCGCTCCATAGTACAGAAAATTGAAGCAGTATATCAATTGAAATATAAACTTACTTATCGAGTATAAATAATTTGCAACGTTTCTGTTTTGAATAAACCTTTATGAAATTCGAAAGTAGTTTTATAAAATTGCTTTTGTTTATAGTGACAATAGTAATCAGTAGATAATATTATGAACATTATGTTTGTTGTTAATTATAAAAAAACTTATGATCGCTCGCAATGCAAAGTATCGCTTGTTCGATATCAATCTTACGGAAAAGGATTAGATTAATATAAATTAATTAATTCGTTGCTACTGTCAGCAAAACAACGTCATAGAACCAATAATACACATGACGGGTAAGATAATCATAGCTACTTTTAATCACCAATGATTACATTTTGTTATATTTATTTTAATTATGAAATCTCTAAGATATTATTCTTTCAAGAAAGTACCGGAAAAAGATCAATAATAATACACTAGATTTTTATTACAGGTCTATAGTTATAGCAATATACTCATGCAAACACACGTGCATGCATAATAAAGGAGATCACCCAGCTCCATACAAATTTAGGCTATTCTAAAAGTGCCGGCCAATGATATATATGTACTAAATATATGTCAATGGTGCCGGCCAACTAAAATAAACTTATAGAATATTACGAAATAAACACTTTTTATTACTACTATATATTACATATTATTACTAATTACTGTTATTTTTTGGCTAATTTTTTTTTTTTTTTTAAAGACAACTCCCGCATTAGGACTAAATCCTGTGTCGCGGGGGGCTTTACAAACATACAACTAACGGACACAATGAACACCCAGACTCGAAACAACAATTTATGAATCACACAAAGTGTTGTCTCGTGTGGGGATCGAACCCACAACACTTCGGCGCAGTGTCAAGCGGTGAGGCGGCCGCTTAAACTACTACGCCAACCGTGCAGTCAAAAATAATGTCCATGTTGCAATTTAAATGGCATCAGGTAATGACAGGTAGTAAGCCAAGAGCGAAATATCTGATTGATAAGCATTACTGCCTCACAGAAAGAGACGGTGACGTTCCAAGCCATCACGCACCAGACTATGGGCAGGGCAGGTAGCGAGGGTACGACTGTTAGACTACAGGCCCATGTCCAAAATGGATGGGTGATATGAACCACCAGGTGACGTATATATGACGATATAAGAGCATAAAATAATAAGATTCAGCACTATGCCATCACTTGTAACCTGTCCAACTGAGTGCTTACAATTTATTTAACTTATAATTTATTGACATCTTAAAATCATAATGTATCTATAGATACTACAATCAAACCGATTTATTCTTAGTGGACACAAGCCTATTGACTTAGAAGTTTGGTGTGATAGTTAAAATGTTTACAACAGTGTGTTCTATTAAAATAACACAATTTATTGATTGGCCGGCACAATAAAAATTAGCCCAATTTGGGTGATCTCCTTTAGGCGCTGCCATCGGCAAGTAGTAGAGAAAAAAGGTTAAAATTATACATACACACATACGTACGAAATGATACTCCTATACCCACAACGCTTATTTTCCGCCAACCAATAATAAACTCTAGTTTTCGTTATTATTTGTCAGTCAAATTGATATACTTACCTACCGAACATTTCTAAGCTGTGATACCAGTGCATTCTTCCTCGGCGTGATAAATAATTACTATAATATTATTAGGTGTCCATTGTTCCGTGTTTGGTAATAGTGTGGAAATCAATGATATTATTAGTGGAAATAGTCAATAGAATTATTGAATAGACGGAAATTCATAAATCTACCTATCTATATCATTTTTTTTTGTTTTTGATCGCGCTAGTCTTAGGAACTAGCAGGTCAATTTCTAAGATTTATTTGCTTCTCTAGCCCATTTGTTGAGGAAGGAGGTTATACCAAATAACATCACGCTATTACCCACGAGGGTGGGGCAGTAACCATTAATACCACTAAGTAGGTAACTGCGGATATTTGTATTTATTTAGGTAGGTAGGTACCTATAAAATTCGCTTGTATAGCTTTTAGGCACATCTCACATTTTATTTCCGTATATAGGTACACAGAATAAGTGTGAATTATTATATTAGGTAGGTACCCAATACAACAATAATACTATAAATCATCCACAATATACAACATATCAATATTTTTCTAAAGTACTGTTACCTAACTATGCTGTTGTTATCAAGTCGTTATCTTGTCCAATAATCAAAACGATATTTTCAAAACTGTGCTCCTTACTTATATACACTATTATTACTTACTAAAAAATTTAAATACCTATTTACAAACTAAACCTAGATGATATATTTATCAATAAGTGATGATGACATTCGTAACTGACGATCAAATAATTCGTAATCCTGCGGTGCGCTCTGCAAACGAGCGATACGTCCCGTCTCCATTACATCCCACTCGGGACTGAACGACGCCGGAGAGAGCGTATTATATTTTTGTATATATTAAAATTCATAATATGATAGCCGAGAACCACCCGCTTTTACATGACTTTTCTTTTGGTATACTTTTGAAAATTCTAATCCCAATACAACTCAAATGAAACGTGAAAAATTGTTTAAACAGACCTATATTCGCGATTATTTTCTATCGTATCAAATGACAGTAATCGTGTTTCGAATGGCCGACAAATATAGATCTAATGGTGTAGAATAACATATATATTTTTTTCCGAATTTAAATCTCTGTTATTTACAAATAAAACGCGTTTGACCACGCTAGATAACACTGTATTTTGGGAAATCCTCACCTTAAGGGTACTTCTAATCTGTCCTTTTCTTAGGATGTCTCCAATCTGGTCAGAGAACGTTCGACTAGGTCTTCCCCTTCCTCCTGTCCCATTCACACGTGACTTATATAACTTCTTGGTCATTCTTTCGTCATCCATCCTCTCTGTGTGTCCAAACCATCTTAGCATACCTTTCTCAATAGTTGTCACTACGTCTTCTTTTGCCCCATAACACTCTCTTATCCCACAAGTTTTTACTCTGCCGTTCAAAGACACTCCACACATACTTCTCAGTGCTCTCATTTCTACGGTATTTATTTCTACTTTCAAGTCTATTATGCCATACCCAACTCTCACTACCATACATAAGTGTAGGTACTAACACCCCTCGATGCACAGCCAAACGTGCCTTTTTGGACACGTTTTGACTGTTCATAAAAGCCTTCAAAGCTCCATTCCCCTATTACCTGCATTAAATCTTCTTTCAATATCTTCTTCATTCTTACCATTCCTAGTAAAATCGTACGTAAATATACAAAATAATTCACTTGCTCCATACGTTGTCCATCGATCATAACATTACAAGCCGTAACACATTCCTCCTTTTCAAAAACCATAACTTTCGTCTTGCTCACTTTCACTTTCATTCCTTTCCTTCCTAAAGCACCATGCATGATTACCACCATCTCCTGCAACTCCTCCGCTGAAGACGCAAGTATTACCTGATCATCAGCATAAAGGAGGCATTTGATAAGTAACCCATTCATCCTTAATCCACAGTCACTATTTTTCAATTCTTGCAAAAATGTCCTTGAAGAGGTTGAACAGTCCCGGCGGCGACGCTACACATCCTTGTCTAACACCTGTCTCGATGGTAAACCAATCAGTATGTGACCCATTTATCCAAATTGAATTATATAATATAATACTACTAAAACTAATTTATACAAAGAAAACATTAATGTAAACATCTCCGGCAGATGGTATTTACTTTCGTAATAATTGTATTAACCTACTGTTTTCAATGTTCCTACCTAATAACTTTGTCTGTTTTCATACCGTTTACTAATAAACAGTTATAATATTTATTTACGTTATAATAACAGTTTATTGCGGCAGTAAACGTTTTGCGAAGTTAATTCTAGATTAATATAAAGCTAAGAAATGTACTGAGGACGTACTTAATCGCTAATGTTGCCAGTTTTATTGTTCAAACTGTCCGTTTCAAAGTCTGTTTTAATCTTGTTAATTGGTTGGAAATTATAAATAATCTTAGGGCATTATGTGAGAATTTTGGTTTGGTTTATTCTGATTGCATGTATCACAGACATATGGAGTGCATGATTCTTTCACAAAATTGATGATACTGCAGAAAGGCACAAACACGCGAATTTTATAGAATGTGGAATTAGAAAACCATGAAATGCTATGTTTTATCCATCAATGATAGGATTGGTATCTTACGGTGACCGTTTTACGTTCTTTTATTTATATATAAATAAAAAGAGGGTATTTTTTGCAGTAAGCCTTTTTTCGTGACTACTTACACGTTAGTATTCCGTAACGTACGTAGGGTAGGTATCATAGATAATATAATATGAATAGGTATGGTGTATCGTTAGCATAACGATTAATAACTATCCAAAATTATAGGTACATTCAAATCAATTCATCAATTCAATATTTCGAAAATGACATAATGTGATAAAAATAAAAACATATTCTCAGCGAAGCGGAGCTTTTTCTGTGGGTACTAAACGATGGATAAACAAACATTTATTTGATGGGAGTGAGTGAAGCAAGTGAGGTATGTCAGGATCGTTGCAAATGGCGTTCCGTAGTCTCTGCCTACCCCTCCGGGAAACAGGCGTGAGTCTATGTATGTATGTATGTATGTATGTATATTTGATATTTTTGTAAATACTTGCATATTATACATAGAAACACCAGACCAAGGCAAACCTCCATAAGTCTGTTTGGTGCTTACCTTGTAAAAATATTAAAAAATAAAAAATGGTTCACGGTCAAAGCGAGGTTTGCGCGTCTAATTTTATATCAGATTTCAATATCCTTTGTTTGGCACATAATTCAGCTCAAACAGTGAACAATGAGAGTGTATTTACGTGCGTTTTCACCAAAACTTTTACACTTTGACCAAGCAGATATACAAAGCAAGTGTGAATGGGACAGGACGAAGGGGAAGACCTAGGCGGACGTTCTCTGACCAGATTGGAGACATCCTAAAAGCAGGACAGGTTAGAAGTACCCTGAACAGAAGAGCATGCATGAGGAATCTGATGGGAGTGAATGAAGCAAGAGAGATATGTCAGGTTCGTTGCAAATGGCGTTCCGTAGACTCTGCCTACCCCTCCGGGAAACAGGCGTGAGTCTATGTATGTATGTATGTTAAAGGACGCTTTTGCGCTATAATATTTAACGTATTTTTCTGGAAGGTATGATGTTATTAGGGTGGTGATAGATTTGAGCATTCAGTTTTAACAGAATATCGAGTATTCGTCGTTTCTATTACACCATTACATTCAGTAGTATGTGTTTATTAGAATGCATCAATACACATGCTCACATATGCACACATAAAGTATCGTATTTAATTTTCTCCACAAGCCAACGCTCAGACACGTTGGCTTGAAAAAAAGGGACGAAATATATCGATCATATATATAGATCATTTTTGACAGCATTTTCCTTAAAATCTGCCAAATGTACCCATCGCAGAAATAAAACGCAAGATTGATGGTACTTGTTAAGATGATAATGTATTTTTTTTGATAGTTTGTGCGGGCTTAACTGCGGACATCTTATAGATTTATACATATGTAATAGCTTTTGCCCGCTGCTTCGCATGCGTAAATTACGATTAGATAAAATATTTTGTACCCTACCGTCCTCAAGAAACGTACATACATACATACATACTAAATTTAACCTTCTGGCGCCCAGTAATTTCGGCTGTAGCGCGTCTGTCAGTCAGTCAGTATCGCAAGAACTTTTATACACAGATTGCAATGGAATCACTCCATTGAATTAAAGTTTTACACAAAATCTGAATCCCGTTTCAACCCTCTTAGGGGAAAATTGCCAAAATAAATGTCTTTGTGTTCGCTAACGTCATTTGCGGATCCAATTAACAAAGTATGAAGTTAATCCCTTGAAGGCATAAAAGGTTCTATACCAATTATGACTCTCCTTTTTATCCACTTAAGGTAAGGATTTACAAAAATACTTTTTTAGTGTTCAATAATTTCATTTGAGGGACCAATAGGTATACAAAGTTTGAAGTTAATTCATTGAGGGAATAAAAAGTTTCATACAAATTCTGACAACCAGTTTAACCCCTTTAGGGAAAAAAATCCTCTCTTAGTATGCCACTACACACCTCAAGGAACATACATGCTAAATTTCATCTACTTGCGCTCAGTTGTTTCGGCTGTAGCATGTCTGTCAGTCAATGAGTAACGTAATTATTTTATATACAGACAGATTATACAAATAAATAATATTTGACTGCCTCCGTGGTACAGTGGATAGCGTATGCGTCTGCTCAACGGGAGGTCTCGGGTTCAATTCCCGGGTCAGGCAAAAGTATAACTGAGTTTTGCCGAATTCTCAGTAGCAGCACGGAATCTGCCAATGTGCCCGGCAACAGCAATAGGCTCGCCCCCTATTACGTGGGACCTAATATGCAACATGGCGAAATGTGGGTGTAATATTACACCTCTGCCTACCCCTTCGGGGATACAGGCGTGAGACTAGAAAAAAAAATTAACAAACTGTCTGTAATCTCAAAATAACTGTATTGCATATTGTTGCTAACCCGTTTCCAGTTCCCCAATGATTTATTAAGATTATTTTTCTGTCTGTCTATTTATTCACGGTAATCTTAAAAATGGCTAAATCGATTTAGATGTGTATTTTACTAATGGTTCATGAAAACTCTCGAACAAACTGAAAATTTCATTTAGGCGTAGCTGCTTGCAAAAGCTAGTTAAAATTAAATTAGTCAAGTATTCCGTAGCAGTATACATTTTTTGATCTCAGCGACATTGTAAAAAAAATATGAAAATAAATTATCCACGTTCAAAAACCCTTTCTTAGTATTTAAGGTTAAAGAAATGTGAGAAGCCTTGGTCAGCAGTTGGACAAAGCAGATAACTGATAAAAAATGCTTACCTGCTTAAAAATAAATAAAAATAGCAAAATAACGGTTCTGAGTATTTTGGCTTCTATTGGTCACATAAAGAACCATCCTTTATTTTAGTGAGTGAAGATGAAGAGCGTTTAGATGAGAGCCAACCGCATAAATTAAAATTTTTGAAAATTACTAATACACATCAGCGAAAAAAATCAAGTGAAGGAATTAAAAGTTTCATACAAACTGGGACCCCTTTTTGAACTCCCCGTTTTAGTGGTGAATTCACAAACGTCACTTGAGGAACCGATATAAAAAGTTTCAAGTGAATTCATTGAAGTTTTTTTTTATATTACAAAATGGGACACCCGTTCTTAAGCGCCCATAAGTGACTTCAAAAACTCCTTTCACTAACATCATTTGAGGCACCTATAATAATATACAAAGTTTTAAGTTAATCCAATGAGGAATAAAAAGGTTTCATAGAAATTCTGACTCCCTTGTTTAACCCTTTAGGGTAAGAAATTCCAAAAAGATTTTCTAAATGTTTACTAAGGTCATTAGAGAAACCAATATACAAAGTTTGAAGTCAATCCATTAAAGGAATAAAAAGTTTCATACAAACTTCGACCCCTATCTTACCCCCTTAGGGGAGGAATTTCCAGAAAAAATATTCTTAGTGTTCACTATCGTCGTTTGAGGAACTAACAAGTCATTATTTTATATATATCCACACATAAGTACTAATAAAATAAAGCTGAAGAGTTTGTTAGTTTGGATAAACGCGCTAATCTCTGAAATTGTTTTGTTTTCCTTGAATTTCTTTTTTTCTCAGCTCTCGAAATCTTTTTGTGTTGGATGGCCCATTTTTCAACGAAGGTATAACACGCTATGAGTGACGGGTGCGGAGCAGTAGTCTTCAATATCGCGAGTAACTAGCTAACTAAGAAATACATCGCTGAATGAGCACAGAAAAAATTAAAGGGTAGAACAGAGCAGATAAAAGTATCATGACTGAAATTATAATGAACCGTGAAAGCGAGACCCTCAGAAAAGCAAAAACTACACACAGAAAGTTTGGATCCTAACTCCATACAAAATAAGTGTTAGCCGTTTCTTAATAACTTCGATAAGCACAGAATATTTCGATTTAGCCCAAACCACGTATAAGTTACCTTATTAAGGCTGAACTTCCAAATGAGTCTAACACTAAAACTAGAATTTATAGGTCGTGAAATAAACTCCGCCGATTATAAGTAAAAACAAGACTCATTTCAGAATCCTCTGTACAAAAATGTTCGACAATTAGGTACTTTGTACTGAAGTAGAGGTGTTACTGTTTTCAACGAGTATTTGCCGTAAAATAATCAATATACCGTACATATTATGATTTTCTTGGATACTTTATAGCCAACTTAATATCTGTTTCTTATGAATATGTATGTATTTTATCAGGTGTGAGTCAATGGAAAATTTGTTATTCTGCCTTCTTTGCTTTGCGCAGATACCTAAGTGTAACCAAGCTGTGGTTTCTTAATTTTCTTTGCTATGTCAAGAAAACTTTGTTTAGTTGAAGAATAGGAAAGATAGCTGAATGGCAAGAGAACGAAGGTCGGATGGCACAACAACATACTCACATCAAATGACATGTAGGCCCAGTTTCACCATCTCTGCATACGGCCTATTTTCAGATTATTAAAATTCAGAATTGAAACGAAATTTGCATGATTTATCAAATTAATGTAACAGTGACTTGTAAGACAGCGGTGGTGACACTGGGCCGTGTATTCTCAAATTCGTCTGGAAAGTCATGCTGTGTTTTTGATATTTCTATCAACTTTTTTTGCTGGAAGCTGGAAGTGACAAAAGTACAGCTATATTTAATTTCTCATTAGATCTAAAAAAAACATTATCTATAAAAAGCAGTAGCATAACGATATAACACTTCAGCATACCGAACAGAATGTAGAGGTGAATACATGTATATAACTACACAAATCCCAGTTCAGTGCTCGCAAAAACTGGAGCCAAATATATTTTTTTACTCGTCCGCTCTGCAGTACGGCGATTGTTTTTTGGAATGAGAAATTCAGACGAAGAGGTAACAGACCCGTGTGCAGAATAAAAAATAATTCACGCTGTAGCTACAGTTTCGCATTCGTACTATTTTTCTAAATTTTTTTTTGATACTAGCTGTTTATGAGTCAGCGGCCTGCCCGTGACGTTGATGATGATACACCCATTTCGTTTAAAGAAGAAAGTTCTTTTTACTCATATTTGCACTTTTGTGTCACCTGTGCAGGCAATGAGTTTTGGCACGTGTGAAGTCCCAGGAAAAGTTAAACTGTACTGTTTCGTTGTTTGTCTTCCGCTTGCTAAAAAGGGATGTATGAAGTTGATTTATTTTCTAACATCGCCAACATACTTTGATCCTCATACTGGCCAGAGTTATGGTTTTGTCACCTAATCTACATATACTTAATTCTTTATTTATATGATGATACAATTTTTAAAAGTGTAAGCAAGTTTTAAATTAATCAGTAATCTAATTTTCATAAAATTGTTCTACTATTAACTTGCTCCATAACTTCTCCGCTATTTCTTTGCTAAACTTTTATAGATTCCAGCCATTTATTCCAATTCTACAGCAGATTATAACGTAAATTGAATAAACCTCTTGAGCTATGTAACTGGACGGCCACGGAGCAAACTAGCCGTGGAAGTTTTATTATGTGCTGAGCGAAAACACGTATTCAGTACAAAGTTATGCTTAGCAGCGCCCACTATGTTTTGATCTCGTTGAGTTACTTAAGTATGAGTACGTCATAGATTTTCTTCTTTGCCTTATAATTAGACAGTTACTTCAATCGGTGTTCTAGCTCGCTTGTTAATTTTTTTACAGTCGAAAAAATTTATTACAAAATTAGTAAACATGTTCTCACGGACATGATCCGCCGCATCTCCAAAGACATTATTAATGTCTTTGGGGATGCGGCGGAATACTCTTCATCAAAACAGATATGATGAACAGTTAGCGATACAATTGGGATATCTACACAGCTGCGAACCAAAAAAGCAGCAACAAGTTAAAATCATAGTAACAAAAACATTTGTATATTATAAATATGGATTTAGTTTTTCATTCGAGGCCAAGTATAATGTCTGTTATTTCACTGCGTTCCCCGTTCTAAGCAATGAAATTGTAGGGTAGTCTGAAATACGAACCGTATGTTCGAGTAAGTGTTTAGCACAGTCGATAATTTGTTTCATTATAATGTAAAATAGGCTGTGTTTGATGAAAGGTATTGAAAAACTATATCAAGGACATTGTGGCGTTCTGAACCTGAAACAATAAAGCTTAAGGCTATTTGTTTGTGTGATACCCACACAGACGAACAAGCAAACAGACTTTTCTATCATTTTGTGTATATATACAATTCTTGCGTTACTGACTGACAGCCAGTGCTCAGCCGAAGCTACTGGACGCGAGAAGCAGAAATATGGCATGTTTATTCCTTGGGAAGCGTAGAGGTGCACTAAGAAGAGATTTCCTGAAATTCCCACGGCAGCTGGCAGAAACTGCTAAGTCAAAAACATATGGAAGCTGCGAGAATGCTCTAGTCTTCTATAATATAAAAATGAATCGCTAAATGTGTTGCTAAGCGCAAATCTTGAGAGCAGCTGAACCGATTTCGCTAATTCTTTTTTTATGATATTCCTTGTAGTACGAAGATGGATCTTACGGATAGAAAATTTCAAAAATAAAAATAAAAAGTTTGAATCGACTGTTAGGCGGTAAGATGTTCACCGAGTCAGCTTGTTTATTAAAAAAATAATAAGTTAAATATTATCATATGGACTGACTAATTTATTTGGTATGTTATTTACATTTTTAAATAGGAAACTCACCCTAAAAATTAAACTACTCTTCTACCTCTGTAATTATATAGTACATTCTTATAACATGTATTACAATAAAATTAAACTACTTAAAAAACTTAACTATCCTAAACTAACGAATAACAAAAGTGGCAATAAAACTATGAAGCGTCAAAAAATTCCTCCGCAACGCTGTTGACTGGTAGCGTGCCCAGAAGGCTGGCAGCATTGCCACGTTGTATGGCAATGCTTATTCTCTCTGCGAAATACAAACCAGCATTCTGGTCACGGGAAGCATCAATCAGCCTTTTGGCGATTTCTTTATTTAGAGCGTGTGCACTAGGACCCCATAGCTCCAGCGTTTCGACCCCAAACGGCTCAAAAACGTAATTACCCGCTAGGTTTCCATATTTGCGCCGTTTGAGGGCCTCCGCCGATGCAGCAGCAGCGCCCGCTGATCCAGCTGTACTTGAAAGATGTGATGGCGCAAGGGTATCGACGCATGTCACGTCCCACACCAAAGGCCTACCCATCTTCCAAGGTAATAACGTTATACCGTCTGGTCTCTTCCCATCGTCGCGTACCAAGCCATTAGGTTCAAGATGAGCCGGTACTCCGGCGGTGACAAGAGCTCGACGGAGTATGTCACCGCCGTATGTATGTATTTATCATATTATCTATAAAGGCACTATATGTAATAGACTGCCATGCAGAGCGTATCGCGTTCGAATCCACAGCGCGCACCACTGACTTTTCGGAGTACGCACATCGTAATGAATCGCTACCCCTTCGGGTTGTGGAGGCCAGACAGGTAGTCGCTCTGTGGAAAAGCTTATAATCAGCCAAATCCGGTTAGACCAGTAAGCGGACCCCATGAGAATGGTGATAATTATCATATTATGTGCGAATATTTCATAAAGTCCTATGAGTTTATAAAATAGCTATGCAGAAAACAGGTTGGTATATTTCATTATTTGATTTGATGAAAGTCAAGTATTCATAAACTTTTTTATCAACATTAAAAAGAACGACGTCACAAATATAGTACACATAGCACAATGTGCCAACCAGAAAACTGTCCGATCTTTGAAAAAAATATCAAAACGAAAACCATTTTCGACGAGCTGAACTTAAAAACTGAAAAATTCTGTACGAACTTCGGAGCAAAAATCCTGTGAACCAATTACAGGACAGATGAAGTGACCGTTTGTATACGTGCCGTGGTGAGCCATGCTGTGGCATGCCGCTTTACGGTAAAAGTAAAAAATGTTTACAACAGCTGCCCCGAGATAAAATGTAATTGAGAAACTTGGATGGTGAAACGTAATAGGTATACCTGCTTGAATATTTGGAAATCATTTTGTTCAAATTTAATGTTAAGTCTGTTTGCGAATATTTCCGTTTTAGAGTTTTGTTATCGGGCTTCATATTCTGCATTTGAAAAAAAAGCATTTTCGACTATCATGTGCTAATCAATTTTTTTTGGCTTATTTTTATAGCCCTACTTCTATCCGAATCTGGATGAAAAATTTGTTTCGACGTTCACAAGTATATTCCTATCAGTTGAATCAAATGAATTTCTTTGAATTTGAATAGAATAAAAAATCTACCCGACTTTTGGCATGGCATGGCATGTACCATGCATCCAAATCTGTATATACGATTTTGCGTTTTTCTAACATAAACACATCCGTAATTTTTAGCATTTATCATTTACTAGCTGTAACCTTAGCCATTTCTTTTGAAGAAGCATAAGTATCCATCAATTTTCCCTTGTATTTTTAAACCAAAACCCTTAATTAAAAAATAAATAATGTCTTTCGCTACGCTCAAAAACGATCCGCACTAATAATGTATTAAAATTTCCAAACCCCTAAATACTAAGCAATGTATCCCAAACATACTGTGGATATATTATTATGGCGCGTTTACCAATCCATATATATATAACAATGGTTCCCATAACGTATAACATAAATAATGTAAACACATTTGTTTGGCGCATTTCCTAACATTCGCTATATACAATACATATAAAATCCTTGTGTTACTGACTGACTGACAGACAACGCACAGCCAAAACTACTGAACTATATGTTTCTTGGGGACCGTAGGGGTGCACTAAGAAAGGATTTCCCGATATTCACGGGATCGGGTAGAACGGGTAAATTAAAATAAAATGTCCGGGCGTAGCTACAGGCATCCTCAAGTTATGAATAAAAGCTCTATTGTTTATGCAAACGAGTTCATGAAACGAACCTTTATAATCTGTGCCAGCCCTTCGACGTTTACTGAACAGACGCCATTTTCGATAACTTAATTGAATATTAGATGTTTAATTGAATATTAGATGTTAATTAGTCTTTCATTCAACTCTACCTTTCTTCGACCTACTTTAAATATAGATACTTAATCGTATTAGATTTATTTAAGTTTCAAGAAAAAATAAGCATATTACAGATTGGAATTGGAATTTGCTTCGAGAAGAAGGACGATTTATTTCGAATGTAACAAATTGTATTCTCGTAAAATCTTTCAATGACATCAAGAGGTTCGTTTACTTCTTGACTACCGATTATTGTCGAATGAATCGTCGCTTTGCATTTTTTTTTCTTTTATCTACTGCAACATGGCAATCTGTTGTACATAACAATAAGCCATTTCTCTGTTCGATATTAATTTATCTGGAAGTATTCGTTATCTTGGTGAGATACGACTCAGTAGGGTGCCTCATTCCGTCCTGATAAATCTATCTATGAGTGTTGGAACACTATATCTCTTTAATCGCCTATAGCGCAAACTTCCTTCTCCGCTCAGTTTGACGGCGAGCTCATTTTTATGATTTGCAAGTTTTTCCTGATAGGCATTGCTATACTTCGCTATCTCTTGTTTGACAGTTGATAGCTTTAAGTCGTGATACATAATTTTATTGTTTATCTACTGTGGTATATTGAAGATGGCTCTAAGTGTTTTGGTTTGGAAACGTTCCAGTATTTCGATGTTACTGATGCTGGCTGTACCCCAGAGCTGTATGCCATAGGTCCAAATTGGTTTTAAAATAGCTTTATACACTGTTAACTTGGAGTGAGTACTCATTTGTGAGTGGCGTCCGATAAGCCAGAACATGTTTCGCAATTTTAGGTCGAGTTGCTTCCGTTTAGCCCATATGTGTTTTTGCCATGTGAGGTGTTCAGATTGGATTGGATGCGATTCTTGGATTCTCGTGAGTGGATAATAGGGCGGTGTCGTCTGTTGCAACTGAAGTATTGTCTGTTTTTGGTAAGTCAGCAGTAAATATAGTATACAGTGCAGGACCCAGTATACTGCCCTGAGGCACTCCTGATTTAATTTCGTACAAGTCCGAAATTCCCTCGTTGAATTTCACTTCGAAGCATCGTCCAGTGAGGTAGAACTTTAATATGTTGTAAAATGAATGCGGGAGCATTTTTCTTACTTTATAAAGTAGCCCTTCATGCCAAACTTTGTCGAAGGCCTGGCTAATGTCCAAAAAGACTGACGTGCAATACTGCTTCGTCTCTAGCGCTCTGCTTATTGCGTCAACGGTACGGTGGACTTGCTCAATGGTATCATGATTCTCTCTGAAGCCGAATTGATGGTCTGGAATTACGTCATTTAGGTGAGCCTTCATCCTCTTCAGTAATATCTTTTCGAATAGGTTTCCTATTAAGGGCAGCAGACTAATCAGGCGGTATGCAGCTACTTCATTAGGTGGCTTACCGGGCTTGGGTAACATTATCACCTGAGCTATTTTCCATTGTGGTGGGAAGTGGCAGAGTCGGAGGCAAGCATTGAATATGTTTATTATTGCAACAATTCCTTTTCTTGGCAGATTTTTCAAAAATACGCTATCTATTAGGTCATATCCCGGTGCTTTTCCATCTTTTAAGTGTTTAATTTCGCTGGCTACTTCGGAAACAGTAACATATTTTATTGGGAGACACATTTGTTGTGCACTGTCTAAATGTCGTTTTACCTCCGAGTTCTGGTATGTTGTCAATTCAGGCAATGATTGAAACACTTTACTTAGATGTTCAGCAAATGTTTGTGCCTTTTCCATATCTGATCTTGCCCAATGCCCGTCATTTGTCCTGATTGGAGGTATCTGGTTGTTAGGTTTTAGTTTGCGTGTTGCCTTCCACAGTGAATAATTAGTATCTAGGCTTGGAGTCAAGTTAGAAAGAAACATTTGGAGGTTATTATTGTTGAAAGATTTAATAATGTTTTTCAGTTAATTCGAGGCTCAGTTAAATGCAGCTTTGTCAACAGGATATCTAGTTCGATGCCATTTTTTTCTCAGATTCCGACGTTCAATAATTTTTTCTTTGATGGTTTTGGGGTATTCGTTTAACATGAGAGGTGAATATTTCCTTCTTACTGTCGTAGACCCTGTGGCTGCTGTGTGTATAGTTTTGTTCAGCTTTTCTATAGCCTCTTCTATATCTTCGACAGATTTTAATCGGCTAAGGAACTTGATTTCCTCCGTAACTACGTTCTGATACATATCCCAGTTAGTATATTTATTATACATTCTTGCCACAGGTTCAGTCAGTACTACCTTCAAGTTGAGATTTAATATGACTGGTGTGTGATCGGATGATAGATCTGTGCATGTTTCAGTAGTCATATAGTTTCTACTTATATTTTTGGTCACAAAAAAGTCAAGCAAGTCAGGAATTTTGCCTCGGTCTGTTGGCCAGTATGTTGCTTCTCGTGATGAGTGAAACTCTAGATTTAGGTTTTGTGCTGTGCCATACAATTGCCTTCGTCGATGTGTGATTAATCGTGAAACCCAGTATGTGTGCTTGGCATTCCAATCTCCGCCACATATAAACCTAGAACCTATTAGTTAAGAATATTGTTATAATACTAGCTGTGCTCGTGATTTCACCCATATTATATCCGAAAAATATCTACCTATATTGTGCCGCACCTGTGGCTCGAAGTGTGATGTTATATATCGAGCCTTATGCGATAAATAAACTCAATCCAACATACAAATATTTTTAAGGTCGACCCATAACTCCTGAGATTAATCGTACAAACAAACAAATTCTTCAGCTTTATAATATTACTATAGATTGACAACATTTATAGCTTCTCCTGACTTCTATAGCTCTTATTTTATTCCATTCAGTATAAATTAATACGTTTAGTTCTATTTGCAAGGCAGTCTTGAATAAGTTCCTGTCTTAATCAAGTCGTAATGGCGTAACAGATGACTCGAAACTTTGTTCGAGCGAGTCAACGTCGCGGAAAAGTAAGAGACAGTAGTTCTGTCAGAATATATTATATGGAACCAACGATGTTACAAGTAAATTAGAAGTAGATACGTTATAGGCGTACCAAAAGCAGTACACTAAACAATAAGCCAGTTGGCAAGTCAGACATATGTGTGTGTGACGTCGCGAGCCGGCGTCATAGTGAAACTGACACATCTTGTCAACCGAAATTAAAATAAAATATGGAGTTATCGATGTGTGTGTTAGTGTGCCGTTTCTACGGATTGATTACTACGTAGGTAACGTAACTGGGGCACGGCAGTGCCCCCACCAAGTCGAGCAAAAAAGCGGCACGGCCGTACCATCCTTTTCTCGAAGCAACTCAGGCCATTTTCGACCCCCTATAACTTCGTTGTGGATAAAACTAGAAGCCTGATTGTTTAGTAACCATGCAGGCATTGTATAAAGATGGTGTATTTCAAATTTCATTCAATTTGAACGAGTAGTTTAAGAATTATAATGATTCAAAATTCTTAGTTTTGTCACTCACTGACCGATCATCAAAAGTCTAAGGCACTTCTAGCAAACATAGAAGCTTCAAATTTAGGAAAAAATTAGTGTTTAGTGTATGAACCAAAGAAAAACTAAAATATATTTCAATTTCGGTCCAGTTTTCGAGATACATCAACTGCAAAAATAACTTTGTAATCTCATATGAATATAAAGGATTACAAAATTACATTTGCAGTTAGAGCTTTAATTAAGAAAATTCGTTGTTGGTGTACAAGAGTAGAAGGTACCGGAAAGGACAAAAGTAAGACTATCTACAAAAAGAAATGAGATCCCATAAAAACAATACTTGTCAAAAATACCAAGTCTCGCGACCGTAAAAAGTTGTGAGATCCATGTAATAAATACCAAGTAGGTTAATTAAACATTTTTAATGTTTCAAATAAATATATTGACTTGGCAATCGCATTAAACAATCTTATTTATATATTATGTATTTCTTCTGAGATATATTGTGTTTCCATGCGATGGCCGAGTCAATGTATTTATTTAAAACATTAAAGATTTTTAATTAACCGACTTGGTATTACATGGATCTCACAACTTTTTACGGTCGCGAGACTTGGTATTTTTGACAAGAATTGTTTTTATGGGATCAATGACTTTTCTAATATCATTGTATGGAACAATGGAGTTTGTTTGACCAAAGCAAATTTAAAATAGAATTATTGACTGGCCTGTTGGTCTAGTTGATAGTGAACCATTGTTAAGAAGATTGATTTGAAAGATCTGCTAAGCCGAAGGTCATGGGTTCGATTCCTACCCAAGGATGAATTCTTGTGATGTGAGTACGATTATTTGTTTAGTGTCTCAGTGTAATTTGTCTATAATATGTATGTTAATCAGTTATCTGGTTGCTACAGTACAGGCTTTGCTTAGTTTATGATGAGATGACCGCCTGTATCTTGCACTATGATATTATTTTGATTGTTTTACTAAAATAATATTTGGTTGTAAGTACAATTATATATTGTAACTATACAGTACGCAGATTTTTAAATACCACGTCTTAACATTGCAATTTCCTCTGAACTATTTCGAAATAGCAAGTTTAATTGCCATTTGGTTAGTGCTTGCTTGTAGGCAACAAGGGTTATAACTTTGATTTTATTTAGTGACTTGCAAATGGCCATTTCAATCAGCTATCGACAAAATTAAATAAAGTAATAATATTATACCACATACACACATTATCATCTAGTCCTAAACTAAGCAGAGCTTGTACTATGGGTACGGAATAATGGATAAATATACATATATACTTTGGCTGGCGTTTAGATTTTACTTAGATAACCGGTACAATGTACTAGTAACACTTATTGTCCTTTTCAGTTGTTTAAATATTTTATAGTAAACGAATTTAGGCAAGCTCGCTTGCTGCGAATAACAAAAAAAAATACACAAAGCTTTAAATCCCAGCGATAAATAAAAAAAATGAAGCGCTTATGTTGCCCAAAGCCAGCAATTAAAACACCTAATATGACAGTTATGAAAAAATAATTGTGTGAGCCCATAAAAAGCTAAATTAAGAATATTTTTATTTGACATTGCCCCAAACCGATCCACACGGGTGTATACGCTGTATTTTAAACAGGATTAAAATTACTTATCCCGTTCAATTTGGGGGAAAGAAAATGCGTATTTAAATGAACGTTATTAAAATTTATATGCACTACATTTGGGGGCAAATGAATTTTTTACGCAAAATTTACCAACCTACCGACGTTAATTGCCTGGGCCATTTATTTTGTCAGTTGACATTTATGAGTTTATTTCAAAAAAATTCGTAATTAATGACCTTTTTTGTATTTGGTTTTCGCTTTGTTTTCGTTATATCTCGTATTAGCATATATATAATTTCGGTGTAATAGGTAACAACAGGGACTTAAGAATTTCGAAAAACAAAACTGATTCTTTATTTTACTTCGATGGATCCATAAGTCATTGTTTCAATCCTGAGTATTTTTGTGTCCTTTGATTGAACTTGATTTCATTAAATTCCGCAACGGAATTCATTCAATGGGTGTCGTAAGTGGCGAAAATAATATCGTTGTAAAGACATGTAAAACGCGACATCCGTTGGCCACCATAGTATAGTAGGACAAATCTCCCTCGAGTTGACCCACAATGCTTTGTGCCGCAAATTTAAATCTAAAACTATATTTTTATAGCGGTCTACTGGTAGTGGGTTATAAAAATATAAGATAATGAGGGCTACTTGTTAAAACTAAGAAGTTCTTATTACGTTGGATCGGTCAATTCACACTGCAAAAAGTAACTTGTCTCCCTTCGGTGTCACTTCTATACAAGAGAACTGACTAATAAGACTTGTCTGTGTCTTAACGATCGTGTAATCGAAGCAGACAGAGACATCAAATTTTAAAAGATTTTGAATTGTCTCACAAATTGCAGAAACTGTGATTACATACATTTTGGTTTAAAATTTTAAAGGACTAGACAAGATTGGGTTTTTAACCCATGCTGTTAAATTGTTATGAAATATTTTGAGTTAAAATAAAAACTGGCTGGCGAATGTGATAAGCCGTAAATTACACGAGCTTTCGTGAAATCCGTTATGCAAAAGTATAGGTTACATATCTAGAACAGCAGTAGCTTTATCTACACAGTGCATATTTATAGTTAGTTACTCGATACCAAGTCATAGACAAACTTTGTGTTTGTCAAGACTGAAAAAACACAAAATTTTAACCATTTGTGAGATTACCACGGACTAGCAGACGCTAGTAATCTCACAAATGGCTCAACTGATTGGAGGTGACTTTCACAGGAAGATAAAGGACTTTGTAGAACAACATACACGCTATAATTTCAAAATACAAATCGTGAAATTTAAGGCGAGCTGAATGATTTGCAACAAAATGTTCTACAGTATTACGGTGGTAATGCGCAGTTCTGACTATGCTATCGACGCATGCAGTCCGCCATAAACATAAAGAACGCATCAATGCATTTCACTTATCGGCTGCTAACATTCGATGCGTGTTCTATGAGGTCTATTTAACCTCAACAATATGGTATTTTATCATCATTGTCAGTAATTGCAGTCCATTATATCTTCAAGAATTTAATGAATTAAATTAATGAACTATATCTTTAAAATATTTAAAATTCGTCACGATACCGGCAAGAGATTCATATTTTTTATTTTTAAAATAATAGGCGGCAAATGAGCAGACGGATTGCCTGATGGTTAGCAATTACCGCCCCCCATGGACACGAGCAACACCAGAGGAGTCACCAATACGCTGCCGACTTTTATCGTTGGGAAAATGAGTAGAAGGTGGAGTTGAATGACGGAGCAGGAATAGGTTATAGGGACTCCGGCACTTTCATTTACCGCACGAAACCCGACAGCGTAGATACTGTTACTCTACGTCGATATTCTGTGAGAGGGTAGTACTTCCCCGGTCGAGCCGACCCATTCATGCTGACAAAGTATAAGAGGTAAAATGCACAGATTGAAAAAGACAAAAAGCTTTGATGTGTAGCGACCAAAAGTATCTTTTTAGGGTTCCGTACCTCACAAGGTAAAAAAGGAACCCTTATAAGATCACTTTCTTGTCCGTCTGTCTGTCTGTCTGTCTGTCAGTCCGTGTGTCACCACCGATTTTCTCAGGAACGGGTGGACCTAGCAAATTGAAATTTATACCAGATACTGAGGTCTATGGTTCCTATTAGGTGTATGAAAATCAGGGTCCTGGGTCAACCCGATAAAAAGATATGGTCAAAATTAGATTTTTGCGAAAACTTGTAAGTACCAAAATTAACCTTAATTTTCAACTTTTTTTAATTTTCAGAATTTTTCCTTTACTTGTGCTGTAAGAGCTTGGTTTTAACCAAAATTGACAATTCTTGGTCAACCGTAAGTACCCTATAGGTTTTGGGTCGAAAACCTATATGGTAGTTCCCGTTGAACTAGAATCATGAAATTTGGCCAAAAGCAGGGTCTTACAGCACAAAGAAAGGAAAAATTACAAAAAGTAAAAAAAGTGGGAAAAAAAAAAGAAAAATCTCCACTTAAGATAGTCCTCTAAGTTGTATGGGCGCTCATACAGATTTAGAGGACTAGCGTAATTAGCACCAACCACAAAATTAAATAAGGTAAAATGCGTACGGAACCCTCGGTGCGCGGGTCAGACTTGCACTTGCCCGAAATTTATGGATGTCAAAATGGTGAAATATTTGTTTTATAAAAACTTAGTTATACTATTTGCCGTGATATACAGAAAATCTGTACCTAGATGTATAGAAAGCTCTCTGCAAAAGAAACTCTAGATAGTGTCAATCAAGTCAATCAACATTAGATCGAATATCGGCAAATACTTAAGAAGAAGCCGTGTGGTTGACGGCATAGAATACAAGTGTCACCTAGGGGGTGGTGGTCTTCCCGTGGGTGTCGTAAGAGGCGACTAAGGGATAACACGATGCAAATACCATCTTTGCGTAGAGACGGAAAACTCGACATCAAACCCCTTACGACTGCCTCGTTGGTCTCGCGGCATAAATGTGCGCGTGGGATCGGGAGGTCCCGGGTTCAATTCCTGGGTCGGGCAATGTTATTGGGTTTTTCTGTCACGAAATTCTCAGTAGCAGCACGGAGTCTGGAAATGTGCCCGGTACGGCAATAGGCTCGCCCCTTATTACGTGGGACTAAAGTATATCTGGCGAAAAGTGGGTGTAGAAATACACCTCTGCCTACCCCTTCGGGGATAAAAGGCGTGACGATATGTATGTATGTATGTACTTAAGAATAATCTTTTTTTTTTAGAAATCTTTCTCACTTTTATATAAGTTTGGTGCTTAAATTATTATACCTACATTTGACTTTTCTAAAGCCAGAGGCTCGTCTCTTAACTATGATATTTCTTGTGAAAACGACTCAGAAACGCTTTATAAAAAGAGGCAAATATTCTTTGCTCTCCCTTTTCTCCGCTCTGTGGAAAAGGAAATAGACTGTCAAATTTAGTTAGACCAAAAAGTTGACCGTGCAAGGGCTCCAAGGCGAAAGTCTTGGATGCAACCTAGATAACGATAAAATGTTGATTGTAATTCTAAGCTCTCTTTTCCCTCTTCTGTCTTTCCTGTTATCGAAGATTTGTGAAAATCAAATAGCACTTGTTAATGCTGTGTGTTCTGCAATAAAAAAAGTATATGCTTCGTACGTAAAATTTTGCCAAAAGCAATAACGCCACTATAAACTTGTTCCAGAACAGAAACATTAACAAGATTGTTTTTTGAAAACAAAATACAAGAGTTTGCGTTATGGCTGTTTCGTTGTACGACGAGGCACAATGACACCACTGCCTCTCCGCAAAGTTTTTCTTTCAACCTTAATAACGAACATCTTTTCTCTTTTAACCAAACTTTGCCTTTTGGTTACCATTTTCACTCGTTCCTTGCCAAGTTGGCAACCCTAGGGTAGTGTTAAGACGAAATTTTATGTACTCAAACTTCGAATGCAGCCGTTATTTTGTTTTTCTTTGTCACTTAACGTTTTTTAGTTTAAAAGAGTTCGAATTAATCGTTGAACAATAACTGAGGTAATTTTTTTTTCATTCTCTCCCTGAACGAACATCCAACAACATCAAAACCATTTTTTTTATTTACTGAATGGTTGTAATCAAGTTTTATAAATTGCTTTACGGTCTGCTCTGTAGTTTTATTTTGAGAAATTGGGGTCAAACGCTTAAATGCACAAACATTTTGTTTCTGTTTAGTTTATTTTATAAGGGTAATATTATTAAATAGATTTGCGTAATGGATAAGAGAACAATCCATCACATATCTGAGATTCATTAAAAAAAATCATTTCGTATATGTTTAAGAATAAAATTTCTGTACTATGCCAGCCCAAATACATGCGGCCTCATTTCAATTGTACGTTATATCTGTTTAAATATGTATGAGAAACCAAAATATTTTACATCGAATTAAAAAATAATGTATTTATTTTTACATCGTAATTTTAAACATACAGTTTTAAATTAAAACACGAGGAATAACTCATCAAAATTTACCGCATGATAAATTTTAAAGTTGTACAGCGTATGATGTGCAGCGTAGACGTCGACAGCAAATATCCGCTCTGACGAACAAGCATACCCCGGCTTTTGCGTGGAAGTTATCCTCCAGTGCATAACCGGGATAATGCAAATAAGTCGTGTCGTCAGGACGGCGTATTTGAGTCTCGGTCAAGAAAAGCATGGCCGGTCGGGCCGTCTCGAGATGATGGTGGACGGCGTTGAGGTTCGAATGGAGTCCGTGGATGTTAGCGGACTCCACCTCAAAAAGTGAGTTGGTGGGGAACGAAGAAAACGCCACAGCATAGAACATACTAAGAGAGCAACTGTGGGGCTCTAAGTACCCGGCCGCAACAAACTTCCCTGCAGCGAAAGAAAGCCTGCCTCTTGGTCACAACTTGCAGTGGTCGACCTGGAAATCGCTTAATCGCTTAATGGCTTGAGAACTCAGGTCGGGCGCTGTAGGGAAAACATGGCTAGATGGGGATTTATAGACCACTCACTGGTCCACTGCGACTGTGGAGCTCCATCCCAGTCTATAGCAGATTTGCTTTCTTGACCTCTTTGCCCATCTACCTGCAACAAACAAGACCTTAAAGTGGCTTCAGACAATGCCGTCACCGTGGCCAAGCTTTGGGAACAGAAAATTTAATTTGAACTATTGATACGATCAGAAAAGAATAAGAAGAACATTCTACTTTACGTCGATTTTCTGTGGAAGGGTGGTACTGCCCCGGTCGAGCCGGCCCATTCGTGCTGTAAACAGCGTGGCCCTACCACCTATTATATCATATTAAGTAATTTCAGATTATATTGCGATTATTACAGCTATTGGAGGCTGCGATAGCCTAGTGGAGATACCAAACGACTGACAGAGCGCCACAGGCTCCTCCCGCACCTCAAACTTTTGGAAGATATATATTATTATGTGCGTATTAAATTGATAATCGCTTGCCTACGCCTCGATTAGGTCATTGGTAGCTCTATAATTATAGATTTTTGACAGTAGTTATAGGGAGTCTGTACGATTGAAAATTTGGTAATATTTAAACATTACTTTGCACTAAATACTTTTCTTTTGCTTTCTGAATTAGAAGTTGATTTATAACAAAAAGTATTTTTCATTAAATTTCATTGTTTACTAGCAAACCAATCATCGCGTGGCTTGAGAACTCAGGTCGGGCGCTGTAGGGAAAACATGGCTAGATGGGGATTTATAGACCACTCACTGGTCCCTAAATACTTTTCTTTTGCTTTCTGAATTAGAAGTTGATTTATAACAAAAAGTATTTTTCATTAAATTTCATTGTTTACTAGCAAACCAATCATCGCGTAAACACAGATGACACAATTTATTACATTTGGACAAAGAATCATAAGTAGCATGCCCCTGACCGCATAAGACATACATATTTTTTCTGGCAATGGATAACCATCTTTACTCTAAATTCCTCCACATAGGACATCGCATCCTTAGACGCTCAATTCATGCTCAATGCATGCAATCTACCCAGTGATTTCAAGGCCAAGTATCCAAGCTCTAAAACATCTCGCTTTTATCACAAAATGCAGTTTTAATATCTCGCCGTGACCAATGATATTCTTGTTATGAGAAACATTTTTATGTAAACGTGGAATCGACGAATGTTACCTACAGTTTGAAATATAAAATTGTGATCCAGTTTTAAATTGCAACAGCATATAACATGTAACAAACAACAGTAGTATGCCATACGACAGCTTGTCTACGCCTTGTTATCAATTTCACAACATTCGTTCATAAATCTTAATGCCGGTTTTGCCGGCTCAATTTCGATTTTATAAATATTATTTTACTAACTTGTAATTTTCACTATAAGCTACAGTACCAATAAAAAAGGTTAATAAAACTTAAATTGTATTATTTTAGTTCAATTTCGCCAGGAACAATCACAAAATAAAAAAAATTATCTTAAAAGTTTATTTCATCTTTTGTACTTGAGTCAATTTTGAACGATAACATTTATGATGGCATTGATGACAGTTGCAGTCGCGCTACAATCTACAATATAAAAAAATATAAGTGCGGTTAGTACGGCAAATAGCCCAATTAAACAGAATCTTATAAATCATAATGGATTTATTATTTATCCGAAGACGAGTGAGACGCTGGCGGCAGCGACAGGCGTCAATTTTCATTAAACGTAATATTTAATTAAACAACATTGACACGGACACTGCTAAATAAAAAAGCAAATAAACTTAGTATTTAACCACTAACGGACACTGAAAATAATATAAAACAAGTAAACTTAGTACTTATTTAACCATTTTCGTTTTACAATAAACGCGTTACGTGACCTCTTAGCTCACGATATTTTGACAACTAAAACCGCGTCAGAAACGTGCGCCACCGTGCTTGTCAAACTTGAAGTTGGCATAGTGAAAGCAATGAAAGCCAATACCGTGCCGACGTGGGTAACTAGCACTAAAATTATCATAGTGAATAAGCCCCCAGGGCGAATTCAGCAAAAAATATTTGAAATATTGTTACAAATAGGAATTAAACAGGAATAAATTTGTCGAGCATAGGGATATTTACTAACCACAATTTAATTTTTCTATTTTGATCAAACTGTCATCCTCCTAGATTTATCCTAGTTTCCGTTTACTCGTCAGTTTTCATAGATATTTCGTGATGTATACAACTATTTAGCATAGTATATTTTCATTATGAGTCGCATTGACCGGTTACTTTATATCCTAATATACGTTTACACTATCAAAACTAAGACCGTGTTGGCACATGCTTCGATATGTTAATGTAATTACCCAATAGTGGCGCTCAAACATGGATGTGTGTTTGAGAACCTCACTAATTTGGCGACGAAGTGGAGAAGGCATTAGAAATGAGACTTTTTACATATTAATACTAGCTTTTGCCCGCAGCTTCGCTCGCGTAAATTTGAGGTTCTCTAGTACTAATAATTCTCTAGTATCTCTAGTATATCATCCTCCTTGATAGCATCTATGTTCGGGGTAACACAAATCTCCTTTATAGTCAGATACTATGTAACTGCAAAAATTATTTACACATACAAACTACTTCGTGCTAAGACTTAGTAGTACTCAAAATGTCATCCAGTATCAGTGACGTTTCGTTAGAGTGGCCAATATGGCGACTGCGATTTGTCTGTCAAAATCATTAGAATTTAACAAAATACTTGGCAATCCAAATTTTACGGATATATGTTGTCGACTCGAAATCGTTATTTTTATATTATTATATTTATTTATAGTCTCACGCCTGTATCCCCGAAGGGGTAGGCAGAGGTGTAATATTACACCCACAGATTATTATTTTTTTATTATCGTTATTTTTTAATGTTTTATTATTCAGGTAAAGTTTCGATGTACTCCTTGACAAAATTATTAATATAAGATTTGACAGTGCGATAGCAGAGCAGTCCGTCGGTTCCAATGTGAAACATTCCAAAATCCACAACTACTTACAAATTAAAAATTTAGTAAAAACATTTTTCCAGTGGACTAAGTTGTGAATCTAAACCATTCTCAAGTCCTCTTGAACACACACAAAAATTTCATCAAGATCGGTCCAGTCATTTAGGAGGAGTTCAGTGACATACACGCGCACACAAGAAAATCTGCATGATTCTTCATGTTCTTGTAACAATATGCAACGGACTTAACAGTTTTGTTCATACACCTAAAAGGATAATATGAAGGAGTTAATCTACCAAGTTAATAAAGTTTTCTTGTTGATGGTCATCCAAAAGATGATCAGCTGTAGCCGACGCGGTAACTTTTAATTGACAAAGTAGGTTTGTAACCTATCGATTGGATTATAGATGGTAACTTAAGTCTGATATTAGCATTTAGCTTAACTAGTAAGTAATCTGTATTCCATCGCCAATGATGTAGTGATTTATAACTATTGACCAGAAATGTATATTTTTACCAATTTTCTTATTCATTAGGCGGGTCCACACAGAGCGAGCAGTAATTACTTTCCGTTCACATTTGTCTGTCGCCGTCTGTCGCGATCTGACGCAATTTTGAATCAGTTCTGTCTTGACTCTCGGGGAGTTCACACTTTCGCAATATTTTTGATGAATTATCCGACTCAGATTAAGTAGATATCCAATTATATCCATAAATTATTTACGTAGGATTATATCGCGGGTCTCAAACCATAGGGGCGTAAATGCAAAAATGTGATTTTTCGTTTTTAATGCCATTGGATTCTACTATTAGCAATACATTCACTAAGTTTTTCTCATAATTTTATATTTATTACTTTTCGCATAAATTAAAAAATATTATTTGCCGTAAGCTAGTGAGTATACAATTATTTGTAGGCCATATAGCCGTATAATTGACGTAAGAGCAATATTATTGCTTATTGTGGCAGTTTCGACGTGCCATACAAACGTACGCACCTACGACTTTAAATTTTGTTGTGATCCAAGGAAATCGTGTCGGGCCATAAAGGCGTATGAACATACGACTGTTCATTTTATTTTATCTTGAAAGAAATATGTCGAGCCACAAAGGCGTATGAACATACGACTGTTTGTTTTACTTTAACCTGAAATAATTGTGTCCAACCATATAGACGTATACGCATACAATAATCTAAAACAGCGGTCGGCAACCTTTTGGTAGGCAAGGGCCACAAGGAGACAAAATAAACTAAAAGCGGGCCGCACTGTTGGTAATAACTAGACAGCATTTTTACAAGTCTTGCAGCAATTCTGCCACTGAATCATCAGCAAAGCGGAGATCTTCTCTAGCGTTGGTGGAGAGTTTCGGGGATATATGTTGTGTCACTTTGTGCTATCTCTTGAAAATATTGGATGGTATTTTTTGTTGTTCAGGGCTCGTACAGAAACTATTTGGTTCTCTTAACACCTCCACATATTTTCAATACACATGGCTGTGCTGCAACAACTACAGTGCAGCCTAGATTTCGATGGAGTCAAAAGCTTTTTCAGCATCTACAAAAGCCAGATAAAAAAGCTTCTCTGCCTCATCACACACACATCATATCAGCCTGTTGCAGTCCACTGCTGGACGTAAGCTTCCTGCAGGGTACGCCACAAGACCTGATTTCGCGTTTTCGCCATCCAGCCACTACCAGCTACCCTCATCAAGTCGTTAGTCCATCTGGTGGGAGAGCGTCCAACACTATGCTTGTCGAGAAGTAGCCACCACTCGAGAACCTGCCTACTTCACCGCCCATTCGTTCTGTGACAGATGTGGCCACCTGCCACTTCAGTTTGCTATTCCTCTGAATTATGTGAATAGAGTAGACTTCTGCCAAAAAATCTCGTTCCGGACTTTGTTCCTCAACGAGATCCCCAGCATTGACCAGTCCATAGCTCTTTGAGTGACATGTAGTCGGTGGGCTAGCTTTATCGTTATGTTCCACGTCTCAGCTCTTTACGTCATGACTGGCAGTGCACATTGGCAAGACCAAGATATTCAACCGAACACCTTGGTCCTTAAGCATTGAAGCAAAGATGACTCGAAGATATGAAGTAACTTCCCAAATGCTATCCAGCCCAGCTACAGTCTTCTGATGAATTCACTCTCAAAGTTGTCTCTACCTAGCTACAACTTTTGCCCCAGGTATACTTATACACACTTCTGGCAAACTTCGAGGGCTACACCTTTGATATTAACATGAGCTCAATCTTCTCTAGATTTATCGCGAGCCCAACACGTTTTCAGGCAGTATTTTAGTTAGCATTTTGTGCAAATCTTGCAGTGATTTTGCCATCAAGGCATCGGCAAAGCGGAGATGCGTAAGATACTACACATAGACATAGATTCCCATTCCATACCAGAGCTGTGTTTTGAAGAGATCTTTCAGCGCGTCGGTGAAGAGTTTCGAGGATATAACATCACCCTAAGAATATATCACCCTCACCCTAACATCACCCTGTCTTACACCACGAAGCATCTGGATGGGTCTTGTTTCGTAATTTTGGACTTGAATGGACATTGCTGCCATTTAGTAGAAGCTCCTCAGTACCTCCACTTATCTTCGATCGAATTAGTAGCGCTGCAAAGACTCCAGAACATCTCCGGTTTTGATGAAGTTAAAGGCTTTTTTGTAGTCCTCAAAGGGCAGACACAGTGGCCGTTTGTACTCTTCAGATTTCTAGGTAAACTGCCGACAGAATGGATGTGGTCCACGGTACCTATCGTAGCTTTACCTTTACGAAACCCATTCTACTTCGACGGCTGGGAGTCATTAAATGTTGATGCCAGACGATTCGTGACGACTATTGAAACACATTACAGCTTATAGACGTAGCTCAATGGTATGATCTGCCGATACGATTTTGCTCAATCGCTTTTTGTACGAGGCGAGTGTTTCAGCTACCAAGGTTACGATTTACTAAGATTCGGAAAGCCTCCGGTGCTTCCCGTTAAATCACATCAGTCTCCTAGTCTCGCAATGACGCATTCCCAGTTCCTGTACTGCCCCAAACAGAATTCAAAAAAATCAATCAAAAATCTGTTTTTCAGTTTCAGTTAAAACGTATCATGTCCCGCTATCGCGACATTTGGACTAAGAACAGACCTCATCATGCTTGAAATAGATATTTAGAGTGCCTCTTATAAGTCGGTGGTCGCTGCCGGTATTGAACCTATTGATCACTGAGACATCTCTATATATATGCTTCTTATACGTCATGATGAAGTTTAGAGTGCCTCTTATAAGTCGGTGGTCACTGCCGGTATTGAACCTATTGATCACTGAGACATCTCTATATATATGCTTCTTATACGTCATGATGAAGTCAATCTTGTTCTTTGTGCAGCAATGGTAACAATCCCTGCGTACTGAGGAATTTGACCAACATTTGTCCCTAGTTTTCTGCTCCCATAAGCATGTGGACCCAAACACGATTCGCCGCGCTCGTACCTTTGCGTTGAGGTCCACCATAAATACAGTGAAATGTGTATTTATGGAGCAATGTACGGCTTTCGTCACGTCGTTGTATACGGCCTCCACCTCTGCATCTGAGCTACTTGATGTCAGCGCATATACCTGTACCATCTTAAGAGAGTATATCTCGGTCAGTTTCAGTACAAGCTATGCTATCCGGATCGAGACGATACAGATCTGTTCACGAAGGGCTTTGTTAAAGAGAAACCCTACGCTACCTTAGGATCGTTGGGCAGGTTGGGCTCCCTCCCTGAAGTAGAATAGAGACCTGATGCAAAGGTTATCGTGTCCTCCCCTTCTCTTCGGACTTCTGATAGACTCAGTACATGTTCTAGCTCAATCTTGGGTTCGTATCTTGTCTAATTCTATTTAAATTCAAACTCATTTAATCATATAGGTTACAAAAGCAACACTTATGAACTTCATTTCTTTTTTTTACAGCCAGGTTCGGGATAGTAGGGCTATGAGAAAAGCCTGGAAGAAACTCATGCCATGCCACTCTTTCTTAAATCAGAATCTTAATCTTACAATTTGTGGTACGTAGGTACCACAAATTGTAAGATTAAGATTCTGACACAGCCAAAAGTCAAAAGTAAAGAAGTAAAAATTAGAGATTTTTACAAGTTTACAGAAAATAATTATACTACTGATAAATCAGCCCTGAGTTTCTGGTGTAAAGCCTTTTTTATGTTTCAAATAATTAATTCTAATGAGAATTCTAAACATGTTGTAATTTTTTAGTTTTGTTTTTCAAGATAAAGCTAGATTTTGTTTCACTCAATTTAAAATTATTATGTTCAGATTTATGAATAAATTTTATTTTTATAGTGCCTATTTTGTTTTCACTCACAATAATATTGTTTAATTTTCTATCAATCATTACTTTTTTTTTAATTGTAGAATAAAACCGGTTTATACTTCTTCTTACAGTTAAAAGCGTGACAATAATAATGACAAGCCAGACAGGCGCAAGATTTCTTGAAATTAAATAAATAACTTTAAATTTAATGGGTTCTCATTCCTAAATTGCAATATTTTAAATTAATTAAAAAGTAATAATAAATATTGGTATTAATATTAACAATTTGAGGAAAAATGTTTTACGTCCATAAATTTCATATATTTTAAGGAGTATTTTGACGGAGCTTTATTATATAATTGCCATACTATATAGCCATATCAACCAAACACTAGTGTTATATAGTAAATACCTTAAAATTAAGAATACTTTACTAATTGCAATATAAATATATAACTACATGCAAAAATACAACAAGCTAGCTCAATCACAGGAAAAGTTATTAAGTTTTTTATCTCTCCTGAAAAGTAGGGGTTTTGTGGATACGCCCCTATGGTTTGAGACCCGCGATATTATTTCGTATTCAATTAGCTCGTCTATAGGGACTGTATAAGAATAATATTATAAAAAGGAAGTCAATTAGTGCGTCGTCCATAGCGCACAATTGCATACGCGCGTCTCGTGCTCGCTCTCATATAAAATGTATGAAACCGATTGCTCTCTGTCGCGTCACGGCAGATCACGACAGATAAATATGAACGCGGCTTAAAGCGCGGCAGCCTCGGCAACATCTGTTTATAAATATTCGTAGGAAAAAACAAAATTGTAGTTGTCATAAAGTTTGAATTCAGAACATGAAAATATAGTTGAAATCTATTATATTATTGCGCAATTTGCGCATTGCGCATATATTGTGCCACTTGTGAATTAGAGTGAAATAGTACATTTGCCATCTATCGGTTTTACGCATCAATGTGAGATCGTTGGTCTCTCTCTCTCTCTCTTATTATTATTTTTTTTTCATAAATTTAGTACTTGGAAATGGCATACCATAACCCATTTGCAGTATGCAAATGGGTTATGGTATGGCATATGTTTTTACTAGCTGGCTGCCTGGCTGACGCCACCCCTCCTTAAAGATTTTTTTTTATTTTCTACCACTTTAACACAACACCATCTAGTCCCAAACTAAGCAAAGTTTGTACTATGGGTACTAGACAATGGATAAACATACATAATTATTTACTTATACTTATTTTTTTGTAAATATATACATCTTAATATTATTACAAGCGTTTTACCTAAAATAAAACGTATATTAAATTACGTACCTAAATTTGAAGCCTAATAATACATGAGAGAGAAGCCATCGTTCCGTCCCTTTTCCGCACATTTTCCCTCTCTTTTTCCCTGCTATTGCCTTCTCTGTCTCTCACTCCCACCACCACCAGCAGTCGCTAACGCCGGAGGCGATCGAATTTCGATCATTGATGTCGTTGTAACACCAGGTAGAATTTAAGTTTCAAATTTAGGTAAGTAATTTAATATACGTTTTATTTTAGGTAAAACGCTTATATTAAATAACTTGACCGTAAATTTGAAGCCTAATAATACATGAGAGACTTGTTTGATATCGCCTGGTGGTGGTGAAAACGTCAATGTGATAAGAGAGTGAGCGTCTAGATCACACGACAATGAAAATGAATGAGTCTTAGTCAACAGCAACGTCATCTTCAGCGCAATGCGTTAAGATGACTGCAACTTTTAAAGATAGTATTGGATAAGGTATTAAACATGTATTAAATTAATAAAAACATAAAAGTTATTACAATGATTTATTGCATAAACAGTAATTATGATATGAATTGACAAATCTTATTCAATTTATAAGGTGCACATGGGCAGTAATTATATTACTCTGCTCTGAAAAGACTCGTTACAGGGTTTCGACTTATCACACTTCAAACCTCTTTACGGTAGAATCGTTTAAATATATTCTCTGACCTCCAGTTGCCCCTGGAGAGAATTTCGTCCAGGGAGCAGTTTTCAACCCAGCTTTTCGACGCTACCGCGGATCTAAAGCTTCCTGCTGATGCTTCGATACCGGCATCCCTCAGAAGTTTTTTAAGCCAGTTAGCTATAACGCACCGAGAAGCAGGTCGAGCTGTACCACAGGTAGTTATAAAAAGATTATCACAATTTGCCTTAATTCTTCTTTCTCTTCCAATGAAAATCAACTTTTTTACCCAATGAACTGGGCCAAGGCTTTTATTAACATAGTTAATCATTAATCTCCAACCAGATTGGCGATAATCTGCCGAATCTGTTTTTGACCCAAACATTGGCCAAAAGATAATGTCATCATCATCATCATCATCATCAGCCTTTGATAGTCCACTGCTGGACTAGGCCTCTCCTTTGAAAGGAGGAATTGGCCTACTATACCACGCTGGCCAAGCGGGTTGGTATAGGGTTTGTATCAAGTTTTCCTTCTCTTACAGTGCTGTTCTCTGCATACTATGCTCCCTCTGTCGGCTCTTACGACACCCACGGGATGATATGGGGTGGTGACAATTCGTATTCTTAATCCGTCACCACACGGACATACTGTATTAGGATTGTGCTGCGCTATATATGAAATAACCTGGTCTATATCCCAAACAGGTGATTTCTGTGGTTTGGGGACGGCCAGTGCGATAGATTTTAAAATTCGTTTGACTAACGAATGGCCACTAAGACGTTCAGACAAATCTGGACTACATAATGTAGAAACAACAGCCTTGTGGCTTAATATAGTGTTGTAAGACAGTTTGTCTTTCTGATGGAGGTCTGCTAGAAATTGTGCTAGCTCGGAACCACTGGGCTCGCACACCGAAACATGATTATTGTTCGCCCATTTCACCCAACGAGTCCACATTGGTTTATATGTCTTTATAGTAGACACTCGCCAGCTTTTCATGAGAAGGTTCTTCTGTTGGGTAGTCCAGCCAGGGAGTCTTTCTTCCCACCCCCACATCTCCAAACTTCCAACGTCATCTCGTCTGCTGTGGGCAGAGGTTTGTTGGTTGAACGGTCCATTAGAACTTGGGACAGGTTCCTGATTGTCCACGGGTGGTCCAACGCTCGACTTTTCAGGTCGGGTCTCCAAAAGACTTGTTTCCACCTCGGAGCCACTACCAGAAACACACCTTGACACTGGTTTAGATGAATTAACACCTTCGGTATTAAGAACGGTGGAGGAAACACCCAGGCTAACGGGTAGTTCCAGATCTGGGTAAAGCCGTCTTGAAATGTCGCGTTCTTGTCTCGGCGGTCTAGAGTACAGTAATTGGGAACTACGTGAGCTCGTTGAGAAGCAAACAGGTCTACTACTGGAGTTCCCCATTTGGCAAAAATCAGACTTGTTACCTGAGGAAGTAGGTGCCAGTCTGGTAATTCTTGCAGGCGAGATACTCTGTCCGCTTCCACGTTGTACACACCTGGAATATGATGGATAGTGTACTGGATGTGATAAGAGTCGATCATGTGCAGTATCTGATAAACCAAGTCTACAAGTTTGAGCGATTTCGTACCTCCCTCGTTTCTCATATATGACACTGCCGTCTGGTTGTCGCTCTGAATGTGTAAGATGGCATTGTACAGATTTTGGCCCCCGTGCTGAATCGTTTTCATGATAGCCAGCATTTCTTTTTGGTTGCAGTGAAGGCTTTCTTCTGCTGCTGTCCAAGGTCCGGAAATATACTCGCTGTTTATGTAAGCACCCCAAGCCTGGTCTAAGGCATCCGTAACTATGTAGTGTGTTGGATGTGGCATGTGGATGGGGGACGCTGTCTGAAGTTGATTTAGCCACCACCGCAAGTCCTCCAGAGCTGCTTTGGCCAGGGTAACCATTAACGTGGGTTTTAAATGTAGCATATTGATGCAAAATCTTTGAAGGTGGCGGAAATTTATCCTTCCTCGAGATATAGCAAAGCTGGAGAAGTTCATCATCCCTATTACACTTTGCAGCCCCCTTAGACATGCTTTTTGTTGGTGCATCATCTGGGAGATCGCGGTTCTCATTTTCAGGTACTTTTTTGGCGGCAGAGATTTGATATTCTTTCGCGTATCCCAAAGTATGCCCAAGTACTCTACAGCTCGACTTGGCTGCAGGGTCGACTTTTCGTAATTTATTGCCCATCCTAGATATTTTAATAAGTTTACTGTGGTCTCTGCATGGTGCAATAGCATACTGTGGTCCTGGTTGGCCAGAAGGTAGTCGTCGAGATACACTAACAGACGCATTCCGCGTTCCCGGAGGATCTGAGCGATCCAATTGCTCAGAGAAGCGAAGGTCTTTGGTGCAGAACTGAGACCGAAGGGTAGGCAGTTCATTTGAAGTAATTGATTTCTGTAAATAAGGCGTAGAAACCTCCTGGGGGCTTTTGATACTGAAAGATGAAAATAGGCCTGCGAAAGATCTAATTTCACCATCCAATCGTTTGGTTGAAGAAAGTCTGGGACCCGATAAATGTTGATGAGCCTGAATGTTGAGGTGTTGACGTATTGGTTTAATGCTCTGAGATTGAAAATCGGTCTGAGCTTTCCTCCTTCCTTGGGTACCAGAAACATCGGTGAGATAAAACTTCTTGAAAGAGGCACGACTGTCAATACCTCTTCTGATAACATTTTGTAAATGATCCGATCCATTTCGCTCGAATGGGGTGTTGCCTGAGCCGAGTTCTTTAGGTCGGGTGTATGAAGTGGAGGTTTTTGTACAAATGGAATTCGGTATCCGTTTATTATTTTCAAAACGAAGTCTGGTGCACCCATTTTCTTCCACCGGTCGTAAAAGAGCTTCAGCTGACCGGCACGGAAAAGACTCGTTGAGTCAGGAACGCCGTGATCTTCCTCTCCTATCCCGGTGGGATGAGGGAGAGGGTGTGTGTTTGATGGGTCCCCGTCAGCTCTATTCGCATTTGACTGCTTTCCACCTCTGCCCCGAAAGGGCTTGTTACTACCGTGAAAATTATTTTATTTAAAATTATTCGACCTTGAGGTTAAATGCCCCGTATATTTCTAGGTCAAATTTCTTTGATTCGTAGGAGGTAGTCTACGTTGAGATGTGGATGCAGATTGATCGGGCTGCAGTGCAGCTGCGCGATCCTTCTCACGACACTAAAACACTTTGTTAATGCCACCAGCTTTTTCCAAAACCGAGGTCAATTGCTCGGCTCCAAAAAGGTTGTGGCTTGATGGGGGAATTCTCCTCATCATGCTCTTATGCAGTGGATCCTTAACAGCAGCCAAGATGGTTTCCCTTCTTTGCTGAATGCATTCAGCTCGGTGGCCGCAAACCATTTGTAACGCATCATTTGAAATTTTGGCGTACTCACCGTTCACGAAAATATCCGTGAGTTTTTCGCTAATAGTTTCGAAATTCAAAGTATGTGGCTGTCTACTCCAGCTTAAAAATGAGCGAAGATCTGATTGTAGCTGTTCCTTTTGCTTAATAAGAGCAAAGGTTATTGAGGCAAAAGCCTTTTCCGTATTAGTTAACGAGCGTGGAGCGTCATAACGTTTTATTTCGTCATTTGCATCAAAATCAGTAAAACCGGGGGTATGTCTATAATTTTTCTGTACTTCAGAATATCGAACATTAGTCCAATCCGGGTCATCAAAACGCTGAATACTTTTTAATATCTCTAAGTAAGCACTAGGTGTTTTTAATATTTCGGGGTCTTTTACTCTCGTTCCTAATGACAATGATAGCCCTGGCTCTGGTTCTGGGTCGACATTAGTTCTTTCATCCGCAAAACCGTTATCAAAATACAACTGCCGGCTCACATTATCATCAAGACTACCGTCACAGTAGGACCCCTGATCATAATTATTAGACACGCTATGTGACATAAAGTTTTTCTTTAGATCAGCCACTTCTTCCACTCATTTTTCAAGCATTCGATCATCGCGGCTACGTTTGCACTTTTTACGCGATCTACGGACAAGTTTACGCGGCGAGGAACTATTAGAACTATCAGAACTCAAACTAGAACTAGAGCTCGAAGAGCTGCTTAAATTACGGACGCGTCGCTTTCTTTTTCTAGATTGCACTTTAGGAGACTGTGTCAAGTCTTTAGCATTGTCTCGAACGTTCATGTCTTGACCAGTTACATTATTATCACACATGAAAACAAATTCGACTAACTGGTGGAAATCGTCAAATTTTGAAAATATGAAATCCACTATGGAGCTAAATTTAGGGTTTACGTCTCTTGTTTTCTTTTATAAAATTTAGAGAGACTGAAATTATATGGTCTAATTCAGTTTAACTTAATGTTATGTTGTGATGTTCGGAGAGAGTCGCGGACTATTACGCGCCGTAAACACCACCGAATCAGTACGTTTAGTTTGAAATCTCTAAAAACTCTTGAAAACGTTGTCTATTCTCGCAGACTAAGTAAATATTATCTGTCAGTAAATTTGTTTTTGTGATTCTAGAGGCTTCGATCGTATAACGTTTTATTTCTATGTAGATTAACAGGCAATCATAATGGCTTTCATGCTCTGAGCTACATTTATAATTTATGCCACAAGTCCAACGAAACACTAAATATATCGTTCAGAACATAATGCATGAAGTTATATAACTCATCGACAACTTGTTCAAACTGCTAAGAAACCACGTCTAAACAATTGTACACAAATAGTACAACCTAAAATCCATGTCAGAACTTAAAGAAAATAAAACAATCTTCTGAAAATCCGTGCAATATAAAGGCGTTAAAATTCTGTCAAGGTAACTAACGTTACACGTCGAATAAAAGACACAATAACGGTTAGCTTTAAAAACTATTTATCAAATAACCGATACGCCTCGAGGATTATTGAGTGGCAAATAACAATGTTTTTTCAAGTATTTGATAACTTGATATATATGAAATTGGGTTCAACACACCACACATTACGAGAAAGCCAGATGTGTACAATTTATGACTGAGATTTGATTTGCTTTTTGTTATAACATTGTGGTACTTTTTATGAGATATTGTTTTTTCTTTTTACAAAGTATTTGATAATATTGGTCCTTTGTTCTTAATATACAGAGTGCTTGAAATAACTCTGTTAAGTTGCGTTATATTAAGAGACGGGGGCGCTAGTTAATGATAAGTGGTATTATTACATTTGTAAGCATGTTGTTATGTAAGGAGATTTTTGATTACCATGTTATTTGATTTAGAACAGCCCGAGGCAAAGCTAGAGACTCGAAAGTTGGTGTGATAAGGGATGTAAATGGAAATATTATAAGAGAGCATGGGGAAGTTTTGGATCAGTGGAAGATGTATTTTGAGAATTTGTTTGAACGAGGAGAAAGTGAAACTAGGAATATAGTAGCGAATGAGTAAGATATTAGTGAAAGTATTATAAGTATGGAAGAGATACGGTATGCAATGAAAAGTATGAAAACGGGGAAAGCTGCGGGTTATGACAGGATATCTGCTGAAATGCTCAAGGTAGGCAAAGGCGTCACCGCAAGCCTGCTGTACCTACTTTTCAATAAATGTTGGCGGTCCAGTCGTGTACCAGATGACTGGAAGAAGGCCGTAATTGTGCCACTGTACAAGGGAAAAGAGTCACAGCAGGAATGCAAAAATTATCGCGGTATAAGCCTCCTGAGTGTTTTTTGCAAATTGTATGCAAAGATACTGATTGAAAGAGTGATCTCTGAAACGGACAGTAAGATTTGGGATGTGCAAGCGGGATTTAGAAAGGGAATGGGATGTACGGATCAATTCTTTTCCTTAAGGTGCATTTCAGAGAAAATCTTAAGTAAACACCAGAAGGTTTTCTGCGCCTTTATTGACCTGGAAAAGGCTTACGATCGAGTGGTGAGGGATGAACTTTGGTCAACACTTTCTGTGTATGGAGTGAACAGCAGTCTGATACGGGCACTTGAATCCTTATACAGGGATTCAAGTGCCTGTTCAGAATAAACGGGGCCTACACGGACTGGTTTAACATTGATCGTGGTGTTAGACAGGGATGTGTAGCGTCTCCTTGGCTGTTCAATCTATTCATGGATAGTTGTTTGACCGATCTGAAAGAGTCTGAATGTGGATTAAGAATGAATGAATCTGTGTTTAAGACCCTGTTATACGCTGACGATCAGGTTCTTTTTGCGCCGTCGGCGTCTGATTTACAGCATATGGTCACCGTAATGAATGAGGCGTATAAGAAGAAGGGCATGAAAGTGAATGTAAGCAAGACTAAGGTCATGGTCATAGAGAGGGAAGACAGTATAACTGAATGTAACGTAATGATAGGAGATGAAAAAGTGGAAAAAGTGAATGAGTTTGTGTATTTAGGGTCTATGTTTACGAGAGATGGCAAATGTGAAGGAGATGTTGAAAGGAGAGTGAAAGCAGGAAATAGTGTGAATGGCGCCTTACAGTCCATCATCAGTAACGAAATTATTCCAAGTAAGGCTCGCCTTGCTGTACTGCAGGGAGTTTTGGCGCCAACGCTGATGTATGGTAGCGAATCATGCAGAATAAGCATGAAAGTAGAATCAATGCTGTGGAGATGAGAGCTTTAAGGAGTATGTGCGGAGTAAGGCTGATAGATAAAGTGAAAAACAGTGTGATACGAGAGAAGTGTGGTCTGAAAGAAGATGTAGTGATAAAGATTGAAAAAGGAATGTTGCGATGGTTTGGACATTTGGAAAGGATGGATGAAAGAAGAAATACGAAAGAAGTGTATCGTGTAAGAATGAATAGAGATGTTGGTAGGGGGCGCCCAAGACGGACGTACGCCGACCAAATAGGTGACGTACTAAAAAAGGGCCAAATTAAAAGTACCCATAACCGGCGAGCATGTACGATGAGGTTAGTGAATGTCGAGGAAGCGAAAGAGGTGTGTTTGAACCGGAGCATTTGGCGTTCCATAGTCTCTGCCTACCCCAATGGGAGACAGGCGTGACGATAGATAGATAGATGTTATAAGGTAATCCATAAATGTCCTTACTGGACTGGAGTAATAGGCACACTGTAGGTACTTACTTTTAGATAATAAAGCTGATTTTCCACCAGAGTGGCGAGACGAGGCGAGGCGAGGAGAGAATTGAAATTTGTATGGCAAATTTTCAATTCTCTCCCAGCGCATCTTTGGTGGAAATAGTGTGGATTGGCGAGAATATGCGAGGCGTGAATTGAAATATTTGTTTGTGTAAAAATGAACCGTATTGCTTCTGACATAGAGTATAAATTAACTTTGCAACAGAAACACGCTTCTCGCGATAGAAATTGCGTGTGTATTGCAAGAGGAACTCAAACAGCTCTGTACCTATATCTTTATCTAGTGAAGCCTACGGGCGGCGCGGCGGTCACGCGCGAGCTCGCGATGGCAATTTTTAGTGGAAAAGGTTCAGTGCGATTTCAATTCTCTTCTCGCCTAGTCTCGTCTCGCCACTCTGGTGGAAAATCACCTTAATGCCGCCTATTAGTTCATTATTATTCAAATTTGACTCAACCTTATAGTTTTCTTTTGAAAGAGGCGGCTTTTTGAGCGTTCGAATAACAAATAAATAAGTTTAAACGCGTTTACAGCTGTCTTGTTAATAGGTTAGTTATCGGTCACAAAAAGACTGTTATCACCGTTGTCTTGCACCATGTTTTCTTGTGCTCTGGCACCTGTTAAGTATATATGTAGCTGCTATAAATATCCTATTATACTTACAAATTCTCTTTTTGTTTGTATATTTTTTGCTACAGCCAACATCTTTTTGCTTGAAGCATATTCTCTATGAACAAGCAAAGATTGTGTTCGTTTAACCTACTACTTCAATAATTTTCCCTGATTTCTGATATTTTTCCCTATTTTTTAAGGTATGGTACATTTTGTAGCCAAAAATGAAACATCTCCTTTCACCTCATGATTACTTTAAGTCGCAGTCTAGGGAGCTAGCTGATAATGTCATTACCGGGCACATTGCTAGACACCTGCTACTGAGAATTCGGCAAAACTCAGTTACACTATTGTCCGACAAGGAAATCGAATCCGGGACCTCCCCATCAGCAGAGGAATACGCTATCGACGCACCTGGAGGCCGTTATATTACTCATAGTGTGTAATTCTTTCGTGGCAAAACAAATGGGTTTGAATATAATCTTTAGTACAACACAATATAAAATATAGCTCGGTATACGCAGCGAGCAATTAACTAGGCTCGCGTTACGGGTGATAATTTTGACTAGCTTTTGTACTATATTTCGACCACACACTATGAAAATTAATGTCGTGGAATGGTTGGCAAATTTAGTTGCGCATTGGCACTAAAATAAAGGTTTTAATAGTGTTAAATTTTTAGTTAATACTTATTATTTATATTTCAGATTACAATGGTAAATGGTATAGATATTAATAAGTAATAGCATAATTATTCTGCCAATTATGTTAAATGTATAATTGGCAGAGTTATAAAATTATTGTTAAAATTACAAAATCACAAATAAAATCAGTTTGTGTAAAGTCAATAAATAAATATAGTTAACATTTACAAATTATCTTAACTACAAAACTATATCTACTTTTTGCAGAATATTTCATAGTCATATTACAAGGGAGCGAAATGCTTAAATACAATACAAAGATAGAGTGTTTATTTAATTTTCTAACACCATAATAAAGATTCTAGCAGTATGCTTATTAAAAAGGTATGTTAGCTTAGCCCATTTTGTTTATTGTTTCTTACAGCCTCCTTAGAACAACGAGGAAAATATAAGACAGCTTAATAAATATAGCAGCTAATTAGAAAATATAAGGAAGCAGCAGTCGTGAGCATGATGAAAAATTATAAAAAGGATTAACCGTATAGAACAGGTACCTATGTATGTGTTACGATTCTTAGGGTTCTTGTCCATGGCACGGTCTTCCTACGATCTTTGCAAGCCAATAGGATTTGGCCTTGTTTACCAGTCTGTCGCGGGGGATTTTACAAACATACAACCAACGGGACACAATGAACATGAAAACCCAGACTCGAAACAACAATTTATGGATCACGCAAAGTGTTGTCTCGAGTGGGAATTGAGCCCACAACCCAAATAACTTTTGAGCACTGAACAAACCATCGTGCTCATCACACAAAGATTTATCCTGGATGGAAATTGAACTCACTACATTCGACTTACCGGGCAGGATTACTTACTACTAGACTAACCGACCAACTATGCCACCGACCTTGTATCTATATTATTATATTATCTGTCTAGACATAGATTGTTCCAGAACAAATATAAGATTGCGTGTCTACAGACAATATGAGAAACATCGACTATTATTATCAATCATAATACAAACCTTTCTGTCGTGAACAAATGTACATATTAATTGTACTTATGTTTGTGTAATGTGAAAACGCATTATCATATTATAATACAATAGATGGAAAGATATTGTCTTGTTGGCTTTTTTGGCGCTTCAAATGTCATTGAAATGTCAGGTTTTTATTTAATTATTACAACAGATATAAAATTTATGGCATAGGTTGTTAAGTCACTTCCCTCCCGCGCTTCGTACAGTGTGGTGCGAAACAAATAGCTGTGTTTTTTTTTAAATTATTTTTTACCGGTTTTGTGATAATTTTTCAGCTCGTGAGTTGCTTCTGGTTGTGTATTTTAGGGTTTAGGCTCCGTGTATTGTAAGTTTTGTACATATTACATTGTAAATAATGTAAATAAGTGTAATTCATCGATCGGTAAGTCTTTTATTTTTTCTTAATGTAGGTACTGCGAAAAAAGTAGGTAAGTTTTTTACTAAATTATTTTTACTGTTAAATATATTTGTGTTTAGGTTTCCTTTTGCGGATACAATATAGTATAGTTAAATAAGGTAAGGTAATAATGTCTTTATTCTGTAATGAACCACCTGATCGTGGTGGTGGCACGGATTTTTGTACACCGAAGTCGCCAACGACTAAACGTTTATTTAGTGATATGTCACCATCGTTTATTACGCCAGATGATAGGTCAAAACGTTTTCAAAGCGAACCATTGGTAAATAGTGTCAATTATTCTGATAGTTATTGTGATTTAGTAGCTCAGGCAACTAGTTATTTGGCCAACATAAATGAGTTAGTGAACGATCAAGGATCGCGTATTAACGTCGTAACGTAACAAAACTGCCATAATGGATTTTACGCAGCGTATAACAGGTATAGTATCCATACTAGCATTAAAATCGTCTAGTAACGAAACTAGGATGGCGCATTTGGAACGAGAGTTAGATAGCCTAAAAAACAATCAGCAAAAGCCGACGTACGCACAAAAACTTAGCCTTCGTCTACCAGCGAAGTCAGTGCCGGCGGTGGCCGCGGTGGAGTCTCACCGTGTCCAACGCCCTGCTATTGTAGCTTACCCGACTACAGAGCGTTCAGCTGAATACGGGTCGTCATCCGCTACGAAGCAGGCACTGATGAAGGCCATCAAACCTTGCGACGAAGGCTTTCAAATAGTAGGTGTCAAAAAAACAGCCAAGTCTGGGGTAGTACTACGTGTAGCCAACGAAAAACAACTCAAAAAGTTGGAATCCGTAAGTGCGAATAGGTCTGCCGGTCTACGTCTAGAGAAGCCGAAAGGGCGTAAGCCACGCATTCTTGTCAAGGACGTACCCGGTGCTATGGAGGACAAAGCGTTCATCACGGCGTTATACCGTCAGAATATCAAAGATGAGGTAAGTGTAAATGAGGAAACGTTTATTAAAAATACCAAAATCACTCGTAGGCGTAAATTAGATAGTGGTCGTAAATGGATAGGCCTGGAAGTAGAACCAGACATTCGTAAACATCTTGTTAGCACAAAAGAAAAATTGTTTATAGATTGGGCAACATGTAGGTTTATAGACGACATAGAAATAGTGCGGTGTTCAAAATGTCAACAATTCGGTCACGTTCAAAAGTTTTGTACGTATAAAACAGCTGCTTGTGCTCACTGTGCTGGGGAACACGAAACAAAAACTTGCTCAAATAAAGATCTTCCTGATTTTAAACCTTCATGCGTAGCATGTAAACGCCTTAAGAAACCGCATGACCATCGTTGCGGATCTCAGGAATGTCCCACATATAAGTTAAAATTAGAACAACTAATTCTTAATACTAACTACTGAATTAATAGTTTAGGGAACCTCATACTTAGGTAGGTACATCATGGATAATATCGTTATAGGACAATTAAATCTTCACAACGATAGGGTGGCGACATTAGAGTTAGAGCGCTTAGTTATAGAATATAAGTTAGACGTAATACTCGTACAAGAACAATATCAAAATACAAGCCAGAGTAATAAAATCATACAGCTGGACGGCAAAGCGCGAGCTGGGATTTATGTCGCGAATTCAAACTTAACTGTAACATCTATTAGTAATCTCATGACGTCACACTGTGCGGTTGCGGAGGTATCTTCTGCGTCCTTTAGAGTTTATGTTGTCAGCTGCTACTTTCAGTATTCACATCCGGTTGCCCCTTACTTACACCATCTTCGCTTGGTTTTAAGGTCCCTTGTGGGCCATAAGGTCATAATTAGTGCCGATGTAAATGCATCATCTACGTTATGGTATGGCAAATATCGTTCTTCTGATAGGGATCGACGGTGCGCCGTCGAGGATTTCATTGCAGAAATGAATTTATCCATCCACAACACACTAGATGCACCACCTACTTTTTGCAGCCCCATGGGCGAGTCTTCTATTGACGTCACACTTTCTTGTGGGGACGTTCGTATAGATAGGTGGCGTGTCCTACCGGACGCGTCATGTAGTGACCACCGCCTAATCGTGTACGAATTCACGTCAAGGCTGCCACGGGACTCGTCATGTATCTCCTCTATTAATTTTAATATAAAACAAAAGGAGCTAATTGGGATCTTTTTGGTTCACTATTCGCGTCACATGTCAAATACTTCACTTGCTGTAGTCTTTCTGTAGAGGAGAGTGCTGAAATTTTGTCTGACACCTTTATATATTGTGCGGATGTTGCCATTGGCCGTGGTTCTATCACCAACACTCGTAGGTGTGATTGGTGGAATAACAACTTAGCTGAACTTCGGCGAGCCTTTCGCAGAGCACGTAGAAAGTTAAATCTATTAAAAAGACGTCAAATAACAGGTGACGTTTATGATACTGCCTTCATTGCTCTTAGAGTTGCTAGATCTCATTATAGGTCTGCAGTTGAAAAATGCAAAAGAAATTTGTTACGTAAGATTGTTGATAGACTCGATAGGGAGAGTCCGTGGTCTCCTTTATATCACGAATTTAAAGCAAATAGATCTATCGACTTAGCTTATATCCAAAATATCAAAATTAATGGTAGACATTCCACTGGTATTGAGGAGACAACGGACTATCTCTTGAATTGTCTGATACCCAACGATCGGCTGGAGAATGACACAGACTACCACCGTCAGATCCGACAATGGGCTGCTTTGCAACCCGTTTCACCAGCGTCAGACCTACCATCCTATGACGAATTTATAAATTCTGTCGGATCTTTGCCGCCTAACAAAGCTTCAGGCGAAGACAAAATCTCCAACAAGATGATAAAGGAAGCTTGTAAAACATCTGGTGAGTCCATTTTGTTTGTGTTTAAACGTTGCATAGCAGAAGGTATTTTTCCTCGTATATGGCGCAGTGGTTACATTAGGATCATACCAAAAAGAGGAGACAAACCGTCCGACGACCCTAAGTCATATAGGCCAATAACATTGTTACCATCACTAGGAAAGCTTTTAGAACGTCTCGTAGTTCCCCGGCTTCTGCCGGGCGGTATTAGATTTAGCGATAGACAATTTGGCTTCACAGTAGGTAAATCGACAGTTGACGCAGTTATATCGGTTAGGAAGATAGTTTCGTCATCAACACTACAATATGTGCTAGGTATATTCTTAGATATATCTGGCGCTTTCGACAACGCATGGTGGCCAATGCTTTTACTTAAATTAAAGTCTCGTGGATGCTTTAGTAACATATATTCCCTCATTTATACGTATTTCCTACATGGAACAGCAAAGTTAAAATTAGGCCACCATGCTGTGTCGAAGGCGCTGACCATGGGTTGTCCGCAGGGATCTGTGTTAGGCCTGTATTTATGGAATCTAGGTTTTGATGACTTTCTAAGCATACCACTACCACCAGGTTGCTCATTGACCGGATATGCAGATGACGGTCTTTTACTTATTCAATCTAATACTAGGGTAGGACTTGAAAGGTTAGCTAATCAATGTTTAGACTTAATCAACAATTGGGGTGAACGCAATCGTTTATATTTTTCTCCACAGAAAACGTTTCAATTACTTTTGAAAGGGAACTTAAAAACACCACCTCGAATCAAATTCAATAACATAACCATTAGAAACAAAGAATCAGTTTGTTATTTAGGGTTAGTTTTAGAGAGAAACTTTTCATTTGTCGAGCACATTAAAACAGTAGGTGAAAAATCTAAAAGAAGTTTTTACGCCTTGTCAAAGATATCAACTGCGACATGGGGGCTTTCGTTCAAAACTTTAAAAGTAATTTATGGTGCAACATATCTGGGTTGTATGTGTTATGGTGCGCCTGCATGGGCTGATAGAGCTACTATCGGTGCTGTACGACGTAAAATGCTACAAAGATATTTTTGTGCAAGGCTTATAGGACAGTTAGTACTGAAGCTTTGCCAGTACTGGCAGGTGTATTTCCAGTCGATCTTGAGGCACAAAGACGAGCAGCAATGTATTACGTGACACGAGATAACATGGATCTAAATTTTCTAGCTCCGCGCGACAGACATAAGATCGCTAGATTGTTGAACCATCAATCCACAGTCTATGACGATCTTCTTGATGAATGGCAATGTCGCTGGAACACATCAACTAAGGGCCGTCACCTCTACCAGTTCTTCCCATGCGTCCGAGAGCGACTGGCGAGGAACTGGTTGGAGGTGGATCACTGTGTAGCCCAATTTCTTACAGGTCATGGCAACTTTAAGAGCAAGTTGTATTCATTTAAGCTAGTTGATTCACCGTTATGTCAATGTTCAACATCTGGCAACAATTATGAACAATCTGCTCATCACATTCTATGGGAGTGTAGTCTTTGGCAAATTGAACGTAATATCATGCTTAACGAATTAGAGGTAACTTCTGGAGTAGTGTACTATACGGATCTTGTGGCAAGTAGGACGAATTTCCGTGCGTTTAGGCGTTTCTGCCATACATATTACTGGACACAGGCATAGTTTACAATTTAGGCCCCCTTAATGCTCATGTCCGTGGTGCTTATCTTTTCTCATCACTATATCTCTTCGTTGCTTGTCTCCCGCTTTGTTAAGGAGGGAAGTGGATTATTCATTTTCCAACTCCTCCAATATACTTCTGATTAAGTTCGTTGCGGGTTCCAAGACAGTTTAACTTTCCCCGGGACTTCACGAGTGTCAAAACTCGTTGTCATCAATGGTCACTGCTGCTGAACCTGGCTACACAGGTGACACAGTAGTGGGAATGAGGGTGGGATTAGCCCAAAAAAAAAAAATAGGTTGTTAAGTCTTTTAGTTGCTGTCTTCTTGGAAAGTATAGTGTATGGGGACACAACACTGAATTGTTATTTTATCTAGAGGGAGATGATAGATGGCCAAGCATCTGTATGTAGTTACCGTTACAAGTAAAATGCTAAATAGTTGAGGTATTAACTATAAGCACACGAGAGTCTAAATACACGCTATGAGCCACTAGCAGAGGAGCAGTAGCTGTAAATAACACGTATAACTGCGGGCTTAGCTAGTTTGAAATAAAAATATCACACCTAGAACGTGTATAACAATGAAAATCATTGCCATAAATAGAACAATTGTCTATAACGTGAAATAATTCAAATTTTCAATTGATCATCACAATGATCTTTAATAATGACCATGCTTATCTTCGTATGACTTCTGTATACATAATCAACATAACAAATACAAATCATTACCATTCTTGTCCGAATAAGTCAACGTAATTCACCCAACATATACACAATAAAACATCTTATTTTCGCCTCAGACAATAAATCCAGAGATCAAATGCCTTTTCAATATTCATCAGCCGGTATCGAGCACCATGATAACTAAATGTGTAACTTTATTAGAAGGAAGTTTCCTTGTGACAAATAGTCAGAATGTTACTGAAATAAATGTAGGTACGAGTATATATTAAACTTCGCTGTTTTTATAGCCAAACCTTTGTGATTTATACATCTACTTTTGTATTTAAAAGTGACTCCCGTACTTGGAGGGAATCAGGTAGCGCAGGGGACTTTACAAAAATTCAGTCAATGGACACGAGGAACGTTGATAAATTTTGTGTAAAGAGCCGTGTGTTGTTGAACTTTGCCGACCTATTTCAAACGGCGAGCCAAGTTTCACTCTCATAGTGAAACTTGGTTCGCCGTTTGAAACCGCCGCCGCCGTTACGAAGGAAAGAGAAAAACCTTCTGCATTTCAGCAATTTAAGCATGAGTTACATCAATCGTGGTCACGGGAAGACTAATGTAAATGGTTATTCAAATTTCCTTTGAAATAATCACGCGATTGAGTATAATTGTATTTCTGCGGAAAATTTTATAATTTTTTTACAATGAAACTTTTAGGCAAGTAACACGGCAAGTGGTCATTTGCAAAATAGACGACAAACGGTCGTGGTGGGAGTTATGAACGTTGTCGTTGAATGTAGTGAAATTATTCGACTTTTTAATAATAATCGGTCCATATGGTGAATAGTTCTGAGACATATAAAAAAAGATACAGACGAACCTCCTATTTATTAAAGACCATTAAAAATTGAATTTTTCCGAAATGTTCCACAAACCATAAATTCCGTGTATGTTTAAGCTCGTCAGGCTGGAATGAAAATGACAACAGTGTTTATATCCACGTTAGATTGAAAAAGAGAGTTTTTGTGTTTATATCTGCTATCCACATACCAAACAAGGTTCGACGGCTTCAAGCCCGAGCTCGAGGCGATGTGCATCGTTCACAACTTATTCCCTCGGAAATCTATCAGCGTTGTCAACACTAGCGCTGTAGTAGTTTTCAATCGAACGCGGTTTATTTGATAAAGTGAAACGGAATACATGTTGAAAGCTCGGAATTGCATTATCTTGCGGCTACGTGCGAACTACCTCAAATAAATGCAGTTAAGAGTAAATGTAAAGAGTTCAGAAAGACTCTAGCAATGTGTCTTATGGATAAATGGAGAAATGTTTTTGTTAATCAATTTATTTATTATATAATTGTTATACTTAAGTCAGGGGGTGCTTCTGTCTATTGGTCTGTCCGACCATTAGACAGGGCTTCGGGTACGCGCTCCCGGCTCTCCGAGCTACTGTAGTCACTACCCCATATCCGTCCAGTGATTACAGTGCCCCCGCCTACAACCCCCTTCTTCCTCGTCATTCCATCCTATCCATTTCCCCGTATCTCCTATCGCCGTCCTCTATAACGATCACATTCTCAAGGAGGGTTGGCGTCAGGCAGGCGGCCGGCTGGTAAAACACATGCCAAAACCTTCTGCAGTATGGCCAAGTGTATACATGAGTGCGATAGGGTTAGGGCGTTCCCCGCAGGCGACGCGCAGGGGCAGCACCCGGCACCTGCGAGAAGTATGCAAGGGTTGTTGCACTACTCCGGGCGAGTGCAGCGTAAGAAGCGAGCCTGTGACGTAAAGGTGAGGTATGCAAGTTGGAACGTAGGTACGATGACTGGAAGAGCTAGAGAGTTAGCTAGTGTTTTGAAAAGAAGACGAATAAATGTGGCATGTTTGCAGGAAACGAGATGGAAAGGTATGAAAGCTAGGGAGATCGGTGAAGGATACAAGTTTTATTATTGTGGAAGTGATGGCAAAAGAAATGGTGTGGGAATTGTGTTAGACGAAAATCTGAAAGATAGTGTGACAAGTGTAAATAGAGTTAATGACAGATTGATTGCTGTGAAAGTGATGTGGCAAGGTATTATTCTAAATCTGATAAGTGTGTATATGCCCCCCAGGTAGGCTGTGATGATTGTGAGAAAGAGAAGTTTTGGATGGATTTCGATAGCATGATGACGAATATACCGGAGAATGAAGAGATTATTGTGGGAGGAGATTTTAATGGACATGTGGGACGAACAAGTGAAGATTATGAAAGAGTACATGGAGTTTGGGGATTCGGCAGCCGAAATTGTGAGGGAGAAGCAATTCTCCAAGCTGCTGCCGCTTTTGACCTAGCAGTTGCAAATACTTGGTTTCAGAAAAAAGAGCAACATCTGATCACATACAACAGCGGCCACCACATGACCCAGATCGATTATTTCTTGCTAAGACGTAATCGACTCAACTGGGTCAAGGACTGTAAAGTGGTACCAGGAGAAGATTTAGTCTCGCAGCACAGGGTCCTGATGGTCGAACTTAAGATTCGAATACGCTCTCAAAGAACCAAGCAGCAACTGACTCCAAGAATAAGATGGCATATGTTAGAGAAGAATTAATGTGTAGAAAAATTCAGAGATAGAGTGGTAGATAAGATGTTAGAAATGGGCGATATGAATGATATTAGTGTCAATGAGTGTTGGAAAGAGATGAGTAAATGTTTTAAGTGTGTAGCAAAGGATGTGTTAGGAGAGTCGAAAGGGAAGCGTATGAAAGATAAGGACACGTGGTGGTGGACAGAAGAAGTACAGAATGCACTTAAGGAAAAGAAAGCAAGGTTTAAAGAATGGCAGCTGATGAAAGGAGGAAATGAATCTTTAGAAGAAAGTAAGAAGAAGGAATATAATGAATGTAAAAAGAGAGCCAAAAAGGCCGCAGCCATTGCTAGATCCAAAGCCCTAGACCATTTGTACGGGTTACTTGAAAAACCCGAGGGTCATAAATATTTATACAGCATGGCTAAAGCTAGAGAGAGAAAGGCGAAGGATGTATGCCATATTAAGTGCATGAAAAACGAAACAGGAGCGATTATTATGGACGAAGACAGAATAAAAGAAAGATGGAGGACATACTTTAAAAAGTTAATGAATGAGTAGAACGATTGGAACGGAAACCTTGAGAATGAGATGATGAATATTGGTTTAGTGAAGGAAATAAATAAGGACGAGATAAAAAAGGCTGTTAGTGGAATGAAGAATGGAAAAGCGTTAGGATCAGATGGAATACCAGTAGAAGCATGGAAAGCGTTAGGAGATGATGGATGGGCGTGGCTGACTTTATTCTTCAATAAGTTGTTGCACGAGGAGGCCATACCCGAGGAATGGTACAACAGTTACCTGGTGCCCATTTTAAAAAATAAGGGTGATATCCAAGAGTGCAACAATTATCGGGGAATAAAGTTAATGCCTCATAGTATGAAAGTATGGGAGAGAGTAATTGAGCGACGCCTGCGTGACGAGAGTGAGATCTCACGAAACCAATTCGGTTTTATGCCTGGTCGAGGTACGGTGGATGCCATTTTTGCACTTTGCCAAATGTGCGAAAAATACAGGGAGGTGCATAGAAACTTGCACATGGTGTTCGTCGACCTTGAAAAGGCATATGACCGAGTGCCTCGTGAAGTCGTGTGGTGGGCCCTGAAGAAGATAGGAGTGCCTGGGAAATACCTGACGTTGATTCAAGCCATGTATGCTAAATGCCGAACGCAAGTCCGATCCGCAGCTGGTATCACAGCCAGATTCGATGTGGCCGTAGGCTTGCACCAAGGGTCGGCCCTTAGCCCCTACCGCTTCCTGTTAATTATGGATGCTATATCATCGGACATACAGGAAGAGGCACCCTGGTGCATGCTGTTTGCCGACGACATCGTTCTGGTAGCAGAGAGTGGACAGAAGGTGCAGAGCAAGCAGGAGGAGTGGCGGCAGAGATTGGAGAATGTAGGCCTGAGAATAAGCAGAACCAAAACAGAGTATATGTTCTGTGACTTTGTCGGTCTCTCCAGTCCTATACCGGTAACACTCGGCGGTACACTTCTACCACTAAGCTCCGATTTCCGCTACCTAGGTTCACTCCTGCAAGATGACGGCGAAATTGATCGGGATGTTAGGCAAAGAATCAACGCAGGATGGATGAAATGGCGACAGGTCTCAGGCACAATATGCGACCACAAAATGCCTGTGAAATTAAAGGGCCGCATGTATAAGTCGGTTATAAGACCTGTCGTACTGTATGGAGCTGAGTGTTGGGCTACAAAGAAGATGGACGAGAAACGATTGCATGTGGCAGAGATGAGAATGTTACGATGGATGTGTGGAGTGACAAGAATGGACAGAATTAGGAATGATTACATTAGAGATAGTATGAAAGTGGCGCCCATTGATGAAAAGATAAAAGGGAGTCGATTGGCCTGGTATGGACATGTTATGCGGAGATATGAGATGTATGTAGGTAAAAAAGTGATGAATATGCATGTAGAAGGACGAAAAGGGAGAGGACGGCCAAGGAAAAGATGGATGGACTGTGTAAGGATAGATATGAAAGAGAAAAGGGTAAATGATCGGATGACTGGTGACAGAGAAGTATGGAAGAGAAGGACATACTGCGCCGACCCCAAATAATTTGGGACCAGGGCAAGACAATGATACTTATTAAGTTATATCTTATTAGTCAGTACGGACAGCAATAGCTTTCTGGAGATACCAACAGGCTCTCATGCAGAGGGTATCTGCTCAGAATCCACGGCGCGCACCACTGATTTTTAAGAGTAATGTGCGTATTGAATTGTTAATTAATTATCGCTCGCCCGGTGCATTGGAGAGATTTCTAGGCAACAACTTCCATTTTAAGATTTGAGATGAAATAATTTTAAAAGCTTACTATTGGCTTACTGTCTGCTTCTTATATAATAACTATATAATGCTTTATTATGTACACAAAGATTAAATAATTGATGGTCAGGTGGTTTAAGCGGCCGCCTTGCTGTTTTTAGCACTGTGCCGAGTGTCGTGGGTTCGACCTCCGCACAAGACATTTTTTATGTATGAATGAAAGGAACTTTACCGTGCCATATAGCTCCAAGTTATACCTAAGGCATACACACCAACATACTGCAGGTCTTCCTAATTTACGATTCACTAGTGATACTGGACATACAGTATCTATAAATAGTTTATGCATTTTACTGGAGCAGAAAGTAAACAATGAATGTCTTTTTGTAATTAAGTAAGTAACTCCTTTATTGTCACACCATAAACAACGTACAATCATCATGTTACATACATAGGTAAATAGGTAGGTACATTTATATAAGTATAACTCGTTTCAAGTCTACTACGCGTAGAAAATTGCCTGAAAGAGCTGCATTTTATTCGAATTCAAACTACTTGCTAATCTTATAAGCAGTAAACAAAAGTAAGAATAGCTTATACACGAGATAGCAGACCAAGCTTGAGAAAATCCTCGCCAAGATATGTAGTCAGAATCATTTTTTAAAACTAGAGATGTTAAGAAGTTGTAAGAAATCGAACTTCGCTGATGATTTTGATCTAACATAGTTTCTATGGATCTGTTTTGCTAGGCGATTTTGAAGACTATCTTTTCTGTATACCGATCGTCTGATTGTAAAAATATGACATTATGATGCTATGTATTAATCTTTATTTCTTCTATTTCTTCATAGTTGTGCGCGCAGTTTCAGCTTTAGGTGATTACATAATATGTAGGTAGGTGGTTTATAAAACTGTTTCATGCGACTTGATCCGCAAACAATTAAAGAAACGGGTTTTGTTGGGTTTTCTAAATAAAACTAGCTTAATTAACTGTTTTTTAAATTTTTAATAAAGTCGAACCTGTGGCTTCGGAGATTAATAACTGAAATTGGAACAAATACAACGACAGACGAAAAATTCTGACTGCTTTCTTTATTTTTTTTTTGATGCGTTAAAAATAAATTGTTGCTAAATTTTGATACTTCTATTGCCAATTTTTCGACATTTGTTGTCCAATAGTATATCTATTAAGTAGGAGGAGTTGAAACGTCGAAATATTGACTAATTATTACACAATTAAGTGCGCTTGGTATAGCTGCCATTAGGCTGTACACTGTCTCAAGGATAGCGGTTGTGACTATCTGAAGATGTATTGCCAGGGTCTCTAACGTGGTTAAGATTTAAGATACGAATCTTTGTGTACCAACGCTACCAAACGACTACCTCTAAGTTTAAAATATGGTATGTTTCGTATATGACAGAGATTATAATCTCCTCATGACTGTCTACATCGTATGATTATGTATACATATACCATGAAGGGGTAAGTTAAAATCACTCAATTTTGTTAATTTCACTGTTGTGTAATAAATCCCACGTGAAAATAATATATTTATCGCTGTTGACTGTGCGTATTTCCTCAGGCCATGGCGTAAGTAAGAACTTAATAATAATACAATAGACTATAAACAACACTTGGACTTATCTGATAATAAACGTTATGAAAGTGCTTACAAAGTATTGTATCGCAATATGTAATATTTGCAAACATTTATACTATTGATGCAAAGAACATCCAGAGCAGAATTATATATGGACCACACATAGCGTCGTCCCGCGCAGGGGCCAAACCCACATTTGATCATACATACGTAAGCACAAAACAGGACCAATAACTCAGTTCACATAACTTATCTCCAACATTTCATGCACATGTGCCTAGATAAACAGCAAAAGGCAGCTCAAAACAGCCACCTAGAGCTTATTTTAAACAAACACTCTGTTCTACAATGAACATTATTCAAAAGCATCAACACAGCAAGACGTAAAATGCAGTGTTTCCTTTTAAAATTGTTCGTTTTATGACAAAATGGAAAACATCTCTCTTCTGAGCGAACAAAGGGATCCTTCTTTACATTATGTAAGATAATACAAGTTCAGAACTGTTAAGAAAACTGCAGCTATGATTAACGTTTTTCATGTATTATCTTTGTATTTTATTCCTTGTGTAAAGTGCAGTAATTTAAATTAGTTTTATTCTAAAGTTTAAGATTTCTTAGAAATTATGTTTCGTATATGGAACTTCTAGACCGATCTGAAAGTTACTTTTTCGTTGTATAGCTTGTATATCGAAAAAAGCTGTAACCGTATTCTAAGAACGAAAGGCCACTGAAATTTGCCAAATGGATACTTCTATAAGCGCTTAATTATGTATGCATAGAGAATTACTACTGGCTAGATGGCCCATTTACAACAGAGTTAGACAGAAAACTGACTTTCTTATGTTAAATTAGATGTTCTGATTTTAACACGTATTGAAAAGAATATTATAGCCTGTTTCCCATATTTTAACTATCCGATTTGGCTACTAAAGTTAAAGAAAGAACATAAGCTGCATACAAAATATGTCGAATATTTATCTCTAGAAGCCAATCCTAAATAGATATAATATTGAAAACAGGTATCAGTAATGTACCACTCGACATTTAGGCATGTATGAAACAGGTATGACTTATCTTACTGTTCAGAAAAGCTTGCTATTATACAAGCCTTTACCAATTTCTTCTTCAGTCCTTATTACCGCAATCATTATTAGGTAAACGAAGTAGAGTGCATATTGAGGAAAACAATCATCATATTTTTGTTGTTCCTGATACAATTTCCGTATAGATTCTCCTGTAAATATATTCATGAGCTCACCTACTCCATCGTTCTATCGATATACGATTGAAGTTGAATCATGGATTATTTGTTTAGCTTTGTAGCTATTGTATAGAATGTATAATGGGAATATTTTGAAAGAATTTTATTTGAAGCGCTTTGTGTGTTATCTAAAGTAGATTGTGACAACGAGGTTTATGTTTACTCCCAACGGAACAGCAAGGCTCCTTGCTGTTCCGTTAATTTGTCCATTAATTGGTGCATTGGCAAAACTATATAGTTCGCTTGCTCTTGGCAGGATTTTTTAGGCGACCCATTCGCAGTAACTTTTTTAATAAGACGGTCGATCCGGTGATTTTTAGTCTATGGGTTACAAATAAATACTAACTCTAATTAAACTAAGGTATGATAATTTGTATGAAAATCATAAAATTGAAGCCAAGAGCAATGGGCAATTATAATAAAATTCTGAGCGGGTAAAGCCACGGATAAAAGCTAGATGCGTATAATTTATGATGTAGCAAGCTACAAAGAGGCAGCATTAACCATAGTTTAAGCTCATTAGCAAGTAATTAAGTAACAGATAATCTACTAACACTGAGCGTCGGCCACTAATAAGAGCTATCGGTTAGAGTATTAAGAGCCGATTTTAATTAAACCGTAATTCGCCAAGTGGAAAATTTAGAGCAAAATAATCTCTTAATGCAGTGAAATTTAATTAGTTACATTAATACAACTACACGTATGATATAGTGGTTGCGTTTGGAACTGCATTAAATGTTGTGCCTTCGACATTTCTGTCACCAGTATTTTGCGTTAGCACCTTAAATAGTGTAACTAAAATAAGATCCGAATGTAATAAATAGGTTTAGTTATCGTTATATATTAAGCACAGGAATTTACTTATAGTATTATTCAAAATAGAACTCGCTTTAATATAACCCTTATACAAATAAAGGTATATATATTACCGCTTCGACTTTTTTTAAATAAAGCAACCTAATCTTAATATATAAAATCCTTGCGTTACTGACTGACTGACAGACACGCTAAAGCCGAAACTATTGGGCGCAGGAAGCTGAAATTTGGCATGTATGATCCTTGGAGACCGTAGGGGTGCACTAAGAAGGAATTTCCCGAAATTCCCACGGGATCAGCCAAAACGGGTAAATTAAAAAAAATTGCAGGCGTAGCTGCTGGCGTCCTCTAGTATTTCATATGGTAACATTAAAGGTATCGATGTTACGTATTTTTAATCTTTATTGTATTTTTACATATTATAAGTCATCCTACAACTCATCAACGTCATTTGTCACTTTAAGGTAATGTCAAAGTTGACCAGACGGTTTTCGGGTGAAAAATCGAGTTTATAGCGACTGTGTTCAATAAATTTGACTCTTTGTTAAAAAAAAACTGGTATTTGCTTTTTCGATTCAAATATCAAAACTATAACATTTTGTCTGTAATCTCACTTCTTAGCAGTATGCGCAATTGACTTATTCATATAATTTTGATGTTTAAAAGAGTGGTAAATAATTTACCACTGTCCGATCTCGCTTTGATAAAAATCAGTTAATATATATAAAAATACGTTGTCTGTCTGTATAATTACGCAATGCTAAATATAATAATATAATATTTTGAAACGTGCAAGTTTGTTCTTATGTAAAGGGTAAATCGTTTGTTAACGTTAAACTCAAGGCATAAGAATCTACTTATTTTTTATGTTTATACGTTCAATTGGTATTTTGTTTATTTCAGAAATACAATAGGTCTAAAAAAATATTATTACTTTCATTAGATGCCATTTTTTGTGATTTACTATCTACTTTGATAAAACAAGTACACACAAGTAGAACCAAGAGGAAGTCAATAGTCTAGATACAAAAATTAACAAAAAACACAATGGTAACTATTTTACCACCAAATTGCAAAATTTGGGAGTCATGAACGGATAATAGCAGTATCTTAGCTTTCGCCGACGACACTGCACTAATTTTCTGGGGCAAATCGTGTTCGCAGGTCAAGAAATCAGCTGAAACTGGCCTAACAACAATTATAAAATGGCTTGAACATAGTCTCTTAACTATAATATCTCTGATGCCAAGAAACCACCTATTGATTTTAACATTAAAGTCCACGGCCACGAATTAAAAACGAAAAAACGAAAACAATTTGTGCATATCTTGCGAATTTCCTAATCTCATGCAAACAGAAACCCACAAATATCTACGAGTTATAATAGATGAAAACCTAAACTGGAAACCGCACATTTCAGCACTAAGAAAACGTGTGCGTAGGCTTCTCCATATTTTTAAAAATCTCAGGGAGTCTGCTGACACCAACCTCATTACAAAGATCTATCTAGCTCTTGCGCAATCTTTAATATGAAAAACTAGTACTAACATACTGTATACCCGTGTGGGGTGGCGCCGCTGCAACACACCTCCTAGAGCTGGAGAGAGCGCAAAGGGCTGTTATAAAAGTGATGCTTCGCAAACCTAGGAGACACCCAACGGACGTATTGTACGAAGAAGCCAACTTACTGACCGTCAGACAATTGTTCATACTAAACTCAGTTCTCCGCCATCACAAAACATTTATACCCTCGCAGCTACCCCAACATAAAAGAAGAGTACGTGCCTACATTTAACTCTATTTTCGCGCGACGGCAATTGTCGTATACCGGACCATTTCTTTATAGACACTTCAATGCGTTAAATGACATTTTCAAAATTAATAGATCAACCTTGAAAACTACATTGCAAAACAAGTTAAGAGCTCCTGGTAACCAGGCAACCGAAAATATTCTAAAAAATAATATTTAAAAGACGTGCACACACGCACGACGCACACACACACACCCACATGCACACACACCTACATGCACACACACACCCACATGCACACACACACGCACACACAAACACACACACACATATATATATATACATCATCCCCATACAACGTAAACTCAACTTCACAACAACCAAAATTACCAAAAATACCTATTAAATGTACACAAAACCAACATTTCGTATTCCCCTGATCCCTTCTCCAAAACTTCATCGATTTAACTAGTTTTTCATATTAAATTAAAGAAAGGCTTTGGCCGTGTTCCTATGTTTTCATTTTTTTAAATAATCTAGCCAAATTTGTTTTTTGGATGTTTGAACACAGCGAAAATCTGGCCAATTTTTGAGATATTTGAAGGTTCATATCTTTTTTAATATTTAATTTATGAGAAAAAGGAAAACATAGGGACATGCCAATCGGGGCCATACATCTTTTGGAAATAAATAATTGCTCTACTAGCATTATCCAGGGAGAAAACAGGAGACTACGTTTGTATGGAAAAACGGCCGTGGTGTTTCCTCTTAAGTATTATTTTTATTATATCGTTAAATATACATAATAAATACTACTAAAAATGTCCGAAATCAATTATGTGTTAGCATGTACCTAATTTGTAATTTCTCATAGTAACTGTTCAATTGCCAGCAACTCATCACTTGTACTACCACACACCAAATGTTTGTTCACAACTTGAACGGTATTATATTAATGAATAATTGGTATTTTATTTATGAATGATTCTTGCTTGTCCGATGCGCGGTTGCTGGCACAATTGTAATTTTGCATCTACCCTCCTTATTTAATACTATACGAAATGAATATTAAATGTTGTTAATAGTTATAAGACCAGTTTGTGGGGTGGAGGGTTGATAACCTGAGACACAGGAATCATCCTAGTTCAGGTATCAACCCACCATATTTGCCTCAATGTAACATAATAACTTATGTACTTACTAATTATTTATATGGTGAGAAATAATATTTTATTATTATGTCGTTTATTAAATATTCTTCTTACAGTCACATTTCACGTACTTAGTAAATATCACATTAAGAAATAAATTAAATATATAAAATGGGACCACGGAGACCCACCGGCATCGGGCACAGGGACCAAGCTACCGGTGGTTAGGGCTCCAAAGAAAGGAACCTCGATGCGTGTCGTGTCCAGCAATACTGCCTTCTGTATAGAGGACTTGATCCAGCCGTCTAACGAGAGCCTCTTGAGGTGGTGGTCGAGGCTCTTGGCAATAAGACCATTTACGGTCACGACTATCGGTACAATGATCGCCGAGTCAACATCCCACATGTCGACAATCTCGTGAGCCAGGTCCAAATACTTAACTTGTTTATCTTTTTCGGCTTTCACGAGATTCTCGTCATGGGATACGGTGACATCGATGATCATTGCAAGGCGCTCTAATCGGTCTATCACCACTATGTCCGGCTTGTTAGCCACAATAGTTCTGTCAGTAATAATAGACCGATCCCAATACAGAGTAGCACGACCAATTTCAAGAACTGGGTCGGGCACATACCTGTAGTACGGTATTTCAGAGTCGACAAGTTGGTACTTTAAGGCAAGTTGCTGGTGGACAATCCTGGCTACTTGGTTGTGTTTATGCAAATATTCGCCGTTGGCAAGACGAGAACAACCGGATACTATATGTCTAAGCGATTCACCAGGCTGGTGACATGCCCGACAATTATTATTATTATTATTATAATGGTAAATTATTAACCACCACTAAAACTACCCCATCCCCTACTTTTTAAATATTTTTGATGCCAAACATAGAATTTGCAAGTTTTCTTCACCCTAAAACCACCCTAACTTTCTTAATAACTTGTACAGGAGCTCGCGTTTGTTTAAGGGATAAAGTTCAATCAAATAAACAATTGTTTTCGATCCCTCTACGGTACAACACTTTGTGAGGTTCACGTAGTGTTACTTCGGGTCTGTGTGATCGTTGTTTGCATTTTTGTGAAGTGCCCCGTGACAATAGATTTACTCTTAATGCGTAGATTAAGCCACAAAATCTCACATTACGCATGAGAGTGCAATCAATCGCAAGCAGGTCGTCGATGACCAATTCTTAGCCCTGATACAACCATAAACAGCAGAAAATACAATAAAACAAGAGCGCAGTTCCTTACACGTAACCCAGTCCGCTCCACTTTGACCGTCTGCCAAATGTCCAAACTTTATTTTAATACAAACTTTGAAGCAGTTCGCAACTTCAGTTAGATCGTGTGTTGGGAAATTTTGAAATTGTTACCTCTCCAAATTCTGTATAATTAAGTGCTTGACCGTTTGAGCCATTAGTGAGAGTTTCGCGCTTGTGTTTGCAGCTGAGTTGGTTTGTATAAATTATACTGAGTATTTGGTGCAATTCAAATGTACCGGGTGCCAGACAAGTTAGTTGGTAAGTTAGTTGATATTTTGACGTTTGATTTGGACACCTGTTAGTGAATTGTAAATATATTCGGTCTTTTAGAGGTTGTTTCATGTGCAGGTGAATTGGAACAGAAACTGCGTGACAGGTAATCTCTGAGAGCCGTTGCTGTTTAGACTGGTTGCGGTCCGACAAACGCTGAAACAAAGAACATGAATACGTTTCACACAAATGTAGTACTTTCTAGGAGAATTTAGTCATTTTAAGGACGTCACAGTCGAAGCATGTGTCAAATATTTTTGTCCCTGAAAAGGTATCTCTCGCAGCCATGAATAATTCCTGTGTCGCGGGTAACATTTCAAACAATCAGTCAATGGACACGAAGCACACTCATACTCGAAACAATAAATAATTTGTGGTATCTACACAAAGTGTGGTCGTGTGTGGAGATCAAATCACTATGTGCATTGTGCGCTGTATCACATTAGGGGCAAAAAGATTATTTGTAATTATATTCTATTTTTACTAACATTTTACAATTATTTATATCAGTAGGTACATTCACACATTAAAAATCGATTACTTTTAAGCAAGTTAAAAATAATTATTGACTTATAAAACTTTTAAGCCCCGTTTCCATTGGTAACATTTGTTTAGCAACATCGTTGCAGAAACATGTTGCCGAGTTGGTGTCAACATGTGGCAGGCAACACCTGTGTTGCGGATTTGATCACGCCATGTTGCAGAGTTGCCGCCCGGAACATTAAGCCCGTATTCACTGTAAACATTTGTTTATAAACATAGTTGTATAGACATGCTGCCGCGTTGGTGTCAAAATGGAAATCTTTTATTGCGACGTTGATCACGCCATGTTGCAGCGTTGCCGCCCGGCGAGCGGCAACATCTGTTTATCAACAAAGTACTGACTATTGACTCCACGGTTGGCGTAGTGTTCAAATGACATCAGTAGGGGAGAGTCCTACACTCTGCCACCCCCCAACTCGGTCTTTCACTTCTATCCGGCAAACAGGTGAAGTCAAAAACAAAGGAGTTAGGTTAGCGGTTGCTATTATTCTCACACTTTGCACCGCGCGGAGTGCTGTGGGCTCGATCGCCACACGAGATAATGAGTCATAAATTGTTCGACATCACTTTGACATCTCCATATAGACTGCCTCTGTGGTCCAGTGGATAGCGTATGCATCTGCTGATCTCATGGCATGGTCTCGGGTTCGATTCCCGGTTGGGGCAAAAGTATTACTGTGTTTTTCCGAATTCTCAGTAGCACGAAGTCTGGCAATATGTGGCAATAGGCACGCCCCCTATTACATGGGACCTAAATTTCCCGCTCACTTGCTTTTGGAAACGATTGTTTCCAAAATTAAACATCCGTGATTGCTTCTTAATTTTTTAGTCCTCGTGAAACGTTTTTAAAACATAGACTGATATATTATCCGACCTTCAAATACAAGTTGGCAACATTATAAATCTAATTCTTATAACATGATACGAAATAAAGTTTGACATCGCCATTTTGTGTTTTTCTAAGTGAGCGTCTCTGTGTGCTGGAAGAAAAATGCCATAAGTATGTGAATGTATTGTTAATTAATAAAGTTACGGTATTATATTCATCTAGAAGGACTATTCTATCATATTTCAATATTTCTATACAATACTTTAAGTTACGTGAAGCAAAAATCGAATGATCCGGACACATTCACACTGCCGTCGTGTGTTTACATATTTTGATAAGAGGTAATTTGTCGCTTTCATTCAAAACCACGTAAAACCTTACGTGACATCCTAAAATATTTTGTAGATATACTGGATTACTCGAATATAGGCGACCCGTGAGTATGTACAAAACAGACGATTGTTTTGGCAACAATCGTTTCACAAAGCAAAGTAAGTTTTGCTCTCAGGGCTGGCACCTATCACGCGCTTTATCTCACGTTTGCATTTTTCGTTTTATTGCGACCATATGTGTTGGTGGCTTCATTATTATTAATGTATTTTTGCGGTTTTGAGGTGAAGTTTTTAGGTTTTTTGAAGGGGGGTGGCAGAGGAATTGGTCAAAGTGGTAGGGGTGGGAGAGGAAGTGTTCAACTTCAAAGTGATAGGAGGGGAGAGGAAGAGGTAAAGGAGATGAAAATATAAGACGAATGAAACTTTAAAATCACTTCCATCTTTGTATAATATCGTATTAAGTATCGCAAATAAATAATTTTTATTTTTTATATATACGTATATTTATTATACATTACACTAAAAATATAAAACTTAGTGTCATTAAAATAATAAATATTGAAGAAAGGAATAAAAAAATGTTATACATTTTCTTAGTATTTTATTTCACGCCAAAGGCGCGACAACCCTTGCTCAAATGGCCGCCATCTTTGCGATATGTCACGTGACGACATTAGCCATCAGCGGGTTTGGTCTATTTATTTGCTTTTAGTTTTTATTAATTGTATATGAATATTGAAATTAAACTACAGGTTACGGATTTTATCGCGTTATATCACTTTCACTGGTTATTTTTTATTACATTTCAACCGAAAGATCTAGAAACTACATTTTTATTACTAGCCGACGTTTAGATAGTAACACCAATAGTTGAAAAATGTTCGGGTACTTTGAGATAACTTTTAAATTCAAGACAAAGACAAATATCACCTCAGTCTGCCGTGAACATGAATCCTGCAAAGAATTCGAAACGTCGGCTAGTAATAAAAATGTAGTTTCTAGATCTTTCGGTTTAAATGTAATAACAAATAACCAGTGAAAGTAATATAACGCGATAAAATCCGTAAACTGTAGTTTAATTTCAATGTGTAACATTCGCGTAAACCCAAGAAAATATTATGTATATGAATACATTAACAACAAATATTGTACTTTTTGAATACATGATTATTTTACATATTTAGTGTATAGATTTGATTGGCTGAAAGATTGGTCATAATTTCTAAATTACCAAATAAAACACAGTATGCGAATTGTCAAATAAATACGCTATTTGTTTTTAATTTGTAAATATTGACTTGAATTCTTTTTCAAGTCAATATTTACAATTTCTCTTAATTTAAAACAAAGATAATGAAATTTCTTTAACATAAATACTTTTATTTTTGTTCTATGTATTATAGTTTTCTTACAAAGTCACATGGAAGTTACGTAAATATTTAGCGGTTAATTACTCAGCCAGCGCATTCTACGGTAGGATTCCCTGAATGTTTTAAATATTTTATTCCACATAAAATATATCCATGTGTGGTTACTTGTGTCTAGTAATTAATCTTATTTATGAATAAAATAAGAAACAATGCTCTTGCCGATCTTAGTTTTTAATGTAATGCATTTTTCCATACAAGTAGCTAATATTTTGTGTAGTTAAAGTTTCAAGGTACATACAAAAATACGGAAACAAGATCTATAAGAAAAACAGGCACAGTATTTAGGCTTGTTTTAATGGCTATTCATAACAGTTAAAACATTTGAAGTGCGCTTCTGGAGCGAGTCACAATCAAATTTTAATTACGGCGCGTCGTACGCTCAGATGCGGTCTAAGGTCACTGGCAAATGACCTTCTTTTGATTTTTGCGCTGAGCAACTGAGGGGATAACGCGAAATGTGGGTGTAAAATTACACCTCTGCCTACCCCTTCGGGGATACAGGCGCGACGATATAAAAAAATATCATAAAGTTAATAAAGGATCCGTCTGCCATCGTAAGATCACACTTTAAATGTTCTCTTTGTATCAGATACTATCACACGGGACCCATCACATATATTTTCATATTTCTATAAAGATGCGTTAAAATATGCGCGGAACACGACAATACTACTTCTTCGGTAAACATCTCCCGCGTAAAGTAAAACGCCCGCGGCTACAATCTTTTCACATTTCTGAATAAATCCTTTTATTTCACTCATATATTCACCGTTCTATTGCCTTATGGACGATATTTTGTGAGAATTTATTATTCGTATACAATATTATTTTTTGACTGAAATACAAGTGGCTTTCGGATGTATGTTGGGTTCTATAAAGAGATTTAGTTGACTTTTTTATTTATTTGAGGTATTGTAAGGATATATTCTAGACTGTCTCACTTTTGTGTTCATTGTTAGGTTTTTCAATACATGTGTTTACATTTACACAAAAAAGGTTCGTTCAGAGGTCACCAATGAATAATTTTACCAAAATAATAACTTGTTTTACTTTCTTTCTTTGAGATGTATCCGTTATCACAACATTAATTACACTCTAAGACAGATTTATTCTCGATCCTGGTGAGACAGGAGACATATGTGGACGTTTACCCTGTTTAAAAATATTCTGGTCATATGAATAAATTCTGCACTGCCGGATACTAAACAAACATTCAACCAACGGACACACAGACGAGCATACTTGAAACAAATATCGTGGATAACTTAATAAGTTGTATGTATAGAACACACATCATTTGACATATGTTGTGTTAGGAGGATTTCCACGGCACGGCAAAAACAAGTTATGTGAGTTTGATGGTACATGAGAAGAAATAAACATTAATGTCAACATGAATGTCGCAGCTAAGTAAATATTCTTTATCTCTAAAAATCGCGTGATATTAACATTGTTTCTTATTTTATTCATAAATGAATAAAATAAGAAACAATGCTCTTGCCGATCTTAGTTTTTAATGTAATGCATTTTTCCATACAAGTAGCTAATATTTTGTGTAGTTAAAGTTTCAAGGTACATACAAAAATACGGAAACAAGATCTATAAGAAAAACAGGCACAGTATTTAGGCTTGTTTTAATGGCTATTCATAACAGTTAAAACATTTGAAGTGCGCTTCTGGAGCGAGTCACAATCAAATTTTAATTACGGCGCGTCGTACGCTCAGATGCGGTCTAAGGTCACTGGCAAATGACCTTCTTTTGATTTTTGCGCTGAGCAACTGAGGGGATAACGCGAAATGTGGGTGTAAAATTACACCTCTGCCTACCCCTTCGGGGATACAGGCGCGACGATATAAAAAAATATCATAAAGTTAATAAAGGATCCGTCTGCCATCGTAAGATCACACTTTAAATGTTCTCTTTGTATCAGATACTATCACACGGGACCCATCACATATATTTTCATATTTCTATAAAGATGCGTTAAAATATGCGCGGAACACGACAATACTACTTCTTCGGTAAACATCTCCCGCGTAAAGTAAAACGCCCGCGGCTACAATCTTTTCACATTTCTGAATAAATCCTTTTATTTCACTCATATATTCACCGTTCTATTGCCTTATGGACGATATTTTGTGAGAATTTATTATTCGTATACAATATTATTTTTTGACTGAAATACAAGTGGCTTTCGGATGTATGTTGGGTTCTATAAAGAGATTTAGTTGACTTTTTTATTTATTTGAGGTATTGTAAGGATATATTCTAGACTGTCTCACTTTTGTGTTCATTGTTAGGTTTTTCAATACATGTGTTTACATTTACACAAAAAAGGTTCGTTCAGAGGTCACCAATGAATAATTTTACCAAAATAATAACTTGTTTTACTTTCTTTCTTTGAGATGTATCCGTTATCACAACATTAATTACACTCTAAGACAGATTTATTCTCGATCCTGGTGAGACAGGAGACATATGTGGACGTTTACCCTGTTTAAAAATATTCTGGTCATATGAATAAATTCTGCACTGCCGGATACTAAACAAACATTCAACCAACGGACACACAGACGAGCATACTTGAAACAAATATCGTGGATAACTTAATAAGTTGTATGTATAGAACACACATCATTTGACATATGTTGTGTTAGGAGGATTTCCACGGCACGGCAAAAACAAGTTATGTGAGTTTGATGGTACATGAGAAGAAATAAACATTAATGTCAACATGAATGTCGCAGCTAAGTAAATATTCTTTATCTCTAAAAATCGCGTGATATTAACTGGGCCAATTGAAGCAATGTCTTAATCTTCGAAATTAATTTCCCGAATCTACACATACGAATTAATACACTGTTACAATCGGCAGTAAAGCTGATCCGGAACCATCAGATAAGATCGTATATCTTTTGGGCGCAATAAAAACAGAGTAAGATTTTTTGTAGTAAATATGCTACTTATCGATCAGTTTATCTTGAATATAGTTTGTCCTTGAACTTTAGGGAGACCTACAAGAAATTTTACGAAAAGAATGTTGTTGATAAATAAGTATACCTGTTCTTTCAACTAGAAGAAGGATCCTCTGACTAGGCTAGGTGATCGTGCCTGGTGGACTGCAGTGCGACAGAAGTACCCGACAACTAATGCAAATACAATGAACGAAAAATATATATAGGCATCGCGTGTGAGAACTCTGCTTGCGCGATTCAGGTTTTTTGTTTCATCATGTCCGTTAGATGTCGCCGTAATGATTGCTTTCACCGTTGTAACATAGATGGCCTTAGTTGTATGATGTTATCGCTACATGATGATGAGCCCTGATTATCACTTAGAAGATTCTTTCAATCCTAGTTTCTTAGTAACAGCACATATCCAATCAACAACAAAAACAGACGCATACATTCACACGTTGCTTATCACTAATACATCCATGAATAAAACATTTTACAGACGCCCCAGTGATCCAATACCTCCGATACGATCTAGGGTTAGAAAGATACATTACTCTGAACGCTTTGCAATGCCGAACCATCTAAACACGCTTTTTACGCTAAGATATTATCTCCGCCGTAACCTTGGCGACAAAATATATCCTCACCATCAATTTCCTTCACAGGTTTGTCACAATAATCCTAATCCTACAAAGTAAACATGATATTTCATATTTCACTGCTTCGATGCGATCACTTCTTATTTATATTTATTGTTGGATTACTGAAAGTAATGTTATTCATTACGCTCTTTACGGAGCAGTGGATCGAGTTGAGTTCAGTTCCATCAAAAACGTGATTATGGAAAAATTAAGTCATAACTCTCTCGACACTTTTGTGCCGTAAAGCGGGTGCTTGTGTATTACACGCTAAAAACGCTGGCGTTCTTTTACGGTCTATTTAAGAAAATTACTAGATAGCTGATTTTTAATTTTAAAAGAATAGAACTGGTAGACATAATGTTTATAAGAAATATAAATTAACTAAGTGCATTTATATACATACATACATACATAGACTCACGCCTGTTTCCCGGAGGGGTAAGCAGAGACTACGGAACGCAATTTGCAACGATCCTGACACACCTCTCTTGCTTAATTCACTCCCATCAAGTTTCTCATGCATGCTCTTTTGTTTAGGGTACTTCTGACCTGTCCTTTTTTTAGGATGTCTCCAATCTGGTCAGAGAACGTCCGCTTAGGTCTTCCTCTTCGTCCTGTCCCATTCACACTTGCCTTATATATCTTCTTTGTCAGTCTTTCGTCATCCATCCTCTCCATGTGCCCAAATCATTTTAACATGCCTTTCTCGATGCTTGTCACTACATCTTCTTTTAAACCACACCACTCTCGTATCAGACAATTTTTTACTCTGTCGGTAAAAGACACTCCACACATACTTCTCAGTGCTCTCATTTCCACAGCATTTATTCTACTTTCACGTCTCTTCTGCCATACCCAACTTTCACTACCATACATAAGGGTAGGCACTAACACCCCTCTATGTAGAGCCAAACGCGCCTTTTTGGACACTTTTTGACTGTTCACATTTATATCGATGTTATACTATTTTTTTTCTTCTTTTTTGAATGAAGCATTAATTAATCAGTTTATTATTGATTAAACACTACTAACGTTACTGCAAATCTGGATGAAATAATAACATTACTAAACTAAAGCTAACTTGTTAATCAAACTGTCTCATGTTTCTTGAGGAAATGTTTCCAAATAGATGCAAGTTTTATGAAACTGCAAGGAAAACCGACATAGCAGTGAAATAGTTTTAAAAAATATGAGGCAAAATATGCAGGGCAGCTTTGTGATGAGCTAAATGAGTGTGGTGACACTGCGGCCCCGAATGCTTGTAACAAACTGGAATAATATCCGTGACAAAGAAACAAGTAATAATAAAAAAAAATACTTATTTGGACTACGTGGCTCAAACCAAGTCGTCCAAACAAGTTTTATTTTTGCCACGCTCTCGATTACAAACTTCAGATCAATCAGTATCTTCAAATAGGTCATTTTATTTAATGGGATTGTGAATCAGGAGTCGTTTCAGGGCGGCATTGTATTGATATTCGACACTTGTATATTTTGTTAAAGAAAGACAGGCAGTATCCAAGTACCTTATTTGGCGTCCTTGACCTTATAAAATCAAAGGGTAATGTGTAATCAAAGGGTTGTAAAGTTTGCTCACTTTTCACGAAAGGATTTATGCCTTTGTAGATGGTAAAAATTATTTAATTATATTGTCTGTCAGTGTGCGTAAGGTTTAAGAACTGAAAATTAAGCTTGTTAAATGTTTTTAAAGTAAAGTTCATCTTGTTTCATCGAAATGTCATCAGTTGTCTTTTGTATGTTTAAGTGGAAACAAGAAGAAAACATATCTCTTTATTTAAAATAGCCTATTTTCTGTAGAGACTTAATGTATTACACTGCAGAAAATACATAATTTTAAAATGAAAACATTTTCTTTTGAAACCGACAATTTAGTACATGCGGTTAGAGAAGAGTCGTTCGCTGTACGCCACTGCGTTACTTGTGGGTACGTTGGATCTAAAGAGACAGGTGGCTTGTGAGTTAAACTGAAAATAATTGTTCACTTTGAACTTCAGTTCCCATTTCTTTCTGATACAGCCTTGCCTAAAAACAACATAATAGCTATTTATATATTATAAGCGAAGTATTTCTTAAAGGACTTATGTATTCAGAGATAAGGGTATATACCATATTATCGTATACCAGAGCTGTATACGTCTTCGTCATACCCTAATAAACGGTCTGTCATTCAATTTATATTCAACTTTGGGACCCAGAACCTAGACGGTCGTAATTCATTACGGCATATCACTGCTGAAGATAGATTAAGAAGAAAACTTTAGTTTTAACATTGAATACTCGTTTCTGTGCCGTCCTCTTTTTAATTAAAATCAGGTACATACACGCACGCGTAAATTCCAAAGAGGTTATTTACATATGGAACAGGCGAGCTATCAGTGCCTATGTAAGTGAAAAATCGCATTGATCAAGGCAGGTTAAGGTCTAAAAAATATTACGCTATGAGTGACGGGTGTGGCGGAGCAGTGGTCCTAAATAAAGCGGGTGTAACCCCGTGGTTAATCAGCTAGTTTGTTATACGTGTATTTGCTATACCTTTAATACTCAATACTCAATACGTTTATTGCACACCATAATGTTACATAGATGTTATAAAAATAGGTATATAGTTCATTATGGACCCTGTAGGGCACGGCAGCGTAGGAGAGAGGATGAAGTCACATAGAACTCAAATTTCGGTAAAGTAATCATTTTTGTTAGGTTTAAATAATTATATAGGTATCTATTTTCTTGCAATTATTTTTCAAATCTATTCAAACTTTATGCTCTTAAAAATTACAAATTGTGTATTCAATTTACTTCCTATATAAATGCATTGATTTTAACATTATTTACTACAGTATTTGCTTATCAGTTAAGTATTCATTTATTGTATAATACGCTTTATTTATTAATATCTGTTTAAACTTGTATAATTATGAATTTCTTATCATTTGGTTCATTTCTTAAATATTCTGGGAGATTATTATATATTTTTATTGACATAACAAATGGGCTTGTTGCGTGCATAGTTAGTTTAGAGGTGGGTAGATTTAGTCTATTTTTATGGCGTCTTTGAAATTAATATGTTTTGTTTCTCACGTCATTTGACGCGTAAACCTGCTGAAAAATTAAATTTGAAGTACAAAACTATTTTTTTTCGCAATATTGGTGTAAGCTTTGACTTTGGCGTTGGGCTTGGCTCGTCTGTTCTATTTCCTTTATTCTATGGTAAATTCCTATCACGTTTTCCAAATCCGAAAATTGTCAACAACTTCTTTATAATCCCTCTATTCGATTAATTCAGCGTTCTGTAGGTTCCAGGAAGCTAACACCTTATTGGTTTCAAGATGGTGTACTAAGTTTTCAAGCAATTTAATTAAACAATTTAATTTTACCTGTGAGGATAATAAATTTGAATTATGGCAAGTTAAGTTTAGAATATAGATAAGGTTTCCGAAATTCCATTAATAGATACGCGAGCTGTTTATCATGTTAATAGAATATTGTGAGAAATGGTCTCGTGAGATTAATATTCAGGTATATTTTTACTGTTTTAGCGTTATAATCTTTCATGGAATATTCATATCTAAAATTAAATGTTTTACGTTTAATGTCGTTGATAATAAAGTTACGAGAATAAGCTGAAATAAAGTTATGCCATTCTTTTAAATCTCTTTTTAACTTATAAATGTGGTAAGATGGTTATTGAAACTATCAAAACTTTTCGCATTAAAAATATCAAAATAAAATAATAAATTAGAGAGGTATAGAGTATGAATATAATGTAGAAGAATTTATACAATAATATGTATTTAAAAACAGTTCTTACAATTAGAGTTTGCGTGTGTGTAGGACATGCCCAAAAGTAGGTATTTTAAATTGTAGGCTAAATAAAATAGTTAAGGAATATTTAGAAAATCTATTTCAATTAAATATTTTATTTTATATTCATTGGAAACTTGAACAACTGAAAACATTTTTTAGATGGACATACTTTAAATATATTTCACGTAAATTAAAGACATTTTATTTTATGAGCTTGCGTTTATCTGCATATTTGTTAACTAGCTTGAAAAATGGTATTTGACTAAACTCCAGCGACGGTAAACTATGAAATATTAATTTATTAATCTCATATCAAACACTGATAACATTATGATTTGAAACAGTATAAATAAAAGCAGAATAAAATGCTCCTTAGTTTTATTAAAGAAATTTCATACTTACAAAAAGGATATCTTAAACTCGTTAAATGGCGTGGAATTCATAGACGCACGTAGCGGGCTATAAAAAGCTTTACGGATTTAGGCTTTTAAGGATCTTATTATCTTGGAAAAATGTTTTCAAACGTTAAATACTCATCATCATCTTCTTGCCCTGGTCCCAATCTATTTGGGGTCGGCGCAGTACGTCCTTCGCTTCCATTCTTTTCTGTCGCCCGTCATATGATCATTTACCCCTTTCTCTTTCATATCCATCCTAACACAGTCCATCCATATTGTCCTTGGCCTCCCTCTCCCTTTCCATCCCTCTATCTTCATATCCATCACTTGCTTACCTACATACATATCATCTCTTCGCATAATATGTCCATACCAAGCCAAACGACTTCCTTTCACTTTCTCGTTTATAGGCGCCACCTTCAGACTACCTCTCACGTATTCATTCCTAATCTTATCCATTCTCGTAACTCCATACATCCATAGCAACATTCTCATCTCTGCCACATGTAATCGTTTGTCATCCATCATCTTACTAGCCCAACACTCAGCTCCATACCATACGACAGGCCTAATAACCACCTTATATATGCGTCCCTTGAATTTCAAAGGCATTTTATACGTAAAACACGTAAAATACTCATAACCTACAAATGTAGCATGTTAAGACCTTGTTCAACGACAGACTTTCGTTTATACAAAGCTTCATAACTTCCGCATAAGGAATAAATCCTGTGTCGCGTGGAACTTCATAAACTTCCAAGCAACCGTTATGAAGTACACCCAGATTTCCAACAAAAAAAATGGAGGACAAAAGCAAAGTATTGTCTCGTGTGGGATACGCTGCATTGTTAATTGGCGAGGCAATCGCTTAAACCACTACGCTACTTGCAATCGAGTAGTCGTACCACGGAGGGAAGTGCCATCTTCGATTACAGGTAACTTCATTGGTTATTGAAGAACAGGAAATTTCATTTCAAACTGTGATCTACTAGATGATAAAGCTTACAGGCATACTGTGAATATTGACAGAACTTTTGTCTAGAACTTTCTAATAGAAATTCTCACATATATTGAGATCGAATACCGCGAACTACACCAAGTGCAAGCGTAAAATCATTCCACAGGAACAAATAGGTAGTACAAAGTGATGTTTAATTACTTTAATACTAGTATGGATGTGTCAATAACGGCTGACACACACGAGGAGATTTTTGTAATTGCAATTTAACGCAAAACAAATGTTTTCTAAATTTCTGTTCTACTATTCTGGGAAGATAAAGACAACATGATGGTTGCATTAAAATAATTGTACTGTATTGATATAGAAATATAACTTTTACCATACCTGTCCTACTATATAGAGCAAGAGCCCACGACTGCCAGACCTTCGTGATTTTATAAAAGCTGAAAGGTTTTCTGTGCATGCCCCCTACAAAGGTAAGAACGACCACCGATTATAGAGTTTGGTTTGTAATACTTTCGCAGTTATGGTCGTTCTTACCTTTGTAGGGGGCACAGGCAAACTTTCAGCTTTTATAAAATAACTAAGGTCTGGCAGTCGTGGGCTTTTGGGCTATGAATTTATATAATACATGTGTAAAAGCGTTTTTTACGCTTGGACTATGTGTATATTTTTTGCGAAGCATCTGTTTCCAAAATTCATTCTAAAAAATAATGGTAGAATGAACAAATAATCCCCCCCGTGAAATCTCTACCATGTCGTGGTGGGGGGCTCAGTAACCGTGGTTAGGTCACCCACGGTGAAGCAGAGATCCCGGGAGTGGACGCTCCGCGTGGCCTTGACGAAGGCCTGCGCAGGATGCATCCAATGGTCATGAGGAGCACGGGTTGGTTTTTAGTCAGTAAGAGTCTGACACTCCCCTTCGCCCTTCCCCCAGGGCGGAGGGACTCCATGAGGATTGTCCAACCCGACAACAAAAAAAAAGGATGAACAAATAATACAAACAATATTTTTTTAATCTAGTGTTTTATCTAGTCTTTGTTTTATTTGTAATACTACATTACAACCGATCAATGAGACCGACTTGTTTATTGAATTAAAGCTTACCTCCTTAATACTTCAATTAATAAGTTCGCCGCTGAGATAGGTCTGTGTTAAACTATTTCTCAAAGACTATTCTAGAAAATACTGTCGTATCGCTAAGTTTTCTTCATTATCTTCCAACCATATTACAATTACTCCGCTGGGCCGAGCCCTTTACTTTCATAATTGAAACTAAGTCAAGTGAAGTTTAAAAGGCCAATATCGTCAGCTGATCAGTGAGCATGACAATTTTATATCAAATTACATTTTATTTAATGGAAATTGACTTTGTGAAGGTCGTCAGTAATACATTACTCATTGTAATTGTAAATGTGAGGCCTCTGCTCTGTCCAGCTGTGAATGTCTCTAGGCTGGGATGACGACGCAAGTCGCGAGTCTTTGGAATTCTTCAAACTCAAAAAGATGTTCAAAGGTAAATTAATAACAAAACACAATCGTAAAATGTTCTGATACTTATGCCAGTATAAGTCTATTTGTTTTGAAAACTGATAAATATCTATAATAATAAATAAGCTGAAGAGTTTGTTTGTTTGAACGCGCTAATCTCAGGAACTACTGGTCCGATTAAAAAAAAAAACTGTTAGATAGCCCATTTATTGCGGAAGGTTATAAGCTATATGTATAACATGACGCTATGAGCCACGGGAGTGGAGCATTACCCCTAAATAACGCCAGTGTAACCGCGGGCTCATTTAATTGTAAATAAATCGTAGAGAAGCAAAAATTGGATTTATACAAAATAAACAAAACATAAAAAATAGAAGAAATATTAATGCCCGGTTTCTGAAGTTACTAGATATACTCTCAACAGTTATTGATTCATTAAAGTTATGGAAAGGATAAACGTTGGTTAACTGACACTGCGTTTCTGAATGCGCACTGGAGCGTTCAATAACTATTGAACACTGTAAAGTATTATATTATCTGTGATTGAACCAATACGTAGTCCTTTTTTCTGCCACTAGATGACTCTGTTTTAAAATAAAAATTCGGGCAAGTGCGAGTCTGACCCGCGCACCGAGGGTTCCGTACGCATTTTACCTTATTTGAGCTTGGTGCTAATTACGCTAGTCCTCTAAATCTGTATGAGCGCCCATACAACCTAGACTATCTTAAATGAAGTCTACTATGTATGTATGGGGACACCCTTAAATTTTCCACTTTTTTTATTTTTTGTAATTTTTCCTTTATTTGTGCTGTAAGACCCTGCTTTTGGCCAAATTTCGTGATTCTAGTTCAACGGGAACTACCATATAGATTTTCGACCCAAAACCTATAGGGTACTTACGGTTGACCTAGAATTGTCAATTTTGGTCAAAACCAAGGTCTTACAGCACAAGTAAAGGAAAAATTCCGAAAATTAAAAAAAGTTGAAAATTAAGGTTAATTTTGGTACTTACAAGTTTTCGCAAAAATCTAATTTTGACCATATCTTTTTATTGGGTTGACCCAGGACCCTGACTTTCATACACCCAATAGCAACCATAGACCTCAATATCTGGTATAAATTTCAATTTGCTAGGTCCACCCGTTCCTGAGAAAATCGGTGGTGACACACGGACAGACAGACAGACAGACAGACAGACAGACAGACGGACAAGAAAGTGATCTTATAAGGGTTCCTTTTTTTACCTTGAGGTACGGAACCCTAAAAACGAGTTGAAAACTTATTTAAATATTTTATTTGTCTGTTTAACTAGTTGTTTAATCATATATTGTTTTTTTAGGAGTAAACCACTAGTTGCTCGTTATTTTACAAAAAAAAATATGATAATGCCTCATTCGTAATGGCTGTATGCCTGCTAACTTATTTGCTTATATACTTTAAAAAAATAAAATGTCAAATCAGGCCTCGCTGTCAGAAGATTTGACATTTTATGATGATGATGATTTTTGCTTCATTGTAGAGCTTTGTTAATTTAAATCAATGGCTGTAGAGCTTTTCTGCAGTTGTATTAGGATTCGAGAATGGTGTCATTATGTACTTGCCACAAGGATAGGCACTGTCTCCTAGGATGTGACCATCTAGATATCTCATTGTTATGCAGGCGAGCTCGTAGAAACGAATTATGGTACACTGTACTGTCATGAGTAGATCCATGCCAACGAGCATCTAAATCTCTGATGTATAATTTTGTATCACATACAACTTGTACATTGACAGAAAAGAAATCTTTTCTGTTCCTAAAAAGTTCTGGTTGCTCTCCTCCAGGAAATTGAATTGGAATATGAGATCCATCTACACAACCGATAACATTTGGAAAACCAGCTATATTAAAAAATTGTGCTTTAACTTCTCCCAGATCTTCAGAGTTTGGCATTCGTATATATTATCTTCTAGCTAGTTTTGCTATTTCTCTACTTACTTAATAAACCACTCTTGACACAGTGGTTTTATGAACATTAATACATACATACATATATATTGTCACGTCTTTTATCCCCGAAGGGGTAGGCAGAGGTGTATTTCTACACCCACTTTTCGGCAGATATACTTTAGTCCCACGTAATAAGGGGCGAGCCTATTGCCGTACCGGGCACATTTCCAGACTCCGTGCTGCTACTGAGAATTTCGTGACAGAAAAACCCAATAACACTGCCCAACCCAGAAATCGAACCCGGGACCTCCCGATCCCACGCGCACATTTATGCCGCGAGACCAACGAGACAGTCGTATAGGGTTTGATGTCGAGTTTTCCGTCTCTACGCAAAGATGGTATTTGCTTCGTATTATCCCTTAGTTGCCTCTTACGACACCCACGGGAAGATAGGGGGTGGTGACACTTGTATTCTATGCCGTCAACCAACGGCCATGAACATTATTATCATCACCAATCACTACTTGAAATGTGCCTGTGGCGTAAAATCGTAATATGATGAAAATTTGTTCCAACATAGACAATGTATATTTGCGATACATAACTGGAGCTAAACTAATGCTGATCATATCACTTATGTGTAACACGGTGTCCTTATCAAAACGATATCTCATTTTAAATTCTTCATCCGTAAACATTTCAAAAGCATTTCTCTTAGATCTTAGGATTCTAGGAACTGATTTATTAGCAATAGACTCCAGCACTTCAAAATCAAACTCTCTGCTCACTGCAGAACTGCTCGAATATGACATTTTGTATCGGTTATGTAAAAGTTGTAAACACAAAGCTATCATATCAAAACGTTCCAGTTATAATATATTAGTCTATGATCAAAACCTTAAACTCTTAAAAAAGGTAACACGTTTGACAGAAGTTAAACTTCAAATAAAGTTATGGAACCGATAAACGGCGAACATTGGTCGGTTAAGTTAAACTAAGTATAACTGGAGTTTATGTTGTGACTCGTTGTTCAGAAACGCATTTTCTTGAGTTATCGAACCAATAACGCTAACGGATAGAAAAAGTATATAAAATAGATACATATAAAAAACAATACAACAATTTTTCTAAAAATATTTTTGTGTCCACGGTCGACGACGGACGGTGGACGGACGGGTAACTATTACGTCGGGTAAATATATTTTAGTTTAAACTCAGTACGCGATACATTTAGCTACTATTCCAGCTGGTTAATTTTGATCTGAAAATAACAGTGACTACACTAAAAATAAATCATATACGAGTATTTTATATATCGAACAACGATGGTCTGGTGATCGAATCTACATCATCCGGTGTATTGTTAAACAGCAATTTGACGACTAAAACCGAAACAGTTTATTATGGATAACAATTATAGTATAATCAATTTAACGATCCGGTAGCGTAGCGGGCGTGTAAGCGACTGCTACGCCGCAGTTCACGGGTTCGATACCCGCTCAAGTTAAACATTTATGTGCGTGAATATAGATGCTTATCTAGATCTGATTTGTTTATACATAACATGTATGAATTAACATAAAACGTATGTATATATTTACGAGTATGTCTATTCATTGTCTAGTCCATAGTAAGCTCTGCTTAGGTTGAGACTAGATGGTTTTGTGTGTATGAGGTAGAATATAATTCTTTATTTTTGCAAAAAAAGGCTTAAAGAACCATTATAAAAAAGTGCAAAACACATTAAAAAGCAGCATTATATAAAAAAGAAAAGTTCTAGTGTCGTGTCCAATTTTAAAGTAAAAATAAAAGTACTGTAAAAGTATATAGTGCCCCACGGCACTTAAAACTTTGCTAAGCACTTCAACTTCTTTCTCTTTATTGTTTTCTACTCTTTGTAACGTTTCAATACAACATTTTATATATATTTTCTAATCCTTATCAACTAATATTAAAAATGCGAATGTGAATTTGTTTGTCTGTTAGGTTCATCTAATTTAAATTGATGTTTTTGATGCTGGTTCGGCGATACACCGAAACCGTAGGTAGGTTCTAGGCGACTTGGGAAGGATTAATGGACTGTATACAAAGGATAGCGGGTTTTATCCGCCTAGGAGTGGATACGGGAAGAGGTGATTGTGAGTGGGTATCGGATATTTCAAGGATGGAGGGCACTTACCTTATACGGCAATCTTCTTCGTTTCCGAAGGGCAGTCTCCTGGTGGTTTCGTGATGCAGCTGCTTGTTTTCACTTCATTTCACCATCACTTCCACTTGCGAGCGGTTTATATATGCGGTAATAACTTATACGGGAGCGGCGCGGAGCGGTACGGTATCGCGGACGCGTTTTACGAATCGAATGTTCTTGAAAGTTCTGGACTGTCACTCGCGTCGACGATCGCGGCGACCAATCAGGCGAAAGGCAGTGCCTCTTCCAGGGAGTGGGATAGAGAGGGACGGAAATATGGTATCGCTCACACTAGACAAGCGTGGAACGATTGATGTTGATGCAATTAGTTATAGATAGGAAGGTAGATGGCGCAACCATATCCCCCCGGCCCTAAAGGGTTGCCTTTAAAAAAAAATAGAATTGAACTTAGCTATGTTGGGTGTACTAAGACAGCGATATGACAATAAAATTAATCTAAATTAACTTTAGCGAAAACTACAAACGCAATAATAGCAAAAACTACTAACTAAATACTTAAACTAAGAGGTAGGTCCAACTTCAGGCTAGATCTCACTGAGTTGGAAGCGGACAGAGACGTACAACAAGGCGCACGTACCTCCCTTTGGCGGTTTTCACGGTAACAACGCGAGTTGTACCGTCCTTGGAAGTATGCAATTTCTCTACGATGGCTAACGGCCATGAAAGCGGCGGAGCATTATCATGTATTATGACGACCAACGTACCCTCCTGTATAGGGGATGCAGGACTATTCCACTTGGATCTAGCCTGAAGCTGGTGTAGATATTCCGCACGCTAGCGCCGCCAGAATGACTGCACGAGTTTATCCAGCAGAGTATGTCTCTGGAGCAAGCTTGAAGAGTCTGCTTCAGGAGCCGGAAATGACGATAATGGCACTGTGTTCAGAAAATGTGCAGGGCTTAACGCGGATGGTTCTGCAGGGTCACTACTCAACGCCGTGAGCGGACGCGAGTCGATCAGTGCCTCGACTTGTGCAAGGACAGTTAAAAGCTCTTCGTAAGAGAGGATCTGTTGACCTATAACCTTGAAGAGATGCGTTTTAATTACTTTGACCATGCTTGCCCAACATACACCGAAATGTGGTGATGCTGGTGGAATAAACTTCCAGTCAATATGATCTATGGAAAGTTCTTCCTGAAGACGAGCACGATAACCCGCGACGTGATTGAAACAAGTAGCGGGAACAAGTTCAATCAATTTACTAACGCGGTTGGCGACAAAAGTCTGCTAGCGGTGAAGAGAAGAACGAATCCAAGCGAGCACTACTTTGGAGTCGGAAAATGCGTGTATTTTATTAATGGGGTAGTGGGGCAAAACTGTGTCTTGAACCTTGCGGAGCAACTGAGACAGCAGAAGAGCCGCGCACAATTCCAGTCTCGCAACCGAAATGGTTTTAACAGGCGAGACCTTAGACTTGGCACAAACTAACTGCACCGAGTAGTTAGAACCAATGCGGACTTGCAGATATACGACTCCGCCGTAAGCACGCTCGCTGGCGTCAGCGAAACCTATCAAGTTGATGGTACATCCATCTACCAACCCAAGATGACGCGGAATAGTAATATGATTGAGCGCGGCAAGCTCAATACAAAACTGGCCCCAAGCGGCGACAATATGGTCAAGGGGTGTTTCATCCCACTCACACTTTGATAGCCAAAGCTCCTTGATCAAGAGCTTGGCGTACAAAATTGTGAGAGCCACAAACCCATTATGTCCCATAGTCGAGCCACTGTGGACAGCATAGTGCGCTTGGCGCACTTATCATCTGGCGGTGAGACGTCAAACCGAAAACTATCGCAGGATTTGTCCTAGCGTAAACCGAGAACCTTATGCGGTACAGACTTCTCAAACTTCATGTCTGGAGAAGCTTTATGAGAATCTGGTATGCGTGCGAGAACCTCCTTAGAGTTGCTTGTCCATTTGATAAGATCAGTTTGGCCTCGCTTGAAAAGCTGAATAAGCTCTTCACAAAGCGAAATTTCTACCGGAGCGGGTATGACACTACAGGCAAGGTCATCCATATACAAAGCGGAAGTGTAGTATAGTATAGTGTAGCGTAGCGTAGCTAAGCATAGCATAGCGTAGCATAGCATAGCATAGCATAGCATAGCGTAGCATAGCATAGCACAGCACAGCATAGCATAGCATAGCTAATTAGTGCTTTATCTTACACACAGTTTTAGCACCCACCTTGATCTCTTGAAGAGCAGAACAACAACAAGACGTAATACAATGAGCAGTATGTAACGTAGGTACGGTACCCATAATCACATACCCAAGTACCGTCTCAATAGCGGGCGGTAAATCATATCGCTCACTACGTACTATTTTAGTTAGTAGCAAGTGCGGAAATATTGAAGCACCGATCAAAAGATCAATGCCTGCCGGATTCGCAAACTCCGCGTCGGCTAGCGGCAATGACTCGAGGTGAGTGAGTGATGCTACGTCTACATTAGCGTTCGGCAATGCGTCCGTGATACGCTCCACGATAAGCGAAGAAATGTTAAAATTAATGTCCCTATCAAAACGCGAATGTATTTTAATATCTACGGAACCCTTGCAATGTTTTTCTGATCCGCCTATCCCTCGGATTATTGAGTTCGTATTTTTAAAGTTATTCCATAATCCGAGGCGTTTGAACAATTCTAACGTTATTAAATTGGTCTGAGATGCGCTATCTAGCAGACAACGTACCATGTGCGGCGACCCATTAACATCATATATGATAACTTGCGCTGTCGCTAACAGAACCGTCTTAGACGCCGTACACTGCGTTTTGGCCCTGCGCGGATCATTATAGATGCGCGAGTGCCGTCCTCGCGTGCGCGTCGCCCGCGCAATGGATGTCGTACACAACGATACTTCGCCCTCAGACGCGGAAGGTGCAGCTACCGTGTTCTGCACTTTCGACGTAAGTGTGTCAAGGTTAGCGGCTTGACTTGACAACGACTTACTTTTATCGAAATGTAACAGTGTATGATGTTTTTGATTACATGATCGACACTTTGTCTTACTAGAACAATTACTTGTTTTATGTTTTATGCTTAAGCAGTTAATGCAAGCTTTGTTATCTTTTACGCATTTAAAACGAGCGGTTGCATTCTGATTATCGAAGGCGGGACACTTATATAAATGGTCGTGCACTATATTACTGCACAGACACTTCTGTGAATTATTACTATTAGATTCCAAACATGTTACGTAAGATTGTGGATTAGGGACCGAGTTATTATTACTATTTCGCGATTTATTCAACCTTTGTTTGTTGCTGTTAGTGTTAGACGGGCCAGGTGAACCAGACTGCGTATTATGAAATATTCGACACTGATCTTTGATGAACGAAATAAAACTATCTAGTGTAGGTATTTTATTATTGCGTTGCGTCATCTCGAATGCGCGAATTGTATCAGTGTCAAACTTTTTTAAAGCGAGTTGAAGCAACATAAAGTCGGAAAGATCTTCTAATTTTAAATTCCTAAGAGAATTAACCGCGGTTACGAAGTTATCAATGAACAGCTGGAAATTCGAGACAGACGCGTTGCCGGACAGTTTGAGATTTAAAGCTTGGTCAAAGTAGGTAGACGCTAGGACGCGCGTGTCCTGATATCTGTCAAGTAGTGACTGAAATATGACCTGATAATTCTCAGCACTGGGTGTGACACCTGCAAATACGGACTGGGCCTTCGGTGACAGTTTACCTATTAAATAGTACAACCTGTCAGCATCTGTCAGAGAACCATTATCGTGCACTGTAGACTTAAAACTCGCATAGAATAACGGCCAATTTCGTATATCTCCGTCAAATGACATAATCTCGATTGGCGGTAATCTCGGTTTGCGGGCAACGGGCTCTGCTGAACAACTACCCTCCAATTGCGATTGTATACGCTTAATAATACAATAAAGATCTTCGAATGAGGTATACGCCTGATAGTTCGGTTTTTCATTAGGATTGATAGAAATAATCTTGCGTTATAATCGTCTAACAACTTATGAAAATCTGTTCGAATACTATCTACTGTCATACAATAACTGAGAAATGCTTCGCTATTACTGTCAGACATAGATGCGGTTTTTGAGCATTCATAGATGTTTTGAATGCGTTCAAATAAAATATTGCGTTTTGCTTCTAAGATTGACATCTCTTTGTCTTCCGACACGCGTGACTTCTTTTGTTGTGACATGCTTACGTAAGTATAGGCTAATGAGAACGAAACAAAATAAGAATATCTAATGTACCTATTATTTTACTTAAGTAGGCCAAGTAGGCAACACTTTAGAGCTGAGGAATTAAAAGTTGCTTGAAATATGAGATTTATAAGACAACTATAATAGTTCCAGAATTAATAATTTAGTAAGTAGGTAACTACATAAAAGTTTACCTACTGATGCGGGCGGAAACAACCATGTGACGGTTATGTGAATATATTAGGAGTATAGCTAGGTGCTATAACTGCCTAGGTATGGCGATATAACGTATAAAAACGTAAATGAATCCGACTCGTATGGATCAAAAAAATGGTTCGGCGATACACCGAAACCGTAGGTAGGTTCTAGGCGACTTGGGAAGGATTAATGGACTGTATACCAAGGATAGCGGGTTTTATCCGCCTAGGAGTGGATACGGGAAGAGGTGATTGTGAGTGGGTATCGAATATTTCAAGGATGGAGGGCACTTACCTTATACGGCAATCTTCTTCGTTTCCGAAGGGCAGTCTCCTGGTGGTTTCGTGATGCAGCTGCTTGTTTTCACTTCATTTCACCGTCACTTCCACTTGCGAGCGGTTTATATATGCGGTAATAACTTATACGGGAGCGGCGCGGAGCGGTACGGTATCGCGGACGCGTCTCGCGAATCGAATGTTCTTGAAAGTTCTGGACTGTCACTCGCGTCGACGATCGCGGCGACCAATCAGGCGAAAGGCAGTGCCTCTTCCAGGGAGTGGGATAGAGAGGGACGGAAATATGGTATCGCTCACACTAGACAAGCGTGGAACGATTGATGTTGATGCAATTAGTTATAGATAGGAAGGTAGATGGCGCTACCAGATGCTTTGCATACATTCGCTCCAAATTGTCTTTCGGGACACGTACCCTTGTTTCGAGTATTCGATATTTCGGCACTGTTGCAGGCGCAATGATCGCGGTTGTACTGAAGTATTATATTGCATACACGTTGTGTGGTAAAAGAATATAGGTTACTTTTGATTTACACGTAAATTTATCAGTTATCTGACTGCCATAGCACGTCTCCTGACCCCAAACTAGGCAGAACCCCTCTCTAGCGAGGTAGGGGTCTAATGACCTTGTGTGAGATATCGTGTGTGTATTAGACGACTTACTAACCTGTACGGACGCCAGCATTACTTTAAACGGTCGCCTCAGCGTTTAGCACAGCGCCATGTTTTGTTAGTTCAATCCTCTTACAAGACAGTGCGAAAGTTGGCCTATAATAAACAATATATAAATATACCTTGCGACCGACAAATTTCGGAAAGATTAAATTAGCTAGGGAATAAAAATAGCAAATATTTTCTCCTCATGTTTAATATATTTTCATAAAGACGATGTGCAAACAGTTTTAATTGGTAGTTGTCTAAATAACGTTATAAAGTGTACAACGAAGTACCTTACGACTAAATTAAATTTCGCACAGATTAAATTAGCTAGAGAATAAAAATAGCTAATATTTTCTCATCATGTTTAATATATTTTCATTAAGATCATGTGCAAACAGTTATAATTGGTAGTTGTCTAAATAACGTTATAAGGTGTACAACGAAGTAAAAATAATTCAGGTATCTAGATACGCCATTGATTTAAACTATTTTTTTTTCTTCGCTCTGGAAATGCATTAACGCACGTATGTGGGACTCGACGGCTGGAATGCAAGGCCGTAATACCCACTAAAACCACAGCGGCGCATACTTCAAGTATCTAAAAGGTATATCGTATAAACGTATATATATATATATATATATATATATATATATATATATATATATATAGATATATCGTATAAACGTATATCTTCAAGTATCTAACTATCTAAAAAGTTAGTATTGGTTGGCCCGCGTGGCGAACTGTGAGCAAACCCTTATTTTAGAACGAAGCCGAGCCGAAGTATACTAAACAATGAGACTGTTTATTATCAAAATTTTAATGAATGCTACGTAAGATTCGTGTAACTAATCTTGCTCTCTGGTTTGCCTAACTAGTACACGCTAACTTGCCAAGAGTTATTTACCGAATAATCTGTACAGCTTATTTCTTAAAATTAAGTTTGTGCAATAAACGTGCTATGAATACCAATAGCCGATTAAACTTGGCTCGATCTTATTAAAGTAATTTGCATACTTTTCCACCTTTCTTATAGGAATTCCAATCACGGATTAATAATAGAGCCGATTCATATGCTACTTCAGATTGCCAATTTATATGATTAGGTTTAAGGCATAAGTATGTTGCGTGTTGCTTTGTTTATGCATTAAAGTTCTTTGAAATGTATAAAAAATAAAAATATTTATATGTCGTCGAATTTACTTGTGGTAGGCTTCTTATTGCGGGGCACATCTAGGTAGGTACCTCCGAAGTATCAATTATTCTAATAGTAGCGTACGCGTGTACGTGTACGTTGTAACGTACTATGTCCCGTTTGAAACCATTCAAATCGGAATATAGTACTCTCTAGAGTACCAACTACTAAGTTATAAAGTTACGGGACATTAGAAGACTTAACACCGTACGTCTGAAGGTAGGCAGTGAATTGGTCTTTGATATGGCCAAAGTCTATGGTCGGCTTACCACCAAGTGGACCGTCAGCTCGTCTGCCACCTTAATGCCATAAAATAATCGACACAGGAATACAACATTAGAACAGAACATATTAAAGTATCAGGACTGAAATTATTATGGACTCTAGACCCTCAGAAGTGCGAAAACTACTCACAGAAAGTTTGGATCTTAACTCCATTCAAGATAAGTGTTTACCGTTTCTTAATAACTTCGATAAGCAGAGAATATTTCGATTTAACCCATACCACGTACAAGTTACCTAATTATGGCAAAACTTCCAAATGAGTCTAACACTAAATCTAGAATTTATAGGTCGTGAAATAATCTCAGCCGACTATAAGTAACAACAAGACTCATTTCAGAATCCTCCATACAAAATTGTTCGACATACTTTGCACTGATGCAGAGGTGTTACAGTTTTCAATGAGTATTTGCGGTAAAATAATCAATAAGTTATTCTTGTCTTGGGTATATTATAGCCAAAGTAACTTCTGCTTCTTATGAATTTGGGTTTTCAGGTGTGTGACAATGAAAAAGTATTAATTTTTGCCTTCTTTTGTTTTGGGCAGATAATGACCAGCTATGACTACAAAAGGTTTTTGCTAAATATGTCAGGGAAATGTTGTTTAGTTGTAGAACAGGAATGGTGGCTGAATGGCAAGAGAACGAAGATTGGATGGCAAAAACTTATCCGTTTCAGATTTCATCAAATCACATGTCCCGTATTCTCAAATCCATCTGAAATATCATGCAGTGTTTTTGATATTTCTGTCAACTTTACTGAACCTATGAATGCTGGTATAGGTCGGTTCATGAAAGATGACCACCTCGCAGAAATAATTTTTAGGTCCCCGTGGAGGTGCGGGGTGAGGCGCGGGTGGAAAGCCAATGGCGTGGCTCAATTCTTGACGCATTCCCTAAATGCGTCAAGAATGGAGCCACGCCATTGGTGCACGAATGTACATATGCGCGACGGCCGCCATTTGTGAACCGATCTATAGCTGGAAGTGACATAATAACTTTTCATCAAATTTCATAACATTATAACATCAGCATATCCTTCGAAATGTAAAGGTGATTCAGCGTGCATATAACTACACAAATCCCAGTTCAGAGCTCGCAAAAACTGCAGCCAAAAAAATTTTTTGCCCGTCCGCAATACGGCGATTGTTTTTTTCCAGCGAGAAATTCAGACGATTAGGTAACAGACCCGTGTGCAAAATAAAAAAAATATTCACGCTGTAGCTACAGTATCGCATTCGTACTATGTTTTACTTCTTTTAGATAATGGTTGTACCTATACGAGTCAGGAGTATCTCGTGGTGTGTATAATGAGCGCTAGCTAGCTCAATTAGGATTACGGAAACCTTGGCATCGAAATACACCCATTTTGTTTAAAGAAGAAAGGCATAGTAGAGAGTGCTAGGTACCCAGCCCAGAACTATTAACCGCCGACTCGAGCCAGACATATGCAGATAATTCACGTTTGTTGATATTTTGTGAGTCGTCGATATTAATCGTCGATCGAAACACCAAATTATTCACTTATATTTCTACTACTGTGTCTTCCGTGTAGGCAACGGCAATTGTGAAGTGCCGGGGAAAGTAAAACTGTGCTGGTTTGTTTTTTGTGTCCCGCTCGCTAAAGAGGGAAATAGAGAGATATTTATTTTCAAACTCCACCAATACGCCTACATTCTCACACTGGCAAGACCACATTATTATGTTACCACATTTCTGTTTTGCCATCTAATTAATCTACAACGGGGCAATGCTGCCAGCGTTCTGGGCACGCTTCCTGTTGACGGCGATATGGATGAATTTCGTGACGCCCTCTATATTTTTCTTTTCGTTCTGTATTTATTTCTTTGTATAGTATTTTAAGACTTAGTTACGTTTCAATCTGATATAATATATAAAGTTGTAAAATAATTCAATCAATATAATAAAGATTAGTTTTATTATTAAGATTCTTCTGCCTACTTTATACATATTATAAACATAGTACAAAACAAGATTAATCTACATAATTATACCTAATTATCAAGTTTCACGATAATACACTTTTTAGAAGGGTAGGCAAGCCTTATATTAGACTAATCTTATTTTCTTAATAAGTTGTTCTACTTTTTAACTTGCTCCACAAATTATCCACTATTTCTTTGCTAAACTTTTAAAGACTCCAGCGATTTATTTAAATTCTACAGCAGATAATACGCTGAATTGAATAGACCTCTTGAGCTATTTAACTGGATGGCCACAGAGCGAACAAGCCGTGGAAGTTTTATATACGTAATAAAAACTTGTTGGAATATAACAGATCGGGTAGAAGTAATCAAGGCTGTACAAAGTAGAACTCTTTAGGTAATCAAATAATATACAAAAGCTACGTGCTGAGAGAAAACATGTATTTAGTACAAAGCAAACTCAGCAGTGCCCGCCATGTTTTGATCTCATTGAGTTACGTATGTATTAAATGAGTACTTTTTTTTTTCTTCTTTTCTTTATAATTAGTCAGTTATTTCTATAGGTGCACTAACACTCCATTTAGAATTCTTTACAAAAACTAGTGAACATTTTCTCATGGCAATTAAGAGGCCAATATCTTTGAGGCCTGTGCTTGAGCGACACAAGCAGAGTCTGCGTGTCACGGAGATGTACATGCTGCGCTGGATGTGTGGAGTCACGCGGAAGGACCGTATAAGGAACTCCCGCATCCGGGGTTGCCTTCATGTCCGTGACATTGCTGACAAACTTCTAGAGTGTCGCCTACGCTGGTATGGCCACGTCTTACGTCAGCATCTTACGTGGGTAACAAATGTCTTGCCATGCTACCTCCGCCGGGCCCCGGTAAACGGGGAAGGCCAAAGAAATGCTGGCTTGACGTCGTAAGGGATGACATGCGTGCCAACCAACTAACCACCAGGGATGCTGACGACCGTGCGAAATGGAGGAGACACAGCCGGAAAGCGGACCCCGGGCTCCAAGGCGTGGGTTTTGGAGTGCAACCGGGACAGCGCTAGGATGATGATGATCTTTGGGGACGAGGTGGAAATCGCGTCATCGAAACCTTCACCAACCTATCTGGCCAGCGTTATATGTTTAGTAGACAAAGTCCTCCTATTGACTTACAATTCCATTGGGAACGGCGAAAGGCTGTTTGATGATGAAGAACAGATGTAATTGGAATACCTACGCAACTGCTAACCTAAAAGCAGCAGAAAGTAAAAACCAAATTAAAACAACCATTTGTGAAGCATAAACACGGATTTCGTTATTAATGCGAGGTTCAAATTTCGAGGCCAAGTATAATGTGTGTTATTTCATTGCGTCGCGTGTCCCGTTCTAAACAATGAAATTGTACTGTAGTCTGAAATACGAACCATATTTACATAGACATTGGCACATTGTGTTCATATTTTATAAGCAAAGTGTCCATCATTATATGGCGTAATGGCTTTACTGAGTTTATTAGGGTAGCTTGGTATAAATACATACCTACATACATAGACTCACGCCTGTTCCCCGGAGGGGTAGGCAGAGACTACGGAACGCCATTTGCAACGATCCTGACATATCTCTCTTGCTTTATTCACTCCCATCAGATTCATGCATGAGGAATCTGTGTACATATGACTAGGCAAGGTATTATTTAATTTCCTATTAGGGAACTTCTGAAGGTTATTGATTCGTACCCATAATACATTGGACTTAACCACAAATGGTGACGTGGGCGTAAATCATTTCTCTACCCTTTTAAAGATAAGCTGGCGTGATTCTATGCATATTTAATAACTATATATTCCACAAGCCTCTATCTGGGGTTTCACCTGTGTGGCATGTTTGTAAAGGTGTCCTATAAAGATTTTAATAAATTATCTTTGCCATACATAGCATCCAAATCTGTACAGACCATTTTGCGTTTGTTTAACATTAACACATCCATCATTTTTAACATTTATCACTAACTAGCTGTAACTTTAACCATTTCTTTTGAAGAAGCATTAGTATCCATCAATTTTCTTTTGTTCCTTTAAACCAACCAACACCCTTAATTAAAAAAAACAAATAATGTCTTTCTATTTACGCTCAAAAACGATCCGCCCAAATAATGTCTTCAAATTTCCAAACCCCTAAATACTAAGCAATGTATCCCAAACATACTGTGGAAATATTATGGCGCGTTTACCACCCCATATATAACAATGGTTCCCATTACGTAAAACAAGAATAATGTAAACACATTTGTTTGGCGCATTCCCTAAGATTCGGAATATATAAAATCCTTGTGTGACTGACAGACAACGCACAGCCAAAACTACTGAACTGTATGTTTCTTGGGGACCGTAGGGGTGCACTAAGAAGATATTTCCCGCAATTCTCACGGGATCGGGTAGAACGGGTAAATTAAAATAAAATGTCCGGGCGTAGCTGCGGGCATCTTCTAGTTATGAATAAAAGCTCTATTGTTTTCGCAAACGAGTTCATGAAACGAACCTTTATAATCTGTGCCGGCCCTTCGACGTTTAATGAACAGACGCCATTTTCGATAACTTAATTGAATATTAGATGTTAATTAGCCTTTCGTTCAACTCCACCTTACCTTGGCCTGTTTTAAATATAGATACTTAATCGTATTAGGTTTATGTTAAGTTTAATGAAAACTTAACGAATTTTCAGGTTGGAATTGATTGCTTCGAGAAGAAGGACGATTTATTTCGAATGTAACAAATTGTATTCTCGTAAAATATTTCAATGACATCAAGAGGTTGGTTTACTTCTTGAGTACCGATTATTGTTGAATGGTCGCTTTGCTATTAATTAAGAACATTATTATACTACTAGCTGTGCTCGTGATTTCACCCATATTATATATCCGAAAAATACTACTACCTATATTGTTCCGCACCTGTGGTTCGAAGCGTGATGTTATATATCGAGCCTTATGCGACAAATGAACTCAATTCAATACATAACTAATTTTTAGGTCGACCCATAGCTCCTGAGATTAATCGTACAAACAAGCAAATTCAAACTTTAGCTTTATAATATTACTATAGATTGACAAAATGTATAGCTTCTTCTGACTTCTATAGCTCTTATTTTATTCCATTCAGTATAAATTAATATGTTTAGTTATATTCGCAAGGCAGTCTGGACTAAGTTCCTGTCTTAATAAAGTCGTTATAACTTAACAAATGATTCGAAACTTTGTTCGAGCGAGTCAACGTCGCGGAAAAGGATGGCGCTCACTTTTCATGTCGACTGTAAGAGACAGTAGTTCTGTTAGAATATATTATATGGATCAATGGAGTTTGCTTGACAAAAGCAAAATTCAAAATAGAATTATTGACTGGCCTGTTGGTCTGATTGTTAGTGAACCATTGTTAAGAAGATTGATTTGAAAGATCTACTAAGCCGAAGGTCGTAGTAACCTACTCAAGGATGAATTCTTGTGTTATGAGTACTATTATTTGTTTAGTGACTCAGTGTAATTTGTCTATAATATGTATGTTTATCAGTTATCTGGTTTCAACATTACAGTCTTTGCTTAGTTTATGATGAGATGACCGCGTGTAAATTGCCCTAGGATATTACTTTGATCGTATTACTAACAAAATATTTGGTTGTACAATTATATATTTTAACTATACAGTACGCAGATTTATAAAAATCTATACCACGTCTTAAAATTGCAACTTCCTCTGAACTATTTCGAAATAGCAAGTTTAATAGCCATTTGGTTAGTGCTTGCTTGTAGGCAACTGTACTTTCTGATTTCGTTATATCTTTGATTTTATTTAGAGACTTGCAAATGGCGATTTCAATCAGCTGAAATAATATGAAAATTAAATAAATTAATAATATTCTACCACATACACACATCAACATTAGTACCAAACTAAGCAGAGCTTGTACTTTTGGTACTGGGTAATGGATAAACATACATAAATACTTTGCCTGGCGTTTAAATTTTACTTAGGCAACAGGTACAATGTGACTCTAATCGTCATTTTCAGTAGTTTAAATAATTTATAGTAAACAAATTTTGACAAGCTCACTTGCTGCGAATAACAAAAAAATATGACACAGAGAGCTTATAAAATCCTATCGATAATTAAAAAAAATGAAGCGCTTATGTCGCCCAAAGCCAGCAATTAAAACACCTAATATGACCATAAAAGCTAAATTAAGAATATTTTTATTTGACATTGCCCCAATCCAATCCACATGGGTATAAACGCTGTATTATAAAGAAGATTAAAATTACTTATCCCGTTCAATTTGGGGGAAAGAAAATCCTTTGCATATTTAAATGAAACGTTATTAAAATTTATATGCACTACATTTGCGGGCAAATAATTTTTTTACGCAAAATTGACCAACCTACCGACGTTAATTACTGGGGCAATTTATTTTATCAGTTGACATTTATGAGTTTATTTCAAACGATTTCGTAATTATTGAGTTTTTATTCATTTTTTGGTTTTCGCTTTGTTTTCGTTATATCTCACATCAGCAAATAATTTCGGTGTTATAGGTAACAACAGAGAACTTAAGAATTTCGAAAAACAAAACTGATTCTTTATTTTACTTCGATGGATCCATAAATTATTGTTTCTAGCCAGATTGCTTTTGTGTCCTTTGATTGAACTTAATGTAATTGAAGTACTTAACGGAATTAATTCCATGGGTGTCGTAAGAGGCGAAAATAATATCGTTGTAAAGACATGTAAAACGCGACAGCCTTTGGCCACCTTAGTATAGTAATACAAACCCCCCTCGAATTCACTCAAAATACTTTGTGCCGCAAATTTAGAGAGGCCACAGACGTTGGCCTCTCTAAATTTACTATATTTCTATAGTCCACTACTGGTAGTGGATTATAAAAATAAAAGACGATCATGTCTTTCTAAAACTAAGAAGATCTTCTTACGTTGGATCGGTCAAATCATACTGCAATAAGTAATTTGTCTCCCGTAGGTCTCACTTCTAATAACTTTCGTGATTGCAGCCGTTTGAAGACATTTAAATAAAGAGTGCATCGACTTTTGGAAGTAAAGCCATGCAATAAATTTACAATAGAACTGACTAATAAAACTTGTCTGAGTCTTAACGATCGTGTAATCGAAGTAGACAGAGACATCAAATTTTCAAAGATTTTGGATTGTCTCACAAATTACAGAAACTCTGATTAGGTACATACATTTTGGTTTTAAATTTTTAAGGTCTAAACAAATGGGGCTTTTAACCGATGCCGTTAAACTGTTATGAAATATTTTCAGTTAAAATAAAAAATTGGCTAGCGAATGTGATAAGCCGTAAATTGCACGAGCTTTCGTGAAATCCGTTATGCAATAATTGTACAAATTACATCTCTAGATCAGCAGTAGCCTTATCTATACAGTGCATATTTATAGTTAGCTACTCGATACCAGGTCATAGACAATCTTAAAATTTTGTGTTTGTCAGTCTGCTAGTCCGAGGTAATCTTAGGAATGGCTCAACTGAGACTTTCACTGGAAGATAGAGGACTTTATAGAACAACATACAGGCTATAATTAAAATACAAATCGTGAAATTTAAGGCGAGCTGAAAGATTTGCAACAAAATGTTCTATAAAGCGCGGTGGTAATGCGCAGTTCTGACTATGATATCGACGCATGGAGTCCGCCATAACTCGATGAGAACGCATCAATGCATTTCATTTATCGGCTGCTAGCATTCGACGCGTGTTCTATGAGCTCTATTAAATCCCGACAATATGGTATTTTATCATCATTGTCAGTCATTGCAGTTCACTAAATATCGTTCTGAATTTAATGAACTGAAATGAATTAAATATGTCTTTAAAATATAAAAAAATCTTAAAACAATACCACATCGCGATACCGGCAAGGCACATTTACATTTATTTACCTATGTTATCGGCGGAAACCAAACAGACGGATGGCCTGATGTTAAGCAATTACCGCCGCCCATGGACACGAGCTAAAACAGAGGAGTCAAAAATGCGTTGCCGACCTTTGAGTTGGGAAATGACTAGGGAAAGGCGGAGTGGAATGACGGAACAGGATGTACCGATACCGTCAAGCCAACTCAAACCGTGGCTACGCGTAAGAACCGCACATGAACACGAAAAACAGTGGGCAGACATAAAAGAATGCAGACAAACAAAAGATGCTATCGCCTGCTTGAACAAGCGACTCTCGCACAAGCTGCTGCATTCTAGTAGAAAAACTCTTAAGCATCTGACAGGCATAATAACCGGCCACTGTCCACTCAAAAAGCACCTATTCAACATAGGCGTTACGGACAGCCCACTGTGCAGGGGCTGCATGGAAACCGAAGAAACACCCGCTCACGTCATTCTGCACTGCACAAGTGTGAGCGATCAACGGGTAAAGCTGCTGAACAACCCCAGAACCATGTGTGAGGCTTTTAACGACACCAGCCAACTAATGGCTTTCTGGAAGGAGCTAAGGTGATATGAGTAGTCGGCGTCAATCAAGTCGCCACTTACGCACAATGGCCTAAATAAGTGGCTAAGTGCGGAACATCCACGACTAACTATAACTATAACTAACTATGACGGAACAGGAATAGGGCACTTCTGGGGCCTCCGACACTCTCATTCACCGAACGAAACCCAACAGTATAGATAATTTACCTCAATATTCTGTGAGAAGATAGTACTTATCCGGTCGATCCAACCCATTCATGCTGACTAAGTATAGGAGGTAAATGAAGTTTAAGGGTACGGGTCAGCTGCATGGCATCGTTCTAATTGGCACTAATCGTTTTGTGTATCTTTTTTACGCACACAAAAGCAGTAATTAAGCCAGACTTCCGTTCGAGACCGTCATTTTAAAGGTCTTAAGTACTAACTCTGATAACATTTTAATATCTTTAACACTTTTATAACAGTTATTATTTTCTCATATATGTATGTTTTAGGGTTACATACTTAAAAGCACATTTTAATGCTACATTTTTATTCAGTTTTCATTTCGTTCTGTAAATGTTTTAAGTTGTTGGATACAAGTCACTTGGCTCTGGTTTGTGGCGTACAGATTGCGCAATTAGGTTTTCAGCTACGCGAGGTACAGCCTCCGCAAGGAACTAAAAATGTGTTTGGGTATATTTTGTGGTAGTTATTTTACTTTAGTTGGTGTAACGCTACGTGACTGAGTCAGTAAACTAGGGCTCTCCTCTCGAAGGAATGTTTTCTGTAACGCAATAATATTATATTATACGTATTGCGTTATAATCTCAACAGGCGCTTACCGCAGTAGGCGGAGCCAGCCTAGTCCGAAGAGCGCTTCGCCAGGAATTATTACCTTATAAGGTAATGGACCGGGCACAGGCAGTCTGTGAGTCATAGGTCTATGCCTATATAAGATGGGTGCGCGACCTGAATCGGACACTTTCCCTAGACGTCGGTACGTTGCTACTACTACTACGTATTTATTCTGCCTTCTACTTCTATATCTACTATCCCGCTGGAGGTGAGTATATTCTAGTTATCTGTGTGCCTATTTGTCTGTAGTATCTATCTCTCCTAAGCATAACAGCCGATCTAGGGACAGCCTGTTCCTGACTGGTTGTTTTTCATTCTCTATGCTGCTTTCCAGTCCTACGGGCTATAATTCCCCTAGTCTAAGTCTATAATTCTCCTAAGTAACAATCTTATGGAGTCATACCTGCTAGTGGGAGAAAAAGTCTCATTATAATCCAAACCTTTTACTTGAGTAAAACCTCGAGCACATAGTCTCGCTTTATATCTTTCAATTTCTCCATCTCTGTTTTTCTTTATGCTAAACACCCATTTACAAGTAACAGGTTTCTTATCAGTTCTCTCTGTAATTAACCAAGTATTATTATTTTCATGTGACTGAAGTTCTTATGTTATGGCTTTCTTCTATTGAAGGCAATTTACACTTTTCAATGCCTCTTCATAAGTGTTTGGTATTACAAACTCAGTCAAGTTTACTTCCATCCTGTTTTGTCGTCGAGGACGCAATGTAAAATTTCTCTGTTGTTCATCTTCTAGATTTATATTTCTTGGGGGATAATGGGTATCATCTGTGTCTTCAAGACTCTTCATACTGTCATTTCTTCGGATGGAATGGATGAATCATTGATGGATGGAAACTTCCAGAAAATCACTCTATTGATTCTGATCCTCGCTTTGTAAGGATGGCATTGACTGATCCTTTTCTTCTTCATTGAATTTCATTTCTATGTAATTCTGCCTTTGTTGTGGTATGCCAGATTCATCAAATTTTACATCCCGAGACACTGTAATCCTTCTTGTACTCTGGTCGTTGTAACAAAGGATACCTACTTAGGTGTCCACTGTAACGTTGGACTACCTTGGGTGTAGTTTAATATGAGAAACGTGGTTAAATGTAACAATTTAAAATCGATTTAATTCATCAAAGAATCTAATACATCCTTTAGCAAATGATTTTACTTAAGAAAAATTACTAAAACTTGTGATTTAAAGATATATAATCAGGGTCGCGTGATTCGGCGATGGTAAGGAGTTTGTTGAGGGTCCGCTCCCGGTGGTCGTCAGAATAGCTGGTCACTTACCTCGTTGTCTGCAGGCGCCAGAAAGAGGAGCACAGCGCCTCATTATTTATATTAGCTCGAGGTGTGGTGTCTGAGGTGAGGGGCAAAGGTGCAGGCGGCCGGGAGGACGGTGTCATCGCGACGTCACAGTGACGTCACACACTCCCCCCATTAGGCCCGAATTTTCCCAGAGGGAAAATTCTGTGGCTGGTAGGCGGCAACTGCATTCCGGGACCCTGAAACACATGAGAGGTGGTGTCAGTAAGCTAAGTACAAACAACTACTAACCCTGGAAGAAAAGAAAACCAAGTATAACCCTCGGCCATTCATACGTCACCAAGCATTGAACGTTCCTATTACCTGACATTCATCACATTCAAAAGGCCTACACACAATCATACGCATGAACAAGCCAACATTCATTCCCGATGCGAGTCGCATTCATTATAATACACGACGCGCGAAGAGGTATTATACGTGAGGTTTAGAGTGAATAGCCACCCAGCCTAGGCAACACCTTGCAACCCGGGCTCGATAAGAAAATTAAATTGAAAATGTATAAGTCGTAAACTAATATTACGATCTTACTATATTACGATACTAACAATATTACGATCAGTTGGCAATAAGACAAGCAAATTGCTCATTAACACGCTCGATGCGAATTGGAAGGGCAAATTGTATTCATTTAAAATAAAACAAACAATGATTACGGCGATGGAAAGTTTGAACCGGTGAACACGTGAGTCATCACTGCGCGCTTGGCGCTGACCGCATTCCATTGCCGTAAGTCATTATCTAGTTTCTGAACACGATACAATTCGTAGTAAGATGTAATGAATAATACATCACCGCAGGAGACGATCGATGATATAGTATACACAACCATAGTTAAAAAACACAAAAAAAAAACAATTCGGAGTAAGATGTAATGAACAATATATCACCGCAGGAGACGATCGATGATATAGTATACACTACCATAGCTAAAAAAAACACAAAAAAAAACACAAGCGAGAATCGAACCACAGACCGATCCGACAACAACCTTTTAACCACTGAGCCATAAGGGAAAAAAATTACATTACGACCAGTCATTACTAAAGCTATATGTAACAAGATAATTGGGTACATGATTTAGCTGTAATTGGGAGTTAAAGATTTTATATACTATTTGTAACTAAGCGTTAAGTTATTTTAGTGATTAGATCATTAGTAATGAGCATTAATCATTACATTCTTAAACTTTTTAGTGAGTTAATTTAAGATCTTTTATATGGAAATCACCAAGACAAACCTGATAGTTAGATATTTAGTTAGATAAATAACAGACTGTGCAACAATATTAAGTTAAATAAACTTCCTCGACAATTTATAACAGGAATATTTATTCATGTTTTATATTAGCATGTTTATATAAATCGTTAACACAACACAATGCGTTATCTTGTGAGCTCCAACTCGGAAACAATAGCACTATTGTTGGCTTTTACAAATATGTAGGTAATTACAACTTCGCATACATATGCGTCTTACATTGTTGTTAATGAAACTGTACCCAACCGTTTATAAACTTATTTATGCTGTAATAGAATAAGATTCAATTATTTTATTCAGCTTTTAGGTTAAAGGTCAACGCTCATTAGAGCCACCCGGCACCCACTCCGCACGGCGTCCACGAGTGGACGTCGCGCGGTCAACCAGCGGACCGCGCGCCGTCAACGAGTGAACGCCGCGCGGTCAACGCGGCGACGAGCAGTCAACGCGCGACAAGTATGCGAGCAGCGAGTTGCCACCGAGCCGTCCACGCGCGGACGGCGGGTGGACCACCCGCTGCCCGCGCGTGGACGGCTTACGACAGAGGCGACGGTGACGCTACGGAGTTGATGTAGTGAGCGAATAGCCATACAAATCCATATAAAGAATACTAACCGCACGAGGCGAGGCGGTGCGGAGTGGGTGCCGGGTGGCTCTAATAAGCGTTCACCTTTAAAGAGACAACATGGCTTCTAGGAATGATGTCCTGTATATAAGTAAATAGCACGATTTGAACGATGGGGTGACGGAGGGATGACGATATGAAATGAAATGAAACGCTTAGCGCTCAGGTAGATTGTCTAGGTTCTAATAGAAACACTACTTAAAAGGAACATGTTTTTTTATTATGTCTCACTACCGCTTACATACAGTATGACCGACTAAAGGCTGGAGTGTAAACTCCTTGTTGAATAAAGATAAATTTAAAGGTGTTCAAACAGTGTATATTGTATTTCTAAACGAATTTTTAGTTAACATAGTTGGCCGCATGTGGCGCTGTATCTTTTTCTTATGTCAAGTGCGCAAAACCATACTTGTAATATTTTTATGTGTCTCTGTAGAAATAAAGTGATCACGAATTCTAAGTCTTCTTATTCTTTGAAATATTATCGTCATCCAATAGGTTATGGACCCAGGCATTGCAGCGCATAATTATTTCAACGAAAAGTTGAGTCAAGAGCAAGATATTTACGGACGTAATTTTCACATAACTTGTGGTGTAGCAATCTCACAAAATGGAGGTTACCAATTCCATGAAGATTGAAAAGTTTGATGTTAGAAACTTTAAGCAATGGAAGTTTCAGGTAAAATACGCATTGAGAGCAAAAGGGCTAAAAATTGATTTCGAAAAACCCAAAGAAACTGGCTCGCAAGTGCAATGGGAAAAGGACGATAGCATGGCCATTTTCATTTTGACATCGGGAATCGATTTGAACCAAACATCCCTGATAGAAAACTGCGAGACTGCAAAGGAGATCATGGATAAGCTAGAAGCTATTTATGAGCAGAAGTCTGAATATAATAAAATGATTATTAATGAGAAGTTTTACCAATATGCCTATTGTGCCAGCGACACAATGGCACAACATGTCTCTAAAGTTGAGAGTCTGGCTAAACAATTACGAGAATCTGGTGAGAATTTTAGTTTAATGTCACTCGACAAAGATTGCCAAACAATACAAAATCTCACATCTAGGTTAATAGATGAGGAAGCAAGCCTTGCCCATGACACAACTAAAAATGAGACTGCATTGGTAGTAACAAAAGGGAGTTCTAAAACAAGAAAGGAAGTTAATAAGAGTAATTTTGATATTCAAAGAAATTCAAGTCAAAGTCAAAGTCAAAAAATCATTTATTCATCTAGGTCACACCGTGACGCTTATGAACGTCAAATTTTTAAAGTAAATTAATAATGCTTCTACATTTTCATTTACTGCCCATTCGCAAAGCAATTGGTAGAATCACGAGAAAGAACGGGCAATAAAACTCGTGGCAACTCTTTTTAATCGCCAGTGTTATGGTACATATTTTATGTTTGTAAGGAGCTGCAACTGTTTCATATTGTAATTAATTACTTGTAAATAGTAAATAAGAACATACATATTATATACAAAATATGTAGTTATTAAATTAAGTGCTGTAGTAGTCTTCAAATGTGAATCTTGTGTAACAGGAGCATCCACTTACGCTTTATAATGTAGGCAACTCGCGATCATGTTCAGAACTATGGTGGAAAAGTATGTTACAGAAAGTGACGGTATATGAATACACGAAAATTACAAAAACGTTAGTATCCAGCCCATGATAACGAGTTACCTTCATCTAAAACTGTAGCAAATTTTAATAAAATTTGTGGAACAACAATGAAAATGTAAATGTAGTAAGTTGAATGACCTAATAATGCATGAATATTAAATTAATAGAACTAGAGATATTATATAAAAAAAAAACTGAAAAGTAAGGTATCTACATAAATTAAAAAAATCAAGAGTTGGCTAGTGTAAGTGACCACCTATCCTTATCACTGAAATAATCATTAATGGTATAATAACCTTTCCTAATAAGGCAGTCTTTTATTTTACTTTTGAACGTACTAAATGGCAATTCTAAAAGACTAATTGGTATTTAATTGTATATACGAATACCTAGCCCTACAAAAGAATTATTAACTTTATGTAAACGATGATAAGGGGCATATAACTTATGCCTGTTTCGAGTATTTATGTTATGTACATCACTTTTTGTAGTAAATAAACCTATATTTTGCCTAATATACAATATATTAGCAAATAAAAATTGCGAGGCTACTGTAAGAATCCCTATAGACTTAAAGCGTTCCCTAAGAGTATCTTTTGCACCTAACATGTATATTGCTCGTACCGCTCGTTTCTGTAGAACGAAGATATTCTGAATATCCGCAGCTTTGCCCCATAACAAACTACCGTAGGACATGATACTATGAAAATCATCATCATCATCAGCCTTAAATAGTCCACTGCTGGATTAGGCCTCTCCTTTGAAAGGAGGAATTGGCCTACTATACCACGCTGGCCAAGCGGGTTGGTATAGGGTCTGTATCAAGTTTTCCTTCTCTTACAGTGCTGTTCTCTGCATAATATGCTCCCTCTGTCGGCTCTTACGACACCCATGGGATGATATGGGGTGGTGACAATTTGTATTCTTAATCCGTCACCACACGGACAATATGTTTGTGATTACTATGAAAATAGCTAAAATAAACTAGACGATCTGTGTCAACATCAGTAAGTTGTCTAACTTTTTTGACAGCATACGCAGCAGAACTGAGCTTACCTGCAAGACATGCTATATGTGCACCCTATTGTAACTTATTATCTAGTGTAATGCCTAGAAACACTGTCGAGTCAACTGTGTCAAGTTCCTCCCTATCTAGCCTTATATTAGGTCCCAGTTGTCTAACGTTAGGTAAAGCAAATTTAACGCATTTAGTCTTTTTAGAATTAAGCACTAGGTTGTTTGCTGTAAACCATTGTGTAACCTGTATAAGTGCATTATTTACATCATCAAATTGATTCCTATTCCAATCTACTTTAAAAATAAGTGACGTATCATCTGCAAAAAGTACGACATACGAATAGAAAAGGACCTAAAATAGAGCCTTGTGGAACGCCTAACTGTATAGGTAATTTAGAGGTTGTAGTCCCATTTACATCGACGCACTGAAATCTTTGCCGCAGGTACGACTCGACAACACAAAGTGCGGTTTCCTCTACGCCGTAGTGGCGGAGCTTACGCAATAGTGTGTCGTGATGAACGCAATCAAATGCTTTTGATAGGTCACAGAATACTCCGATAGCATTTTTAGATGACTTCCAAGCATTATAAACGTGTTTTATGAGAGCAACACCCGCATCAGTAGTGGATCTACCTTTAGTAAATCCGTATTGATCTTTATGAAGCAGACTATTTAAATTAAAGTGTCTTAGTAGCTGCTTTAATAAAATCTTTTCAAATATTTTACTAAATGCCGGCAAGATAGAGATGGGCCTGAAGTTACTTACGTCATTTTTACTGCCAGATTTGAATAAAGGTATGATTTTACTTAATTTCATCAAATCCGGAAATACGCCTAAGTCAAAACATTGGTTAAAAATTATAAAGAGGTAAGGCGCAACAGTCTCAACTATAGTACCTAAAATTTTAATCGAAATGCCCCAAAAGTCGCCGGTATTTTTAATATTAATTGAATTATATGCGATCAATATATCTCGCGGGGTAACGTGCTCGAATCTAAACACGCTCTTGCATTCAGGTACCCTGCTAAGCAAAAAATTTCCAGCGTCTAAAGATGATGATTGTAAAGAGCTAGTAGTTGTTAAAGGTATGCTCGCAAAGAAACTATTGAACATATGCGCTACTTGAGTTTGATTGGTGACTAATAAATTGTTTTCTTTTAGTTCAAATTGGTTTTCCCGTGGTCGTGCTCTTCCTGTTTCATTATTTATAATTCTCCAAGTTTCTTTAATTACATTTGTTGAATACTTAATTTTGCTACTAATAAATTTAGATTTTGCCATAACACAAACTTGTTTAAAAATTTTTGAGTAGTTTTTTACATAATTTAGAAAAGGTGTGTCAAATCTATGTTGTTTCATACCATATAATTCAAACAATTTGGCTCTACTTCTGTATATACCTATAGTGGCCCACTGGTTAAAAGATCCGGTAGTACCCTTTAATGTGACAGTTTTACTCTTGAAAGTATCTTGAAACTCATTATTTACTATTCCAAAAAGTGAATTATAAATTGTATTTGGATTTTCTGAGTTCAAAATTGAGGGATTGAGTTTAGCGATAATATTGTTTTTAAAACGTATAAGACGATTGGTAGTTTGAGGCCTATATTCTACTGTATGTGATTTATCATATGTTGTACATGAAAAACTAGCTATCTGTTCACGGTGATCAGAAGGAAGAGAACTAATAACTACTGGGTTGTTAGCAACACAAGAACTAAATATGTTATCCAAACAAGTAGAAGATGTTTCAGAGACTCTAGTAGGTTCACAGAATAAATTACTTAAATTAAATGACTTAAAAAGATTCAGAAATCTAGTACACTGTGAAGAATTCTCTAAAATATTAATATTAAAATCACCACATACTATAATATTCTTATGACTACCTATAATTTTATTAAGAGCATCTTCCATAACAGTCTCAAATAGATTATAATCACCAGAAGGGGGTCGATATACACAAATTATAATATATAAGTCTAGTTCCACACAGGACAACTCAATAGTGCGCTCAATAGATAAATTTACAATATCCTTACGTTCTTTGCATTTTAATAAATTTGAAGTCATTATGAGAGAACCGCCTCTAATAGCCTGCTTTCTTATATACGAACTCTGCACTATGTAATATTCATTTATAACAATAACCTCATGGGTGCTTAACCAATGTTCAGTTAAGCACAAAACCTTAACGTCATATTTTTCTAGAAATAAACTTAACTCTAACTCTTTGCCAGATAGGCCCTGCATGTTTTGATGTACTATATTCAAATACTGCAGCCTAACTGTTGTCCTATCTTGGAGTTTAAATCACAAGATGTGTCAATAAAAACGTTGTTAGTACATGTACTAACCCTATCAAATAAATTGTCAACACAAGGCTCACTGCCTTGCTGTAAATTGTATGCTAATAACTTAGCAATTTGTCGCTTAATATAAAATGGCAGATACATTGTATCTTTAGTTAAAATAAATTTACTAATAAATTTATTAGCGTCAAAAAACAATATTGCGTCACTATGACGACAAGTTATGTTATACAATAACATGTTTAATGAGTGTATGTGCATATTTTGTGTGTGTGTTAAGTTGTTTGAGTAAGGTAAAGCACCTAAAATAAATTTACAACTAAATTTAGAATTAAGTTCTATCAACAATTCAACACATTCTATGATATCCTGTCTCTTTACAGTTAAACTGTTACCAAACAATAATATTGCAGTACTACTCTCATCTAAGGGGTGTAACTTAATCTGATTAACTAAACTACAGTAACTATCCCATGGCCTACAATAATTTATAACACACTGATTTGTATATTCACTGAGAAGACTACCAAAATTGTGACCTAGCCTATCAGAAAAAATAAAAGTTTTATTAATAGATGTTGGAAGCCTAGATTTATTTAAATTTGATTGTAATGAGTGTGAGTTTTGTGGATTGCAAGAAAAATTCCCAGGTAGTACGGTACTCAATGGCTCTGCTGGTAAAAGAGTATGAGTACAAGAACACGAGAGCTTATTGGTCAGAGACTCATACATTTCTGCATTACACCTCACCAAGTCTACGAGCTCACCTGCCTCCACTATACGCTTGCTCAGTTCTTGTTGAGAAGCTTGGTATTTGTTGAAGATCTCATTTAAGGTTCTTTCCCTAAGTAATGTCTCTTCCCTTAAGCGATAAGTTTCCATATCATACACTGATCTGCTATGTTCCAAATTTCTAGAGTACTCAGAAAGTTGATTAACTGAGTTTATGCGCTCCTTTCTAAGATTTAAATTAACTCTATGCACATTATATTTCCTAATAGATTTATGATATTTTTTTATTAATTTAGTGTAACGTTTAAGTTTATTACGACTAGAAAAGCTGGGTCTCATAATAATGGTATCCTCCCTGGTCAGATCTATTGTCACAACTGGCTCCCTACGTCACAGATTTACATGCTACAATTGTAATAAAAGAGGCCACTTTGCAAGAGACTGCAGGAAACCAAAGAAAACATACACTAAGAACCAGAAACCACATGATATGTAAGCCTTTTGGTGCGGAAAGATAAAGTTTATCTGAAAATAATAAAGAAGCATGGATATTAGACAGTGGAACGTCGATGCATATGTCATTCAGACGCGACTATTTTTCAGAATTTAATAATTCTCAAGGCTATGGAAGTTTAACTAGGAAATAAGCAGAGCATTAAAGTATGTGCTGTCGGCACTATTATGATAAACAAACCTGTGAATGGAAAATGGGAGCAATGTGTACTCGAGAATGTGCTCTATGTGCCTGACCTTCGTAGAAATTTATTCTCAGAAGGAGCTGCCACTCGGAAGGGTTATGTCATAGTAAAGAATAATGAAAAAGCAATTATAATGAAGAACAAAACAGTTGTTATGTGTGCACAACTGACAGGAAACAATCTATATGAATTACAAGTCAAAACAATTATTCAAGAAAATTTTAATGTTGTGCAGACAGATGTAAAAATTTGACATGAGAGTATGGTTCATTTAAATGTAAAAGAAATTAAAAATATGAGTCAATGTGGTGTTATTCCCGTTACACTGACAGGAAAAGAGAATTTCATATGTGAGACATGCCAATATGGGAAGCAGTCAAGATTCCCCTTTTTGAAATCTAACAGATGCCCATCAAAGTTTGGTCAAATTGTATACAGTGATGTATGTGGCCCGATTGAGGAACCTTCTGTATCAGGTATGAAATACTTTGTTTAATTTAAGGATGGAACGACAAGTTACCGCTATGTTTACTTCATGAAACATAAGAATGAAGTTTTCAGCTACTTTATGAAGTATAATGCAATTGTGAAAAATAAATTTCAGCATAATGTACACATATTACATACAGACAATGGATGTGAATATGTTAACCATGTATTTAAGTATTTTCTAGATAGTCATGGTATAACCCACGAGCGTACTTTCCCATACACCCCACAGCAAAATGGAAGGGCAGAAAGAGAGATGCGCACAATCATGGAGAGTGTTATATGCGAAGGACATTCCTTTAAATATGTGGGCAGAAGCTGTCAATTGTGCAGTTTATTTGTTGAATAGGAATACGTCAAGTCAAACAGGAAATGTCACACCATTTGAACTCTGGCATGGCGTCAACATATAAGGATTTTTGGTTCCATAGGATATGTACATCTACCTAAAGAGAAAAGAAAGAAACTGGATAAGAAAAGTACAAAAATGTTGTTAATTGGATATGAAAATTATTATTACCGGATGTACGTTGTGCCGTCGCTGTGACGTCCCGATGACAACGTCCGCCCGGCCGCCTGCACCTTCGCCCCTCACCTCAGACACCACACCTCGAGCTACTATAAATACCGAGACGCTGGGAGCGCGCCTCCTCTTTCAAGCGCCTGCAGACAACGATTTAAGGCCTCGCGTCCTCTAACGACGCGCTAAGGTCACTTTCGTTGATCGTATGCTTCGCGATTAGCTTTTTTAAATGCCACTACGGTAATTAATTGCTGCTGGTAATTATTGCTAATAATTACTGCTTTGGCTGACTTATGGAACGAATTCATACCATTCTCTTTCCTTTTTCACATCTTTCTACTATAACCTTCTGCTAGTGATTTTGTACGGCGATATCTTTCTAGATAGTAGATATTATTAAATATTTTACCGCCTACTACGGCGATTATCTTTTAAAATTAACTATTCTTTTTCTTTCTTACTAAGCAAGTTGCATCTGTATTATACCACGTCTACTTATTATAGTTGGACTGGCTGAGAATGAACGTACCTAAAGATGCTAGCGTATTACATACCAGGTATTTAGCTAAAATTCCGCGGTCGTTTGGTAATCAAACGTACACGTGTCACATGCAGGTTGCTCACTGACAATAATGAACGAATTTAATCTTTGTCTATTTTGTATAAAATACGAATATTATCGTAGAATTATTGGTTGTTCGTTTTGTCAAATGTTTATTTTTCTACAATCGTTGTTTTTGGTCTTAGATTTTATCTTCCTGTTACTGCCTATGGCTATGTTATTTGAAAATGCATCTATTTATGCATTTACTGTTCATTGTGAACTCAAACATTAAATTCCTGCGTCGCAATTATTGAATTAAAATTTTTCTTGTAATTTTTTTGTGTCGCTAGGATTGTTTTTTCAATGTCTGGTTTCTATTGAAATATATAAAACATATAATGATAAATAAATGGTAAAATTAAACCACCGATAGCCGGAAAAATACTTAATTATCAGTAACTTGTTCCCTTTTTACAAAATGCTATGCATCTGGTTGTACTTAACCATTTTAAGTAGTGCTGGTTATAATGTGTTCTTCTGCTTACGCAAATGTTATTATATCAAACTGAATTTATCAAACTTAATTGAAATGAAACTAACTTTAACTAAAGTGGGTATTTGCACATAAATTAAATCAATAACTTCTATTCTTGAATAACTAAAGTGGCTGTTTACACACAAATTAAATAAATAATTTCAATACTTAAATAACTAAAGTTGGTAATTACACATAAATCAATGATTTATATACTTTAATAACTAAAGCAAATCAATTGATGTACAAGTTTATGTAAATCTCCTTTCGTATTTCTCCAACGTCTATTTTAAGAAGAAGTCCATATGCTGATGTCATAGCTAAAGCAGCTACTTGTGGTAACGAATCAGGTCTAGATTCAAATATGACTAGAAGAACGCCAATAGGAATAGTTACTTGTCGCAGAACTAAATTTTTAGCTAACTTTGTTTTCCTCAATACTCTACCAACATTTTCGTAACTGGAGTCGGCAATTTGCTTCAAGCCCACGGATAGAATTTTCAATTTGCTAGGACTTAAAGATAATCTACAGAGTAAAGGTGCAGCAAGACCTCCTTTCGTTGCTTATTCTAAATCTTTCGCGTTAGCTTCTAGAATCTGATCTTGTTTATCTACTAAAGAGTCAGCTAGAGCGTATATAGCTGATGCTCTGTCTGCAGTAAAAAGCCTTTGAAGATCCCTACTGCCACTTCGTGCTGCAAGAAAACCAATGTAATCATTAAATACTGTATGAAAAAAGCAAAAAATAAATTATATCGCATTTTATACTAGAGACTCATATTAATATTCTACCTAAGTAGACCGACATAAAACAAACTAAAGAGAAACATAAAATTTAATGGATAACTTTCACTAAAGTAATTAATTTTAAAGATTTTTTAGAGTTCCGTGCCTCATAAGGTAGAAAAGGAACCCTTATAAGATTACTTTCTTGTCCGTCTGTCTGTCTGTCCGTGTGTCACCACCAATTTTCTCAGGAATGGGTGGACCTAGCAAATTGAAATTTATACCAGATACTGAGGTCTATGGTTTCTATTATGTGTAAAATCAGGGTTCTGGGTCAACCCGATAAAAATATATGGTAAAAATTAAATTTTTGCGAAAACTTGTAAGTACTAAAATTAACCTTAATTTTCAACTTATTTTAATTTTCGGAATTTTTCCTTTACTTGTGCTGTAAGACCTTGGTTTTAACCAAAATTGACAATTCTAGGTATAGTAGTTCCCGATAAACTAGAATCACGAAATTTGGCCAAAAGCAGCGTCTTACAGAACAAATAAAGGAAAAATTACAAAAAATAAAAAAGTGGAAAATTTAAGGGTGTCCCCATACATATATAGTAGACTCCATTTAAGATAGTCCTCTAAGTTGCATGGGCGCTCATACAGATTTAGAGGACTAGCGTAATTAACACCAACCTCAAATTAGGTAAAATGCGTACGGAACCCTCGGTGCGCGGGTCAGACTGACACTTGCCCGAATTTTTATTTTTTATATATAAGCTATTTGTTATTAGCCTCTAATGCTTTATTCAATGATGATGGATGCCTCTTATATGGGAATTTAATCTTAAAATTGATGTTTCAATATTATAATCGGCGGTATATACTTAGGTATATTTGTTTTTCTACTGGGTGCTACAGAGCAAAGCCGTAGCAATTGAATGTCTAAAGAGTAATCTCTAAAATATATGAATATACTTACCATTTTCAGTCAAAACATCGACCGATGTTGTAGAGGTGGTCGCGCAGTCAGTGAGGCCGTAAAATGTTGCAATCGAAGCAAAATTGAAGCGATCCGTCATTAAATAGTTTCTACTCTTCCATGAAAAGAAACATTTTCAAATACAAACTTTGGAACCCTGATTGGGGTAGCATTTCCACGTTATAATTTCCATGCGACGTAAAAAATTGTGAAATATTTCCCCTAATAGAATATTCAGGAGCATTAATCAGCGCAGAATCGCTCTGCTGAAAAAATTATTTCTCTTGCATAATGGCAATAATAATAATAGGTTATAGCCTTCTGGCGTAAAATCTGGTCAACACCTGTCACTCATACTGAGGATGATTGGATGTGTCAAGTGGAGCGAGCATGTGAACCTATTGAGAGGATGGTAAATGTAAATATCGAAACTGCAGACGTAGCCAATGCCATCCGTCCAGCATCGAACTGGAAGTCATCGGGACCGGACGGACTACATAACTTTTGGGTCAAATGGCTACGTAGTTCACATGCTTGCTTGGCTTCACAGTTTCAGTCATCCTTAGAGTCTGAATTGTTACCAAGTTTTATGACTAAAGGCATTACCCACTTGGTCCACAAGTCGGGTAGCACCGCGGATCCCACCAATTACAGGCCAATCACATGCCTACCAACAATTTATAAATTATTTACGTCTATTCTAACAAAGAAAATTAATTCACATAAATTGGACAATAAGATCATGTCGATGTGTCAGAATGGATGTAAAAGTGGGGCCCGCAGTACTAAGGAGTTACTCCTCATAGACATGGCCATTGGCCAACAGGCTCGCCGTAACCGAAAGAGTCTGTCCACATGCTGGATAGACTACAAGAAGGCCTACGACTCTATGCCTCATTCATGGCTTCTGAGGGTACTGGAATTGTATAGAGTAGATGCAAATCTATGCGCCTTCCTGAGGTCATGTATGGGGCAGTGGAGAACGGTTCTTCACTATCCAGGGTGTCGACAGGGTCTTGGTAACGGCGAACCTATTAAGATAGAGCGGGGTATCTTTCAAGGTGACAGCCTGAGTCCCCTGTGGTTTTGCCTAGCCTTGAATCCCTTAAGCACATTGCTGGAAGATTCAAGGCTAGGTTACAAGTTGCGCAGGAATGGTCAAGCTATATCCCACTTGTTATACATGGATGATCTGAAATTATTTGCATGCAGTGAGTCCCAACTGACAGCGCTACTGAGGGTCACTGAAAACTTCAGTAGTTCTATCAGGATGGAATTTGGTGTAGACAAATGTGCAGTTATGCATGTAAAACAAGGCAGGGTAGTGGAATCTGATGGAGTACATCTATCAGATTTCACTCAGCTCAGATCGATCCTCGCAACTGATACCTATAAATACCTGGGTATGTCGCAGGCTTTGGGCATCAACGAGACAGACATGAAACAAACGTTGCGGGAGCGCTTCTTTGGTCGCCTGAAAAAGGTTCTAAAGAGTCTTCTTTCGGGCGGCAACATGGTGCGCGCCTGTAACGGTTGGGTCATGCCACTCTTGATGTACTCCTTCGGCATACTCAAGTGGACTCAGACCGAACTGGATGAGATTGATAGGCGAGTCCGTTCACTGTTGACCACATTTCGAATGCTCCACTCACGTTCGTCTGTAATGAGGTTGTACATCCCGCGGAAGTGTGGGGGCCGAGGGTTTCTAAACGCTAAGGTCCTACACAACCGCGAGGTGTACAACCTTAGGGAATATTTTCTTAAGGGCAGCGAGGATGTGCATCGGGATGTGGTTGCAGTTGATGGTGGCCTCACCCCGCTCTCATTGGCGAAAAAGAACTGGCGCAGGCCTGTAGCTTTAGGCGTTGACGATCGCAAGCTTGTTTGGCAGAGCAAGGAGCTTCATGGCAGGTTCTACCGGGCTCTACATGGGCCGGAAGTAGACTTATTAGCCTCGGTGAACTGGCTACGCTTCGGTGACCTCTTTGGAGAAACCGAAGGGTTTGTCTGTGCAATTGCTGACGAAGTGAAATATATCCTGAGGGATGACACTACTGATATTTGCCGAGCGTGTCACCAGCCTGGTGAATCCCTCAGGCATATCATTTCCGGTTGTTCTCGTCTTGCTAACAGTGAGTACTTGCACAGGCATAACCAAGTAGCCAGGGTCATTCACCAGCAACTTGCTCTGAAATACAGACTTGTAGTTGGTGAGGTGCCGTACTACAGGTATGTGGCGGAGCCTGTCCTGGATAATGGTCATATCACGATGTACTGGGATCGATCTATCATCACAGACAGGACTGTTGTTGCCAACAAACCTGATATTGTGTTGATAGATCGATCAGAGCGCCGCACAATAATTGTTGATGTTGCCATCCCTCATGATGGCAATCTCGTGAAGGCTGAGAAGGACAAGCAGATAAAATATCTGGACTTGGCTCACGAGATTGTTGACATGTGGGATATTGATTCAGCAATTATTGTGCCGATAATCGTTACAGTGAACGGTTTAATACCCAAGAGCCTCGCCCAACATCTTAGGAGGCTCGCGTTGGAACCTTGGGTCAGGGGCCTGATACAGAAGGCAGTACTGCTGGACACGGCACGCATAGTGAGGAGGTTCCTTTCTCTTGAGCCGCCCTAACCACCAGTAGCTTCGAGCCTGATCCCGATACTGGTGGGTTTCCATAACATAGTTTTATATTTTTAAATGTATTTTTTATGTATCATATATTTAAAAATACATACATACATAGACTCACGCCTGTCTCCCCGAAGGGGTAGGCAGAGGCATATTAAACGCCCACTTTTCGCCAGTGTTTTGATCCCACGTAATAGGTGGCGAGCCTATTGCCGCTTATTGGGACATTTTGTTTGCCAGAGCCTCGTCCGTTGATCGGCAGGTGCACCACTTGCAGGTGAGGTTGGCTTGGGACCCTAAGTTCTTGGTGGGAACCCTATGCACTATTTAAAAATGTATGAATATGATATGAGAGAAATATGAAATAAAGGTGATAATAATAATAATATTCTGCCACATTCACACAACAACATCTAGTCTTAAACTAAGCAGATTAGATAATGGATAAACATATATATATACTATTCTTTTGTACATACATACATATTATACATAGAAACACCCAGACCAAGACAAACATCCATGTTCATGCACACAAATGTTTGACTTGAGCGGGAATCGAACCCGCGACCTTCGGCGTAGCAGTCGCTTACACTCCCGCTACACCAAGCGGTCGTCAAATAAAATTATTATTACGGTATGGACGCCATTTTACGTGACAAACACCTCGTATTACTTGAACGAAAATATAAGTGCGGCAGAGTATTCTAATGGTCCCGATTAACGATATGTAGCTCCAGAAAAATAAGTCATATGGTATAATATATTTTTTTAAGAAACATTCAGAAAAAACGAGTTATTACTTGTGTCTTCGTATAGCATTTCATGGAAATGGATTATTTTTGCCAAATACTGAGTGAAATACAAAATAATTTAGCACATTCTTTATAAAAAAATCTACTCTACTAGGAGTTAAATAAGGTTGACAATTGCTTACCTTCTTCCCAGTTCCTGGCACGACGGTACGTCATGGATATACATAGGTGGACGCCCCCCCGTGGGATCTCCACCTTGTCGTGGTGGGGGGCTCAGTAACCGTGGATTGGTCACCCGCGGTGAAGCTAAGAGGGATCCAGGAGGGGACGCTCCGCGTGGGCTTGGAGGGGCCTGCGCAGGATGCGTCCAACGGTGCGGGTGCGGGGGACAGTTCTGTCTGTCCCTCGCAGTCGGGTGCGGTCGCGGGAGGAGAGGCGTGTCGGTGTTGCGTTGCCGCGCGCCCTATCTCCCGCGACCAAATGGGGGCGCACCACTCGATGCGTCGCGGTGGGGCCGCAGAGGAAGAGGAGATGCGGTGTTGCGTTGCCGTCCTCCCTATCCTCTGCGGCCGCTGGGCGTTTTGGCGGCGGAGTCCAACACCTTAATCCGTCGCCAAGGGGGTTTTGTTCGGAGCCCGCCTGACCATCTGGCGGGCCAATACCCGTCGGAGGGTGGCGACGAGTGCTTTGGTGATGCCCCACCCTCCGACACTCGGGTACATGGCGGAAGTCGAGGTGGTTTTTAGTGGAAACACCACATACTCCGGCTCTTATTTCCCCCAAGAGTCGGAGATCCGAAGGGATTTTCCACCTCGTAAAACAAAAAAAAAAAAAAAACAAAAAAAAATACATAGGTGGACTGACAGCATCATTAGTGTTCACAATAGGAACAATGTTCAGATATATCAGTTGCAATAAAGTGCAAAACAAGTTCTTTCTTGTTCATCATTATAGAAATCTGGTTTTGTCACAAGGACCTGTCAAAGAAAAAATATATCAATTCTCTGTTACGCCTTCAATATTTTCTGAAAAAAATAACTTGGCAGTTCTGACAAGGAGAGTATGATGGAAATTTTGCATCCGATTTGTTTTCAGCGTGTTACAGAGAATTGAAAATATTGCAATTATTTTTTTTATTACATTTTGTTCTGATAGATGACTGGAGGATTTGTTAATTTCTTTTATTATAACTTTAGCTGTTTTGTCGAAGTTTTGGCAATGAACATTTATAAATACATGATTTGGGTAATCTCTTTATTTATTATGTTTTATATTTATAAATTTCCGAGAGACTTTTCTCTTGATACAAATAGTTGTACATTCAAATTTTTTGGGATTTGCAAATTTAAATACGTTTAATTATTCGTTTAAATCACAACCGTTATCAATACGACCGCTGTTACCTATGTGACGTACCGGCTTCAATTTAGATTGTATTAGATAAAGGTATTAGCAACAAATTGGTACACGTTTCATCTAAATACGAAATCCCATTTAAAACAAAGACCAATTTCAAACCCGTGTCCGAAGAAGGGTCGCACTAAATGACTAATTGATGCAAAGCTAAACTTAAATGTCTTGCATTTTTGTGATACATGTTAATAATTCAGTCTGCAATCTATAGTGATCCAAGTAAAATTTCAAACAAGTATTCAGTTATTTTATTTAAAATAGGTCACTATTGTAAAATATTTAAATACAACTTCTACAATTTAAAATGTTGGATATAGCGAACACATTTTGCATATGGAAATCCTCGCTATTCATCATCATCATCATCATCAGCCTGCAAGAGTCCACTGCTGGATATAGGCCTCTCCAATGGCACGCCACTGAGGCCGATTTTCGGCTTTTCGTGTCCAGTCACTGCCAGCCACTTTACGTATATCGTCAGTCCACCTAGACGCAGGGCGTCCTACACTACGTTTGCGAAGGCGCGGTCTCCACTCTAGAACACGACTACCCTAACGGTTATCGGTTCTTCGACAAATGTGGCCGGCCCACTGCCACTTCAGCTTGCCAATTCTTTAGCTATGTGGATTACCTTGGTTCTCTGTCGGATCACTTCATGACGAATTCAATCCTTCAGAGAAACTCCGAGCATAGCCCTCTCCATAGCTTGCTGAGCGACCTTAAATTGGTGGACCAGTCGCGCCGTCAGTGTCCACGTCTCGGCTGCGTAAGTCATAACGGGTAGGACGCACTCGTTGAAGACTTTTGTCTTAAGGCTTTGCGGTAGGGGTGACGAAAAAGGAGTTTCCTATACGCTGCCCAGCCCTTTTTTGTTTTACGAGGTGGAAAATCCCTTCTGTCGGATCCCGGATCTCCGACTCTTGAGGAAATGAGAGCCGGAATATGTGGTGTAACCACTAAAAACCACCTCGACTTTCTCATATACCCGTGTGTCGGAGGGTAGGCAATCGCATATGCATTCGTCGCTACCCCCGACGGGTATTGGCCCGCCAGATGGTCAGGCGGGCCCCGAATAAAACCTCCTTGGCGGCGGAATATGGTGTTAGGCTCCGCCGCCAAAACACCCAGCGGCCGCAGAGGATAGGGAGGACGGCAACGTAACACCGCATCTCCTCTTCCTCTGCGGCCCCACCGCGACGCATCGAATGGTGCGCCCCATTTGGTCGCGGGAGATAGGGCGCGCGGCAACGCAACACCGACACGCCTCTCCTCCCGACTGCGAGGGACAGACAGAACTGTCTCCCGCACCCGCACCGTTGGACTCATCCGGCGCAGGCCCCTCTAAGCCCACGCGGAGCGTCCACTCCTAGGATCTCTCTTAGCTTCGCCGCGGGTGTCCAATCCACGGTTACTGAGCCCCCCCCCCCCCACGACAAGGTGGAGATCCTACGGGGGGGACGCTGCCCAGCCCTGCCAGGAGTTTGTAATGTATGTTAATATACAGCTGTGACAGTCTTGCCTGGATGGGTTTCAGTTAGAGCAACTAGCATAATGCAAACCCGTTAAGAAACCAGACTGCTGAATACTGTTGAAGTTTGAATTGTTGCACCGGCAATGCCAGTACATTGCATTTTATGGTTTCATTTAATCAATTTCCCAGAGGAAAGAACTCCAGCCTAACAATATGTAAATGTTTAAATAGTCATTCAGGTTCCGAATATTTCAGTACAATCTACCATACTAACAGATAAACAGAGGTTCAGAAATTACGATGCCAATAAAACTATCCATCCAAACGGTTTATTAGTTCCCTAAACATTCATCTATGAAACTGCTTTTAGAATAACAATTACATCTATGTCTACACACAGGAAACTATTCCAATTCTATACTGATTTCGAGTTCGATCCCCAGGTACCCCGGGCATACCTCTGACTTTTCGAAGTTATGTGTGAATTAAAAATGTAAATTATCGCTCGCTTAAAAATGTGCCCAGTATGGCAATAGGCTCGCTCGCTGGGTAACTGGCGAAGTGTGGGTATGTAATACACCTCTGCCTACCCCTTCGGGGGTAATAGGCGTTAATTTATGTTATGTTATGTCTATGTTGATTAGCATAGTATAACCATTCTCTTTCCGTCTCTCTTGTTTCCTTTATTATTTCAAACTTACCGATAAAATTATGAAAATAAAATGGCGAACGTACTTTCCGAAGCGCTGCAGTGTTACAAATAACCACTTATGTCCTCTTCAAATATTAACAGTAACACTGCAGGCCGTTGAAAAGTGGCAAGCTAAACCATATTTACTATATACGTTATTAAATAAACCGTGTTCCAAACTACCATAACTGTCCCAAATTAGAACTAGCAAACTGAAATTGTACAAAACTTAGCTGGATATAATTGTTCCATGTTTCGGTCGAGCTAAATGTTTGGTCTATGTGGTTAGGCTATTAACAAATACGCTTATTTCTCTTATAAACAACTAGTAGCAGTATCTACATTTCCGTACTAACTAATTGTTAGGTATATTATTGTTACAAAAAGCATGATGTTGCAAGCATCAGCCTGCGATGGAATGAAATTCAACTTTATGTCGTGTAAAGTTTTTAAAATTGCTTATGAAACTTCTTTGGCTCTACCACCAGTTCAGGACTTGGTTACTGTTAAGAAGAGCTGGAAAAAACCTCAACAGCATTATAATATATTTGTATGCTTCATACCGAGTTTGATTTTAGCAAGGCTCGTGAAATTAACAGTAAGTTGAAAAAGTAGTATTTCCCATTTTTATCTTCGTGATACTGTCAAGGCGGCCTGTACTACATTGGTAATCTTTTTATAGTTACCTTTTTACGACAGCTATATTTTACGACATTTCTTAGTCCTCAACCCGTCTATCCTGATTTATGACAGTAGGAACTGTTGAAACCTCACTTATTTTTTATTGAAAGAAACCTGTCAAATTGACTTCACGCTGCCTGATGGTAAGCTGACAGTGAAGTCCTATTGCGAAGGCCACCATCCTCAATTGCTGGTTAAGCAATGTGACATGACGGCCCTCACTTTGACGGCCTTGAGAGATGCTTTTTCATGCCCCGCTTAAAGGACCCCAGGGTCAAGGGAGGAAGGAAACACGTGAGCTGGCAGTGAGTTCCACATCTTTATGGTATGGCAAAGATAAGAAAGAAAGAAAAAGAAAGAAAATATATCTTTATTGCAAGCACGCTGTACAGTACTCCTTAACTTTACTTATTCTAAATAACAAAAAAGAACCATATTAAAAACACATTGTGGCGAAGTCAATATACACTAACTCAAAATACTTAGACTCTATTTGGCAACTTGTTGCCATAATGACACTTGGCATTTCTTGTCAATTGTCACTGTCACAAACGAAGTTGAGTTAGCTGACATCTGACATTTATGTGCTACGTGTCACCACGTGACTCGCCACGTGTATCTATATCTATCCACACCAGAGACTGAACAATTAATAAGATGTATCGAACCTTTTCGTACGTGACGGTATCTGCTCTACCGTGTAAGCGTGGCACCTTAACCCGGCACGTGTTGTTCGGGATAGGAAAGGAGAGGGTGGGATGAGTTGAAAGAGTTCTTATGAACACTCACCGTGATACAATCGGTAAAAGACAGCCATTGAGGCTACGTCCCTGCGTAATTGCAGAGATTCAAGGGTCTTAGTAGCCTCAAGGTCACCTATGATACGGACAGCACGCCGCTGCAACCTATCAAAGGCATCTAGCAGGTACTGAGTCACTTAACACTGTTGACTATCACCATTCTCTTCTTCTCAATTTTATCTCAAAACAGAAAAATAAATACCCCATTCCGTACAAAAATATTACTTTTTACGTCTGTTTAAATAATGGATGGTGTACATCTGCGTAGGTATCAGAATTAATTAATAAATTATATTTATGCCAGCCGCGCTGCAAAAAACAGACGCGACAATGCTTGTGTTTCATAAAATATGCATTTTTATACGAACCACAAATATTTTTGCGCATAATTTTGCATTATAATATGTCGGAGTTTTGTCCAGTAGCTTTGATATCAAAATTAAATGCTTGTAGAGAAAAAGATTACTTTTCTTTTATAATATAAACTAGGTATTAAATCGGCATGGTAATGTTTTCTGTTTATGACTCTAAAGCAAACACAAATAATTTTATGCCTTTTCTTTTTTATGTCGGGTTTTATATTGTGTGAAATGTGGTGTAGTTTAACGGTATTGATTTTACTACGTAGGTAGTTGCTGTAGAATAAGTTTAGAGCTTATGTCAGTAGCAACTATCTGAAGTTATTTCTTTAACAATGTAATGGCTAATTTTGGCAATGGGTCTTCAATCAATTCAAGAAGACAAATAAAATTCAGACTTAACGTGAAAAAAATAATGGTATGGCTTAAGGCTCCGATTACATTTAATGCAATAAAAGTCTATGATAATTTTGTAACACATACATACATACATAGACTCACGCCTGTTTCCGGAGGGGTAGGCAGAGACTACGGAACGCCATTTGCAACAATCCTGACATACCTCACTTGCTTCACTCACTCCCATCAAGTTTCTCATGCATGCTCTTCTGTTAAGGGTACTTCTGACTTGTCCCTTTTTCAGGATGTCTCCAATCTGGTCAGAGAACGTCCGCCTAGGTCTCCCCCTTTGTCCTTTTCCATTCACACTTGCCTTATATATCTTCTTTGTCAGTCTATCGTCATCCATCCTCTCCATGTGCCCAAACCATCTTAACATGCCTTTCTCAATGCTTGTCACTACATCTTCTTTTACCCCACACCACTCTCAACATAATCAGTAAATTTGTCAGAATAATTTTTAAACGTATCAGTTTCCGCCATTTCACATCAAATTTAGATGCACTACATATTACAAACAAATACATAAAAAACACTCGTAACAAAGTTCGTGCTAGTTATTTTATATCACAAAATTTCATGCATTGGCTTATGATGTCCGCAGTTATATTCAATACTGAGTGGAAAAACCTACACAGTGATTTTGCTATTCGATTTCATTTTACACTATACGATTTTCACTATATGATTTTTGACTATGCGATATGTTTCACTTTATTTTTCAACTGGGTAGTTGTTGGCATTATTCTGTCATAGTAATTAAGATGGTAGGTATAATAATTATAACTTTATAATATTTTCATAGGGATATATCGATCATGTTTACAAGGGAATAATTTGTAGGTATATGAAACACGTCATAATGACTTTGAATTGTTACAATGAGTATTCCATTGAACTTATCGATGCCACCTATATATATTCATAGTATTTTCCAGTTTGATTTTCAGTTACACAATTTTACACTACGATCGGTATACCTACCTATTCTGTAGAAATAAATAATCAAATAACAATGTCTGTTCACTTGGCTAAACATTAAAATTAACAATATTTTTTCTAATAATATAAATGTTATTGAAACCTTCGCTTAATACTAAATGTGAATATTTATATACTGATTAAAACGCATAAATTTAAAATTCAACGTCGTATGTCGTTAATATTCTTTCGTAAACAGCTTAAAATTTAACTGAACAAATCTCTACTGATAATATAGATTGAGTGTCTATCTAAATGCGCTAATATTAGATTTGTTATATTTAATGCGCCTTGCTTTCGCCTAGTTCGGGATTCAGTACCAGTAATTATTTATGATGAATATTCTAAATTGTGGCCATACCTGCAAATGATGTGTTTATAAACATTTATTTTTGTTACTTCTATAAAATCAATAAGTTTGAATTCTAAGTATCATTTTCTGTAAATTGTTCAATACATTTTGCATGAATTTAAAGTTACACACCTGCAGGCGAAATCACTCAAATGAAACTTAAATACATTAATTTTAAGCACTTTAAAACGTTCCTTACGCATACATACATTTTCATCATCAACCGCACTCGCGACACAAAGTGTATTTGACAATGTCATTCTACCCTTTATTATTCTCGGAACAAGTTCATTAACCTTGCTTTACTCAAAGCAACTTTATTCACTTAAGCAATGACATGATCCGTCGAGACATATTGCCGAAGAAATAACCGTCCATTAAAGATTTAAAGTACAAAAATACTCGTAAATATTATATTATTAATAATGTTTAGTAGAAGCTCAAATTGTGATTCTAAATTCATATGAATTGCGAGGAGTAACAAAGAAATAGCGGAAAAGTTATAACAATAACGTTATTTTGTAATAAATGGATGTTACAGTGTATCGGTTATAAATTGCACAATGTAAAATATGTTTAGAACTAAAGTTTTTTTGTGTCAATCACTCTCATCACAAAGTAAGGCAAATACAACAGTTACAAATTGTATCATAGTTACATATGTAATTTAGATTTAACTTATTTTTATCGACGCCAACAGCTCATTTTAATTTGACAGAAACATTTCAGTATCGGATTATAGTTTTTATTCGTCAATGCAGCGTCAGTATAAGTAAGTTAAACTGCTTGTTTGACTGAAGCTCTGACTAGATCTGCAGAAATGCATCCGAAACGTTGGATGAAGTGTCAACAGAGCTTTTTAAGACTGTACGAAAGTGAATTTTAGAGTGTTATAATTTATTAAATTAAATGAAACCGATCAAGAAAGTATCGTTGTTTTTGTCATAACTTTAGAACAAAATTGAAAAATATTTTACATACATACATACATATCGTCACGCCTTTTATCCCCGAAGGGGTCGGCAGAGGTGTATTTCTACACCGACTTTTCGCCAGATATACTTTAGTCCCACGTAGAGATGTAAGTGCGGTATTATACCATTTGTATTGAAATGTATTAAACGAAAAATACCGTATAATACGGTATTAAACCATTTACTACGGTATTTTATGTATTAATTAATTGTTCTATATTTTTTAAGTAAATGATCATAGTAATCATTAAAAAACTGAATACGGTGAAATTGCACAGGAATAAAACCTGAAATTATATTTTAAGTTTGTATTATTATTAATTACTATTAGCTACAACAATATTACCATAAAAATAGGGTTGGGTTTCGAAACGAGTCGCCCGAATTTGAGGGTATTGGTGGTGTAGGGGGCTTAAGGGAGTTAGTTTTAATCCCCTAAAAGTTATTTTGGCTGCCGGAGTTGTGTCTAAATGTATTTAATCAATTTGCTAAAATTCTTAAATACTTCGGCAATTATGCAAAACGGAACGTAGTTTTTATACTTTAGTTCAGTTTCACAAATATCATTTTTAGGTTTTATGTGAAAAACGTGTAACGAAACGCAAACCCGCCATCTTGGAATGATGATATTGACAGCTAAGGTCAAATTTGTGCGTCATTGCTTTCGAGTGCCTAGGGTTAGTTGCGCCTGTAATAAGTAACTCAATAGGTTATGTTAGGTTCTCTTTTGACCCTTAACCCAAAAATAGGAGCCAGCAGGGCTCCGTCAACCTTAGTTTATTAAACTAGTGTGAAGAATGTGGAAGTTGGCAGTGCCATACACACCGATGTTTGGAGATTTTATTTTTCAGAGGAAACTAAGTATTTCCGGCAAGTGAAAATGGTGAGAGGGGCTTCCAAGAACTCCCCTCCTCCCTCTCCAATCACTCACAACCCCTAAAAACGGCGACGTATTTCGAAACTTTTTTCTATAAATACGCTAAAAACAATCAAAATATTATTTAAATAAAAACACGTAACATTTTTAGTTACGTCAGAGCAAAGGGGTCCTCAAACTTATTTGAATCATCACTCTATTTATTCAAAATTCAATTATGTTCCTCTCTGCGTGCAGACACGTACAGCCCGAACCTTAATACAAGATCCATAAGAAAAGCACAGACGTTGGCCCACGCCTTTTGTCTTCCTAGTTCAAAAACCCGAGATTTAGAGGATCTTCATCCTCAAATAAAAATCCTCTTGTGTTGCTACGTTCTCGGTAGATGACGACGCAGTACTTAATGTATTCTAGCAACGTACTTTCAGCTGAATCATCTTCATCACCACTTTCTTTAACTTCGAATGTGCTGTCACGAAGACGAAGATTCGCGTAAATCGAGATCAATTAAGAAACACGTGATTTGTCTAAGCGATTTCGGACTTTGCAATGAATTCTTCCAAAACTTAAAATTCCAAAATTTTAAAATTAGTAATTCTGAAACAAAGAATACAATCGTAACTTAAAACATAGTTAATGTTTTAAACTTTAACTTGTCGCAATATCGCAGAGTCTTAAAAACTGAATCAGAATATAAAATACATAAAATACCAATAATACCGTAAGTTATAATAAAATACCCGTTTAATACATAGCCTTTTGGTATTATACGGTATTTTTACAACACTAGTCCCACGTAATAAGGGGCGAGCCTATTGCCGTACCGGGCACATTTCCAGACTCCGTGCTGCTACTGAGAATTTCGTGACAGAAAAACCCAATAACACTGCCCGACCCAGGAATCGAACCCGGGACCTCCCGATCCCACGCGCACATTAATGCCGCGAGACCAACGAGGCAGTCGTATAGGGTTTGATGTCGAGTTTTCCGTCTCTACGCAAAGATGGTATTTGCATCGTGTTATCCCTTAGTCGCCTCTTACGACAACCACGGGAAGATAGGGGGTGGTGACACTTGTATTCTATGCCGTCAACCACACGGAAAAATATTTTCTTTTTTCGTTGGGTTAGATTAGGGCTTTAAGTACAACCTTCGAATGTCATAATAACCTAGACCTCACCTGAGCAATCTTGACGTTGTACTGCGAGAACATGGCATCATACATGGACATGAGCTCCGACTGTCCCACCGCGGCCGCGGCTCTCGGGTCCAATATGCTCCCGGCGTCCTGTAATCAATGGAGCTATTACCAACGGCCACTAATTAAAGCGTACCATGACGGTTTACATACGTAACATTGTAATAGACTGGTAATGCATATACGGCTTGAGTAGTTTAATATTGCGTTATTTTTCTTGCTATGCGTTGTTGCGTTACGTGTAGTGCTAACTAGGATTTAGGAAAGTGCCCCTTTAAAATATTTTGGGACGTATCGATTGCTCCAACAGATGCACAATATCATCATTATACAGCGTTTAGCAGTCCTCTGCTATATGTAGCTCTGTCTAAATTTGAGTCACAATAATGGTACAAGAGCTAGCAACGTCGCGAAAATAAGAATTTCAGGTGGGCCAGTTTTTAGATATACTATCGCTCTCACTCTCCCGGACGTCATACGGGCTGTCTGGCTGGCGGTAGTGGCTGTGTTCATCAGTGCGCATCGTACGTGTATAGGAAAAAATGTATCCCATAAAAACAAAACTTGTCAAAAATACCAATTCTCGCGACCATAAAAAGTTGTGAGATCCATGTCCAAGTCGGTTAATTAAAAATCTTTAATGTTTTAAATAAAAAGATTGACTCGGCCATCGCATGGAAACACAATATATCTCATAAGATGGATTGTTTAATGCGATTGCCAAGTCAACATATGTATTTAAATAGAATGAAAAATGATGATCAATCATTAGAATGAAAAATCATCTGGGGGCACTGCCGTGCCCCCTGATTTTTTCCAATTATTTTAAGACGTTTTACAAGAGGACCAGTGCTGCTCCACAGCATATTTCAATATTATAAAAAAGCTCTTACATATAGAAAAAATGAGTAGGTATACCATTTCTACCAAAACTACTATTCTTATCAAAACTTCTATTTGTACCAAAACTACTATTCGTACTAACACTATCATATCAACATTTTTTTCAAAACTAGCATTTCTACCAAAACCGTGGGTGCTGTCAAAAGTACCTTTTCTCTCAAAGCTACTATTCTTACCAAAGCTACAATTTCTACCATAAATACCACTTGTAATATAATTATATAACAATAGTACTATGAACCGCTGTAATATGTTCCACATAAAAAAAAATAAGATGCTCGAAGAAAACCCCCCTAACATCTAGCGGGAAGAGCCGAGCCACAGACTCGTATTATAAAACACAAATTCTTTTAATATATTTTATATATAGACTAGAGGACCCGAGCTGCTCCACAGCACATTTTGATATTATAAAATCCAATGTGGAGGATAAAGGTGTGGTGATCCTCCAACTAGAGGGAGGAGCCTCTAACCAAGCTGGGTGGTCGTGCTTGGTGGCCTGCAGGCCGACGGACATACTTTGGAAGTTGTATATATGCCGCGTCGCTCGCGAAAGTTGATATCGCGGTTCAGGATTGTTTGAATATTTCCCGCCTTGTTAGTAATCGTTGCTGTAGAGTGTCGTAGTAGTTTCGTCGTCATTGGGTAGATGGCGCTGTGCGGATGTTATGTAGCTGGCCGCTACATCACTCCCCCCCAAGACCGGAGGTCGTTCTTGACGGTGATGGTCAGTTGTCGTGGCTTCTGTAGTCGCTTGTCACAGTGTGCTTCGCAAGTCCCACGGTGAGTCGGGAAGAGGTTGCGAAGGTGATGTGCAGTCGGTGATGAGCAGTAGGCGATGAGCAGTGAGCGATGAGTAGTGAGTGTCCCGCAGTGAGTCGGGGAGTTGCTGCGTAGTGGCTGCGTCGTGGCTGCGTAGTGCTGCGAAGCGGTTGCGTGGTGGCACTGCTGCGTGGACGGGAGCGATGTGCGCTGCTTACGAGGACCGTGTGTGCAGTGAGGTGTGCCGTGGCGCTGGAGAGGCTGCAGGGAGTACCAGGCATGCAAGTCTGCATGGCCTACGGATAAACCCTGGCCGAAGATGCTGGCTGGCGGCGATTTGATTGCTGACCATCAGGTGAAATGCGGAGTGAGGCGAGGTGGAGATGACGATGCTGTTGCTGGATCTGACCGGTGAAGGCTTCTTCAGATCACGTCGGGAACTGCTGGTAATCTGACCGGTGAGGGTTGCTTTAGATCACGTCAGGAAGCTGCTGGTAATCTGACCGGTGAAGGTTGCTTCAGATCACGTCGGGAGCTGCTGGTAATCTGACCAGTGAAGGTTGCTTAAGATCACGTCGGGAGCTGCTGGTAATCTGACCGGTGAGTGTTGCTTCTGATCATGTCGGGAGCTGCTGGTAATCTGACCGGTGAAGGTTGCTTCAGATCACGTCGGGGTCACCAATGTGGAGGATAAAGGTGTGGTGATCCTCCAACTAGAGGGAGGAGCCTCTAACCAAGCTGGGTGGTCGTGCTTGGTGGCCTGCAGGCCGACGGACATACTTTGGAAGTTGTATATATGCCGCGTCGCTCGCGAAAGTTGATATCGCGGTTCAGGATTGTTTGAATATTTCCCGCCTTGTTAGTAGTCGTTGCTGTAGTGTGTCGTAGTAGTTTCGTCGTCATTGGGTAGATGGCGCTGCGCGGATGTTATGTAGCTGGCCGCTACAAGCTCTTACATACAGGTATGATGAGTACATTGTAGCCTTATCTAATAAGTAAAAAGTTACTAGGTATCAAAATTTAAAATATAGATAAACAATTTTTTTTATTTTAAGAAAGAAAATCGGTTTTATTTCTGTTATCCAGCTAAATATTTCTGTGAGAAGCACGATTTACTTTGTTTTGTGTATGGGTGTAATTAATCCATCATAATTTAGAAATGTAATGGTAACTTTGGTAGAAATGGTACTTTTGATAGAGATGGTAGTTTTGGTTGAAACGCTAGCTTTCTTAGCAATGGTAAGAAACATTGCTACTAAAACCACCAAAACTACTATTCCTACCGAAAATACTATTCCTATAAAAAAAAATTTTTGTACCAAAACTACTACCTATTCGTACTATTACTATCATATCTACCATTTTTTTAAACTACCATTTCTACCAAAACCGCTGGTGCTGACAAAAGTACCTTTTCTCTCAAAACTACTATTCCTACCAAAGCTACAATTTCTACCATAACTACCACTTGTAATATAATTATATGACAATAGTATTATGAACCGCTGTAATATGTTATACATAAAAAAAATTAAGATGCCCAAAGAAAGTCCTTAATTTAAAAACACAAAAATTTTCCTAACATAAAACGTAATTTACCCGTCTGTGTCCGTCCGGAAATTTCACTACAATTGGAGAAAATTCCTCGGGTCGCGGGTATACTGACGTCGTTACCGCGACCCCGTCATGATCGATAGAGGAACACCGCGGTTTTTTAGTGGGTATGTCCCTACGAACATCTAGGGGGGAGAGCCGAGCCACACAAAACAAACTCAGTACAGAGTTGGCGGAGGGGTCCCTTTGAGGGATAGTCCGTAACTGGATTTCATCGCTATACAAAAAAAGGGGGGAAAATTCCTCAACATCAGAGATCAATTCACCCAACATTAAGGGTTAACTGGTAACATTCGGGGAATATTACCTGCCATCAGCGATAATTCACTATAGTTATAATTTTACCAACATCGGGTATAATTTTACACACCACCACACTCACACACGTATGAAAAGTAAGGCAAGGTCACCTTAAGGAGGCATAACGGTTTTTCCTGGCAGTAACCGCAAGGAACTTATTAGATGCCATAAAAATATTTTTGAATTTAGAACCGTCCATGTAGAGAGAAAGCAATAGAATCTTAAGAAATTTATAGGAAAACTAGCTGACCCAGCGAACTCCGTATCGCCATTTTAAGAGTTTTTACTTAAGTCCCTTTTTTCTAAGCCTCTTTTCCAATGTAACCATTGACTTAGCGCTTAATCTCATATCATTTCAGAGTCTATAAATGATGAATTAACAAACATAGATTTTTATATAATATTGAATTCCCCATTCCTTAAAATTTCGGAGACGATACCCATATCGAGTTTAAAAAAAATCTTGTCCGCCATCTTTGATTTCCTATCCGCCATCTTTGATTTCCCATCCGCCATCTTTGATCACGAAATAGATGTTGTACCTATTTCGATTCCCCACCCTTTAAAATATCGTAGGCGATAACCATATTGATTTTTAAAATTTTCTCATCCGCCATCTTTGATTGCCCGTCCGCCATCTTGGATCACTAAATAAATTTCATATTATTATCGGCGTCCCAAAAATCCCTAAAACGATACCCATATACATAGATTGTATCCTATTAGTTTAGCCTTTTTTGCCTTTGACCCAACCCTCCCCCTTTTCGTTTGACCATTTTATTATTTTTGTCTGGCCCTAAAAGTTGTGGCGTACTTTTATATAGCCTATAGCCTTTCGGAATAATTGGGCTATCATAGGCAATAACAATTTTAAAATCCGACTGCTAGTTCCTGAGATTAACCGACATTATCTTTTAGCCTTTTTAGCCTTTTGCCCGGCCCCAAAGGGTCGAAGCGTTATGTTATACAGCCTATAGCCTTCCGGAATAACTGGGCTATCGTATACAAAAATATTTTTTTCAGATCCGACCGGTAGTTCCTGAGATAAGCACGTTCAAACAAACAAACAAACTCTTCCACTTTATTATATTAGTATAGATATTGAAAAATAAGTTCAAGACCAGACCTATCTTCCTTCAAACTTACCCAATTTAAATGAGCATACCATCAAATGAATGAGCTCTTTTCAGCGCGTGTTATAGGCCTATAACGAAACGCGTACCTCAATGAGAACCAGATATATAGAAACAGAAAGTCATTGACTACGGCTATGAAAACGTAAAAAATGTATGGGAGACAACTGTTTTTGCATACAACTTGATGAATGTGCAAGTTAGGTAATTTCTAATGCCAGATGACATATCTATGCAGCGAGAGCTTTCATTTATAAAAAAAATCATGCGAATCGGTTGGGTAGAATGGACTGGCCGACTCGTATTATAAAACACAAATTCTTTTAATATATAGATAGATCTTTTTAATATTTTTATTGAGCTTTTTTGCAACATTATTTTATTATTGCCAGACATTTTCATTGTTGTTTTAACTGTGCCAGACGCTAATTTTCGATTGTAAAAAAATTCAAGTTATTTTAGTATGGCTGAAATTTATGAAGGATGTCATTTAAGTAACGAAAAACCCAAAATTAATTTGCCAATCATGAATGTCAAATGTAAGTACTGGTAATTAGAGACATCTTTTACTATGGGCGTTACACTGTAATTACCTATTCTATTTAGGAAAATAAATATTTGTATTTCAATAAAACCTAATTAATGTATAATAAAGTATCGTGCCCGATCTTATTTTGTTATATCTTAATTTTTTCTAACAATAAATTATTATTTTGGTACCATATTAATCCACAAAATATCAATCAGTATTAATCCTTTCTCCGTAATTTATTCAACAACTATTTGTAGACCAATAAAAATGATACCAGATCGCTTTTCAATTTTAGATCGGTCTGGCTGAAGGTTTAAGTATCGAATTATTTCTTGGGAAATTAATTTTGGGTTTTTTAGTTACTTAAATAATATCCTATATAAATTTCAGCCATACTAAAATGAAATTTTCAATCCAAAATTAGCGTCTGGCACAGTTAAATCAACAATGAAAATGTCTGGCAATAATAAGTTCATGTTGCAAAAATGTCAATAAAGATAATAAAAAGGAAATGAAACTTCTTAAAATTATTTGAAATTTTTTTTTTCCTGTGCAAGTACGATGCGCATTGATGAACGCAACCCATCGATATACTCGGTTTTTTTACTAGTATATCGATGACGCAACCACTACCGCTAGCCAGACAGCCCGTATGACGTCCGGGAGAGTGAGAGGGATAGTATGTCTAAAAACTGGCCCACCAGAAATTCTCTCTCGAAAATGTTGCTAGCTCTTATATTATAACATTAGGCTCATTCGGTGGATTTTGCCTGCCGTGCTGGCCAGGGAAATTGGTATAGGTTTTGAAGTCAGGTTTACAAATATATTATTTTCTACAAGTATTATCCTGAATCGTCTCTTACGACCCCACGAAATGAAATGGAGTAGTGATACTTTGCATTCTTTATCTGTCACTACACGGGCAGACGATTGTAATTTAGTAGCAGGCTAAAACCCAGAACAAAATATCTACCTTTGAACTTTTAGCCCAAAATGTGTTTCAGTATCATTCTGTACAATTTTCAACAAGGACTTCAAAGTTTAAAGGCATTACTCGATTTCAAAACGTTCCCTCAAACGAAAATTTCATCTCAGCCACGCTAAGCCACCAATCTGAAGAGCTTATCAAGTTTATTATCAAACTAACCTCTCGCGTGTGATCACTGGGAGACAAAGTCTCTCTCATCGAGAGCGACATAAGTAGTTCTTGTGTCAGCTTCTGTCTACCAAACGCCACCGCGCCGCTTGTCACCATAATGTACTCTCGCCCTTCGTGATGGCATTCCGCTACCTGTGAAATAGAACCTTGATGTAATAGCTATAAAACATGTTTTCGCTTAGCAAAAACTAGAACTCTGGAGATAAAAAGACGAAGAGAAATGAAGAATGCAAAAATGTATCGTATTATTTTAACGCTAAAGTGTATTCTCGCTTGCGAAGTGTTTCAAACGATACAGTGAAGAGGTATACCAGAGCAAATAGTGCCAGTTACACTAAAAAACAGGCTTTATTAACTAATTTTTAAGGTATTTTTTTGCTTATAAAGTGTATATCAGGAAGGTACGATTTGAGTAAAGGTGTTCTTGAGAGTATCCATTGATAAAGACTTTTCCTGTGTGTGAGGCTATTCGGGATTTTGTGACAATCGGCTTTCCTTGAGTGTTTTGTGTAGTTCTTTGATGGAAGGGTGCTACAAGGTGTTCGATTTTGGAAAGTATAAAGAATAAAGACGTATTGTTTGAATAACAGTACACCCAATAGATTTGAATATTGTTTAACGTGGTATCACATTTAGCCAGAGTGGAACATAATATTTTTATGCATGATTTATTTTGACTGCATTTTTACGATAAAAAATAGCTTAATTCTATATTTCGTTATACCAGTTCAACCTTGAGGCGTCCACTGCTGGATAGGCCTTCCCCAAGGTTTCATCGGTACATAATACCATGTTATTCAGGTATGAATGCCTCTTCATGCCCGACGTTTCGACCGGCAAATATTGGTTATGCTCACGTGTAAATAGAACTTTACTGATAAGTGTAAGGATAGGTATTCAAGAGACAAGTGAAACACCCGAATGCTGTTAACATACTGAATATAATTGAATAATAAACACATTTATATGGCTTATAGCTACTACATCACACCTCCCTCATATAAAGAAAAAAAAATAAGTATACAAAGTACATTTTTTTTGTTACAATTAAAGGTTATATTAACTTAATCTAACAAATAATGGATACAAAAAATGATTCCTACATAATAATCGAACTCAAGTCAGATTCGTAAATTATAGTATACAGTATACTTATGTTAAGAAAATATATATATATATCTATAATATAGATACAGTACCTATATAGTATACATAATATTGGTACGTATGAATATGCGTACTTACGAGTACATATTATGTATATAATAATCTAACGGGTACTTTCCACACATTTATACATTTTGGTGCGGTTTTTATGTACCTACCACATCTTCTTTTCAATTTTTTAGAATTTTAACGTCACAGTCTAAGTCATTTAGTACTAAATACGGTCCTTAATAAATCAGCTCCATTTTATTTTTAGATGGGTTCCTTAACAATAACAAATCGCCTTTCTTATAATTTATAGGGTTAATACCCATGTCATATTTATTCTTCCTTTTAATTTTACTTTGAATTAAATTAGAACGAGCATCTTTGTGAGCTACCTGCAATCTATACCTTAATTCTAAAGCATAGTTGTCATGAGCGTATAGGGGATCTACTACACTAGCGTTAAAATTTCCTGGTAATAAACATCTTTTACCGAACACCAATTCATGAGGCGTGTAGTTGGTTTCTGTATGAACCGTATTGTTATAAGCGAAACACCAATACGGCAACCAAATACTCCACGCCCCTGTCTTATTTTGGCAACTAATTCTTAGATACGCACCCATAGTTTTATGCGTGTTCTCCAAGGCTCCAATGCTCTCATGGTGATATGCTGCAGAACAGAGTTGATTTCCGCCTTATTTAAACCTCGACTAGCATAAGCTACAGGCCGCCCATCTCTGTTGCACAATACAGAGCCTATTGCTTTTCCAGACGCATCAGTTTGTAATAGAAATTCATTGTTTTCGGAAAAGTCGGGATATTGAAGCACTGGCGGGCTCATTAAAGCTAATTTTAAGGCCTGAAATGATTGTTCGCAGTCTGTAGACCATACGAATTTAGCGTTTTTAGAACATAGTTTATTTAAGGGCTGTGCTAATTCTGCAAAACCTTTTATGCACTTTTGATAATAATTAGCAAATGCTACGAAACGTTTTATCTCATCCGCGGATTGCGGCCTTGGGTATTTTTTTATAACATTAATTTTATCTGGATCCGGCAGAATTCCTGTACCTGAAACTACGTGACCTAAGTATAATATTTCTCTTTGCAAAAAATTACATTTAGCTGGGTTTAACTTCAGATTGACTTTGCGTAGTCTATTAAAAACATCCATTAGATTTTTATTGTGAGAGTCTAAATTGCGGCCAATAACGACGAGGTCATCTTGATACACTAGACATTTTTCAAAATGAAGACCAGACATTGCTATTGTCATCATCCTACTAAAACTACTGGGGCTAGATTTTAACCCCATTGGCATCCTTGTTATCTGGTACTGATTTTTACCCGTTGTGAAAGCCGTACATGGTCGACTATCTTTATTTAAATTAATTTGATAAAAACCCTGATACAGGTCTAAATGCGTGAAGTAGATGGCTCCGGATAAGGAATCCAATATTTCCGTTACCCGTTATGCTAATCTATTACCACTCGCCATTTTTTATTGCCAGCGTTATCAAGTTTCTTTGGCACTAATAACAAGGGACTGGACCAAGCACTTCTAGACTCTTCAATAATACCGTCATTTAACATATTTTTAATTTGATTATCAATTTCTGACTTTTGTGAGTATGGCAACCGATACGGTTTTGTGTAAATTGGTCTGATAGGCGGTTTTAAATCAATAGTTTGCTCGTATATCGGTGTTGTAGATAACTTATCACCCGGTAGATGAAAAATGTCTGGATATTTGGCGCATATTTTCTCGATAGATATTTTTTCTTAATTATTCAGTCCTTTTAAATTAAGTAGTGAAAACAACGTCTTTACTCTATCCGCATTAACCGTAGGTGCATCAAACTGACAAATAAAATAATCAATCAATTTTGCAGTATTGAAATTAAAGTTATTCAATGACACGTCTTTATCTCCTGTATTTAATATGCGCACCGGCATTTTTCCATTTTTGCTCCTAGTTAACGTATTGGCTAAGAAAATACTTTCGCTAATTTGCTGGCCTAGTACCACACATTCGTCATCCAAATCAGTTTTAATAAAATGAACCGACTCGCTTCGTGCTGGCACCTTTATATAACACCTATCACTATCATGTGTAAAGCACTTAAAGGTCAGTGTTATATAATTCTACTTTTCCGTTATTAACTGTATTGTGTTAAGGACGCGTTTACGCATGTATCAAAAATCCACATATTTCCGGTAAATTTTACGACAATTTAAGATAATAACTAATAAAACTAATGATAGCGATAAATTGATTACTTTTTTATCTATAAATCAATCTGAAAATAAATAAAAAATATTTAATTATTATTAATGTAAAATCGATTCGAAACTGCCTCTAAATCAAAAATAGGCAAATACTGCTATTTTTGGGTACAATTTTCTCTCTATTTTTACATTTATTTAGATTTTCCAAGTCAGAATAGGGTAGTTAATATAGTCAACTCAAAAACAATCTGAAAATATTGTAAATTGACTCAAAAAATGCAAAAAATCATCTTAAATTTTTCTTCTATTTTGCCCGCATACGTGTGTCTTAATGTGTGGCAATAAGGGTCGTTTTCTTTAGCCACTTTCTTGATTTATATATCCAAATTCTGCAATGAGATCTCAGTCTGCGCTTGAGCGCCGTCGGGAGTGGACTCTATGTCGCTTGTCACTGCAGCCCGAAGTCGAAAAAAGCAATATACGAATACAAAATATTCGCTAAAATCAATTTGATACTTCTCGTATTCTGAGCGAATTACGTACAAGTAAGTTTCTTATTACTTTTATATAAATGGACATTATTACTTTATTTTCTCCGTTATTCGTTATTTCCGTCGTTCGTTACTCAGGATATATTTCGGTATTTAGATATTATTTTGTTTCTTGCGTTGAAATCTGGTAAGATTATCTGGACTGATGGTATACCATCCCGTTCAAGTGTTGCGACTGGAACTCATAAAAGAGTAGACCAAGTTATGCCAGGTTGGGGCTCATTTTATTTGTTTTACACTTATGTACAAACAAAATGAGCCCAAACTCGGCATGCCTAGCTCTACTCACATATGAGTACCAGCAAGAGTCATGGAATATCCCTGGAAGGTTACTTCATAAGTTCCAGTGGTAGGGTATCTTATGTACAAACAAAATGAGCCCAAATTCGGCATGCCTAGCTCTACTCACATATGAGTACCAGTAAGAGTAATTGAATAACCCTGGAAGGTTACTTCATAAAATGCAGTGATAGGGTTTCTTATGTACAAACAAAATGAGCCCAAACTCGGCATGCCTAGCTCTACTCACACATGAGTACCAGCAAGAGTCATCGAATAATCCTGGAAGTTTACTTCATAAGTTTCAGTGGTAGGGTCTCTTATGTACAAACAAAATGAGCCCAAACTCGGCACGCCTAGCTCTACTCACACATGAGTACCAGCAAGAGTCATTGAATAACCCTGGAAGGTTACTTCATAAGTTCCAGTGGTAGGGTCTCTTATGTACAAACAAAATGAACCCAAACTCGGCATGTCTAGCTCTACTCACATATGAGTACCAGCAAGAGTCATCGAATAACCCTGGAAGGTTATTTCATAAGTTCCAGTGGTAGGGTCTCTTATATACAAACAAAATGAGCCCAAACTCGGCATGCCTAGCTCTACTCACATAAGAGTACCAGTAAGACTCATCGAATAACCTTGGAAGGATACTTCACTGGTACCAGTGGTAGGGTCTCACCAAAACAAATAAAATGAGCCCCAACCTGGCATAACTTGGTCTACTCTTTTATGAGTTCCAGTCGCAACACTTGAACGGGATGGTATACCATCAGTCCACATAATCTTACCAGATTTCAACGCAAGAAACAAAATAATATCTTAATACCGAAATATATCCTGAATCAATATAATGGAAAAAATAAAGTAATAATGTCCATTTATATAAAAAGATAAGACATCGATTTGGACGTAATTCGCACAGAATACGAGAAGTATCAAATTGATTTTAGCGAATATTTTGTATGCGTATATTGCTTTTTTCGAAGTTTATCGCGTCTTACCGTCATTACATTCATACGACACCTACAATATAATAATAATATTCCAGGCCTATAACATAGATACATATCACAATAAATTCTAAAGTCTCAAAGATATTTAGTGGAACTACATTTCCGCAAGTAACCGTACGTAGTATGTACCGTTGCCGCCGTGTCGCTGTAGTGACGCGATTTTGTACCTACTAATTTTGTAAACGCGTCCTTAAACTCGAAGTTCAATATAGCTCGATACTTTTTGAAAAAATCCTGACCTAATATTCCGCTACCTTTACAGGGCAGATTTTTAAAGACATAAAATTTGTGCATGAAATTGTACTCATTATAATTTAAACTAAGATAAACATATCCCTCCGAATGTACATCTCCACCGATGCCTTTAACACTGATTCTCTCTTTATGGTATGGTATTCGTAAACACTTTAAACACTCGTACTTTATTCCAGATATTGATGCACCGGTGTCAATTAGCCAGTCATGCGCATGTTGTCCGATTTTGAATGATACTTTGTTTAAGTTATTATATGAGAATATGACATCAGGCTCGAAAAAAATGATTTAGCGATTCATTATTTTTATCACCTGTATCTGCCTCGTGATTATTTTCCCCTTCGTCAGGTGTTGTGACTTCATTATCTGGTGCTATGACGTTTATGTCGTTTTGTGATCTTAAGCCGCGACCTCGGGTTTGCCTACCCCTGCCGCGCAAATACTTATTGTAGGTTAAGGGGCGATAGTCATTATTACCTGTAAACTACGGCTGAGACTGCTGGCCTCGCCGAAAGTTTGAATATGTATTTTGCATGGGCCCGCGTGAGCCAAAGTTTCGTTGCGCTCCATATCCTCGCCGACCTCTCCTAGACCAATAATAAGGTTGCTGGTACGTACCTACAAATTCCTCTCAACCAGCAGAAGACGAGACTTCCTCGTCCAACGCTGCTTGCACCGCATCTGTCAAGGAAGAGAAATTACACGCAGCTACGATGGTGCTAAGGCGACGATCCCGCAGGCCATCGGCAAACCTTTTTATAGCGGTTTTTTCATTCAGGGGTCTTAATACATTGTAACTACTCGAATTGCCTTCGGCCTGTGAGATAGTCAAGTCCACGAAAATTTCTGATATTTCTTTGCTAAACTCTGAAATTGACTTACTATTCTGCCGACACTGCTGTAGCTTAGTCTGTAAGGCGGTAAAGCTTTTTTGGGCAACAACAATTTTCGCATATCCCCTATAAGCTCACTGACACTATCATAATTATGGCATAACTTAAGCTTAGCCTGCTGCGACAATCTATTTTTTAAAACAAACTGAATCAGTTTATTCTTACACGCAGAACCCGATAAAAGAGAACTATAATATTCAACACCCTCTATTAGTTGCTTCGTATTATCATCATTGTCTGTCATAAGTGGCAGAAGGCTCAAAGCAATTTTTAAATTAAACTTTTCTTCAGTCATTGTAGTAGAGGATTTCTCCTCTGTTGCTTCCTCCATACACAATAAAATAACCTCTGAGTACAAGGTATCAAATTGTTTGCAAATTTTATTTACTAATGAAATTTCTTCGGTGGAAGTTTTTCCAGATTCAGATTTACCTTTATATATATCTAAATATTTATTATATTTCTCTAGTATACTACGTGCCTCTTTTTCCTTTTTAACTAATATTTGATCTACTCTGCGACTAGGACCAATTTTAATCAGATACTTTCTTATAGACTGTAGCTCATTAAACAAAAGAACCAATTCCTCTGCCATAACATACTCATTGCTAAATTATTATATTATTGATACATTGAAATATCGCAAAACATTTTAAAATTATAATAAATATACGTACAAAATAATGGCGCAGTTCCTGTCTGTAAAGTTTAGCTATTTACCGGTCGCTTTCTGAAACACTTTTGCACACACCCGCACTGATTTTACTTCTCACCATGGCACCAATTTTTCACACGCACTCACTTTTACATACGGCGACGTTTCACACGATGACCTCCGGCTTCCCGAATGGCGCCTGCTGAGTTGCTTGGGATTGGGCCCGCTTGAGAATACTGGAATATCTCCTCAACGTTAACTGGTCCAGCCTGCGTTCAATTTGTTTGGCATGGCACCGCTTATTAAGCTTGTATATGACCACCAGTAAGCCAATCGCCAGAATTGTGCAGATAACTATGAGAATAGTGTTGGTCGTCTCATGTAACTGCCTCGTGTGGGCTGTATTCGAACCGGCACCCGCAGTTTGGGCTATCACCACCTCTTCTTTAGAGCTCGAGCCACCGATTTCGATCAACAAATTGTGGAACGGATAAGCAGCGATATGTCAAACACTCCAAACGTCGTGCAGTAAAATATTCCATATTATAAGTTTGCAATAGATCGCTTGCCAGATTGTTTATAGTTAGCCCATATACGGAATATCCGCGCGCGCTCTTCACATGAGCTCACTCACAGGATCTCCTTTTACTGGCAGGCTCGCCATGTAAGGATAGGTATTCAAGAGACAAGTGAAACACCCGAATGCTGTTAACATACTGAATATAATTGAATAATAAACACATTTATATGGCTTATAGCTAGTACATCACATAAGTCTAACCTGGGACTTTTCTCGTAATTCTATCTAAATGGAGTGCCGATATAGTCTCGGTAACACAAATGATATTCTCTTCAATTAACTGATAAGTACTTGAATGATATCACGACTAGATCAAAAATTAAACATATAATAATATGGAGTGTACAGTAGCTGAATACCAATTCTAAATCATATTTCGTTCAAAGTGGAGTGTTGGTGTCTGCCAGAATACGAGAATCGGCCTTCTGGTGAGAGACATTCGAAACGAATGTCTGTATTTTACTACAACATTTATTATTTATGCTGAGCCGTTCTATAGACATATAATATAATAAGTATTAAATGTTAACGTTCTATTTTTATTTCAAGCAAAAAAAAGGGCCTGCCCGCCTAACAAGTAGGTACCAACATCGCGTCGGACCCAAGATTTTATATCAACCGTACGCCGAAACAAAAACAACGAAACTAAAGAAGCCGTCCCTGAAAATTGTGGAAGAAAATATTTTAAAGCAAACACGTTATCCTTTATCAAAATCATTCATATTTCAAAGCAATATTAATAATCCCTTTCATCTCCAACAATATCTAAGAACGGTAACTGAAAATTGTAAAATATTATATTTTTATTTTTTACTACACAACAAGGGAAAATAATCTGGAAGGTTTAAAATAAATAATTACGGCTTCAACCATTACATTTCATTCTGAAACCAGACAATCTTGTAAACTCATAGAATCCTTACAAAAAGTTTAACGAGAATTAGAAAAATGAAAACCAATCTGAGGTTAATGTACCTACAAAGAGGTTTCAAAAGGTTTTTTTAATTTTTTTTCAATATTAGTCCAAATTTCTGGGATTTTCTTTAGAATATTAAAAATAAATAATATCGCTGAAACTGTGAGACAGAATTTAATTTGCCTGAGTCCAACACGTTGGCAATGGCCCAAACTAGATCCCTAACTCATTTGGACAACCATGTGCCAAACACCCTGTATAATCTTTGAATATTATGAAAAGTTAAATATTTAACCCGAAATCAGTGGAAGATTAATTTAAGAGATGTGACTTTTCCCTGAACTTTAGGATTTTATTTAAGGACAGTTTAAGGTCAAAGTGGCCTTTAGTAGTTTACCAACAAATTCTTTTTTTTTTAATTGTTCCGGACCGACTTTTTTCTATGCCTGGAATGAAAACATTTACTTGAACCAACGACGAGGAAGGTTGGTTGGATTCCCGATCAAATAAAACATTTTGTGTGCGTGAACATGGATGTTTGTCTTAGTCTGAGTGTTTCTGTGTATACTATGTATGTATTTACAAAAAATATATATATATGTACGTATTATCTAGTATATTGTAGTCTCCAAGGGTCTGCTTAGTTTGGGACTAGGTGATAACACCATCTAGCTAGTACATGATAAAATATAATTATATTTGTACCCGCTAATTCATTGACGTACTTACTCGTTGCAATAAGAAGATCAAATAAACAAAGATTGTAAAAGCTTTACCTGTACGACAAAAGACGCCAGTCTCCCCAAAGCGAGTCCGTTGCCATCTTCTCTAGTGATGACAGCACTGCCGAGCTTGGCGACCAGTCTTCTGGCTCTTCAACTGAGATCTGTCCGTGAAGGTCCTTTTTTTGCAGTCCGCACTTACTAGACTGCGTTTGTCTACGTTCAGACCCTGGAACAAAAAGGTATAATGATGTTATCGTGGAAGAAGAAATGGATTAGGTAAGTTATTGTTACACATTTTTTCCTATTGGATGGGCAACTTTAAACAAAAAGTGATAAAAAATTGACATGTGCTTATAGTGCATAATTTGCCGTAGATAAGATTTTTCTGATACAGCTGCCGCACTAGGAATCATTACTAAAACGCGCCTGAGGACTACACAAGCATTCAATCAAAGAAACAAGGTACACCCATACCCCAATCAAAAAATTGTAGACCACACAAGTGTTATCTCATGTGCAGTTAAAATATTCTAAGGAGTTACGAAATATCATATCGTATTTTTATGTCTTTATTCTAATAAAGATTGTTTGATAATAGCAGCCCGCCTGGCTTTGCACGGGTGGATATTTTCTTAAAAATATCCAATGAATATCCAATAAATAATCGATCGCATCAAGAAAGTCTCGTCCCGACGGAATATCGGTGTGCGAGCGGTGAATTTATTTTCTCACGCGTTATTTTAATTTTGCTACATCTTTTAAGATATTCATTATAGTTATTATACTGTCGAAGACAATTTCTCTCACTTTAACTCTTCTTTCAATATCTTCTTCATTCTTACCATATCTTGTAAACAACGTACATAAGTAAACAAACTCATTCACTTGTTCCAATCGCTGTCCATCGATCAAAACATTACAAGCCGTAACGCATTCCTCCTTTTCAAAAACATTACTTTTCAAAAACCATAACTTATAATAAAAAATATACTAATATTAGAAAGAGGAATTTATATTATTGTATTTTTGTTTGTTTGTTTGTTTATAATGGATAAACTAAAACTACGCCACCGATTTTAAAAATTCATTCACCATTAGAAAGCTACATTATCTGTGGGTAACATAGGCTATATTTTATTTTAGAAAAAATAGGGTCCGTAAGATATTTGGGCTTTTCGGGTACGCTAAGTAGTTCCCTCAGGACGTGGGTGAAACCACGGGAAACTAGTTCTTTTTTTTTCAGTTCGCTAGTATCACATAAATTCTTCTACATTATATTCATACTCTTATTAAGATATTTGTAATGCGAAATGTTTTGACAGTTTCAATAACCATCACACCACTTTTATAAGTTAAAAATAAATTTGAAAGAGTGGCATAAGTTTATTTAGCTTATTATAGTAACTTTATTATCAACGACATTAAACGTATAACATTTAATTTTTAGATATGAATATTCCAGAAGGAGTAGAACGCTAAAACAGTAAAACTATACCTGAATATTAATCTCACGAGACCATTACTCACAATATTCTATTAACATGATAAACAGCTCGCGTGTCTATTAATGGAATTTCGGCAACCTTATCTCTATTCTAAAGTTAACTTGCCATAATTCAAATGTATTATCCTCACAGGGAAAATTAAATTGTTTAATTAAATTGCTGCCGTAGTCCAGTTAATAGCATATGCGACTGCTGATCGGAGGTCCCGGGTTCGATTCCCGGGTCGGGCAAAAGTGTTACTAGATTTTTCCGAATACTCGGTAACAGCCCGGATTCTGGTGATGTGCCCGGCACAACGTTGGTAACGGCAATAGGCTCGACCCCTATTACGTGGGACCTAAAAATTCATGGCGAAATGTGGGTGTAATATTTACACCTCTGCCTACCCCTTCGGGGATACAGGCGTGAGACTATAAATAAAATAAATTTAAATAATTAAATTGCCATCTTGAAACAAATCCTTATTTGTAGGTCTATTTTTAGGTCCCACCCCCATACGATTTAGTTACGGTTTTTAACAATTTTATTATAAATGGGTTACAGTTGCAGAGCATGACACAAAATGTGTTCTATATAGGTATGTATGGAAATTGTTCCCGTTGACCTTTAGCACCTCATACTCAAAAATTGGCCCTTGATCCAAGCTAGCAAGTATGCGTACACTCATAGCACATACTAACACTACATTATTCTTCACATTTCGTTTCTGAACTGTTTGCGCCATATACACAGACATGTCAAAAGCTTTTGATTATAAGATTGCATCATAAGATTCTGTTAAAAAAACTGCAGCTGTATGGAATAAGAGGTAACATTCTGAAACTCCTGGGATCGTATCTATGTAACCGAACCCAAAGTACTGAGATCTCTAGAATATGTTTCGAAACTAAATTAGAAACTATATATCTATCAGAACCGAGAGTAATTAAATACGGTTTGCCACAAGGGAGCGTTTTGGGTCCTTACTGTTTTTAATATATATAATCGACCTACCAAACACAATACGCCACAATATGGTACTTTTTGCAGATGACAGTACAGTGATAATAAAATGTTCCAATATTAACGAGTACCAGAATGAAATAAATAGTTCCTTGACCGATATTATCACCTGGCCAGAGGAAAACAATTAAAAAATTAACTTAAATAAAACCAAAATAATGCATTTTCATTAAAGATGTGGTATCCCCAACATAAATATTTCATTTGAGGGATCCAATATAGAAAGAACTGATATAGCTAAATTCTTAGGCATAATGATTGACAACCGACTTACTTGGAAACCCCATATAGAGGAACTTTGCAAAAAGCTTCGTAGAGCAGCCTATTCACTTCTACAACTATCAAGAAAAGTAAATCGTGTAACTCTCTGGACAGCATCACGGCTTGGTAGCTAGTATTTTGAGATACGGAATTTTATTCTGGGGTCAGTCGACCGACAGAGAGCTTATATTTAAAATGCATAAGAGGTGTGTTAGATACATGTGTGGTTTAAAAATGACGAATAGCTGCTTACCTTATTTTAAAAATTTTAATATCCTAACCATGCCAGCGCTATATATAATAGAGACTGCACTTTTCGTGAAAACAAATCCACAATTGTTTAAGAAAACATCAGATGTCAGACAGGACAGGACCAATACGTTAGTAAGTAAGGTAAGTATACTAATTTACTAAGTAATGTAAGTTGTAAAACAGCCTTAATGCAGAAGAGTATATTCGGCATGGCATCTAAGATTTTTAACAAAATTCCTGCTGATATAAAAAATATAAACCAATTTAAAAAAATGCTTCATAAATTATTATCCTCTACATAGTATTATTCTCTTTATGAATTCTTGAATGCTAAAATTGTATGATTAATTCTAATATTTTTAATAATACTATGTTTAATTTCGACGCTAACAATAATTATTATTCTATGTGTAGTCCTTGTTTTATATTTATTTCAATTTTTTAAACTGTGTGTGTATTATTTATAAGGAGTTATTTCCACTCACATATAAAATTTGTATGCCCAAACGGCAAAACATGTGTGAAACTCTCAGCATTTAAGATCATACTTGTACCTGTGTTTTGCAAATAAATAAATTCTTATTCTTATTCTGAAAAAATAAGTAAGGTCTGGTGGCCCTGGAATCTTACGACCTTAAAATCACCGATCTGGGAATGACATGGATATGGTATGTCCAATTCCTACGAATTTAGCGTGCACACCTACGAAATTAGCGTGCATACCTACGAAACGTTGGGCAAATAAAATGGCTGCCATTTGGGTTGTACTCCGAATCTAATCGATGTAATCGATATCGATATGGAGCCGGTTGGAGGAGAATAATACATTTTTGTAGTAAGTTACTTTAGTTAGTTTAAATCTTTTGCCAGATTAGTTTATTCCATAATGCAAATGTGGGCGAACATGGCAAAGCGAAAGACGACCGACCGACTCTGAGAGCCAATATAGATACTGTGTCGCTGAGAAAGTACCGGACATGAATGGCACTATACATACGGTATTGAAACACACAGCTTGAAGCACTGATTCATCTGGTGTTAAGACATATTTATACACAAAAACAAAATTATTATGTTCGATAGACAACGATTTCACAGCAGATGTAGATTAGATTAGATTAGATAAATCTTTATTGTACACCACAAAAGAAAAAAAACCATACATTGAAGGAGCACAAACAAGAAATGCACAATTGGCGGCCTTATCGCATACAGTAATTTCTTCCAGGCAACCATTAGGAATGGACTCATGACTGTAGAAGGAGCCAAAAGTATTTGATGGTGTAGTTTTGAATTTTTTGATAAATATATTTTTAGCTTATTTTACATAAAATAAATACCTACTAAATATACAGATGTACTACAATCCTTGGTGAAAAATATGGCGACAGTGGCACGAATGACATTTATAATAAAATATCGTCATGATTGATTTATTCAGTAAACTATGGATATCTCTTTTTTCTGACAGAGATATCCATAAGACAAAACGAGACAACACAATGTTTGGAGGCTTTATGTCGATTTCGTATATATATATTATGTATAAAAAAAATCATGGCACAATGTGAATGTAATATTACACCTCTGCCTACCCCTCCGGGGATACAGGCGTGAGTCTATAAAAATAAAAAATATAATAATATATGTGTATAATGTAATTTTTCTATATGTACCTACTTTTTGCCCTCTCCATGTATATTCCTTGCGTGGTGCGCGCGACGTCGACGGATAATCCGTTAGAACGCTCGATGTACTAACGGATCATCGGTCAGGTGTGAAAGGTTAAAAGTTTTTTATACATTTGTATGTATTGGCGTTACGCGACCGATAAAACCACGGAAGAATAACTGAAGCATGGAAGGAACGATATTTTTAAGAACAAATTGAATATAGCTACACTCTTCACTCATATGATAAATTAGAGTTGCCAGAAGAAGATGGCACTATGTTTGTCAGTTAGGGCTAAAGACAATTTGAACACAAATATCGTAACTTTTTAATTTAATAGTGACTGAGCAAATCCGCTTTCGATATCGATCAAAGTTTCAATATAGGTTCAAAATCAAACGGACTTGTAAAGTATATTATTTATATGTTATACATTTTAAATTACCGTAACTTTATGTCCACAGCAGTCAGAACGCTAGTTGATGGACAGTCTTTAAATATTATTACACAAACTTGCATTTTTAAACTGAACTTATATATTTTTGTTTCAAATGGAATTACTCAGTAGCACATAATCTTTCGAGGCGTTATTTTCTAATTTTCATGGTATTTTTTTTTACGCATCAACAGCCTTTTCAAGTCCACTGCTGGTCTTTAACCTTCCGTGGTGGATGTTTGGCCTACTGTAATACCACACTAGCCAGACGTATTCGTATAGGGTTTTATTTCGAGATTTCCTTCTCTTGTTTCTCTTAGTCGCCTCATACGACACCCTAGGCATAAATGTTGATTTATACTTAGGTATTTATAGTTAGTTTTTCAGCTGTAATGAAAGCTGTAAGTGGGATTAATAAATATTAAATAAATAAATCATCACCCCCTACTCTCTCTCTAATCTCAATAACATATTTTTATTAGAGAAAGCAAATAATTAAGATAAAAGCAAAACTCATAGCTTAAGCATTATGATAACTGAAAATGGCATATCCAAATTAATTCTTTACAAGGATAGGAGATAGTCGACATGGATTTTATCAAACAAAAAACATAAAAATTTACTTAAAATAGATAAATCAGACAAAACCTTGAATAGTGCCCAAAGGTTTGTTATTAAGAATAATCACTTTATTGAAATTTTCTCATTACATAGTGTAGGTAATACAAATCTATGTGTAAAAAATATATGTGCGGGATCGGACACTTTTCGATCATACATGTGACACACATTTAGAGAGAAAAAAATTGTGGCTAGACTAGCCCTTCGATTTTATCTTGGGTTCGGCACATTATTAGTCCACTAGTCGAACAAGAACAACCAAGTTTTGGTCTCTGGGTAGATGACATTTAACAAAATTTCTTTCAAATGAAGATTCCCTTATTTTGATGCATATCCACTCAGTAGTCGTGACTATGAAAGCAGACAATTCTTATCGAACCTTCAAATTACTGTCCATTAAATATTACTGTCTTTGTAAAGAAAGATCAGATTTTTTCTATAGGTGCATAAATTTTTTTTGTAATATGATGGATTCTAACAAGCTTCGGAATTCATTACTGTTGCTGATAGTTTAAATAATAGCAAGTAATTATTTAAGCACTCACACTGATATGTTTAGAAGGGAGGAGCCATCTGTCATTACTATAAAAAACATTCCGCAGTAAAATGCTTGGAACAAATTCTATGGTGCTTTCTAGGCACCCAATTTTCTCCACGACATACTGCAGCAATCCACTTATTTTATAAATCTTTATCACGTGTACATATAATCTAAAAAATAACGAGGTAAAAATATACGGTGGATAGACATATCGATAAGATTTTTTACAACACTTGAAAAGTCGATATAAATATTATACGACTAAATTCAAAATCATGATAGAACTGTTATAAAAGAAAAAATCACTAAGGTTATATAATTTGATGGCATAATATTGTCTAAATTGTATCTTACACGTCAGTTGACTGTGTTCAATTTGGGAGTACTAGGACGGTTTCTATGTATATTATCCAATCTCTTTGGATAAAACGCGACGGATCTTCCGTCAGATATGTACCAACCCTAAAAAGAGGTCGGCACACAAACGAGATTTTAATGTTAAATCTACAGTTTTCCACTTTATCTTACAGCAGATAGCTTCAATGGTGATATGCCTAAATGAATTATGACCGACTAGGTTTCTGGGTCCCCAAGCTAAATTGAATGACAGCGCGGTGATTAGGGTGTGACCACGATGTATAAAGCAATGGTATACAAAAAGATGGTGCGAAGATAACTTTATCTCTGAACACATAATGTCTTTAAAAATACAGCTCTCATGTTGTTTTAAGGCTACCAGACTGTACCAGAAAGAAACGGAAACTTAAGTTCAAAGTTATCAATCAATACTATTCAGATCAATTATGACATGTTTTATTACCCAAGTTAGGATAACTCGGTAATGTTCTTAGTTTATCAACATTTGCAACAATTATGAAGCTGATTAAATACTTATTTCCAAAAATAATATCAATTTACTATAACATAATATCTTCGACATAAATACACATACTTTTTTTTTTTTTTTTTTCAATCTTTTTTTGTTATGGGGTTTTTATCCATACGGACATGCCAACCCCATCGTATCTTATTCTAATATTACATACTAATTAAAACTAGAAGTCATTAAGAAACTATTTTAACCAAGTTACATAACTTAAACGCAATTTGTGATGTTGGCTCAGCTAAGATAGACTGAATAAGCCCAACATCCATAATATTCAGTTGGAACTCCCTAAGAAATAATTTTCTCTCATTTTGATTTCTAATACATTCCAATATTAAATGTTGCACATCCTCTAGCTTAGAACAAATAGTACAATTAGGCGAATCAGCTTTATTCATCAGGAATGCAAATTTTGCTGATGGGAAGTGACCACTGCGTATTCTCATAGCTAACTTGATGTAATGCCTACTAAGTTCTGTATTTTCAAACCAGGGTAAACGAGGAAGCTCACTCTGGATAGACCTGTACCATATGCCCTTTTCCTTTGATTTATTATTAAAGTACTCTTTCCAGCAATGAAATACCTTTTGTTTGAACCTAGGAAAAACGTCATGAAGATCTGGTTGTAAATTATATTGGGAACCCTGAGTTGGTGCTAACTTAGATATAAGGTCAGCTTCCTCATTACCCTGCAATCCGATGTGCGCCGGAACCCATTGCAACCTCACAACCACACCTCTCTTAATTGCAATAATAATTGCTTCTAAAATGTCGTAGGCTATCGATGGACCTCTGATACCAGAGACGCAGCGAGCCACATGTTGCATAGCACTTTTGCTATCAGAGAAGATAACTACTTTACTATAATTTTGACTTATAGAGTAGGATAAGGCTTGTGAGATTGCAACTAGCTCCAGTGTCATAACAGAAACATCAACATCAATTTTAAAACCTGCTCTATGGCCTTTACTTTGATCAAAAAATCCAGCACCTAATCCGTGAACGCCCTTTGACCCATCTGAATAAATTCTATGCCAGCCTTCATATTCAATATTTATTTCTCTAATTACATTATTTAACAAGATACAAGACTCATAACAAGTTTTAGCTAGCCTTAAACATTCTAAGTTATCCTTAATAATATTTTTAATGCCTATAGCTGATAACCACACATCAAAAGTATACATTCTAAGTATACTAAATGAAGATATAACATTTTTGGTATCATCATACATTTGTGTAAGTAAAGGCCTTTTTTTATTCTCCCAGTATCTCAGGTGACATAGGGCGTTCATTTCAGAGATTAATTGAACAGTACAATTATTAGACCAAGAATTTATCTTTAAAGAGTATTTATAGGCTAGATATTGTCTTCTAATAAATAAGGGCGCAATGTGTAGTTCGCTTTCCATGACGTGTATCGGTGAACTTCTTATAAAACCCCCTATAATTCTCATGGCTTGATTTTGGAGTTTGTCAAGCTTAGAAATATGGCTTTTAGCACTGCAATCGTATAGAAACGAAGCATAGTCGACGCGACTTCTAATTAAAGAAATATACAGTCTTCGTAAATGTATCATGTGCACTCCCCAAGAACCCCCAGCTAATACCTTTAATATGTTTAAAAATTTTGAACATTTACTCACAATTTCATTAATGTGTCTTCGCCATGTTAGGCTTCTATCTAACCAGATGCCTAAATATTTTATGCAATTGGAATATGTCAAATGGCTATTTCCAACTTTTAAAACCGGTATGTTTCGCCTACAACCCCTGCTAAAGAAACAATATTGTGACTTGTTTGGTGATAACGATAGTCCAAGTTCGTCCAACAATTTAACTATCAAGTCTAACGCAGTCTGGATATATTTCTCACTCTTTTTAATATCCCGGTTACTTACAAACACAACAAAATCGTCGGCATATTGTGATATGTTTACATTTTGCACTTCATGACATATTTTGTATGTAAATAAATTAAAAAGTAATGGTGAGAGTGGGTCGCCTTGTGCTAGACCTTGATTTGTATATCTACTTATGAAAACGTTGTTATCTAATTCAATAGTTAATTTCCGTTCACTCAAAAACTTCCATAAGTAATAACAGAACTTTGCGCCTACTTTATGTTTGTCTAGAATATGTAATGCGGCACAAATCGAAACGTTGTTATATGCATTATCGATGTCTATAAAACAAGCCAGTGTAGGTATATTTTTTGAATATCCTATCTGGGTATGTGTCACTAAGCGTGTCAAGCAATCTAAACAAGATTGTGATTTTCGAAAGCCGACGGTGAATGTTGAAAGAATATTATGCTTCTCTGTATACCATTCTAACCTCTTTAAAATCATCAAATGAAACGTCTTACATATACAGGATATTAAAGATATCGGTCTCAATTTTACATTATTATTATTGCTATTGTGTTTAGGTATAGATACAACTCGAATATTTCTCCATTGCCAGGGAACCACACCATATTTAAATATGTTATTATATATCGAAAGTAAAAGGTTCTTAGCAACATCGGGCAGATAATAAAGCATAGTATATGATATACCGCCCTCACCTGGAGCTGAATCCTTTTTTTTTAAAACGCACTCTAGTTCATGTATTGAAAAATCACACTCTAAAACTTCGTTTTTTGATGTAAACACTGGTTCTGAGTTAACAACAAAGTCTGGCGTAAGCGAATATAACAATTCAGATATTTTTTCAGTGGGAGGGTATATCTTAGCCTGCTTGAAACCTTTTACCCACTTCATGCGTCGCCATATGTGAGTAACAGAGACAGCTTCATTCAATGAATCACAAAATTTGTGCCAACTATCAGATTTAGCTTTGCGTATTAATTTCTTTGACTCTTTTGTTATGTTTTCTAACTTAGAGAGGTTATTGGGTGTTGGGTTACGTCGAAAAGAGGATAAGGCCAACCTACGTTGTGCAACTATTTTATTTATTTCTGGACTCCAATAGTCTTTTGGTTTAAATTTTTGGTCGGGTTTATTGTAAATATTTATGATTGGAATATGCTTGTTAGCAGCAATATTAATTTGATTTAGTAAATAGTCATACATTTCCTGAGAATTTTGATAACTATGGTTCAAACTAAAATTATTTAATATTGTTTTGGTATATTCGTTCCAATCGGCTCGTTTGTAATTACGTTTTGTTTTAGGAGTATAATTGTGTATGATATTAATTGACATTTTTATTATTAGGTGATCACTGCCCAGGTTTTCCGTATATACCTGCCAATCGAATTTAATCGCTATGTCAGTAGTTACAAATGAAATGTCTGGTGACGTTTGTTGTAGCTGCCCACTAACAAGTTTAACTCGTGTATGATTACCATTATTTAGTGAAATGAAGCCATTATCTATAGAAGCATCCATGATTTGACTGCCGCGTCTGTCTGATTTTACTGACCAATTAGAATGGTGTCCATTGTAATCACCTGCAATTAACGTTTTTGTACTAAACTGTGAAAATAAATCGTCCCAATCCGAATTTTGAGTCTGTACACTTGATGGGCAATAAACAGATACCACGTACTCTAAATCTTTACAGTTAAGTAACTTCACGCTAACTATTTCTATATCCGTGTTTTTTAAATGAAATGAATGCAAATGAGACTGAATAGATCTATGAACTATGATCGCGACACCGCCATAGGAGTCGTCCCTGTCTCTTCGATAAACGTTATAACCGCTGATATTTATTGAAGATTCAATATCTAGCCAAGTTTCGCTTATAATAGCTATATGTATGGATTCGCGCGTTAAAAGATCGGAAAAGGATACTAATTTAGGACGTAAACTTTGAGAGTTCCACTGTAATATGTTAAGCTTAATGTGATTAGATGTGCTATCCATTAACAAGTCCAATACATTTTGTAAACAGCTCTCCTCTCAATAACGTATTAATAATCACCGACTTGATTTCTTCGCCAATTATTTTAAGTAAGGCCAGCATTTTTTCCTCAAAGCTACTTTCTGTCATAATTACACGTTTTATTTTCAACCAAAATTTCTTGAATTCAAACTTCCATTCTAATTGCTCATTTCGTTCTTCATTGACTTCTGTATCTTGCGAGTTCATATGCTCATTATCCGTGTCACCTACCATGTTACCCCACTCGAACTGTACCGAATTTTGTGAATTGCCGCTTTTTTTCTTGCGCTCCTTTTGGTTAGTTTTGCCCGATTTTCTTTCATTTTTATTTACATCTATCTCCACTTCTTGCTCCTTCGGTGCCGGTTGTTTGTGCACCAAAGCTTTTGTGACTATACTACTGTAAGTTTCCCTTTCGTTGATTTTATTCATCGAAACAATGTTAGGCTGTGACTGTGACATGCTCAGCTGCTCGCGTGTGTTAGCTATGTTCCTATGTTCCGTGTATATCTGTAGAGCTTTCCTATACGTAACTTGTTGTTTGCTCATTATACTCCGTATTTCTTTCTCTCTCATGAAAAAAGGACATGTTTTTTCCAAAACAAAATGTTCACCTTTACAATTTAAACATTTGATCTCTTTTATAACACAATTGTTGTGATCCGCACTTCCACGATTGGGCATAGAGGGGTTTTAAGGTGACAGAACTTCCTAATATGGCCAAATTGCCAACAAGCTACACACTGTGTTACGGGGAACATATAAGCATCAACTTTGAACCGGCATCCGTATGCACATATATACTGCGGCAATACACTGCTTTTGAAACAGATTTTAATGGCTTCACTGACAATCCATGATCCATTATCGCCAATTCTCTTAAGTCTTTTAACCGATAAGATTTTAATATCACTTTCTAGGATTTGGATGAGTTCTTCTTCGCTCAAATCTAAATCAATGCCCTTTACCACACCATATGAAGCATTTAATTCTTGTGTTAGATTACAACGAAAGCCCATATCTTTAAACTTTTCACATTCTAACAACTTCAAGGCATCGGATCTATTGCTAAATTTAATGATTGCTTTGTTTACACTTTTATACTTTATTCGGTCAACATTCACTATGTTTTGAGATCTCAATAACTTAGCCATAGCAATCTGTTTAGGCAGGGCTTCTAAGGCGGTGATGCACACGTCATTATTTTCAGCTTCTTTATCTTTTCCACCATCTACCCTCGTAGTCGATTGTGTTTCCAAAGTATCTTCATTCCTGACTAATTGCTTATATTTTTTGCGAGTCACAGTAATAAAACCATTTTCCTCGCTGTTTTCCTCTCTTTCCTTCCTTTTTGACATTATATTATTTGCATGGTCATCCATCCTAGTTATTGAATTTTCACCAACCGTCGCCACAATTTCGCGTTCACAATTATCTAAGAACTCCGAATCACTCATATCCTCATCACTTATAGTTTCTTCCATTTTTCACACTATCGCGTCGCGATACCGATGTTAAACGTAGGTTTATTAAATTGACTTTGAATGAGTACTCGCTAAAGTTACTGTCGTACGCGCTCACAGTTCGACAGCTCGCGGCACACTCGAATACACATACTTAATTTATTCTTCTTTCTCATATACATCATACTATGCACCACACTTTTTTTCTTTTTGAATTAAAAAGGAGCCATCAAGTCATTTTCTTAAATGAACCGTAAAAGAACGCCCGTTGTTAGATTTTAATACACCAGCACCCGCTTTACGGCACGAAAGTGTCGGGAGAGTTATGACTTAATTTTTCCATAATCATGTTTTTGATAGAACTGAACTCAACTCGATTTGCTGCTTCGTAAAGAGCGTAATGAATAACATTATTTTAAGTAATCCAGCAATAAATATTAATAAGAAGTGATCGCATCGAAGCAGTGACATATGAAATATCATGTTTAATTTGTAGGATTTGGGTAAGTGTGACAAACCTTTAAAGGAAATCGGTGGTGAGGATATATTTTGGTTTGGCATAGCAAAGCGTTCAGAGTAATGTCTAAATCTTTCTAACCCTAGATCGTATCAGAGGGATTGGATCACTCGGACGTCTGTGAAACGTTTTACTAGTGGCTATATTAGAGATAAGCAACGTGTGAATGTGTGCGTTCTATTTTTGTTCTTGATTGCATATGTGTTGTTCCTAAGTGACGAGCCAACCACAAGCACAATAATTTTCCATCTAGCTTTCAATCAACAAATTATTGCCAGAGTGTATTACTAGATGGCACTATTGTCGAGCAAATTCGACTGCAATTTTGCATTTAGTATAGGAAACTGTAATATAAAAAAAAATATTTGGCCATATTAAACCCTATAAGATAAAAGGGTCGGGGTATTTTGCACCTAATTAAAAGTTTTCGGCATTTGCCCGGTGTCCAACATTGCCATCTAGTGTAGATTTGACGGAAATAATATAGCTACACGAATAGCCACAGTTATAAGTAGTACGGTCTCAGATTTTTGTTCGTGACCGTGTATCTGTGCTAGCATAATATTATATGATCTATGGTATTAGTGTTGCGGGCTGCGGGTCTGCTAGACGTCAAATCATTTTAAGTGTCTATATTTCTAATTGTCTTCTAGACGTCACCCCTTTATATTTTATCATGTTTTAACATAGATCAACCAAGTAAAGTTCGAAAAGTAGCCGAAAAAAAAATTGAACTCGTTCTCTTATTCGAAAATAGCCTACAGTGTTGGTAAGAAACTGAAAACTAAATCTCTCTAAAGAACTCAACAAACATCCGAAAGGCTCTTGTATTTCAGTCAAAGAATAATATTACATACGAATAATACATTCTCACAAAATATCGTCCATAAGGCAATGGAACGGTGGAGTATGTGAATGAAATAAAAGGATTTATTCAGAAATGTGAAGAAATTGTAGCCGCGAGCGTTTTACTTGACGTGGGAATAGTGAATAGTATATAATGCTGCAGTTTAACTAGTGTAAGCCCGCGGCGTCGTGCCTGTGTACGCAGTAACAGATACTGTATTGTTACTCGCACCTTTACTATCTGTATCTACATTTGTGATGAAATGTATGAAACTGAATAAATGTACTGTCTCTTTAGCGTTTTGTTACGGTTTAGATTTAATAATAACATTGAATAAGTTGAAAGAATTACGAATATAATAAAGTTGAAGAATTTGTTTGAATTTGGAAATTAATAGGAATTGGTCTAACCCAGTCATTCACATGTAAATTCCAAATAGCAAATCTACGAGTATGTTCATAGCACAGTTTCATTGATGTCGACAACTTTTTTTTATATTTTGTAAAATTCCATTTTGCCGTGTGGTTGACGGCATAGAATACAAGTGTCACCACCCTCTATCTACCCGTAGCTGTCGTAAGAGGCGACTAAGGGATAACACGATGCAAATACCATCTTTGCGTAGAGACGGAAAACTCGATATCAAACCCTATACGACTGCCTCGTTGGTCTCGCGGCATAAATGTGCGCGTGGGATCGGGAGGTCCCGGGTTCAATTCTTGGGTCGGGCAGTGTTATTGGGTTTTTCTGTCACGAAATTCTCAGTGGCAGCACGGAGTCTGGAAATCTGCCCGGTACGGCAATAGGCTAGCCCCTTATTACGTGGGACTAAAGTATATCTGGCGAAATGTGGGTGTAGAAATACACCTCTGCCTACCTCTTCGGGGTTATAGGCGTGAGACTATGTATGTATGTATGAAAAATTCCAATCCTTGGCCATCTTCACGACTTGATGGTGTGGCGGGAGTGTAACGACTGCCACTCCGAAGGACGCGGTTCGATTTCCGCTCAAGTCAAACTCTGTATGCTATGTTTGTATGTTCATACATCGTCTAGTACTCATAGTACAAGCTCTGCTTAATTTGGGACTAGATGGTGTTGTGAATGAATGAGTGCGTTAAGGAATTTGAATGTGTAAATGCTAGACTATTGTGGATGAGAATAAAAGTAGGACTCTTTATTGTAGGGGTGTATGCCCCGGTCAATATAGTTACGGGTATGTCACAGCGAGAACAAGACGAAAGGCAGGAATTTTGGGAGAATTCAAGAGAGATTTTGAGAAAACAGAAGGATAACGAAAGATAGATGGGTGGGAGTAAAACGAGATGGATTTGAAAGGGTTTTAGGTGGATTTGGTGATGAGAGTATGCATGAAAATGGAAAAGTACTGCTTGAGGTTTATTAAGAGTGGAGCCTTTGTGTGACAAACACCATGTTTGATCACAAAAGGATACACATGTATACGCGTGAGGCTAAAAATGTTAGAAGAAGTATGATTCATTTTGTAATTGTAGATGAACGTTTGAGAAATAATATGTTAGATACAAGGCTGTATCGAAGGAGCGGCAGCCACACAGACTCACTTCTTGGTGATAAGCCGGATAAGTGGGCTCTTTAAAGGATAGCGACACCGAGAACATAATGAAAATAGGGTCTTGGAAAGAATAAAAGTAGAAAATCTGCAAGAGAAAGATGTGAAAGATGAGTACAAGCGAAGATTGATAGCAAGATTTGAGAGGTTCGATGGCATAAATGATATGGAAGAATTATGGCAATCTTTTAAAGAATAGATAGTATGTGTAGCGTCTGAAGTATGTGGTGTGATCATGAAAAGGAAAATACGAAAGGTTAAGAATACATGGTGTGACAAAGATGTACAATCAGCAGTTTCAAACAAGAAGAAAGCTTAGTTAGATTAGTTGGCTGCCAGAGCAAATGAAAGAATGGGAAAGGCAACGAAGGATGACATAGATGAAGCAAGAAAGGAGTTTGTTAGGTCAAAAAGAATTGTGAAAGAAATTGTTTAAAGGAAAAAGAGGAAAAGAAAGATGAGTTTGATAGCAGATTATCTGAAGATTTCCGGAGAAACAAAAAGTTTTTCTGGAAATCCGTTCGTGCAGTTCGAGGAAGAACTCAATCCTCAGAATACACGTCAATCAGAGACAAGAATGAAAAGATACTGAATGGTAAATCATGCGAGCTTAAGAGATGGAAGGAGTATTTTGAAGGTTTATTTGAAAGAACGGCGATAGAGACATCGATCGACGAAATGAATGGTAATAATAGCAATGATGAAAGCGATATTGGCGTGGATGAGATTGTGAAGGCGCTGGAAAGTATGAAATTAGGTAAGGTTGCAGGATATTATAGGATTAGTAAGTAAGTAAGTAAGTAATTCCTTTTATTGTCACAGCTCATCAACGTTCAATCATCATTTACAAACAAAGGTAAGTACACATACCTATAACCTGTTACAAGTAAGTTTGTAGGCATGTACAAATAATCTTATTAATACGGGTACGGGTACACATCACACAGCATTACCTACATACATTTTACAGCAATACCCACATTAAAAAATGTAACAGGATAACTGATTAGAACTGTACGCCACCGATGTGACAAATGAGGCAGGCATTCAGCATTGCGTCGTTCGTGACGTTCGCCGCGACACGACTTGCTGGTTTTCAATGCCTGCCCAAGTGACGTAACGAACGTAGGTACCTAACGTTACAAAATATGAATCTAATAAAATAAATAATAGTTTAAAATAAAAACAGCTTATTACGCATACACAATAAACATATACAAAAATTTAAAAAAAAAAATACAAATATAAAAATATACAGTTGAAATGCTGAAGGCTGGACAGGGCATCATAGTTGGTCAGCTGCAGCGCTTATTTAACTTGTGCTGGAGCACTGGCCGACTACTGATGACTGGGCCACAGCGGTGGTTCTGCCTCTTTATAAGGGAAAAGGCTCGCAACAAGACTGCAAGAACTATAGAGGCATTAGCCTTTTCAGCATTGTTGGCAAATTGTATGCGAAGGTACTGATTGAAAGAGTTATGGAAGTAACCGACAAGAAAATATGGGATGAACAAGCGGGATTCCGAAAGAGTATGGGGTGCACGGATCAAATCTTTTCCTTGCGGTGCATAGTCGAGAAATTCTTGGCCAAAGGTCAAAAGGTCTTTTGCGCATTCGTGGATTTGGAAAAGGCTTACGATAAAGTGGTGAGGAATGAAATGTGGTCGGTACTGTCGATGTAAGGGGTGAACAGCAGCCTCATACGAGCTCTGAAATCCCTTTATGAAGATTCTAGACCCTGTGTGAGGATAAATGGTTCGTACACTGATTGGTTTACCATCGAGACAGGTGTAAGACAGGATGTGTAGCGTCGCCGTGGCAGTTCAACCTCTACATGGACAGTTGTTTGCAAAATTTGAAAAATAGTGACTGTGGATTAAGGATGAATGAGTTAATTTAAATTGTCTTTCGGGATATATACCACGTACCTTTGTTTGGAGTAACCGATATTTCTGCACTGTTGTAAGCGCCATGTTCACGGATGTACTGATGGTATTGCGGGTGGATGAATGTTACGAGCAAGTATAGCGGTCTACCCGCTTTCTTACTAATTTTTTGCGTTCAACACCACTAGCACTGTTATCACTATCGCACTGAACCCGATCACGACATACTACACTCACTACGTCAGCTCGCGGTTTGATTTTGTTCTTTTCACGGGTTTTACATAGACGTACCACTGGATGCCAGATACTCGACAGTTGAAACCCATCCTCTCTATTGAAATTCTTGAACTTTTTAATTTCAATAGCCTCCCTAACCATTCGAGGTATGTAGTGGCGTTTTGTCGAAAGCACCTGAGGGTTATGTAACTCAATCCAGTGGTCGGTACCCGAGTCTAAGAGGTGTTGAGCTATGGCCGACTTGTGTGGTTCATTATTTTTGACTGCCCTAATGTGTTCCTTTATTTGGCAAGAGATGGTGGTTACATAACCCTCAGGTGCTTTCGACAGAACGCCACTACATACCTCGAATGGTTAGGGAGGCTATTGAAATTTAAAAAATCAAGAATTTCAATAGAGAGGATGGGTTCCAACTGTCGAGTATCTGGAATCCAGTGGTACGTCTATGTAAAACCCGTGAAAAGAACAAAATCAAGCCGCGAGCTGACGTAGTGAGTGTAGTATGTCGTGATCGGGTACAGTGCGATATTGATAACAGTGCTAGTGGTGTTGAACGCAAAAAACGAGTAAGAAAGCGGGTAGACCACTATACTTGCTCGTAACATTCATCCACCCGCAATACCATCAGTACATCCGTGAACATTGCGCTTGCAACAGTGCAGAAATATCGGTTACTCCAAATAAAGGTACGTGGTATATATCCCGAAATACAATTTAAATTAAGTTAAAATGACCAAGAAAGTTTAAATTCCTATATGAATGAGTTAGTTGTCAAATGCCTCCTTTATGCTTAGGATCAGTCTTCAGCAGAGGTGTTGCAGGAGATGGTAGCAATCATGCATGGTGCTTTGGGGAGGAAAAGAATGAAAGTGAATGTGAGCAAGACGAAAGTTATGGTTTTTGAAAAGGACGAATGAGTTACGGCTTGTAATGTTATGATCGATGGACAACGAGTGGAGCAAGTTAATGATTTTGTATATTTAGGTACGCTGTTTACTAGGAATGATAAAAATTAAGAAGATATTACTTACTTACTTATTGTGTCGATGGCAACACATTATATAGACTTGGCCCAAAACTCGGCCATTCGAATGGCATTTGGCAGTGCCTCATATAGGTCGTTGAGCGTACACAACCCCGGGCCTGCGGGGCACGCAAACAAATGGCCCATCGTCTGTGGTGACGCGCCACAGCCGCATTTATTTGTGCTTGGGTCTATGAATCCCCACCATGATAGATTGTCCTTGGATCTACCAACCTGGGTACGCAGCCTGTTGAGTGCTTTGCAGGTTGGCCAAGGAAGCCTGTTTCCTGCAGGTAGTATTTCTGCCAAAGGGACGAAGGTTGGGAGAAGATATTGAAAGAAGAGTTAATGCAGGTAATAGGGTGAATGGAGTTTTGAAGGCCTTTATGAACAGTCAAAATGTGTTCAAAAAGGCACTTTTGGCTATGCATAGAGGGCTGTTAGTACCTACACTTATGTACATAAATACATACATACATAGACTCACGCCTGTTTCCCGGAAGTGTTGGCAGAGAATACGGAACGCCATTTGCAACGATCCTGACATATCTCTCTTGCTTCACTCACTCCCATCAAGTTTCTCATGCATACTCTTCTGTTAAGGGTACTTTTGAATTGTCCTTTTTTCAAGATGTCTCCAATCTGGTCAGAGAACGTCCGCCTAGGTCTTTCCCTTTGTCCTGTCCCATTTACACTTGCCTTATATATCTTCTTTGTCAGTCTATCGTCATCCATCCTCTCCATGTGCCCAAACCATCTTAACATGCCTTTCTCAATGCTTGTCACTACATCTGCTTTTACCCCACAACACTCTCTTATAACACTATTCTTTACTCTGTCGATCAAAGATACACCACACATACTTCTCAGTGCTCTCATTTCTACAGCATTTATTCTACTTTCAAATCTCTTCTGGCATACCCAACTTTCACTACCGTACATAAGGGTAGGCACTAATACCTCTCTATGCACAGCCAAACGTGCCTTTTTGGACACGTTTTGGATATTCATAAACGCCATCAGAGCCCCATTTACTCTGTTACCTGCATTAACTCTTCTTTCAATATCTTCTTCATTCTTACCATCTCTTGTAAGCAACGTACCTAAGTATACAAACTCATTCACTTGCTCCACTTGTTGTCCATCGATCAAAACATTACAAGCCGTAAAGCATTCCTCCATTTCAAAAACCATAACTTTCGTTTTACTTACATTCACTTTCATTCCTTTCCTCTCTAACGCACCATGCATGATTGTTACCATCTCCTGAAATTCCTCCGCTGAAAACGCAAGTATTACCTGATCATCAGCATAAAGGAGGCATTTGACAAGCAACCCATTCATCCTTAATACACAGTCACTATGTTTTAGATCTTGCAAACAACTTTCCATGAAGAGGTTAAATAGCCACGGTGACGCTACACATCCCTATCTAACACCTGTCTCGATGGTAAACCAGTCAATGTATGCCCCGTTTATCCTCACACAAGCTCTAGAATCCTCATAAAGGGATTTCAGAACTCGAATGTGGCTGCTGTCTATCCCATTCATTGACAGCACCGACCACATTTCATTCCTCACCCCTCTATCATAAGCCTTTTCCAAATCCACGTATGCGCAATAGACCTTTTGATCTTTGGCCAAAAACTTTTCGGCTATGCTTCGTAAGGAAAAAACCTGATCCGTACATCCCATACCCTTTCGGAATCCCGCTTGTACATCCCATATTTTCTTGTCGGTTACTTCCATAACTCTTTCAATCAGTACCTTTGCATACAATTTGCCAACAATGCTGAGAAGGCTAATGCCTCTATAGTTTTTGCAGTCTTGTTGCGAGCCTTTTCCTTTATATTGAGGCACAACTACAGCTGTGGCCCAGTCATTAGGTACTCGGCCGGTGCTCCAGCACAAGTTATATAACCGCTGCAACTGACCAACTATGATGCCCTGTCCAGCCTTCAGCATTTTGACTGTAATCCTATCATATCCTGCAGCCTTACCTACTTTTATACTTCCAAGTGCCTTCACAATCTCATCCACGCCAATAACGCTTTCATCATTGCTATCATTACCATTCATTTCAGCTATCGATGTCTCTATCGCCACTCTTTTAAATAAACTTTCAAAATACTCCTACCATCTCTTCAGCACGCACGATTCACCATTTACTATCTTTCCATTCTCGTCTCTGGTGGATGTGTGTTTTGAACATTGAGTTCTTCCTCAAACTGCACGAACAGATTTCCAGAAAAACTTTATGTTCCTCTGGAAATCATCAGATAATCTGCTATCAAACTCATCTTTCTTTCCCCTTTTTTTCATATTAACCATTTCTTTCACTATTTTTTTTGACCTAACAACCTCTTTTCTTGCTTCCTCTATGTCTACACTCGTTGCTTTTCCCATTTTTTAATTTGCCCTGGCAGCCAACCAATCTGACCAAGCTTTCTTCTTCTCTGACACTGCTGATTGTACATCCTTGTCCCACCATGTATTCCTAACGTTTCGTATTTTCCTTCTCTTGATCACACCACATACTTCAGACGCTACACATACTACCTCTTCTTTAAAGGCCTGCCATAATTCTTCCATATCATTTATGCCATCGAACCTCTCAAATCTTGCTATCAATCTTCGTTTATACTCATCTTTCACATATTTCTCTTGTAGATTTTATACTTTTATTCTTTCCAAGACCCTAAATTCATTACGCTCTGGGTGTCGCCATCCTTTAAAGAGCCCACTTATCCGGCTCAATACCAAAAAGTGGTCTGTGTGGATGCCGATCCCTCGATATACTCTTGTATCCAACACATTCTTTCTCAATTGTTCATCTACTATCACAAAATCAATCGTACTTCTTCTAACATTTTTCGCCTCACGCGTATACATATGTATCCTTTTATGATCAAACATGGTGTTTGTCACACAAAGGCTCCACTCGAAACAAATCTCAAGCAGTGCTTTTCCATTTTCGTTCACACTCTCATCACCAAATGCACCTAACACCCTTTCAAATCCATCTCGCTTTACTCCCACCCATCCATTGAAATCCCCTAACAAGATCAATCTTTCATTATCCTTGCAGATCCTCAAAATCTCTCTTAAACTCTTCCAAAACTCCTGCCTTTCGTCTTGCTCATGTTGTGACATACCCGTAACTATATTGACCGGGGCGTACACCCCCACAATAAAGAGACGAGTAAGTCCTACTTTCATTCTCATCCACAGTAGCCTAGCATTTACAAATTCAAACTCTTTTACGCACTCATTCATTCGCGCAGACAGTATTACACCAACTCCCTTACAGGCTCTGGTGGTACTATCTACCCCAGACATTGATACCCCGTATATGCGCCATGCTTGGTGGTGTCACACCCTTTTCTTTTTGTTTCATTCACACAAAGAACATCAATTTTTCTATCATCCATCATCTGGCATACTTCATCCAATTTGCCGTTCATTCTTCCTCCAACATTCAATGTTGCAAACCTGCTTTTCGTAGGCCGCTTTTCGCCCTCGCAGGAAACGAGACGTGATGGGTTGCGAACCGCGTCGCCGCCGTGTGAGGAAATATTATTTATTGTTCTCATTGCGTTCCCACGAGATTTAGGGTTTTTAAATGTCCATCTCCATAGAGCCCTTTACGGGGGTAAGGCGGAAAATCACATGTGCCCTGTGACCACCAACACAGACACCCTCCGTTTGCAACCAGCTTACGCTCTGGCCACGAATCTCTCGGCACGGGTCGGTTTACACCTTAGATCGGGGTTTTGTGTCGGATATGCTCCCTGAAAGTGGGAATCCGAAATTTTTTTTCCAAACAAAATCAACTATTACATAAAAAGCAACTTAATTATGTCTTAAAATGAAAATAAGCCTATTAAATATATATAAGACGAAAAATAAATTAAAATAAAATTTAGAAGGCGTCATGAAAGTCATCCGCATCGCAGTCAATCGGCAGCGTGCCCAGAAGACTGGCGGCATTGCTTCGTTGTATAGCAATGCTTATCTTTTGTGCTAAATACGTGCCAGCCCTCTGGTCACCCGAGGCGTCGATCAGTCCCTTTGCGAGATCCCTAAAAAGGGATCTCGCACTTGGACCCCATGGCCCCAAGGTTTCGACCTCTAACGGCTCAAATACATAATCTCCTACAAGATTTACATATTTGCGCCGTTTGAGGGTCTCTGCTGAAGCAGCAGCAGCGCCCGCACAACCTGCTGTGCTGGCAAGATGAGATGGCGCAAGGGTATCGACACATTTCGCGTCCCATACCAAACGCCTGCCCAGCTTCCATGGCAATAAAGACATCCCGTCCGGTCTCTTGCCATCGTCGCGTGCCAAGCCCTGAGGTTCAAGTTGTAACGCCAGCGTTGACAAGAGCACGGCGCAGAATGTCGTTGAGGTTGTCGTGTCGTGAAATACGACCTGCACTCCTGCTGCATGACAGACCATGGTGACCAAAGCTATCGAGAGCCTCTCCGCAGTGACAGCGATGCGGAGAGACACATAACGCACCTAAACGGAGGCAAGTAGTGAACCGGAAGGTCGTATCGTCCAACATGGTACCTATATTGGACGATGGCAGTGCCTGAAGCCAGAGGCCCGATTCCCATTCTCCCACAGCCAGCAGGCGAGCACGCTCCGCAGCGTTGGCCGATGTGTTGAGGAGTTTTTCTCGTGCCAAGCTGCAAAGCGGCCCATCTCATTGCCTCTGGGAAAACAAGTTTCGGGGTAACTCAGTTCCTGGATAAGCCATTCTCCAAGCGTTCATGGCATCAGCCTTACACGGCACCTCAGAATCAACCAGTGTAGATGCTAAGATTTTCCTGGTCAATTCTGCAGTGCTGTGGCCCGATGACAAGAACGCTGGCAGGCTTACGACAGAAATTTTGCGAACGCCGAGGCCGCCCAAGCGCACAGGTTAGGGCGCCTGTTGCCACACTCGGTCGTTCAGAGCCACATTCAAAATTTTACTTAGGGTATTCTGTATAATTTTGTCAATTTGAATGAGTGGAGTCGTATTTTTCCAAAAAGGTGAAGACCGTAACGCGTGTATAAATTTAGGGACAAAAAGACAATATCGAATAATAGTAAAAGCCGAATGTATATTAATTTTGAGTAGCCTGTCTGAAACATCATTAAAATTTTGAATTTTTCCTGTATAAATGAATCAAAACCGTCGTCTAAAATTGGGGACCCCAGGAGGCGAAGAGAACTTTTCCCTGAAAGTTGGTTTAATTTCGGAGTTTTCCTTCTCCTAGACAGGTTGCCAACCAAGGCAAACGAGGCCCATCTCCCCGAACGTTTGGTTTAATTTCGGAGTTTTCCTTCTCTTCGACATGTTGCCAACCAAGGCTAACAAGGCCCATCTCCTACACTTATGTATGGTTGTGAAAGTTGGGTATGGCAGAATAGACATGAAAGTAGAATAAATGCTGTAGAAATGAGAACACTGAGAAGTATGAGTGGCGTGTCTTTGAATGACAGTGTAAAGGATTGTGTGATAAGGGAGTGTTGTGGTGTAAAAAAGATGTAGTGACAAGCATAGAGAAAGGAATGCTAAGGTGGTTTGGGCACATGGAGAGGATGGATGACGAAAGACTGACCAAGCAGATATATAAGGCAAGCGTGAATGGGACAGCACGAAGGGGAAGACCAAGACGGACGTTCTCTGACCAGATCGGAGACATCCTTAAAACAGGACAGGTAAGAAGTACTCTGAACAGAAGAGCATGCATGAGGAATTTGATGGGAGTGAATGAAGCAAGAGAGATATGTCAAAATCGTTGCAAATGGCGTTCCGTAGTCTCTGCCTACCCCTCCGGGAAACAGGCGTGAGTCTATGAATGTATGGTATTGTGTGTATGTGGAAGAATATCGGAATTAGAATCTTAAAAAAATTATGCGCTTATCTCTACTAACACTAACTCCCCAAAACATTAGAATGCAGAATCATAGAGATTCTGTATTCTAATGTTTTGGGGAGCACCTAGCGTATTAACGTCGACTATTAAGTAAATGGTATAATATATTCATTTAAACTTACAACTTTCCTTTTTTACAAAACTCACAGTATTTCTGTGTACAAAAAATACTAATATTATACGGACTGGCATCCATTAAACTAAGCTACAGTCGACTGAATAAGTTTATAGTGTTCTTACAAATTTAATAATATTTCCTACGAATAAGAAAGATTCTTACAGAAATAACCCATGTTTTGCGGGCGAGATTGAAAATCCAACAAACTAGTACTTTTCCATTATTTTCTCGGTCCGGTTCCTAGTATTAAGAGGTTTATTTTGTTAGAGATTCGGAAGCGAAATATTAAGTTCACAAAACAAAGATAAGGTTTTGCAAAGTTCGACTTCAGTATCGTTATATAATGAATGCCAAGTAAGGTACCAGTTGAAAAGAAGATTAAAGTCAATAATTACTTTTAACTTCATTAAAAGTAGTAAAGTACGGATTTAAGTTAAAATAGGATGTCATTTTTTATACTATTTTTACCTTTCAATAATTCTCTTTTGCATATGAAGCAATTATGTCAATTGCTTCATATGCACGCTTCATTGCAATGAACCACAAAATTCCGTCTAGAATACTTACAATACCTTAAATAAATAAAAAGCCACATAATCTCTCCATAGATGTCAACAAACGTCCGAAAGTCAGTCCGAGACTCATTTCAGTCAAAGAATACCATTGAATACGAATTATACATTCTGACAAAATATCGTACATATGGCAATAGAACGGGGTGGAATATTTGAATGAAATAAACGGATTTATTCAGAAATGTGAAGAGATTTTAGCCGCGGGCGTTTTACTTTACGTGGGAATAGTGAATAGAATTTAATGCTAAAGTATAACTAGTGTTAGGCCGCGGCGTCGTCCCTGTGGACGCAGTAACAGATACTGTATTGTTGCTCGCGCGTTTACTATATGTACCTACATTTTTGATGAAATGTGAAACTGAATAATCGTGCCATACATTTTTTTTGTTTCTACGATAAATATTACGAATATAATAAAGCAGAAGGAATTGTTTGAATTGACTAATTATAAACAAATCAGATTTATGATAGTCTGGTAGGTTCTTGGCAGCCCAATTATTGAGGAAGGTTGTAGGCATGCAATATAACATGACGCTACGTCTATAAGCAGCAAATTGAAACATATATATAGCTAGGAGAAGCGGTGAGTGAGACAGCGGGCACAACTCGTGGATTGTTATTCAAATTCAAATTCAAATTTCTTTATTGCAAAAATGGGTACATTATTGTGGTATAATATAGGTACATAATTATGTATTGGTTCCTCCATCATCCGCCGCAAGGCATGATATACAATTATTAATTAATGGTTAGTGTCAAAATTATTATCAGAATATTAATCATTAGTTGCTACATTTTACATATTTAACAAAACACTTTGTTATTTAAACATAAATAAATCATAGGAAAGAGTAATTATCATTTAAATAGTCATTAATATTGTAGTATACTTTGTCTAAAGGAAATAGTGTGAGTTTGCTTTTAAATTTGTGGATGCAATCTATTGCCAACAGGTATTTTGGTAGGTGATTATACACTCGTGGCGCCATACAGAAAACACTCCTGTCCATCAACGCACTTTTATGTTGAGGACAACGTACTTTGAGGTTGTGACGCTTACTTGTAAAATTACTAAACATGTTTGAATTACTTTTAATAAATAATATTAATTCGAAGATATACATACACGTTACGGTTAATATCTTAAGTTGCTTAAATAACGGTCTACGGCTATCAGTTTGCTTAATATTGCACATTGCCCTGATATATTTTTTCTGAGCCGTTAACACTTGTTCTATTTCTGTACAATTTCCCCAAAGTATGATCCCGTACCATACTACGGATCCTACATATCCATGATATGCCGTAAGTACTGCAGTACGGTTAAATTTTTTTGTGAGTATATATAGAGCGTATGACTGTTTATTTAATTTTGAGCAGATATTTTCTATATGCACTTTCCAATTCAAACTGCTATCTATGTTGAATCCCAAAAATGTAGTAGAGTCTATTGTATGAAGTTTATCACTTTGTAGGTTATGTCAATATCTGTTAAGACGCTGACAACAGCTAAATGGCTAAAAAAGGCATGTCTCAAACAATTTTTTTGCTAAATCTATAAAGTTTGTGACGGCGGAAAATATATGTTAATCTTGAAAATATTTCTGAGAACCCTGTTGTATTAAAAACAAGTTTTTGAAAAGTTTTCTCGATCCAAAAAATAGTAAACTAACCTCTTAAAATTATCTTCCAACAAAAATATCTGTATTACTTATCAACGTACGTTAGTAAAATTTATAACAGTAATGTATCATATTTAAATACACAACTTGGTTGTTTTTTATTTTTCACTACTCAACTTATTTTTAAGTAATTAATTATTTTATGGTTTGTAAAAAGATCTGAACGTCCCGTCGTCGTCACGCTTCTCTTTCTTATGTATACAATCCGACAGTAACAGCAACAGCAGCAGCTCAACTCAATAGCGGTTGTCAGCGCCTTAATAAGGGAATACGATTTTTAAATGTCATTAAATGCGTCTTACTTAGATTAGTTTTTAAATTATTAGATGTCAGCCATTGAATTACATTAGATAAAGTGTTGTGAATGTCAGATTCTAGAAGCGACTTGTTTTCACTCTTAAATATAATTGTACTGTCATCTGCAAATAAAACTGTGGGATGTTTTGTTATCTTTGGGAGATCATTTATATATGTTGAAAAAAAGCGGTTCCAATACACTGCCTTGTGGGACTCCTATGCTAACCTATAATCTGTGAGGCAATATGTCTGTTCTCTGGTTTCCGGGCACAGGCGTGTAACCTGAGTACATTGACTTCTGTTAGAAAGATAAGACGCAACTAGATTTAAAATGTTCCCTCTGATCCCATATAACTCTAATTTACTCAGCAATATGTCATGATCCACGCAGTCAAATGCCTTGATGTGATTGACACAAACAGTGATTTCTTTCAAAAAGTTATAATTAGCCATATTTATATTTTTATTCTTCCTAAAACCTGTCTGTTCAATGGCAAATAAATCATGCCTTTCAATAAATTTGTAGATTCTGTCATGCATAATTTTCTCAAACATTTTAGAAATGGTCGGTAACAGACTGCCTGGGCTCATATCAACCCATTGCTCTACAATGGGTCGATATGAGCCCAGGCAGTATGGGTCGTTCTTTTTAAAAAGTGGTTTAATAATAGTTCTCTTTAAACTTTCTGGGAAACCTCCATGGTATATACACTGATTAATTACATGACTTAGCACATAACAGATTTTAGTTGAAACTTGCTTCAAAATCGATGTGCATATATCATCGTATCCGGTACTGCGAGTATTTTAAAGGGTCGATATTATTGTTAGTATTTCGGCTGGTGAAGTGGGATCCATAAACAGAGACTGTGAAATTTTTGCCGTGTGGTGCAGTCTGCTACCGATATTGAGACTTTCTATTTGGTTAATAAAAAAATATTAAATGCTTTCGCTATCTCCAAAGGATCGTGAATAACCGATGCGTCATTACTATTTATATAATTGATATCGCTCTTCGGAATATAAAATTTCACTTTGTTAATTAATGTCCACTTAGCTTTACACTTATTCCGAGCCTTATTTATATTGTTCATTTTAAATAGTTTTCGAACATTTAATTATGCGATTAAGCCTATATGATAAAGTATTAAAATCGTTTTTTTTCTTTTCAGTACGTGTTTTGCGACATTGACACAAATTGTCGTTGCAGCATACTTAATACCCTTTGTGATCCACTTCAGACGTTTTTGTACACTTCCTTTTGTTCGAATAATAGGAAAACACAAGTGATAGACAAAACAAATGTATCATAAAAGTAATTAAAGTATTCAACTGGGTCACAGTTAGTATAACAGTCGCTGAAAGTCAATGAGTCTAACATTCACAAAATTTTCTTATACTCTCACCGCAGAGATCCCGCTTTTCAATATACCATGTAACGTATGTCCGGTACCAACCGAATATGCGTCATAATACCGTCCATACGCTCGGCCAATCAGAGAAGGCCAACGTCCGTGCTCGTAGAGTTTTGCCCTTATATGGTAATGTACCGACACCAACTCTGATGGAGAGCTCTGGTATATAAAGGGGCCGACAGAGAGGCCGGCACGGCTACTCTATCGTACTGTTACGCGGGACCGGGAAAGTGTCTTTTTAAAAAAAGATATTTGAACTAGCTAAAATTATTTATTGGAACACGGTACACACACATAATATCGCCCCTTTATTGGTAAAACCGATTATCTACCGAAAACTAAACTTGTGGCAATAATGATTTAAAAGTTTGACAGAATAATTATGTAACTAAATTACATATATCTTACATGGAATCATGTAATTATAATGGAACAATTAACAAAGTATGTTTGTAAATCATAAAAATAGAAGTACTTTATTGATAATGCTTGAAAAAATGCCAAACACTATCTTCAGGGAGGTCATTTAGTTGTTTTTTCCTGAATAACGACATAAGCATATATATCATTAATGAAATCACTTGGAGCTTATCTTAAAGCTTTACCGTTACCTTTCGAAGAAAGTAATAAGATACCAAAAACAACTGTAAAAATAACACTCTGAAACATTCTACAAATTGAAATTTTAAAAATGATAATTGGTTTTGCTTGAGTAAAATTAAGAATTGTGGTAGACTATCTGCATAATGTTCATACAACGAACTACAGCAAGCTTGGTCTATTTTTATAATTACAAAAATGCCAAATAATCATTACTTATCTACATGACAGTAAAAACTGAATAAAGGAAGAAAATTATAAGAATGATATATTATTAATAACTAGCCGTTTCCCGCGGTTTCACCCGCGTCCTGAGGAAACTACTTCGCGTACCCGAAAAAGCCAAATATTTTACGGACCCCTACTTTTTCTAAAATAAAATATAGCCTATGTTACTCGCAGATATAGTAGCTTTCTAATGGTGAAGGCATTTTTAAAATCGGTCCAGTAGTTTTTGAGTTTATTTATTACAAACAAACAAACAAAAATACAAATCTTTCCACCTTATAATATTAAGTGTACATAATAATAAAACCCCTCTGGGGCAGTCGTTAACCTCATCATGAGACTAACGCAATCTCAGAGGGTATAGTAACAGCTTTCAAACATAACCTTTATCTTGTGATATATATTATATTGAAGTACTTGGGCTACGTAGTGAACTCTAAAGGATTACAAGTAGACCCATGTAAGGTGGAAGCCATTCTTCAATATACTACGCCTAAGAATAAAAAAGAAGTCAAAAGGTTCTTAGGCATTGCATCATAGTATCGGCGATTTATCGTTAATTTGAGTACTATCACCGGGCCTTTGAACAAACTTACCTGCAACGGTAAGAAAGCTGCACCATTCCAGTGGTCGGTGGAAGCTGATGACTCCTTTTGTAAACTGAAACAAATGTTAAGCTCCGCGGAACTACCTATCGCTTACATAAGTAGGTCACTAAAAGCTCAGGAACAAAACTATAGTATAACAGAACGGGAGACACTAGCAGTTCTAACAGCCCTCGAATATTGGCGCTGCTATTTAGATAACGGGTTACATTTTGTTGTGTATACTGACCATTCCGCACTGAAATGGTTCCTAAACTTGAGCAACCCGACTTATAGATTAGCTCGGTGGTCGATACGTCTGTCAGCCTTTAACTTAGAAATAAAGCATCGATGCGGCGGAGATAATATTATAGCAGATGCGACATCACGAACTTTACCAGTAAATACAATTAGCGCGAATAATAATAATAATAACGTGAACAACCCTAATGTTGACACTGATCAATGGTATTCAGCCACCTACAATGGTCGTTTATCTTCGCCTAATGACTATCCAGACTATTCTATTAAATATAATAAATTGTATCGTTTGATAAAATCTAGGTGTATGCTACGTAAGGAGTTCGAATGGAAAGAAGTACTACCTTCTTCTAATCGAAATAATGCCATATTAGAGAACCATGCCGAACCCACTTTGGGGCATTTTGGTATATTTAAAACTTACAAGCGCTTAGCACTTCGTTACTATTGGCCCAAAATGCACCCTGACGTGGTAAAGTTCATAAATTCTTGCGACACTTGTATCGCGTACAAACATCAGAACCATGCACCATTGGGAACAATGGGACGACCCAAAGTGTGTTCACGACCCTTTCAAACCATTAGCGTAGATTTGGTGGGGCCATTACCCGTCACAAGAAAACAAAACGCCTACATCTTTGTTGTAACTTGTTTTAGTAAATACTGTCTTCTTTTTCCTATCAGGCGCGCAACTGCGGAAATAATAACTAGTATTTTGGAAGAAAAAATATTTTTAGTTCATGGTATACCATCTACAATTATATTGGACAATGGAACAGTTTGTAAGTGCTACTTTAAAAGCTATGTTGCACAAGTACGAAATTCCTAATGTGCACTAAGTATACTCCTAAATATTCTCCTCATGTGAATACGGTCGAACGCTATAATAAAACCATTGTTTCTACCTTAGCGGCGTTTATAGGCAATGACCAGAGATTATGGGACACTCTCCTACCTAAGGTGCAGTTTGCATTAAATTCCGCATTTAATGAAGTCACGGGCTATACACCTAGTTTTTTAGTTTATGGACGTGAATTAGTTCTATGCGGCTCACACTATGTCGACACGGACACTGATGATATACATACAGTCATTTATCAGGCATATTTGACAAAATTCAGGCACTCCACATTCATGCTCATGCTACGAATTCCCAAACTTATAATTTACGCCGTAAACCAGCTGAGTTTAATGTGGGAGACACTTTTTGGAAAAGGACTTTTTATCAGAGCGACAAGGATAAGTCTTTTTGTAAGAAACTAGCCCCTAAATTCAAAAAATCTTTAATATTTTAAATAAATATATTCACTTGGCAATCGCATTAAACTATCTAATTTATTTATGTATTACTTATGAGATATATTGTGTTTTCATGCGATGGTCGAGTCAGAGTATTAAAAAAACACTAATTGTATTCTAAAGGACAATGTATAATTTTGGCCCCAGCACCGTTGGCATGCAATTTATAAACATAAATATTAACTTATTTTATACTATAACAATCAAATATCAGTATAAAACGGACACTTCAGATTCTCATAAACATTTTAAATAGTATGACCGTTGATGTTATCGTATCCTACTAAACCCGCTGGCCATTGTAAATAAAAACAAAATAATCTCTTAGCATATTCAGCGCTTTAGCGAAACTGCGGTTTATTGACCGTTTAATGGTAATAAAATGTATGTAGCGTTAAACGCTTGACTGCGCTTGACTTGCTCTTTTGACATTCATGTTCATGTCAATCATTCGTCGATCTCATTCATGTTGTTGCTTGTCGCTGCGTCTAAGTTTTTTTCGATTTTCCGTGTTTCTTTTGGTTTTTGTATAAATAACGACTTCGCTAGAACAACGGACCTCTTGAAATATTGACCTCTGGCAGTGATTTACGGACCTACGAACGACAACTTGGCATACACGGATTTGATAAGCTAACATGGATTCGTATTTTGATTGTTTATTTTGTGTCAACTGTGGCTCAGCCTCTGGTTGTATAATGTTACAAGATGAAGAAATTCTCCACTGCATACAAAAATGGAATGCTCCACGTTTGGTAAGTAAGATCCCTGATTTTGTTGTTGAGAATAACTATTCTTCAAAATCTTTGTATTATGTTTTATCTGCACGGGTGGTGCAGTGATTTAAGCGGTCGCCTTGCCGCTATACTACCGCGCCGAGTGACAATAATGCTCCCCCTTGTATGTTGATCAATCTCAAAGAGATATCTGTTAAAAATATAACCTCAAAATTGAAAAGATTTTTGTATTATTTACGATGCTCTGAAGTCTCCGTTAATTATATTGAATTTAAGTCGAATGTATACGTTATTTAGAAAATCAAAAACATTTTCCCGTAACTAACAGCCTTGGGGCAAACAATGTATGGGCGAGGAACAATGTCCTTTGAAACTTCTATGTCTGCTAGGCACTTCGCCTTAGACTTTTGATGATCGGTCAGTGAGTGACAAAATTAAGAATTTTGACTTGTTATAATTCTTAAACTACTGGTTTAAATCGAATGAAATTTAAAATACACCATGTTTATACAATGCCTGCATGGTTACTAAAAAGTTAGGCTTCTAGTTTTATCCACAGCGAAGTTATAGGGGGTCGAAAATGGCCTGAATTGCTTCGAGAAAAGGATGGTACGGCCGTGCCGCTTTTTTGCTCGACTTGGTGGGAGCACTGCCGTGCCCCCAGATATTAGATCTAGCTGGTATGATGGGTTTTATAGAGTAAAAATATCGTTGACTAACTACTAATATCAAGTTCATTAAATATAAACATGATATTAGATTATCATACCAACATTTCTATGCACCTAGTATATTAATTTCAACTATTAAGTGATTGGTATAATATCTCCATTCAAACTTACAGCTAACTTTACTTCCAAAACTCACAGTATTTACCCGCGTATGAAAAATACTAATATTATACGAACCGGAATCCATTAAACCAAGCTACAGTCGACTGAATAAGTTTATAGTGTTCTTACAAATTTAATATTTCCAACGAATAAGTAAGTTTCTTACAAAAATAACCCATGTTTTGCGGTTGAGATTTAATCCTACAAACTAGATACTTTTTAAACATTTTCTCGTTCCGATTCCTAGTATTCAGAAGTTTATTTTGATAGAAATTCTGAAGGGAATTATTAAGTTCACATAGATAAGGATTTGAACAGTAATGTAACTTCATTAACGTTATAAAGTGAATTCCAAGTGAGGTAGATCAGTTTGAAGTGTTTTGGCAATAATTTTAAATTAATTAAAAGTTTGAAGGTACTGATTTAAGGAGTAATTATAGAAAATAGATGAAACACAACGTTTCAATAAAATTTAATTTAAAACAATATTTTAATTAGTTTTCAATATTTTAGACTACACAGTGCTCTCGTTTAAGCAGCCGCCTTTCACAAATATGTGTTCAAACATTTTTGATTTCTTTGTTCCAGGGTTTGACATACTATTTCTGTTCCAATTCGCCTGTACATCTCTCACGCCTTTACAAACACCAAATTTATTTAGCATGCATCCACGTGTATCCTAATCAAATATCAACAAACTTATCGTCCAACTTGACTACCACCCGGTATATTTGAATTGCATCAAATAGTCAGTATAATTTATACAAACCAAATCAGCTGCAAACACAAGCGCGAAGCTCTCACTAATGGCTCAAACGGTCAGGCACTTAATTATACCGAAGTTGGAGAGGTAACAGTTTGAAAATTTCCCAACACACGATCTAACTGAAGCTGCGAAGTGCTTCAAAGTTTGTATTTAAATTAAGTTTGGACTTTTGGCCAAAGTGAAGCGGACTGGGTAAAGTGTACGGAAATGCGCTCTTGTTTTATTGCATTTTGTGTTGTTTATAGTTGTATATTTATCAAGGAGAAGGTAAGGTTAAGAATTGGTCTCCGACGACCTGCTTACGATTGATTGCGCTGTAATGTGTAATGTGAGATTTTGTGGCTTGATCTACGCAGAGTAAATCTATTGTCACGGGGGACTTCACAAAAATGCAAACAACGATCACACTGACCCGAAGTAACACTACGTGAACCTCAAAAAGTGTTGTTTCGTAGAGGGATCGAAAACAATTGTTTATTTGATTTAACTTTATATTAAAGCGAGATCTATTTTAAATAATGCTATAAGTAAATTCCTGTGCTTAATAAATAACGATAGCTAAACCTATTTATTACATTTGGATCTTATTTTAGTTATACTATTTAAGGTGCTAACGCAAAATATTGGCCACAGAAATGTCGAAGGCACAACATTTAACACAGTTCCAAACGCAACCACTATAACATACGTGTAGTTATATTAATGTAACTAATTAAATTTTACTTCATGAAGAGATTATTTTCCTCTAAATTTTCCACTTCGCGAATTACGGTTTAATTAAAATCAGCTCTTAATACTCTAACCGATAGCTCTAATTAGTGGCCGACGCTCAGTATTAGTAGATTATCTGTTAGTTAACTACTTGCTAATGAACTTAAACTATGGTTAATGCGGCCTCTTTGTAGCTTGCTACATCATAAATTATACGCATCTGAATTTTATTGTAATTGCCCATTGTTCTTGGTTTTAATTTTATGATCTTCATGCAAGTTAATTCATACAAAATAAATTAGCGGGTCTAAATCGCGTACAATTAAAATAAATCGCGTATAATAAAAATTCACATACGAAATGGAGGTAGACGGATCGTTACCCTTTCTCGACGTTAAAGTGACAGTGAGAGATAATGGTACCCTTGGACACACTGTATATAGGAAACCGACACACACAGATAGGTATCTTAACGCGAACTCGCACCACCATCCGCGGCATTTGGATTCCGTTGTGTCATCGTTAGTGAACAGAGCGTATGACCTGTGTGACCCTGAACAATTAAATAGTGAACTGTCACATGTTCAGGAGGTACTTAGGCGCAACGGATAAAAGAAGAAGATACTCCGTCTGAAGAGGAAAGATCGTAGACCTGAAGTGAGCAGAGTGCCGGCTTACATGCCGTATCTAAAGGGAGTAACGGACAAGGTTGGAACAGTACTCAAGAAATACTCCATCAAGACTGTATACAGTCCGTTCTCTAAGATAGCACATAATCTGCGTACCCCAAAGGATGTCATTCCTCTCCAAACACCTGGCGTCTACAAAGTCGATTGCAGCTGCGGTAGTTCATATATCGGGCAGACTAAGCGCACAATCGCTGAAAGAGTAAAGGAACATATCGCAGCTGTGAAAAACCGACATATTAATAAGTCGGCTATAGCTGAGCATTTGTTGGAGTCTGGACCAAACCACTGGATAGAACTGCATCAACCACAAGTCTTATCCACCGATCGTCACTATTACTCCTGGATAGTACGTGAAGCGGTAGAAATCAAGAAATATAACAATTTCAACCGGGAGGATGGATATAGATTATCGGCTACTTGGAATCCAGTCATCAGCAAATGTAAACACCGCCGCAGTGATAAATCTCAACAGTGTGTAGACGTCATTAGTGTAGTGTGTCGGAGTACCGACAGTGCGAACTTAAATAAAGACCAAGTGAGGGTAGGTGCCGAAACCCGCACTTCTACAAGACGGCGCTGAGCTCTCATCAGTCTCTCCGCGACCACGCTCGGTGCAAGACGAGCGAAACGTCGGAAACAAATAGGTATTTATACCTTAAATAAATTAATTGTACGCGATTTAGACCCGCTAATTTATTTTGTATGATGTATACAAATCGCGAAAGTTTAAAATCGATTATGCAAGTTAATTGTAACCCATAGACTAAATATACAGCACTCTCGCTTTAAAATCACCGAATCGTCTTATTAAAAAAGTTACTGTGAATGGGTCGGCAAAAAATTCCTACCAAGAGCGAGCGAGCCAATGATAGTAAAGTAAAGTAGTAAAAAATAGTTTTGTCAATGCACCAATTAATGGACAAATTAATGGAACAGCAAGGAGCCTTGCTGTTCCGTTGTGAGTAAACATTAACCTCGTTGTCACAACCTACTTTAGACAACACACAAAGCGCTTCAAATAAAATTCCTTCAGAATATTCTCATAAAAACACTCTTTTCAATAGCTACAAAGCTAAACAAAGAATCCATGATTCAACTTCAATCGTGTATCGATAGAACGATGGAGTAAGTGTACTCATGAATATATTTACAGGAAACTGTATCAGGAACAACAAAATATGATGATTGTTTTCCTCAAAATGCACTCCACTTTGTTTGCATAATAATGATTGCGGTAATAAGGACTGAAGTAGAAATTGGTATAGGCTTGTAAAAAAAGCAAGCTTTTCTGAACAGTTAGGACCGCAATTTAATTCATACCTGCTTCATACATTCCTACATGCTGAGTGGTACACTACGTTGTCAATATTATATATCTCTATAGATTTGGTTTCTAGAGATAGATATTTGACATATTTTGTTTGAAGCTTATTTTTTGTGTTTGTCTTTAGTATCCAAATCCAACGATAGGTACAATATTGGAAACAGGCGCTAGTATTCTTTTTAATACCTGTAGAAACTCTAATTTAACATAATAAAGTTAGTTTTTAGTAGTAGTTGTCTAACTCTGTTGTAAATGGGCCATCTAGCCAGTAGTAATTCTCTTTGCTTACACACAAGCGCTTACTATACCTTAGAATACGGCTTTCCAATCTTAGAATACGGTTAAAGCTTTCCTAAATAAACAAGCTATCAAACGGAAAAAGGACCTTTTAGATCGGTATAGCAATTTCTAAGACTAAAAATAATTTCTAAGTAACCTTAATCTTTAAAATGAAAAGAACTGTAAATTACTGCATTTTAATCGAGGAATAAAATACAAGTAAATACATGAAAAACGTTAATCATAGCTGCAGTTTTCTTAACAGTTCTGAGCTTGTATTATATTACACAATGTTAAGAAGGATCCCTTTATTCGTTAAGAATGAGAGATGTTTTCCTTTTTGACATTCAACGAACAATTTTAAAAGGAAACCTTGCATATTACGCTTTGCTGTGTTGATACTTTTGAATTATGTTCATTGTAGAACAGAGTGTTTGTTTAAAATAATCTCTAGGTGAATGTTTTGAGCTGTCTTTTGCTGTATATCTAGGCACGTGTGCATGAAATGTTGGAGATAAGTTATGTGAACTGAGTCGTTGGTCCTGTTTTCGTACGTAGTCAACGTATGTATGATCAAATGTTGGTCATCAAGTGGGTTTGACCCCTGCGCGGGATGGCGCTACGTGTGATCCATATATAATTCTGCTCTGGATGGTCTTTGCATCAATTGTTTAAATGTTTGCAGAAAGTAAATATTGCGATTCAAGACTTTGTAAGCACTTTCTCATAGCAAGTATTATCAGATAAATCCAAATGTTGTTTATAGTCTATTGTATTTTTATTAAGTTTTTACTTACGCCATGGCCTGAGGAAATATGCACAGTCAGCAGCGATAAATGTTTTATTTTCACGTGGGATTTATTACACAACAGTCCAAAACTGAGTAAAGTTTTTAGCGTACCCCTTATATTTATGCATAATCATACGATGTAGACAGTAATGAGAAGATTATAATCTCTGTCACATACGAAACAAACCATATTTAAATCTTAGTGGTAGTCGTTAGGTAGCGTTGTAACATAAAGACTCAAACGTATCTTAAATCTTAACCACGTTAGAGACCCAGCCAATACATCTGCAGATAGTCACAACCGCTATCCTTGAGACAGTGTACAGCCGAATGGCAGCAATACCATGTGCACTTAATTGTGTAATAATTAGTCAATACTGCAACGCCTAAACTCCTCCTACCAAGTAGATATACTATTGGACAATAAATGTCGAAAAATTGGCAATAGAAAATATCAACATTTTAGCAACAACAATTTATTTTTAACGCATCTAAAAATGTAAAGAATGCAGACAGATTTTTTCGTCTGTCGTCATATTTGTTCCAATTTCAGTTATTAATCTCCGAAGCCAAAGGTTCGACTTTATTAAGAATTTTAAAAACAGTTAATTAAGCTAGTTTTATTTAGAAAACCCAACAAAACCCGTTTCTTGAATCCATTGGGGATCAAGTCGCATGAAACAGTTTTATAAACTACCTACCTACATATATAATCACATGCAGCTGAAACTGCGGGCACAAATAGGAAGAAATAGAAGAAATAAAGATTATTACATAGCATCATAATGTCATATCTTTACAATCAGACGATCGTGTACAGTGAAGATAGTCTTCAAAATCACCTAACAAAACAGATCCATAAAAACTATGTAAGGTCAAAAGCATCAGCGAACTTTCACTTCTTACAACTTCTTGACTTGTTTAGTTTAAAAAAAAATGGGCAAGTGCGAGTCGGACTCGCGCACAAAGGGTTCCGTACCATCATCTATAAAAGACAATCACGTTTGTTGTATGTATACTTAAATACATAAAATTATACACTATGAGTAATATAACTGCCTCAAGGTGCGTCGATAGCGTATTCCTCTGATGATCAAGCAGATGGAACCCGGGACTTCCTATCCCGGGTTCGATTTCCTTGTCGGACAATAAAATTCTGTTACTGAGTTTTTCCAAATTCTCAGTAACAGGTGTCTGGCAATGTTCCCGGGTAACGACAATAGGCTGGCTCCCTAGACTGCGACTTAAAGAAATCATGAGGCGAAATTTGGGTGTTATATTACATACATACATACATACATATACTCACGCCTTTTCCCGTCGGGGTAGGCAGAGACAACAGAACGCCACTTGCTCCTATCCTTACAAACCTCACGCGCTTCCTCTACACTCATTACTCGTGTTATATTACACCTCTGCTTACCCCTTCAGCGATATAGGCATGGCTATAAAAAAGAGTAATATAACCGTCATATTGAAGCACTCCAAAACGTCTAAACAATTGAGGCGATAACTATGGAATATAGCCGTAAGTCAAACAGTAACCATGGTAGTATGGCAAACACGGCCGGGGAAATGTCCTTAGGGACATCTCAAGGGTCTAAATTCGTGCCCTTTCTCGTAAGCACGTCCTTAGTAGAAACAAATGGACTACGGTTGCAAATCTGTTCAACCCTTTGCTTACAAACATGGTTCCCTCTGAGAATTGTATTAGTATGTTATAAACGAACACAATCTTTGTTTGTTCATCTTAAGAGAATATGTTTCAAACAAAAAGATGTTTGCTGTAAAAAAATGAAGGGAGAATTTGTAAGTGTAATAAAATATTTATAGCAGCTACATATATACTTGACTGGTGCCACAGCACAAGAAGCGGAGTCATTAAAGTGTCACGCTTCACGTAAGAAATGGCACAAGACAACGGTGATAATAGTCTCTTTGTGACCGATAAGTAACCTATTAACAAGACAGCAGTAAACCCGTTTAACCTCACGGATCGCTTATTTCGAACGCTAAAAAATTGTTCACATCCTCTCCTTCCAAAAGAAAACCTTAAGGTTTAGTCAAATTTGAATAATAATGAAGTTATAGGCTTTCTTATCTAAAACTAAATCCTTACAGTGTCCTTATAGCTCCAGTCCAGTAAGGACATTTTTGGACTGGCTGATAACACGGTAATTCAACAATCTCCTTACTGAACAACATACTTACGAATGTAATAAAAACGCTTAACATAAATTCGCTCACCCGTCTCTTAATATAACGCAACTCAACAGAGTTATTTCAAGCACTCTGTATATTAAAAACAAAGGACCAATATTATCAAATACTTTGCTTAAAGAAAAACAATATCTCACAAAAAGAACCACAATGTTAGAGCAAAAAGCAAATTAATCAAAATCTATATATATAAAATCCTTGCGTTACTGACTGACTGACAGACAAGCTACAGCCAAAACTATTAGGCGTAGGAAGCTGAAATTTGGCATGTATGTTCTTTGGGGACCTTAGGGGTGCACTAAGACGGGATTTCCCGAAATTCTCCCGGTAACGGGCAGAAACGGTTACATTTAAAAAACGTGCGGGCGTAGCTGCGGGCGTCATCTAGTTAGTCATAAATTGTAGTCATCTGACATTCTCGTAATGTGCGGTGTGTTGAACCCTGTTTCATATAATTATATCAAGTTATTAAATACTTGAAAAACATGGTATTTCCACTCAATAATCCCCAAGGCGTATCGGTTATTTGATCAATGGTTTTTAAAGTTAACCGTAATTGTGTCTCATAATTGACGTGTAACGTTAGTTGTCTTGGCAGGGTTGGAGTGGCTAGTTATATTTCACGGACTTTCAGAAGATTGTTTTATTTTCTTTATGTTCTGAGAAGGTTTTTAGATTGTACTGTTTACGTACAACTGTCTAGAAGTGGTGTCATAGCAGTTTGTACAAGTTACCGATGAGTTTATATTACCTTCTAAACGATATCTGTTTGTGTTTTGTTGGAATCGTGGTACAAGTTATAAATGTAGCTCAGAGTCATCGTCCACTTATTAAAGTTAAACCGATTTACACAGACCTTATTTATTTTCGTCTATTTTCATTTCATCACAGAGAACAAGAGTCCAATAACCTAAATATAGCTCCTCAGTGGAGCTACGTCATTGATTTCAACAAAATTTTACTGGTAATTCCACCGGCTATATCAGTTAATTTATCTTTTAAAAGGTTTTAAGATTAAATTCCCAAACCAAAAATGTTCGACAAATTGAGCAGAGAATCCTGGCGGACAGATACAAAAATTGCAAGCATTCACGTGAAATCTCGTTAAATATGTACACCTCATGAAACATTGCCGCGGTCGGTGGCAAACTTTTATGACCTCCCTGACCAACTGATTTTATTAATGACTCTGACTGAAGGACACTGCTAGCTTTGATGTTGAATTAATGTACGGTACTGAAGAGTACAGCAAATATGTAAATTAGACTAGTGCAATTCAACGAATGCATACGTAATAAAGAAAGTGTGGATTGATGTGAACGGAATAACTGCTGTACAGATATGGTTACAGCTTTGCAGCAGCCTGTATGAACAGAAGATAAAACTCATAATTATATAAGTTTTGAATTTAAAATAATATCTGAGAGATTATGACTTCCTTTGATAAAAATGATGAGGACAATAAACGTGCACGGGTATTGACCTGCAAACGCATTTTGATACGTATTGTCTAGTTACATACCGACAGGAGTCATCAATCTTAAAGGATGTACACCTCTGACAAACTTTAAGCCACCTTTGGTGACTTACAAGACGTCGCACATTATTCATACTTCGAGAACTTTCGATATAAACGCTCCCCGTCTATTAAGATGCGCAATCCATCTTGCTATCAAGACTATATTTAGAAAGGTCTCCTGACCTTGGAGACGAAAAGTTTTATAAATTGAGACAACTTAAGTTGTCAGTGACAAAGGTGCTCCAACGAACTTAAAACAGAGTTTTGATTTGTTCCATTGTTTTGTGCAGAAAGAAAATATATGATTGATAAGGTTTTTTTAAAGAATTGATTGTAGTAAATAGCGACTTACGATTTGTATCTGGGATGACCGAACTTTGCTCGGTATTTTGTTTCTTTATTTTTATATACTTTTTAAAATCCTAGCCAGATCAATTTATCGGCCGCGAGACAGCCTGCAAACTCTTCATGAAAATCGTTGCAGCCGTTGTCAAGATTTAACGTGCAATATTTTTAACCGACTTCAAAAAAAGGAGGAGGTTCTCAATTCGTCGGAATCTTTTTTTTATGTATGTTCCCCGATTTTTCTAAGACGCCTGGACCGATTTCAAAAATTTTTGTTTTGATTGAAAGAGTATACCTTTTAGTTGGTCCCATGATCATCAGGTCAGGATCTGATCATGGAATCCTGAAAAATCGAAGGAACTCTTCAAATTTTATAAGCACACTTGAAGCGATTTGACGATAACAACCCAATGCCGTGGAGTTTGGGCTCGTTTTAGTCGTCTTTACACAGACTTTGATGCTGGATGATTTTCATGGTCTGATGATAGATTTGGAAGGTAACGATGAGAACTTTGTGATACAATAACCCAATTTTATCGAGTTTAGGGTCGTTTGATTTGTCTTTACATGGACTTTGGTACTGGATGTTTTGCAGGGTCTGATGATGGAGCAGGAAGGTGGCTATGGGATCTTTGTAATACAAGGACGCAATCCCATTGAGTTTGGGCTCGTTTGATTTGTCTTTACATGAATTTTAGTGCTGAATGTTTACCAAACTAATATTTATTATGCAATTACGCAATCCCATTGAGTTTGGGCTCGTTTGAGTTGTCTTTACATAGACTTTGATGCTGGATGATTTCCATGGTCTGATGATAGAGCTGAAAGGTAACCCAATCTCATCTAGTTTAGGGTCGTTTGATTGGTCTTTACATGGACTTTGGTTCTGGATGTTTTCCAGGATCTGATGATGGAGCAGAATCTTTGTAATACAAAGACGCAATCCCATTGAGTTTGGGCTCGTTGGATTTGTCTTTACATGGACTTTAGTGCTGAATTTTTACAAACCAATCTCTGATGATAGAGCAGGAAGGTGGCCATGGGATCTTTGTAATACAATAACGCAATCTCATCGTGTTTGGGCTCGTATGTTTTGTCTTGGCAAAAACTTTGGTATTGGATTATTTCCGGGATCTGATGATGGAACTGAAACGAACGTGTTTAGGCTAGTTAGTTGAAAACAAAAAAATACTTCAAATTGCCAGAAAGGTACGGGTCTACATTTCAGAATTGTGGCACGTAAGGAAGGCCTCCCATCATGTACCACCTACACTATCCTATGTACCTACTTACCACCTATTACTATTTTTTTTAGTATACCACTAAAAAGCAAAAAACAAAAATTATTTTTAAATAAAAAGAAACCGACTTCAAAAAACAGTAAGGAACTAAATACCAAAAAATAATTGGTTTCGGAGCGACAATTGTTGGAGTATGTGCCAAGCCCTGACGCAAAAAGTTACTAAATAATTACAAACTACCTATTCTATCAACAACAAAAGTTGTATAAAAATGTGTAGAGGTTTTATAGTCAGATCAGAAATACTTGGCTTGGCACCGACTCCAAAAATTGTCGCTCCAAAACCAATAATTTTTTGGTTTTTAGTTCCTTACTGTTTTTTGAAAGTCGGTTTCTTTTTATTTAAAAATAATTTTTATACATACCTACTAGTTTACAATTTGCATGGTTGTCGTGCCTTAGAACTGAATTTGAACATGCAATTGCATCAAAACCGTTCAACAATGTAACGTGCGGTGCACAAGTTGTTAAATGAAATAAATACGACTAAACAAATTGAAAGCGGGAAGACGGTTATCTTATAATACTGTGGTATGTAGCACTATATATGTGCTACATACGTCAGTATTATATACCAAAATTCAGCAGTGTCCCAAAACCTTGTACATCTTATCTTATCGTTATATTTCACAACCTCATGGCAAGTATCCCTTTACAATGACTAGGAGCAACGCAGTTTAAAGTGTAACGGTGTCAGGTTATTGCATCACGTATCGTTATATGATGTCCCAAAACATTCGGGTCCCTATGGACCCGTAATGAGAACCTTTTCTGTGAACGTACCAGGCACACCGTAATCCTTGTCTATTTTACTGCAGATGGTACAAACTTTTAAGAGAATTTTCATCTGTATTGAATAACATTTTTTTCTGTATTGAATAACATTTTTTTCTGTATTGAATAGAAATTGTTTTGTAAATATAATCATTACTTTTTAACAGTTGGAATTATTTTTATGAAGAAAACCAAATTATTATTATTTTTGGCAACAAATCTGTACCTGTAGCTCATAGCGTAATGTTATAAACTTTAGACTTCCTCGCTAAATGGCCTATCAAACAGGAAAAAAAAGTTAATTCGACCAGCATTCGCTGAGATTAGAACGTTTGACTAAACTAACAATCTCTTCAGCTTTACTATATTAAAAGCATAGATAATTACGCGATAGATTTATTACATACACTTACAAATATAGCTCCTATCAAAATAACCCGCTTCAAAAACGTATACTAAAAACAAAACCACAATGAATTTAACATATTGTCCAATATTTCAACTGAAGCTATAATTTCAGAAGTTATTTAGGCAGTTAAGCGCTGAAATAGCCATAAAAACTGGCAAGATACCTAAGGACCCTTGTAATATGGCTGATTACGAAATAGTTTTAAAACTCAATAGTTTTGAAACGATATACGACGAGAATAAAAATGTGATTCACAGCGAGAGTACTTTTTAGCACCAGTTACATGCCCGTTTACTCGATAAGTACACAGACACAGATTAAAGTATATTCTTATGGAAATATGATTAATAGAATATTTCATAAAGCGTAATTGAAAATATTTGTGTATGTTTTCGGTCCTGTGCGATATATGTATAAGTGAATAGGGTATTATTATTGATTGTACTCCATAAGCAGGATGATAAATTGCAATATAGAATTACTTACAACCAATGTATTTTTTATACGTCTTGACACATTATGCAAGTTCTTAATGGCACTGCTTTAACCTCACTGGGTAAACTTGTAATTTGAATCATCTTCGGCCCAGCAAACTTACCCCTTGGAGCCCGAGGTCCATTTACTAGTCTAACCAGATATGACAGAGTATCAGCATTTCCACAGAGCGCTTGCCGTCTGACCTCTGCAACACATAGTATAGCGATATTCCATGGTTTAGACTAGTGGCAGTTTAGTCAGAGGTCTGACTCCTTATAATGATAAGAATGTGAATATTCCTGCAAAATCGATTTGTCATACTAGCCTTAAACTTTAATATATGGATTAATAACACAAAATTCGAGGTTTTCTCATCGAAAATATATTGCAAATTAGTGTCAAAATTTATTTAAATCCGATAGATTTGTAGTTCAACTAACTACAAATCTATCTAAATTATTTATACTAGAATAAAATATGTGGTTTTAACTAACTAAAATTACAACTTACGCTTAACAAGTATGTGCAAACTATAATATACTGAACGAACCCAACACAATATTATTGCAAAAGCTTTCATTAAGACAAAAGCTTAAAAACTATATTCGTATGCACACAGTCCTAATCTAATCGTCATGCATAAACTCCGTCAGTTTATTAATAGATAGCTGTACAATATATTTACTAGCTTCTATATAAGGACGAAGACACGGTCAGGGTGGTGGCAGACATTGTCAAGCAGCAACTCAAGATTGACAATTTCAGCTCTGATAGTATTCGGCGATGCAACAGAATGGGACGTCCAACCTCTAGCAAAAAAGCTAGGCCCATTCTTCTCAAACTTGAGGCTGTTGAGGTGCGGGATCGCATATGGTTCTCGAAAACAAAGCTGAAGGGATCAGGCATCACATTGTCGGAGTTCCTGACCCGATCAAGACACACCGCTTTCATGGCTGCACGTGCGAAGTTCGGGGTTGCGAAGTGCTGGACAAGAGAGGGCCACATCCACATACTGGCTCCTGACGGCAATCATCATCGCATAACATCCATTGGCGACTTGAATAACATACAGCTGCCGGAAGCAGAGCAGCCTGTGGCTCAACCGACCACAACCAAATCCAGGCGAGCTGCTGCGTCCAAGAAGTAGGATTCCCATGATCTACATATTATGTCTGTGGGTATTTCACAATATTTGCACTTTCACATAGTCTTAGATTTATTTATTTTTACATTTTGTGTGTATCACAAGAAATTTATTTACTATTGTCAAAGTCATTATGTCAAAGTTGTCAAAGTTATCAAACTCTGAGCTGTCATCTGCCGCATAATTGCGTTTTGTTATGAACTATTTATGTATCTAGTGCGAACCGGACGTTGCATTGAGGCAACGTGCCGTTTTGCAATAGGTTTTCACTTTTTTTTTCTTTGTGATGTTTTAGACAGTTTAAAAATTTGTAAAATTTTAATGATGTCATCTGTCGCATAACTGTGTTGATATGAGCTATTTATGTAGGCATATCTAGAGGCATATAGTGCGAACCGGAACGTTGCATTAAGGCAACGTTCTGTTTTGCAGTAAGTTGTTATTTTCCTGCAATGTATTGGACTGTTTGAGATTTCGTAAGTATTGATCTTAAAATGCCCACGGTCTTGAATGTATCCTCTGTAACTTAATTAATTATGTTAGTTACAAATTTTGTTCTACGTGACTTTATTTATTTGTTAATGCGTAACTGGCAGGTGGACGAACTATTGAACTAAGTTTTAATTTAAAATTATTATTTCTATTCATATATACATATTTGTTATAAGTATATATATTTATATATTTTTGTATATTTTTATATCTATTATTATTGAATGTCTCATATTTTGTCCAATAGCGATGATGAAAGCTTTCATTCTGCCACAAGCTTTGATGATAGCTTTGTTAGTGTACCATCTCTGGGAGACATTCTTCAGACTCAGTTTTCGGACGTACCCAAGCACTTTAATGTAGTCCATATAAATGCACAGAGTATTCCTGCTCATTTCCCAGATATGCTGGCCAATTTAGATTGCAAGAATATACATGCCATTCTTGTGTCAGAGTCATGGTTGAAACCATGCCTCCCATCAACTTCTTATTTACTTCCAGGTTTCCAACTAATTAGGAATGATCGTGCGCTTGGCGGTGGTGGCGGTGTTGCCATATACTTACGTGCTCATTTTCCTTATCAGATAGTCTCTATGTCTTCGCAGCCGCCACCGTCAAATGCGGGCGAGCATCTCTTCTTAGAAGTTTTCACTTCATCACACCAAAGTTTTATTGGGCGTATATTATTCTCCTTCCAGTCGTATAAAATTCTTTTCTTCCTTTGAGCAAATCCTGGAAAACTTCACTCCTTCTTATGAACACACCATTATAATGGGTGATTTTAATACCTGCCTTCTCAATCAGGACTCTCGAACTACATCTTTTCGACGAGTTACAGAATCCTGCAATATGACAATTTTAAATCTTGATGCAACGCATCATTTTCCTAACACTTCTCCTTCTCTACTTGACCTCATTCTGGTATCTTCTTTTAATTATGTTCATAGGCATGGCCAATGCTCAGCAGACGCATTTTCTTACCATGACCTTATCTATCTTTCTTACAATATACGCCCACCCAAGTCGAAGCCAAAGATAATTCTGCAACGCAATTTTGGTGGCATGGATCAAGATAAATTGCGTGAGGATGCCAGTAACATCAATTGGGAATCGCTGTTTTCCACAGATTGCGTCGACACTAAAGTCCACATATTTACAAATCAATTGCTGCAATTATATGACGTGCACGCGCCTGTGCGTGCTATTAAAATTAAGCATTTACCAGCACCGTGGCTAACGGATGATATTAAACGGATTATGGCTAAGAAATGTGCCGCAAAGTCATTAATGAAGCAAAAGCCAACACCTTCAAATGTTGATAAATATGTAACTATTAGAAATCACTGCAATAAGGTGTGTAGGAAAGCACAACGCCAACATATTCATAAATCCGTTAAAAAAGGTGATCCAGCAAAAGTTTGGAAATTTCTTAAAACTTTAGGGGTTGGTAAGACTCAGCAACAAACCATTCCTAATAATGTCAACATTGATTCACTTAATAAACATTTCTCCTCGTCCTCCAAGTTTGATGGAAATATTAAAAGTAATACCCTGCAGCATCTTTCAACTTTACCAACGCCTGATTATTCTCCTTTCATCTTCTCGCAATTTGCCGCTTGTGATGTTAAAAAGAGTATACTGGCAATTACTTCTAATGCAGTTGGTAATGACTGTGTCAGCCGTAAAATGATCCTTCCCATCCTTAATGAAATCCTTCCCGTCCTATGCAATATACTTAATACGTCTATTTCCCATGGTGTCTTTCCCTCAGCGTGGAAAGAAGCACTTATTATTCCCCTACCTAAAAAACCTAAGCCTTCTACTTTAACAGATTATCGTCATATATCCATATTACCGTTCCTATCGAAAGTCCTAGAACGTCTTATCCATTCACAACTTAGTTCCTTCCTTTGTAAAAATTCCCTTTTAAATCCATACCAGTCAGGCTTCCGTCCAGGGCACAGTACCGCTACTGCATTAGTTCACGTTACCGATAATATCAGGCTAGGTATGGACTGTGGCAATCTAACGGTTCTATCCTTACTTGATTTCAGCAATGCGTTTAACACCGTAGATTTGCACATCATACTTGGTATTCTACGCTCTCTTAACATATCTCCATCGGCAATTGACTGGTTTCAGAGTTACCTGTTTGGACGCCGGCAACGTGTACGCATTGATGATACCTATTCCACTTGGTCCAATACGATTGCAGGTGTTCCACAGGGTGGCGTGCTATCCCCTTTACTCTTCGCTATATTTATTAATTCTATTTCAAACAAATTACTTTCATCCTACCACCTTAATGCAGATGATTTGCAAATTTATACGCAAGCCCCCTTGAATAGACTAGCGGACGCTTGTACAACGATTGGCACGGACTTGGCGCGAATCTGTGATTGGACGCAGAAATTTGGACTCACAGTAAATCCGGACAAAACGCAGCTGATTATTATTGGCAGCCCAAGAATGGTTTCCAAAATTAACTGGTCTGATTTGCCAAGCATTAATTTCAATGGAAAAGACCTTCCGTTTAGTAAACATGTAAAAAATCTTGGTATTTACATTGATGAAACCATGTCTTGGCGACCACAGTTACAAGAAACGAGCCGAAAACTTTTTGCATCAGCTGGATCTTTACGAAAGTTACGCAATTTCTTACCAACTGCCACTAAGATTGCGCTTGTACAGTCTTTGCTTCTACCAATCCTTGACAACGCTGATGTCAGCTATCTTGACCCCACCGAGGAGCAACTAAATAAACTTGAGCGTCTCCAAAATTTCTGTATAAGATTTATATTTGGGCTACGCAAATATGATCATGTCTCAGAATTCTGCAATAAGCTCAAGTGGCTACCGATTCGACTTCGCAGAAATACTCACATTCTCACTTTATTGTATAATATCTTGTTTAATCCTAGTACCCCCTTATATCTCAAAGAACGTTTTAAGTTCCTTAATGACACACATATAAGGTCCTTGAGGTCGTCCGAGGATTTGACGCTGGAAATGCCAATGCATTCCACAAGCTTTTTTGATAAGTCTTTTACTGTCCAAGCTGTACGCCTGTGGAATGGACTTCCTTTAGAAATTCGAAGCGCAAAATCCCTTTAAAATATTTAAAGCTATGTTAAAAACGCACTACCTTTCATCCATTTGATAACATAGAATGTGGTTTTACCTAGTATGTATTTTATATATAGTATATGTGTAAGTATATTGAATTTTGTATATATGTAGGTATATTGAATATAGTAGTAGGTATGTATGAATTTATATGTATGTGTAGGTATATCCCTTATTTATAAGTTTATTATATTGTTTATTCTGGATGTTTTAAATTGCACCACACAGAACTTTAATACTAACTTACATCGTTCCTGTCACCCAAAGAGGTTGTACAATTTATAAATTTTGTATTATGAATGTCATAGAATGTTTTATGGTGTACAATAAAGAATATTCTATCTATCTATCTATAACAAAGAGATTGGATAATATACATAGAGACCGTCCTAGTACTCCCAAATTGAACACAGTCAACTGACGTGTAAGATACAATTTAGACAATATTATGCCATCAAATTATATAACCTTAGTGATTTTTTCTTTTATAACAGTTCTATCATGATTTTGAATTTAGTCGTATAATATTTATATCGACTTTTCAAGTGTTGTAAAAAAATCTTATCGATATGTCTATCCACCGTATATTTTTACCTCGTTATTTTTTAGATTATATGTGCACGTTATAAAGATTTATAAAATAAGTGGATTGCTGCAGTATGTCGTGGAGAAAACTGGGTGCCTAGAAAGCACCATAGAATTTGTTCCAAGCATTTTACTGCGGAATGTTTTTTATAGTAATGACAGATGGCTCCTCCCTTCTAAACATATCAGTGTGAGTGCTTAAATAATTACTGCTATTATTTAAACTATCAGCAACAGTAATGAATTCCGAAGCTTGTTAGAATCCATCATATTACAAAAAAAAATTATGCACCTATAGAAAAAATCTGATCTTTCTTTACAAAGACAGTAATATTTAATGGACAATAATTTGAAGGTTCGATAAGAATTGTCTGCTTTCATAGTCACGACTACTGAGTGGATATGCATCAAAATAAGGGAATCTTCATTTGAAAGAAATTTTGTTAAATGTCATCTACCCAGAGACCAAAACTTGGTTGTCCTTGTTCGACTAGTGGACTAATAATGTGCCGAACCCAAGATAAAATCGAAGGGCTAGTCTAGCCACAATTTTTTTCTCTCTAAATGTGTGTCACATGTATGATCGAAAAGTGTCCGATCCCGCACATACATTTTTTACACATAGATTTGTATTACCTACACTATGTAATGAGAAAATTTCAATAAAGTGATTATTGTTAATAACAAACCTTTGGGCACTATTCAAGGTTTTGTCTGATTTATCTATTTTAAGTAAATTTTTATGTTTTTTGTTTGATAAAATCCATGTCGACTATCTCCTATCCTTGTAAAGAATTAATTTGGATATGCCATTTTCAGTTATCATAATGCTTAAGCTATGAGTTTTGCTTTTATCTTAATTATTTGCTTTCTCTAATAAAAATATGTTATTGAGATTAGAGAGAGAGTAGGGGGTGATGATTTATTTATTTAATATTTATTAATCCCACTTACAGCTTTCATTACAGCTGAAAAACTAACTATAAATACCTAAGTATAAATCAACATTTATGCCTAGGGTGTCGTATGAGGCGACTAAGAGAAACAAGAGAAGGAAATCTCGAAATAAAACCCTATACGAATACGTCTGGCTAGTGTGGTATTACAGTAGGCCAAACATCCACCACGGAAGGTTAAAGACCAGCAGTGGACTTGAAAAGGCTGTTGATGCGTAAAGAAAAATACCATGAAAATTAGAAAATAACGCCTCGAAAGATTATGTGCTACTGAGTAATTCCATTTGAAACAAAAATATATAAGTTCAGTTTAAAAATGCAAGTTTGTGTAATAATATTTAAAGACTGTCCATCAACTAGCGTTCTGACTGCTGTGGACATAAAGTTACGGTACCTAATTTAAAATGTATAACATATAAATAATATACTTTACAAGTCCGTTTGATTTTGAACCTATATTGAAACTTTAATCGATATCGAAAGCGGATTTGCTCAGTCACTATTAAATTAAAAAGTTACGATATTTGTGTTCAAATTGTCTTTAGCCCTAACTGACAAACATAGTGCCATCTTCTTCTGGCAACTCTAATTTATCATATGAGTGAAGAGTGTAGCTATATTCAATTTGTTCTTAAAAATATCGTTCCTTCCATGCTTCAGTTATTTTTCCGTGATCTATAAGCTTTGGTCTGTTATCCAGACTATGTACAGTGACATCTAGTGGTTATTTTACAGCATGTGTAATATTGGTGTAATGGGTTGCAAAATTACAGTTCTGTATAAAGATACACAGTTTCTTATTACTCCGACAACATTTCATTAGGCGTAAGCGCCTGAAACAGTTTTGAGTAAAATTCTCTTTTATTCCGAACGTTTTGCTTTACAATTTCATGTACAACATAAAGCATGTAAAACATGGATTATATTGGAGAGAAAAGCAGCGTTTTTCAGTACAAACATTACGCAGATGTGGGAAATGAAAATCACCGCGCTACATGAAAAACTGATGAAAATATCATGGCAACAAAATAATAGAACCCGTTTAAAAGACACAACATTGAAAGTTCACGACAACTCTTCAGCTGACAATGGAAACAATGCCAATGAACAAAATTGCTGCAAATAGTCTAATACAGCTATATTTCAATCAGCCTTTTGCAGTCCACATACTGGACATAGGCCTCTCCCTACATGCGTCACAACGGCCGGTTCTCTGTCTTCCGGATCTAGGCACCCTTTTCAGGTCGTCGGACTACGTAATCGGGGAGCGTCCCACACATATGCTGCAGATATATTTATTAGCTAGGATTTAAAATTTTATCTCTAGGAATAAAAACCATCATATAATTATTACTTCTGCAATAATAATAAAATCTAAGAAGACATTTTTGTGTCACATACTTACTTCAAAATTCTGACGAATTGAACGTTTTTATCGTAGAAAATGTCTAAATACATAAGTACATAAGCTATTTTAAGAAGCAACTGTCTATCAAATTCGTTGCAACTAATTTCGAATTGAAATAAATTACGGTCTTCTTTGAAAGATGGTCTTAAAATACCTTATGTAAATCTAGGACTTAGGCCGGTTTAAAACTTAATCCTTGTTTGGTCATAAGGACTTCAGAATCCTTTATCAAAGCCGTGCATGACATAATATTTGCATAAAGTTATTGCTAACTCGTGTATGTACTATAAATTATAGGAATTTACAGAAGTTAGACAGCTTTTGAACCAAGTTTATAAAATCACGTAGACAGAGATGAAAATCATGGATGAATCAATATTTCTCAGTTTGAATTTGAATTTTCGTAATGTAAAGAAGATTTATTGTGTTCCAAGTTCTAACCCAATCGTCACCTTGGTTCAGCAAGTAGACAGTTTTAGTTTAGTTAATCAGTCCAATGAAAGATCTTGCCACTTTAAATCACTAATATCGATTCATAAATATGACAATTATAATGTTATGATGATTATGACGTTAGACAAATGTTGACGTAAAGGCATCTCAAGGTCAAGGCCCTTACCTAGCAGTGTTAACCGATCTCAACGTCAAGATAGCCTTACTTTGAGACTGGCCAGTCTTAAGGAAGTTGTAGAAGTCGGAAAGCCAATCAGTGCGCTGACCGCTGATCCTGTAAGGCTGTTTATATTTTCTACTGACTGACACATCTATGACTCAATAGATAAATAAATTTGAGAGTATGCGCATGCTTTTTAAATATTATAAAATATTTAATGTATAGGGATAGAAAATAAGGTCTTAGATATTTAATCTTATACTTATCGGAATGGTCATCAGTACAGGACGTCTATTGACTACGAAACGGAAGTGGAAGATGGCGCGCTTCGACAGAGTCTAGTGACGTTCCCTACAGTTGAAGAGGGGGGATGACGGTTGACGTTCAACGGAGCAACGACAGCCATCATTTCTCTTGGTAACTCCGGGCGTACAAGTACCTAGAAACTGTCACTTGTTTCGTGTTCAGTAATAGTCAGTTTTGTTAAATTTGATTTGGTGTGAACTTATAACATGCTGTGATGTGAAGTGTTGATACCGGCCAAGAATCAAGCATCCGCCAACAGACTAATATATAAAGCTGAAGAGTTTGTTTGTTTGTTTGTTTCTTTATTTGTTTGTTTGTTTGAACGCGCTAATCTCATGAACTACTGTTCCTATTTGAAAAATTATTTGAGTGTTAGATAGCCCATTTATCGAGGAAGGCTATATGCTATATAACATCGCGCTACGAGCGACGAGAGCGGAGCAGTAACCTTAAACAACGCGGGTATAACCACGGGCATCCTCTAATGTTATTTATAAATAACTAACCTATGTATTCTAATAGAGAAATTATCTCTATTAGTATACATAGGTCTTACGATATTTAAATAACATATGTAAGGAAATCATTAAAAATATAGGTTCTAGCGACACGTGTAAATCAGTATTTAAATCAATGCCGAGAATTGACAATAGGAGCTTACCCGGAACTTCGCTTATCAACGAAGCTATTCAAACTGAATCAGTTAATTACACCATATTGAAACATTGATTCAATGTTAAATTCAATCTCCATAGTTACAATATTATTTAGCAATACACAATCGTAGTAGGCTGGTATTTCAGGAAGCTAACAGCGACCAGACAAATATATTTAAACCTTGGTTTAATTCGGAACACTATTGCGATTCGACACGGATGTACAATTTAATAGTTATCTCTGTTATTTCAAGTTTATGGGTGTACAAAACGCGGTTACTAAAAAGGATGGTTATGAAATCATCAATGAATGAAAAAGTGGTAAACACATCATCAGCCTTTAACAGTCCACTGCTGGACTAGGCCTCTCCATTGAAAAAAGAAATTGGCCTACTATACCACCCTGGCCAAACGGGTTGGTATAGGGTTTGTATCAAGTTTTCCTTCTCTTAGAGTGCTGTTCTCTGCATAATATGCTCCCTCGGTCGGTTCTTACGACACCCATGGGATGATATGAGGTGGTAACAATCCGTATTCTTAATCCGTCACCACACGGACTCAATATCTAATTATGCAGATATCAATATATATAATTATTCATCATTCCCAATGCCTTTTTCCTTTCGTCGACAGATTAGTGAGGTTCTAAAACACACATCCATGTTTGAGCGGCACTGTTGGGTAATTACATTAACATATACGAAGCATGTGCCACGGTCTTTGTTGCGATAGAGTACCTACCTAAATGTATTTGAGGATATATAGAATTAACAAATGGATAAAGTAACCAGTCAATGCGTGTAATACTGAAAATAAACTATGCTAAATAGTTGTATACATCACGAAATTTCTACGAAAATTAAAGAGTAAACGGAAACTGGGATAAATCTAGGAGGATGATAGTTTAAACAAAATAGAAAAAATAAATTGTGATAAAGTACATACTCCTAGGCTCGACAATTTTTTTCCTGTTTCAGTATGAATTGAGCGTCAAAGGATGTGATCCTGTGTGGAGGAAACTGTGACTAAAGATCGTACCAAAAAAAAATTGTCTCCTGGATTCTTGAAAAAAAAAAGCTAGTAAATAACACCGTTTAAGGAAAATTACTGTATGTCATAAATCAACTATTATATTTTAGCATATCAGAATGTCAAATAAAAGTATTTATATATTATTTTAAATTGGAGCTAATTTGCGAATAGCAATTACGATTTATTTTAAATTTAGTGTTTAGCAAGGAAAATTTAAGAAACTGTCACGGAAATAAAAATATGTTTTTAAATATTACCCTTGTTCAGGGATACTGACAGTGAGGCGTGTGCAAACTATAATAAAAAATTTAGACGCACAACCTACGACAAGCATTAGTTCATGAAAGTCATTGATGCGCGTAGTACCTTGGTTTGAATCAAAAACCATTTATATGGAAAACCTTCTGCATTGCAATTTTGTACATATTTATATTTCGGTAGCCTAGTATAAAATTAGGATTAATTTGTATCTCAAATATAGGTACGATAGATCTACTTCTAATGAACTTAAAAAGTATTTACTTCAAGTTACAAGTGAATTATAACAATTTTACCAAAATAGGTCATCTTTAAAACCCTTACAATATTATTAAAAATCCTTATTCACTTAAAAGTACAGAGTTTAAAAAAAAATCACAATGTTTTTATCCGGCGATTTCAAGCTCCAAGTACCAAGCTTTAAAACACCTAGCTATTATCACAAAATGCAGTTTTAATTTATCGCCGTGTTAACTGATATTCTTGTTAAGAGAAACACTTAAACAAAAGTGGAAACGACGGATGTTGTCTACAGTTTAAAAATATAAAATTGTGATCTAGTTTTACATTAAAACAGTGCTTAATTGTTTTGCTTAAAAGCATCTGAGAGCTACTCAAACACGGTAAACCAAATACATTCATGTGTTTATATTATGGTCCGGGTGAATTCAATCAGAGAAATCGTTACAAATTAATTTTATTATGATTTAGTGATAAATGTGCATATCCGTAGGAGGAATTAATACTCCTAGATTCCACCTTCTACTACATATACCGCACAATAGGTATCACTCATAGATTGCGGATATCTGTGGATAATTCCAACAAAATGGGAACATATGAGTGCTGCTTTAGAAGTAGCCCTCGTAACCTGGCTTGCCAAGACGTACGTAGTAGATCCGCAAAGTTAAGCAACGTTTACAGAGGTCATCACTTCACTTGCATAGGTGACCACTAATGTGGTATTTACATCAGAGAGCTGTCGTGCTACGTAGGATACCTAAAGCCATTGATCACTTACCAAAAATCGTATAGCCATGTCAGTGGCCTTTTTTTTTTTTTTGGTGTCGGGTTGGAAAATCCTCATGGAGTCCTTCCGCCCCGGGGAAGGACGAAGGGGACTGTCAGACTCTTACTGACTAAAAACCAACCCGTGTTCCTCATGTACCCGTGTGTCGGAGGGTAGGGATTCACATAAGCATTCGTCGCTACCCCCCGACGGGTATTGGCCCGCCAGATGGTCAGACGGGCCCCGAACAAAACCCCCTTGGCGGCGGATGAAGGTGTTGGGCTCCGCCGCCAAAACTCTCAGCGGCCGCAGAGGATAGGGAGGACGGCAACGCAACACCGCATCTCCTCTTCCTCTGCGGCCCCACCACGACGCAACGATGGTGCGCCCCCATTTGGTCGCGGGAGATAGGGCGCGCGGCAACGCAACACCGACACGCCTCTCCTCCCGCGACCGCAACCGACTGCGAGGGACAGACAGAATTGTCCCCCGCATCCGCACCGTTGGACGCATCCTGCGCAGGCCCCGTCAAGCCCACGCGGAGCGTCCCCTCCTGGATCCCTCTTCGCTTCACCGTGGGTAACCAATCCACAAGGTGGAGATCCCACGGGGGGGATGTCGGTGGCCTACGAGCCTAACCTCCGGCAGTCACCAGAATTAACCACACAATCCAACGTAACGACAAGCAAAGAGTGAACCATTTTTTTTTGTTTTTTTTTTCTGCCGAACAAATTGACTCCATGGTGCCTGATGTTAAGCAGTCAGTGAAGTCCCATAGTGATGGACATCATCCCAGCAACCAGCATGGCATTATGGCATGATGGCCCTCACCTTGACGGCCTTGAGTAAAGCTTTTTCACGCCCCGCTTAAAGGACCCGGGATCATAGGTGGAGGGAAACACGTGGACTGGTAAAGAGTTCCACATCTTAATGGTACGGCAGAGATAAGAGGCGCCGAACCGTTTGGTGCGTGACGTGTTCTACCGTGTAAGAGTGGCACCACAACCCAGCACGTGTCGTTCGGGATAGGAAAGGAGAGGGTGGGATTAGTTGAAAGAGCTCTTCGGAGCACTCACCGTGATAGATGCGGTAGAAGACAGCTATTGAGGCCACGTCTCTGCGTAATTGCAGTGACTCAAGAGTCTTAGTGGCCTCTGGATCCCCGATGATACGGACAGCACGCCGCTGCAACCTATCGAGGGCGTCCAATAAGTACTGAGCGGAGCCATTCCAAAGGTGAGAGCAGTATTCCACGCAGGAGCGAACCTGGGTCTTGTATAACAGACACAACAGCTCCGGCGTGAAAAACCTCCTCACCTTGTTCAGGACTCCGAGTTTCCGAAATGCAGATTTTATGACACCCTCGATGTAGTTCTTCTGGTTAAGATTTCTGCGTATGTCCATACCCAGGATATTGAGGCTGTCTTGAATCGGTAGTGGAGTGTCCAGAAGAGAGGGATGGGGAAGGAAGGTAATTAGGAGGGGTTAAGAAAAAGGAGCTTTTCTCGCTTCCTTCCTTAATAGTCGAAGATCCCATGGCTGCCAGCACTTTCTTATCTTTTCAGAAACAAAATGTATAAAATAATGTAGTGTGTAGCACATACTGTGCTATAAGTGTACGCATACTTGCTAGCTTGGATAAGGGACCAATTTTTTGGTAGGGTGCTAAAGGTTGGTAAAAATGGTACTAACTTTTTTTAAATTCTCAGTGCTGATTTTTATGTATGTTTTATTAATATTATTAAAAATTCATAAATAATACTGTCAGATTCATTTCAGCGGCGGTAATTTTTACCAGACGCTTTAAAGTTGCCAAAATAAGGGATGGTAGCGATCGGTAGAGACCGCTAGGGGGCGCATTTAGAAAATGTATGGTATGGTATGGTAACCCTTTGTCTTGATTTTAATATATAATACTCAGGAAGTATATCACTAATCAAGACTGCCTCCGTGGTCCAGTGGATAGCGTATGCGAGTGCTGATCGGAGATCCCGGGTTCAATTCCCGGGTCAGGCAAAGGTGTTACTGGGTTTTTCCGAATTCTCAGTAGCAGCACGGAGTCTGGTGATGTACCCGGTAACGGCAATAGGCTCGGCCCCTATTACTGGGTTTTTCCGAATTCTCAGTAGCAGCACGGATTCTGGTAATGTGCCCCGTAACGGCAATAGGGTCACCCCCTATTACGTAGGACCTAAAAAAAACATAGCGAAATGTGGGTGTAGTATTACACCTCTGCCTATCCCCTCGGGGATAGAGGCGTGAGTCTACAAAAAAGAAAAAATCAAGACTATACATTTCGTTTCTGAGAAAATAAGTAAGGTCTGGCGGCACTGGGATCTTACTCTATCAAAACCTATTTCCTGTTCTCAGTCTCTCTTCCACCCAAAATAGCAACACTGTTAATTGTATGTTATTTAATGGGCAGGAGTAGTACCTAATATTTCTAACGGATCGGTCTATTTACACTACCAGTAAGGCAATATTTATATATTGCCGTAAAATACAATATTTTAATAAGACATTACTAAAATTACTGGTATGTTAGTTGTCCATCATCGGCATCATCATCATCCTGGCGTTATCCCGGTTGTATGCAAGACTTTAGGCACTTAGCCCAGAATCCTAACTTGCCAATCTAACAAAGTTTGAAAAATATTATGTTTTTTCCGCCGTAACCCAAAGGTCGATATTCCGTAGCACGGGCTACTGTCAGTATATTCTAGGGTATTGACACCTCCCCACCGTGGCATCTCCACCTTGTCGTGGTGGGAGGGCTCAGTAACCGTGGTTAGGTCACCCACGGTGAAGCTAAGCGAGATCCCGGGAGTGGACGCTCCGAGTGGGCTTGATGGAGGCATGCGCAGGATGCGTTCAAACGTGCGGGTGCGGGGGACAGTTCTTTCTGTCCCTCGTAGTCGGGCGCGGTAGCGGGAGGAGAAGCGTGTCGGTGTTGCGTTGCCGCGCGTATCTCCCGCGACCAAATGGCGGCGCTCCATCTGTTGCGTCGCGGTGGGGCCACAGAGGAAGAGGAGATGCGTGTTGTCAGGTTGCCGTCCTCCCTATCCTCTGAGGCCGCTGGGTGTTTTGGCGGCGGAGCCCAATACCTTCATCAGCGGCGAAGGGGGTTTTGTACGGGCCCCGCATGACAATCTGGCGGGCCAATACCCGTCAGGGGGTAGCGAGGAATGCTTCGGTGATACCCGACCTTCCGACACACGCGTACATGAGGAACACAAAAAAAGAAGGTATGGTTTTGTATGGAGCTTATGTCAAAAACTGTCTAAAACGAATCTAAAATCTACAGATCTATCTATATTGCGAGTATTGAATTTCGTAGTTAAATGAAGCTGCATGTATTTAGTCTGGCGTAGTACCGAAGTCTTATTCTTAAACAAATGCGAAAGAAACAATTTTTGTATGGCTCAAAAAATAGATCTGGGTTGTGTGATGGATTTATTTCTTATCCATTACGCAAATATGTTTAATAATATTACCCTCAAAAAATATAACTAAATCTCAAAACAAAACTACAGAGCAAACTGTAAAGCAATTTATAAAACTTGATTACAACCATTCAGTAAATAAAAAATCGGCTTTGATGTTGTTGGATGTTCGTTCAGGTAGAGATTTAAAATAAATAATAACCTCCGTTATTGGTCAACGATTAATTCGAACTCTTTTAAACTAAAAAAAACGTTAAGTGTCAAAGATAAAGAAAATAACGGCTGCATTCGAAGTTTGAGTACGTAAAATTCCGTCTTAACCTTAGATTATATAACTATGTCTTAACACTACTCTAGGGTTGCCAACTTTCAAAATGATTATCCGGGGGCTAAACACTAAAATATCTAGACCAATATTTACGAAAATTGGCAAGGAACAAGTGAAATCGGTAACCAAAAGGCAAAGTTTGGTCAAAAGAGAAAAGATGTCCGTTATTAAGTTTGAAAGAAAAACTTTGTGGAGAGGCAGTTTTCATTGTGCCTCGTGCAAATTGGAAATTAACGTACAATTAAACAGCCTTAACGGAAACTCTTTTGCATTTTGTTTTCGAAAAACAATCTTGTTAAAGTTTCTGTTCTGAAACAAGTTTATAGTGGCGTTATTGCTTTTGGCAATATTTTATTCGCTTAAACTTGTACGAAGCATACCTATACTTTATTGTTTTAATTGCAGAACACACGGCATTAACAAGTGCGATTTGCTTGCTCCGACGTCACAAATCTTCGAGAACAGAAAGAAAAGAAGAGGGCAAAGAGCATTGAGATAATATAACAACTAGAGTAACAAACTCCTACAATAGCCGTTCGAAATAGCATGGCGACCAGCCGAGATAGCCGACGTAGTTTTGAAACCAACAAGCACCTTAGAAAAAATCTATATTCATCTCTTTCAGTTATTTAAAAATGACGTTCCAAAACGTAAATTTGAATGAAACAACAACTGAACTTCAATCGTGAAATGCGGTGTTCTCCAGTTGTAAAAATGTTTTCCCACGATAACATAACGGAGAGAAGAAGCACCTATACATACATTCTTAAACATTAATGAATCCTAAAAACATAACACACCTTTTTTGAGCAGTTGTGTAAAAAATAGTACCAAATTGTGTATAGAATTGAAATAAAAAAAAATGTTCTAAATAAAAATATTTTATGGCATTTTGTTGTTGACTGTATCTCGTCGATTTCTCTTTAAACATAAAGGAATTAAATCCATAAGACAAACTGGGAACAAAAATAAATTAAAATAATTATTTACTGATTCGTATTATAGGAGAAATAAGTCTTACGTAAAATTACTAACTGTAACAGGTAGACGCTTTAAATTTTCACAGAATATGTAGTTGTATATTACCTTTCAAAATAAATAATTAAATTAAAAAAACATTGGTTGCCTGTAAAGTCGGTATACGGGCGAAAGTTTTACGTGACAACGACTTTGAGTGGTAAAATAATTTTAATGTGAATATTCATTCGTATAGTAGGAAGAAGGATGAAAGACGCGTGCCTTTCACTTTTTATGTCTGTCTCTCTCGCTCTTAGGCGGGACGCGTGCCTCTCCCTCGCTCTCATTGTGAGCGCATAACGTGAGCGGAGCGTAACGCAGTTTCTTGAAGTGTCACCCGGCAAACCAATTTATAAGACGTTGTCACGTCAAAAAAGTAAATAATAAAGTAAATAATAAAATCTTAATAAAAAAGGTAGAAACTTAATTATGATTGTTATTTACAGTAAAATTTCGTGATAGACAATTAATTTAAGAGTGAAATAAAATGTCCTGACTCTTTGTCAACGTGAATTGCAATATTTCACTGCGTATATAGCCATTTACGATCGTTGTCTTTTCGTGTCGACAAATTTGACACTTAATGATAATGTGACAGTATTAGGTCCACGGACCTATAACACATGGCAACAAATCTATGATCTCTTCGCTAATCTAGTTGTTATACAGATTAATGGCAAAGAGAGCTTAGAATTACAATCATCATTTTACCGTTATCCAGGTAGCATCCAAATTTTCGCCTTGGAGCCCTTGCAGGGTCAAGTTTTTGGTCTAACTAAATTTGACAATCTATTTCCTTTTCCACAGAGCGGAGAAAAGGGACAGCAAAGAATATTTGCCTCTTTTTATAAAGCGTTTCTGAGTCGTTTACACAAGAAATATCATAGTTAAGAGACGAGCCTCTGGCTTTAGAAAAGTCAAATGTAGTGTAATGGTGTTGCTGGCTACACCAAATTAAATAATAATATATAGTCCTTAGGTCGCATACTTGTTTCCACATGTGTTTGTCTTATCGCTACGAGGGCGCCAACGTTATGCAATTAGTAAACTCATAAATTCTAAGCGTTTGACAAATTTATAAGAATTATGTGACAGGCATAAGAGTAAAGAAATAGCCATGAAATATGAGAAAATATTGGCACTGTAGTGTTCACATGCGGTATAGTAGAGGATCATAAAAAAGGGGATCAACGATAAGAAACTGACCCTATCAGGTAGTAAGGCTTCGAGAGGCGTTGCGTTAGTTGTGTTTGACTGGGGAGTCGGGCTTAAGAGGCAGAGCGAGTCGGGTCCCAGGAAAGCGCGGCGTGGTAGTACGAGTCAGTCAATGTTGGGACGCGGAACCGGGTGGATCTCGGACAGTCAGTCTTAGGACGCGGAAGAGGGCAGTTCACGGGAACGCTCTAGCGTGGTGTTTCAGACAGTTGGTCTTATGGCGCGAGAGAGATCGGACCTGGCCTAGCGCGTAAGAGGTCCGGTGTTGGTCGATAATTAGTGCTTAGTGATATCGAAGAACAAGGCGAGCGGCTTCAAGAGAAGGTGATCAGCACAGGGCAAGGGGTAAGTTTGGCAGTGACGCAGCTAATAGTCCGGTGAGTGTCTGTTATTCACTTTACTGTAATTTATTGCATGAACTGTATAACATTAATAACTCTGTTGTGTATCTATGTCTATATCACACCATATATATATATACCAGGCTGACTAAAATATAAAGTTCTCTATGAGATATTGTACATAGTTATATTATTAATAACCGCGTGTACCATTAGTAGTGGTTCGTACCTTGTTGATGATGGATGTAAAGACGAGCGATGTATGATGGGAGTCTCCGTATTCGCGATCAGGTGGTAGAATGCAGGACTTTCACAATCGCTGTCTAAACCTGCGTACAGGCCAGTACATAGCAGCTGACAAGGTTTTAAAGAGCGAAAGAAGAGCCACCTGTCGGTCACGCGGTAGCAGTAAGACCTAATGCGGCTAACCTAGCGGCGATTGTAACGAGAGCTTCCCCGCAAACTATGCGCGATGGCTTAATACGTTTTAATTGACTATGTTTGTATGGGCTTCAATGTTGTGACTTGCGGCAAGGAGGCGTTTTGTGACATCAGTTCTGAGACTGTTACTGTACGTTCAATACTATACACTGGATATCGCTGAAATACTCGGCGCCGATAATACTATATGACTAATATACCTGGATCATGTTCTCCGTCTCCCTGGAGCTGCCGTCTCTGAGATACGCTGCCTTGTACTCAAGTACCAATATGTGAAGTATGAATATATGGAGAGTGATTTTGTGATGACAAACCAATACTAATGTATCGCTGTCTTTAGTATTTTGATGACCACTTTCATTCATTTATAAGCGTTTACGTTTGGTAAATGCTGTCAGTAGAGGAATATAGAGGAAGGGACGAATTCCATAGTTCCTGCGCGGGCGTAGGGGCGCGGGAACCCTGGCCACAAATTACTTGGCGGGGCCAGGCTGAAATTGATATTTTAGACCCAGTTAGTAAGAAAACTAAAATTTTAATCAGCCTGGGGTCCATAGGATTCCGTTACATTGTATAATATCTTAAGCACCAAACTTATATAACAGTGCGAAAGATTTCTAAAAAAAGAGATTCTTCTTAAGTATTTGCCGATATTCGATCTAATATCATTATGCCTCTAACATTACACAGTTGACATTTTTGCGGTGTCATGTGTCCCTATGTATACTTTTTCCAGATAAGTGGTTTGATATTTAATATTGTAGTATTTTGCTCTTCTTGTTGATTGACCCTGTCTAGAGTTTCTTTTGCAGAGAGCTTTCTATACATCTAGGCACAGATTGTCCGTATATCACGGCAAATAGTATAACTAAGTTTTTATAAAAAAATATGTCACCATCCTGACATACAAAAAAATATATTTTTAGTCGCTACACATCAAAGTTTTTGTCTTTTTCAATCTGTGCATCCTAGGGTTGCCTGTAAGAAATCGCACTCTGCGATAAGGCTGCCCTTGTGCATTTGATATGTACATATCTAATACTATACTACATTTAAATCATTCACACCGAGTTTGTACCAACATTTGTACAATAATGCAATTATCTATCTATCTGTCTACAAAACTTCAATCTCAAGATCGTTTGTACAGTTCCATAATTGGATCTTTTAACCCAATCACTAATTTTAATATTTACATCAATTTTTGACGTGACAACGTCTTATAAATTGGTTTGCCGGGTGACACTTCAAGAAACTGCGTTACGCTCCGCTCACGTTATGCGCTCACAATGAGAGCGAGTGAGAGGCACGCGTCCCGCCTAAGAGCGAGAGAGACAGACATAAAAAGTGAAAGGCACGCGTCTTTCATCCTTCTTCCTACTATACGAATGAATATTCACATTAAAATTATTTTACCACTCAATGTTTGATGATGATTTTGATGATGATTTTGATGATGATTTTGATGATATTTTGTTGATATTTTGATGATATTTTGATGATATTTTGATGATATTTTGATGATATTTTGATGATATTTTGATGATGATTTTGATGATGATTTTGATGATGATTTTGATGATGATTTTGATGATGATTTTGATGATGATTTTGATGATGATTTTGATGATGATTTTGATGATGATTTTGATGATGATTTTGATGATGATTTTGATGATGATTTTGATGATGATTTTGATGATGATTTTGATGATGATGATTTTGATGATGATGATTTTGATGATGATGATTTTGATGTTGATGATTTTGATGATGATGATTTTGATGTTGATGATTTTGATGTTGATGATTTTGATGATGATATTGATGTTGATGATATTGATGATGATTTTGATGATGATGATTTTGATGTTGATGATATTGATAATCATTTTGATGTTGATGATATTGATAATCATTTTGATGTTGATGATATTGATAATCATTTTGATGTTGATGATATTGATCATATTGCCTACGAACTGCTGAAGTCTTTCGCCTTGTTCTAGCCTGGACTCATGTGCAGCAGGTGTGGGGCTAGATAGTATCAAGGAGATTGACCGTTGTTACTTGTCTATTTAATGTGAAAGGAAAGGCAATGGCAATGAGTGTATTAGAATGAAAGTATTGTCCTAGTATTACACTACTGCTATCATACAAGTTGGTACCTGTATACTTGTAAATTAGTGAAATCGAATTTAATTATTTAACTCGGTTGTGAATTTAAATTATTTATTTTATTTCATTTATTGATCAGCCATAAGCAGAATTTCCTACTTTAATTTTGTTAGTCTTAAAACCTTTAGGTACTTAAATTTTATGCTTCGTAGTGGCTCCTTTTGTACTATATTATTTTTGTCAATTTGTGGATGGATAATGCAGTGGTGTAATATTGTAAAATTAAACTGTACTTCTATGTAACATGTGTATTGTGAATGTTAATGATCCCTTCATAGAATAGTAAATACAATTTGTAACAATGGTATCAAAGCAGCTGACACTTATTTCTAGACTCGCAAAATGAAACCCTACTGTAAATATGAGTCCAGTTTATTTTTGTGTAATTGTTTCGTACAAATGGATTGTTGTTGTGATACTATTCTTATAATTGAACTTACTTAGATGACGACGTAAGTCAGTATAGCCGTAGCGGACGTAACGATACTATAGTTTTTAGATGGCTTTAATCAATATGGTAAGAATTCATTGTTACATAATACAGGGCGCCCGTCGGGCGATTGTTTATTAAAGTGTTATTTAATTTATTGTACTTCGAGGACGAAGTAATTGTCAGTCTGGCCGTGAGAGATATGTAATAATATCTAGGCTTTGGGCTGAAATTACTGATATCCAAGTATTTATACATAATATGTAAGAGGATAGTGGCAACTAAATTACACTGACATGACGTTTGACAGTTAAACTGTCAAACGTGTAAATAAGGTGTACCTATATAAGTCGACAGGCTCGGCTAGCTCGTCCTATTCTCCTTCGACGACGGCACAGGTACGATATGGTTCTGACTATTTAATTGCCACTGTGTTCCAATTTCCAATATTCTGTGTTGCTTGTTCTTTTGTTTCATCATCTAGGAAACAATGTAAGATAGTGTAATCATTATCTTATTGATATTGTGTTGTGGGTAGTTTGATCGTTTGTGAGATATTATAGATTGTAATATAGGATAGAATAATATACTGTGGATCAAGTCGTATCAATGAGATTCATTAGGTATATACCTGTGGTAAACATTTAGTAAATTGTATTGATGCTAAATAATGCTTATTATGTTCTGTTGTAAGAAAGACCTTTCTAGTAATATAAAACTACCCACACCATCGATATTTGATATAAATTGGCTGTACCACTGTTTGTTAATTATTGTTATATACAGTTATTGAAAAGAATGATCAAGAGTTTTATTGCCCGTTCTTTCTCTTGGTTCTATGTCTTTGCTTTGCGAACTGGGCTGTAAATGTAAATGTAGAATCACGACGTAATCTAAAGATATATCCTTGTGCCAAACTGAATAAATGAAAGTATGATTTGATAGTTGTCTCTTTTATTTATCAAAACTGTCTCTACACTATAGGAAGCTTCTATGATTCTGACACGCGCGATTTACAAATTCAAAGATCAAATGTGAATTAGTTTTCTCCTTTTAGAAAATACACTTTGAATTAAAATCGATTGATATTAACAATTAATGTGATTTAAATAAATGTTCTAACTTTTAAATTTAGTTTTTATATTTATAACAATGTAAAACAAGTTAAATTTATTAATAACTTATAACAACTGATTGATTTAACATAAAACAATTTTGTGAATTCTCGAATTTGTTATTTATATTAATAACTGTTTCAACAAAGTTCAATTTATGCAAAAATTTGAAATAAAAAATGAATTTAACATACACAAATTTTTGTGAAATTTCAAATTAATTATTTATATTAGTAACTTTTTAAAACTAAACCAACCAAATTGTGATCTTTTCTATGTTATAGAGAGTTTATCGTTATAAAGAATGATGTTATAAAGAGTTTACACTGTATTTGAAAACATTTAAAAATATGAGAAACAATAATTTCTAATTTGTTCAATTTTAGTACAATGGAGCCAGATGTACAAATTCCTTCAACGTCCAGTACACCGATGGAGACTGATGATATCGTGCCACCAACGTCTGCCATACCTTTCGCTGTGCCACACACACCCCATAACGCCAAAGCGCAACGACAAAGTATGTATAGAAAACGTAAGGCCGCGGAAAGAACTCCTGCAGAGGCAGCAGATTTTGCATAAGCAGCCGCCGAAAGACAACGTAGATGCAAGCAACGTAGACTCGCCAACTCAGCTCTTGACACCGGCACACTAGAGTCAGCCACAGTGTCTGCTCCTGTGGTAGTGGAAAGAACAGTTACTGCCCAGACTAGCGCTCAGCGACAACGTGCTTACAGACAGCGTAGAGCTGCTCAAATTGTTTCACAAATAAGTACTCCACCGACTCACACAGCAGTGCAACCGGAACAATCAACCTGGAATATCAAATGGTCGTCGTCAATAAAGAGGTTTAAAACTACATTTCTGGACAACGAATTTGGCCACGCTTGCTCTGTTTGCGACCGATTGTGGTTCAAGAATGACCTTAAAATCATCACTGCTGCACAACTACAGGTCATATCGGATTGGTTCGTTAAGGAAAATAGGCAACTACGCGAGGAGGATTATACGCATATTTGCAACACCTGTAGATTTTCGCTGAACAAACATAAGCTTCCTACCCTTGCAAAAGTGAATGGCTTCTCATATCCAGAAATACCTCCTGGCTTACCACCACTGGATCCAATTAGTGAACGATTAATCTCACCACGTCTGCCATTCATGCAAGTGCGTCGTCTGCGGCATGACTTCTCTTATGGAATTATTGGTCAAGTGATCAACGTTCCAGTCAACGTAGAAGACATGGTAAAATGCTTGCCCCGGCATTTAGATGAGGACGACGTCATTAATGTCAACATCAAACGGAATCTCGCACACAAAACAAATTACATCAGTGGCTACATGTCCAAAAGGACAATCAAAGAATGGTTGGATGTACTTCAAAATTCAAGTCTATATCGCTTGTACGATATCAAAGTAGATTTGTCAAGGCTGCAAACTGTCGTGCCACCAGAGGAAGATTTGCAGGATGACTCGGCTCATCGAATCGAAACAATCGCCGCCGAGTGTACTCCGGAGTCAGAAATTCTTGCTTCCAGGCAGCATACACTACTGTGGAACGAAGAGGATTGCCTCGACATCGCACCAGGACATCGGGCCATGCCTCTGAACATCATTTACGACCGTCATGCTGAAGAACTATCATTTCCTGCAATATACTACGGCCAGCCTCGTCGCTTCCACATGGGAGTTTCAGTGACACCTTACATGATGGCAACCAGTGAATTACGACGAAGTGACAGACGCGGAGCCACGTCTCAAAAAGTCTTGTACGTTGCTATGAAGATTCTACGTCTCCGCATGGTGGATGGCATTTACAGCACATTTCAGAATGTGTCAACCACGGAAAACGTAACTCGACGCATGTTGGAGGACCCGGAATTTCTTAAAGAATTCGTCGTTCAAAATCTTGCCTTCATGAAGTCAGTACCCAATTCCGTCCAGTATTGGGCCTCTCGCAAACGAGATCTGTTTGCGATGCTCCGTCAACTAGGTAAACCGACCATATTTCTCACTTTAAGTGCAAACGAAGTACGCTGGTTGATATTACAGAACTTACTCCTCAAATTGAGTAACAAGTATCCTGGAAAAGTTGCTGAAGATCTAAACACGTCAGAGCGGTGCAACTTAGTGAGCGACGATCCAGTTACGTGCTGCATATATTTCCACAAACTCGTCGGTACATTGATGAATATGCTGAAGGCAAAACAATCATATAATCCATTTGGCCAGTACTTTGTTAAAGATTATTTCTTTCGCATTGAGTTCCAGCATCGAGGAAGCCCCCACGCACACATTTTGGTGTGGTTGAATAATGATCCACACGAGGCCGTGTCAGAAAATATGCCAATGACCATCGAGCTTGTGGAGAAGCTGAGTTCTGTCGCCAAAGAAGATATGCCCAACGAGACCATCTACGCCAATCAAATTCACAAGCACACTTTCACCTGCACGAAGCGAGGTGAGACGACTTGCAGATTTGGGATCCCGTACTGGCCAATGCCTGCTACTCGAGTCTTGGTTCCAATGCCTCAGACTGATGGACGCCGGTCAACATTCCAAAAAAAATCCAAGGAGCTACGAACGTGTCTCAGCGAACGTACATACCCTAGCATGGATGACTTTTTGAGGGAACATGGTCTGACATTTGATGCATATCTTGATATAGTACGTTCAACCCTTCGCAGGCCAACTTTGTTGTTTAAACGTAACTTCGATCAACTTATGACAAACACGTTCAACCCTTACCTTGCTGGTCAAATTAATTCCAACATCGATATTCAGTTTATCTTAGATGAATACAGCTGCGCACAGTACGTCGTAGAATACGTGAACAAATCAGCTCGTGGAATGGGTAACTTGAATCGAGAGTTGACTAAAATGATGGAAGAACATCCTGACCGCGATTACACTGGTCAATTAAAAGCATTGAGTGTCAAACTTCTCAATGCAGTTGAAATGTCGGCGCAAGAAGCAGCATGGTATTTGTTACGACAGCCGATGAGCGAAGCAAGCCGTCAAACTGTGTACATACCAACAGTGTGGCCCTCAGAGAGACAACGTTGCCGCAAACGTCGGCAACAATTGGATCGCGAAGGAATCGCAGAGGACAGCACAGACGTGTGGACCAAAAACATCATTCAGCGGTATGAAGAAAGACCTCCATCTTTGCAAGATGTATATTTGGCCGAGTTTGCGTCGTGGTATGCTAACTCTCGTGATTTCATTGACAATGAAGACGACTTGAACGTGCATGAAGATGACGATCCTGAACCGCCGACTGGAGAAAGAACGACATCGAGAGGATATCGCAAACGTCTGATCGGTCGAATCATACGATACAGATGCTACGACATAGATGAAACTGTCAATTATCAACGTGAGATGGTACTGCTGTACTTGCCCTTTCGCAACGAAGTCGCTGACATTGTTGATTGTAATAAATTTATACAATTATTCAATGACAACAAGGAAACTATCATGGAACGCAGAAAACTTTATGAGAACAATATTGACATCGACAAAGTGATGCAAGAGCTAGAAGCAATGATGATTTTGCAAAATTCAGACACCACAGAACCAACGGAAACAGAGTCAAGAAGAGTGTTTGTAGAACAGCTGTTAGGAGGAGAGGGAGCTGAAAATAACGATGATGTTAATGAAATCGTGCCGCAAAACGGATTGTCAGTTGTAAAAAAACGGAGCAACGTGATGCCAAAACAACAATATTGTGAACTGCTACGAACTACAAATGCTGAACAACGTGAGGTGGTTCTTGAGGCTATACATCGTTTACATGGCTGCGGAGATGAGCTCCTACAGGCTCTACAAATCTTCTTCACCGGACCAGCAGGATGTGGCAAAACGTATACATTGAAGGCCCTCATGGAAACGTACAATCATTACACTCAGAACCACAACTCACTCAACAACGCCTACGTTGCTTGTGCAAGCACAGGTAAAGCAGCTGTACCTCTTGGTGGAACAACAGTTCACTCAGCATTTCGCCTAACAACTTCTCGAGTTACAAGACTTCTATCAGCTGAAAACTTGCAAGCCTATAGAAATATGTTCGTAGGCGTGAGAGCAGTTTTCATTGACGAGATCAGCATGTTGAGTGCAGCTATCCTCGGTAAAATCAATTATCGATTGCAACAGATAACCGGCATATACGACCAAGTTTTCGGAGGCCTTCACATCATCTTATGCGGCGATTTCAGACAGCTGCCGCCTGTACGCGCTACTCCGTGTTACACAGTGCCAATCAACCAACTCGGAGGACCTATACTGTGGCAAAGCATCGACTACTTCCCATTGGTCCGTGTTGTACGACAAACTGACGAGCTGTTTTCGAGAATTCTGACTAAAATTGGAGATGGACTTAAACTAAGTGTCAATAACATCAAACTTATAGAATCCAGACATAAGTCAGAGTCCTGGTGCAAAGAGAACGTACCTGACGCTGTTCGGTTGTTTTACAGTAACTTTGAGGTTGATTCATACAATCGAAAAGCAATTAACAACGCACACAACTGTATTGCCACTGATATCATGCTCGGATATTCCAGTAATTCTGAGAGGGGCCAACAGCAAGGAAAACTTCACAAGATGTCGGTTGCAGAGACAGACGGATTGCCTTACATGCTGCCCTTAGCAGTGGGATACCCTTACATGATAACGTCTAACATCAACGTAGGAGATGGATTGGTAAACGGCGCTATTGGAGTCTTGCGACACATCGAACGTCAGCCAGCCGATCCAGCCGAAGCAGGACCATCGACCAGCACGACGTCACCGCCCACAAAAGATGAAATTATCACTCTTTGGTTCGAGTTTCCAGACAAAAGTACGGGTGCCAGTGGAAAATTCAAAAGTCGACCACATGTACTCAGCAAACCAAACACTTTGTCCGTTGATTGGGTGCCGGTGTACAAAAAAGTGGTCAACATCACATTGACAAAAACAGTGAAATGCAAACGCAAACAATTTCCTTGCGTACCTGCTTGTGCCATTACGATTCACAAATCACAAGGTGGGACGTTTGATGTAATCGTGTTTAAGTACTCCTCCAAGCAACCACAACAATTAGTATATGTAGCCATGAGCCGCGTAACGAGTATCAACGGATTGCATATCATCACGGAGAAGGACTCTCCTTTGATTTTCAAACATGGGCGCGAAGGAAACGACTCACAAACTACACGAGATATTCGCACTGAATATATTCGACTCCAAGGACACACTTTGCAAACCATCACTAAAAAGGCAGTCAAATTCTATGACGATGCTACCAGTGCTGGACAAACTATCGTGACGAACATCAATTGTCAAAGTTTGAGTGCTCATGCCACAGACATTGAAACAGATACAGTGATTCCAAAATCTGACTATTTAGTACTGACCGAAACGTGGATGCGCGACACTTGTGAACCACATCCAATCAAGAATTATGAGTGCATATCAAGGAAGAATAATCGAACAAACTCAGACACCAACGCAGCAGGTGGAGTAGCGATCTATCGTAGGTTATCATCAATATCAACAGGAAAAGTGATCGATGTTGCGGTCACAGACACTGCTCGAGTTATCAAAACCTGCGGTGACTTGTGCTTGGCTGAAGTTAATTGCTTTACCGCTGATACTACCTTCAAATTTGTGCTCGGTGCTGTTTATATTCATCCAGGATCAAGTGTACAAGACATCGGAATGTTGCTACACCAGGCACTTCTTCCATACGTGCATAACAGCCAGTTCGTGCCACCGTTCCTGCAAGTTGATCCTAATATGCCGATTCTTCTATGCGGTGACTTCAACCAAAACATGAAGTCTGATGACAAGTTTCTCAAATTCATTAAAGATACGTTTAATCTTGATTGCGTATCAGATATGTCTAAGTCTACTACGTTAAAAGGAACAACCATTGACTTGACATTTTCTAGGCACATTACAGCAGAAACACTTCCTTTCATTTCATATTTCTCCTATCATCGCCCTATCCTCAACAAAATCACTCAGATAGGAACAAGTTAAGTTGTAGTAAACGCTGTTTCATTGTACGCAAATGTATTGCAAGTTATTGTATGTATATTTGTATATAAATACGTATGTATGTGTAAAGGTAAAAATAAAATTTTGTTAATATGAAATTCAGTGCGAGATTCTTTGTATAAATTAATGTTTTAAATATAATTCTTTGTATAAATAAATGTTTTAAATTGTTACTATTATTTCATCCTTCTTCCTACTATACGAATGAATATTCACATTAAAATTATTTTACCACTCAAAGTCGTTGTCACGTAAAACTTTCGCCCGTATACCGACTTTACAGGCAACCATTTTTTTTATACTTTATTCACACATTTGCTTTGTCCAATTTTAAACAAAATATGCAGCTGCAATTCAAAAACATTATTTGCCCGAACCAACGTTTACCAAGAGCGCTTAAAGATTCCATCGAATATTCTGGAAACTCTACAAAATACTGTAGTTTATACTCGAGAGCCGTTACTTGCCGACGTCAGGAAATCTAAGAGGGGCTGCAGCAGTAACGAGTCTCGGTAATGGTTCCTCAAGTGATCAGAATTGCAAAATACAGTGAATTTACCATTCGCCATTCTGCCACAGAAATGCAATTGGTAGTAATCAGAACTGTGTAACGTGGTGCGGGAGAAAACTAAGTGCTTTTGAGTATTCGTTGATTGAGATGACGATGTGTTTTATTCTGTACATTTTTGGTTGTCTAATTTGGTTTTGGGATTCCGTAGGAATATGACTAACGAACCTTTTTTTAAGTAAAACTAACTGGCTATACACAAATTCCATATTCTTCGAGATCTCATGATCGTAAAAAATCATCATAATTCTCCTTGCACCATACATCGTACAAAATAAATCCGTATATTCACCATTCACGGTAACTCATGAAATACACACACAAAATGAATGTTGACTTCTAAATAATAACAATAATACCCAAAACAGTAAATTGTTAATATTCGAATTTAAGATAAAGTATGCAAACATATTTCTTCTACATTCGTATATGAACTTCAGAAAGTTATGACCACTACATAAATATACCAAATACTTACAATGTAACATCTGCAATTTTGCCTGACCTTTTTATACTCTTATGTATGAGTTGGTTTAATATACATATCATATTTGACCGAGCAGTTTTTACACTAGAAATATGCAAATAGTTTACTATAAATTGTGAAATGTTATAGAAATGTTCGTAGCTATGTCCTAACGTAGGCGTAAGTATTTGCCTACATTCAAAGCCTACATGATCACAAAAACTTTACCTGCTCCAAAATTCTCAATTACTGTACAATAACCGCAATCACATTAGTACGTTATCATCGCTCAATCTAGGTGAAGCTCCACAATTACGGGATGTCAAAGTATATTAGTATTCGTTTGGCGTAACACTCGGGATATTAGAAGACGGGAGGTGGAATGTACTGGATAGAGCCGACATCACTCCGAGGTTTTAATAGCTCACACTTTAGATATATGGTTTTGTACGAAGATTGCTTGATTCTAGCAAAACACACTACGTTTGTAATGTTTCATTATAGTGACTTCTAAGGAAAGTGTCCGATTCATCTTATATAGACATAGACCTATGACTCACAGACTGCCTGTGCCCGGTCCTTTACCTTATAAGGTAATAACTCCTAGCGAAGCGCTCTTCGGACTAGGCTGGCTCCGCCAACTGCGTTAAGCGCCTGAGGAGAGTATAACGCAATACGTATAAAATAATAGTATTACGTAACAGAAAACATTCCTTCGACGGGAGAGCCCTAGTTTACTGCCTCAGTCACGTAGCGTTACACCAACTAAAGTAAAATAACCACCAACAAATATACCCAAACACATTTTTAGTTCCTTGCGGAGGCTGTACCTCGCGTAGCTGAAAACCTAATTGCGCAATCTGTACGCCACAAAACAGAGCCAAGTGATTTGTATCCAACAACTTAAAACATTAACAGAACGAAATGAAAACTGAATAAAAATGTAGCATTAAATGTGCTTTTAAGTATGTAATGTAACCCTAAAACATACATTTATGAGAAAATAATAACTGTTATAAAAGTGTTAAAGATATTAAAATGTTATCAGAGTTAGTAATTTAGTACTTAAGACCTTTAAAATGACGGTCTCGAACGAAAGTCTGGCTTAATTACTGTTTTTGTGTGCGTAAAAAAGACACACAAAACGATTAGCGCCAATTAGGACGATGCCATTTAGTCCGACCCGTACCCTTAAATTTCATTTACCTCCTATACTTAGACAGCATGAATGGGTTGGAGCGACCGGGTAAGTACTATCTTCTCACAGAATATTGACGTAAATTATCTATACTGTTGGGTTTCGTTCGGTGAATGAGAGTGTCGGAGGCCCCAGAAGTGCCCTATTCCTGTTCCGTCATAGTTAGTTATAGTTATAGTTGGTCGTGGGTTTTCCGCACTTAGCCACTTATTAGGGCCATTGTGCGTAAGTGGCGACTTGATTGACGCCGACTACTCATACCACCTTAGCTCCTTCCAGAAATCCATTAGTTGACTGGTGTCGTTCAAAGCCTCACACATGGTTCTGGGGTTGTTCAGCAGCTTTGCCCGTTGATCGCTCACACTTGTGCAGTGCAGAATGACGTGAGCGGGTGTTTCTTTGGTTTCCATACAGCCCCTCACAGTGGGCTGTCCGTAACGCCTATGTTGAATAAGTGCTTGTTGAGTGGACAGTGGCCGATTATTATGCCTGTCAGATGCTTAAGAGTTTTTTTATTAGAATGCAGCAGCTTGTGCGAGAGTCGCTTGTTCAAGCAGGGGATAGCATCTTTTGTTTGTCTGCAACCTTTTATGTCTGCCCACTGTTTTTCGTATTCATGTGCGGTTCTCTCGCGTAGCCACGTTTTGAGTTGGCTTGCCAGTATCAGTACATCCTGTTCCGTCATTCCACTCCGCCTTCTGGTCATTTCCCAACTCAAAGGTCGGCAACGCATTTGTGACTCCTCTGTTTTTGCTCGTGTCCATGGGCGGCGGTAATTGCTTACCATCAAGCGATCCGTCTGCTTGTTTTCCGCCGATAACATAGGTATATAAATGTAAATGTGCCTTGCCGGTATCGCGATGTGGTATTGTTTTAAGACATTTTTATATTTTAAAGACATATTTAATTCATTTCAGTCCATTAAGTTCTGAACGATATTTAGTGAACTGCAATGACTGACAATGATGATAAAATACCATATTGTCGGGGTTTAACAGAGCTCATAGAACACGCATCGAATGCTAGCAGCCGATAAATGAAATGCATTGATGCGTTCTCATGGAGTTATGGCGGACTCCATGCGTCGATAGCATAGTCAGAACTGCGCATTACCACCGCGCTTTATGGAACATTTTGTTGCAAATCTTGCAGCTCGCCTTAAGAGGAAACACGACGGGCGAGAAAATTAAAAATAGGTATTTGTAAAAATATTGCTGTTGCGCAGCCTCAAGCCTCCCCCCGCAGAGCGCGATAGGGACAACGCTACTGCTGGACCAAAAAATACCTATTAAATGTACACAAAATCAACGTTTCGTATTACCTTGATTCCTTCTCCAAAACTTGAGCGCTTTAACTAGTTTTTCATATTAAGTTTAAAAAAGGCTTTGGCCGTGTTCCTATGTTTTCCTTTTTTTAAATAATCTAGCCAAATTTGTTTTCTGGATGTTTGAACACAGCGGAAAATCTGGCCAATTTTTGAGGTATTTGAAGGTTCATATCTTTTTTAATATTTAATTTATGAGAAAAAGGAAAACATATAGTCTAAGATCCCGCGACAAATTAGTGCACTTATCGAGTTTTTACTTAAAACCAAATTATTAAGTATATTTATGATTAGAAGAATACATATATACTAGGTTGCCTATTAAAATTTGGCCGCAAGTATGCTTAATTAAATTATTGTTAATTGATTTTTGGAAGATACTTTCGCTCATTCGTTGTATAAGTAAAATATCGTCTTCGTCACGGCTATACATATAAAGATTCTGAAAAACCACGGTTGCCATTGTTCACCTGGCCGCACCTCCTTGCAGCCAGGTGTAACCAGGTATGATTTCGATACATTTTTACGTCCATAACGTTTATTTATGATTTATATATCAAATGAAAGCTATTTTTTTTCTGATTCTGATTATATATGGTTGCCTAATTAAATCCAGCCGCAAATAAGGGTTGCCGGCTGTTGAAGATTGTAAATATTTAAGGTAGAGTGAAAGAGAGTTATACGCGTAACATAATGTGTCAGACAGCTCCTGAGAATAAGGAATACACATAGAAACCGCATAAAAACAGCAGTTATACCCAATATATTTACTTTGACTTATGAATTCTTTTTAGTGTTAGAGTAAGATATTATAATATATACAAAAGACGTTTCGAATTTTCGTCGGTTCACACTAAATTTGATAATATAGGAATTTAAACTTTTGTGGTCATTTAAACTTGTTTTAAATTGTCTTTCGGGATATATACCACGTACCTCTGTTTGGAGTAACCGATATTTCGGCACTGTTGCAAGCGCCATGTTCACGGATTTACAGAACATTACATTATTATAATTTGATATGTTAGAATATCGTTAAAATTTGAAATAAATCATCAGATCTGGTTTACACCTCTACCGGCATTATCCAGGGAGAAAACAGGAGACTACGTTTGTATGGAAAAACGGCCGTCATGTCTCCTCTTAAATTTCACGATTTGTATTTTTTAATGATAGCCTATATGTTGTTCCATAAAGTCCTCTATCTTCCAGTGAAAGTCCCTTCTGATCAGTTGAGCCATTCCTGAGATTACCTCGGACTAGCAGACTGACAAACACAAAATTTTAATGTTGTCTATGATCTGGTATCTAGTAGCTAACTATAAATAGCTATAGTAGCTAATTATAATTAGCCTTATCTATACAGTGCATCTGTATAGATAAGGCTACTGCTGATCTAGAGATGTAACCTATACTATTGCATAACAGTTTTTACGAAAGCTCGTGCAACATACGGCTTATCACATTCGCTAGCCAGTTTTTATTTTAACTGAAAATATTTCATAACAATTTAACGTCATGGGTTAAAAACCCCATTTGTCTAGACCTTAAACATTTCAAACCAAAATGTATGTACCTAATCACAGTTTCTGCAATTTGTGAGACAATTCAAAATCTTTGAAAATTTTATGTCTCTGTCATTATGAGTCAGTGCTATTGTAAATTTATTGCATGGCTTTGAAATTAAATGAAATGAAATGAAATGAATATTTATTTCGTGTAAACTTTTTTTAAAGTGCTTACGAAAAGTCAAATTAAAATTGTTCAGTTTATACATCATTTATATTTTTGTGTTGAATTAGAGCAGCTCAATCCCAAGCATTTTTATCGCCTATATAATCAGTAATTTTATAATATGCTTTTAAACACAGTGTAGTTTTAACAATAATTTTGAATTTATATATAGATAAATTTCTTATATTAAGAGGGAGCTTGTTATAAAAGCGTATACACTGCCCCATAAAACAGCTACTTATTTTGTGGAGGCGGGTGCTATGGACTATAAGATTATTCTTATGTCTAGTATTAACAGTGTGTAGATCACTTTTTTTACTAAATGTGTCAATGTTCTTGTGGACATATAACAGATTCTCGTATATATATTGCGAAGCAACAGTTAGAATGCCTATCTCACTGAACTTTTCTCTTAGAGAAACACGAGGACCGAGGTTGTAAATGTTATAATTAAAACCTTTTTTGTAACAAAATGTATACTAGTAGTAGTGCCATAAAGTATGGTATGATGTATCTGTTTTATTATGAATAAAGTCAGTCGTTAACCGAAAGTGCTTGTTTTAAGAGGTTATGGGCAAATATCCTTTTTTTCTTAAGTAATAACGTGTTACAGTTTAAGAAAAGGGCTGAACTTTCGTGTAGATAATGGCTGTGAACTATTTACAAAGTGTTCCCAAACTGAGAGGCAGGGAAAATTATGATGCGTGGAGTTTTGCGGCAGAGAACTTGTTAGTACTAGAAGGCATGATTCATTACATCAAGCCAGTGTCCGGTACTGAAATAAAGCCTGCAGATGATGCTAAAACTAAGGCAAAGCTAATTTTAACTATCGATTCCGGATTGTACGTTCATATAAAAGAAACAACAAGCTCGATGGAATTATGGACAAAGTTAAAAAACATGTTTGATGATTCCGGCTTCTCGAGAAAAATATCTTTGCTGCGACATTTAATCTCAATAAGGCAAGAAAGTTGTGATTCAATGACTAATTATGTGACCCAAGTCGTCGAGACAGCACAAAGACTGAAAGGAACGGGATTTGCAATTACGGATGAGTGGATAGGTTCATTATTGTTAGCCGGTTTGCCAGAAAAATATTCACCTATGATTATGGCCATAGAACATTCGGGAATACAGATAACCACAGATGTTATAAAATCGAAGCTAATTGATTTGGAAGTTTCTTCAAATTCAAATTTGGATACCAGCGGCGCTGCATTTGCTGCGAATAGATCATATCCGAAGACACGATATAACATTAAGAAACAAAATGGCTATTCTGATACGCGTCACTCACAAACAGTATCAAAAATGCCGGATAAAAAAGTAATTACATGTTATAAGTGTAAGGAAACTGGACATTTTAGAAACCAATGCCCGTTATTGCAAAAGAATACACAATCTAATGCGTTTAATGTAGTATTCCTAAATGGAAAATATAGTAAAAGCGAGTGGTACATAGACTCTGGTGCAAGCGCGCATATGACGTCAAATGAAGACTGGATAAAAAATGCGAATTATAAGCCGAATTTACCAGAAGTAACGATTGCTGACAATACAAAGATGCCTGTATTATGCTCCGGAGATGTGCAAATAACTACAGATCGCAACTATGACATCACAGTTATGAATGTGTTGTGCATTCCAAAGTTATCAACCAATCTATTATTGGTAAGTGAACTTATAAAAAATGGAAACAAAGTTGTGTTTGATAATAATAATTGCTATATTCGAAATGTGAAAAATGAACTGGTAGCAACTGCACAGTTAACTAATGGTGTTTACAAGTTGAATATAAGAACAACAGATTGTATGTTAGCAGCACCAGCATTAGTAAGTGCAGAGCTATGGCACAGGCGTTTGGCTCACATTAATAGCAGTGATTTGAATAAGATGAGAAATGGCATCGTAAAAGGAGTGACATTTTCTACTCCCAGTGACACAAAGAAAGAGAATTGTGTAACTTGTTGTGAAGGGAAACAAATGAGGTTGCCATTCACACAAAGTAAACATAACAGCACGGAGACACTACAAATAGTCCATGCCGATGTATGTGGAGCCATGGAGACTAAATCCATTGGCGGTTCACGATTCTTTCTGCTATTTGTGGATGACTATAGTCGGATGACATTCATTTACTTTCTTAAACATAAAAATGAAGTTTTCCAGAAGTTCAAAGATTTTAAAGCTATAGTTGAGAACCAACAAAACAAGAAAATAAAGATTCTACGTACTGATAATGGCGGCGAATTTTGTAACAATGTAATGGAAAATTATTTAACCAAAGAAGGTATAATTCATCAAAAGACAACAGCATACACTCCAGAACAAAACGGCGTCTGTGAGCGAGCCAACAGAACTGTAATAGAAAAGGCTAGATGCTTGTTGTTTGATGCAAAACTTAATAAGATATTTTGGGCAGAAGCAACTAATACTGCTGTGTATCTAAAAAATAGGTCTGTTACAGCAAGTTTAGCTAACAAAACACCATATGAAATGTGGCATCAAAGAAAACCAGACTTGAGCCTCTTGCGTCTGTTTGGAAGTCCGGTGATGGTGCATATTCCGAAAGAACGGAGATTAAAATGGGATAAAAAAGCTGAACAATATATACTTGTTGGATATTCAGAAGATGTGAAAGGATATCGTGTTTATGACCCAAAGAAAAATGTTATTACTGTGAAAAGAGACATAATAGTAATGAAAGGAAAACAAGAAATAGAAATAACAGGAGAAGAAAATGCTATTTGGATTCAGAATGAACAGAATGATGAAAATAACTCAATTCAGAGAGAGGACACTCAATCAACACATGATGTGCAAGAATCAAGTGTAGAGAGCAGAGATTCAGTGGGGGATGTTACTATTAATGAATCTCTGGCTAGCACAAGTTCTGATTCATCAGTTTATGTGGATCCAGATGAGACTAGTACTGATACTTCAGCTGACTCTATTATATCAACAGATATTTCATCAAATGAGATCCAAACTCTAGCTGGTGAAGTAGTTGAGAGTAAGAGAGTGCGAAGACCTCCAACTCGTTTTGGTTATTCAAATATATGTGTTTCAAATAATTTTGTAGCTGCCGAGGTGATTGACTTCTCAGAAGCATTAAATGGACCAGAAGCAGAACAATGGAAGCTGGCCATGGAGGAGGAGTTGCAATCATTTGAGTATAATGATGCTTGGGAGCTCATTGATATACCAGGTGATACAACAATAGTACAAAGTAAGTGGGTTTTTAATAAAAAGTTTGATGTTAATAACAAAGTGAGATATCGTGCTAGACTGGTAGCCAAAGGCTTTTCACAAAGAAGTGGAATTGATTATGTCGACACATTTTCTCCTGTAGTGAAACATTCAACTTTGCGAATGTTATTTGCTCTTAGTGTTCAATGGTGTATGGATATAACACATTTAGATGTTACTACGGCTTTTTTAAATGGACACTTAGAAGAGAACATTTGTATGTCAATTCCTATAGGTTTTAAATGTAGTGATAAAGGGAAAGTTTTAAAACTTAAAAAAGCTATTTACGGACTTAAACAGTCATCTTTAATGTGGTATAAAAGAGTTAAAGATTGTTTATGTAATTTAGGTTTTAAAATTAGCAGACATGAACAGTGTTTATTTACGAAAATTAATGATAATGTTAAAATAATAGTAGCTGTGTATGTGGATGATTTTTTGATATTTTCAACATGTAAAATTGAGACAGAAAACTTGATAACTGCATTAAGTTCTCAATTTAAGATAAAGGATCTAGGTTGTGTAAAACGCTATTTAGGTATGAGAGTTACTATAGATAAAAAATCTAATACTATAACAATAGATCAACAACAGTACATAGAACAATTGTTATTTAGATTTAAAATGTTTAATTGTAAACCTATTGATACTCCAATAGAATGTAAATTGAATCTTGAAAAGACTGAAAAATGTGTAACAGATGTTCCTTATCAGAGGCTTATAGGGAGTTTAATGTACTTGGCAGTCATGTCCCGGCCTGATATTGCTTATTCTATTAGTTACCTAAGTCAATTTAATACTTGTTATAATGAAACTCATTATAATCACGCTAAAAGAGTGTTGAAGTATTTACAAAAAACTAAGCATTATTGTTTAAAATATAGTAAAGATAATTTAGAGCTGAAGGGTTTTGTTGATGCCGATTGGGCGAGCGACACACTAGACAGAAAGTCTTATACTGGTTTCTGCTTTACCATGTGTGGCTCTGTGATATCATGGCAGAGCAGGAAGCAGAAGACGGTTTCGTTATCAAGTACAAAAGCTGAATATGTAGCATTGTCAGAGGCAACTAGAGAACCTATATATTTGAGAAATTTGATGTATGAGATTACAGGTAAATTATGTGCTATCACATTGCATTGTGATAATCAAAGTGCATTGAAATTGGCATCAAATAACCAGTCACTCAATAGAACTAAGCATATTGATGTTCGTCATCATTATGTCAAAGATGCTATAAAAAATAATTTAATTGAAGTTAAATATGTGTCAACTCAGGATGTGCCTGCGGACTTACTCACTAAGGGATTATTGTCCAACAAACATTATAAATTTTTGGAATTGATAGGTCTTGTTTCTAATTAAAACTTTAGTTTAATTTTGGTCATGTTTATTGTTTTAAAACATTTTGTTAAGTGAGGGTGTTATAATTAAAACCTTTTTTGTAACAAAATGTATACTAGTAGTAGTGCCATAAAGTATGGTATTATGTATCTGTTTTATTATGAATAAAGTCAGTCGTTAACCGAAAGTGCTTGTTTTAAGAGTAAATACCCCTTATTGCTCTTTTCTGCAGAATGAATATTGTGTCAAGGTCTGCAGCATTCCCCCAGAGAAGAATCCCATATGACATAATACTATGAAAGTAGCTGAAATAGACCATTCTAGCTGTTTCTATATCTGTGAGGCGTCTAATTGTCTTAACCGCATAAGCTGCAGAACTAAGTTTGCCCGAAAGTCTTTCTATATGCGGACCCCATTGAAGTTTGGTATCAAGCATAATACCTAGAAATAAGGTTGTCTCGACGGGCTCAATTCTGGTTTCCTTCAGTTGTACATTGGTTTCCATCTGTTTAACATTGGGCATGGAGAATTTTAAGAGTTTAGTTTTCTTATCATTGAGTAATAAATTATTTACATTAAACCAATTAACAACTTTAGAGAGTGCGTTGTTTACTTCGTCAAAATTACTCTGTTGTCTTTTAATATTAAAAATTAAAGAGGTGTCATCCGCGAACAACGCAATCTCATGATTGTTCTTTACGTAATAGGGTAAATCGTTGATATAGATCAAAAAAAGAAATGGTCCGAGTATTGAACCCTGCGGGACGCCCATTTTTAAGGCAGAACCTGGCGATGTCTTATCATTAATCTGAACCTTCTGGATTCTGTTGCCCAAATAAGAAACCAGGAGATTAAGAGCTTTGTTCCTAATGCCATAATGATATAATTTCCTGACCAGAGTATCATGATGTACACAATCAAAGGCTTTGGATAAGTCGCAAAAAATTCCTAAAGCATCTTGCGACTTCTCCCAAGCTGTAAATATACTTTTGAGTAACTCTACTCCTGCGTCAGTAGTTGAACGAACCCTCGTAAATCCGAACTGTTTCTTGTGAAGAAGATTATGTCTGTTAAAATAACTAAGCAATTGACTAAGTATTAATTTTTCAAAAATTTTACTAAGCGTTGGCAATACAGAAATAGGTCGAAAATTAGAAGGGTCTGATGTGTCGCCAGATTTAAATAAAGGTATAACTTTACTATATTTCATTAAATCAGGAAATATTCCAGAAGCAACGCAACCATTGAATACCTTTGCAAGATGTGGAGCTATTATGGTAATAATAGATGAAACAGTCTTCACTGACAATCCCCACAAATCCATTGTTTTTTTCATATTTATAGTTTTAAATTGATAAATAACATCTTTAGTAGTCACAATGGTAAATTCAAAGGCTGCACCACATTCTGGCACGCAGTCCCTAAGAAGCATTTCAGCAGACATGGAAGATGAGTCGAGCGACCCCGTAGTTATTATAGGTATATTAGAAAAAAACTTCTCAAATTCTGTCGCTACTTCCAGGTCCTCTGCAACACTCACATTATTGATATTTAATAAGAAGTCACGGCTGCGTGCTTTGGCTCTGCCAGTTTCATTGTTGATGACATTCCAGGTAGCCTTTATAGTGTTTTCTGATAATTTTATTTTATTTCTCAAATAAATAGATTTTGCTGTACTACAAGCTTGTCTAAATTTTTTGGAATATTTTTTTACATAATTAATAAAGTTCTGATTATTATTATAAGTTTTTTCATCATAGAGTTCATATAACCTAATCCGGCTTTTATGAATACCTTCAGTTGCCCAATCACTAAACATCAGACGGTCAGTTACATTTAATTTTTTGGATGTAAATACAGTCTGAAATTCGTCATTAATCAAGTCAAACAAAGAGCTATATAACTGATCCGGATGGTCATGATGAGGCAACCAACGCATTTTTCGAGATAAATTGTCTTTAAAAGTTTTAAGTCGATTTTCATTTATTGGTATATATGTATTTAATAATTTTTCTCTGGACTTTCGGGCATTTTCTTGGACAACAGATTAACAGCCCACTGTGATCTGACTGAAGCATATTAATCAAAGATTTGTGATATGGTTTTATATTAGTAAATATATTATCAATACAAGTACCACTTGTGGCAGTCACTCTAGTTGGTTCATAAAAATTATGACATAAATTGTATGACTTAAATAAATTTAAAAATTTGATAGTCGAAGAGCATTTTTCTAATATGTTAACGTTAAAATCTCCACAAATAGCAACAGTTTTACGGCAATTACAAACTTTGCTAAGGGCATCCTCCATAATAACTAATAAACTTTCAAATGGTGCACATGGAGGTTTGTATACACTCATAACAATGATCTACTCAAACTCAACACATGTGATTTCTACTACTCGCTCAACAGAGAGGCTCACAATGTCAGTCCTTTCTTTAAATTTTAGAAATTTGCTAACTATGATTAACGAGCCACCATGGATAAAGTTTTCTCTACTGAACGAGCTTGCAACCTGGTGGTTATTGAAATTGAATATGAACTGGTGGCTTCTTAGCCAATGTTCTGTAATGCATAAAATATCAATATTGTTACAGTTCATAAAAAATTCCAATTCTAACTCCTTACCCATCAACCCTTGTATATTTTGATGCAGCAGGCTGATACAATTTTTTAAATTATTTTTTGTAGGTAAGGTTGATGGAGTTGTATTTTTGTCACTTAAACTAGGTACAGATTTCAATGTCTTATTAAATATATTGCCAGAGATTGACTTTTTTGTCTCAGAATTCAATTTAAAGAATTTGGAACGGATTCCAAGCTTTTATTGCATGTCAAATTTGACTGCTCAATAAAAGCAGTGTGGTTAGCCAAAACCTTGGCTGTGTTATTAATACAATAAGCTAGCGAGGATGCTATTTGTCTTTTATAAAATTGTGATATATAATAATTATCATATGTCAAATAAAAATTTCTAATTAGAGCATTAGAGTCAATAATGTCAATTAAATTATTATAACATGTCATGGTATGTAATTTGGAATTAATCTTAAATCTATAATCATTTTCAGCTTGTGGCAACAGCTTACTGTAAGGAAAAGCAAGTAACAGAATTTTTTTAACTCTCTCTTCTCCCAATAAATATAATTATTGTTGATTCAGGACAGTATGATTTAGATGAAATTGATTGCATTATCTGAGAAAAGCTTGCTCCAGGCATACATAAGTTAGTAATAGTCATACCTGTCCTTTGCCTAAACAATTTGCTCATGTTTTTACCTATCTCATCGCTAAACATTAATAGCTTGTGGGTGTTTGTAATGTGGGGTGAGAAAGAAGTGCCAGAATTACAATAAGAATTAATGAAATTAATGGTGCTGTCATCCACTGCAGCAGAGAGTGACAGCAAATCAGAGCAATAATTCAAAGTAGTTGACTGTGAATGACTCTGTGGCGCCTGGCTAAGTTCATTGCCATGACTATTATTAGTCAAAGATTGAAGCCTCTCTTCATTGTACTTACACAAGTCCACTAACTCATCCATTGCCAAGATATGCTCGTTAATTTGTTTTTGTGATAGATTATATTTTTTTGTCATATTAGTCAAAGAATCTTGTAAACTATCAATCTCCATCTGCAGACAATGAATATCAGCATCATATTTCACTAGATTTGAATCTAATTTAGTTAGACATACTGACATTTGTTCTTTTACATTAACATATTTTTTGCAATAATCTAGATTTATGTTTGATTTCCTGTATATTCTTAATAATTTTTCCTTTTTCCTAATAAATTTATTTATTTTAATATACTTCTTCAATTTATTACAAGCTTTTATGTTTCTAAATGACTGAATAGTTGAATTAGAATCTGTAAGATCAATAGTCACTATATTCTTACTGTCATCATCGGAGATAGCAGAAACCATACCTGGTGTGTACCATACCTGTGTGGTTACTGATTTTATAGACCGGTTTGCACTTTCTAATCTGTTAATATGATCATTGGCCTCACTTAGGAGACCCTCTAACTCAGTGATGCGTTTTAGAGCGTTCTCAAACTCATCACTGCACCTGTCAAATTGTGTTACAATCTTATGTAATCTATCCCGTTCCTCAAGGGTAGTGAGTAAATTAGAGTGTATTTCTGCCATCTCACTCCTAAGCTGAGAGTTTTTACCTAAAATCTCTAGCATTTCTTTCTCATTGTCATCATGTTCACTTTGTAGTGACTGACACAGATCCTTATATTTCTTTAGTTCTACAAGGGTCACCTGTAATTTCTCATCATCTAAGCGTGCCCTTCTGGTCATCATCTTGACAAAATTAAGTCAACAAAGCAAGAAAGGTTCACTGAGGTTTGTGTAAGACACAACAAAGTTTTTTGTATAGATTGAGGTATGCTGACTTAGTATTATCTCTAGTGTGGGGTGTAAGAATGTCAAATAACAAGTAAACTCACCTCAAATTGTCTCAAAATTAGCTATTATTGTAAAAATAATGCATATTCTTTTAAATAAAATTGTTCGATACTTTGACAGTTGACTTACTTAACTTTGCAAAACTTTTACAACTTGATAAACACCCCTTATCACTGTTATTATACAACAATTATAATTATCACAGCTTATTACGTAAGAAATTAGCAAGTTAGGCACATTATTATTAATTAAATAGATTTAAGAATAATAAATTATTGGGAGAAGTACAGTTTTACGTTATACCGCCAGTGTTGCCAGAAACAAAAAAAAAAACTTTACTACCAAAAGTCGATGCACTCTTTATTTAAATGTCTTGAGACGGCTGCAATCACGAAAGTTATTAGAAGTGAGACCGACGGGAGTCAAATTACTAATTGCAGTGTGATTTGACCGATCCAACGAAAGAAGATCTTTTTAGTTTTAGAAAGACATGATCGTCTTATATTTTTATAATCCACTACCAGTAGTGGACTATAGAAATATAGTAAAATTAGAGAGGCCAATGACCTCTCTAAATTTGCGGCACAAAGTATTTTGAGTCAATTCGAGGGGGATTTGTCCTACTAGACTACGGTGGCCAAAGGCTGTCGCGTTTTACATGTCTTTACAACGATATTATTTTCGCCTCTTACGACACCCATGGAATTAATTCCTTTAAAGACTTCAATGACACTAATTTCAATCAAAGGACACAAAAACACTCTGGCTAGAAACAATAATTTATGGACTAATCGAAATAAAATAAAGAATCGGTTTTGTTTTTCGAAATTCTTAAGTTCTCTGTTGTTACCTTAACACCGAAATTATTTGCTGATGTGAGATATAACGAAAACAAAGCGAAAACCAAGAAAATGAACTCATTAATTATGAAGTCTTTTGAAATAAACTCATAAATGTCAACTGATGAAATAAATAGCCCGGGTAATTAACGTCGGTAGGTTGGTCAATTTTGCGTTAAAATTTTATTTACCCGCAAATGTAGTGCATATAAATTTTAATAACGTTTCATTTAAATATGCAAAGGATTTTCTTTCCCCCAAATTGAACGGGATAAGTAATTTTAATCTTGTTTATAATACAGCGTTTATACCCATGTGGATTGGATTGGGGCAATGTCAAATAAAAATATTCTTAATTTAGCTTTTATGGTCTCACACAATTATTTTTTCATAACTGTCATATTAGGTGTTTTAATTGCTGGCTTTGGGCGACATAAGCGCTTCATTTATTTTTATTTATCGCTGGGATTTTATAAGCTCTCTGTGTCATTTTTTTTTGTTATTCGCAGCAAGTGAACTTGTCAAAATTCGTTTACTATACAATATTTAAACTACTGAAAATGACAATTAGAGTAACATTGTACCGGTTGCCTAAGTAAAATTTAAACGCCAGGCAAAGTATTTATGTATGTTTATCCCTTACCCAGTACCAATAGTACAAGCTCTGCTTAGTTTGGTAATAATGGTGATGTGTGTATGTGGTAGAATATTATTAATTTATTTAATTTTGTCGATAGCTGATTGAAATCGCCATTTGCAAGTCTCTAAATAAAATCAAAGATATAACGAAATCAGAAAGTAGAGTTGCCTACAAGCAAGCACTAACCAATTAATGGCTATTAAACTTGTTATTTTGAAATAGTTCAGAGGAAATTGCAATTTTAAGACGTGGTATAGATTTTTAAAAATCTGCGTGCTGTATAGTTAAAATATATAATTGTACTTACAACCAAATATTTTGTTAGTAATACAATCAAAGTAATATCCTAGTGCAAGTTACACGTGGTCATCGTAAACTAAGCAAAGCCTGTACTGTAGTAACCAGATAACTGATAAACATACATACATATAATAGACAAATTACACTGAGACACTAAACAAATAATAGTACTCATAACACAAGAATTCATCCTTGGGTAGGAATCGAACCTACGACCTTCGGCTTAGCAGATCTTTCAAATCAATCTTCTTAACAATGTTTCACTAACAATCAGACCAACAGGCCAATCAATAATTCTATTTTGATTTTGCTTTTGTCAAACAAACTCCATTGTTCCATATAATATATTCTAACAGAACTACTGTCTATTACAGTCGACATGAAAAGTGAGCGCCATCCTTTTCCGCGACGTTGACTCGCTCAAACAAAGTTTCGAATCATCTGTTACGCCATAACGACTTCATTACGACAGGAACTTAGTCTAGACTGCCTTGCGAATATAACTAAACATATTAATTTATACTGAATGGAATAAAATAAGAGCTATGCAAGTCAGGAGAGGCTATACATTTTGTCAATCTATAATATAATATTATAAAGCTAAAGTTTGAATTTGCTTGTTTGTACGATTAATCTCAGGAGCTATGGGACGACCTAAAAAATATTTGTGTGTTTATCCCTAGAAGTCTAATCTAGGCCTGTGAGGCGCACACATAAACAAAAATTTATAAATTTTTTGTAACGGTTGAAGCTAGCGCATTGTGCTCTTTCGCCAACTCAGTGGCCACTAGGAGCTAACGATCGGGATCCATTTCGCTAAGGTAAGTCCCACCAGTTTTGAGTTATCGAATATTAGAACGACTGCGAGGCGTATTTTTAGGCTTTGTGTAACTTTTAAGAAAGTTTTATTTGGTTTAAATATTGTTAATTTTTCTTTTTTTCTTCGTCCTTGACTTTATTTCAGCAAAAATAATTATGTCACACTCAAGAAAATTTGTCAGTGACAATATTTTGGCATTTTTAAACGAGAAAGATAATCTTTCTTCGCAAGTTTCAGATTCTGAGGTTGATGATGACAAAGTTAGTGTTATCGACGATATTCAAAGCGAAGATGAGAATAATCATGTTACTATTTTTATCAGAAGAACAACCCAAGCCTATAACACGCAAATAATACACTTTTTACAACTACAAAAAAAGATAATGTCAAAATTAGTGTGATAAAAATACAAAAAATCTATGTATTGCTAGAACAAAGTTCATACAAGTGTAGACTGCTTCTAAACATTACCTAATTGTGAAAAGTTTGATTGTTTTTAAGGTAAGAGGCCTAAGAATATAATAATATACTTTTAAAATATTAGTATTTCTTTTTTAACTTTATTTTTTTCGGTTGATTAATAAGTACTTATTTTTATGGGCTAAAATTATGTTTCTTTTTCGATGTAATAATCAACGGAAATTGTAGCTTTAATTGATAATGGTATGTTTTATTATTAGTTTATATCCCACCCTAAGAATATCCTTAAATAATAGTACCTACTGAAATGAGTATATTTGAGCACACAGGTTATCATTTATATGTGTACGCCTTTGAGACGTATGTTTAGGCTTTGTGCACCTCTAAAATAGGCTTCTAGGGTTAATTGAGTTCATTTACCGCATAAGGCTCGATGTATAACATCACGCTTCGAGCCACAGGTGCGGAACAATATAGGTAGTAGTATTTCTGGGATATATATGTATATATATTTATTTATATATATTTCACATAATATCTTATACTTGTATATCTGCATGTTGGTTTATAATTTGGATATATTTATGTATGATTAAAAATTATATATAAATTTTTATGAATGTATTTAATTTACCTTAAAATCTGTCTAATTTTGTTAGCTTTAATTATTTTCCTTTAAGTGATTTATTACACCTCCCCCCCGTGGGATCTGCACCTTGTCGTGGTGGGGGGGGCTCAGTAACCATGGTGAGGTCACCCACGGTGAAGCTAAGAGAGATCCTGGTAGTGGACGCTCCGAGTGGGCCTGGAGGGCCCCGCGCAGGACGCGTCCAAAGGTGCGGGTGCGGGGGACAGTTCTGTCTGTCCCTCGCAGTTGGGCGCGGTCGCGGGAGGAGAGGTGTCTTGGTGTTGCGTTGCCGCGCGCTCTATCTCCCGCGACCAAATGGGGGGCGCACCATTGTTGCGTCGCGGTGGGGCCGCAGAGGAAGAGGAGATGCGGTGTTGCGTTGCCGTCCTCCCTATCCTCTGCGGCCGCTGGGTGTTTTGGCGGCGGAGCCCAACACCTCCACCCGCCGCCAAGGGGGTTTTGTTCGGATCCCGCCTGACCATCTGGAGGGGAAATACCCGTCGGGGGGTTGCGAGGAATTCTTCGGTGATACCCGACCCTCCGACACACGGGCACATGAGGAATACGGGTTTGTTTTAGTAATTAAGAGTCTAACAGTCCCCTTCGCCCTTCTCCCAGGGCGGAGGGACTCCATGAGGATTTTCCAACCCGACACCAAAAAAACAAAGTGACTTATTACACCTTCTTCTTTTCTCTCTGCACCACTTTCAGGTAGACTGGGAGATAATGCCCATGGCATTAAGTCCACCTGTATACTTTGTGTAAGTATATAAAGATTCAATTAATAAATAAATAAAAGGTTTCTGTGATTATTCACAATGAAGACTAACCTAGGAAGGTAGGTCATTCGATATCTGTGATGGAAGGTTTGTAGCGTGTAATATCTTTTACAGGTTTATATTATTCCCGACAAGATCATCGCCCGGCCGTTCTTTTTTAATGTGACCGGTTCTTCCAGATCTAGTGAGAATTATGGGAAACCCCTTGTTTGTACACCTCTGCGATCCCCAAGGAACACACGTGCCAAATTTCAGGTTCTTGCGCCCATTTGTTTTCGCTGTGCGTTGTCTGTCAGTTATTCCCTCACGCAAGAATTTCATACGTAGGTAGGAACGTAATAAGATTCGGCGAAATTTATCTGTAGTTATCCTTGAAAAAGTGTTTGCAAAATTTCGTGAAGGTAGATTAAATACTTTGGCGCGAATTCGTGACTAACGAGCTTTTAATAACGTTTATTGTATAGTAAAGATTGCGAAATTTTTATGAAATATTTAACGTCACGACTGTTTAAAAATTTTCATATTAAACAAATTTGTTTTTGTATTTTCGGGTTTTTTACCAAATTCTTTGAAAATATGAGTTATTGATATACAAAATACCCATGTAAATTATGTGTAAAAATAACTTAAGTAACTTTATTTAAGAAAAATACTATGTAGATTAACAATACATTATTGACGATGATAAATTATTGATAACAAATATATGTGCAAAAGAAGTCTTTATTACTATTCAAAATGCCCTATTGAATGCCCTCAAGATTATAGCCTTAAAGAAACAATTTATAATCCTTATAATAAAAATAACATAGTAATTAGCGTCCCTTCTAAGCCCTTCATAATACTGGATACACAACCATTCTTTCCGCATAATTTACATCTAAATGGTGTATCCCAAGTTTGAATAGACTTTTAATTATTGATAACAAATATATGTGCAAAAGAAGTCTTTATTACTATTCAAAATGCCCCGTTGAATGTCCTCAAGATTATAGCCCTAAATAAACAATTTATAATCTTTATAATACAAATAACATAGTAATTAGCGTCCCTTCTAAGCTCTTAATAATACTGTATACATTCTTTACGCATAATTTACATCTAAATGGTGTATCCCAAGTTTCAATAGAGACCCTTGGAAGACCCTGACAATAGCAATTTACTAAGTCCGCGTTATAACTGTACATATATGTATGTATATAAGTAAAGCTGCCTGTATAATTATATAATTATGTTCATAGAGTCTTTGGTTTGTAGCAATTTTTCAGGGGAAAGTAGGTGCAATAACTTCGTATTAAAGTTATGGTTTCTGAAAACAGTTCTAGGTATATATAGAGTCAGAAATACCATTTTGATATTTGGGTTTCGCTGTGTATAAAATATCGTTGAGTTTACTTAATAAAATATACCTATTAGGGACTATCGCTCGCTTAATAATGTGCCCGGTAGATGGCCACAGGCTCGCCCCCTATTACATTGAGACCTAAACATAACTGGCGAAGTGTGGGTGTGTAATTAGCTTAAAATTTTAAATACCGTGACTACGTCATATTCCTATTAAATAAAATTATATGATAAAGTTAAATCATGTGATTGAAAATAATTTCACCTAAGGTTGGTCAGAAAAATGCAAAACTTTTAAAACATTATTGCCATTACAACAAATACAGCAATAAACGCATACATAGATTGGTTTTATTAAAATATTATTGTGTTGACAGTCTAAGAATTCTTAATCCTTAAAGAATACTGATGGCAAGCTTTTTGATGTGATAATCTTTGCTGTCATGAACTTTCACGCCATAATGTTACGTACATTACGTACGATTCAATTTGACGTATAGTTTGATCTTGAGGCCTCTCCAAATGCAATTAATATATAACTACTAAAACTAATTAACGCAAAGAAAACATTAATATACTAAAACATCTCCGGCAGATGTTATTTACTTTGGTAATAATTGTATAACCTACTGTTTCAGTGTAATAAGTTTTGTCTGTTTTCGTACCGTCTACTAATAAACAGAAATAATATTTATTTACGTTATAATAACAGTTTGTTGTGGCAATCAACGTTTTGAGATGCTAATTATAGAATAACTAGAGGACGATCACTAAGCACTCCTCTCGGGGCAACACTGGAAACGTCAGACGTAAAATTACGTAGCTCTGTAATTTTAAAAGTTTTATTTAATTTTAAATGAATATTTAATGCTCATATCTCATTATTGTTGTTAAATAGAAAGTAAATAGTAAAGTAAAGTGTGAAAGATATTCAGTTTGGTGTTTGAAACCTCGATACAAACAGTTTTTGGCGGACAGATCTATAACCAGCTGTCAACGGACGGATTTGAAATCATCTTTAAACCCGGGGAGTATTTTACTAATTAACTTACACTCCTCATCACACATTTACTCGGCTCACACCAACGTGAGCTTCGTCCATCACACACTGGCATAGTTTCTGTCTCCTTTTGCTTGACAAAACGTGGAAGCAAAATCGAAGACTGAACAAACGCCCCATACAAACACCTACTACACTTAACACTTCACATTAATTTAAGTGTTTATATCTTTGACAAGGCCCATATATAAGTTAGTAAAAAAATTATATAAATTATTAAATTTCACAAGATTATATTTTTTTTCTACTTACCTACATATTTTGCATCATTAAAAAAAAAAGAATAACACCTTTAATTTTTATATATATTTTCCCTTTCTGTTGTTTATCTACTGTCCTTCTAGCAATAGTATAATTAATTTTTATATATATTTATTTACTTATTATCTATAAACTTCTACTCATTACTGTTTTATCTCTTCTCTAACATCTTGATTATTTTTCTGTCCATAGGTGTTTGGCATATCCTTGGCTATGAGCCATTCCACAATGAGCACTATGATGACCAGGAAGGCCACAGCGAAGGATCTAGAAAACAAGCTGAGAGTAACCTTGGTGGAATTAAAGAAGTGCCAGGAGGAGAATAACCATCTACTGAGGGAGCGTGCAGACTGTGAAGAGGACATCAGGATTGTCAACAATAGGGTTTCCAACCTGAAGGCTCAACTCGCAGAACTCCATATTGAGTATATGGACACACTGGCCCAGCGAGATAGGTTACAGGAAGAAATCCATTTATTGACCGCTAACAATGATGCCCATTCATGGTCTATGAGTCGCATTAGGGAACTAGAATGCTGTTTAGAACAATCATTTACTAAGATTAAATCACTAGAACAAACTGTAGAGATATTAAACAGTAATAAAACTCAGAACCTTTACTCAGAGGTTGTAGGTAATAGATTAGGCTTAGATTCAAAACAATTAAAAATAAACATTAATTGTCTGAAACGGCATAGAAAGTATAATAAATTAAATAAACATATTAGGAAACTCATTCTTAGTCTAAAGCAATATAGGAAAACTAAGATAACATCTCAGCAATATAAATGTTTAGTTTCTGAGCGTTCAGATTTGTTAATGGAGTTAGACAATTACAATGCAGAGTTGATTAATGGCAAAATGTTATACGACAAACATACTAGGGATCTTAAAAGTCAAATTACTTCCTTACAATCTCAAATAAGTAGAATGAACACGCAATATGAAAATCAGGTTCAGGAGTATATTATGAAATATGATGAGATTGCACAAGTGGGGAGGCAAAATTTAAAATATGTAAAGGCCTTAACAAATACCAATAGTTGTTTGAATATCATAAAACCAACATTACCCACTTGTGAGTCCCAGATTATTTGCGATAGTGATAAAAGTACTTGTTCAGTGAATAATAGAACAGGTAAGTCTTCTTTAGGTAAGAATTCTGGCACAAATAAAGTTTATATGTTCTCAGATAGGCTTGGTGTAGGTTTAGGTAGTTTAATAAATTGTGAGCTGACACAACACAATACTATCAATTATTGTTATCCAGGGTCTTCGTTTACATATCTAATTAATACATTAAATACAACAATATTTGATAGGCAGTCTACAATAATTATCACATATGGTGATAGCCCAACGGTGACTAAAAAGGATATATTTAATTTGACAGAAGTTATGTTATCGCTTCACAGGAAATTTGAATGCAAATTTATAACTCTTGCTTTGCCTTATTCTTATAGCTTAAATGAAACAATGAATAGTTATATTCATGAACTCAACTTGTGCTTATACAATTTGACATGGCAATATAAAGATTTTATTTTATTATTTGACATTAATAATTTTATTAGTAATTTTACATTGACCAAAGATACTATGTATCTGCCACTATTTTATAGAAGACAAGTTGCTAAATTACTAGCATTTAATTTACAAAATGACACAGGTACATGTAGGGTATCCAAGAATTTAGCTTCTGTAAATAGTTCCTATCTTTATAATTCTTCTATTGAATATACTGACACAAGTTCTTTAAACTTAAGACTAGGACAAAGGGTAGACAAATTCAACTGAATGTAGCACATCAAAACATACAAGGTCTATCTGGCAAGGATTTAGAATTAAGTTTATATTTAGAAAATCACAGTATACAAGTTATGTGTATTACAGAACACTGGCTAAAAGAGTACCAAATTAAATTCTTAAATAACTCGCAATACACGGTACACAGTGCCTTCTCTAGGAAACACGCTATTCATGGTGGATCCTTGATTATTGTTTCAAATAGCTTAACATGTAAAGAACGGAAAGACATAGCAAGTTTGTCTATAGAACGCACCGTGGAACTGTCATGTGTAGAACTTGAGCAGCATATTATCATATGTGTATATCGTCCACCGTTAAGTAACTTTAGCTTGTTTGAATCAGTTATTGAAGATGCAATTACTAAAATTAGGAGCAATAAGAAAGGTATTATAGTTTGTGGTGATTTTAATGTAAATATTCTTGATCATTCAGTAATGACTAGTAGATTTTTAAATCTATTTAAATCATTTAATTTAAAAAATTTGTTCCTTGAACCAACTAGGATTACAGCAACTTCATCCACCTGTCTTGACAATATATTTAGTAATTGTACAGTTTTGAATAAATTAGTTAGTTCTGAATTAACTTCGGATCACTGTGGTCAATTAGCAAGGTTTCCGTATTATAGTGATAGCATTATACGGAAAGTGTTAGTTAGGCCATTACCTAGGCATAAGTTTAATGAATTCCGGAATAAAATTTTGATTGGAATGAATGCTATGAGTCCAGATTTAATGGAGATTGATTCGCCAAATGAAAATTTTAATAATTTATTTAATGTACTTAACAAGGAATTTCAGAATACTTTTAGGACTAAGGAGAAAGTAGTTAAGGAATCTCGAGCTTTTAGTGAGTGGGCTACTGCAGGTATTTACAAAAGCAGAGCAAAGATGTACGAGTTGTACGGTATGAAGAGATACAATTCTGATTCGAACTTCACTGAGTATGTTAGGAATTATTCCAAGATATTTAAAAGAGTGTGCAATACAGCTAAGGCATTATTCGTTAGGAACAAAATTGAACAATCCTCGAATAAAATTAAGGCAACCTGGCGAGCTATTAATGAAGCAACAGGTAAGACAACACTTAGAGGTAATAGTTTTAGTTTATTTGATAGTGACAAATTTATTCATAATGACAAAGAAGTTGCACACACATTTAATAAATTCTTTGCTAGCATACCGATTACTACTACTAGAGAATTAAAATCATCAGCTATAGTCGCAGAAAACCTATTAGAATCTAGTGTAGGAAAATGTGATGTATTATTTAAGTTCGATTGTATTAATTCTACCGACATTATAAGTACTTTTCAATCTCTAGAGTCTAAGAATACAGGTGATCTCTGGGGCATTTCTGTTAAGGTTTTAAAAAGTATAATTGATGTAGTAGCTCCTTATTTAAGCAACTTATTTAATAAGTGTATTGAATCAGGTGTTTTTCCCGATCTTATGAAACACAGTAGGATAATACCTCTTTTCAAATCCGGCAGTAAGACTGATCCTAGTAATTATAGGCCAATATCGATACTACCTGCCTTTAGTAAGATTTTTGAAAAGATCATACTCAAGCAATTACTTAGACATTTTAATCTAAACAGCCTCCTTCATAGTGAGCAATATGGATTTACCAAGGGTCACTCGACAACAGATGCAGGAGTAGCGTTACTTAAACACATATTCAGTGCATGGGAGAATGCCCAAAATGCTATTGGTGTGTTTTGCGACCTTTCGAAAGCATTCGATTGTGTCTGCCATGAAACGCTCTTATGCAAACTTAGACATTACGGCGTACAGACTAAAGCATTGGAAGTCATTAAGTCATACTTAAGTGACAGAATCCAATGTGTTGAAATAAACGGCTCAAAATCCAGTGGCTTACCTGTTGATTTGGGAGTACCGCAAGGCAGCATCCTAGGGCCTTTCCTGTTTCTTATTTACATAAACGATTTACCTTTTTACTTGAAAAACATTTGTGACGTTGTACTGTTTGCTGACGATACTTCTTTGATATTCAAAGTAGATAGAAATAAGGAACATTTTAACGAAATAAACAGTGCGCTCATTCAAGTAACTAAATGGTTTAATGTAAACAATCTGGTACTGAACGCCAAAAAAACAAAATGTATTAAGTTTGCTCTGCCTAATGTCAGAAACCTTGGTCCTAGTATAGCTCTAAATGACGATGTTCTCGAAACATCTGAATCTACATTATTTCTAGGAATAACACTTGATTCGAAATTACAGTGGGGTGCGCACGTTACATATCTCTCAGGGAAACTTAGCTCAGCTGCTTATGCCATTAAGAAGGTTCGTAGGTTGACTGATGTCGATACGGCTAGATTGGTTTATTTTAGCTATTTTCATAGTGTTATGTCATATGGCATATTATTATGGGGTAGGGCCGCTGACATCGAAAATATTTTTATATTACAAAAACGAGCAGTTAGGGCCATTTACCAGTTAAAGACAAGAGTCTCACTTAAAGAAAAATTTAAAAATATTGGTATTCTTACTGTAGCATCACAATATATTTATGCCAGTGTTATGCATGTACGACTACATATAAACTCTTACAAAATGAATAGTGACATACACAATATTAATACTAGGAACAGGCACAAATTATGTGTACCATATTTCCGTTTACACAAAACGCATAGCTCTTTTATTGGTCTTAGTATAAGAATCTATAATAAAATACCGAGTAATATTTTAGACTTGCCTTTAAGGTCGTTTCAGACAATTGTTAAAAATAATCTTTTACTAAAGGCATATTATAGTTTAAATGAGTATTTTGACGACAAGTACGCTTGGAAATAAATATTCTTTTATTAGGTCAATTTATTTTTATTATTAGGTCAATAGGCAGTTTTATAGTGTAGTTAATTACCGTATTCTCTTTTTATGCTACATTTGCATTCTTGTTCTACTCTTTTTATTATAATTTATTGGATTTGTAAGGTGAGGGTAACTCGTGGTCATGAACTGCTAACTAATAGATTGTAAATTGCTGCATTACTTTTCGGAACATACTGTTCCACCATAGATCAGAACAGTCATGTTCGCGAGTTGCTTACATCAAAAGACGTAAGTGGATGCTCCTGTTTCACCATATTCACTTTGGGAGGCTTAATAAATGAACATAATTTATTGCTTGAGTATGATATCAATAACTATTAACTTTTGCAATAGTAGATAACTCACAATGTGAAACAGTTGCAGCTCCTTACAAATATAACATGTAAAACCATTATACTGGCAGTTAAAAAGAGTGGCCACGAGTTTTATTGCCCGTTCTTTCTCGTGGTTCTACCTATTGCATTGCGAACGTGGCAGTAAATGTAAATGTAGAATCATCTAGTAATTAACTTTAACTTTTGACGTTCATAAGCGTCACTTTGTGGCCTAAATGAATAAATGATTTTGAGTTTGAGTTTGACGCCAGCAGCTACGCCTGCATTTTTTTTTAATTTACCCGTTTTGGCCGATCCCGTGGAAATTTCGGGAAATCCCTTCTTAGTGCGCCCCTACGGTCCCCAAGGAACATACATGCCAAATTTCAGCTTCCTGCGCCCAATAGTTTTGGCTGTAGCGTGTCTGTCAGTCAGTCAGTAACGCAAGGATTTTATATATTAAGATATACCACCTAACCATCAATTACTAAACTTTGTGTATCCTAAAGCATCCCTACTAATATTATAAATTTGAAAGTGTGTATGTATGTATGTATGTATGTTCCGTTTTCACGCTTAAACGGCTGAACCGATTTTGTTGATATTTAATATAGAGATATATTGGACCACGGAGACGGACATAGGCTACCATAAGTTGCAAAAATTAAACTGGGAGGGATTGTAGGGAGGGTAGAAGATTGTATGGCACAAATTTACCTCTTGGAAGTAAGAACGCATGCGCTAATAATTGAGTGTTGCGCATGTGCTAACATATCTGTCAGTACTGTCACGTCATACATAATGTCATATTGTGCACATTGAAAAATCAGCCAGTTACATTCAGTACAGCCAAAGAGGTTTGATTACTAATAACACATTCGAAATAATAAAATACTTTTGCCCCGACCTATTACATAAAATTGTTCGCATATATAAACTAATAATTATATAATAAGCTTAAACGGCTGAAACGATTGTCCCTACTAATATTAAAAATGCGAAAATGTTTATAGAGATATATTGTGATGTTATTATTTACCTTTCAGTAGATAATGGTAGATAATGTCATGGATACTGATCGAGTTACTTTGGACCCCATAGAGTTTCTGAAGTCTTTAGAATAATCAGGAGTGTCTTCACACATATTGAGACTGAAAGTAGATTTGTGTTACCCCGAATTTAACGCGCGCGAAGCGGCGGGCAAAAGCTAGTTATATATAAGTATCAGACAATAAGCCATTAGTTAGATTTATTATTTCATCTCAAATCTTTATATGGAAGTTGTTGCCTAGTCTAGACATTAAACTCGATATAATAGCGGTTTGATTTGCAATGTTTTTATTTTTACTTTTGAACAAAATTGAATGTTATTTAGAAATATTTTATCCCAGCCGTATTATGCCGCTGTATTCCGAAGACGGTTTGCTAGATTAATCAATTGCGACAGGTTTTCCAAAAAGCTAATTAGTCGAGGACCGCCAGATCTTGCTTATTTTTAAGTAACCACATTTACGGAGTGTGTGTATTCACAGTCGCTAGCTTGGTTGGGCGGCCCATTGACAGAGCAGGCTGACGACGACATTTGTCAATTTATTCGAATTACGATATATTAATTTATAACATTTATAAAAAATATTTTATTCATTAAATAAAGATTGGACTTCAGTATGAATCGGCTTTCGAATAAACTCCATGTCTTTAGTATTAAAGTTCTTTAATTAGAATGGTGCTTAAATCTCTCCTAGGCACGAGGCGAGCGATAATTAATTAACCCCTTGAGTGTCCTACGGTGTGCCCGTAAGAGAAATAGGCCGGTATGTCCTACGGGCACGGTGTGCCCATAAGAATTTGTGTGAACTTCACTCCGGTGTTGTGTGATTGGTTACAATAATAAAAACATACATTGACTAGTTACAGATTAACCAACATAATACCAACAATTTTTACTATATTTCCAAGCTTGTAACCGAGAAAATAATAAAATTGCTGATTTCGGTGCTCAGTTTTCTTCGTGCCGCCATATTACGCTGTGGCGATCAACTAATTTGAATTTATGAATTTTCAAAAATGTATTATCAACGCAAATGCTAAGTGATTGTATTAGTATTATATATCAAATTATTGACAATTTAGTGAAGTATATGTTTTAAATATATTTTTAGCCAGGTATAAAAACAGTTACAAAAAAAGTGTTAATAATTTTTGTGGTGCAATTTTCGCGCTTTGGCCGTTAGCCGTCCTCCATATTTTAAATGATTATATTATGTAAGTATTTATTAATTACTTTACTAGATAAGTTTCTCACAAAGTTGTCTTAGAATCCACTGTTAATTAGACATTCCGTATTGTTTTGCTATAAATAGGTATGAATATGTTTTGTGAGTGTGAAATGTTTTCCGACGGATCGTCAAAATGGCGCAAATTTTTCGCTGCTATGAATAAATTGTTATTGTGAAGTGATATTGGTGACCTATGCTAAATTAATGTATATAACCGTTGCGTCGTCTACCCGTGTCAATGTTAGTGCAGTGAGAAAGTGAATTTCGTGAATAATTTATGTGTATTGTGGAAAAATGTTTCACATGGTGTAAGAAAAAACAAAGTGACCTGCATTTATAATTTTTTTTCGACATGAAAAGGTTAAATATAAGCTATTTTAGTACGATTCTCAAAGTGAATAACTTCTGAACTGTATACGGTTTAAAATTTACTTCATATAATTACACCAAACGCGAGAAAATTAAAGTTTTATAACCTAGGATCTTATATAAACATTACATCCTCAAAATGGGCATGCGAGGGATTAACAATTCAATACGCACATAACTCTTAAAAATCAGTGGCGCGCGCCGTGGATTCGAAGCAGATACCCTTTGCATGAGAGCCTGTTGGTATCTCCAAAAAGCTATTCTGTCCTTGATGACTAATAGGGTATTACTTAATAAGTATAACAATTATATAATTAATAAATTGATTAATAAAAACATATCTCCATTTATCAATGAGACACATTACTAGAGTCACTCTGAACTCTTTACATTTACTCTTAACAGCATTTATATAACGTAGTTCGCACGTAGCCGCAAGACAATGCAATTCCGAGCTTTCAACATGTATTCCGATTCACTTTATCAAATATAACGCGTACGATTGAAAACTACTACAGCGCTAGTGTTGACAACGCTGATAGATTCCCGAGGGAACAATTTGTGAGCGATACACATCGCCCCGAGGTCGAGCTATAAGCTGTCGAACCTTGTTTGGTATGTGGATATCAGATATAAATACTTTGTCTTCTTCATCCAAGTTTGATAAGTCAAAATATACACGTAGGGGACTTATAGTTTGTGCTGCATGTTTAAAATCGTCACATTTTTAACTAACTTAGAAATGGAAGAGGTTCCCAAGTCTTCTGTATTATTTAATTTCATATCCTTCTTCAGAACTTTTATTGATATATTTTTTAATGTTTATGTTTCTCGAGTGGTTCTGTTTCAATTTCATTAAAATCTGAATGACGAGTAATTCTCGAGTTATCCTTAATAATGCGTTTTTGGGTAAATGTTATATTTTAGACGTTACTGAAATATGTTTTCAAACTTAGTTTTCATATTAAATAGTAGAATAATTTCCCTTCATATAACGATTACATTCATAACTTGGGAGTTACGGTCAAGTACAATATACGACAACACATCACAAATTACCACTTGCCGTGTTACTTCAAAAAGTTCCATTATAGAAAAGTAAAGTAAATTACACTTTACCGCAGAAATACACTTGGACGGATCTGAATCGCGTGATAATTTCAAAATAAATTTGAATTACCTTCAACATAAGTCTTCCGTGACCATGATTAATGTAACTCATGCCGATACTACCGAAATGCAGAAGGTTTTTAATCTTTCCTTCGTAGCGTTCGAAATAGATCGGCAAAGTTAAACAACGCACGGGACTTTACAAAAATTAAATTAACGTGCTTCGTGTCTGTTGACTGAAATCTTATAAAATCCTCGGCGATACCGGATTTATTCCAAGTACGGGAGTCACTCTTAAAAACCAATATGTAGGTATAGGGCGAAGCGAACACATCAAGAAGGTTTGCCATGACAAAAACCATTGCGAGATATATACTTAAACATTTATTTCAGTGACATTCTGACTATTTTTCACAAGGCAACTTCCTTCTAATAATGTTACATATTTACTAATGTGCACGATATCGGCTTTTTATCTCTAGATTTATTGTCTGAAGTGAAAATAAGATGTTTTATTGTGACGTATATGTTGGGCGAATCACACACGACATATTAAGAGGAGAATGTTTTGGGTGGTTAGAATTTGTTATTTTGATTATGCATACAGAAACAATACGAGGTTAAGATGGTGAAATAAATGTGGTTATGATTAAGGTTAATACTAAATATCGATTGAAAATTTGATTCCTTTCGTGTTATAAAAGTTATTGAAAATGCTTTAATATGTGGCATTAATTAATGTATTCACTACTCTTTTAAAATATTACTCTAAATACATAGTTTCAAGAAAAGAAAAAGGTTGGTTCATAGAGAATAATTCAGCAAGTAACTCCGTGAATAATTGCATACCCTTTAAAAATATTTAACGGCTTTTGCAATTTGAAATTAAACTATAATATATCTTGTTTCGAAAATTCGAATGCCAATTTGGAGCAGTGAGAACGTTATTTGTTTTCTTTTTATGTTGCATTCTCTACAAGGATAATCATCAAAACATCACAAGCTCATAATATGACTATCTACCAATCCGTGTTTGTGACATTACCCCGTTCATTGCTTCAGTCAAGAACACCACTTCTCATGTTTTTGGCGAAAAATAGTATATGACAAGGGGAACCTTATCTCATTTTAGTGTCAGTATCCTAGACTTTCAATGTGTACTACGGTCTGGAAGTACAGTAGCGTCTAGCTTCTCATGTGTTACCACAACTTTTCAGCTTTTCAGCATTGACTTCAAATAAGAAAATAAATAAAAGACTTTTAATAACTGATGCCATTAATATCTGCTGTAATAATTTAATAAAAACCTGACATTATCAATGACATTTGAAGCACCAAAAAAGCCAACAAGACAATCAAATAATCTATTTTCATCTATTATATTATACCTAGTATGATTTCACATTACACAAACGTTAGTACAATTAATATGTACATTTGTTCGCGACAGAAAGGTTTGTATTATGATTGATAATAATGGTCGATGTTTCTCATATTGACTGTTGACACGCAATCTAATATTTGTTCTGGAACAATCTATGTCTAGACAGATAATATAATAATGTAGATACAAGGTCGGTGGCAGAGTTAGTCGGTTAGTCTAGTGGTAAGTAATCCTGCCCGGTAACTTGAATGTAGTGAGTTCAATTTCCATCCAGGATAAATCTTTGTGTGATGAGCACGATGGTTTGTTCAGTGCTCAAAAGTAATTTGGGTTGTGGGTTCAGTTCCCACTCGAGACAACACTTTGTGTGATCCATAAATTGTTGTTTCGAGTCTGGGTGTTCATTGTGTTCATTGTGTCCGTTGGTCGTATGTTTGTAAAGTCCCCCGCGACAGATTGGTAAACAAGGCCAAATCCTATTGGCTTGCAAAGATCGTAGGCAGACCGTGCCGTGGACAAGAACCCTAAGAATCATAACACATACATAGGTACCTGTTCTATACGGTTATTCCTTTTTTTCATTTTTCACCATGCTCACGACGTCTAAAGCTGATGTCTTATACTTTCCTCATTGTTCTAAGGAGGCTGTAAGAAACAATAATCAAAAAGGGCTAAGCTAACATACCTTTTTAATAATCATACTGCTAGAATCTTTATTATGGTGTTAGAAAATTAAATAAACACTATCTTTGTATTGTATTTAAGCATTTCCCTCCCTTGTAATATTCTGCAAAAAGTAGATATAGTTTTGTAGTTAAGATAACTTGTGTGGAGGAAGAAAGGTGTGGTGTTCCTCCAACTAGAGGGAGGATCCTCTAACCAGGCTGGATGATCGTGCCCGGTGGACTATCAGTCCGACGGACGTATTTGAGAAGTTGTATATATGCGTCGTAGCGCGCGAAAGTTGATAGCGCGGTTCAGGATTTTCGAATTTGGCGGGTCGTCTTCGATAGGTGCGGTCGTGTCGTAGTAATTCCGTCGTCATTGGTTAGATGGCGCTGTGATATGTGCTATGTAGCTGATCGCTACACTTGTAAATGTTAACTATATTTGTTTATTGACTTTACACATACTGATTTTATTTGTGATTTTGTAATTTCAACAATAATTTTATAACTCTGCCAATTATGTATTTAACATAATTTGCAGAATAATTATGCTATTGCATATTAATACCAATACCAATACCAATACCATTTACATTGTAATCTGAAAAATAAATAATAAGTATTAGCAAAAATTTTACATTATTAAAACCTTTATTTAAGTGCCAACGCGGCAACAAAATTTGCTAACCATTCCACGACATTTGTAAGTTGTTATGTAAGGAGATTTTTGATAACAGTGTTATAAGGTAATCCATAAATGTCCTTACTGGACTAGAGTAATAGAGACACTGTAAGGACTTAGTTTTAGATAATAATGCCGCCTATTAGTTCATTATTATTCAAATTTTACTAAACCTTATGGTTTTCTTGTGAAAGGAGAGGATGTGAACAATTTTTTAGCGTTCGAAATAAGTGATCCGTGAGTTTAAACGGGTTTACTGCTGTCTTGTTAATAGGTTACTTATCGGTCACAAAGAGACTATTATCACCGTTGTCTTGCGCCATTTCTTACGTGAAGCGTGACACTTTAATGACTCCGCCTCTTGTGCTGTGGCACCAGTCAACTATATATGTAGCTGCTATAAATATTTTATTACACTTACAAATTCTCTCTTGATTTTTACATATTTTTTTTACAGCAAACATCTTTTTGTTTGAAACATATTATCTAAAGATTAACAAACAAAGATTGTGTTCGTTTATAACATACTAATACAATTCTCAGAGGGAACCATGTTTGTAAGCAAAGGGTTGAACAGATTTGCAACCGTAGTCCATTTGTTTCTACTAAGGACGTGCTTACGAGAAAGGGTTTGAATTTAGACCATTGAGATGTCCCTAAGGACTTTTTTGGCTTCTGGCAACACTGGCGGCATAACGTAAAACTGTATTTCTCCCAATAATTTATTAGTTTTAAATCGATTTAATTAATAATAATGTGCCTAATTTGCTAATTCCTTATGTAATAAGCTGTGATCATTAAAATTGTTGTATAATAACTGTGATAAGTGGTGTTTATCAAGTTGTAAAAGTTTTGCAAAGTCAAGTAAGTCAACTGTCAAACTAACGTAAAATTTTATTTAAAAGAATTTGCATTAATTTTACAATAATAGCTAAATTTGAGGCAATTTGAGGTGAGTTTACTTCTTATTTGACTTTCGTACACCATACACGAGCAATAATATCAAGTGAGCATATCACAATTTACTCAAACAACTTTTGGTGTCTTACACAAACCTGTGATCTTTACTTGCTTTGTTTATTTACTTTTAACAAGATGATGACCAGAAGGGCACGCCAAGACGATGAGAAATTACAGGTGACCCTTGTAGAACTAAAGAAATATAAGGATTTGTGTCAGTCACTACAAAGTGAACATGAGGACAATGAGAAGGAAATGCTACAGATTTTAGGGAAAAACTCTCAGCTTAGGAGTGAGATGGCAGAAATGCACTCTAATTTAGTCACTACTTTAGATGAAAGGGATAGATTACAAAACATTGTAATGCAATTTGACAGGTGCAGTGATGAATTTGAGAACGCTCTCAAGCGCATCACTGAATTGGAGGGTCTCCTAAGTGAGGCCAATAATCAAATAAACTTATTACAAAGTGCAAACCAGTCAATGAAATCAGTCACAACACAATCACTATTTGATGAGCTGGTTGGTAGCGCTCCATGCATGGTTTCTGCCATCTCCGATGATAGCAGTAGAAATATAGTGACTATTGATTTAACAGAATCTAATTCAACTATTCAGTCATTTAGAAACATGAAGGCCTGTAATAAATTAAAGAAGTATGTTAAAATTAACAAATTTATCAGGAAAAAGGAAAAATTATTAAGAATGTACAAGAAATCAAACATAAATGTACATTATTGCAAAAAATATGTAAATGTAAAGGAACAGATGTCAGTATGCCTAGCTAAATTAGATTCCAATCTATTAAAATATGATGCTGATATGCATTGTTTGCAGACGGAGATTGACAGTTTACAAGAATCTTTACTGAACATGACAAAAAAATATAATTTATCACAAAAACAAATAAATGAGCATATCTTGGCAATGGATGACTTAGTGGACTTGTGTAAGTATAATGAGCAGAGGCTCCAATCTCTTACCAATAATAATCATGGCAATGAACATAACCAGTCGCCACAGAGTTATTCACAGCCAACTACATTGAATTGTTGCTCTGATTTATTATCACCGTCTGATGCAGTGGGTAACACCACCATTAATTCTAATTCTAATTTTCGCACTTCCTTCTCACCCCACATTACAAACACTGACAAACTTTTAATGTTTAGTGATGAGATAGGGAAAAACATGAGCCAATTGTTGCGGCAAAGGACAGGTTTAGCTATCACTAACTTATGTATGCCTGGAGCAAGTTATTCTCAAATAATGCAATCTATTTTGTCTAAATCATACTGTCCTGAAACAACAATTATTATATTTATTGGGAGAAGAGGAAATGCAAATATAAATGTTATACAGAGATATTTTGACCAATTACTCAATTTAAAAGTTAGAAAAATTCTGTTTCTTGCTTTTCCTCACAGTAAGCTGTTGCCACAAGCTGAAAATGATTATAGATTTAAGATTAATTCAAAATTGCATACTATGACATTTTACAATAATTTGATTGACATTATTGACTCTAATGCGTTAATTAGAAATTTTTATTTGACATATGATAATTATTATATATCACAATTTTATAAAAGACAAATAGCATCATCGCTAGCTTATTGTATTAATAACTCAGCCAAGGTTTTGGCTAACCACACTGCTTTTATTGAGCAGTCAAATTTGACATGCAATATAAGCTTGGAATCCGTTCCAAATTCTTTAAATTGAATTCTGAGACAATAGAGTCAATCTCTGGCAATATATTTAATAAGACATCAAATTCTGTACCCAGTTTAAGTGACAAATATATAGTTCCATCAACCACACTTACAAAAAATAATTCTAAAAATTGTATCAACCTGGTGCATCAAAATATACAAGGGCTGATGGGTAAGGAGTTAGAATTGGAATTGTTTACCCGTTTTGAACTGTAACAATATTGATATTTTATGCATTACAGAACATTGGCTCAGAAGCCACCAGTTCATATTCAATTTTAATAACCACCAGGTTGCAAGCTCGTTCAGTAGAGAAAATTTTATCCATGGTGGCTCGTTAATCATAGTAAATAAATTTCTAAAATTTAAAGAAAGGACTGACATTGTGAGCCTCTCTGTTGAGCGAGTAGTAGAGATTACATGTGTTGAGTTTGAGCAGTTCATTGTTATGAGCGTATACAAACCTCCATGTGCACCATTTGAAAGTTTTTTAGTTATTATGGAGGATGCTCTAAGCAAAGTTTGTAACTGTCGTAAAACGGTTGCTATTTGTGGAGACTTTAACATTAACATATTAGAAAAATGCTCTTCAACTACCAATTTTTTAAATTTATTTAAGTCATACAATTTATGTCATAATTTCTATGAACCAACTAGAGTGACTGCCACAAGTGGTACTTGTATTGATAATATATTTACTAGTATAAAACCATTATACAAATCTTTGATTAATATGCTTCAGTCAGATCACAGTGGGCAGTTAATCTGTTGTCCAAGAGAATGTCCGAAAGACCAGAGAAAAATTGTTAAATATATACCAATAAACCAGAATCGTCTTAAAACTTTTAAAAACAATTTATCTCGAAAAATGCATTGGTTGCCTCATCATGACCATCCGGATCAGTTATATAACTCTTTATTCAACTTAATTAATGACGAATTACAGACTGTATTTACATCCAAAAAATTTAATGTAACTGACCGTCTGATGTTTAGTGACTGGGCAACTGAAGGTATTCATAAAAGCCGGATTAGGTTTTATGAACTGTATAATGAAAAGTCTTATAATAATAGTCAGAACTTTATTAATTACGTAAGAAAATATTCTAAAACATTTAGACAAGCTTGTAACACAGCAAAATCTATTTATTTGAGAAATAAAATAAAATTATCAGAAAACACTATAAAGGCTACCTGGAATGTCATCAACAATGAAACTGGCAGAGCCAAAGCACGCAGCCGCGACTTCCTTTTAAAAATTAATAATGTGAGTATTGCAGAGGACCTGGAAGTTGCGACTGAATTTGAGAATTTCTTTGCTAATATACCTATAGTGACAACAGAGTCGCTCAACTCATCTTCCACTTCTGCTGAAATGCTTCTTAGGGACTGCGTGCCAGAATGTGATGCAGCCTTTGAATTTACTGTTGTTACTACTGACGATATTCTTAAACAATTTAAAACTATAAATATTAAAAAGACAATGGATTTGTGGGGATTGTCAATGAAGACTACTTCATCTATTATTACCATAATTGCTCCACATCTTGCAAAGGTATTCAATGGTTGCGTTGCTTCTGGAATATTTCCTGATTTAATGAAATATAGTAAAGTTATACCTTTATTTAAATCTGGTGACACAACCGACCCTTCTAATTTTCGACCTATTTCTGTATTACCGACACTTAGTAAAATTTTTGAAAAATTAATTCTTCGTCAGTTACTTAGTTATTTTAATAGTCATAATCTACTCCACGAGAAACAGTTCGGATTTACGAGGGGTCGTTCGACTACTGACGCAGGAGTTGAGTTACTCAAAAGTATATTTGCTGCTTGGGAGAAGTCGCAAGATGCATTAGGTATTTTTTGCGACTTGTCAAAAGCATTTGATTGTGTACATCATGACACTCTGGTCAGGAAATTGTATCATTACGGCGTTAGGAACAAAGCTCTCGATCTCCTGGTTTCTTACTTGGGCAACCGAATCCAGAAGGTCCAGATCAATGACAACACATCTCCAGGTTCTGCCTTAAAAATGGGAGTCCCGCAGGGTTCAATCCTCGGACCATTTCTTTTTTTGATTTATATTAATGATCTACCCTATTACGTAAAGAAGAATCATGAGATTGTGTTGTTCGCGGATGATACCTCCTTAATTTTTAATATTAGACGACAGCAGAGAAATGTTGACGAAGTAAACAATGCACTCTCTAAAGTTGTTAATTGGTTTAATGTAAATAATTTATGACTTAATGATAAGAAAACCAAACTATTAAAATTCTCAATGCCCAATGTTAAACAGGTGGAAACCAATGTACAACTTAAGGAATCCAGAATTGAGCCCGTCGGGACAACTATGTTTCTAGTTATTATGCTTGATACCAAGCTTCAATGGGGTCCGCATATAGAAAGACTTTCGGGCAAACTTAGTTCTGCAGCTTATGCAGTTAAGACAATTAGACGCCTTACAGATATAGATACAGCTAGAATGGTTTATTTCAGTTACTTTCATAGTATTATGTCTTATGGGATTCTTCTCTGGGGGAATGCTGCAGACCTTAACACAATATTCGTTCTGCAGAAAAGAGCAATAAGGGGAATTTACAGCCTCGGTCCTCGTGTTTCTCTAAGAGAAAAGTTCAGTGAGATAGGCATTCTAACTGTTGTATCGCAATATATATACGATAATCTGTTATATGTCCACAAGAATATTGACAAATTTAGTAAAAAAAGTGATCTTCACACTGTAAATACTAGACATAAGTATAATCTTGTAGTTCATAGCACCCGCCTCCACAAAATAAGTAACTGTTTTATGGGGCAGTGTATACGCTTTTATAACAAGCTCCCTCTTAATATAAGAAATTTAACATTAAATAAATTTAAGATTATTGTTAAAACTAAATTGTGTTTAAAAGCATATTATAAAATTTCCGATTATATAGACGACAAAAATGCTTGGGATTGAGCTGCTCTAATTCAACATAAAAATACATACTTGTACAAACTGATAAATTTTAAATTGACGTTTCGTAAGCACTTTAAACAAAGTTTACACGAAATAAAGACTAATTTCATTTCATTTCATTTCAATTTCATTTCATTTCATTTCGACACTTCCCCGGCAGTGTTTGCCATATTACCATGGTTACTGTTTGACTTACGGCTATATTCCATAGTTATCGCCTTAATTGTGTAACGTAATACTACACGTATTGCGTTATAATATCTCGCAGGCGCTTAACGCCAGCTTAGCCGTTCGCAATATTACCAAATATGGTCATGTTCACTAGCCAAAGGCAGTTGTGAGTCATAGGCCTATATCTATATAAGATGGGTGCGCGATCTAAGTCGATCACTTGCCCTACACACCGTCTCGCTGATGGTTGTAGTAACTACAACTACAATCCTACTTCTCTTTCTACTGTCCCGCTGGGGGTAAGCATATTCTAGTTGTCTGTGTGCCTATACGTTCTGTCTGTAGTATCTGTGTCTCCTAAGCATAACAGCCGATCTAGGGACCGCCTGTTCCTGACCGGTTGTTGTGTATTCTCTATGCTGTTTCCAGTTCTTCCTACGGTCTCACTGCACCTGTCTTCTCTCTACGGGCTACAAGCCACGAGCTGCTGGCGCCGTGCCGCTACTAGCCAGCTGCCACCCAAGCCTCCGTTCCTGCTTACGAGCTCCTACAGCCAGGCCACGGACGCCTGAGCCTGACCGCTCGGCCCACATCGGCTGCACCGCCTGAGACCCCGCTCAGCCTGAACCTCGACTACAGAGCTGCCTGCGCAGCGCACCTTGGCCAGCTCATCGGCGACCCTACGAGCAGCTACCCTGCGAGCGTCGGAGAGCAGCAGGAGTCTACGCTCCAGCCCTCAGGCCAGTGCTTACCTAGTTCGGTCATACTGTATGTAAGCGGTAGTGAGACATAATAAAGAACCTGTTCAGCCTAGCAGTGTTTCTCTCGAACCCCGACATCCTACCTGAGATCCTCCGTCTCAATTGCTTAGACTTTTTGGAGTGCTTCAGTATGACGGTTATATTACTCTTTTTTTTATAGCCATGCCTATATCGCTGAAGGAGTAAGCAGAGGTGTAATATAACACGAGTAATGAGTGTTGAGGAAGTGCGTGAGGTTTGTAAGGATAGGAGCAAGTGGCGTTCTGTTGTCTCTGCCTACCTATGTATTTAACATAATTGGCAGAATAATTATGCTATTGCATATTAATATCTATACCATTTACATTGTAATCTGAAAAATAAATAATAAGTATTAGCAAAAATTTAACATTATGAAAACCTTTATTTAAGTGCCAACGCGGCAACAAAATTTGCTAACCATTCCACGACATTAATTTTCATAGTCTGTGGTCGAAATATTGTACAAAAGCTAGTCAAAATTATCACCAGTAATGCGAGCCTAGTTAATTGATCGCTGCGTAAACCGGGTTATATTTTATATTGTGCCGTACTAAAGATTATATTCAACTCATTTGTTTAGCCACGAAAGAATAAAATTATACAATATGAGTAATATAACTGCATTGAATTGTTAATTATCGCTTGTCCCGTGCCTCGGAGAGTACGTTAAGCCGTCGGTCCCGGTTGTCATGAAGATCTTTGACAAACGTTACAGGGCGTCAGTACCTTCTAAAATTAACTGACACTAGTCTTAACCATGGAATATCGCTATCCCTTCGGGTTGCGGAGGTCAGACAGGCAGTCGCTCCGTTGAAAAGCTAATATTCAGCCAAATCCGGTTAGACTAGGAAGCGGACCCCAGATTGAAACTGGGATAACGCTAAGAGGATGATGATGAGTAATATAACTGCCTCCAGGTGCGTCGATAACGTATTCCTCTGCTGATCAAGCAGATGGAACCCGGGACCTCCCGTCCCGGGTTCGATTTCCTTGTTGGACAACAAAATACTGTTACTGAGTTTTTCCGAATTCTCAGTAACAGGTGTCTGGCAATGTGCCCGGTAACGACAATAGGCTGGCTCCCTAGACTGCGACTTAAAGAAATCATGAGGCGAAATTTGGGTGTTATATTACATACATACATACATATACTCACGCCTTCTTCCCGTCGGGGTAGGCAGAGACAACAGAACGCCACTTGCTCCTATCCTTACAAACCTCACGCGCTTTCTCTACACTCATTACTCGTGTTATATTACACCTCTGCTTACTCCTTCAGCGATATAGGCATGGCTATAAAAAAAAGAGTAATATAACCGTCATACTGAAGCACTCCAAAAAGTCTAAACAATTAAGGCGATAACTATGGAATATAGCCGTAAGTCAAACAGTAACCATGGTAATATGGCAAACACTGCCGGGGAAGTGTCCTTAGGGACATCTCAAGGGTCTAAATTCATACCCTTTCTCGTAAGCACGTCCTTAGTAGAAACAAATGGACTACGGTTGCAAATCTGTTCAACCCTTTGCTTACAAACATGGTTCCCTCTGAGAATTGTATTAGTATGTTATAAACGAACACAATCTTTGTTTGTTAATCTTTAGAGAATATGTTTCAAACAAAAAGATGTTTGCTGTAAAAAAAATATGTAAAAATCACGAGAGAATTTGTAAATGTAATAAAATATTTATAGCAGCTACATATATAGTTGACTGGTGCCACAGCACAAGAGGCGGAGTCATTAAAGTGTCACGCTTCACGTAAGAAATGGCGCAAGACAACGGTGATAATAGTCTCTTTATGACCGATAAGTAACCTATTAACAAGACAGCAGTAAACCCGTTTAACCTCACGGATCACTTATTTCGAACGCTAAAAAATTGTTCACATCCTCTCCTTCCACAAGAAAACCACAAGGTTTAGTAAAATTTGAATAATAATGAACTAATAGGCGGCATTCTTATCTAAAACTAAGTCCTTACAGTGTCTCTATTACTCTAGTCCAGTAAGGACATTTATGGATTACCTTATAACACGGTTATCAAAAATCTCCTTACATAACAACATGCTTACAAATATAATAAAACTACTTATCATAAACTCGCGCCCCCGTCTCTTAATATAACGCAACTTAACAGAGTTATTTCAAGCACTCTGTATATTAAGAACAAAGGACCAATATTATCAAATACTTTGCTTAAAGAAAAATATAATCCAATAAAAAGTACCACAATGTTAGAGCAATAACCAAAAAAAATCTCACTCATAAATTGTAGTCATCTGGCTTTCTCGTAATGTGTGGTGTGTTGAACCTAGTTTCATATAAAAAGTTATCAAATACTTGAAAAAACATGTTATTTGCCACTCAATAATTCTCGAGGCGTATCGGTTATTTGATAAATAGTTTTTAAAGCTAACCGTCATTTCTTCTTTTATTCGACGTGTAACGTTAGTTGCCTTGGCAGAATTTTAACGGCTTTACATTTCACGGATTTTCAGAAGATTGTTTTATTTTCTTTAAGTTCTCACATGGATTTTAGGTTGTACTATTTGTATACAATTGTTTAGACGTGGTTTCTTAGCAGTTTGAACAAGTTGCCGATGAGTTATATTACTTCATGCATTATGTTCTGAACGATATGTTTCGTTGGACTTGTGGCATAAATTATAAATGTAGGTTCAGAGCATGAAAGCCATGATTGCCTGTTAATCTACATAGAAATAAAACGTTATACGATCGAAGTGTCAAGAATCACAAAAAAAATTACTGACAGATAATACTTAGGTACTTACTCTGCGAGAATAGACAACGCTTTAAAGAGTTTTTAGAGATTTCAAACTAAACGTACTGATTCGGCGGTGTTTACGGCGCGTAATAGTCCGCGACTCTCTCAGAACATCACAACATAACATTAAGCTAAACTGAATTAGACCATATTATTTCCGTCTCTCTAAATTTTATCAAAGAAAACAAGAGACGAAAGCCCTAAATTTAGCTCCATAGTGGATTTAATATTTCCAAAATTTGACGATTTTCACCAGCTATGTCAATTAACTTATCTTTTAAACGGGTTTAGGATTCAATTCCAAAGTCAAAAATGTTCGGCAAATCGCGTATATCGTAACGAGACAAAATATTTTCAAAAGCGAAGGATCCTGGCGGACAGATATTTAAATTTCAAGAGTTCACGTGATATCTCGTTAAACATGTACACCTCATGAAAATATGCCACGGTCGGTGGCTAACTTTTATGCCCTTACACTGACCAACTTATTTAATTAAAGACTCTGATAAGAGGGCATTGTTGCTTTGATGTTAAATTAGTGTAAGGTACTACTGAGCAATACATCATATAAGTTAAATAGACTAGTGGGATGCATAGGTTATTTAGAAAGTGTAAGTTGATGTGAAATGGAATAATAATTGTATAGAAAAGAATATAGCCTCTATTTTTTTTTTCAAATATATTCAACTACTGGGCAAAGGACTTCCATGCATCCTTGTCCGGTGCTATGTCCGACCAGTTACTGTCGAATGCATCCAGGTCGTCCCACCTTTTCCGTTTAGGTCTGCCACGTCGTCAACGATTATCATGGAGCCACCAACTGGTAGCCTTTATAACTTTTATATAATCATTCAAAGTTCAATATACATATAAGATAGGCATTAATTTGATGAAAAATTATAAGTGCAATAAACATGCACGAGCATTGACCTATAAACGCATTTTGTTACCTATTGTCTATTTGCATACCTACAGGAGTCATCACTATTAAAGGTTGTTCACCTCTGACAAACTTTTGGCCACCTCTGGAGACTTACAAGACGTCGCATATTATTCATACTTCGAGAACTTTCGATACAGACGCTCCCGTCTATTAGGATGCGCAATCCATCTTGCTATCAAGACTATATTAAGAAAGGTCTCCTGACCTTTGAGACGAAAAGTTTTATAAATTGAGACAACTTAAGTTGTCAGTGACAAAGGTGCTCCAATGAACTTAAAACAGAGTTTTGATTTATTCCATTGTTTTGTGCAGAAAGAAAATATATGATTGATAAGGTTTTTTTAAAGAATTGATTGTAGTAAATAGCGACTTACGATTTGTATCTGGGATGACCGAACTTTGCTCGGTATTTTGTTTCTTTATTTTTATATACTTTTTAAAATCCTAGCCAGATCAATTTATAGGCCGCGAGACAACCTGCAAACTCTTCATGAAAATCGTTGCAGCCGTTGTCGCGATTTAACGAGCAATATTTTACATACCTACTAGTTTACAATTTGAATGGTTGTCGTGCCTTAGAACTGAATTTGAACATGCAATTGCATCAAAACAGTTCAACAATATAACGTGCAGTGCACAAATTTTTAAATGAAATAAATACGACTAAACAAATTGAAAGCGGGAAGACAGTTATCTTATAATACTGTGGTATGTAGCACTATATAAGTGCTACATACGACAGTATTATATACCAAAATTCAGCAGTGTCCCAAAACCTTGTACATCTTATCTTATCGTTATATTTCACAACCTCATGGCAAGTATCCCTTTACAATGACTAGGAGCAACGCAGTTTAAAGTGTAACGGTGTCAGGTTATTTATTTATTATTTATTTAATACTTTATTGTACACTTTTAAGAACATATGTACAGAAATTTTATATTAAATAGAGTACAAAGGGCGGCCTTATCGCTAACAGCGATTTCTACCAGGCAACCTTTGGATGGAGATATTATTGGTAGGAAAGAAATGGTAGTTGTAAGTGTACCAGTAATAGATGATAATACTTTAAATATATACATTTATGTAATATTATTATAATGTACTACACATATATAAATACCTATACATACAAACATAAATACATACATGCATACATACATATATACAACATACATACATACACATACATAAATAACACATAAAATAATATTAGAACGGAAATATCATAGTGATAAGTAGTGATCCTTGACTAAGGATTTGAACTTTGTTACCGTCTGAGCCTGTCTTATATGTAATGGGAGTGCATTCCATAGGCGAACAGCAGTGACACAAAATGATTTATCAATAAAATCCGTGCAATGAGCCGGCATCTTCAGCTTTAAATTTTCTGATGACCTTAAATAACGGTTATGCGTATCATGTAGGAATTCGAATCTTCCTTTAAGATAGGAGGGAGTTGAAGGGTTAAACAATATGTTGTATAGTAGAGAAAGTATATGAGTATTCCGGCGAAATCGTATGGGTAACCACTTGAGTTGTGTTCGAAATTGTGAGACATGATCGTATTTGCGTAATCCTAATATGAATCGTATACAGAGATTTTGAAGACGCTCAAGTTTGTCTAGTTGGTTTTCGGCGAGATCTGGATAGCTGACATCTGCATAATCAATAATGGGTAATAGAAGACAGTTTGCAAGTGCAATTTTGGTGGCAGTAGGAAGAAAATTCCTAAGTCTTCGCAATGAACCTGCCGAAGCAAATATCTTACGACTCACTTCTTGGACCTGTGAGCGCCAGGAAAGGGTAGAATCAATGATTAAGCCCAGATTTTTTACTTTATCCTGTATAGGAATAACAGTGCCATTAAATGTAACATCAGGAAGTTGAGACCAGTCGATCTTCGATAACATTCTCGAACTACCAACAACAATGACCTGCGTTTTCGAGGGGTTCACTATAAGTCCATAGGACTTGCTACAGCTACTAATCTGTGCAAGATCACTGTTGATGGTACCTATAGAGTGTGACATCTGAGCCAATGTCGACTGCGTATAGATTTGGAGATCATCTGCATAAAGGTGATAGGAAGAGCGAAGATTGTTTGATATAGAATTTATAAAAATTGCGAAGAGTAAAGGAGACAACACGCCGCCCTGGGGCACGCCAACAGTCGTGTTACATCACGAAGAGAGTGAATTTTCAACTCGTATACGCTGTCGGCGGCCACACAGGTAACTACGAAACCAATCAATCACCGTAGGAGATATGTTAAGAGAGCAAAGACGGCCAAGTAGAATGTCAAAATCCACTGTATTGAAGGCGTTGCTAAAATCTAGCAGAGCAAGGACTGTGAGCTGTCCGCCCTCCATACCAGCCCTGATGTCAGCCGTAATATTGATAAGGGTTGTAGCGGTGCTATGGCCTGGACGGAAACCGGACTGGAATGGATTAAGGAGATTATTTTTAGAAAGGAACGAGTTGACTTGATTGTAAACGAGACGTTCGAGGACTTTGGAAAGGAATGGTAGAATAGAAATAGGTCGGTAATTAGAAAAGGATAAAGGATGTGATTTTTTCGGAATTGGAGTTATTAGGGCATCCTTCCACATCGATGGGAATTCACCACTGGATAAGGAGTAATTAATGATGTGAGTAATGATGGGTAGGATTAAATCAAGGATGGGAAGGAGCATATTACGGTTGACACAGTCACTACCAGCTGCGTTGGATGTGATTGACATTATGCTCTTCTTAACATCACTATCGGTGAAATGATTAAAGACGAATGGTGAATAACTAGGGGTTGGCAGGGATGAAAGATAGTTAAGAGTGCTTTCTTTAGTAGTCCTATCAATATTGGACGAGGCAGCGAAATGTTGATTGAGCGAGTCAATATTGAAGTCATTAGGGGTAGTAAGTTGAGGTGATTTGCCGACCCCCAGGGTTTTAAGAAATTTCCAGACCTTTGCTGGATCTCCGTTTTTCACAGAATTATGGATATGTTGGCGTTGTGCGTCCCTACACACCCTATTGCAGTGATTCCTAATCGCAACATATTTTTGCAGGTTGTTATCGTCGGGCCTAATTTTATACCTGAATTTTGCTGCAGCTTTCTTATGTATAAGCTGTTTGATACTTTCAGTAAGCCATGGTGAGGGAGGGTGTTTAATCTTCACCGGTCGAATGGGTGCATGCTTATCATACAATTCAGTGATTTGAGTTTTAAAGACGCTAACCTTATCATCAATTGATTCGGCACTGAGAAGTGGAATCCAGTTAATATCACTGGCATCCTTACGAAGAGAATCGGTGTTCATGCCACCAAAATTGCGCTGCATTAGTACATTCCGCTTCATTTTAGGAGGACGAATTTTGTACGAGATATAGAGCAGGTCGTGGTAAGAAAACATGTCTGCTGGATATTGCGGTTATTGCATCACGTGTCGTTATATGATGTCCCAAAACATTCGGGTCCCTATGCACCCGTATGAGAACCTTTTCTGTGAACGTACCAGGCACACCGTAATTCTTGTCTATATTACTGCAGATGGTACAAACTTTTAAGAGAATTTTCATCAGTATTGAATAACATTTTTTTCTGTATTGAATAAAAATTGTTTTGTAAATACAATCATTACTTTTTAATAGTTGGAATTATTTTTATGAAGAAAACAAAATTATTATTATTTATGGCAACAAATCTGTACCTGTAGCTCATAGCGTAATGTTATAAACTTAAGACTTCCTCGCTAAATGGCCTATCAAACAGGAAAAAAATTGTTAATTCGACCAGCATTAGCTGAGATTAGAACGTTCAACTAAACAAACAATCTCTTCAGCTTTATAATATTAAAAGCATAGATAATTACGCGATAGATTTATTACATAAACTTACAAATATAGCTCCTATCAAAATAACCCGCTTCAAAAACGTATACTAAAAACAAAACCACAATGTCATTTTAACATATTGTCCAATATTTCAACTGAAGCTATAATTTCAGAAGTTATTTAGGCAGCTAAGCGCTGAAATAGCCATAAAAACTGGCAAGATACCTAAGGACCTTTGTAATATGGCTGATTACGAAATAGTTTTGAAACTCAATAGTTTTGAAACGATATACGATGAGAATAAAAATGTTATTCACAACGAGAGTACTTTTTAGCACCAGTTACATGCCTGTTTACTCGATAAGTACACAGACACAGATTAAAGTATATTCTTATGGAAATATGATTAATAGAATATTTCATAAAGCGTAATTGCAAATATTTGTGTATGTTTTCGGTCCTGTGCGATATATGTATAAGTGAATAGGGTATTATTATTGATTGTACTCCATAAGAAGGATGATAAATTGCAATATAGAGTAACTTAAACCAATGTATTTTTTATACGTCTTGACACATTATGCAAGTTCTTAATGGCACTGCTTTAACCTCACTGGGTAAACTTGTCATTTGAATCATCTTCGGCCCAGCAGAATTACCCCTTGGAGCCTGAGGTCCATTTACTAGTCTAACCAGATATGACAGAGTATCAGCATTTCCACAGAGCTCTTGCCGTCTGACCTCTGCAACACATAGTATAGCAATATTCCATGGTTTAGACTAGTGGCAGTTTAGTCAGAGGTCTGACTCCTTATAATGATAAGATTGTGAATATGCCTGTAAAATCGATTTGTCATACTAGCCTTAAACTTGAATAAACCTATATGGATTACTAACACAAAATTCGAATTTTACTCATCGAAAATATATTGTAAATTAGTGTCAAAATGTATTTAAATCCGATAGATTTGTAGTAAGTTGTATTATTATATTCATACTAGAATAATATATGTGGTTTTAACCAACTAAAATGACAACTTACGCTTAACAAGGATGTGCAAACTATAATATGCTCAACGAACCCAACACAATATTATTGCAAATGCTTTCATTAACACAAAAGCTTAAAACTATATTCGTATGCACACAGTACTAATCTAATCGTTATGCATAAACTCCGTCAGTTTATTACTAAATAACTGTAGAATATATTTACTAACTTCTATACAAGCTTTGTTCTGTTATCCAGACTATTTACAGTGACATCTAGTGGCTATTTTACAGCATGTGTAATATTGGTGTAATGGGTTGCAAAATTAAAGTTCTGGATAAAGATACACAGTTTCTTATTACTCTGACAACATTTCATTAGGCGTAAGCGCCTGAAACAGTTTTGGGTAAAATTCCTTTTTATTCCGAACGTTTTGGTTTAAAATTTCATGAACAACATAAAGCATGTAAAACATGGATTATGTTGGAAAAAAAAGCAGCGTTTATCAGTAAAAACATTACGCAGATGTGGGAAATGAAAATCACCGCGCTACATGAAAAACTGATGAAAATATCATGGCAACAAAATAATACAACCCGTTTAAAAGACTCAACATTGAAAGTTCACGACAACTCTTCAGCTGACAATGGAAACAAAGCCAATCAACAAAATTGCTGCAAATAGTCTATATTTCAATCAGCTATATTTCAATCAGCCTTTTGCAGTCCACATACTGGAAATAGGCCTCTCCCAACATGCGTCACAACGCCGGTTCTCTGTCTTCCGGATCTAGGCACCATTTTCAGGTCGTCGGACTACGTAATCGGGGAGCGTCCCACACATATGCTGCAGATATATTTATTAGCTAGGATTTAAAATTTTATCTCTAGGAATAAAAACCATCATATAATTATTACTTCTGCAATAATAATAAAATCTAAGAAGACATTTTTGTGTCACATACTGACTTCAAAATTCAGACGAATTGAACGTTTTTATTGTTACAAATGTCTCAATACATAAGTACATAAGCTATTTTAAGAAGCAACTGTCTATCAAATTCGTTGCAACTAATTTCGAATTGAAATAAATTACGGTCTTCTTTGAAAGATGGTCTTAAAATACCTTATGTAAATCTAGGACTTAGGCCGGTTTAAAACTTAATCCTTGTTTGGTCATAAGGACTTCAGAATCCTTTATCAAAGCCGTGCATGACATAATATTTGCATAAAGTTATTGCTAACTCCTGTATGTACTTTAAATTATAGGAATTTACAGAAGTTAGACAGCTTTTGAACCAAGTTTATAAAATCACGTAGACAGAGATGAAAATCATGGATGAATCAATATTTCTCAGTTTGAATTTGAATTTTCGTAATGAAAAGAAGATTTATTGTGTTCCAAGTTCTAACCCAATGTTCACCTTGGTTCAGCAAATAGACAGTTTTAGTTTAGTTAATCAGTCCAATGAAAGATCTTGCCACTTTAAATCACTAATATCGATTCATAAGTATGAAACGGAAAGCCAATCAGTGCGCTGACCGCTGATCCTGTAAGGCTGCTTATATTTTCTACTGACTGACACATCTATGACTCAATAGATAAATAAATTTGAGAGTATGCGTATGCTTTTTAAATATTATAAAATATTTAATGTATAGGGATAGAAAATAAGGTCTTAGATATTTAATCTTATACTTATCGGAATGGTCATCAGTACAGGACGTCTATTGACTACGAAACGGAAGTGGAAGATGGCGCGCTTCGACAGAGTCTAGTGACGTTCCCTACAGTTGAAGAGGGGGGATGACAGTTGACGTTCAACGGAGCAACGACAGCCATCATTTCTCTTGGAGACTCCGGGCGTACAAGTACCTAGAAACTGTCACTTGTTTCGTGTTCAGTAATAGTCAGTTTTGTTAAATTTGATTTGGTGTGAACTTATAACAAACTGTGATGTGAAGTTTTGATACCGGCCAAGAATCAAGCATCCGCCAACATACTAATATATAAAGCTGAAGAGTTTGTTTGTTTGTTTGTTTCTTTATTTCTTTGTTTGTTTGAACGCGCTAATCTCAGGAACTACTGTTCCTATTTGAAAAATTCTTTGAGTGTTAGATAGCACATTTATCGAGGAAGGCTATATGCTATATAACATCGCGCTATGAGTGACGAGAGCGGAGCAGTAACCTTAAACAACGCGGGTATAACCGCGGGCATCCTCTAATGTTAGTTATAAATAACTAACCTATGTATACTAATAGAGAAATTATCTCTATTAGTATACATAGGTCTTACGATATTTAAATAACATTTGTAAGGAAATCATTAAAAATAAAGGTTCTAGCGACACGTGTAAATCAGTATTTAAATCAATGCCGAGAGTTGACAATAGGAGCTTACCCGGAACTTCGCTTATCAACGAAGCTATTCAAACTGAATCGGTTAATTACACCATATTGAAACATTGATTCAATATTAAATTCAATCTCCATAGTTACAATATTATTCAGCAATACACAATCGTAGTAGGCTGGTATTTCAGGAAGCTAACAGCGACAAGACAAATATACTTAAAACTTGGTTTAATTCGGAACACTATTGCGATTCGACACGGATGTACAATTTAATAGTTATCTCTGTTATTTCAAGTTTATGGGTGTACAAAACTCGGTTACTAAAAAGGATGGTTATGAAATCATCAATGAATGAAAAAGTGGTAAACATATACACATCATCAGCCTTTAACAGTCCACTGCTGGACTAGGCCTCTCCTTTGAAAGAAGAAATTGGCCTACTATACCACGCTGGCCAAACGGGTTGGTATAGGGTTTGTATCAAGTTTTCCTTCTCTTACAGTGCTGTTATCTGCATAATATGCTCCCTCGGTCGGCTCTTACGACACCCATGGGATGATATGAGGTGGTAACAATACGTATTCATATAGAATTAACAAATGTATAAAGTAACCAGTCAATGCGTGTAATACTGAAAATAAACTATGCTAAATAGTTGTATAAATCACGAAATTTCTACGAAAATTAAAGAGTAAACGGAAACTGGGATAAATCTAGGAGGATGATAGTTTAAACAAAATAGAAAAAATAAATTGTGGTAAAGTACATACTCCTATGCTCGACAATTTTTTTCCTGTTTCAGCATGAATTGAGCGTCAAAGGATGTGATCCTGTGTGGAGGAAACTGTGACTAAAGATCGTAATCCTTTACCAAAAAAAAATTGTCTCCTGGATTCTTGGAAAAAAAAAGCTAGTAAATAACACCGTTTAAGGAAAATTACTTTATGTCATAAATCAACTATTCTATTTTAGCATATCAGAACGTCAAATAAAAGTATTTCTACATTATTTTAAATTGGAGCTAATTTGCGAATAGCAATTACGATTTATTTTAAATTTAGTGTTAGGCAAGGAACATTTAAGAAACTGTCACGGAAATAAAAATATGTTTTTAAATATTACCCTTGTTCAGGGGTACTGACAGTGAGGCGTGTGCAAACTGTAATAAAAAAAATTTGACGCACAACCTACGACAAGCATAAGTTCATGAAAGTTATTGATGCGCGTAGTACCTTGGTTTAAATCCAAAATCATTTGTATGGAAAACCTTCTGCATTGCAATTTTGTACATATTTATAAATATAAATAGCCTAGTATAAAATTAGGATTAATTTGTATCTCAAATATAGGAACGATAGATCTATAGTTGGTGCCACGAGAAGATAGACTTTTTGTAAACAAACATTCAGGGCTTCACAACCTTTATTTCAAACAGTTGTGTTTTACATTTTTGCTTTAGTGAAGTTTGATACTTTCTTAACGGTAATTTCTTAAATGTATTTGACTTTATATATTTTAATATTATTATCTATAACTTCCACTCATGCCTAGAAAAATATAAATTTAAATGAAAATAAACATATCTGATTTTGTGTAAGAGTGGTCCTGATTTGTGTGAGTGATTTTTCCGGAAGAATTTTCATTAATTTGGCACCTTTCATGTAGTTTTTGAACACGTAAGTAAATTAAACTCAATAATAGAGTACCATGTATGTCAATGATAGAGTAGGTACAAACAGGATAGTCTATTATGAACTTGATTTTTTTAAATCATAGGCAATAAATAATTTGCTCCTTGCCAAGCTATCCTAAAATATTAAGTTATTGTTCACAAATGTGATATATTCCAGACAACTAGCTAGTACATCGCATTATTTTTTTTAGGAATGGAGATTTTACTTTGTGTATGTGTTGAGGTGGACTGTATTTTTAATCTTCCAAAGGAATGAAACGCCTGGCTTGATGGTGAGTTGATTTATTTTGATCTTGATCAGGAACGGCTTGTTGCTTCGGATTTCTTGAGAGAACTACTGCTGACTGAACTGAACTACATCGGTGCAACAAACCGTCCTGCTTATGTTCTATTTTACAGGGTGCAAGTAGTGAGTGGATGTGAGCGCAACGCATTCGGTTCGGCCAATCACAGCGCTTCGTCCGAGTTTCACTTGTGGTGGCGTTCGGACAGGTTTCGACATGTTCAAACCTGTTCGATCGTGCTCGCGTCCACTTTACATCGTCATGTTTTAATTTCTTATTTACTATGGGATAATAAAACAACCTTAATCGAATAACAATAAACATTTCCCTACTCTCAAATCGTTTTTATTGAATCATCCTTATATCTACTTAAGTCTACTTATATATTCATATTTATTTACATTATTTATGATCATTACTTAATTATATTACAAAGCTACGACGTCCGTAACATCCTCCCCCCGGCGCAGGGCTACCGTAGCCTTATCTTCCACGCAGAGGACGGCGAGCTTCGTCGTGGGACGCCGTAGGATGCCTGCTGTAGTCCTGACGTCGGCTGATCGCACCTTGCCGTCTGGACCGACGTATGTAGTCTCCACGACGCCTCGGGGCCACGTCCCTCGTGGCAGTGTGGGGTCGATGACGACAACCAGGTCGCCAACGCGCAGAGGTCGTCCTCGGTCGTCGGATGCCCCCCTGGGCACCAGCGTCGGCAGGTATTCATTTACCCAGCGTCGCCAGAAATGGTCGGCGAGCGCCTGGGCAGCTCTCCACTGTTTTCGGCTGACCTCCTCGCAAGGCCCAGTATAGGGAAGGCCTGAGGAGGTCCCGATGAGGAAGTGGTTCGGAGTCAACGCCTCCGGATCCTTGGGATCGACGGAAACGTGGGTGAGAGGCCGAGAGTTTATAGAGTGTTCAGCCTCTACCATCAGGGTCAGCAGCACTTCTTCTTTTAGCGCCCGTTGATGCAGTGTCGCCCCCAACGCCGTTTTGACAGAGCGTACTAATCGTTCCCACGCTCCCCCCATATGCGGCGCCCCTGGTGGTATGAACTTCCACTTCATTCGGTGTGAAAGTCCGAAGTGGACGAATTCTTTGGCCCATTCTTCATAGGCCGTGCGCAGTTCTGTATCTGCTCCTCGAAAATTGGTACCATTGTCGGAGTACATTACTCGGGGCCAACCTCGTCGTGCTGCCATTCTTCTTATGGCCATTATAGCCGAGTCGGTCGACAGACTCGCCACCAGTTCCAGGTGAACTGCCCTGGTCACCAGGCAAGTGAACAGTGCTCCCCAGCGCTTCTCGTGTCTTCTTCCTATGACCACTGTCATTGGCCCAAAATAGTCGACTCCGCAGTGAATAAAGGGTCGCTGCGTCTCTGTTAGTCGTTCCATCGGTAGGTCCCCCGTGACTGGTTTTACTGGTGTCGCTCTTCTGATGCGGCAAAGTTGGCATCGCTGCGCTATGGTTCTTACTGTAGGGCGCAGATTGATCACCCAGTACTTTTGCCTTAAGTCGTTGACCACGCGTTCGTTGTTTGCATGGCCGGCCCTTCGATGGGCGTCTTCTATTAGCAGTCTGGTAAACGGGTGCTTGCCGTGTAATATGACCGGCTTCTTCTTCATGTCTGGAACCGCAGCGTGCCCGATTCTCCCTCTCACTTTGAGAATCTGGTCTTCCAAGTAAGGGTCCAGTTTATACAGGCTACTGGACTTGGGCACTGGTCTTCCTTTTTCCAACAGTCTTATTTCTTCTGCGTAGTCGTCGAGCTGCGCTTGTTTCACCCATGTCTTCTCAGCCTTTTCTATCAGGTCGACGGTCATCTGGCTAGCTCGATTTTTGTACTTTTCCTTGAAGAGAAAGAGTACCGCTGTAGTTCGTATCAGCTTCTCATATGAGGAGAATCTGCTTATGTCGGGCAGATGAGAAGCGTGTTTCTTTTCTGTGACTACATAAGTCACTTCTTCCTCTTGGTCTTCTTTCCTGGCTTTCTCTTTCGGCCAGAGTTCTTTTTCATCATATAGAAATTCAGGCCCGGTGAACCATCTGTCTTCTGGTTTCATTTGTAGTTTATAATAAGGGCGCGTTGCATCATCTGCCACGTTTTGTTCCGTGGGCACCCATCTCCATTGATTGGCGTCGGTCAGCTCCGCTATTTCACCCAAGCGGTGTGCCACGAAGGGTGTGTACTTGATGGCATCTTTTTCTATCCAACGCAGAACGGTTTGTGAGTCCGTCCAATACGTCACGTTCTTGGGCTTGTCTCTATGCTCTCTCACGATTGTTTCCGCTAATCGTGCGCCGATCACTGCCGCTTGGAGTTCGAGTCGAGGGACGGTTACTGGTTTTAATGGTGCGACCCTTGCTTTTGCCGCAACCAGGCTCACAGTCACTCTTCCATCTGGTTTCAGGATCCTCCAGTAGGCGGTCGCCGCGTATGCTTGTTCACTCGCATCACAGAAGACATGGAGCTCTATGTCGTCTTCAGAGCTTTTGCCGTAGCATCTTGGGACTCGCAGTTTCGTGGCCATGCTCAAACCTCGGAGCCATTCTTCGAAATGTTGTGCGTCTTCTTCGGGAATCACTTCATCCCATCCTACTCCGTGTCTCCACAGGTTTTGAAGTATGATTTTACCCGTGATAGTAAAATGGCTGATGAGACCGAGGGGATCGTAGACGGCCATCACTGCTCCGAGGGCTTCTCTTTTCGTCGGCGCTCTGTCTCTCATCCTCACTTCAGGTGCTAGACGGCTAAGCCCTGTGTTGAAGCCTAGTTCATCTTGATCCGTATGCCAAAGTAAACCAAGTGTCTTATCGGAGTTTTCCTGTCTCTGACCAAGCTTCACTTCGGCTTTGAGCACTTGTTTTTCTGTAGCCACGTTGTCCACCACATTAGGCCTGTTAGAGCACCATCCACGGAGGTTGAAGTGTGCATTCTCATGTATCTTCATGACCTCTTGTGCTGTTCTTATAGCTTCTCGCTCTGTGGCGAAGCTATCGACGTAGTCATCCATGTAGTGGCTCGATGTTATTGCTTGCACAGCGTTGGGGTATGCTTGTGCGTATCGTCTCGCGTTGGCATCTCTCACTGAGTGCGCGATGAACGGCGAGCACGATGCCCCGAAGATCATTGATATCATCTTGTACTTTTTCGGCGGCTTATCACGCTCTTCGTCTCGCCAAAGAAACATTTGAGCTGCTTGGTCTTGTGGTCTTATTCTTACTTGGAGGAACATCTCTTGAATATCTGCTGTCACGGCTACCTGACGTTCTCTGAATCTGAAGAGGATTCCTGGTAGCGATTTCAGGAGGTCAGGTCCCTCTAGTAAGTGATCATTGAGGCACACTCCGCTGTATCGGTGCGCCGCGTCAAAAGCCAGCCGCATCTTTCCCGGCTTGTTAGGGTTCACGACCGGGAAGTGTGGCAGGTACCATATCTTCTTGCTTCGTTCCTCTTGTCCATCGCACTCTTGGGCATAACCTTTATCGAGGAGATTTCTCACTTGAGCGCGATACTGTGCAGCGAAATCCGAAGAGGCGTCCATCTTTTTTTCTATCATCTTTAGTCTCTTCACGGCACAGTGATAATTATTGGGCATCGGAGCGTCTTCATCTCTCCATGGCAGACCCACTTCGAAGTGTTCACCAACCTTCCTCATTGTTCGGTGGACCACGTCGATTGCCTTTTGGTCTTCTGGTCTGACTTTCTTTGCCAGGGAGACTCCAAGGGCATCAATCCTGAAGTGTGCTTTCACTATTTCTTCTACGCGCCGTACATCTTCAGTCTGTTTGTTCGCAGACACGTCGTAGATATGAAGCACTAGTTGACCCTCTTTTTGAGTCAACGCTGAGCGTGGCGCCGTCCCATGAATTACCCATCCCAGTTGGGTATACGAGGCCGCAGGCTCATTCTTCTTGCCCATGCGTAGTTTTCGCGTCACGATCAGGTGCCAATTGTCCGCACCTATCAATACTTTCGGTGTGGCTTCGTCAAAGAATGCGTCTTTTTGCATGTCTCGGAGGTGTGGATATTTGATTAACATTGATTTATCTACTGTCTGACCATGAAGTCGTAGATCCTTCATCGTTCGTGCGCGTAATTCTTGATAGTCGCCGTTCTGACCACGAATTTGTAGTTTGACCTCTTGACTGTGTTCTTCGTGTGGCTGTGAGGTCACTCCTTGTATTTTGAGTGAAGAAATTGGCCCTTTCACTTGGATACGGCGTGTTAAATCCTCGTTGATGAGTGAGATCGTCGATCCTTCGTCCATTAGCGCGAACGTGGTCACTTGACCGCCTGGTCCTTTCAAAACGACGGGACACATCTTTAAGAGTACGCGATGCGGCGCGTCGCTGCTTGCTGAGACAGTCATCACGGACTCCGCTGTCGGTTTGGCATCCGTCGCTTTTTCTTTGGTGTCTCGTTGCAACATCTCTTTGAGGAGCAGCGCGTGATGCGGGCGGGTACAGTTTTCTTTGCCACATCGCTTAGCTCGGCAGTGCTCTCGCCGGTGGCGATTATTCAGACATTTAAAGCACACTTTCTCCGTTCGTGCCCATTCCCACCTGTCGTCGACACTCATCATTGAAAACTTGGCGCACTTAGGCACATCATGGTCCCCAGCACAACACAGACATACTTGTTTCTTTTCATCTTCTTTTTCTGTCGTGGCGTAAATAACTTCTCTGCCCGCTTTCCTTTTTGTGCTTGCTTGCACCACATTTTTCTGTTCTCTCTTTGGTGCGGGCGTGGGCGTCGGGTTTGTGAAGGCGTACTTCATTGCACGGTCAGCCTCCCGCATCAGGAACCGAGATAATATCGTAATTTCAGGCTCACGTGACGTTTCCACTGCCTCAGAAGCGTAGTCGCACCACCTTGATTTCACGTGCGGGCTTAATTTGTCTACAACTTCACGCACTAGCATCGGGTTCCACAAGTATCCGCGGTTGTCCATATTGGTTAGCACACACACTATGTTCTGTAGCTTCACTGCGAACGAGTTTAGTTCACTTGCCACACTAGTGAGCCGAGGCAACTTCTTTATGTCCTCCGTCACATGGTCCATTAATATCTCCGGCCTTCCATAGTATTGTTCTAGCGTCTTCATAATTGTCCGTGGGTCAGACGCAGAGTACAAGAGCGCGGAGACTGCTTCCCTTGCTGGACCTCTGACGCAGTTCCTCAGTCTCGCTAAATTTTCCATCGCGGTGAATTTGTAGACACTCGATGAATCTTCATAAGCTGCCTTGAATGGCAGCCATTCCGTAGCTGCTCCGGTGAACACAGGTAGCTCAGTCACTTGTCGTGGCGGCGGGCGTACACGCATCATTTTGTCCAGCGTGTCGGCCAGTTGTTCGATGCCTCTTCCTACTCTGCGTTCCCCTCTTGTAGGTGAACGTGAGATCGAACGTTGTCTCCTGCGTGGCATGGCAGGCGTTGTAGCGTCGACACATGTGTTCGGCTCTGCGGCGGTTCGTTGGGCGGCGGGGTGCGTCGGCTGAGTTCTCTCTTCGGTGACTGGTGGGTGGGCTTGGTCAATACTTTGCAGCCACTCATCCACCCTGTCTTCACTCCTATGTCTGGAGCCCTCTTCACGAGCCTCTGCCTCTGCTTCAATCGCCGACACTTCATACTCGAACCGTTTGTTTACTAGGGCCTTTTCAATTTCCAATTGCTCGTTCCTAATTGCAGCAATTCTTTTTTGTGCCTCATATTCCGCTAGTTTTACTCTTGCCACATCACTGCTATAAGATCCCCTTGATCTTATCGTACTTGCGGTGTCTCTCATTGACCTATTTGCCGTCATTGTTCTGACAGAGTCCTGAATTCTTGGCTGGAACGACGTGCTTGGAGTGACGAGTTGTTCTTCACGCATTGTTACGCTCGCGATCGCGGTTGCTCGACTCGCCGGTACGTGGCGTGGAGCGGGTGCGGTAAGCGCGGCGGACGCACCAGACGGTGGCACAACTCCTCCCGTCGCGGCGGTGGCGGGCGGTGCGGTCACCGACACAGCGGCGATGGGCGTGGCACTGTCGATTCCACTTGCGGGCACTTCATGTTGGACGCGCGACAACGCGGACGCAACGGTTGAAGGTGATCTCGGCGGCTCTTCGAATGTTCGGCGACGTCGGCTGTCGTATCCCGATTCTGCCTCACTCTCTTTGGCCGCAATACTCCTAGTCTTCATTTTCAGGAACACTGTACTTGCGTATTTTCTTTATCTTCAACTCGTCAGGCGAACGATGATCCGACTGTATCCGGCGAACGTAGGACCAAACTGTTGAGGTGGACTGTATTTTTAATCTTCCAAAGGAATGAAACGCCTGGCTTGATGGTGAGTTGATTTATTTTGATCTTGATCAGGAACGGCTTGTTGCTTCGGATTTCTTGAGAGAACTACTGCTGACTGAACTGAACTACATCGGTGCATCATCATGGTCATCATGGACTTCTTCTCACCACCCCCTACGGGGTAGTGGGGTTCCTTTTGGAGATTGTCTCCTTAAGGGTGTCGTCTTCGCGGCCCAATACTATGGGCCGGTCATTGGGTTTGCCGCCCCCGAGGCTGACCAACCGGGTGAGTCTCCGTTGGGAGAGACCCAGTTAGTCGCCTGCGAGAGGGCGGCGGCTGGTCATCTGGATGGTGTGGTGGTGGCGGTGGTGATGAAGCCCCGCTCGAGGGAGCGGGATCAGTTCCCGAGCGGGGCGCTTCAGTCTCCTCCGGATGAGTATCGTTGAATCAGGATGGGGGAGGGGAGCGATGTTGACGAGGTGGGGGTGTTCTGAGCGGTCTGCACGCTCGAACATACCCCGGGCCAACCCGCTCACAAATCCCTCGATCGGCTCCCACTTGAGGTCTCGATGGATGGTCGCGTTTCTGAGGTACCTGGGCGCGTCCACCGCCAGGCGAAGACACTTGTTCTCCACCCGCTGCAGTCGCTGCCGCGTGGTCCCTGCTGTCAAGTTGTACCAGGCCGGCCCCGCGTATGTGAGGCGCGACCTGATATAGGTTTTGTAGAGAGCCAACTTGGCTCTCAGCGGCAGTCTGGAGGACAGCAGCGGGCGAAGTTTCGCCCTCGCAGCCTGGGCCTTCGCGGTGGTGGTCTGGACGTGGTGGACCATCGTCAGATTCCTGTCGATGGTGACGCCCAGGTACTTGACCGTCGGCGACCAAGGGATTTCCTCCCCCATCAGTTTCAGGCATGGTGGGTACTGTACCCGTCCAGTCACCATAGCCTGGGTCTTGGACACGTTGCACTTGAGCCTCCACTTCTTCAGCCAGCCCGGGAGCGCTTCAAGTGTCGGGCTCAGCTTCCGTGCAGCGTGTCTGGCGTTCCGTGAGCTGGACAGGTACGCGGCGTCGTCCGCAAACAGCGCCAGCTTCACGTCGCCCACTACTGGGATGTCGTCCGTGTAGTGGGCGTACAGAACTGGGGAGAGAAAGCTCCCCTGTGGGACTCCGGCCTTGATGGTCCTCTCCTCTGACGTGACGTCCTCGACGGCCACGTGGAAGGTTCTCCCTCGGAGAAATGATGCGATGACCGTGATGAGTTGTCGTGGGATAGTGGACGTCGACAGTTTGTAGATGAGGCCGTCATGCCACACCCTGTCGAACGCCTTCTCCATGTCGAGCATCACGGTCACCGTGTGGCCTCTCTTGTTCATCCACGTGGCCATCTCGCCCAGTACGCGAGTCAGCTGCAGCGTGGTGGAGTGTGCTTGGCGAAACCCGAATTGTTCGGGCCTCGGGCTGAGGTGCGGGGTGATCTTCGCCAGCAGCAGTCGCTCGAACACCTTGGACGTCGTCGAGAGGAGAGTGATTGGCCTATAGTTCTCCGGCTTCCTGAGATCTTTGCCGGGCTTGGGGAGAACAATGACCCGGCCCCGCTTCCAGCTGGTCGGGAAGTGGCCGGTTCTCAGGATGCCGTTGAAGAGCTGGGTCGCTGCTATCAGTGATTTCGGAGGAAGTCGATGCAGCGCGGAATTCGGGATGCCGTCCTCACCAGGCGCCTTCCGGGTGTTGGTTTTGCGGATCACCGCTGCAACCTCTTGCGGGGTTACCAGCAGGTCACCTCCATCCGATGAGACGAGGGGCGTTGAGAGGTAGGTCCGGACTAGCTCCTCTACCTCTCGTGAGTGGGCCTCGTCTTGGACCTCGTGGGGGGTGAACTGTTGTTCGAGGCTGCTCGCGATGATCTCCGCCCGGTCAGCGGCCTTGTATCGCAAAAGGCCGTCGTTGCCGAGCAGGGGGCGCGTCGGGTTTGGCTCCGCAGACAGCTGTCTGCAGAGGCGTGACAACGAGGCTTGGTTGTCCTCGATGTGGGACAGGTGTTGTTCCCACTCGTCCCCCCTGTGCTCCCACAGAGCGGCCTTGAGCGCGTTGGTGAGGCGGTTGTACCGGGTTTTGTCCCTGGGGTGCCGGGTTCTCGTCCAGGTCTTCTTGGCATCGCGCTTTTCCTCGAGCAGCTTCCGTATCGAGGAGGGAAGGGGTGCCCGCCTCTCGGAGTTGGCCCTGGTGCTCGAGGATGCTTGAAGCGCGGCCTGAATGGTGCTGGAGAGCTCCTCGGCGGCTGCATCGACTTCCTCAGAAGTGTGGATGGTGGACGGCTGGTAGTAGCCGGCCAGCTCTTCTTCGAACTGGTCCCAGTTTGTCTGGGTGCGTGGTCTCGGCAGGTTGACCATCGTCGCGGGTTCCCTGAATACCAGTAGTACCGGTCGGTGGTCGGAGGGCAGGTCTGGCAGGACCTCTTGCGTGGGAGGCGCCCTCAGTCCTCGGGAGATCAGGATGTCCAGCACGTTGTCATTGCGCCCCGAGGGATCCAGCCGGGTAGGCTCTCGGGGGCCGGCGACTTCGTAGTTGTAGGTGCTGGCATCCTGGAAGATGAGCTCCCCCGCTCGGTCGCTGCTCGCGCAGTGCCATGCCGGGTGCTTGGCGTTCAGATCTCCCGCGACGATGGTGGGCGTGGTCGGAAGAAGAAGATTCCTCAGCTCGGCCACGTTGAATGAGTTCATGGAGCCGGTCCCTGGTGGTCGATAGGCCGCGTAAAGGCGCATCTCCCGTCCGCCGACTTGGACATCAACACCGAGGGCGTAAATGGTGTTGTGTTTCTTCGGCTCGACGAGTTGATGCACCATTGTCCTCCTCACCAGGACAGCAAGTCCCCGGTAGGCTATGCCTGCCGGCGAGACCTCATCCTGTCTGTACACGATGTACCCCGGGATCTTGAGTGGGGCGGTAGTCTTCAGGTGGGTCTCGCTTATCAGCATGATGTCGACTTGCTGCTCCTTGACGAAGAGGCGTAGGAGGCCTATCTTTCCAGACAGGGACTGGGCATTCCAATGGACCACCCTGAGCGGTTTATCCATTGGAGGGGATGGTCTGCAGCATTCCTGTCACGTCTATGTCGCCGGCCCTGACTTTCTGGGCGAACAGAGAGAGAAGGGCGGCGAGCTGCTCCTTCTCGCTGGTGACGGAGACTGGCTTGACAGGTCCATCCCCTGCAGTGGCCGCAGGAGGTTGGTCCGATCCAAGCTGAGGCTTCTTCTTCTTCTTCTTCTTTTTCTTCTTCGACTGAGTGGCAGCTTTCTCAGTCGGAGCGTTGGCTTTGGCCATTAGCGTTGTCGCGGCTGATTCCCCGACTTGGTTGGGGTGGGCGACTACTTGGGGAGGGCCAGTCTTGGCCACGAGTCCCACTTTGCGGCTGCGAACTTCCCGCTTATAGGCGGGGCAAGCAGGACTGCTGGCGGTGTGGGTTCCTTTACAGTTTGCGCAGGTCGGTGGTTGGTCTCTGGGGCGTGGGCAGTCCGTTGCGTGGTGTTCGCCACCACAACGCACACAGGCAAGGGGCCTGTGGCAGTTGTGTGAGCTGTGTCGGAAGCCCTGACAGCGGTGGCATTGCGAGGGGCCCTTTTTGCCTCTCCATGCCTCCACCGTCACTCCTGGCATGAGGAGGACTTCGTTAACCGCGTACGCGGCCTTTGCGGCTCCGGGGGTCTTGTCCACCTCCGCGAAGAAGATGCATCCCGGTCTGCCCGTTCGGGCCCGGATATGCTTACTATACCTGACCGGTACTCCCTTGTCGGTCAGGTCTTTAGTGATCTCCTCCGCGGGGGTGTCGGCAGGAAGACCACGGATGGCCACCTTCAGTGGTCTCGCCGAGGGCGGTGCGATGGCGTAATACGGCGCCTGGTCTTGGCCCAGGTTATCCAGGTACGCCTGTATGACCCGGAGCTCCTGGTCGTCGCGGGGTGAAAACCTGATGCCCTTGCCAAAGGGGCGTCCGTTGGGAGGGTAACCAAGTTGGTCGGCCAGCTTCTTGAAGTGAACCGTCCAGTTTTCCAGGCGGTCCACTACAAACACGGCCTGCTTCTTGGTTGTGGTGGTGGTGGTGGTGGTGGGGGCGGCTGTCGGCTTCGGCTTCGGTGATGGCGCTGCTGCCAAAACGGCGGCTGCCGTCCTTGGGCCGGGTGTCAGGGCCGGCGCGGGGGTCGGTGCGGGGGCGGGTGCTGTTGGCGTCGGCACTGATGCCAAAGTCGACGCCGCTGCTGCCGAGGAAGTCGTTTCTCCCGCGGGGAGGGTACACTTCCCTGAGGGGGGGGCACGCTGAGGCAGGGGGGGGAGGGACTTGTAGGAGGAGGAGAAGTCCTCCTGCACGTCCATCCTTCCTTCGCTGGTTCCCGGCGAAGTCGCGCGGGCTGGGGTTGATTGGCCGAGGGGGGGGGATTCCCCCCTTTCGGATGGGAGGGAGTCTTCCAGGTCGGGCCTCTTCACCGTCTGGTGGTCGTCTTCCTCTTCACGCGGCCTCTTGGTAGGCGCTGCCGTAGAGGGGGTGATCTCGGTGGTGGTGGTGGTGATGGTGGTGGTAGTGGGGGTCGGATCGGTGGTGGTGGCAGATGGTGTGTCACCGCAATCCTCCCCTGCACTCTGGATCATCAGCGCCCGTTCCCGCATGCGCGCTGGTTCAGGCGAGGTGGTGGTGGTAGTGGTGGTGATGGTGGTAGGGCCGATGGTCGCCGTGGTGGTAGTGGCGACGGTGTCCGGTCCGGTCAGTATGTCCGGAAACACGGCCTGGACCACCTGTAGGGTCTTGAAATCGGTGGGGGTGAGGTCCTCCTTCCTCATCTCCCCCAGCATGACGTCCATCGCCCGGAAGTAGGCCTCAACCCAGCGCTGCAGGCCTCGCGTGATGCCACCCTTCGCACGAAGGGCGTCGAAAGCACGCAGGTCGCCCTCGTGTTCCGCACGCCTGGTCTGCAGCTCCGGGGTGGTTTTAGCCTCCATTCCGGACGAGTCCTGATGTTGTTCCGCCATCTCGGGGTAGTGCCGTCACGCGGCGCCTAAGCGTGGCTGGATGCCAGTCACCGCGCAGTCGGGAGTCGGGGCTTGGCGCTGGTGCCAGACCGACCCCTCCCACACGGTGAGGGCACCACCACGCCGGCAGTCAAGTTTGCGGCACTCCCCGCACGATTCTGTTCCGACAGAACCGGGCGCAAACGTTAATAATTTTATGATAAAATTACTTTGTTTTGCTATTACGTCACACGTAAACAAAGGCGCCCGAGCGTTGGCGAGCGAGCGAGCCGTGATGTGCGGCACGTGCGTTCGCCTCGACGTCCGTGGCGGTCTCATCGGTGCAACAAACCGTCCTGCTTATGTTCTATTTTACAGGGTGCAAGTAGTGAGTGGATGTGAGCGCAACGCATTCGGTTCGGCCAATCACAGCGCTTCGTCCGAGTTTCACTTGTGGTGGCGTTCGGACAGGTTTCGACATGTTCAAACCTGTTCGATCGTGCTCGCGTCCACTTTACATCGTCATGTTTTAATTTCTTATTTACTATGGGATAATAAAACAACCTTAATCGAATAACAATAAACATTTCCCTACTCTCAAATCGTTTTTATTGAATCATCCTTATATCTACTTAAGTCTACTTATATATTCATATTTATTTACATTATTTATGATCATTACTTAATTATATTACAAAGCTACGACGTCCGTAACAGTATGAATGAAAACGTTAGAATGAACTGAAACAAAATCCATTGAAATGTTACGGTAAATTTACATTCGGGGTAACCGGCGTAAAAAGACGCTATTAATTTTTATTAGGTGTAAAGAGTCTTCTGTGCGAATAATAGTTTACCGTATGCAATTTGCACCCGCATTTTGGCAATGTCAGCCGCGTGATAAGCATTTGGGTCCTGTAAACGCGCATTTAACTTCACACTTACCCCTTCTTGACATCTAAAAAAATATTTTTCCCTAAGATAAATGCAAGCTAAGCCCAAGATTATAACATTTCAATGAAGTAAAACTAAATGTTTATATTCCAGGTTCCAGTACAACAAAATGTTAAAAGATCCCTTCGACAGCGCATAATATCGTTTAAACACGATCCATTGATATATTAGTTTCCAATTACATGTACCTATGTGTCGTTGCGCTCATTCGATTTGACATTATTTGTGTTTGACAGAACTGTCGCTAAGTCACTTAGTAGAAATTCTTTGTTTACAAAAAGTCTATATTCTCGTGGCACGGACTTTACTTCTAATGAACTTAAAAAATTTTTACTTCAAGTTACAAGTGAATTATAACAATTTTACCAAAATAGGTCATCTTCAAAACCCTTACAATATTATTAAAAATCCTTATTCACTTAAAAGTACAGAGTTTAAAAAAAAATCACAATGTTTTAATCCGGCGATTTCAAGCCCAAGTACCAAGCTTTAAAACATCTCGCTATTATCACAAAATGCAGTTGTAATTTATCGCCGTGATAACTGATATTCTTGTTAAGAGAAACACTTAAACAAAAGTGGAAACGAAGGATGTTGTCTACAGTTTAAAAATATAAAATTGTGATCTAGTTTTAAATTAAAACAGTGCTTAATTGTTTTGCTTAAAAGCATCTGAGAGCTACTCAAACACGGTAAACCAAATACATTCATGTGTTTATATTATGGTCCGGGTGAATTCAATCAGAGAAATCGTTACAAATTAATTTTATTATGATTTAGTGATAAATGTGCATGTCCGTAGGAGGAATTAATACTCCTAGATTCCACCTTCTACTACATATTCCGCACAATAGGTATCACTCATAGATTGCGGATCTCTGTGGATACTACCAAAAAAATGGGAACATATGAGTGCTGCTTTAGAAGTAGCCCTCGTAACCTGGCTTGCCAAGACGTACGTAGTAGATCCGCAAAGTTAAGCAACGTTTACAGAGGTCATCACTTGCATAGGTGACCACTAATGTGGTATTTACATCAGATAGCTGTCGTGCTACGTAGTATACCTGAAGCCATTGATCACTAGCCAAAAATTGTATAGCCATGTCGGTGGCCTACGAGCCTAACCTCCGGCAGTCACCAGAATTAACCACACAATCCAACGTAACGACAAGCAAAGAGTGAACCATTTAGGAGGAGTTAAGAAAAAGGAGCTTTTCTCGCTTTTTTCCTTAAGAGTCCAAGATCCCAGGGCCAACAGCCCTTACTTATCTTTTCAGAAACAAAATGTATATAATAATGTAGTGTTAGTATGTGCTATGAGTGTACGCATACTTGCTAGCTTGGATAATGGGCCAATTTTTAGGTAGGGTGCTGAAAGTTGGTAAAAATGGTACTAACTTTTCTTAAATTCTCAGTGCTGATTTTTATGTATGTTTTATTAATATGATTAAAACTTCATAATTCAAATTCATTCAAATTCAAAATCCTTTATTTATTTGGGTCACAATGTGACGCTTATGAACGTCAAAATAATAAATTTATAAAATAATTACTTATACTCAAATTTAAAACATTATTACTGTATGCTTCTACATTTACATTTACTGCCACGTTCGCAAAGCAATAGGTAGAACCATGAGAAAGAACGGGCAATAAAACTCACGGTCACTCTTTTTCATCGCCATGTTTTGCATAATACACAATTTACATTATGTAAGGTGCTGCAACTGTTACACCTTCTATATCACTTGTATATATTTACAGGAGCATCCACTTACATTATATATACCTAATAATGCAGGCAATCCGCGAAAGTGATCAAAACCATGATGGAAATGATGCAGTTAAATATTAAAATCTAATACCAGCCCGCAAGACCGTCATCGACCAGTCATCGCAAGTAGCACGTAGTAGATCCGCAAAGTTAAGCAACGTTTACAGAGGTCATCACTTGCATAGGTGACCACTAATGTGGTATTTACATCAGATAGCTGTCGTGCTACGTAGTATACCTGAAGCCATTGATCACTAGCCAAAAATTGTATAGCCATGTCGGTGGCCTACGAGCCTAACCTCCGGCAGTCACCAGAATTAACCACACAATCCAACGTAACGACAAGCAAAGAGTGAACCATTTAGGAGGAGTTAAGAAAAAGGAGCTTTTCTCGCTTTTTTCCTTAAGAGTCCAAGATCCCAGGGCCAACAGCCCTTACTTATCTTTTCAGAAACAAAATGTATATAATGATGTAGTGTTAGTATGTGCTATGAGTGTACGCATACTTGCTAGCTTGGATAATGGGCCAATTTTTAGGTAGGGTGCTGAAAGTTGGTAAAAATGGTACTAACTTTTCTTAAATTCTCAGTGCTGATTTTTATGTATGTTTTATTAATATGATTAAAAATTCATAATTCAAATTCATTCAAATTCAAAATCCTTTATTTATTTGGGTCACAATGTGACGCTTATGAACGTCAAAATAATAAATTTATAAAATAATTACTTATACTCAAATTTAAAACATTATTACTGTATGCTTCTACATTTACATTTACTGCCACGTTCGCAAAGCAATAGGTAGAACCATGAGAAAGAACGGGCAATAAAACTCACGGTCACTCTTTTTCATCGCCATGTTTTGCATAATACACAATTTACATTATGTAAGGTGCTGCAACTGTTACACCTTCTATATCACTTGTATATATTTACAGGAGCATCCACTTACATTATATATACCTAATAATGCAGGCAATCCGCGAAAGTGATCAGAACCATGATGGAAATGATGCAGTTAAATATTAAAATCTAATACCAGCCCGCAAGACCGTCATCGACCAGTCATCGCAAGTAGCACCCGTTCACGAGTATGACGCATGTGCCAGCCATCATCCCTCTCGCCATATTAGAGGGACAGGAATGACCCGACACACGACGCCACCATAAGAAATGACATTTTAGTGAGCATGACGACAACGGTATACGAACCAGCAGTAAGAAACAATCTATTGGTATACTGACCATGACCGCCAATTACCTCCATTTTCCAGATCGTTATTATTAACATAAGTTAGTGGAACGCGTGAAGGAATGCAAATGTAGAAAGAATTTTGTGAAGGTGACAAGTGAACAATGATATGATCAGGGATAAATAATGTTAAACTACATTTAACAAATCATAAAAATATCCAAATCCTGCAAAAATCATGTGTTCACGAGGCACCTCCACTTAACATGTAAATAAAATAATCGTGAGTTAAACAAGCCTAAGCATATCCGGTGTCTCACGGTGTCTTATCATTTAAAAATTCCTTAATAGTGTAATAATCCCTTTGTAAAAGATAGTTCCTAATTGTCCGTTTGTATTTGTGCATGGGTAAATTCATTATTTCAAGAGGCAATTTGTTGAAAAATCGTATACCAATCCCCGCAAACGAGTTCTGAACTTTATATAGACGGTAGTTAGTTCCCACCAGTTTATGCTTATTCCTTGTGTTCACTTTGTGCACATCACTATTTTTGCGGTATAGAATTAAGTTTTTCTTAATGTACATTAAGTTAGCATATATATATTGCGATGCAACTGTCAATATATCTACTTCTTTAAATTTATCACGTAAAGAATCTCTAGCACCTAACTTATAAATTGCACGTAGGCCCTTTTTTGAATGACAAAAATAGTCTGTATATCAGCAGCTGTACCCCATAACATTATTCCGTAAGACATTACGCTGTGAAAATAACTAAAGTAAACTAGTCTAGCAGTATCTATATTTGTGAATTCCCTAACTTTTCTAACTACAAACGCTGCAGAACTAAGTTTTACTGCGAGACAGGATATTTGGGCGCCCCCCTGAAGCTTACAATCTAAAGTTACACCTAAGAATACGGTTGATTCAACTAGTTGAATTGTTTCCTTATTTAAAATTATATTAGTAGGAACACTTTTGACATTAGGCAAAGAGAATTTAACACATTTGGTTTTGCTTGAGTTGAGTACCAAATTATTTGTCGAAAACCAATCTAATACTTGTGCAAGAGTGTTATTGACGGTATCAAAGTTACTTAAATTACGATCAACTTTAAAAATTAGTGACGTATCGTCGGCAAACAAAACAATGTCACATAAATTTTGTACAAAGAACGGCAAATCATTAATATATATTAAAAAAAGAAATGGACTGAGAATAGAGCCCTGTGGAACGCCCATTCCTACTGGCAAACCTAGAGACCTACTTCCATTAACATCTACATACTGAATTCTATCAATAAGGTAGCTGGCAACAAGATTGAGTGCGGTATCTCTAATACCATAAAGTTTCAATTTAAGTAAAAGCGTATTATGTTTCACACAGTCAAAGGCCTTTGATAGGTCACAAAAAACACCAATGGCATCCTTCGAGTTTTCCCAAGCATTAAAAATATGCTTTAACAAAATTACACCGGCATCAACGGTGGAGCGACCCTTAGTAAAGCCATACTGTTCACTGTGAAATAAATTATTTGTGTGAAAGTGGCTCTCTAGTTGATGCAAAATAATCTTTTCAAAGATTTTACTAATAGCAGGCAAGATAGAAATTGGCCGAAAATAACTAGGGTCGCTCTTTGATCCCTTTTTGAATAATGGTATTACTTTACTGTGTTTCATTAGATCAGGAAATACTCTTGTATCTACGCATCTGTTGAATATTGCAGCTAAATATGGAGCTAAGCTAGAAATATAGTAACTTCTTGGGTTTACGCGAATGTTACACATTGAAATTAAACTACAGTTTACGGATTTTATCGCGATGTATTGGTTTCACTAAGTTATTACATTTGAAACTAATGATCTAGAAACTATATTTTTAATTTATTACTAGCCGACGTTTCGAATTCTTTACAGAATTCATGTTCACGGCAGACTGAGGTGATATTTGTCTTTTTCCTGAATGTATAAGTTATCTCAAAGTACCCGAACATTTACGCAGAATGAGCTCACAGTGTCCTTAGGTCTTCTGGTGACTTTGTCCTTCTTGGGTTTCATTAGCCTTATGACAGGATCCCAAGCTGGAGGAACATTCCAACCATCTTCCCTATTGAAATTAGGGTGTTTTTAATTTCAATAGCCTCTCGTATCATCCTTGGAAGAAAACGGTGTTCTTTTGCGAGTATCTGTGGTTCATCAAATCGCAGGTAGTGGTTGGGTCCCTGTTCCACATGTTCACACACAGCAGACTTTGTTGAGCGTTTATGTCTTATGTCAGCTATATGTTCCTTGAGTCGAATGCCTATGCTTCTCTTGGTTTGTCCAATGTATGAGAGCCCACATTCACAGTCAATTTTGTAGACACCGGCCTCTTGCAAGGGTAACTGACACTTGACAGATGGTAATAATTGACTGATCTTCGTTGGCGGCTTGTAGTAAGTTTTGATAGAAGCTTGCTTCAAGATGTAGCCAATTTTGTCGGTCACGCCCTTGATGTATGGGAGGACAGCAGGTTGTCTTTCTACTGTGGCTGGTTTTTCTTTCTTCTGGGATCTGTGACAGTGGCGCGGCGGTCGGAGCTTGTTGTCTTGCAGAACTTGCCTGACATGTTGAAGCTCAGCGTCCAGGTGTTTCTTGTCACAGATCCCGCGGGCTCTCTGAAACAGAGACATTCCTACAGTAGCTAACTGTTTAGGATGGTGGTGAGATTCACCGTTTAAGTACCTATTTGTATGGGTCTTTTTCCTATACACAGTATGGCTTAAGGAGTTGTTTTTATTCCTGATGACAAGTACATCTAAGAAAGCTAAAGAATTGTTTGCCTCTAATTCCATTGTGAATTGTATTTGGTTATTAATAGAATTAAGATGGTTTAGGAAAGCATTAACACTATCTGTTGGTAAAATTGTGAAAGTGTCATCTACATACCGCTTGTAGAACCTCGGTGTGATGGTGGCAGTCTGCAGGGCTCGCGCCTCGAAGTCCTCCATGAAGATGTCAGCGACAACAGGCGATACTGGAGAGCCCATTGCTACACCATCTACTTGTATGTAATATTTCTTGTCCCATAACAGATAGCCCGTTGTCAGGCAGTGTTTGAGTATTTCTGCATATTCCTCAGGCATGTTGTTTTCTGTCAGCTTCCTTCTAGTAATTTCTACACAGTCATGTACTGGTTTGCATGTGAATAATGACTGTATATCAAAACTAACCATAGTTTCCTTGTCAGAGAGATGTAGGTGTTTGATTTCACTGACAAAATGGTAGGAATCTTTCACATGTGCTCTCGTATTGCCTCTGAGCGGTGAGAGAATCTTTGCCATGTGTTGAGCCAGTCTGTAAGTTGGTGCGCCTATCTGACTAACTATCGGGCGCAGAGGAGTGTTTTCCTTGTGTATTTTCGGTAGCCCATACATTTGAGGAGGTTTTACACACGATGGTATTAAATATTTCACGTCCAAATTAAGTTTTTCGGAGTATTTCTTAACAATATCACAAGTTTGCTTGAGTATTTTGTTCGTAGGGTCTGACTTAACCAACTTGTAGGTACTTTCATCCGACAAAAGATGTTCCATTTTTTGTTTATACTCGGACGTGTCCATCACTACCGTTGCATTTCCTTTATCTGCTCGGAGTACTGTAAGTTCAGGCCTAGCTTGTAACTTCTTCAGTGCGAGATATTCGGTCTTTGGTAGATTCCTTGCCGGCACTTTCGATTGACGTAATACAGCAGAAAGTCCTGTCGTATGGCCTATATAATAAATTAAAAATATAGTTTCTAGGTCATTAGTTTCAAGTGTAATAACTTAGTGAAACCAATACATCGCGATAAAATCCGTAAACTGTAGTTTAATTTCAATAAGCTAGAAATAATTTGTCGCACAAGTTTAACAGCAATGCCCCATAAGTCAACAGATTTTTTATTATTGAGCGTCTTGAATACCTTCAGTATGTCATTGGTGTCAAAATATTTAAAATTAAAAAGCACATCACACTCATTCACATTGCCCCTAACCAACATTTCTGCTTTGCTTGGACATGAATCTAGACAGCTGGTTGTGTTCACTGGTATGTTTATGAAGAAATTGTTAAATGTCTGAGCAACATCAGTTTTCCTAGTAATAATTTCACCGTTAAATTTTAATTCATAATTGTTATCTACCAATTTAGCTCGACCAGTCTCATTGTAGTTTTAATTTTGTTCTTGGATTCTTTGATTTTATTGCTTAAATATAAGGATTTGGCTAAAGCACATGTCCTCTTAAAAACCTTTGAATAATTTCTAACATATTGAATAAATTCAGGATTAAAATTGTATTTCCTCATACCATATAGATCATACAACCTAGCTCTACTTTTGTAAATACCTACTGTTGCCCAATCACAAAAATTTACTTTAATGCTCCTTGCAAACGTCTTCAGTTTAAAAATTTTATTGAACTCATCATTAACAATTTTAAATAAGCATTTATATAATTCATCAGGATCATCAACGGTTAAGTCAATACTGGCGATCTTGGCAGCAACATCATTACTAAAGTGTTTTAGGCGAGCAGAGGTCATTGGCCTACATGTAATTTCTTGTACTTTAGGGGTTGTATTAGTTGGAATTACAACCTTTTGCCCGCAGTGATCCGATGTCAAGTCAGTTAAAACAGCCTTACTTAAATAAAGACAATTGCAAAAAACATTATCTAAGCATGTAGACGAATGTGAGGTTATTCTGGTTGGTTCAGAGAACAAAACATTTAAATTAAATGACCTAAATAAGCTAACTAACCTAGTACAAATTGGTGATTTTTCTAACAAATTGACATTAAAATCGCCGCATACGATTATAGACTTCCTACTAGAAATTATGTGTTTTAAGACATCCTCAATAATGCTTTCAAACTGAGTAAAGTCGCTTTGTGGTGGTCGATACACACACACTATAATATGTTGTTCAAGCTCAACACAAGAAATCTCAGCAGTGCGCTCGATTGAAAGTTTAGCTATATCCTTACGTTCTTTACATTTCAAACTATTACATACATATATTAGAGAGCCACCACGAATAGCCTTCTTTCTTACGAATGCACTTATAACTGAGTAATGTTGATTGTTAAATATTAATTGGTCACCTCGCAACCAATGTTCTGTAAGACATAAGATATCAATCTTATGTTTATTTAAAAATAAATCTATTTCTAATTCTTTGCCAGATAGGCCTTGTATGTTTTGATGAACTAAGTTTAAAACACATGAATGCCTATCTGTTGTCTCATCTAATAGTTTAAACTAATAGATGTGTCAATACTACCATTGGTATAACTATTATCTACCAAATTCTTAAGTACTCTAGTAGTACTCCTGTCAGTATATAAATTAAATGCTAATAATTTAGCAAGTTGCCGCCTATGTACATAAGAAAGATACATAGTATCTTTTCTTAAAAGGAAATTACTAATAAAAATATTAGTGTCAAAAAATAAAATACTGTCACTATGACATGTCCTATTGTACAATAATAGATTTAATTTGCCTATCTGCCTGTTTTGGTCATCTGTAAGAGCATATGAATAAGGCAATGCACAAATAATAAAGCTACATCCTATTTTTGAGCTTACATCTATCATTAAGTCTGTTAATTCCATGAGACTGTTTTTGGAGACTAATGAGCTGTCACCATACAATATGATGACAGTAGTTTGTGCATTCAAGTCGGCATTCTTAATCTTATCAACTAGGGTACAAGACTGAGCTCCAGGTGAACAGAAGTTCTGTACTGGTTGCTCAGTGTAATGATCAGTTAAGCTCCCTAAACCCACTCCCAGTTGGTCTGAAAAAATTATTACATTCTTACTGTCAGTCTTTACTGGATGCAGTTTGTTTTGTGTATTATACTGACATCCATGTGTATTCAATTCTATTGATTCAGCAGGTGTAGTCGCACACTTAGTTGTACAACTGGAACAGTAATTATTAGAGTTGGATAATGAGATAAGTTGTTTTAAATTTTCTCGACCAACTCTTGAAATTTCTTCATATTTTAAGATGTATTCATGAGTCTCATTCGGGTGTTCCATTATAGATCTAGTGAGTTGAGCTTGTAGATTTGATATTTGTGCTTGCAACTCACTTGTGTGTTGTTCATATAACAACCTACCAGAAACTAATTCTTCATTTGTTTCCTCAAGCTTTAATAAAAGAGACTCACACTCTTTATTTAATTTACAGTTATCTTGTGCATACTGACTCAATTTGGTAGACCACTTAGGACCAGATCTAAGTATATAAATATACTTAGATCTGGTCCTAAGTGGTATATGGTCATAAATAATACTGTCAGACTCATTTCGGCGGCGGTAATTGTTACCAGACGCTTTAAAGTTTCCAAAATAAGGGATGGTAGCGACCGGTAGAGACCGCTAGGGGGCGCATTTAGAAAATGTATGGTTACGGTTCCCGTCGACTAGTCTATCGTCACTGTGACAATTGAGTGCAAACTCGGACTAGACCCTTTGTCTTGATTTTAATATATAATACTCAGGAAGTGTATAAGATCTGGCGGCTCTGGGATCTTACTCTATCAAAACCTATTTCCTGTTCTCAGTCTCTTTTCCACCCAAAATAGCAACACTGTTAATTGTATATAATTGAATGGACAGGAGTAGTACCTAATACTTCTAACGGATTGGTCTATTTACACTACCAGTAAGGCAATATTTATTTATTTCCGTAAAATACAATATTTTAATAAAACATTACTAAAATGACAGGTATGTTAGTTGTCCGTCATCGGCATCATCGTAATCCTGGCGTTATCACGGTTGTATACAAGACTTTCGGCACTTAGCTCAGAATCCTTAACTTGCCAATCTAACAAAGTTTGAAAAGTATTATGTTTTTCCACCGCAACCCAAAGGTCGATATTCCGTAGCACGGGCTACTGTCAGTATATTCTAGGGTATTGACACCTCCCCACCGTGGCATCTCCACCTTGTCGTGGTGGGAGGGCTCAGTAACCGTGGTTAGGTCACCCACGGTGAAGCTAAGCGAGATCCCGGGAGTGGACGCTCCGCGTGGGCTTGATGGAGGCATGCGCAGGATGCGTTCAAACGTGCGGGTGCGGGGTACAGTTCTTTTTGACCCTCGTAGTCGGGCGCGGCAGGAGAGGCGTGTCGGTGTTGCGTTGCCGCGCGTATCTCCCGCGACAAAATGGGGGCGCACCATCTGTTGCGTCGCGGGCAGTGGGGCCACAGAGGAAGAGGAGATGCGGTGTTGTCAGGTTGCCGTCCTCCCTATCCTCTGAGGCCGCTGGGTGTTTTGGCGGCGGAGCCCAATACCTTCATCCGCGGCGAAGGGGGTTTTGTTCGGGGCCCGCCTGACCATCTGGCGGGCCAATACCCGACAGGGGGTAGCGAGGAATGCTTCGGTGATACCCGACCCTCCGACACACGCGTACATGAGGAACACAAAAAAAAAGAGGGTATTGACACCTCATAATGAATTTTAGATAGTCGGCTATAATCTGAATAAATAGTATTTCACACATTTTGCCTTGTTCACGTAATCATCGAACGCAAATTTAAAATTTATCATGCGGTGAATTTTCATGAATTATTCCACATATTTAAATTTTAAGCTACCTTTTTATAATTAAGGCATAATGATCTACTACTAGGCAGCTTTTCAATCACGTAAAAATAAACACAATCATTGTTACATTTGTGAAATATTCTGGTTCTTCGTTTATTTTTAAATTGATATAACGTTCAATTGAGGCTGCATGTATTTAGTCTGGCGTAGTACCGAAGTCTTATTCTTAAACAAATCCGAAAGAAACAATTTTTGTATGGCTCAAAAAATAGATCTGGGTTGTGTGATAGATTTATTTCTTATCCATTACGCAAATATGTTTAATAATATTACCCTCAAAAAATAAAACTAAATCAAACAAAAATATTTGTGCATTTATGCGTTTGACCCCAATTTCTCAAAACAAAACTACAGAGCAGACCGTAAAGCAATTTATAAAACTTGATTACAACCATTCAGTAAATAAAAAATCGGCTTTGATGTTGTTGGATGTTCGTTCAGGGAGAGATTTAAAATAAATAATAACCTCCGTTATTGTTCAACGATTCATTCGAACTCTTTTAAACTAAAAATCGTTAAGTGACAAAGATAGAGAAATTAACGGCTGCATTCGAAGTTTGAGTACGTAAAATTCCGTCTTAACCTTAGATTATATTACTATGTCTTAACACTACTCTAGGGTTGCCAACTTTCAAAATGATTATCCGGGGGCTTAACACTAAAATATCTAGACCAATATTTACGAAAATTGGCAAGAAACAAGTGAAATTGGTAACCAAAAGGCAAAGTTTGGTCAAAAGAAAAAATATGTCCGTTATTAAGTTTGAAATAAAAACTTTGTGGAGAGGCAGTTTTTATTTTGCCTCGTGTAAATTGGAAATTAACGTACAATGAAACAGCCTTAACGGAAACTTTTTTGCATTTTGTTTTCGAAAAACAATCTTGTTAATGTTTCTGTTCTGAAACAAAGTTTATAGTGGCGTTATTGCTTTTTGCAACATTTTATTCGCTTAAAATTGTACGAAGCATATAATTTAGTGTTTTTATTGCAGAACACACGGCATTAACAAGTGCGATTTGCTTGCTCCGACGTCAAAAAAAAATATCGAGAACAGAAAGGAAAGAAGAGGGCAAAGAGCATTGAGATAATATAACAACTAGAGTAACAAACTCCTACAATTGCCGTTCGAAATAGCATGGCGAGTAGCCGAGATAGCCGACGAAGCTTTGAAACCAATAAGCATCTTAGAAAAAAACCTATATTCATCTCTTTCACTTATTCAAAAATGACGTTCCAAAACGTAAAATTTTGAATGAAACAACAACTGAACTTCAATCGTGAAATGCGGTGATCTCCAGTTGTAAAAATGTTTTTACAGGAAAATATAACGGAGAGAAGAAGCACCTATACATACATTCTTAAACATTAATTAATCCTAAAAACATAACACCTTTTTTGAGCAGTTGTGTAAAAAATGGTACCAAATTGTGTATAGAATTGAAATAAAAAAATATCGTCCATTTCTCTTTAAAAATATATAAAGACAAACTGGGAACAAAAATAAATTAAAATAATTATTTACTGATTCGTATTATAGGAAAAATAAGTCTTAGTAAGAAACATGGCATTCCGGTAATCAAATGGCAACGCTCATCACATTACGAAACTCCCGTAAAAATGGGATAATCAAAAATTTATTAATTGACAACACCGTGAAGATCAATGATCTTTTGCGATTTTTAGGGTTCCGTACCTAAAAGGTAAAAAACGGGACCCTATTACTAAGCCTCCGCTGTCTGTCTGTCGTCTGTCTGTCACCAGGCTGTATCTCATAAACCGTGATAGCTAGAAAGCTGAAATTTTCACAAATTATGTATTTCGGTTGCCGCTATAACAAAAAAATACTAAAAATAAAAAAAAATAAAATATTAAGGCGGGTCCCATACAAATAACGTGTCTTTTCGTATTTTTTGTTCAAAATCACTAACTGTAACAGGTAACAACAATTTAAAGCGTCACTTTAAATTTTCACAGAATATGTAGTTGTATCATCATATCAGCCAAACGACGTCCACTGCTGGACATAGGCCTCCCCCAAGGTTCTCCACACAGACCGGTCTTGAGCCGCCCGCATCCAACCGCCTCCCGCGATCTTGACGAGGTCGTCGGTCCACCTTGCGGGGGGCCTACCTCTGCTGCGTCGTCCGGTACGTGGCCGCCACTCCAGAACCTTTCTGCCCCAACGGCCATCGGTTCTTCGAGCTATGTGCACTGCCCACTGCCACTTCAGCTTGGCTATCCGGAGAGCTATGTCGGCGACTTTGGTTCTACTGCGGATCTCCACATTTCTGATTCGATCTCGCAGGGAAACTCCAAGCATAGCTCTCTCCATCGCCCTCTGAGTGACCTTGAGCCTTCTGATAAGGCCCATAGTGAGCGACCACGTCTCTGATCCGTAAGTCATCACTGGCAACACACACTGGTCAAAGACTTTCGTCTTGAGACACTGCGGGATATCGGACGAGGAGATATGTCGTAGCTTCCCGAACGCTGCCCAACCGAGTTGGATTCGACGATTGACCTCCTTCTCGAAGTTGGACCTACCTAATTGGACTACTTGTCCCAGGTAGCTATACTTGTCGACAACTTCGAACGTAGAGTTCTCAACCTGAATAGGAGCAGGTACAACATGGACGTTCGACATGATTTTCGTCTTGTCCATGTTCATCTTAAGACCTACTTGTTGGGAGACTCTACAGAGGCCATCGAGCATTGTGCCTAGATCTTCCATGGTCTCAGACATGACTACGATATCGTCTGCGAATCGGAGGTGAGTGATGTACTCGCCGTTGATGTTGATGCCGAGTCCATTCCAGTCCAGAAGCTTGAAAACATCCTCCAGCGCAGTGGTAAACAGTTTCGGGGATATGACATCCCCCTGTCTCACCCCTCGCTGGACTTGAATAGGTTTCGAACTCTGGTCCTGGAGGCGGACTGACATAGTGGCGTTTTCATACAAACACTTCAGCACTTCGATATATCGATAGTCAATCCGGCACCGTTGGAGAGACTGTAGCACCGCCCAGGTTTCGATCGAATCGAAGGCTTTCTCATAGTCCACAAACGCCAAGCATAGGGACTGGTTATACTCCTCGGACTTCTGTATAACCTGCCGCAGCGTATGTATGTGGTCTATGGTACTATAGCTTTTACGGAAACCGGCTTGTTCGGGAGGCTGGAAGTCGTCTAGCTTGCTCTCGAGACGATTCGTGATGACCCTTGAAAACAGCTTGTAGACGTGGCTCAGAAGTGTGATGGGTCTGTAGTTCTTTAAGAGGGTTTTATCCCCTTTCTTAAAGAAAAGCACCACCACACCTCTGTGCCACGCCTGTGGCGTTTTACCCTCGAGAATGACGGAATTAAATAGCTTCCGGAGGGCTTCTCTAGCGGGTGCACCGCCGGCCTTCAGAAGCTCGCTCGTAATTCCGTCTTCACCCGGCGCCTTGTTGTTTTTGACCTGTTTGAGAGCCACACTAATCTCGTGCATGCTGACGTCCGGGATATCTTCGGTATAGTGTCGGGTCAATCCAGCTCTAGGGTCTGACGCTGGAGTGCTTGCGGGTTGTTGCGTTGTCGTGTATAGCTGTCCATAGAACCTTTCGATCTCCTCCAAGAGCTCAGGCTTGGACGATACGATTCTGACATCTTCCGTCTTCAGCTTTGTCAGCTGACTCTGCCCAACAGACAGATCCCTCTGGAACACTTTGGAACCCTTATTCTACTCGATCGCCTCACGAACACATTTTGTGTTGTATTGGCGGAGATCGCGAGTCAGAGACTTAGAGATCTGTCTGTTGAAGTGCCGATATTTCGGCATGTCGTCGGAGGATAGCAGAACCATCTTGCGCCTTTCCTCTAACAGCTCGAGGGTCGGATCCGAGATCTTGCTGGTTCTCTTGCTTTTCTGGGGCTTAAAGAATTTAGCCCCTGTTGTATGGGCAGCATCCACGAACCCGTTACTGTACTCGTCCACATCTACGCATTCGCCCAGGCATTCGAAACGGTTCTTGAGTTCGAGCTGAAAGCTCTCGGGGTTTTGGATATGAACCGGTGCCGGTCGGAGCGTGGACTTTATCAACCTCGACCGTTCGAGGCTTGTACAGATATTCAATGTGCCTCTTACCATTCGGTGATCGCTCCCCACTTTAAGTGAATTGATCACGGAGACATCATTGAATATCTGCCTCTTCGTCGACATGATAAAGTCGATCTCATTTTTGGTTGCACCGTCTGGACTTACCCAGGTCCACTTGCGGCATTCTCGCTTCTTGAAGAAGGAGTTCATCATATAGAGTCCTTCCTTCTCCATAAAGCTAGCCAGCAAGTGACCCCGGGAATTCCGATGCCCATAACCAAATTGCCCCACTCTCAGCTCATCACCGTCGCGTTTGCCCAGTTTCGCGTTAAAATCTCCCATGACCACGGTGTAATGGGTTTTGTAGCCATGTATAGCCCAAGATATATCCTCGTACATGACTTCCACCTCCTCATCGGGGTGTGACGAGGTCGGAGCGTATACCTGTATGACCTTCAGCGATTACCGCTTGGATATTCTGTGTATAAGGTACGCTACCCTGCTCGACACACTCCCGATATTTACCACGTTAGTCACGAGAGATTTGTGGACGATGAACCCGACACCACCTTGGGACTGTTGGTCGCCCTCCCGGTAGAAGAGCAAGTTACCGGAATTGAGAACTATCGAGTCCTCCCCCTGTCTTCGGACTTCGGATAGGCCTATGATATCCCATCGCAACTTGCTCAATTCTTCTTCCAGCTCGACAATCTTCTCGTCGGTCCGCAGTGTGCGCGTGTTCAGTGTTGCCAGGGCCAATTGTCGTTGGTGGTGGTAGCCCGATCTCTTCCGGAGATTCTTCGCACCCCTTGCCCCGCCGTTACCATGGCCGCTACCATAACCAGGACTAGCGGGGTCGCCGGGGACTAGGGGCCGGTTTTATAGGTGTGGTTCATATGGGGGGATTTGCCATAATCGCCACGCTTGGCAGGCGTATTGGCGATCGCAGTGGCGGAAGTCTTTAGTGCTGGACGCTGCTGCCCCTCTAGCATCTTGGGATTTTCTTCCGCCAGGTTCGGATGGTTTGACCGCCATATTTCGGTTGACTGCTTGCGCTGGGGGAGATAGTATGACGAGTATCTACTCGTCAGATTAACTCCCCCAGTGGGCGGTGGGGTCGTCACGTCCCGATGCCGATGTAGTTGTATATTACCTTTCAAAATATATAATTAAATAAAAAAAAAGTAAATAGTAAAGGAGGCTCCTATACAACAAACGTAATTTTTAAGCAATTTGTTACTCGATCTTTATAAAAAAGGTAGAAACTTAAAAAGTATTTAAGTATACATACAACGAACGTGATTTTCTTTTATAGATGATGGTACGGAACCCTTCGTGCTCGAGTCCGACTCGCACTTGCCCAATTTTTTATTATTGTTATTTACAGTAAAATTTCGTGATAGACAATGAATTTAAGAGTGAAATAAAATGTCCTGACTCTTTATCAACGTGAATTGCAATATTTCACTGCGTATATAGCCTTTTACGATCGTTGTCTTTTCGTGTCGACAAATTTGACACTTAATGATAATGTGACAGTGTTAGGTCAACGGACCTATAACACATGGCAACAAATCTATGATCTCTTTGGTAATCTAGTTGTTATACAGATCAATGGCAAAGAGAGCTTAGAATTACAATCATCATTTTACCGTTATCCAGGTTGCATTCAAATTTTCGCCTTGGAGCCCTGCAAGGGCAGGGTCAACTTTTTGGTCTAACTAAATTTGACAATCTATTTCCTTTTCCACAGAGCGGAGAAAAGGGAGAGCAAAGAATATTTGCCTCTTTTTACAAAGCGTTTCTGAGTCGTTTACACAAGAAATATCATAGTTAAGAGACGAGCCTCTGGCTTTAGAAAAGTCAAATGTAGGTATAATATCTTAAGCACCAAACTTATATAACAGTGCGAAAGATTTCTAAAAAAAGAGATTATTCTTAAGTATTTGCCGATATTCGATCTAATATCATAATGCCTCTAACATTACACAGTTGACATTTTTGCGGCGTCATGTGTCCCTATGTCAACTTTTTCGAGATAGGTAAGTGGTTTGATATTTAATATTGTAGTATTTTGCTCTTATTGCTGATTGACCATCAGGCCTATTGCGTATTTTTGACAGTTACAGTTACCATCGCCACTTCGATGTACACCGAAGTTTGATGTCAACCGAGATTAAGGTTCATTTGGTATTGCGTCGTATGACACATATTGTCAGTGCCTATCAAATTGTTGTTAACACTTCACTATTTTTTATCGACACCATACGACTGATTTAAGAATACCCATTGGACCATTAAAACTTTATGGATTGTAAGACTTCTTAATTTAGCAATAAAATTCGCTTCTGAGACATGAATTTGGCGCGAATTGTTGGAAAATATGTCAGCATCCATTGTCCAATATAAAGTTGAAAAATATTTGTTTTGATTTTGTGTATTCGCTTGTGAAAGCCCAAACTAATTTTGGTAAAACAAGATTCATCGTAAGTGTTATAAGTATAACTTATTTAACGTTGTTTGAGTATTCTTGTTTCATTTCTATTGTTGTTAAACTAATAATAAGTGGTTATTGTGAAAAGTGAATGACTTTGTGATATCATATCAAACAAGTCGGAAATGTTATACATTGTTGTTTTAAATATAGGTTTAAGTAAACCATATATTTTCAAATTAAATTAGTGTTTATTCATTGCGCACAGCTATTTTCCGTTGAGCTTGTGACATGAGAGGATTAATTTTCTCCAACACTTGCTGGAAACCAACTTTGCTCAAGCGAAAATTGGCAATAAATTCGCCTTCTGGCAACTGCAGTGGGTCACTAGCATCCCGTAGACGGCGTTGTTGGATGCGAACTCGCTTCTTTTTCCGCTGTTTTTCAGCAAAATTGAGCAATGAGGGTCGTGAAATATCTACAAAGTTTACAAAGGACACTATATAAATCAAACAAAGTAAGTTTTAAATATTTCCGTCCAATATAGGCTTCAGTGATAATCACTACAACTCGAAAAACACTACCTTTGAGTGGTGTCTTTCACGAAGGCAACTTCAACCGAAGTGACTATCAATTTGATGTCCACTAAGCTTAGACAATCGCAATATTAAATTATCGATACACAATCATCTGTCAAAATAAGGGTCAGTGGCTATCAGCGACACCGGGTGCCTATGACGTCATCTCAGTTAGCCACTGATGTTAGCCGATACGAATTTTGCTGTTTGACAGTTATTTGATGTACACTTTGCCAAGTGATCATCACTTTCAGTTGTCAACTGAGATACGCAATAGGCCTACATGTCTAAAGTTTCTTTTGCAGAGAGCTTTCTATACATCTAGGTACAGATTGTCCGTTCATCATTTCATCATCATCAGCCTTTAACAGTCCACTACTGGACTAGGCCTCTCCTTTGATAGGAGGTATTGGCCTATACTATACCACGCTGGCCAAACGGGTTGGTATAGGGTTTGTATCAAGTTTTCCTTCTCTTACAGTGCTGTTCTCTGCATAATATGCTCCCTCTGTCGGCTCTTACGACACCCATGGGATGATAACATATCACGGCAAATAGTATAACTAAGTTAAAAAAAAAAAAATTCACCATCCTGACATACAAAAAAAGATACTTTTAGTCGCTACACATCAAAGTTTTTGTCTTTTTCGATCTGTGCAGGCAACCTTAGCAAGATTGCCTGTAAGAAATCGCACTCTGCGATAAGGCTGCCCTTGTGCATTTGATATGCACCTACATATCTAGTACTATACTACATTTAAGTCATTCACACCGAGTTTTTACCAACATTTGTACAATAATACAATTATCTATCTATCTGTCTACAGAACTTCAATCTCAAGATCGTTTGTACAGTTCCATAATTGGATATTTTAACCCAATCACTAATTTTAACATCAATTTTTTATACTTTATTCACACATTTGCTTTGTCCAATTTTAAACAAAATATGCAGTTGCAATGCAAAATTCAAAACCATTATTTGCCCGAACCAACGTTTAACAAGAGCGCTTAAAGATTCCATCGAATATTCTGGAAACCCTACAAAATACTGTACTTTATACACGAGAGCCGTTTCTTGCCGACGTGAGGAAACCTTAGAGGGGCTGCAGCAGTAACGAGTCTCGGTAATGGTTCCTCAAGTGATCAGAATTGCAAAATACAGTGAATTTACCATTCGCCATTCTGCACAGAAATGCAATTGGTAGTAATCAGAACTGTGTAACGTGGTGCGGGAGAAAACTAAGTGCTTTTGAGTATTCGTTGATTGAGATGACGAAGTGTTTTATCCTGTACATTTTTGGTTGTCTAATTTGGTTTTGGGATTCCGTAGGAATATGACTAAAGAACCTTTTTTTAAGTAAAACTAACTGGCTATACACATATTCCATATTTTTCGAGATCTCATGATCGTAAAAAATCATCATAATTCTCCTTGCAGCATACATCGTACAAAATAAATAAATCCATATATTCACCATTCACGGCCACTCCGAGGTTTTAATAGCTCACACTTTAGATAGATGGTTTTGTTATTATGGTTTTTTATTATGTCCCACTACCCCTGACATACAGTATGACCGACTAAAGGCTGGAATGTAGACTCCTTCTGCTTTCAGACGCCCGCAGGGTAGGCTGCTCGTAGGGTCGCCGGTGAGAGTAGCTGGCTGAAGTGCACGCTGGGTTAGCAGCTCGGTGGCCGAGGTGTAGTCTGAGCGGTAGGCTCAGGTGGTGCAGCTGATGTAAGCTGAGCGGTAGGCTCAGGCGTAGGCTGGTAGAAGCACGGCGCCAGCAGCTCGTAGGTCACAGCTTACAGCAACCGGTGGTAGGGACCAGTGGATGTAGAAAGCCGTAGGTAAAACGTAAGACCGTATGGCGAAGACAGGTGTGGAACAGGGGAATTATAGCCCGTAGGGAGAACTGGAAAGCTGCATAGAGAATATACAACAACCGGTCAGGAACAGGCTGTCCCTAGATCGGCTGTTATGCTTAGGAGAGACAGATACTATAGACAGAAAATATAGGCACACAGATAACTAGAATATACTCAACCCCAGCGGGATAGTAGAGATAAAAGTAGAAGGCAGAATAAAAACTTAGTAGTGGTAGCAACGTAGCGACGTGTAGGGAAAGTGTCCAATTCAGGTCGGTCGCGCACCCGTCTTATATAGACATAGAACTATGACTAACAGATTTCCTGTGCCCGGTCCATTACCTTATAAGGTAATAATTCCTAGCGAAGCGCTCTTCGGACTAGGCTGGCTCCGCCTACTGCGTTAAGCGCCTGTAGAGATTATAACGCAATACATATAATATAATAGTATTACGTTACAGAAAACATTCCTTCGAGGGGAGAGCCCTAGTTTACTGACTCAATCACGTGGCGTTACAGCAACTAAAGTAAAATAACCACCACAAAATACGTCCAACTCTAATTTTTTATTCCTTGCGGAGGCTGTATCTCGCATAGCTGAAAACCTAATTGCGCAATATGTACGCCACAAAACAGAGCCAAGTGACTTGTATCCAAGAACTTAAAACATTTACAAAACGAAATGAAAACTACATAAAAATGTAGAATTAAAATGTGCTTTTAAGTATGCAACCCTAAAACATACATAAACGAGAAAATTATAACTATTATTAAAGTGTTAAAGATATTATGTTATCAGAGTTAGTACTTAAGACCTTTAAAATGACAGTCTCGAACGGATATCTGGCTTAATTACTGCTTCTGTGTGCGTAAAAAATACACACAAAACCATTTGCGCCAATAAGGACATTGCCATTCAGTCCGACCCGTACCGACCCGTAAACTTCATTTACCTTTTACTTTGTCAGCATGAATGGGTTGCCTCGGTCGGGGAAGTTCTACCCTCTCACAGAATATCGACGTAGAGTAACAGTATCTACGCTGTCGGGTTTCGTGCGGTGAATGAGAGTGCCGGAGTCCCTATACCCTATTCCTGCTCCGTTATTCAACTTCACCTTCTACTCATTTTCCCAACGATAAAAGACGGCAATTAGGTATTTGTGACTGCTCTGGTGTTGCTCGTGTCCCTGGGGGGCGGTAATTGCTAACCATCAGGCATTCCGTCTGCTCATTTGCCACCTATTATATTAAAAATAAAAAATGTGAATCTCTTGCCGAATTTTAAATATTTTAAAGATATACTTCATTCATTTAATTCATTAAATTCTTGAAAGATATAATGGACTGCAATTACTGACAATGATGATAAAATACCATATTGTCCGAGTTTAACAGAGCTCATAAAACTTGCATCGAATGTTAGCAGCCGATAAGTGAAATGCATTAATGCGTTCTTTATGTTTATGGCGGACTACATTAAATTCACACACATTACTACTCTTAAATTTCACGATTTGTATTTTGAAATTATAGCCTGCATGTTGCTCTACAAAGTCCTCTATCTTCATGTGAAAGTCCCGTCCAATCAGTTGAGCCATTTGTGAGATTACCACGGACTAGCATCTGCTAGCCCGTGGTAATCTCACAAATGGTTAAAATTTTGTGTTTTTTCAGTCTTGACAAACACAAAGGTTGTCTATGACCTGGTATCGAGTAACTAAGTATAAATATGCACTGTGCAGATAAGGCTACTGCTGTTCTAGAGATGTAATTTATACTATTGCATAACGGATTTCATGAAAGCTCGTGCAATTTACGGCTTATCACATTCGCTAGCCAGTTTTTATTTTAACTTAAAATATTTCATAACAGTTTAACAGCATGGGTTAAAAACCTAATCTTGTCTAGTCCTTTAAAATTTCAAACCAAAATGTATGTACTTATCACAGTTTCTGCAATTTGTAAGACAATTCAAAATCTTTGAAAATTTGACTACTTCAATTACACGATCGTTAAGACACAGACAAGTTTTATTAGTCAGTTCTATTGTAAATTTATTGCATGGCTTTACTGCCAAAAGTCGATGCACTCTTTATTTAAATGTCTTCAGACGGCTGCAATCACAAAAGATATTAGAAGTGAGACCAACGGCAGACAGATTACTTATTGCTGTGTGAATTGACCGATCCAACGTAAGAAGTAGATCTTCTTAGTTTTAGAAAGACATGATCGTCTTATATTTTTATAGTTCACTAGCATTAGTGGACTATAGAAATATAGTAGTCCAAAGTATTGTGAGTCAATTTGAGAGAGATTTGTCCTACTAGACTATGGTGGCCAAAGGATGTCGCGTTTTACATGTCTTTACAACGATTTTATTTTCGCCTCTTATGACACCCACTGAATGAATTCCGCTGCGGACTTTAATGAAACCAAGTTCAATCAAAGGACACAAGGACACTCAAGCTTGAAGTAAAATAAAGAATCAGAGTGTTTTTCGAAATTCTTTAGTTCGCCTATAACACGAATTTTCTTTTGCAGATGCGAGATACTAAAACAAAGCGGAAACCAAGAAAATGACAAAAGCTCATTAATTACGAAATCTTTTTAAATAAACTCATAAATGTCAACTGACAAAATAAATTGCCCGGGCAATTAACGTCGATAGGTTTATCAATTTTGCTTAAAAATTTAATTTGCATGTAGTGCATATTATTTTTAATAACGTTTCATTTAAATTCGCAAAGGATTTTTTTTCCTCCAAATTGAACAGGATAAGTAAAGTTAATCCTCTTTAAAATATAGCGTTTATACTCGTGTGGATCAGACTGGGGCAATATCAAATAAAAATATTCTAAATTTAGCTTTTATGGTCTCACACAATTATTTTTTCATAACTGTCATATTAGGTGTTTTAATTGCTGGCTTTAGGCGAAATAAGCGCTTCATTTTTTTATTTACCGCTGGGATTTTATAAGCTCTTTGTGACACATTTTTTTGTTATTCGCCGCAAGTGAGCTTGTCATAATTCGTTTACTATAAAATATTTAAACAGCTGAAAATGACAATTAAATTAGTGTTACTTTACTAGTACATTGAACCTGGTTGTCTAAGTAAAATCTAACCGCCAGCCAAAATATATAATTATGTATGTTTATCCATTATCCAGTGCCCATAGTACAAGCTCTGCTTAGTTTGGGACTAGATGGTGATGTGTGTATGTGGTAGAATATTATTACTTTATTTAATTTTGTCGATAACTGATTGAAATCGCTATTTGCAAGTCTCTAAATCACGCTCTCCGAGTTCCTGACACGCTCGCGGCACAACGCTTTTATGGCTGCACGCGCGAAGTTCGGCGTTGCGAAGTGCTGGACACGGGAAGGCTACATATACATCTTGGGCCCCGACAGCAACCGCCATCGCATTACGAGCGTCGGCGATCTAGGCAAGATTAAACTTGCAGACAAGGAGAAGCCCGCAGCCAAACCACTTGCACCCAAGACCAAGCGAGCAGCCACTACGAAGAAATACGCCTTTTTCATAATATTCGTTCATCCGTAGGTAATTAACGTTATACTTAATGTTATTTCACCCTCACTGTCACTTTGATCTCACTATTTTTATTTTTGATAAGTCATGTCAACAATTAATCAAAAAGGAAAACTAATCTGTCATAATTGTCAGTTGTCAATTATGTTACGTAACGTTCCGTTTCTCATAAAAAAATTAAATATTTATAAGTAGTCTTTAGATTTCGAAATGTACGAATCTGAAATAATGTTAATGCCTACTCAGTATTTTTGTTGTGTTGATGTATTATTTTATCTTAATTTTATTGTTATATTTGTTAGTTTTAAATGTATCTCTTCACATTTGTTATCTTTCTTCGATAATGCATTTAACTGGCGGGTGGGCAAAATAAATACGCTTAACGTAGTAATATTTCTATTGTGTTATAAATTATTTATTGATATAGCCTATATAAGTACTATATTTTATTATTATTTTATATATTACTGTATTTTATTATTATTATTTTATATTTGTATGTCAGTTACAGACTCAATTAGCGACGATGACAGTTTTCTAACAGCTACGAGCTTTGATGATAGCTTTACTAGTAGCCGCTGTCGCTTTCGTACCCATTTCTGGTTGGCACGGAGACAACATGTTCAGGCCTCTACCAAAATGCCCTGGTTCAAGGGATGGAATGTTGAGCGTAAGGAAGGCAAGGCTGAAGGCAAGTGCCTCATTGAGGCCCTCGACGCCATCCTGCCCCCTGCTCGCCCCACGTTGGGCGCCAATGTCGCACGAGTGATTGATTTCCACGGGATAGCCGGGATCGATCACTCGCCGAGCAATTAAAGAGAGATAATTAGGTTGTCTTACGGGAAATAAATAAAAAATATCACCAGGAAAGATTAAACTCGCGTTATATTCCAGTTACACAATGGCTTTAATTACACAAAAAAAAAACTGACACTTGAGATTAGCCGACTAGACAATTATCCAGGGCGTGGGTGGTAAGTTGGCACTCCACAGGTCTTCGGATGGGTACTCAGCTTTGTCGTGTTGTCTCCAAGCAGAAAAAGGGCCCAACCAAGTGTGTTGCCGGTATATATAGGGCCGGCGAGCGGGAGAGGGCTCCCCACTGCAGTGCGTCACTCGTAGCGAGGCTCTCAAGCGCCGGGGCACGACGTCACACTGGGAGACACTCTCCAATCACAGTTTTAGACGTACCCAAGAACTTTAATGTAGTTCATTTAAATGCACAGAGTATTCCAGCCCATTTCCCAGATATGCTGGCTAATTTTGATTGCAAAAACATACATGCAATTCTTATCTCTGAGTCATGGTTGAAACCGTGTCTCTTAGCGACTTCTTATTCTCTTCCAGGTTTCCAACTATTTAGGAATGATCGTGTGTTTAGCGGTGGTGGCAGCGTTGCCATATATTTACGTGCACACATTCCGCATCATATAGTCACTATTTCATCGCAGCCGCCACCGTCGAATGCTGGCGAGCATCTCTTCTTAGATGTGCAACTCCATCATACAAAAGTGTTGCTTGGCGTATATTATTCTCCTTCGAGTCGTATAAATTTATTTTCTTCCTTCGAGCAAATCCTGGTAAATCTTACTCCATCTTATGATCATTTCATTATTATGGGAGATTTTAATACATGTCTCCTTAAACGTGATCGAACTACCTCTTTTCGTCGTGTTACAGTATTCTGTAATATGACTATATTAAACCTTAATGCGACACATCACTTTCCTATTTCTGTTCCTTCCTACTAGACCTCATATAAGTCTCTTCTCCTAATTTCATTTACTGGCATGGTCAATGCTCTGCCGATGTATTTTCCTTCCATGACCTTATCTATCTCTCTTACAAAATACGCCCACCTAAAGCGAAACCGACGATAGTTTTGCAGTGCAATTTTGGTGGCATGGTGCTTGATGAACTACGTGAGGATGCTGCCAAAATAGACTGGGAACCACTGTTGTCCACCGAGTGCGTGAACACTAAGGTGCACATTCTGACAACCAATCTCGTTAAGCTATGTGACATTCATGCCCCAATTTGCGCTATAAAATTAAAATATTTGCCTGCACCTTGGCTTACTGAGGACATCAAGAAGATTATGACAAAAAAGCTGCAGCGCAGACAAAAGTAAAGCACAGGCCAACTCCTTCAAACATGGAAAATTATGTGGCTATAAGAAATCATTGCAACAAGGTGTGTAGGAAAGCACAACGCCAACATATACATAAATCCGTTGTAAACGGTGATCCAGCAAAGGTCTGAAAATTTCTCAACACTTTAGGAGTTGGTAAGACTAGGCACCAATCTATCCCAAACAATATAAATCTCGATTCTCTCAATGTTCATTTCTCTTCCTCGCCCAAATTTGATGGAAATGTTAAAAATAACACATACAATATCTTTCATCCTTACCAACCCCAGATTATTCTCCTTTTGTTTTCTCGCAATTCACCCATTGTGATGTTAAGAAGAGTATTATGGCAATTGCGTCCAATGCAGTCAGTGATGACTGTGTCAGCAGGAAAATGATCCTTCCCATCGTAGATATAATCCTTCCAATCCTATGCAATATTTTAAACCAGTCCATTATCCGTGGCATCTTTCCGTCAGCGTGGAAAGATGCACTTATAATTCCTCTACCTAAAAAACCTTAACCTTGTTCCTTTTCAGATTACCGTCCCACATCCTTACTACCTTTCCTGTCGAAAGTCCTTGAACACCTAATCCACACTCAACTCAGTTCCTTTCTCCATAAAAAATAGCTCCTTAATCCATACCAATCTGGTTTCCGTCCCGGCCACAGTACCGTCACTGCATTGGTACACATCACTGATGACATTCGGAGAGGTATGGATTATGGAAATCTAACGGATGTCCTTGCTCGATTTCAGCAATACTTTTAACACCGTGGATTTTCACATCATACTCGGCATTCGCCGCTCTCTTAACATATCTCCAACGGCAATTAACTGGTTTCATAGTTACCTGTTTGGTCGCCGGCAACGTATACGCATTGAAGACTCTTATTCCACTTCGTCAAACACGAACGCTGGAGTACCACAGGGTGGCGTGCTATCTCCGTTACTTTTCACGATATTCATTAATTATATCTCTAACCAACTACTTTCATCCTACCACCTTTACGCAGATGATTTACAGATTTACACGCAAGCCCCCTTAGATGGGTTACCAGATGCCTGTAGAACCATTAGCACAGATTTGGCCCGGATCTGCGAGTGGACCAAGAAATATGGACTGATGGTGAATCCTGACAAAACTCAGTTAATTCGGTTAACGTCGTCAGTCTGATGGTGAAATGGTAGTCTCAGATTACAGTCCGCTCGTGAGGGGTGTTCCACAAGGATCAATCCTGGGACCTTTACTCTTTATCATGTATTGTGCTGACATAACTAACTGCATAATTAATTCGCAGTATCACATCTACGCTGATGACATTCAGGTGTATGTGTCTTTTAAGCCTAATCAGTATGCTATGGCTATAGAGAGTTTAAAGCAGGACCTCGATAGAATTGTGAAGTGGGCTGAGAATAACTCTTTGGTGCTGAATCCAAGAAAGACAAAATATATGATTTTTGGTACACATAACCAACTCCGTTCATTACCGGTCTTTAGCATTACGCTCATGGGGGAGGTATTTGAGAGAGTGAGTGAAGCCCGTAACCTAGGTCTGAATATTGACTCGAATCTAAGATTCGAGAAACATGTCGCTGAAGTAGTACGTAACTGTTTTTACCGGTTGCGTATTCTTTCCAAAATGCGACCATATTTATCCCTAGATTTGCGAGTACGATTTTTCGAATCGTTAGTTCTCTCCAAATTGAATTACGCGGACACTGTGTATGGACCACGTCTGCTGGCTCGCACGGATCGTTTGATCCAGAGAGTCCAGAACGCCACCGCTCGTTACTGTTTCGCAATAGGACGTAGAAGTCATGTAACGCCTTTTTTAAATGATAAGTTCATACTTAAAATGAAATCACGGCGTAAGCTACACTTGGCATCCCTTAAGTTTGGTGTCGTTCATTGTCAGCAGCCAGTCTATCTTTTTAACTAAATTAGTTGGGTTACGAGCAGACGCGACAGCAGCAGGCTGTGTTCGCAACAGCTTTCCATATTGCCTCATAAAACAGCAGCATTTAGAGGTAGCTTCCGTTATGCGGCTTCTAAAATATGGAATAATCTGCCCCTGCCTATAAGATCTCTTAAAACAATTGGCACTTTTAAATTCACCTGCGGAGATATCTTATGGACGCACAGCGGAAGCTAGGTATGGTCAATTTAAACTCGTCGCATATATGATACCTTGGTGGAAATGGAGCTGCGCGTGGATATAAGTATTGGTTGTGTTTCTGCATGTGTGTTTGTGTGTTTATGTGTGTGTTTTGTATGTGTGCGCGCGCGAGCGCGAACATGGAATGCCAATTTATTAGTCTATACAACTGCGATGTACTTGTACTGAATAAAAAAAAGAACAAACAAAATACTTCTAGTACATATTACGTGGCTGATGTGTACTGGAGATTGGTAGCCGGGTGCCCGTGGTTTTTGGTGGTTGTGCTGACAGACTTTTACTTCACTGAGAGCGTTGATTGTCTTTCCCATCACAAAGCAGGCGGGGTGGGGTGACCTATATAAAATATATAGAAACCTAGTCATTTTGGTATCGATACGTGTAAATATATGCTTATGTCATGATCATTGTGTGGACATTTATGTGCTAACTTATGAAAAGTGTTATAACTGACACGATATATGTATATTTTCTCGCTATGTTTGTGTTGCAATTTATGTAATTATTGTTAGCTTTTATAGACACTTACCTATGGAGTACGGCCATCGTACTATGTCAGGTGTAGATTTCCTTGCTTAATAAGCTTTTCATACCGGTCAATTGTGCAAGGCAATGAGATTGGATCCAATTAGGTAACGCTTACTTTAAGGCAATAATGTACCACGTCATTTACAAACTCGTAATGTTTTGTCATTGCACTACGATCTCGTGACTGTACAGCGCAGCGCAGTGCGTGTGCGCGCCGCGCGTGTGGTGAGCAGTCTGTCGGTTACTCGGTTATCGCGTTTTGTCGTCGGTTGACGCGACGTAGACTCCGCCCCAATGCTGCCCGCGCCGCTCGCACCCGTGCTGCTAATGCGTGATGTTTTTTGTTATTGTTACTCTGCACACATTTTAAGTATATCTATATATAATTGTATTTGTCTAGCGTAAGTATCCACTGCTTTGCGCCTTCGTGAGTCACTAGCAGGGCCCCGTAGAATATCAGTGCCAGCGGTTGTGCGGTGTTATGCTGAACGGGGTCCCATTACTGCCACGACCTGGCCTTAGCGTGTTGTTAATGTTATTGTGTAGCTTTTTAACGATGTTTTTGTTTCTTTTATTCTTTTTTTATTTTTTAATTTTGCCTGTATCTTTCTTTTATTTACTATGTTATTTGTCTGGTTGTGGCAGAAATAAATCATTTTTCATTTCATTTCATTCATTTCATTTCAATTATTATTGGTATCCCAAGAATGACTGCAAAAATTACCTTGTCCGATCTACCACTAATTAGTTTTGACGGAAAAGATCTCCTCTATACTAAGAAGGTTAAAAATCTGGGGATCTACCTTGATGAGAATCTATCCTTGGTACCACAAATACAGGAGGTGAGTCGCAGACGATTTGCATCAGCCGGATCTCTGCGTAGACTACGCAACTTTTTTCCGACTGCTACTAAAATTGCGCTTGCACAATGGCTGCTGTTGTTTATTCTCAACTACGCTGATGTCAGCTATCCTGACACCACGGAGGAGCAGCTAGACAAACTTGAGCGCCTTCAAAACTTCTGTATATGATTTATATTTGGATTACGCAAATATGATCATGTCTCAGAATTTCGCAACAGACTCAAGTGGCTCCCAATTCGTCTTCGCAGGACTACTCACAATCTTACCTTACTCTATAATGTTTTATTTAATCCCAGTACTCCAGTTTATCTCAAAGAACCTTTTAAGTTCCTTCATGACACACATATTATAAGGTCGTCTGAGAATTTGACCCTGGCGATGCCAATCCATTCTAGCAATTACTATGGAAAATCCTTTACAGTTCAAGCTGCACGCATGTGGAATGGATTGCCACTAGAAATCCGTAAAGCCAAATCGCTTAACATATTTAAGTGTATGTTAAAAAAATACTACCTGTCAATCTAACACCAATCATTATAAGTACTGTTTATTTATCATAATTATGAATGAATTCTTCACAGTGTACTAGATTTCTGAATCTTTTTAAGTCATTTAATTTAAGTAATTTATTCTGTGAACCTACTAGAGTCTCTGAAACATCATCTACTTGTTTGGATAAAATATTTAGTTCTTGTGTTGCTAAAAACCCAGTAGTTATTAGTTCTCTTCCTTCTGATCACCGTGGACAGATAGCTAGTTTTTCATGTACAACATATGATAAATCACATACAGTAGAATGTAGGCCTCTAACTACCAATCGTCTTATACGTTTTAAAAACAATATTATCGCTAAACTCAATCCCTCAATTTTGAACTCAGAAAATCCAAATACAATTTATAATTCACTTTTTGGAATAGTAAATAATGAGTTTCAAGATACTTTCAAGAGTAAAACTGTCACATTAAAGGGTACTACCGGATCTTTTAACCAGTGGGCCACTATAGGTATATACAGAAGTAGAGCCAAATTGTTTGAATTATATGGGATGAAACAACATAGATTTGACACACCTTTTCTAAATTATGGAAAAAACTACTCAAAATTTTTTAAACAAGTTTGTGTTATGGCAAAATCTACATTAATTAGTAGCAAAATTAAGCATTCAACAAATGTAATTAAAGAAACTTGGAGAATTATAAATAATGAAACAGGAAGAGCACAACCTCGGGAAAACCAATTTGAACTAAAAGAAAACAATTTATTAGTCACCAATCAAACTCAAGTAGCGCATATGTTCAATAGTTTCTTTGCGAGCATACCTTTAACAACTACTAGCTCTTTACAATCATCATCTTTAGACGCTGGAAATTTTTTGCTTAGCAGTGTACCTGAATGCAAGAGCGTGTTTAGATTCGAGCACGTTACCCCGCGAGATATATTGATAGCATATAATTCAATTAATATTAAAAATACCGGCGACTTTTGGGGCATTTCAATAAAAATTTTAGGTACTATAGTTGAGACTGTTGCGCCTTACCTCTCTATAATTTTTAACCAATGTTTTGACTTAGGCGTATTTCCGGATTTGATGAAATTAAGTAAAAACATACCTTTATTCAAATCTGGCAGTAAAAATGACGTAAATAACTTCAGGCCCATCTCTATCTTGCCGGCATTCAGTAAAATATTTAAAAAGATTTTATTAAAGCAGCTACTAAGACACTTTAATTTAAATAGTCTGCTTTATAAAGATCTATACGGATTTACTAAAGGTAGATCCACTACTGATGCGGGTGTTGCTCTCATAAAACACGTTTATAATGCTTGGGAGTCATCTAAAAATGCTATTGGAGTATTCTGTGACCTCTCAAAAGCATTTGATTGCGTTCATCACGACACACTATTGCGTAAGCTCCGCCACTACGGCGTAGAGGAAACCGCACTTTGTGTTGTCGAGTCGTACCTGCGGCAAAGATTTCAGTGCGTCGATGAAAATGGGACTACATCCTCTAAATTACCTATACAGTTAGGCATTCCACAAGGCTCTATTTTAGGTCCTTTTCTGTTCCTTGTATATATTAATGACTTACCTTTTTATTTAAAAAATATCTGTGATGTCGTACTTTTTGCAGATGATACGTCACTTATTTTTAAAGTAGATAGGAATAGGAATCAATTTGATGATGTAAATAATGCACTTATACAGGTTACACAATGGTTTACAGCAAACAACCTAGTGCTTAATTCTAAAAAGACTAAATGCGTTAAATTTGCTTTACCTAACGTTAGACAACTGGGACCTAATATAAGGCTAGATAGGGAGGAACTTGACACAGTTGACTTGACAGTGTTTCTAGGCATTACACTAGATAATAAGTTACAATGGGGTGCACATATAGCATGCCTTGCAGGTAAGCTCAGCTCTGCTGCGTATGCTGTCAAAAAAGTTAGACAACTTACTGACGTTGACACAGCTCGTTTAGTTTATTTTAGCTATTTTCATAGTGTCATGTCCTACGGTATTTTGTTATGGGGCAAAGCTGCGGATATTCAGAATATCTTCGTTGTACAGAAACGAGCGGTACGAGCAATATACATGTTAGGTGCAAAAGATACTCTTAGGGAACGCTTTAAGTCTATAGGGATTCTTACAGTAGCCTCGCAATTTTTATTTGCTAATATATTGTATATTAGGCAAAATATAGGTTTATTTACTACAAAAAGTGATGTACATAACATAAATACTCGAAACAGGCATAAGTTATATTCCCCTTATCATCGTTTACATAAAGTTAATAATTCTTTTGTAGGGCTAGGTATTCGTATATACAATAAAATACCAATTAGTCTTTTAGAATTGCCATTTGGTACGTTCAAAAGTAAAATAAAAGACTGCCTTATTAGGAAAGGTTATTATACCATTAATGATTATTTCAGTGATAAGGATATATGGTCACTTACACTAGCCAACTCTTGATTTTTTTAATTTATATAGATACCTTACTTTTCAGTTTTTTTTAATATAATAACTCTAGTTCTATTAATTTAATATTCATGCATTATTAGGTCATTCAACTACTACATTTACATTTTCATTGTTGTTCCACAAATTGATGAAGGTAACTCGTTATCATGGGCTGGATACTAACGTTTTTGTCATTTTCATGTATTCATATACCGTCACTTTGTGTAACATACTTTTCCACCATAGTTCTGAACATGATCGCGAGTTGCCTACATTATAAAGCGTAAGTGGATGCTCCTATTACATAAGATTCACATTAGAAGACTACTACAGCACTTAATTTAGTAACGTAATATTTGTTTAAGTATTATGTATGTTCTTATTTACTATTTACAAGTAATTAATTACAATGTGAAACAGTTGCAGCTCCTTACAAAAACAAAATATGTACCATAACACTGGCGATTAAAAAGAGTGGCCACGAGTTTTATTGCCCGTTCTTTCTCGTGGTTCTACCTATTGCTTTGCGAATGGGCAGTAAATGTAAAAGTAAAAGCATTATTATTTACTTTAAAAATTTGACGTTCATAAGCGTCACGTTGTGACCTAGATGAATAAATGATTTTTGACTTTGACTTTGACATATATTGTATAACTGTCGTTCTACAAGTGTTCTGTTCACTGCTTCCTTATATATAATCATATTTTTTTTATAATATGGTTTGTATTATATAGTACCTATACTTATGTATGTTATAGTAGTAAAATATAGTATGTATTTATGTAAGTGTACATTACAATGTGTATATATTTAGGTACTTATTTATGAATATTATAGATTACTGACGCTACACCACCAATGAACATAACTGTTAACCTACATCATTTCTGTCCATCCGCGGTTGCCTGAAAGAGATCACTCTATTAGCGATAAGGCCGCCAGTTGCACACTAGTTTTAGGTTATACACTTATGTAAATACTTTCGTTTATTTTTGAGTTCAATAAAGTGTAATCTATCTATCTAAATAAAATCAAAGATATAACGAAATCAGAAAGTACAGTTGCGTACAAGCAAGCACTAACCAATTAATGGCTATTAAACTTGCTATTTTGAAATAGTTCAGAGGAAATTGCAATTTTAAGACGTGGTATAGATTTTTAAAATCTGTGTACTGTATATTTAAAATATACAATTGTACTTACAACCAAATATTTTTTTAGTAATACAATCAAAGAAATATACCAGTTCAAGTTACACGCGGTCATCTTATCATAAACTAAGCAAAACCTTTACTGTAGGAACCAGATTACTGATAAACATATTATAGACAAATTACACTGAGAAACTAAACAAATAATCGTACTCTTAACACAAGAATTCATCCTTGGGTAGGAATCGAACCCACGACCTTCGGCTTAGCAGAACTTTCAAATCAATCTTCTTTACAATGGTTCACCATCAACTAGACCAACAGGCCAGTTAATAATTCTATTTTGAATTTGCTTTTGTCAAACAAACTCCATTGTTCCATATAATATATTCTAACAGAACTACTGTCTGACTGTCGACTGACATGAAAAGCGAGCGCCATCCTTTTCCGCGACGTTGACTCGCTCGAACAAAGTTTCGAATCATCTGTTACGCCAAAACAGTGTAGCCAAAACGAGAGCGAGAGAGACGGAGAACGACGCCAGCGCCGCCAACGGCGCCCACTACGAACTAAACTGGAGACAGTCGCCACTTGGAATCGGCACACGAAATCCTTAAGAACTGCGCTTTTATGTAAATCTGTATTAATTGCTTCAGCTTCGTATATTTTCCTTAAACCAATACTCTTGAATGTGTTTTGTAATCATCGTTTATTTATTTATTTATGTTAATACGCTAAGTAAGACAGGAACTTATTCTAGACTGCCTTGCGAATATAACTAAACGTATTAATTTATACTAAATGGAATAAAATAAGAGCTATAGATGTCAGGAGAAGCTATAAATTTTGAATCTATAGTAATATTATAAAGTTGAAGAATTTCTTTGTTTGTACGATTCATCTCAGGAGCTATGGGTCGACCTAAACATTATTTGTGTGTTGGATTGAGTTCAATTATCACATAAGGCTCGATATATAACATCACACTTCGAGCCTCAGGTGAGGAACAATATAGGTAGATATTTTTCGGATATAATATGGGTGAAATCACGAGCACAGCTAGTATTATAACAATATTCTTAATAAATAGCAAAGCGACAATTCATTCAACAATAATCGGTAGTCAAGAAGTAAACGCACCTCTTGATGTCATTGAAAGATATTACGAGAATAGAATTTGTATCATTAAAAAAAATTATCCTCCTTCTCGAAGCAAATTTCAATTCCAACCTGAAATTTCGTTAAGTTTTCATGAAACTTAAATAAACCTAATACGATTAGGTATCTACATTTAAAGCAGAGTTGAACGAAAGGCTCATTAACATCTTATATTCAATCGAGTTATCGAAAATGGCGTCTGTTCATTAAATGTTGAAGGCTTCGCACTGATAAGAAAGGTATTTAATCGTTTCTTAAACTCGTTTGCGAAAACAATTGAGCTTTTATTAATAATTATGCAATGCTAAAACATTTGAGTATTCACATGTAATGAGCAATCTTGCGAATGTTACAAAACAAAAAACAAACGAGTAGGTTTTAGCATTTTTACCTAGGATTCTTACAAACGTTCTGATGAACATTCTAGAGAATTTACAGTAAATTTGCTTTGACGTTTTTACTGATTAGAGTGCTCGGCTTTGTTCTTTATTCCGTTCTTCAGAACAAAAATTGGCGAATGCTCGCTATTCTGTTACAAATGAATGGCCAGAGGTATCGACACCAGGGATAGCGGCAAACAATTGTGTTTACATCCTTTTAGGGATAGCGGCAAACAAATGTGTTTACATCCTTTTTGTTTGATGACGTAATGGAAGTCATTGTTATGTATGGGGTGGTAAATGCGCCGTAATATTCCCATAGTATGTTTGATGACGAATCCGTGTGGTGACGGATTAAGAATACGGATTGTCACCACCCCATATCATCCCATGGGTGTCGTAAGAGCCGACAGAGGGAGCATATTATGCAGAAAACAGCACTGTAAGAGAAGGAAAACTTGATACAAACCCTATACCAACCCGTTTGGCCAGCGTGGTATAGTAGGGCAATTCCTCCTTTCAAAGGAGAGGCCTAGTCCAGCAGTGGACTGATAAAGGCTGATGATGATGATGTTTGATATATTTTTCTGTGTCTTTATGTGATCGGCAATTTAAGGGCATAATGTGGGTGGATCGTTATTGAGTGTATATATGGAAAAGTTTATTTCATTTTTATAATTAGGACTCTTTTGTTCTTGAAGAAAATTGTTACAGTTACACCAAGTAAATTATAAATGTAAAATTTGTATTTTATTTTAATGACGTTGCACAAACGCGAAATCTTTTGAACAGATTTGAATACTATGTGAGTAAGTGATATTTTATTTATATCTCTATATGATACCTTTACCAACATGCCACACAGGTAAAACCGCAGACCAAAAGCTAGCTGTACATGTATAACTAAATATGCATAGACTCACGTCAGCTTATCTTTTAAAGGGTAGAGGGATAATTTACGGCCACGTTTCACCATTTGTGGTTTAGTCCAATGTACATTTATTATGGGAATGAATCGATAACCGTCAAGATTTCCTAATAGGAAATCAAATAATAACTTGACTAGTCAAACACAGTATCTCAAACATAGAATCTCAAATATGAAACATGAGTGCCCTGGGCAATATTTAAAATAGAAGGCATTAGAAAGAGTCAGGTAGATTGTTCATGCTATTCAAATTAATTCATTTGATGCAACTGATGTTTGTTTGTTTTTCTTGTGAGTGTGTGGTCAACTCTGGTGTCGGAGTTTTCAGACCTGCCGAAGGCCTCCGACATGGCCTAATGATCCTTATCCTTAGACAAGAACCGGGACCGACAGCTTTACGTGCCCTCCGAAGCACGGTAGCGCTCAGATGTAAATGCCACACACGGTCACACATCCAAGTGGTGACCTGTGCAAACGTTGCTTAACTTTGTCGATCTGTTACGAATGGCAAGCCAAGTCTCGCTATGAGCGCTACTGATAGGAAAATCATTGTGTACGTTATAACTAATTTTTCATCCAGATTCGGAGAGAAGTAGATCTATAAAAATAACCCAGAAATACTTGATTACGCCATAGTCGAAAATGCTCTTTTTTTTAATGCTCAATATGAAGCCCTATAACAAAACTCTAAAACGGAAATATTCACAAACAGAGTTAAGTTGAACAAAATTATTTCCAAATATTCGAGCAGATTTATTATAAACGTACGTATTACGTTTTACGTTTAGTTTCATGAAAAATTCTCAATTACATTTTTATCTCCGGGCAGTTGTTGTAAACATTTTTACTTTTGCCGTGGCCAGAATGGCACGCCACAGCATGGCACAGCACGGCACGTATGCAAATGGACACTCGTCCCGTAATTGGTCCACAGATTTTTTTCTGCCGAAGTTCGCACATAATTTTTTAGTTTTTAAGTTCAGCTTGTCGACACTGGAAAAAAATATTCTGGGAGATTATTTCAAAGATCATACATACAGGTTTTCTGGCAGTCGTTTCTTTTCAATGTTTATTATTTTTAATGATAAACATGTAGTAAGTCACTTACTTTTATCAAATCAAGTTATTAAACATATCGATACCTAGCTCTCTAAACTTTTTATGAAATTAAAAATATGATAATGTTACGAGCTGGGGTTCGGCGATAAATTAAATGCACTATGCCACTCAAACTGTACTTTATTTTACCACAAACAACTTAATTACACAATAATTAAAACTCTATTTCACACTACAAAACACTCGACGATTCACTCCCCTTCAAATCCTTCGCTCGATGATTTATTCAACTGAACTGTCAATCCGCTCGTCCACGCGCTATTTATCCCTGGATTACGAACCTTCGTCGATTCGAATACGCGGGTTTGTTTAAGTCGAGCTAACTTTTGCGCGCGCGATCGCACTGCTTCCACACTTTAGCTAATCTCAGTCGACCCGGTGCCCACCCGACTGACGGTAGTGTTTTGAGTGGGGGGGCCCCGTGAGCGCCGTTCCAGCAACCATGGCTCGTCGCATCGACGAAGGTTAGTATTAACGTAACATTTTGTCTTATTTAGTTGGTGAATTCTTGCGTTTTTTTGTTTTGTTTATTTATTTTATTTGCGAAAATAATGCGACTGATGTACCTCCTACCTAAAAAAGGAAAATATAAGCCTTGTGCCCCTCCGCAAAGCGAGTGCTGACTAAAAGTAGTTGCACCCAGAGCAATAAATCGTAGTGCGGGGAGCAAAAACTTGACGTTTGTCACAAATGTATAACTTGATAGATTTTTACCAAAATTTTTGTTTCATTATTTTATTTCATTCGTTATATCTAATATTTAAAAATTATTTTTCACATCTACTTTAAAATAATACTTAAAAAAAGTCTTTTAAAATGTTACCATTGTTAATTTGCCATAAAACCTACGATCTCATTTATAAGGCTGATTTTTTAATAAATATGCCGTTTTGGATTATGTAAATCTATTAATTATTAAAAAGAGTATGATACATTTATAATCAAAATAAAAATATGGATGTTTAATTCAAATAAAACCCATTATCCCCTTTATTAAATACCGTAGTCGAAAGTACGAAGGTTAGTAATAAGCGTCGAAAAATAAGGTTAGTGATCTAGGGTTATACTGGCCCAATAACATCACTAGTGCATTCTAGGCATGGGCGTTTTCGAATTTTTACGCAAACCGATAAAAATCAGATTTTGAAATCGATTTCAAAAACCGATTTTAGAAATCGTTTTCAGTAGCGGATGTTAGAGCGTAGCGTACGACAAACGTAAACAATCGAAATCTGCAATTCATAAAACCGCCAAAATCCAAAACGATTCGCTCGTCGCAAAGCGCAATTCGCTTCATCTCTTTCGCTCTTTCAACGGATCACTAAGTTAGAAAGAAAAGGAAATGAAATTCGCTCTCTCTCATTCTTACTAACTAGTCGTTTGGTAGTGTGAAAGAGAACGAATGAATATGAAAACTATCGGTAACGTAAGCTTTAGATTTACTTTGTAGTTTGGTTGCGCTTGCACCGTTTGGTTTGGATTTGTGTAGTGCGTTATCGTGGTATTGTTTTACGTTTTCTAAAACGTTTTTTTCACATTGGAATATCGATACGATACGATTTCTGTCTGCAATCGGATTTCAGATTCGTTTTGATATATCGCTCTCATGCCTAGTGCATTCTAGTGTATTCTGGAACGTTGTCGTCTCATTCGGAAACGCAGTCGATCGTTCGATAGATAAAACAGCAATACCATCTAGTAGAGAGTAGGTGGAACAATTTAAACCATCAATATATACCTTCTCTACTGGTTCTCTCTTTGTCCGATAGATGGTGTGATTCTTAAAATATCGCCATTCGTAACAATAATATGCAACTCTTATTATTTGTGTTATAACATAAGGACGCTCGCAGCTGTGTCTACACTTTTCACTTTTACTTTTCACAAATTTAACCGTATCTGCCCGATCACATGAGAACCTCGGGTATTCCCTTCTTTATGCACCCCTACGGTCTACAAGGAACATTCATGCCAAATTTCAGCTTCTTCCACCTGATATGTGGCTGTGCGTTGTCTGTTAGTTTGTCAATACCGTAAGAATTGTGTATACAAAACGATAATAAAGTTTATTTGTTGGTCTGTGCATCACAAAAAGAATCAAACAGACTTGAGTAACCTTTTTCAAGATCAGAAACTGTTTTGGACTAAATTGAAATATACTCAATCATAATATTCTCTGCTTATCGAAGTTATTAAGAAACGGTAAACACTTACTTCTGTATGGAGTTAAGATCCAGGCTTTTTGTGTGTAGTTTTCACATTTCTGAGAGTCCCGATTTCACGGTTCATTATAATTTCAGTTGATTATCAACTTATCATATTCGTAAGCCAGGTTTTATTTCTGTTGAAAATATTTAAAACCGTTTTAGCAGTATATATTAAAAACCCAGACTTGCCCAAACCTTAAGAAGCCAAACTGTAGTAATCACAGTTTCAGCTATTTGTAAGACAATTCAAAATCCGAGGCGATATGATCACTGAGTGATCAAGCCTCTTAAAATTAAAGGAAATAAAAAGATCTAAATCTTTGAAATTTTGAATCAGACATCTTTTTCGATTACACGATCATATAGACACTGACAAGTTTTATTACTCGGTTCTATTGTGGATTGATTGCTTGGCTTTACTACCAAACGTCGATGTACTCTTTATTTAAATGTCTTCAGACGGCTACTGTCTAAAGACATTTAATAAAATCACGAAAGATATTACAACTGAGACCAAAGTAGGTAGAGCATTACTTATTGCAGTGTAAATTGACCGACCCTACGCGAGACAAAGCTTTTCAACATTTTGGTTTAAAATAGCGAAACTCACATCATCATTTATACTTTTATAGTCAACTAGCGACTCGCCCCGGTTTCGCACGGGTGCAAAATTATACATATAAACCTTCCTCTTGAATCACTCTATCTATTAAAATATCGCTTCCAAATCCGTTGCGTAGTTTTGAAGGTTTAAGCATACATAGGGACAGACAGACAGAAGACAGACTTTGTTTTCTACTATGTAGTGATTATTATTGGACATTGGGCTCTCTTAATTTACGTCACAAACTGCTGTGAGTCAAGTGAAAGATTTGGCCTACAATACTCTTCTTTCTCCTAGCGTTATCCCAGTTTCAACCCGGGGTCCGCCTGCTAGTCTAACCGGATTTGACTGAATATTAGCTTTTCCACGGAGCGACTGCCTGACTGATCTCCGCAACCCAAAGGGATAGCGATATTCCATGACTTAGACTAGTGTCAGTTTATTCAGAGTTAGGTACTGACTCCGTATAACGACTGTCAAAGATCTTCATGACAACCGGGGCCGACGGCTTAGCGTGCTCTCCGAGGCACGCGACAAGCGATAATTAATAATTCAAAATGCACATAACTTCGAAAAGTCATTAGTGCGCACCTAGGATTCGAACTCGATACCCTCTGCATGGCAGTCTGGCCTACTATACTATGGTGGACAAATGATGTCGCATTTTAAATGCCGTCACAAAGATTTTATTTGCTTCGTGTATTTTCTAATTCACTTCTTACGACACCTACGGAATGAATTCCGTTATCAAGTTCAATCAAAGGAAACAATAATTTATAATTTATGTATCACAAGTTCTGTTGTGATCCATCGAAGTAAAACAAAGAATCGATTTTATTTTGCGAAATTATTAAGTTCGCTATTGACACCTTTAAACACCCCATTATGTTTGCAGATGCGTGATATAACGAAAACAAAGTGGAAACCAAAAAAATGTAAAAATCTCATTAATAACGAAATCTTTTGAAATAAAGTCATAAATGTCAACTGACAAAATAAATTGCGCGGGCAATTAACGTCGGTAGGTTGGTCAATTTAGCGTAAAAAATTCATTCGCCCCCAAATATAAGTACATAATTATAAATTTTAATTACCTTTCATTTAAATACGTAAAAGGATTTTCGTGAGGGTAGCTTGAAGTGACTGGACAAAAATTTTCGTGCTCCGAGTTTTTAAATTGATTTTAATTATATTCGGACAAATTATTAATGTTTACATACATATTATAGTACATTAACCTCAAGTGCACTAGGTTACCTCAATTATTCTCCTTTTGATCAACTGCATTTCAAACACAACACTCAATAATATGGACCTTTACACAAAGTTGTCTACAACAATGGAAGAACTATCATCCACTTTTTCTTCACGAATGGCTCAATACGAAGAAGACCTGAAGAATGCAGGGAATGAAACATCATCCCACAAGACTATTGCTAGCCTATCCCGGGAGTGCACTGATTTTAAGGGCCTTATTTGGAAGACTATGAGTGCTCTTAAATCCCAAATGGAGTTGCTAGTCATAGGTCTTGATCGTCATGAAATGGCATCACGCTCCAAAATATTATTCCTACGAGTACATGGTCTCTCGCCAGATAAAGATACGCAACCACTGGAACAATTTCTGAGCATCTTGGCGGATAAAATGGACATGCCGAATATATCTACAACGCAAGTGTCAGCGTGTCATTATTTGGGCAATAACGTAAATAAGTCTCGTCCATTGATGGTGCGGTTTGAAAGTCGACTACTCCGAAGTAAAGTATGGCAGAGCAAAACCAAATTGAAGGGCTCAGGTTTAACACTTTCAGAATTCCTCACAAAACCAAGACATGAGGTTTTCATTAACGCACGGAGATATTACGGGGTGAAGCGTTGCTGGACTTCAGAAGGCAATATTGTGGTGCAAGTCACGGACAAATCCCGGAAGAAGATAGAATCAATGGCTGAGCTTCGTTCCGTGATGACACAATTCCCGGTAACAGATTCTTACGGACCGGAGCCCGCGGTGGCTGGGACCAAAACCTCGCAGCCTGCTCATAAACCGACATCCCAGACTGTTGATAAGAGACCACGCAAAACGGTAAAATAGTCACTTTTTATCAATTCTGTTGTTTTTTACTTTGGTTTTTGTGTAACTCGTATTTAGTTTTGTCAATGAGTTTTGTTTACATAATTATTTTGCTAATGACGGTCACTAAAGAGATTAAATTATAACTTGACAATTGTTTGACAGATGTCATACCATATTCCGTTCGGATACTTCTACAAACTTATTTTTCATATGTTTGGGTACGAGTCTTTTAAGTTGATGTTATTTTTAGTAACTCATTGTAACCAGCTAGTGCATAGAGGTGACAAAGAATATATATCATTTTTTTGTTTTTTTTAACGTAAAATTATTATATATATATCTTTTTCTATATTATATTTATATATTGTATTTATTATTCGTTTATTGTTTATCATTATTAATATGTATGATGATATTGATGATAGTTTTGCCTCTTGTTCATCTTCATCTACAACTGATCTAAGCTTTGCTAGTGCGTTTACAAATGACGATTCGACACATCTTTGTGATCAACTTTTTTCTTCCTTCTCTTGCTTCCGTAATTACTTAAATGTTGTCCACATTAATGCGCAAAGCATTCACGCTCACTATCCAGACCTCTTATCGTCATTTGATGCTGATGTTGTTCATGCTGTTCTTATTTCAGAAACCTTTCTCAAGCCTACTCTTCCTTCCAAACAATATTCGCTGCCAGGTTATAAGTTGGTGCGTAATGATAGAGTAGGCAAGGGATATGGAGGGGTTGCTATATATCGCCGTGAAGATATAAAACATAAAATTGTCGACAAGTCTCCAAGTGAATACTCAAATTCTGCGGAACATATATTTCTTGAAATTAATTTTAAATATTCCAACATACTATTAAGGGTCTTCTACAGCCCATCTTGTACTATTGACTATTTTTCGTCATTAGAATCAAAGTTAGAAAACTATTCTTCTTTGTATGAACACACAATTATTCTTGGAGACTTCAATACATGTCTACTCAAGGATCATATACGCAGCCGAAAGCTTCAGTCCCTTGTCTCCTCTGTTAATTTGCAGATTCTTCCTCTTAATGCTACACATAAGGCTCCTCATTGCAATCCTTCTCTTCTAGATTTAATTCTTGTTTCTGACCGTAACAAAGTAGCAACGCATGGACAAATGCCCGCATCTTTTTCTTATCACGATCTCATATACCTTTCTTATAAAGTTCGTCCTCCAAAACGCAAGGCCAAATATCTCACACTTCATTCTTATAAGAACATTGATTTGAAGCGTTTGGAGATGGATGCAAACACTATAGACTGGACCTACATTTATAAGTGTAATAATATAGATGATATGGTATCTGCTTTTAATGCAATCATTTTAGACTTGTATAATACACACGCTCCGCTCAAAAAGGTAAGGGTCAAACACTTGCCGGCACCATGGCTATCTTCTGATATTAAAAAACTAATGGCGAAACGGGACAAAACTAAACGGCAATATAAGAGGTTGCCCACTGAGGAGCACTGGAATGCATATAAAAAAATTGGTTGCCTGTAAAGTCGGTATACGGGCGAAAGTTTTACGTGACAACGACTTTGAGTGGTAAAATAATTTTAATGTGAATATTCATTCGTATAGTAGGAAGAAGGATGAAAGACGCGTGCCTTTCACTTTTTATGTCTGTCTCTCTCGCTCTTAGGCGGGACGCGTGCCTCTCACTCGCTCTCATTGTGAGCGCATAACGTGAGCGGAGCGTAACGCAGTTTCTTGAAGTGTCACCCGGCAAACCAATTTATAAGACGTTGTCACGTCAAAAACTCCGAAATCGTTGCAGTCGTTTGTGTAGGGATGCTAAAAGACGCCACATACACAATTCAATACAAGATCTTCACACCTCACAAGTATGGCAATTTCTCAAGTCGCTAGGCATTGGAAAAACATCGCAGAGCAGCTGCACGAGTATGGACTTGAACTTACTCAATGCTCAATTTTCCAGGCCACCGATTACTCTTCATAGTAGCACCAAGACTACAACATTAAATTTTCTCTCCAATCTTTCTCTGCCATTAAATACTGCATTCTGTTTTCAGCCAATTGTTGAAGCGGACGTTAAAAAATCCTTCCTATCCATAACCACTAAAGCAGCTGGTGAAGATAGTCTTCAAATTCAAATGTTTCTGCCCATTCTCAGCCAAATAGTGCCCGTGGTCACTCACATAATAAATTTCTCCCTATTCTCTAACACCTTTCCCGCACTGTGGAAAAAGGCACACATATTACCTTTAGTCAAAATTCCAAATCCTACTTCCTTATCCCATTTCCGTCCAATTTCAATACTTCCAGTCCTGTCCAAAATTCTTGAGACTAATGTTCAAAAACAACTGGCTAATTATTTGTACTCTAATAGCCTATTAAGTCCATATCAGTCCGGCTTCCGGCCAGGCCATAGTACAGTAACAGCACTTGTTAAAATTACTGATGACATAAGACTGGCCATGGAAAATAAGCAACTGACAGTACTGGTACTCTTGGATTTTAGCAGTGCCTTTAATTCCGTTGATTCTGACGTACTCCTTGGTATCCTATCCTCACTTAATGTCTCAGCTTCTGCAATTGGTTGGTTTAAATCTTATCTTCAGGGACGCTCACAGTCTGTGCGCTCCGAAGAGTTATACTCTGAGTGGTGTGATCTGGCTGCGGGTGTTCCTCAAGGCGGCGTGTTATCTCCTTTACTCTTCTCCGTTTTTATAAACGCTATCACTAAAGTTATATCTTCACATTAACATCTTTACGCAGACGATCTGCAGCTATATCGACATTTTAATGTTCAGGATATTTCTGAAGCCATCGATGCTATCAATAATGATTTAGAACGTATTCGTATGTGGGCTGAGTCATTTGGACTCCTTGTTAATCCTACAAAGTCTCAAGCTCTCATTATTGGTGGCCGATATATGCATAACCTATTGGATTACCAATTGCTCCCAGTAGTTCTATATAATTCAATACCCATAGTTTACTCGAAATGTGCTAAAAATCTCGGTGTGCTTCTTGACTCGAATCTGTCCTGGGAAGCATATATTGCAGAAGTAAGCAGAAAAGTGTTTTGCACATTCCATTCTCTCAAGCGTCTCGAAAAATTCCTGCCTTTCAATACTAAGGTAACACTTGCGCAATCTCTCCTACTTCCAACTCTAGACTATGCAGATGTCGCCTTTCTTGATATAAAGGAGGAACTTTTAAACAAACTCGAGCGCCTGCAGAATCTGTGTATCCGCTTCATATTTGGCCTTCGAAAGTACGATCATGTGTCGGAATTTCGAGCTAGGTTGAAGTGGTTGCCCATTCGCCGGCGCCGGGATTCTCACATTCTTTCTCTTCTTTACACTATTCTTCACAATCCTACTACTTCACCTTCATACCTTCGTGACCGGTTTGAATTTCTTATTCCGCGGGATAAGCCCTGTCGCTTAGCCACCTCTCTTCTCTTACGCACGCCTCCTCATAGCTCCACTGTGTACGACCATTCTTTCTCCGTCTATGCTGTCCACCTGTGGAATGCTTTGCCGCATCACATTCGCGCTAGCCCGTCCTTGGCAGTGTTTAAGGTGAATGTTAGGAGGCACTATCTATCGATATAAATATAACACATATGTATTAGAAGTATTTTATGAATAATATATATATATATATTAGCTCTAAAATCAAATCTCCAGTCTCAAAGGTTTGCTGGTAGAAAACTCAGTGTTGAGTTAAGCTCGCCTTTGTATACAAAATTAATTAGTTATTATTTTTACTCGTTTCATGTATTTTTTGTTTTATTTTTTGTGTACAATAAAGAATTAAAGAAGGATTTTCTTTCCCACAAATTGAACGGTATAAGTAATTTTAATCCTTTTTGAAATACAGCGTTTATACCCATGTGGATACGATTGGGGCAAGATAAAATAAAAATATTCTTAATTTAGCATTTATGGTCTCACACAATTATTTTGTCATAACGTCATATTAGGTGTTTTAATTGCTGGCTTTGGGCGACGATTACATTTGTTAATATATTGCCGGGCCTTTGTAACTTTTGCGTCATTTTTATATTTTTTCGTGTTCCGTACTTAAAAAGGAATAAACTGCACAGTTATAGCATCACTTTGTTGTTTTCTGCCCTTATCACTTAATTTGTTTTACAGTCACTGGCGTTTCTATTGATAATATTAATATCCTAGTATGTCATTAGCATAAATGACAAGAAATTTCTTATTATCAATGCGAATATATATTATTTTAACACATAAATCGGTATTTTAGTCCATTTATTTTTTTGAACCAAAAATACTAATTGTGCATAAAAATAAGCTATCTAAAATATTTCATCTGTTCAATAACCGTCGCAAATCTCTGATAATAAAAATACTCTGTTCCATTAAAGAAGCACTTCATATTCCTGTGTGATTCAAGAAGAGAACGTTGTTTCTCATTGAAAAATTTTACGAGAATATAATTTGTGACATCCGAAATAAATCATCCTTCTTCTCGAACAAAAACTAAAATAAACCTAATACGATTAAGCATCTATATTTAAAGCAGGGTAACGAAAGGTAGAGTTGAACGAAAAGCTCATTAACATCTGGGCAAACTGCATGTATATATATATATATATATATATATATATAACAATACCTAAACTGTTGCGTTTCGTTCGGTGAGTGAGAGTGCCGGAGGCCCTATCCCCTATTCTTTCTCCCTCATCCCACTCCTCATTCTATCCCTTTTCCCAACCCAAAGGGGCGGCAACGCACTTGTGACTCCTGTGGTGTTGCTTGTGTCTATGGGCGGCGCTAATTGCCATCAGGCAATCCGTCTGCTCGTTTGCCGCCTATTACCATTTAAAAAAACCTGTCTGCCCAGCACTATATACAAGGCAAAGTCCTCCTATTGACTTATAATGCCATTGGGCACGGCAAAGGCTGTATGATGACGAAGAACAGATGCAATTGGAATACCTACACAACTGCTAACCAAAAGTAGCAGAAAGTAAAAACCAAACTAAAATAACCATTTGTAAGTAGTTAGTGTATATAATAGGCAGCGATAGCCTAGTGGAGATACCAACGGACTGCCATGCAGAGGGTATCGGGTTCGAATCCACGGCGCGCACCACTGACTTTTCAAAGTTAAGTGCGTATTGAATTATTAATTATCGCTTGTCCCGTGCCTCGGAGAGCACGTTAAGCCGTTGGTCCCGGCTGTCATGAAGATCTTTGGCAGTCGTTATAGGGCGTCAGTACCTCTTAAGTAAACTGACACTAGTCTAAACCATGGAATATCGCTATCCCTTCGGGTTGCGGAGGTCAGACAGGCAGTCGCTCCGTGGAAAAGCTAATATTCAGCCAAATCCGGTTAGACTAGAAAGCGGACCCCAGGTTGAGACTGGGATAACGCTAGGAGGATGATGATGTAAGTAGTTAGTGTGGTTGTTATTCATTCGAGGTTCAAATAATTCGAGGCCAAGTATAATGTTTCTTATTTAACTGCGTCGTGTGTCCCGTTCTAAACAATTAAATTGTGGGGTAGTCTGAAATACGAACCGTATTTACATAGACAAGACAGTGGCACATTATTTTCACATTGTTTAACAAAGTGTCAATAATTATTTGGCGTTACGGCCTTGCTGAGTTAATTAGGGTAGCTTGATATAAAATGGCTGTTTTAAATGTTCGAGTAAGTGTTTAGTACAGCCGATAATTCGTTTCGTTATTATGTTGTGAAATAGGCTGTGTTTGTACATGGAAGGTATTGAAAAACCCATTGATATCAAGTACACTGTGTCGTTCTGAACCTGAAACAATGATGCTTCTATTAGTTTGTATGTGTGATACCCACACAGACGAACAAGCAAACAGACTTTTCTATCATTTGTGTATATATAAAATTATTGCATTACTGATTGAAAGACAGTACTCAGCTGAAGCTACTGGGAGCAAGAAGCAGAAATATGACATGTTTGTTCCATGGGGTGCGTAAAGGGGCACTAAGAAGAGATTTCCCGAAATTGCCACAGCAGCTGGCAGAAAGTTAAAAAAAAATATGGTCCCTGCGGGAATGCTCTAGTTTATTATAAAAATAATAACTTGTATATTATCAAATTATGTATTTCATAAAGTGCTATGAGTTTACAGATGCTATGCAGCTATGCAGGTTGGTATATTTCATTATTTGATTTATTAAATATTTTAACAACATTGAAAAGAACGGCTGTCCAAGTACAGTACACATAGCGCAATGTACCAAACAGAAACCGGTCCCATCTTTGAAAAATCGTAAAAGAAAAATTAATTTTCGACGAGCTGAACTTAAAAACTGAAAAATTCTGTACGAACTTCGGATCAAACATTCTGTGCACCAATTACGGGACAGATGGAGTGACCATTGGTATACGTGCCGTGGTGTGCCATTTTGTGTCATGCCGTTTTACGGTAAAAGTAAAAATGTTTACAACAGCTGCCCCGAGATAAAATGTACTTGAGAGACTTGGATGGTGAAACGTAATAAGTACACCTACTTGAATACTTGGAAATCATTTTGTTCAACTTAAGTCTGTTTGCGAATATTGCCGTTTTAGAGTTTTGCTATCGGGTTTCATATTCTGCATTTGAAAAAAAAAAAGCATTTTCGACTATGATGTAATCCAATTTTTCTGGCTTACTTCTATCCGAATCTGGATGAAAAATTGGTTTTGACGTTCGCAAGTATGTATATTCCTATCAGTTGCATCAAATTAATTTCTTTGAATTTGAATGGAATGAAAAAATCTACCTGACTCTTTCTAATGATTTCCATTTGAACTGTTGCCCAAAGCACTCATGTTTCATGTTTGCAATTCTGTGTTTAACTAGGCAACGTATTATTTGATTTCCTATTAAGAAATTCCTACCGGTTATTGATTCGTACTCGTAATAAATTGGACTTAACTACAAATGGCGAAACGTGGGCGTAAATCATCCCTCTACCCTTTGAAAGATATAGCAGGCGTGATTCTATGCATATTTAATTATACATACCACGAGATTCGACCAGTGGTTTCACCTGTGTGGCATGTTGGTAAATCCTATAAAGATATTAATACATTTCTATAACACATATATAATCAAAATCTGTTCGGCTGTTTTCACGTTTGTATAGTTATAATTTACTTGCCCTAACTTCAAACATTTTCTATTAAGAAGCATTAGAATCTATCCATAATTTAATTGTAATTTTCAGTCATCATCCTTAATTTTAAAAAGAAATAATACTTTCCTATTTATACACATAAGCGTAGTAGCCACATAATATTCTCAAAAAAAACCTTTATTCTCAGTTCTCAGCAAATACCCCAAACATACCTGCTATGGGTATATTACGACGCATTTGCCATCCCATACATAACAATGACTCCCATTACGTCAAGCAAAAAGGACGTAAACACATTGTTTGCCGCATTCAACTACATAATTATTAATCATGTGTACGTGCATTTGTCTTACGTTACTGAAATTTGGCATTTCCTTGGGGACCGTAGTAATTTCAGGCAAGTCCTTCTTAGTGCAACCTAAGAAGGGATTGCCCGAAATTCCCACGAGATCAGGTAGAAACTCTTAAAATAAAATAAAATGTACGGGCGTACCTGCGGGCGTCCTCTAGTTACTAACAAAAGCTCAATGGTTTTCGCAAACGAGTTCGTGAAACGATTAAATACCTCTATATTCAGTGATCGGGCGATAGCTCTATTGAATATTAGATAATAATAATAATAATAATTAAAACATTTATTGGTTTCAACACACTTTACAAAATAATTACACCCACCAAACTGAGTGTCAGTTTGTCGGTATATATTGGGTATGTCAGCCGACAAACTGACACTCAGTTTGGTGGGTGTAATTATTTTGTAAAGTATTATTTTGTAAAGACATACCCAATATATATATATATATATATATATATATATATATTGGGTATGTCAGCCGACAAACTGAAACCAATAAATGTTTTAATTATTATTATTATTATTATCTAATATTCAATAGAGCTATCGCCCGATCACTGAATATAGATAGAGGACTTGCCTGAAATTACTACGGTCCCCAAGGAAATGCCAAATTTCAGTAACGTAAGACAAATGCACGTACACATGATTAATAATTATGTAGTTGAATGCGGCAAACAATGTGTTTACGTCCTTTTTGCTTGACGTAATGGGAGTCATTGTTATGTATGGGATGGCAAATGCGTCGTAATATACCCATAGCAGGTATGTTTGGGGTATTTGCTGAGAACTGAGAATAAAGGTTTTTTTTGAGAATATTATGTGGCTACTACGCTTATGTGTATAAATAGGAAAGTATTATTTCTTTTTAAAATTAAGGATGATGACTGAAAATTACAATTAAATTATGGATAGATTCTAATGCTTCTTAATAGAAAATGTTTGAAGTTAGAGCAAGTAAATTATAACTATACAAACGTGAAAACAGCCGAACAGATTTTGATTATATATGTGTTATAGAAATGTATTAATATCTTTATAGGATTTACCAACATGCCACACAGGTGAAACCACTGGTCGAATCTCGTGGTATGTATAATTAAATATGCATAGAATCACGCCTGCTATATCTTTCAAAGGGTAGAGGGATGATTTACGCCCACGTTTCGCCATTTGTAGTTAAGTCCAATTTATTACGAGTACGAATCAATAACCGGTAGGAATTTCTTAATAGGAAATCAAATAATACGTTGCCTAGTTAAACACAGAATTGCAAACATGAAACATGAGTGCTTTGGGCAACAGTTCAAATGGAAATCATTAGAAAGAGTCAGGTAGATTTTTTTATTCCATTCAAATTCAAAGAAATTAATTTGATGCAACTGATAGGAATATACATACTTGCGAACGTCAAAACCAATTTTTCATCCAGATTCGGATAGAAGTAAGCCAGAAAAATTGGATTACATCATAGTCGAAAATGCTTTTTTTTTTCAAATGCAGAATATGAAACCCGATAGCAAAACTCTAAAACGGCAATATTCGCAAACAGACTTAAGTTGAACAAAATGATTTCCAAGTATTCAAGTAGGTGTACTTATTACGTTTCACCATCCAAGTTTCTCAAGTACATTTTATCTCGGGGCAGCTGTTGTAAACATTTTTACTTTTACCGTAAAACGGCATGACACAAAATGGCACACCACGGCACGTATACCAATGGTCACTCCATCTGTCCCGTAATTGGTGCACAGAATGTTTGATCCGAAGTTCGTACAGAATTTTTCAGTTTTTAAGTTCAGCTCGTCGAAAATTAATTTTTCTTTTACGATTTTTCAAAGATGGGACCGGTTTCTGTTTGGTACATTGCGCTATGTGTACTGTACTTGGACAGCCGTTCTTTTCAATGTTGTTAAAATATTTAATAAATCAAATAATGAAATATACCAACCTGCATAGCTGCATAGCATCTGTAAACTCATAGCACTTTATGAAATACATAATTTGATAATATACAAGTTATTATTTTTATAATAAACTAGAGCATTCCCGCAGGTACCATATTTTTTTTTAACTTTCTGCCAGCTGCTGTGGCAATTTCGGGAAATCTCTTCTTAGTGCCCCTTTACGCACCCCATGGAACAAACATGTCATATTTCTGCTTCTTGCTCCCAGTAGCTTCAGCTGAGTACTGTCTTTCAATCAGTAATGCAATTATTTTATATATACACAAATGATAGAAAAGTCTGTTTGCTTGTTCGTCTGTGTGGGTATCACACATACAAACTAATAGAAGCATCATTGTTTCAGGTTCAGAACGACACAGTGTACTTGATATCAATGGGTTTTTCAATACCTTCCATGTACAAACACAGCCTATTTCACAACATAATAACGAAACGAATTATCGGCTGTACTAAACACTTACTCGAACCTTTAAAACAGCCATTTTATATCAAGCTACCCTAATTAACTCAGCAAGGCCGTAACGCCAAATAATTATTGACACTTTGTTAAACAATGTGAAAATAATGTGCCACTGTCTTGTCTATGTAAATACGGTTCGTATTTCAGACTACCCCACAATTTAATTGTTTAGAACGGGACACACGACGCAGTTAAATAAGAAACATTATACTTGGCCTCGAATTATTTGAACCTCGAATGAATAACAACCACACTAACTACTTACATCATCATCCTCCTAGCGTTATCCCAGTCTCAACCTGGGGTCCGCTTTCTAGTCTAACCGGATTTGGCTGAATATTAGCTTTTCCACGGAGCGACTGCCTGTCTGACCTCCGCAACCCGAAGGGATAGCGATATTCCATGGTTTAGACTAGTGTCAGTTTACTTAAGAGGTACTGACGCCCTATAACGACTGCCAAAGATCTTCATGACAGCCGGGACCAACGGCTTAACGTGCTCTCCGAGGCACGGGACAAGCGATAATTAATAATTCAATACGCACTTAACTTTGAAAAGTCAGTGGTGCGCGCCGTGGATTCGAACCCGATACCCTCTGCATGGCAGTCCGTTGGTATCTCCACTAGGCTATCGCTGCCTATTATATACACTAACTACTTACAAATGGTTATTTTAGTTTGGTTTTTACTTTCTGCTACGTTTGGTTAGCAATTGTGTAGGTATTCCAATTGCATCTGTTCTTCGTCATCATACAGCCTTTGCCGTGCCCAATGGCATTATAAGTCAATAGGAGGACTTTGCCTTGTATATAGTGCTGGCCAGACAGGTTTTTTTAAATGGTAATAGGCGGCAAACGAGCAGACGGATTGCCTGATGGCAATTAGCGCCGCCCATAGACACAAGCAACACCACAGGAGTCACAAGTGCGTTGCCGCCCCTTTGGGTTGGGAAAAGGGATAGGATGAGGAGTGGGATGAGGGAGAAAGAATAGGGGATAGGGCCTCCGGCACTCTCACTCACCGAACGAAACGCAACAGTTTAGGTATTGTTACTTTACGTCGATTTTCTGTGTGAGGGTAGTACTTCCCCGGTCGAGCCGACCCATTCATGCTGAAATCAGCAAGGCTCTACAACTCTAATGGTTAGTGAAGGTTTCGATCACGCGATTACCACCTCATCCCCAAAGATATTGTTTCATACGCGTATTGTCCGTAGCGGCCTCTAAATTTCCATGAAAATATGTTCACTAGTTTTTGTATAAAAATCTAACAGGAGTGTTAGTGCACCTATAGAAATAACTGACTAATTATAAAGATAAGAAGAAAAAAAATACGTACTCAATACATACGTAAGTAACTCAACGAGATCAAAACATGACGGGCACTGCTGAGCTTAGCTTTGAACTAAATACATGTTTTCTCTCAGCACGTAGCTTTTGTATATTATTCGATTACATAAAGAGTTCTACTTTGTACAGCCTTGATTAAATTTACCCGATCTGTTATCTTCAAAAAAGTTTTTATTACTTATAAAACTTTCACGGCTAGTTCGCTCCGTGGCCATGGCCAGTTAAATAGCTCAAGAGGTCTAATCAATTTAGCGTATTTTCTGCTGTAGAATTGGAACCAATCGCTGGAGCCTTTAAAAGTTTAGCAAAGAAGTAGTGGATAATTTATGGAGCAAGTTAAATAGTAGAACAACTTTTTAAGAAATTAAGATTAGTCTTATATAAGGCTGGCTTGCCCTTCTAAAAAGTGTATCATCATGAAACTTGATCATCATCATCATCATCAACAGCCCTTTATACTGTCCCACTGCTGGGCACGGGCCTCTTCTCACTATGAGAAGGGTAAGGCCGTAGTCCACCACGCTGGCCAAGTGTGGGTTGGCAGACATGAAACTTAATAATTGGGTATAATTATGTAGATTAATTAGATGGCAAAACAATAATGTAGTAAAATTATAATGTGGTCTTGCCAGTCTACGAATGAAGGCGTATTGGTGGGTGTGGAAAATAAATATCTGTCTATATCTCTCTTTAGCGAGCGGGAACAAAAAACAAACCAGCACAGTTAAACTTTCCCAGGGACTTCACAAATGCCGTTGCCTACACGGAAGACAGTAGTGGAAATATGAGTGAATAATTTGGTGTTTCGATCGACAATTAATATAGACGACGCACAGAATATCAACAAACGTGAAGTATCTGCATAGGTATGGGTCGAGTCGGTGCTTAATAGTTCTGGGCAGGGTACCTAGCACTCTCTTCTATACCTTTCTTCTTTAAGCAAAATGTGTGTATTTCTATGCCAACTTGCCAAGGCTCCCGTAATCCTAATTGAGCTGGCTACCGCTCATTCTAAACACCACGAGATATCCCTGACTCGTATACAACCAGTATGTAAAAAAAGGAAAAACATAGTACGAATGCGATACTGTAGCTACAGCGCGAATTACTTTTTATTCTGCACACAGGTCTGTTACCTCCTCGTCTGAATTTCTCGCTGGAAAAAACAATCGCCGTATTGCGGAGCGGACGGGTAAAAAAATTTTTTTGGCTGCAGTTTTTGCGAGCTCTGAACTGGGATTTGTGTAGTTGTATGCACGCTGAATCACCTCTTCATTTCGAAGGGTATACTGATGTTACAATGAACTGCTTTTTGGATTTGATAAAAAGTTATTATGTCACTTCCAGCTGCCAGCATACATAGGCTCAGTAAAAAGTTGACAGAAATATCACAAAAACACTGCATGATTTTTCAGATGCATTTGAGAATACGAGACATGTGAATTAATGAAATCAGAAAGGGATAAGTTTTTCACATCCAATCTTCGTTCTCTTGCCATTCAACTACCGTTCCTATTCTACAACTAAGCAACATTTCCCTGACGTAAGCAAAAACTTATTGTAGTCATAGCTGGTCATTATCTGTGCAAAACAAAAAAGGCAAATACTCATTGAAAAACATAACTTCTTTGCTTCAGTGCAAAGTATGTCGAACAATTTTGTATGGAGGATTCTGAAATGAGTCTTGTTATTACTTATAATCGGCGGAGTTTATTTCACGACCTATAAATTCTAGTTTTAGTATTAGACTCACTTGGAAGTTTAGCCATAATAAGGTTAGTTGAACGTGGTTTGGGCTAAATCGAAATATTCTCTGCTTATCGAAGTTATTAAGAAACGCAAACACTTTATTTTTATATGGAGTAAAAATATAATAATAATAATTATTATTATTATAAACTTTATTAAAAAACAGTTACAGATTACAATACTTTTACATGCGTTGTGAAGGAATTATCGTATCTATTTTAAGGGCCAAGACATAGTTTGGCGGTAGGTGCTAAAAAAGTGAACACATATCGAATTTTGAAAAGACATTATTTAATTATTTTACGTATTATTTTAATCATTTATTCACCTACTTTGAGTATAAAAGTTCACAACTAGACTGTACTCACATTAGTCACTGCATAACATTACTGTATGTAAAGTTGAGTCTGCACGTTACACCACCTGCCAGCACTTCACACACATTTGAAGTTTACAATAAAGGAAGCAGTTGAACACATATTTCAACACACCATAATGTCTGAATTGGAGAACATCAAGACTGCCCAGAACAACCTTGAGGAGATGTTTACAAAAAGGATGGCGGAACTTGCGCGCAGCTTCATGGTGGGTCTGCGAAGGATACTGTTGCGAAGGTGGCGGAGGAGTTCCGGACTTTTAAGGAGCTCATGTATGAAATGCTTGGGCTTCTACGCAAGCAAGTGAACGAATGCACCCAGGCAATTGATGTAATGGAGACCAGGCACAGGCGCAAGGCCCTTATATTCCTTGGAGTGGCCGAGGTTGACAAGGAAGACTGTAGGGCTTCACTACTGAAAGTAGTTCTGATCTGATGCCCATCATCGGCCAATCCTAGCCTGGTTTGCCGGAATGGACTTGAGGTCTGAAGTTTGGAGAGCCAAGACCAAGCTTAAGGGCACATCCGTGACGGTGAAGGAGTTCCTGACGAGATCCAGGCAGGCTATCTTTGGCAAGGCTCGGCAGCATTTCGGGATCCGTGCCTGTTGGACACAAGACGGTGTCATCATAGTGAAGGCGTCGGATGGCACTCGCCATAAGGTAACAACTTCAGACGACCTGGACAGACTGTTCCAGAAATACCCCAAGCAGGCAAGCGGTTCTGCGTCCGTGAGCAAGAGCGGCGCCGGGGCTGTTACGAACACAACCTCTAAGGCGCGTAAATAAACTATCAGCGCTGTTCTACTACTTTCTATATACTCTTTCTTCAATTTTATTCACTTATTTCATTGTTTAGAATGTATGTTTAGTTTGTTTGTTTAGATGTATGTATCACAATCACAATGTGAATTGTGAGGTAAGTTTTACATTGACACATTTGACAGCCTATTGATACGTTCAGAAATTATTATTTCAATGTTTTCTTTGTCCGTGTGGTGACGGATTAAGAATACGAATTGTCACCACCCCATATCATCCCATGGGTGTCGTAAGAGCCGACAGAGGGAGCATATTATGCAGAGAACAGCACTGTAAGAGAAGGAAAACTTGATACAAACCCTATACCAACCCGCTTGGCCAGCGTGGTATAGTAGGCCAATTCCTCCTTTCAAAGGAGAGGCCTAGTCCAGCAGTGGACTATTAAAGGCTGATGATGATGTTTTCTTTGGTGTTGTTTGTTGTATTCTTTGAGAAAAGGTTGTAATACGTTTTGTTATCCTTTTAAATTATTTTTGTTTCTGTTATTACTTTTATTGGTTATATTTTTTTTTGCTTGTGTTTGCTGGCGGGTGGTGCAGAGAAGACAGTAACTCAAAATTTATCGTGTATACAAAATAATTTATATATTTTAATATTGCATATCTTATATATTAGTATTTTTTTTTATTATTTTACTACATAATTATATTATTCTATATATTTTATTACATACATATTATATGATGGACGTTGATACATATCTTTCGGCTACTGAGTCAATTTCATCTTCTGACAACGAGTGTTTCTGTTCTGCGGATGGTACCTTATGTGAATACCTGCAAAATGCATTTGCGCAACGAAGTCGGTCGTTGTTTAACGTTTGCCACATAAATGCGCAGAGCATACCAAGTCACTATAGTGATTTGTTTAAAGGGTTTTCCAACTCTAACGCACACGCCATTCTGGTCTCTGAGAGTTGGCTTACACCAGCTCTTCCTTCCACCTCTTACTCTCTACCGGGGTACGTTCTTATACGTAACGACCGGGTTGGTAGGAGAGGTGGTGGTGTCGCAATCTACCTCCGCAGTACCTTTACGTATAAAATTTTGTCTTCTTCATCACTCGCTTCTTCGCCTGCGGAGTACTTATTTATCGAGGTCGACGTCGGGGGGGCTAAAGCCGTCCTTGGCGTCGTCTATTGTCCACCTTGTGCTAACTGTTTCTCCAGTCTCGAACCGATTCTGGAATCTTTAGGGTCGAAGTACACACATCACATCATCATGGGCGATTTTAACACCGATCTCCTTTCCCAACATTCCAGTCGCTCCCGCAAATTACTTGACGTCGTTCAGTCAGCCAGCCTCCACATACTACCTTTGCAAGCAACTCACCACAATAGCAATGGCGAGGACACATGGCTGGACTTAACATAACATAACGTAAATAATCACTGTTCTAGTGTTGATCGATTTTTAAATGCTTTCAATACCGTCAGTCACGATGTCCTTTTATCTGTCCTCTCCCATCTCAGGGTCTCGGCTGGGGCACTGGATTGGTTCTTAACTTATCTTCGAGGTCGTCAACAGTCTGTCCGCCTCGATGAGTCATCTTCGGGGTGGTTCGACGTCACATCTGGCGTTCCTCAAGGCGGTATTCTCTCTCCTCTTTTATTTTCTATTTTCATAAACCTCCTAACTCAACATCTTCAGTGCTCCTACCATCTGTATGCCGACGACTTGCAGATTTACTCCCATGTAAGTGTGGAATGCGTAGCAGAGGCCATCTACAAGGTCAATAGGGATTTGGCGACCATAAAGACATGGTCCGACAAGTTTGGTCTCACTGTAAATCCTACTAAGACTCAGGCTATAATCGTAGGTAGTCAACGATTACTAAGCAGACTGGACTCAACAACACTTCTAGCCATCGTTTTTAACGGAACTATCGTCGATCTGTATCCTACGGTTAAGAATCTTGGGCTACATATGGATGCCAGGCTAAATTGGGAAGCTCAGGTGACACAGGTAAGTCGCAAAGTCACCGGCACTCTACGCGCTCTCTACCGCTTAAAAAACTTCCTCCCTGCCGAGACTAAGACAATGCTTGTGCAGACTTTAGTTTTACCACTGATCGACTATGGTGATGTATGTTACTTAGACCTGAATGCAGATCTCCTCAATAAACTTGACCGTCTTCTGAATAACTGCATTCGATTCATTTTTAATCTTCGTAAGTATGACCATGTGTCTACTTATCGCTCCCAATTAAAATGGCTCCCTATTCGTCAGCGCCGTAGTTTGCGTGCTCTCACTACTCTATACACTATTCTCACATCTCCTACTTCTCCTCTGTATATGACTCCTTACTTTCAATACTTATGCTCTAATCATGAGCAAAATCTTCGCTCTTCCTATAATCTTCAACTCATGGTGCCTTCTCACAAATCTGATTTTCTTCACTCTTCTTTCACTATTCAGTCCATTCTTTTATGGAATGCTCTTCCTCTTGAGATCGAAATGGCCAAAACAAAATTCACATTCAAGGCCAAAGTAAAGAAACTCTTGTTGGCTGAGGCGAATGTATCATAAGTCGCTATCTGAACTAGGTATATATAATGTTTATGTATATATGTATGTATATTTCTATGTATTAGTGTATGTAAGTCTAAGTATAATGTATCTGTGATTTTATTCGTAATTATGTATTAATTGTGTATGTATTTCGTTTATGTATTTTCTTATATTATATAGTTATGTAAGTATGTATGTTTATTATGAGCAATAATTCGACAATTACAATTATTTCGATGCATCATATAATACACCTACTGCTTATCTCTCTGCACCACTCTAAGGTAGACTGGTAGATAATGCCCATGGCATTAAGTCCGCCTATATACTCTGTGTATATGAAGTAATAAAATAAATAAATAAATAGTTAATAACAAGAAAATAATCTGTTTCAAATATAATAATAGAACCCTGCCTCTTAAACTAGGATGACCTGTATCCTAAGAGACAGTGTCGGCTAGGAAGATAAATACTAGTTTAGATTTTTACAATCAGTGGACTGTGTCCTTTTGTCCTTCTAGCATGTTTGCGTGCGTGTTTGTGTGTGTGAGTGTGTGTGTGCATGTGCGTGTGTAAGTGTGTGTGTGTGTGTGTGTTTGGTGTGGTGTATGTGTGTTTGTGTGTGTGTGTGTGTGTGTGTGAGTGTGCAATTGCGTGTGTGTGTGTGTAAGTGTGTGTGTGTGTGTGTGTGTGTGTGTGGGTGTGTGTGTGTATGTGTTGTAATTAAACTCTTTTATTGTAATCTGAGCAGTCCATGCAGGTTGTTTATTTTTATGTGACCTACTTATTATTTTTATATTTGGATCTGTCACGTCTGTTTAGTTGTATTAAAATGTCAACTAACAAAATGAAATAAAAAAAAATTGTGTACATGAAAATAATCAGTTTTATTATATCAACTACGCTTATCTAAAGCTGTGGGCCCCTGTAAAAGCTGTGCTCTAACAGGTTATGGGCCCAGAGCATGCCCACAGAATAAGAGAAGAGAATTGTGAGTACTGAATTTTTTCGAAATGAGTAGTGGAGATTCTAGTTCTACGTCCGCACAAGGCGTCTCATTGACCAGTATTAGACCTTTAACATGTAAAGAGGGCTATTCGCAATGGAAGTTCAAGATGCGTATGTATCTCTTACATGAGGACCTTTGGTACCCTGTAGTTGGGTATCCAGACGGCGATACAACCTCAGAAGCTGTTAAAAAGGTCAAGGACCTGAAAGCGTTGACAAAAATTTGTCTTACTTTGGAAGACGGCGCTATTACTCAAGTTCGTAGTTGTGGCACAGCAAAGGAGGCCTGGGATGCACTAGCGAAAGCTTATGAAGATGCCGGCATGGGCCGTAGATTGTCTTTGGAGAGAAAACTATATCGCTATCAGTTAGTTGATTTCCCCACGATTGAAGCTTACATTAATGCAGTTTTGAATACCGCCCAAGATCTTGCAGATATAGGTAGACAAATTGATGACCTGTCGATTGGTGCAATATTGCTTGGTGGGCTATCACCAGAATTTGATCCACTTGTTATGGCGCTCGAGAATTCTAATGTTGCTGTTACGTCAGAACTTGTTAAATCAAAGTTACTTAATGAGAGTGAAAAGCGTGCTTCTAAGGAGTCTGCTCTCGTGACAAAGTCGACGATACGCGAGAATAGTAGAGATGAAAGAGCACGGAGGATCGTTTGCTATCACTGTAAGGAACCGGGACATAAACGCCCAGATTGTCCGCAGAGAGTAAAGATTAAGAAGGAGAAAGAGACAGAAACAGAAAACAAAGATATGACTCTCTTGTCTGCCTTCGGTGTGGGAGCCCGGTTTAATTCTGATGATTGGTATATTGACTCAGGTGCTTCAACACACATGACCTGCAAGAAGAATTGGCTCACCAATTTTCGCCAATTGCCCGGAGAGACAATCACACTAGCAGACAACAAACGGCTTTCATCAGCTGGCGTTGGAGATGTGATTTTACCGAAGGACACTAACTATAATCCTAAGTTAAATGGTATAAAAGATGTTTTGTATGTACCAGACCTTAGTACCAATTTGATTTCTGTTAGAAGGGCTGTTGAAAAGGGAATAACAGTAGTTTTTGATGCAAAAGGCTGTTCGTTTTATAACCACAACACAGTTAAAGTTATGGGCAAAGCAATAGGTCATGCAACTTTTACAGGCAGCTTATACAGGTTTGATAATGGTCCTATACTTGAGCGGGCTCTGATTGCTGAGAATATGTCTACTTCTGAGCTGTGGCATCGCCGACTTGGGCATTTGTGCCGAGTTGCCTTGGAGCATCTTCGCAAAGGTAAGGCCACTGGTATTAACTACTCTAAATTAGATCCATCCCCCTGTATTGCTTGTGTAAAAGGTAAACAAAGCAGGAAACCTTTTAAGCCTATTAAGTTTGACAGAGGTACTAGTATTCTGGAGCTCATTCATACCGACCTATGCGGTCCGTTTGATGTAACTTCTCTTGAAGGTAATAAATACTTGCTTGTTTTTATAGATGACTTTACTAGAATGGTTTTTGTTTACTTTGTTAATTCAAAAACGGAAGTCAGAAATAAGTTTAAGGAATTTCAAGCTCAAGTAGAGAGGGAGTCGGGTAGTAAAATTAAATTTGTTAGGAGTGACAATGGAACTGAGTATGTGAACCATGATTTTTCTAATTACCTTTCCTCACAGGGTATACAGCATCAGACTACTGTACCTTATTGCCCCTCTTCTAACGGTGTTGCGGAGAGAACAATACGGTCTCTCGTTGAAAAGGCTCGGTGTATGATTCAGCAGTCTAATCTCCCGAAGACCTTTTGGGAAGAAGCCATTCGTACTGCTGCGTATATTAAGAATATGTGTCCTCATAGATCTTTGAAAAATTCTACCCCTCACGAGCAGTGGTTTAAGGTTAAACCTGATCTTTCGCATTTGCGAGTTTTTGGCTGTCGCGCTTACGTTCATGTTCCTGATTGCGAGCGTAAGAAGTTGGATGCTAAAGCCAAGCAGTACATTTTTACTGGTTATTGTATGGGTGATAAAGCGTATAGATTTAGGGATCCTACTTGTATTAGAAAAGTAGTTAAGGGCAGGGATGTTGTATTTTTAGAAAACTGTTTTTCCAATGATGATGTCTCGGAAGTGTTGAATTATCACAACATTGTTCTCACATCTGATAATATACAGGTGGATCGCCCAGTTCCGTCCACTGAGGAGGGGGTGGAGTTTTGTGATGCGTCTTCCGATCCCGTACCTGATCCTAATCCCGTTCTTCCTGTATCGCCTCGATTCCCGCTGTCAGCTGACCGTCAAACAACAGTGACTGACCTTGTTAGAGCTGTGGAACCGGAACCGTCAAGTTCACGTGGTGATGTTGAACCCGAAGCGAGGTACAATTTGAGGGAACGTAAACAGGTAAAATATCTTTTTAATGCTTTTGCCGATGACCAATTGAGTGAAGAACCTTCTTCCTATATCGATGTGCTAAGTAGGCCGGATAAAGTGAATTGGATTGATGCAATGAAGCAAGAATATCAGTCGTTAATGAATAATGATACCTGGACACTCGTAGAAAACGTTGGTCAGAAAGTTATACCTTGTAAATGGGTGTTTAAACTTAAGCGTGACTCTGATGGCAAAATTAGTAAGTATAAAGCACGTTTGGTCGCTAAGGGTTTTCGACAAAGCTATGGCGTTGATTATGAAGAAACTTTTTGTCCAGTTGTTAGACATTCTTCTCTAAGAATTCTTATCGCTTTGGCTGCTGAATATAATCTTAAGATGCACCATTTAGATATAGATAGTGCTTTTCTTCATGGCGATTTGGAGGAGGAGGTTTACATGATTCAACCAGAAGGCTTTGTTGTTAAAGGTAGAGAGTCTGAGGTGTGCTGGTTGAAAAAGTCATTATACGGCTTAAAGCAGGCTGCTAGGGCTTGGAACAAAAGATTACACCAAGTTCTAATAGCATTGGGTTACAAAAATTTAACGTCTGAACCTTGTATTTATACTAGGCGGGTTGATAATGGTTTTTGTATTCTAGCAGTTTATGTAGATGATCTTGTACTTTTCCATAGCAAAGATTGTGAATTAGGTTACTTAAAGAATGGTCTTACGAAACATTTTGGTATAAAGGACTTGGGAAGCCTGAAATTTTGTTTGGGTCTGCATATTAATAGGTCTTCTAATGATGAAATCAAAGTAAATCAGAAACGGTACATTCTCGATATTCTTACGCGATTTAATATGGAGAACTGTAAGTGTGTTAGCACTCCTATTGAACCTGGTATCAATTTGTGGTCTGTTAATGAAGACCACGAGGTTTTAGATGCTCCATATCAAAGTTTAATAGGTAGCCTTATGTATTTGGCTGTAAGTACTAGGCCAGATATTTCGTACGCCGTAGGCTATCTTAGCCAGTTCAATAAGAAGCCTGCGCATATACACTGGGTTGCTGCTAAGCGTGTTCTAGCCTATTTGAAAGGAACAGCTGATTATGGATTGACTTTTAAGAAGTCGGCAAACCGTCTGTTAGGTTACGTTGATGCTGATTGGGCTAATGATCATGATAGGAAGTCGTATACAGGGTTCATATTTCTTTATTCAAATGCCCCTGTTTCCTGGGAATGCAAAAAGCAGCAAACAGTTGCACTGTCCTCTACAGAGGCAGAGTACATGGCCTTGTCCTCTGCCTGTAAGGAAGCTGTATCGCTTCAGCAGCTGTTGCAGGATTTAACAGGCAAATATGAACCAGTGACACTTGTCAACGATAATCAGAGCGCACAGAAACTTGCACAAAACCCTGTTCATCATAGTCGAACTAAACATATTGACGTCAGATATCATTATATTAGAGAGTTAGTTGGTAATGGTAGGGTTAAATTAGAATATAAGCCTTCCAGTGAAATGATTGCTGACGTCATGACGAAAGGGTTGCCTAAGTCTAAACACATTATGTGTACTTCCCATTTTGTTTATTGATATATGTATTTTTTATTGTCTTTTTTTTTTAAAGCACGATCTATAATTTTAGCTGTGATTGTGCCTACGTTATTTAATGCTGGTGTGCTTATGTTAGATACTTTAGAGGTTTAATTAAGTTATGTTTATGTTGTGCTCATGTTTATATTTATTTTTTCATTGCTTATAATATGCCTTGTAGGTATGTGATCATTCATGGACTGCAGATTAAGGGGAGGATGTTGTAATTAAACTCTTTTATTGTAATCTGAGCAGTCCATGCAGGTTGTTTATTTTTATGTGACCTACTTATTATTTTTATATTTGGATCTGTCACGTCTGTTTAGTTGTATTAAAATGTCAACTAACAAAATGAAATAAAAAAAAATTGTGTACATGAAAATAATCAGTTTTATTATATCAACTACGCTTATCTAAAGCTGTGGGCCCCTGTAAAAGCTGTGCTCTAACAGTATGTGTGGGTGTATGTGTGTGCGTGCGTGAGTGCGTGCGTGTGTTTGCGTGTGTGTGCGAGCGTGGGTTTGTGTGTGTGTCTGTACATATATTATGCGATGAATATAAGAAGGGACTCTGTTTGTGAATAGTCCTGTTGAAGTAGCCAATTATGTCGTCAATTTAGATTTAAGTTCTTTCTTATTTAAGTCAGTTATGTTAAGTTTACTGTGAATTTTTATTGGTGTTTAGCGAATGTGGTTTTATGACGGGTACCCAAGGGGAAATTAGTGCGTTTGTGCCGATCTGAAGGAAGAACACTAGAGTGTTTGTGCCGATCTGAAGGAAGAACACTAGAGTGTTTTCTAAGTATAGACTGTAGGACATAAAGCTGACGGACTGTAAAAATTTTACAATCTGAGTATAACTGAGCCGTAGGAAAGCGAACGGGTTTTCGAGTCATGACTTTGAGTATTGCCCTTTGAGCTCTCTCAACCCTCAGAAAATTGGTTTTGTTTGCACCTCCCCAAACAAGGATGCAGTATCCGATAACTGATTGGCATAGCGAATGAAATATTATTTTTAGAGTTTCAAAGTTAGTGACATCTCTGAGAGATTTAAATATGTGGAGAAGTCTCATAGTTCTCGTAGTAAGAGTATTTAATTGTTTGTCTCATTTGAAGCCCGCGTCAATGTGTACCCCCAAGTACCGTACCTCCTTCTTTTCTTTCTTGAGAGCTTCGGAAAAGAGCAAGGGGCTAATTGTTGCTGGCACGTGTGCGCGACTACGGAGATGGATTTGTCAGGTAACATATTTCGGCAAATAGCAAAAGGAATAAAACAGGTTTTTGTGACATTCAATGTAAGGAGATTTGCATTGAGCCATGAGATTATGTTGCCGAGTGCCGATTCCGCATTATTTTTAACACTTTCCCACGTAGGGCCACTAACTAAAATTTCTGTATCGTCAGCTTAGGCGTAAATTTTACAATTTGGAAGAGGCATATTGCACAAATCGTTTACATAAATTTGGAACAATACAGGCCCTAATAGGTATGCTCCCCTGAGGAACACCGTATGATACTGATGTTTCATTGCTAAGGTATTCATCAATTTTTACTCTTTGTGTGCGGTTACTGAGGAAGCTCTTAAAGATTTCGAGGACGAAGTATTACACCTTAGTAGTGAGTATTTAACCTTTCTGTGTGTAGTTTTCGCCCTTCTGAGAGTCCCGAGTCCATTATAATTTCAGTCCTGATACTTTTATCTGTTCTGTTTTTTTCTGTGACTATTTTTAAGGCAGTGGGGTGTGAGTAGAGGATTCGGTCCCGGGATCCCGAAGACTGGAATCCCGGGATCCCGATCATATTTTAGTCCCGAAATTTTCGGGATTAAATTCAATGAATCCCGGGATTTTCGGGACTAATATATTTTTTATATAAGCCAATAAAAATGTGCGCGAAACGAAACGCACTTTCATTTGACGTTAAACGTCAAAATTTGCCGGCCATCTTGTTTACACAGGTGAAATAGGTATTGCGTTTGACGATTCCTCCAACTTCCATCGACCCTGAACGCGCGTTTTCCGCTGATTCATATTTGTGCAACAAATTAAGAAGTATGCTTTCGGATGAGACGGTGGATGCGTTGTTATTTCTTAGATTTTATTTTCGTGACTTAAATAAGTAAATTATACTTTCTGGTCTATTTGAATTAAAATATGAGTCCTATTAACATTGATCCATTTGGACAAATTTTAAGAAGTTGATTTTTTAAGTTTATTGTAAAATAAAATAAACAAACTAAGCAATAATTTTTAAACTATTTTATAAGGGCCTAGTTTTTTTTAATTTTATTAGAAGAAATTATAATTTTGAAAGGTTGATTTTGATATGTTTTTTTTTTTTTTTTTTTTTACATAATAGGTATAGTTAGAGACAACAGATCGGTAATCACATAGTAATAGATTGAACACGGTACAGCTTCAAATCTGCAGTCCACTTAAAACTATACACATCATTTACAAATATTACAACAGAGCTTCAGTTAAGTGATGAACAGTAATTAATGAAAAAAAAACATATTTGATTGAGTACATATAGATAGTAGTGAGATATGGTTACAAAACACAGCTACTTGGATTAACAAAATGCAGTATTTACTAATTGGCAGAAATTAAATAATGCTTAAGATCTAAAAGGTTTGTACATATTGTTTTTGAGTAGAGAGCTTTTAAATATATTAAACTATCATTGAAAATATCTACTTGAGAGCATATATGGTTATATTGACTACACATTCTAGATATTGGGTTATTGTGTGAAACATTATTGTTGCTAGGTGGTATTACAAAAAGTTGTGGTGTGCGCACAGATCGCAGTGGCGTTTTGAATTTCAATTTTTCGACAAGTTGTGTGTAAGCCATTTACAATTTTGAAAAGTGAACACAAGTCACTCATCCATCTCCTTTGCTCAAGAGTAATCATTTTGAACTCCTGAAGTCGATCGTTGTATTCTTTTATCTTCCGTCTTAAGCCTAACTTTGAACACAGCGCTCTAACAAATCGCATTTGTACTGCCTCAATTCGATCTATATGGGTCCCATAGATAGGTAACCATACAGAGGAGCAGTATTCTAATATGCTACGGACCAAACAGTCATACAAAGTCATTAAAGAGCTAGCTTTTTTAAAAGGTCTCGCATTACGAAGTATAAAAGACAACATACGGTTTGCTTTGGCGCAGATGTGGTCGTAATGAGGCCTAAAGGACATCGTGCAGTTGAAAATGACTCCCAAATCACGAACCATATTAACCCTCTCTAGGGCGATGTCTTTAATATAATACATATAGTTAAGTGGATTTTTGCTTTTCGTAAATGAAATCACTTGGCATGTCTTGATATTAAGGGACATAGAGTTTCTGTCACACCAGTCGACAATAGTATTTATATCGGACTGAAGGTATTCGCAATCACGGTGGTCAGAAATGCGTCTAAAGATTTTTAAATCGTCTGCATATGCCAAACATTCACTTTTAAGCTCTTGTAACAGATCATTGATGAATAGCAGAAATAGGAGAGGACCCAAGTTAGATCCTTGCGGAACTCCGGATTTAGCCAAAAAAGGTACAGATTCATACCCGTTAAGTGCCACCAACTGTGTTCGGTTTAATAGATAAGAGGAAAGCCACCTGTACAAGTTGCCGTGGATTCCGAAATGTTGTGTTTTCATTAATAATACAGAGTGACTGACGCGATCGAACGCCTTTGAAAAATCTGTGTAGATGGAGTCTACTTGCTTTCTATAGTTAAATGAGTCACATAAATAACTTGTGTAGCATAAGAGGTTTGTGACAGTTGATCGGCCAGTCATAAGCCCGTGCTGTAGAGGACTTAGTTGGTGCTTTAAGTGATGATAAATATGATCATACACATAACTCTCAAATATTTTGGCGAACCAGTTGAGAATGCAGATAGGACGGTAGTTAGAAACGTCACTTCTATTGCCAGATTTGTAAATTGGTGTTATTTTTGCGATTTTCCAAAGTTTTGCTTTCTTTTTGCTACCACTTTCTATTACCAATACAATCCCGGGATTATCCCGGGATCCCGGTATTAACTGTTGATAATCCCGAAATCCCGGGACTAGAAAAATCGACCGGGATCGAATCCTCTAGGTGTGAGTCTGTCTGACGGCCCACATGATGGTCAGCGGCAACCACCACCCATATAATTCACCCGTGTTAGAGACGGAGTTTTGACGTAAGGTTCTAAGTCTTCTGACTCCCAATAATTTCACTAGCTACAGTGCCATTCAAACTGGAACATACCACTGTACATAAGTACGTTATTACTTCGCGGCAGAATAACTAATACTGCGGTGGTACCTACCTTAACGGCACCGCAATTTACTGGCAGTAGGCTGCCAGTAAATTCAACGACGTATCCATTTATTCATTTCAGCTTATGTCCCGAATATCTCATTAGTATTCTATGTCGAATAACCCCCGTGCGCAAACGAAGCAAAACGCGACATACCTACTTAAGGCTTAACCTAATCATATGAATTGTCAATCTGCAGTAGCATATGAAACGGCTTTTTTTATCATAATAGGCGGCAAACGAGCAAACGGATCGCCTGATGGTAAGCAATTACCGCTGCCCATGGACACAAGCACACACCACAGGAGTCACAAGTGCGTTGCCTCCCGTTGAGGTTGGGAAAAGGGATAGGATGAGGGAGAAGGAATAGAGGATAGGCCTCCGGCACTCTCACTCATCGAACGAAACACAACAGTTTAGGTACTGTTACTTTACTTCGATTTTCTGTGAGGGGGTAGTACTTCCCCGGTCAAGCTGGCCCATTCATGCTGAAATCAGCAAGGCTCTACTACCTGGAGAATTTTACTACCTTTCTCATAAGAAAGGCGGAAACGTATGCAAATTTCTATAATGAGATCGAGAAAAGTTTAATCGGGTATTGGTATTCATAGCACGTTTATTGCACAAACTTTGTTTTAGGAAATAAGCTGTACAGATTACTCGTAAAATAGCTTTTGGCAAGTTAGGGCGTACTAGTTAGGAAAACTAGAGAGTAGGATTAGGTGCACGAATTTTACGTAGTTTTAGTTAAAATTTTGATGATAATAATAAACTGTCTCACTGATAGGCACGGGGTTTCGTACTAAAAGAGTTTGGCCACAGTTTGCCACGTGAGCCGAGCGCTCGCAGATGTTTCATGTCTTTTGAGAACATTATTGAAGATGTCAGCCAAATATGACTTTTTAAGATGTTTGCCTTCGTGGTTCAGCAACTGCCAGAAAATTACACGCACGTAAAAAGCCTCTACATGATCTGCCTTTGGAAAAATCTTTCAAAACGCTTTTAAATAATTTATTACATTCTACAATGTTGTCATGCGGTGCTTGCGGGTGCTTGGCAGTAAGTATAGCTCTATAAGCAACTGTAACACTATTTATTTCATTAGGAATTCATTATTGACAATTTAAAAAATTGGATGAAGCAATAAAAGTTAAAGAAAATTAGTCAAAATGATACTGGTATATTTCGTTCCTTGCATAGCCGTAGCTTTACTTCGAAACGTCGGCTCGTGGAGAAAATTAAATACGATACTTTGTGAGTATTTTATTATGTGAGCGTATGTTTTACTGCATTCCAATAACCACATACGTCTGAATAGAATGGTGTAGATACACTTGAGCAATGACCTGTAATGAGCATTCTTTCAAATATTACATAACAGAAAAACAAACGAGAGCGTTCTTGCGAGCATTCTAGCGAGTGGGCCGTAAACTTACGGGACGGCCAAGCGGAATAGTAATGCGTAAGTAGTCATGAAAAAAGGCTTACTGTAAAAAATACATTCTTTTAATTTATCTATAAAAGAACGTAGGGCGCCAGAAGTCACGTCTCTCACCTGTTCTCTCATCGATTGGTGAAATATAGCTTTAAAATTCGCTTTGTCTTTCTATATAATGTTCACTTTATATGTCTACTAGCTTTCGCTCGCGTTAAGAAGTATTATTTTTAATTTGGATAATTTTTGCGGCTTTACTTTTGTTTAGCGTGTGTAAAAATTAGGGCCTACAAAACTTCTTTGTACACAATATTCTTAACTAATCTGTCATTAGGCGCTAAAACTATCAAGCTATTGGGTAAAATAACTCGCGAGCAAGCAACATAAAACTCTCTAAGAGAGAAGCAATATTCTCTCAAGTCAATACCCGCAAATTTGAGAGTTTGCCCCTGTGACTTATTTATTGTCATGGCAAAGCAGACTTTTAGGGGAAACTGTAATCGTTTAAATTCGAACGGGATATCATTCGTTATTAATGGGATTCGTGGTATAAATACAGTTTCCCCTTTCGCACACCCAGTTAATATAGTGGCTTCCACTATACTGCGATGTAACGCTTTCACTTGCAGTCTCGTACCGTTACAAAGTTTTGGGGGTTTTGAATTTCGCAACAACATAATTGGAGTGCCCATACGCAGAATAAGCTTAAGATAAGGCAAACCTGGCGGTTACAAAGAATTTAAAAAATTCTACAGGGTAATTAGTAGCGTCATCTGTATTAACCACAGTATCAATCGAAGTATAGACCTTTTCTTTATACAAACTTTTGTCTCCTATTTTATCCCCTTAGGGGTGGAATTTATCAAAATCCTTTCTTAGAGGATGCCTACGTCATAACATTTACCTGCATGCCAAATTTCAGCCCGATCCCTCTAGTAGTTTGGGCTGTGCGTTGATAGATCACTATGTCAGTCAATCACCTTTGAGTTTTATATATATTTAGATGATACACACTATCCGTATAAAACAATTCGACTTTCTTACATTTTATCGTAATGCGACGTCTCAAACAGTGAAGGTATTACTTATAATTTCCAACCAATTAACAGTACATCCTTAGCACATTTCTTAGCTTTATAGCTTAATATATAAAATCCTTGCGTTACTGACTGACTGACAGACACGCTTCAGCCAAAACTATTGGGCGCAGGAAGCTGAAATTTGGTATGTATGTTCCTTGGGGACCGTAGGGGTGCACTAAGAAGGGATTTCCTGAAATTCCCACGGAATCGGCCAAAACGGGTAAATCGAAAAAAAAAATGCAGGCGTAACCGCTGGCGTCCTGTAGTTATTCTATAATTAGCATCTCAAAACGTTGATTGCCACAACAAACTGTTATTATAACGTAAATAAATATTATTTCTGTTTATAAGTAGACGGTACGGAAACAGACAAAACTTATTACATTGAAACAGTAGGTTATACAATTATTACCAAAGTAAATAACATCTGCCGGAGATGTTTTAGTATATTAATGTTTTCTTTGCGTTAATTAGTTTTAGTAGTTATATATTAATTGCATTTAGAGAGGCCTCAAGATCAAACTATACGTTAAATTGAATCGTACGTAATGTACGTAATATTATTGCGTGAAAGTTCATGACATGAAAGATTATCACATCAAAAAGCTTGCCATCTGTATTCTTTAAGGATTGAGAATTCTTAGACCGTCAACACAATAATATTTTAATAAAACCAATCTATGTATGAGTTTATTTCTGTATTTGTTGTAATGGCAATAATGTTTTAAAAGTTTTGCATTTTTCTGACCAACCTTCGGTGAAATTATTTTCAAATCACACGATTTCACTTTATCATCTTATTTTATTTAATAGGACGTAGTCACGGTATTTCAAATTTTAAGCTAATCGTACCTTTTAATTGCCCGACGTTTTGACCCAATTTTATCGGCTAATATATAGCTAAGCACTGATTTCTTGTTATCTACCTATTAGGGTAGTCCATAACTTCACGCCTTTTATTCCCGAAGGGGTAGGCAAAGGTGTATTACACACCCACACTTCGCCAGTTATGTTTAGGTCCCAATGTAATAGGGGGCGAGCCTATTGCCATCTACCCGGCACATTATTAAGCGAGCGATAGTCCCTAATAGGTATATTTTATTTAGTAAACTCAACGATATTTCACACACAGCGAAACCCAAGTATCAAAATGGTATTTCTGACTCTATATATACCTAGAACTGTTTTCAGAAACCATAACTTTCATACGAAGTTATTGCACCTACTTTGCCCTGAAAAATTGCTACAAACCAAAGACTGTATGAACATAATTATATAATTATACAGGCAGCTATACCTATATACATATATGTACAGTTATAACGCGGACTTAGTAAATTGCTATTGTAAGGGTCTTCTAAGGGTCTCTATTGAAACTTGGGATACACCATTTAGATGTAAATTATGCGTAAAGAATGTAGCCAGTATTATTAAGAGCTTAGAAAGGACGCTAATTACTATGTTATTTGTATTATAAGGATTATAAATTATTTCTTTAGGACTATAATCTTGAGGACATCCAACAGAGCATTTTGAATAGTAATAAAGACTTCTTTTGCACGTAATTTGTTATCAATAATTTAAAGTCAATTGAAACTTGGGACACACCATTTAGATGTAAATTATGCGTAAAGAATGGTTATGTATTCAGTATTATAAAGGGCTTAGAAGGGACGCTAATTACTGTGTTATTTTTATTATAAGGATTTTAAATAGTTTCAGGCATTTTGAATAGTAATAAAGACTTCTTTTGCACATATATTTGTTATCAATAATTTATCATCGTCAATAATGTATTGTTAATCTACATAGTATTTTTCTTAAGTTATTTTTACATATAATTACATGGGTACTTTGTATATCAATAACTCATATTTTCAAAGAATTTGGTAAAAAGCTCGAAAATACAAAATAATAATAATCATAATATTTATTTTGCGAAATATGGGTACAAAAAGATGTTACAATAAAGTGTACAGTATCGCCATAATCAGAGGTGTAGCATGCAAAATGAATAGGAAATATAAGAAATTTGATCATGAAATGGAATTTGAATGTCAAACGAACTCAATAACAATAATGATTACAATGTCAATTACAATGTCAAATGAATTCAATAATAATTATGATGACTATGTCAAATGAATGTCAAGAATGTTAGTGTAGATTACAAAAGAAAAAATAATTTTACCAAAAAATTCACCTTAAATGAAATAGTAATAAATAATAAATAATTTGTTTCCATGTTAATATGAAAATTTTTAAACAGTCGTGACGTTAAATATTTCATGAAATTTCGCAATCTTTACTATACAACTAGCTGACCCGGCAAACGTTGTTTTGCAATTTTTTTTTTTTTTGTGAAAAATAGATGTTGGCCTATTCTCATAGATACCGGATAAGCACAAAAAATTTCATCAAAATCGGTCAAGCCGTTTCGGTGGAGTATGGGAACGAAAACTGTGACACGAGAATTTTATATATTAGACTAGCTGACCCGGCAAACGTTGTTTTGCAAAAATTTTTTTTGAAAAATAGATGTTGGCCGATTCTCATAGATACCGGATAAGCACAAAAAAATTCATCAAAATCGGTCAAGCCGGTTCGGAGGAGTATGGGAATGAAAACTGTGACACGAGAATTTTATATATTAGATAAACGTTATTAAAAGCTAGTTATAGTTCGTTCGCGTTAAGAATGCAGTAAATAAAATAGATAAAAATTTGATATTAATGACTTAATTTTGATTTTAAACTTTTAAGTGTATTTTTATAAATTCATAAGTTTAATGAATTTATTATTTATTAATCTATTTTATTTACTGCATTATTTATTAATCTATTTTATTTACTGCATTCTTAATGTGAACGAACTAAAGTCACGAATTCGCGCCAAAGTATTCAATCTACCTTCACGAAATTTTGCAAACACTTTGTCAAGGATACCTACAGATAAATTTCGCCGAATCTGTATATATAAGTACCTACCTACGTATAAAATTCTTGCGTGAGGGAATAACTGACAGACAACGCACAGCGAAAACAAATGGGTGCAAGGACCTGAAATTTGGCACGTGTGTTCCTTAGGGATCGCAGAGGTGCACAAACAAGGGGTTTCCCAAAATTCCCACTAGATCTGGAAGAACCGGTTACATTAAAAAAGAACGGGCGGGTGATGATCTTGTCGGGAATAATATAAACCTGTAAAAGATATTACACGCTAAAAATCTTCCATCACAGATATCGAATGACCTACCTTCCTAGGTTAGTCTTCATTGTGAATAATCACAGAAACCTTTTATTTATTTATTAATTGAAACTTTATATACTTACACAAAGTATACAGGCGGACTTAATGCCATGGGCATCATCTCCCAGTCTACCTTAAAGTGATGCAGAGAGAAAAGAAGTAGGTGTAATAAATCACTTTTTTTTTTGAGTCATGTTGGAAAATCCTCATGGAGTCCCTCCGCCCTGGGAGAAGGGCGAAGGGGACTGTCAGACTCTTACTGACTCAAAACCAACCCGTATTCCTCATGTACCCGTGTGTCGGAGGGTCGGGTATCACCGAAGAATTTCTCGCAACCCTCCGACGGGTATTGGCGCGCCAGATGGTCAGGCGGGATTCGAACAGAACCCCCTTGGCGGCGGGTGGAGGTGTTGGGCTCCGCCACCAAAACACCCAGCGGCCGCAGAAGATAGGGAGGACGGCAACGCAACACCGCATCTCCTTTTCCTATGCGGCCCACCGCGACGCAACAATGGTGCGCCCCCATTTGGTCGGAGGAGATAGAGCGCGCGGCAACGCAAAACCGACACACCTCTCCTCCCGCGACCGCGCCCGACTGCGAGGGACAGACAAAACTGTCCCCCGCACCCGCACCTTTGGACGCGTTCTGCGCAGGCCCCTCCAGGCCCACGCGGAGCGTCCACTACCGGGATCTCTCTTAGCTTCACCGTGGGTGACCTAACCATGGTTACTGAGCCCCCCCACCAAGACGGTGGAGACCCCACAGTGGGGTGGTGTAATAAAAACTGTTCATAGACGGCATACAAACTAATGTTAGGGAAGAAATAGACAAAGAACGATACTATGATGAAACTGAAATAGAGATAAGTCACCCAAAGCCAAATACCCCCCGCCAGACGTACCACCAACCAGAACCAGGACAAAACAATTTTAACCATTCGTTTCGTAAATACAGATCCACAGTTTAAAATTTTATTTCAAAACATACAAAGTCTATACAACAAACAGCATATTCTAGAAGAGTTTATTAACCAGGATACTATGTATGAAGCGATATGTATATCGGAGTCTTGGCTATCATTAGAAAAATTGAGTATCGTACAGATCTCTGGTTACAAAATTGCTTCATCCTATTGCCGAGTCAACCGAACGAGAGGCGGCGTGTGCATCCTACTGCGAGAAGACATCGAACACAATGAAATACGCCAAATAAGTAATATGTCCATCGAATATGTTGTAGAAGTGTGTGCTTGTGAACTGCCTAAAGAAAATATATTGTTAGTAACTATGTACTGGAATAGGAGAGAGGAAGGGTTATTTCAAAATCAATTAAAAACAATTCTAAACTTTATAAACAATAAGTATCCAAAAAGCAACGTAATTATAGGGGGGGATTTCAACATTGATGTTTTAAATAATAGCTTAAAGACTAACCAATTCCTTGACCTTATGTTAGAATATAGATTTATACAACACGTAAAAAACCCTACACGTATCTCATCAACAACTTCAACATGTTTAGATCTAATCTTCACAAATTTCCATGGATATAATTTACAAACTAACGTCAAAGAATTAGGGTTCTCGGATCACCGCGGGACAACTATCTACCTAACACTACCACAGCAAACTAGACATATTGGATGGTACATAAAGAAACGAATTTTCAGTAAATCTAATATGAACAAATTTAAATCTGAATTAACCGATCTAAATTGGAACTCCATTTTATCATTGGACAATAACGTAAATACAAACTACAACACATTTAATAGAATATTAAAATCAATTCTTAACAAATACATGCCAAAACGAAAAATAAAAGCAAAAACACATAATAAAAAATTTTGGTTAACGGTAGGTATAAAGCAATCTTGTAGAAATAAAAGACTACTTAAAAATTCAAACAGCCCCATTATCACAAATTACTATAAAAAATATGAAAAGACACTTAAAAGAACTGTTTTAACAGCCAAAAAATTACACTACAAAAATATAATTTCAACAGCTGAAAAAATAAAGTCAAATCCATGTGGGCTATAATAAACGAGCGAACTAACAAAAAACCAAAAAAGGAAAAACAGAACATAGATTTATACATAAATAATAGTAAAACAACTGACCCTAGTGAAATAGCAAACTATTTTAATAACTTTTTTGCATCTATTGGAGAGAACCCACAGCAGACTTCCAATAGCAACCCAAACGGAGAACGTGTCCACCACTCGATAGAAAACACGATATTTCTCAGTCCAGTAGAGCCTTATGAAGTTCGCACAATATTAAAAACTCTAAAAAATAAACGAAGCCATGGTATAGATGACCTCCCGCCTACTTTAGTAAAACACTGCGCAGATGAACTAACCTTGCCATTTTATTAATTAATTAATCAATCATTTCAAGAAGGCATAGTCCCCAACCAATTAAAACATAGCTTAGTAAAACCAATATACAAGAAAAACTCAAAAACCGACCCTAACAATTACCGACCCATTGCCCTTTTGCCAACAGCCTCGAAGATTTTTGAAAAACCAATGACAAATAGATTGTATAACTTCTGCGAAAAATATAAAATATTAGACGAGTGCCAAAACGGATTTCGAAAAAATAAGTCCACGACATTAGCAGGATACAAATATATCCAAGAAGCTCTAAATATTATAAATAATAGGCAATACGCAGTAGGTATTTTATTGGACATGAGCAAAGCTTACGATACGGTTCAATTTAATATTTTATTGGATAAGCTGTACGCAATTGGAATCCGAGGAAAAGCTTACGAATGGCTTCAGTCATATCTTACAGGAAGAGAATAAACAGTAGAACTAGAATACTACAACGAAAATACACATGAAATACAAAAAATCCGTTCCTATAAGAAAAATATAAAAGCCTCCATTCCTCAAGGTAGTGTGATAGGGTAGGGGGGATAGGCCTTTTGTTTATAATATACATAAACGAACTACCCAAAACATTAAACGGGCCATGTGTGTTATTTGCGGATGATATATCTATGTTAACTTCGTGTAATAATAACGCAAATATTAATGAAAATCTGAATGAAACTCTCAGTAAAACAGTTGACTGGATGAATAATAACAACCTAAAAATCAATTTCTCAAAAACAAAAATAATAACTTTCTACACCCATCAAAAATCACCTATAGACATACAACTCACATTTAATGGCATAAACATAGAAGTAGTAAATGAATTCAGCTTACTTGGGTTAACCATCGATACCCATATCAATTGGAAGGCGCACGTTAAAAAGGTAAGAGCTAAAATATCTAACTTTGCCTATGCCCTACGCGAAATTAAAAGGACCACAGATCTATCTACTGCGCTTGTTACGTACTATGCTTACGCATATTCGTTGCTCAGCTATGGCGTTATTCTGTGGGGTAATAGTACCGACTATCTTTACTCAGCAAAAGAAATTAATAAGAATTTTAGTAAACATACAAAATACCGACTCATGTAAGAACTTAAACTCCTAACTTACCTAAGAATTTATATCTTAGAAATATGTAAATTCGTCCGTAAATATCCAGAACACTACACCAGGCGCGAAGATATTCAAACCAAAATGACCCTTAGACATAAAAATAGATTAAACCTTCCAAATTCGCGACTAGCAATGCACTCCTCTGGTCCATTGGTCATGTCAATAAAAATATATAATAAACTACCAAACGACATTAAAAGTGAAACTAGGTTTCATAGGTTTGTAAGAAAATTAAAAAACTTTTTAATGAGTAAAAGCTACTATAATATCAAAGAATATCTAAACGATAATAATAATTCATAAATCCTAGACAAAGTACGTTACACTGCATGCAACAAATACATTTAATTATTCTATTCTACAAAAACAAATAAACAATACACTAATTAAGAAATAATATTTCTAACTATTGGAAAAATATTAATGTCATATTTTAAATTGATATATTTATATTTGTCATATATTAAAATGTTATCGATCTGAAATAATAAATGTAGCGGCTCCAATTATCCAATGTACTATAATACATCTCTATAACTATATATATTGCATGCTATATCTAATGCACCTAAATTACATATTATTATATTTTAAGCATAAGTATTATCAAAACCGCTCCTCTCTCCTAAAAGTGCTGTGGCCAATAGGGTCCATAATTGTTTCCTAATTCTAAGTATACCACCTGTAAATGTACATTATGGAATGCAATAAATTGAATTGAATTGAATTGAAATCACTTAAAGGAAATTAATTAAAGCTAACAAAATTAGATTGTGTTTAAGGTAAATTAAATACATACGTAAAAATGTATATATAATGTTTAATTATACATAAATACATCCAAATTATAAATCACATACAAATATACAATATAAAACAATAAAAACAAATATACAAATATACAATACAAAAAGTATAAGATATTATATGAAATAGTAGTTTGGGTTTTTTTTGTTTTTCCTCGTCTATTTTGTTATTTTTATTTATTTCGTTTTATTGGTTTAGTTTAGGATAGTTTAGTTGCTTAAGTAGTTTTATTCTGTTGTATATATGTATGTTATTTGTTACTTTAATAAAAATTACCAAATAGTATATGAAATATATATAAATAAATATATATACATGTACATATGAATATTAAATGAGATCCAAATTGATATGACTAGACAATACAATACAATCGCCGACTCAGCCAATAAAAGTTCCTTCACCTTGGATTTGAATGTAAACTTGGTCTTGGCCATCCTGATTTCGAGAGGGAGGGCATTCCAAAGAAGGATATACTGAACAGTGAAAGAAGAGTGGAGAAAATTTGAGCTGTGAGAGGGTACTGTGAGAAGAAAGTTGAAGAAGGCTTTTACCGTCAGATTGCGAATAAATAAACCAAAGGCAATGATCTGTTTATTTTCTATTATCGAATAGAAATAAATGCTTGTTCACCTAGCCTTGACTTCGTTAGTATAACGGTATATTAATGGCTTTATTGCGAACTGTTAGTTTCAACTTGATGTATAAATATTGATAGCAACTATTTGAAAATACAAGCTAATACAATACTGGGTCAACTATCAGCAACGGAGATCTTAAAATAAGCAGGACTATTTTGGTAAACTTCTTCTATTTATAAAAGAATCTAGAAATGAAAATGACAATAATTTTGTAAAGCCAGTAAATTAGACCAGTGCAGATAATTTTTGAAATGAAATAAAATAATAGTAGGATGAACCCATTGGAGAAGGAAGAGAATATAACAATAATTAAAGGAAAAATAAATTACGGGCGATCTGAGGTCGGGAAGTGGATGGGATTGCGATTTTAAGAGTAAAAAAGGGTTTATCTCGATTGCCGGCAAAACTACACAAAAAATAGAATAGAATATACGTTATTGTACACCATAAAACATTTTATGACATACATAACACAAAATTTACATGTTGTACAAAAGGCGGCCTTATTGCTATGAGCAATCTCTTCCAGGCAACCTGTTTGGGTGACAGGAACGATGTAAGCATTAAAGTTCTGTGTGGTGCAATTAAAACATCCAGAATAACCAATATAATAAACTTATAAATAAGGGATATACACATACATACAAATTCATTCATACCTACTACTATATTCAATATACCTACATACCTATATACAAAATTCAATATCCTTACACATATACTATATATAAAATACATACTAAGTAAAACCACATTCTATGTTATCAAATGGATGACAGGTAGTGCGTTTTTAACATAGCTTTAAATATTTTAAGGGATTTTGCACTTCGAATTTCTAAAGGAAGTCCATACCACAGGCGTACAGCTTGTAGAGTAAAAGACTTATCAAAAAAGCTTGTGGAATGCATTGGCATTTCCAGCGTCAAATCCTCGGACGACCTCAAGGAGCTTATATGTGTGTCATTAAGGAACTTGAAACGTTCTTTGAGATTTAAAGGGGTAGTAGGATTAAACAAGATATTATACAATAGTGTGTTTATGAACAGTCAAAAAGTGTCCAAAAAGGCGCGTTTGGCTGTGCATAGAGGGGTGTTAGTGCCTACCCTTATGTATGGTAGTGAAAGTTGGGTATGGCAGAAGAGACTTGAAAGTAGAATAAATGCTGTAGAAATCAGAGCACTGAGAAGTATGTGTGGTGTGTCTTTGACCGACAGAGTAAAGAATTGTGTGATACGAGAGTGGTGTGGGGTAAAAGAAGATGTAGTGACAAGCATCGAGAAAGGCATGTTAAGATGGTTTGGGCACATGGAGAGGATGGATGACGAAAGACTGACAAAGAAGATATATAAGGCAAGTGTGAATGGGACAGGACGAAGGGGAAGACCTAGGCGGATGTTCTCTGACCAGATTGGAGACATCCTAAAAAAAGGACAGGTCAGAAGTACCCTAAACAGAAGAGCATGCATGAGAAACTTGATGGGAATGGATGAAGCAAGAGAGGTATGTCAGGATCGTTGTAAATGGCGTTCCGTAGTCTCTGCCTACCCCTCCGGGAAACAAGCGTGAGTCTATGTATGTATGTATGTATACAATAAAGTGAGAATGTGAGTATTTCTGCGAAGTCGAATCGGTAGCCACTTGAGCTTATTGCGGAATTCTGAGATATGATCATATTTGCGTAGCCCAAATATAAATCTTATACAGACATTTTGGAGACGCTTAATTTTGTTTAGTTGCTCCTCGGTGGGGTCAAGATAGCTGACATCAGCGTAGTCATATATTGGTAGAAGCAAAGACTGTACAAGCGCAATCTTAGTGTTTATGTAATTATAATAAATGTAATAAGTGCTTCTTTCCACGCTGAGTGAAAGACACCGAGGGAAATAGACGTATTAAGTACATTGCATAGGATGGGAAGGATTTCATCAAGGATGGGAAGGATCATTTTACGGCTGACACAGTCATCACCAACTGCATTAGAAGTAATTGCCAGTATACTATTTTTAACATCACAAGCGGCAAATTGCGAGAAGATGAAAGGAGAATAATCAGGCGTTGTTAAAGTTGAAAGATGCTGCAGGGTATTACTTTTAATATTTCCATCAAACTTGGATGACGAGAAGAAATGTTGTTTAAGTGAATCAATGTTGACATTATTAGGAATAGTTTGTTGCTGAGTCTTACCAGACTTCATCCCTGGGTATCTAAAGTTGATAGTCTGCCCAGCCAGAGGATACTGCAATGTGTCCTGCAACGCCTTAATGTTCTGGGGACACCTGTAGGAAAATTATTACAGATATCATAATTGATTGAGGAAAATGATGAATTATCAACAAAAAAGCGACTTCCCTATAAATCTCTTCATAATTTTTTATACTAGCGCTTCATTGGACCCTGTGCTAAAGCCTGGCTCATCTCAAAGACTGGGGACGCAGTTATAACGAAAAAACGCAAAAATGGCCAAAAAAACAACAATAGTAAAGATATTATGTTTTATTTATTTATAGACTCACGCCTGTGTCCCCGAAGGGGTAGGCAGAAGTGTAATAATACACCCACATTTTGCCATGGATTTTTAGGTCGAACGTAATAGGGGGCGAGCCTATTGCCGTACCGGGCATATTACCAGACTCCGTGCTGCTACTGAGAATTTCCTAACGAAAAACCCAATAACACTTTGTCCGACCCGGGAATCGAACCCGAGACCTCCCAATCCCACGCGCACATTTATGCCGCGAGATCATCGAGGCAGATATAACTAATAAAGATATAACTTTTAATTTTTAGCTTTATGACAAAATATTTAGGACCTTTGTATAAAATTTTATTTGCAACAAAATGCTTTCCACATATTCTTTATGCGGACAATAGTCCAAGATGGCAGCGGAGCGACAACAGGTGCGATTCCACAAATTTGGAGCAAGCTTTCCCTACACATAAACATAAAATAAAATTGAGTCCTCTGATAAATGCAACCACAACTGTAACTTTTCAATGGACTATGAGTACATTGAAAAGTTACATTTGGTTTTTAAAAGCTTTCCGCTAGTAACGCTCTCAAATCTCCTAGCTTTTGCAGACCGAACAATAAAACCACCCGCTACCGTTTTAATCAAACGAAGTCAAGTCTTCTCAGGACGAAATAAAAACCTATACATGAGTACTGCACCAAAGAATTCCACTTCAATCTATCTCTCGAAGTGGAAACTCAGTACATCGGCGCCTGATGCTATTCAATTGGAGCCTGGAGGGTTACCACGGGTTTACGAATTTTACGACTTTTCTCGATCGGATATTTGGACACTAAGACAATTTGAACTTTAATCATCGCGTGCATCATCTCGATTTGATAGGCGTTTGGTGACTGATTGGCCCTCTTTAAAGTTATACTGTCAAAGAATGTCACTTGGACCTAACATTTTGACGGTCGCTGACTGAATTATGTTTAGACGTGCAGAAGCCAAAGTCACACTTAAACACCGAGTCCAAGTTTGAATGTCAATGAATCGTATTCGAGTCGTACGTTGATGGGAACATTTTTATTCTTAAGATAGTGGCCGTCAGCGGAACCGCCGATTTTAGAAAATGTATTTAAAAAGTTGCCATCGATGAAATGTTGAACACATCTGAACTTTCTCATTCGTTTTCACGTCGGCTTAAGTCCTCGGAATTCTATAGAACATTCAGCAACCCGATCAATGTGCTCATCGATCGAATCGAGAAGAATCCTCGTAGTATGCCTCTTCTCTCAGATAAAGTTTTCTTAAGACAATACCTATTGTCTACGTGTGTACTCATACAACTTTTCGGTAAGTACTCGTTTCGAATGTTTTGTTTTACGTATTAGATTCTCATGTAGACAATCTACAAAGAAGATATTACAAAAGCCTCCGTGATAATTGAAAGTTCTTGTTAATATGACTTTGTCAAATTCTTGAGGGAGATAGATAGGAGGCTCAATATTGAGATTACATTAAACAATACGCTACATGCTAGTTTACCAGTAACTAATACTATTGGAATTCGACACCGTAGCTGTGTCATTCAATGATTTCTTGTGTAGTGTGCTAAATGTGAAAATCTGGGGAAGAAAGACTGCAATATTTCTCAACTATGCCTTCTGTGTCTTTAATCATATAAGAAATGAACATCGTCATCGCCGACTTAGCACAGGTCATAGGCGAAAGTGGTACAGTAACTAGGGTTTATCCTAGTTTTGACCTGCATTTCGGTCGCGATAACTGACCATTACGCGATGGTCAATTATCGGAACAAAAGTTAACCACATTATACAAGGTTATATAGCGGGTCTTACTCGCGATAAATCTTATATTTAAGGCATAAATACCTCAGTTTTTGCCAACGTTTCGGCTGACTTGCTACAGCCGTGGTCGCAGCGGGACTGGTGAGCTCAGCGCCGTCCTTGTGTTGTGCGGGTTTTGGCACCTACCCTCACTGGATTTTTATTTTTGTTTTTAACCGCACTGTCGGTACCTCGATACACTACACTAATGACGTCTACACACTGTTGAGCTGTATTATTGCGGCGGTGTTTACACTTATTAATGACTGGATTCCAAGTTGTTGATAATCTAAATCCATCCTCCCGGTTGAAATTCTTGTGTTTTTCTATTTCAACCGCTTCACGAACTATCCTCGAGTAATAGTGACGTTCGGTGGACAAGACCTGTGGTTGATGTAGTTCTATCCAGTGGTTTGGTCCAGACTCCAATAAATGTCCAGCTATAGCGGACTTATTTACTTGTCGATTTTTCACAGCTGCGATATGTTCCTTGACCCTTTCCGCAATCGTTCGCTTGGTCTGTCCGATATAGGAACTACCACAACTGCAATCGACCTTGTAGACGCCAGGTGTCTGAAAAGGAATGACATCCTTTGGGCTGCGCAGATTGTGTGCTATCTTGGAAAGCGGACTATATACAGTCTTAATGAAGTATTTCTTTAGTACTGTTCCAACTTTGTCCGTTACTCCTTTTAGGTAAGGCATGTAAGCACTTTGCATAATAAGTAATCTGTTTGTGTTTAAAAGATCAGCATATTATGATCGTACCTTCTAAATATCTAGCTATATAATCGCAGTCCATACCCAGAGAGCCATACATTCAGAATTCAGTCATGTGCACAAAGTAATTTTCCATCAACCGAACCGAGTTCATGCTGTGTCTGGAATGTTTAAGCTAAACAGCTGCCGGCTAGACTGGCAAAAAACGGCGACGCGTATTAAGGGCAACATTCGCATTATTCTCCACTAGACAACTTTCTTTTCGACTCGTCCTATAATATACTTTCTATGTAGCCTTACAGGTACTGTTTATAGCTAACTGTTGACTTAGAGCAGGATCATTCATAGTAGGGGTCGCGAACCCCTAATTGTGAGCATTCACTCGTAATGAGCATTCTTGCGAATGTTACATTACAGAAAAACAAACGAGAGCGTTTTATCTAGCCTTCTATCGAGCGCTCTGGTAAGCATTGTAGCGAAATTACCGTAAAATTCCTTCGAGCTTTTTGCCGATTACACCGTTCGCTAGATAGATCAAGAAAATGCTCCTAACAAAGCTCTCTGTTCGTTGTTATTCATACTCTAAAAGGTTCTCTAAGTTCATAATAGATTTGCAACAATACCTTGTGACAATTGTGCTTTTAATTATGAAAAGCATAATTAAGGTCTTTCAAATAATTTCCATCAGATAATCGACAAGCGAAAACAATAAAAACATTCTGTTTTAATTAAAGTGCGATCCCTGAAAACAATATTGTGCCCCAGTAATCGTATTTTCGTTTATTGTTTAATATTTAAATATGAAAATCACGCGCCTCCCTTTTGCGTCATGTTTTACGAAATCTTTGACTTCTGATTAAAATTTCCTTTTATTGTTTGTTTTAATTTTTCGCAGTAATATGTGAATATATGCAGGCATGCTTTAGCATCCAAGTTTTGGTGTTTGGCAGGTAATTAAAATGCCGAAGAGCACATCTGTAAATAATGTTGTGAATTCTTCTCTTTTAAAGCAACTTTTAAGTCGTGAAGTTTTAATACACATTCAAGCAAAGGACATAAACAACAACTGAGCGTTTTTGTGTCAGTTGTTTGAATCTCTGCACCAATTCTGGGCTCAAAACTTTCGTGACCCATTCAAATTCACAGTTAATTACTATACCTATTTAATAAGTTATAATGAAAATCTATTAAACTTTTTATATAAACACTTTATTTCTTAATATTAGAATAATTCACAATTCTTTACTTCATTAGGTTCACATTAATAAAAATTTTAACAGTAAAATTAATTTGAGCGACCTTTCCATATTTTATTTAAAAAAAATATTTTAAATTAACGATTTGGTAATATTTTACTTAACATTTACAGACATGTTTTGTTTTTTTTTTTTAATAATTTTTACCAATACATCTTTGATGTTGAGTCGAAATCGTTTCAGCTTTGTTTTATGTTTGTCTAGTTAGGTTTGGTAATATTTTTCTTAAAATTTAAAGACATGTTTCGTTTTTTATTATTTTTTTACAAATAAATCTTTGATGTTGAGTTGAAATCGTTTCAGTTTGGTTTTATGTTTGGCTAGTCAATTGACGGGTAGTGTCTGGTGAAGCCAGAGCCTCTTGCCTTCGTTGAACTCCGCTGCTGTGTGGTCTGTTCCTTCCAGGATCCATTTGGTGGTCAGCAGACCTTCAACTCCGACAGGTCCTGGACAATGGATAAGTAATGTGTTTATGAGATTGTATAATGATATCACAACAGTATAGTTTCTGATATTATAATAGGATGATGATTGACATGACATGATTTTAAACATACGCTAGTACAAGTCTTTCTGGTAGCCGTTCATAATATCGACAGTCACTAACATCGATGGTCGCTGTATCGAAAACGTTCCATCGACGGGCTAATGTAACGACAGTACTCCAAATTGATGGTACGCTACATCGACAGTACCCCAAATCGTTGGTACGCTACATTGTTAGTACACTAAAACGACGGTATGCAACATCGACAGTAAACCAAATCGATAGTACGCTGCACTGTCACGGCAGACTGAGGTGATATTTGTCTCTGTCTTTAATTTAAAAGTTATCTCAGAGTACCTGAAAATGTATCAGGTATTGGTGTCACTATCCACGCCGAATGTGGTCACTGTGACACACAGTATATCGCGATAGAATCCGTAAACCGTAGTTTGATTTCAATGTGTAACATTCTCGTAAAACCAAGAAGATACTATTGCCTGGAGGACATTCTGTGTGTGTGTGTCACGCTATTATATCCTTTATTCATACAACCGACTTGAAGAAGCCTTCTAGTCGGTGGCCAAGACGGATTATGGACGAATGTATTTAGACCAAGCGGTCTAAATACGTTCAAAATATATTAAAGAATATTTTAAGAACCCAACGTACCTCTGGCATGTATCCTAACCGTAGAGATGCCGATCTCAGCGCCCAGTCCGAAGCGGAACCTATCAGCGAAGCGCGACGACACGTTGTGGAACACAAACGCACTCTCCATGCTGTTTACCAATATAACGTACCTCTGGCGTGTATCCTAGCCGTAGAGATGCCGACCTCAGCGCCCAGTCCGAAGCGGAACCCATCAGCGAAGCGCGACGACACGTTGTGGAACACACACGCGCTGTCCACGCTGTTCAACAATATAACGTACCTCTGGCGTGTATCCTAGCCATAGAGATGCCGACCTCAGCGCCCAGTCCGAAGCGGAACCCATCAGCGAAGCGTGACCACAAGTTGTGGAACACACACGCGCTATCCACAGAGTTCAAGAAGCTTTTGGCTGTGTTGTCTGAAACATTGAAATCAGGTACCCATAAAGAAAAACTTTTAAAAAAACATTCAGTCAACGGATAGAAAGTACACAAGTGCAAGACTCGAAACAGCAAATTGTGGATCATACAAAGTATTATGTCATCAATACGGGTGCGATGAAGAAAAAATCTCTTTTTTAAATTAAAGTAAATAATACTTGTGGTAACGCATATCGAAGGCAATGTATTAATGTAAAAAGTTTAAATAAACCAAAGCAATATAATTCAAGATTAAACTTAAGATGAAACTTATCGTATCTCAAACCTGTATAAACACTGATGCATTATACGTAAATTTAGAAAACACGTACTGCATAACTGGCTTCAACAATAGCAATCAACGCTCAAATAAATATTATTCTCACACGTGTTCTATGACTATTATTTCATACATGTGTATTGTCAGAACTAACTATCTCAATAAATCTAATAACTACGAAGTACCTGTATAATTGGCTTTCACGTTCATTATACCTCTCAAACTTGCCATTAACAGCAATTTGAAGGATTTACGCCTAGAGCTTTGATAACTAACTCAATCACGATATCAAAAAAATTCAACCTCTGAACAAACATAGCATCTCTGTTTATTATTATATACTCTCCCACTGTTAGGAACGGGCCTCGAGAACATCATAACTCTCAGACATTCAAATTTCTTCACGATGTTTTCCTTTACCGTTCAGTCAGCGATAATAACAAACACATAGGTAGCTAAATCAAATCAACAGTTAGTTAAGGCAAAGAAAAAGTGTGTACAAACCTATCAATATGTACATACAGAATGTAATAGATCATATCTACAAGTTCAAGTACAATTATCTAACACTCAGACAGTAATAAATACAGATAAAGGAGCAATATAGATAACAATAGGTTCCTAAAACATTATTATATTAAATATCCTGCGGCAATATACTGCTAGACGTGCAATTAAGTTGTTTGCCTTGAAACTGTTATCATTAATATAACAACTTCCCTATTTGCTTCAGTGTGTAGTTTTAATTATATTCATATTAACGCAAATAATTACTCACCATTCTCAGTGACGATGACATCTGTATGAGAGCTTCCAAATTTATGAATATGATCAACAGCCTCTTCCATATCTTTCACGATCTCAATGGTACATTCCAGAGAACCATATTCATGTTTCATACTTCTTGCTGGAGGTGGACCGAAAGTTAACTGACTAGACAGCCTCGGACCCGCATGAATCTTAACACCTTCTTTCTTCAACATATTGCAGATGTCGGTGAAAAGAGTTCCAGACATATGGTCTTCGTGGATAAGCAAAGTTTCCATAGCATTGCACGCAGCTGGGTAATCACACTTCGCATAGCGAATAATCTTCAATGCTTTGACAGGGTCAGCGTCTTTATCCAAATATACATGGCAGATACCTTCGATTGCTTGCGATTGCTTCTGAATATTTCTTACTAGATCTGATGAACCACGGGGAATGATCAAGTCGATATGTTTTTCCATCGCTAACAAATCACTAATTTCTTCCCTTGGCGTCATCAGCGCCGACCGTTTTCAGAGATTCTTTGACTAAGTCCATGAGAGCCTTATTTGAATGAGCAGCTTCCTTTCCACCTTTAAGGAGGAGTCCATTGGCTGAGGCCATAGCAAAAGCAGCTACTTGTGGTAACGAATCAGGTCTAGATTCAAATATGACTAGAAGAACGCCGATAGGAACGGTTACTTGTCGGAGAACTAAATTTTCGACTAATTTGGTCTTTCTCAATACTCTACCAACATTTTCGTAACTGGAGTCTGCAATTTGCTTCAAGCCCACGGATAGAGTTTTCAATTTGCTAGGACTTAAAGATAATCTACTAAGTAAAGGTGCTGCTAGGCCACCCTTTGTTGCTTCTTCTAAATCTTTCACGTTAACTTCTAGAATTTGATCTTGTTTATCTACTAAAGTGTCAGCTAGAGCGTGTATAGCTGACGCTCTATCTGCAGGAGAAAGCCTTTGAAGGTCTCTACTGCCACTTCGTGCTGCAAAGAAAATAATGTAATAATTACTTGCTGTACAAAGAAAGCAAAAAGTTTGTTGACTTGCATTTTATATTAGAGATTTATAGTTTTATGTTACCTTAGTGACCGATGTAAAACAAACAAGAGAAACATTCAATTGATAACTTTCTATCAAGTTATTTATTTAGTAATAAAATATATCAGTCTTGTAAATATAAGCTTTAAGACGTCGCCAGCGGCTTCGCCCGCGTCAATTATACTTACATATAAATCTTACTCTTGAATCATTATATCTATTAAAAACCCGCATTAAAATCCGTTGTGTAGTTTTTAAGATTGAAGCATACATAGGGACAGATAGACAAATTGCATTTGCATTTCTACTGGGGGCTACAGTGCAAAGCCGTAGCAATTGAATAACTAAAGAGTAATCTCTAAAATATATCAAAATACTTACCATTTTCAACCAAAACATCGACCGATGTTGTAGAGGTGGTCGCGCAGTCAGTGACGACCTTTCTGCCGCTGATAATGGTTTTGATAGCTTTCTCTTGCATACCATTACAGATCACAACACTCACACCTCGAGCCATAGCCCAAGTCGCCGCGTTTACTTTGGAGTCCATACCTCCAGTACCAACCTACAATTCGATGATATTTTATTTGCCTTTCTTTTAAACATCAAAGATCACAAATCAAATCACCTTTAAGGCATTTTTATTTTTCAAATAGATCCTACAAAAATCCCTTTGTACAGTCAAATATATCTTAATTTCAATAATTTTATCGCACTTTTAGCTTTGAACAATTTGCTTTGTATCGAAAAACTTATGGAATAACAAATATCTACAATTTTTCGGAACAACCTAAATCGTCTTTGCCTTATTCACATTTAGGAGTTTAGTATTAAAGTAATCGCCTACGTTACGGGTTATTTGGCATAACATCATCCTACGGATTTGTAGACACGATAAGCTTCTCTAAAATAAAATTTGGTTAAGAAATAACTTTTATCAAAAATAAAATTTATTTTTTACGTACCGTTAGCCTTAGGGCTAGAGCAGCTCTATCCTAATGGAGACACTAACAGGCTGAACTTGAGTCACTGAGCTTTGGAAGTTATTTGTGTATTCAATTATTTTTTGCTGCTTATTCCAGAGATCACGTTCAGCCGTCCGTCTAGGCTTTCATGAAAATCTTTACCATTTGCTATGGGTTAGTAGTAAATCCATCAATCATCCTGACACTGATCTTAAGTATAGAATTCCGCTATCCTTTTGGGTGGGACACTATCTCAGTCAGAATTGCAGGGGCAGTTGCCCCGCAAAAAAAAATATTCTGAAAAATCTGGATAATCTAGAAAGTGGACACCGGCATCCAAGGTGAATGTCTTGGACCCAACCGGTTATCAGTAAGGTGATAACAGAAGTAGCTAAAGTACAACTTACCTTTGATTTCTGTCTGAACTGAACTTGGTCCTTTTACTTTGACGTGTATGTGTGCATCATGAAAGAAAGAAAGAAAGAAAATAAAATTTATTTAGACTCTGCACAATGGACGCCAATAAATATACAAAAAAAAATACACAAAAACACTGAAATACATATAAAAGTGAAAGTAAAGAATATAATAAGTAACATGCAAATATGACAGACAATAGAGAAAGGAAAATAACAGAAAGCTATAATAATATTCAATGCAGAACATAATATACATAATTATACAATAGTGGCGTCTCACGGCGCGGTCATCATCCTAGCATCATCTTCCCAAGGTGGCTTGTTGTAGATTCCATCGACGTCCGACATCATGATCAGAAGGCCTGATTGAATCTAAAGACGACCGGTTGGCGCAGCGGGAATGTAAGCGACTGCTACGCCGAAGGTCGCGGGTTCGATTCCCGCTCAAGTCAAACATTTGTGTGCATGAACATGGATGTTTGTCTTGGTCTGGGTGTTTCTATATATAATATGTATGTATTTAAAAAAAAAAGTATATATGTATGTTTATCTATTATCTAGTACCCATAGTACAAGCTCTGCTTAGTTTGGGACTAGATGGTGTTGTGTGAATGTGGTAGAATATTATTATTATTATTATCTCAGCGGCAAGCAGTGCCGACAAGCTGTCGTTGTCCTTGATACCTAATCCCTGGAGGGTAAAAAAAGGTTAAGAGGCTGTAAAATGTTGCAATCGAAGCAAAATCCAAGAGTGTAATCGTGAAATATTTTCTGCTCTTCCATGAAGATAAACATTTTCAAATAAAAAAATTGGACGCCTGATTGGGGTACCACTTCCACGTTAAAATTTCTCGTTCCACGTAAAATACTGAGAAATAATTCCCCTTTTTTTGTTGACTACGGTGGAAACTCTCCTTATGACCCATCTCAACTCGACCCCAACCCGGCCAGAATGTATGCGACCGGGCGGCGTATTTCCAAAGCCTTATACTATTTGAGTCACGAGTCAGACTCCAATAGAATAGCTTTTGTTTGTGCATATTACTCGACAATACCTAATCTATTTCAGTAAAAAAATTGACTCAAATGGATTAGCTTTTGTGCCTTGATATTTTCAAAGAAAATACACGTACAAATCCTAGTACAGTATGATTCATATTCACTCAAATAGATAAGCCTTTGTCGAGATATTTTCAAACATGGTTTTGGTTTGTTAGGTGCGACTGTATGTAATTCAAGTAACTAAATAGGTTATGTTAGGTTCTCTTTTGACCCTTAACCCAAAAATAGGAGCCCTGCGAAGCAGGGCTCCGTCAACTTAGTTTATATTATATTAGTAAGTAGACTTTATGTCCAATTAAATAATTTTTAATAACCAACACTAGGCACTAGGCACATTGTGGTCCTAAACCTAGACCCAAATGGAATAGCATTTGTTGCTGCAATGTTAGAATGAATTTATCCTACAAAGTCTACGCGATTTCGGTTCATTACTGTACTAGAATAGACTAGGGTTTCGTCAAGTTTTGTCAATCAAAAGCTAAGCCAGTTCAGTTTGCACTTTCACTCTAATGGTATAGGCTTTGTAAATACGCGACCAGGCTTGGGACTGGCGGAGGAAGTGTGTGGACGCTCTCCCCTAAAGGCGTTCAAGGCATACCCACTAAAACCACCGCGGTGTCCCTACGGGTCCCATGTAGTGGCGGGGTCACACGATTCGCGGATAGCATATTTTTCCGTGACCCCGCCCGGGATTGGCCGTTGGTGTTGGCGGGCCCGGTCTTGCTATGTTACTTGGGAGGCGGCGCGGACTATACGCCGCCTCCATCCTCTCTCTTTGCCTTTTGACGAACGGGGAGCAGCCCCAGCGCTCGCCGTCCGCTGGCACTAAAACCTAGCGGCTGCAGAGGAGGACGGCAACCTGACAACACCGCATCTCCTCTTCCTCGGCGGCCCCACCGCAACGCTTAACATGGTGCGCCCCCATTTGGTCGCGGAAGATAGGGCGCGCGACAACGCAACACCGACACGCCTCTCCTCCCGCGACCGCGCCCGACTGCGAGGGACAGAGAGAACTGTCCCCCGCACCCGCATCTTTGGACGCATCCTACGCAGGCTTCACCCAAGCCCACGTGCAGAGTCCACTCCCGGGATCCCGCTTAGCTTCACCGTAGGTGTCCAAGCCACGGTTACTGAGCCGCGACACGACAAGGTGGAGATCGCACAGGGGGTAAATATTTCCCCTAATGGAATATTCAGAAGCATTAATCAGCGGCAAAAAAAATATTATTATGGTTTGGAAGCCATTTACGTGGAAAACACCTTGTACTACTTAAACGGAAATATGAGTGCGGAAGAATGTACTAATGGTCCCGATTTATGACATGTAGCTCCAGAAAAATAAGCCATATAATATATTTTCCGAAGAAACATTCAGCAAAAGCAAAAGCCGTGTGGTTGACGGCATAGAATACAAGTGTCACCACCCCCTATCTTCCCGTGGGTGTCGTAAGAGGCGACTAAGGGATAACACGATGCAAATACCATCTTTGCGTATAGACGGAAAACTCGACATCAAACTCTATACGACTGCCTCGTTGGTCTCGCGGCATAAATGTGCGCGTAGAATCGGGAGAGAATTATTGGGTTTTTCTGTCACGAAATTCTCAATAGCAGCACGGAGTCTGGAAATGTGCCCGGTACGGCAATAGGCTCGCCCCTTATTACGTGGGACTTAAGTATATCTGGCAAAAGTGGGTGTAGAAATACACCTCTGCCTACCCCTTTGGGGATAAAAGGCGTGACGATATGTATGTATGTATGTACATTCAGCAAAAATGAGTTATTACGTATCTTCGTACAGCATTTCATGGAAATGGATTTATTTTGCCAAATTCTGAGCGGAATAAAAAATAATTTGTGATTTTTCTACCTTCTAATAAACCTGATTAAATTGGCACATTGTTTACAGAAAAATGTACTCTGCTAGCAAATAGTAAGGTTGAGAATTGCTTACCTTCTTTCCAGTTCCTGGTACAACGGTATCGTCATGGATATACATAGGTGGACTGACAGCATCATTAGTGTTCACAATAGGGACAATGTTCAGCGATATCAGTTCCGATAAAGTGCAAAACAAGTTCTTTCGCGTTTCATCATTATAGAAATCTGGTTTTGTCACAAGGACCTGTGAAAGAAACAAAATATCAATTGTCTGTTACGCCTTCAATATTTTCTGAAGAAAATAACTTGGCAGTTATGACAAGGGGAGTATGATGGAAATTTCGCATCCGATTTGTGTTCAGCGTGTTACAGAGAATTGAAAATATTGCAATTATTTTATTAAATTTTGTTCTGATAGATGACTGGAGAATTTGTTAATTTCTTTTATTATATCTTTACCTGTTTCGTCGAAGTTCTGGCAAAGAACATTTGTAACTGCATGGTTTGGGTAATCTTTTTCCTTATGGGATCTGGGAGACTTTTCTCTCTTTGATAGAAATAGTTTTACATTCTAATCTTTTGGGGTTTGCGAATTTAAACACGCTTAATTATTCGTTTAAATCACAACCGTTATCGATCCGACCGTTGTTACCTGTGTAACGTATCGGATTCGAGATTGTATCAGATACAGGTAGGTATTAGCAACAAACGATACACGTCTCATCTCAATTAGAAATCCCATTTAAAACAAAGACCAATTCTAAACCCTTATCCGACAAAATAGCACTAAGCACTTAATTACTTATTGATGCAAAGCTAAATATAAGTGTCTCGCAATTAAATTTATCTTTGCTATACGCGGCTTAATTTGTTATACGCGGTCAGTCCGCAACCTATAGTAATCCAAGTTAAATTTCATATGAGTATGCAGTTATTTTATTTAAAATAGGTCACTAGGCAGCGATAGCCGAGGGTTCGAATCCACGGCACGCACCAATGACTTTTCGAAGTAAAGTGCGTATTAAGCTGTTAATTATCACTTGCTTATCGGTGAAAGAAAACATCGTGAGGAATCCAGCATGTCTGAGAGTTCTCCATAATGTTCCCGAAAGAGATGTAAAGTCTGCCAACCCGCACTTGGCCAGCGTGGTGGACTATGGTCTTACCCTTCTCATAGTGAGAAGAGGCCCATGTCCAGCAGTGGGACAGTATAAAAGGCTGATGATGATGAGGTCACTATTGTAAAATATTTAAATACTACTTCTACAATTTAATTCCAAATTTCTTTAATTTTATATTGCATATAGCGAACAGATTTTGCATACGGAAATCCTCGCTTTTCGCTGCACTGTAAACTTTAGACAAGACAGTGTATATTGCTAAAGGCAATTTCAACAAAGGAATAATACGTATACCGAGCTATTCGAGAAGTGATATTTGTGCACCCATTATAATCATCTTCCATCACTCGATCTATAAAACAGCTGAACTTAAACTAGTATCCGATTGGACGGAGCAAAAAATAAATTACATTACATGTACTTTTTACAAACAGCTTTAGAAGCTAGGTATTCAAATACGTCTTATTTTGGACCACGAATTGAATTACCCACGAATAAAAGCAACAATACCATAAATTGATCTCACACGGCTTACAAACTTACGTCTAGAAGAAGAAGGATTTAATTAAATTATTTCGGAGTCTCATAATTCTTCTCTAGTTGCAGTGTGCACTTCGTCCACGGGGATTTTTGCGAGAGTGCTACAAATCTTTAATTTTATGTTGGATATAGTGAACAGATTTTGCATACGTTTTTATGTTTAATTTCGTAACACGTGTATGTTTGTACATCTCTTCTGTCTGTTAACTTGATGTTTAATTGTTTCAATGTATGCACATGTGTTGAGTTCCAATCTAGATCTAAACATAAGCTTTGATTGTTTTTAATTTATAATAAGATTGTAATTTGTTTTGTGCAATTTAAAATAAATAAATAAATACGGAAATCCTCGCTTTTCGCTGCACTGTAAACTTTAGACAAGACGGTGTATATTGCTACAGGCAATTTCAACAAAGGAATAATACGTATACCGAGCTATTCGAGGAGTGATATTTGTGCACTCATTATAATCATCTTCCATCACTCGATCTACAAAACAGCTGAACTTAAACTAGTATCCGATTGGACGGAGCAAAAAAAAAATTACATTACATGTACTTTTTACAAACAGCTTTAGAAGCTAGGTATTCAAAGAGGTCTTATTTTAAAACCCACGAATAAAAGCAACAATACCATAAATTGACCTCACACGGCTTACAAACTTACGTCTAGAAGAAGAAGGATTTAATTAAATTATTTCGGAGTCTCATAATTCTTCTCTAGTTGCAGTGTGCACTTCGTCCACGGGGATTTTTGCGAGAGTGCTACAAATCTTTTGAGATTTTACGATATAAAGTAATATAAACAGTCTAGTTTGTTTATTGCTAAGCTGTTATATGCAGGTGTATGGAGCATATGTTAATATACTGCTGCGACAGGCTTGCCTGGATGGATTTCAGTTAGAGTCACTAGCATAATGCAAACCCGCTAAGAAACCAGACTGCTGAATACTGTTGAAGTTTGAATTGTTGCACCGGCAATGCCAGTGCATTGCCTTTTTTGGGTTCATTTAATCAATTTCCCAGAGGAAAGAACTACAGCCTAATAATATGTAAATGGTTAAATAGTCATTCAGGTTCCGAATATTTAACGACAATTTACCATACTAACAGAAAAACAGAGGTTCAGAAATTACGATGCAAATAAAACTATCCATCCCATCGGTCTATTAGTTACCTAAACATCCATCTATGAAACTGCTTTTAGAATAACAATTAAATCTATGTCTAGACACAGAAAAATATTCCAATTCTATATTGATTTCGGGTTCGATCCCCAGGTAACCCGGGCACACACCTTTGACTTTTCGAAGTTATGTGTGTATTAAAAATGTTAATTATCGCTCGCTTAAAAATGTGCCCGGCAATAGGCTCGTCCCCTATTACATTGGGACCGAAACATAACTGGCGAAGTGTGGGTGTATAATACACCTCTGCCTACCCCTTCGGGGATAAAAGGCGTGAAGTTATGTTATGTCTATACTGATTAGCATATTATAACCATTCTCTTTCCGTCTGTCTTGTTTCCTTTATTATTGCAAACCTACCGATAAAATTATGAAAATAAAATGGCGAGCGTACTTTCCGAAGCGCTGCAGCACAAATAACCACTTATGTCCTCTTCAGATATTAACAGTATCACTGCAGGCCGTCGAAAAGTGCGAGCTAAACCATATTTACTATGTACGTTAGATAAACCGTGTTCCAAACTATCATAACTGTCTCAAATTAGAACTAGCAAACTGAAATTGGAACAAAGCTTACTAGATATAATTGTTCCATGTTTCAGTCGGGCTAAATGTTTGGTCTATGTGGTTAGGCTATTAACAAATATGCTTATTGCTCTTGTAAATAACTAGTATCAGTATCTACATTTCCGTACTAACTAATTGTTAGGTATATTATTGTTACAAAAAGCATGATGTTGCAAGCATCAGCCTGCGATGGAGTGAAATGAAATTCAACTTTATTTCGTGTAAAGTTTTTAAAAATTGCTTACGAAACTTCCTTTTTTTTGCTCTACCGCCAGTTCAGGACTTGGTTACTGTTAAGAAGAGCTGGAAAAAAACTCAACAGCATTTTAATTTATTTGTATGTTTCATACCGAGTTTGATTTTAGCAAGGCTCTTGAAATTAACAGTAAGTTGAAAAATAAATATTTCCCATTTTTATCTTCGTGATAAAAATGGGAAATATTTCTTCAAGGCGGCCTGTACTACAATGTTAATCTTTTTTATAGTTACCTTTTTACAACATTTATATTTTACGACATTTCTTAGTCCTCAACCCGTCTTTTCAGATTTATAACACTAGGAACTGTTAAAACCTCACTTAACACTGTTGACTATCACCATCCTCTTTCATCACAATTTTATCTCAAAACAGAAAAATAAAAACCCCATTCTGTACAAAAATATTACTTTTTTACGTCTATTTAAATAATGGATGGTGTACATCTGCGTAGGTATCAGAATTAATTAATAAATTATATTTATGCCAGCTGCGCTTCAAAAAACAGACGCGACAATGCTTATGTTTCATAAAATATGCATTTTTATACGAACCACAAATATTTTTGCGCATAATTTTGCATTATAATATGTCGGAGTTTTGTTCAGTAGCTTTGATATCAAAATTTAACGCTTGTAGAGAAAAATATTAGTTCTCTTTTGTAATATGAACTAGGTATTAAATCGGAATGGCAATGTTTCCTGTTTATGACACTAAAGCAAACACAAATTATTTTATGCGTTTTATTTTTTATGTCGGGTTTTATATTGTGTGAAATGTGGTATAGTTTAACGGTTTTGTTTTTACTACGTTGGTAGTTGCTGTAGAATAAGTTTAGAGCTTATGTCAGAAGCAACTATCTGAAATTATTTGATTAACAATGTAATGGCTAAATTTGGCAATGGGTCTTCAATCAATTCAAGAAAGAAAATAAAATTCAGGCTTAACGTAAAAACAATAATTATATGGCTTAAGGCTCCGGTTACTTTTAATGCAATAAAAGTCTATGATGATTTTGTAACATAATCACAAACATTTGTCAGAAAAACAGAGAAGTATCAGATTCCGCCATTTCCCATCAAATCTAGATGCACTACATATTGCAAACAAATACATAAAAAACACTCGTAACAAAGTTGGTACTAGTTATTTTATATCACAAAATTTCATGCATTAGTTTATGATGTCCGCAGTTATATTCAATACTAAGTGAAAAAACCTACACAGTGGTTTTGCTATTCGATTTCATTTTATACTATACGATTTTCACTATATGATTTTACACTATGCGATATGTTTCACTTTATTTTTCAACTCGATAGTTGTTGGCATTATTCTGTCATAGTAATTAAGATGGTAGGTATAATTATTATAACTTTATAATATTCTCATAGAGATATATCGATCATGTTTACAAGGGAATAATTTATAGGTATATGAAACACATAATGACTTTGAATTGTTACAATGAGTATTCCATTAAACTTATTGATGCCACCTATTTATATTCATAGTATTTTCTATTTCCATTGATTTTCAGTTACACGATTTTACACTACGCTCGGCATACCTACCTATTCTGTAGAAATAAATAATCAAATTACAATGTCTGTTCACTTAGCTAAACATTAAAATTTACAATATTTTTCTAATATAAATGTTATTGAAACCTTTGCTTAATACTAAATGTGAATATTTATATCCTGATTAAGTGATTACAACGCATAAATTTGCATTTAAAATTCAGCGTCGTATGTTGTTAATATCCTTTCGTTAACAGCTTAAAAGTTCACTGAACAAATCTCTACTGATAATATAAATTGAGTGTCTATCTAAATGCGCTAATATTAGATTTATTATATTTGATGCGCCTTGTTTTTGCATACTTTGGGCCTCGGTACCAAAAAATATTTTTGTCGAATATTCTAGATTGTGTGTGTGCGTGAACTTTAATACCAATTTTAGCAATTTATTTATGTTAATACCCAAATATTTTATTTTTGTTTGTGTTATCTCTTAAAGCAATAAGTTAGTGTTTTATTTCTTTTACTTAGGCTTAATTTCACATAAATTTTTACATTCGATTTATTATTTGTAGTTTTTGTCGTCCTTGTGGTGACGGATTAAGAATACGGAATGTCACCACCCCATATTGAAGGAAAATTGATACAAACCCTATACCAACCCGTTTGGCCAGCGTGGTATAGTCAGCCAATTCCTCCTTTCAAAGGAGAGGCCTAGTCCAGCAGTGGACTGTTAAAAGCTGATGATGATTATTTGTAGTTTTTATTAATGCGATAATCTTAAGGCCGTTATTTTTCTAGCCATCATATTCATATCTATTCTAATCATATGTTTAAGAATTATTGTTACTTACTTTCAAAAAACATTTGTCTTAAATAGCGTTTAATACATTGCTCTCGAATATTATAGCTTTTATATTATAAAATTACACTCACGCAATCGAATTCGCTCCAATAAAACCAATAATACATAAATTTTAAGCACTTTAAAACGTTCTTTACGCGAAAACACTGGCATACATTTTACAACCTCACTGCCGACACAATGTGTATTTGACAATGTCAGTCTACCCTTTCTTATTCTCGGAATAAGTTCATTAACCTTGCTTTACTCAAAGCCACTTTATTTACTTGCAATGACATGATCCGTCGAGATATATTGCCGAAAAAATAACAGTCCATTAAAGATTTAAAGTACAAAAATACTCGTAAATATTATATTATAAATAATGTTTAGTGAAAGCATAAATTGTGATTCAAAATTCATATAAGTTGTGAGGCGTAAAAAGAAATAGCAGAAAGTTATAACAATAACGTTATTTTGTAGTAAATGGATCTTAAAGTGTTTCGGTTGTAGACTCTACAATGTAAAATATGTTTAGAACTAAACTTCTTTGTTTCGATCACTCTAGTCACAAAGCAACACAAATACAACAGCTACAAGATCCACCACAACAAATGAATTTTGATATTCAAGTTTTTTTTCAAGTGGCAATTTGAGAAAATGACTAGAAATTTCTTATACAATCCGTTACGGATTGTATAAGAAATTTCTAGTCATTTATACTAATGACATACTAAAAATATTAATATTATCAATAGAAAAGTCAATGACTGTAAGGTGCCCGTTTTTTTTTTGCAAAGGAGTTTATATTCTGACAGAACTACTGACTCTTACAGTCGACATGAAAAGTGTGTGACATCCTTTACCACAATGTTGACTCTCTCGAAAGATTCGAATCATCTGTTACGTCATAACGACTTGATTAAGACAGGAACTTATTCTAGACTGCCTTTTTCTTTTTGTTGACTACGGTGGAATCTCTCCTTATGAGCTATCTTGACTCGACGCCAACCCGGCCAGAGTGTGATCGACCGGGCTAGGGACTGGCGGAGGAGGTGTGTGGAGGCTCTCCCCTAAAGCCGTACGGGGCATACCCACTAAAACAACCGCGGTGTCCCTACGGGTCACGTGTAATGGTGGGGTCACGCGATTCGCGGGTAGCATTCTTTTCCGTGACCCCGCCCGGGATTGGCTCGTCGTTGGTGTTGGCGGGCCCTGTCGTGATCTTTCAAAGCTATTTGCGAGGCGGCGCGGACACTACGCTGCCTCCTTGCCCTTTGGCGGACGGGGAGCAGCCCCAGCGCACGCCGTCCGCAGGCACTAAAACCCCAGCGGCCGCAGAGGATAAGGAGGACGGCAACCTGACAACACCGCATCTCCTCTTCCTCTGCGGCCGCTTTCACCGATTTAAGGCTGCCCTGTAAATGTAATTAAATGTATTATTCTATACTGAATGGAATGAATCAAGTCACAAGAAGCTCTACATTTTGTAAATGTATACTACTTGTATAAAGCTCAATTATTTGTTTCTTTGGTGGAACGCGCTTACCTCGGGAATTACTAGTTCGAACTGTAAATTACTTTTGTGATGGATAGTCCATATATAATACAGAGATAGGCTACGATTGGCTAGGTACATCACGCTTTGAGCCACGGATACGAAACAGTAACCCTAAATGATTGAATAAATAAAGGATAGTAGTTAACTCTTCCCTAACTTATGCCTGATTTCTATTACAAAATATTACTTTGTTGAACCAAAAATACTAATTGTGCATCAAAATAAGCTAACTAAAATATTTCATCTGTTCAAAAACCGTTGCAAATCTCTGATAATAAAAATACTCTTTTCCATTAAAGAAGCACTTCAGACTAGACTTTATGGGGTTTGAAGACGTTTTGAACAGCACCTTTAAGAAGAATAAAAAACTACAGATTTCTAAATTATGCATTGCTACATTCAAAAAGTCAAACCCTGACAAAATGATTGTTAAATATTCTATGCTACCAGATGCTGAAACTACAGAGGTTACATTGTGTAGTTTGAACGGTTCCGAACCAAAATATTGCCTATATTCTGCAAAACTACCAGTTTCGTTGCAAAAATACAACGACTTAAAAAAACTTGTCGACAAGAACGTAATACCCAGAACATACGCCAAAGAATACTTATGTTTAAAACGCGACAAAAAAGTGCAAGATGCTTTAAATGAGTCTGATGAAGAGGATGAAGATCAGTGAAAACTGCAGTAAACTAAAATTACTCATACGTTCTAAATTTAATTGGTGTTTTACTAACTTTAGTAGTATTTTTTTCGAGTTAATTGTTTTTACCTTCCAAAACAGACACTATATAGGGAGCAGGATTTTTACGCGCCATCTCGATGGCTATCGGCCAATGAGACGGTGCCCATAGGGTAGTCTTTTTAACAGCACGTTCAATAGTGGCGTGCATGCTATCCACAGGCATAAAAGTGTGTCCAGGTATCAAGTAATTCATTTGAATTACGTCTATGTTTTTAGATTTTGATAGAAAATATCTTAACATACTCAACATCGTTTTATTTTTGTTCTGACCATAACATGAATCTGAATACAACAGTACGGTTTTGACATTTTGACGTTGATCTACCTCTTGAAGGTATTTAAACACGCAAGTAGAAATTTCATTGGCTCCGCGATGAGCGTCAACCTCGGTCCACAAATTGCAGTAGCCTACTTGTGTATTGCTTTCATAAATTGTCATATTATATACGGCTATTTTCCTTGAGTAATACAGGGCCATATTTTCATCGTGCGGTGTATTTAAAACCTTTTGCATATCAAAACTTGCACATATCACACTTGAATCTTTGGCATTAAGTTTCTGGTGGCACTGAAATCTTTTATAGGACTCATTTTTTTCTCTCAAGTGATTTTCAAAGTTCGAGAGTTCTTCTTCATTTTTAACATCATAATTCTGAATCATACATGTCAAACATTTGTCTTTTTTAGGGACATGAAATCCTATATTGTAATTGGTCTTTAACCAATTTGAAAATACTTTGAAAGACATTATGTTTACACCATTATCAACACAGTTTTTTGAATAAATGCGATACAAATTAGAAACATTTTTAAAATCTTCAGGTAAGTAAAGGCGAGTCGAATCTTTTCTGCAGTAATGCGAGGGTACCAGAGGTAAAGATGTTATAAATTGTTTTCATGACTTATTACTTCTTCTTTAGTTTTATTGCCACCACCGTTTTTTTTTCTTTCGTCCAATTTTGCAAATCCCTCGACTGCATTATCAAGTGTGTACAACAGAAGCCTTTGCGTTATATCAAGAGTGTTTATTAAAAATTTTTGACACACTTGTCTCCTTCCATCATCTTCATTTATAAAATATGCGTATGACACATTTCTTCTTGATGATTCGCCTTTATCGGTCGTATAACATTTTACCTCTTTTTTTATAGCACATTGTGAGAGCCAGTCTTTCTGACATTGTGAGCTACCAAGGTTCCAGTAATAAGTAAAAAGCCGTTGGCGTCTTTCTTCGATTATTTCTCCACAATTCCGTTTACAAATAACACCTTTACAAGGGTTAGGTTTCATAGTTTTAGTTGGAACATCTTCTCCTTTTTTATTGGTAAAGGATTGTCTTAAAATTCGTTTCATTTTGTTATCATTTTTAATTTCCTGTTTTTTTTTTTGGTCTTGTTTTTAAAATTTGTTCAGTAATTTCGTCCTTTGTTTCAGCGTGTTTACTGTAATTTATTTTTTCAGGTTTTTTACTATTCCCACGTGTTGAGTTCTTTCTTTGCTTTTTTGTTGCTTTTCTTCCTTTTTTGCTCGATATCGAATCATGAGATGTTTCACCTTGGCTATATGATGTACTAGAATCTTCTGATGGAAATGCTTCGTTCAATAATAACGTCTCAGCATCATCTTCTTCTATAAAATCTAGATAGATTTTGTCAAAGTTTATTTTTTTTTTTACATTTTCGATTATATTTACTATCTTGGGATGGTTCGTCACGGTGGTTGGATTTTAAAACTTCAACAGGCGGGTTGCCATATGTTACAGGAATTTCTCCAATTAGGCTTGGTGATAAATGAACGTCAAGCAAAGGGCTGCGATCTGTATCAGGCACTACTCTGATTCTATTTGGTGATAACTGTGCATCAACAAGAGGGCTGACATCTGTTACAGGAACTGTTTCTGGCATTTCCAAACTATGATCAGATTCACAAGTTACTAAAACTTCATAACGATTCTGTAAGTTTTCATTTGTTTCAACTTCAGCTATTGTACTTGTGGTCAAGATAGGTTGAACGATCTGGGCTATATTTTCCAAGGAACTTTCGTTAACATCATCATTTATAATGGCACGTTCAGCAAACTGTGTTAAATTATTATTGCTATGAGGTAGAATATGCGTCGAAGGAATAGTTTCAATTATCCGTTTTGTCTCAGACATGTAATATTTTGGTTTTCGAAAAGTAGGTGTGAGATCTTTAACAACGCCTACTGCTGCTGATTTTGAGTGATGAGGAGTCGGCGAAAATGAAGACCGTTCTGGTAAATAATATTCGGAACTCATACCTGCGTCTTCGTTAAGGTACCTTTTCGATCGGACTGGTTTTCCATATTTATAGGTAACATCACTGATGATTTCAATTTTAGGTTTCTTCTTTTCATCCTTTTCGCAAGTGTCTCGCTGTGGTTTTAACTCATCTTTCCACTGTCGACGTTTTGCCATCTTTACATAAACTATTCAGTTCCACGATATATGATTAAATGAATACCTGAAAAGTAAAATTAAAATAACATGAGAAAATTGACAAAATGTAATTAAAACAAAGTCACAAAACACGAAAATAAACGTGAGATATCGTGAGACATGAAATCAGGACAAATAGTTCTGATCTTACGTTTCAATCGATTGTTGATTTATTAGAAATACATACATACAGAATAATTAATTACACAAAAATAATTGTTTTAGGTGTTTCTATAATTATAAGTTTTGTCTCTTTGTTATTTAACACCGACTTCCGAATTAAAATTACGTAATATGTTTTACACTTTTTAGTTGTGGTCAGCCAAACTAAACCCCCTCCCCCTTAGTCTTTCGACGTCTGGCCCCAAACTGTAGAAGGCCGGGCCGAACACAGCGCGTGAGAATACGGAGCGGTCGCACTCGTTGCGTGACGTCTAATGTGAGCGGCGCGCGGCAACCCACTAATCCAACCATGTCGACATGGTCGGCCGAGGAACATGTCAGTTTGTACCTAAAATGCGAAGTGCACCCGGCCTGGTATTACTGCTTCGCAGAAGGACGCGGCCATATCCCATTCCTTTTCGCCCCAGACCATGGCCTCACAATGCACACTCGGTCAGTCTCAAGTGTTTGATAACATTAGGTGTTACAGTGATTTTAAAGCTATTTCAGTCATAATAACTATTCAGACGATAGATAACACTAAAACAACATTTTATGGGTATTGTCTTGTACCAAAATGCAAAAACAATATAAGAAGTACACCTGATAAAATATTTTTCCTATTCCAAAAGATGCGAAAAGACGAAAACAATGGTGTAAAGTAATGAGAAAATAATGATGATGAAGTATCTTCAATATCGAGTTTGTACTGTTGTGAAGATCACTTTATTATAAATTGGTGTCGTATTATTATAATAATATCGACGACCCAGTTGATGTCCCTAGGGAGAGCGTAACAGACTTTCACGCCGAAGGTCGCGGGTTCGATTCCCGCTCAAGTCAAACATTTATGTTCGTGAACATGGATGTTTGTCTCGGTCTGTGTGTTCCCATGTATTATATTATGTATTATAATATATTTATAAAAACACTAATGCTAATTTAGCCGTGTGGTTGACGGCATAGAATACAAGTGTCACCACCCCCTATCTTCCCGTGGGTGTACGACACCCACGGTGACCAGAGGCGACTAAGGGATAACACGATGCAAATACCATCTTTGCGTAGAGACAGAAAACTCGACATCAAACCCTATACGACTGCCTCGTTGGTCTCGCGGCATAAATGTGCGCGTGGGATAGGGAGGTTCCGGGTTCGATTCCTGGGTCGGGCAGTGTTATTGGGTATTCTGTCAAGAAATCCTCAGTAGCAGCACGGAGTCAGGAAATGTGCTCGGTACGGCAATAGGCTCGCCCCTTATTACGTGGGACTAAAGTATATCTGTCGAAAAGTGGGTGTAGAAATACACCTCTGCCTACCTATTCGGGGTTATAGGCGTGAGAATGTGTATGTATGTATGTACTAATGCTAATCTTTCTTTAAAAAGCACCCTTTCTCTCTACTCGTGATGGCACACTTAGTTTTTGGCACTGGAATATAATTATGAGGCACATCTTTGTTCTTTAACCGTTGTTAACCTTTTCCCCGTTTTGTTTCATAATGTTGTATTGAACATAATTTACGGTACCTTCTTCGACCTGAAATAAGTTCGAATTTTAGTAAAACTCGACAATAAATATGGAGTGCAAAATTAACTTTTGTTACCTAAGTAGTTTCAGAAAGTAATTACATATTATGTAGTATTAATAATTAAAAACATAATTAATTACTTGTCACTAATATTATAGGTACTACATACATACATAGACTCACTGCGATAGGCAGAGGCTACCGACCGATATTGTTCTAATAATATTCTACCACATTCACCCAACACCTTCTAGCCCTAAACTAAGCAGAGCTGGTACTATGAGTGCTAGATAATGGATTAATATACATATATTATGTCCTTGTTTTTGTAAATATATAAGTACATAATATACTAGGCACATGGGAACCCACAGACCGAGACAAACATCCATGTTCACGAACATAAATGTTTGATTTGAGCGGGAATCGAACCCGCGACCGTCTGTTATGCTCCCGCTAGGTACATCAACTGGGTCGTCGATATTATTGTAATAATACGATACCAACTTACATTACAGTGATCTTCACAACAGTACAAACTGGATATTGAAGATACTTCATCATAATTATTTTATCATTACTTTACACCATTGTTTTCGTCTTTTCGCATCTTTTGGAATAGGTAACAATATTTTATCAGGTGTACTTCTTATATTGTTTTTGCATTTTGGTACAAGACAATACCCATAAATGTTTTTTAGTGTCATCTTTCGTCTGAATAGTTATAATGACTGAAAATAGCTTTAAAATCACTGTAACACCTAATGTTATCAAACACTAGAGACTGACCGAGTGTGCATTGTGACGTTATCATAAGCCCGCGGCAAAATGGCGTCGTTTTAGCAGGCCAGATTTTATTGATATTTAAAACTTTATTTTATAGCATAATTTGAACACTGTGAAGAGTATTTATATTTCGTATGAATATAAATGTTGATCTAATAAGTAAATATAAAATTTATATAAAATATAAAAAAAATATTATGCATAATTCCCTATTGACTGAGAAATCGGTGAACAATAATAAAAATAAAATACAGCCGAACATAAGTATTACAATTATAGATAGATAAAGTAAATAAAATAACTAAATATGACTTACCTAGCTTTCACTTTAATTGCGCACGTAAAACATCCGAATTTCTTAGACAACGTACGCGTGTTCTAGCTCCTGCGCTCGCACATCGACTGCAATACAATCGGTGAACGGCGTATCCAGGGGAAGATACGGGGGCGGAGGTAAGTTTCTTTAGCGTAATTATAATTGAGGGCAAGTTTCAACTCTATCATAAATGTCATAGGGATAATATTTATTATATAATCTGTAGAATGAAACGTAGTAAGTTTAAAGCACATTCAAAATTCGAGCGATAGAATTGTAGTATCTCTAGCTGGAATGAAATACTGAGGCGGCGAAATTGCTGTATCCCAATAAAGTATTATTTTGTAACTTATCCTAATGCTGTAAGTGTTTCGTAGTATATAAATGACTGTAAAGAATATTTTTATATTTTTGCAGTATCTGTTTGTCATTCAAAATAATAGATTTTATGGTATATACAGCATTTTGAAGTATGTTTTTTTTTTTAAGTTAAGAAAAAGTCAACGTCGTATCATAAAAAAAAATCGTCCTAGGAAAATATCGATCAGAGCGCCCGACGCAGTATTTTTTGCTGAATCAAAAAATGCAATAAAAATAAAATCTCATTTTTCGAGATACGACAAAATCGCTTTCCAGCGTCGTATGGCAATAATGTTTTAAAAATTTTGCATTTTTCTGACCAACCTTAGGTGAAATTATTTTCAAATCACACGATTTCACTTTATCATCTAATTTTATTTAATAGGACGTAGTCACGGTATTTAAAATTTTAAGCTAATCGTACCTTTTAATTGCCCGACGTTTTGACCCAATTTTATCGGCTAATATATAGCTAAGAACTGATTTCTGGTTATCTACCTACTAGGGTAGTCCCTAATAGCATAACATAACTTCACGCCTTTTATTCCCGAAGGGGTAGGCAAAGGTGTATTACACACCCACACTTCGCCAGTTATGTTTAGGTCCCAATGTAATAGGGGGCGAGCCTATTGCCATCTACCCGGCACATTATTAAGCGAGCGATAGTCCCTAATAGGTATATTTTATTTAGTAAACTCAACGATATTTCACACACAGCGAAACCCAAGTATCAAAATGGTATTTCTGACTCTATATATACCTAGAACTGTTTTCAGAAACCATAACTTTCATACGAAGTTATTGCACCTACTTTGCCCTGAAAAATTGCTACAAACCAAAGACTGTATGAACATAATTATATAATTATACAGGCATCTATACCTATATACATATATGTACAGTTATAACGCGGACTTAGTAAATTGCTATTGTAAGGGTCTTCTAAGGGTCTCTATTGAAACTTTGGATACACCATTTAGATGTAAATTATGCGTAAAGAATGTAGCCAGTATTATTAAGAGCTTAGAAAGGACGCTAATTACTATGTTATTTGTATTATAAGGATTATAAATTATTTCTTTAGGGCTATAATCTTGAGGACATCCAACAGGGCATTTTGAATAGTAATAAAGACTTCTTTTGCACGTAATTTGTTATCAATCATTTAAAGTCTATTGAAACTTGGGACACACCATTTAGATGTAAATTATGCGTAAAGAATGGTTATGTATCCAGTATTATAAAGGGCTTAGAAGGGACGCTAATTACTATGTTATTTTTATTATAAGGATTATAAATAGTTTCTTTAGGGCTATAATCTTGAGGGCATTCAATAGGGCATTTTGAATAGTAATAAAGACTTCTTTTGCACATATATTTGTTATCAATAATTTATCATCGTCAATAATGTATTGTTAATCTACATAGTATTTTTCTTAAGTTATTTTACATATAATTACATGGGTACTTTGTATATCAATAACTCATATTTTCAAAGAATTTGGTAAAAAGCTCGAAAATACAAAATAATAATAATAATAATATTTATTTTGCGAAATATGGGTACAAAAAGATGTTACAATAAAGTGTACAGTATCGCAATAATCAGCTGTGTAGCATGCAAAATGAATAGGAAATATAAGAAATTTGATCATGAAATGGAATTTGAATGTCAAACGAACTCAATAACTATAATGATTACAATGTCAAATGAATTCAATAATAATTATGATACCTATGTCAAACGAATGTCAAGAATGTTAGTGTAGATTACAAAAGAAAAAATAATTTTATCAAAAAATTCACCTTAAATGAAATAGTAATAAATAATAAATAATTTGTTTCCATGTTAATATGAAAATTTTGAAACAGTCGTGACGTTAAATATTTCATGAAATTTCGCAATATTTACTATACAATAAACGTTATTAAAAGCTAGTTATAGTTCGTTCGCGTTAAGAATGCAGTAAATAAAATAGATAAAAATTTGATTTTAATGACTTAATTTTGATTTTAAACTTTTAAGTGTATTTTTATAAATTCATAAGTTTAATGAATTTATTATTTATTAATCTATTTTATTTACTGCATTCTTAATGTTAACGAACTATAGTCACGAATTCGCGCCAAAGTATTCAATCTACCTTCACGAAATTTTGCAAACACTTTGTCAAGGATACCTACAGACAAATTTCGCCGAATCTGTATATATAAGTACCTACCTACGTATGAAATTCTTGCGTGAGGGAATAACTGACAGACAACGCACAGCGAAAACAAATGGGTGCAAGAACCTGAAATTTGGCACGTGTGTTCCTTGGGGATCGCAGAGGTGCACAAACAAGGGGTTTCCCAAAATTCCCAGATCTGGAAGAACCGGTCACATTAAAAAAGAACGGGCGAGCGATGATCTTGTCGGGAATAATATAAACCTGTAAAAGATATTACACGCTAAAAATCTTCCATCACAGATATCGAATGACCTACCTTCCTAGGTTAGTCTTCATTGTGAATAATCACAGAAACCTTTTATTTATTTATTAATTGAAACTTTATATACTTACACAAAGTATACAGGCGGACTTAATGCCATGGGCATCATCTCCCAGTCTACCTTAAAGTGGTGCAGAGAGAAAAGAAGTAGGTGTAATAAATCACTTTTTTTTTGGTGTCATGTTGGAAAATCCTCATGGAGTCCCTCCGCCCTGGGAGAAGGGCGAAGGGGACTGTCAGACTTACTGACTAAAAACCAACCCGTATTCCTCATGTACCCGTGTGTCGGAGGGTCGGGTATCACCGAAGAATTCCTCGCAACCCCCCGACGGGTATTGGCGCGCCAGATGGTCAGGCGGGATTCGAACAGAACCCCCTTGGCGGCGGTTGGAGGTGTTGGGCTCCGCCGCCAAAACACCCAGCGGCCGCAGAAGATAGGGAGGAAGGCAACGCAACACCGCATCTCCTTTTCCTATGCGGCCCACCGCGACGCAACAATGGTGCGCCCCCATTTGGTCGGAGGAGATAGAGCGCGCGGCAACGCAACACCGACACACCTCTCCTCCCGCGACCGCGCCCGACTGCGAGGGACAGACAGAACTGTCCCCCGCACCCGCACCTTTGGACGCGTCCTGCGCAGGCCCTTCCAGGCCCACGCGGAGCGTCCACTAACCATGGTTACTGAGCCCCGCCACCAAGACGGTGGAGACCCCACAGAGGGGTGGTGTAATAAATCACTTAAAGGAAATTAATTAAAGCTAACAAAATTAGATTGTGTTTAAGGTAAATTAAATACATACATAAAAATGTATATATAATGTTTAATTATACATAAATATATCCAAATTATAAACCTACATACAAATATACAAGTATAAGATATTATATGAAATAGTAGTTTGGGTTTTTTTTTGCTTTTCCTCGTCTATTTTGTTATTTTTATTTATTTCGTTTTATTGGTTTAGTTTAGGATAGTTTAGTTGCTTAAGTAGTTTTATTCTGTTGTATATATGTATGTTATTTGTTACTTTAATAAAAATTACCAAATAGTATATGAAATATATATAAATAAATATATATACATGTACATATGAATATTAAATGAGATCCAAATTGATATGACTAGCCAATACAATACAATCGCCGACTCAGCCAATAAAAGTTCCTTCACCTTGGATTTGAATGTAAACTTGGTCTTGGCCATCCTGATTTCGAGAGGGAGGGCATTCCAAAGAAGGATATACTGAACAGTGAAAGAAGAGTGGAGAAAATTTGAGCTGTGAGAGGGTACTATGAGAAGAAGGTTGAAGAAGGCTTTTACCGTCAGATTGCGAATAAATAAACCAAAGGTCTGTTTATTTTCTATTATCGAATAGAAATAAATGCTTGTTCACCTAGCCTTGACTTCGTTAGTGCAACGGTATATTAACGGCTTTATTGCGAACTGTTAGTTTCAACTTGATGTATAAATATTGATAGCAACCATTTGAAAATACAAGCTAATACAATACTGGGTCAACTATCAGCAACGGAGATCTTAAAATAAGCAGGACTATTTTGGTAAACTTCTTCTATTTATAAAATAATCTAGAAATGAAAATGACAATAGTTTTGTAAAGCCAGTAAATTAGACCAGTGCAGATAATTTTTGAAATGAAATAAAATAATAGTAGGATGAAACCCATTGGAGAAGGAAGAGAATATAACAAAAATTAAAGGAAAAATAAATTACGGGTGATCTGAGGTCGGGAAGTAGATGGGATTGCGATTTTAAGAGTAAAAAAGCGTTTATCTCGATTGCCGGCAAAACTACAAAAAAAAATTGAATAGAATATGCTTTATTGTACACCATAAAACATTTTATGACATACATAACGAAAAATTTACATGTTGTACAAAAGGCGGCCTTATCGCTATGAGCAATCTTTTCCAGGCAACCTCTTTGGGTGACAGGAACAATGTAAGCATTAAAGTTCTGTGTGGTGCAATTAAAACATCCAGAATAACCAATATAATAAACTTATAAATAAGGGATATACACATACATACAAATTCATTCATACCTACTACTATATTCAATATACCTACATACCTATATACAAAATTCAATATCCTTACACATATACTATATATAAAATACATACTAAGTAAAACCACATTCTATGTTATTAAATGGATGACAGGTAGTGCGTTTTTAACATAGCTTTAAATATTTTAACGGATTTTGCACTTCGAATTTCTAAAGGAAGTCCATACCACAGGCGTACAGCTTGTAGAGTAAAAGACTTATCAAAAAAGCTTGTGGAATGCATTGGCATTTCCAGCGTCAAATCCTCCGACGACCTCAAGGAGCTTATATGTGTGTCATTAAGGAACTTGAAACGTTCTTTGAGATATAAAGGGGTAGTAGGATTAAACAAGATATTATACAATAGTGTGTTTATAAACAGTCAAAACGTGTCCAAAAAGGCGCGTTTGGCTGTGCATAGAGGGGTGTTAGTGCCTACCCTTATGTATGGTAGTGAAAGTTGGGTATGGCAGAAGAGACTTGAAAGTAGAATAAATGCTGTAGAAATCAGAGCACTGAGAAGTATGTGTGGTGTGTCTTTGACCGACAGAGTAAAGAATTGTGTGATACGAGAGTGGTGTGGGGTAAAAGAAGATGTAGTGACAAGTATCGAGAAAGGCATGTTAAGATGGTTTGGGCACATGGAGAGGATGGATGACGAAAGACTGACAGAGAAGATATATAAGGCAAGTGTGAATGGGACAGGACGAAGGGGAAGACCTAGGCGGACGTTCTCTGACCAGATTGGAGACATCCTAAAAAAAGGACAGGTCAGAAGTACCCTAAACAGAAGAGCATGCATGAGAAACTTGATGGGAGTGGATGAAGCAAGAGAGGTATGTCAGGATCGTTGCAAATGGCGTTCCGTAGTCTCTGCCTACCCCTCCGGGAAACAGGTGTGAGTCTATGTATGTATGTATGTATACAATAAAGTGAGAATGTGAGTATTTCTGCGAAGTCGAATCGGTAGCCACTTGAGCTTATTGCGGAATTCTGAGATATGATCATATTTGCGTAGCCCAAATATAAATCTTATACAGATATTTTGGAGATGCTCAATTTTGTTTAGTTGCTCCTCGGTGGGGTCAAGATAGCTGACATCAGCGTAGTCAAGTATTGGTAGAAGCAAAGACTGTACAAGCGCAATCTTAGTGGCAGTTGGTAAGAAATTGCGTAACTTTCGTAAAGATCCAGCTGATGCAAAAAGTTTTCGGCTCGTTTCTTGTAGCTGTGGTCGGCAAGACATGGTTTCATCAATGTAAATACCAAGATTTTTTACATTTTTACTAAACAGAAGGTCTTTTCCATTGAAATTAATGCTTGGCAAATCAGACCAGTTAATTTTGGACACCATTCTTGGGCGGCCAATAATAATCAGCTGTGTTTTGTCCGGACTTACTGTGAGTCCAAATTTCTGCGTCCAATCACAGATTCGCGCCAAGTCCGTGCCAATCGTTGTACAAGCGTCTGCTAGTCTATTCAAGGGAGCTTGCGTATAAATCTGCTAATCATCTGCGTAAAGGTGGTAGGATGAAAGTAATTTGTTTGAAATAGAATTAATAAATATAGCGAAGGGTAAAGGGGATAGCACGCCACCCTGTGGAACACCTGCAATCGTATTGGATCAAACGGAATAGGTATCATCAATGCGTACACTTTGCCGGCGTTCAAACAGGTAATTCTGAAACTAGCCAATTGCCGATGGAGATATGTTAAGAGAGCGAAGAATGCCAAGTATAATGTGCAAACCTACGGTGTTAAACGCGTTGCTGAAATAAGGATAGACCCGTTAGATTGCCACAGTCCACTCCTAGCCTGATATTATCGGTAACGTGATCTTATGCAGAAACGGTACTGTGCCCTGGACGGAAGCCTGACTGGTATGGATTAAAAAGGGAATTTTTACAAAGGAAGGAACTAAGTTGTGAATGGATAAGACGTTCTAGGACTTTCGATAGGAACGGTTATATGAATATAGGACGGTAATCTGCTAAAGTAGAAGGCTTAGGTTTTTTAGGTAGGGGAATAATAAGTGCTTCTTTCCACGCTGAGTGAAAGACACCGAGGGAAATAGACGTATTAAGTACATTGCATAGGATGGGAAGGATTTCATCAAGGATGGGAAGGATCATTTTACGGCTGACACAGTCATCACCAACTGCATTAGAAGTAATTGCCAGTATACTATTTTTAACATCACAAGCGGCAAATTGCGAGAAGATGAAAGGAGAATAATCAGGCGTTGGTTAAGTTGAAAGATGCTGCAGGGTATTACTTTTAATATTTCCATCAAACTTGGACGACGAGAAGAAATGTTGTTTAAATGAATCAATGTTTACATTATTAGGAATAGTTTGTTGCTGAGTCTTACCAGACTTCATCCCTGGGTATCTAAAGTTGATAGTCTGCCCAGCCAGAGGATACTGCAATGTGTCCTGCAATGCCTAAATGTTCTGGGGACACCTGTAGGAAAATTATTACAGATATCATAATTGATTGAGGAAAATGATGAATTATCAACAAAAAAGCGACTTCCCTATAAATCTCTTCATAATTTTTTATACTGGCGCTTCATGACCATGACCCTGTGCTAAAGCCTGGCTCATCTCAAAGACTGGGGACGCAGTTATAACGAAAAAACGCAAAAATTGCCAAAAAAACAACAATAGTAAAGATATTATGTTTTATTTCTTTATAGACTCACGCCTGTGTCCCCGAAGGGGTAGGCAGAAGTGTAATAATACACCCACATTTTGCCACGGATTTTTAGGTCGAACGTAATAGGGTGCGAGCCTATTGCCGTACCGGGCATATTACCAGACTCCGTGCTGCTACTGAGAATTTCAATCCCACGCGCACATTTATGCCGCGAGATCATCGAGGCAGATATAACTAATAAAGATATAACTTTTAATTTTTAGCTTTATGACAAAATATTTAGGACCTTTGTATAAAATTTTATTTGCAACAAAATGCTTTCCACATATTCTTTATGCGGACAATAGTCCAAGATGGCGGCGGAGCGACAACAGGTGCGATTCCACAAATTTGGAGCAAGCTTTCCCTACACATAAACATAAAATAAAATTGAGTCCTCTGATTAATGCAACCATAACTGTAACTTTTCAATGGACTATGGGTACATTGAAAAGTTACATTTGGTTTTTAAAAGCTTTCCGCTAGTAACGCTCTCAAATCTCCTAGCTTTTGCAGACCGAACAATAAAACCACCCGCTACCGTTTTAATCAAACGAAGTCAAGTCTTCTCAGGACGAAATAAAAACCTATACATGAGTACTGCACCAAAGAATTCCACTTCAATCTATCTCTCGAAGTGGAAACTCAGTACATCGTCGCCTGATGCTATTCAATTGGAGCCTGGAGGGTTCCGTGGTAACCCTCCAGGCTCGTTTACGAATTTTACGACTTTTCTCGATCGGATATTTGGACACTAAGACAATTTGGACTTTAATCATCGCTTGCATCATCTCGATTTGATAGGCGTTTGGTGACTGATTGGCCCTCTTTAAAGTTATACTGTCAAAGAATGTCACTTGGACCTAACATTTTGACGGTCGCTGACTGAATTATGTTTAGACGTGCAGAAGCCAAAGTCACACTTAAACACCGAGGGACTTAGTCCAAGTTTGAATGTCAATGAATCGTATTCGAGTCATACGTCGATGGGAACATTTTTATTCTTAAGATAGTGGTCGTCAGCGGAACCGCCACTTTTAGAAAATGTATTTAAAAACTAGCCCTCGGTGAAATGTTGAATCTGAATTTCTCATTCGTTTTCACGTCGGCTTAAGTCCTCGGAATACTATAGAACATTCAGCAACCCGATCAATGTGCTCATCGATCGAATCGAGAAGAATCCTCGTAGTATGCCTCTTCTCTCAGATAAAGTTTTCTTAAGACAATACCTATTGTCTACGTGTGTATTCATACATTTTTTCGGTAAGTACTCGTTTCGAATGTTTCGTTTTACGTATTAGATTCTCTTGTAGACAATCTACAAAGAAGCTATTACAAAAGCCTCCGTGATAATTGAAAGTTCTTGTTAATATGACTTTGTCAAATTCTTGAGAGAGATAGATAGGAGGCTCAATATTGAGATTACATTAACCAATACGCTACATGCTAGTTTACCAGTAACTAATACTATTGGAATTCGACACCGTAGCTGTGTCATTCAATGATTTCTTGTGTAGTGTGCTAAATGTGAAAATCTGGGGAAGAAAGACTGCAATATTTCTCAACTATGCCTTCTGTGTCTTTAATCTTAACCGCTTGCTTGCCCGTGTTATATGGCATATAACAAAATTCAAACACACAATGGCCCGTGTTATATGGCATATGACATCGCATCTCAGTCTACTTTGCCCGTGTCATACTGTATATGACATGGCTCCCGCGGTCGAAAGAGTGAAATATACTCGTCTCTGTCGCTCTAGGGCTTAGTTTGTATTATGTATCTCGTTTCTACGTTAAATTTCCCGTCATACTAATCCCAGTCGAGTTTCGACTCCATAGAGAAATTAAAAAAAAAACGTTCGTTGTCAATGTTGTCATTGAGTGTTGAGTCGGTGCGGAATGTGTGAGTGTATTTGTGCTGTTTTTTCTGTTAAATTTAGTTTTATTCTTTAAGATCTATTGTGTTTATCAAGGTATGTAAATAACTAACACGTATATATAATAATTCCAGCATGAAATATAAGATTTGACTCTTTTCGAGATCTTAAGTAGATTTTGGCGCGCAACAGTGATTTTACTGAGAGCATGGGAACTGTTTCAGAAATGTTCATATTACTCAGAAGTGGTGAATGCTATCCGTATGATTTCTTTTTGTTTTAAAAGAATATGAGACTACTTATTTAGTGTTTATTTATTTTTATGTTTAAAAATGTTATTTGTGCATTATATGGCCTTATCAAATTTAACATAAATTACGCCGCGCGGCGCCAGATAATGGTTTGGAATCAGAGGCCTGTAATTCATAAATATGTATAAACAAGTTCATCATCAACAGCCCTTTATACTGTCCCACTGCTGGGCACGGGCCTCTTCTCACTATGAGAAGGGTAAGGCCATAGTCCACCACGCTGGCCTAGTGCGGGTTGGCAGACTTCACATGTCTTTCAAGAACATTATGGAGAACTCTCAGACATGCAGGTTTCCTCACGATGTTTTCCTTCACCGTTTAGCAAGCGATAATTAACAATTTAATACGCACATAACTCCGAAAAGTCATTGGTGCGTGCCGTGGATTCGAACCCGGACCCTCTGCGTAGCAGTCTGTTGGTCTCTCCACTGGGCTATCGCTGCTGCAATATGCGCTGATAAACAAGTTTACTTTTTTATTTTTATCTTATTATCTATTATATAAGTAACGTAATCAAATATTAAAAACGATATGTCACCGCTTTAAGTTTTGAGGTATGAACTTATAAATACAAAGCGAGCTCTAAAACGCGCTATCTCAATTTCAAACGAGCATCACTCGACACCAGAGTCGTAATCTAAATAAACAAAGATAATATTGTATAGTTAGTTTCATAACAAACATAAATAATATGACACTTGACAACCTTTCAAAACAAATTGAGTCACAAGGACCGATTGTGTGGAACCCGACCCGCGCGCCGATGCGATAAAAATGCGCGGGCATTTGATCGTTATCGCTTTCAAGTGGCCGGGCAGAGGGGCCGGCGGCGTGGGTTGCGGCGCGGAGCAAGCAAGCGGATGAAATGAACATCGTCATCGCCGACTTAGCACAGGTCATAGGCGAAAGTGGTACAGTAACTAGGGTTTATCCTAGTTTTGACCCGCATTTCGGTCGCGATAACTGACCATTACGCGATGGTCAATTATCGGAACAAAAGTTAACCACTTTATACAAGGTTATATAGCGGGTCTTACTCGCGATAAATCTTATATTTAAGGCGAGGTTGCAGTACAGTGCGTAGCTCGACCTCACCCCCCGCAAAAACAAAAACACGGCGGTGGCGTCAGCGAGTGAGCGGGGGAAGGGGGGGTTTCGCGTGTGCGTGTTTCACAGCGCAGCGTAAAAAAAACCGTTGATGAGTTATGCGAACTTCAAAAGTGGCACATTAAAAACAGGCTAAATGTCTCATTTGGCTTTAGTCGCGTACGCGCTGCGGTCGGAAGCGCTCGCTCTTTTACTCGCGTGTGTGTACGTTACATTTGAAAATGCCTTCGTGTGTAATGAGATTTTGCACAAACTATAGTAGGAAAATGACTAAAAGTTATGGAATCACTTCTCATTCATGAGTATTACAATATTACAACGTTTTATTTACAATTTATAATAAATTCAGTATCACAAATAAAAGAGTGAATAAAAAAAATTGGCATTTAGCGAGTGTAAAAGAGAAGCAGTATTGTGCGTGTTCAAAGACAAAACAAAGTATCCAGATGGGACATTCGTAATAATAAAATACTGATGTGTGTTTTTGTCAAGTAATAAAAGTGATTTGAGGCTGAATCAACACAATATATTATTATTATAGAAATACAAAATCATACGTAAGTTACAAACATTGACGGATGATCAAAGTCCATTCACTTGTTCTTGTTTTTCTCCTTTTAGTATTAAACAACTAAGTAGATTGTACTGCACAGTTTTCGCTGTCGACCCACCGTACCCCTGGCAGTACCCCTGGAGGTATGGTGGGTCTTTCAAAGCTTAACCGTACTCCCAGATAATATTGTTGTGTAATTAGTTTATTAATTTCATTTCGTTAATTTCAAGTTCTACTATTTTGTGGGATCATTCCCGTATAGCAGTAGTATTGAACCATTCTATGATAGAACTGTCCTAATTCTATTAGCACAACTTGATGAGGAGAACAGATCTAATGGGATAAGTAATAGGAAATGTCCCAGTCTAGTTCTATGTATGTTTTTACAAGAGTATTCAATAGAACTACTAGGAATGATCCGTAGTGTCACGACGTCGCGCTCATATATCCGAATGAATATGTTTTGTAGACGTTCATTTGTTTAATGTGTAAAACAAATGATAGTCTACAAAACAAATGAACGCCTACAAAACAAATGAACGTCTACAAAACAAATGTCTTACAGAAAGTGATCAGCTATCGATAGTGATTGCAGAAAACAGGTGCATGCGATTTTCAACCTAATTGACATTAGTCAGAATTTATAATTTTATGACCCTAATATTGCCAGAAAGCGAGAAAAACAAAAAAAATAGTTTATCATGAATTGTCAATAAGGTCGAAAATCGCATGCACCTGTTTTTTGCAATCACTATCGATAGCTGATCACTTTCTGGTAGTCATTTGTTTTGTAGACGTTCATTTGTTTTGTAGACGTTCAATTGTTTTGTAGACGTTCATTCGTTTAACACATTTTTATACATACACTAGCTGACCCGGCAAACGTTGTTTTGCAAAATTTTATTTTTTGAAAGATAGATGTTGGCCGATTCTCATAGATACCGAATAAGCACAAAAAATTTCATCAAAATCGGTCAAGCCGTTTCGGAGGAGTATGGGAACGAAAACTGTGACACGAGAATTTTATATATTAGATATTTATTCGGATATGTGAGCGCGACGTTGTGACACTACCCTTGTAAAACATACATAGAACTAGTGGTAAATTTCCTATAACTGTTTCCCATTAGTTCTATTCTTCTCATCAAGTTGTGCTAATAGAACTAGTGGGAAAAAAAGTATCACTAGTTCTATCATAGAACTGTTCAATAGAACTAGTGGGAATGATCCGACAGCGCAAGGATGATGATGATGACGGGTCTTCAACAGTACCACAAATTATACCTATAATATACAAAGCGTTATAACCATTAGCAGTAATACCTAAACGTTTTATTCTCTAATTTATCTCCTTGTTGCACTATATCATCGTACTAGCGCTTGTCTTCGCTTGTCTAAAAATACAAAAACGTAAGTAGTAAGTCATTATCAATTATGAAGCGCGGGACAGGGGGGAGGGTACTATTCTGACATTATTGGACTACTCCCGTGCTTTTGACGCCATAAATGTGCCACTGTTACTTTCAAAATTAAAATACTATGGTTTTAGTGAAAGCGCAGTCAAATGGTTCCATGGATATTTGAATAACAGATCGCAGTACGTCGAGATTCAGAAGGAGGATGGTTCTTCAATATCATCCCCTCCCCAATCTGTATCCCGAGGAATTCCACAAGGTTCCATCCTTGGACCTTTGCTGTTCATCATCTATACTGCTGACATAACAAAATGTTTGACAGATTGCCAATACCATATGTACGCGGATGATCTACAACTGTATGTGTCATTTAAATCGGAAGACACCACTGCTATGGCTTTGAAGATCAATAAAGTTCTGAGGGAGGTGGTCAGATGGTCTGAGGATAATTCCCTGGTTTTAAATCCACTCAAGTCTAACTATATGATACTGGGCAGTAAAAAACAAATAAAAGACATTTTATTAGCTAAACCTGTTATAAAAGTTAAAGGGGTTGAAATATCAAGAGTGGATTCGGCATGCAACTTAGGCCTGATAATAGACCCGGAACTTCACTTTGAAGCGTATGTAAGTAATGTTGCAAAAAATTGTTTTTATAGGTTAAAGTTACTTTATAGGTTTAGAAGTTATTTAAGTGTTGCATTGCGGAAGAGGTTAGTAGACAGCCTGGTACTAGCAAAATTTAACTATATGGATGTTGTGTATGGTCCATGTCTACTGTCTAGAACCACCCGATTGATACAACGGGTTCAAAATGCTTGTGCCAGGTTCTGTTTCGATATCCCACGTCGTAGCCATGTCACACCATACATAAATCAAGCCAATATTTTAAAAATGGCGGGGCGACGACAGCTTCATCTGGCTACGCTATTATTTGGAGTTGTAAACACACAAAAACCGATGTACCTGTTTAATAAATTAAGTTGGAGACAGGACCACTATTCGTACTCCACTCGTTCCACTTCCAATCCGCTCACAATGCCAAAGTATAAAACAACAGCATTTCGGGGCTGTTTCAAATATGCCGCCACGCGTTGCTGGAACGATTTACCTCCCCCATTGAGATCACTAAAAACAAAAACAAGTTTTAAATCTCACTTAAAAAAATATATTTTATCAAATCAATAAGTTATAATAAACATAAAAAACACAGTGTTACTTACGTAATGGTTGTGATCTGCGGACGAGGTAGGTATGTCGACGTTTGGGCGTCACGAGGCGGCTATTCGATAAATTATTATTATTTATCAGCATTGTATCAATTAGGCCTGATGGTTGGAAGTGTGACGAATTTTATTGATGCAACAGTTTGTGGTTGATGGATGTGGAACTGATAACACTAATATAGGTACTTCTTTTATAAATAACAAACTGTCCCTTTGTACTTTGTAAACAATGATTACATAAGCGCACCGCGCGCGAGCTAATGCGGTGGCTGTATGCCACCTATATGCGACGCGCAACGCGCCATCCTGCGGACCGGTCGCCCACGACCGCGCCGCTGCATAAACATTATGCGTTGAAAATAAAATCCATGGATTCGATGTGATACATGCGCCGACTTAATTACGAAGTAATTGAGTCGGCGTATGTATTATGTTATTATATTTTAATATATTGTTTTTAATACCTTTTTATACTGTTTTTGTGTAATAATAATTCTTTTGTTGCCTAGATACACATGAGTATATAGGTACTGCTCATGTGCTAGAATGTACCTATGTATATTTTATTTTTAAGTTTTTCTTTTATGTTTTTCATTAATTATTGTGCTGTTTAACGTCCGTGCGGCATTTAAGGTGCACACAGAATAACAGCGTTGTATTGTGGACCCTACCACAATGCAACAATATAGCTGAGTGTGCACCTATCTGTCACAGAATACTGTTATGCCTTGTGATGTCTTATCTTATATACTTACCTATGTTATACCTTTCCAGTGTCTGTGACAAATAAACAGTTTTTCTTTCTTTCTTTCTTTCTTTCATACGAGAGATAACACTGTTCAGTTTAATGTCCACGTAGCACGTTGGTATAACACTACGAGCATTTCAGCCAGGAGTACGGTTAAGCTTTAAAAGACCCACCATACCCACAGGGGTATTGCCAGGGCTACGGTGGGTCCGCAGCGCACAGTTTTTATATTAACGTACTGTTTTAGATTTCCTTCGAATGAAATGAGAAGAATAAAATGTACTTTTTTAATAAATGTTATAAATAAATCACATCGACTTTTTATTTCCCTACCTTAAATGAATTAATCAAATTTACTTTGAGGCGAATTGAATTTACTCAAGACAGACAAAGTGATCATGTCGCATCTGAGTCAAATTATTGTTTGTGAAACGGTCAGCATGATGTCACAATGCGCGTCGGTCCAGAGAGTACAATTATGTTTATCTCTATTTCGCGCTTGCGATTAGATGTGCTATCTCACTTACACTTCTTATCTAATTCTTAGTGTGTTGTTTTGACATATTTATATTAGTGTGCGTACGCTTTTCGCGATGCGTGCCACTCGTAAGCTCCGTCATGTTACCTTGTCAGTAACCTGTCTACGGTTTCTTACTAGTATGTCTATGGTTTGAACGATTGAGTTTGAAATACGAATTACTTTGTACTTTTGCGAAAACGTACATGCGGGGGTGGAGGGGGGTTTTGCGGAGCAACGACGTACGTCCGCCCTCAATTACGCCTAGACAGGCACTGATGAACGGCCGGCGAGCGATATAATACCAACATTTTGACTATTTTTTTTCTTGGAGAAAAATGATTACGAAATTACGAAATCTGTTTTTACCATTTATTTTAAAATAAAGAGCTGTTTCTATTGATAATACTTTCATATAAATTCATTATAGAATCTCTAAGCAGTACACGTTTAAAATTGTGATATTGTGCCATGTTTGACATTTTTTTTTATCAAGCCAATCATTCCAAATCGTGTTTCTATCTTTACGATTTACTAGAAGATATGTTCAACTTTTATATTTTAATTTTTATTCATTAAAAATATCATAGTTCATGGGACTTTCAGACGTTCAAAAATCTTAAAAAGTACTGCAACCTCGCCTTAAGGCATAAATACCTCAGGTTTATGGCAACGTTTCGGCTGACTTGCTTCAGCCGTGGTCGCGGCGGGACTGGTGAGCTCAGCGCCGTCCTTGTGTTATGCGGGTTTTGGCACCTACCCTCACTGGATTTTTATTTTTGTTTTTAATCGCACTGTCGGTACCTCGACACACTACACTAATGACGTCTACACACTGTTGAGCTGTATCATTGCGGTGGTGTTTACACTTATTAATGACTGGATTCCAAGTTGTTGATAATCTAAATCCAACCTCCCGGTTGAAATTATTGTGTTTTTTTATTTCAAACGCTTCACGAACTATCCTGGAGTAATAGTGACGTTCGGTGGACAAGACCTGTGGTTGATGTAATTCTATCCAGTGGTTTGGTCCAGACTCCAATAAATGTCCAGCTATAGCGGACTTATTTACTTGTCGTTTTTTCACAGCTGCGATATGTTCCTTGACCCTTTCCGCAATCGTTCGCTTGGTCTGTCCGATATAGGAACTACCACAACTGCAATCGACCTTGTAGACGCCAGGTGTCTGAAAAGGAATGACATCCTTTGGGCTGCGCAGATTGTGTGCTATCTTGGAAAGCGGACTATATACAGTCTTAATGAAGTATTTCTTTAGTACTGTTCCAACTTTGTCCGTTACTCCTTTTAGGTAAGGCATGTAAGCACTTTGCATAATAAGTAATCTGTTTGTGTTTAAAAGATCAGCATATTATGATCGTACCTTCTAAATAATCGCAGTCCATACCCAGAGAGCCATACATTCAGAATTCAGTCATGTGCACAAAGTAATTTTTATCCATCAACCGAACCGAGTTCATACTGTGTCTGGAATGTTTAAGCTAAACAGCTGCCGGCTAGACTGGCAAAAAACGGCGACGCGTATTAAGGGCAACATTCGCATTATTCTCCACTAGACAACTTTCTTTTCGACTCGTCCTTTAATATACTTTCTATGTAGCCTTACAGGTAATGTTTAAAGCTTTCTGTTGACTTAGAGCAGGATCATTCATAGTAGGGGTCGCGAACCCCTAATTGTGAGCATTCACTCGTAATGAGCATTCTTGCGAATGTTACATTACAGAAAAACAAACGAGAGCGTTTTATCTAACCTTCTATCGAGCGCTCTGGTAAGCATTGTAGCGAAATTACTGTAAAATTCCTTCGAGCTTTTTGCCGATTACACCGTTCGCTAGATAGATCAAGAAAATGCTCCTAACAAAGCTCTCTGTTCGTTGTTATTCATACTCTAAAAGGTTCTCTAAGTTCATAATAGATTTGCAACAATACCTTGTGACAATTGTGCTTTTAATTATGAAAAGCATAATTAAGGTCTTTCAAATAATTTCCATCAGATAATCGACAAGCGAAAACAATAAAAACATTCTGTTTTAATTAAAGTGCGATCCCTGAAAACAATATTGTGCCCCAGTAAGCGTATTTTCGTTTATTGTTTAATATTTAAATATGAAAATCACGCGCCTCCCTTTTGCGTCATGTTTTACAAAATCTTTGACTTCTGATTAAAATTTCCTTTTATTGTTTGTTTTAATTTTTCGCAGTAATATGTGAATATATGCAGGCATGCTTTAGCATCCAAGTTTTGGTGTTTGGCAGGTAATTAAAATGCCGAAGAGCACATCTGTAAATAATGTTGTGAATTCTTCTCTTTTAAAGCAACTTTTAAGTCGTGAAGTTTTAATACACATTCAAGCAAAGGACATAAACAACAACTGAGCGTTTTTGTGTCAGTTGTTTGAATCTCTGCACCAATTCTGGGCTCAAAACATTTTTACATTGCGGATCACATAAATGTTCTCCTGTTTGAGGATCGAACTCACTACACCCGGCGCATGGCTACGCGGCGATGCAATCACTTAAACTGTTCTATCCTTATGTCAATTCTTCTCAGTCGTTTCCATATATGATAAAATATTTCATATAGACCTATTCGATAGTTTAAGTCAGCACAAAGCGATGCAACTAAAAATCTTAAGATTCGAAGATTTTGGTACTTTTTGCCGTCTCTACTAATTCTTCAACTTTCGTGACCCATTCAAATTCACAGTTAATTACTATACCTATTTAATAAGTTATAATGAAAATCTATTAAACTTTTTATATAAACACTTTATTTCTTAATATTAGAATAATTCACAATTCTTTACTTCATTAGGTTCACATTAATAAAAATTTTAACAGTAAAATTAATTTGAGCGACCTTTCCATATTTTATTAAAAAAAAATATTTTAAATTAACGATTTGGTAATATTTTACTTAACATTTACAGACATGTTTTGTTTTTTTTTTTTTTATAATTTTTACCAATACATCTTTGATGTTGAGTCGAAATCGTTTCAGCTTTGTTTTATGTTTGTCTAGTTAGGTTTGGTAATATTTTTCTTAAAATTTAAAGACATGTTTCGTGTTTTATTATTTTTTTACAAATAAATCTTTGATGTTGAGTTGAAATCGTTTCAGTTTGGTTTTATGTTTGGCTAGTCAATTGACGGGTAGTGTCTGGTGAAGCCAGAGCCTCTTGCCTTCGTTAAACTCCGCTGCTGTGTGGTCTGTTCCTTCCAGGATCCATTTGGTGGTCAGCAGACCTTCAACTCCGACAGGTCCTGGACAATGGATAAGTAAAGTGTTTATGAGATTGTATAATGATATCACAACAGTATAGTTTCTGATATTATAATAGGATGATGATTGACATGACATGATTTTAAACATACGCTAGTACAAGTCTTTCTGGTAGCCGTTCATAATATCGACAGTCACTACATCGATGGTCGCTGTATCGAAAACGTTCCATCGACGGGCTAATGTAACGACAGTACTCCAAATTGATGGTACGCTACATCGACAGTACCCCAAATCGTTGGTACGCTACATTGTTAGTACTCTAAAACGACGGTATGCAACATCGACAGTAAACCAAATCGATAGTAAGCTGCACTGTCACGGCAGACTGAGGTGATATTTGTCTCTGTCTTTAATTTAAAAGTTATCTCAGAGTACCTGAAAATGTATCAGGTATTGGTGTCACTATCCACGCCGAATGTGGTCACTGTGACACACAGTATATCGCGATAGAATCCGTAAACCGTAGTTTGATTTCAATGTGTAACATTCTCGTAAAACCAAGAAGATACTATTGCCTGGAGGACATTCTGTGTGTGTGTGTCACGCTATTATATCCTTTATACATACAACCGACTTGAAGAAGCCTTCTAGTCGGTGGCCAAGACGGATTATGGACGAATGTATTTAGACCAAGCGGTCTAAATACGTTCAAAATATATTAAAGAATATTTTAAGAACCCAACGTACCTCTGGCATGTATCCTAACCGTTGAGATGCCGATCTCAGCGCCCAGTCCGAAGCGGAATCCATCAGCGAAGCGCGACGACACGTTGTGGAACACAAACGCACTCTCCATGCTGTTTACCAATATAACGTACCTCTGGCGTGTATCCTAGCCGTAGAGATGCCGACCTCAGCGCCCAGTCCGAAGCGGAACCCATCAGCGAAGCGCGACGACACGTTGTGGAACACACAAGCGCTGTCCACGCTGTTCAACAATATAACGTACCTCTGGCGGGTATCCTAGCCATAGAGATGCCGACCTCAGCGCCCAGTCCGAAGCGGAACGCATCAGCGAAGCGTGACCACAAGTTGTGGAACACACACGCGCTATCCACAGAGTTCAAGAAGCTTTTGGCTGTGTTGTCTGAAACATTGAAATCAGGTACCCATAAAGAAAAACTTAAAAAAAAACATTCAGTCAACGGATAGAAAGTACACAAGTGCAAGACTCGAAACAGCAAATTGTGGATCATACAAAGTATTATGTCATCAATACGGGTGCGATGAAGAAAAAACCTCTTTTTTAAATTAAAGTAAATAATACTTGTGGTAACGCATATCGAAGGCAATGTATTAATGTAAAAAGTTTAAATAAACCAAAGCAATATAATTCAAGATTAAACTTAAGATGAAACTTATCGTATCTCAAACCTGTATAAACACTGATGCATTATACGTAAATTTAGAAAACACGTACTGCATAACTGGCTTCAACAATAGCAATCAACGCTCAAATAAATATTATTCTCACACGTGTTCTATGACTATTATTTCATACATGTGTATTGTCAGAACTAACTATCTCAATAAATCTAATAACTACGAAGTACCTGTATAATTGGCTTTCACGTTCATTATACCTCTCAAACTTGCCATTAACGGCAATTTGAAGGATTTACGCCTAGAGCTTTGATAACTAACTCAATCACGATATCAAAAAAATTCAACCTCTGAACAAACATAGCATCTCTGTTTATTATTATATACTCTCCCACTGTTAGGAACGGGCCTCGAGAACATCATAACTCTCAGACATTCAAATTTCTTTACGATGTTTTCCTTTACCGTTCAGTCAGCGATAATAACAAACACATAGGTAGCTAAATCAAATCAACAGTTAGTTAAGGCAAAGAAAAAGTGTGTACAAACCTATCAATATGTACATACAGAATGTAATAGATCATATCTACAAGTTCAAGTACAATTATCTAACACTCAGACAGTAATAAATACAGATAAAGGAGCAATATAGATAACAATAGGTTCCTAAAACATTATTATATTAAATATCCTGCGGCAATATACTGCTAGACGTGCAATTAAGTTGTTTGCCTTGAAACTGTTATCATTAATATAACAACTTCCCTATTTGCTTCAGTGTGTAGTTTTAATTATATTCATATTAACGCAAATAATTACTCACCATTCTCAGTGACGATGACATCTGTATGAGAGCTTCCAAATTTGTGAATGTGATCAACAGCCTCTTCCATATCTTTCACGATCTCAATGGCACATTCCAGAGAACCATATTCATGTTTCATACTTCTTGCTGGAGGTGGACCGAAAGTTAACTGACTAGACAGCCTCGGACCCGGATGAATCTTAACACCTTCTTTCTTCAACATATTGCAGATGTCGGTGAAAAGAGTTCCAGACATATGGTCTTCGTGGATAAACAAAGTTTCCATAGCATTGCACGCAGCTGGGTAATCACACTTCGCATCGCGAATAATCTTCAATGCTTTGACAGGGTCAGCGTCTTTATCCAAATATACATGGCAGATACCTTCGATTGCTTGCGATTGCTTCTGAATATTTCTTACTAGATCTGATGAACCACGGGGAATGATCAAGTCGATATGTTTTTCCATCGCTAACAAATCACTAATTTCTTCCCTTGTAGATACAAGTGATATGGCGTCATCAGCGCCGACCGTTTTCAGAGATTCTTTGACTAAGTCCATGAGAGCCTTATTTGAATGAGCAGCTTCCTTTCCACCTTTGAGGAGGAGTCCATTGGCTGAGGCCATAGCTAAAGCAGCTACTTGTGGTAACGAATCAGGTCTAGATTCAAATATGACTAGAAGAACGCCGATAGGAACGGTGACTTGTCGGAGAACTAAATTTTCGACTAATTTGGTCTTTCTCAATACTCTACCAACATTTTCGTAACTGGAGTCTGCAATTTGCTTCAAGCCCACGGATAGAGTTTTCAATTTGCTAGGACTTAAAGATAATCTACTAAGTAAAGGTGCTGCTAGGCTACCCTTTGTTGCTTCTTCTAAATCTTTCACGTTAGCTTCTAGAATTTGATCTTGTTTATCTACTAAAGTGTCAGCTAGAGCGTGTATAGCTGACGCTCTATCTGCAGGAGAAAGCCTTTGAAGGTCTCTACTGCCACTTCGTGCTGCAAAGAAAATAATGTAATCATTACTTGCTGTACAAAGAAAGCAAAAAGTTTGTTGACTTGCATTTTATATTAGAGATTTATAGTTTTATGTTACCTTAGTGACCGATGTAAAACAAACAAGAGAAACATTCAATTGATAACTTTCTATCAAGTTATTTATTTAGTAATAAAATATATCAGTCTTTTAAATATAAGCTTTAAGACGTCACCAGCGGCTTCGCCCGCGTCAATTATACTTACATATAAATCTTACTCTTGAATCATTATATCTATTAAAAACCCGCATTAAAATCCGTTGTGTAGTTTTTAAGATTGAAGCATACATAGGGACAGATAGACAAATTGCATTTGCATTTCTACTGGGGGCTACAGTGCAAAGCCGTAGCAATTGAATAACTAAAGAGTAATCTCTAAAATATATCAAAATACTTACCATTTTCAACCAAAACATCGACCGATGTTGTAGAGGTGGTCGCGCAGTCAGTGACGACCTTTCTGCCGCTGATAATGGTTTTGATAGCTTTCTCTTGCATACCATTACAGATCATAACACTCACACCTCGAGCCATAGCCCAAGTCGCCGCGTTTACTTTGGAGTCCATACCTCCAGTACCAACCTACAATTCGATGATATTTTATTTGCCTTTCTTTTAAACATCAAAGATCACAAATCAAATCACCTTTAAGGCATTTTTATTTTTCAAATAGATCCTACAAAAATCCCTTTGTACAGTCAAATATATCTTAATTTGAATAATTTTGTCGCACTTTTAGCTTTGAACAATTTGCTTTGTATCGAAAAATTTATGGAATAACAAATATCTACAATTTTTCGGAACAACCTAAATCATCTTTGCCTTATTCACATTTAGGAGTTTAGTATTAAAGTAATCGCCTACGTTACGGGTTATTTGGCATAACATCATCCTACGGATTTGTAGACACGATAAGCTTCTCTAAAATATAATTTGGTTAAGAAATAACTTTTATCAAAAATAAAATTTAATTTTTACGTACCGTTAGCCTTAGGGCTAGAGCAGCTCTATCCTAATGGAGACACTAACAGGCTGAACTTGAGTCACTGAGCTTTGGAAGTTATTTGTGTATTCAATTATTTTTTGCTGCTTATTCCAGAGATCACGTTCAGCCGTCCGTCTAGGCTTTCATGAAAATCTTTACCATTTGCTATGGGTTAGTAGTAAATCCATCAATCATCCTGACACTGATCTTAAGTATAGAATTCCGCTATCCTTTTGGGTGGGACACTATCTCAGTCAGAATTGCAGGGGCAGTTGCCCCGCAAAAAAAAATATTCTGAAAAATCTGGATAATCTAGAAAGTGGACACCGGCATCCAAGGTCTTGGACCCAACCGGTTATCAGTAAGGTGATAACAGAAGTAGCTAAAGTACAACTTACCTTTGATTTCTGTCTGAACTGAACTTGGTCCTTTTACTTTGACGTGTATGTGTGCATCATGAAAGAAAGAAAGAAAGAAAATAAAATTTATTTAGACTCTGCACAATGGACGCCAATAAATATACAAAAAAAAATACACAAAAACACTGAAATACATATAAAAGTGAAAGTAAAGAATATAATAAGTAACATGCAAATATGACAGACAATAGAGAAAGGAAAATAACAGAAAGCTATAATAATATTCAATGCAGAACATAATATACATAATTATACAATAGTGGCGTCTCACGGCGCGGTCATCATCCTAGCATCATCTTCCCAAGGTGGCTTGTTGTAGATTCCATCGACGTCCGACATCATGATCAGAAGGCCTGATTGAATCTAAAGACGACCGGTTGGCGCAGCGGGAATGTAAGCGACTGCTACGCCGAAGGTCGCGGGTTCGATTCCCGCTCAAGTCAAACATTTGTGTGCATGAACATGGATGTTTGTCTTGGTCTGGGTGTTTCTATGTATAATATGTATGTATTTAAAAAAAAAGTATATATGTATGCTTATCTATTATCTAGTACCCATAGTACAAGCTCTGCTTAGTTTGGGACTAGATGGTGTTGTGTGAATGTGGTAGAATATTATTATTATTATTATCTCAGCGGCAAGCAGTGCCGACAAGCTGTCGTTGTCCTTGATACCTAATCCCTGGAGGGTAAAAAAAGGTTAAGAGGCTGTAAAATGTTGCAATCGAAGCAAAATCCAAGAGTGTAATCGTGAAATATTTTCTGCTCTTCCATGAAGATAAACATTTTCAAATAAAAAAATTGGACGCCTGATTGGGGTACCACATCCACGTTAAAATTTCTCGTTCCACGTAAAATACTGAGAAATATTTCCCCTTTTTTTGTTGACTACGGTGGAAACTCTCCTTATGACCCATCTAAACTCGACCCCAACCCGGCCAGAATGTATGCGACCGGGCGGCGTATTTCCAAAGCCTTATACTATTTGAGTCACGAGTCTCTAATAGAATAAATAGCTTTTGTTTGTGCATATTACTCGACAATACCTAATCTATTTCAGAAAAAAAAATGACTCAAATGGATTAGCTTTTGTGCCTTGATATTTTCAAAGAAAATACACGTACAAATCCTAGTACAGTATGATTCATATTCACTCAAATAGATAAGCCTTTGTCGAGATATTTTCAAACATGGTTTTGGTTTGTTAGGTGCGACTGTATGTAATTCAAGTAACTAAATAGGTTATGTTAGGTTCTCTTTTGACCCTTAACCCAAAAATAGGAGCCCTGCGAAGCAGGGCTCCGTCAACTTAGTTTATATTATATTAGTAAGTAGACTTTATGTCCAATTAAATAATTTTTAATAACCAACACTAGGCACTAGGCACATTGTGGTCCTAAACCTAGACCCAAATGGAATAGCATTTGTTGCTGCAATGTTAGAATGAATTTATCCTACAAAGTCTACGCGATTTCGGTTCATTACTGTACTAGAATAGACTAGGGTTTTGTCAAGTTTTTGTCAATCAAAAGCTAAGCCAGTTCAGTTTGACCGGGCTTGGGACTGGCGGAGGAAGTGTGTGGACGCTCTCCCCTAAAGGCGTTCAAGGCATACCCACTAAAACCACCGAGGTGTCCCTACGGGTCCCATGTAGTGGCGGGGTCACACGATTCGCGGATAGCATATTTTTCCGTGACCCCGCCCGGGATTGGCCGTTGGTGTTGGCGGGCCCGGTCTTGCTATGTTACTTGGGAGGCGGCGCGGACTATACGCCGCCTCCCTCCTCTCTCCTTGCCTTTTGGCGAACGAGGAGCAGCCCCAGCGCTCGCCGTCCGCTGGCACTAAAACCTAGCGGCTGCAGAGGAGGACGGCAACCTGACAACACCGCATCTCCTCTTCCTCGGCGGCCCCACCGCAACGCTTCACATGGTGCGCCCCCATTTGGTCGCGGGAGATAGGGCGCGCGACAACGCAACACCGACACGCCTCTCCTCCCGCGACCGCGCCCGACTGCGAGGGACAGAGAGAACTGTCCCCCGCACCCGCATCTTTGGACGCATCCTACGCAGGCTTCACCCAAGCCCACGTGCAGAGTCCACTCCCGGGATCCCGCTTAGCTTCACCGTAGGTGTCCAAGCCACGGTTACTGAGCCGCGACACGACAAGGTGGAGATCGCACAGGGGGTAAATATTTCCCCTAATGGAATATTCAGAAGCATTAATCAGCGGCAAAAAAAATATTATTATGGTATGGGAGCCATTTACGTGGAAAACACCTTGTACTACTTGAACAGAAATATGAGTGCGGAAGAATGTACTAATGGTCCCGATTTATGACATGTAGCTCCAGAAAAATAAGCCATATAATATATTTTCCGAAGAAACATTCAGCAAAAGCAAAAGCCGTGTGGTTGACGGCATAGAATACAAGTGTCACCACCCCCTATCTTACCGTGGGTGTCGTAAGAGGCGACTAAGGGATAACACGATGCAAATACCATCTTTGCGTATAGACGGAAAACTCGACATCAAACCCTATACGACTGCCTCGTTGGTCTCGCGGCATAAATGTGCGCGTAGAATCGGGAGGTCCCGGGTTCGATTCCTGGGTCGGGCAGTCTTATTGGGTTTTTCTGTCACGAAATTCTCAATAGCAGCACGGAGTCTGGAAATGTGCCCGGTACGGCAATAGGCTCGCCCCTTATTACGTGGGACTTAAGTATATCTGGCAAAAGTGGGTGTAGAAATACACCTCTGCCTACCCCTTTGGGGATAAAAGGCGTGACGATATGTATGTATGTATGTACATTCAGCAAAAATGAGTTATTACGTATCTTCGTACAGCATTTCATGGAAATGGATTTATTTTGCCAAATTCTGAGCGGAATAAAAAATAATTTGTGATTTTTCTACCTTCTAATAAACCTGATTAAATTGGCACATTGTTTACAGAAAAATTTACTCTGCTAGCAAATAGTAAGATTGAGAATTGCTTACCTTCTTTCCAGTTCCTGGTACAACGGTATCGTCATGGATATACATAGGTGGACTGACAGCATCATTAGTGTTCACAATAGGGACAATGTTCAGCGATATCAGTTCCGATAAAGTGCAAAACAAGTTCTTTCGCGTTTCATCATTATAGAAATCTGGTTTTGTCACAAGGACCTGTGAAAGAAACAAAATATCAATTGTCTGTTACGCCTTCAATATTTTCTGAAGAAAATAACTTGGCAGTTATGACAAGGGGAGTATGATGGAAATTTCGCATCCGATTTGTGTTCAGCGTGTTACAGAGAATTGAAAATATTGCAATTATTTTATTAAATTTTGTTCTGATAGATGACTGGAGGATTTGTTAATTTCTTTTATTATATCTTTACCTGTTTCGTCGAAGTTCTGGCAAAGAACATTTGTAACTGCATGGTTTGGGTAATCTCTTTCCTTATGAAATTTTATCTTAAAAAAAATCTGGGAGACTTTTCTACATACATACACACATACACATACATATCGTCACGCCTTTTATCCCCGAAGGGGTAGGCAGAGGTGTATTTCTACACCCACTTTTCGCCAGATATACTTTAGTCCCACGTAATAAGGGGCGAGCCTATTGCCGTACCGGGCACATTTCCAGACTCCGTGCTGCTACTGAGAATTTCGTGACAGAAAAACCCAATAACACTGCCCGACCCAGGAATCGAACCCGGGACCTCCCGATCCCACGCGCACATTTATGCCGCGAGACCAACGAGGCAGTCGTATAGGGTTTGATGTCGAGTTTTCCGTCTCTACGCAAAGATGGTATTTGCATCGTGTTATCCCTTAGTCGCCTCTTACGACATCCACGGGAAGATAGGGGGTGGTGACACTTGTATTCTATGCCGTCAACCACACGGACTTTTCTCTCTTTGATAGAAATAGTTTTACATTCTAATCTTTTGGGGTTTGCAAATTTAAACACGCTTAATTATTCGTTTAAATCACAACCGTTATCGATCCGACCGTTGTTACCTGTGTAACGTATCGGATTCGAGATTGTATCAGATACAGGTAGGTATTAGCAACAAACGATACACGTCTCATCTCAATTAGAAATCCCATTTAAAACAAAGACCAATTCTAAACCCTTATCCGACAAAATAGCACTAAGCACTTAATTACTTATTGATGCAAAGCTAAATATAAGTGTCTCGCAATTAAATTTATCTTTGCTATACGCGGCTTAATTTGTTATACGCGGTCAGTCCGCAACCTATAGTAATCCAAGTTAAATTTCATATGAGTATGCAGTTATTTTATTTAAAATAGTTCACTAGGCAGCGATAGCCGAGGGTTCGAATCCACGGCACGCACCAAAGACTTTTCGAAGTAAAGTGCGTATTAAGCTGTTAATTATCACTTGCTTATCGGTGAAAGAAAACATCGTGAGGAATCCAGCATGTCTGAGAGTTCTCCATAATGTTCCCGAAAGAGATGTAAAGTCTGCCAACCCGGACTTGGCCAGCGTGGTGGACTATGGTCTTACCCTTCTCATAGTGAGAAGAGGCCCATGTCCAGCAGTGGGACAGTATAAAAGGCTGATGATGATGAGGTCACTATTGTAAAATATTTAAATACTACTTCTACAATTTAATTCCAAATTTCTTTAATTTTATATTGGATATAGCGAACAGATTTTGCATACGGAAATCCTCGCTTTTCGCTGCACTGTAAACTTTAGACAAGACAGTGTATATTGCTAAAGGCAATTTCAACAAAGGAATAATACGTATACCGAGCTATTCGAGAAGTGATATTTGTGCACCCATTATAATCATCTTCCATCACTCGATCTATAAAACAGCTGAACTTAAACTAGTATCCGATTGGACGGAGCAAAAAATAAATTACATTACATGTACTTTTTACAAACAGCTTTAGAAGCTAGGTATTCAAATACGTCTTATTTTGGACCACGAATTGAATTACCCACGAATAAAAGCAACAATACCATTCATTGATCTCACACGGCTTAAAAACTTACGTCTAGAAGAAGAAGGATTTAATTAAATTATTTCGGAGTCTCATAATTCTTCTCTAGTTGCAGTGTGCACTTCGTCCACGGGGATTTTTGCGAGAGTGCTACAAATCTTTAATTTTATGTTGGATATAGTGAACAGATTTTGCATACGGAAATCCTCGCTTTTCGCTGCACTGTAAACTTTAGACAAGACGGTGTATATTGCTACAGGCAATTTCAACAAAGGAATAATACGTATACCGAGCTATTCGAGGAGTGATATTTGTGCACTCATTATAATCATCTTCCATCACTCGATCTACAAAACAGCTGAACTTAAACTAGTATCCGATTGGACGGAGCAAAAAAAAAATTACATTACATGTACTTTTTACAAACAGCTTTAGAAGCTAGGTATTCAAAGAGGTCTTATTTTAAAACCCACGAATAAAAGCAACAATACCATAAATTGACCTCACACGGCTTACAAACTTACGTCTAGAAGAAGAAGGATTTAATTAAATTATTTCGGAGTCTCATAATTCTTCTCTAGTTGCAGTGTGCACTTCGTCCACGGGGATTTTTGCGAGAGTGCTACAAATCTTTTGAGATTTTACGATATAAAGTAATATAAACAGTCTAGTTTGTTTATTGCTAAGCTGTTATATGCAGGTGTATGGAGCATATGTTAATATACTGCTGCGACAGGCTTGCCTGGATGGATTTCAGTTAGAGTCACTAGCATAATGCAAACCCGCTAAGAAACCAGACTGCTGAATACTGTTGAAGTTTGAATTGTTGCACCGGCAATGCCAGTGCATTGCCTTTTTTGGGTTCATTTAATCAATTTCCCAGAGGAAAGAACTACAGCCTAATAATATGTAAATGGTTAAATAGTCATTCAGGTTCCGAATATTTAACGACAATTTACCATACTAACAGAAAAACAGAGGTTCAGAAATTACGATGCAAATAAAACTATCCATCCCATCGGTCTATTAGTTACCTAAACATCCATCTATGAAACTGCTTTTAGAATAACAATTAAATCTATGTCTACACACAGAAAAATATTCCAATTCTATATTGATTTCGGGTTCGATCCCCAGGTAACCCGGGCACACACCTTTGACTTTTCGAAGTTATGTGTGTATTAAAAATGTTAATTATCGCTCGCTTAAAAATGTGCCCGGCAATAGGCTCGTCGTCGTCGTTACATTGGGACCGAAACATAACTGGCGAAGTGTGGGTGTATAATACACCTCTGCCTACCCCTTCGGGGATAAAAGGCGTGAAGTTATGTTATGTCTATACTGATTAGCATATTATAACCATTCTCTTTCCGTCTGTCTTGTTTCCTTTATTATTGCAAACCTACCGATAAAATTATGAAAATAAAATGGCGAGCGTACTTTCCGAAGCGCTGCAGCACAAATAACCACTTATGTCCTCTTCAGATATTAACAGTATCACTGCAGGCCGTCGAAAAGTGCGAGCTAAACCATATTTACTATGTACGTTAGATAAACCGTGTTCCAAACTATCATAACTGTCTCAAATTAGAACTAGCAAACTGAAATTGGAACAAAGCTTACTAGATATAATTGTTCCATGTTTCAGTCGGGCTAAATGTTTGGTCTATGTGGTTAGGCTATTAACAAATATGCTTATTGCTCTTGTAAATAACTAGTATCAGTATCTACATTTCCGTACTAACTAATTGTTAGGTATATTATTGTTACAAAAAGCATGATGTTGCAAGCATCAGCCTGCGATGGAGTGAAATGAAATTCAACTTTATTTCGTGTAAAGTTTTTAAAAATTGCTTACGAAACTTCCTTTTTTTTGCTCTACCGCCAGTTCAGGACTTGGTTACTGTTAAGAAGAGCTGGAAAAAAACTCAACAGCATTTTAATTTATTTGTATGTTTCATACCGAGTTTGATTTTAGCAAGGCTCTTGAAATTAACAGTAAGTTGAAAAATAAATATTTCCCATTTTTATCTTCGTGATAAAAATGGGAAATATTTCTTCAAGGCGGCCTGTACTACAATGTTAATCTTTTTTATAGTTACCTTTTTACAACATTTATATTTTACGACATTTCTTAGTCCTCAACCCGTCTTTTCAGATTTATAACACTAGGAACTGTTAAAACCTCACTTAACACTGTTGACTATCACCATCCTCTTTCATCACAATTTTATCTCAAAACAGAAAAATAAAAACCCCATTCTGTACAAAAATATTACTTTTTTACGTCTATTTAAATAATGGATGGTGTACATCTGCGTAGGTATCAGAATTAATTAATAAATTATATTTATGCCAGCTGCGCTTCAAAAAACAGACGCGACAATGCTTATGTTTCATAAAATATGCATTTTTATACGAACCACAAATATTTTTGCGCATAATTTTGCATTATAATATGTCGGAGTTTTGTTCAGTAGCTTTGATATCAAAATTTAACGCTTGTAGAGAAAAATATTAGTTCTCTTTTGTAATATGAACTAGGTATTAAATCGGAATGGCAATGTTTCCTGTTTATGACACTAAAGCAAACACAAATTATTTTATGCGTTTTATTTTTTATGTCGGGTTTTATATTGTGTGAAATGTGGTATAGTTTAACGGTTTTGTTTTTACTACGTTGGTAGTTGCTGTAGAATAAGTTTAGAGCTTATGTCAGAAGCAACTATCTGAAATTATTTGATTAACAATGTAATGGCTAAATTTGGCAATGGGTCTTCAATCAATTCAAGAAAGAAAATAAAATTCAGGCTTAACGTAAAAATAATAATTATATGGCTTAAGGCTCCAGTTACTTTTAAAGCAATAAAAGTCTATGATGATTTTGTAACAAAATCACAAACATTTGTCAGAATAGTTTTTAAACGTATCAGATTCCGCCATTTCACATCAAATTTAGATGCACTACATATTGCAAACAAATACATAAAAAACACTCGTAACAAAGTTGGTACTAGTTATTTTATATCACATAATTTCATGCATTGGTTTATGATGTCCGCAGTTATATTCAATACTAAGTGAAAAACCTACACAGTGAATTTGCTATTCGATTTCATTTTACACAATACGATTTTCACCATATGATTTTACACTATGTGATATGTTTCACTTTATTTTTCAACTGGATAGTTGTTGGCATTATTCTGTCATAGTAATTAAGATGGTAGGTATAATAATTATAACTTTATAATATTCTCATAGATCATGTTTACAAGGGAATAATTTATAGGTATATGAAACACATAATGACTTTGAATTGTTACAATGAGTATTCCATTAAACGTATTGATGCCACCTATTTATATTCATAGTATTTTCCATTTCCATTGATTTTCAGTTACACGATTTTACACTACGCTCGGCATACCTACCTATTCTGTTGAAATAAATAATCAAATTACAAGGTCTGTTCACTTAGCTAAACATTAAAATTTACAATATTTTTGTAATATAAATGTTATTGAAACCTTTGCTTAATACTAAATGTGAATATTTATATCCTGATTAAGTGATTAAAACGCATAAATTTGCATTTAAAATTCGGCGTCGTATGTTGTTAATATCCTTTCGTTAACAGCTTAAAAGTTCACTGAACAAATCTCTACTGATAATATAAATTGAGTGTCTATCTAAATGCGCTAATATTAGATTTATTATATTTAATGCGCCTTGTTTTTGCATAGTTTGGGCCTCGGTACCAAAAAATATTTGTGTCGAATATTCTAGATTGTGTGTGTGCGTGAACTTTAATACCAATTTTAGCAATTAATTTATGTTAATACCCAAATATTTTATTTTTGTTTGTGTTATCTCTTAAAGCAATAATTTAGTGTTTTATTTCTTTTACTTAAGCTTAATTTCACATAAATTTTTACATTCGATTTATTATTTGTAGTTTTTCGTCGTCCGTGTGGTGACGGATTAAGAATACGGAATGTCACCACCCCATATTGAAGGAAAATTGATACAAACCCTATACCAACCCGTTTGGCCAGCGTGGTATAGTCGGCCAATTCCTCCTTTCAAAGGAGAGGCCTAGTCCAGCAGTGGACTGTTAAAAGCTGATGATGATTATTTGTAGTTTTTATTAATGCGATAATCTTAAGCCCGTTATTTTTCTAGCCATCATATTATTATGTTTAAGAATTATTGTTACTTACTTTCAAAAAACATTTGTCTTAAATAGCGTTTAATACATTGCTCTCGAATATTATAGCTTTTATATTATAAAATTACACTCACGCAATCGAATTCGCTCCAGTAAAACCAAAAATACATAAATTTTAAGCACTTTAAAACGTTCTTTACGCGAAAACACTCGCATACATTTACAGCCTCACTGCCGACACAAAGTTTATTTGACAATGTCAGTCGACCCTTTCTTATTCTCGGAACAAGTTCATTAACCTTGCTTTACTCAAAGCCACTTTATTTACTTGCAATGACATGATCCGTCGAGATATTTTGCCCAAAAAATAACCGTCCATTAAAGATTTAAAGTACAAAAATACTCGTAAATATTATATTATAAATAATGTTTAGTGAAAGCATAAATTGTGATTCAAAATTCATATAAGTTGTGAGGCGTAAAAAGAAATAGCAGAAAGTTATAACCATAACGTTATTTTGTAATAAATGGATCTTAAAGTCTTTCGGTTGTTAACTCTACAATGTTAAATATGTTTAGAACTAAACTTTTTTGTTTCGATCACTCTAGTCACAAACTAACACAAATACAACAGCTACAAGATCCCCCACAATAAATAAATTTTGATATTCACATTTTTTTTTAAAGTGGCAATTTGAGAAAAAAAACAGTAACGGATTGTATAAGAAATTTCTAGTCATTTATACTAATGACATACTAAAAATATTAACATTATCAATAGAAAAGTCAATGAATGTGGTGCCCGTTTTTTTTGCAAAGGAGTTTATATTCTGACAGAACTACTAACCCTTACAGTCGACATGAAAAGTGTGTGCCATCCTTTACCGCGACGTTGACTCTCTCGAAAGTTTCGAATCATCGTCATAATGACTTGATTAAGACAGGAACTTATTCTAGACTGCCTTTTTCTTTTTGTTGACTACGGTGGAAACTCCTTATGAGCTATCTTGACTCGACGCCAACCCGGCCAGAGTGTGATCGACCGGGCTAGGAACTGGCGGAGGAGGTGTGTGGAGGCTCTCCCCTAAAGCCGTACGGGGCATACCCCGTTGTTGGCGGACCCTGTCGTGATCTTTCAAAGCAACTTGCGAGGCGGCGCGGACACTACGCTGCCTCATTGCCCTTTGGCGGACGGGGAGCAGCCCCAGCGCACGCCGTCCGCAGGCGCTAAAACCCAGCGGCCGCAGAGCATAAGGAAGACGGCAACCTGACAACACCGCATCGCCTCTTCCTCTGCGGCCCCACCGATTCTAGGCTGCCCTGAATTAAATGTATTAATCTATACTGAATGGAATGAATGAAGTCACAAGAAGCTCTAAATTTTGTAAATGTGTACTAGTAGTATAAAGCTCAAGTATTGGTTTCTTTGGTGGAACGCGCTTACCTCAGGAACTACTTTTGTGATGGATAGTCCATATATAATACAGAGATAGGCTACGATTGGCTAGGTACATCACGCTTTGAGCCACGGATACGGAACAGTAACCCTAAATGATTGAATAAATAAAGGATAGTAGTTAACTCTTCCCTAACGTATGGCTGATTTCTATTCCAAAATATTACTTAGTTGAACCAAAAATACTAATTGTGCATCAAAATAAGCTAACTAAAATATTTATACTGTTCAAAAACCGTCGTCGCAAATCTCTGATAATAAAAATACTCTTTTCCATCAAAGAAGCACTTCACATCCCAGTGTGATTCAAGAAGAGAACGATGTTTCTCATTGAAAATTTTTACGTGAATACAATTTTTGACATTCAAAATAAATCGTCCTTCTTCTCGAAGCGAATTCCAATTCCAACCTGTAAACTCGTTAAGTTTTCATGAAACTTAACTTAAACAAACCTAATTCGATAAAGCATCTATATTTGAAGCAGGGTAACGAAAGGTAGAGTGGAACGAAAAGCTCATTAACATCTAATATTCAATAGAGCTATCGCTCGATTACTAATTAAAGAGGTACTTAATCGTTTCACGAACTCATTTGCGAAAACAATTGAGCTTTTGTTAGTAATTAGAGGACGCCCGCACATTTTATTTTACATACATACATAGACTCACGCCTGTTTCCACGAAGGGGTAGGCAGAGGCATATTAAACGCCCACTTTTCGCCAGCGTTTTGATCCCACGTAATAGGTGGCGAGCCTATTGCCGCTTTTTTACATTTTATTTTATTTTAAGATTTTCTACCAGGGGCCCAATTCTGCTAAATAAATATAGTCTCGATATTATGTCAGTGTCATACTTACGTCACAAAAGCGTATTCTTCTAAATTATCTGATATTTGAATGAAATTGTAACGAGATCGTATGTGTCAACGACGAACTGTTTATTTTAAATTATACGATAATGACATTAGGTTATCAGAATACCGCTTTTAAATCCATTCAAAATATAATATCAGTGTCATATAAAAATAGCAGAATTGGCCCCCTGATCTCGTGGGAGTTTCGAAATTATTACGGTCCCCAAGGAACAAACATGCCAAATTTCAGTAACGCAAGGGTTTAACATATAGCGAATGCGCCAAACAAATATGCTTTCATCCTTTTTGTTTGACGTAATGGGAGCCATTGTTATGTATGGGATGGCAAATGCGTCGTAATATACCCATAGCAGGTATGTTTGGGGTATTTGCTGAGAATTAAGGTTTGTAAATTTGAGGATATAATGTGGGCGGACGCCACGGCCGCTTTTGTGTATAAATAAGAAAGTATTATTTATTTTTTAATTTAAGGATGTTGACTGAAAATTACAAATAAATTATGGATAGATTCATTAGAATCTATCCATAATTTATTTGTAATTTTCAGTTAAGCCTAATACGTTTTCTATTAAGAAGAATATAATATTAAGAAGAACCATTTTCTATTAAGAAGCATTAGCTTCTTAATAGAAAATGGTTGAAGTTAGAGCAAGTAAATTATAACTATACAAACGCGAAAACAGCCCAACAGATTTTGATTGTATAATTATGTGTTGTAGAAAATTAATATCTTTATAGGATTTACCAACATGGCACACAGGTGAAACCGCAGGTCGAAACTAGTGGTATGTATAATTAAATATGCATACAATCACGCCAGCTGGGTAGAGGGATGTTTTACGCCCACGTTTCACCAGTTTTAGTTAAGTCCAATGTATTACGGGTAGGAATCAATTACCGGCAGGAATTTCTTAATAGGAAATCAAATAATACCTTGCCTAGTTAAACACAGAATTGCAAACATGAAACATGAGTGCTTTGGGCAACAGTTCTAATGGAAATCATTAGAAAGAGTCAGGTCGATTTTTTCATTCTATTCAAATTCAAAGAAATTCATTTGATGCAACTGATAGGAATATACATACTTGTGAACGTCAAATCAATTTTTTCATCCAGATTCGATTAGAAGTGGGGCTATAAAAATATGCCAGAAAAATTGGATTACATCATAGTCGAAAATGCTTTTATTTTTCAAATGCAGAATATGAAGCCCGATAGCAAAACTCTAAAACGGAAATATTCGCAAACAGACTTAAGTTGAACAAAATGATTTCCAAATATTCAGGCAGGTGTACCTATTACGTTTCACCATCCAAGTTTCTCAATTACGTTTTATCTCGGGGCAGCTGTTGTAAACATTTATACTTTCACCGTAAAACGGCTTGCCACAGCATGGCACACCATGGCACGTACACAAACGGTCATTCCATCTGTCCCGTAATTGGTTCACATAATGTTTGCTCCGAAGTTCGTACAGAATTTTTCAGTTTTTAAATTCAGCACGTTGAAAACTGAATTCTTTTTTTTTAAATATCAATGATGGGACGGGTTTCTGTGTGGCACATTGTGCTATGTGTACTGTATTTGTGACAGTCGTTCTTTTCAATGTTGATAACACATTTTATGGAGACTTGACTTTCATCAAATCAAATAATGAAATATACCATTTATTCATCTAGGTCACAAGGTGACGCTTATGAACGTCAATTTTAAAATTAAATTACTTAATGCTTCTACATTTACATTTACTGCCTCGTTCGCAAAGCAATAGGTAGAGCCACGAGAAAGAACGGGCAATAAAACTCGAGGCCACTCTTTTAAATCGCCAATATTATGGTACATATTTTTATTTTTGTAAGGAGCTGCAACTGTTACACATTGTACTAAATTACTTGTAAATAGTAATAGTTACAGACGTAATACTTAAGCAATTAATGCAGTTACTAAATTATGTGTTTTAGTTAGCCTTCCAATGCGAATGCGAATATTGTGTAACAGGCGCATACACTTGCGACTTATAATGTATACAACTCGTGACCATGTTCAGGACTATGGTGGAAATGTATGTTACAGAAGTGACGATATATGAATACACAAAATCACAAAAACGTTAGTTCACAGACCATGATAACGAGTTATCTACATCTTACAGTACTGCCGTGTGGTTGACGGCATAGAATACAAGTGTCACCACCCCCTATCTTCCCGTGGGTGTCGTAAGAGGCGACTAAGGGATAACACGATGCAAATACCATCTTTGCGTAGAGACGGAAAACTCGACATCAAACCCTATACGACTGTCTCGTTGGTCTCGCGGCATAAATGTGCGCGTGGGATCGGGAGGTCCCGGGTTCGATTCCTGGGTCGGGCAGTGTTATTGGGTTTTTCTGTCACGAAATTCTCAGTAGCAGCACGGAGTCTGGAAATGTGCCCGGTACGGCAATAGGCTCGCCCCTTATTACGTGGGACTAAAGTATATCTGGCGAAAAGTGGGTGTCGAAATACACCTCTGCCTACCTCTTCGGGGTTATAGGCGTGAGACTATGTATGTGTATGTATGTGTACAGTACAGTAAATTGTAATAAAATTAGTGGAACAACAATGCAAATGTAAATGTAGTAAGTGGAATGACCTAATTATAATAAACGAATAATAATTTAAAAGAACTAGAAATGTTATATAATAATAAACTGAAAAATGCTAAGTATCTATATAAATTCTAAATAAGTAGTAGATCATGAGTTGTCTAGTGTAAGTGACCATCTATCCTTATCACTAAAATAATCATTAACAGTATAATAACCTTTCCTAATAAGGCAGTCTTTTATTTTACTTTTAAACGTATTAAATGGTAATTCTAAGAGACTAATTGGTATTTTATTGTAAATACGAATACCTAGCCCTACAAAAGAATTGTTAACTTTATGTAAACGATGATAAGGGGCATATAACTTATGCCTGTTCCTAGTATTTATATTATGTATGTCACTTTTTGTAGTAAATAAACCTATATTTTGCCTAATATACAATATATTAGCAAATAAGAACTGCGAGGCTACTGTTAGAATTCCTATAGACTTAAAGCGTTCCTTAAGAGTATCTTTAGCACCTAACATGTATATTGCTCGTACCGCTCGATTCTGTAGAACAAAGATATTCTGAATATCCGCAGCTTTGCCCCATAACAAAATGCCATAAGACATGACACTATGAAAATAGCTAAAATAAACTAGACGAGCTATGTCAACATCAGTAAGTTGTCTAACTTTTCTGACAGTATACGCTGCAGAGCTGAGCTTACCTGCAAGACAAGCTATATGTGCACCCCATTGTAACTTATTATCTAATGTAATGCCTAGAAACACTGTAGAGTCAACTGTCTCAAGTTCCTCCCTATCTAGCATAATATTAGGTCCCAGTTGTCTAACGTTAGGTAAGGCAAATTTAACACATTTAGTTTTTTTAGAATTAAGTACTAGGTTGTTTGCTGTAAACCATTGTGTAACTTGTATAAGTGCATTATTTACATCATCAAATTCATTCCTATTCCTGTCTACTTTAAAAATAAGTGACGTTAGTTAGTTGGACAGGTGTTTTCCGCACTTAGCCACTTAATTGGGCCATTGTGCGTAAATAAGTGACGTATCATCTGCAAAAAGTACGACATCACAGATGTTTTTTAAATAAAAAGGTAAGTCATTGATATATACAAGGAATAGAAAAGGACCTAGAATTGAACCTTGTGGAACGCCTAACTGTATAGGTAATTTAGAGGATGTAGTCCCATTTACATCGACACACTGAAATCTCTGCAGCAGGTACGACTCGACAACACTAAGTGCGATTTCCTCGACGCCGTATTGGCGGAGCTTACGCAGTAGTGTGTCGTGATGAACGCAATCAAATGCTTTTGATAGGTCACAAAATACTCCGATAGCATTTTTAGATGACTCCCAAGCATTATAGACGTGCTTTATGAGAGCAACACCCGCATCAGTAGTGGATCTACCTTTAGTAAATCCGTATTGATCTTTGTGAAGCAGACTATTTAAATTAAAGTGTCTTAGTAGCTGCTTTAGTAAAATCTTTTCAAATATTTTACTAAATGCCGGCAAGATAGAGATGGGCCTAAAATTATTTATGTCATTTTTACTGCCAGATTTGAATAAAGGTATGATTTTACTTAGCTTCATCAAATCCGGAAATACGCCTAGGTCAAAACATTGGTTAAAAATTATAGAGAGATAAGGCGCAACAGTCTCAACTATAGTACTTAAAATTTTAATTGAAATGCCCCAAAAGTCGCCGGTATTTTTAATAGTAATTGAATTAAATGCGATCAATATATCTTGCGGGGTGACGTGCTCGAATCTAAACACGCTCTTGCATTCAGGTACACTGCTAAGCAACAAATTTCCAGCGTATAAAGACGATGATTGTAAGGAACTAGTAGTTGTTATTGGTATGCTCGCAAAGAAACTATTGAACATATGCGCAACTTGAGATTTGTCTGTGACTAATAAATTGCTATCTTTGATTTCAAATTGGTTTTCTCGTTGTCGTGCTCTACCAGTTTCATTATTTATAATTCTCCACGTTTCTTTAATTATATTTGTCGATTGCTTAATTTTACCACTAATAAATTTTGATTTTGCCATAATACAAACTTGTTTAAAAATTGTTGAGTAGCTTTTTACATAATTTAGAAACGGTGTGTCAAATCTTTGTTGTTTTAAACCATATAATTCAAATAACTTGGCTCTACTTCTGTATATACCTTTAGTGGCCCACTGGTTAAAAGATCCGGTAGTACCCTTTAGTGTTACAGTTTTACTCTTAAAAGTATTTTGAAACTCATTAATGATTAGTCCAAAAAGTGAATTATAAATTTTATTTGGATTTTCTGAGTTCAATATTGAAGGATTGAGATTTGCGATAATATTGTTTTTAAAATGTATAAGACGATTGGTAGTTTGAGGCCTAAATTCTACTGTATGTGATTTATTATATGCTGAACAAGAAAAACTAGCTATCTGTCCACGGTGATCAGAAGGAAGAGAACTAATAACTACTGGGTTTTTAGCAACACAAGAACTATATATATTATCCAAACAAGTAGAAGATGTTGCAGAGACTCTAGTAGGTTCACAGAATAAGTGACTTAAATTAAATGACTTAAAAAAATCAGACATCTAGTACACTGTGAAGAGTTCTCTAAAATATTAATATTAAAATCGCCACAAACTATAATATTTTTACTGCTACATTTAATTTTATTAATAACATCTTCCATAACAGTCTCAAATAGATTATAATCACCAGAAGGGGGTCGATATACACAAATTACAATATATAAATCTAGTTCCACACAGGACAACTCAATAGTGCGCTCAATAGATAAGTTTACAATATCTTTACGTTCTTTGCATTTTAATAAATTTGAAGTCATTATGAGAGAACCGCCTCTAATAGCCTGCTTTCTTATATATGCGCTCTGCATTGTGTAATATTGATTAATGACAATAATCTCATGGTTCTTTAACCAGTGTTCAGTTAAACACAATACTTTAACATCATATTTCTCTAAAAATAAACTTAATTCTAATTCTTTGCCAGATAGGCCCTGCATGTTTTGGTGTACTATATTCAAATACTGCAGCCTAACTGTTGTTCTATCTTGGAGTTTAAATCACAAGATGTGTCAATAAAAACGTTGTTAGTACATGTACTAACCCTATCAAATAAATTGTAAACACAAGGCTTTTTGCCTTGCTGTAAATTGTATGCTAATAGCTTAGCAATATGTCGCTTAATATAAAATGGCAGATACATTGTATCTTTTGTCAAAGTAAATTTACTAATAAATTTATTAGTGTCAAAATAATAATAATAATAATAATATACTGGCAACACTAAAAGTCAACAGACACAATTTTCTTACCTAAATTTTGTATTAATTTATTTTATTGTTTCTGAGGCTATATACTATATTACATACGTGACAAACACAATTGTGTAAATAAATAATATCACAAACTTCTTTAAAAACCAAAAAGAAAAACACTACAAAGTATATATCAAGAAACCAAAATGACATCAGATGTCAAAAATGTAAACAATGCAAATAAAGTAAATACAAGACTAAATACGAATACATATAAGGAAAAATGTTGACTAGAGCCAGAGCAGCGGCACAAATAAGACCCTCGGACTCGTCACTCAGCTCCGCCTCGCAGCCGCCGGCGTCAGCAGCGCCGGCCATTGCTGAGGCGTCGAGCTCATCGAGTGATGAGTATTTTTCCCCGCCGACGACACCTACACCAGCGCGCCGCCGGGGAAGAGGCCGGCCGCCGTCACGCCTGGGCCCCGAGACCCACCGGTTTCGAACAGGGCCCCCGCTGCCGGTGGTGATGTGCGCCGCATGAGATGGACTCAATCGATGAATGAGAACGTCATGCGGGCATATTTTGTGGCTACAGAGGGAGGAACCAACCTTACGGCGTACCGTGACCGCTTACTGCCTCTGTTTCAGGGCTTGGAACCGGCTGTTAATGTATCGGCACAACGACTGTCGGATCAAGTGCGAGCCATTCAACGCTGTCACCTGTTGGATGACGACGCACTTGAGAGGCTACGCTCAGACTTGCGAGATATCCCTGAAATCACACCCTCCACGCGCAATGAGGCTCCAATAGCGCACGCCTCACTCAGGGCACAAGAAGAAGGTGAGGAAATGATAGACAGGGATATACAAGTAAGTACCCAATGCATTGATAAGATAAGGAGTACTTTGGAGTGCGCCATTGGGGAATATCGGTATGCTACATTAGAAAGTAGACCCCGATTGCCACGTTTACCCACGCGTAGAAAAAATATAGCGCTTGTGTGTGCCCTGGATTCACTATTGCCTACTTACCTAGACACTAGTGAAAATCTTAGTGATACACACTCAATTCTATACTGCGCAGCCGTAGCGGCGTGTCGAGTAGCTAATATTAAAATACAAAGCAGTATTACTATTGCTCCTCGAGATGCCGTTCCGGCTTGGCAGCGTAGAATTGAGCGTCGTATTGCTGAGACCAGGGCACTCATAGGCAAGCTAATCTGCTTCAGGTCGGGCAATACCCGCCCGAGAGTGATGCGTTTTGTGAGTCGGGCGTTTAAGGGGACAGGACTTTGTCCTCAAGAATATCCGTCACGGGTCACAGAACGCATCGACTTCCTGAAGCAGAAAATCTATGCGTGGGCGAATCGTATCAGGCGGTATAAAAAGAGGGTTGACCGATATTCCCAAAATCGCGTATTCCAAAGAGATGAGAAGTTGGTTTATAGGAATTGGGAGCGATCTGAACCAGGTGTGGATGATGGGCGTCGACCAGATGATGCGAACACGATTGCGTTCTGGCGCAGCTTATGGTCGACTCCCATCAGCCATACAGAGGATGACTGGATTAGGGATATTGAGCGATCATGTGAGGTAATACCTTACATGGAGCCTGTAGCCATAGACGCGGGGGATGTAAATTGTGCAGTCCGTCCGTTAGCCAATTGGAAATCTGCAGGACCGGACGGGTTGCACAATTTCTGGTTAAAATGGCTACGCAGTGCACATGTTCGCTTGGCATCCCAATTCCAGTCATCTCTGGACTCAGGATCGCTGCCAAGTTTTATGACAACTGGCGTAACTCACCTGCTCTTTAAGTCTGGTAGTACCACGAAGCCTACGAACTATAGGCCAACAACTTGCCTGCCTACAGTGTATAAAGTTTTTACATCCATTTTGAGAACAAAATTGGAATCACACATATTTGGAAATAAGATCTTATCTGTATCTCAAAATGGATGTAGAAGCCGGGCACGTGGTACTAAGGAGCTACTCCTTATCGACATGGCCATTCGTTCGGTTCGCCGTAGTCGAAAGAATCTGGCGACATGCTGGATAGACTATAAGAAGGCCTATGACTCTGTGCCACATACGTGGCTTTTGAGGGTGCTGGAGTTGTACAAAGTAGATGCAACTCTATGCACCCTCTTGAGGGCATGTATGGGGCAGTGGAGTACGGTTCTTCACTATCCAGGGTGTCGACAGCCTTGCGGGTATGGCGTACCTATAAAGATCAAGCGGGGTATTTTCCAAGGCGACAGTTTGAGTCCACTATGGTTTTGCCTAGCACTGAACCCGCTGAGCACTTTGCTCGAAAGTTCAGGGCTAGGCTATCGGTTGCAGACTAGAGGTCAGGTTATTTCTCACCTCCTTTTCATGGATGACCTAAAATTATTTGCCCCCACTAACCTCCAATTAACTGAGTTACTAAAGATTACTGAAAGCTTTAGTAATTCAATTAAAATGGAGTTCGGTGTGGATAAATGTGCGGTCGTGCATGTAAAGCGAGGCAGGAGTGTGGAATCTGATGGTATAGAGCTTTCAGATTTCACACAACTTAGATCTCTCTCTGCAACGGAAACCTACAAATATCTGGGTATGGCGCAGGCATTAGGCATTGATGACGCTGGCATGAAACAGGCGTTGCAGGCACGTTTCTTTGGCCGCCTGAAGAAAGTCTTAAAAAGCTTTTTATCAGGCGGAAATAAGGTGCGTGCCTGTAACGGTTGGGCCATGCCGGTCTTAATGTACTCCTTCGGCATACTAAGATGGACTCAAACAGAATTGGACGCCTTGGATAGGAAAGTTCGCTGTCTACTTACGACATACCGGATGCATCACCCGCGTTCGTCGGTGATGAGATTGTACATCCCGCGGAAGTGTGGGGGTCGAGGCTTCTTAAGTGCCAAGACCCTCCACAATCGCGAGGTGTGCAATCTCAGAGAATACTTTCTCCATAGCGACGCGGGTGTGCACCGAGATGTGGTCGCTGTGGACAGAGGGCTTACCCCGCTGGGTCTGGCCAAAGAGAACTGGCGCAAACCTGCCGTACTTGGTGTAGAGGAGCGCAGGGAAGTATGGAAAGGTAAAGAGCTGCATGGACGATTTTACCGGGCCTTACATGGGCCCGACGTAGATTTCCCAGCGTCGGTATCCTGGCTGCGTTTTGGCGATCTTTTCGCCGAAACAGAAGGTTTTGTATTTGCAATTATGGACGAAGTTGTCATGACGAACAACTACCGGAAGTATATTCTGAGGGATGGGACGGTTGACATATGTCGGGCATGTCACCAGCCTGGTGAATCGCTTAGACATATAGTATCCGGTTGTTCTCGTCTTGCCAATGGCGAATATTTGCATAGACACAACCAAGTAGCCAGGATTGTCCACCAGCAACTTGCCTTAAAGTACCAACTTGTCGACTCTGAAATACCGTACTACAGGTATGTGCCCGACCCAGTTCTTGAAAATGGTCGTGCTACTCTGTATTGGGATCGGTCTATCATTACTGACAGAACTATTGTGGCTAACAAGCCAGACATAGTGGTGATAGACCGATTAGAGCGCCTTGCAATGATCATCGACGTCACCATACCCCATGACGAGAATCTCGTGAAAGCCGAAAAAGATAAACAAATGAAGTATTTGGACCTGGCTCACGAGATTGTCGACATGTGGGATGTAGACTCGGCGATCATTGTACCGATAGTCGTGACCGTAAATGGCCTTATTGCCAAGAGCCTCGACCACCACCTCAAGAGGCTCTCGTTAGACGGCTGGATCAAGTCCTCTATACAGAAGGCAGTATTGCTGGACACGACACGCATCGTACGGAGGTTCCTTTCTCTGGAGCCCTAACCACCGGTAGCTTGGTCCCTGTGCCCGATGCCGGTGGGTCTCCGTGGTCCCATTTTATATAATTAAATTTATTTTTAATTGTAATATTTATTAAGTATATAAAATGTGACAATGAGAAAAATGTTTAATAAACGGAATAATAATAATATATTTATTTGCATCAAACATGGTATAAAAAGATGTTACAATTGTGAAAGAATGTTACACATGTTTTGCTTAACCTAGCATGCAATACATTTAAAGCAGTCTAATAGTTACAATTTTTTATCAACGAATTCTTTAATACTATAAAAATTATTTTCATTAAGCCATTTATGTAATTGTATTTGAAATAGTCGATTATTTAACACTTTTAAGTGACAAGGTATCTTATTAAATATACGTATACACATAACTAGGCAGCTTTTATTATATTTAGTTAACCTTGCAACATCATCAAGCACAAGTCTGTGGGGGTCTCGTCTACTCCTTGGATTAACGCTGTTTGCTGTCTTGAACAATTCTTTATATTTCTTTACAAACGTACAAATTTCATAAATATAGAGAGACGGTAGCGGCAGCAAACCAAGATCTTTAAATATCGGTCGACACGATTCATCAGGTTGTTTTCCACACATAGCTCTGATACATTTCTTTTGTGCGACAAATGCTCTGTTTATATCAGTACTGTTACCCCACATAATAAGTCCGTAGCGTAACAGTGATTCCACATACGCATGGTAACAAGTAGTGGCCGTTTTTAAATTTGTTACGTGTTTTATTTGTTTAAGCGCGTAAACAAATCTATTTACTCTGTTCGACACATTTTCCACGTGTGTCTTCCAATTTAAGTTTTCATCCAGTGTTATGCCCAGGAATTTGGTATGCGTAACTTCTTTGAGTTTTGGAATTCTTAGCTTAATATTGAAATTACTATTATAAGATTTATTAAATTGTATAAATACGGATTTATTTAGATTAATTTTTAAACTATTTATGTCAAGCCAATTAATTAATTTATCAATTGTATTATTAATTTCATTTTCGCGGTCATTAACAGTATTATATTTTTTATTAGATGTCACAATGATAGAAATGTCATCAGCGTATAATATGGTTTTGTGGTTTGTTATATTGATTATATCATTAATATAAAGCAAGAATAATACAGGGCCCAGCACGCTTCCCTGGGGAACGCCACACCTATTATAATTGTATTGAGAATAGTACGGTACCATATCTCTATTATGATTTATTTTTGTAACGACAACGCATTGTTGTCTATTACTTAAATAGGACGAAAACCACTGTAATGGATGTCCCCTGATGCCAAGATTCTGAAGTTTTTCTATTAGTATGTGATGTGACACCAAGTCAAAAGCTTTTGACAAATCGAAAAACAAACCAGTAGTCAGGTTATTATTATTTAAGTTTGCCACTATCTCTTTTATCGAGGAGAAGATAGCTAAGTTCGTAGATTTATTTTTCTGAAAGCCATGCTGTTCATCTCTAATAATATTAAATGTGTTACAAAAGCTTATTAATCTTTTATACATACACTTTTCAAATACTTTGGATATTATAGGAATCAGGGTAATCGGGCGATAGTTACTGATATCATATTTGTCACCCTTTTTAAACAGTGGCTTTATAATGGACAGTTTGAGTGCCTCCGGAAAAACACCGCTTGAAAATGATGAATTTATTAGATGTGTTAGAATGCCTGTGATTTCTTCTACACAAGCTTTTAGAACTTTGGTTGTAATCTCATCATAACCCATAGTATTTGTATTGTTTAGTGACATAATTTCTCGTCTAACTTCAGATTCTAGCATAGGTTTCAGGAACATTGAACTCAAAATTACTTTACTACTAAAACTATAAGTTGCATTTTTCTGATTAAAACCATCATTAATAAAATGAGCATTAAAGGCGGATGCGATTTCAATTGGATTTTCAAGCATTACATTGTTTATTTTAATACTTTCTATGTTTTGCTGATCCTTGATATCGTTTACTTCATTTTTTATTACTGTCCATGTCGCCTTACATTTGTTGTCATTATTTTGTATAAATTTAATATTTGAATACTTTTTTGAATTATAAATACATCTTTTTAATAGTTTAGAATACTTTATATATTGAATTTTATTATGTATAGTTTTCTCTTTATAATACTTGTACCTTAGTATTCGTTTAGTTTTACAACTTTGTCTCAGGCCCCTGCTTATCCAATTTTGTCTATCCTTCTTATTTCGATTAACCTTTACTCGAACTTTAGGGAAGCAAAGATTATAAAATAAGCAAAACAGCTCATGAAACTTACTAAACGCTACATTTGTATCCTCCTCTGTGTATATATCGGACCAAGATAAGTTTTGTAAGCATTGCCTAAATTTCCGAGTATTATCCAAGTTATAATCTCTTTTATAAGTATAATAAATAGCTATATTCGGTATTCTTTTCTTAGTCGGAATGCTTATCAATTGAGCTGTTTCGTGATCAGACAGATGGAGCGGCAGAACTGAGGCAATGGCATTTGGTATATTGCTTAAGATATGATCTATACATGACGATTTCCGTGTAGGCTCATTAATGTGAATTTTCAAATTATAGTTATAACATATATCTTGTAAATCGTTCGTAATACTACCCTTTTTTAGGGTATTTATGTTAAAATCTCCCGCTATAACTATATGCATTCTAGATTTATATCGTAGACTTACAACGTACAAAAGATTATTAAGTTTAGATAAAAACTGTTTCGGGTCTGACTGGGGAGTTCTGTAAAGACAAATTATTATTAATTTATTAAACATAATTTCTATGCCACATGCTTCGAAAGTATTCTGCACGGCGTATTTTTTTATAAATAACAATTCCTTAAACGTAATACCCCTTTTGATTAAAATGCAGGTGCCACCTCTTTACTTATCCCTACAAAAGTTAACCGCCATGTCGTAATTATAAATTTTTATATAATTTTCATATCCCCTTTTTATGAATGTTTCGGAAAAACATAAAACATTTGGCTCTTCGTTTTTTAATCGTAACTCCTGTAAGGTTATTTCTAGTAATTCGCGCTTAGATAGTAGGCTTGCAATGTTTTGATGCATAATTTTAAATGTATTTATTGTAACTGTTTGCGGACTAGATTCGAAAAAACGTACTATTTCTGTTTATTACAGGAAAATAATATGGGATTGTTCCCGGGTGTTTATTTTCTACGTGAACTTTTGAGCTGACAGTTTGTAAGGAGGTACTTGTATTAATACGTTGAAAATAGTAAGGAATAGTGCCTTTCCTCGGTTCTGTTATCTTATTAACATACAAATTTAAAAAAGAATATTGCGTCACTATGACGACAAGTTATATTATACAATAACATATTTAATGTGTGTATGTGCATGTTTTCTGTATGTGTTAAGTTATTTGAGTATGGCAAAGCACATAAAATAAATTTACACCTAAATTTTGAATTAAGTCCTAGTAACACTTCAACACATTCTATTATATCCTGTCTCTTTACAGTTAAACTGTTACCAAACAATAATATGGCTGTGCTATTCTCATCTAAGGGGTGTAACCTAATCTGATTCACTAAACTAGTGTAACTATCCCCTGGCCTGCAATAATTTATTACACACTGATTTGTATACTCACTGAGAAGACTACCAAAATTATGACCTAGTCTATCAGAAAAGATGTAGGTTTTATTAGTTGCTGTAGAAAGCCTAGATTTAATCATATTTGATTGCAAAGGCGATCGGTTTTGTAAATTATTGGAAAAATTCTCAGGTAGTATAGTACTCGATGGCTCTGTTGGGATTAGAGTGTGAGTACAAGGACACGAGAGCTTATTGGTCAGAGACTCATACATTTCTGCATTACATCTCACACGCTTGCTCAGCTCTTGTTGAGAAGCCTGGTATTTGTTGAAAATCTCATTTAAGGTGCTTTCTCTAAGTAACAGTTCTTGCCTCAAGCGATGAGTATCAGAATCATACACTAACCTACTTTGCTCCAAATTTCTAGAGTACTCAGATAGTTGATTAACTAAGTTAATGCGCTGTTTTCTGAGATTTAAATTAACCCTATGCATGTTATATTTCCTTATAGATTTATGATTTTTTTTAATTAATTTATTAACTTTAATGTAGCGTTTCAGTTTTTTATGACTAGAAAAGCTGCGTCTCATAAGAATGGTATCCTCCCTGGTCAGATCTATTGTCACAACTGGCTCCCTAATACACACATGATCAGGCTCACTACTAAGCAACTCATGATATAAGCTGCAGGTATTCGCAATCTGTTCACTGTGTTTAGTAGTTTCAATGTTGGAGATGGTGTTATGAGCTTCACTCAATTCACGTTCCAGTTCAGCAACACGTCTCAGAGCTTCTTCATGAGTGTCCATGCACTGTTGGAAGTTGGACACCGTCAGTCAAAGTTGCTCATGTTGTTCTAGGATTTCGTGATGGTGAATGTGCATTTCAGCCAGCTGTGCCTTGAGTTCAGTGTTCTTGTCTATAATTTTTTTAACTTCTTCTTCGCAGTCCTCCCTTTCCTGTAGCAGCTGGTTACACAGGATTTTTGAGCATTCCAATTCCTTAAGAGTGGTCTGTAGTTTGTCCTCCAGAACTGCCATTCTGCGGGTCATCATTTCCACAGACCTACCCCGTAGGCACCTGAAATATAAGGAAGAGTGAGTGAAGTCAGCTGAGGGAAACTATGAAATTGGTGGATAGAAGGTTGAGTAGGAAATATTGTAAGTAGATCATAAAAAAAGAAAAAGAGAGTAAAATTGAATAAATTTAGGAACAGCTTATTTTAAATAGGTACTAAGTATTGGGGAATTTGATATTCTATTCATAGAAAAGTAATGAACATAAAAGTTTGATAGATTTATAAAACAATAATATGTAATTAACAAGATGAGTATCACTTATTGGTAATGTTTGAAATATCAATAAAACTGGAATGTAGGTACTTAATATGTATGTATTGTATTGTAATTGACGTCGCTCACATATAATGAGCAGTGTTTATGTGATGTATAGTGTATTTTTGCTAGTAGTATATACAATAAAACGGTACAGGATTATGTAAAGAATAATGAAAACAATACTCCCCGGGTTTCCAGATGATTTTAAATCTCGTCTCCGTTATCCGTTACTTTGACAGTTACAGTTAGTCCGCCACAAATTTTCTAGCGAGGTTTTGTCAGTAGTCCTTTGATTTGTAGATACACCAACAATTATTGGTCAGGTTTATGGGTATACACTTCACTTCCAACATGGAATTTATACTTAAAACAACATAAAACTATTTTTATCATTTAAATTATTATACACGTATTGAAATGACAACTGCTCGCTAGTGTTGCAAGGTAATTTATCTAATATATAATAATCTCATAAGGCTTTAATAAATAAATAATTACAACTTATTATTTTTATAATAAACTAGAGCATGCCCGCAGTTTCCATATTTTTTTAACTTAGCAGTTTCTGCCAGCTGCCGCAAGAATTTCGGGAAATCGCTTCTTAGTGCACCTCTACGCTCCCCAAGGAACATGCATGCCATATTTCTGCTTCTTGCGCCCAGTAACTTCGTTGGCATATAAACAAATGATAGAAAAGTCTGTTTGCTTGTTAGTCTATGTGGGTTGGGTATCACATAAACAAACTAACAGAAGCATCATTGTGTCAGGTTCAGAACGACACAATTTACTTGATATAAATAGGACTTTCAATACCTTCCATGTACAAACACAGCCTGTTTCACAACTCTCTAATGATAGAAATTGGTGGTACTAAACACTTACTCGAACCTTTAAACAACCATTGTAATAATAATAATAATATTACAATGGTTGTTACAAATATGACACCATTATCAATAACAATATTTACGAGAATAAAAATGAAATTATTAGCACTCTAGTATGTTGACGAGAGCCAGGAACAAGAGAGCACGACCAACACCTCCGGGCTCGTCGCTGAGCTCCGCCTCGCAGCCGTCGGCACCTGCGCCGACAACACCGACGGCTGCAGTTGCGTCGAGCTCCAGCGACGAGTATTTCTCTCCGCCGTCGACACCGTCACCTGCGCGGCGGCGTGGGAGAGGCTGGCCACCTGCGTGCTTGGGGCAACAGAGGGAGGCACTAACCTCACTGCGTACCGTAGTCGCATGCTGTCTTTGTTTCAGGCCTTGGAACCAAGCATCAACGTCACGGCTCAACGACTATCGGATCAGGTACGGGTTATCCAGCGCAGTGGCAAGTTGGATAATGCCGTGCTTGATAGGATGCGCTTAGAGTACTTACCTGCGAGCCATGCCACCCCCGTCCAGCCTACACAGACATCTGCACTGACCGCACCGCCAATAGGCGACAGTGCCGTCAGGGAGGAGGATGACATGGCTGATAATGTAAGTACCCAGTGCAATGAAGAGGTAAAGGACGCTTTGGAATGTGCTATTGGAGACTACCGGTACACACCACTAGGTATCAGGCCTCGTCTACCGAGGTTGCCTATGCATAGGCGAAATATAGCGCTGATAAGTGCTCTTGACTCGTTATTATCAAATTATTTAGATAATAGCGAGGATCTCGGTGATACCCATTCAATCTTGTACTGTACCGCCGTGGCAGCTTGTCGTATAGCTGGTGTTAAGTTTCCAGAAACTGATGCCGTTGTACGACAAAGGTCTGTTGTACCTGCGTGGCAGTGCAGGATTGAGCGGCGTATTGCCGAGGCAAGGGCACTTATTGGCAAGCTGATCTGTTTTAGGGAGGGGAATACACGCCCTAGGGTAATGCGCTTTGTGAAACGGGCGTTTTCGGGGACTAACATTAGTCCTCAAGATTATATAGCCCGGGTCACAGAGCGCATTGACTACCTAAAACAGAAAGTCTATGCATGGGCAAACCGAATTCGTAGGTTTAAAAAACGTGTGGACCGGTACGTCATTAATAGTACATTCCAGAGGGACCAAAGGTGGGTATATAGAAGTTGGGAACGACCAGATCAATGTGTGACTAATGTGCAGCGGCCAGATGCGGACGCCACAGTCATGTTCTGGCGTAGCATCTGGTCGATGCCCATTGGTCATAGCGAAGGTGATTGGATGCGAGATATCGAACGTGCATGCGAACATATTCCCGAAATGGAATGCGTGGCCATTTCTAGCCAGGACGTTACACAAGCAGTCCGTCCATTATCTAATTGGAAATCTCCAGGATTGGACGGACTGCACAATTTCTGGCTGAAATGGCTACGTAGTTCGCATGAACGTTTGACATCTCAATTCCAATCAGCCTTGGAATCTGGGTCGTTGCCAACCTTTATGACGACTGGAATTACCCACCTGCTCCATAAGACTGGCAGTACTAGCGAGCCCGGCAATTATAGACCGATAACGTGTTTACCATCGGTCTATAAACTTCTTACATCTATTCTGAGAGCTAAAATAGCTAAACATGTCGAAGACAACTCAATTATGTCAGCCTCTCAGAATGGATGTAGGAAGGGGGTTCGTGGTACTAAGGAGCTCCTCCTCATTGACATGGCCATTAGCCAACAAGTTCGCCGTAACCGAAAGGATCTGGCGGCATGTTGGATAGATTATAAGAAAGCGTATGACTCCGTGCCACATACATGGCTTTTGAGGGTGCTAGAGTTGTATAAAGTAAATACTACTCTACGCATCTTTTTAAAGTCTTGTATGGGGCAATGGAATACGACTCTTAGCTATCCAGGATGCCGAGGGATCCAGGAGGACGGCGAACATATTAAAATTGAGCGAGGCATTTTTCAGGGCGACAGTCTCCCCTTTGGTTTTGCTTAGCCATGAACCCTCTCAGCACATTACTGGAGGGTTCAAGGTTAGGCTACAGGTTACAGAGAAGTGGTCAGGTCATATCTCACCTGTTGTTCATGGATGACCTGAAGTTATTTGCCCACTCTGATGCCCAATTGATAGATTTACTAAAAGTAACCCAAAACTTTAGTAAGTCAATCAATATGGAGTTCGGTGTAGATAAATGTGCTGTCATTCATGTGAAGCAGGGAAGGATGGTGGAATCTGAGGGGATCCAACTCTCAGATTCCATTAACCTAAGAACGCTTCTCTTAACTGATACCTATAAGTACTTGGGTATGTCACAGGCTTTAAGTATCAATGAAGCTGTCATGAAGCAATCGTTGCAAGAGCGTTTCTTTGGCCGCTTGAATAAAGTACTGAAAAGTCTTTTATCAGGTGGCAACAAGGTTCGGGCTTGCAACGGTTGGGTCATGCCACTTCTTGTATACTCCTTTGGCATACTCAAGTGGACTCAGTCTGAATTGGACGCCCTGGACAGAAGAGTCCGCACATTGTTGACGGCATATCGTATGCATCATCCACGTTCATCCGTGATGAGGTTGTACATCCCGCGGAAGTGTGGGGGTCGTGGTTTTCTGAATATCAAGACCTTACACAACCGCGAGGTGTGCAATCTCAGAGAATATTTTCTCCGGGCGAACGTGGACATACATCGAGATGTTGTCGCAGTGGACAATGGACTCACCCCGCTCAAGTTGGCTAAGGAGAACTGGCGCATACCTGTAGTACTCAGTACTGATGATCGCAAGCGTGTATGGCAGAGCAAGGAGCTTCATGGCAGGTTCCATCGGGCCCTGTATGGACCCGATGTAGACCTATTAGCCTCGGTGAACTGGCTACGCTTCGGCGACCTCTTTGGGGAAACCGAAGGGTTTGTTTGTGCAATTGCTGACGAAGTTATCAAGACGAATAACTACCGGAAATATATCCTGAGGGATGGCACTACCGATATTTGCCGTGCGTGTCACCAGCCCGGTGAATCCTTCAGGCATATTGTTTCCGGTTGTTCACGTCTTGCTAACGGTGAGTACTTGCACAGACATAACCAAGTAGCCAGAATCATTCACCAGCAACTTGCTCTGAAATACAAACTTGTAGACATCGAGGTACCGTACTACAGGTATGTGGCAGAGCCAGTTCTCGAAAATGGCCATGCCACATTGTACTGGGATCGATCTATCGTCACGGACAGGACTGTTGTAGCCAACAAACCTGATATTGTGGTGATAGATCGATCAGAGCGCCTCGCAATAATTGTTGATGTCACTATTCCCCATGACGAGAATCTCGTGAAAGCCGAGAAAGACAAACAGATTAAATATCTGGACTTGGCTCACGAGATTGTCGACATGTGGGAAGTGGACTCGGCAATTATTGTGCCGATAGTTGTAACGGTTAATGGCCTAATAGCCAAGAGCCTCGATCGTCACCTTAAGAGGCTCGCGTTGGGTGCTTGGGTCAAGGGTCTGATGCAAAAGGCAGTTCTTCTCGACACGGCACGTATTGTGAGGAAGTTCCTGTCTCTGTAGCCCTTACCACCGGCAGCTTGGACCCTGTGCCCGTTGCTGGTGGGATCCCACGGTTTTTTTATATTTTTAAATGTATTTATTTTTATAAGTGATATATTTAAAAATGTAATTTAAATTTGAGAAGTGATAAATAAATGAATAATAATATTCTACCACATACACACATCACCATCTAGTCCCAAACTAAGCAGCGAGCTATATATATATATATATATATATATATATATATATATATATATATATATATATATATATATATATATATATATATATATATATATATATACAAATTATACACAGAAACACTCAAACCAAGACAAATATCCATGTTCATGCACACAAATGTTTGACTTGAGCGGGAATCGAACCCGCGACTTTCGGCGTAGCAGTAGCTTACACTCCCGCTGCGGCAACCGGTCGTCAATTGTTTAACATGCTACCCTAATAAACTTGTTACGCCAAATAATTATTGACACTTTGCTTATACAATGTAAAAATAATGTGCCAATGTCTATGTAAATACGGTTCGCATTTCAGACTACCCTACAATTTCATTGTTTAGATCGGGACACGCGACGCAATGAAATTACACACATTATACTTGGCCTCGAATTATTTGAACCTCGAATGAATAACGAAATGCGTATTTATAATTTGGATCCGTATTTAAAATTGACGACAGGTTGGCGTAGCGGTAGTGTAAGCGACTGCCACGCCGAAGGTTGCGGGTTCGATTCCCGCTCAAGTCAAACATTTGTGTGCGTGAACATGGATGTTTGTCTTGGTCTGGGTGTTTCTATGTATAATATGTATGTATTTACAAAAAAAAAGTATATATGTATGTTTATCCATTGCCTAGTACCCATAGTACAAGCTCTGCTTAGTTTGGGACTAGATGGTGTTGTGTGAATGTGGTAGAATATTAATTTACAAATGGTTGTTTTAGTTGGGTTTTTACTTTTTGCTGTATTTTGGTTAATAGTTGTGTAGGTATCCCAATAGTATCGGTTTCAGTTCATCAACATACAGCCTTTGGCAGTCCACTACTGCGCTTTTCCTATTTTTTTTTTTATTTGGCTTGCTATACCACGCTGTAAACCGGTTAGTGTAGGTTCTGATGTCGAGGTTTCGGCCTCATCCCTAAAGATTGTTTTTTATTTGGCTTGCTATACCACGCTGTAAACCGGTTAGTGTAGGTTCTGATGTCGAGGTTTCGGCCTCATCCCTAAAGATTTTTTTGCCTCCTGTATTTTCCTTAATGGCCTCTACATGTCGGTGAGAAAATATTTACTAATATTTGTAAAGAATTTTAACAGGAGTGCTAGAGCACCAATGGAATTAACCTACTAATTATATAGAAAAGAAGAAAAACATTGACGTTTTCATACATATAACATACGTAACTCAACGAGATCAAAACATGGCGGTTACTACTAATCTTAGCTTTGTAATAAATACGGGTTTACTCTCGGACATAGCTTTCTTATATTTATTCCATTACCTAAAGAGTTCTACTTTGTACAGCCTTGACTATTTCTACCCGATCAGTTATCTTCCAACAAGTTTTTAGGGTTCCGTACCTAAAAGATAAAAAACGGAACCCTATTACTAAGCCTCCGCTGTCTGTCTGTCTGTCACCAGGCTGTATCTCATAAACCGTGATAGCTAGAAAGCTGAAATTTTCACAAATTATGTATTTCGGTTTTCGTTATAACAACAAATACTAAAAATTAAAAAAAAAAATTAAGGGGGGTCCCATACAAAAAACGTGTTTTCTCGTATTTTTTGCTCAAAATTACTAACTGTAAAAGGTAGACGCTTTAAATTTTCACAGAATATGTAGTTGTATATTACCTTTCAAAATAAATAATTAAATAAAAAAAAGTAAACAATAAAGGGGGCTCCCATACAACAAACATATTTTTAAGCAATTTGTTACACGATCTTAATAAACAGGTCGAAACTTAAAAAGTATTTAAGTATACATACAACGAACGTGATTTTCTTTTATAGATGATGGTACGGAACCCTTCGTGCGCGAGTCCGACTCGCACTTGCCCAATTTTTATTACTTATATAAAACTTCCACGGCTAGTTCGCTCCGTGGCCGTCCAGTTACATAGCTCAAGAGGTCTATTCAATTTAGCGCATTATCTGCTGTAGAATTGGAATAAGTGGCTGGAGTCATTTTAAGGATTTTGAGGATTTTATTCATTTGCCTTTCTTAAATAACATGTAGCTTGAAATCTAATCAAATATGCATGTCCACTGCAAGTTGAACATTATAATAAAACCTGCGACAGAAAATTAAAGAGTTTAAGAAGAGACGAGATGAACTTCACTTCAACTTTACAAACATTTAACACGTTTCCTTTTTATTCCAAAACCTTACGCACACTGACAGACTATTTTTACCATCTGCAATGGTTAAAAACCTTTCGTGAAAAGTTACCCAAGTTAACAAGTCTTTGATTACCATTATTCAAAAGAATTAGGCCAAGGACTCCAAATAAGGTACTTAGATACTTCCCGTCTTTCTTTAATAAAATATACAAGTATCGAATATAAAAACAACGGCTCCCGAAATGACTTCTGATCCACATTTCCATTAAATAAAAGCCTCTTTGAAGACACTGATTGATCTTAAGTGCTTAACGAGAGCGTGGCAGTATCAAGCCAAATCGCCTAAGTAATGATGTTTCTTTATTATTATTTCGCTTGTATGTAAATTTTGCTTGCATTTTTTGACACTTGTCTTTTTGAAAACATGTCCTCAAGAAACATGATGCAGTTTGATGAAAATGTCTGTAATACATTACCCAAGTTAGAATAATTCGGTAATGTTCTTAGTTTATCAACTTTTGCAACAATCATGAAGCTGATTAAATACTTAATTCCAAAATTAATATCAATTTACTATAACATATCTTCAAAATAAATACACATACTTAATTTATTCTTCTTTCTCATATACATCATATGCACCACACTTTTTTCTTTTTAAATTAAAAAGCAGCCATCAAGTCATTTTCTTAAATGGACCGTAAAAGAACACGCGTTGTTACAGTTTAATACACAAGCACCCGCTTTACGGCACAAAAGTGTCGGGAGAGTTATGACTTAATTTTTCCATAATCATGTTTTTGATAGAATTGAACTCAACTCGATCCGCTTCGAAAAGAGCGTAATGAATAACATTATTTTAAGTAATCCAGCAATAAATATAAATAAGAAGTGATCGCATCGAAGCAGTAACATATGAAATATCATGTTTAATCTAAATAAAATCGGTGGTGAGGATATATTTTGGTTCGGCATAGCGAAGCGTTCAGAGTAATGTCTAAATCTTTCTAACCCTAGATCGTATCAGAGGGATTGGATCACTCGGGCGTCTGTGAAACGTTTTACTAGTGGCTATATTAGAGATAAGCAACGTGTGAATGTGTACGTTCTGTTTTTGTTCTTCATTGTATATGTGTTGTTCCTAAGTGACTAGCCAACCATGAGCACAATAATTTTCCATCTAGCTTTCAATCAACAAATTATTGCCAGAGTGTATTGTCGAGCAAATTCGACTGCAATTTTGCATTTAGTTTAGGAAACTTACTCATGCTATTTGCTAGTGCTAGCTTCGTCAATATCTACAATAGACAGTATAGCAACACTGCAGACGTTATGTTTAAATTACGAACGGATGAATGTTTGAACTCTCAATTCCGCGAACCGTATTATAATAACGACACGTTAGCACCAAATCTAGCTTACAGTCACAAACCTAATAACCAAGCGCGTAATAATTTATACAAAAAATAATCCGCTGCCACTATAGAGGGCACGCCCGATAACCCCGAATGCACTGAGAACAACGAACCTAGCAATCCTAAGTCTAAACCTAACTCTGACGCTCTAGTCACTTTCAAGTTCTGTCTGCGCTGTCATGTCACTAGCCACAGTTTGAAGGAATGCAAGCGCGAGCGATTTGCAATTTGCTTCAAGTGCGGCCGTAGGGATGTGACATTCCCTAACTGCCCGAACTGTAAATCGACAAAAAACAAGTTGGTCAGGGTCGTAGCGTGTCAAAATCTTAATTAAGCTCTACAATCTATTCAGCTAATTTTGACAAAGATGATCGGAGAAATTGGCTAAACACTCTAAAAGTGTATTTCTCTAGTTATTCCGTAGCCTCGATCCCAGATAATAAACCTAATTATGACCTACGGCCCTATGTTAACGTAACGGTTAACAGTTTGCCTATTTGTAGATTGCTTGATTCCGGTTCAGCCATCACAATTTTAGGTAACAACTCCCATCTGGAGGTAATAACTAAAACCGGGCTTGAAATACTGCAGTGTCACAACACTAATTCTATTCGATCCGCGGGTGGAAATAAATTGTTGCCGCGCGGTTTTATCGACTTACCCACTACTTTTAATAATCAAACTCACTTATTGAAAGCTTACATTATTCCAGAAGTTACAAGTAATTTAATTTTAGGCATCGATTTCTGGCAACTATTTTAATTACTGCCTAACCATATCGCATCCGTATGCATGTCTATAACATTGCCGTGTAGTGTGATGAGTGAAAATAAGCCAAGTAACACGAACGTATTGCAATCCTTTAGTGAGTTGAGTGAGTCACAACAAAGAATGGCTAAATTAATTATAAAGAAATACTAGTCGATTTCTACTGAAAAAACCGGGTTAGGACGAACTCACGTAATAGAACATGCTATAGACACTGGCAATTCTGCGCCGATACGCCAAAGATATTATAGGCTACCACCGGCGAAATTAAAAATAGTTATTGACGAATTAGACGAAATGCTTGCATTGGGAGTGGTAGAAAAATGCGAACGTCCTTGGTCGTCACCTATTTTACTAACGCCTAAGAAGGACGGTAAACTAAGGTTTTGTTTAGATAGTCGGAAACTTAATTCGATTACTAAAAAAGACGCGTACAAACTGCCTTACGTATCCAAAATTTTAGACAGTCTTAGGAATGCTAGGTGTCTAAGTAGTATAGACTTATCTAAGTCATTTTGGCAGATGCCTCTTCGCGAATGTGATCAGGATAAGACTGCGTTCTATGTGCCTACTAGAGGAACATTTAGATTTGTAACTATGCCGTTTGGTTTAACGAATGCGCCTGTGACGCAACAGCGTTTGGTGGATCAGTTGTTTATGAATAGTCCTGAGTTCGAAAACTCGGTATTTGTTTTCTTAGATGATATCGTGCTTATATCGCCATCTTTTAATGCACATGTGTTACTATTAAATAAAGTATATGAAAAATTGAAATCGGCCAACCTTACAATTAACTTAGAAAAATTTAAATTCTTCCGTGACGAATTGAAGTACTTGGGCTACGTAGTAAACTCTAAAGGATTTCTAGAAGACCCATGTAAGGTGGAAGCCATTCTTCAATATGCTACGCCTAAGAATAAAAAAGAAGTCAAAAGGTTCTTAGGCATTGCATCATAATGTCGGCGATTTATCCCTAATTTTAGTACTATCGCCGGGCCTTTGAACAAACTTACCTGCACCGGTAAGAAAGCTGCACCATTCCAGTGGTCGGTGGAAGCTGATGACTCCTTTTGTAAACTAAAACAATTGTTAAGCTCCGCACCAATATTATCGTGCCCCGATTACGAGAAACCGTTTCAAGTTCACACGGATGCGAGCGCGTGTGGCATCGGTGGGTTGCTTAAACAAGAAATAGATGGCGCGGCACTACCTATCGCTTTCATGAGTAGGTCACTAAATGCACAGGAATAAAACTATAGTATAACAGAACGGGAGACACTAGCAGTTCTAACAGCCCTCGAATTTTGGCGCTGCTATTTAGATAACGGGTTAAATTTTGTTGTGTATACTGACCTTTCCGCACTGAAATGGTTGCTAAACTTGAGCAACCCGACTGGTAGACTAGCTCGGTGGTCGATACGTCTGTCAGCCTTTAACTTCGAAATAAACCATCGGTGCGGCGTAGATAATATTATAGCAGATGCGTTATCACGAACCTTACCAGTAAAAAAAATTTGCGCGAATAATAATAATAATAACGTGAACAACCCTAATGTTGACACTGATCAATGGTATTCAGCCACCTACGATGGTTGTTTATCTTCGCCTAATGACTATCGAGACTATTCTATTAAAAATAATAAATTGTATCGTTTGATAAAATCTAGGTGTATGCTACGTAAGGAGTTCGAATGGAAAGAAGTACTACCTTTTTCTAATCGAAATAATGCCATATTAGAGAAGCATGCCGAACCCACTTCGGAGCATTTCGGTATATTTAAAACTTACAAGCGCTTAGCACTTCGTAACTATTGGCCCAAAATGCACGCTGACGTGGTAAAGTTCATAAATTCTTGCGACACTTGTATCGCACACAAACATCAAAACCATGCACCATTGGGAACCATGGGACGACCCAAAGTGTGTTCACGACCCTTCCAAACCATTAGCGTAGATTTGGTAGGGCCATTACCCGTCACAAGAAAACAAAGCGCGTACATCTTTGTAGTAACTTGTTGTTTTAGTAAATACTGTCTTTTTTTTCCTATCAGGCGCGCAACTGCGGAAATAATAACTAGTATTTTGTAAGAAAAATATTTTTAGTTCATGGTATACCATCTACAATTATATTGGACAATGGTAAACAGTTTGTAAGTGCTACTTTAAAAGCTATGTAGCACAAGTATAAAATTCTAATCTGCACTATACTCCTAAATATTCTCATAATGTGAATACGGTCGAACGCTATAATAAAACCATTGTTTCTACCTTAGCGGCGTTTATAGGCAATGACCAGAGATTATGGGACACTCTCCTATCTAAGGTGCAGTTTGCATTAAATTCCGCAGTTAATGAAGTCACGGGCTATACACCTAGATTTTTAGTCTATGGACGTGAATTAGTTCCATGTGGCTCACACTATGTCGACACGGACGCTGATGATATACATACGATTACGCAAAAAATATAGGTCATTTATCAGACATATTTGACAAAGTTCATTCACTCCAAATTCATGCTCATGTTACGAATCCCCAAACTTATAATTTACGCCGTAAACCAGCTGAGTTTAATGTGGGAGATACTGTTTGGAAAAGGACTTTTTATCACAGCGACAACGATAAGTCCTGTAAGAAACTAGCCCCTAAATTTGTTAAGTGCACAGTGATTACTAAAAAGTCGCCTCTCGTATACGAGTTTTCGGACGCGTCTGGAAATTCTATTGGGTTTTGGCACATAAAAGACTTAAAACTTATACACTATGGCGCCTAACTATTTGTTACAAACCGTATAGGACTTGCCCTTCTTTTCCTTCTTTCTGTCTATATACAGTCTTAGCTTGGACAGTAGCGGACTCATAGATCTAACGCAGCTAGTCGGATTTTTCTTGTTAGCCATGTAAAATCCTCTTCTAAGGCGGGCGGTATTGTAACGTATCTCCGGTACCTACCGAATATGCGTCATAATACCGTCCATACGCTCGGCCAATCTGAGAAGGCCATCGTCCGCGCTCGTGAAGTTTTGCCCTTATATGGTAATGCACCGACACGAACTCTGATGGAGAGCTCTGGTATATAAAGGGGCCGACAGAGAGGCCGGCACCGCTACTCTATCGTATGCTGCTACTATCTACCCTGCCGATTTACGTGCTACGCCTACGTCGTACGTGTATCCTGGTCTCAGCTGTCGGTAAGTTACTACATTTACTGTTTTAGCGTACTGCCCATCTCTCTACCTGCTAGCTGAGGCCGGCTGGCGCCGCCTGCGTGACTCTGTTGGTTGTGGCTCTCCTAATGCTGCTTTCCTTCAGATTCCAGGTCTACCTTGAAGCTCCGGGCTACGCTACCCTAGCTCTATTCCTCTCTACGCTTCCCTGCACCGTCTTCGACGATACCTCTGCCAACGAGTCTGGCCGTGCCCTGCTCATCGCACACACACCGCCGGCGCCTGCGAGCTGAAGCCAACAGTGTGCGAGGATCTGCCCCGCTACGAGCAGCCCTATGAGCAGCCCGCCCTGTACACTACCGGAGGGAACAGCGTGGGAGACTGCAGCCCTTAGTGTTCAGGCCAGTGTCGTGTTGTTGGTCGGTCATACTCGTGCATAGGAAGTGAGACAATACTCGGCAAATAATCGTATAGAACCTCTTCTACGTTTCATTTTAGAACCCGTTACCACCAAAAGCGACACTGGTTTGTATGTGAAAAGCTGTGCGGTGTGATCGGATAGTGCAAATTTTATTATTCTCACTCTACATTTAGGAATATTACACGTAAAGTTATCTATACTAAGTTATTTATATTAGATCTAGCTTATATGATGGGTTTTATAGAGTAAAAATATCGTTGACTAACTACTAATATCGAGTTTATTATATATAAACTTGATATTAGATTATCATACCAACATTTCCATGCACCTAGTATATTAACTTCAACTATTAAGTGATTGGTTATAATATCTCCATTCAAACTTACAGCTAACTTTACTTGCAAATCTCACAGTATTTACCCGCGTATGAAAAATACTAATATTATACGATCCGGAATCCGTTAAACCACGCTACAGTCGACTGAATAAGATTATAGTGTTTTCATAAATTTAATATTTCCTACGAATAAGTAACTTTCTTACAACAGTAACCCATGTTTTGCGAATGAGATTTAATCCTACAAACAAGATACTTTACCAAAATGTTCTCGGTCCGATTCCTAGTATTAAGAAGTTTATTTTGATAGAAATTCTGAAGGGAATTATTAAGTTCACATAGAAAAGGATTTGAACAGGTAATGTAACTTTATTGACGTTATAAAGTGAATTCCAAGTGAGGAAGATCAGTTTGAAGTGTTTTGGCAATAATTATAAATTAATTAAAAGTTTGAAGGTGCTGATTTCAGGAGTAATTTTAGAAAATAGATGAAACACAACGTTTCAATAAAATTTAATTTAAAACAATATTTTAATTAGTTTTCAATATTTTAGACTACACAATGCGCTCTCGTTTAAGCAGCCGCCTTTCACAAATATGTGTTCAAACATTTTTGAATTTTTTGTTCCAGGGTTTTACGGCACACAATTCCTGGAGATCACCTGACATACAATTTCTATTCCAATTCGCCTGTACATCAGACACACTCTCAAACACCAAATTTATTTACCATGCATCCACGTGTATCCTTATCAAATATGAACAAACTTATCGTCCAACTTGACTGCCACCCGGTACATTTGAATTCCACCAAATAGTCAGTATAATTTATACAAACCAACTCAGCTGCAAACACAAGCGCGAAGCTCTCACTAATGGCTCAAACGGTCAAGCACATAATTATACCGAAGTTGGAGAGGTAACAGTTTGAAAATTTCCCAACACACGATCTAACTGAAGTTGCGAAGTGCTTCAAAGTTTGTATTAAAATAAAGTTTGGACATTTGGCAGCCGGTCAAAGTGGAGCGGGCTGGGTTAAGTGTAAGGAATGTGAGTATTATGTGTTTAATGTGCGCTGGTTTTAATGCATTTTATGCTGTCTATGGTTGAATATTTTTCCAGGACAAGGCAAGGTTAGAGCTGTCAGCTGCTATTTTGGTCGCAGACAACTTGCTTGCGATCAATTGGGCAATTGACTCTGGTTGTATGGCATTATGTCAAATTGTGTGGTTCGATTCCTGCACTGGGATAAATCTTTTACTGTAGGAGACCAAATAAGCTTTCAAACAACGCACACAAATTACTCGAAGCCAAAAAGTAAATACGTCTTGTATATAAATCGAAGGCACAACATTTGACGCAGTTTCAAACTCGACCGCTGAAACCATTATTGCTTATGTGTAGTCATATTAAGGTAACTAAATTTATTTCACTTCATGGAGAGATTATTTTTCTCAAAATTTTCCACTTCGCGTATTACGGTTTAATTTAAATCAGCTCTTAATACTCTAACCGATAGCTCTAATTAGTGGCCGACGTTCAGTGTTAGTTAGCAGATTATCTGTCAGTTTGCTACTGGCTAATGAGCTTTAATTATGGTTTATGTGCCCTCTTTGTTGCTTGCTACATCATAAATGTAAATTATAAGCAACTTGCTTTTAGCCGTGACCTTACCCATTCTGAAATGTATTTAATGCTTGCCCGAAACTTAAAATTAATGATTTTCGTACATAATCTCGTCCCTTATTTTAATGAGTTTTAACTTTATTTATAACTACACAAACTAAACATCAACTTCCACATAATATCACCAAATCGTCTAAGATCCGAACTGGAAACGATCTTCACCCCATATGCTAAATGCGTTGAAAGAATTTCTTACCAAAATTTGTTAAATGTTAAAAATATATTGCGAATGAACTGACGAAATAAAATCGTAGCAAGTCTTTTCCATGTTTAGCAAATTTCGACCTTTTTTTTGTCACACTGCTGAACCTACCGCATGCCATCTCCATCATCCGCCAATTAATGTAACAGCAAGCGGCTCTTGCGAGTAAACGTAAACCTCGCTATCACAATCTATTTTAGACAATACCCAAAGCGCTTCAAGCAAAATTCCTCCAGAATATTCCCATTATATAATCTATATATAGCATAGCAATAAAGCTAAACAAACAATCCATGACTCAACTTCAATCGTGTATCGATAGAACGATGGAGTACGTCTGTGAACTCATTAATATATTTACAAAAGAATCTACACGGCAATTGTATCAGGAACAACAAAAATATGATGATTGTTTTTCCCGAAATGCACTCCACTTTGCCTAATAATGATTGCTGTAATAAGGACTGAAGTAGAAATTGGTAAGGCTTGTAATATAGCAAGTTTTCTGAACAGCTAGTCTAAACACACTATGCCGAAAATACGCGACCGAAGTTCAGCATGATTACGCCTGCAATGCTGTTTGAATTAAATTATACCGAAATTACGTTGCGTTATAGCGTACAGCGTAACTTCAGCCGGGTGTAAGTTCAGCGGCAACTTTTCTAGTAGTAGCGCACAAGTGTAGTTTGTAGCACGAGCGTAAGTTCGGCACTTATGGTGTGTCATATCCGCCGAATACATCGGAACGTAAAATCAGCCGCGGAACTTCGGACGCGTATCTTCGACATAGTGTATCACTTAGGAACGCAATAATTTAATTAATACCTGTTTCAGACATACATGCCGAGTGGTACACCACTCACACCTGTTTCCAATATTATATCAAGTGACAGATGACAAGTGATATAAATATAAGTATGTTTATACACAGCTAACAGAGTTACTAGCCTATCAGCTGTCTCTGATCCCAAGATGATATCTCAGCATTGTCGTAGGGTTAGCACGCACATACATATAGCACTTTATTATTGTTATTATTATTTTCCGGATTACTAGATGTTAATTTATGTTTATGTTTTAGTTAATTTTTATATTTAGTTACCCTTTTTCGCCACTTTCTGGTTTGTATAATGCATGCTGTGAAACTCTGTAATGGGCTTTAGAATCCCATGTCACATTGTTACCATATAATGTACCTTTGTAAACTAGCTGTTGAGTTTCCTATCAATAAATAAATAAATAAATAGACAGATTTGACTCATAGAGATTTGACATATTTTGTATGGAGCTTACCTATGTCTTTTTTATGGCTTTAGTAGCCAAATCCATCGATAGCTAGAATATTGGAAACCGGCGTTGGAGCGGACGATATTTTTAGCAATGCTAACGTGCCTTTCTAAACCAATATATTATGTCGCTACTATCTTATTGCTTTTTGCTAAAATTCTTTATAACATAATTATGTAAAAATCAGTACTGCAAATTTAACAAAAGTTAATTTTGTTAAATTCAAAAACCGATTTTAGAAATCGATTTCAGGAGCGGATTTTCAGCGAAGTTACTACTTAGTATATTATACAACAAACGCAAAGAATCGAAATCTTATTGTATTGTAGGCATGAGACCAATCATGTCAAAGAACACTCTCCAAACATAAATTCCTATTAACTATTTGCAATATTCAAAATAGACCTTAAGCAGTTGCAATCTGAATTAGACATTATAACCTCGATTTTTAGTTTTATTTTTTTTTTCAATCTGCAAATCATAAAACCGCCAAAATCCAAAACGATTCGCTGGCTTGGCAAAAATTCGCTCCATCTCTTTTGCTCTTTAAACAGATCACTTAGAAAGAAAAGGAAATGATATTCGCTCTCTCTCACTCTGACTAAGGAGTCGTTGGGTAGAGTGATAGAGAACGAATGAATATGAAAACTATCGAAAACGTAAGCTTCAGATTTAGATAGATTAGATAGATAGATAGATTAACACTTTATTGTACACCAGTAAACATAAGGAGACACAATATTTAACGTAGTAACTTAAAACTAGTTGCACAACAGGGCGGTCTTATCGCAAAATGCGATCTCTTCCAGACAACCTAGTTCAAAATACAATTAATGTATGAACAATAGTGTGGGTTACGGTGTACCATGAGAAACAGTGTCATAAATAGGAAAATAATAGTACATATTATTGACATAATATTTTATATGAGTAAAATATATATATATATATAAATATTACATATAAATCGTACATACAATACAAAATAATACTAATACCAAATTACTAAATAACAAACCAATACTTATATACTTACAGTAGATAAATAAGCTATAATCTACACATATATAATATTCATATAAACTATATATTATATATAAATATATTTATTAATATATACAATTGTCAAGATAATTGTGATTAATAATGATTTGTAACCAGATTTTTAAATATAGGTAGAGATTGAGCCCGTCTGATTACTTCGGGTAACGCATTCCACAAACGTACAGCTTGCACTGTAAATGATTTTTGAAGGAAAACTGTGGAATGAGTAGGGACCTTCAATTTCAGATTCTCTGATGATCTCAAGCACTTCGAATGATTGTCATGTAGATATTCAAATCGTTGTTTTAGGTAAAAGGGGAACGAGGGATTAAAAATTATATTATATAGAAGACAAAGGATGTGAGTATTCCGTCGAAGGCGGATTGGCAGCCATTTGAGCTTGAAACGACGAAATTAAGTGATGTGGTCATATTTCCGTAAACCATATATGAACCTTATGCTGAAGTTTTGGAGGCGCTCAAGTTTATCTAGCTGGTCCTCATTGAGATCTAGATAGCTGGCATCGGCATAGTCAAGAATGGGAAGAAGAATAGATTGCACAAGTGCAATTTTAGTAGGTATGGGAAGGAAATTGCATAACCTTCTCAGTGATGCAGCGGCAGCAAAAAGTCGTCGACTGCTTTTTTGTAATTGAACAGACCAAGATAACGTTTTGTCAATGTATATCCCCAGATTCTTCACTTCTTTACTAATAGGAATTGAAACGCCACCAAAAGACATCTGGGGAAGCAATGACCACGGCACCTTTGACATCAATCTAGAACTGCCGACAATTATGATCATAAAAATATCCAATGTCATTTAGTTTGTAGTTTGGTTAGCAAAACTACAAAAACTTAAATTAAACAATTAGGCTTGTTCGGTTTGGATTAGATTGTTTGCAATATAGTAGTATTGTTTATGCATTTTCTAAAATCGCTTTTCTCAAATTGGAATATCGATACGATACGATTTCTGACTGGAATCGGATTCCAGATTCGTTTTGATATATCGGTCTCATGCCTAATCCTAAGACTAAAAATAATTTCTTACAAAACTTAAACTTTATATAATAATAACTTTAAATTAATGCACTTTACCCAAGGAATAATATTCAAGAAAATAAATGAAAAACGTTAATCATAGCTGCAGTTTTCTTAAGTTTGTATTATCTTACACAATGTTAAGAAGGATACCTTTGATCCCACGTAATAGGTGGCGAGTCTATTGCCGCTTATCGGGATATTTTGTTTGCCAGAGCCTCGTCCGTTGATCGGCAGGTGCACCACTTGCAGGTGAGGTTGGTTTGGGACCCTAAGTTCTTGGTAGAAACCCTATGCACTGTACAGATAAATGGCAGTAATACCATGCGAATTACCGCCAAATACTATATTGAGAGCTAAATAAAAAAATAAGTCTTTGTGTAATAATTTGTCAATACTACGACGCTTAAACGCTGCCTACTGTTTAAATACGTAATTAGATTAGACAATAAATCTCGAAAATATATTAAGCAACAATTGAATCTTAACGCGTATGAAACAATATATGAAACTAAAAGAACAACAATTTTTTTTTCTCTCGTCATGTTTGCTGCAGTTTCAGTTCCTCATATCCGAATCGATTTCCTTGGCTATTTTATAAGCAGTTTTATTTAAAAAAAAAACTAACAAAACCCGTTTTGCTTAGTCTACCTATAATCCCAAGAATATTAAACTGTGGGCACAACAAAGAAGAAATAAAGAATATTATTACGTAGCACAATAATTTCATATCTTTACAATCAGAATATATATCAATGTAACGTGAAGATAGTCCTCAAATCACCTTACAAAATAGATTGACATAAATAACTACTATGTGAGATCAAAAGCAAACGAACTTTGATTTCTTACAAACTTACTTCGTGAATTTTCTAGCTTTAAAATATGATACACATTTATATTTATTTTATCTGACCTTTCTAATGGATTGGCAACGTATATTGGCGAGGATTTTCTCAAGCTTGCTCTGCTACCTCGTATATAAGCTGTCCAAATTTTTGTTTACTTTCGATTCAAATAAAATGCAGTTCTTTCAGCCAATTTTCTGCACTCAATAGGCAATAAAATATTATTTTTATTTCAGCTGTAGTACCTAGATTTAGGAAAATATGTAGTTACTGCATGCCCTGTATTACGAATTAAGCCTAAATTAGGAAGACCTGCAGTATGTAGGACCTACATACTGCAGGTCTTCCTAATTTAGGTACCTACGTTGTTGGTAGGTACACGCGTTATAACTTGGAACTTTACGGCACGGTAACACTTCATGCACTCACGCAAACTGCAAAAACTACTGAAACCACCTGACCATCACTGCAATGAACTACTAAAGTTTGTGTGTCCTAAATCATTAAAAATAAATATCAGACGATAGGCCATTAGACAGCTTTTGAAATTATTTTATCTGAAATCTTTAAATGGTAGTTGTTGCCTATTCTTGACGCTAAAATCGCTATAAGGGTGGTATTATTTATGACGTATTTATTTTTAGTTTTAAACGGTGTGTGAGTTGTTTAAAAATCTTTTGCCCCAGTGGCAACTTTCCGAAGTGTATTGAGGTTGGTTTTCTTGACTGATCAATTGCGATAGGTTTCTCTAAAGAGCTATTTAGACCTCGGGACCACCAGAACCACATTTATTGGAATGAATTCTCTAATGTGTGCTTAAGTGTATATGTATAGTCGCTACCTTAGCAAGGCGGCCCATTTACAGGAAGCAACAGGCAGACAACGTAGACAGGAAGATAACTTATATTTGTTTCAGTTTGAGCACTGATTTATGCTAATCGTAATAAATTAGGCCTCCCGTAAGGTGAATCAACGATCTGTGAGAAGCGGTTGCATGCGGGCGGCTCAAGATCGGCCTGTGTGGAGAACTTGGGGGACGCCTATGTCCAGCAGTGGATGTCTCTAGGATGAGACGATCATTATCGAATGATACCGTATACTAGTTGGTCCTGGTTGTCATTAAGATATTTCAGATATTTGACAGTCGTTACAGGGCGTCAGTAGCTTCTAAATAAACTGACACTAGTCTAAACCATGGCATATCGCTATTCCTTCGGGTTGCGGAGGTCAGACAGGCAGTTGCTCCGTGGAAAAGCTAATATTCAGCCAAATCCGGTTAGACTAGCAAGCGGACCCCAGATTGAAACTGGGATAACGCTAAGAGGATAGTGATGACCGTATACTATCATTATTCAGTATTTGATATTGTCAGACCTATTAGTTGCATGGTAACTTCTCTCAGGCGCTTTAAAAAACATCGAAATATTACGCAGAATTATGTATTTGCGGTCTTCACTAATGAGACGAGTTTTACTGTAATGACCAGCAATGTTGAGTTTACAATACTTTAAATTGTATTAGCTAGCCTTTATTTGGTAGCGATAGACTAGTGGAGAAACCGACAGACTGCAATGCACAGGGTCTCAGGTTCGAATACTCGACGCGCACCAATGTCTATATGAAGATATGTGCGCATTAAATTTGGTAATTATCGCTGGCTAAAAAGCAAAGGAACACATCGTGAGCATGTCTGAGAGATCACTATAATGTTCTCGAAATACTTGTGAAGTTGTCCAGCGTGAAGGACCTTACCCTTCTCGTAGTGAGAAGAGGCCCATTCCCAGCAAGAAATAAAAATAATAAAAATAATGAATAATTCAAAAAATTAATTTATTTATAAAAACATTATAAGTTTTATTATAAGACACATTCCCTTCGAGAGTCGATCCGAACTCTACATTTTACTCTTAACTGCATTTTTATGACATAGTTCGCACGTAGCCGCAAGACAATGCAATCCCGAGCTTTCAACATGTATTCCGTTTCACTTTATCAAATAAACCGCGTTCGATTGAACGCTAACGCTATCGACAGCGCTAGTGTTGACAACGCTGATAGATTTCCGAGGGAATAAGTTGTGAGCGGTACACATCGCTTCGAGCTCGGGCTTGAAGCCGTCGAACATTTTTTAGTATGTGGATATCAGATATAAAACACAAAAACTCTCTTTTTCAATCTAATGTGGATATAAACACTGTTGTCATATTCATTCCAGCCTGACGAACTAAAATATACCTACATGTTGGGGATTTATGGTTTGTGGGGCATTTCCAAAAAAAATGTATATATTAATGGTCTTTAATAAATATGAGGTTCGTCTGTATCCTTTTTAGAGTTCCGTACCTCGAAATGAATAAACGGAACCTTTATAGGATCACTTTGTTGTCCGTCCGTCTGTCAAAACCCTTTTTCTCAGAAACGCGTGGAGCTATCAAACTGAAATTTATATCAAATAGCCAAGACATATCCCTTGAAGCTCTGAAAAAATCAAATTTCTAAGGCAACGCAATCAAAAGATACAGCCGTTCATGCTGCAAATTTCTGCAAGTTTACGAAACTCGTATGCAAATCAAAACCTACAGGGTACTTCCCGTGAACTCAGAATCTTGAAATTTTGGTACGAAGCAATATCTTATAGCACAGATAAAGGAAAAATTGCGAAAACAGTAAATTTTTTGTTATATCATATAATAAAAATATTTTTAATAATTTTAAAGTTACTATCGTCTGTGTGGTGACGAATTAAAAATACGGAATCTCACAACCCCATATCATCCCACGGGTGTCGTAAGAGCCGACAGAGGGAGAATATGCAGAGAAGAACACTGTAAAATAAGGAAAACCTGATACAAACCCTATACCAACCCGTTTGGCCAGCGTGGTACAGTAGGCCAATTCCTCCTTTCAAAGGAGAGGCCTAGTCCAGTAGTGGACTGTTAAAGGCTGATAATGATGAAAGTTACTATCCCTTTCCTCATGAACCCGTAGAGGTAGAAAATTGAAATTCATATCAAATGCTCTAGTCAAAGCTAAAGGGTTATTCTAGTCGATCTAGAATCTTGAAATTTTGCATAAAGCAACGTTTTATAGCACATAAGAAAACGTTCGAAAACCTAGTTAAATCACTTTTTTTTTTAAATAACTATATATACTTACAGATTTGTACGGAACCCTCGGTGCGCGAGTCCGACTCGCACTGGACCGGTTTATTTTATATGTATTACCTCAGAACTTTTCACTATATGGACAGATTATTATTAAAAAGTCGAATAATTTCCCTACATTCAACGACAACGTTCATAACTTCAACCACGACTGTTTGTCGTCTATTTTGCAAATGACCACTTGCCGTGTTACCCCTAAAAGTTTAATTGTAAAAATAATTACAATTGCCGCAGAAATACAATTAGACGGATCTCAATCGCGTGATTATTTCAAAAGAAATTTGAATTAACATTTACATTAGTCTTCCCGTGACCATGATTGATGTAAGTCATGCCGAAATTTCTGAAATGCAGAAGGTTTTTATCTTTCCTTCGTAGCGCTCATAGTGACACTTGGCTAGCCGTTTGAAATAGGTCGGCAAAAACACACGGCTCTTTACACAAAATCTATCAACGTAGTACCTCGTGTCCATTGACAGATTTTTTGTGAAGTCCCCTGCGCTACCGGATTTATTCCAAATACGGGAGTCACTTTTAAAATACCATAGTAGATATGTATTAATCACAAAGGTTTTGCTATAAAAATAGCAAAGTGAAATATATACCTACACATTTGTTTCGTCGAACCGAATGTTTTAGGCGATTTGGAGAAGGATTAATATTGTGGACTGTATTAGGGCGAGTTCTGCTCGCCTAGAAAGGATAAGGGAAGAGGATTGTGAGTGGGTATAGGATATTCTAAGGACACGCCGTACCTTGACAAAATGGCGCACCTACGTACTATTTTAGTTAGTAGCAAGTGCGGAAATATTGAAGCTCCGATCAAAAGATCAATGTCTGCCGGATTCGCAAACTCCGCGTCTGCCAGCGGCAATGACTCGAGGTGAGTGAGTGATGCTACGTCTACATTAGCGTTCGATAATGCGTCCGTGATACGCTCCACGATAAGCGAAGAAATGTTAAAATTAATATCCCTATCAAAACGCGAATGTATTTTAACATCTACGGAACCCTTGCAATGTTTTTCTGAACCGCCGATCCCTTTGACTACTGAGTTAGTATTTTTTAAAGTTATTCCACAATCCGAGGCGTTTGAAACATTCAAAAGTTATGAAATTGCTCTGAGATGCGCTATCGAGTAGACAACGTACCACGTGCGGCGATCCATTAATATCATAAACGATAACTTGCGCTGTCGCTAACAGTATCGTCTTGGACGCCATACACTGCGGCTTGGCCCCGCGCGGATCATTATAGGTGCGCGAGGGCAGTCCGCGCGTGCGCGTCGCCCGCGCGATGGACGTCGTACACAACGATATTTCATTCTGAGTCGTGGGAGGCGCAGTTATCGTGGCCTGCACTTGCGACGTAAGTGTGTCAAGGTTAGCGGCTTGGCTTGACAACGGACTACCTTTATCGAAGTGCTACAATGAATGGTGTCGCTGATTACATGAACGACATCTCGTCTTACTAGAACAATCACTCGTTTTATGCCTTATAATTAAGCAATTAATGCATGCTTTGTTATCTTTTACGCACTTGAAACGAGCAGTCGAATTTAAACCATTAAAGGCGGGACACTTGTAGAAATGGTCGAGCACTATATTACTGCACAGACATTTCTGTGAATTATTATTATTAGATACCGAGCATGTTACGTAAGATTGCGAATTAGGGACCGAGTTATTATTACTATTTCGCGCTTTATTCGACCTTTGCTTGCTGTTGTTAGTATTAGACGGGCTAGATGAACTAGACCTTTGATGAACGAAATAAAACTATCTAGTGTAGGTATTTTATTATTGCGTTCTGTCATTTCGAAAGCACGAATTGTTTCAGTGTCAAACTTTTTTAAAGCGAGTTGAAGCAACATAAAGTCGCAAAGATCTTCTAATTTTAAGTTCCTAAGAGAATTAACCGCGGTAACAAAGTTATCTATAAACAGCTGGAAATTCGCGACAGACGCGGCACCGGGACAGTTTAAGATTTAAAGCTTGATCAAAGTAGGTAGACGCTAGGACGCGAGTGTCTTGATATCTATCAAGTAGTGAATGAAATACGACTTGATAATTCTCAGCACTGGGTGTGACACCTGCAAATACGGACTGGGCCTTCGGTGACAGTTTACCTATTAAATAGTACAACCTGACAGCATCTGTCAGAGAACCATTATCGTGCACTGTGGACTTAAAACTCGCATAGAATAACGGCCAATTTCGTATATCTCCGTCAAACGACATAATCTCGATTGGCGGTAATCGCGGCGTGCGAGCCGTTGAAACGGGCTGTGCCGAATATTTACCCTCTAATTGTGATTGTATTCGATTAATGATACAATAAAGATCTTCGAATGAGGTGTACGCCTGATAATTCGGTTTTTCATCAGGATTAGTAGAAAGCAATCTTGCGTTATAATCGTCTAACAACTTATGAAAATCTGTTCGAATACTATCTACTGTCATACAATAACTGAGAAATGACTCCCTATTACTATAAGAAGCGGCGGCGGTCTTTGAGCGCTCGTAAATGTTTTGAATACGCTCAAATAAAATATTGCGTTTTGCTTCTAAGATTGTCAGCTCTCTGTCTTCCGACACGCGTGGCTTCTTTTGTTGTGACATGCTTACGTAAGTATAAGCTAATGAGGCCGAAACAAAATAAGAATACTTAAAGTACCTATTATTTTACCTAAGTAGGCAACACTTTAAGGCGGTGGAATTAAAAGGTGCTTGAAATATGAGATTTACAAGACAACTATGATAGTTCCAGAAATAATAATTGGGTAAGTAGGTAGCTACATAAAAGTATATTACCTACTGATGCGTGTGGAAATAACCATGTGACGGTTATATAAATGGACGAGGAGTATAGCTAGGTGCTATAACTGCCTAGGTATAGAGATATAACGAGGGGTTACGTATAAAACGTAAATGAATCCGGCTCGAAGGACCAAAAAATGTTTCAGCGAACCGAATGTTTTAGGCGATTTGGAGAGAGATTAATATTGTGGACTGTAAAAGGGCGAGTTCTGCTCGGCTAGAAATGATAAGGGAAGAGGATTGTGAGTGGGTATAGGATATTCTAAGGACACGCCTTACCTTGACAAAATGGCGGCCCCCTGGTGTCTTCGTCCTGGTATCTTCGAGGAGTCGGGCTGTACGCTGATCACTCCGCCTGGATCCAACCCAGAACTACACAAATCACTTCACTCGCGGGCGGTTTGTTGAGTTTTTGGTATAAAGCGGGAGCGGTAAAAATATGGCGGTGCGAAATGCGTTTGTCGCGACACGGATTATTCTCGACTGTCTCTCGCGTCGATGAACGGCCCGACCAATCAGCAAGGCGTGCCTTGGGAGGGAGGGAATCAAAGGATCGCTCGCATTGGACGAGCGAGCGTGGAACGATTGACGTTGAGGTAATTGATTCTTGATAGAAAGGTAGATGGCGCTACCAACATTTATTTCTGTAACATTCTGACTATTTGTCACAAAGAAACTTCCTTCTTATAATGTTACATATTTAGTTATGGTGCTCGATATCGTCTTATGAATATTGTAGAGGCATTTGATCTCCAGATTTATTGTCTCAGGCGAAAATAAGATATTTTATTGTAACGTATATGTAGGGTGAATTACGACAACTTATTTGGAGGAGAATGGTAATGATTTGTTATGTTGAATATGTATACAGAAGTCATACGAAGATAAGCGTGGTCATTATCAAAGATCATGCTGATGATCAATTGAACATTTAAATTATTTCACGTTATAGAAAATTTTCCTACTTATGGCAATGATTTTCATAGTTATACACGTTCTAGTTGTAATATTTTTATTTCAACTTAGCTGAACCCACGTGTTATTTACAGCTACTGCTCCTCACTCGTGGCTCATAGCATGTAGTTAGACTCTCGTGTTCTGCTACCTCAACTATTCAGCATTTCACTTGTAACGGTAACTAAATACAGCTGCTTGGCCATCTATCATCTCCCTTTAGATAAAAGAACACTACAGTGTTGTGTCCCCATACACTATAGCTTCCAAGAAGACAGCAACGAAAAGACTGAATAACCGATGCCATAATATATCTATTGTAATAATTCAATGAAAACCTGACATTGTCAAAGATACATGAAGCGCCAAAGAAGCCAACGAAACAATCAAATAATCTTTTTCCATCTATTGTATACATAATACGATTTCACATTACACAAACATTAGTACAACTGATATGTACATTTGTTCGCGACAGAAAGGTTTGTATTATGATTGATAATAATAGTCGATGTTTCTCATATTGTCTGTAGACACGCAATCTACTATTTGTTCTAGAACAATCTATGTCTAGACTGATAATGTAATAATGTCAAGGTCAGTGGTAGAGTTGGTCTGTTGGTGGGTTTACCTCTCCAGTGAGCTAAATGTAGTAAGTTCAATTTCCATCCAGGATAAATCTTTGTGTGATGAACACGATGGTTTCTTTGTGCTCGAAAGTAATTTATAAACGTTCTAGAGGATGCCCGCAGCTACGCTCGCGTATTTATTTTTATTTAACTATTTCTGCTCGATCTCTTTGGAATTTCGGGCAATCCCTTCTTAGTGCACCCCTACGCCCTGAAGGAACATACATGCCAAATTTCAGCATTTTGACGCCTCAATTTGGCTGTAGCTTGTCGGTCAGTCCATCAGTAACGCTAGAATTGTATATATAAGTACAGATAATATGTATGTATTGAAGAAGTCCGTGCGAAAAGAACGAGGCATGGAAAGCGGACTCCAGACACAACCCAGGGCTCCTAGGCGAAGGTCTTGGATCGCAACTGGGACAGCGCTATGATGATGATGATTATGATAATGTGTATTGAAGAAATATTAACAGTTCTACTTGCCGTGGAGCAAGTTGACAGGAAGTTTGGCTCCCAAACTTGACAAAGCAGACCGTCTGTTAAAACCTCGTTTGTTAAGTAGGTGTTTGTATGGGACTTTATCGCGTTTTATCGAGTTAATCGCGTTCATACAAACTGGATAGCAGAGGACATTCATTTTATAGTAGGTACAGATAATTTAAAGTTTCATATCCTACTTTCTTCGTTCTAAGTAACCCATAAACTTTAATTATTCACGCCGAATATTTCTAAAGGTTTAGGACCACTTGACCTAAAAGTAATTATTCTGTATTAAGTATGAATATTTTAATACCCATAAATACTATATACTAACCTACCTTTCGAATAATAAATGTATAAACTTTGTTAGCTGTTTATTTTAGTACCTAATTTCGACAGCCGGTGTACGAAATTGCGCAATTTTGTATTAATTTATTGGTTATTAAATAACTTTATGGAGGTTCTGAATTACATCAATGACATTTATAGTGCTTTCTTTATTTTTTGTGAAAGTAGGAAATATAGGCTCACCCTCTATTACGTGGGACTAAAATAAATCTGGCAAAAAGTGGGAGTAGCAATATACCTCTGCCTACCTCTTCGGGGATAAAGGCGTGAGACTATGTATGTATGTATGGGGATAAAGGCGTGAGACTATGTATGTATGTATGGGGAAAAATAAGTGGTTGTTCATATCCGACTTTTTAATGTAATGATGGATGGAATGAAACATTGCATATTACATGATATGATATGAGATGCACAACCGCCTACTCAACGCGGCAACGTGGCAAATGAGACTAAATCATATTGGCTTTCAAAGTTATTGTAACGCAAATACAATAGTGGACTATCATAATCATGTAAGGCTCTACTTCTGATAATATATACCAAATCGTAAGGAAACCGTACCGTGGACAAGAACCCTAAGAATCGTAACACTTACATAGGTACCTGTTCTTTGCAGCTCATACTCTTTTTCATTTTTCATCGTGCTCACTACGTCTTAAGCTGTTGTCTTATACTTTCCTCATTGTTACAAGGAGGCTGTAAGAAACAAAAAACAAAATGGGCTAAGCTAACATACGTTTTTAATAAGCATACTGCTAGAATCTTTAGTATGGTTTTAGAAAATTAATTTTATATTTGTTTTCTATCTTTGTTTTGTATTGAAGCATCCCTTGTAATATGACTTGAAATATTCTGCAAAAACTAGATATGGTTTTGTAATTATGGATGGTTGTAAATATGTTTACTGAAATTATACAGACTGATTTTTTTGTGATTTTGTAATTCCATTTAATAAATACACAATTGGCAGAATAATCATGATGTTACATATTAATATTGAAACCTGTATGTCTGAGAGTTCTCCATAAAGTCCTCGAAAGACATGTGCAGTCTGCCAACCCGCACTTGGCAGCGTGGTGGACTATGGCCTTACCCTTCTCATAGTAAGAGGACGCCCGAGCCCAGTTTATATACCCACAGGGCCAATGATAATATTATTATCTATACCATTTACCATTGTAATCTGAATAATAAATATTACTTTCAAATGTCAAGTTGTAGGAATTAAAAAACCATTAATTTAATACCAACGCGACGACTAAATTTGCTAACCGTTCCACGACATTAATTTTCATAGTCTGTGGTCGAAATATTGTACAAAAGCTAGTCAACATTATCACCCGTAACGCGAGCCTAGTTAATTGTTCGCTGCGTAAACCGGCCTATATTTTATATTGTTCTGTTCTAAAGATTATATTCAAACCCATTAGTTAAGCCACGAAATAATTATACACTACTAGAGTATACTCACAGCTACGCCTGTCCATTTTGCCCGATCCCGTGAGAGATTTCTGAAATCCCTACTCAGTGCACCTCTACTCTCCTCAATGAACATACATGCCAAATTTCAGCATCTTGTGCTCAATAATTTTGCTGTGGCTTCTTTGTCGGTCAGTAACGCAAGAGTGTTATATAGGTATATATATTCAGGTGGGATGGGCCTCGTTAGCCTTGGTTGGCAACCTGTCTAGGAGAAGGAAAACTCCAAAATTAAACCAACTTTTCAGGGAACATACCCGACACAAAACCCCGATCCAAGGTGGGAACCGATCCGTGCCGAGGGATTCGTGGCCAGAGGGCAAGCTGGTCTCAAACGGAGGGTCCCTGTGAAAAAAGAAAAAGACGATAGGCAGGAGTTTTGGGAGAGTTTAAGAGAGATTTTGAGGACCTGTAAGGATAACGAAAGATTGATTTTGTAAGGTGATTTCAATGAATGGGTGGGAGTTAAGTAATGCAATGGTAAGAGTAAAGCGAGATGGATTTGAAAGGGTTTTAGGTCGATTCGGTGATAAGAGTGTGAACTAAAATGGAAAAGAACTACTAGAGGTTTGTTTGGAGTGGAGCCTTTGTGTGACAAACACCATGTTTGATCACATAAGGATACATTTATATACACGTGAGGCGAAAAATGTTAGAAGAAGTATGATTGACTTTGTAAAAGTAGATGAACGCCTGAGAAAGAATGTGTTGGATACGAGAGTGTTTCGAGGGATCAGCATCCATACAGACAATTTTTTGGTGTTAAGCCGGATAAGTGAGCTCACCGAGAAAATAATCAAGAGAGGGTCTTCGAAAGAATATAAGTTGAAAACCTACAAGAGAAAGATGAGTATACACGAAGATTGATAGCAAGATTTGAGAGGTCCGATAGCATATATGATATGGAAGAATTGTGGCAGTCCCTTAAGGAAGAGGTAGTATGTGTAGCGTCTGAAGTATGTGGTGTGATCACGAGAAGGAAAATACGAAATATTAAGAATACATGGTGGGACAAGGATGTACAAACAACAGTGTTAGAGAAGAAGAAAGCTTGGTTAGATTGGTTGGCTGCCAGAGCCAAGCCAGAGCAAATGAAAGAATGGGAAAAGCAACGATTGAGGACATAGATGAAGTTAGAAAAGAGTTCGTATGTTCAAAAAAAATAGTGATAAAAATGGTTAAAAGGAAAAAAGAGGAAAAGAAATATGAGTTTGATAGTAGATTATCTGAAGACTTTTGGAGAAACATTAAGTTTTTTTGAGTATCCGTTTGTGCAGTTTGAAAATGAAAATGAAAATGTTTTATTTGCACCTCAACACAAACTTAAAAAAAAACACTTAACAAACAAATAAACTTAACTACAAGTACACTAGGAATATAAGAAGGTAGGTACATTATTTCTGTGGACTTACATGGAGGGCAAATAAGGCGCTGCGTCAGCTAATGTTGCAGTATAACTACAACGCTGGTATTCTCGCAGGCCGAGTAAATAAAATAATACACATGAATATTAAATAATACACCTAAATATAAAATAATACACTTAAATAATACACACATTTGATACATTATATATATAGGACAAGAAATTGGATGAAGAACAATAAAATATATAGCATTCTAGTAAATAATAATATATAAACTATATCAATATATTTCATAATTAATATATACATATATATATACACCCACTTAAATATACTTAATAGAAATATTTAAAGAAATATGATCAAGTTCAAGGAAAAGCTCAATCCTAAGAATACACAGCAATCAAAGACAAGAATGGAAAGATACTGAATGGTGAATCGTGTGTGCTGAAGAGATGGAAAGATTATTTTGAAGGATTATTTGAAATAACGACGACAGAGACATCAACAGGTGAAATGAATGGTAATGATAGCAGTGATGAAAGCGATATTGGCTTAGATGAGATTTTTGCAGCCTTACCTAATTTCATACTGGTCAGTGCCTACTGGCCAGTATGAAATTAGGTAAGGCTGCAGAGTATGATAGGATTACAGTCGAAATGCTGAAGGCTGGACAGGGCATCATAGTTAGTCAGCTGCAGCGTTTATTTAACTTGTGCTAGAGCACCGGCTGAGTACCTGATGACCGGGCCACAGCAGTAGTTGTGCCTCTTTTTCAAGGTAAATGCTCGCAACAAGACTGCTAAAACTATAGAGGCATAAGCCTTCTCAGCATTGTTGGCAAATTGTATGCAAAGGTACTGATTGAAAGAGTTATGAAAGTAACCGACAAGAAAATATGAGTTGTACAAGCGCGATTCCGAAAGGGTATGGGGTGTATGGATCAAGTCTTTTCCTTGCAATGCATAGCCAAGAAATTTTTGGCCAAAGATCGAAAGGTCTACTGCGCATTCGTGGATTTGGAAAAGGCTTACGATAAAGTAGTGAGGAATGAAATTTGGTCGGTACAGTCGATGTATGAGGTGAACAGCAGCCTCATTCGAGCTCTGAAATCCCTTTATGAGAAATCTAGAGCTTGTGTGAGGATCAACGGGGCATACTTGGTTTACCATCAACACAGGTGTTAGACATTACTAAAATAATGTAATATTGGGTATTTTATTTTGTGATTTCTTTATTTTAATTTATTGATTAATTCTGACATTATTTAATTATTTTTATATAAAGACTATTCCATGAAATTATTTATATTGTATTTTTTTTTGTAAGTGTGTGGACTGACAATTAAGTACAATTGTTGATTATTTTGTGTTAAGTACCTACGTACTTTGATACTTATTTTATTATTGATTACTTTTGTATTTGTTTTAATATTGTTTTTTTTTATCTGATATTACTGAGTATGAATTACTTTAACTCTACAATGTTTTTTTTCACATCAATTATATGTAATGTTATTATCTTTATGGCAACCTATACAACATTTAATTTGTAATTTTATTCAGTTATGTGTATGACGTTCAAAAGTACCTGTAATAGGTTTAATTGAAATAAAAATATTATATTCTATTCTAGACAAGGATGTGTGGCGTCGCTGTGGCTGTTCAACCTCTTCATGGACAGTTGTTTGCAAGATTTGAAACATAGTGATTGTGGAATAAAGATGAATAAGTTACTTGTCAAATGCCTCCTTTATGCTGATGATCAGGTTATACTTGCGTCTTCAGCGGAGGAGTTGCAGGAGATGGTAAAAATCATGCATGGTGCGTTAGAGAGGATAGTAATTAAAGTGAATGTAAGTAAAACGAAAGTTATGGTTTTTGAAAAGGAGGAATGCGTTACGACTTATTATGTTATGATCGATGGACAACGAGTGGAACAAGTGAATGAGTTTGTATATTTAGGTACGCTGTTTACAAGCGATGGTAAGAATGTAGAAGATATTGAAAGAAGAGTTAATGCAGGTAATAGAGTGAATGGAGCTCTGAAGGTGTTTATGAATAACCAAAACGTGTCCAAAAAGGCACGTTTGGCTGTGCATAGAGAGGTGTTAGTACCTACTCTTATGTATGGTAGTGATAGTTGGGTATGGCAGAAGAGTCATGAAAGTAGAATAAATGCTGTAGAAATGAGAGCACTGAGAAGTATGTGTGGTGTTTTCTGACTGACAGAGTAAAGAATTGTGTGATAAGAGAGTGTTGTCGGGTAAAAAAAGATGTAGTGACAAGCATCGAGAAAGGTATGCTAAGATGCTTTGGGCACGTGGAGAGGATGGATGACGAAAGACTGACCAAGCAGATATATAACCCGACAAACATTTTTGCCATATAATCAAACCTTTTTATGACCTTGGGTCTTATTAAAGTTATATAACAGTATTTTTTTTAACTCTTCGTCATGTACTGGTGCATTATGTTTCCGAATAGTTATATACATTTTTAGTCGTCATGTTAATGTCATATAATAGCATCTACGATGACGTCTATTACTTATATAACTTTTCGTCATGTAAACGTTTTCGTAGTATAAACATCAAAATACTGTCAATTTTGTCATATAATTACCTTTTAAACATCTGCTACACGGATAATAATTGTTTACATGTAGTATTTGTAACCATTATATATAAGTCAAATAAGTATTACGAGTGCAACCTGTATACATCTTCAAGTATCATGATACTACGTGACATGATAATACGACCGCTATTTATTTAATAATCATATTAAAAGTTTATAATAACCTTGTATACATCTTCTACCATTTGAAATCAAATTTATCATAGGTATTTATTTACTGTTTGGTACAACATGGATCGAAAACAGTAGTAAAGTATTAAAATTGTTCTTAAAATATAAATTCATTGAACTAAGTAAGCTAGTCGTTTATTGTTTTATTATTGATCCCTAAATCAACTGTCACGGCGTACACATTTTACAATGAACACGCAGTTTATAGGTCGGGAAGTCATATATGTAGTTGTCATATAACGCAGTTATTTAATAAATTTATTCATTAAATATGTGAACACATCAGAATTTTTAAAGCGCATCAGTAAATTTGATGGCACAATGGTTTACAACTGAGGAAAGGGTTTTATCACTTATAATTAGAAATTAAAATACTAACTCAGTTGTCAAAAACACTGCCATATTAAATTAAGGTGATATATAATGTATAATTAGTTCAATATAAGTTGCATCATCTCTCTCATGACAATCACACAACAATTTCATTAAATAAAAGTCATATTGTGCGATATGAAGTCGAATACACGCTGCGACAGCTATTATTTCATGACATGTAGTAAAATCGCCGACGTGTATATGACTTCTATGCGACTAATTAGGTATTTATATGACAGTTACACGAAACTCTTAGCGCCTTAAGTTGAATAAAGTGGGCCTTTTTGCCGTCGAGTAAACGTCCTTATGACGTTTATACGATTATACTAAATAACATTAAGTTGCCACCAAAACGTTTCCTCAACGTCATAAATATTTTTTGGGAAGGCAAGTGTGGAAGGGACAGGACGAAGGGGAAGACCTAGGCGGACGTTTTCTGACCAGATTGGAGACATTCTAAAAACAGGACAGGTTAGAAGTATCCTGAACAGAAGAGCATGCATGAGGAATCTGATGGGAGTGAATGAAGCAAGAGAGATATGTCAGGTTCGTTGCAAATGGCTTTCCGTAGTATATCTGCCTACCCCTCCAGGAAACAGGCGTGAGTCTATGTATGTATATATGTGTATATATAAATATGAGTAATATAAATAGCATATCATTTAATCACTTCAAACATCTAAACAATTAAACTGAAATCTTTTGCTTTGGTGAAAACTATAGACATAAAGCCATAGGTCAAATACACTTTTACGTGAATTGAAACTTTATGGTATTAGAGATACCGCAATCAATCTTGTTGCCAGCTACCTTAGAGATATAATTCAGTATGTAGTATGTTAATGGGAGTAGGTCTCTAGGTTTGCCAGTAGGAATGGGCGTTCCACAGAGCTCTATTCTCGGTCCATTTCTTTTTTTAATATATATTAATGATTTTTGATAAGTTGGAGTCGGGTCGTATCAAGAGGTCAAAGAAAAGGCAGAAAACCGAAGCCAATGGCAATTGCTCCACCGACAAGAGCTACCTAGCTCTTAAATGGAAGAAGAAGAGATTAATGATTTGCCATTCTTTGTTCAAAATTTATGTGATATTGTTTTGTTAGCCAACGATACGTCACTAATTTTTAAAGTTGATCGTAATTTAAGTAACTTTGATACCGTCAATAACACTTTTGCACAAGTATTAGATTGGTTTGCGACAAATAATTTGGTACTCAACCCTAGCAAAACCAATTTTTTTTAATTTATTTATTTTAAACTTCTTGCACAATTACAAAAAAAGTAATGCACAAAGGCGGGCTTAATGCCAGAGGCATTCTCTACCAGCCAACCTTTGGGTGATGCAGAGATGATTGAAGTAGGTGCTTAAACAGAAAGTAATTTTACAAATAATATTAATTTAAAACAACATAATTAATAGATATCACACTAAATAAATATGTAATAATAGGCGTACTAACAGTAACATATTATTATAAATATATACATACAAAATATTATACATATATACACATACAAGTATAATAGATAATTATATTATATATATATATATATATATATATATATATATATATATATATATATATATATATATATATATATATATATATATATATATATACAAGTGTTATAGATAATTATAATATATATAAATATATACATATACAAGTATCCTTTACAGAGTCCATTATGATTCTACCAATTCAGCCATATAATGCTGGCGTACTCTAATTTTAAACAGTTCACGAGATGTAGACTTCCTGATTTCGAGAGGGAGTGCATTCCAAAGATGGACAGCCTGTATATAGAAAGAAGAATGAACAAGGCTGGAACTATGCGAAGGGCAGAGAAGAAGAAGATTGTTAGTTGAGCGGAGATTTCTGTCATGATTGTTACATAAATGTTGAAATTGAGTAGACAGATAAGCAGGAGTATGAGAAGAGTTCAAGAAAGAAAAAAGAGTCGTCAGTGTACGCAATTTGCGACGTTGACGAATAGGCAGCCATCGTAATTGGGAACGGTGAGCAGATATATGATCATACTTACGGAGATTGAAAATGAATCGAATGCAATTGTTGAGAAGGCGGTCAAGTTTATTGAGCAGATCTGCATTCAGGTCGAGATAACATACATCACCATAGTCGATTATAGGAAAAACTAACGTCTGCACAAGCATGGTTTTAATTTTGGTTGGGAGAAAGTTTTTCAAGCGATATAGAGTCCGCAGGGTTCCTGTGACTTTGCGACTGGTATTTGCAATCTGTGTTCTCCAGTCAAGGGCAGCGTCGATGTGTAGGCCGAGATCATTGACACTGGGGCTGACGGGGATGACAGACCCATTAAAATTAATAGGTGGAAGCGATTTGACATCCACTTGGCACATAATACGTGGGCTACCAATTAAGATTGCCTGGCATTTATCAGGATTAACTGACAGACCAAATCTATCTGACCAGTTTTTGATCGCATTTAGATCCCAGTTGATGTTATCGATGGCTGCAGTAAGACTTTCTGCCCTTGCCTGAGTGTAAATCTGCAGGTCATCGGCGTAAAGATGATACGTACAGCGAAGATCATGTGTGAGAAGATTTATAAACAATGAAAACAGAAGAGGAGATATTATACCGCCTTGAGAAACGCCAGAGTCCAAATCTCGCCAAGTTGACGAAGTTTCATCAACACGAACAGACTGCTGACGTCCTCGAAGATAAGATGAGAACCATTCCAGCGCGTCCGATGAAATCATATAGTAGGAGAGAAATAAGGAGGTCGTGGTTGACGGTGCCAAAAGCGTTTGAAAAATCCACTAAGACCAGCACTGTGATCTTAGTGTCTTCCATACCCAGTTTCACATCGCCAGTTACTTTAAGTAACGCTGAGACTGTGCTATGTCCGGGTCTGAATCCTGATTGTAGAGGAGATAAAATATTGTTTTCGAATACAAACCCGGACAGTTGTTTATAGACGCATGCTTCAAGCACCTTAGACAGAAATGGGAGGATGGAGATAGGACGGAAATGGGAAGGAAGGGAAGGATTAGAAACCTTTGGCAGTGGGCGGACGAAAGCTTTGCCCCACAATGAAGGAAACTGGCCGGTTTCAAGAGAAAAGTTAAGGATATGGGTTAAGGGAGAGAGGAGAAAGTCCAGAATAATGATGGTGATCATATGACGACTGAGGTTGTCACATCCCACCGCTCTGGACTTGATAGATAGGATTACCTTTTTGACTTCATCTGACGTGACTGAAGAAAACTTAAAATAATTAATGTTTGGCCGCATTAATCCGGTCATATAGTTAAGGGTTTGACGCTTGGTTATATGATCTAGGGAGCATGTGGAGGTAAAATGTCGATTAATGTCGTCTAACTCGATTGTCCTTGGAAAGTCTATATGACGATGCTTACCAATACCAAGAGACCCCAGAAAATTCCATATACTAGCTGAGGAAGAGGAATCAAGGTTGTCAAGAAAGTGTCGGCGTTTAGCGTTACGAATCATCTGATTACACCGATTCCTAGCAGTCTTAAAAGAAGTCCAGTTCACATCACACCAATCCTTTCGGTATTTCCGAAAAGCTCGGTCTCTACGTCTCATCGCCATTCGAACTCCCTCCGTAATCCAAGGTGCCGGTGGACGCTTCAACTTGATCTTCCTAACTGGAGCATGGACATCGTACAATTTGACTACAGCCTCGTTGAAGAACTGGACTTTGGCATCCACTGTAGTTGCCGCGAACAAGATATTCCAGTCCATTACTGAAGCGTCAAGCCGTAATTTGTGTCCACGTCCATCCGATAAAAACAACGCTTGTGCAAGACTTTGGGCGTAGATTTGGGAGGTTTAAGGATATATGAAAGAAATATGGGGTCATGATGGGAAAAACCAGGAGCAGGGTACTGACCATGTGAAGGAACAAGGGAAGGGGTAGCGGTGAGAATTAAATCTAGCCAGGTGTCCTCTCCGTTGGAGTTGTGGTGAGTGGCCTGAAGAGGTAGCACATGGAGACTGGCAGATTCAAGGAATTTGGAGAAGCTGAAGTGTACGGGAGGATCGAGAGGATAACAGGTCAGTGTTAAAATCGCCCATGATAACGTAATGTGCATACTCTGAACCCAAAGATTCCAAAACCAATTCTAAGTCGGTGAAATAATCAATAGAGGGTGGACAATATACAACTCCAAGAACTAATTTAGTTCCCCTGACCCAAACCTCAAGAAAAAGTAATTCTGCAGAACCAGGAGATTGTGAGGGAGATGAAGCGATTATTTTGTAGGGAAGGTTGCTGCGCAGATATATAGCTACTCCTCCCCCTCTCCTATCAATTCGGTCATTTCTAACTAAAATAAAGCGTGAACATTAGTACCTGAAAAAGCTTCTAAAAGGTCACTGAAATGGCTGGGTACGCTCTGTGCGTTAATGTGGCATATATTCAATAACGGACTTGTAAGTTGGTTAAAATTTTGCCGTAAAGTATCGCCGAGAGTCAGGTCATCTAAAGAGCAATAACTGTTATTAGCAGATAAATCAGTAGAATCATTTGCTGAATAAAATGAAGAATCATCAGTAGACATACTTGATAATAATATAAAATAATATATATATATATATATATATATATACGCTGATTTTTTATTGGCTTTGGAGCGAAAGCCATCTTATTACTTATCGTTAATAGAACCTAACCAGCTAATAATATTTGAAACATAAGCTAACAAAAATCTTGAGAAATTAATTAATTTAATAGTACCAGAACACGAAGTATCACTTTGTCGCACACTGGCGAAGTACGAGCGATCGTGTCTAACACACACACTGGCATTAGTCATTGAACGCGCGCAACCCTCCGATGCAGGGCGCGGGGGCGCGGCGGGGTACGGCCGTGCGGCGCGGGCGCAAGTTGACCTTCAGTCTTAAGAAATTAGGTCAATTGGACAGTCGTATATCACGCGCCCGTCACTCTGTGTTCGTGTTACGTAATAAAACTACAATCGTGGATCCTTACTGATGTGTTCGCTAGTGGATTGATAGGCCGCTACCTGACCTGACTCCATAGGGTTTTATTAGTGCATCGAGGTTATAAGATTTGTGTACAAAGAAGGAACGGAGTCGCGAGAACGCGAGAAACATGCGCTGTAGGTATTCCGAGTGCGGAATGTGTAAATTGATTGTGATGTAAGCAGAAGACTGTAAAGGTAAATGATTTGATTTACTTATTGATTGTTCTGAATACCTACGCTGATAACATGTTTTAAACACGCCAGAAATAAGTAAATACCTAAATTCGGCTTTTACTAGTTATTGAAAATGATTATGTACCTATGCCTACGACTAATACGTAACTAATAGTAAGTTCTTCGTTCTTTCTCCTACTAGTTTATTATGATTGCGTGGACCCACAGCTTATTTCTGTTGACTTACGAAGGAATAGGTACAGCTATTTAGTTACATGTGTTTATTATTTTAATCATTATTATGTGCTTAAAATTGAAGTTGTCATCGTAATTAATTTGTGTTTTGTAAGTACGTAAATTAGGTATCCGTACTTCTTAGTGCTGTGCTGACTGATACGTGTTTTATGCCTACTGTTACACGCGCTGTATAAAACAGCTGTTGACCTCGTCGCGTGAGTTCAACAGCTGTTTTAGGTACAGTGCGCCGACGCGCTCGATCGAGTCGTGTGTTACTACGTAGTTTCTAGAGTTTTTGACTTTTATAACTTTTTTATTTTACGTGGTAGGTAAATTTTGATTTTGAATATGAATAGCAGATATTTTTTCCAACGTGAGGTATTTTTTTCCTAAACCAATAAAAAATCAGCGTGTATATATATAAGTATATAAAATATATAATACAATAAACTACAGTGTTTGCAAAAATATTTAGGGTGGCTTAAAGTCAATAATCTCTGCACCACCCGCCAACCGACTCTTACAAATACAACTTAATATTACAACTTAATACGTGAAATTAGGTACTTAATTACTGGCAGAACTAATAAAATAGCGGCATAAAAACAAACAGAAATCTAAATAAAGAAAAAGGTAACAATCGAACATAACATAAAATAAAGTTAATTGAAAGCGTTTCCGAACCCTAGTACGCAAGTTAACTGTCAAACTGACAGCTATGACAGACTGGTAATATGTCAGTGAAAAGTTGAAAACCAAAGAAATATATTGAAAACGCTATTTTGTTTACGAACAGAAACTAAATTTATAAACAAAATGAGAGGTATACGGAAGACAATGCACACAAGTTTTGAGAGTGGATATTACCTAGATGAGACATCAAGAAAAGTTATTCATGCCACCATTTAAACAAGAAATCAGAACAAATATATATGGACAACTACAATGAAAAAACAGACACGACCAGTTAACTTGAGGCGGCTTTGGCCGGCCCACTAGAAGGAATCTTAGGATACTTCTCAAGGACTGGGTTGAGCTCCTCCATCGAAGCGATCCTGTGTCGGCTGCCATCGGGCGTCTTGATATTTATCACGCCATCCTGCGTCCAGCAACTCTTCACGCCAAAGTGTAACCTCGCCTTCGCGAATACTGACTGTCGTGCCTTCGTCACAAACTCTTTGACAGAAGCCTTGGATCCCTTGAGCTTCGTCTTGGCTTTGTAGACTGCAGCCTTGATGTCGGTGCCGGTAAACTTCACCAGTATGGGTCGATGACGCTCCTTATTAGGACTCCCTAAACGGTGACACACCTTGATGGAGTCCTCTTGTACATCCTTCATCCCCATAGTCACACGGATAATGTTCAAGACCGTAGATGTGCAGTTCTCACGCTCCTGTTCAGGGATGCCAGAGAAAATTAACGCCTTTTTTCGCTGTCAAGTTTCCATGTTGTCAATTGCTTGAGTGCATTCAGCGGTTTGTTAAATTCTCTTTGCCTAATGTCAAAAGTGTTTCTACTAATATAATTTTAAATAAGGAAACAATTCAACTAGTCGAATCAACCGTATTCTTAGGTCTAATTTTAGATAGTAAGCTTCAGTGGAGCGCCCAAATATCCTGTCTCGCAGTTAAACTTTAAACGTTAAACGTTTGCAGTTAGAAAAGTTAGGGAATTCACAGATATAGATACTGCTAGACTAGTTTACTGAAGTTATTTTCATAGCGTAATGTCTTACGGTATAATGTTATGGGGTACAGCTGCTGATATACAGACTATTTTTGTCATTCAAAAGAGAGCCGTACATGCAATTTATAAGTTAGGTGCTAGAGTTTCTTTACGTGATAAAGTTAAAGAAGTAGATATATTGACAGTTGCATCGCAATATATACATTATAACTTAATGTACATTAAGAAAAACTTAATTCTATACCGCAATAATAGTGATTTGCACAACGTGAACACAAGGAATAAGCATAAACTAGTGGGAACTAACTACCGTCTACATAAAGTTCAGAACTCATTTGCGGGGATTGGTATATGATTTTTTAACAAATTGCCTCTTGATATAATGAATTTACCCATGCACAAATACAATCGGACAATTAGGAACTTTCTTTTACAAAGGGGTTATCACACTATTAAGGAATTTTTAAATGATAAGACACCATGGGGACAAGCTTAGGCTATATTTTCTTTTCAGACCGTTTAATATATTATTGTTATATAGATTTGTTAAATTCTCGTTTTTATAAGTGACATGTTAAGTGGAGGTGCCTCGTGAACACATGATTTTGCAGGCTTTGGGATATTTTTATGATATGTTGAATGTAGTTTAACATCATTTATCCCTGATTATATAATTGTTCACTTGTCACCTTCACACAATTCTTTCTACATTTGCATTCCTTCACTCGTTCCACTAATTTATATTAATAATAACGATCTGGAAAGTGGATATAATCGGCGATCATGGTTCGTATACCGTTGTCGTCATGCTCACTTAAATGTCATTTCTTGTGCTGGCGTCGTGTGCCGGGTCATCCCTGACCCTCTAATATGGCGAGAGGGATGATGGCTGGCCCATGCCTCATATTCGTGAACGGGTGCTACTTGCGATGACTGATCGATGACGGTCTTGCGGCTGGTATTAAATTTTATTATTTAACTGCATCATTTCCATCATGGTTCTGATCACTTTCGCGGATTGCCTGCATTATTAGGTATATATAATTTAAGTGGATGCTCCTGTTTCACCATATCTATTCTGAGGAGGCTAACTAAATGAATATCAAAACTAAGATTAAGTATTATGCTTGAGTATTATTATGTACAGTAAATATATACAAGTGATATAGAAGGTGTAACAGTTGCAGCACCTTACAAAATGTAAATTATGTGTATTATGCAAAACCTGGCGATGAAAAAGAGTGACCGTGAGTTTTATTGCCCGTTCTTTCTCATGGTTCTACGCCCTTGCTTTGCGAACGTGGCAGTAAATGTAAATGTAGAGTCATTAAGTAATTATTTTATAAATTTATTATTTTGACGTTCATAAGCGTCACATTATGACCCAAATGAATAAAGGATTTTGACTTTAACCATGGCAGTATGGGAACCACGGCTGGTGAAGCATCCTTAGGGACATCCCAAGGGTCAAAATTCGTACCCTTTCTCGTAAGCACGTCCTGAGTAGAAACAAACGGACTACGGTTGCAAATCTGTTCAAACCTTTGCTTCCAAACATGGTTACTGTCCTCTGAGAATTGTTTTAGTGTGTCAAAAACGAACACAATCCGTGTTTGTTCATCTTTAGTGACTATTTTTCAAGCAAAAAGACGTTTGCTAAAAATATACAAACCAAGAGAGAATTTGTAAGTGCAATAGAATATTTATAGCAGTATCTCATGAACTTGACTGGTGTCAGATAATAATTCAAGACAGTAGCTGAGTTTGTAAATAAAATCGTAGGATTTGTTTATTTTATTCATGTTGACTGCACAAGAGGCGGAGTGGTAAGAGCGGCACACTTCCCGTAAGGCTTAAAGACGAGAAGACGGAGAGAATAGTCATATTGTCACCGATGACAAATTTATTAGACATCCGTAGACAAAGGCAAACGCATTAAACCTCGCGAATTAATTATTCGGAACGATCAACACTTGGCCACGATCCTCCACATTGTGCCGAAGAAAATATAAAAATACTGAGCTTTAGGTATACTCATCGGAAAATAGGGTGCTATTTAATACACCTTTTCTACTTGAGATCTGTCAAAGTAACCATGATTCGGACTCCATATTTACTGTCTGATCTTACCAGCAGTGTTGGGACAATGCGCAGAAAAACTTTCAGCTTTTATTACGAAGGTCTACGGTCGCAAACTCTTGATCTATCCTCATCAGAACGAAAACATGTGGATTTTAATCGTGAACTCAAATTTACATATTTAAATTTAATGATTATGTATTCGGTAATCGTATTAAAACAATATTTTCATCATACCTTACGACGGCCCTTTAACATGATAATCCAACAATCTCCTTACTGAACAACATACTTACAAATGTAATAAAAACACTTATCATAAACTTGCGCGCCCGTCTTTTAATATAACGCAACTCAACAGAGTTATTTCAAGCACTCAGTATATTAAGAACAAAGGACCAATATTATCAAATACTTTTCTAATAAACAAACAATATCTCATAAAAAGTACCACAATGTTAGAGCAAAAAGAAAATAAAATCTCAATCATAAATTGTAGTCATCTGGCTTTCTCGTAATGTGTGGTGTGTTGAACCCAGTTTCATATATATCGTTATCAAATACTTCAAAAAACATGTTACTTGGTATTTATTAGTTATTGGTTATTTGATAAATAGTTTTTAAAGCTAACCGTTATTGTATCGTCATGTCGTTTATTCGACGTATAACTTTAGTTGTCTTGGTAGAATTGGAGCGTCTATATTTTTCATGAATTTTCAGAAGATTGTTTTATTTCTTTTATTTTCTGAGAAGGTTTTTAGTTTGTACTGTTTGTGTACAGTTGTCTAGAAGTGGTTTCATAGCAGTTTGTACAAGTTACCGATGAGTTTAAATTACCTTCTAAACGATATCTGTTTGTGTTTCGTTGGAATCGTGGCACAAGTTATAAAAGTAGCTCAGAGTCATCGTCCGTTTATTAAAGTTAAACCGATTTAGACACACCTTATTTTTTTTAGTCTGTTTTCATTTCATCACAGAGAACAAGATACCAATAGCCTAAATTTAGCTACGTCGTTTATTTCAGCAAAGTTTTATTGGTAATTCCACCAGCTATATATAATCGGGATCAGGATTAAATTCCAAAGTCAAAAATATTCGGCAAATCGCGTACATCGTAACGATACAAAATAATTTTCACAAGATCCTGGTCGACCCATATTAGAATTTCAATCGTTCACGTAATATCTCGTTAAATATGTACACCTCATGAAATATGCTGCGGTCGATGGCAAACTTTTATGCCTTTACCCTGACCAGCTTATTCAATTAATGATTCTAACTAAAGGCTTTGATGTTGAATTAGTGTACGGTACTACTAAATAATATATTAAATAAGTAAAATAGACTAGTGGGATGCATACGTAATGAAGAAAGTGTAAATTGATGTTAACGGAATAATAATTGTACTTATAGAAAAGGAGGCATTGCCTGCCTCTATTTTCATTTATTTTATTTAGTCTATTAAAATGTCCAACTGCTAGGCAAAGGCCTCTCCCTTGGCCGCCATGCATCCCTGTCCTGTGTTATGTCCGACCAGTAACTGTCGAATGCATCCAGGTCGTCCCACCATCTCCATTTAGGTCTGCCACGTCGTCATCGACTATCAAGGAGCACCCAACTGGTAGCCTTTATAACTTTTATATAATAGTTCAAATATCAATATCCGTAAGATAGGCATTCCTTTGATGAAAAATTATAAGTGCTATAATCGTGCACGAGCATTGACCTGTAAACGCATTTTGCTACCTATTGTCTATTTGCATACCGACAGGAGTCATCACTCTTAAAGGTTGTACACGTCTGACAAACTTTTGGCCACCTCTGGAGACTTTCAAGACGCCGAACATTATTCATACTTCGAGGACTTTCGATATAGACGCTCCCGTCTATTAAGATGCGCAATCCATCTTGCTATCGAGACTATTTTTAGACAGGTCTCCTGACCCTTGAGACGAAAAGTTTAGTCCGAGATTTAACGTGCGCTATTTAAGACACTAGTTTAAAATTCGCATGGGTTGCCGTGTTCCATTTGAATACAATTGCATCAAACTTAGCGTGCGGTTCACAAGTGGTCAAATGTGGAAAGTGGAGAGACGGTTACCTCTCGATGATGTCCAAAATCCAGCATTTCATATTATTCTCTCTTGCCCTCATAAACGTTCAAAATCTCATCGCAAATAACACATTACAATTCCACCCTTTCCCACCAGAAGCAAAAGTGTAACAGTGTCAAGTTATATAATTACGGGTCGTTTTATGATGTCCCAAAACATTCGAGCCGCTACCGACCCGTAATAAGAACCTTTTCTGTAAACGTACCAAGCACACCGTAATCCTTGTCTATGTTACTGCAGATGGTACCGAGTTTCGAGAGATTTTTCCCTGTATTGAATTTTTTTTTTTTTTTTTGGTGTCGGGTTGGAAAATCCTCATGGAGTCCCTGCGCCCTGGGGGAAGGGCGAAGGGGACTGTCAGACTCTTACTGACTAAAAACCAACCCGTATTCCTCACGTACCCGTATGTCGGAGGGTCGGGTATCGCTGAAGCATTCCTCGCTACCCCCCGACGGGTATTGGCCCGCCAGATGGTCAGGCGGGCCCCGAACAAAACCCCCTTGGCGGCGGATGAAGGTGTTGGCCTCCGCCGCCAAAACACTCAGCGGCCGCAGAGGATAGGGAGGACGGCAACGAAACACCGCATCTCCTCTTCCTCTGCGGCCCCACCGCGACGCAACGATGGTGCGCCTCCATTTGGTCGCGGGAGATAGGGCGCGCAGCAACGCAACACCGACACGCCTCTCCTCCCGCGACCGCACCTGACTGCGAGGGACAGAAGAACTGTCCCTCGCACCCGCCCCTTTGGACGCATCCTGCGCAGGCCTCCGTCAAGCCCACGCGGAGCGTCCCCTCCTGGATCCCTCTTAGCTTCACCGCGGGTCACCAATCCACGGTTACTAAGCCCCCCCACCACGACAAGGTGGAGATCCCACGGGGGGGATACTAACCTAACCTAACCGATTCCTTTCGATTTCACCTGAACTTAAAGAAACATCACCTGAACAGACGAAACGTTATTCGTCTAAAAGTTGTCTGGCCTAATAATTTGACAAAAGATAAATACCCCAAACGTTTTTTGTAATTACAATAATCAGCTTAACAATAATTCTACCAAATGAAACGTTGTCATACAAAAATTTTACAATCGTACATCGTCAAAGTGAAAAATAGGCGAAACGTTGGTTGGCAAGTGATAATCGGCCAAACAATATTCGGCGAAAAGGCAGGATCCCATCGTACCTCCTATTGACTCACAATATTATTGTTACGTAATAAAGAGAGGCGTTTGTTCATCAGTGCACTACAGAAGACCAATTATGAAAAATGCGACGATTGTATTGAATACCAGGTGCAATTATGATTAAGCTTAGGAAATTTAACTTAGTGCGGGAAAATATAAAGAAAGCGAACATGTGTAATTTTTTTTTTATAGCTGGCATTATTTTATGATGAAAACACAACTATTATTATTATTTCTCACAGCGTTATGTTATAGACTTTAGATTTCTCGATAAATGGCCTACCTATACAAAATATTTGTCAATTCGACCCAGCAGTTCCTGAGATTATAACGTTCAAACAAACAAACGCCTTAGCTTTACGTTAAATAAAGATAATTACGTGACTGAGATCCATTACAAAAACTTAAAAATAAAGCGCGTGTCAAAACAACCCGCTTCAAAAAACCTTCACAAAAACAATACCACAATGAATTTAACACATTGTCCCATATTTCAACAGAAGTTATAATTTCAAAACTTATTTAGGCAGTTAAGCGCTGAAATAGGCATAAAAACTGGCAAGCGACCTAAGAACCTTTGTAATAGAGCTGATTACGAAAAACTTTTAAAACGCAACGTTTTTGCTTGATATACGACATGATTTAGATATTATTTTTCTTTGTTCTCGACGAGAATAACAAAATTTATTCACAGCAAGAGCAGTTTCATGCCTCTTTACTTTTGTAAAGTTTCATGTTTCTAGCTTCAGTAGCATGTGGTCTGCGATGATAATTATATGCGGTCAGTAATCTATACATATAATAAAATGATAGGAAAGTCAAAACTGTACATTGAATATTTTTTTTAAAGAATACTTGGGGTGTGATCTACAATCGATACCGAAGCCAAAAATATAGTTTTTTGAATTTTTGTCTGTTTGTCTGTTTGTCTGTTTGTCTGTTTGTCTGTTTGTATGTTTGTCTGTTTGTCTGTTTGTCTGTTTATCTGTTTGTCCTTATGTCCGGGCTAAACTCAAAAAGTACTGCATGGATTTAATTCAAATTTGGCACAAATATTATTAAAAAGTCGGGTCACCATATAGGCTACATATTATTACGCTATCACCTACGGGGAACGAGCAGAGAACCTTTATTTCTTGAACGTATTCTGTAACAACGTGTAATGTAACAATGCATATTTTAATGTTGTTATTATGTTAACTATGCTATAATCTAGCTTCACACTATAAAAATCACGCAATATAAGTAACTTAGGCTGATAAACATAATTAATTTAATATAAGTAGAATCAAGACAATTTTAATGCAGCGCCATCTAAGAGAGTTCAAAAACATCAAGTCGAATTACATCTGTAAGCCCATTTTGGATATAAATAATTTAATTTGAACACGTTGGCGACGTTAATAGTTGTTTTCAAAAGTCATAGATGGAGTTGCACATTTTCTTCTTAAAATTGTATTGTTAATTCGTTTCAGAGATTTAATTAATTAACTACACCATCGCCACACTTGATTGATTACATCATTTCTGTCCGAATGAATAGTAATAGATTTAGTACAAAAAAAAAACATTTTGGTCATATTGGTGTAATTATGGCTTCTTAATTAATATATTTACAAGTCGCATATAAATTTGCTTTAAATTATCTTTCAGGATATACATATACCACGTACCTTTGTTTGGATTAACTATATATAAACATCAGTAAGATGTGGAACTAGCTAGATCTTATTTACTCACACACAGCCATTCATTTATTGTTACGTCTGAAGCAGTTTGGCAGATACTGGTGTTCTCTATACAGTCATGCATTTACACGTCCAATAAATATAATAAATAATGTCGAATGCTATTTTCTGCGGTTGTTACTTCACAAAGTCCGAGGCCCAACGTCTTTCGCCTTTCTGAGGACATTTGATGGCGTGGAGTATCCCACTTACCGCACAGCCTGCGTAGTACGTCACTTTCTCGACGGTGACCAATACTGGGATGACACCCTCGCGGAGGCGAGCGTCAGTGACAGTCCCAGCCGCATGCGTCATCTGTTTGACGTCATCTTGATGTTTTGTGGAGTCGCGAACCCGGTAGCTTTCTGGGAGAAGTATCCCCATCATCTGTCTGAAGATTTTCTACGAGCTTTGAGGCGTGCTACTGGAGACGAAGTCGAAGTAACTGATGACCGCGTGCTGAACACCTGTCTCAGTTCACTTCAAGACGTGGTCATTTCTATCGGCGGCAATCCACTGGTCAAATATTTGTTACCAGCTTCCCAATCATCACCGCATCAAGATCGTGAAAATTGGGAGTATAATGCTGAGACAATTTGAAATGACCACCTCACGAATTTTATGACACCGTCCTTGAAAGCGTTGGGCAAAGCCAGGCTAAAATGTTTTTCTTGGATGCACCTGGTGGAACAGGAAAAACATTTGTTACTACTGGCATACTTGCAGAGGTCAGGAGGCAAGGCAAAATTGTCAATGCTCTAGCGTCGCCGGCAATCGCTGCCACACTGCTTCCGGGTGGCAAGACAGCACATACCATGTTTAAATTTCCCATCGATTTAGAGAGCGCCGTAACACCCGTTTGTGGTGTGTCACGTAACAGTGATAAGGGACACGTGCTCAAGGATTGCTCTCTGATCGTATGGGATGAGCGTACTATGGCCAATAGGAAGGCAGTTGAGGCCATGGACAGAACCCTGCAGGACATCCGCAGGAACGAGCATTTAATGGGTGGTCACAGTTCTGTTCAGTGATGATTCCCGACAAACGCTTCCCGTGGTGACGCGGGGATCGAGGGCTGACGAGGTGAGTCATCATCATCATCATCATCAGCCTTTAACAGTCCACTGCTGGACTAGGCCTCTCCTTTGAAAGGAGGAATCGGCCTACTATACCACGCTGGCCAAACGGATTGGTATAGGGTTTGTATCAAGTTTTCCTTCTCTAACAGTGCTGTTCTCTGCATAATATGCTCCCTCTGTCGGCTCTTACGACACCCATGGGATGATATGGGGTGGTGACATTCCGTATTCTTAATCCGTCACTACACGGACAAGGTGGGTGCTTCGGTGAAATTATCTTTGTTGTGGTCACGAATTCTGGGTTGGGTGGTCACAGTTCGTATGATGCGCTTGACCATTAATATGAGAGCTCAGCTTGGCGTCAATGCACGTGCTCAACAATCCTAAGATGTCTTTCTATGTCTTGACAAAGTCACTCTACTAGAGGAGAGAGGTGGACAGGTGGTGCTTCCAGAGTCTCTCAGTAGAGTTGTATCCAGCCTAGAAACAGCCTATTTTGACGCCCAAAAATGATCTGGCTGTAGCAATTGACGAATGCATTCTCTCGGAGATTGAGGGGAATGAAGTGGTCTACACCTCTATAAACACTGTCGTCGAGCAAGAAAACGCCACACATTATCCCGTGGAATTTCTGAACTCCCTGTCAGCAAGTGAACTTCCAGCGCATACCATCAAGCTGAAGGTCGGTGTCCCGATTATGCTTCTTCGGAACCTATCTCCTCCGAAGTTGTGTAACGTGATCCGCCTGAAAGTCATCTCGCTCCACAGACACACCATTTAGGCGGAAATTCTTACGGGTTGTGGCGTCGGCGAGGCAGTATTTATACCAAGCATTCCTCTCATACCTCATAACTTCCGGTTCCCGTTCAAGCGCATACAGTTTCCCGTAAGTGTTTGCTTCGCGATGACCACCAAAAAGTCGCAGAGGCAGACACTGAGGGCAGCGGGTGTCCTGTAAGTCGCTTTCTTCCGCGTCACCAGTCTTGACTCTCTTTACATTTTGGCTGCGGAGAGCCAAACCACTAATGTTGTGTATCGAGAAGTCCTATAAGTATGTATTTTACCCTATTATGTATTCCTTATTTTCTCCATCTGCTTCAGTCACAACTTATGATTTAATTCAGCAGAATCACCATAAAGTCATTTATACAAAGCAGGCTGAAAATCAGCACTTTTTGAAGTTCAATTTTACAAAAGACAGTCTCCCTCTGTTATTACACTTTCTGCAGCTATGAAATATAAAGAAGAAACGGGTAAATAAATGTTATTTTAAAAGGTATAATGGTAGGTATTTATATAATAGTTAGGTGCTGTATAGCGTTCACGCAGACGACGTCGCGGGCAGCTGCTAGTTTTATATACTTCTCGTGCCTTCACCCGCGGCTCCGATCGCGTTAATCATATACCTAAACCTTCCTCAGAAATCTCTTTATCCATTTAATTTTGGTCTTGCTATATTAGTTTAACATCTTGGCATCTCCAGCGTCGAATTTCTAGACGACCTCAAAGGACCTCATATATGCATATCATAAAGGAACTTGAAACGTCATTTGATTTAATGTAAAGTAGTGAATTTAGCAAGACATAAAGCAATAAAATACCTAAAAATTTCTGCAAAATCCATCTGTCGTACAAACTTGAATCTTTAATATCACTCAATAGATTATTAAAACAAAATTCGAATTTTAACATCGAAAATGGATTGTACATTTGTAGTAAAATGTACTTAAATTTGTGATTTGAAGTAAATACCTACTATTATTTTATTAATACTAGAATAATATTAGTGGTTTTAACAACCAAAATTACAGCGTATTCGCTTAACAAGTACCTATGTGCAAACTAAAATATACTCAACGAACCCAACACAATATTATTGCAAAGGCTTTAACTAAGAGAAAAGCTTAAATACTATAATCGTATGTAGACTAGCTCTAATCTAATCGTTTTGCATAAACTTCGTCAATTTATAATTAGGTAACTGAAGAATATATTTACAAGCTTCTATACAAGCTGGTTCGTTCTGTTATACAGGCTGTGTAGAGCGACATCTAGTGGTTATTATACAGCATGTGCAATTTTGGTGTAAAAAGAGTTGGATTTCAACATTGAAATTCAGGATAAATATGTGTCACAGTTACCTATTATTCCGACAACATTTCATTAGACGTAAGCGTCTTAAACAGTTGTGAGTAAAATTATCTTTCGTTGCTTTAAAATTCCATGCACAACACAAAACTGGATTATATTGGAATCAAAAGTAGCATTTTTAATTAGAAACATTATACAGATATGGAAAATGAAAATCACTGCGCTATATGACGGACTGATGAAAATATCACGGCAACAAAATAATACAACCTATTTATAAAACTCAACATTGAAAGTTCGAGACAACTCTTCAGCTGACATTCGAAATAATCTGTGGAAATAATGTCAATCAAGAAAATGCTAAAATTGCAACAAATTGTCTATAAACTCCGGCATCAGCAAGGAATCAGAATAATAAATCATCTAGAAATCAGCACCCATCATACAATGATTACTTCTGCAATAATAATCAAATCTAAGGAAGATTCTTTTTGTGTCCTAAGGATTGACGTACTTACTTACTTTAAAGTTCAGATGAACAATCAATTTAAATAAATTATCTGGTTTTAAAGATGGTCTTAAACAATGAGGGCTTTAGAATCCTTTATCTAAGCCGTGTATGACGTAATATTTGCATTAAGATATTGCTAATTCGTGTATGTACTAAGTATAAATTAGGTATACGAATTTATCTATATCGTCACGCCTGTCTCCCATTGGGGTAGGCAGAGACTATAGAACGCCACATGCTTCGGTTCAAACATACTTCTTTCGCTTCCTCGACATTCATTAACCTCATCATGCATGCGCGTCGGTTATGGGTACTTTTAATTTGGCCCTTTTTCAGTACGTCACCTATTTGGTCGGCGTACGTCCGCCTAGGGCGTCCCCTACCGACATTTCCATTTATTCTCGCACGATACACTCCTTTCGTATTCCTTCTTTCATCCATCCGTTCCAAATGTCCAAACCAACGCAACATTCCTTTTTCAACCTTTGTCACTACATCTTCTTTTAGACCACATTTCTATACGAATTTATTATTATTTATATTATTTAAATTATATTATTATTTACTTCTAGTAAGACAGTTTTTGAACCATGTTTATAAAATCACGTAGATACAAAATTCATGGATGGATTTTAATGCCTGGCAGTTACAATGGTCAGAAATGAAATGAAGATTTATTGTGTTATATATGTAATATATTATATAGTAAATAATAATTATATATATTGCCGACTATGTCTGATATCATCTTAGTCCCACTGCTGGACACGTACTTCTGTGTGTCTATGTATTATAAAATATAAAGGTTCTTACGGCGCTTTAAGTACTTTACACGTGTCGCATCTAAATAAATGCTAACAGTTAACAAATTAGCTTACAGCTAATCCGGAACTTCACATACGAACGAAACTATTCAACCTGAATCAATTAATTACATCATATTAAAACATTGATTCAATATTAAATTCAATCTCCATAATTACAATATCATTCACAATACACATTCGTGGTTTGCTGGTATTCCAGGAAGCGAACAGCTATAACACAAATATTTAATTATTTTTAATAATAATAATAATAATAGTAATAATTTATTTATTTTCCGAAATTACAAAATGATAATGGTCTTATATTTAATTAAATTAGGTAATAAATATAAGGTGCCTGTACTAGAGTAAACCTGTGCTACAGGCATAAAGAGCACTCACAACTATCTAGGTGACACTAAAAATAAATGTCTACGTACTTAACAATACTAGAAATACATGTTTTAAATACTTACTTACTATAAAACTTAAAGAATTCTTATATAAAACTATTACTTGTGGAATGACACACAGTTATGCTGCCTTATTTAATAACAGTCAGCAATTTCTCGGTCTGTTCATAATTCAATGTTTGTAAATACTGATTGATACGTAATTTAGCTCTAGCGTAATTCAGGTCATATATCGATGTTTCTTTGTTTATTTTATTATATATAAAAGTACCTAAAAATGCAAAGAATCTATTAGTAAATATAAACTTTGATTCAGAACTTGAAGTACAGACAATATCTTTCCGTATTTTAGTGTTAGTAAGGTTGGGGTTATACGTAAGTGCAGTATGCTGTATTAGTGCAGTATATAGTATAAAGAGTTGACGAACTGTTAGAACATTACAAGACTCATACAGTAGGCTCGTGGGAAAGCGAAAAGGTCGTCGAGTGGCTACTTTTAGGACTGCTCGTTGTGCTCGTTCAATAGTTAGCATCACTGATTTGCCAATACCGCCCCAAGAAGTTATACAATAAAGGATTATAGATTGACACAAGGCCTTGTAGATCTGTATAATGAGTCTATGATCTGCAATAAAGCGTAATTTTTTGAAGACAAATAATAATTTACGTACCCTTGCAGTCAAAGCGACAATATGCTGTTTAAAGGAAAGTGTTGCGTCTAGTATGACCCCTAAATATTTTATGGTAGTAGTGTTGTCAATCTCCGGACAGGTGCAAGAGTTGTTCGCAGTATTAGAACAGTTATGTGCATAAATATGTGTATGATATGAATGAGTTAATGGTTTGCGCGTACAAAATTGAATAAATTTCGTCTTTTCAGTATTAAGCCAGTTATTTACTACATTTACCCCACGTTGAGCATACTCCTGGGCTTCCATATTGGATTTAGCGGAGAACAGAAGTGCAGTATCATCTGCATACGAAAATATGGTTCCTTGTTGAAGGTTTGAGTTGCAGAGGTCATTGATATACACTAGGAACAGAGTACCACCGAGAACACTTCCTTGTGGAATACCGTATTGCGGTAATTCCAAATCGGAGCTGATGATGTTGTCTATTTTAACACATTGGTACCTATCCTGTAAGTAGTCTTCGAATAGGTTTAACTGTGTTCCTCTTATTCCTAGTGCATCCAACTTCTTCAAAAGTAAAGGTTATATAATTGTGTGTGATTATACTACTATTGTAATCGCTATCTTATCTAAAATTACGTATGAGTTTAAAAAGCATTTACTCCGTAAAGTTACAAATGCCACTTTTCCAAATTTGACAAAAATACTTATTATTTATTTAAGGTATAAATACCTATTTGTTTCCGACGTTTCGCTCGTCTTGCACCGAGCGTGGTCGCGGAGAGACTGATGAAAGCTCAGCGACGTCTTGTGGAAGTGCGGGTTTCGGCGCCTACCCTCACTTGGTCTTTATTTAAGTTCGCACTGTCGGTACTCTGACACACTACACTAATGATCTCTACACACTGTTGAGATTTATCACTGCGGCGGTATTTACGCAAGGCGAGCGAAACGTCGGAAACAAATATGTAAATACCTTAAATAAATTAATTGTACCCGATTAAGACCCGCTAATTTATTTTTTATGATGTATACAAATCGCGAAAGTTTAAAATCGAAAATAATAATTGTTGTTTAAATATTTCACCAAAATAGGTCATCGTCATAAGTTCATAACTGAAAGTCCTTTTTTACTTAAAAGTACTTTTAAAAAATATCACAATATTTTGATGCAGTGATTTCAAGCCCAAGTACCAAGCTCTAAAACATCTCGCCATTATAACCAAATGCAGTTTTAATTTCTCGCCGTGACAACTGATGTTCTTGTTAAAAGAAATAAATTTAAATGGAATCGACGGATGTTGTCTGCAGTTTCAAAATACATAAAATTATGATCCAGTTTTAAATTGCAACAGTGCTGAATTGAAAAGCATCTGAGAGCTACTCAAACATGATAAACCATGTACATTACCAGGTTTTTATGGTCAGGGCGAATTCAGCACAAAGATTTGCGGTAATAATCGATACAATTAAATTAATTATGATTTAGTGGTACGTGGATTTCTAATAAGAGGAAATAATCTGTATCTGACTGACTGACAGACAAGCTACAGCCAAAACTATTGGGCGCAGGAAGCTGAAATTTGGCAAGTATGTTCTTTGGGGACCGTAGGGGGGCACTGAGAAAGAATTTCCCGAAATTCCTACGGGATCGGTCAAAACGGATAAATAAAAAAAAATGTGCAGGCGTAGCTGCTAGCGTCCTCTAGTTCTTCTATATTTCGCACAGTAAGTTCCCATCACTTTGGCTACTTCCGTGGGGATGGGAACGTATAAGTGCTGCTGCTCGTAACCTGGATAATGGGCAAGACGTTCGTAATAGATGGGCAAAATTAAGCAACGTTTATAGTGGTCTAATTTGAATGGGTGACCACTTGGTTGGTGTTTACATCAGAGCTATTGTGCTTCGTAGGATAACTAGAGCCATCGATCACTGACCAAATATCATAATGCCATAGAGGGCTACGGGCAGCCTAAACCTCCGACAGACACCGTGTTGACCATTCACGCGAAAACAAAGAGAGAATCATTTGAAAGCGGTGAAGAAGAAGCTTTTCTCGCTTACTTTCTAATGAACCTCTTTTCCCTTCTCAGTCTCTTTTCCCTCTCTGCTACTTGTCGATACTTTAATAGGCAAGAGAAGTACTATTCCTATCGAATCAGCCCATTTAAACCAACTATCAGCGATGCAACACTTATTTATTTATTGTCTTCTAATACAACATTTCAATATTTTATTGATATTACTAAAGATCACTTTAGTAATATCTTACTACTGGTTCTTAACCATCAAGGTAAGTTAGTCGACCATCATCGGCATCACCATCATTCCAGCGTTATCCCGGTTGCATCGACTTTCAAAATTTATCCCAGAGACCGCTATTAACCAGTTAATAAAAAAATTTTGAAATTGTATTATTTTTCAGAGCATCTGTTATCTAGCCTACGCAACCCAAAGGGAAAGCCATATACCATCGTTAAGGCAGTATGTTCAAGGGAACTGATCTCATATAACGACAAACAGAAGATATCAACTTGATAAAAAGGTGGGTAGTTAAAAAACACCTGTTTTAGAATCAGCTGTTATAATTTTTTTAAATAAAATACTTTCAGTATATATAATATAGTTTAAATGTTTAATAAGTATAGCTAACATCTAATACCTGCCAGTCAAGTGTTATCTCCACTTTACAACAACAAGAGTAGCACAACACATTCACTAGCACTGCACCTTTATGATGGAGACCTCAATAATCAACATGCAGCAGTATTTTGAGGAGCGGATGGCCAAATTTGAAGCAGATCTCTATAAGAAACCTTCTAGTTCCAGCAGCTTGGCAGAGGAATTTGCGGCATTCAAAGACTTCATTCTGCAATCGCTGAAGTCCTTTTCCCAGCAGTTAGAGTCTGTCGCCCACCAAGTGGACAGTATGGAGATGCGCAGCCGCCGTAAAATGATCCTGCTGCACGGTGTTGAGGAGGGGAAGAACGAAGAGACAGCTCAAGTGGTCACACAGGTCATAAAACAGGATCTCAAGTTGGATTCTTTCACAGCGTCAGACATCAAACGATGCCATAGAATGAGGCGGCAGCTATCCGGTAAGAAACCCAGACCCATCCTCATTAAGCTCCAAAGCGTTGCGGTACGGGACACCATTTGGTTTTCCAAAACCAAATTAAAAGGAGCGGGTCTTACGCTGTCCGAATTTCTGACTCGATCGCGACATGCAATTTTCATGGCAGCGCGAGAGAAGTTTGGTGTCGTGAAGTGCTGGACCAGGGAGGGCTCCGTGTTCGTTATAGACGCCAATGGTCATCGACACCGGATTTCATCCACGGGAGATCTCGACAGATCAAGTGCTTGGACCCGGAGAAACCTGCGACGAAGGCGACCGCAACGAAAACAAGACGAGCTCCAGCACCGACAAAATAGGGTTTTTATGTTCTTTCGTGTTTGTTTACATGACCGGGTGAATTACTTTTCGTCTTACTTATTTACTACCTGCTTTCTTATTATATTTTCGAAGCTATACCTTACACTTATTTTATAAATCTCACTTTTTCACTGTTGAGTCAACAGTGAAAATGTCAACAGTGTTGACATAATTATTACCTTTGACACTTCTGATCTGACAGCTGTCATACCATAGATTTCTAACTATTTGAAACTCAGGCTTTTAATACTTACTTATCTTTTTTACGGAGTACCGAAATTTTAATTCACCTGGTCTAGTTCTTCCAACTGTCTTTTATTTTTTTACTTATTTGCATCTTGATATGTTCAGATATCTGTTTGTTCCGTTTTTGTTACTCGGGAGATACTTAATTGTTTATTTATGTAACACGTGTAACTGGCGGGTGGAGTTAACGACTATACATATATTTATATATATATATATATTTTTTTTTTCTTCAATATAAGATATTTTTATATTATATTAATTTATTTATTTTTAAATTTATATATTAATTATTTATTTGTGTTATATTTTATTTTATTATGTTACATGACCATTTTAGTAGTGATAGTGACAGTTTCCACTCTGTTAGTAGTCATAATGATAGTTTTGTAAGCTTTCCTCCCCTACCTGAAATACTTCAATCAGAGTTTGCCGATGTACCCCATAACTTGAATGTCGTTCACATCAACGCCCAGAGTATTCCTGCCCACTTCCAGGATATGCTGACTACTTTCGACTGTAAAAATATCCATGCTATTCTTATTTCCGAATCATGGCTGAAACCATGTCTCTCTTCTGTTTCTTACACTTTACCTGATTTCCGTTTAGTAAGAAATGACCGTACATGTTGGCGGTGGTGGCGGTGTTGCCATTTATCTCCGTAATCACATTCCTTACAATGTTATTGATATGTCAGCACTGCCACCTCCGCTTAATGCAGGTGAGCATCTCTTTTTAGAAATAAGTCTCGCTCATACGAAGGTTCTGCTTGGTGTCTATTACTCGCCTAACTGCCATATAAATAATTTTTCATCTTTTGAGCGTATTTTAGAAACTCTTACAACTTCTTACACTCATACAATAATCATGGGCGATTTTAACTCTTGTCTGTTAAAGCATGATTCTCGGTCTTCTTCCTTATGTAGAATAGTGGATTCCTGTAACCTGTCTATTCTTCCTCTAAATGCTACACATAACTTGCCGAATTCAACTCCTTCTCTTCTTGATCTTATCTTTGTTTCTTCACCTTCTCTTGTCGTCAAGCATGGTCAATTTTCAGCTGATGCATTCTCCTACCACGACTTAATTTTTCTCTCATATAAACTTCGTCCTCCTAAGCCTAACACTAAAATTCTTCTGCAACGTAATTTTCGTGGCATGAACGTGGAGAGTCTCCGTAGTGACGCTCGCAACATTAACTGGGAATCTGTGGAAAGCGCTCAATCCATCGACGAAAACGTTGAAAAACTCAATAGTGCAATTATTCGACTATTGGATATTCATGCTCCAGTCCGTGCAATAAGAGTCAAGCACTTGCCTTCGCCGTGGCTAACTGAAGAAATAAGACATCTGCTATCAAAGAAAGCAATGGCTAAAACCAAATATAAATGTCGACCGACTCCTCGCAATTGGGAGAGCTATATTGCGATTAGAAATCACTGCAGCAAGGTGTGTAGGAAAGCACAACGCCAACACATCCATAAATCTGTTGAGCGCGAAGACCCAGCTAAAGTCTGGAAATTTCTAAGATCACTGGGAGTTGGAAAGTCAATACTGCGGCTTACTACGGTATAGCGGAATCGCATTTACGCTATGGTGTCATTTTCTGGGCGAACTCGACCGATAAAGAGATAGCATTTAAGGCTCAAAAAAGATGTCTCCGGTCAATGTTTAGGCTAAAAACCACCGACAGTTGCAAGCCATATTTCCAACAGTACAACATATTGACACTTCCCTGTATATATGTTCTTGAAGTGGCTATGTTTGTGAAGAACAATCCACATCGTTTTGAACGTATGTCCGATGTATACCCAAGAAATAGACGTGACAATTCAAAATTAATTAAGGTACCGTGTCAAACCACTATGATGCGCAAAAGTATTTATTGCATGGCCCCAGTTGTTTACAATAAATTGCCAAGTACTTGGAAAGATTTGAAAATGGTGCAATTCAAAAGTAGACTTCGTAAATTATTAATAGATAAAGCATACTACAGTGTAAATGAGTTTTTAACGGACAAATTTTATTAAACTAGGTACCTCGAATTTTTTATTAATTTATTATTATTTATTTACTTAGGGAATATAGTGTATGACCTGGAATAGTAATTTATGATTGTTTATTTAGCTACGGACCAAGTTTTTTTTTTTTTCATTTATTTAATTAAGTAACAATTTTATTTCATTTGTATGATGTATTATGTATAATTAAGTTGATATTTTAATGAAAATTTGAAATTTAATAATTTTATTTAATGAGAATGACATAATATTTTATATTGTAATAATTCAGTTGACATTTTAATGAAATTGGAAATTTAGAAATTTAATAATTTTATGTAATGAGAATGTCATAATTTATTTAATATTGTAATAATTAAGTTGACATTTTAATGAAATTGGAAATTTAGAAATTTAATAATTTTATTTAATGAGAATGTCATACATAATTTATTTAATATTGTAATACTAATAATTAAGTTGACATTTTAATGAAATTTGAAATTTACTACTTTTATTTGTGAGAACGACATAATTTAAATTATATCAATAAGAATTTGCATGCCGAATGGTGAAATATGGCAGAACTGATGTAAACCTACTACCTTCTTATGTATTACCCATATTTGCAAATAAATGCTATTCTATTCTATTCTATTCTATTCTATTCTATTCTATTCTAATACATGACCACAGTTCCAATAATATTGACATCGATTTACCAAATCAGCATTTCACTTCTTCGTCGCAATTTGATGCGACTACTAAAGCTAAGACTTTACATGATCTTTCCACGCTTCCAACTCCAAATTATCCACATTTCGTCTTTAATCAAGTTTCTGCGTGTGATGTTAAAAGGTGCGTATTATCGATTTCTTCCGATGCTGTCGGTAATGATTGCGTCAGTCGTAAGATGATTCTTCCTATCTTAGACGAAATCCTTCCCATCCTTTGTCATATACTTAATTATTCCTTATCCTGGGGCGTATTTCCAACTGCTTGGAAAGATGCCCAAATTATTCCTTTGCCCAAAAAATCTAAACCTAATTTCTATTCTGACTATCGTCCTATTTCCGTGTTACCTTTCCTTTCTAAAGTGCTAGAGCGCCTAGTCCATGTCCAACTCACTACTTTCCTTAACAAGAACCTCCTATTCAATCCTCTACAATGCTGATTCCATCCTGGTCATAGCACCGTTACGGCACTGACCAACATTACCGACGACATTAGGTTCGGTATGGAGAAAAGCAATTTAACGGTACTTTGTTTACTGGACTTTAGTAACGCCTTTAATACCGTTGATTTCCACACTCTTCTCGGTATATAACGCTCTATTAACATATCTCCACCAGTGATTGATTGGTTTCATAGTTACCTGTTTGGTCGCCGGCAGCGTATACGGGTCGAAGACTCTTTCTCTTCGTGGTGTAATACGACAGCCGGCGTTCCACAGCGTGGCGTTCTCTCTCCATGACTCTTCTCAATTTTCATAAATTCCATCTCCTATCAACTTCAGTCATCCTACCACCTTTATGCAGATGATCTTCAAATTTACACACAGGCACCGGCACATGAGCTGTTTGAAGCATTTCGCATCATGAACTCTGATTTAGAACGGATATCTGCTTGGAGCCTGAGATTTGGTTTGCAGATCAACCCTGTGAAAACACAGATTATCGTTGTTGGTAGTCCCAGGATGATGTCTCGCATTGACTGGAACAGATTATCGCTGTTGGTAGTCCCAGGATGATGTCTCGCATTGACTGGAAGATTCCAGTCAATGCGAGACATCATCCTGGGACTACCAACAACGATAATCTGTGTTTTCACAGGGTTTGGGCTAGCAGATGCTACCCCAAATTACTTTTGGTGGTATCCCAATACCTATAAGTGATTGTGTGAAGGACTTAGGTGTATATATTGATAAAACTCTATCTTGGGGACCACAAATCACCGAAAACTGCGGAACTTTCTGCCGATTGCCACTAAGATTGCACTTGCAAACTCTCTTGTATTACCTATCCTTGACTATGCCGATGTCAGCTATCTAGATCTCACTGAGGAGCAACTTGATAAGCTTGAGCGTCATCAAAACTTCTGTATTAGGTTCATATTTGGATTACGTAAATATAATCACGTTTCTAATTTCCGCAATAAGCTCAAGTGGCTGCCAATTCGCCTTCGGCGGAATACTCACATTCTTTCCTTACTCTATAATATTCTTTTCAATCCTTCTACTCCATCTTATTTGAAAGAACGCTTCAAGTTCCTTAGTGACTCTCATTCAAGATCGGATCTTAGGTCATCGGTAAATTTGAGATTGGAAATTCCAATGCATTCCACTACTTTTTACGATAAATCGTTTACTGTACAAGCCGCACGGTTGTGGAATGCATTGCCTGTATCCATCAAACTGGCTCAAAATATCACATCTTTTAAAAACTTAGTGAAAAACCACTACTTAACTCTTTAACTTTCCATAATATTGTCAAACTCACACTTTCTTTCTCTCCCTTTTTTACTATTGTCTACTCCGATTACTTGATTCATTATATTATTGTATGTATGTATATAGTATAATATATATTAGTATTTGTATAGTATAGTGTGTATTCGTATTTTTTATTTGGTATAATTTCATTGGTATCCTACTACGCCAAAACTGCCCTATGTCTGGCTCCTTACTTCTCTTTTCCTTATGGGTTGCCTGTAAGAGATTGCTTTTTAGCGATAAGGCCGCCGTTTGTGCAATATGTACTTATATGTTGAAATTCTTATGTTAAATTTTAATTTGGTGTACAATAAAGATTATGATTATCAACTATTATAGTTGGCAGTAGGCCATAATCTTAACAAATTTTATGCAAGTTAAACATTCATTCCTTTTCGCACAGTTTGCCTTGTTCACTTAGTCATCGAATGCAAATTTAAAATTTATCATGCTGTAAATTTTCATGAATTATTCCTCTTATTTTAATTTATACTGTCCGTTTAAAATCACGATGTAAAAATAAATACAATCTTTGTTTTAAATTTGAAGTGAAATATTCTGGTTTCTAATTTATTTTTAAACTATAATGTTCAATTGAAATGAGGCTGCGTGTATTTGGTCTGGCATAGTACCGAAATTTTGTTCTTAAACATATGCGAAAGAAATTATTGTTTGAAATGGAAATATTATTTATGATAAGTCAAATCGATATCGGTTTAGTAGCGTTTTGTTTAGTCTATTGTAAATTTTGTCTATGGTCACACTATGAACTGTCATTTACTTCCTGTTCTGAAAAAGTTCGCTTCGACGACACGTTTTTGTTTTGGCCTTGCGCTCGCGCCGTTTTGTTTCTCGCGTAGTATTGTAGTTTTGTAATTTAAAACCCCTTTGAATTGCCGCTAACTGATCGGCCGGCATCGGTTTATTTGTGATAAAAGATAACTTGTTAAATATTGAACATTGTAAAACTTGTGTGAATCCGTGCACGTGTTTGGTGCCCGACGACTTCGTTGAAGAGAACCCTGATCAATGGACTGGTAACTATAACGATTTGCTTGTTATTTTGGCTAAAATTATGAGTTTAATCTTATAGGCCCACTCAAGAACATCAGTGAAGATTTGGTAAGTAAATTTGCATGTAATTTGAATTCATCGCTGTGCAATCACAGTGTTTAAACCTTTGCCCTGGGCTAAGACTGGATGAATGAATCGCTTTTACTGACCTCTGCAACCTTACCCAATTTTAGCCCGGACTCTAAACATAATGTTTGGTAGCAGAGCGTGGTTGCTTGTATCTAGCCGTTGAATGTATCTAAACTCAGATTGGTATTGCATGAGCTATTTATCTCATTTTTTAACAGTGTTGTGGTGTTCTCAGGTCAGTTTTGCCTAAAATACATAATATTTTTGACCTACATGAATTATTGAAACACATTGTCATACATAACGTCAAACAGTAATTGTTTGACTTGTATTGTTGAAATCTAGCAATAATTTGTTGTTGTTAGTATTAATAAGTCAGTTTGTTTGGATACATAACAGTTATATGTATAAATTAATTTAGTTAATGGTTAATTGCATATATTGAGTTTGAAACATTATAACAACCAAACTTGATCTTACATTGATAAACCTTGGTTGTTATAATGTGTTGATAATATTGTTAGGTAACACATACTACTACTATTGTATATCTCAAATAACACAGCCAGTCTGTCTGTTGCAAGTAATTAGTTAATTAATTTGAATATTCAACTTATTAATTTGTTGTGAGTTATAACGTGTATAACAATATAATTGAATCTGTTGGGCAGTAAATACCTGCCACTTGCTTGCACCAGCAGTAAACAGGCTAATACTTTGTTGGTTTCAAAGAATTAACAAATACTAAGTTTTAATTGATAGTATTGTTTAGCGCTTGTCTGAGATCTTTTGAAACTGAATTATGTCAGCTATCAAGGACTTGCGTGCGGCTGCTGGTGCCATTGCATCAGATTTGCGCTGGTTTGCCTCAGGCAGTGCCTTGGTGAACCGGCCTGATCACCAGCAGGCCTTACTACAAAGACATGAGAATGAATAAGTGGAAACAATGCAACCTTGTGAACCTGTGGGTTCACAAGGTTGCATTGTTTCCACTTATTTGGTAGGGCAGGTTAAATTAAATATAGGCTCCTTTCCAAATTGTATACGGGGAATAGGTGACGTAGCCTCTAATGTTGAAGGGCAAGTTAAGGTTTTGTTTGCCCCTGTTGAAACTTCACACCCGAGGATTAAAACCTCGACTATTGTGCTGAAGAATATTTTGGATATGCATCCACAGAAACAGCTACCTGCTGCTGTGGTGAATTTGACATCGGGATTGGAACTGGCAGACCCCAAATTTGACACACCAGGACAAATCGACTTGTTGATTGGCTCTGATGTCCTCGGTGGAATTTTGATTGATAGGATCTTGGTGCCAAATGGTTTGACTGCCATCCCAACCATACCTATTTGGATTTGCTTTTATGGGACCTGTACCAAGGGACCGCCGCCCTCCACCTGAACATGATAATTTGTTGGCTGTAGGCTCCACTCTCTCTGATTCAATTTAGATACAGCTCCCGACAATTTCAATCTCCCTGATTTAAGGATAGCAATCTCCTTCTCAAAGTGCGCCAATTGCACAGAACGAACCCAAAAGGTGAGGGACTCCTGTCGCTCCTGTGGTGAAAGAAACGGTGTCAGACGTTTCTGTTGTGGGTGCCTAAAGTTAAGAACAAAACGCTTTATCCAAGCAGTAATACCTAACAACTTGTCAAGGGAGCTGTAGCGATTCAGCAAGAAATCGGGGTCGAAGGCGCATTCTACCTTCTCAAGAGCGAGTGTTCGTAGACCTGGCAAATTAGAAGTATTCAAAACTGGCGTTCGAGGCCAATCAATTTCTGGTCAACTCAACCATTACGGACCCCACCACAGAGAATGACCTATCAAACTAGGCGTCAAGCATCCGCGCGAGGTACAATCAGCGGGGTTGAGCTCACCTGCGAAAATTGCGATAGCCGAGTGGAGAGACCGATTGCGATAGCCGACCGACCGAACGCTAATCCAAATTTGACACGGACATGTGTCCCAACTGTTCATATTCTCTCTTGAACTCAATATACTTCTGTCTGAGCTCCTGATCACGACCCATGCGGCGCTCCATAGCCAACAATCTCTTTTCGGCTAAAGGTCGTGACTCACCAAGCGGAGGCCGAACAGACAGAAAAGGTAGCTTCGTAATGATCCGACCAGAACGGAGTCGACCAGTGTTGTTCTGGAAGAACAGCTCGCACTCTTCACCTTCTGGATTCAAACAGGCAGCTTGAGGGGGCTCCTCGACCTCCCAAAACCTCTGAACCGCATCAGAGAGAGTGGAGCCTACAGCCAACAAATTATCATGTTCAGGTGGAGGGCGGCGGTCCCTTGGTACAGGTCCCATCAAAGCAAATCCAAATAGGTATGGTAGAGATGGCAGTCAAACCATTTGGCACTAAGACCCGTATCCCATCAATCAAAATTCCACCGAGGACATCAGAGCCAATCAACAAGTCGAATTGTCCTGGTGTGTCAAATTTGGGGTCTGCCAGTTCCAATCCCGATGTCAAATTCACCACAGCAGCAGGTAGCTGTTTCTGTGGATGCATATCCAAAATATTCTTCAGCACAATAGTCGAGGTTTTAATCCTCGGGTGTGAAGTTTCAACAGGGGCAAACAAAACCTTAACTTGCCCTTCAACATTAGAGGCTACGTCACCTATTCCCCGTATACAATTTGGAAAGGAGCCTATATTTAATTTAACCTGCCCTACCAAATAAGTGGAAACCCTGCAACCTTGTGAACCTGTGTCCAATATAGCACGGAAAACAACAGAGGTCCCCGTGGGTCCCCAGACCCCAACAGCAACCGTTGGTAGGATAACGGTCTCAATGGAGGGTGGTTGGCGTTATAGGGCAGGAGTCAATGACCTTTTGTTGCCTGGGCGGCGACCGTTGGCCAGGACCAGGCAAATCAAAATGAGGGTGCGGCTTGAAGTCCACAAAAGCGCGATGACTCGATCCGCGCGCCATCTGTGGGGGGTCATAATGACGCACCCGCCCAAAACGAGGTGGGCGCGAGTCAAGGCGGGGACGCTCCGCCAAAGATGGGGAATACCTGGGACAGCAGTCATGGTGCTGGTGACGTTGAGCAGTCGCACATTCTGGTGCGCGAGAGAGAGGAGGCGTGCGCACGCTACGGTTCTCCAAGCGGGGTGAGCGGCGATCAATTAAGCGAGGCTACTCTCGGCTGAGCGCCGGTGAGCCTCGGCTGCCACCTTCAAAACACCCGCCCGTGCGCGGCGTCGGCTGGTTGGACAAGCGGCCAACCTCTCTGGCATTCATGCAGAGAATGTCCAAATGCTGCTTTCCACAGTGAGGACAGGGGCGAGAGTTTGGGCAGTCTCGCTGGTAGTAGAGTTTCTTTGGTAGATATGTATCTATACATATGCAAACTGTCTGTATATCACGGCAGATAGTTTATAAAAGTTTTTACACAGTTAATATTTCATTATTTATTCTAGGATTTCACCGTTGTGTCATACAGGACATCGATCTAAAGATCGTTTTTTACTTCTGTAAAGGAACATTTAATCCAATCACCAATTTTATTTTTGCATAATTCATCCCTTACTTTGTCCAATTTTAAACACAGTATGCAGGTGCAATGCAAAATTCAAAACCATTATTTGCCCGAACCAACGTTACCAATAGCGCTTAAAGATGCCATCAATTATTCTGGAAACCCTACAAAATACTGTAGTTTATACACGAGAGCCGTTAATTGCCGACGTGAGGAAACCTAAGAGGGGCTGCAGCAGTAACAAGTCTCGGTAATGGTTCCTCAAGTGAACAGAATTGCAAAATACAGTGATTTTACCGTTCACCATTCTGCCACATAAATGCATTTTGTCGTAACCTGTGTAATGAGTGCGGGCGAAAACTAAGTGCTTTTGAGTGTTTTCTAATTAAATAGAATAATATATTACTTTGTTCGTTGCTGGTTGTCTCATTTGGTTTTAGGTTTCCGTCTGGATAGGACTGATGAACCCTTTTTTGATACTTACATAAAGTAAAGTACACGCAGTCAGATAACCGGTAATAACTGGCTTTACACGTATCCCTTATTAACCGAGATCTCATAATCCTTAAAAACTTTGTAATCATTTTCCTTGCAGCAAACATTGTATAAAGTAAATCCGTATATTCACCATTCTGAGTTGACATCAAAATAATAACATTAGTACCAAAAAAAAATTGTTAATATACGTATATATAAGATGAAGTGTGCAAACATACTTCGTTTTAAATTCGTGTATTAACTTGAGAAATTTAGTGCTTATCCACTACATAAATATACCTTACTCGTACCTACCTAACATGTGCAATTTTGTTTGAACCTTCAATAATCATATTTATGAGGAGGTTTAGCATATGTATATTTGCTCAAGAAATTGGACTAGAAATTGTTGGCTGTAAATTGTGGAATTGTGTAATCTTTAGACCTGGTCCAAATGTAGCTTCGCGAAAACTATACCTGTTCCAAAATTCTTAATTACTGTACTATAACCGCAATCACAATAATACCTTATTCATCGCCCAATTTAGGTGAAGCTCCACAATTACGGGATGTTAAAGTGTATTAATATTCGTACGACGTAGCTCTCGGGATATTAGAAGACGGGAGGTGGAATATACTGGGGAGAACCGACATCACTCCGTGGTTTTAATAGCTCACACTTTAAATAGATGGTTTTGTACTTAGATTGCTTGATTCTGGCAGGAGACAGTGTCTATAAAGTTTCTTTAATATAATATCGATTTGTCAAAGCGGCGTATTAAAAAAGTCTTAGGCACTTATTAAAGCTACTCAAATATTGATGATTACAACGAAAGCAGAATATTGTACCGACTAACAAAACGTTTTATTAAAGACAAATATTACTGTAGCACGAGTTTGGCTGTGCATAGACGGGTGTTAGTGCCTACCCTTATGTATGATAGTGAAAGTTGGGTGTGGCAGAAGAGACTTGAAAGTAGAATAAAAGTAGAAGCTGAAGCGTCCACCAGCACCCTGGATCACAGCGGGTGTTCGAATGGCTATGCGCCGTAGAGACCGGGCGTTTAGGCAGTACAAGAGGGATCGGTGTGAGGATAACTGGGCGCTTTTCAAGTCTGCAAGAAATCGGTGCAATCAGATGGTGCGCAACGCTAAACGCCGATATATCCTCAGTAACATAACTTGTTCATCGCCTGCCAGTACCTGGAAGTTCCTTGGAACACTAGGTATTGGTAAACAAAGGCATATTGATTTTCGTGGGACTCATGATTTGGATGACATCAGTCGTTTTTTCACCACTACTGCTTCGCTTGATCACCAAGTCATGAGTCACAGGGTTCAGTATTTAGATGGGTTACCTCAACCCAACATAGACTTTTTTCATTTTTCTCCTGAGTCTCCGGGCGATATCAAAAAGGTCATCCTCTCCATAAAATCTAATGCTGTGGGATACGACAATATCAGCCGTCGTATGATTACGACGATACTGGATCATCTCTTGCTAGCAATATCCCACATCATTAATTTTTCCCTAGAGTCTGGTACCTTCCCTTCCTTGTGGCGCAAAGCCTATATAATTCCACTGCCCAAAATCCAAAATCCCACTCTCCCTGAACACTTCCGACCTATTTCTATCCTACCATTCCTTTCCAAAGTGCTAGAGGCCTGTGCACACAAGCAGCTTTCTTGGTTTGTCCATCACAACAACTTGCTGAGTCCCTTTCAATCAGGCTTCAGGCCAGGTCATAGCACAACTTCTGCCCTCCTTAAAGTGACTGGCGATATTCGTGAGGGTATGGAAAACACCAAACTAACAGTGTTAGTGTTGATTGATTTTTCCAATGCCTTCAATACCGTCAGTCACGATATCCTATTACATATCCTATCCCACCTCAAGGTCTCGGCTGGAGCTCTGGATTGGTTTTCTGATTATCTTCGAGGTCGCCAGCAGTCCGTCCGCGTTGACGAGTCCTCGTCGAGATGGTTCGAGATGACCTCTGGTGTTCCTCAAGGCGGCATTCTTTCACCTCTTTTATTTCCTATATTTATAAATCTCCTAACACAAAATCTTCAGTGCGCCTACCATCTGTACGCAGATGACTTGCAGATTTACACACAAGTAAATGCGGATTGCATTACCGAAGCCATCGGTAAGATCAACGACGATTTGGCAGCTATATTAACCTGGTCGGACAACTTTGGTCTAACTGTCAATCCTAGGAAGACTCAGGCGATTGTTGTTGGTAGTCAGTGGCTTTTAAATAGACTTGACTTCTCGTCTCTGCCCGATATAAAATTTAATGGGACCACCATCAGTCTGTATCCAACAGTCAAAAACCTCGGGCTACACTTAGATAACGCGCTGAATTGGCAAGCTCAGATAACTCAGGTGAGCCAGAAGGTCACTGGTTCTCTACGCGCTCTCTACCGCCTAAGGAATTTTCTACCATCCGAGACCAAGACAATGTTAGTGCAAACTTTAATTTTCCCTCTGATCGACTATGGCGATGTATGTTACTTTGACCTGAATGCAGATATCCTTAATAAACTTGACCGTCTTCTAAATAACTGCATTCGATTCATTTTCAATCTTCGCAAGTATGACCATGTGTCTACTTATCGCTCCCAACTAAAGTGGCTTCCTATCCGTCATCGCCGTAGATTGCGAGTTCTCACTACCCTTTATACTATTCTTATGTCCCCCACTTCTCCGCAGTATTTGACCTCCTATTTTCAACTTTTATGTACTAACCATGAAAGAAACCTCCGTTCTGCTAACAACCTTCTTCTCACAGTCCCTTCTCACAACTCCAATTTTCTTCACTCTTCTTTCACTGTCCAATCTATCCTTCTCTGGAATGCCCTCCCTCTTAAAATCAGGATGGCCAAGACTAAGTATACATTCAAGTCTAAGGTGAAGGAACTTTTATTGGCTGAGTCGGCAATTGTACAATAAATCACATAAATTTCAATTTAATTTTATATAAATATACCCATGTATTTATTTATCTATATACACACACACACATATATATATTTAATTATATATTATTATGTAATATATTTATATATATTTGCATGTAGGTTTATAATTTGCATATATTTATGTAATATTTGTTATGTATGTATTTAAAATACGTTTATTTATTTGTATGTACCTAGAAATCGACGTAATTTTCTTAGTTTAATTTAATTCTCTTTGTCTTATATTACACCTACTACTTTTCTCTCTGCACCACTTTAAGATAGACTGGGAGAGAATGCCTATGGCATTAAGTCCGCCTGTATACTTTGTGTATATGAAGTTTTAAATAAATAAAAAAATAAATAAAATAAATGCTGTAGAAATGAGAGCACTGAGAAGTATGTGTGGTGTATCTTTGACCGACAGAGTAAAGAATAGTGTGATAAGAGAGTGGTGTGGGGTCAAAGAAGATGTAGTGACAAGCATCGAGAAAGGCATGTTAAGATGGTTTGGACACATGGAGAGCATGGATGACGAACAAAATGGGACAGGACGAAGGGAAAACCTAGGCGGACGTTCTCTGACCAGATTGGAGACATCCTAAAAAATGGACAGGTCAGAAGTACCCTACACAGAAGAGCATGCATGAGAAACTTGATGGAAGTGAATGAAGCAAGAGAGGAATGTCAGGATCGTTGCAAATGGCGTTTCGTAGTCTCTGCCTACCCCTCCGGGAAACAGGTGTGAGTCTATGTATGTATGTATGCATGTATTACTGTAGGAATGATGCCTATGTGTGTCACAGATTGTGGCATTGATATGATAATAAGAAACAAGAAGGTTAGTTGGATTATTTCACATAAGCGAAAGGCGCCAAGAATTTTCCATGTTACTTAAACGTGCATTACACTAACTAAAACAAAATAGTCACCCAAAACACACCCATTCACATTTTAGTTTCTTTCCGAGGTAATGGTAAACTTATTTGCATTATCAGTAAACCACCAAACTGAGTCAAGTGACCTACATACATACACATACATACATATCGTCACGCCTTTTATCCCCGAAGGGGTAGGCAGAGGTGTATTTCTACACCCACTTTTCGCCAGATATACTTTAGTCCCACGTAATAAGGGACGAGCCTATTGCCGTACCGGGCACATTTCCAGACTCCGTGCTGCTACTGAGAATTTCGTGACAGAAAAACCCAATAACACTGCCCGACCCAGGAATCGAACCCGGGACCTCCCGAGCCCACGCGCACATTTATGCCGCGAGACCAACGAGGCAGTCGTATAGGGTTTGATGTCGAGTTTTCCGTCTCTAAGCAAAGATGGTATTTGCATCGTGTTATCCCTTAGTCGCCTCTTACGACACCCACGGGAAGATAGGGGGTGGTGACACTTGTATTCTATGCCGTCAACCACACGGCATCAAGTGACCTGTAACTTCAAAATGCTAACAGAACAAAATTAATACCGACTGATTAAAATTGTAGCATTTTCAAACGTATTTCTAAGTATGTATCTTACCCTGAAACAGATACGAGAACATAATAACAATTACAAAAATGATACAGATATTAAAATGTTATCAGAGTGAATAATATAAAACCCATGAAATGATGTTCTCGAGCGGATAACCGGCTTCATAAAATCTTTTGTGTGCGTAAAAAAGACACAAAACAATTTGCGCCAATTAGAACGTTGCAGACCCGTACCCTTAAACTTCATATCCCTCCATATATATTTTACAAAAAGAAACCGGCCAAGTGCATGGCGAGCTACGAACAAAGTAGGGTTCCGTAGCACAAACTCAACTTTCTAATTCGTAACAAAGAAGCTTAAATTGTAATTAAGATACTATTAAAATAAAGAATCACTAATCTTAGTCTGCACCTCTGCCCGCGGCAGAGTCTTTCCTTCTAGCTATCTTCACATATAAAAGTCATAACATAACATCACTCCGTTGAGACATGCAAGAAGGACAGACAAACACACTGTCGCATTTATAACATATACGGATGGTTTTTTTCTTTTATATGTAAAAAGCAAATCTGTGGAATTACTTAATTCAAGCTAAAGAAAGTAGTACCTACAAGACGCATGACGTGATATGTTTCATAATTTTCTCACAAAATGATAATTAGTATCAGACCACCGCCGATGAGTATGGAGATAATAACGCCTGACGACTTAGCCAATCTATCATCCCCTTTCTATCTAGTTGATAACATTAAAATGCTTGTTACTAGCTCAATTTTAAAGTAAATGCCTTGCCGTTTTCATGATGTGGTAGTGTTATTACCCATTCGCTGTCCAAAGCTAGACACAATAGAAAATCAATTGTTATGAATCATATATGATTCACGGGAGAGTGAAACTGTAAGACTTTTTTATATTTTAAAGACATACTTATAAATTATTCTAGTTCATTTATCCGCTCGTTAGCATGTTCTTGGAGATATTTAATGAACTGCAATGACTGACTATGTTTATAAAATACCCTGTTGTCGTGGTTTAACAGAGCGCATAGAACAGGCATCAAAGGTTAGTGTAGTCGATAAATGGATTGCGTTGATGCGTTCTAATCGAGTCGATAGCATAGTCAGAACTACTCATTACCACCGTACTACCGTAGAACATTTTGTTGCAAAATCATTCAGCTCGCCTTAGATTTCACTATTTCCATTTTGAAATTACAACCTGTTTGTTGTCCTACAAGTCCTCTATCTTCCAGTGAAATACAAATCCCATACAAATCAGTTTAAGCCATTCCTGAGAATACCCCGAGCAGACTTACAAACGGATAAAATTTAATAAAAAACGTACTCTACGATCTGGTATCGAGTAACCAACTATGAATGTGCACCTAATAGATATGGCTATCGTTGTTCTAGAAATGTAACCTATGCTATTGCTTAACAGATTTCACGAGAGCTCGTGCAGTTTACGGCTTATTACATTCGCTAGTAAAGTTTTATTTTAACTAAAAATATTTTGATTTACAGCAGGGGTAAAAACCCAGACTTTCCTTTTTAAATCTAAGGTCAAAATGTATGTAATCACAGTTTCAGCAATTTGTGAGACTATTCAAAATCTTTGAAAATTTGATGTCTCTGTCTCCTTCGATTACACGATCGTTAAGACACAGACAAGTTTTATTACTCGGTTCTATTGTGAATTGATTGCATGGCTTTACTACCAAAAGTCGATGCACTCTTTATTTAAATGTCTTCAGATGGCTGCAATCAGGAAAGATATTAGAAGTGAAACCGACTTTTCCTACGACGACGACTACGACGATTACTTATTGCGGTGTGAATTGACCGACCTGACATGAAAGACTCATGAAAAGATATAGAGTCCGTTTTATATCATTGGTTGAATTCAAGTGTTGCATCTCCAGTCAGTCCTAACTTTATATATCTATACTATACAGAATGTCCTTGGGGTGGCCTCTTTCCTTAATATTAATAGTACAGCATCTTCATACAATTTTATTACAACGGGTCTTATTTGCGATATTTACTTAATTTAAGGTATAAATACCTTGTTTTACCGACGTTTCGGCCGTCTTACAACAGCCTTGGTCGCGGCAGGACTGATGTCATCTCAGCGTCGTCCTTGTGAAGTGCGGGTTTCGGCAGCTACCCTGTGTAGTATGCGGTTGAAATCAACCGCATGAAATCAAAAAGCATCAAAATTTCAACCGTGAAGATGGATACAGACTGTCTACAACTTGGAATCCAGTAATCAACAAATGTAAACCCCGCCGCAGTAACACAGCTCATCAGTGTGTAGACGTCATTAAGTTATGTCTGTCGACGTACCGACAGTTCGGATAAAAATAAAAATAAAAAACAAGTGAGGGTAGCTGCCGAAACCCGCTCTTCACAAGGACGACGCTGAGATGACATCAGTCCTGCCGCGACCAAGGCTGTTGTAAGACGGCCGAAACGTCGGTAAAACAAGGTATTTATACCTTAAATTAAGTAAATATCGTGAATAAGACCCGTTGTAATAAAATTGTATGATGTATACAAATCGCGAAAGTTTAAAATTGATTAGTACAGCATCTTATCATCGGCCCTGTATATAAACTGTCCCACTGCTGGGCACGGGCCTCTTCTCACTATGAGGAGGTTAAGACCATAGTCCACCACGCTGGTCAAGTGCGGGTTGGCAGACTTCACATGTCTTTCGAGAACATTATGGAGAACTCTCAGACATGAAGGCTTCCTCACGATGTTTTCTTTCACCGTTTAGCAAGCGATAATAAACAATTTAATACACACATAGCTTCAAAAAATCATCGGTGCGCGCCGTGGATTTCAACCCGCGTAGCAGTCCGTCGGTCTCTCCACTAGGCTATCACTGTACAGCATTTAACTAGATTAAAATTAGGTGACTCTATGTGCTAGTCATTTACATATCTTATAATAATAAACACCGCCATTATTTTTCGCAGGTGCAAGATATAACGAAAACAAAGCGGAATCCCAGAATATGTAAAAAGCTCATTAATTACGAAATCTTTTGGAAAAAGTCATAAATGTCAACTGACAAAATAAATTGCGCGGGCAATTAACGTCGGTAGGTTGGTCAATTTTGCGTAAAAAAAATCATTTGCCCCCAAATATAAGTACATATTTTTAATAACGTTTAATTTAAATACGTAAAAGGATTTTCTTTCCCTCAAATTAAACGGGATACGTCATTTTAATCTTGTTTTAAATACAGCTTTTATACCCGTGTGGATCGGATTGGGGCAATGTCAAATAAAAATATTCTTTTTAGCTTTTATGGGCTCACACAATTATTCTTTCATAACTGTCGTGCCCATTAGGTGTTTTTGGGCTTTGGGCGATATAAAGCACTTAACTTTTTAAATTTATTGCTGGGATTTTGTTACTATTTGGGTCAATTTTATCGGTTTCCGTGTTCCTTACCTAAAAAGGAATAAACGGAATACTTTTAGGATCACTTTGTAGTTATCTGCTCTTACCTCTTAATTTGTGCGGAACCCTCGGTCGGCGAGTCCGACTCTACTAACTGTCCAGTTTTTTATTTATAATAGAATTTTCTTGACAATGCCTTAACATTCATATTCAAATTCAAATTCAAACTCATGTATTCATATAGGTTAAAAAACCAACACTTATGAACGTCATTTCTTTTTTTTACAACCAGGTTCAGGATGGTAGGGCTATGAGAAGAGCCTGGAAGAAACTCATGCCACTCTTTTTTTAAATCAGAATTTCAATCTTAGAATTTGTGGTACCATGATTGCTGACACAGCCAAAACACTTTGCGACACTGATTAGAAATAAATTGAATATAGATGGATGGAATGAAACATAGAATTTGTTTTGTATCTATCACCAAACAAAATCCATTGTTCGTCACAAGCAGCGTTCCTTATAATATATTCTGTCAAAACTACTGTGTAATACAGTCAACATGAAAAGTGGTTGCCATCCTTTTCCATGACGTTGACTCACTGGAACAAAGTTTCGAATCATCTGTTACGCCATAACGACTTGATTAAGACAGGAACTTATTCTAGACATCCTTGAGAATAGAATTAAATGTATTAATTTACACTGAATGGAATAAAATAAGACCCCGACACTAGAAGCTATACATTTTGTAAATCGATGCTAATATTATAAATTATAAAGCTAATGTGTTTGTTTGTATGAACGCATTAATCTCAGAAACTACTGGTACCTAAAAGTATTTTTTTCTTGGATAAGAAAATATTTTTGTCTGTTCTGCTTCACCTCATGCTCTGTCCGCGTAATATCGGGATAATTTCGAATTAAATCAGCAATATGTCAATGTTTTCGGCTTCCATCATACGAAAATTTACCCGTCTTGACAGAACGTGTTCTGTCAAGACAGGCAAATTTTTGCTGCGCGTCCATGCAACGACGATTTTGCAGTTATCTGCAGAACAGTAGCGACAAGGATGCAACTAATTAATGTTACTGTGTGATATAGTGAGATATAGCATACACAAAACACTTCCATACAACTGACAGATTTTCCAAGTTTCGTTGCCGCATGCAAATGTGTCGGTGGACTAACAGTGTAACTAACAATAATCACTCAGGGAGACAAGAAATAAACGTTCTTCTTGATGACATTGAAAGATTTAACGAGAATACAATTTGTGACAATCAAAATAAATCGTCCTTCTTCTCGAAGCATATTCCAATGCAAACCTGTAATCTCGTTAAGTTTTCAAGAACGTTAACTTAAATAAACCTAATACGATTAACCATCTATATTGAAAGCAGGCCAAGGAAAGGTACATTTGAACAAAACGCCCATTACCATTTAATATTCAATAGAGTTATCGTAAATGGCGTCTGTTCATTAAACGTCGAAGGCCCAGCAAAGTCTCTAAAGGTATTTAATCGTTTCATGAACTCATTTGTGAAAACAATTGAGCTTTTATTAATAATAGACTATGCCCGTAGCCACGGTAATAATATCTAACAGTATTGTAACTCCATACAAACGCACGAAACTCGAGTTATACCTACGCGCCGCGAGCAGATTACCCATTAGACTGGGCGGACTGTACCTACAGTGCCGCTATCGTGCCGCAGCTCGCATGCGGCGCGTCTGGTAGGTATATAACTCACGAAGACGACCGAGTTACAATACTGTTAGATTATATTACCGTGCCGTAGCTACGCTCGCACAATTTTATTTTATTTAACCCTTTCTTTCCCATCCTGTGGGATTTTCACAAAATTCCCGCCTAATGCATATCCCTATGGTCCCTATTTCAGTGTTTTCATTACATACAGTTCAGTAGTTTTGCCTGTGCATTGTCTGTCAGTCAGTCAGTAACACAAGGATTTTATATATACCGAATCTTAGCGAATGCGCCAAACAAATGTGTTTACATTATTGTTGTTTTACGTAATGGGAACCATTGTTATACACCACTATTTTTTATTAGTACAAAAACTTAAAGGACATATTAGTGAAGACATTATTATCATATATGTGACATAAGAATTTCGTAATATCTATAAATAGCCAAGTTATAATCATTTGTTTTTTGTAGAAAATCTCACCATAATCATAGACATATTTTACAATCCATTCACTACTTCATTGATAGTATTTACTTTCCGTCCTACTCTTACGCATTCTTTCCGTCACACTTATAATGTAGGTAGCCTTAGAAAATAAAATGAAGCAAAATAATCAGTGTAGGTAGATATTTTTTAATTTTCTTAATTCTACCCTCTCATTCATAGTTTATCCGGGCTTAAGACCGGCAAAATTTACCGTTTTACAAGTAATTAAATACGAAGGTACGTAATTAGAAAGCAAACACATATCAAAATAAAAGAAGGTATTCTGTAATAAAAGAAAACAGTAATTTTGGCGTATTTATGAAGTTAAATCATCTGTTATTTACAAATTATTTTATCATCATCATGTCAGCCTAGAGACGACCACTGCTGGACATAGGCTTCCCTCAAGGTTCTCCACACAGACCGATTTTGAGCCGCCCGCCTCAAATTACTATTTACTTAAGTAGGTATTATTAACTAAACTTACAAGTATTTCCATTGTCCTTCAATAAACCATTTAAACCATTTATTTTTGATACACACACAATATAATATATATATATATATATATATATATATATATATATATACAATGAAATAAACGTATCTTATAATAATTATGAGCTATGTGCGTGCAGCAAAGGGTACCAGCTCAGTACTTGCTGTGCTAGGGCACAGCACTATATTAAATCATAAAAAACGAACATATTATATATAATTCATAAAAAAAAATACAAGAATAAGACATAGACAAAAATAAAACATTAAATAAATACAAGTGGCATTACAGAAATAAATAATAAAAAACACACAGACATTTAACATCATAAATTTAAATTTATTCTTTAGTGACATGACACACAACCCATTCTGCTATATCGACTTCTTCAATATGTTCCCAATATGTCCAGCACCATTATCAATACACAGATCACAGTCTTTTCACTTCGTCAAAAGCGTTTTAATTATTCGACACTAGCCGGCTTACTTTTGTACACTCACAAAATGATGTCCATGGGTACACAGCTGCACTCGCGATTCCTCCACTCAAAAAGTACGCACGAAGTATAGCTACATACTCCCGTGATATTATGAACTGATAAGCCATGGCGTCGGAAAACGTAGACAAACAAATTGCAGCGAAAAAATCGATAGGTACGCTCTCGTCTGCTAGCAATTTAGCACTGTTTGTAGCATCCAAGAGCGGCGCGCGCGCAGTGGGACAAGGGGGAATTTATCACTGGAATATTTTACTACGAATAGTACGCGAGTCGGTCATAGTCTTAGTTATGCATTAACCAATTATTACGTATTTTTGTGGACAGTTTTAAGACAGTTTTGGGACTTAGTGTTTTTATTTTTTAACTACATAAATATGATCAGTTAAAGATACTTAGCGCCCCGTAAAAATTTTTGTACTAATTAAAAAATTGTGGTGTATATGGGGTGGTAAACGCACCCTAATATATCCACAGTATGTTTGGGATACATTGCTTAGTATTTAGGGGTTTGGAAATTTGAAGACCTTAAACGGGTATATAGCGGTTATACAGCTCAACAGTGTGTAGACGTCATTAGTGTAGTGTGTCGAGGTACCGACAGTGCGGTTAAAAACAAAAATAAAAATCCAGTGAGGGTAGGTGCCAAAACCCGCACAACGCAAGGACGGCGCTGAGCTCACCAGTCCCGCCGCGACCACGGCTGAAGCAAGTCAGCCGAAACGTTGGCAAAAAACCGAGGTATTTATTCCTTAAATATAAGATTTATCGCGAGTAAGACCCGCTATATAACCTTGTATAATTTGAAGACCTTATTGGGGCGGATCGTTTTTAAGCGTAAATAGAAAGACATTATTTATTTTTAAATTGAGGGTGTTGGTTTAAAGATACAAAAGAAACTTGATGTATGCTAATGCTTCTTCAAAAGAAATAGTTAAAGTTACAGCTAGTAAATGATAAATGTTAAAAATGATGGATGTGTTAATGTTAGGCAAACGCAAAATCGCCTGTACAGGTTTAGATGCTATGTTTGTTAAAGATAATTTATTAAAATCTCTATAGGATACCTTTACAAACATACACAGGTGAAACCGCAGGTCGAGGCTCGTGGAATATATAATTAAATATGCATAGAATCATGTCAGTTTATCTTTCAAAGGGTAGAGGGATGATTTACGCCCACGTTCACCATTTGTGGTTAAGTCCAATGTATTATGGGTAGGAATCAATAACCGTCAAGAATTTCCTAATAGGAAATCATATAATACCTTACCTAAGTCAAACACAGAATCTCAAACATTAATCTTGAGTGCTATAGGCAACAGTTAAAATAGAAACCATTAGATAGTCAGATAGGTGGTTCTATTCTATTCAAATTCATTTGATTCAACTGTTAGCTGAACACCTTTGTACCGCAGACTTAGATAGAACTAGTGCTATAACAACCACCCAAAAAAAAAAATACTTTTTTCATTTATTGCAATTTTTTACTTATCATAATAATATCATTAATTAAAAAATAAATAAATGCAGGAGAACAAAACCAAATATAAAACTCTAAAACGGAAGTATTCGCTAATAGAGTTAAATTTAACAAAATGATTTCCAAATATTATTCCAGCAGGTGTACCTATTACGTTTCACCATCCAAGTTTATCAATTACATTTTATCTCGGGGCAGCTGTGGTAAACATTTTTACTTTTCTTGTACGTATGCAAACTGTCACTCCATCTGTCCCGTAATTGGTTCACAGATTTTTGCTTCGAAGTTCGTAAAGAATTTTTCAGTTTTTAAGTTCAGCACATTGAAATTGGTTTTCTTTCTGATATTTTTTTCAAAGGTCGGACAGGTTTCTGTGTGGCACATTGTGCTATGTGTACTGTATTTGTGACAACCTTTTTGTTTTTTCAATGTTATTAAAATATTTTATGAATACTTGACTTTCATCAAATCAAATAATGAAACATACTCACTGTTTTCTGCATAGCTATCTGTTAACTCATAGGACTTTATGAAATTCATAATATGATAATTATCATCATTCTCCTAGCGTTATCCCAGATTCAACCTGGTGTCCGCTTACTTGTCTAACCGAATTTGGCTGAATATTAGCTTTACCAAAGAGCGACTGCCTGTCTGACCTCCACAATCCGAAGGGATAGCGATTCAATACGATGTGCGTACTCCGAAAAGTCAGTGGTGCGTGCTGTGGATTTGAACGCGATACCCTCTGCATGTCCGTCTATTAGTATCTACACTAGGCTATCGTTGCCTTTTAACATTATATGATAATGTACAACTTTTTATTTTTAAAATAAACTAGAGCATTCCCGCGGCTTTCATATTTTTTTAACTTAGCAGTTTCTGCCAGCTGCCGTGAGAATTTCGGGAAATTTCTTCTTAGTGCTCCTCTACGCTTCCCATGGAACAAACATGCCATATTTCTGCTTCTTGCGCTCAGTAGCTTCAGCTGAGCGCTGTCTTTCAGTCAGTAACGCAAGAATTTTATATCATCATCATCGCCCTAGCGTTATCTCGGTTGCATCCAAGACTTACACGCTTTAGAGCACGAGGTCCGATTACTTGTCTAACCAGAATATAAATTTTTCCACAGAGTGACTGCCTTTCGACTTCCGCAACCCAAAGGGATAGCGATATGCCATGGTTTAGACCAGTATCGGTTTATTTGAGGGTACTGACTCGCCATAATGACTGACAAAGATCTTCATAACAGCTGGGACCGACGGTTTAACGTGCTCTCCGAGGCACGGGGCAAGCAATAATTAAGAATTTAATACGCACTTAACTTCGAAAAGTCATTGGTGTACGCCGTGGATTCGAACTCGATACGCTCTGCATGGCAGTCCGTTAGTATCTCCACTAGGCTATCGCTGCCGCAAGAATTTTATATACTTTGTCTGGCCATAAATACTGTTACAATTAAACAATGTGATAATAATGTGATGTAAATACGGTTTGTATTTCAGACTATCCTACAATTTCATTGTTTTGAATGGGACACGTGACGCAGTGAAATAACACACATTATACTTGGCCTCGAATTATTTGAACCTCGTATGAATAAAGAAATCCGTATTTATAATGTACAAATGTTTGTGTTACTATGATTTTAACTTTTTGCTGCTTTTTTGGTTCGCAGTTGTGTAAATATCCCAATTGTATCTTTCTCTAGTTTTTTCTTCTTTATCTATTCTCTAGCCTTTCGCAGTCCTAAGCCTGTCCTAATTTGTGTCACAGTTGCTTCATCAGTCTATAGGAAGATTTGCCCTACCATATAACACTGATCAGACGGGTTGTTATAGGTTTTGATGAAGAGTATTCCGCCGTATCACCAAAGACATTATCAATGTCCGTGAGGACATGTTTACTAATTATTTTGCAATTGATTATTTTGACTGTAAAAAATTTAACAGGGGTGCTAGAACACCCATTGAAGTCACTGTCTAATTATAAGGCAAAGAAGAAAATCTTTGACGTACTCATACTTAAGTAACTCAACGAGATCAAAACATGGTGGGAGCTGTATAACTTTGTACTGAATACGTGTTTTCGCTCAGCACGTAGCTTTCTTATATTTATTCCATTACCTAAAGAGTTCTACCTTGTACAGCCTTGATTACTTCTACCCGAGCTGCTATCTTCCAACAAGTGTTTATTACTTATATAAAACTTCCACGGCTAGTTCGCTCAGTGGCCGTCCAGTTAAATAGCTCAAGAGGTCTATTCAATTTAGCGTATTATCTGCTGTAGAATTGGAATAAATAGCTGGAATCTATAAATTTTAGCAAAGAAATAGCGGAGAAGTTATGGAGCAAGTTAATAGTAGAACAATGTTATGAAAATTTTATTACTGATTAATTTAAAACTTGCTTACACTTTTAAAAATTGTATCATCATATAACTAAAGAATTAAGTATATGTAGATTTGGTGACACAACGATAACTCTAGCCAGTATGAGGATCAAAGTATGTTGGCGATGTTAGAAAATAAATCAACTGCATACATCCCTTTTTAGCAAACGGAAGACAAACAACGAAACAGTACAGTTTAACTTTTCCTGGGACTTCACAAGTGCCAAAACTCATTGCCTGCACAGGTGACACAATAGTGGAAATATGAGTAAAAATAACTTTCTTCTTTAAACGAAATGGGTGTAAGTATTTATGCTAAGGCGGAAGCCTTAGCATAGAAATACACCCAGAGCCTCGTCCGTTGATCGGCAGGTGCACCACTTGCAGGTGAGGTTGGCTTGGGACCCTAAGGTCTTCTTGGTGGGAACCCTATGCTATACCCCTATGTTTACATTAATGTTTTCTTTGTATAAATTAGTTTTAGTAGTATTATATTATATAATTCAATTTGGATAAATGGGTCGTACACTGATTGGTTTACCATCGAGACAGGTGTAAAGGTGATTTTCCACCAGAGTGGCGAGACGAGACTAGGCGAGAAGAGAATTGAAATCGCACTGACCCTTTTCCACTAAAAATTGCCATCGCGAGCTCGCGCGTGACCGCTGCGCCGCGCCGCCCGTAGGCTTCATTAAATAAAGATATAGGTACAGTGCTGTTTGAGTTCGTCTTGCAATACACACGCAATTTCTATCGCGTGTTTCTGTTGAAAAGTTAATTTATACTCTATATTGGAAGCAATACGGTTCATTTTTACACAAACAAATATTTCAATTCACGCCTCGCATATTCTCGCCAATCCACACTGTTTCCACCAAAGATGCGCTGGGAGAGAATTGAAAATTTGCCATACAAATTTCAATTCTCTCCTAGCCTCGCCTCGTCTCGCCACTCTGGTGGAAAATCAGCTTTAGACAAGGATGTGTAGCGTCGCCGCCGGGACTGTTCAACCTCTTCAAGGACAGTTGTTTGCAAGAATTGAAAAATGGTGACTGTGGATTAAGGATGAATGAGTTACTTATCAAATGCCTCCTTTATGCTGATGATCAGGTAATACTTGCGTCTTCAGCGGAGGAGTTGCAGGAGATGGTGGTAATCATGCATGGTGCTTTAGAGAGGAAAGGAATGAAAGTGAAAGTGAGCAAGACGAAAGTTATTGTTTTTGAAAAGGAGGAATGTGTTACGGCTTGTAATGTTATGATCGATGGACAACGTGTGGAGCAAGTGAATGATTTGGTATATGTACGTACGCTTTTTACTAGGAATGGTAAGAATGAAGAAGATATTGAAAGAAGAGTTAATGCAGGTAATAGAGTGAATGGAGCTTTGAAGGCTTTTATGAACAGTCAAAACGTGTCCAAAAAGGCACGTTTGGCTGTGCATAGAGGGGTGTTAGTACCTACACTTATGTATGGTAGTGAGAGTTGGGTATGGCAGAATAGACTTGAAAGTAGAATAAATACCGTTGAAATGAGAGCACTGAGAAGTATGTGTGGAGAGTCTTTAAACGGCAGAGTAAAGAATTGTGAGATAAGAGAGTGTTGTGGGGCAAAAGAAGACGTAGTGACAACTATTGAGAAAGGTATGCTAAGATCGTTTGGACACATAGAGAGGATAGATGACGAAAGACTGACCAAGAAATTATATAAGTCAAATGTGAATGGGACAGGAGGAAGGGGAAGACCTAGACGGACGTTCTCTGACCAGATTGGAGACATCCTAAGAAAAGGACAGGTTAGAAGTACCCATAACCGAAGCGAATGCATGAGAAATTTGATGGGAGTGAGTGAGGCAAGCGAGATATGTCAGGATCGTTGCAAATGGCGTACCGTAGTCTCTGCCTACCCCTCGGGGAAACAGGCGTGAGTCTATGTATGTATGTAATTCAATTTGGAGAGGCCTGGAGACCAAATTACACATCAAATTGAATCTTACGTTATGTTATTATATCAAAGTTCATAACATCAAAGATTATCATCAACCTTGCTATCTGAAAGTCCGTCTTTAAGAACTAAGAATTCTCAGGTTGATATGAGAATAAAACCAATCCTATATTCGAGTTTATTGGCAGCATTTGTTGCAATGGCAATATTGTTCAAAAAGGTTTACATTTTTCTGACCGGCCTAAGATTTAATTATTTAAAACTCGTACGACTTAATTTTATTACATTTTTTATTGAACAGTTCGTAGTCGGGATATGTATCAGTTTAAGCTAAACATACCTCTTAATTCCCCAACGGTTCAAGTCACAGGGAAACTAGTATGAGCCAGCCTAGTTCTTAAAGTACAAATCTCGGTATCTACACTCAATAGGTATATGATCGCTTGCTGGCTGTGGGAGAGTGGGAGTCTGCTCTTTGGCTTCAAGCGCTTCCGTCGTCCAATGTGGGCACAATGTTGGACGACACGACATTTCGCCTCGCCATTAGCCTCCGTTTAGGTGCTCCGTGTGTTTATCCGCATCGTTGTCATTGTGGAGAAGCCGTCGATAGCATCGGACACCATGGACTATCTTGCGGCAGAAGCGCGGGCCGAATACCTAATGCCTCGTCACGCCTATCTTAATGACATTATCCGTCCCTATCTTGTCACCGCCGGAGTACCAGCCATACTTGAACCCAATGGTTTGGTATGCGACGATGGGAAGAGGCCCGACGGTATGTCATTGTTGCCTTGGAAGTTGGGTAGATCTTTGGTATGGGACGCAACGTGCGTAGATACCCTTGCGCCATCACATCTTCCAAGTACAGCCAGCTGTGCCGGCGCTGCTGCTGCAAGCGCAGAATCCCTCAAGCGGCAAAAATACGGTAATTTAATAGGTAATTACGTATTTGAGCCGTTTGGGGTGGAGACGCTTGGTCCATGGGGTCCGAGCGCTCGTATGTTGTACAGAGAAATCACCAAACGACTAATCGACGCTTCACGTGACCAGAAAGCTGGGCTGTATTTTGGCCAGCGTATCAGCATTGCCATCCAGCGTGGTAATGCTGCCAGCCTTCTGGGCACGTTACCAATAGACAGCGATGTGGAGGAATTCTACGACGCCTAAACCTGTCTTGTAAATATGAACTTAGTATTTTTTCCCCATTTTTTGTACATGCTTATTTCTTTTTATGTATGTAAATAATATATAAATGTAGTAGGTAAGTTAAATAACCTACTAACAAAAACATGGTTATTTTAATAAAAAAGTGTAAATACAAAAGTTGTAGATCTCTTTATTACCTACAATTTTGCCATTCCCCTTTTTTCCATAGGACTTGTAGTTTTGCCGGAAATCGAGATAAACCCTTTTTTACCCTTAAAATCGCAACCCCATCCACTTCCCGACCTCAGATCGCCTGTAATTTATATTTCCTTTAATTTTTGTTGTATTCTCTTCCTTCTCGAATGGGTTGCATTCTACTATTATTATACTTCACTTTTGACCGTTTTCTAACGTATCTGCACTGGTCTAAATATCAATCAACAATCAATATAATTTAAAGCCTTGGGAAATTTCCCAAAATTTCCAGGGGATCGTGAACAACGGATAATTTAAAAAAAATGCTGCGGGCCATGGATGGAAGGATGCCCGCAGTTAATAAGTAATAAGCACAATTAGTATACAACATTTCATTCTGCTCTTTTTACGGTCAATATTATTTTTTTTGCTTAACGTGCATTTGTCAGAGGACGCAATTTTGTTTTATAGATGTCTAGAGGGGGCATGTTCAATCCAAGTTTGTGGGGTCACAACGATTGTCCTGCGGCCGCCATCTTGAAAAATTAGTACAAATGGGTATTCTGGTTTATCTGGCAAACTATTGGGCGTACAGAAATATTTGAAAACGTGTTTTGTTGCAAATTAAATTCTCTACAATTTTAATTCCGTAGCATTTACTTCTTCCAAACAAGACCCAATCTTCCAAATTGAGACTTTGCAGTACTATGACCATGTCATTCACTCATAACAACGACCCTAAATATGGAGTTGAAAAAGTAAGACGGACTCCATCACTGAGCATCTAAAGTTGATAGTCTGCCCAGCCAGAGGACACTGCAATGAGTTCTGCAGTGCCTAAATTCTGGGGACACCTGCAGGAAAATTATTACAGATATCAAAATTGATTGAGGAAAAAGGCAATTTACCGAAAAAAAAGCTACTTCCCTCTAAATTCCTTCATCAAATTTTTATACTGGCACTTCATTGGACCCTGTGCTAAAGCCTGGCTCATCTCAAAGACTGGGGACGCAGTTATAACGCAAAAATGAAAAAATTGCCAAAAATACAATAATAATAAAGATATCACTTTTAATTTTTAGCTTTATGACAAAAGTTTTAGGAGCAAAGTTGTAAAAAAAATTAATTTGCAACAAAATACTATTCACATGTTCTTTATGCCGTCAATAGTTAACCAGTTATTAAAAATAACATCTGCACCTGCACTCTTTCCAAGATGGCGGCCGAGCGTCAACAGGTGCGACTCCACAAATTTGGAGCAAGCTTAACACGAGCCCTCCCTACATATCTATAAAATAAAATTGAGCCCTCTGATAAATGCAACTCCAAATGTAACTTTTCAATGGACTATGAGTACATACAAGGTTTATAAAAGCTTTCCGCTAGTAATGCTCTCAAATCTCCTAGCCTTCGCAGACCGAATAATAATACCACCCGCTAGCGTTTTAATCAAACGAAGTCAAGTCTTCTCAGGACGAAATAAAAACCTATACATGAGTACTGAACCAAAGAATTCCACTTCAATCTATCTCTTGAAGTGGAAACTCAGTACATCGGCGCCTAATGCTATTCAATTGGCGCCTGGAGGGTTACCACGGGTTTTTGAATTTTACGACTTTTCTCGATCGGACATTTGGACTCTAAGACAATTTGGACTTTAATCAGCACGTGCATAATCTCGATTTGATAGGTATTTGGTGACTGATCGGCCCTCTTTAAAGTTATACTGTCAAAGAATGTCACTTGGAACTAACATTTTGATGGTCGCTAACTGAATTATGTTTAGACGTGCAGAAGCCAAAGTCACACTTAAACACCGATTGACTTAGTCCAAGTCTGAATGTCAATGAATCGTATTCAAGTCGTACGTCGATGGGAACATTTTCATTTTTAACATAGTGGCCGTCAGGGGAACCGCCACTTTTAGAAAATGTAATCGATTTTAAACTTTCGCGATTTGTATACATCATAGAAATAAGTCTAAGAATAAATATTAATAAGTCGGCTATAGCTGAGCATTTGTTGGAGTCTGGACCAAACCACTGGATAGAACTGCATCAACCACAAGTCTTATCCACCGATCGTCACTATTACTCCAGGATAGTACGTGAAGCGGTAGAAATCAAGAAATATAACAATTTCAATCGGGAGGATGGATATAGATTATCGGCCAGTTGGAATCCAGTCATCAGCAAGTGTAAACACCGCCGCAGTGATAAATCTCAACAGTGTGTAGACGTCATTAGTGTAGTGTGTCGGAGTACCGACATTGCGAACTTAAATAAAGACCAAGTGAGGGTAGGTGCTGAAACCCGCACTTCCACAAGACGTCGCTGAGCTCTCATCAGTCTCTCCGCGACCACGCTCGGTGCAAGACGAGCGAAACGTCGGTAACAAATAGGTATTTATACCTTAAATAAGTTAATTTAGAAAATGTATGTAAAAAGTTGCCATCCATGAAATGTTGAACACATCTGAACCTTTCTTGTTCGTTGATCGAATCGAGATGAATCCTTGTAGTATGCCTCTTCCTTCAGATAAAGTTTTCTTAAGACAATACCTATTGCCTACATGTGTACTCATACAACTAAGTATTCGGTAAGTAATCATTTCGAATGTTTTGTTTTACGTATTAGATTCTCTTGTACACAATCTACAAAGACGATATTAGGTACATACGCATCTGTGATAATTGAAAGTTCTTGTTCTTGTTAACGTGTCTTCGTCAAATTCTTTTGAGAGATAGATAGGAGGCTGAATATTGAGATTACATTTGTAACCAATACGCTACATGCTAGTTTACCAGAAACTAATACTATTGAAATTCGACACTGTAGCTGTGTCATTCAATAATTTCTTGTGTACTGTGCTAAATGTGAAAATCTGGGGAAAAAAGACTGCTGCAATGTTTATGCACTATGCCTTCTGTGTCTTTAATCATATAAGAAGTGATCGTCGTCATCACCGAATTAGCACAGTTCATAGGCGAAAGTGGTACAGTAACTAAGGTTTATCCAAGTTTTTACCCGCATGTCGGTCGCGTGATGGTCAGTTATCGGAATAAAAGTTAACCACATACATGGGCTAGTTTATATCCCGAAAGTCATCACGCCAAACTTTTATTTACATTAGAATCCGTTCAGTCGTTGTAGCGTGACAGAATAACAAACATCCACACATCCATCCATCCTTACAAACTTTCACATGCAGTATAGCGATCGAGGTTTTAACAAATAAAATGAAACAACAATATAACCCGTGACTTTGCATAATATTTATTTTTTTATAGACTCACACCTGTATCCCCGAAGGGTTAGGCAGAGGTAATACTACACCCACATTTCGCCATGAAGTTTTGAGTGCCAGGTAACAGGGGGCGAGTTGGCAATCCGTTACCAGTCACATCACGAGACTCTGTGCTGCTGCTAAGAATTCGGAAAAACCCAGTAACACTTTGGCCCGACAAGGGCATCGAACCCGGGATCTCCGATCAGCAGTTGCATACGCTATCCACTGGACCACGGAGGCAGACTTTGCATAATAAGTAATCTGTTTGTTTTTAAAAGATCACCATATTATGATCGTACCTTCTAAATATCTAGCTATATAATCGCAGTCAATAAGTTCTCGGGAATACATTCAGAATTCAGTCATGTGCGCAAAGTATTTTTTATCCATCAACCAAACCGAGTCCATAATGTGTCTGGAATGTTTAAGCTAAACAGCTGTCGGCTAGACTGGCAAAAAATGGCGACGTGTATTAAGGACAACATTCGCATTATTCTCCACTAGCCAAGTTTCTTTTCCACTGGCTCTTTAATGCATTTTCTATGTTACCTTACAGGTACTGTTTATAGCTAACTGTTGACTTAGAGCAGGGTCATTCATAGTAGGGGTCGCGAACACCTAATTGTGAGCTCAATTTCACTCGTAATGAGCATTCTTGCGAATGTTATATTACAGAAAAACAAACGAGAGCGTTTTATCTAGCGTTCCATCGAGCGCTCTGGTGAGCATTCTAGCGAAATGACCGTAAAATGTCGTCGAGCTCTTTGCCGATTAGACTGTTTGCTAGATAGATCAAGAAAATGATCGTAACAATTTTAGGCTAGTCTCTCCGCCACCAAGATCGGTGCAAGACGATCGAAACGTCGGAAACAAATAGGTATTTACCTACACCTTAAACAAGTTAATTTTACGCGATTAGGACCAGCTTAATTATATTGTATGATAGACTATGTTTGTTATTACTCATTGTGTAAAATTTACTCTATGTTAATAATACATTTGTAACAATACCCTGTGACAATTGGGCTTTTAATTATTAAAAGCACAATTAAGGTGTTACAAATAATTTCCATCGGATAGGAAAGTATAATCGCCATGCGAAAACAATAAAAACATTCTGTTAATTAAAGTGCGATCCCTGGAAACAATATTGTGCCCCAGTAATCGTTATTTCGTTTATTTTTTAATATTAAAATATGAAAATCACGCGCCTCCCTTTTGCAACATGTTTTACGAAATCTTTGACTTCTGATTAAAATTTCCTTTTATTGTTTGTTTTAATTTTTCGCGGTAATATGAGAATATTTGAGAATGCAGGAATGTTTAAGCGTCCAATTTTTGGTAATGTTCTGGCAGGTAATTAAAAAGCCGAACAGCACAGCTGTAAATAATGTCGTGAAATCTTATCTTAAAAAGCAACTTTTAAGTCGTGAAGTTTTAATACACATTCAAGCAAAGGACACAAAAAGCAACTGAGCGTTTTTGTGTCAGTTGTTTGAATCTGTGCACAATTCTGGGCTCAAAACATTTTTACATTGCGGATCACATAAATGTTCTCCTGTTTGAGGATCGAACTCACTACACCCGGCGCATGGCTACGCGGCGATGTAATCACTTACTTAAACTGTATTATGTCAATTCTTTTCACTCAATTCCATATATGATAAAATCTTTCATAGGTTATACCTATTCGATTGTATAAGTCAGTACAAAGCGATTCAACTAAAAATCGATTTTGGTACTTTTTGCCGTCTCTATTAATTCTTCAACTTTCATGACCCATTCAAATTCATAGTTAATTACTATACCTATTTAATAATGAAAGTCTATTGAACATTTTATATAGACACTTTATTCCTTAATATTAGACTAATTCACAATTCTTTACTTCATTAGGTTCACATTAATAAAAATTTTAACAGTAAAATTAATTTAAGCGACCTTTCCATATTTTATTAAAACATAACATAACATATCTTCACGCCTTTTATCCCCGAAGGGGTAGGCAGAGGTGTATTACACACCCACACTTCGCCAGATATGTTTCGGTCCCAATGTAATTTTATTAAAACTACTTAAAATATTGAAATATTAATAGTTTTTAATTTAAATTTACAATTTGGTAATATTTTACTTAACATTTACAGACATGTTTTGTTTTTATTTACTTTTTTACTAATACATCATTGATGTTGAGTCGAAATCGTTTCAGCTTGGTTTTATGTTTGTCTAGTTAGGTTTGGTAATATTTTTCTTAAAATTTAAAGACATGTTTTGTTTTTTTATTATTTTTTTCCAAATAAATCTTAGATGTTGAGTCGAAATCGTTTCAGTTTGGTTTTATGTTTGGCTAGTCAATTGACGGGTAGTGTCTCGTGAAGCCAGAGCCTCTTGCCTTCGTTGAACTCTGCTGCTGTGTGGTCTGTTCCTTCCAGGATCCATTTGGTGGTCAGCAGACCTTCAACTCCGACAGGTCCTGGAAAATGGATAAGTAATGTGTTTATGAGATTGTATAATGATATCACCACAGTATAGTTTCTGATATTATAATCGGAAATAAACAAAGTATCCGAGTAACCTACTCAAAACATGATTTTAAACATACGCTATTACAAGTCTTTCTGGTAAACGTTCATAATATCGACAGTCACTACATCGATGGTCGCTGTATCGAAAAGGTTCCATCGACGGGCTAATGTATCGACAGTACCCTAAATCGATGGTACGCTACATCGACAGTACCCCAAATCGTTGGTACGCTTCATCGTTAGTACACTAAAACGACGGTATGCAACATCGACAGTAAACCGAATCGATAGTACGCTGCACTGTCACGGCAGACTGAGGTGATATTTGTCTTCGTCTTGAATTTAAAAGTTATCTCAAAGTACCCGAAAATGTATCAACTAGGTATTGGTGTTACTATCGACGCATAATGTGCTCACTGTGACACACAGTATATCGCGATAGAATCCGTAAACCGTAGTTTGATTTCAATGTGTAACATTCGCGTAAAACCAGGAAGATACTATTGCCTGGAGGACATTCTGTGTATGTGTCTCACGCTATTATATTCTTTATACATACAACTGACTTGAAGAAGCCTTCTAGTCGGTGGCCAAGACGGATTATGGACCAATGTATATAGACCAAGCGGTCTAAATACGTTCAAAATATATTAAAGAATATTTTTAGAACCCAACGTATCTCAGCACCCAGTCCGAAGCGGAACCCATCAGCGAAGCGCGACGACACGTTGTGGAACACACAAGCGCTGTCCACGCTGTTCAATAATATAACGTACCTCTGCCGTGTATCCTAGCCGTAGAGATGCCGACTTCAGCGCCCAGTCCGAAGCAGAACCCATCAGCGAAGCGCAACGACACGTTGTGGAACACACATGCGCTGTCCACGCTGTTCAACAATATAACGTACCTCTGGCGTGTATTCTAGCCGTAGAGATGCCGACTTCGGCGCCCAGTCCGAAGCGGAACCCATCAGCGAAGCGTGACGACACGTTGTGGAACACACACGCGCTGTCCACAGAGTTCAAGAACCTTTTCGCTGTGTTGTCTGGAACATTGAAATCAGGAACCCATAAAGTAAAAGTTAAAAAAGAAACATTCAGTCAACGGACAGAAAGTACACAAGTGCAAGACTCGAAACAGCAAATTGTGGATCATACAAAGTATTATGTCTTCAAAACAGGTGCGATGAAGAAAAAACCTCTTTTTAAATTAAAGTAAATAAAACTTGTGGTAACGCATATCTAAGGCAATATATTAATGTATAAAGTTTATGTTTACATAAACTTTATTGGTTTAAATAGCAAAGCAATATAATTCAAGATTAAACTTAAGATGAAACTAATCGAATCTCAAACACGTATAAACACTGATGCATTATACATAACTTTAGAAAACACATACTGCATAACGATGAGATACCTAAGGCTTCAACAATCGCAATCAACGCTCAAATAAATATTATTCTCACACGTGTTCTATGAATATTATTTCATACATGTGTATTGTCAGAACAATCTCAATAAATCTAATAACTACGAAGTACCCGTATAATTGGTTTTCATCTCCATTATACCTCTCAAACTTGCCATTAATAGCTATTTGAAGGATTTACGCCTTGAGCTTTGATAACTAACTCAATTACGATATCAAAAAAATTCAACCTCTGAACAAACATATCATCTCTGTTTATTATTATATACTCTCCCACTGTTGGGAACGGGCCTCTACACACTATTACAAGGGCAAAGTCATAGTGCCACGCTGGCCAAGTGCTGGTTGGCAGACTTTACACTTCTTTCGAGAACATCATAACTCTCAGACATTCAAATTTCTTCACGATGTTTTCCTTTACCGTTCAGTCAGCGATAATAACAAACACATAGGTAGCTAAATCAAATCAACAGTTAGTTAAGGCAAAGAAAAAGTATGTACATGCCTATCAAGATGTACATACAGTATGTAATAGATCATATCTACAAGTTCAAGTACAATTATCTAACACTCAGACAGTAATAAATACAGATAAAAGAGCAATATAGATAACAATAGGTTCCTAAAACATTATTATATTAAATATCACGCGGTAATATACTGCTAGACGTGCAATTAACTTGTTTGCCTTGAAACTCTTATCATTAATATAACAACTTCCTTATTTGCTTCAGTGTGTAGTGTTAATTATATTCATATTGATGCATATAATTACTCACCATTCTCAGTGACGATGACGTCTGTATGAGAGCTTCCAAATTTGTGAATGTGATCAACAGCCTCTTCCAGATCTTTCACGATCTCAATGGCACATTCCAGAGAACCGTATTCATGTTTCATACTTCTTGCTGGAGGTGGACCGAAAGTTAACTGACTAGACAGCCTCGGATCAGGATGAATCTTGACACCTTCTTTCTTCAACATATTGCAGATGTCGGTGAAAAGAGTTCCAGACATATGGTCTTCGTGGATAACCAAAGTTTCCATAGCATTGCACGCAGCTAATCTTCAATGCTTTGACAGGGTCAGCGTCTTTATCCAAATATACATGGCAGATACCTTCAGCGTGTACCAGAACTGGGATGTGTTGCGATTGCTTCTGAATATTTTTTACTAGATCTGGTGAACTACGAGGAATGATCAAGTTGATATGTTTTTCCATGGCTAACAAATCACTAATTTCTTCCCTTGTGATATGGCGTCATCAGCGCCGACCGTTTTCAGAGATTCTTTGACTTAGTCTATAAGAGCCTTATTTGAATAAGTAGCTTCCTTTCCACCTTTAAGAAGGAGTCCATTAGCCGAGGCCATAGCTAAAGCAGCTACTTGTGGCAACAAATCAGGTCTAGATTCAAAAATGACTAGAAGAACGCCGATAGGAACGTTTACTTGTCGGAGAACTAAATTTTCGGCTAATTTGGTCTTTCTCAATACTCTACCAACATTTTCGTAACTGGAGTCTGCAATTTGCTTCAAGCCCACGGATAGAGTTTTCAATTAGCTAGAACTTAAAGATAATCTACTAAGTAAAGGTGCTGCTAGGCCACCCTTTGTTGCTTCTTGTAAATCTTTCGCGTTAGCTTCTAGAATTTGATCTTGTTTATCTACTAAAGAGTCAGCTAGAGCGTGTATAGCTGACGGTCTATCTGCAGGAGAAAGCCTTTGAAGGTCTCTACTACCACTTCGTGCTGCAAAGAAAATAATGTAATCATTACTTGCTGTACAAAGAAAGCGAAAAGTTTGTTGACTTGCATTTTATATTAGAGATTTATAGTTTTATGCTACCTTAGTGACCGATGTAAAACAAACAAGAGAAACATTCAATTGATAAATTTCTATCAAGTTATTTATTTGGTAATAAAACATATCAGTCTTTTAACTATAAGCTTTTAGACGTCGCCAGCGGCTTCGCCCGCGTCAATAATACTTACATATAAATCTTACTCTTGAATCATTATATCTATTAAAAAAACCGCATTAAAATCCGTTGTGTAGTATTTAAGATTGAAGCATACATAGGGACAGATAGACAAATTGCATTTGCATTTCTACTGGGGGCTACAGTGCAAAGCCGTAGCAAATGAATGTCTAAAGAGTAATCTCTAAAATATATCAAAATACTTACCATTTTCAGCCAAAACATCGACCGATGTTGTCACGCAGTCAGTGAAAAAGTGCCGACCTTTCTGCCGCTGATAATGGTTTTGATAGCTTTCTCTTGCATACCATTACAGATCACAATACTCACACCTCGAGCCATAGCCCAAGTCGTCGCGTTTACTTTGGAGTCCATACCTCCAGTACCAACCTACAAATCGATGATATTTTATTTTCCTTTCTTTTAAACATCAAAGATCACAAATCAAATCACCCTTAAGGCATTTTTATTTTTCAAATAGATCCTACAAAAATCCCTTTATACATTCAAATATATCTTAATTTGAATAATTTTATCGAACTTTTAGCTTTGAACAATTTGCTTTGTATCGAAAAATGTATGGAATAACAAAATGCTACCATTTTTCGAAACACACCTAAATCGTCTTTGCCTTATTCACATTTAGGAGTTTAGTATTAAAGTAATCGCCTACGTTACGGGTTATTTGGCATAACATCATCCTACGGATTTGTAGATACGATAAGCTTCTCTAAAATATGATTTGGTTAAGAAATAACTTTTATCAAAAATAAAATTTATTTTCTTACGTACCGTTAGCCTTAGGGCTAGAGCAGCACTATCCTAATCTAACAGGCTGAACTTGAGTCACTGAGCTTTGAAATTTATTTGTGTATTCAATTATTTTTTGCTGCTTATACCAGAGATCACGTTCAGCCGTCCGTCTAGGCTGTCATGAAGATCTTTACCATTTGCTATGTAAACATCCTGACACTGATCTTAAGTATAGAATTCCGCTATCCCTTTGGGTGGGATACCTACTATTTAAGTGAGAATTGCGGGGGCAGTCACACCGCAAAAAAAAATATTCTGAAAAATCTGAATAGTCTAGAAAGTGGACACCGGCATCCAAGGTGAATGTCTTGGACCCCACCGGTTATCAGTAAGGTGATGACAGACGTAGCTAAAGTACAACTTACCTTTGATTTCTGTCCGAACTGAACTTGGTCTTTTTCCTTTGACGTGTATGTGTGCATCATCCTAGCGCCATCTTCCCAAGGAGACTTGTTATAGATGCCATCGACGTCTGACGTCATGATCAGAAGATCTGATTGAATCTCAGCAGCAAAGAGTGCCGACAAGCTGTCGTTGTCCTTGATGCTAATCCCTGGACGGTAGAAAAAGGTTAAGAGGCCGTAAAATGTTGCAATCGATGGAAAATCGAAGCGATCTGTTATTAAATATTTTCTACTCTTCCATGAAGAGAAACATTTTCAAATACAAAATTTGGAACCCTGATTGGGGTAGCACTTCCACGTATTAATTTCCATGCCACGTAAAAAATTGTGAAATATTTCCCCTAATAGAATATTCAGGAGCATTAATCAGCGCAGAATCGCTCTGCTGAAAAATATATTTCTCTTGCATAATGGCAATAAAATTATTATTACGGTATGGAAGTCATTTTACGTGAAAAACACCTCGTCAATGAATACAGATTTACATAATAGAAGCGCATTTCAGAATTTCGTGTGCCGATTCCAAGTGACGAATTGGCTGTTGTCAGTGTAGTACGTAGTTGGCGCCGTTGGCGGCGCTAGCGTCGTTCTCCGTCTCTCTTACTCTCGTAGTTAAGATACAAAAGAGGCACGTTCGTCTCTCTTGCCCTCATAGAGACAGCTGTCGAAGACTCACAGCGAGACTGCCACGCCGCCAAGCGGTAATTTGAGTCACAGAAAGTTTGTCTACAGGGCGCCCATAAGAAATGCGTCTCTATTAATAAATATCTATGCTCTGTGACCTCGTATTACTTGAACGAAAATATAAGTGCGGCAGAGTATACTAATGGTCCCGATTAACGAAATGTAGGTCCAGAAAAATAAGTCATATAGTATAATATATTTTTCTAAGAAACATTCAGAAATAACGAGTTATTACTTGTGTCTTCGTATAGCATTTCATGGAAATGGATTAATTTTGCCAAATACTGAGCGAAATACAAAATAATTTGGCACATTCTTTATAAAAATCTACTCTATTAGGAGTTAAATAAGGTTGACAATTGCTTACCTTCTTCCCAGTTCCTGGCACGACGGTATCGTCATGGATATACATAGGTGGACTGACAGCATCATTAGTGTTAACAATAGGGACAATGTTCAGAGATATCATTAGGTTCTGCTGGGTCCGGAACGGCGCAGTTTACATACGCAAAGCTGAAAAGTGCCCTGCCATCCCCATCCGGTCACAAATGGACATTGACGAGAAGATTGGTCTCCCTCAAGTCGCAGATGCAACTCGAAATAACGTCTCCCCAGCTGACGTCGTTCAAGCATGTTAACAGTACGCTAATTTTGCTATCTCATGTATATGTTATAATTTCCATAATTTTATCAGGTATCTTAAACTATTATAAAGTGTATAAAAGTCGCACCTACATCAACCCACTTACACCAACAATCACACCATACAACTACACACATCTCTATAAAAACCTATTTCACACAAATACTAACATGCCTTCAGGTACAAGTTACACTTCAGCCACACATACACAAACATTCAACACATACCATCGCCATGGGACAACTTGTTTGCATTTTAGTATGAAGATTTGTCAAATCTTTTACTATATGTACATTTTGCATGTTTCTATAGCTATCAAAAATTCAAGTTTTGCCACTAATTTTAGTCATATTAGCACCTTAGTATTATGGGACAAAATATACCAAATAAAAATGCTAACAATTAAAATCCTCGCAAATAACTATAGGTCAACGTACAGAGTTCCTGACACACTAATCTACTCTATCCGACACAACTTAAATACATTACTTACCCACTAAGGCTGTTTACTTAAATGAAGAAATAGATAGTAGTACCAATTTGGAGTGTCAAGAACTCGATAGGCTGGAGAACTGTCATAAATATTTAAACTCAAACTATAACCTAAAAATACTCACATTTAACATACGTAGTCTGCAGCGCAACTTCGATAGTTTTTGCGTAGCTTTAAAACGTCTAGATATAATTTATGACGTAGTTATTCTTACCGAATGCTGGCTAACAACTTGTCCAATAATAAAACAGATACTAGGTTACACAGCTTTCCAAACTACCAATAATTTAAATCAATGTGGTGGTGTCGTAGCATACGTCAGAGAAATTTGGAACCCCAAAGTCTCTGAGCCTAATATTAAAGATGCTGAATGTCTGATGTTAGAATTATCACGTGATATATCCCTAATTGCCATCTACCGTTCTCCATCATATAGGCAAATTGACAACTTTATCTACTCTCTAGACCATATAATTAACTCAGTTAGCAGTAGTTCTACAATTGTGGTGACGGGCGATATTAACATAAACCTTTTATCAACGCTGGATGGCTCAACTTCGGAATACTCATGCCTTATGTCTGAACATGGTTTGTCACAAGTAATCTCCAAGCCAACTAGATTGGACTCGTGTATAGATCATTTCTTTTTGAAATCGAAATCTAGAAACGCAATAGGCGTAGTTTGTGATGTAGACATAACTGATCACCGCCTAGTAATGATAGGTCTTAACGCTGACGCTCCCTGCACTAGTAAAACTCAAGAGCGCGTAATACATAAAGTCGACGTTCCAACGGTCATCAAGGATCTTAGTAGTGTCAATTGGTTAGATGTGTTGTCAGAGACTGATGTTAATATTGCTACGGACACGTTCCACAAAACTATACATGATGCTCTGCAAAACAATACGACCAATAAGAAAATTAGCCGTTCCAAACTAATATGGAAACCTTGGATTACACCAGGTTTGATAAAATGTATGAACCATAGAGATAAATTGCATAAAGAATCCCGAAAATACCCTAATGACGAAACCAAAAAACTTATTTATACTAGATACAGGAATTTCTTCACCAACTTAAATCACAGATTAAAGAATGAGTATAATAGTCAAAAACTAAATGAGAATAAAAATAACACAAGGCTTTTATGGCAAGCTATAAAAGATATCACCGAGCAAACTAAAAAAGATTGCAATAACATTGATTTGCTCAAATGCAAACCAACCCCACAACAATCAGTCGATAAGTGCAATGAATATTTCTGTACAGTTGGTGAGAGGCTTGCCACACAGATTCTCGCAGATATTGGTGAAACTCACGAATCGATACTCCTTAAACAAAATTTGGGTGAACCAGCTAGCACATCATTCTTTATGCAACCAACAGATCCTTGTGAAGTGGACACAATATTGGCTAACATAAACAGTCACTCCGCAGCTGGCCCAGACAACTTTACGCCGAGAATAATAAAAGAAATACGTCGCGAAATAACGGTCCCACTTACCCACATTATAAATCTCAGCCTAAGTTCTGGTACCTTTCCTGATATATGGAAAGAAGCCCGCGTCACACCTGTACATAAGGATGGTTTTAAACAAAATCCGGTAAATTATAGGCCTATATCTTTGATAGGAATATTTGCGAAGGTTTTAGAAAAAATTGTTAATAAACGTCTAATCTCCTATCTTGAGTAACATAATGTATCGAGACATATAGCCGAAGAAATAACCCTCCATTAAAGATTTTAAGTATATAAATAAATAATTTATTAAAAATAATGTTTAGTAAAAGCATAAATTATGATTCAAATTTCATATAAATTAATATAATTATAGCATTATTTTGTAATAAATGGACGTTATAGTGTATCGCTTATAAACTCTGCAATGTAAAATATGTTTAGAACTTCTTTGTTTCGATCAGTCTCGTCACAAAGTAACACAAATACAACAGTAATTACAGGATCCAATCTTTTAATCTAATTTCCTTTTTTTCTGTATTTACAGCGTCACGCCTGTACCCCTGAAGGGGCAGGCAGAGGTGAAATATTACACCCACATTTAGCCTTATGAATTTTGTCCCACGTAATAGGCGACGAGACTTTTGGCGTTACAATTGATTTATTTGTCATAATTTAAAGTCAGTCGATCGGACTTTTCCGTATAAGACTCAAATTTAGTAATGACCTCACCTGAGCAATCTTGACGTTGTACTGCGAGAACATGACATCATACATGGACATGAGCTCCGACTGTCCCACCGCGGCCGCGGCTCTCGGGTCCAATATGCTCCCGGCGTCCTGTAAACAATGGAACCAACGACCACTAATTGTAACGTAACACGAGAGACGGTTTACATACGTAACATGGGTTCAGTAAAGCTAGGAAAACATGAATGGCTCGAGTAGTTTAATATTGATAACATGACTTGTCTTATCGTTCGTAAACGTTTGCAAAGGTCACTACTTTGATGGGTGACCGCTTGTTGTGGCATTTACATTATATTGCTTGAGTGCTTCAGAGGCCTCGAGAAGCCGGCGGTCCCGATTGTTGCCTCCAGACAAGAATTGATGGCCATAAAACTCTACAAAACTCTGTATCAAAGTAGCGTAGGTATGCTGTTTAATCGGAGCAGTATCGATTGCTTGAGCAATTACATGAACTCTTAAGTAGTAATAGAGAATTATAGCTCGCTGCAGTTGCAGCTTAAAGTAAAATAGTAGTAGTCTGAAACCCAAAATAAAATATATACTTATGAACGTTTAGCTCAAAATGTGTTTCAGTATCACTTATACCATTTTCAACAAAGATTTCAAAGTTTAAAGGAATCATACGATTCGAAACGATCCCTCAAGCGTTGAAATTTCATCTCAGCCACGCTAAGCCACCAATCTGAAGAGCTTATCAAGCTCTTCAGATTGGTGGCTTAGCATGACACACATGTGAAATCCTTCAGGTCGTCTGAGGATCTAACTCTGAGGATGCCAAAGCATTCCACGAATTACTTTTCGAAGTTTTTCACTGCTCAAGCTGTGCGTCTGTGGAATGCTTTACCCCTGGAGATTCGAAAAGCAAAATCGTTGAATATCTTCAAAACTATGATCAAAAATCACTATCTGATTTAATTTGATGATTTTCTTGTTATATAAGCCTTATTTACTCTATCTGCATTGTCTGTCTTGACTGTCTCTTATATTTCTATAATGTATGTAAGTATATTTTATATTTGTATTTTATTTTATGTAATATTTTATACTTAGTTGTATTTTACTTATGTACGTATATTTATATATTATAATTTATATATGTTTGTATGTATGTATGTAGGTATATAGTATCTAAGATTTTCGTATTATTTTTAACAACCACACCACCGCTCCACATTTTTGCTCATTTCATTCCTGTCCACCTCAAGGTTGCCTGGAAGAGATCGCCCTAGGCGATAAGGCCGCCGATTGTACATTATCGTAGTTTTAAGTCTCTCTACAAAATATGTACTGTTTAATACTATGTTGGTGTGCAATAAACCGTATATCTATGTATCTATCTATTTATCTATCTATCTATCTGGGGGCACGGGAGTGCCCCCGCCAAGTCGAGCAAAAAAGCGGCACGGCCGTATCATCCTTTTCTCGAAGCAATTCAGGCCATTTTCGACCCCCTATAACATCGTTGTGGCTAAAACTAGAAGCCTGTTTTTTAGTACCCAAGCAGGCATTGTATAAATATGGTATATTTCAAATTTCATTTAATTTGTACCAGTAGTTTAAGAATTATAACGAGTCAATTTTCGTGATTTTGTCACTCACTGACCGATCATCACAAGTCTAAGGCATTTCTAGCAGACATAGAAGCTTCAAATTTAGAACACAATTAGTATTAAGTGTATTTATAAAGGAAAAACTAAAACATTTTTCAATTTCAGTCCAGTTTTCGACATACATCAACTGCATAAATAACTTTGTAATCCCATATTAACATATAAGATTACAAAATTACGTTTGCAGTTAGGGCTTTAATTAAGAAAATTCGTTGTTGGTGTACAAGAAGTAGAAGGTACCGGAAAGGGAAAAAGTAGGACTATCTACAAAAAGGAATGAGATCCCATAAAAAACAATACTTATCAAAAAACCAAGTCTCGCTACCAAAACTTTTTACGGTAGCGAGACTTGGTTTTTTGACAAGTATTTTTTTATGGGATCAAGTTTTTCATCTAACTAACCTCTTGCGTGTGATCACTGGGAGACAAAGTCTCTCTCTTCGAGAGCGACATAAGTAGTTCTTGTGTCAGCTTCTGTCTACCAAACGCCACCGCGCTGCTTGTCACCATAATGCACTCTCACCCTTAGTGATGGCATTCCGCTACTTGTGTGTGATAATTTTCAAATAAAATAACTTTTTTCAGTAAACGATGCCACTACCTTTTGAGCGAATTCAAAAGCTACGAGACATCGCTAGAAGCTGTCTTGAAATACACAACGAAAGTACCAATGAACAAAGATCTCAAGATATTCCGCAGATTGAACAATTGGAGTATAAGACTTCATACAATCCATTGAGTTATTTAGAGTTATGGTGACGTGTAACTAATGACAGTGTCAAAAGGCTACGAAATGTTAAAAGACGATTATTTACAAATATGGAAAATGACTCTAATTACAATGTAGAAATTGAACCCTTGGAGGCAAATTATATAGATGAACAATGTAAATTTATTGAAGAACAAAAGAGCCTTGAACAAAACTGTGCACCATCAGTGTCTACTGTGCCCGAGTATTCAGGTGACAACATAATATGCAATGAACCACTGAAAATTGCGGCTTATAGAAGAGACTCATCCACATCAAACCTAAGTAATGGATCAAACGTCGATTTCTCACCAGCTTCTGATGATGACTATACATACTTACCTGCACGAAAACGACGTCATCGCAAGTGCTCAGCAAGCTCCTGTGATTTATCCACGTCAACATTATCCTCTTCGTCGACGTCAAGTTCCTCATCGTCAAACTCTTCATCAACAAATTCCTCTTCTACGAGGAAAGCACTCAACGAACAAGGCAATAATTTGATGCCAGTTATTGAAGCTGAAGTTACTGGAAGCAATACCGTAACCAACACACATTTACACAATACTCCATCAAACGCAAATAATATGGTATCAAACATTGGAAATAATGAGACTAGCATTAATGAGCTGGTTCCTGCTGTCCGTGCCCAAAAGAGAGCACGTGTTCAAAACAAAAAAAAACTGGCGACGATTTTACGAAATAAGGGTCAAACGTACGTCTCGGCTTCTTCAAAAATCGTGTCTGAAAGAAAAATAGGACCGCCGTGTAACGAAAAATGTCGAATTAAGTGACGTAAGCTTATTTCAGAGAAGATTCGCCAAGGTCTTTTGGATAATTATTGGAAGATGGGCTCGCTGATGCGACAGCGAGATTATATTGCTATGCATATGACCGTTAGTACCCCAAAGTACCAATGTAAAAAAGTGGACAGCAACAGAAAACTGAAAAATGCATTCTACTTTCATGTAGATGACAAAAAACAGAGGGTCTGTAAAACGTTTTTTAAGAATACTCTTGGTATAAACGATCGACCTATAAGAACTGTTTTAGATAATAAAAACTAACAAGGAACTGTGGAGATTATTGAGAAAGGGGAAAAGCACAGTAGCGCCGGCATCCCGACAGAGATGATAGAGAGTGTTAAAGAACATATAGAATCTATACCAACGATTGAAAGTCATTACCTTCGGAAACAAACGACAAAACAATACATCGATGGTGGAAAAACCTTGACCGATTTGTTAAGTGACTACAAAAATAATTGCATATCAAGAAACGTACCTCATGTTAAAATTCATACTTACCGCAAAATATTTAAATCAGTATACAATATTGGTTTTTTCGTACCTAAAAAGGATCAATGCGATGAATGTGTGGCTTTTATGAATGCTGATGCTGCTGGTAAAGAAGCAATGAAGGATCACCACGAAAATCATTTAAAAGAAAAACAACTGTGTCGTAATAAGAAAGAACAAGACAAAAAACATATAGGACCAACTCGTATTGTTTCATGTTACGATTTGCAAACAGTAATGACTGTTCCTAAAGGCGATGTGTCTATATTTTACTACAAATCAAAATTGAACTGTTTGAATTTCACAATTTTAGAGCTTGGCAAGGATCACACAGAATGTTACTTTTGGACTGAAGTAGAAGGAAATAGAGGAGTGAACGAAATTGCATCATGCGTGTACAAATATCTACAGAAGATGTCGTCTTCCAACCCTGACGCAAAATTCATATTTTATTCAGATAACTGCTGTGGTCAGCAAAAAAAATTACTTCATGTTTTTCATGTATGCGTATGCTTTAAAAATGCTACCAATTCAATCAATTACCCATTAATTCCTGATAAAAGGACACACGCAAAATGAAGGAGACGCGGTTTACTCCACAATAGAAAGAGAAGTTAAGAAAATGTTGAAATCGGGACCAATCTATGTACCAGCTCAGTACATAGCTGCCATCAGAAGTGCCAAAAAACGAGGACAACCCTATATTGTTAATGAAATGAGCAACACGGAATTTTATGATATTAAAGCAGTAGCTGACAAAGTTATTACAAAAAATATGGATGGAGAAAAGGTGAAACTTGCAGATAATAAAGATAATCAAAATCATTAAAAATGAAAAAGAAGCAGATAAAATACAGTTTTTTTATAAAACCTCTTATGCTGCAACTGACTTTAAGGAGATTAAGTTAGAAACCACTAAAGTCGCAACACGCAGACAAGGAACAACAGCTACAATATCTGATCTGAAACCACTATACACGGCAAAATTACCATTAGCTGAAAGGAAAAGAAATGATTTGAAGTCTCTTGTTGATCATAATCATATTCCTATTTACTACGCCTCATCTTATTTTGACCATATTCTTTCTTAGTAAGTTAGTATTGTCATTACATTAGGTAAGGAAACACAGAAAAATGTTTTAAATAATTTATTGAGAAACGAGAATATAGTTATATTTTTCTTACATAAGTAAATTTTTGATCTCAAAAATTGTGTATTTTAATTGATAGTTACTCATTGCCTACCAAAATGTGATACTTATGATAAGTATAGTGCCTAAATATTAAGAACTGATTTTTTAAATACTATTTTATTAGAATTAAGGTAATATTGTTACTATTTAAGTCATTATTGTTTTATAAAAACTTATAAAAGGCCCTGTACATTGCGCAGAATAGTGACACTATATTAGTTTTTTCTGTTTTTTATTACCATAAAATGGTTTTTTGGATTTTCAGATATTTTTAATAAATACTGTTAGTTATATTCCATAATAAAAACATCAGATATGTCCAACATAATTACTCTACTTTTATTTATACCCTTTCTAAAAAAATCAAAACTTTAACTGCTTGTACTGAAAATGTGTATATTTTGTTTAGTGACTGTTTGAAATAGAATTAGTTTTTATTATAAGTCAAATCGATTATATCGATTAAGTAACATTTTGTTTAGTCTATTAAAAGTTTCTGACAATGGTCACACTGAACTGTCACTTCCGTTGGCGCCTTGAAAAATTAACACGCCGGCCTTGGTCGTCTCGTACGTAAAATATCGCCCTTTGAATTAACGCGAATTGAATTAAATTGAGTAAACCGTCTTGAATGCCCCCTGATCTAGTGCTGGCAACGGTAAATTGATTGTGAACTATTGATTGACATTTGTGAAAATTGTGAATCCGGTATCGACTTCCACGTGCCAACGTGTCCTGAAAACGTCGCGTTTGCAGCTTAATAGCTAAGTATAAGATACTTCATTCATTTATTTTGGCCAATATACTTGTATGAATGTGTCTAATTTAGCTCAAGCCTGACATCAGCAAAGATATCGGGTAAGTGAAATATAATATTGACATTGATTGATTTCAATTCATCACTGTGCAACGCAGTGCATTGTGTCTGGTGCCTTGTCTTTCGTGGTCAGGTAGATGTATTACATCTTACACTGCGCACCCAGAAAATACCTACCTGGTTGCGGTAATTCTAGACATAATTTTGGTGCAGAGCTGTAGTTGAAATTAAGCCGCTGTTGCATTACTGAGTATAAACTCAGATTGGTATGAGCTTGTATCTTATCACCTTGTAGACAGTATTGTAGTGTTTGTCAGGTCAGTTATTGTCTAAAATACATAATATTTAATTGTATAAATTGACCTAGATAATTTGAAACACATTGTCACATAACCTCAATCAGTAATTGTTGATTTGTATTGTTGAAAAATCTAACTTAAATTTGTTGTTGCATGAATAAGTCAGTTTATTTGGATACATAACAGCTGTATGTATCAATAAATTTAGTAAATTTAGTTTATTGCATATATTCATAAACATTATAACAACCAACTTGACCTTGCCACTTGGGCGGGTCACATTAATAAACTTTGTTTTGTTATAATATAGATAATATTGCTAGGTAACACATATTCTGTGCTTACTTACTATTGTATATCTCAAATAACACAGCCAGTCTGTCTGTTGCAAATAATTAATTAATTAATTTGAAGTTTCAACTTTTAATTTGTTATAAGTTATAACTTTTGATAACTTTTGTGTTTGTTTCAATATTGAAACTATTAATTTTGTTGGACAGTAAATACCTGTCACTTGCTTGTACCAGCAGTAAACAGGCTAATACTTTGTTGGTTTCAATGAATTAAGAAAAATTAAGTTTTGATTGTTAATATTATTTAACGCTTGTCCGGGCTCTTTTGAATTTTGATTATGTCAGCTATCAAGGACTTGCGTGCGGCTGCTGGTGCTATTGCATCAGATTTGCGCTGGTTTGCCTCGGCCAGTGCCTTAGTGAACCGGCCTGATCGCCAGCAGGCCTTACTACAAAGGTACGAGCGGATTGACGATCGCCTGGCAAGTGTGGAACAGCAATTCCGCACTTTCAGCAATTGCTGTCTTGAAGTGTCAATCAATGATTTCACCGCTGACCAGCGAAATAAGGTCAGTGAAGACTATGCCCAGGTCTTAGACCTGTATGATGTTGTCTCCAATAGTGCGAGACAACTAGTTGCCGATAGGGAAGGTCAACCCGGCCTGAAGCAGGAGCTTCCTAGGTCAGCACCGGGGCTGGTGAGTAGGCTCCCTACTTTGGACCTCCCCCATTTTGATGGCTGCCTAGGAAGCTACCTGGGCTTCGTTAATTTGTTCGACAGCCTAGTCAATGATAGGGCTGACCTTCGGCCGGCACAAAAGTTGGCCTATCTAATGTCGGTTCTGGATGGGGAGGCTAAGGGCCTCATCCAGCATCTGCCCGTGTCTGACGAGGCGTACCAGACGGCTCGGGACCTAATTACCCGTAGGTACCATAATAAGCGTGGCCTCGCCGATACGCACATCGAGCAGATTTTGGGTTTGCCGACGCTCACCCGGGTCTCTGGGTTGCGCACCCAACTGTTGAACCCACTCTTGGTGGCCATCAACGCACTTAAGTGCCTTGACCTGCCCGTAGACCAATGGTCCTATTTATTGGTGCACATTGTGTTAAGAAGCTGCCTGCCGACCTGAGGTCGCGTTTTGAACAGCGCTTTGGTGGGGATAGCGCGACCCATCTGCCCCCCTTTGCTGACCTGGAGAGGTTCCTGGAGGATGAGTGCCGGGTCTTGGACAACTCCGGTGGTGATACGCCGGCTAAGACGCAGCCGCCCAAGGTCAAGGAGCAGGCTCGCGTTCACACCCGAGCCAGTGTTGACCGGCGCCCTCCTCGCTTTGCAGTCACGCAGAGCCCAGTGGAGTGCTCTTACTGCAAGGTCACGGGGCACAGACCAGCCAGTTGTAGGGCATTCTTGGACCTACATGTCGCCTCTCGTAGGCGCATCGCGAATGCCCGCCGCCTTTGCTTCTCTTGTTTGGGGTCCCACTACCAGCGAGACTGCCCAAACTCTCGCCCCTGTCCTCACTGTGGAGGACAGCATTTGGACATTCTCTGCATGAATGCCAGAGAGGTAGGCCGCTTGTCCAACCAGCCGACGCCGCGCACGGGCGGGTGTTTTGAAGGTGGCAGCCGAGGCTCACCGGCACGCAGCCGAGAGTCGCCTCGCTCAATTGATCGCCACTCGCCCCGCTTGGAGAACCGTAGCGTGCGCACGCCTCCTCTCTCTCGCGCACCTGAATGTGCTGTTCAGCGTCACCAGCACCATGACTGCTGCCCCAGGTGTTCCCCACCTTTGGCGGAGCGTCCCCGCCTTGACTCGCGCCCACCTCGTTTTGGGCGGGTGCGTCATTATGACCCCCCACAGATGGCGCGCGGATCGAGTCATCGCGCTTTTGGGGACTTCAAGCCGCACCCTCATTTTGACTTGCCTGGTCCTGGCCAACGATCGCCGCCCAGGCAACAATAGGTCATTGACCCCTGCCCTATAACGCCAACCTCCCCCATTGAGACCGTTATCCTACCAACGGTTGCTGTTAGGGTCTGGGGACCCACGGGGACCTCTGTTGTTGTCCGTGCTATATTGGACACAGGTTCACAAGGTTGCATTGTTTCCACTTATTTGGTAGGGCAGGTTAAATTAAATATGGGCTCTTTTCCAAATTGTATAAGGGGCATAGGAGACGTAGCCTCTAATGTTGAAGGGCAAGTTAAGGTTTTGTTTGGCCCTGTTGAATCTTCACACCCGAGGATTAAAACCTCGGCTATTGTGCTGAAGAATATCTTGGGCATGCATCCACAGAAACAGCTACCTGCTGCTGTGGTGAATTTGACATCGGGATTGGAACTGGCGGACCCCAAATTTGACACACCGGGACAAATCGACTTGTTGATTGGCTCTGATGTCCTCGGTGGAATTTTGATTGGTGGGAAACGGGTCTTGGTGCCAAATGGTTTGACTGCCATCCCGACCATATTTGGATTTGCTTTGATGGGACCTGTACCTAGGGACCCCCCTCCACCCGAACTTGATAATTTGTTGGCTGTAGGCTCTGCTCTCTCTGATGCAGTTCAGAGGTTTTGGGAGGTAGAGGAGCTCCCTCAAGCTGCCCGTTTGAATCCAGAACATGAGGAGTGCGAGCTGTTCTTCCAGAACAACACTGGTCGACTCCGTTCTGGTCGGATTATTACGAGGCTACCCTTCCTGTCTGTTCGGCCTCCGCTTGGTGAGTCACGACCTTTAGCCGAAAAGGTTGTTGGCCATGGAGCGTCGCATGGGTCGTGATTCGGAGCTCAGACAGAAGTATATTGAGTTCATGAGAGAATATGAACAGTTGGGGCACATGTCCGTGTCAAATTTGGATTGGCGTTCGGTGGAGCATTACTTTCTCCCGCATCATGCGGTATTGAAGCCATCAACTGGCAAGCTGCGCACAGTGTTTGATGGTTCTGCGCAGACTTCAACAGGCGTATCCTTGAACCAGTGCTTGCATTCTGGTCCCAAGTTGGTCAAGGACCTTTGTGACGTCATCACCAGCTTCCGACGACATCAGGTCGTCTTTGTGGCCGACATAAAAATGATGTTCAGGCAGACGATTATCCACCCTGATGACCGTCGCTTCCAGCTGATCCTTTGGAGAGAGTCTCCTCGTGATCCCATGGTCGTCTACGAGCTCAATACTAATACGTACGGGTTAAGGTCAAGCCCCTACTTGGCAATACGTTCTCTTTGGGAGCTCGCAGACCGAGAAGGCTTACGTTTCCCACGAGCCTCCGCCATCTTGAAAGACGATATTTACGTCGATGACATTTGCTCAGGCGCCTCCACAGCGGACGAGGCGATCCTCCTGCGGGACGAATTGATAGGTATTTTGGCCTCCGCTGGTTATGAGTTGCGCAAATGGATTTCCAACTCACCAGCGCTTTTGGAAGGCTTGCCAGAGGATCATCAGCAGGATCCACATCTATTTGAGATTGTTGACAACCCCGCCATGATGGCTGTTCTCGGCGTTCAGTACAGACCAGTCCAAGACATCTTTACATATAACGTAGACTTGAAATTGCCGTGTTCTTGGACTAAACGTCTCGTATTGTCTACTGTCGCCAGAACCTTTGATCCGAATGGTTGGATCTGTCCAATTATATTTTGGGCAAAATGCTTCTTGCAGAAGCTTTGGACAGCAGGATTGACCTGGGACGAACCTCTGCACGGCACTCTTGTTGAGGAATGGACCTCTTTTGTATCCTCACTTCCTGCCGTCAACGAGATCTCCTTGCCTCGTCCCATCCTTCCTTCCGGGAAGTACAAGGCCACCCTTCACGGGTTTTGTGATGCCTCGGAACGTGGTCACGCGGCCGTGGTGTACTTGCGCACAATCAGGTCTCATGCCTCAGGTCAGGTGAGAGTTTCCCTGATCATGGCAAAGAGCAAGGTTGCACCCCTTCGGACATCTCTGACCATTCCGAAATTGGAGCTCTCGGGAGCAGCACTACTTGTACGCTTATTGAACCACGTGTCTAACACTTTGGGTAAAAGCATTTGTATTAATGGGACTTACGCCTGGACAGACAGCCAAATTGTTCTTTGTTGGTTGAAGGCTTCTGTCCACACCTTGGAGGTATTTGTCGCTAATCGCGTTTACCAAATCCAAAAATCCGAAGTCAAACTTGTTTGGAGACACGTGCCAGGTGAGCTCAACCCCGCTGATTGTGCCTCGCGCGGATGCTTGACGCCTAGTTTGATAGGTCATTCGCTGTGGTGGGGTCCGGAATGGTTGAGTCGACCAGAAATTGATTGGCCTCGAACGCCAGTTTTGAATACTTCTAATTTGCCGGGTCTACGAACACTCGCTCTTGAGAAGGTGGAATGCGCCTTCGACCCCGATTTTTTGTTGAATCGTTACAGCTCCCTCGACAAGTTGTTAGGTGTCACTGCTTGGATAAAGCGTTTTATTTTTAACCTTAGGCACCCACAACAGAAACGACTGACACCGTTTATCTCACCACAGGAACGACAGGAGTCCCTCACCTTTTGGGTTCGTTCTGTGCAATTGGCGCATTTTGAAAAGGAGATTGCTATCCTTAAATCAGGGAGATCGAAATTATCGGGAGCTGTCTCTAAATTGAACCCCTTTTTGGACGATACCGGTCTCTTGCGCGTTGGAGGGCGTCTCAAGAACGCCAACCTCCCTTACGGGGCACGTCACCCCCTTTTGTTACCTAAGGACGATCATTTGGTACGCTTGTTGGTAACCGACCGTCACCTTAAAAATTCGCATGCTGGTTGTAATGCCCTGTTGGCCATTTTGCAACGCGAGTTTTGGATTTTGTCTGCCCGAAGAATTATTCGGAGTGTAGTCTTTCGCTGCATCCCTTGCTATAAGCTCAAGGCTTCTACCATGCAGCCCTTGATGGGGGACTTACCGGCAGATCGCGTATCTGAAAGCAGGACGTTTGACTGTGTTGGCACGGACTTCGCTGGTCCCTTTTTGGTAAAAACGTCGACACTTCGAAACAGCAAGACTGTCAAGGCCTATTTGTGCGTTTTTGTTTGTCTCTCCACAAAGGCCGTACACTTAGAACTGGTCTCCTCGCTTACGACCGAGGCGTTTGTAGCCACATTTGACAGATTTGTATCCCGCAGAGGGCTGCCTTCCTTGATCCGTTCTGACTGCGGCACTAACTTCAAGGGCACCTATAATTATTTGAATGATTTTGTTAATTTTCTTGAAACCAACAAAGCTGATATAGGTGATAGGCTTGCCCGACGTGGGATAAATTGGTTGTTTTCCCCACCAAATTGTCCACACTGGGGTGGTATATTTGAGGCCGCCGTAAAATTGGCCAAAACACACTTGCGCAGGACAATCGGTGAATCTGTCCTTACATTTCAGGAACTCGCAACTGTGTTTTGTAAGATTGAGGCCGTTTTGAACTCTCGGCCATTGTGCCCGGTCTCCTCAGATCCGAATGATTTGGAGGCCCTTACGCCGGGCCATTTTTTGATTGGTCGCCCACTTGTCGCCTTGCCTGAGTACCCCTATATTGATACGAGACCTGGTCGTCTCTCGCGTTTTGAATTGGTACGCCAGATTACTCCGAGCTTTTGGAAACGCTGGAATTTGGAATATTTGCACATACTCCAGCAACGCGTTAAGTGGACCGACAAGACCGATCCACCCAAGATTGGAGACCTCGTTTTGATCAAGAAGGCTAACCTTCCGCCACTCAGATGGCGCAGGGGGCGCATCCTTCATTTGGTAACTGGGGCTGATGGAGTTCCCCGATTTGCTGAGGTCTTGGTGGACGGTTCGATTCTGAGGAGAGCGGTTGCAACGTTGTCACGTCTACCAACCGATTAGCGGACCGGTAGGCCGGTCCGGGGCGGGTGGATGTTTGAAATAGAATTAGTTTTTATTAAAAGTCAAATCGATTTTATCGGTAAAATTACATTTTGTTTAGTCTATTAAAAGTTTCTGACAATGGTCACACTGAACTGTCACTTCCGTTGGCGCCTTGAAAAATTAACACGCCGGCCTTGGTCGTCTCGTACGTAAAATATCGCCCTTTGAATTAACGCGAATTGAATTAAATTGAGTAAACCGTCTTGAATGCCCCCTGATCTAGTGCTGGCAACGGTAAATTGATTGTGAACTATTGATTGACATTTGTGAAAATTGTGAATCCGGTATCGAATTCCACGTGCCAACGTGTCCTGAAAACGTCGCCTTTGCAGCTTAATAGCTAAGTATAAGATACTTCATTCATTTATTTTGGCCAATATACTTGTATGAATGTGTCTAATTTAGCTCAAGCCTGACATCAGCAAAGATATCGGGTAAGTGAAATATAATATTGACATTGATTGATTTCAATTCATCACTGTGCAACGCAGTGCATTGTGTCTGGTGCCTTGTCTATCGTGGTCAGGTAGATGTATTACATCTTCCACTGCGCACCCAGAAAATACCTGCCTGGCTGCGGTAATTCTAGACAGTGACATTAAGGAAATTAGAATGCGATATGTGCCATGTATGTATCCATATACAGGGAGGAATTTTGTAATGCCACCTGAAGGGGAAGTACTCTTAATACTTTAGATAGAAAATTTTACTCAAAGAAAACATTCCTTTATTTTTGAAAAGAAAGAAAACGGCATTCAAAGATTTTTAAAAATTCGCTTGCCACACACGGTAATCGAACCGACTAAAATCTGTAAAAGTTACACCCTGTACTTTTATTGCATCGATTGTTAGGGTCAATAAGATTGAAATCTCTTTAACAAACTTCATTAATTGAATGAAATGAAAACAATGAAATCTTAAATTAATTTAATTATTTACAAAACTGTTAAACTAACTAATTAATTGCTCGAAATGGGCTCCATTTTCTTGGATACACAAATTTATTCTTCTAACGTATTCATTTCTAGTAACCTTTAATAACGTGTTGTGGTAAATTTATTAACTTTTTTCGGCGGTAGGTGTAAAAAGTGTACACACTTACGAATTTGCGAAAATTTTATTTAAATTATAATCAAGTGATATCCTGAACTAAAAACTAGTTTACTGAGTGCAATATTTTATTTTATTTTATGTATCTCACTGGTACTAACGTTAGTGTATCACTCTATGCACTAGTTCACTTGGTACTTGCAAAACCACCTGCCGGCTATCACTGACACATATTCGTTATTATCTTGGAATCACTTTGAACTTTGAACCAACAATGTCCCAGCTAGCTGATATTGAGTCTGCACAGAGAAGTCTGGAAGAAAACTTCACTAAAAGAATGGCTGAACTTGAGGCCCAGATCCAAAGTAGCGGACCCGCAAAGGCCACCGTTGCCAAAGTTGCTGAGGAGTTCCGGACTTTTCGGGAGCTTATGTTCACCATGCTGGGGTTGCTCCGCAAGCAGATTGATGAGTGCTCCCGGATGATGGACACACTTGAGACCCAGCACCGACGTAAGGCTGTAGTACTCTTTGGAGTTCCAGAGGTGGATAATGAAGACTGCCCTGCCGTTGTGATGGACATAATTACAAAGAGGTTGGCCATATCAGCAGCTCCACAAACAACCGTTAAGGTATGTCACAGACTTGGTAAAATCAGTAAAGACCGCCATCGTCCCATTCTGGTGAGGTTCAGTAGTTTGGACATGAAGGCTGCTGTCTGGAGGCCGAAAGCGAAGTTGAAAGGCTCTTCAATCACTGTCAAGGAGTTTCTAACTAAGGCCCGGCAGACCACATTCACCAGGGCGCGAGCACATTTCGGCATCAAAGCGTGTTGGACGCAAGACGGTGTCATAAACATTAAAGTGGCGGATGGCACTCGGTACAGAATAACGTCGGTCAGAATCGATGAATCCTCATCGAGTTGGCGAGACCTCGAGGCTGGTGTTCCACAAGGCGGTATACTATCTCCTCTTTTATTTTCACTCTTTATTAATCTCTTAACCCTGGATCTTCAGTGTTCGTATCATTTGTACGCCGATGATCTGCAGCTGTACTCACAGGTTACTACTGAGGATTTGCCGAGTGCGTTTGACGCTGTGAACCGGGACTTAGCGATGATTCAAAACTGGTCAGAGAAATATGGTTTATGTGTTAATCCTGCAAAATGCCAAGCAATTATCATTGGGAGCCCAAGAATAATCAGCAGGGTGGACTTGGCATCGTTACCACCTGTAACATTTAATGGAATTAACTTACCTCTGAGCCCCACCGTCAAAGATCTCGGAATTTACCTTGATTCTACACTCAGCTGGCAACCCCAGATCGCAAATGTTTGCCAAAAAGTAAATGGTTTCCTACGTTCTCTGTACCGCCTGAAGAACTTCCTTCCTGCCAAGACAAAGACAATGCTTGTACAGACTTTGGTTTTACCTATAACCGACTATGGTGATGTGTGTTATTTCGACCTGAATGCAGATCTGCTCAACAAACTAGACCGACTTCTCAATAATTGCATTCGGTTCATTTTCAACCTCCGAAAGTACGACCATGTGTCAGCATATCGTACTCAGCTATCATGGTTACCTATCCGACAGCGTCGCAATATGCGCGCGTTGTCTACACTTTACTCTTTACTTCATTCTCCTAATAGCCCTAGGTATCTAACTCCGCATTTTCAATACCGATGCTCTAACCATGATAGAAATCTCCGTTCTTCTCACTATTCTCTTCTTTCATGTCCCTTTCATAGCTCAAGTCTTGTTCATTCTTCTTTCAACGTTCAATCTATTCTCCTCTGGAATGCGAGAAATCTCGAGATCAGGATGTCGGCTAACCGGTTCACGTTTAAGTATAAAGTGCGCCAGCACTATATGCTTAAACGTGAACCGGTTAGCCATATAGCCTATTACCTTCATACGAATATATGTATACAATATACGAATATATATATATATATATATATATATATATATATATATATATATATATATATATATATATATATATATATATATATTTAATATTTTATAACTATTTATTATATAAATATTCATACATATGTATTCGTATATTGTATACATATATATATGTATAATGTATGTATAGATATTTAAATATATATTTAATATTTTATAAGTATTTATTGTGTAGATTATTATAATGTACCTATTTATAATATGATTGAAAATTAATATCAAGTTTTATATATTTTTATACACCTGCCACACTCTTCTCTGCATCACCCTAAGGTTGACTGGCAGAAAATGCTATATAGCATTAAGTCCGCCTTTGCATACATTTTGCAGAAGTGTAAAAAATAGAAAATAAATAAATAAATAAATGTTATAAATCGTATTCTGAACTTCAACTCTCAACTCGTTTACATTCTCATAAGATTTAATTTAAATTTGATTTTGTACATATCCCCACAAAAAAAATTCTAAAGGGGTGAGATCTGGTGATCTCGCAGGCCATCTGATTGTGCCGTTTATACCAATCCAGGTATTAAAATGGTCTTTAATGTAGGCAGTAGTGATTCTGCTGTTATGGGCTGGAGCACCTTGCGAAACCAATTAACTCATTTCTTAATAAATCCAGTATTTTTTAATACTTGACAGTGTTTAAGTGACCTTCGTACACATGGACTAATATACATATTTCTCATAATTCCGCACCAAACGTTGAAAGAAAATCTTACTTGACTGTTAGTTTCATGAACACGAAAAGGATTCACTCGAAACCATTATTGATTATTGCGGCGATTGTACATGCCGTTATTGCTGAAGTTGGTTTCGTCAGACCATACAATGTTACTCACAAAATTAGGGTTACGGTCAATTTCTCTCAGCATGTTTTGACAAAATTGTAGTTGTCTCTCACAATCCCCAGGATGCAATTTTTGTACCAACCGACCATCACGATAACATTTAAACTTATACTTTTTCAGCACTTTAAGTACGCGAGTGTGGGTTGTTGCAATTATTTCGGCAGCATCTCTGCTTGAAGCCTTCGGAAAGGCTTCGAAGTATGTTAAAATATATAGATCAAAATCGAAGTTAATTTAAATTGTTTTTCGGGATATATACCACGTACCTTTGTTTGGAGTAACCGATATTTCGGCACTGTTGCAAGCGCCATGTTCACGGATGTACTGATGGTATTGCGGGTGGATGAATGTTACGAGCAAGTATAACGGTCTACCCGCTTTCTTACTCGTTTTTTGCGTTCAACACCACTAGCACTGTTATCACTATCACATTGTACCCGATCACGACATACCACACTCACTACGTCAGCTCGCGGTTTGATTTTGTTCTTTTCACGGGTTTTACATAGACGTACCACTGGATGCCAGATACTCGACAGTTGAAACCCATCCTCTCTATTGAAATTCTTGAACTTTTTAATTTCAATAGCCTCCCTAACCATTCGAGGTATGTAGTGGCGTTCTGTCGAAAGTACCTGAGGGTTATGTAACTCAATCCAGTGGTCGGTACCCGAGTCCAAGACGTGTTGAGCTATGGCCGACTTGTGTGGTTCATTATTTTTGACTGCCTTAATGTGTTCCTTTATTCGGCAAGAGATGGTGCGTTTGGTTTGTCCTATGTAGGAACTCCCACAGCTGCAGTCAATTTTGTATACACCTGGCTTTTCTAAGGGAAGACTGTCTTTCGGCGTTCTTATATATTGCGACAGTTTCTTAAAAGGAGTGAAGATAGTTTTAACTGAAACCTTCTTAAGGATGTTGGCGACCTTATCTGTCACTCCTTTGACGTACGGTAAGTACGCTGGGTGTCGTTCAACCTTGTAGTCCAGGTGTTTCTGAGTATGTCTGGGTGGTCTAATTCGCCTACTGTACCCGTTCTTGTGTAGAACGTCGCTTATATGTGAAAGTTCTTTATTCAAATGTTCCTCGTCACACAAGCTGTATGCCCGGTCGTATTTTTTTAATAACAGAGATGTTATTAAAAAAATAAGCTTGCATTAAATCAAATTGTTCTTGATAAGCCATTTTTACCGTGAAACAAGTATAAAATAATTTGTACAAACTATCAAATGTCGTATATGACACGTCGTGTATAACATAGATGTTATTAAAAAAATAAGCTTCCATTAAATCAAATTGTTCTTGATAAGCTATTTTTACCGTGAAACAAATATGAAATAATTTGTAAAAACAATCGAATGTAAATAACAAATGAAAAACTATTTTCAAATGTAACATTCCATATTTAAACTACGTCACACACGCAGTTATGTCGCATCTAAGAAAGGAGTCTGCATTACAAACACGTGCAAATTGCAATCGTCTTATCTAAATAGTAATTCGCCATTTCAATGGATAAATGACGTCAATGATAATAATTAATTAATAACATAAGTATACAGATAAATCTTTGACTAAAAGTGCTTTAACTTGACCCGTTGAATTAATAATTTAAGATTTCATTGTTTTCCTTTCATTTAACTTATGAAGTTTGTTAAAGAGATTTCATCCTTATTGACCCTTTTTTTTTTTCTTTTGACTCATGGTGGAAACCAAACAATTTACGGGCTGACCCCCTAGGCTGGGCCCCTAAAGGGGCTCAGTCCAGGGAGAGTGTGGTGACTCCCCTACGAGAAGCGCCGGGACTACCCGGCCCGCCGAAGCAGGCCCCGTCCCTCGCATGCATCCATCTGCATACATCATAATTTGTCCTCATACATCCTCTTTCATACTACGAGCGGAAAAGAACGACGTAGTCTACTAACGCTACGAGAGGCGCATGCGGAACACGTGCGCCGCCTCTCGGGCCTAGCGGACGGCGGGCAGTCAAAAACAGGCCCGACGCCCGCTGGCGTGTACTCACGGTGGCCGGAGATCGTTGAGCGCCCTCCGGCGACGACATCCTTATTGACCCTAACAATCGATGCAATAAAAATACAGGGTGCAACTTTTACAGATTTTAGTCAGTTCGATTACCGTGTGCGGCAAGCGAATTTTTAAAAATCTTTAAATGCCGTTTTCTTTCTTTTCAAAAATAAAGGAATGTTTTCTTTGAGTAACATTTTCTATCTAAAGTATTAAGAGTACTTCCCCTTCAGGTGGCATTACAAAAATCCACCCTGTATATTTAGTAAAAAGCGGTTATTTTAATATTACAAACAGACACTCCAATTTTATTTATATGTATGTATGTATGTATAGGTAGGCCTTTTCATCTCCCATCGTTTCAACTGGCATACATCGACGGGAAATTGAACTTTACTTATAAATCTACGTGTGACTAAAACTGAAGGCTGGGTTCTATGTATTCAAAATGGAGTGTCGATCTATTCCCGGCATCATAAATGACATTCTCGTAAATAAACTTATACTGGAATAATATCACGACTAGAACGGCAACTGAACATATGTATACCTAATGACATTGATATACCTGCTGAATACCAATAGGCTTGTATCCTAAAATATAATTAGCGATTTATTCGTTCCTTTATTGGATGTTAAACTGAAATAACTGCTTTTTTTCTTCAAAAATCGATCAGAAACATTTCTGATTACGGCTTTTTAAAAATCTTTTTGAATTTGACACAAAAATGCTGTAAACCATCATGGCGGTTGAGTGATATCACAAAGTTCAAAACAAAACAAACCGTGAATGAAGTCTGGTCTGGTGTATTTTATTTTGTTATATTCGATTTGACATGTACAAAGTTTATGCGAAATTTGACGTTTTAGTTGTATTTACACTATTTACTACCAAAACGTCAACAACATGAATGACGGATGCACTGTTAGACGTAATGCTCTCTGATTGGTGTTTACTGTCACAATAGTGTTGTAAAAATACCGTATAATACCAAAAGGCTATGTATTAAACAGGTATTTTAGTATAACTTACGGTATTATTGGTATTTTCATCATCATCATCATCATATCAGCCAAACGACGTCCACTGCTGAACATAGGCCTCCCCCAAGGTTCTCCAGACAGACCGGTCTTGAGCCGCCCGCATCCAACCGCCTTCCGCGATCTTGACGAGATCGTCGGTCCACCTTGCGGGGGGCCTACCTCTGCTGCGTCGTCCGGTACGTGGCCGCCACTCCAGAACCTTTCTGCCCCAACGGCCATCGGTGCTTCGAGCTATGTGCCCTGCCCACTGCCACTTCAGCTTGGCTATCCGGAGAGCTATGTCGGCGACTTTGGTTCTACTGCGGATCTCCTCATTTCTGATTCGATCTCGCAGGGAAACTCCAAGCATAGGTCTCTCCATCGCCCTCTGAGTGACCTTGAGCCTTCTGATAAGGCCCATAGTGAGCGACCACGTCTCTGATCCGTAAGTCATCACTGGCAACACACACTGGTCAAAGACTTTCGTCTTGAGATACTGCGGGATATCGGACGAGAAGATATGTCGTAGCTTCCCGAACTAAATTGGTATTTTATGTATTTTATATTCTGATTCAGTTTATAAGATCCTGCCATATTGCAACGAGTTCTAGTTTAAAACATTAAATATATTTTAAGTTTCGATTGTATTCTTTGTTTTAGAATTACTTACTTATTCATAATTTTGGTATTTTTACTTTTGGAAAAATTAACTGCGAAGCCCGAAATCGCTTAAGCAAATCACGTGTTTCTAAATTGGTCTCGATTTACACGAATCTTCGTCTTCGTAACAGCACATTCGAAGTTAAAGAAAGTGGTGGAAGTGTGTGTGGAAGATGATTCAGCGGAGGTAGAAGATCCTCTAAATCTCGGGTTTTCGAACTAGGAAGACAAAAGGCGTGGGCCACATCTGTGCTTTTCTTATGGATCTTGTATTAAGGTTCGGGCTGCACGTGTCTGCACGCAGAGAGGAACATAATTTGATTTTGAATAAATAGAGAGATGATTCAAATAAGTTTGAGAACACCTTTGCTCTAACGTACCTAAAAATGTTACGTGTTTTTCTTTAAATCATATTTGACTCAGTTTATCTTGTTTTTATGGTAATATTGTTGTAGCTAATAGTAATTAATAATAATACAAACTTAAAATTTAAAGCCGTGTGGTTGACGGCATAGAATACAAGTGTCACCACCCCCTATCTTCCTGTGGGTATCGTAAGAGGCGACTAAGGGATAACACGATGCAAATACCATGTTTGCGTAGAGATGGAAAACTCGACATCAAACCCAATACGACTGCCTTGTTGGTCTCGCGGCATAAATGTGTGCGTGGGATCGGGAGGTCCCGGGTTCGATTCCTGGGTCGGACAGTGATATTGGGGTTTTCTGTCACGAAATTCTCAGTAGCAGCACGAAGTCTGGAGATGTACCCGGTACGGCAATAGGCTCGCCCCTTATTACGTGGGACTATAGTATATCTGGCGAAAAGTGGGTGTAGAAATACACCTCTGCCTACCTCTTCGGGGTTATAGGCGTGAGACTATGTATGTATGTATAAACTTAAAATATAATTTCTTGATTTATTCCTGTGCAATTCCACCGTATTCAGTATTTTTAATGATTACTATGATCATATACTTCAAAAATATAGAACAATTGATTTATACATAAAATACCGTAGTAAATGGTATAATACCGTACTATACGTATTTTTCGTTTTATACATTTCAGTACAAATGGTATAATATAGCACTTACATCTCACACGTATAAATACATTATTTTTAGTTTTAGAAAAAATAACATTAATCTTACCTTTTTATAATAAATAATAAACTTTATTGACATCTTAAAATCATAATGAATCTATAGATACTACAATCAAACCGATTTATTCTTAGTGGACACAAGCCTATTCGGGAGTCAATTCAAAATCCTGTCGCATGTCAGTCAAAATACAGTGTCGGTGTGTGTCAGAATACGAGAATCAACTTCCTGATGAGAGACAGTCGAAACGATTATCCGTATTTAACTATTAACATTTATTTAACATTTATTAATATGCTAAGCCATTCCCTAGACATATCATATAATATTAGATGTTAACGTTCTATTTTTATTTCAAGCGAGAAAAAGGAGGTACCTATCTGTCATGCAACGATAAATTGCAAATTACCTACCTACAAAACAAATTGCAAATTAGGTATGTAGTGTGTAGCAATTTATCGATTAAAATAGTAGTAACAGATTTTTCAAAGTATAAAAATTCTCACTACGTATGTAAGAATCTATTGTTGTTCATCGGCTACGTTTCCAATATTTCATTGCATATTGTCTACGAAAAAAACAAACATTTACATAATCCGTCGTGCTCTTGTCGCGTCTGGTGTACCAGCTGTACTTGAACCAAATGGTTTGGTACGCGACGACGTGAAGAGACCTGACGGTATGTCACTTTTGCCATGGAAAATGGGTAGGCCTTTGGTGTGGGACGCAACCTGCGTAGACACCCTCGCGCCATCCCATGTTCCAAACTCGGGAGACCATGCTGGCGCTGCTGCTGCATCTGCGGAAACCCTCAAACGGCGCAAATACAGTAATCTAGTAGCTAATTACGTATTTGAGCCGTTTGGGGGGGAAACGCTAGGCTCATGGGGTCTGAGCGCTCGTTCTTTATACCGAGAAATATCTAAACGGTTAGTCGACATCTCACGTGACCAGAAGGCTGGTTTATTCTTTCCTCAAAGAATCAGCATTGCCATCCAGCGTGGCAATGCTGCCAGCCTTCTGAGCACGTTACCCGATGATATTGATGCGGAGGCATTCTACGACGCCTAAACACACCTGTACATAATATGTATCTATTTTTACTTTTTATTTTTAGTTCTATGTACATATATATTCTTAGACAGTATGATTATTTAAGATAGTAATGTATAAAGTTATAATTAATCATCTGCAATGAACATTTACAATGTGTTAATGCAATGTTTACAATGTGTTAAGGCATTGGAAATAAGATTTCATAACAACCGTACGCCGAAACTAAAACAACGAAAGGTAAAAGTAAAAAGTAGCCAGTTCCTCTGAAAAAAAACAAAACATTTTACTGCAAACACGTTATCCTTTATCAAAAGCATTTATATTTCAAAACAACATTAATAATACCTTTCATCTCTAAAAATATCTAAGAACGTAACTGGAAATTGTAAAATATTAGGTATATTTTTATTTTTACCACATCAGAGAAAAATAATCTTGGAGTATTAAAATAAATAATTACGGCTTCAGCCATTACATTTAATTCTATAATTTCAAAAGGTTTTATTTCAAATGCACAAAAGCACTGCAAAATAGGTTTTAATGCCCTTTTTACATTGTACTGGCAACTTGTAAAATTCTTGTCTTTTTAGTATTAGCCGAAGTATCAGAATCTTTGAATAATTATTATGAAAAGTAAAATATTTAACCCAAATTTAACCCGAATTCAGTGGAAGATTAATTTAAGAGATGTGATTACTTTTCCCTGAATTTTAGGATTTTATTTAAGGACATTTTTAAAGGTCAATGTGGCATTTAGTATCGTTTACCAACAAATTCTTATTTATTTTTATTTCTTTGCTCCGGACCGACATTTTTTATGCCTCGAAGGAAAATATTTACTGAAACCAACGACGCGGAAGGTTGGTTGGATTCCCGATCAAATAAAACATTTTGTGTGCGTGAACATGGATGTTTGTCTTAGTCTGAGTGTTTCTGTGTATATTATGTATGCATTTACATAAAAAATGTATATGTATATGGACGTATTGTCTAGTATATTGTAGTCTCTAAGGGTCTGCTTAGTTTGGGACTAGGTGACAACACCATCTAGCTAGTACATGATAAAATATTATTATATCTGTACCCGCTAATTCATTGACGAACTTACTCGTTGCAATAAGAAGATCAAATATACAAATATTGTACGTCTGAGGATAGAAGTTCACAGTGATACAGGATTTATCCGTAGCGCGGGAGTTGTGAAAGCTTTGTGTAAACGTAAGTCTGTCGTTGACCAGGATCTCGAAATGCTACTTTTGTAAGTAACGGGTATTTTACGTTTGAAAACATTTTTCCAAGATAATAAGATCCTAAAAAGCCTAAATCCGTAAAGCTTTTTATAAGCCCGCTGCGTGCGTCTATGAATTCCGCGCTATTTGACGAGTTTAAGATATCCTTTTTGTAATTGTATGAAATGTCTTTAAGAAAACTAAGGAGTTTTTTATTCTGCTTTTATCTCTTCCGTCCAAAATCATAATTTAATCTGTTTTTGACATGAGATTAATAGATAAATATTTCATAGTTTACCATTTTTAAGCGTACCTACTTATCATGATAAATACGCAGATAAACGCAAGGTCATAAAATAAAATGTCTTAAATTAACGTGCAATATATTTAAAATATGTCCATCTATAAAAATATTTTCAGTTTTGAGTTTTCAAGATTTGTATAAAAATAGAATTAATTATTTTATTGAAATAGATTTTCTTAAATATGCCTTACCTATTATTTAGCCAACAATTTCAAATACCTACTTTTGGGCAAGTCACACACAAACTCTAATTGTAAGAACTGTTTTTTAAATACATACTAACATACCTATTACTATATAAATTCTTCTACATTATGTACATACTCTATCCCTCTCTAATTTATTATTTTTATTTAGATATTTGTAATGCGAAAGGTTTTGACAGTTTCAATAACCATCTTACCATATTTATAAGTTAAAAAGCGATTTAAAAGTATGGCATAAGTTTATTTCAGCTCATTCTCGTAACTTTATTATCAACGACATTAAACGTACAATATTTATTTTTTAGATATGAATATTCCATGAAGGAGTAGAACAGTAAAACAGGAAAAATATACCTAAACTAGCTTTTGCCTTTCGCAGGCGGAAATTTTGCTTAGATAAAATGTTTTGTACAAACTCCCCTATACTCCTCAAGGAACATACGTGCCAAATTTTACCTTGTTGCGCCCAGTAATTTCGGCTGTAATTAGCTTAGCTGTAGCATTCATAGTTACATTACCTTTAAGTACTGGGTGTCTCACAGACGCTGAGATGACAGTTATGAGTCTTATTTTAAGGCCTTTAAAGTTACCCTCGCGACCTTCCCTGTAGCTTCGGCACCTAACACGTCAATCAATCAGTCGGAAGCTCACTAGCGCGAGCGGTGCGATAACACTATCGGCTGTGGAAATGCGCAGTGTCTCTAAGACGTAAAGTCAGTATTAGCATGGAGTCCCAATACGAATATTTTATTTTTAGTTTTCAAAAGCGATCAGAGATGGCTCTACGGGGAATGATTTTTAAATCGATGGTCAATAAACATAAGAATAGAGTAGAATTTGAGCAAACAAAATTCAACTTAAATCATTTTTGGCACGTTAATAACATTTGACACTGTTTCATTGCATTAATAGATATTTTGAAATGGTCCATATTTTACATACTCAGCAGCGCCAACCACGAGCACAATATTTTGCCATCTAGGTTTCAATCAACAAATGATTGCCAGAGTCTATTACTAGATGGCACTATTGTCGAGCAAATTCGACTGCAATTTTGCATTTAGTATAGGAAACTGTAATATTAAAAAAATATTTGGCTGTATTAAACCCTATAAGATAAAAGGGTCGCGGTATTTTGCACCTAATTAGTTTTCGGCATTTGCCCGGTGTCCACTATCGCCATCTAGTGTAAATTTTACGGTAATAAAATAGCCACACGAATAGCCACAGTTATAAGTAGTAAGGTCTCAGATTTTTGTTCGTGACCGTGTATCTGTACTAGTATAGTATTATATTATCTGTGGTATTAGTGTTACGGGTCTGTTAGACATCAGATCATTTTAAGTGTGTATATTTCTAAGTGTCTTCTAACAAAATATCGTCCAAAAGGCAATTATAGAACGGTGGAATATCTGAATGAAATAAAAGGATTTATTCAGAAATGTGAAGAAATTGTAGCCGCGGGCGTTTTACTTTACGTGGCAATAGTAAATAGAATATAATGCTGAAGTATAACGAGTGTAAGCCCGCGGCGTCCCCCCTGTGGACGCAGTAACAGATACTGTATTGTTACTCGCACCTTTACTATCTGTATGTACAGTTTTGATGAAATGTATGAAACTGGATAAATGTGCAGTCTCTTTTGGGTTTTGCTAAGGTTTTGTTTTTACAATAACTATTACGAATATAATAAAGCTGAATAGATTGTTTGGATTTTAAACTTAATTACAAGAATTAAATTGTTTATTTCACGGGTCTTACTCGCGATAACTAAGATATTTATTTAAATATCTGGTTAGGCCACGTATTTACGTGGCCTAACCAAATCATACGCATGTAAAATTAGAAGAGCCAAGCCTATGTTTTGAAGTAAACTTTTTTTACCTATACGTTGACAAATTACAATCCTAGAGCATCTGAAAAAAGATATGTACGCGTATTATTACTCTATTACTAACTACCTAAAGCATACAAATTTTCTATGCACCTAGCGTGTAACTTGGACTAGTAAGTAAACGGTTTAATATCTCCATTTAAACTTACAAAACTTTCTGTATTTCCGTATATGAAAAATCATAATATTTTACGGATCGGCATCCATTAAACAGTTGCCTGAATTAGTTCATAGTGTTGTTACAAATTTACAATTTCCTACGAATAAGTAAGTTTCCCACAAAAATAACCCATGTATTACTTTTCCCATTATTTGCTCTATGCGGTTCCTAGTATTAAGAAGTCATCTACTGGTGGAGATTCGGAAGCACATTATTAAGTTCACAAAACATAGATAATGATTTGAAACATTGTTAGAACGTTATTGCCATAATGCCTTTGTTGTAGAGTTTGGCGAATCATAACTTCTCAGATGATAGACTAGAGTGTCGAGGTCTCTCGGAGATTGCCTTATAGCAGTATCTATTCAAATTTCTTTAGAATTCACTCACATGTGTCCAATTCAAATATCAAAATATCTACTAACTTACCAACTAACTTGTCAGCCACCCAGTAAGTACATTTGAATTGCACCAAATGGTCGGTATAATTTATACGAACCAACTCAGCTGCAAACACAAGCGCGAAGCTCTCACTAATGGCTCAAACGGTTAAGCACTTAATTATACAGTAGTTGGAGAGGTAACAGTTTGAAAATTTCCCAACACACGATCTAACTGAAGTTGTGAAGTGCTTCAAAGTTTGTATTAAAATAAAGTTTGGACATTTGGCAGCCGGTCAAAGTGAAGCGGACTGGGTTAAGTGTAAGGAATGTGAGTGTTATGTGTATAATGTGCGCTGGTTTTAATGCATTTTATGCTGTTTATGGTCGAATATTTTTGCAGGACAAGGCAAGGTTAGAGCTGTCAGCTGCTATTTTGGTCGCAGACGACATGCTTGCGATCAATTAGGCAATTGACTCTGGTTGTATGGCATTATGTCAAAGTGTGTGGTTGGATTCCTGCACTGGGATAAATCTTTTATTGTAGGAGACCAAAGAAGCTTTCAAACAACGCACACAAAGTACTCGAAGCCAAAAAGTAAATACCTACGTCTTGTATATAAATCGAAGGCACAACATTTGACGCAGTTTCAAACTCGACCGCTGAAACCATAATTGCATATGACTGTGTAGTCATATTAAGGTAATTAAATTAATTTCACTTCATGGAGAGATTATTTTGCTCTAAATTTTCCACTTCGCGAATTACGGTTTAATTAAAATCAGCTCTTAATACTCTAACCGATAGCTCTACTTAGGGGCTGACGTACAGTATTAGTTAGCAGATTATCTGTCAGTTAACTACTTGCTAATGAGCTTTAACTATGGTTTATGCGCCGTCTTTGTTGCTTCATCATATCAGCCAAACGACGTCCACTGCTGAACATAGGCCTCCCCCAAGGTTCTCCAGACAGACCGGTCTTGAGCCGCCCGCATCCAACCGCCTCCCGCGATCTTGACGAGATCGTCGGTCCACCTTGCGGGGGGCCTACCTCTGTTGCGTCGTCCGGTACGTGGCCGCCACTCCAGAACCTTTCTGCCCCAACGGCCATCGGTTCTTCGAGCTATGTGCCCTGCCCACAGCCACTTCAGCTTGGCTATCCGGAGAGCTATGTCGGCGACTTTGGTTCTACTGCGGATCTCCTCATTTCTGATTCGATCTCGCAGGGAAACTCCAAGCATAGCTCTCTCCATCGCCCTCTGAGTGACCTTGAGCCTTCTGATAAGGCCCATAGTGAGCGACCACGTCTCTGATCCGTAAGTCATCACTGGCAACACACACTGGTCAAAGACTTTCGTCTTGAGACACTGCGGGATATCGGACGAGAAGATATGTCGTAGCTTCCCGAACGCTGCCCAACCGAGTTGGATTCGACGATTGACCTCCTTCTCGAAGTTGGACCTACCTAGTTGGACTACTTGTCCCAGGTAGGTATACTTGTCGACAACTTCGAGCGTAGAGTTCCCAACCTGAATAGGAGCAGGTACAACATGGACGTTCGACATGATTTTTGTCTTGTCCATGTTCATCTTAAGACCTACTTGTTGGGAGACTCTACAGAGGCCATCGAGCATTGTGCCTAGGTCTTCCATGGTCTCAGCCATGACTACGATATCGTCTGCGAATCGAAGGTGAGTGATGTACTCGCCGTTGATGTTGATGCCGAGTCCATTCCAGTCCAGAAGCTTGAAAACATCCTCCAGCGCAGTGGTAAACAGTTTCGGGGATATGACATCCCCCTGTCTCACCCCTCGCTGGAGTTGAATAGGTTTCGAACTCTGGTCCTGGAGGCGGACTGACATAGTGGCGTTTTCATACAAACACTTCAGCACTTCCATATAACGGTAGTCAATCCGGCACCGTTGGAGAGACTGTAGCACCGCCCAGGTTTCGATCGAATCGAAGGCTTTCTCATAGTCCACAAACGCCAAGCATAGGGACTGGTTATACTCCTCGGACTTCTGTATAACCTGCCGCAGCGTATGTATGTGGTCTATGGTACTATAGCCTTTACGGAAACCGGCTTGTTCGGGAGGCTGGAAGTCGTCTAGCTTGCTCTCGAGACGATTCGTGATGACCCTCGAAAACAGCTTGTAGACGTGGCTCAGAAGTGTGATGGGTCTGTAGTTCTTTAAGAGGGTTTTATCCCCTTTCTTAAAGAAAAGCACCACCACACCTCTGTGCCACGCCTGTGGCGTTTTACCCTCGAGAATGAAGGAATTAAATAGCTTCCGGAGGGCTTCTCTAGTGGGTGCACCGCCGGCCTTCAGAAGCTCGCTCGTAATTCCGTCATCACCCGGCGCCTTGTTGTTTTTGAGCTGTTTGAGAGCCACACTAATCTCGTGCATGCTGACGTCCGGGATATCTTCGGTATAGTGTCGGGTCAATCCAGCTCTAGGGTCTGACGCTGGAGTGCTTGCGGGTTGTTGCGTTGTCGTGTATAGCTGTCCATAGAACCTTTCGATCTCCTCCAAGAGCTCAGGCTTGGCGATACGATTCTGCCATCTTCCGTCTTCAGCTTTGTCAGCTGACTCTGCCCAACAGACAGATCCCTCTGGAACACTTTGGAACCCTTATTCTGCTCGATCGCCTCAGGAACACATTTTGTGTTGTATTGGCGGAGATCGCGAGTCAGAGACTTAGAGATCTGTCTGTTGAGGTGCCGATATTTCGGCATGTCGTCGGAGGATAGCAGAACCATCTTTCTCCTTTCCTCTAACAGCTCGAGGGTCGGATCCGAGATTTTGCTGGTTCTCTTGCTTTTCTGGGGCTTAAAGAATTTAGCCCCTGTTGTATGGACAGCATCCACGAACCCGTTACTGTACTCGTCCACATCTACGCATTCGCCCAGGCATTCGAAACGGTTCTTGAGTTCGAGCTGAAAGCTCTCGGGGTTTTGGATATGAACCGGTGCCGGTCGGAGCGTGGACTTTATCAACCTCGACCGTTCGAGGCTTGTACAGATATTCAATCTGCCTCTTACCATTCGGTGATCGCTCCCCACTTTAGTGAATTGATCACGGAGACATCATTGAATATCTGCCTCTTCGTCGACATGATAAAGTCGATCTCATTTTTGGTTGCACCGTCTGGACTTACCCAGGTCCACTTGCGGCATTCTCGCTTCTTGAAGAAGGAGTTCATCATATAGAGTCCTTCCTTCTCCATAAAGCTAGCCAGCAAGTGACCCCGGGAATTCCGATGCCCATAACCAAATTGCCCCACTCTCAGCTCATCACCGTCGCGTTTGCCCAGTTTCGCGTTAAAATCTCCCATGACCACGGTGTAATGGGTTTTGTAGCCATGTATAGCCCGAAATATATCCTCGTACATGACTTCCACCTCCTCATCGGGGTGTGACGAGGTCGGAGCGTATACCTGTATGACCTTCAGCGAATAGCGCTTGGATATTCTGAGTATAAGGTACGCTACCCTGCTCGACACACTCCCGATATTTACCACGTTGGTCACGAGAGATTTGTGGACGATGAACCCGACACCATCTTGGGACTGTTGGTCGCCCTCCCAGTAGAAGAGCAAGTTACCGGAATTGAGAACTATCGAGTCCTCCCCTGTCTTCGGACTTCGGATAGGCCTATGATATCCCATCGCAACTTGCTCAATTCTTCTTCCAGCTCGACAATCTTCTCGTCGGTCCGCAGTGTGCGCGTGTTCAGTGTTGCCAGGGCCAATCTTTGTTGCTTGCTACATCATTAATGTAAATTATAAGCAACTTGCTTTTACCCGTGACTTTAGCCACACTGAAATGTATTTATTGCTTGCCCGAAACTTAAAATTAATGACTTTCATTTCATCACATTTACCCTCCAATTGCGATTGTATACGCTTAATAATACAATAAAGATCTTCGAATGAGGTGTAAGCCTGATAGTTCGGTTTTTCATCAGGATTGATAGAAAGTAATCTTGCGTTATAATCGTCTAACAACTTATGAAAATCTGTTCGAATACTATCTACTGTCATACAATAACTGAGAAATGCTTCGCTATTACTGTCGGAAATAGATGCGGTTTTTGAGCGTTCATAGATGTTTTGAATACGCTCAAATAAAATATTGCGTTTTGCTCCTAAGATTGTCATCTCTTTGTCTTCCGACACGCGTGACTTCTTTTGTTGTGACATGCTTACGTAAGTATAAGCTAATGAGACCGAAACAAAATAAGAATATCTAATGTACCTATTATTTTACCTAAGTAGGCTAAGTAGGCAACACTTTAGAGCTGTGGAATTAAAAGTTGCTCGAAATATGAGATTTACAAGACAACTATGATAGTTCCAGAAATAATAATTAAGTAAGAAGGTAGCTACATAAAAGTTTACCTACTGATGCGGGCGAAAACAACCATGTGACGGTTATGTGAATATATTAGGAGTATAGCTAGGTGCTATAACTGTCTAGGTATAGCGATATAACGTATAAAAACGTAAATGAATCCGACTCGTATAGATCAAAAAAATGGTTCGGCGTTACACCGAAACCGTAGGGTTCTAGGCGACTTGGAGAAGGAATGGACTGTATATAAAGGATGGCGGGTTTTAGTCGCCTAGGATTGGATAAGGGAAGAGGATGTAGGATTGGAATGGGAGAGATGATTGTGCCGTGTGGCTGACGGCATAGAATACAAGTGTCACCACCCCCTATCTTCCCGTGGGTGTCGTAAGAGGCGACTAAGGGATAACACGATGCAAATACCATCTTTGCGTAGAGACGGAAAACTCGACATCAAACCCTATACGACTGCCTCGTTGGTCTCGCGGCATAAATGTGCACGTGGGATCGGGAGGTCCCGGGTTTGATTCCTGGGTCGGGCAGTGTTATTGGGTTTTTCTGTCACGAAATTCTCAGTAGCAGCACGGAGTCTGGAAATGTGCCCGGTACGGCAATAGGCTCGCCCCTTATTACGTGGGACTAAAGTATATCTGGCGAAAAGTGGGTGTAGAAATACACCTCTGCCTACCCCTTCGGGGATAAAAGGCGTGACGATATGTATGTATGATTGTGAGTGGGTATAGGATATTCCAAGGACGGGGGGCACTTACCTTGTACGGCGATCTTCTTCGTCTCCGAAGGGCAGTCTCCTGGTGTTTCGGGATGAAGCTGCTTGATTCACTTCACTACACAAATCACTTCCACTTGCGAGCGGTTTATATAAGCGGTAATAATTATAGCGGCAGCGGCGCGGTGCGGTACGGTATAGCGGACGCGTATATAGCAAATCGAATGTTCTCGAAAGTTCTGGACTCTCTCGCGTCGACGATCGCCGCGACCAATCCGCGAAAGGCGTGCCCCTCCTTAGGGAATGGGAGACAGGGACGGAAATATGGTATCGCTCGCACTAGACAAGCGTGGAATGATTGACGTTGATGCGATTAGTTATAGATAGGAAGGTAGATGGCGCTACCACATAATATCGTCCCTTATTTTAATTCACGAACGATCTTCACCCCATATGTTAAATGCGTTGAAAGTATTTCTTACCGAAATTTGTTAAATGTTAAAAAAAAATATTTTGAATCATGACAAGTCTATACCACTTGTAGCAAATTTCGACCTTTTATTTTTCACACTGCTAAGCCTAACGCAAGCCATCTCCATCATCCGATGTAACGGAAAGCGGCTTTTGCGAGTAAACTTAACGTTATCACAATCTATTTTAGACAACACACAAAGCGCTGCAAATAAAATTTCTGCAGAATATTCCCATAATACACTCTATACAGGATGTAAAAAATATTTTGAATTGACGAAAAAAATATCATGCCAAGTCTATATCATGTGTAGCAAATTTTGACCTTTTATTTTTTCACACTGCTAAGCCTAACGCAAGCCATCTCCATCATCCGATGTAACAGAAAGCGGTTCTTGCGAGTAAACTTAACGTTATCACAATCTATTTTAGACAACACACAAAGCGCTGCAAATAAAATTTCTGCAGAATATTCCCATAATACACTCTATACAGGATGTAAAAAATATTTTGAATTGACGAAAAAAAATCATGCCAAGTCTATACCATGTGTAGCAAATTTTGACCTTTTATTTTTTCACACTGCTAAGCCTAACGCAAGCCATCTCCATCATCCGATGTAACAGAAAGCGGCTCTTGCGAGTAAACTTAACGTTATCACAATCTATTTTAGACAACACACAAAGCGCTGCAAATAAAATTCCTGCAGAATATTCCCATAAAACACTCTATACAGGATGTCACAATACCCATAACCAAGCCGAAGTCTACTCGTTGTTGATATCATGCCAAGTCATACTAACCAAAAATAATACCTGGGAAACGATATTTTTTTGAGTTTTCACATTTTTCAAACTGCAATTAAAAGCGCGTGTGTGCATAGGGTAGGGCATCTAAAGAACATATTGGCGGGGTAAATGCGTAGATTTTGTACCAAATTAGAAAAATTTCATACTAACTTTGAGCCTCAATATCTTCTGAACCAGTAATTTCCCAGATATGGTGCCGAAATAAAAAATGTTTATAGTGATTGGTACAACATGGGATTTCAGTTTTCGTTACGGGTCTTTTTACACCCTGTATAATTATAGAATAGCTATAAAGCTGATGATTCAACTTCAATCGTGTATCGATAGAACATGGAGTACGTCTGTGAACTCATGAATATATTTACAGAAGAATCTACACGGCAATAGTATCAGGAACAACAAAAATATGATTATTGTTTTCCCCGAAATGCACTCCACTTCACCTAATAATGACATAGACTCACGCCTCTTTCCCCGAAGGGGGCCCACTTTTCGCCAGTGTTTTGATCCCATGTAATAGATGGCGAGCCTTATTATTTATATTCCTTATTATCGTGATATTTTGTTTGCCAGAGCCTCGTCCGTTGATCGGCAGGTGCACCACTTGCAGGTGAGGTTGGCTTGGGACCCTAAGTTCTTGGTGGGAACCCTATACCTAATAATGATTGCGGTAATAAGGACTGAAGTAGAAATTGGTATAGGCTTGTAATATAGCAAGCTTTTCTGAACAGATAGTCTAAACACACTATGCCGAAAATACGCGACCGAAGTTCAGCATGATTACGCCTGCAATTCTGTTTGAATTACTGACACATAATACCCAAATTACGTTGCGGTTTAGCGTACAGTGTAACTTCACTTGGGCGTAAGTTCAGCGGCAACTTTTCTAGTAGTAGAACACAAGTGTAGTTCGTAGCACGAGCGTAAGTTCGGCACATAATTATGGTGTGTCATATCAGCCGAATACATCGGAACGTAAAATCAGCCGCGGAACTTTGGACGCGTATCTTCGACATAGTGTGTCACTTAGGAACGCAATAATTTAATTAATACCTGTTTTAGACATACATGCCGAGTGGTACACCACTCACACCTGTTTCCAATATTATATCAAGCGACAGATTTGACTCATAGAGATTTGACATATTTTGTATGGAGCTTACCTATGTCTTTTTTATGGCTTTAGTAGCCAAATTCATCGATTAATGAAAAATTTTCATTTGTCAAATAACATTTGACAAAATTATACTTGATAAATTTATTATTTTACAAACTATTGTTTAATAAACTACTCATTAGACAATATATTTACTATAAAAAAGTTATTATGCTAAAACATTAATTTACAAATTGATTATTTTTTTAAACATGTTATTTGGCAAAACAACGTAAAGCATAAATAACATTTGACAAAATGCCTTGCTTGGTAAATATTTTAGTAACCAAAATCTACGTAGGGTCAACTGAAACAATGGCTGGTTAGGTTAGGTTAGAACTGCGACCACAACGCACGACCCGAGCGAGCGAAGCGAGCGTGCCGCGGCAGCGGCCGGCGAGTGCCAGAACCGAATTCTACTTATTTCGCTTAATTCAGGCAGTGTGTATTTTTATTTAAAAGACTTTAGTTTCTATGGAATTAGTATTAATACAAAATAATTACATGCCTATTAATAATCTGTCCAAGATGAAAATTGCAACCATGCAATTAAATATTTTTAAAATTTCGCGTAAGTATTGGTTAGAAATTAGTTATTTTTTAAAACTAATAATTTATCTTCAAACTTTTTGTACAATCACCAATTTGGCAAACGAATTATTTTGTCAAATGATTTTTTTTTTAAATAATTATTTAACATTTTAATTATTTTCCAAGTAAAACATTTGCGAAACCTGTATTATGTCAAATGATTGTTATTAAAGTAATATGTTTGCGAAATGAAAGTTTGTCAAATGATTAGTTTTTCAAACGTTGTTTGTAAAATGATATTTTGCCATACGTTTTTTGTCAAACAATAGTAAACCTTGTATTATCTTACATAATGTTAAGAAGGATCCCTTTGTTCGCTCAGAATGAGAGATGTTTTCCTTTTTGACATAAAACGAACAATTTTAAAAGGAAACCCTGCATGGTACGCCTTGCTGTGTTGATACTTTTGAATTATGTTCAGTGTAGAACAAAGTGTTTGTTGAATAAGCTCTAGGTGGTTGTGTTGAGCTGGCTTTTATAATTTATCTAGGCACGTGCGCATGAAATGTTGGAAAATTCAATATTTTGACTAAGTTATTGTGTTAGTATTCTGTTTTTGGGCGGAAGTAGGTCTAACTGACATTTTTATTTATCAGTGACTTAGACATACTTCTACTTTCTGCATCTGCATCTGATGCAGAGTTTCGTTTTTACGTGGGATCGGGAGGTCCCGGGTTTGATTCCTGGGTCGGGCAGTGTTATTGGGTTTTTCTGTCACGAAATTCTCAGTAGCAGCACGGAGTCTGGAAATGTGCCCGGTACGGCAATAGGCTCGCCCCTTATTACGTGGGACTAAAGTATATCTGGCGAAAAGTGGGTGTAGAAATACACCTCTGCCTACCCCTTCGGGGATAAAAGGCGTGACGATATGTATGTATGATTGTGAGTGGGTATAGGATATTCCAAGGACGGGGGGCACTTACCTTGTACGGCGATCTTCTTCGTCTCCGAAGGGCAGTCTCTTGGTGTTTCGGGATGAAGCTGCTTGATTCACTTCACTACACAAATCACTTCCACTTGCGAGCGGTTTATATAAGCGGTAATAATTATAGCGGCAGCGGCGCGGTGCGGTACGGTATAGCGGACGCGTATATAGCAAATCGAATGTTCTCGAAAGTTCTGGACTCTCTCGCGTCGACGATCGCCGCGACCAATCCGCGAAAGGCGTGCCCCTCCTTAGGGAATGGGAGACAGGGACGGAAATATGGTATCGCTCGCACTAGACAAGCGTGGAATGATTGACGTTGATGCGATTAGTTATAGATAGGAAGGTAGATGGCGCTACCACATAATATCGTCCCTTATTTTAATTCACGAACGATCTTCACCCCATATGTTAAATGCGTTGAAAGTATTTCTTACCGAAATTTGTTAAATGTTAAAAAAAAATATTTTGAATCATGACAAGTCTATACCACTTGTAGCAAATTTCGACCTTTTATTTTTCACACTGCTAAGCCTAACGCAAGCCATCTCCATCATCCGATGTAACGGAAAGCGGCTTTTGCGAGTAAACTTAACGTTATCACAATCTATTTTAGACAACACACAAAGCGCTGCAAATAAAATTTCTGCAGAATATTCCCATAATACACTCTATACAGGATGTAAAAAATATTTTGAATTGACGAAAAAAATATCATGCCAAGTCTATATCATGTGTAGCAAATTTTGACCTTTTATTTTTTCACACTGCTAAGCCTAACGCAAGCCATCTCCATCATCCGATGTAACAGAAAGCGGTTCTTGCGAGTAAACTTAACGTTATCACAATCTATTTTAGACAACACACAAAGCGCTGCAAATAAAATTTCTGCAGAATATTCCCATAATACACTCTATACAGGATGTAAAAAATATTTTGAATTGACGAAAAAAAATCATGCCAAGTCTATACCATGTGTAGCAAATTTTGACCTTTTATTTTTTCACACTGCTAAGCCTAACGCAAGCCATCTCCATCATCCGATGTAACAGAAAGCGGCTCTTGCGAGTAAACTTAACGTTATCACAATCTATTTTAGACAACACACAAAGCGCTGCAAATAAAATTCCTGCAGAATATTCCCATAAAACACTCTATACAGGATGTCACAATACCCATAACCAAGCCGAAGTCTACTCGTTGTTGATATCATGCCAAGTCATACTAACCAAAAATAATACCTGGGAAACGATATTTTTTTGAGTTTTCACATTTTTCAAACTGCAATTAAAAGCGCGTGTGTGCATAGGGTAGGGCATCTAAAGAACATATTGGCGGGGTAAATGCGTAGATTTTGTACCAAATTAGAAAAATTTCATACTAACTTTGAGCCTCAATATCTTCTGAACCAGTAATTTCCCAGATATGGTGCCGAAATAAAAAATGTTTATAGTGATTGGTACAACATGGGATTTCAGTTTTCGTTACGGGTCTTTTTACACCCTGTATAATTATAGAATAGCTATAAAGCTGATGATTCAACTTCAATCGTGTATCGATAGAACATGGAGTACGTCTGTGAACTCATGAATATATTTACAGAAGAATCTACACGGCAATAGTATCAGGAACAACAAAAATATGATTATTGTTTTCCCCGAAATGCACTCCACTTCACCTAATAATGACATAGACTCACGCCTCTTTCCCCGAAGGGGGCCCACTTTTCGCCAGTGTTTTGATCCCATGTAATAGATGGCGAGCCTTATTATTTATATTCCTTATTATCGTGATATTTTGTTTGCCAGAGCCTCGTCCGTTGATCGGCAGGTGCACCACTTGCAGGTGAGGTTGGCTTGGGACCCTAAGTTCTTGGTGGGAACCCTATACCTAATAATGATTGCGGTAATAAGGACTGAAGTAGAAATTGGTATAGGCTTGTAATATAGCAAGCTTTTCTGAACAGATAGTCTAAACACACTATGCCGAAAATACGCGACCGAAGTTCAGCATGATTACGCCTGCAATTCTGTTTGAATTACTGACACATAATACCCAAATTACGTTGCGGTTTAGCGTACAGTGTAACTTCACTTGGGCGTAAGTTCAGCGGCAACTTTTCTAGTAGTAGAACACAAGTGTAGTTCGTAGCACGAGCGTAAGTTCGGCACATAATTATGGTGTGTCATATCAGCCGAATACATCGGAACGTAAAATCAGCCGCGGAACTTTGGACGCGTATCTTCGACATAGTGTGTCACTTAGGAACGCAATAATTTAATTAATACCTGTTTTAGACATACATGCCGAGTGGTACACCACTCACACCTGTTTCCAATATTATATCAAGCGACAGATTTGACTCATAGAGATTTGACATATTTTGTATGGAGCTTACCTATGTCTTTTTTATGGCTTTAGTAGCCAAATTCATCGATTAATGAAAAATTTTCATTTGTCAAATAACATTTGACAAAATTATACTTGATAAATTTATTATTTTACAAACTTTTGTTTAATAAACTACTCATTAGACAATATATTTACTATAAAAAAGTTATTATGCTAAAACATTAATTTACAAATTGATTATTTTTTTAAACATGTTATTTGGCAAAACAACGTAAAGCATAAATAACATTTGACAAAATGCCTTGCTTGGTAAATATTTTAGTAACCAAAATCTACGTAGGGTCAACTGAAACAATGGCTGGTTAGGTTAGGTTAGAACTGCGACCACAACGCACGACCCGAGCGAGCGAAGCGAGCGTGCCGCGGCAGCGGCCGGCGAGTGCCAGAACCGAATTCTACTTATTTCGCTTAATTCAGGCAGTGTGTATTTTTATTTAAAAGACTTTAGTTTCTATGGAATTAGTATTAATACAAAATAATTACATGCCTATTAATAATCTGTCCAAGATGAAAATTGCAACCATGCAATTAAATATTTTTAAAATTTCGCGTAAGTATTGGTTAGAAATTAGTTATTTTTTAATCTAATAATTTATCTTCAAACTTTTTGTACAATCACCAATTTGGCAAACGAATTATTTTGTCAAATGATTTTTTTTTTAAATAATTATTTAACATTTTAATTATTTTCCAAGTAAAACATTTGCGAAACCTGTATTATGTCAAATGATTGTTATTAAAGTAATATGTTTGCGAAATGAAAGTTTGTCAAATGATTAGTTTTTCAAACGTTGTTTGTAAAATGATATTTTGCCATACGTTTTTTGTCAAACAATAGTAAACCTTGTATTATCTTACATAATGTTAAGAAGGATCCCTTTGTTCGCTCAGAATGAGAGATGTTTTCCTTTTTGACATAAAACGAACAATTTTAAAAGGAAACCCTGCATGGTACGCCTTGCTGTGTTGATACTTTTGAATTATGTTCAGTGTAGAACAAAGTGTTTGTTGAATAAGCTCTAGGTGGTTGTGTTGAGCTGGCTTTTATAATTTATCTAGGCACGTGCGCATGAAATGTTGGAAAATTCAATATTTTGACTAAGTTATTGTGTTAGTATTCTGTTTTTGGGCGGAAGTAGGTCTAACTGACATTTTTATTTATCAGTGACTTAGACATACTTCTACTTTCTGCATCTGCATCTGATGCAGAGTTTGGCGAATGGTCATAGGTGTAGTGTTGTACGGTATGAAGAGATACAATTCTGTTTCGAACTTCACTGAGTATGTTAGGAATTATTCCAAGATATTTAAAAGAGTGTGCAATACAGCTAAGGCATTATTCGTTAGGAACAAAATTTAACAATCCTCGAATAAAATTAAGGCATCCTGGCGAGCTATTAATGAAGCAACAGGTAAGACAACACTAAGAGGTAATAGTTTTAGTTTATTTGATAGTGACAAATTAATTCATAATGACAAAGAAGTCGCACGCACATTTAATAAATTCTTTGCTAGCATACCGATTACTACTACTAGAGAATTAAAATCATCATGTATAGTCGCAGAAAACCTATTAGAATCTCGTGTAGGAAAATGTGATGTATTATTTATGTTCCATTGTATTAATTCTACCGACATTATAAGTACTTTTCAATCTCTAGAGTCTAAGAATACAGGTGATCTCTGGGGCATTTCTGTTAAGGTTTTGAAAAGTATAATTGATGTAGTAGCTGTACGCTATTTAAGCAACTTATTTAATAAGTGTATTGAATCAGGTGTTTTTCCCGATCTTATGAATCACAGTAGGATAATACCTTCACTGTCACAATGTCTTCACTTATGAGACGAGTTTTACTGTAATGACCAGCAATGTTGAGTTTACAATACTTTAAATTCTATTAGCTAGCCTTTATTTGGCAGCGATAGACTAGTGGAGAAACCGACAGACTGCAATGCACAGGGTCTCAGGTTCGAATACTCGTCGCGCACCAATGTATATATGTAGGTATTCTCTCGTTTTCCATAAATTCATTTGCACTAATATTGTTTGCCATAATCATCCCCGATCATAACATTTACTTGCACTATTATCATTTATACTAATAATGTTTGCCTTAACAACTCAACAGTTATAACTTTTATTTGCCATAAAATGACTTTCTATAACAACATATATCATGATAATTAGTTTCTATAAGTAACACATCTCATAATCGACTCTTGACATAATCAAAATTTGATATAATTATGAAAATAATACATAATATTGTTAGGTCGAAATTAATTATCGTTAACACCCCGACTCAGTGCAATCCGACTCGGATAGGTTAGGTTAGGTTAGGGTTCTCTTTTGACCCTAAAACCAAAAATAGGAGCCCTGCGAAGCAGGCAAGCACTAGTTTAATTAACACCCCGACTCAATGCAATCCGACTCGGATAGATTAGGTTAGGGTTCTCTTTTGACCCTTAACGCAAAAATAGGAGCCCTGCGAAGCAGAGCTCCGTCAACTTAGTCCACATTATTCACAATAGTTTAATTAACACCCCAACTCCGTGCAATCCGACCCGGATAAGTAAGGGTGGGTTAGGTTAGGGTTCTCTTTTGACCCTTAACCCAAAAATAGGAGCCCTGCGAAGCAGGGCTCCGTCGACCTAGTCCACATTCTTCACACTAGTTTAGTAAACTGTAGTTGACGGAGCCCTGCTTCGCAGGGCTCCTATTTTCGTATTAAGGGTCAAAAGAGAACTTATGGTGAATAAAGGTTATGGAAAATGGCATTATTGAAAACGAAAATTATGGCAAATACATTTATGGATTTCAATTATTATGTTACTTGATCGATTATGACCAATGGAATTAGTGAAAGTCATTTTATGTCATTTCACGATTATGGCAACTGAAGCGTTATTTCTAATGAAGTTATGGCAAATACCAGTATGGCATATGAAATTATGGCATTTTAAATTATGGCAAACATTAGTAAACCCTATATGTAGTTATGTACGCATTAAATTTGGTAATTATCGCTGGCTAAAAAGCGAAGGAACACATCGTGTGCATGTCTAAAGATCTCCATAATGTTCTCGAAAGAATTGTGAAGTCTGTCAATCCGCAGTTGGCCAGCGTGGAGGACTATGACCTTACCCTTCTCGTAGTGAGTAGATACCCATTCCCAGCAATGGGACAGTTTATATACAGTGCCCATGATGATGATAAAATGCCAAGTGTAGATCATTTAATTGAGTTAAAAGAAATATAAAAATCCTTTCATCTATCTTATAGGGTCTGTATAACAAAATAAACATAACAAATATTGATACGACTGCCTCGTTGGTCTTGCGGCATAAATGTGCGCGTGGGATTGGGAGGTCTCGGTTTCGATTCCCGGGTCGGGCAAAGTGTCATTGGGTTTTTCCGTTAGGAAATTCTCAGTAGCAGCTCGGAGTCTGGTAATGTGCCCGGTACGGCAATAGGCTCGCCCCCTATTACGTGGGACCTAAAAAATCATGGCGAAATGTGGGTGTAATATTACACCTCTGCCTACCCCTTCAGGGATACAGGCGTGAGTCTATAAATAAATATAACAAATATTAAAAAAATAAATTTATTTATAAAAAACGTTATAACTTTTATTATAAGCCACATTCCCTTCGAGAGTCCATCTGAGCTCTACATTTTACTCTCAACTGCATTTATATAACGTAGTTCGCACGTAGCCGCAAGACAATGCAATTCCGAGCTTTCAACATGTATTCCGTTTCACTTTATCAAATAAACCGCGTTCGATTGAAAACTACTACAGCGCTAGTGTTGACAACGCTGATAGATTTCCGAGGGAATAAGTTGTGAGCGGTACACATCGCCTCAAGTTCGGGCTTGAAGCCGTCGAACCATGTTTAGTATGTGGATAGCAGATAGAAACACAAAATCTCTCTTTTTCAATGTAACGTGGATATAAGCTTTGTTGTCATTTTCATTCCAGCCTGACGAGCTAAAATATACACGTTGCGGATTTATGGTTTGTGGGGCATTTCCAAAAAAATCAATATTTTAATGGCCTTTAATAAATAGGAGGTTCGTTGGTATCGTTTTTTATATGTCTCGGAACTTTTCACTATATGGACCGAATTATTATTAAAAAGTCGAATAACTTCCATACATTCAACGACATCGTTCATAACTCCCACCACGTCCGTTTGTCATCTATTTTGCAAATGACCACTTGCCGTGTTACCCCTAAAAGTTTCATTGTAAAAAAATGATTACATTTTGCCACAGAAATACAATTAGACGGATCTCAATCGCGTGATTATTTCAAAAGAAATTTAAATTACCATTTAAATTAGTCTTCCCGTGACCATGATTGAGTGCTCGGCCACAGTGAAAGGCGGGCGCGGGTGCGGGCGCGACGCGGGAAACTCAAACATATGGAACTCTATAGGAGTGTCCGTAGTGGGAAGGCGGGCGCGGCGAGCGGCGCGAGCTGTGCAGCGCGGGGAGCACGCGGGCAACTCAATCCATAGGACTTTCTTACAAGTGTCCGTAGTGAATGCGCGGGCGGCAAGCGGGAAACAATGCTGAGCGTGCGGATCTCAAACTTTTATGAGCAATGATATTATGAGTAATTATTAAATCAAGTGCGAGTCGAACTCGCTCATCAAGTTTAACGTAGTAGAGGGATTCACTTAACATAAGCATAAGCGTCTAATATCACTATAAAATTTTCGCCAGCAAAAATAACTACTTTCCTTAGTATTTCTATATCGATATTTTTTATTGATATTGAGCACCAAGAGTTTTGGGAAGCAAATTTTAATTTAAAAATCTCCATAGACACCCCGCTAGTATAGGACAGATATTTTTATTTATGTTTTTGTATACAAATCGTGAAGCGGTTCACAGAATACACATCTACTTATAAATTTTTAAATTTATAGTTTCGCCATAAAGTGGCTGTGACATAGAAACGGATAGACAGACAGGCTCTGTAAGTTGAGTGCTGCGCTTGTGCTATCTATATATAGTATATCTGTCAGTACTGTCACATTATACATATTGTCATATCGTGCACGGTGATTATATTATTCGCGCATATAAACTAATAATTATAGACTACGCTTAAACGGCTGAAACGATTTTCTCTACTAATATTATAAATGCGAAAGTGTTTATAGATACCTATATATTCGGTATATATAATGGTAGATAGGGTCATGGATACTATTCGGTATATATAATGGTAGATAATGTCATGGATACTAACCGAATTTCTAAACTCTTTAGACTAATCAGGAGTCACACATAGCTTGAGACTGCAAGTAAATTTATGTTATCCCGACTTCAACGCGCGCGAAACCGCGGGCAAAAGCTATAATGATGAACTTAAAAATGCAAAGTATCTATATAAATTCTAATTTGTTTTATTTATTTACATTACCACATATCTCTTTTTAACCCTTCCATTCATTCCTGAAGTTACTAGAATTTTCCAAATGTTATCCAAAATATATTTTTTTTTAAATGTTTGCCAAATATTCATAAACATTTTCCAAATTTCATAAAAATCAAAATTCTTTATAGCATGTATAAATGTGATTTGAACCCACGCCCTCAGACCGTGAGACGGTTGTATTATCCTCACGGCTATAGCCTTGTTATCATATAGTTGCGAATTTGGCGAACAGTTGACAGAGTGTTACGTGGTGTTACTATGGTGAGTGCTAACGTCATCTAACTGAAAAGTCATATTAATCTAGCCGCGATCCGTCACAATACTAAATTTGACAAACACTGTACACCGCACCCGCAAACGCACCACTACGGACACATGAAGACGCGCGCTACTATGGCCAAGCACTGATGTAACTCATGCCGAAATTACTGAAATGCAGAAGGTTTTTTATCTTTCCTTCGTAGCGCTCTTAGTGAAACTTGGCTAGCCGTTTGAAATAGGTCGGCAAAGTTCAACAACACACGGCTCTTTACATAAAATCTATCACCGTACCTCGTGTCCGTGGACAGATTTTTTGTAAAGTCCCCTGCGCTACCAGATTTATTCCAAGTACGGAAGTCACTTTTAAAATACAATAGCAGATATGTATAGATCACAAAGGTTTTGCTATAAAAACAGTGAAATTATATACCTACACATTTATTTGAGTAACATTCTACTATTTGTCACAAGGAAACTTCCTTCTAATAATGTTACACGTTTAGTTATCATGGTGCTCGATACCGGCTTATGAATATTGAAAAGGCATTCGATCTCTAGATTTATTGTCTCAGATGAAAATAAGATGTTTTAGGTATGCATTGAATATTGGATGTGATACATACGCCGACTTAATAGGGAACATTACGCAAAGCTCGACGCAGATGGCAGCACAAGCAACTACAGTAAACAAACTTACGTAGCGCGCTTTTCAAATATTGTCATCAACAAGACAACAATATACGATCTATACCTACTTATTTACTTATAGGCAAAACAGTTATAACAGTTGTAATTATCAATAACAATAAAAATGGTACAATGTTTCTGTTTTAGTGACTTGTTTGAGATGAGATAAAGAGATCGCGCATCCAAAGTTTGAAGTTGTCAAATTGTCAATCAAATGTCATACTTGCCAAAATTCATTGTTTACTGTAGTCGGTGATACCGCCATCTGGTGGTTTAACTTGGCAGTAATCTTCCCTATTACGGAGTGGTTAAGTCGGCGTATCTATTATGTATTTTTTATGTAGCTTTATTTTTATTATTTTGTTTTATAACCACTGCTTTTTAATCCTGTTTTTGTGTACGTATTTATTGTTTTGTCGTTTGGATAAAAATGTGTAAATTGTTTACACATTTTTATCTAAACTCACTTGCTAGATTACATACTTTTGTCTATTTTTATTTTTCTTAGTATTATTGTGCTGATTAACGTCCGTGCGACATTTAAGGTACACACAGAATACCAGCGTTGTATTGTGGATACTACCACAATGCAACATTAAAGCTGAGTGTGCACCTATATGTCACAGATTAATCTTAAGGCTTGCGATGTTTTATTTTATATGTTACATTTTTTCTGTGTTCTGTGACAAATAAATAGTTTTTCTTCTTTCTTTCTCTTTTCTTATTGTGACGTGTATGTTGGGTGAATTACGGCGGCTTATTCAGAGGAGAATGTCTTAGATGGTAATGATGAATGATTATGTATACAGTCTACGATGTTATACGAAGGTAAAGTAACCGTGGTCATTATTAGAGATCATTAGAATTATCAATTGAAAATTTTTGCTTCACATAATAGAAAATTGTTCTATTTATGACAATAATTTTGATAGCTATACATATTCTAGTTATAATATTTTTAATTCTGATCAGCTAAGCCCGCGGCTACACACGCGTTATTTACAGCTACTGCTCCGCACTCGTGGCTCACAGCGTGTAATTAGACTCTCGTGTGTTGATACCTCAACTATTCAGCATTTCCTTGTAGCGGTAACTACATACAGCTGCTTGGCCATCTATCATCTCCCTCTAGATGAAAGAACACCACAGTTTTGTGTCCCCACACACTATAGCTTCCAAGAAGACAACTAAAAGACTGAGTAACCGATACTATAAATTTAATGTCTATTGTAATCTGTATATATAAAATCCTTGCGTTACTGACTGACTGACTGACAGACACGCTACAGCCATGAACATTTGTTCACAACAGAAAGGTTTGTATTGTGATTGATAATAATAGTTGATGTTTCTCATATTATCTGTAGATGCAAACTAATGTTTGGTCGGTGGTAGACGTTGTCTGTTGGTGGGTAATCCTGCCCGGTAAGCTAAATGTAGTGAGTTCAATTTCCATCGAGAATAAATCTTTGTATGATAAGCACGATGGTTTCTTTGTGCTCGAAAGTAATTTATTTATTAGAAGGTGCCCGTAGCTAAGCTCGCATATATTTTGTTTTATTTAACTGTTTCTGCTCGATCCCTTCGGAGTTTCGGGAAATACCTTCTTACGGCCTGGCCACGGACAATTCGCTCCAGCGAAAATTCGCGCGACGCGACCGGCGACGCGACTTGCGACTGAATCAAATGTATAGAAATGTTCTAAGCATGCCACGCGCAGCGGCGACCGGCGACGCGACCGGCGAATAGCACCAAGCGGTACAGCGGCGTGTCGCGCGACACGTCGTGCGACCACAACAAATGTATGAATTAGTACGGCGCACGCCACGGCGGCGTCGAGTGGTAGTCGGGGCGACTAGCGCCGAAGCTGAGTCAGTATAAAATTTTTCGTTTATTTCTCCGCGAGCATGATATTATTCTTAGAATTTTTAGTTAGGCTAGCTATTTGGAACGTCTGGATGTTATCTATATCTAAATAAATGTATACAGTATAAATAAAATTGAAGTGTCTGTCTGTGATTTCAAAATACCTAAGTAAGTTTTTAGAAGTGCATATACCTAGTTAGTTAGATCACACTTACAACCTACATAAGCTTTTCCGTATTTTAACTCTAAACTCGAGTTACAATACCTACAAGCGTCGGCTCAGTACGCATTCAGTACCTACAGAATGTATACCGAAGCGCCTTGAGTTTGGTATGCAGTAGCATAGATAAATATAATACTTTACAGTACAGATGCCGCAAGTCGTCCATAAAAATTGGCCACGTTAGATCCTTAATATTAGACCTTTATTTTTATAAGTACTTGTTAATACCGTAAATAATACAACAGATGGCGCTAGCGACGAAAAAAATGGGAGTCGATGGTAGCGACATCTTACGTCTCATTTTGTAAGCAATGTTATTTTAAATTAAAAAGAAGAGATGGCGCTATAATAAAAAAGCATTCTGTCTAAAATGTAGAAATATTATGATATTTCACCTTGTCACCCAAGTGTGCCTCATTTCAAGGTTATAACACGATCAACCGATCTAGTAGGTACCTATTTTACGTATGTACCGGTGGCGTTAAAACATCTAGCGATATTTTTATGACTTCGTGTCTTTCCGTTCAAAATTTGGAATGCACTTTGTACACTGTTCCATAAAGCTGATATTTGACATACTTACGTAAGTTTGGTGGCTATGTTACGGTAACATTGAAATGGTTCAGTGATGAATGACCTTGTGAATGCACCTTGGTCTGATGATGAAGCCGGGAAGATGGTTACAGGAACTTCTAAACTACATATTATGATAAACTACTCGTGTTTGGGCTCGTTTGAATAGACTTGACAAAACCTATGACCTTGTGAGGTTGCCTTGGTCTGATGATGAAACCGGAAGGTAGTCACAGGAACTCCTAAACTACACATGATAAACTAGTAGTGTTTGGGCTCGTTTGAATAGACTTGACAAAACCTATGACCTTGTGAGGTTGCCTTGGTCTGATGATGAAGCCGGAAGGTGGTCACAGGAACTCCTAAACTACACATGATAAACTAGTCGTGTTTGGGCTCGTTTGACAAGACTTGACAAAACCTATGACCTTGTGAGGTTGCCTTGGTCTGATGATGAAGCCGGAAGGTGGTCACAGGAACTCCTAAACTTCACATGATAAACTAGTAGTGTTTGGGCTCGTTTGAATAGATTTGACAAAACCTATGACCTTGTGAGGTTGCCTTGGTCTGATGATGAAGCCGGAAGGTGGTCACAGGAACTCCTAAACTGCACATGGTAAACTAGTCGTGTTTGGGCTCGTTTGACAAGACTTGACAAAACCTATGACCTTGTGTGGTTGCCTTGGTCTAATGATGAAGCCGGAAGGTGGTCACAGGAACTCCTAAACTACACATGATAAACTAGTCGTGTTTGGGCTCGTTTGACAAGACTTGACAAAACCTATGACCTTGTGAGGTTGCCTTGGTCTGATGATGAAGCCGGAAGGTGGTCACAGGAACTCCTAAACTACACATGATAAACTAGTAATGTTTGGGCTCGTTTGAATAGATTTGACAAAACCTATGACCTTGTGAGGCTGCCTTGGTCTGATGATGAAGCCGGAAGGTGGTCACAGGAACTCCTAAACTACACATGATAAACTAGTCGTGTTTGGGCTCGTTTGACAAGACCTGATAAAACCGACAAAACCTATGACCTTGTGAGGTTGCCTTGGTCTGATGATGAAGCCGGAAGGTGGTCACTGAAACTCCTAAACTACACATGAGAAACTAGTAGTGTTTGGGCTAGTTTGAATAGACTTGACAAAACCTATGACCTTGTGAGGTTGCCTTGGTCTGATGGTCGGTGGTCCCAGGGTCTGTGGTGCATGCTACAGATAATATAATAGGTACATTACTATACTAGATGGTGCTTTCCTTTGAGTTCTGCTTCGTGAAAATTGTTATTCTTTATTTGTATTATTATATTCTTAATTAAATTGGTATTCAGGCGAAATTAATGTAACCTAAATGGCGAACCCCTGGCGAAGCGAACGTCGAGATTGCAAAAGGGGAATAGGTAGGTAACTATTAAAATGTAGAAATGAAACAACAGTTCATTTTATTTTTTTATTTATGAAATCATGATACCTCGTCAACTAACAAAAAATCTTGCAAAAACGTTGGAATTTTTTCTCTTCAACTTTCACGGGAACGAAGTCGCGCGCAAAAGCTAGTCATTACAATTGGTTTATTAATTCGGCCTTACAAGCAAGTTATGCAAACGTGCAAGTTAGTTATTTAGATAATTAACTCAAATCCAGATGTTGGCAAATTAATATTTTTAAATTGATAAATTAGGTAGTTTTTTATTCCTACATTAAAGTGGATAAACAGAATTAGATAAAAAACTCAATTTAACTATTATAAAATCATTTATTTTGTAGGATTCGTAATTTTGAAGCTGATTGTTACGATTTTTTTTTAATACTTGCAACACTTTCAAAATATTTCTTACTTGAATTAAACGTACGCGATCGCGTCTCGCGTTTTGCCGATCCACGATCGTAACGGAGTACTTTTACTTTCATGGGATATTATTCCTTACCGCAATACATTTACGGAACTTTGTCGCGCAAAACACTAAAATATTTGCAACACTTTCAAAGTATTTTTTACTTGAACGTACGCGAACACGTTTCGCGTATTACCGACTCCCGACCGTAACGTAGTAGGGTAAATACGCTAAATGTCGGCATCCTTACGGTTTTTCTGTTTTGGAATCGGTCTGGCACCATCAATTTGCAACGAAAGGATAGCTTCCGATGCGGTTTTGGATAGTTTGATAAATCTATTTTATGTTTATGGGCATAAGGTTGACATTTCTACTACAAGGAAAAAGTACTAAGGTTTATATGCGTCGAGAACGAAAAATCCCTAAAGTCGGCCATTCACGGGCCATGGTCGGTCGCGTTTTTCCCAAATATCGGCCGGGTATAGGATGTTTTAAATTACGACGGATAAATATTATTAATATGATTTATTTTGGCAGGAGTCTCACTAAGTATACGTTATTAATCGTATTTGTTTAATAGTAGGTAAAGTATTTTTTTATTTGCACTTAAATAACGTTAGGTAAGTATTACAATTTATAACAAAGTAAACATCAAAATAATTATAATTAGTTCTGGATATCTTTTCAAAAATAATTCATACCATTTTTGGCCCAGAGTATCATTATTGAATATATTTATGTTTTTAAGCTACGTAATTAACATGGGTTAAGGTAGCAAGTTCCAAAGAGCAATTTATATCTTATATTTCCATACCATAATAAGCTAATATAAATGTTTTCAATAATATCAACTCCTACATTTAAACTTAACTCTTTATATTATAAATAAATAAACGTATAATAAATATTTAATTTTGAGAAAATAAGAAAAGTATTAGCCTGTATAGTTGGGCTCGAATTCGAGGCTGGTCGACATTACGATCTTTAATGTTTCTAAAGCCAGCCTCTATTTTGTGTACATTATTTCTCGAGATTCAACTAATATCACCCCGGCCGGTATTTGGCGATTAAACGTAAAATAGATTTATTTGCCTATATGCGTTGCAAATTCTCTTATTAAGGCAATGGAATTAGTACAATTTGAAATTATAAAACAGACTGCATTTACTTTTAGTCGGCCACGGCCGAGAATCCGGTTTTAATTCAAAATTGGTATTCTATTGGCGGCCTCCTATTTTCCCTTAAAACAATACGTTAAACATTGAAAAATCTATCTTAAAATATAGTAAAAATCACTAATTACTAATAATATTGCTTAAAACAATAAATAAGGAATGTCTGACCGTTCTAATATCAATCCCCGAAGTGTGGGTATTCACAGCAAGTAAGGTACTTTAAATATGAAATTGACGCTTCGACGGCGCAATCGCTACTGACGCTCAGTGTGCGAAGAGTGTGTAACGTAATCGGCAAGTAACGGTTGTACATATAGATTATGAACTAAGATTGTAATTCGAGTGGCAAATTTGTAACTTCAATACGTTTTAAATGAACGCAAGCCGAAAATGTGCAGACGGCCGAAGTTTGGGGAGGGGCCGACGTATGGCGTATTTACCCTACATATACTTTTATGAAATTATATTCCTTACTGCCATACATTTACGGAACTTTATCGCACAAAACACTAAAATACTTGAAAGTATTTTGAGTACTCAGGAATATAAAAATTGCAAGGTTTTGCGCGACAAAGTTCCTTAAATATATGGTAGTAAGGAATAAATTTCCATGAAAGTATTTAGAAAGGCCATTACCAAATTTTGCGATAAACATCCTTACTCATATTAAGATAAGGTTTATTTTTCAATACAAACTTGCATTACCAAGGCGTCACACGAAGTTTTCTATACTCGAGTGCCCAAAAACTTGCAAGTATATTGATACCTGGTTTTCGACCCTGGTATTTTTATAGAGACGCACTTGGTGTACTTGGTACGCGATTTTGCAATTGTGCGACTCATGAAGTCATGACTATCGGCATAGATAAATTTAATACTATACCTATCGGGAACCAAGCGAATGAGTTCTAGACTTCTAGAGAAGTCGGCTATCAAAGTTTAAAAATGCGTTTTGTTTTTTTCATTAGCTTGATTTACAACATACTCAACATCAACTGTTTATTAGTTGCTATTGTCTGTTCAAGATACCTACGAAAAAAACAAAAGGTAAAAAATATACAGTATCATTTATGAATTGAAGGGACAGGCGTATTTTTGTAAAACTAACTGCATCTTTCGCTTGGAGTATTTAACTTAAATCTACTTTTGTTGCGAAGGCGACATTAAAAGAACCATTTTATGGTTTGTTTACATTTTATTTTTTCGTATTTTGAACAGACTATAGGTAGGTACCTATAAATGTAAGACGCATATTGATTAACATAATTTATGAAAATTTATTATATAATACTACTACAAACACAGTAAGTTTTTATTATGTATAAAATTTAAATTACACTACTTTTACGTACTTAAATGTAAAAACAAAACTCAATCGCTCGACTAGGTACCTATACAGGTACTTTTTAAAATAAATGCTCATGGCCGTTCATTGGTTAACATAATATCTTACTTTTTCAAATATTTAATGTTTATTTAATAAATATTTATTTATTTTACCAACTACAGATTAATACCAAATTAAATAAAAATAAATATATACATACGTAAAAGCGCCATCTATGAATGCCGAGTGAAAGTTAACTCATTGTAACGTTTTACTACAAGCTAGTACGTATATTGGCCACCAGAGCAACGAAGTGCACATCATATTTTTCAAAAATATTCATATTCAATTAAATGTTTCATTTTTTTATTTAATCGTTATAAAGGGATTTTTTAATTAATAAATATCATATTTTAGAACTTTATTTTCTTATTTATCATTTATGCATGAAAGTCATTAATAACAATCGATACTAGTAAAGCCATCTGTTGAGAGAGTTAAGAATGACGGAAAACGTTCTAAGGAATGAGACCCCATGGCAGTAGGTAAAGTGGGTACCGAGCCTGACGCTCGTAGGTATAAATCGCGTTCCGACTGTTTGTATAAATATAAAATACAGTACCTATAGTTTTCAATACTGTGGTTAGGTACACAATATCAAGTCTGCCTCTGTGATCTTGCGGTAGTGTAAGCGGATCATGAGGTCTCGGGTTCGATTGCCGGGTTGAAACAAATGTCATATTGCCACCAAAGTCCGTACAATGTCGAGCTAAATTTTATAAAAAGAGCTCAGCTAATGTCGTCTCGCTCCTGGTCTACACTGGTCGCGACGGCGAACGCGTGTGCCCGTGGCATGTTTTTCGCGTCGCGCGAATTGTCGCGTCGCCGGTCGTGTCGCAGGTCGCGTTGCCGGTCCCCGTGGCCAAGCCGTTAGTCCCCTACGGTCCGGTAGGGACATACATGCCAAATTTGAGCTTCCTACGCCTAAGCTGTCAGTCCGTCAGTAACGCAAGAATTTTATATATACAGATAATATGTATGTATTGAAGAAGACAGTGTGGCATGGACCAGGTACGGAAAGCGGACCCCGGGAACAGCCCCGGTCTCCAAACCGAAGGTCTTAGATCGCAACCGCGACAACGCTAGAATGATGATGATGATAATTTGTATTGATTTAAGGACTATAACCAGTTATCTAATTGGCATAGTGTAAGTTCAAAGGAATTTTGGCTCCTAAACTTGACAGAGCAGAAGACCATCGGTTAAAACCTCTTTTATTTATTTATTTATTTGAGGACCACCAGTGATTATACAACAATTCATGCATAACATACACAACGGGTTTGACATTTATTGGTTGTATAATCTTTTAAGGTAGCCACTTCATACACAAATTAAATGACCTTAAGAATTAATTGTAAGAATTAATGAAATTGAAATAAAATAAATCTGTGGAGTAGAAGTTTGTATGAGAATTTATCGCTTTTTATCGAGTTTATAGCGTCCATACGAACAGGATAGCCGAGGGCTTTCATTTTATAATATGTATAAACAAATTAAAGTTTCATAGCCTACTTTCTTCATTCTAAGTACACCATAAACTTTAATCATTCGCGCCGAATATTTCTAAAGGTTTATGACCACTTGACCTGAATGTAATTATTCTGTGTTATGTATGAAATATATACATAAATACTGTATACTTACCCACCCTTCGAATAATAAGGTTCTTACGAATAATAAATGTATACACTTTTTTAGCTGTTTATTCCAGTAATTTCGACAGCCGGTATAGGAAATTGCGTAATTATGAATGAATTTGTTCGTTATTAACAAACTTTATTGAGGTGCTGAATTACGTCAATAACATTGATATTACTTTCTCTATTTTTGTGAAGGTGGAAAAAAGAACTGATTGTGTTTATCAGATATATAATTGTAAAAATTAAATGTCAGATTGAATGAAATGGTCAAATTGCATACCTATGAGCTGTACTATGCCAGGTTGCCACAATGCTATCGTGAAGAAAATCAAGATAGGCATAGGTCTCTCCTATTTCCCAACTGTGGACTGCATAAGGATGTACATAATGATATGATAATGTATGAAAATTATTTATAAATAAAAATAAACCGACTTCATAAAACACTCAGGAACTAAAAAAACAAAAAATAATTGGTTTTGGAGCAAAACTTTTGGAGTCAGTGCCAAGCCAAGTATTTCTGATCTGACTATAAAACCTCTACCATAGACTAATGATTGGTCTCGCTCTGCTCTACTAGACGGCGCCCTCATACTTGTAAAATGAGGCAGAAAAAACCATGCCAACTGGTATGGTTGAGCCTGTCACACTGACAGCCGTGTGTCGGGTGCATATATCCACCAAATTAATTACGGAAATAATTCGCTGTCCAATGCGAAGTTGCGCTTTTATTCCGTGTAAAAATAACTCAGCCAAAAATAAGAAGAACTCTGAGATCGCATACCATCTGTAAGATAACAATAAATTTGAAATGTTCCCCTAAAAATACAAAAAAGCCGAAAACGCCATTCAGTGTTGCTGCTAGTACAAGAATCAACTTCCCCACTTTTTGAGATGTTTATTATGTGAATCTATAGTTATTGTATTTCGTTATATTTTACTATTTCTTTTATCTAACCTATTTAGTATATATTATATTTTACCTATTTCTATATTATTTTATGTTTATACCTTTACAAATAAGGTGAAAATGTTAGTTGTTAGAAACTGAACATCTTTCCCAAGAAACATGGTTTACCTAATTAAATGTGTAATTAAGTGTGTAAGATTATTGTTTTATTCAAAGTAGTTTTCACGACTATTCATTGTAAATTAATAATGTGTAACTAAATTTATATGGACTAGTAGCATGGAAATGAAAGCACTGTTTTGAAAACACCTTATTTCCTCTATGGTTATTTCTAATAATAATTTACAAAATACTATAAGTACATAAATAAACCATCATAATAAAATGATACCTAATCATTCGACAATATACCCCCCATTTTTCTCATAAAGGAACTTACGCGGTACGCTTAACCTATAAAATATATTGATGCTTTTAATGAATTGTAATTTTTTAAGAATTTGTCTACTAGACACACAGGATAAAATATTTTCCCATTTACTCGGGTAACTGTTAGTTGAGAAGCTGACAACACAATTCTTCACGCATGCGTCTTGTTGCTTTTGTTTGACACTCTCTGTCATAATGAGTTGCCTTATTTATGGAACTATTTTTTTTAGGCAGCGCGGTGTCTAGTAAAGCGAAGCGATACCAATCATTTGTCTAGGACCTCTACATCTTTTTATATAACTTTCGTTGTTGATAGAATAGGTAGTTTGTAATTTAGGAACTTTTTGCGGGCTTGGCACCGACTCAAAAATTTTTTGCTCCAAAACCAATTATTTTTTGTTTTTTAGTTCCTTAGTGTTTTTAGAAGTTGGTTTATTTTTATTTATAAATAATTTTTATTTTTTGCTTTTTAGTGGTATACTAATAGTAATAGGAGGTAAGTAGGTACATAGGATAGTGTAGGTCGTACATCATGGGGCCTTCCTTACGTACCTCTTTTCTGAAATGTAGATCTGTACCTTTCTGGCAATTTGAAGTTTTTTTTTTGTTTTCAACTAACTAGCCTAAACACGTTCGTTTCAGTTCCATCATCAGATCCCGGAAATCATCCAATACCAAAGTGTTTGAAAGACAAAACAAACGAGCCTAAACACGATGAGCTTGCGTTATTGTATAACAAAGATCACATGGACACCTTCCTGCTCTATCATCAGAGTTTGGTAAACATTCAGCACTAAAGTCCATGTAAAGACGAATCAAACGAGCCCAAACTCAATGGAATTGCGTCTTTGTACTACAAAGATCCCATGGCCACCTTCCTGCTCCATCATCAGGCCCTGGAAAACATCCAATGCCAAAGTCCATGTAAAGACCAATCAAACGACCCTAAACTCGATGAGATTGGGTTACCTTCCAGCTCTATCATCAGACCATGGAAATCATCCAGCATCAAAGTCTATGTAAAGACGACTCAAACGAACCCAAACTCCATGGGATTGCGCAATTGTATTACAAATATCCCATGGCTACCTTCCTGTTCAATCATCAGAGTTTGGTAAACATTCAGCACTAAAGTCCATGTAAAGACGAATCAACTGAGTCCAAACTCAATGGGATTGCGTTTTTGTATTACAAAGATCCCATGGCCACATTTCTGCTCCATCATCAGACCCTAGAAAACATCCAGTACCAAAGTCCATGGAAAGACGAATCAAACGACCCTAAACTCGATGAGATTGGGTTATTGTATCACAAAGATCTCATGGTTACCTTCAAACTCTATCATCAGAACATGGAAATCATCCAGCATCAAGTCTATGTAAAGACGACTCAAACGAGCCCAAACTCGACGGCATTGGGTTGTAATCGTCAAATCGCTTCAAGTGTGCTAATAAAATTTGAAGAGTTCCTTCGATTTTTTCAGGATTACATGATCAGATCCTGACCTGATGATCATAGGACCAACTAGAAGGTATATTCTTTCAATCAAAACAAGAATTTTCGAAATCGGTCCAGGCGTCTTAGAGAAATCGGGGAACATACATAAAAAGAAAGATTCCGACGAATTGAGAACCTCCTCCTTTTTTCGAAGTTGGTTAAAAACATGTCTCAAACAAAATTCGAAGGGAAACCGTACCGTGGGCAAGAACCCTAAGAATCGTAACACATATGTACCTGTTATTTGCGGCTCATATTCTTTTTCATGTTTTTACTGTGTTAACCACGTTTTAAGCTGTTGTCTTATACTTGCCTCGTTGTTCTAAGGGGACTGTAAGAAACAATAAATAAAAAGGGCTAAGGTAACATACGTTTTAAAATGCTTATTTAAAACGTATGTTACCTTAGCCACGCCTTAGCCCTTTTTATTGTTTCTTACTGCTAGAATCTTTAGTATGGTTTTGGAAAATTAAATAAACATTCTATCTTTGTATTGTATCTATATGTATTGTCCCTCCCTTGTAATATGACTTGAAATAATCTGCTAGATATTATAGTTTTGTACTTAATATAACTTGTAACTTTATTTGTTTACTGATTTTACACAAAATGATTTTATTTGTGATTTTGTAATTTCAATAACCTTTTTTTTTTTGATAAATATATAATTGATGGAATATTTACGCAGTTACATATTAATCTCTATACCGTTATTAGCGTCAACCGTATGTACGAGGCTCGTTGGGCAAGAGTATCAACACTGTGGGTACCAGAGGATAGACGACGTCGCTCGCCGAGGCCGGCCTCGAAACAGGTGGCAAAATGACCTAGACGCCTACCACAAGAGCTGGCTTGAGATTACGTGTGACAAGCATACCTGGTTTGGGGGAAACCTTTGCCCAGGAGAGGGACAGCGTAAGCTATTAAAAAAAATGAATGCCTTAAATCAATAATTTCTGTTTCTACACATTAAGTACATGAATATTTGGATCGTATAGGGATCGAGCCCAAAACAATGTCTACATATTGGAAAGCCTATAACAATATTTGCTAATAAAGACATATCTAAAATATACTTTTATAATATGTTAATATATGTTTCATTAACATGATGTAACGGGTTCTAGAATTGAAACGCAGAAGAGGGCCTTATGCGTTTATTGCCTCACTTCCCTTGCACGAGTATGACCGACCAACAACACGACACTGGCCTGAACACTAAGGGCTGCAGTCTCCCACGCTGTTCCCTCCGGTAGTGTGTAGGCAGGCTGCTCGAAGGCTGCGCGTAGCGGTGCAGATCCTCGCAGACTTTTGGTTCAGCTGGCAGGCGCCGGCGGTGCGAGTGCGATGAGCAGGGCAGGCCAGGCACTTTGGCAGAGGTGACGCCGAAGGCGGTGCAGGAAGTGTAGCAGTCTAGGTATTGTAGCCCGGAGCTTTATGGTAGACCTGGAACCTGAAGGAAAGCAGCATTAGGAGAGCCACAACCAATAGAGTCAGGCAGGCGGCGTCAGCCGGCCTCAGCTAGCAGGTAGAGAGATGGGCAGTACGCTAGTGCAGTAAATGGTATTCTCTCGTTTTCCATAAATTCATTTCCACTAATATTGTCTGCCATAATCATCCCCGATCATAATATTTACTTGCACTATTATCATTTATACTAATAACGTTTGCCTTAACTACTCAACAGTGATAACTTTTATTTGCCATAAAATGACTTTCTATAACAACATATATCATAATAATTAGTTTCCATAAATAACACATCTCATAATCGACTCTTGATATAATCAAAATTTAATAGAATTATGAAAATCTTAATATATAAAATCCTTACGTTACTGACTGACTGACAGACACGCTACAGCCGAAACTGTTGGGCGCAAGAAGTTGAAATTTGGCATGTATGTTCCTTGGGGACCGTAGGGGTGCACTTAGAAGGGATTTCCCAAAATTCCCACGGGATCGGCCAAAACGGGTAAATTTAAAAAAATGCAGGCGTAGCTGCTGGCGTCCTCTAGTAATACATAATATTGTTAGGTCGATATTAATTATCGTTAACACCCCGACTCAGTGCAATCCGACTCAGATAGATTAGGTTAGGGTCCTCTTTTGACCCTTAACCCAAAAATAGGAGCCCTGCGAAGCAGGGCTCCGTCAACTTAATCCACATTCTTCACACTAGTTTAATAAACTGAAGTTGAATTAATTATCGTTAACACCCCGACTCAGTGCAATCCGACTCGGATAGGTTAGGTTAGGTTAGGGTTCTCTTTAGACCCTTAACCCAAAAATAGGAGCTCTGCGAAGCAGGGCTCCGTCAACTTAGTCCACATTCTTCACACTAGTTTAATAAACTGAAGTTCAGTTTATTCTCTATTTTCTTCTTAGATTATTGAAAACGAAAATTATAGCAAATACATTTATGGATTTAAATTATTATGACACTTGATTGATTATGACCAATTGAATTAGTGAAAGTCATTTTATGTCATTTCACGATTATGACAACTGAAGCGTTATTTCTAATGAAATTATGGCAAATATCAGTATGGCATATGAAATTATGGCATTTTAAATTCAGGCAAACATTAGTAAACCGCAGTAAATGTAGTAACTCACCCACAGCTGGGGATCAGGATACCCGTACAACGTATACGGATAGAGTAGCGGTAGTACGTCAGTATAGATTAGCGGTGCCGGCCTCTCTGTCGGCCCCTTTATATACCGGGCCCTCCATCAGAGTTGAAGTCGCTACCTGACCATATTTGGTCAGGCTTCGCGAGCGCGAACGATGGCCTTCTCTGATTGGCCGAGCGTATGGACGGTATTATGACGCAGACGCGGTAGGTACCGGACATACGCTACAATGACAATTCTTTTTACATATTACATAAATGTTGACAAGTGCATTTTCCATAATACAGGGAAAACGACGCGGCGTCGACGTAAACTGGCAACACTTACACATTTTATGCAGAAATACGCATTTCATTGAAATTAAATTATGAAACAGTCAAATAATCCATAGATAACTGTGAAAAGATATTTTATCTTTCTGTTTTTGCTCTTGGAAACAACTTTTACAATGTTTAAAAACGCATGACGGCATTTTATGAATTTAAAAGTTGAGTTGATCGGGGCGCATGAAATGTACGATGCTTCGTATCGCACTGAACCGGATTTGTATTCTCTTTTCAATTTGTATTTGCTTCAGTGGCCTCACGCAATTGTTCCGCGCGCTCCATTTGATTCTTGTTCTATAATCTGAGAGCATTTGTATCCATTCAAACGAGTATTTGAATTTATACAGGTGTGCAAAGGTCTACAGGCTGCGTTTGACTTGCGTGCGTATCGCGTCTGTATCATTACAAACGCGCGTCGACGGCGCGTTTAAAAAACGTGGTTTGCACAGGCCCTAAGTCTAATGCAAGAAATAAAAGGCTTTTCATTTTTATTTTATTTACCTTAAAATTTTACATTATTAAAACCTCTATTTTAGTACCAACGCGGTAACTAAATTTGCTAACCGTTCCACTACATTAATTTGTATAGTCTGTGGTCGAAATTATTACCTACACAAAAGCTAGTCAAAGTTATCACCGTAACGTGAGCCTAGCTAATTGTTCGCTACGTAAACCGGGCTATATTTTATATTATGCTGTACTAAAGATCATATTCAAACCCATTTGTTTAGCCACGAAAGAATAATATAACTGCCTCCAGGTGCGCCGATAGCGTATTCCTCTGTCGATCGCGAGGTCCCGCGTTTGATTTCCTTGTCAGACAATAGTGTTAGGTACTGAGTTCTTCCGAATTCTCAGTAGCAGGTGTCTGGCAATGTGCCCGGTAACGACGATAGGCTGGCCCCCTATTAGGTGTAACTTAAAGAAATCATGAGGCGAAATTCGGGTGTTATATTACACCTCTGCTTACCCCTTCAGCGATATAGGCGTGAGGCTATAAAAAAAAAGTTATATAACCGGCATATTTAAGCACTCCAAAACGTCTAAACAATAGGTGATAACTATCGACATATAGCCGTAAGTCAAACGGTAACCATGGTAGTATGGCAAACACGGCCGGGGAAGTGTCCTTAGGGACATCTCAAGGGTCTAAATTCGTACCCTTTCTCGTAAGCACGTGTCCTTAGTAGAAACAAACGGACTACGGCTGCAAATCTGTTCAACCCTTTGCTTCCAAACATCGTTGCTATCCTCTGAGAATTGTCGTAGCTGTGTCATTCAATGATTTCTTGTGTAGTATGCGAAATATGAAAATCTGGAGAAGAAAGACTGCTGCAATGTTTATGCACTATGCCTTCTGTGTCTTTAATCATATAAGAAGTGAACGTCGTCATCACCGACTTAGCACAGGTCATAGGCGCAAGTGGTAGAGTAATTAGGGTTTATCCTAGTTTATACCCGCATTTCGGTCGCGTGATGGTCAGTTATCGGAACAAAGGTTAACCACATACATGGGCTAGTTTTATCCCGAAAGTCAGTTAGCTACATCACGCCAAACTTTCATTAGAATCTGTTCAGTTGTTGTTGCATGACAGAGTAACAAACATCCACACATCCATTCACCGTATCCATACACACTTTCGCATGCAGTATTAGAAATCGAGTTCTTGACGAATAAAATGAAACACCAGACTTATTATGCAAAGTTATATTGCATAGTAAATAATCTGTTTGTGTTTAAAAGAACAGCATATTATGATCGTACCTTCTGAAAAGCCGTGTGGTTGACGGCATAGAATACAAGTGTCACCACCCCCTATCTTCCCGTGGGTGTCGTAAGAGGCGACTAAAGCATAACACGATGCAAATACCATCTTTGCGTAGAGACGGAACACTTGACATCAAACCCTATACGACTGCCTCGTTGGTCTCGCGGCATAAATGTGCGCGTGGGATCGGGAGGTCCCGGGTTCGATTCCTGGGCCGGGCAGTGTTATTGGGTTTTCTGTCACGAAATTCTCAGTAGCAGCACGGAGTGTGCCCGGTACGGCAATAGGCTCGCCCCTTATTACGTGGGACTAAAGTATATCTGGCGAGAAGTGGGTGTAGAAATACACCTCTGCCTACCCCTTCGGGGATAAAAGGCGTGACGATATGTATGTATGTATGTACCTTCTGAAATTCTTCTAAATATCTAGCTATATTATCGCAGTCCACACTCAGTGCCGCATACATTCAGAATTCAGTCATGTGCACAAAGTAATTTTTATCCATCAACCGAACTGAGTCCATAGTGTGCCTGGAATGTTTAAGACATACTGCTGCCGGCTAGACCGGCAAAAAATGGCGACGCGTATTAAGGGCAACATTCGCATTATTTTCCACTAGGCAACTTTCTTTTCGACTTGTTCCTTAATGTATTTTCTATTTATTTGACTTACAGGTACTTTTTATAGCCTACGGTTGACTTAGAGCAGGGTCATTCATAGTAGGGGTCGCGAACCCCTATTGTGAGCATTCACTTGTTATGAGCATTCTAGCGAATGTTACATTACAAAAAAACAAATAAGAGCGTTTTATCTAGCGTTCTGGTTTACTAATGTTTGCCATAATTTAAAATGCCATAATTTCATATGCCATACTGGTATTTGCCATAATTTCATTAGAAATAACGCTTCAGTTGTCATAATCGTGAAATGACATAAAATGACTTTCACTAATTCTATTGGTCATAATCGATCAAGTGTCATAATTATATAAATCCATAAATGTATTTGCTATAATTTTCGTTTTCTATAATCTAAGAAGAAAATAGAGAAAAAACTGAAGTTGAACAAATTTATTAAACTAGTGTAAAGAACGTGGTATAAGTTGACGGAGCCCTGCTTCGCAGGGCTCCTATTTTTGGGTTAAGGGTCAAAAGAGAACCCTAACCTAACCTATCCGAGTCGGATTGCACTGAGTCGGGGTGTTAACGATAATTAATTTCGACCCAATATTATGTAATATTTTCATAATTCTATCAAATTTTGATTATGTCAAGAGACGATTATGAGATGTGTTACTTATGGAAACTAATTATTATGATATATGTTGTTATAGAAAGTCATTTTATGGCAAATAAAAGTTATCACTGTTGAGTTGTTACGGCAAACGTTATTAGTATAAATGATAATAGTGCAAGTAAATATTATGGTCATACGTATATATTATGTTATAGCAAACAATATTAGTGCAAATGAATTTATGGAAAACGAGAGAATACCTAGCGTTCTATCGAGCGCTCTGTGTAGCATTCTAGCGAAATGACCGTAAAATGTCTTCGAGCTTTTTGCCGATTAGACCTTTCGCTAGATAGATCAATAAAATGCTTGTAACAAATCTCTCTGTTCGTTGTTACTCATACTGTAAAAGGTTCTCTAAGTTCACAATACATTTGAAACAATACCTTGTGACACTTGTGCTTTTAATTATGGATGGAACAAGGAGTTCATTATTAAATCGCAGGAAGAAGATAAAGATTTGAAACCAATACTGGAGCGGCTAAAGAATAACTCTTTTCGGCCAGAATGGAGTGAGGTGGCTGATACTAGTACCGTGACGAAAAGTTATTGGGCGCAATGGAACATCCTAATAATACAAGATGGACTACTTTGTCGAAAATGGGAAAGTGCTTCTGGAGGCGACAGTTATCTTCAAACAACAGTGCCAAAATCAATGATTCCTGAAGTTTTGCGAGTTTGTCATGATGGCCCATCTGGCGGACATCTTGGAGTACGAAGAACCTTGCTGAAGATTCGTCAACGTTTTTATTGGCTGCAATGTAGGGAAGACGTTGAAGACTGGTGCAGGAGATGCGTTAAATGTTCTTCAGTTAAAGGACCGCAAACTCGGAGCCGTGGAGCACTAAAACTATACACTGTAGGAGCTCCTTGGGAACGGATTGCTGTGGATGTAGCTGGACCATTTCCTTTGACAAAAAGTGGTAATCGCTACATTCTGGTGGTGATGGATTATTATATCACGAGATGGCCAGAAGCTTTTGCAGTCCCCAATCAGGAAGCAATTACAGTTGCGACAAAATTAGTAAATGAAGTATTTTGCCGATTTGGTTTACCGTTAGAAATCCACAGCGACCAAGGGAGAAACTTTGAATCGCAACTCTTTCAAGAAATCTGCAAGATGATGGGGATCCACAAAACTAGGACAACTCCGTATCACCTTCAATCGGATGGAATGGTGGAGAGATTTAACCAGACATTGGAGCGCCATCTTGCTAATGTGGTCGATAGCCATCAGAGAAACTGGGACGAATATATCCCACTATTTCTTCTGGCTTACAGAGCCGCAGTACATGAAAGTACGGCAAAAACCTCGGCACGAACAAATTTAGGAAGGGAGCTACGACTTCCAGTAGACCTTCTTGCTGGAGTCCTCCGAGAACGCCTAGCTGTGCTACCGATTATGCATGTGAATTAAGAAGAAAGCTTGAAGAAATTCATGAACACGTTAGAGAAGAGAATTTACAAGCGGGAGTAAGAATGAAGACTCGATATGACAGACGCGCAAATGCAAGAGAATTCGAAGAGGGAACTTTGGTGTGGCTTCATAATCCGGTCCGATGTAAGGGAAAATCTCCGAAATTACAGCCAAGCTGGGAAGGACCATATACTGTTATAAAGAAAATTATTGACGTAACCTACAGAATTCAGAAGACACCTAGAAGTCCACTGAAGATTGTTCATGTGGATAGGATAGCGGTATATCATGGATCCAACAATGCTCGGGACGAGCATGTCTTAGAGAGGGGGTAGTGTGACGGCCAGTGTCATGTCAAAATGTCATCACTATAGTCGCCAAGGACTACTGATGTCTACACGACAAACTAGCCGGTCATCAAACACAATAATTTATTAGCAAAGAAGTTTGAAGACTATTTTATTATTTGGTAACGACGTAATTCGATGAAGTATACACTTTGTAAAAAACTAAATTCACCAGTCATTGACAACAAGGCGATGGCCGTGCGGATAACACATTCCCTTCACGTTCTGAGGGCGTGGGTTCAAATCCCAGTCATAACAGTTATGTGGATTATGGTTTTTATGAAATTTGGAAAATGTTTATGAAGATTTGGCAAAGGACAGTTTATTTGTTATGTTATTTACATTTTTTAATAGGAAACTCAACCGTAAAATTAAACTACTGTTCTACCTGCGTAATTATATACATTCTAATAACATGTATTACAAAAAATTAAACTACTTAAAAAACTTAACTATTCTAAACTAACGAAAAACAAAATAAATATTTAAAAAAAGATTATTTAAATATTTCGAGTAAAATTAGAAAATTCTAGAAACTTCAGGAAGGAATGGAAAGGTTAAAAAGAGACAGGAGATGGAAAAACAAATTTAAATCTTTCGAATAAAGATTAGAAAATTCTAGAAACTTCAGGAAGGAATGGAAAGGCTAAAAAGAGACAGGAGATGGAAAAACAATTGAATAACGAAATGACAATCGAAATTAGTGGATCTAGAACATTCTTAGGGGTATATAAGGCGGTGTAGACGCGCTGAGCGCCAGTTTAAGTTGAAAAGTGGTAAAGTCGAGAAGAAAAGGAAGAAAGAAGTAAAAGTGAAATAAAGTGAAGTGAAAGTATAGTGTAGTGAAGTCCAGTGAAGTGCAGTGCAAAAGACGCTAGTGTTGGTGCTGTCCGCGTCGAAATCGTACGTCGCGTCGTGTGTGTGAAGTCGAATAAAGTGTCATCAGTGCTACTTTGTGTTTCCTTCCAATCCCGTTACCCCGTCCGTAACATTAATTTAGTTTATTGTTTAGTATTAAAATATGAAAATCACGCGCCTCCCTTTTGCGCCATGTTTTACGAAATTTTTGACTTCTGATTGAAATTTCCTTTTATTGTTTGTTTTAATTTTTCGCGGTAATATGTGAATATTTGAGAATGCAGGAATGTTTAAGCGTCCAATTTTTGGTAGTGTTCTGGCAGGTAATTAAAAAGCCGAACAGCACAACTGTAAATAATGTCGTGAAATCTTCTCTTATAAAGCCACTTTTAAGTCGTGAAGTGTTAATACACATTCAAGCACCGGACACAAAAACAACTGAGCGTTTTTGTGTCAGTTGTTTAAATCTCTGCACCAATTCTGGGCTCAAAATATTTTTACATTGCAGATCACATAAATGTTCTCCTGTTTGAGGATCGAACACACTACACCCGGCGCATGGCTACGCGGTGATGCAATCACTTAAACTGTTCTCTCGTTATGTCAATTCCTTTCGCTCGTTTCCATGTATAAGTCAGTACAAAGCTATTCAACTAAAAATCTTAAGATTCGAAGATTTTGGTACTTTTTGCCGTCTCTACTAATTCTTCAACTTTCATGACCCATTCAAATTCATAGTTAATTACTATACCTATTTAATAATGAAAGTCTATTGAACATTTTATATAAACACTTTATTTCTTAATATTAGACTAATTCACAATTCTTTACTTCATTAGGTTCACATTAATAAAAATGTTAACAGTAAAATTAATTTAAGCGACCTTTCCATATTTTATTAAAACTACTTAAAATATTGAAATATTAATAGTATTTAATTTAAATTTACAATTTGGTAATATTTTTCTTAAAATTTAAAGACATGTTTTGTTTTTTTATTATTTTTTTTCCAAATAAATCTTTGATGTTGAGTCTAAATCGTTTCAGTTTGGTTTTATGTTTGGCTAGTCAATTGACAGGTAGTGTCTGGTGAAGCCAGAGCCTCTTGCCTTCGTTGAACTCCGCTGCTGTGTGGTCTGTTCCTTCCAGGATCCATTTGGTGGTCAGCAGACCTTCAACTCCGACAGGTCCTGGAAAATGGATAAGTAATGTGTTTATGATATTGTATAATGATATCACCACAGTATAGTTTCTGATATTATACCTATAACCAACTCAAAACATGATTTTAAACATACGCTATTACAAGTCTTTCTGGTAGCCGTTCATAATATCGACAGTCACTACATCGATGGTCGATGTATCGAAAACGTTCCATCGACGGGCTAATGTATCGACAGTACACCAAATCGATGGTACGCTACATCGACAGTACCCCAAATCGTTGGTACGCTTCATCGTTAGTACACTAAAACGACGGTATGCAACATCGACAGTAAACCAAATCGATAGTACGCTGCACTGTAACGGCAGACTGAGGTGATATTTGTCTTTGTCTTGAATTTAGAAGCTATCTCAAAGTACCCGAAAATGTATCAACTAGGTATTAGTGTTACTATCCACGGAGAATGTGCTCACTGTGACACACAGTGTTCTATATCGCGATAGAATCCGTAAACCATAGTTTAATTTCAATGTGTAACATTCGCGTAAAACCAAGAACATACTATTGCCTGGAGGCCATTCTGTGTGTGTGTCTCACGCTGTTATATCCTTTATACATACAACCGACTTGAAGAAGCCTTCTAGTCGGTGGCCAAGACGGATTATGGACGAATGTATTTAGACCAAGCAGTCTAAATACGTTCAAAATATATTAAATAATATTTTTAGAACCCAACGTATCTCTGGCATGTATCCTAGCCTAAAACTTAAAAAAAAGCATTCAGTCAACGGACAGAAAGTACACAACTGCAGGACTCGAAACAGCAAATTGTGGATCATACAAAGTATTATGTCATCAAAGCGGGTGCGATGAAGAAGAAACCTCTTTTTTAAATCAAAGTAAATAATACTTGTGTTAACGCATATCGAAGGCAATATATTAATGTATAAAATTTATGTTTACATAAATTTTATTGGTTTACCAAAGCAATATAATTCAAGATTAAACTTAAGATAAAACTAATCGTATCTCTAACACGTTTAAGTACTGATGCATTATACATAACTTTAGAAAACACGTACTGCATAACGATGAGATACCTAAAGCTTCAACAATCGCAATCAACGCTAAAATAAATAATATTCTCACACGTGTTCTATGAATATTATTTTATACATGTGTATTGTCAGAACTATCTCAATAAATTTAATAACTACGAAGTACCCGTATGATTCGTTTTCATCTCCATTATACCTCTCAAACTTGCCATTAACAGATATTTGAAGGATTTACGCCTCGAGCTTTGATAACTAACTCAATTATGATATCAAAAAACTTTAAACTCTGAACAAACATATCATCTCTGTTTATTATTATATACTCTCCCACTGTTAGGAACGGGCCTCTACACACTATTACAAGGGCAAAGTCATAGTGCCACGCTGGCCAAGTGCTGGTTGGCAGACTTTACACTTCTTTCGAGAACATCATAACTCTCAGACATTCAAATTTCTTCACGATGTTTTCCTTTACCGTTCAGTCAGCGATAATAACAAACACATAGGTAGCTAAATCAAATCAACAGTTAGTTAAGGCAAAGAAAAAGTGTGTACAAACCTATCAATATGTACATACAGAATGTAATAGATCATATCTACAAGTTCAAGTACAATTATCTAACACTCAGACAGTAATAAATACAGATAAAGGAGCAATATAGATAACAATAGGTTCCTAAAACATTATTATATTAAATATCACGCGGCAATATACTGCTAGACGTGCAATTAAGTTGTTTGCCTTGAAACTGTTATCATTAATATAACAACTTCCCTATTTGCTTCAGTGTGTAGTTTTAATTATATTCATATTAACGCAAATAATTACTCACCATTCTCAATGACGATGACATCTGTATGAGAGCTTCCAAATTTGTGAATGTGATCAACAGCCTCTTCCATATCTTTCACGATCTCAATGGCACATTCCAGAGAACCATATTCATGTTTCATACTTCTTGCTGGAGGTGGACCGAAAGTTAACTGACTAGACAGCCTCGGACCCGCATGAATCTTAACACCTTCTTTCTTCAACATATTGCAGATGTCGGTGAAAAGAGTTCCAGACATATGGTCTTCGTGGATAAGCAAAGTTTCCATAGCATTGCACGCAACTGGGTAATCACACTTCGCATCGCGAATAATCTTCAATGCTTTGACAGGGTCAGCGTCTTTATCCAAATATACATGGCAGATACCTTCAGCGTGTCCCAGAACTGGGATATGTTGCGATTGCTTCTGAATATTTCTTACTAGATCTGATGAACCACGAGGAATGATCAAGTCGATATGTTTTTCCATCGCTAACAAATCACTAATTTTTTCCCTTGTAGATACAAGTGATATGGCGTCATCAGCGCCGACCGTTTTCAGAGATTCTTTGACTAAGTCCATGAGAGCCTTATTTGAATGAGCAGCTTCCTTTCCACCTTTAAGGAGGAGTCCATTGGCTGAGGCCATAGCTAAAGCAGCTACTTGTGGTAACGAATCAGGTCTAGATTCAAATATGACTAGAAGAACGCCGATAGGAACGGTTACTTGTCGGATAACTAAATTTTCGGCTAATTTGGTCTTTCTCAATACTCTACCAACATTTTCGTAACTGGAGTCTGCAATTTGCTTCAAGCCCACGGATAGAGTTTTCAATTTGCTAGGACTTAAAGATAATCTACTAAGTAAAGGTGCTGCTAGACCACCATTTGTTGCTTCTTCTAAATCTTTCACGTTAGCTTCTAGAATTTGATCTTGTTTATCTACTAAAGTGTCAGCTAGAGCGTGTATAGCTGACGCTCTATCTGCAGAAGAAAGCCTTTGAAGGTCTCTACTGCCACTTCGTGCTGCAAAGAAAATAATGTAATCATTACTTGCTGTACAAAGAAAGCAAAAAGTTTGTTGACTTGTATTTTATATTAGAGATTTATAGTTTTATGTTACCTTAGTGACCGATGTAAAACAAACAAGAGAAACATTCAATTGATAACTTTCTATCAAGTTATTTATTTGGTAATAAAATATATCAGTCTTTTAAATATAAGCTTTAAGACGTCGCCAGCGGCTTCGCCCGCGTCAATTATACTTACATATAAATCTTACTCTTGAATCATTATATCTATTAAAAACCCGCATTAAAATCCGTTGTGTAGTTTTTAAGATTGAAGCATACATAGGGACAGATAGACAAATTGCATTTGCATTTCTACTGGGGGCTACAGTGCAAAGCCGTAGCAATTGAATAACTAAAGAGTAATCTCTAAAATATATCAAAATACTTACCATTTTCAACCAAAACATCGACCGATGTTGTAGAGGTGGTCGCGCAGTCAGTGACGACCTTTCTGCCGCTGATAATGGTTTTGATAGCTTTCTCTTGCATACCATTACAGATCACAACACTCACACCTCGAGCCATAGCCCAAGTCACCGCGTTTACTTTGGAGTCCATACCTCCAGTACCAACCTACAATTCGATGATATTTTATTTGCCTTTCTTTTAAACATCAAAGATCACAAATCAAATCACCTTTAAGGCATTTTCCCTTTGTACAGTCAAATATATCTTAATTTGAATAATTTTATCGCACTTTTAGCTTTGAACAATTTGCTTTGTATCGAAAAAATTATAGAATAACAAATATCTACAATTTTTCGGAACAACCTAAATCGTCTTTGCCTTATTCACATTTAGGAGTTTAGTATTAAAGTAATCGCCTACGTTACGGGTTATTTGGCATAACATCATCCTACGGATTTGTAGACACAATAAGCTTCTCTAAAATATAATTTGGTTAAGAAATAACTTTTATCAAAAATAAAATTTATTTTTTACGTACCGTTAGCCTTAGGGCTAGAGCAGCACTATCCTAATCTAACAGGCTGAACTTGAGTCACTGAGCTTTGAAAGTTATTTGTGTATTCAATTATTTTTTGCTGCTTATACCAGAGATCACGTTCAGCCGTCCGTGTAGACTGTCATGAAGATCTTTACCATTTGCTATGTAAACATCCTGACACTGATCTTAAGTATAGAATTCCGCTATCTCTTTGGGTGGGATACTATCTAAGTGAGAATTGCGGGGGCAGTCGCACCGCAAAAAAAAATATATTCTGAAAAATCTGAATAATCTAGAAAGTGGACACCGGCATCCAAGGTGAATGTCTTGGACCCCACCGGTTATCAGTAAGGTGATGACAGAATTAGCTAAAGTACAACTTACCTGTGATTTCTGTCCGAACTGAACTTGGTACTTTTCCTTTGACGTGTATGTGCGCATCATCCTAGCGCCATCTTCCCAAGGTGGCTTGTTGTAGATTCCATCGACGTCCGACATCATGATCAGAAGGTCTGATTGAATCTCAGCGGCAAGCAGTGCCGACAAGCTGTCGTTGTCCTTGATACCTAATCCCTGGAGGGTAAAAAAGGTTAAGAGGCTGTAAAATGTTGCAATCGAGGCTAAATGGAAGAAAGTAATCGTGAAATATTTCTGCTCTTCCATGAAGAGAAACATTTTCAAATAAAAAATTTGGACGCCTGATTGGGGTACCACTTCCACGTCAAAATTTCCGTTCCACGTCAAAATTTCCGTTCCACGTCAAAATTTCCGTTCCACGTAAAAAACTGAGAAATATTTCCTCTTTTTTTTTGTTGACTACGGTGGAAACTCTCCTTATGACTCATCTCAACTCGACCCCAACCCGGCCAGAATGTGATCGACCGGGCTTGGGACTGGCGGAGGAGGTGTGTGGACGCTCTCCCCTAAAGGCGTTCAAGGCATACCTACTAAAACCACCGCGGTGTCCCTACGGGTCCCATGTAGTGGCGGGGTCACAAGATTCGCGGATAGCATATTTTTCCGTGACCTTGCCCGGGATTGGCCGTTGGTGTTGGCGGGCCCGGTCTTGCTATGCTACTTGGGAGGCGGCGCGGACACTACGCCGCCTCCTTGCCTTTTGGCGAACGGGGAGCAGCCCCAGCGCTCGCCGTCCGCTGGCACTAAAACCTAGTGGCTGCAGAGGAGGACGGCAACCTGACAACACCGCATCTCCTCTTCCTCGGCGGCCCCACCACAACGCTTCACATGGTGCGCCCCCATTTGGTCGCGGGTGATAGGGCGCGCGACAACGCAACATCGACACGCCTCTCCTCTCGCGACCGCGCCCGACTGCGAGGGACAGACAGAACTGTCACCCGCACCCGCACCTTTGGACGCATCCTACGCAGGCTCCACCCAAGCCCACTTGCAGAGTCCACTCCCGGGATCGCGCTTAGCTTCACCGTGGGTGTCCAAGCCACGGTTACTGAGCCCCCCACCACGACAAGGTGGAGATCGCACAGGGGGTAAATATTTCCCCTAATGGAATATTCAGAAGCATTAATCAGCGCAGAATCGCTCTGCCGAAAAATATGTTTCTCTTGCATAATGGCAAAAAAAATAAAAAAATTTACTACTTGAACGGAAATATGAGTGCGGGAGAGTGTACTAATGGTCCCGGTTTATAACATGTAGCTCCAGAAAATAAGCCATATAATATATTTTCCGAAAAAACATTCAGCAAAAACGAGTTATTACGTATCTTCGTACAGCATTTCATGGAAATAGATTTATTTTGTCAAATTCTGAGCGGAATAAATAATAATTTGTGATTTTTCTACCTTCTAAAAAACCTGATTAAATTGGCATATTGTTTACAGAAAAATCTACTCTGCTAGCAGATAGTAAGGTTGAGAATTGCTTACCTTCTTTTCAGTTCCTGGTACAACGGTATCGTCATGGATATACATAGGTGGACTGACAGCATCATTAGTGTTCACAATAGGGACAATGTTCAGCGATATCAGTTCCGATAAAGTGCAAAACAAGTTCTTTCTTTCTTTCTTTTTTTCTTTTCTCCTTCCGGACTGGCTCGGCATGCCTTGACAACACAGCATCTAAAAGATCTTGTGTGTGCAAGTGCTGGGGTGGCTGGCGATACACTTCTGAAGGAGTTGACTGCCCTAGTAAATATGATGCTCTCCGGTAATGTTGACGATGCCATCATTGACATCTTGTATGGGGCGAATCTATGTGCCCTTAACAAGAGGGATGGTTGCATTCGTCCCATTGCCGTGGGTTGCACATATCGGCGTATAGCAGCCAAGATATGCTGTAAATTTTACAGCAGGGAGCTATCAGAAAAATTCCAACCCCTACAACTAGGTTTTGGTTCCAAAGGGGGTAGTGAGGCTGCTATACATGCCCTTTCCACGTACCTTGGAAGTGGTGATGCAGAGGTCATTTTGAAGGTTGACTAGAAAAACGCCTTCAATTCAGTGAATAGGGACACTTTGTTGACACAAGCAAAATTAGAAACCCCCAAAATTTTTAAATATCTTTGGCAATGTTACAGGTATCCCACAAAATTACTATATCAGGACAATCTTTTGGAATCTGCAGTTGGATGCCAACAAGGTGACCCTCTTGGACCAGTCATTTTTAATTTAGCTATACAACCCATTATTCGGCAATTAAATTCTAAATTTAATGCATGGTTTTTAGATGACGGGACCCCAGGGGGCGCTGCAGACATTGTATTACAAGATTTACATCCATACATAGACTCACGCCTGTTTCCCCGAAGGGGTAGGCAGAGGCATATTACACGCCCACTTTTCGCCAGTGTTTTGATCCCACGTAATGGGTGGCGAGCCTATTGTCACTTATCGGGATATTTTGTTTGCCAGAGCCTCGTCCGTTGATCGGCAGGTGCACCACTTGCAGGTGAGGTTGGCTTGGGACCCTTAGTTCTTGGTGGGAACCCTATGCACCCCAATTACAAGATTTAGCTTTTATTATAAATAAATTCGCATCTATTGGCTTGGAACTAAATTCTAGTAAGTGTGAATTGTTTATAAATACAACAGACTCCACAAAAAAACACTCGATAATATCAAAATTTAATAATTTGGCATCAAACATCAAAATGATTCATAAGACTTCTCTTCGCCTCCTAGGTTCTCCAGTATTTGAAGAATCTTTCGGTTCTTTCTTAGACGAAAAGATACAAAATTTTTGTGAAATTTCAGATCGCCTATTCAAAATTAATATTCATTCGGCCTATACTATTATTCGTTATTGTATTTTCCTTCCAAAATTCACACATGTGATTTTTTTTCCAAAGTTGGGAAGATCTTAAGAGATCTTCCCAACTTTGGAAAAAAACTCACTTTTAGAACAAATCGACCAAATTATCCTAATTACTTTAAAGAGAATTTTAAATGTGGACTTGGACGACCGAGCCTGGCTACAAGCGTCTTTGCCCATACGTTTGGGTGGGCTCGGCGTTCGCAAAATTTCCAGTGTCAGTTTACCGGCGTTTCTGTCTTCAGTTCACAGCACGGAAGAGTTAACTAGGAAAATGTTATCTCCTACACTAGTTAACTCAGAAGTGTTGTGTAAAACCGAAGCAATAAACGCCTGGAAAATGGCTTGTCCAAGCACTGATTTGCCTACCAACCTATTCTCCCAAAGACTGTGGGACGCGCCGCTTTGTAACATAGTAAGAAAAAAATCATTTGGATACTTCTTTAACCCTTTGTATGCCGGAACGCAGATCTACGCGAAACACAATAGCTTTTTAATTATGTCTGGTATTCCGGCATACAAGAGGTTAAATGTTACAGAGCGTGCTCGCTTGCTGGCTGTGGGAGAGTGGGAATCCGGTCTATGGCTTCAGGCACTACCATCGCCCAACACTGGAACCATGTTGGACGATGAGACATTCCGTATTGCCATTTGTCTTCGTTTAGGTGCTCCGTGTGTTTCTCCGCATCGATGTCATTGTGGAGAAGACGTCGATAGCCTCGGCCACCATGGGCTATCTTACAGCAGAAGCGCTGGTAGAATTCCTCGTCATGCCAATCTGAATGATATAATTCGTCGTGCTCTTGTCGCGTCTGGCGTACCAGCTGTACTTGAACCAAATGGTTTGGTACGCGACGACGGTAAGAGACCTGATGGTATGTCATTGTTGCCTTGGAAAATGGGTAGGCCTTTGGTGTGGGACGCAACCTGTGTAGACACCCTCGCGCCATCACACGTTCCAAGCACGGGAGGCCATGCTGGCGCTGCTGCTGCAACTGCAGAAACCCTCAAACGGCGCAAATACAGTAATTTAGTAAGAAATTACGTGTTTGAGCCGTTTGGGGTGGAAACGCTAGGCTCATGGGGTCCGAGCGCTCGTTTTCTATTCCAGGAAATTTCTAAACGGTTAATCGACGTCTCACGTGACCAGAATGCCGGTTTATTCTTTGCTCAGAGAATCAGCATTGCCATCCAGCGTGGCAATGCTGCCAGCCTTCTGGGCACGTTACCCGATGACATTGATGCGGAGGCATTTTACGACGCCTAAACCATGTAAATATTTTCACTTTCTAAATTTGTTTTTATGGTTTTTGTATTAGATTAGATTAAGCTTCACTTATATGCTACTTATAAATTATGTTACTTTAACCTCATTATATAAATAAAATAAATATTTGGCAAAAGAAGACGACAAGAGCTCAATTCAATTTCGTCTAGAATTCTAGATGTTTATTAGTTCTTTCTCGTTTCATCATTATAGAAATCTGGTTTTGTCACAAAAACCTGTGAAAGAAACAAAATATCAATTGTCTGTTACGCCTTCAATATTTTCTGAAGAAAATAACTTGGCAGTTATGACAAGGGGAGTATGATGGAAATTTCGCATCCAATTTGTGTGTTCAGCGTGTTAGAGAGAATTGAAAATATTGCAATTATTTTATTAAATTTTGTTCTGATAGATGACTGGAGAATTTGTTAATTTCTTTTGTTATATCTTTAGCTGTTTCGTCGAAGTTCTGGCAATGAACATTTGTAACTGCATGGTTTGGGTAATCTCTTTCCTTATGAAGTTTTATCTTAATAAATTTCTGAGAGACTTTTCTCTCCTTGATACAAATAGTTTTACATTCTAATCTTTTGGGGTTTGCAAATTTAAACACGCCTAATTATTCGTTTAAATCACAACCGTTATCGATCCGACCGTTGTAACCTGTGTGACGTACCGGATTCGAGATTGTATCAGATACAGGTAGGAATTAGCAACAAATTGTTACACGTCTCATCTCAATTAGAAATCCCATTTAAAACAAAGACCAATTCTATACCCTTATCCGACAAAATAGCACTAAGCACTTAATTACTTATTGATGCAAAGCTAAATTTAAGTGTCTCGCAATTAAATTTATTTTTGCTATACGCGGCTTAATTTGTTTTACGCGATCAGTCCGCAACCTATAGTAATCCAAGTTAAATTTCATATGAGTATGCAGTTATTTTATTTAAAATAGGTCACTAGGCAGCGATAGACGAGGGTTCGAATCCACGGCACGCACCAATGACTTTTCGAAGTTAAGTGCGTATTAAGCTGTAAATTTTATCGCTTGCTTATCGGTGAAAGAAAACATCGTAAGGAAACCAGCATGTCTGAGAGTTCTTCATAATGTTCTCGAAAGACATGTGAAGTCTGCCAACCCGCACTTGGCCAGCGTGGTGGACTATGGCCTTACCCTTCTCATAGTGAGAAGAGGCCCGTGTCCAGCAGTGGGACAGTATAAAAGGCTGATGATGATGAGGTCACTATTGTTAAATATTTAAACACTACTTCTACAATTTAATTCTAAATTTATTTAATTTTATGTTGGATATAGTGAACACACCTTGCATACGGAAATCCTCGCTTTTCGCTGCACTATAAACTTTGAACAAGACAGTGTATATTGCTAAAGGCAATTTCAACAAAGGAATAATACGTATACCGAGCTATTCGAGGAGTGATATTTGTGCACCCATTATAATCATCTTCCATCACTCGATCTACAAAACAGCTGAACTAAAACTAGTATCCGATTGGACGGAGCAAAAAAAAATTTACATAACATGTACTTTTTACAAACAGCTTTAGAAGCTAGGTATTCAAAGAGGTCTTATTTTAAAACCCACGAATAAAAGCAACAATATCATAAATTAACCTCACACGCTACGCTTACAAACTAACGTCTAGAAGAAGAAGGATTTAATTATATTATTTCGGAGTCTCATAATTCTTCTCTAGTTGCAGTGTGCACTTCGTCCACGGGGATTTTTGCGAGAGTGCTACAAATCTTTTGAGATTCCACGACATAAAGTAATATAAACTATAAACCAGTCTAGGTTGTTTATTGCTAAGCTGTTATATGCAGGAGTTTGTAACGTATATTAATATACCACTGCGACAGTCTTGCCTGGATGGATTTCAGTTCGAGTCACTAGCATAATGCAAACCCGCTAAGAAACCAGACTGCTGAATACTGTTTAAGTTTGAATTGTTGCATCGGCAATGCCAGTGCATTGCATTTTATGGGTTCATTTAATCAATTTCCCAGAGGAAAGAACTACAGCCTAATAATATGTAAATGGTTAAATAGTCATTCAGGTTCCGAATATTTAACGACAATCTATCATACTAACAGAAAAACAGAGGTTCAGAAATTACGATGCCAATAAAACTATCCATCCTAACGGTCTATTAGTGACCTAAACATCCATCTATGAAACTGCTTTTAGAATAACAATTACATCTATGTCTACACACAGAAAAATATTCCAATTCTATATTGATTTCGGGTTCGATCCCCAGGTACCCCGGGCACACACCTTTGACTTTTCTAAGTTATGTGTGTATTAAAAATGTTAATCATCGCTTGATTAAAAATGTGCCCGGCAATAGGCTCGTCCCCTATTACATTGGGACCGAAACATAACTGGCGAAGTGTGGGTGTGTAATACACCTCTGCCTACCCCTTTGGGGATAAAAGGCGTGACGTTATGTTATGTCTATATTGAATAGCATATTATAAACATTCTCTTTCCGTCTCTCTTGTTTCCTTTATTATTTCAAACTTACCGATAAAATTATGAAAATAAAATGGCGAGCGTACTTTCCGAAGTGCTGCAGTGTTACAAATAACCACTTATGTCCTCTTCAAATATTAACAGTATCACTGCAGGCCGTCGAAAAGTGCGAGCTAAACCATATTTACTATGTACGTTTTTAAATAAACCGTGTTCCAAACTATCATAACTGTCTTAAATTAGAACTAGCAAACTGAAATTCGAACAAAGCTTACTAGATATAATTGTTCCATGTTTCGGTCGAGCTAAATGTTTGGTCTATGTGGTTAGGCTATTAACAAATAGGTACGCTTATTGCTCTTGTAAACAACTAGTAGCAGTATCTATATTTCCGTACTAACTAATTGTTAGGTATATTATTGTTACAAAAAGCATGATGTTGCAAGCATCAATCTGCGATGGAATGAAATGAAATTCAACTTAATTTTGTGTAAAGTTTTTAAAATTGCTTACGAAACTTCTTTGGCTCTACCACCAGTTCAGGACTTCGTTACTGTTAAGAAGAGCTGGAAAAGCTCAACAGCTTTATATTTTTAACATTGTATGTTTCATACCGAGTTTGATTTTAGCAAGGCTCTTGAAATTAACAGTTAGTTGAAAAAGTTATATTTCTTATTTTTATCTTCGTGATACTGACAAGGCGGCTACAATGGTAATCTTTTTTATAGTTACCTTTTTACAACATTTATATTTTACGACATTTCTTAGTCCTCAACCCGTCTATTCAGATTTATAACAGTAGAAACTGTTAAAACCTCACTTAACACTGACGACTATCACCATTCTCTTTCATCACAATTTTAACGTAATACAGAAAAGTTAAAAACCTATTCCATACGTGAAAAAAGTAATATTTTTCACGTCTGTATAATAATGGATGGTGTACATCTGCGTAGATATCAGAATTAATAAATAAATTATATTTATGCCAGCTTCTTCTTCTTCTTCGTGTCGATGGTTCCAGATGCGAGCTATATATTATTCGCATAATATTCAGCCATTTTAATTGCATTAGGATTGGCCGCGCAAAGCTCAGATAGCGTACAAGTGCATGGGCAAGAAGGACACACCAACAGATGTGCCATGGTCTGCTCCGGCTCACCACAGTCACACTGAGCAAGACCGGGATCCCTGAAACCCCACCTACACAAGTTCGTTCTGCAGCGTCCAACCTGGGTGCGAAGTCTATTAAGGGACTTCCATACAGGCCAGGGCAGAGTGTGTCCAGGTGGAAGAGACTCCTGTGGTGAGGTATAGTGCGATGGTGGGGGATGCTTTTCAGCCCACAGCCTACATCTTGCGGTTGCAGGCTCGTCGCTTAATGGCTCAGTGTGACGTTGAAAGCTTTTCCGACTTTTGAGACGGTATGGTGGCATATGATTTCTGTGTAGAGGGTGTCGACAATCAGACTCCTGTTTCTGCTTTTCTATAGAGCAGGCTACATCTCGTCGAACATTTGGCGGTGATATTCCTGCTAGCGGATAGACCATGTTTAATGGAGTGGACTTTAGACAACCGGTTATGGTGCGATACGTTTCATTTAACGCCACGTCGACGAGATCGGCATGAGCGGACCGGTGCCAAACTGGACAAGCGTATTCCCCAGCACTGAAACATAACGCCAGTCCCGTCGTACGGAGAACATCTGGCGTGGCTCCCCAGGATGTGGACGTCGCCACTTTCATTTTTGTATTTTGGCAGTGTGTCTTAAAAGGTCGAAGATCGAAGATCGGTCCAGAGTAACCCCGACATATCTCGGATAGGGACAATGTTTTATACTCACTCCTTGCCACTGGATGTTAAGGACTCGGTTGGCACAGTGGTTTCGGAGATGGAAAACACAGGACTGAGTTTTTGATGGGTTAGGTCTTAGGCCATTCTCCTCGTAGTATATTGCCAGCCGATCAAGAGCCGTCACAAGGTTCCTTTCGGCCTCTTCAAATGTCTGGGTCTGCGTGGTAAGCGCCAAGTCATCTGCCTACAGAAACTTTGTAGTAGAAGTAGTGGTAGGTTGGTCGTTGGTATATATATTGAATAGGGTTGGCGCTAGCACACTACCTTGAGGAAGACCATTTTTTAGGCAACGCCATCTACTCTTCTCTGCGAGCAAGTGAACTTGGAAACGACGACTATAAAGGAGCTCACCTAGAATTTGGACAAATCCAGGATCGGCCGTCAGTGTTTCGACTTTCGAAAGAAGCCTCCTGATGTTAACAGTGTCATAGACAGCAGACAGATTCACAAAAAAATTATGCCAGCCGAGCTTCAAAAAACAGACGCGACCATGCTTGTGTTTCATAAAATATGCATTTTTATACGAACCACAAATATTTTTGCGCATAATTTTGCATTATAATATGTTGGAATTTTGTCCAGTTCTTGATATCAAAATTAAATGCTTGTATAGAAAAAGTTTAGTTCTCTTTTGTAATATAAACTAGGTATTAAATCGGAATGGCAATGTTTGCTGTTTATGACACTAAAGCAAACACAAATAATTTTATGCGTTTTCTTTTTTATGTCGGGTTTTATATTGTGTGAAATGTGGTATAATTTAACGGCATTGTTTTACTACGTCGTTGCTGTAGAATAAGTTAAATAATATAATATAATAATATAATATTCTACCACATACACACATCACCATCTAGTCCCAAACTAAGCAGAGCTTGTACTTGAAAGATATGCGGGAAGGAGTAAAACACGTTATGCCGTAATCGAGTATATTCGCCGACTGGCACACCATACAGCGGATTAATACACATTGAAACTTAACCTAATAGTACCTACTTATTACTAATAATATATGTACATGATTCTTACTGACTATCGTTATACCTACATTACACCTCCACCATAAATACAAACCTTAACTAAACTTCTATAATTAACTTACTCTTCTAAACATATGAGCACAACCCTATTAAAGAATACAATTTATATCCTAATCTATTTCAAAGCCGTATCTCAAAACTGGGTTGCGTTTCCTCTGGGAATATCGTGTCTCGGGTAATTGTTGGTACTGTGGTGATTGGGAGATGCTTTTACATACTTCCGCAACTTTATTTGCGCCAGTTGGCTGCTCGCAATTAGATTCATTCGTTGGTGAACTTGCATTACTCCCATCCACCACCACACCCTCGCTCGAAACGACATCCTCACCTCCGCTTGTAACTGCATCATCTTGAGGACAAATAACATCAGATAAACGCGCTCTGCGCCTAATTTGATCAACGTGCCGTCTTATTAGTTGTCCGCTACCACTGCCTACCAAATACCTACGCGAACCCTCGTTATTCAAAACCTTGCCTTTTAACCATTTGTCTTGTGTCCCATACCCCCGTGCCCATACCAGGTCACCCTCGCTTAGATTACGTTCAACTCCGCCCGCGTTCCGAACTTGCTTATCTTGTGCCTTTTGTACACGGTTTTCTATCACATAATCGCTACGAAGTAGATCTAACCGGGAACGCAACGCGCGCCTTTGTAGTAACCTGGCGGGGGTTTCGCCGGTCGTACTATGTACTGTGTTCCTATAGGTTAATAAGAAGGTTTGGAGAGCCGCTTCAACGTCCACATTGTCTCGCAACGCCTTTTTGATTGCCCTTTTGCACAATTTGACGGCATTCTCTGCGGCACCGTTCGATGCGGGATGGTATGCTGGTGAGAATCGTTGCCTTATACCATTCGTTTTTAAAAACGTTTCGAACTCTAAACTAGTAAATGGAGGACCCTGATCCGACACCAGCTCCACCGGTAAACCGAACCTCGCAAAGGTACTTCGCAATACCTTTATTACACTAACGGCATTTTTCTGTTTCATTTCAAAAGCTTCTAACCATTTAGAGCTCGAATCAACTAGAATCAAATACGATTCTCCCCTATACGGTCCTAGGAAATCGACATGTAGCCGAGTCCAAGGCTGTGAGGCGTACGGCCAGGGCTGCGGCGGCGCGCGCGGCGGTGCGTCCCCCTCCCGCGCGCACGTCTCACACTCGCGGCACTGCGCCTCCACGTCGTTATCAATGCCCGGCCACCACACATAGCTCCGCGCTAAGCTTTTCGTTTTAACGATACCCATATGGCTAATATGCAACTGTTTTAAGACAATTTGCCTTAAACTAAGAGGAATAATCATTCTATAGCCCCACATAATGCACCCATTTTCTATATACAGTTCATTTCACCTGTCGAAGTAAGGTTTAATTTCAGATTCTGGACAGGAGGTTGGCCATCCTGATTCTATATACAACTTAATTCTATTAAGACTACTATCTTTCGAAGTGGCCTTCCTAACATCTGCATTAGACACGGGCAAAAAGTTTTCTACGAAATTACTGTACGCGATTTCTTTCTTAGGGCTATTCTCTCCACTGGGCGGCACTGGCAGTCTTGATAAGGCATCAGCGCAATTTTTCTTGGAGCTGACGTACTCAATATCATATTGATAACCCGACAAGAGTACCGCCCAACGCTGTAATCTTGACGCTGCCATAACGGGTATACCTGCCTTAGTACCTAATATGTACGTCAAAGGTTTATGATCTGTTCTCAAGGTAAATTTCCTGCCGTATAAATATTGATGAAATTTACGTACGCCAAAGACAATGGCAAGCGCCTCCCTATCTATCTGCGCATAATGTCGCTCGGCGGCAGTGAGCGAGCGCGACGCGTACGCCACCGGTCGCTCGCCGGCCGCCGTCACGTGCGACAGCACGCTGCCCACGCCCACGCTGCTGGCGTCAACCGTCAGCACCAGCGGCAGCGATGGCGTGTAGTGCATGAGAACCTCGCTACTTATCAAATTCGCTTTTAACTTGTCAAAGGCCCGTTGACACTTATCAGTCCACTCATATTTTGTCCCTACTTTCAGTAAATTATAAAGTGGCGCTAGTAAGGTACTAATATTCTTAACAAATTTAGAATAATACATGACCATTCCTATAAAAGACCTAAGTTCCGATACGTTATTTGGCGCGGGTGTGGCGCTAATGGTTTCAATTTTCTTTGGACACGTGTGTATACCATCTTTTGTTATGATATGACCTAGATAACTAATCGATTTTGTGAAAAATACACATTTCTCTTTTTTTACTCTCAGCCCGTACTTTTTTAATCTATCGAAGACTTTGTAAAGATTATCAATGTGTTCCTGGGTCGATTTTCCAGTAATAATAATATCATCAATAAATACACCAACACAACGTAAATCAGCAAACATTTCTTCTAACCGACGTTGAAAAATGCCTGGACTTGACGCCAAACCATACACTAGACGGTTATATACAAATAATCCCTTGTGGGTATTTATAACAGTGTATTTTTTCGATTCATCCAAGGCAAATTGTGCGTAAGCCTGTGAGAGGTCAATTTTACTAAACGTCTGCCCTCCGTGTAAACGCTAATAAATCCTCAACTCTGGGTAGTGGGTAGCGGTCAACTTCTAAAACTTTGTTAGGTGTTAATTTATAGCCAGCACAAATTCTGATGTTACCGTCCTTTTTGACAACGGGTACGATGGGCGTGGCCCAGTCAGAGCGCTCCACGGGTGTGAGGATGCCGTCCCGCACGTGCTGGTCCAGCGCGCGCTCCACCGGCTCGCGCAGCGCGTACGCTAGCGGGCGCGCGCGCATGAACACCGGCCGGGCACCCGCACGCAGGTGGATGCCGACCGTCCCGCCCTTGTAGCAACCCAGTCCCTCCGCAAACACGTCACTGTATCTGGAACTGAATTTTGACAACAATGATTCACTATTCACAGAATTCATCTCGCTATACTGGAAATAGGGCAGTTGCACATTTAGCACATAAAGCCATTGTATTATAATACCCAGCAAGTTCGTTTTACCATTTTCAATTACATATAAGCTTAAAGTTTTTACTACATCCTTATATCTGACACGCGGCTTAATTACACCAACCGGGCGTACTACCTCCCCCGTATAATATCTTAAAATTATTCTACAATCATGGATAGCGAGGTCACTGAATTGGTTACGATACATTTCAAGACTAATACAAGATATGGCACTGCCTGTATCACATTCCATATTAACTATTTTGCCCTGTATTTCTAACGGGATATAAATCGGTTTGCACTGATTAAGGGATAATTGATTAAGGTCAATAAAAATAACTTCTTCACTCTCTTCGCTGTCGCTTAATCGCTCGTTACCGTCGTTCGAGACCGTCACACAATGTTGCTCCGCCATCCTGGGGCACATGCGCCGCAAATGCCCGGGTTTGTTGCACACCCGGCACACGTATCGCCTGAACTTGCAGCCGACCGAATCATGCGCACCGCCACACACGATGCATAGCTGCCCTTGCCGCTCCTCCTGCTGAGCCCGCTCAACCCGCCGGGCCCGCTCAACGTATCGCGCTGGCCCGCCACGGCGGCTGCGCATGCCCGATGCCCCTGCGTTGTCTGTTCGCGAACCATGGGTGACCGCATTGCTACGCGCGACACGCCCTATTTTTGTCTCCGTCCGCGGCGCCCCAACCGTCATGGCCTGACATTCTGCTGACTCGACGTCGTTGGCTGACCTGGAAAAACCTTCCACTAAGGCTGCATCTTTCTCCGCTGCTTCAAGATTTACCGCCAGACTGTAAGCTTTCGCGAAATCTAGTTTGCTTTCTGCAAACAACCGCTGTCGAATGACCTCACTGCTTATGCCGCAAACTAGTTGATCTCTCAAGCTTTCCTCCAACCAAGCACCGAACTCGCACGTCTTCGACATTTTCTTGAGTGCGGCGACATATTCGAGAATGTTCTCTCCACCTTTCTGTACCCGCCGTCGAAATTTATAACGTTCGGCCAGTTCACTCGGCCGCGGTTGTAAATTATGCCTTTCCATGATGTTTACGATTTCTTGAAACGTTTTGTCTTTCGGTTTCACGGGCGTGCACAAATTTACAAATAATTCGTAGCTTTCGGAGCCCATAACGGTAATCAAAGTTGGCACTCGTAATGTATCCGTTACTTCGTTCACGATGAAGTATTGTTCCAAACGTTCTATGTACAACCGCCAGTCATCTTTCTGAACGTTAAACTCGGATATTTTGCCGATCGAACCCTTCATTTCAAATTCGATTTTATTTTTCTCGTCGCCACTGAAGAATATGCGGGAAGGAGTAAAACACGTTATGCCGTAATCGAGTATATTCGCCGACTGGCACACCATACAGCGGATTAATACAAATTGAAACTTAACCTAATACTACCTACTTATTACTAATAATATATGTACATGATTCTTACTGACTATCGTTATACCTACATTATTTTTTTTTCTTTCATTAAACATTAACAGCACAGGACGAATGCCTTTCTTACAGTTAACTTTCTCGTAAAAATGTTTCTGCTACATAGATTTTATTACTTTCATTTGTTCTAAACTATTTAGATATCAGCATACACATTTTAGTTGCAATAATTTTAAAACCTCTAGAACCATGCTTGGTTCTTATTGGTAGCTATGGCAATTAATTTTGCGTCTCCTAAAACTAGCATTTTGTTTTATTAGTTTTCTGTCGTTACATGATATTTGGTTTATAAATTATCTACTATTTAATCTGTGTCGTTAACATGAACGACACAGATTAAATAGTAGGTTATTATTGTAATATTTATTTGCTTCTTTTCATAATTATGAGTGTGTGGCCTGTGGCCAGTTTTTGTGTCGAAGTGTATAAAAATCACCAAGGCCACCGACATGGTTCAATAATTATTGTCCTCAGACAAAAACTGGTCACAAACTTTTTAAGAATGTCGTCACACCAATTAGACATTTTGGATTAAAAAAATGTGCTCCCGGCAGTTAAAAACTTATTAGTCAACGTATAATAACTTTTAAACAGATCGGGATTTGGGACCGACCTAATATTATCTTAAAATTTAATTGATAAGGGGCCTTCTTCCAGCAGTGGTCTTAAACAGGCTGATAATAATCTTCATGATGTTCTTAATATGATTTAGTTATATTATTTTATGTCCAGGAGTGGACGTATAACTACGTTAGTACTATTAATTATTCTGTGGTATAACGGCTAATATGGTGACTCTATACGCACTTTCCGTCCTGTTAGTTACCTACAACTAAAAAACACAATATACAAACAAGACCTAAAAACACAAACCTACAGCTACTATCAATCAATCTCACTTGACATGGTATACGGTAACATACATTTATATTTCTTACAGGTCAAGAGGCGTCAATGCAGGGTACCTGAGCGCCTTAAATGCCATACACACCAACTATCAGAGTATCATAATACCATGCTTCTAAGAGTTGCTCAGCAACTTAATCTGTTATAAGACATTTAACTATATTTGCCACACTCATTTAATATATGCTTAATTAAATTATTTATCTATATATATAAAATGTTTTCGTTACTGGCTGATTAAAAGACAACGTGCAGCTAAAACTATGTAGCACAAGAAGTTGAAATTTGGCAAAGAAAAGGTTGCAATGAAATTAAATGTGTGGGCGTCTAGTGACTTGAATGTCATGCCATTTTAAATACATTGTAAGTAAACATACGCCTGTATTAACACCGGGAAGCGGCGAGTGATTATCTTCATATTTCGCGTTAAGTAGCACTCAAAATCATCTATATATTCATCAATGTAGTAGCCAGATTTTCAGACACATTTTTGTGACAAAACAGTATTCACAAACATAATTATGTAGTTACTATAGTCCCCTTAAATAGGTCGTATTTAAGGGGACCGCAATTTTTACACACCATATAACACACCCAACTAGGCTGTATTTTAAAGCTATGACTCTCGTAACAAAGATACTAATTATATCGCATTCATTTAACAGACAAGTTCATAAAAACATATAGAGGACGAGGCTGTTAAAATTAAACGAACCGCTTCGCAATAAACGACTAACAAACATTATAAAATAGTACAGCCTCTCCAATTTTAGTAAGAACGTTCCTGCGTGCGATCTCATTCTTAAAAGTTTATCTAAATAAAAGAAGTGCACGTTTTACTTCTATTAAAGTATCGTCAAAGTCGGTTAAGTTACTTCCGAAACGAGCTGGTAAGACATGCTTATACAAAATTATCCATTTAGTACAAAATAAGAAAGGTTATTAAAAAAAAACACTTTAATAACACTACTTATGTGAATATATTATGTATGTATATATACGGTATAGTTTGAGTAACGCCATTTTCTTACAGTAACAATATATCTAACAGTAATTAAAAAAATCTTACTGTTAGTATATGCAAACACTCTGATTGTTCTCAGTTAGCGATATAAATAAAAGGTATTTGATGATATAAAATCTCTACTATACCTTTGCGAATGCTATTTTAATGAAGTTCAATTTGACTATGTTTTACTTTATAATAACATGTATTACAACGTAATATTTAAACCACAGTTTGCTCTTAAACACAGAAACGCTATAAATTTAATAAAAAGTTATTAAAACTAAATAATAACTTCAGAAGTGATTTAAAGTAACTATATGACGTAGCTAATGCGTTATATGACTGGACGTTTATTCTTAACCGTGACTGCTGATCGGAGGTTCGATTCCCGGGTCGGGCAAAAGTGTTACTGGATTTTTCCGAATTCTCAGTAGCAGCACGGAGTCTGGTGATGTGCCCGGCAACGGCAATAGGCTCGTCCCCTATTACGGGGGACCTAAAAATTCATGGCGAAATGCATGGGTGTAATATTACACTTCTGCCTACCCCTTTGGAGATACAGGCGTGGGCCTATAAAAAAAAACTTTCCTAAGTCGGCACTTATGACGCCTACGGAATGAAGCGGGGTAGTGACACTTTGTGTCCCAAACCCGTCACCACAAATTTTATGAGTAAAAGCTGTGGGTGTAATGTTACACCTCTGCCTACCCCCTCGGGGATACAGGCGTGTATCTATAAAAAAATCCTTTATTCTTGACTCAGTGATAGTGTGCATTAAGTGACTTTGTTATAAAATGTGGATATCATACATGCATACATACATAGACTCACGCCTGTTTCCCGGAGGGGTAGGCAGAGACTACGGAACACCATTTGCAACGATCCTGACATACCTCACTTGCTTCACTCACTCCCATCAATTTTCTCATGCATGCTCTTCTGTTAAGGGTACTTCTGACTTGTCCTTTTTTCAGGATGTCTCCAATCTGGTCAGAGAACGTCCGCCTAGGTCTTCCCCTTTGTCCTGTTCCATTCACACTTGCCTTATATATCTTCTTTGTTAGTGTATCGTCATCCATCCTCTCCATGTGCCCAAACCATCTCAACATGCCTTTCTCAATGCTTGTCACTACATCTGCTTTTACCCCACACCACTCTCGTATCACACAATTCTTTACTCTGTCGGTCAAAGACACACTACACATACTTCTCAGTGCTCTCATTTCTACAGCATTTATTTTACTTTCAAATCTCTTCTGCCATACCCAACTTTCACTATCATACATAAGGGTAGGCACTAACACTCCTCTATGTACAGCCAAACGTGCCTTTTTGGACACGTTTTGACTGTTCATAAACGCTTTCAGAGCTCCATTCACACTATTACCTGCATTAACTCTCCTTTCAATATCTTCTTCATTCTTACCATCTCTTGTAAACAACGTACCTAAGTAAACAAACCCATTCACTTGTTCCACTCGCTGTCCATCGATCAAAACATTACAAGCCGTAACGCATTCCTCCTTTTCAAAAACCATAACTTTCGTTTTTCTTACATTCACTTTCATTCCTTTCCTCTCTAACGCACCATGCATGATTGCTACCATCTCCTGCAACTCCTCCGCTGAAGATGCAAGTATTACCTGATCATCAGGATAAAGGAGGTATTTGACGAGTAACCCATTCATCCTTAATCCGCAGTCACTATGTTTTAAATATTGCAAACAACTGTCCATGAAGAGGTTAAACAGCCACGGCGACGCTACACATCCCTGTCTAACACCTTTTTCGATGGTAAACCAGTCAGTGTATGCCCCGTTTATCCTCACACAAGCTCTAGAATCCTCATAAAAGGATTTCAGAGCTCGAATGAGGCTGCTGTCCACCCCATTCATTGACAGCACCGACCACATTTCATTCCTCACCAATTTATCGTAAGCCTTTTCCAAATCCACGAATGCGCCATAGACCTTTTGACCTTTGGCCAAAAACTTTTCGGCTATGCTTCGCAAAGAAAAAAACCTGATCCGTGCATCCCATACCCTTTCGGAAACCCGCTTGTACATCCCATATTTTCTTTTCGGTTACTTCCATAACTCTTTCAATAAGTACCTTTGCATACAATTTGCCAACAATGCTGAGAAGGCTAATACCTCTATAGTTTTTGCAATCTTGTTGCGAGCCTTTTCCTTTATAAAGAGGCACAACTACAGCTGTGGCCCAGTCATAAGGTACTCGGCCGGTGCTCCAGCACAAGTTATATAACCGATGCAACTGACCAACTATGATGCCCTGTCCAGCCTTCAGCATTTCGACTGTAATCCTATCATATCCTGCAGCCTTACCTACTTTCATACTTCCCAGTGCCTTCACGATCTGATCCACGTCAATAACGCTTTCATCATTGCTATCATTACCATTCATTTCAGCTATCGCTGTCTCTATCGCCGATCTTTCAAATAAACTTTCAAAATACTCTTTCCATCTCTTCAGCACGCACGATGCATCATTTACTATATTTCCATTCTCGTCTCTGATGGATGTGTTTTCTGAGGATTGAGTTCTTCCTCGAACTCGAACAGAAAATCTTCATGTTCCTCTGGAAATCGTCAGATAATCTGCTATCAAACTCATCTTTCTTTTCCTCTTTTTTCCTTTTAACCATTTCTTTCACTATTCTTTTTGACCTAACAATCTCCTTTCTTGCTTCATCTATGTCTAAACTTGTTGCTTTTCCCATTCTTTCATTTGCTCTGGCAGCCAACCAATCTGACCAAGCTTTCTTCTTCTCTGACACTGCTGATTGTACATCCTTGTCCCACCATGTATTCTTAACCTTTCGTATTTTCCTTCTCTTGATCAAACCACATACTTCAGACGCTACATATACTACCTCTTCTTTAAAGACTTGCCATAATTCTTCCATATCATTTATGTAATCGAACCTCTCAAATTTTGCTATCAATCTTCGTTTATACTCATCTTTTACATCTTTCTCTTGTAGATTTTCTACCTTAATTCTTTCCAAGACCCTATTTCCATTACGCTCTCGGTATCGCCATCCTTTAAAAAGCCCACTTATCCGGCTCAACACCAAGAAGTGGTCTGTGTGGATGCCGATTCCTCGATATGCTCTTGTATCCAACACATTCTTTCTCAATCGTTCATCTACTATCACAAAATCAATCATACTTCTTCTTACATTTTTCGCCTCTCGCGTGTACATATGTATCCGTTTATGATCAAACATGGTTTTTGTCACACAAAGGCTCCACTCCAAACAAATCTCAAGCAGTACTTTTCCATTTTCGTTCACACTCTCATCACCAAATGCACCTAACACCCTTTCAAATCCATCTCGCTTTACTGAAATTATATATACCCATCCATTGAAATCCCCTAACAAGATCAATCTTTCATTATCCTTCCAGTTCCTGAAAATGTCTCTTAAACTCTCCCAAAACTCCTGCCTTTCGTCTTGCTCATGTTGTGACATACCCGTAACTATATTGACCGGGGCGTACACCCCCACAATAAAGAGACGAGTAAGTCCTACTTTCATTCTCATCCACAGTAGCCTAGCATTTACACATTCAAACTCTTTTACACACTCATTCATTCGCGCAGACAGTATTATACCAACTCCCTTACAGGCTCTGGTGGTACTATCTACCCCAGACCAATACGCCTTATATGCGCCATGCTTGGTGGTTTCACACCCTTTTCTTTTGTTTCATTCACACAAAGAACATCAATCTTTCTATCATCCATCATCTGACATACTTCATCCAATTTGCCGTTCATTCCTCCTCCAACATTCAATGTTGCAACCTGCTCTCCGTAGGCCGCTTTTCGCCCTCGCGGGAAACGAGACGTGATGGGTTGCGAACCGCGTCGCCGCCGTGTGAGGAAATATTATTTATTGTTCCCATTGCGTTCCCACGAGAATTAGGGTTTTTAAATTTCCATCCCCATAGACGCCCTTTACGGGGGTAAGGTGGAATATCACGTGTGCCCTGTGACCACCAACACAGGTACCCTCCGTTTGCGACTAGCTTACCCTCTGGCCACGAATCTCTCGGCACGGGTCGGTTTACACCTTAGATCGGGGTTTTGTGTCGGGTATGCTCCCTGAAAGTTGGTTTAATTTCGGAGTTTTCCTTATCCTAGACAGGTTGCCAACCAAGGCTAACAAGGCCCATCTCCGCGAATGTGGATAACATAAGGCATATAAATATCGATATGAAATGACATACTGACAGTACGATCAACACATGCACATTTCTAGCCACATAGAATAAAAATGAAGTCAGTTAAAGAGAATAATTATCTAGAAAGAAGATACATATCAAGACATGTCGCATTAGTAAAACCCCTACTCGTTCACTAAATGGAAAAAATGAATTAAATTTCAAAATGTAAAATATTATTAAGTACCAACAAATAATTGTGAACAACACCACAATACTTATTGAACATCTGTATACTATACGCTGCCTAGCTATAGGCACCTACACAATTGTATGCCGTGTCAATCTGTAGGCCGTTTAACCCCAATCTCGTTCTGAAGGTCACTCCCGATGAACACAATTATATTCTCTATGCTTATTATGCCAACTTTTATTCGTGAAATTATAGAGAGAGTTCAATAAACATGAAAATAGAACATCTCTTTGAAATAAAATGTATTTCACTGAAAAAAATATAGAAAACATCCAATTTGAACAGTCGACTGTAAATGACAATTAATTTAAAAGGAAGTTTGGACAGTTAAAATTTTAAAAGTATATTTGTCTGCTGTTATAATTATTTTTACGTTAGTTTAGGCAATTTGAAGACCAAATTATAATTGGACGTTTTGATATCCTGTTATGTCAGATTAATTATTACTGAGCTAGAATTTTTCTTTTTGTGACAAAAACTGTGTAGCGCGATTCCAATTTTTGTTATTTCGGTCAGAAGAAACCTCATAAAGCGAACCTGTCATACCTTTATTTTCGGATAATTGAATGACATTGAGTTATTGATTGTAACGGGTTCTGGTATTGAAACGCAGAAAAGGTTCTATGCATTTATTTGCCGAGTATTGTCTCACTTCCCTTGCACGAGTATCTTGCTTCCCTAGCCAGACTCTTCGGCAGAGGTGACGCCGAAGACGATGCCGGGAAGTGTAGCGGTCTAGAGTAGCGTAGCCCGGAGCTTAAAGTAGACCTGGAACCCACAGCTGGGACCAGGATACACGTACAACGTATACGGATAGAGTAGCGGTAGTAGGTCAGTATAGAGTAGCGGTGCCGGCCTGACCTTCTCTGATTGGCCGAGCGTATGGACGGTATTATGACGCAGACGCGGTAGGTACCGGACATACGTTACATGATAGTTGTTCAAGGAAATGTCTTACCGTTCAATTAAGCGGCTATTGGGACTAATAGGCCGCGACATACTCGTATATAAAAAATGTTTATATATGTCATCGCCATTCAGGCCTCGCCTAATTTGCGTCACAAAGCATTGTGAGCCAATACCTTTGAGGACTTGGCCTATTACACTACGCATTGGTATAGAATTTGATATCAAGTCATCTGTCTCTGCCCAATGATTCTATTTGCTTCGTGTACTTTCCTAAGACTGCCTCCGTGGTCCAGTGGATAGCGTATGCAACTGCTGATCGGAGGTCTCGGGTTTGATTCCCGGTCGGGCAAAAGTGTTACTGGGTTTTTCCGAATTCTCAGTAGCAGCACGGAATCTGATGTAGTGCCTGGTAACGGCAATAGGCTCGCTTCCTATTATGTGGGACCTAAAAATTCATGGCGAAATGCATGGGTGTAATATTACACTTCTGCCTACCCCTTTTGGAGATACAGGCATGGGCCTATAAAAAAAAACTTTCCTAAGTCGGCACTTATAACGCCTACGGAATGAAGCGGGGTAGTGACACTTTGTGTCCCAAACCCGTCACCACAAGTTTTATGAGTAAAAGCTCAAATTTTGTCTCGCCATTTGTTCGCTGCATAATCTAACAATATATGACAAGGGTACGAAACTATATACGTTCACATGTTCAGTAGCCTTATTTCATTCAATTACCCACGCTTGTCTTACCAAAACCAACCGAGTTGTTGACCAAGTGATAACTGGAAGGAAACTAAACGCCAATTAACGTCAATCAATTACAAATAGTCAAACATTAAGGTCCAATTGTAATTAATCAAAGGGTCTCATTGGAACGCTAGTGGATACTCAAGGAGAAAACAAATTGGACCCGTAACATCAATCATTAGATAGGGTAGGTAGAAGTTATGATAGCTACGGTTTATCGGTTCAGGGATAGCATTTTACACAAATGTGACGACGATTTTTCAAAGTCATGGTGTGTCATAGAAGATAATGTTTGTGGGGTGAAATCGGATACCCTTTTAGGATACCGCACTTCAAATGGTAAAATAGTAGGTAAATGGTAGGTAGTATTCGTCCCTCTGTCATTTCTTATATCTGTCAAGAACTTTATGCAAATATGTATGTCTTGTTTATATAAGAATTTAGAATTTTACGCCAACACTTATCAAATTTAAATAGCCAAATTCAGCAAAAAACCTGTGGAGCACTACAACGATTGTTTAATAATTACGATATTAAAGTGAGAGACAAAGTCTTATTATAATACGACTCACTGATATTATGACTGTAATTTAATTATTAACGTTATATTTTTAAGCGGCAGCGATAGCCTATTGGAGATACCAACAGACTGCCATGCAGAGGGTATCGGGTTCCAATCCACGGTACGCACCAATGACTTTTCTTAGTTATGTGCGTATTGAATTGTGGAAGGGACAGGACGAAGGGGAAGACCTAGGCGGACGTTCTCTGACCAGATTGGAGACATCCTAAAAACAGGACAGGTTAGAAGCACCCTGAACAGAAGAGCATGCATGAGGAATCTGATGGTTGTGAATGAAGCAAGAGAGATATGTCAAGATCGTTGCAAATGGCGCTCCGTAGTCTCTGCCTACCCCTCCGGGAAACAGGCGTGAGTCTATATATGTATGTATGTATGAATTGTTAATAATCGCTTGTCCCGTGCCTCGGAGAGCACGTTAAGCCATCGGTCCCGATTGTCATGAAGATCTTTGACAGTCGTTACAGGGCGTCAGTACGTTCCAAATAAACTGACACTAGTCTAAACCATGGAATATCGCTATCCCTTCGGGTTGCGGAGGTCAGACAGGCAGTCGCTCTGTGGAAAAGCTGATATTCAGCCAAATCCGGTTAGACTAGTAAGCGGACCCCAGATTGTAAACTGGGATAACGCTAGGAGGATGAATGAAATTTTTAAGCGGGATATACTTGTCAAAGTCCTCATTCAGAGCACTCTGCAATCCGTACCACATAGGTCTAACAATAAGACGTTCACAAATTACCGGAACGAAGAAATCTCGGTCATGAGGATAATCGCTTTGAGTGCCCATAGGAACGCACTTAAAGATTTAACGTCTGGTCAAACCTAAAAAAAAATCCGGATATAAAGAAATCGAAACACTATATTGCACAAAAATATACGAACGATATAATTTTTGTGATTTCACACCTCATACCAAATTATGTAGAAAATATTTCAGTTACAAAACTATTTAATATAAGCATACTCAATAACAAGCTACTAGAAACTGGAACACAACATAGCAATTTGGACCTAAATAAACATCCGATTAAACAGTCCAAAACACGACGATAAACGCAGAAAATCTTTTCACACAGAGACCCTCACAGAGAAAAACATAAAACTCATCTGATTTGCAAAAATTGGCCCAGTAACTTTCCAACGGAGAACGAGCGACCTCACGAAATTTGATTCGTCCCTAAAACGAAACCCATTTTATGTCACTTTCATTCATCTGTCGCCTGAACCCAAGAGTGCTTTACTGCGGACTTTTTTGAGACCCGACGCTTTGCAGTTAGCCTTTGACATCACACAGTATTTTTAATTGCAGCAGAAGGATAAGTTTGTTACTGAATGCAGTAGTCATAACGGGCACCGTGAATTTGGGACGGATGAATGAATACATTATATCCGACGGGTACGAAATGATTTGTTTACTATCTGGCTCTAAATGCCTTTAAATTTTGATGATACTATTATAATGTTTTTAATGGGTATGTGAATGTTTGTTAGCTAACCTTGATAAGTCAGATTCTTTCGAGGTTTCTAGGATGGATGTGTTTACGTTTGATAATAATGTATAGAAATGCTTAGACTATTCATAATGAGCCATTATACATTCAGTCAAAATAGTATCAGGAATGGATAGTTAGTTTGAGGTTCAAAATTCAAATTTTGTTTTTTTTTGTTGTTAGATTGGCACAACTGTTATGCATTTTGGCGCGGAGATTGATTTGCATCTGCTATTTATTTTTAATACAGTGCTGTTTTTAGTTATATAATATCTAGTATGTATTGCGAATTTCGTAATGGACAAAAAAATCGAACAAAGAGTTTGCTTTAAATATTGCATCGCCAATGGAGTTTCGTGTTTGGAGTCAATGAAAATGTCACAGAAGGCTTACGGTGAATCGACTTTATCAAAAACTCGTGCTTATGAAGGGTACAAATCGTTCAAAAGCGGTGGAGATGTGGTGTAAGATTTGCGTCGCTATGGTAGGCCATCAACGTCTGCAACTGAAGTTAACATCGCAAAAGTGAAGGAAACAGTGACTGAAAATCCTCATTCAACATTGAGAGTGATAGCCGTCGAACTTTCTGTATCTCACGAGTCGATCCGTACCATTTTAACAAATCATTTGGGTATGAAACATGTTGCCGCTCGGCTAGTCCCAAAAGATGTATGATGATACAAATATATACAAATCGCGAAATGATGTATACATATCGCGAAATGATGTATACAAATCGCGAAAGTTTAAAATTGATTAGTCTCAAAAGAATTTTGTACCAGTATAATGCGCCTTCGCACAAGGCCATCATTGTAAACGAATTTATGACCAAACACTCAACAAATATACCACCAAGCAACCACCATATTCACCAGATATGGGTCCAGCCGACTTCTTTATTTTTCCTAAACTCAAATTACTATTTCGTGGCACCCGTTTTCAATCGGTAGAAGACATAAAAGAGAATTCGCGGTGAGAAGTCAATTCCGGAAACAGCGTCTAAACATGTTTTGATGATTGGATTATTCTTTGGCGTAAGTGTATCGTTTCTGAAGGAGCATACTTTTAAGATGATGAAATAAATTTGGATGAATAACAAATTGTTTCTGTATTAACCCCGAAATGTTTTCTCTTATGCACCTATGAGGTCGAAAACGCTCCAAATGTCTTATGCACCTTATAGGGGCATAACGTAATGGCTATCATTGGTCGGTGATATTTAAGGATTTTTGCACTTGTAACACGATCTGGTTATATCATTCGATTTCCGCTTAACCAATTTTTAATACTTTTTAAACAGGAAACGAGCACGAATGAACGAAAATTAATTAATAAAAATACGTACGCTATTGAACTTTGCGAGGACGCCATATTGGCCATTTTGATGTTAAAATAAGTGTGCACGGAAAAAGAACAAATATTTTTAATGAGAAAACAATATTGAGTAATCTTATAAGAATTATATACTCAATATGAAATCTATACTTATTTTCCAATAGTTCTCTATTGGAAAATAAGTGATAAATATTGCAGTGAAAAAGTTACGAAACTTTTGTAATGCACTTATAACATTCCCGAAAAATGGCGGCCGTTATTTTTCGTTGCGTAAACAAAATCGTTTTATGGTGCAATATATTTAATGAAATGTCAAAAACGACCTTTGCCAAGGGTTTTGTATGAAATATGACGTAGTGACCTCATAGTGTATTGTTGTCAAGTAGAATACTTATTATCAATAAATTGACGATAAAAAATGTTAAATAAAGTTTTAACATTAATTGATGAATAAAACTACTATTATTTTGACATGTTTCACGAGATAAAAATACTTGTATAATTTATTTAACTTGCAGGAAACTTCCTTATTATGATTCTAAAGTAAAATGTGTGTGTGGCCGGCGTAGGAGCAGGAATGAAGGATGAAAACCATATTATACTGAAGATTTACGATTTTATTTCTAGCAAGGTAGTGAATGATGTAAGCCATAATATTTGCAGCTTCAAATCAAGCAATAAATCCTATACCATTGTCAAGACATCCAAACGGTAAATTCGACAGAGGAAGACACCTTAAGTTACTTCTCTTGAACAATCTGACTAAACATACATATTAGGTGCATAGTTCATACTGTACTTGTCTTTTGTAGAGATGGGATAAAACTCACCATGTATGAGAATTATTAAGTTCAAGAACGAAAGAAACTCTACGTTAGCTTCAAATTAAACGCTTTGATAAACGCCATTCGCCTGTTTTTCAATTAGCTGGCAAAAAAATTACACGATTTGATACGAAGCGATACATTTCACGGAGCTGATTACAAGCCGGGAACTATAACCATAGACTTTTATAACGAGACGGGAACGCTTTCACCTTATCTATACTAATTTAATAAATCAGAAGAGTTTGTTTGTTTGTTTGTTTGTTTGAACGCACTAATCTCAGGAACTACCGGTCGGATCTAAAAAAAATATTTTTGTATACGATAGTCCAGTTATTCCGAAAGGCTATAGGCTATATAACATAACGCTTCGAACCTTTGGGGCCGGGAAAAGGCTAAAAAGGATAAAAGATAATGTCGGCTAATCTCAGGAACTAGCAGTCGGATTTTAAAAATTGTTATTGTGATAGCCCAATTATTCCGAAAAGCTATAGGCTATATAAAATTACGCCACAAATTTTAGGGGCCAGACAAAAATAATTAAATGGTCAAACGAGAAGAGGGTTGGGTCAAAGGCAAAAAAAGGCTAAACGAATAGGATACAATCTATGTGGGTATCGTTTTTGAGATTTTTGGGACGCTGATTAATAATATGAAGTTTATTTAGTGATCCAAGATGGCGGAGGGGAAATCAAAGATGGCGGATGGGAAAATTTAAAAAATCAATATGCGTATCGCCTTCAATATTTTAAGGGGTAGGGAATCGAAATACAACATCTATTTCTTGATCAAAGATGGCGGATGGGAAATCAAAGATGGCGGATGGGAAAATTAAAAAAAAACAATATTGGTATCGTCTCTGATGATTTAAGGGATGGAGAATCCAAATACAACATCTATTTCATGATCAAAGATGGCGGATAGAAAATCAAAGATGGCGGACGGGATTTTTTAAAAAGTCAATATGGGTATTGTCTCCGATGTTTAAAGGGATGGGGAATCCAAATAAAACATCTATTTCGTGATTCAAGATGGCGGATGGGAAATCAATTATAAAAAAAATTAAAATCAATCTTCGTTTGTTTGTATATATTTATAAATATTGAAATTTTAGATTAAGCACTGCTGGCTTCAGTAACTTTCTTCAGAATTTCCTGGAAAAGTGGCTTGAAAAAAAAAGGAATAAGAAAAAGATCTTTAAAAAGCGATACGGAGTTTGCCGGGGCAGCTAGTACTAATATATAAAGCTGAAGAGTTTGTTTGTTTGTTTGTTTGGTTGAACGCGCTAATCTCAGGAACTACTAAAATTCTTGCAGTGTTAGATAGCCAATTTTTCGAGGAAGCCTATAGGCTATATAACATCATGCTATGAGCGACGGGTGCAGAGCAGTAGCCTTAAATATAGCGGGTGTAACCGTGGACATCCTCTAGTTGTACATAAAGAACGAGAGCAATACAAACATACTGAAAATTCTTTTTAGGGTTCCGTACCTAAAAGGTAAAAAACGGGACCCTATTACTAAGCCGCCGCTTTCTGTCTGTGTGTCCGTCTGTCCGTCACCAGGCTGTATCTCATAAACCGTGTGTATTTCGGTTGCCGCTATAACAACAAATACTAAAAATGAAAAAATGAAAAAAATAAGGGGGTCCCATACAAAAAACGTGTTCTTTTTCGTATGTTTTGCTCAAAATTACTAACTGTAACAGATAGACGCTTTAAATTTTTACAGAATATGTAGTTGTATATTATCTTTCATAATGAATAATGAAATAAAACAAAAGTAAATAATAAAGGGGGGCTCCCATACAACAAACGTTATTTTTAAGCAATTTGTTACTCGATCTTAATAAACAGGTAGAAACTTAAAAAGTATTTAAGTATACATACAACGAACGTGATTTTCTTTTATAGATAATGGTACGGAACCCTTTGTGCGCGAGGAGTCCGACTCGCACTTGCCCAATTTTTATTATTATATTTTCCTTATGTCTCTTCCTTAAGTCTCATATTTTGCGACAGGCCACATTCTGGCCTCCATAAATAAATTTTAATTCCTTTCAACTTCGACTTTTGGCAAATTGATGCACGGTTGATCAGATAAAGTTAATACGTTCAATTTATATTAGAACCTGCATAATACAGTGCTGTCGTATTTCAAATTAATAAATGAAAGAGGCATGTTAATGGTTAATGCAATGAGTTCAACATAACGAATAATTAATATGAATACGATGTCCGATTATTGCGGTATAGAACTTAAAAAACGCTATGTTACTATTTAAATTCATACGAGGCCACCACTTCAGAATCTCTTTTAATAATCTAAAATAGTCTTTATCAAGATCTTCGCCTAGTATTATATTTAGTCCTTGTTTCGCACTATGATTTTTAAAAGATAAAGAATAATCAAGAAAATTCTATGTTCCTACATAAAATAAAAGAAATCTCAGCCAACCTACATTTTCTTGAAATAGAACACTAAGATTATAATAATAGTGTACAGAAACAACGGTTCTTTGTAGTTATAAATAACTAAATTAAATATTTTGTATATTCTTGCAAGTTTTTTTCCACCTTTCAAGACCTTTCTCCTATAGTTTCTTTTTGTCCTTTACATAGCGGAATAGAGAGATAAGAATATTTTTCTGTATATTTATGGCGTTACGTCTGTTGCTGACTACTGTGTATATTTCCAAGACCCATGCTACAAAAAATGTTTCAGAAAAATGGCCTGTATTTGGCCTGGATATTTTTCTTTGGAATCGAAATAAGCGACAAAATCAAGTATATATATTTTGGCGGATGTATGATTTTTTACTTAGATTTTGTTTAAATATCAGAAGACTTTACAGGTGGCTAAGCAGTCGGAAATGATAATAAATCGATACCTGTCTTAACTTAAACCTTCACGAGGATTTCCTTGATGCATGGCGAAGTGTGGGTGTAATATTACACCTCTGCCTACCCCTTCGGGGATACAAGCGTGAGTCAATAAAAATAAATAAAAAAAATGATTTCCTTGATGATTATTTTGAAAAAGATGACAAGCATTTTCACGCAGAAAATGAAATTCTCGGTAACCGCTGGACATTTGTGGAATAAAGGAAAGAAAACAATAAATAAAAATAAAAGATCACCATTATTTTGTCCTAGGACAAGTCAACTACATTTTCAAAACTGAGCAACATTATAAACTTAGCAGAGCCTGTACTGTGACAACTAGGTAACTGATCAACATATTAGATACTCTTAAATACGTGCTAACTTTTGCTGAAGTACCCAGTCCAAAACAAATATACGTGCTCGTTACACGTTTTTTTTCCTCGTCATCATCATCGTCAGCCTGTATCAGTCCACTTATTTTTTTTAGTGAATATAGGTTCACGTTTGACCACTATCATGCCTGATGGTAAGCAATGATGCGATCTAGGATGTAGCACACTTACCTAGAAGATGCCTATTCACTCGCGTCTTGAAGAGACCCAAATTGTACTGATCGGGAAACAGATTCTGGCAGAGAGTTCCATTGTTTTGCAGCGCGCATGATGAACGAGGAAGCAAAACGTTTTGTACGTATGGTTGGAATATCGACCATGTACCGATGGCGCTGGGCAGCGCCTCTGGTTGTCCGATAGTGGAAAGGGGATGAGAGGATTAAATCGTGCAGTTCCGCTACACATTCTCCGAAAATTATACGGTAAAATACCGATAAAGTAGCAACACGTCGTTGGTGTTCGAGGCTTTGAAGTTTTGAGGTAACTTCTTCATCACCAATGAGCCTCCTGGCTTTTCTCTCTAGTGAGTCAATTTTCTCAAGCTGGTATTTGGCCGATCCATCCCAGAGATGAGAACAATACTCCATACAAGATCAGACTTGTGCTTGGTATAGACTTAGCAGTTGTCCCGGCGTGAAGTATCGTCTCACTTTGGCCAATATTCCGAGCCCTTTTTTTTTCACTGCTGGACGTAGGCCTCTCCTATGGCGCGCCAATGAGCTCGGTCTTCAGCTTTCCTCTTCCTTAATGTATTTTTTCCCGTGATTATCATATCATCATATCATCGCCCGATCTTGCTACAGGACGCCCTATACGTTTTCTGATTCGCGGTCGCCACTCAAGAACCTGACTGCTCCAGCGACCATCGGTTCTGCGGCATATATGGTTTTTTTCCTTGTATAGTACTTGTGCACATAAACATAACTTATACACAGTAAAGTCTTATATTCCATATTTTCAGCAGCAGATAGTGTGATTGCCAAGGAAGAGCTAGGTCTATGATTCACATATTTTAAGATTCGTTAGTCTCTAACATCCACGCAATTGAGTTACCTATTTGGCGTACACAAGGTCTCTATCAACATCTTTGAATACGTTCAAATTTTCAATTAACAATTTATAATTCGTTACTCCTAATTTACTTACGAAGCTTAACTATGCGAGAAATTAATCCAAGAGAGAAGGCAGTAAAAATTGAACACGCAATGAGTTTGTACTCATTTGTTTCTAAACTAAATGGATTTGTTTTGATCTAGTTTTACTAATGAAGCAAGTCACGAAAGGTTTGTTAGCATTAATATATGTAATCGATTTTTACAATATAATAGATGATTAATGGACATGTTGATGGGTTTTTATAGTAAACTATAGGTTTTGGTTACAGACGGGTAATTTATGTTTTCGATCTTTAAATTACTTTATCTGCTTATTGGCCTTAAATTCTTACTTAAAATCTAATTCATGATAGTATAGAAGTATAATTAAGGGGTCGTATCGTACTACTTCCCTGAGAGTGCGCTAATGTCCAAACTCTTCGTCATACCGTTTCAACCCTTTCTTGTTTTTTGATGTGGAAAAACGCATTATTTGTATACGAGCCACATTTATATCTTATCATCAATATTAGATTTTTATTAATTTGCGATATTTTTATAATAGGCGGCAAACCAACTGGCGGCTCGCCTGTTTGTAAGCGATTACCGACGCCTACAGACACAAGCAACACCAGAGGAGTGAAAAGTGCGTTGCCACCCTTTGGGTTTGTAAAAAAAGTTCGAAGAGGATAAGGGAGAAGGAATAGAGGATGGGGTTTATTTGTAAAGTGCTTAAATACACTAAGTATTTCAAACGTTCATTGTGCCAATTTATTTTCAATCGACTTAAAATATATCACAAAGTATCAATGGTCTCAAAAACAAATTGTCAACCCACTACACCCAAAGAAACAGCTCATTAAAACGTCAATTTGTTGCAAAGCTGAGAATTTATTAACAAAATTCAATTATATTGTTGGAAATATTGAGTCGTTAGACACATAACTGTTCTCATTAGTTAGCTTGAAGAATGATACCGTCGATTCATTCGTTACTCGATCCACGTCTGTTTATACTCGGCTAGGGATCAATTAAGTTGAATCGACCTTTATTGGTATTAAGCTTACTCGAATATGATTTGTTTTGGAAACACGATAAATGGGGCATTGGAAGGGTAGAATGAATAGTTAAGGTTTTTGGGTGAGGACTAAATGTCGTTGTCTAATAATATTAATACATACATACATACATACATACATCACTCACGCCTGTTTCCCGAAGAGGTAGGGAAAAACTACGGAACGCCATTTGCAGCGATCCTGTCATGCTTCATTCACGTCCGTCAAGTTTCTCATGCATGAGATGCATGCTTTTCTGTTTAGACTACTTCTGATCTCTCGTTTTTTAGAATGTGTCCAAACGTACTGTCACATTCACATTTGCCTTATACAGGGTGGCGCTACCATAGGGGCACTTTTTAAACAGAGGCATAGCGTACAACATTCTGAAGCCTTGTACCAAAAATCAATTAAATCGGTGCAGTAGTTTAGCCACAATATCGATTTTAAGTTCCGCAATTTTTGCACATGCTTTGAATTCAACACAGCAGATACAAAACGGTCAACGACCCTACATTGCGCGCCGCGACTCACTACGATGCGGGCGCCGACTCGACGCCGCGCGAGGATTCCCGCATATCTTCGAGGACGCGCGAATGTTTTTTGTCAGGTTCAAGCATTTATGCACTTTATTGTAAAAAAAATATAGTTTATTTTCAAGTGCGTTAAAATCCTCTCCGCTGCGCTCCGTTTTATCTGCGCTGAGCCTAACTTCGGATGACGTCGAGGCGTCGCGTCGGAGCGAGTTGGGGCGTGCAATGTAGGGTCGTTGACCGTTTTGTATCAGCTGTGTGGAATTCAAAGCATGTGCAAAAATTGCGGAACTTAAAATCGATATTGTGGCTAAACTACTGCACCGATTTAATTGATTTTTGGTACAAGGCTTCAGAATGTTGTACGCTATGCCTCTGTTCAAAAAGTGCCACTATGGTAGCGCCACCCTGTATATCTTATCAGTCAGTCTTTCGTCATTACGATTATGTCTATACGATTCGACTTAGACATCGGAAACTGATTATATTAACTGCCATAGTTAGTACTTTCAGTGCATCATTGCCGTAGATATTACTGACGTTATAATGCCACTCGAGAGCTAACATTTAATGTAAGAATGGCTATAATTTCAATACCTACTTGTACCACGAAATGTCGCCAATAATTAAAAAAATCAAGGAGGCCTCATCCATTCGGCGTACTGGACAAGAACCTTTTAAATCAAAAGTGTTCAACCTTGTTGGTGATAACGATTTATAGTCTCTCGTCGACCACGATCGGTGCAAGACGAGCGAAACGTCGGAACCAAATAGGTATTTATACCTTAATTGAGTTAATTGTATGCGATTAAGACCCGCTAATTTATTTTGTATGAGGTATACAAATCGCGAAAGTTTAAAATCGATTAACAGTTTATGCGATCTAATAGCTGTTTCGAGTCTGGTGATATTTGTCTTCGTCTATTAATATCCCACCCGTCTATCCTTTATACTGTCCCACTGCTGGGCACGGGCCTCTTCTCACTATGAGAAGGGTAAGGCCATAGTCCACCACGCTGGCCAAGTGCGGGTTGGCAGACTTCACATGTCTTTCGAGAACATCATGGAGAACTCTCAGACGTGCATGTTGCATGCACTCTCACGATGTTTTCCTTCACCGATAAGCAATCGATAATTAACAATTTAATACGCACTTAACTTCGAAAAGTTATTGGTGCCTGCCATGGATTCGAACCCGAGACCCTCTGCGTAGCAGTCTGTCGGTCTCACCACTCGGCTATCACTGCTTCTATTCTTCTATCGTCTATTATATATTTGTAAAATCCCCGCGATACATGATTTATTCTTAAACCAGGAATTATCTTTATAATATAAACAAAAGCTAGATGAGAAAAACTACTTACTTCCACCACGAGTGTTCTGATTCTGTTAAATAAAATAGTCTGTACTAAGCTTAGAGTAGAGCACAGTCGCGCTCAAACGCTTAAAATGCTTTACATTCGACTTGCATGAAAATAGAGTAAATTCATTTAAGTAATACTTATGAAGTGTCGAGCAATGTTCTATCGGAACTGCGGTCAGTGTCTGTTCTCAACGACTTAAGGACGCGTTTACGCTTGTATCAAAAAACCACATATTTCCGGTACATTTTACGACAATTTTAGATAATAACTAATAAAACTAATGATTACGATAAATTGATTACTTTTTTATCTATAAATCAATTTGAAAATAAATAAAAAATATTTAATTAATATTAATGTAAAATCGATTCGAAACGGCCTCTTAAATCAAAAATAGGCATATACGGCTATTTTTGGGTACAATTTTCTCTCTATTTTTACATTTATTTAGATTTTCAAAGATAGAATCGGGTAGTAAATATAGTCAACTCAAAAACAATTAGATATTTTTTTTTCAAAATATTGTAAATTGACTCAAAAAAAGCAAAAAATCATCTTACATTTTTCTTCTATTTCGCTCGCATACGTGTGTCTTAATGTGTGGCAATAAGGTTCGTTTTATTAAGCCACTATTACTATTATATCCAAATTCTCCAATGAGATCTCAGTCTGCGCTTGAGCGCCGTCGGGAGTGGACTCTATGTCGCTTGTCGCTGCAGCCCGAAGACGAAAAAAGCAATATACGAATACAAAATATTCGCTAAAATCAATTTGATACTTCTCGTATACTGTGCGAATTACGTACAAGTAAATTTCTTTTGTATAAATGGACATTATTACTTTATTTTCTCCGTTATGTTGAGTCAGGATATATTTCGGTATTTAGATATTATTTTGTTTCTTGCGTTGAAATCTGGTAAGATTATCTGGCCTGATGGTATACCATCCCGTTCAAGTGTTGCGACTGGAACTCATAAAAGAGTAGACCTAGTTATGCCAGGTTGGGGCTCATTTTATTTGTTTTGGTGAGACCCTACCACTGGTACTAGTGAAGTAACCTTCCAAGGTTATTCGATGAGTCATGCTGGTACTCATATGTGAGCAAAGCTACGCATGTCGAGTTTGGGCTCATTTTGTTTGTACATAAGAGACCCTACCACTGGAACTTATGAAGTAACCTTCCAGGGTTATTCGTTGACTCTTACTGGTACTCATATGTGAGTAGAGCTAGGCATGCCGAGTTTGGGCTCATTTTGTTTGTACATAAGAGACCCTACCACTGCATTTTATGAAGTAACCTTCCAGGGTTATTCAATGACTCTTGCGGGTACTCATATGTCAGTAGAGCTAGGCATGCCGAGTTTGGGTTCATTTTGTTTGTACATAAGTGACCCTACCACTGGAACTTATGAAGTGACCTTCCAGGGTTTTTCGATGACTTTTGCTGGTACTCATATGTCAGTAGAGCTAGGCATGCTGAGTTTGGGCTCATTTTGTTTGTACATAAGAGACCCAACCACTGTAACTTATGAAGTAACCTTCCAGGGTTATTCGATGACTATTGCTGGTTCTTATATATGAGTAGAGCTAGGCATGCCGAGTTTGGGCTCATTTTGTTTGTACATAAGAGACCCTACCACTGGAACTTATGAAGTAACCTTTCAGGTTTTTCAGGTTTATTCGAAGACTCTTAGTGGTACTCATATGTGAGTAGAGCTAGGTATCTTCCAGTGGAAGGGTCTCTGATGTTCATACAAAATGAGCCCAAACTCGGTATGCCTAGCTCTATTCACATATGAGTACCAGCAAGAGTGATCGAATAACCCTGGAAGGTTACTTCATAAGTTCCAGTGGTAGGGTCTCTTATGTACAAACAAAATGAGCCCAAACTCGGCATGCCTAGCTTTACTTCCATATGAGTACCAGCAAGAGTCATCGAATAACCCTGGAAGGTTACTTCATAAGTTCCAGTGGTAGGGTCACTTATGTACAAACAAAATGAACCCAAACTCGGCATGCCTAGCTCTACTCACATATGAAAACCAGCAAGAGTCATTGAATAACCCTGGAAGGTTACTTCATAAGTTGCAGTGGTTGGGTCTCTTATGTACAAACAAAATGAGCCCAAACTCGGCATGCCTAGCTCTACTCACATATAAGAACCAGCAAGAGTCATCGAATAACCCTGGAAGGTTACTTCATAAGTTGCAGTGGTAGGGCCTTTTATGTACAAACAAAATGAGCCCAAACTCGGCATGCCTTGCTTTACGCACATATGAGTACCAGCAAGAGTCATCGAATAACCCTGGAAGGTTACTTCATAAGTTCCAGTGGTAGGGTCTCTTATGTACAAACAAAATGAGCTCAAGCTCGGCATGCCTAGCTCTACTCACATATGAGTACCAGCAAGAGTCATTGAATAACCCTGGAAGGTTACTTCATAAGTTCCAGTGGTATGGTCTCTTATGTACAAACAAAATGAGCCCAAACTCGGCATGCCTAGCTCTACTCACATATGAGTACCAGCAAGAGTCATCGAATAACCCTGGAAGGTTACTTCATAAGTTCCAGGGGTAGGGTCTCACTAAAACAAATAAAATGAGCCCCAACCTGGCATAACTAGGTCTACTCTTTTATGAGGTCCAGTCGCAACACTTGAATGGGATGGTATACCATCAGTCCACATAATCTTACCAGATTTCAACGCAAGAAACAAAATAATAACTAAATACCGGAATATATCCTGAATCAACATAATGGAAAAAATAAAGTAATAATGTCCATTTAGGTATATAAAAATAAGAAACTTATTTGTACGTAACTCGCACAGCCAGGCCTATAACACATAGATACATATCACAAAAAACTCTAAGTTTCAAAGTTATTTAGTTGAACTACATTTCCGCAAGTTACCGTACGTAGTACGTACTGTTGCCGCCGTGTCGCTGTAGTGACGCGATTTTGTACCTACTAATTTTGTAAACGCGTCCTTAAGCCCGTTGAATTATTCATTGTAAAGTCCGGGAAATGTATGATTCTGGAAGTTAATAACGACAGTGTACCAGCTTAAAACACAGGCAGCACGCGGACTGGCCTTGTTTTACGTTCCGTGACATGAAGCTCTTAGCATACGTAACATTGATGGTAAGGTACCCAAATATATTTTAGTGGACATAACATGTATAGTTTTAATGCGAATCAATCATGGAATTATTAGTTGACGTTTTCATATTGTTGTATTTTTACATTAGTTATGCGTATTTTATTTCTGAGTGTATTCGGTAAATAAAAAATGTGCTTAGTAAAAATCTCTCGAGAAAGAACAGGGTAGTACCAAACGTAGCGGTTTGAATTATTTGTTTATGTTACCTCTTAGTATGTAAATGTTATTTAATACCATAGATACATAGTTTGAAATCAAACTACAGTTTAATAAAAGATTTTTCGCAATATATTGGTTTCACTTAGCTATTACATTTAAACCAAAAGATCTAGAAATTAAACTGTAGTTTAATTGCAACGTGTAACATTAAACCCCAGAACATAAAACATAAACAAACAACATAAAATCACTTGTTTAAGGTTTTGTAATAAGGCCCTAGAGTTTATAAATAGATACACTACTTGCAACATAGCTATATTTATACATACATTTTAGTCTGCAGATCTGCAATTTATATATGCACAGTGCAATCACATACTGTACTACATATAAGCTACCCTAATAGTAAGTGGTTGGCGTGTCGTGAAGCATGAGATGCTACTAGCGTTCTGACGATATTTAATTTTCAATACTCTACCAGTTATGTGGCTGAATATTATTTATTATTAATATAATTGGTAAAAGCAGCGATAGCCTAGTGGAGATACCAACAAACTGCCATGCATAGGGTATCGGATTCGAATCCAGGGCGCGCATCAATGACTTTTCGGAGTTATGTTAGTACTGAATTGTTATTTATCGCTTGTCCTGTGCCTCGGAGAGCACGTTAAGCCGTCGGTCCCGGTTGTCATGAAGACCTTTGACAATCGTTACAGGGCGTCAGACCCTTCTAATAAACTGACACTATTCTAAACCATGGAATATCGCTATCCCTTCGGGTTGCGGTGGTCAGACAGGCAGTCGCTCCGTGGAAAAGCTAATATTCAGCCTAATCCGGTTAGAGTAGTAAGTGGACCCCAGATTGAAACTGGGATAACGCTAAGAGTATGATGATGTGGCTGAATATAAATATTGAAATAACGATTTAAAAAATAAAGCCTTTTTCTTTCTGTACGTCTTTGCGACGCGTAAAACTCAAAACCTTCAAAACTGATTTTTATACGGTTTTCGCCAATATATAGGGTGATTTCCGGGCAATGGTTAGGTGTATAGTAAACGCATACGGTTAACGCATACGCAACGCGTACAGAGCCCCGAGCGAAATCTAGTTTGAAAAGAAATAAAACCCAATATCTAAGACTAATTAATGGAATACTGCTTCAAGTTTCTTGTTCTACTTTTTTTTCACCAAGATTTAGCATACTAATGAAGTTTGACAAAAATAGCAACGTAAGCGTAAAGAGAAGCTTTTAAAAATTTCGCTATAAAGGGTACTTAAAGTTTTCTAAAAAATTTATATAAAAGCCACAAAAGTTAGGTTGCGATTTATTATCCAAAACTTTTTAGCGTCAGCGTCAGAAATATCACATATAAAATACTTTCCGACTTGTGTATACCAAAATGGGTATTTTTATATGGTATTTTAGTGGGTCTCGATAAGTCTGTTACGTATTGGTTGGGCGCAGAGGATCAGGAACGAAACTGTGCTTCCGTGTGTCCACATGCCTCGTAAGCTGATGCCAACTATCAAAAAACGCAAGATAGAGTATCTCGGCCACGTGCTCAGACACGATAGATACGGGCTGCTACAATTGATAATGATGGGCAAGGTGGAGGGGAAGATACGCGCTGGACGCAGAATGAAGAAGTAGAAGGCTGCGGAACATTCGGAAGCGGACCGCCATTGCCTCCGTAGGACAGCTGTTCGGGTTGGCTATGGACAGGGAGGAGTACAAAAAGCTGTCGGCCAACCTTCAGGAATGAAGAGGCACCAGAAGAAGATAAGTCTCAGAAATTAAGACGTGTTCTGCTTGCTAAGATAAAAAAGTTATCTTAACTGTAAATTTTTAAATTCTCCTCAATTTCCTTTAAAGTTGATTCTTACCGATATGATTATCTTAATATATAAAATGCTTGCGTTACTGACTGACTGACAGACACGCTACAGCCGAAACTATTGGGCGCAGGAAGCTGAAATTTGGCATGTATGTTCCTTGGGGACCGTAGGGGTGCACTAAGAAGGGAATTCCCACGGGATCGGCCAAAACGGGTAAATTAAAAAAAAATTGCAGGCGTAGCTGCTGGCGTCCTCTAGTATTTAATAATCATTTAAGTTAACATTTACTTTCCTTAGCTTTTTTTAACTTATTGCATCAAAATTATATACACATGCATTTAAATTATACTTACTACTTAATTATAGAATTTATTCTATAAGACAGTGAAAACACTAAGTTATAATAAATTTATGTAATAATATATGATATATCAAGTCCAACGGATATTTATTTTGTAATTAATCTGAAAAACATACCAAAAGATCTCAAAACGTCAGCATAATCATCAAAAATACTAAATATCAAAAAATGGCACGATCTTATTACCACAGCTCATAGTTATTCAAAATACAAAAAAAAAAAACACTATAAAATACCATGAACTCATTTCTCAGGCAAATTAATTGCAAGTTACTGAATCTTTATGTAGTCAGCCCATGCAATACATGTCACAGTAAAAATAACACAATAAACCAATTCAAGCAAACAAGCAGTGCTCTATCATATTTCCTTGTACTACGAACGATAAAGGATGATGGATGCCTTATGTGCGGGTTGAATTTCGCATAAAAGCGTAGACTGACAGCTGACTTTGGATATACTAATGGATCGCTAGCGGTGGTTCAGGGCTTATGTGAAAAATATGCTTGGATTTTGGCACAGATTTTGTGTGTGTTTCGATAAAATATGGTGCTTTTGCATATTAATAGGAGTTAGGATGGTTTTTGTTTGAATGGCGTTTATAAATATATGAATTGCAACTTTTGGAGTAGTTAATATGCATACATACATAGACTCACGCCTGTTTCCTGGAGGGGTAGGCAGAGACTACCGAACGCCATTTGCAACGATCCTGACATATCTCTCTTGCTTCATTCACTCCCATCAGATTACTCATGGATTCTCTTCCGTTCAAGGTACTTCTAACCTGTCCTGTTTTTAGGATGTCTCCAATCTGCAGGCCGATTCAGAATGTCACGACAAGTAATCGTACGATATGTCAAATTATTGTCCTCGTCTTTTAGCCGCCTATCAGAGATATTTTGAACAAATATTCATTGAATTCGGTTTATTTATTAATTTATTTCATACTGAATGCATAAAATTGATAGGAAATGCGATAGTTTTGACAAAAAATGAGGTAGCCCGTTCGACAATTAACGGAATCGAATGTCAAATGAGATATCGAACGATTCTGAATCGCCCCCCGGGTCAGAGAACGTCCACCTACGTCTTCCCCTTCGTCTTGTCCCATTCACACATGCCTTAGATATCTGCTTGGTCAGTCTTTCGGAGTAGTTAACATTAATTGTTTATTGTCTTTCGGGATTTATACACATAGGTTCCCTTGTTTCAATTGTCCTATATTTCAGCACTGAGCAGTAACATTGATTGAATAAATAAATAGTTAATTATTGATAGTGTAGTACGAAAAATATTACAAAGATTTAATTTTAACACATATATTACATTTCACTCCATATACTTTGACGATAGAACTTAAAAATCTATTTTCTTCGTTCTTAGAATAAGCTAATATTAATAAGGCATCATTATTATATAAACTACTAATTAATACGGCATTTTATCTGTATTCTAAGTTCACTCTGTCAATAAACAAGCATAAGTACCTACTTAAAAAGTATTACTTCCGTAAAGAATCTTGAGATAAGAGTAAAGACTGGAGTTCAACAAAAGTTGTTGAAACATTTAGAAAGTAACCCAAGTTTTCCATTAAAGAACGATTCTTAAGTAAATAATAAGCTAGACATCTGTTTGTTTTGGAACTTATGATCATGATAAAACCCGAGTCACTTACAATTTATTGTAATTATGATGTAGAAAAAGGTGCCTCCCTGGGTAGTACGACGGGTCATATTTAACTAAATTCACTTAATTTAGCAGACTGCTTCTAATTATTAGAAAATGTTAAATAAACCCATTATTTAACGTTTTCCACTAGTTAGAGGAAAATACTAAACAGGTTTATTAAGTTTTTTTTTTCGATTAGAGGCAGGCTGCGACAGTTTGGGCCATTTAGTTGAATTATTTCATGTAGCCACGGTTCACATAATTTAGTCCACCTTCGAGAGCGCAAAAAAAAAACAACGTAAAATATCAAAACAAATAGTAAAGAAAATTCAGGAATCAACATCTTATGATTACACCAAAATAGTTGAAGTAGTTCAGCATTTAAATCAAATAAAACATCTGCAAAATACATATTGTTACGTATTGTTGCTGATACAGCTGAGCATTCACTTGTAACAGAACAGCGAACATTCCCGGTTTTCGTTTTGTCGAAAGGAACAATGAACAGAGAACTACTAATCAGCAAAAACGTCACAGCAAATTTACTGTAAATTCGCTAGAATGCTCGCTAAAACACTCTCGTTTGTTTTTCTGTTTTGTAATATTCGCAAGAATGCTCATTAGATACACCTACTCAAATATATCAGCACCATTACGTTCCTGAAAGGCCACGATACGCAAAAATGAAGCTCTATTGATCGCAGGTAGGTACGTTAGCCATACGCGTGAGACTACTAATAAGTGTCCAACATTAATAATGCAATGCATCGCGGCCAGTTTCGTATCGATTTCATGCATCCTTTAGTTCTTTTTAAATCAGAAATGCATTGCCACTTTTTATGTGTTTTGTGTACGCAAGAGATAGTCTTTACGATTACTAGTAATTTTTACTTTAAGCTGCCTCCGTGGTCCAGTGGATAGCGTATGTGACTGCTGATTGGAGGCCCCGGGTTCGATTCCCAGGTCGGGCAAATAGTGTTACTGGGTTTTTCAGAATTCTCAGTAGCAGCATGGACTCTAGTGAAGTGCCCGGTAACAGCAATAGGCTCGCCCCCTATTACGTGGGACCTAAAATTCATAGCGAAATGTGGGTGTAATATTGCACCTTTGCCTACCTCTTTGGGGACACAGGCGTGAGCCTTTAAAAAAATTGTGTGTTTCGCTATGAACATCTAACATCGTCAACAAGCTATCCTGATAACAGTGCTATAATATCCTTAAGTGTCAAAAAAATAAACTTTTGACATAATTTTGTTTCAGCTACCTCCGTGGCCCTGTGGATAGCGTATGCGTCTGCTAGTCGGTTCCGGGTTCGATTCCCGGGTCGAACAAAAGTGTTACTGAGTTTTGCTGAATATTCAGTAATAGCAAGAAGTCTCGCAATGTGCCCGGTAACGGCAATAGGCTCACCCCACTTCATAACACGGCGAAACGTGGGAGTAATACCTGTGCCTACTCCTTCGGGGATGCAGGCGTCAGTCTAATTATTAAAAAATAGTAATATAAGATTTTGTTTCAGTTATCGCTAGTTTATCATTATCTAAATAAACCCATACCGGTATTTACCATACACATCATGTAAAATAAGTGTACGTAAGTAAGTTTAGTAGTAAGCACGTTTTTCTATTCAGCTATGAATGAAATTACGGTGAAGTTTTATAATACGGAGTCAAGTATTCATCAATATTTTTTTTATTATTTGTGTGTTTATTTTAAGCCTGAAAGATGAAGAGTGTTAATGTGTATGAAGTGAAACGCCGTCAATACATCTCGAAAATATTTTTTATGTAACATTTTTGTGTAAGTCTTTATTCCTAGAGCAAATATAATGAGAATAAATTCTATGCAACCACATGTATGAAAACGAAGATAAAAATATATAAAGCGCGTCATGGTATTTTGCTTTTGAATATGAAGTGATACGAACTGTGCACAGATTACAGTGTGCTTTACAATACTATGGACCTACCATTGACTATTCCAGTTGCGATAATAAGGGAATATTTTTTTTTACTTTCTTTTCTTATTTATAATTGTTTTCACTCATTACATTAGATTTCATCCACGGCTCCGCGTATGAGTATTTACCCCTTTAGGGTGGACATTTCCAAAAAATAATCGATTTTCACTTCTACCCTTCATATAGAAATTTTAAAATAAAGCTTCGCAAAACGATCAACGGCCTTAAATAATAAATTTGCTTCCTCGACGACTTTTATTTTGAAACTGAGTTTAGCTTAAAATAATAAAGTTGATATTAGTTTGCAAATATTACTGAATAATGCTGACAAAAATAATTTTATCAGCGCCGTAACTGTGTTATTAAAATGATAATGTGAAGTGGGCTATTGTTAGTTAGATGTATTGTCAGTTTCATCATTACCATAAGTACCTATAAACAAATAAATCATCAGCCATAGTCCACTGCTGGATATAGGCCTCTCCAATAGCACGCAACTGAACCCGAGTTTCGGCTTTTGGTGTCCAGTCGCTGCCGGACACTGCTAAGTTTACCTTACCTTACTCCTGGAAGCCATTGTGGAAAGGTGCGGTACAAATGGTTACACCACCAGAAGTTATTCAATAGGATTATAACTGACTTGCCTTTGTGTGTATGGAGGTAAATATTAATGTATAATGGTGGAATGATGTCATAGAGGTTTATTTATGGGACGTTGTCACCGGTTGATGAATAGGGTGCGTGTGGCTGATATGACGAACTAAATGGGCCTAAAGTGTAATTGGAGTTTGAATTAATGTTTAGCTCTATGAATAATATATATTATATTCTACCACATACACACATCACCATCTAGTCCCAAATTAGATACCTAAGCAGAGCTTGTACTATGGGTACTAGATAATGGATAAACATACTTCAATACTTTTTTTGTAAATACATACATATTATACATAGAAACACCCAGACCAAGGGAAACATCCATGTTCATGCACACAAATGTTTGACTTTAGCGAGAATCGAACCCGCGATCTTCGGCGTAGCAGTCGCTTACACTCCCGCTGCGCCAACCAGTCGTCCAACAACTTAAAAGAGATACATTCTGGTTTAATCGGGTAAGTAAGTAATCATGTATTCCTCAGAATATGGGTATACAGGTCTGAGTAGGTACTATAAAGTACTTTTAACTTTAACTGTAATTACTTATACTGGAACCTTTTTACGTACGTAACGTATATAAGACACAACAACACAATTGGTCATCATCCTCATCAGCCATGTTTATGATATGTTCCACAGCTGGGCATAGTCCTCTCCACATTGTGAGAAGAAATGCGCTATAGTCTACCACACTGGCCAAGTGTGGGTTAGGAGACTTCATATGTCTTTCGAGAACATTATGGGATGGAACGCAATAATTGACAATTTACGCACATAACTTTGAAAAGTCATTCCGCCGCGCTGTGGGTTTTCCTTTAAAACCACTGCGTCAGTCTATTACTACAATACGTATCACCAAAAGGAAATGCTTCATTTCACACAGAATTCGGTATTCCATAAATAGCCATTTATAATTCATGTTCAATAATCACGGCAATGCTTACGTACGTCGGCACGACTGACGTCTGATATTTTGATTTCCGAATGATTTCATTCAGAACTGGCGTGGCCAAAGCCGCACAGTCAAAACCGATGGTACTAATTGTTAGACCTATAAAACATAGAATTTTCGATATCACGCAGTATTAGCTAGAATGTTTTCATCTTTTATTGCTAACATTATTATAGTAGTATAACATAATAGTCCACCTGAGGCCTAGCAATAATAATCCTGGTTCATCGATTGATAAACATACCTACATAGACTCACGCCTGTTTCCCAGATTCTACGGAACGCCATTTGCAACTATATTGACATTTATCTCTCTTGCTTCATTCACTCCCATCATGTTTGTCATGCACGCTTTTCTATTTAGTTGATATACATATTACCTAAGTAATACAGAAAAATTAAAATCTAGATGAAAATAATATGACCACATCTGCATGTAAGCTTTGCCCTAAGCTATTACGAAGAAATTTAAGTAAAATAATAAAATAAAATAGTAGAAATTGCAGTAGGTACTCAGGTGTGGGTATTGTGCAACCTAGACGATTAATATTATTGTATATCACAAACGTTACAATTTTATTGTATACTAGTGGACGCCAGCAGCTACGCCTGCATTTTTTTTAAATTTACCCGTTTTGGCCGATCCCGTGGGAATTTCGGGAAATCCCTTCTTAGTGCACCCCTACGGTCCCCAAGGAACATACATGCCAAATTTCAGCTTCCTGCGCCCAATAGTTTCGCCTGTAGCGTGTCTGTCATTCAGTCAGTAACGCAAGGATTTTATATATTAAGATACCATCAATATATTAAAAGGAAAGGATTAAGTATTATAGTTCGCCAAGTTCAGTTTGTGGTTTTCCAAATTGGATGTTTAAGTAGACTGTACATGTACATTCTGCCTTCCCAAATATACATCAAAGCTGAATACTCATATTCCATACATAAGAAACAGGAAATTCAATAATATTTTAATGGTAAGTTTGTAACTGTGCTTTTAACCCAACTATGGCGGAGCTCAGATGAACTTAGTTCATCTGAGTGGCGGAGCTAAAAGGAAAGGGTAATGTTCTTACACATTGGGAATGGAAGTGTTACATAATGATGACTATAGATAGTGACTAGCAGTGGCTTGTTACTTTAAGTAAATGATAATGTCATACCTATGTGATACTTTGAAGTATTAGTACAATAAAGATCTTCCTGATCTTTTTTTAATATTGCCTGACAGGAACGGTAATGTTTTTACACATAGGGAATGAAAGTATTAGGATAATAATAACTATGTAGTGACCTGGCTATATATAGGTAATGTTCCTAATTTATCAATATATTCTACATTTTATGGAGTCTTGTAAAGAATTTACATAATTCATTCATAATTGCATAGTATAGAAGATCTTAGTAAGTATATAAGAATATGATAAGAATATACTCTGTCGCATTGGATCATAGATCTGTAATGATAGTGTAGGTAAGATTGTTATAAATAAATAAATAAATAAATAAATGATGTAATGAGTGATGTGTTTATAAATATTTACTCATCTCTCTTACAGATACAAAATTCAACCAAATGGGCAACTTCTTTATGAGGTTGGTGACCGCTCATATTCATGTTCTGTGTGTGTCCTGTAATGTTAGTAGTAAGAGTTTGAGAGAATAAATAAATAAATAATTGTTTGAGACATACATTTGACGATTCTGCAAAGCCAGTATGAAGAAAGTTGCTTTGCTAGTAGATGCAAAAGTGAAGCTTGATATGAGATGAGAACAGTGTACGATTTTTGTGTCTATAATCTGGAACCAACAATTCTTAATAAATTCATGTACAGAAATTATATATCTTTAATAAAACAACATTGTTAATAATAACACATTATTATGAGTTTTATTTTTCTTCAAGATACAGTTACAACACATGAAACACAAATAATATTTTAATTGTAATAGAAATGTAAGTAACTGTGATCTAACTCAATCTACAATATTTTATGTTTTAGTTATATCAATTCTTCTTCCAATATAAACACATTTAGTAATTAACTCGCTATCTTTAATATAGTATTTACTCCAGTCGATATAATCACTTTCCTTTGAGGTGTGAACTGCATATCATTGCTGTATCATTTGCTTTGAAATTTGTTATCCATAAAACATTTTCCATTGATATCTTCGTTTCGGCTCCTTGAGAAACAGACGAGCTACTCGGTATTTATCAATACAACGCAGTGCATTGAGAAATATAACAATATAACAAACTAGAACTTTGTTTGTTTACAAAAATGATAAAGTATTATTGAGTTGAATGGTTATATTCATTGTTTTTTTTTGCTATTTACGAACTTAATACAACTTCAGAGTGCTTATAACACTAGTGATTAATATTTAAAATATATATAAATGCAATCTGGCATGGAAACTAAATCAAAATTGGTAGATTTTCAAAAATCATTTCTTCTAATGGGTTTTTTTATTGCTGGCAATACAACAATGTCATTCTGCCACCATTCAATTACGAGATCACTGATCGATCACTGAACGATCATTATGATTTATCAGACTACGAACTTTTATCAAAATGACAATGGGATCGTGTTGGAATGACAAATGTGTTTAAAATAGCAGACTTGAGGCCCAGGTTGACAGAGTTCACATAGGAATATCTTTCGAGAATATTATGTAGAATTCTGATATTCTCACATGATATTTACCTTCACCGATCGTTAGCAATACTAACATAGCTATAATATTATACTTACTATATTTTGAAAAGTGTGTGATGCGTCCCATAGATTAGATTCTAAAACCCACTGCAAAATTTTTCAAATAAATTTATATCATGTTTGTATTTTTAACGTTATTGTGAACTATCACACACTACCCTGAGGCAGTTTAACAGACGATATTTGTTTCTTGCCTTTCCCTAAGAATAATTGAAAACATAAACTACAGTAAGCTGTAAAACGTTTAACACGTACATTGCGACATTCTTAAGTACGATGAATGGGTACAAAATATACAAGTACAGAGAAACAGGTTAATAATACGCAATTAGTACACATATAGAGTATAGCACACCCTTGTTTAGCAATTTTGGATCATGTTTCGTTCGGAGTCGAATAAAATATTGGTAGGTTACACAATAATAGGTCTTATGTATAACAAAATAAATACTTAATTTAGTTGGATGTTTAGGTATTTCCAACACTATCTATATCGTATAGGAGTATAGTTACCTAAGGAAATAGACTTACGCTAACTTTCAGCAAAACATCAATATACTTAGATAAATACCGAGTAGAAATAAATAACAACTATTATTTTTGAGAGTCTGAATCTGTTGTAAATATTTTAATATTTAGAATAAAAATATTGTTTGACTTCTCAATAATTTTAATGAAATGACATATATTCACAAAACGTAATTCAAACTATAAGAAGAATACAGAACACATTAGGCTTGGTAGCCAGTACATATTTCAACATACGCCCACTTAATGGCTATTAGCCTAATTTGGGTACTATACAGTTAAACCAATGCCCTTCACACAAATATTATGAGCTACATGGCTTAAAGGCTTGGTTAAAACATCAGCGGGCATATCAGCTGTAGGTAAGTATTTCAATTGAATAGTACCATCTGAAATCTTTTCACGAATAAAGTGAAATCGTATATCGAAATGTTTTGTACGATTGTGATGAATTGGATTCTTGGCCAACATTTGTGCACTCTGGCTATCATTATAAATTGTTACTTGTGCCTTAGAAATATTACTTATCCCTGACAGGAAACAACGTAAATACACGGCTTCTTTAGCACAGGAACTCAATGCCATGTTCTCTGCTTCTGTGGAAGAAAGCGCTACTGTGGGTTGTTTCTTAGACTCCCACGACACAGGACCTCCTCCAAACTTAGTATAAAAACCGGTATATGAGCGACGATCTAAGCAATCATTTGCAAAATCTGCGTCAGTAAAACAAGTAAGATACTTCCCAGTCTTCTTGTAACAAATACTATAATCGATAGTCCCTTTCAAATACTGTAGTACGTGTTTTGCAGCTAACCAGTGCGTCTTATCAAACTTAGTATTAAACTGACTCAAATAACTAACAGCAAATGAAATATCTGGTCGAGAGTTTACTGCAATATACATAAGACTACCAATCAAACTCTGATATGGATATATTGACTCACAATGTTCTGCAGGAACCAACTTATTTGTAGTCAATGGAGTCTGTGCAGATTTACAATCAGACATATTGTACTGCCGTTGTTACCGTAAGACACCGCGTATATAGCTGTGCTGACTCAATTTAACAGTATTTCCACATTTTTGCACATTTAAGCCAAGAAAATATTTAATTTTTCCTAAATCTTTCACAGAGAAAAATTTGTTAAGATCGTTTTTGACACTGTCAAATATTTTGTCACTATTGTGAACAATTAAAATGTCATCAAATATACTGCCAATACGACAAAAGCTTTAGCAAAAAGTTTCGTATATACACAGGGTTCTGAAGGAGTTTGTTTAAAACCCAAGGAAGACAAAGTTTTGTTTAATTTTATATTCCAAGCTCGTGGAGCTTGTTTTAATCCATATAAGGATTTCTTTAGCAAACAAACCTTTTCATCTTCAGTGTTAAAACCTTGTGGTTGAAACATGTAAACTTCTTCTTCTAGATCTCCGTTTAAAAATGCAGTATCAACATCCAAGTGATGTATATCTAGATTCATCTCCGCTGCCAATGCCAATAGCATTCGCAGAGATGAATGTCGCACGACAGGAGAGAAAGTTTCGTCATAATCAACCCCTGCTACTTGTTTGAAACCTTTTGCAACCAATCTCGCTTTGTACTTTATTGGATTACCTTGTTCATCTCTTTTGATTTTGTAAACCCACTTACAAAGAATAATCTTTTTGTTTGGTTTATCTACTAGAACCCGTGTACCCTTTTCAATTAAACTTTGATATTCATAATTCATAGCTTTTATCCAATTATTGCGTTGATCTGAATTCAGAGCATCAGCGTAACAAATAGGTTCGTCAGCATCAATTAGCTCCGTTTTTAGATTACGCAGTCTACTTCGTAGAGGATATCTACAACCAGTATCATCTTGTTCTCTACTAGTATTTGGAAATTGCTGTGTAGAATGATCTTGAGAATCATCATCAACTGCACCAGAAAAATTATCATCAGTGTTAGAATCTTCCACAGGCTCAATTCCTACAATTCAGTCGATAATATTATGGGTAAAGGCAAACATGTTTCTACACTTTCCGACAACGAAGATTTAATATCAGTAAAACATTCTTCAAAAATGTAACATCTCTGGCCTTTATTAACCTTCTAGGATATAGAACATCTCTAAACATGTAGCTATTTGGGTCATTAGTGTACCCAACAAAAATATACTGAGCAGCTTTCAGATCTAACTTCTTCCTATGACAGGAAGGTATCTGAACTAGCGCTCGACAACCAAACACACGCAAATTGGAAATATTTGGCTAATTTCCTGTCCATTTTTCAAAAGGTGTGTGTGTTTTTAATGCTACGTGAGGATTTCTATTTTTCAAATATACAGCTGTGTCGACAGCATCTTGCCAATAGGCTTTAGATAGTGAACTTCCCGCCAGCATTGAGCGAGCTTTTTTTATTATAGAACGATTAGTCCTTTCTGCGATACCGTTTTGCTGAGGACTGTAAGGAACAGATGTCTGATGTTCTATCCCTTTTGAAGTCAAATAATCTTCAAACTGTTGGTAACATATTCAGACCCATTGTCAGTCCTTAATATCTTAATTTTGGACCCAGTTTGAGTCTCAACATAAGACTAAAACTCGCAAAACTTTCTCATCACTTCTGTCTTTTTTGACATAAAATAAGCAAAGACTCTACGTGATTAATCATCTATAAAGAAAATTACATACCTGTTTCCTTGAAAAGAAACTTCAGACATAGATCCGCAAATATCTGAATGAATAATTTCTAATAAAGAGGTAGATTTCTTGCAAGCAATAGGTTTAAAAGGTTTCCTACTTTGCTTACCTTCAATACAGCTTACACAAGGCTCTTTAATATACTTCGTCGTATTACAGTCCTATAGCTTGTCCCTGTTTAAGCTTATTCATACCGTACCGAAAAAGATGTCCGAGACGTTTATGCCACAGGTGATATTTTAATGAACCAGAATGCACAGTATTGGCCGACAAATCTTCAGACGTATCTATTGAACAATCCAAAGTATATAAACCTCCATGAATAGAACCATGTAAAACTATATTACCTGTACAAGAAAAATCTGTATAGAAATTACAACTTTCTTTATCAAAAACTACAGTAAAACCCTTATCTACAGCCTTTTTCACAGATATAAGGTTCGAATTCAGTTTTGGGACAATTGCTACATTAGAAATTGTACCTACAATGCCATCTTTAGTACTAAACTTGACTTCACCAACTCCTGTACAGTCTACCTTTTCTCCATTTGCAATTGTAACTTTACTAGTCTCTGTATATAACTTCTTGACATTTTGCAAAACATCTTCCCTAGAATTCATATGATTGGTTGCTCCAGAATCAATGTACCAAATATCTCGTTGTTCCTTTGAAAGACTATTCAGTGCCGAAGACAATGTAACTGCGTAAGCTCCCTTATTGTTCTTATTTTTGTGAGGACAGTCCGGTGACTTATGACCGGGCTCTTTACAGTTATAACACACTATCTTCTTTTTATTTTTATGTTTCTGTGAGCTCTTAGTAGCTGGAGTTGAACTTGTACTCTGTTCTTATGTACGCAAAGCACTATTCATATTATTCAATTCAATATTTTGTTTGGAAACATCACTCAGCAATCTTCCTTTAACTAATTCAGTAGTTATCGGAGTATTAGAATTTTCCAAAGTCATAATTAGCGGAATATGTCTCTCTGTAAGACCACCTAATATTATTGCAGCAAGAGAAGCATCCTCGATATCTTTACCTATATCAGATAGGTCTTGAGCCGTAGCCAATACTGCATCTATATATGCCTCAATATTGTTATCAAAATCCTTTAATTCTAAACGGTATAATCTACGCTCAAGTGATAATCTTCTGCCCATACTTTTATCTTCGTATGCAGCTGCAAGTGCCTGCCAAGCCTCAGAAGCACTTTTGCATTTCCGTACATGGGTTATTGCAGGACCATTGAGGGTCATGCAAATTTTGGCAAGGGCAACTGGTCATTACGAGTTCTCGTTTTTTTACTGGTTTGCTCGCCATCGGGATAGCCACAGATCGTTTCCCACAACTTTTCGTGCATAAGATGCATTTTAATCTTAAATTTCCGCTCACCATAGTCTTCTCGTTTACTTAGCCTGAGCCACGAAAAAGGAAAAGAAGACTGCCGCATATTTTTGCCATCCATATTTCACAAAATGTATATTGCTATTCTATATTTTTAATAGCTAGACACTTTATAAACTAAACCAGCTCATCAAATTCGTGCTGATAACGAATTGTTGTTAGAATAAAAATATTGTTTGACTTCTCAATAATTTTAATGAAGTGACATATATTGACAAAACATAATTCAAACTATAAAAAGAATACAGAACACATTAGGCTTGGTAGCCAGTACATATTTCAACAGAATCTTTGTTAAGTCCTGATATTATACTGACTTGACCTGTTTTACAATAAAAAAATAAATCAGAGAAGGTACCGAATATATAAACATAGTTTTATTTCGAACTAAATATACTTGACCTTTAACCTGCAATTTGTAATTTTAATAATTGGATTCACTTATTGCTCACGAAACTTAAACAATTTTTCTACTTTTGCACGAAAACAATGTAAGGTACCTAACAATAAAACAAAAATAATTGCACCACCTGCAGGGTTGAACATTTTTTAAATTGGTGTAATTATGCTCAAGCATGCCGACACTTTAATCGTTATTAGAATTAACGCCATGGATGGGAGTAGATTGAAACCTTGAAAGTAAACGAAAGAAAGATAGTCACAAACTTATAGGTACTGGTTCGGCGTTACACCGAAACCGAATGTTCCTAGTCGATTTGGGAAGGATTAATATTGTGTACAGTAGGATGGCGGTTCTTCAGCGACTATAGGATATTCTAAGGATGCTGAAGGACGAGGGCACACTTACCTTGTACGTCAGTCCTGTTTCCTTGCAAATGGCAGCCTCCTGGTGTCTTCGAGAATCCTGAAGCTGTTTGAATCACTCCACTACACAAATCACTTTCACTCGCGGGCGGTTTTGTTAGGTTTTGGTATAAAGCGGGAGCGGTAAAATTATGGCGGTGCGGTACAATTCGTCGCGATGCGGATTATTCTAGACTGTCTCTCGCGTCGATGAACGCGGCGACCAATCCGCGAACGGCGTGCCCCTTCTAGGGAATGGGATAGACAGGGACGGAAACAAAAGGCATCGCTCGCATTGGACAAGCAAGCGTGGAACGATTGACGTTGATGTGAGTAATTCTCGATGGAAAGGTAGATGGCGCTACCATATCCCCCAGGCCCAAAAGGGTTGCCTTTAAAAAAAATAGAATTGAACTAAGCTATGTTGGGTGTACAACCGCATAACCCATCAATAGGCTAAGACAGCGATATGATAATAAAATTAATCTAAATTAACTTTTGCGAAAACAACAAACGCAATAATAGCAAAAACTACAAACTAAATACTTAAACTAAGAGGCAGATCCAACTTCAGGCTAGATCTCACTGAGTTGGAAGCGGACAGAGACGTACAATAGGGCGCACGTAGCTCCCCTTCGCGGTTTTCACGGTAACAACGCGGGTTGTACCGTCCTTGGAAGTATGCAGTTTCTCTACGATGGCTAACGGCCATGAAAGCGGCGGAGCATTATCGTGTATTATGACGACCAACATACCCTCCTGTATGGGGGATGCAGGACTATTCCACTAGGATCTAGCTTGAAGCTGGTGTAGATATTCCGCACGCCAGCGCCGCCAGAACGACTGCACGAGTTTATCCAGCAGAGTATGTCTCTGGAGCAAGCTTGAGGAGTCTGCTTCAGAAGCCGGAAGTGACGATAATGGCACTGTGTTCAGAAAATGTGCAGGGCTTAACGCGGATGGTTCTGCAGGGTCACTACTCAATGCCGTGAGCGGACGCGAGTTGATCAGTGCCTCGACTTGTGCAAGGACAGTTAAAAGCTCTTCGTAAGAGAGGATCTGATGACCTATAACTTTGGAGAGATGCGTTTTAATTACTTTGACCATGCTTTCCCAACATCCACCGAAATGTGGCGATGCTGGTGGAATAAACTTCCAGTCAATATGATCTATGGAAAGTTCTTCCTGAAGACGAGTACGATAACCCGCGACGTGATTGAAACAAGTAGCGGGAACAAGTTTAATCAATTTACTAACGCGGTTGGCGACAAAAGTCAGCCAGCGGTGAGGAGATGAATAAATCCAAACAAGCACTACTTTGGAGTCAGAAAATGCGTATATTTTATAAATAGGGTAGTGGGGAAAAACTGTGTCTTGAATCTTGCGGAGCAACTGAGACAGCAGAAGGGCCGCGCACAACTCCAGTCTCGCAACCCAAATGGTTTTAACAGGCGAGACCTTAGACTTAGACCACAAACTAACTGCACCGAGTAGTAAGAACCAATGCGGACTTGCAAATATACGACTCCGCCGTAAGCATTAAGTTGATGGTACATCCATCTACCAACCCAAGATGACGCGGAATAGTAATTTGATTGAGCGTGGTAAGGTCAATACAAAACTGGCCCCAAGCGGCGACAATATGGTCAGGGGGTGTTTCATCCCACTCACACTTTGATAGCCAAAGTTCTTTGATCAAGAGCTTGGCGTACAAAATTGTGGGAGCCACAAAACCCATTACGTCCCATAGTCGAGCCACTGTGGACAGCATAGTGCGTTTGGTGCACTTATTATCTGGCGGTGAGACGTCAAACCGAAAACTATCGCAGGATTTGTCCCAGCGTAAACCGAGAACTTTATGCGGTACAGACTTCTCAAACTCAATGTCTGGAGAAGCTTTATGAGAATCTGGTATGCGTGCGAGAACCTCCTTAGAGTTGCTTGTCCATTTGACAAGATCAAACTGGCCTCGCTTGAAAAGCTGAATAAGCTCTTCACAAAGCGAAATTGCTAGCGGAGCGGATATGACACTACAGGCAATGTCATCCATATACAAAGCGGAAGTGTAGTAAAGTATAGTGTAGCGTAGCGTAGCTAAGCATAGCATAGCGTAGCATAGCGTAGCATAGCGTAGCATAGCGTAGCATAGCGTAGCATAGCGTAGCATAGCGTAGCATAGCGTAGCATAGCGTAGCATAGCGTAGCATAGCGTAGCATAGCGTAGCATAGCGTAGCATAGCGTAGCATAGCGTAGCATAGCGTAGCATAGCGTAGCATAGCGTAGCATAGCGTAGCATAGCGTAGCATAGCGTAGCATAGCGTAGCATAGCGTTGCATAGCGTAGCGTGGCGTAGCGTGGCGTAGCGTGGCGTAGCTTAGCGTAGCATAGCGTAGCATAGCGTAGCATAGCGTAGCATAGCGTAGCATAGCGTAGCATAGCGTAGCATAGCGTAGCATAGCGTAGCATAGCGTAGCATAGCGTAGCATAGCGTAGCATAGCGTATCATAGCGTAGCATAGCGTAGCATAGCGTAGCATAGCGTAGCATAGCGTAGCATAGCGTAGCATAGCGTAGCATAGCGTAGCATAGCGTAGCATAGCGTAGCATAGCGTAGCATAGCGTAGCATAGCGTAGCATAGCGTAGCATAGCGTAGCATAGCGTAGCATAGCGTAGCATAGCGTAGCATAGCGTAGCATAGCGTAGCATAGCGTAGCATAGCGTAGCATAGCGTAGCATAGCGTAGCATAGCGTAGCATAGCGTTGCATAGCGTAGCGTGGCGTAGCGTGGCGTAGCGTGGCGTAGCGTGGCGTAGCGTGGCGTAGCTTAGCGTAGCATAGCGTAGCATAGCGTAGCATAGCGTAGCATAGCGTAGCATAGCGTAGCATAGCGTAGCATAGCGTAGCATAGCGTAGCATAGCGTAGCATAGCGTAGCATAGCGTAGCATAGCGTAGCATAGCGTAGCATAGCGTAGCATAGCGTAGCATAGCGTAGCATAGCGTAGCATAGCGTAGCATAGCGTAGCATAGCGTAGCATAGCGTAGCATAGCGTAGCATAGCGTAGCATAGCGTAGCATAGCGTAGCATAGCGTAGCATAGCGTAGCATAGCGTAGCATAGCGTAGCATAGCGTAGCATAGCGTAGCATAGCGTAGCATAGCGTAGCATAGCGTCGCATAGCGTAGCATAGCGTAGCATAGCATAGCATGGCATAGCAAAGCATGGCATAGCATAGCGTAGCGTAGCATAGCATAGCATGGCATAGCGTAGCATAGCGTAGCATAGCGTAGCAAAGCATAGCATGGCATAGCATAGCAAAGCATAGCATAGCATGACATAGCATAGCATGGCATAGCATAGCACAGCATAGCATAGCGTAGCATGGCATAGCATAGCGTAGCATAGCATAGCATGGCGTAGCATAGCATAGCACAGCATAGCGTAGCATAGCATAGCATGGCATAGCATAGCATAGCACAGCATAGCGTAGCATAGCATAGCATGGCATAGCATAGCATAGCGTAGCATGGCATAGCATAGCATAGCGTAGCATAGCATAGCATAGCTAATTAGTGCTTTATCTTACACACAGTTTTAGCACCCACCTTGATCTCTTTAAGAACAGAACAACAACAAGACGTAATACAATGAGAAGTATGTAACGTAGGCACGGTACCCATAATCACATACCCAAATACCGTCTCAATAGCGGGCGGCATATCATATCGCTCACTACGTACTAAATTAGTTAGTAGCAAGTGCGGCAATTTTGAAGCTCCGATCAAAAGATCAATGCCTGCCGGATTCGCAAACTCCGCGTCTGCCAGCGGCAATGACTCGATGTGAGTGAAAGATGCTACGTCTACATTAGCGTTTGGCAATGTGTCCGTAATACGCTCCATGATAAGCGAAGAAATGTTAAGTTGAATATCCCTATCAAAACGCGAATGTATTTTAATATCTACGGAACCCTTGCAATGTTTTTCTGACCCGCCGATTCCTTTGACCACTGAACTAGTATTTCTAAAGTTATTCCTAATTCCGAGGCGTTTGAAACATTCCAATGTTATTAGATTGATCTGAGACGCGCTATCGAGTAGACAACGTAGCATGTGCGGCGACTCATTAACATCATAAACGATAACTTGCGCTGTCGCTAACAGTACCGTCTTAGACGCCGTACACTGCGTTTTGGCCCTGCGCGGATCATTATAGATGCGCGAGTGCCATCCTCGCGTGCGCGTCGCCCGCGCGATGTATGTCGTACACAACGATATTTAATTCTGCATCGTGGGAGGCGCAGTTATCGTTGCCTGCACCTGCGACGTAAGTGTGTCAAGGTTAGCGGCTTGGCTTGACAACGGATAACTTTTATCTAAATGTAATAATGAGTGATTTCGTTGATTACATGAACGACACTTCGTCTTACTAGAACAATCACCCGTTTTATGTTTTATACTTAAACAATTAACGCAAGCTTTGTTTTCTTTTACACATTTGAAACGAGCAGTCAGATTTAAATTATTAAAAGCGGGACATTTATAGAAATGGTCGTGCACTATATTACTGCACAGACACTTCTGTGAATTAATTTTATTAGATTCCGAGCATGTTACGTAAGATTGTGGATTAGGGACCGAGTTATTATTACTGTTTCGCGATTTATTCAACCTTTGTTTGCTGCTGTTAGTGTTAGACGGGCTAGGTGATCTAGACTGCGTATTATGAAATATTCGACACTGATCTTTGATAAACGAAATAAAACTATCTAGTGTAGGTATTTTATTACTGCGTTCCGTCATCTCGAAGGCACGAATTGTTTCAGTGTCAAACTTTTTTAAAGCGAGTTGAAGCAACATAAAGTCGGAAAGATCTTCTAATTTTAAGTTCCTAAGAGAATTAACCGCGGTTACGAAGTTATCTATATGCAGCTAGAAATTCGAGACAGATGCGGCACCGGACAGTTAAGATTTAAAGCTTGGTCAAAGTAGGTAGACGCTAGGACGCGCGTGTCTTGATATCTATCAAGTAGTGACTGAAATATGACCTGATAATTCTCAGCACTGGGTGTGACACCTGCAAATACGGACTGGGCCTTCGGTGACAGTTTACCTATTAAATAGTACAACCTGTCAGCATCTGTCAGAGAACCATTATCGTACACTGTAGACTCGCATAGAATAACGGCCAGTTTCGTAGATCGGCATCAAACGACACAATCTCGATTGGCGGTAACTTCGGCGTGCGAGCCGCGGAAACGGGCTGTGCCAAATATTTACCCTCCAATTGCGATTGCATATGCTTAATATTACAATAAAGGTCCTCGAATGAGGTGTAGCCTGATAATTCGGTTGTTCATCAGGATTAGTAGAAAGCAATCTAGCGTTATAATCGTCTAACAACTTATGAAAATCTGTTCGAATACTATCTAATGTCATACAATAGCTGAGAAATGACTCCCAATTACTATCAGAAACGGCTGCGGTCTTTGAACGCTCATAAATGTTTTGAATACGCTCAAATAAAATATTGCGTTTTCCTTCTAAGATTGTCATCTCTTTGTCTTCCGACACGCGTGACTTCTTTTGTTGTGACATGCTTACGTAAGTATAAGCTAATGAAACCGAAAAAAAATAAGAATATCTAAAGTAACTATTATTTTACCTTAGTACCTAGGCAACACTTTAAAGCGGAGGAATTAAAAGTTGCTTGAAATATGAGATTTACAAGACAACTATGATCGTTCCAGAAATAATAATTGGGTAAGTAGGTAGTTACATAAAAGTATATTACCTACTGAAGCGTCAAAACAACCATATGACGGTTATGTGAATGGACTAGGAGTATAGCTAGGTGCTATAACTGCCTAGGTATATAGATATAACGAGGTTTTACGTATAAAACGTAAATGAATCCGAATCGTATGGATAAAAAAAAATGGTTCGGCGTTACACCGAAACCGAATGTTCCTAGTTGATTTGGGAAGGATTAATATTGTGAACTGTAGGATGGCGGTTCTTCGGCGACTAGGAAGTGAGGAAGTGAAAAGGTGTTGTGGATAGGATATTCTAAGGATGCTGAAGGATGAAGGCACACCTACCTTGTACGTCAGTCCTCTTTCCTTGCAAATGGCAGCCTCCTGGTGTCTTCGAGAATCCTGAAGCTGTTTCAATCACTCCACTACACAAATCACTTTCACTCACGGGCGGTTTTGTTAGGTTTTGGTATAAAGCGGGAACGTTAAAATTATGGCGGTGCGGTACAGTTCGTCGCGACGCGGATTATTCTAGACTGTCTCTTGCGTCGATGAACGCGGCGACCAATCCGCGAACGGCGTGCCCCTTTTAGGGAATGGGATAGACAGGGACGGAAACAAAAGGCATCGCTCGCATTGGACAAGCAAGCGTGGAACGATTGACGTTGATGTAATTCTCGATGGAAAGGTAGATGGCGCTACCAGGTACTATTGAGACTGTCACTAATACTTATACATTTGTGAGATTGTATTGAAAGACGCCTCTACTCATAGCAATTTTACCTATTTATGTGATGACTAAGACATGGACACTAATAAAATGTGCATATGATGGCTCGAACTTATGCTAAGAGTGTGATGAGGTAAAGTTACCATTAAAGTCCATTTATGTAATTAATGCTATTTAATAAAAACTATACAATCTACTACAATTACGCACGCAACATTAATCCAGTATTTAACAGTCTCACCGCAGGGTACGGTTCTCCCGTTTCTCTGGGAAGGATTCGTTCACAGTCCACTACTTTAGCTCAATCGCGAGTTAGCGGCCTTCACACATCATCCAAGAACTTTGTGGCGAACTATCAGACTATATTCTTTGTCTATTCAATGATCGTTAATTAACAATTGGATATAACTCAAGGCAAAACCATATCTTAGCTTCTGACAATCTTTAACTAGGCTATTATTTATCCGTCTATTATCCTATGCCTACAATATTTTTCACGTAAAGTATATTTCCTAGAACACGCCTATATTTATTTATTTTATTTATTTATTTGGTTAACCAACAATTGATTACACTGATACATTAACTTATTAGAAACAATAGGCCAAATTTCCTAGTGTAACAATTAATTATAGGTTAACACCACATGCACAAGTTACTGGGGAAAATTTTCTTCGAAAAGCGAGATTCTTCAATTGTGATATTTCAATGATGCCAAAGTGTTATGAAATAAATATATTTAAAATTAATAACATTAAAGTGAATGAAATAATCAAAACATTAAAATGAAAATGAAATATCACAATTAAAATAGAACATTGAAATTAAAATAAGTACAATATTAAATTAAAATAAAACATAAAAATTAAAATAAAACATTAAAATAAAACATTCAAATTAAAACATTCAAATTAAAACAATAGAATTAAAACATAATAATTTTCTTTTTTATAATTATCACCTTTATAGTTGGTTACAGCTTTGTGTGTGTTTAATTATGCTCTTATAGACTTTGCCTATACTGTCGAATTGAATATCCACAAGGTCACTGCAACCATTTACAATCCTGCACATTCTAACTACCGGTAAGTTTGCTCCAAGTTCCGTCCTTCTCAGGGGCGGGCACAATGGAGTCATGCTATATCTAGGATACCTGGCTGGTGCACGAAATCTGAAAAGACTTAGAAGAGCCGGGCAGTCAATTTTGTCGTTTAAAAGTTTGTATGCAATTATACCATCTGCCACGACTCTGCGTAAGTTCAAAGGCTGCATCCTAAAATATTGCAGCCTGACATTGTATGATGGTAGCTGTTTAGACTTTCTAGCTCTGAAAGCTAGATGCCATAAGAAGCGTTTTTGCAACCGTTCCAGACGCAAGATGTGGTTTGCATAATGTGGTCTCCATACAGCACTGCAATATTCCAGGATGCTCCTCACTAGGTTATTGTACAATAAGATTTTGGTTTTACTATGAAACTCCCTGGTATTTCGCAGTACAAACACTAACATTCTTGATGCCCTCTTAACGATGTTTTCAATATGTGGTATAAAAGTGAATTTTTTATCAAATACTACCCCTAGGTCTCGGATTGTTTCATGTTCTTGGATTTTTTGGTTACCTATGAAATAGCATGAGTCCACAGTAAGGTGCTTGCGAGAAAATTTGACATGGTTACATTTTTTTGCGTTGAGCTCCATTTTATTATTATTACACCATTCGATTACCCGGTTCAAATCTTCTTGCAAAAAATTTGAATCTTGTACGGATTCAATTTCCCTTGAAAACTTTAAATCGTCAGCGTATAAAAAGTAATCAGAGTAATGGAGACTGCTCGGCAGGTCATTTATAAATATATTAAATAATATTGGCGATAAATGAGAACCTTGTGGGGCACCTGAAGTGATGTCAAAATTGGAGGACTGGAAACCGTTTACCACGACATAGAACTGACGATGCGATAAATATGATTTGAACCAATCCAATAAAGGTCCAGTGATGCCATATGCCGATAGCTTATAAATAAGTATGGGATGAGAAATTCTATCGAAAGCCTTGCTAAAATCGGTATAAATTACATCATACTGTTTGTTTGCGGCTAAAGCTTGTATAACTGATTCAGTAAATGTTAGCAGATTTGTAGCCGTGGATCTCGATGCAATAAATCCGTGTTGTCGCTGATCGATGTATGGTTTAAAGTGGCGTTGAAGATACGGACACACCATGGACTCGAAAATTTTAGCGAAAGTTGACAATATAGATATGGGCCTATAATTATTTATTACTATATAATAAAACCTCCATCGCGTGTGTACTAAGCAATAAAAAAGACAACATAATTGTTATCTTCATTTTATCGCGCAAGGAAATATTTAAATTAACCTATTATAAACGTTGGCTCGCCTAAAATATTAATATAATAATTTTTTGCCAAATTGTTATAGCCCTTACGTCACAATATTTCTATTATTTTTGAGTAACTACTTGTTTGTTGTATACAGTAATAGGTGGTATACATTCAGTAATATATTTTACTAACCAAGCTTGCGGTTACAGCCGCGTTATTAAGGGCAACTACGTTGCACCCGTAGCTCATAGCGTGATGATATTGTTACGGACGGGGTAACGGGATTGGAAGGAAACACCGAGTAGCACTGATGACACTTTATTCGACTTCACACACGACGCGCCGTTTAACTTCGACGCGGACAGCACCAACACTAGCGTCTTTTGCACTGCACTTTTCACTGCACTTCACTGCACTTTACTGCACTATACTTTCACCTCACTTTATTTTACTACTTCTTCTTTCTTCCTTTTACTTCTTTCTTTTCTTCTTCACTTTACCACTTTTCAACTTAAACTGGCGCTCAGCGCGTCTACACCGCCTTATATACCCCTAGGAATGTTCTAGATCTACTAATTTCGACTGTCATTTCATAATTAAATTGTTTTCCTATCTCCTGTCTCTTTTTAAACTTTCCATTCCTTCCTGAAGTTTCTAGAATTTTTTAATCTTTATTCGAAATATTATTTTTTTTTTTTTTTGGTTTCGGGTTGGAAAATCCTCATCGAGTCCCTCCGCCCTGGGGGAAGAACGAAGGGGACTGTCAGACTCTTACTGACTAAAAACCAACCCGTGTTCCTCACGTACCCGTGTGTCGGAGGGTTGGGTATCGCAGAAGCATTCCTCGCTACCCCCCGACGGGTACTGGCCCGCCAGATTTTCAGGCGGGCCCCGAACAAAACCCCCTTGGCGGCGGATGAAGGTGTTGGGCTCCACCGCCAAAACACTCAGCGGCCGCAGAGGATAGGGAGGACGGCAACGCAACACCGCATCTCCTCTTCCTCTGCGGCCCCACCGCGACGCAACGATGGTGCGCCACCATTTGGTCGCGGGAGATAGGGCGCGCGGCAACGCAACACCGACACGTCTCTCCTCCCGCGACCGCACCCGACTGCGAGGGACAGAAGAACTGTCCCTCGCACCCGCCCCTTTGGACGCATCCTGCGCAGGCCTCCGTCAAGCCCACGCGGAGCGTCCCCTTCTGGATCCCTCTTAGCTTCACCGCGGGTGACCAATCCACGGTTACTAAGCCCCCCCACCACGACAAGGTGGAGATCTCACAGTGGGGGGGATATTTAAATTTGTTTTTCCATCTCCTGTCTCTTTTTAACCTTTCCATTCCTTCCTGAAGTTTATAGAATTTTCTAATTTTTACTCGAAATATTTAAATAATCTTTCTTTTTTTTATATTTGCCAAATATTCATAAACATTTTCTAAATTTCATAAAAACCATAATCCACATAACTGTTATGACTGGGATTTGAACCCACGCCATCAGAACGTGAGCGGGATGTGTTATCCGCACGGCCATCGCCTTGTTGTCAATGACTGGTGAATTTGGCGAACACTTGACACAGTGTATATGTCATCGAACTAAAAACTCATTTCCAAATAATAAAATAGTCTTCAAACTTCTTTGCTAATTATTGTGTTAAGCGACCGGCTAGTTTGTTGTGTAGACGTCAGTAGTACTTGGCAACGGTAGTGATGACAGCTTGACATGACATCGGCCGTCACACTACCCCCTCTCTAAGATATGCTCGTCCCGAGCATTGTTGGATCCATGACATACCGCTATCCTATCCACATGAAAAATCTTCAGTGGACTTCTAGGTGTCTTCCGAATTCTGTAGGTTACGTCATTAATTTTCGTTATAACAGTATATGGTCCTTCCCAGCTTGGCTGTAATTTAGGAGATTTTCCCTTACATTGAACCGGATTATGAAGCCACACCAAAGTTCCCACTTCGAATTCTCTTGCATTTGCGCGTCTGTCATATCGAGTCTTCATTCTTTCTCCCGCTTGTAAATTCTCTTGTCTAACGTGTTCATGAATTTCTTCGAGCTTTCTTCTTAATTCACATGCATAATCGGTAACACAGCTAAGCGTCCCTGGAGGATATCCAGCAAGATGGTCTACTGGAAGTCGTAGCTCCCTTCCTAAATTTGTTCATGCCGGGGTTGTTGCCGTACTTTCATGTACAGCGGCTCTGCAAGCCAGAAGAAATAGTGGGATATATTCGTCCCAGTTTCTCTGATGGCAATCGACCACTTTAGCAAGATGCCGCTCCAATGTCTGGTTAAATCTTTCCACCATTCCATCTGATTGAGGGTGATAAGGAGTTGTCCTGGTTTTGTGGATACCCATCATCTTGCAGATTTCTTGAAAGACTTGCGATTCAAAGTTTCTCCCTTGGTCGCTGTGGATTTCTAACGGTAAACCAAATCGACAAAATACTTAATTTACTAATTTTGTCGCGACTGTAATTGCTTCCTGATTAGAGACTGCAAAAGCTTCTGGTCACCTCGTGAAATAATCCATCACCACCAGAATGTAGCGATTACCACTTTCTGTCAAAGGAAATGGTCCAGCTACATCCACAGCAATCCGTTCCCAAGGAGCTCCCACAGTGTATAGTTTTAGTGCTCCGCGGCTCCGAGTTTGCGACCCTTTAACTGAAGAACATTTAACGCATTTCCTGCACCAGTCTTCAACGTCTTCCCTACAGTGCAGCCAATAAAAACGTTGACGAATCTTAAGTAAGGTTCTTCGCACTCCAAGATGTCCACCAGATGGGCCATCATGACAAACTCGCAAAACTTCAGGAATCATTGATTTTGGCACTATTGTTTGAAGATAACTGTCTCTTCCAGAAGCATTTTCCCATTTTCGACAAAGTAGTCCATCTCGTATTATTAGGCTGTTCCATAGCGCCCAATAACTTTTCGTCACGTTACTAGTATCAGCCACCTCACTCCATTCTGGCCGAAAGGAGTTATTCTTTAGCCGCTCCAGTATCGGTTTCAAATCCTTATCTTCTTCCTGCGATTTAATAATGAACTGTTTGTTCCATCGCCCGTCGATAGTATCCGTTCTAATTACCTTGACGGCAGCTTCTTCTTTTCCTTCTTGTCGCACGTGATAGATTATTAGAAATATTTTGAAAATTAATCAACAAAAATATCAAAATAAGTACATTTAAAATATGTGTGTTTCATTTGTAAGTACCTATTTATAATCCCAGCAAAAGCTCGGATATCAAACTGTTATAAATCTGGCTAGAATTTACATCATTGTTACTTTTGGGTTAGATTTTAGATTAAGTTACTAGAAAATAGATTTTAGGGTTATCCATATATGTATCAAATAATATATAACTAAATATATTGTATCATTAATTATGTATAGCATAAACCTATCGTATATGGTTATATCGTATTGATGGTTGGTATGTTTTAAATTTATAATGTTGCCAATAATAAATATACAATTTGATCTGACGTTTGGCAGTTGACACTGTCAAACGTGTAAATATAAAAGGAGGACAGGCTCTGTTCAGGTTCAGTTCCGCCCGGACAACGGCTAACTAAGGTACGATATAATTCTGACTTTTATATTATTGTGTTTTCAGACTGTGTTTTTACTAATAATGTGTTTCACAATTCTTTATTGCTATTGTGGTGTTATTTAGAGTATTGTCAATATAGACAACGTATAGTTAATGTAATAATATAGCTTAGCAGTTGTATAATTGATATTGTGGGTGGTTCCGTCAGTTGTGAGATGTTAAAGTTCAGAACTTGGGGTATCATATAGTATCGAATCGAATTTATGCTGAGAAACAAGCCGTGGTAAATATTGAATACACATATAGTAAATATATTTGTGGTGAACATTACTAAATCAATTGTGCCAATCTATTGTATTAAGGTAATAGTTACTTTTTAAATATTGAACTACCCACAACCTTGCTATCCGATATGTCTTGAATGTACCGCTTTTATAAACGATAACTATAACTATTAAAAGAATGGCCAAGAGTTTTCTTGGCCACGTTCTTTCTCTTGGTTCTATGTCCTTGCTTTGCGAACGGCGCTAAATGTAAATGTAGAATCAGAACCGAATATACTCTTACTTTAAAATATACTCTTGTGACAACCTGAATAAATGAAAGTAAGAATTGATAGTTGTATCTTTTATTCAATATATCCAAACACCTGACAAATAGAACTAAAATAATACATATTGTTCGAGCTCCTACGGCTCTTCTGTTTTAATTATAAGTTGTGTCGTGCTATTTAATTGTATCAGGCGCTTTGCCTAACTTTTGTGAAAATTGCAAATCATATATCACTCGCCATTAAACCATTGTACCGAACGGTTGATATTTTAATTGCTCACCCCGAAGTTCTAAGACCTCAAGAATTGTCGATATTGACCAGCTAAAACCTACAGTCCACTACATAATGGTCCTCCAGATCCGGATAATATAAATTAAGTACGACGATTATATTGGAAAATCAGAACTTCAAGAAGTTACCTGCCATTTCCTAAGGAGTGTGAAGAGGAGTTAAAGGCATATTAAGGAGTTAACGAGTTGGAAATAAAAGTCAAATAAATCGTAAAACTAAATTTATTAACCCAGCACTCTTAGGTAACCATAAAATCAGGTAAAATCTTAGATTTATTCATAGGTGACATTGTACAAGGTCAGTAACGAACATTTTTATATTTGCATATGTTTTAATCTACAATTTATTTTATATAAGTGTTAATTAGTACATTTAATTGGCTTTTGTGTACAAATCAGGATTATTTAACAGGTGTTTAATCATACAGCACAGTGACAAAATTGTTGCATTAGTTAAATATGTGCCTAAAGTGTATTACAATACAGTATTTCTTTAAAATAACAATTAATTCGTACAAACAATTCCTTGTAGATTCTTATAATTTAAATTCATTTTAATTTACTACCTTTACATTTTTTTTTAATAACTTAGTAGGTACATCACAAGATTGTTAATTTTCAAATTGTTTTAATTGAGTCAATCATCGATATATTACTGTCAATTAATCAGTATATTAAACAATAAACCTGTATTACAGCATTGTTTCTAATTCGTTTAATAGTTAGATTATTAAAACAATCTACTTATTGTAAAATTCCAGGTCGACGACACACCCACTTTCCAGAATGACCGACATGAAAGATCTTAAAAAGAAGCGTAGCAGTTACAAGGGGAGACTAACCGTCTTTGGAAACTATTTAGAAACCCTAAATATATATAAATTAACGGCTTGTCAGGTAATGGAGCTACAGTTACGTGTTGAAGGGTTGGAATCATTATATAACGATTTCAGTGAGATTCAATTGCAGTTAGAATGTTTAGCAGATAACATTGATAGCGAAATCATTGAACGTACAAGAATCGAGTCTAATTATTATTCACTATTGGCACAGGCAAAGAATATGTTAAATATGTTTTCAAAGTCCGAACAAGATGATTCTAAATCAGTTAATAGTTCTAAACGTCAGTTAGTCAAATTACCCACTATTAAGTTACCTAAATTTTCAGGATCATACGATAACTGGCTTGAGTTTCGTGATACTTACACCAGTCTCATTCATTGCAACGATGACATAGATGAAATCAATAAATTTCATTATCTTAGGTCATCACTAGAAGGGGCAGCTGCTGTCGTGATACAGTCTATAGAATTTTCATCGCAAAACTACACTATGGCCTGGGAACTCCTGTGTGAACGGTTCGACAATAAACGTTTACTTATACAAAACCACATTTCCTCATTATTCAATGTCGAACCTATCACAAAGGAATCTTCTGCAGCACTTAAGCAATTAATTGATCAGGTTAATAAAAATATTAGAGCTTTGTGTACATTAGGTGAGCCTGTTCAAAGCTGGGACACATTATTAATTTATATTATTAGCCGCAAGCTAGATACAAAAACATTTCGAGAATGGGAGGAATGCAAAGGGCTTACTGATAAAAACGAATCTGTGACGTTTGATAAGTTTATCGAATTCCTAAGGAACCGTGCCGACTTATTAGAAACGTTAGAAGTTTCCCGCTTTTCACACACAAGGAAAGATAACACACATAGTAGGAACGTTTCAAACTTAAAATCTTTGATTTCTACAACGAATAGCAATAACGAGTCTAATTCAAGCGCACAATGTCCTAAGTGTAACGGTAATCATAACCTTAATGTTTGTCCACTGTTTTTAGCATTAAGTGTAGCTGAGCGATTGGCACTTTTACCGAAATACAGAGTGTGTTATAATTGTTTCCGACGTGGTCACTATCCTAAACAATGCAGGCGATCAGGGTGTAAAATCTGCACACGCAAACACCACACACTTATTCATAATATGGATGTGGATAGCTTACAAAAACGCGGCGTAAACAATACGATCGGTGCGAGTGCGACCGACTCGAACGCGAGTGAAGATGATTGTGCAATCGTAACTAATTCCCTTCCCGTAACACTATCGGCTAGTGTCCCTGCGAATAATAATATACCATGTACGACTGGCTCCGGCGACGTTTTATTATGCACTGCATTAGTGAAATGCAGAGACATAAACAATGTCGAACACATCGCCCGCGCTCTGCTTGATTCGGGGAGTTCGTCATGTCTAATCACAGAAAAGCTATTTATACAATTAAATTTACCGTGTCATAAGATTAATAAGTCTATACTTGGAATTAATAATTCGTCGTCACCCATAAATAAAATGTGTAGTTTACGTATCGAATCATTGTGTGAGGATTATTTCAATGACTTAGTTTGTTTTGTATTGCCTACAATAACTAATAATGTGCCGTGTAGGCAGGTACAACTAGATGTACCGACGAATATTCGCTTAGCCGATCCTTATTTCCACAAACCGGCTTCCATTGATTTAATTATTGGAGTTGATGTATTTTGGAACTTGTTAGGGACCGGTAGAATTATTTTAGGGGACAAGAAACCCATACTGTGTGAAACCAAGCTTGGTTGGATTGTCAGTGGCCCAATTAACGGCGGCATTAATAATTGTATAAGTACACAATCGTCACCTATGCATTGTAACTTTAACCAACATAGTTCCACACAGTCAAATAACTTAGAAGACACCCAAAACCAACTAATGCGTTTTAGGCACCTCAAACGAGTGTGCCATAAGTCATCTAGTTATTCGTTTAAAAATAAACATTGTAAAGAACAAATTGTAAATAATACATCACGACTAGCTGATGGTCGTCTCTGCGTTAAGATTCCTCTAAAGGAATCATTTAACAATTTAGGTGATTCATTTACTAATTTTAAACGTTGTTTTCATATACGCAGGAATAAGAAACACCTTAATTGTGATTACCATGGTAAGCCTTGTATCGAATTTCACAAGCAGCGTGATATGCTAAATTAAAGTTCAGAGTTATCTTGTCAAACCAATGAACTTTACTTTCCAAGCAATGTTCCCATAGGTAACTAATAGAAAATACAAAACGTTTAAAGCTTGCAGCTATCGCACGCATCTTTGATCACTATTTTAGTTTCTTATCACTAGTTATTTAAATACCTAATATTATATAATATAATTTTCAATTGATTATCACTCATATTGTAAATTGGGACGATCAATTGACTACAAATTTAATGTCAGATCAATAAAAGCATTGTATACTTTACCAGTTATTTAAAACATAAGTATTCCTCTCCTCTTTGTGGTTATTATAAGATTTATAAGCATAATCAATTACCTGCGTGTATGTACTGTCGCCTCGGAGCGAGCCTACGGTTCTTGCATATCATTATATACTCAGTATTGATAACCGAGGCAACTTAAACGTACATTTGTTACCAGCTAACAACATTTATATGCAAACGTGTAGCTGAATTCATGAGTTCATATGCGGCACGTATCGACCAATGGCAATCCTGTCGACTTGATTTCGCGAAGAGTAGACACTTGCCTAATCGTTGAAGCCTTGGATTTGTAGTGGTTTGGCCCATATTTTTGCACCAGGACGCAGGTACATGGCCTTACGTATTAAGCAACTCTCAGATGATATTGCCTGAAATAAAAACTAACATAACTCTTCATACTGTGAATCACATCATCACTTTATTTTAGATAGCAGATCAATCGATTTCAAGCGAATTGCAATGAACTTCAAACTTCATCATTGTATAGCCACAAAGGGAATCTTTCCCCGAGCATCAATTATTGCTATATTAATAAGAAATTACTTTAAAAAAATATATATTTTTAGAGTTAAGATTTTTTTGAAATTATGGTAAAATTATGTGGGTAGGAGGTAGACTGCATCATTTTGAATACAGTTTTGAGAAACGTATTCAATAACAGTACAATGCACTCATCACTTTATCACGCTTTTATTTCGTCAAGGTCGTGGATGTAGACTGGTAAAAGTCTACATCGTTATTTTTGTTTGATTCACGACCAAAGCCATTCATTTAAAACTAGTGGGTGATTTGACTAGCGCAAATAATTTGCAGGCGTTATTTAGATGTATGTCTAGAAGAGTAAAGCCTCTTCATATTTATTCCGATAATGGAACTGCATTTTTGTAGGTACTTGCAATGAAATACTAGCCTTTTTAAAGCGTAATTGCGGCTCCATTGCTCAACGACGCAGTTTATGACGGAATAGATTTCCATTTTGTACTTGCTTATGCTCCACAGTTTGGTGGTCTTTGGAAGGCCGGTGTCAAGTCAACCAAACACCATTTACTAGCTAGAGTGTTGGGCATTTGTCATATAAGTAATTTAAGAGGAATGAATTTGACAATAGTTCAAATTTATTTATTTATTTATAAATAGAAGGCATATTAAACTCTCGGCCACTCACTCCCTTGTCGTCAAACCTGGAAGACTTGCTACCCCTTACTGGAGTAACCTGGAGGTCACCTTATCATAGGAAGACCGTTCACTTCCTATTAAGGACGTTCGCGACTATTCCTCTAAGATGCTGACTGGACACAGCGCATTCAATAGCTGACGCACCATTTGTGAACCAGATGAAGCAAAGAATCCGTCTCTGAATTGCAGCATCGTGTGGGATGGCACTGCTCCCTCGATACTATGAGGCTCATCACCCTTGTCATAATCAGGGATGACAACTTGCCGCCGTTGAAATGGAGATTGGGTCGAATAATAGGTCTTCACCCTGGCACAGACGGAGTAGTACGGGTGGCCGATATACAGACTTCCAGTGGTGTTATAAGAAGGGCATTTAGCAAGATATGTTCACTGCTGGAAGATGATTCCTGTTGAAGGCAAGCCTTCAACGGCCGGGGGCATGTTCGAGCTCCTACGGCTCTTCTGTTTTAATTATAAGTTGTGTCGTGCTATTTAATTGTATCAGGCGCTTTGCCTAACTTTTGTGAAAATTGCAAATCATATATCACTCGCCATTAAACCATTGTACCGAACAGTTGATCTTTTAATCGCTCACCCAAGAAGTTCTAAGACCTCAAGAAGTTGTCGAAATTGACCAGCACAAACCTACAGTCCACTACACATATAGGCCGTATACCTTGTATCTATACATATATATATATATATAATACCCACGCTATTATCAGAAGTGGGATCTGTCCACCTCACATTACTAATACATCCAATTACAAGTTCCAGAGTATCCTTGTCTACATCCTGTGTTGCTGAGGACGTCACTGTCCTACTGACGACGGAGCCCGACGTGTCCTCGACGCAGTGGCAGTGGTGCTGAAAACATTCTAGTGGATACTTTCCGCTGACTAACGGACAACACCGTTCTGCTGACGACGGAGCCCGACATGTCCTCGATGCAGTGACAATAGTGCTGGAAACAGGCTAACGGATCACAGAACGCTGTTGGGTGAGCTGATTTTATAAAATTTATATAGTTGTTGATGAATGTTCGACAAGTAAATATGTAGGTATTATGTAAAAGGATTATAACACTATTTTTTTTTACATTTAGGTACTGCTTCATATTGTAATCTGAATTTTCGATTAGCGGATGTTGGCTATAATTAACTACACCCTATCCTATAAGGGATATTGGAAACTATAACATGAACCAAATGCTAACCATTCAATTGCCTTGGCATTTAGGGTATCGATGGTTGCTATAATGGTTAAATAAAATCTTAAGTAATTTATATTTAAGTTTAATATAAAATTATATATTTTTAATTATATTGTGAATTTAGGTCTTGTAGTACAGATGTATTTATTCGGAATTGTATCATGTTCTATAAATAGATCTTACATATTTATACTCTTGGTTTAAACTAATTTGAAACTAATTTTAAACCATTAATTAGCTCACAAAATATAGGTATTATATACAGATGTAGGGTAAAGATGAAATTGGTAGCCACATATTCACCATTCCTGGCATATGAGACATATTTATATTTACCTACTTACGTTCAAAACGATTTTTTTATTTATATAAAAATATTTATGATATTATTAGTACTGGGACATCATATTTTTCTATTAACCACTTAACACAAGTAAACATCATTATAATTTAAATATTCTTGGATGCTGCAGAAACACTGGTCTACTAAAGATAGGTGGTCTAGGGTATCTTTCCGATCGTCTGGCAAATTATTTATTGGACATTGGACAAAGGACAGCAGTTTGTTTTGTACTGTTCAGCATATATGTTAGGTAGAATTAGTTTGTTTGGATATCGTGTGTTAAAACTACAAAGCTTTCTAATAGTTTTGAATACCAGTATGTTCATCCATAGTACCTATACTAAAAACTTGCGTGAATGTGGTTGAATAATTTTTTTATAATGAATCAAGAATTCCATGTAGGTATGATAAAAAAACGACTAATATTTAATTATTACAAACTTACTTGAAAGGAGACAGAGATTAGTATTTTCATAATTTAATCCCATCAACCCGGCAAGCGATTAGCCTTAGAAAATAAGTTTTAAGTTGGTACCGAGACAATGCATGTTTGCTCCTCAACTGTTGATGGCTAAATTTATACAAAGCTTGGAAAAACAAAAAGAGGACCGAGACCTAATTCTCCTAATTATGTTGGTTGAAAATGCAGTTTTAATCTAATGTCAGTGTTCTCTCAAACCTATATTACATTTAAGCTTCTAAATTAACTGATATTTGAATTTTATTGGAATGTTATGGTGACTTAATCGCAAATTGAACAGTAGGTATGTCAGCGACGAACTAAAGAAATCAAATTAGACGATAGTGACATTAAATTAGCAGAATACCGATTCTGAGTAAGTTTTGTATAATCTCATTTCATTCAAAATATCGTTTGTATTACATAAAAATACGAGGTTCAATGTCATAAAAATTCGAGTCTACTTAACTTTTGAAGTAACTTATTGATGTGCAAAGAACAAGTTCTTAAAAAATATATATAACTGTTTTAATTACCTTACAGAAATATATATATTAGACAATTGTTTTGACAATTTATATTGGTCGGTATATAGTCGGTAAATGGTTAGGTTCTTATTCGACTAATGGTAGAACATTATAATCATAATTTTATGTTCAAAATGTAAATTCAAACAAAACGTTATCTAATATCTAACTAATTAATTACTTTGTAACATGTCATCTAAATTTTCCGTTTCAATACTCTCATTACTCTCAAGTATACCTATATATTTAACCTAATGTTGTGATATCTTATTCTATTAAGGAAAATCTGAACTATCTAAGAAACATTTCTTTCAAAAATTAAAATTGGATATGGTGCTTTGGAGTAGCTCTTTTCGTATCATATTGTTTGATGCAGTCGGTTGCAATAATATGATATACTTATAATATATGAATATAATATAGTGTGATATTGTCAAATATTATTTTGCACTTCTTATTTGTAATATTTAAAAAGTATAAATAAGGACAGGCAAACCTCGTCATAAAGGATTATTTCCTAGCCATTACTCACACTGGGTTTGTCTTTATAATATCGATGACCATTAAATAACTGCTGTAAATGTTTAAACATATTTCAATTATTAAAATAGTTCTGTTATACTTATTACTTTACCAGCCGTTTCCAACGGCTTCAGCCGCGTCTTGAGAGAACTACTTCGCGTACCCGAAAAACCCAAGTATCTTACGGATCCCTATTTTTTCTTAAATAAAAAATAGCCTATGTTACTCGCAGATAATGTAGCTTTCTAATGGTGATTTTTTTAAAATCGGTCTAGTAGTTTTTGAGTTTATCCATGACAAACAAACAAACAAACGAAAATACACATTTTTCCTCTTTATAATATTAGTGTAGATAAAGGTAAAGAAAAGATGCTTGCCCTATTGAAATGGTAAATACACATACTTTACTTTTTTTTTCACTCGATACTGACAAAATTATAAGGTTGGCCGAGCTTCTGTACAGCAGTTAAGACTGGCTCTTTCTTTTATTAGGTTTTTCATTGGTAGGAATCCTATCAACCCAAGTATGATACTCGATTAGACGAGATAATACGAGATGATTGTTCTGATTCCTTACTGCTGATTAGGACAATCACGGCTTAAAATTATTGCCGCTCTTGACCGAGCACGTTGCTAAAACATTAACTTTATAGTGATTAACATTTAGCCACACTTACCTATTTACAACTAATACAATACGTATAAAACTACAACAAAATTTGAATAATAGTTCTATCATACAACCAGATTTTTTATAATTATACCTATTAATAGTAAATAAATTTTATTATTTTATATATATTATATAATGGTATTAAAGGTCCTCCTCCACCAACTCTTCAATACACTTACTTTTATTTTGCATCAGTTTATCGTAGACTGGCGAAAGCTGCCCAAGTCATTTGGGTCTGCTTTGTGCCTTATGGCAATATTGTGTATGAAAGGTTAATTTAATAAATAACATGAATAATAATTTATTTGTGTAAAGTAAGACTATGGGCTACATGATATTAGGTTTTAATACCGCAACCACACAAGTATAAATCAAAATTGTGTTTTCAAATATGTATTATAAGCCAATATCCGCCGTATCTATTTCTAGATTTCAGAACGGTCTCATATTAATCCATATACATATAAATATGGTGTATAAGTGTTTGTGGATTTGCTAATGCTTTTATTAAACAAAAATAACTAAACAGATATAACAGATATACATCATAAGTGAAAAGCTTCTGAGACCTTACGAAATTGTGGAATGGAGAATAGTTTATACAGAATAAATCACACCTTGAGAGAGGCCTTAGCAAAATGTGAAATGTGTACTTATTAAATTGTATTGATTACGGATGAATTGAAAAGCGTTGTATGACTTTCACGGGCCGCGGGTGATTAAGCTTCACCGACTGCGGGGTGTTAGGTCTGCACATTAAAGTTTGAAATGGTGACTTTGACTAAGACGATTAAGACCGACTAAAAATTACGGTTTGTTGATATAGCCTATCACCACATGTGTCCCATAAAATAATTAAAAACTCAAACCGTGATAGATTAATTATTTACTATAGGATGTAAATAATTGTTATTTTACATGTGGATACGAAAATGATGTAATCTACACTAATAGTGTTGACATTAATTGATTATAATTGATATACTAAGTACGATAAAATAGAAGGTTGTAAAGGTACACTTTCTACAAAAAAAATACACATATTATGGTTTTACCGCTGGTCGGCTTCTGATCAGATATTAACCTGAATATCATACTGCGGCGGGTGATAGGGTTGATATGTCATGGTCAGAGGTCACAAGAGAAAAACTCTGAAAATAAAACTGCAGGTTGCTGCAGGTTTCCGCTGGTCGATCTGTGCCCTGACACTTCACTGAAATTCACGTTGCAGCGGGTGATAGGTGCTCGTGTTGAAGGTCACAGATCCAAATAAAAAAACTGAACGTTGCTGCAGGTTTCCGCTGGTCGATCATTGCCCTGACACTTCACTGAAATTCACGTTGCAGCGGGTGATAGGTGCTCGTGTTGAAGGCCATTGATCTAAGAAATAAAATACAGAGAAAAACTCTGGGAAAATAAAACTGCAGGTTGCTGCAGGTGCAAAAAATAAAGAGGGTACTTCGAGAGCGAAGTACAGGTCAGTCTGGCCGTGATAGATTATTAGAAATATTTTGAAAATTAATCAACAAAAATATCAAAATAAGTACATTTAAAATATGTGTGTTTCATTTGTAAGTACCTATTTATAATCCCAGCAAAAGCTCGGATATCAAACTGTTATAAATCTGGCTAGAATTTACATCATTGTTACTCTTAGGTTAGGTTTTAGGTTAAGTTACTAGAAAATAGATTTTAGGGTTATCCATATATATATCAAATAATATATAACTAAATATATTGTATGATTAATTATGTATAGCATAAACCTATCGTATATGGTTATATCGTATTGATGGTTGGTATGTTTTAAATTTATAATGTGCCCAATAATAAATATACAATTTGATCTGACGTTTGGCAGTTGACACTGTCAAATGTGTAACTATAATAGGAGGACAGGCTCTGTTCAGGTTCAGTTCCGCCCGGACAACGGCTAACTAAGGTACGATATAATTCTGACTTTTATATTATTGTGTTTTTATACTGTGTTTTTACTAATAATGTGTTTCACAATTCTTTATTGCTATTGTGGTGTTATTTATTGTCAATATAGACAACGTATAGTTAATGTAATAATATAGCTTAGCAGTTGTATAATTGATATTGTGGGTGGTTCCGTCAGTTGTGAGATGTTAAAGTTCAGAACTTGGGGTATCATATAGTATCGAATCGAATTTATGCTGAGAAACAAGCCGTGGTAAATATTGAATACACATATAGTAAATATATTTGTGGTGAACATTACTAAATCAATTATGCTAATCTATTGTATTAAGGTAATAGTTACTTTTTAAATATTGAACTACCCACAACCTTGCTATCCGATATGTCTTGAATGTACCGCTTTTATAAACGATAACTATAACTATTAAAAGAATGGCCAAGAGTTTTCTTGGCCACGTTCTTTCTCTTGGTTCTATGTCCTTGCTTTGCGAACGTGGCGCTAAATGTAAATGTAGAACCAGAACCGAATATACTCTTACTTTAAAATATACTCTTGTGACAACCTGAATAAATGAAAGTAAGAATTGATAGTTGTATCTTTTATTTTCCAAACACCTGACAAATAGAACTATAATAATACATGTAGGCCGTATACCTTGTATCTATACATATATATATAATACTCACGCTATTACACGCAATGTTCAGCAGCTCTTATCACAGGGACATCAGCATTACCGTGAGATTTTCCGCCACGATGCTCAACTTTGAAATCGTACTCTTGAAGTTGTTCTATCCATCGAGCTACCTGACCCTCACAATTTTTAAACTGTAAAAGCCACTTAAGCGCTGCGTGGTCCGTCCGGATCCGAAATTTTCTTCCGATCAAGTACTTTTTAAAATGCTGGAGAGTTTTCACTACCGCTAGAAGCTCTTTTCGTGTGGTACAGTAGTTCCTTTCCGGTTTAGACAGCGATTTGCTAACGTAGGCAATAACAGCCTCCTGATCTCCTTGTCTCTGTGAAAGAGTTCCACCAATACCCACATTGCTTGCGTCTGTGTCAACAATGAATTCTCCATTGACGTCGCGATATGCAAGAATTGGCGCTTCACATAAACGCGTCTTCAACTCTTCGAAAGCAGTTTGACATTTTTCATCCCAATTAAATGGTCGTTTTTGCTCCGTCAGCTCATGTAAGGGTTTTGCGATGCTTGAGAAATTCTTCACAAAACGTCTGTAATAAGAGCAAAGCTCCATAAATGAGCGCACCTGCGTCTTGTCCTTAGGCATGGGCAAATCTTTAACCGCCGAAATTTTGGCAGGGTCCTTCTCGATGCCATTTTCAGAGACAACATGACCCAAGTAGTAAGACTGAGCTTCAGATTTGCATGTTTCAATCTATTGAGTACATTTTCTAGCTTCGTGAGATGATCATCGAAGTCTCGGCCCATTACAATTATGTCATCGAGATACACCAGAAAAGCTTCCCCTAAAAGCCCGGCAAGGATGTGTTCCATTAACCTTTCGAAAGTAGCTGGTGCGTTGCACAATCCGAAAGGCATAACATTGAAATGCCCATTGAAAAAGCTATCTTCTCTTTGTCTTTTGGGTCCATTTCCACTTGCCAGTAACCACTTTTTAGGTCTATTGTTGTGAACCACTTCATTCCGCATAACGTGTCTAACGTGTCGTCTATTCTAGGCAAAGGATAACTGTCTTTCTTAGTTACATCATTCAATCTTCGGTAGTCAATGCAGAATCTAGTCGATCCATCCTTTTTCTGTACCAATACTACAGGCGAGCACCACGGGCTAGTCGATGGCTCAATAACCCCGTTTTTCCTCATATCTTTGATCATATCCCCTACCTCCATCTCTCTCTGGCAAAGGGAACACGTCGCGGGCGTTGACGGATCGGTTGTTCATTCCCTGTATTGATGGTGTGTTTTACTACTCCTGTCTTTCCGATGTCACCGTCGTCCTTTGAGAAAATGTCGACGTATTGTGTCAGCAATTTCTTTGCTTTCTCTGATTCGATTTCTGTTAGATCGTCTTTGCAACCTTGCAAAACACTATCCACGTTAACATTAGTCTCAGCCAGACTCTTGGTTTCCTGACAGTTTCGTAACCAAGCACTTCCACGGACTCTCCTATCTCAGAACCCTTCTTCAAAACTTTTTCTTCATCACTTAAATTTAGGACAGGTATAACAGCCATTTGTGAAGAAGCAACAACTACACATGCTGGCAACCATGGATCGTGATCTCCATTGTCTTCTATCATTATGCAACGTCGCTGACTCGAAGTGGCAGGTAATGTGACTGGAACAAATGTCTGTGACCTAGGTGCGAGCTTGCTCTCCTTGAGGCACAAAACCTTTCCCGTGCCTCCACCTCTCATTGGAATCTCCACATCTCCACACTTTAGGATACCACACTTCATATCCAATCTACATTGGTGATCTCTGAAGAAGTCTAGCCCAACAATGCAGTCGTCGATGATGTCTGCAATCAGTGCTTTTTGCCAATACAATTTGTCACCTACTTTGAAAGCCACTATTTGCTCTCCCCTGACTGGGATGTGCTGGCCGGTAGCCGTTGTCCGTCGAGGTCGAATTGACTGTTTTAGAATCTTTCCATTCTTCCTTATCAGGTGAGTCCCTATAACAGTTTGAGACGCACCGGTGTCCAAGGTCAGCAAACATGTAACGCCATTGACCGCTCCATCAATGGTTAAACTGTTCCCATCCGTGCTTTGTCGGATACAAACTTTAGGGGCTTTTCATCTACCGGCCAGCGCTTGCCCCGCAGCCCTGGCTGGAATTAGTTTTCCTGGTCGTGTTCGGGCGTTTGAACAGTAGCGTCAGTCTTACTCTAAAAAGTCCTGGTTCCCTGCAGCTATAACATTTTGGGCCAAATCTTCGCTCTGTTCGCTGCATTTCTGCGGCCACAACTCGGACTCGTCCACCCTTGATGTCTCGACGAACAGCCTCCACTTCGAGAGCATGCGCTAAAGCGTCTTTAACGTTGTCATGGTGCTTTAGACGAACGGCAGACCTGACCTCATTGTCATAAATACCATCAATTAACGCCTGGAGACGCATGTTTTGGATTTGTGCCGGGGGTGCAGACTGGTAAGCTTTTCCTACCATTTTCTCTACAATGCTGCAAGGACTCGTTAGGGCGCTGACAGCGGTTACGCAACTGAGCACGGAATACAAATTCCAAATGCGCCTCTCCATACCTGGACTCTAAAGCCTCGATGAGCTGTTCATATGTGGCGTCTTTCCCCACAGACTGTAGCACTGATAATGCACCATCGCGTAACGCCAGAGTGAGTGCATTTTTGGCCTGCTCTCTGTTCTAGTTATTGCTAGAGGAAGCGGCTTCAAACTGCATCCTGTACGCCTCCCAGCATGAAGTGCCATCGAAAGAAGGCACTTTAAAATTACTAGCACCCGATGAGGCGACTGCGACTGAAGGGACGTTGGTCTTAATCCTCCTGCACTCCTCCTCTACGGTAGCTATGCGGGTGTGTATCTCTTCTGATACTGATGCCATGCGGGACTGCACCTCTTCCTCTATAGTAACCACGCGAGATTGCACTTCACCGATACGCATATCCATCTCGGCGATCTTACGTTCGTTCTCGGATATATAACGACGTATCTCAACCTGGCTCTCCATTATCTCGCTAAGTTGCTGCGAGTTTTGCTGGAGTTCGGACTTGAGCTGCTGCGAGTTTTGCTCGACTCGAGATTCGAGTCGCTGCGAGGTTTGCTGGAATATTGCCGCGAGGTCTGCGAGAGATAGCGGGTTATCTGCGCTTGCGGACGTAGATACCCCTCCTTCGGATCCGCCTCCTTGCGAAGGAGCTTCCCTGCCTACAACTTCCGGGTTAGAGTCGCCTTGTTCTTGAGCGGCAGCCCTCGCACGTGTCGTAGGCTCTTCCCTCGGCATGACTGGCATCTTTGCTGAGCGCCAGTTTAAGTTGAAAAGTGGTAAAGTGAAGAAGAAAAGAAAGAAGTAAAAGGAAGAAAGAAGAAGTAGTAAAATAAAGTGAGGTGAAAGTATAGTGCAGTGAAGTGCAGTGAAGTGCAGTGAAGTGCAGTGAAAAGTTCAGTGCAAAAGACGCTAGTGTTGGTGCTGTCCGCGTCAAAGTTAAACGGCGCGTCGTGTGTGAAGTCGAATAAAGTGTCATCAGTGCTACTCGGTGTTTCCTTCCAATCCCGTTACCCCGTCCGTAACAATTGGTGTCAGAAGTGGGATGTGTTATCCGCACGGCCATCGCCTTGTTGTCAATGACTGGTGAATTTGGCGAACACTTGACACAGTGTATACGTCATCGAACTAAAAACTCATTTCCAAATAATAAAATAGTCTTCAAACCTCTTTGCTAATTATTGTGTTCGGCGACCGGCTAGTTTGTCGTGTAGACGTCAGTAGTACTTGGCAACGGTAGTGATGACAGCTTGACATGACATCGGCCGTCACAATATATTGAGTTAATACACGTAGTCTTTCTCTATAAATGGGCTATCCAATACAAAAATAATCATTAAAATAGAACCAGTAGTTCCTAAGATTTAGCGCATTCAACCAAACAAACAAGCAAACAAACTCTACAGCTTTATTCTATTGGTATTAGGAAGACGATATACAGTGGTATACAGTAAATATAGTTCCTAAACTTCTTCTTCTTCTTCTCGAGTCGTTGGTACAGAATTCAAATGGCACCAGCTCAGTATGTCGCCACAGCAACGAAATTGTCAGTTCCTAAACTATGGACATAGTGTAAAAGTATCAAATAAACATTTCCTACCTTCTGACGCAGTCGGGTAAAAAATAAATAGAAAACAAGTATGAGTTCCACTCGTGCACTCAAGGTGCCTTAGATGCAAATTTTATGCAGTATATTCTTCATAGATTAGTATATACTACGATTAATTTTCTTACAACGATTATAAGTTTCAAACCGCAAAAAGAGTTTGTAAGTATACAAATCCGCTAAAAGACCTTCAAGTAAAAATCAAACAACAAGGTAAGGAAGTACTCTCAAACAGGAAGTACTCTATCACTTTTGGCTGAAGATCTATGCGGGAGCTTGACATTTTAACAGTACTAAGCGACTGTAGATCTTAATATTACATTATAATTTCAACGATTTTTCACGACAAAAAGGCTCTGACATACAGACGGTCGGACAACAGAGGGATAAAGATTATATTTCACTTTTTGAAGTGTGGAGCTCCAAAATTAATAATACTGTGACCAAGAATCACAAATGTATAACGCCGTAATTTATCAAATATACGAAAAACATTGTCATACATTGCCAACTGCTACCAAGAATTCCGAAAAAGCAAAACTCAACACAACTTTATATGCAGTCTCCGAGCGCGCGCTATGGCGAACGGTCGCGGTTTGAGTACTACCACGGAAATGTCTGTGACAAGTGCGAATATGAAGACGCTCAAGTGTACGAGTTGTAATATTGTTATTTCGGAGGTGCTAGCTTTTATCCGAAATAGGCACGACGTCGTTGATAACGAGAGCCTAATTAGAATATGTGCATCGGCGTTTTCAGAGGAGGACATTGATGAAGCAAAAAAGTTATTATTTGTTTCGACTAAAACTGCTCAGAAATTAGTGTCTAGACGAAAGAATAAAAAGCAAAAGGATTTAGAAGACATGATAAATGTGTTCAAGAGCACAGATCCCGAACAAATACCGTTATATGTGGCATATGATCTACATAAATTACCGCCCGTATGTTTTGATCACGTTGATGTGACAAAGCTGTTAAAAGATCTGTTGATCCTTAAGGCTGAAATCACGGACATTAAAGAAAACTACGTAACAAAGGATGAAATTAACGACATAAAATTAAGTAGTAAACAACTGCAAATACCGCTGGAAATTTCTAATAAGAATTCAAGAAGAGGAGGGTATATACAAAATGAGACGGCTAGTTCGTTACAAATTCAACCGTGTTCCAGAGACACGACAATGACTCACAACGAAAGAGCGAGTGATGTGCCGGCGCCGGCAGCCGCATACGTCTCACCCTCTCGCTCACAGTGCAGAGAGGAGACACAATATCAAGCTATCCCACTCACGCCGCTTAGCTCGGGTATCGCTAATAAGAACGACTTAGTGCGTGATAATTTAAACGCACAGAAAATAACAATGGCGCAAATTGTCAGTAATGGCAAGTGGAATGAAAATAAAAGAGAAAATGAATGGCATTTGGTGCAAAAGAAGAGAAACAAATATAGATTCGCTGGTATGACAGGCAAAGCAATATCTTATGATAAGGGAAAGTTTAGAGCTGCTGAGCTAAAGGTGCCTTTATTTATATCCCACGTAAACAAAGAAACCACAGAGAAGGATATTTGCGAGTACATAAAAATGAAATCAAATGAAATAGTTACTCTAGAAAAAATTAATATGAAGAAAGAGAGGCCGTACAATGCCTTTAAGTTACTTGTCCCAAAGCACAAATTAGACACTTTTCTGGATGACAAACTGTGGCTGGAGGGTATCACCTTCAGGCGGTTTATACATTTCAAGAATGGTAAAGAGGATATCTTGAGGCGGGATACACACATAATAAATATTACACATGATGAGTAATATAAGAAATACAATATTTACTACATTTAATTGCAAACATGTTGTCAGATCAGCGGCAACTGTACGGGATTTATGTGAAGAATGTGATGTAATTGCTTTACAGGAGACCTGGCTTCTTCCCCATGACATAGAGTATCTGGGAAGTTTACATAGCGATTTTGCGTATACGGGGAAGTCTGCAGTCGATACATCTACCGGAGTTCTATCGGGTAGACCATACGGTGGAGTGGCCCTATTGTGGAGAAAGTCTATGTATCATTCGGTAACGGTGGTGTCGTGCAATAGTGATAGATTAGTGGCAATTAAAATCGATTACGCGGATCGTTCTATGTTAATATTTTCGGTATACATGCCTACTGATCAAGTGGTTAACCTAGTAGAATTTACTAGTTGTATGAGTGAAATAATAGCTATCTCAGAAAATAGTGGCACTGAATCCGTGTCGGGGACTTCAATGCGCATCCCGGTGAACGTTTCGCGAGTGAGTTACTAACGGTTTGTGAGGAGCAATTGTGGTCATGTGTGGACTTGGAGTTACTGCCACATGATACGTATACGTTTAGAAGTGACGCGAACGGCTCGCTCCGATGGCTAGACCACTGTATTGTAAGTAGTGCAGCGAGACAATTAGTTACAAAAACATCTGTTAGGTACGATGTATACACGTCTGATCACATTCCTGTGATGATAGAATGTAATATAAATTTGATTGTTCCTAAATTACAATGTGGACCACATGTTGTCAATAAAGTTCTATGGGGTGAAAGAAATAAAAATAGTATTAATCAATATTCTAACTATTGTCATTCAAAATTAAGATGTTTAGATTTTCCCTTTGAGTTTAGAAATTGTGCCCATGGAATGTGTTCGAACCCGCATCACTACACATTGTTAAATCATATGTATGGAGAAATAATTTATGTATTACAAAATGGTGCAGTGCTCTCATACGTTGGTTGTGAGAAGCGACAAAATAAAAGATATATACCAGGTTGGAATAAATATGTTCGTGACGCACACAGGGAGGCCCGACTATGGTATCAAACTTGGCTTTTACACGACAAGCCTAGGAGTGGTTACGTATATAAGAATATGTGTAGATCTAGAATAATATTTAAAAACAAATTAAAATATTGTCAAGAAAATGAACATCAAATAAAAATGGACATACTGGCGAAATCACACGCAGAGAAACAGTTTAGTACTTTTTGGAAAGCCACAAACAGTTTGAACCCAAAGTCGAGTCGTCCTGTGAGTGTAGCGGATGTGCAGGGACCGAAAAACATAGCCAATCGCTTCAAACAGCATTTCGCAATCGACTCACAGCTCAATGGAGCGACGCGCACGTTCGATGCTGAGAGGAGCGTGTCCGGCGATGCTGCTGTCAGCTTCACTGCTAAAGAGGTTAGATCTGTAATAGCGGGCATGAAAAGAGGTAAGTCGCCTGGCCACGATGGTCTCAGCATCGACCACCTGAAACATGCGGGTGTACATCTACCGCATGTACTGGCTATGTTTTTTAGTCTGTGCATGAGTCACAGCTACCTGCCCGATGACTTAATGTTTACAACGGTAGTGCCTATTGTTAAGGATAAAACCGGCGATGTCTCTGACATCTCAAACTATAGGCCTATATCTTTGGCAACTGTCATAGCCAAGGTGCTGGACAGTCTGCTCGATGCACAACTGTCTAAGCATATCAAATTACATAACAGTCAATTCGGATTTAGACCAGGACTCTCTACGGAGTTAGCGATTATGTGCCTTAAGCAGACTGTTCAGTACTATACTGACAGAAAAACACCTGTAATAGCCTGTTTTTTAGACCTCTCTAGGGCATTTGACCTTGTTAATTATAATATTTTATGGCAAAAATTACAACAGGAAACTACCTTGCCAAATGAAATTATATCTTTATTTAAATTTTGGTATAATAACCAACGTAATAGTGTAAAATGGGCGAGCACGTACTCCGAGGTATATAGCATGGAGTGCGGCGTGAGGCAAGGCGGTTTAAGCTCACCGCGGCTATATAATTTGTATGTGAATCAGCTGATCGTTGAGCTCAGCAACGCGAATGTCGGATGCTATGTTGATGGCGTTTGTATTAATAACATTAGTTACGCTGACGACATGGTGTTGCTGAGCCCATCGGTCGTTGCCATGAGAAAGCTTTTATCGGTGCGTGAGAAGTATGCGGTGGCTCAGGGACTCAGGTACAATGTTAAGAAGAGCGAAATTATGGTGTTTAAGGCTGGTGCCATAGGGTATAATGTCCTACCTGAAATATTGCTTTCCGGCTCACCTCTTCATAGAGTGAGTAGTTTCAAATACCTGGGGCACTGGGTCACCGAAGATTTAAAAGACAACAGGGACATAGATAGGGAGCGTAGGTCGCTGTCTGTGCGTTGTAACATGCTGGCCCGCAGATTTGCGCGATGTACAGAACCGGTAAAACTTACACTTTTCAGGGCATTTTGCCAATCGTTCTACACGTGCAGTCTGTGGACCCGATATGGTGGGCGTGTATACAGAGATCTACGTGTTCAGTACAATAATGCACTCAGGATATTGCTGGGGCTGCCGTGGCGTTGTAGTGCGTCGAACATGTTCACAGAGAAGCATATAGATAGCTTTACAGCCATCATACGCAAACGGTGTGCCTCGCTACTCGCGCGCGTCCGCGCCACTACCAACAGTATCTTGAGTGTGTTCATTGATAAATGGGAGTCCCCAATGCTGCGACATTGGCAGGAACTCCACACTAGCATTTAATTCTTATAAATTGAAAACATTACTAACCATAGTATGTAAGATTATTGTTACTAACCATATATGGGCTTGCCTGAAATAAACGTTTTTATTATTATTATTATTATATGTTCTTTATTCAAACATAATTATGTATTATCTTAAAGTTTAAAACAGGCTTTCAAAGAAATAAAGGAACTCTGATTCAAAAGTACTACCAGTTATACTTCAATAATCTCGCGTTTGGTGCCTAACGCCTTCGTCACGGATCACCGCACTTAACCTTCATACCTGCAAGTTCAGTATCACGATACCTTGGGGAAATACCCGGGTATTACTTACGCCGACGTTTTATTTAACTTTGTAGAATTTAGACGCCGTTCGCACAAGATACCCATTAAAAAAAGGTTTCAATAACGCGATATCAAGGATATACTTTTTCCAATTTACATGTTTGTAGGTCATATAAATAATACGCCGACTAAAGAGGGTACGAAATCATATAATTCCGTGTAAAAAATAAATGATATTCCTGAGACGATCGTCCTTGGATGAGTAGGGTGTCTAAGTTCTTAGAAAATTGATATTCTGTTAGCAGTAGATCAGTATTAAGTAGGTAACGTTACAAATATTTTTAAATTCATAAATAAAAGTAAAAATAGTTTACGCGGGGAAGCCTTAAATGTTAAAGGTTCATAATACCAATTTTACATAATAGTTTATATAATAACACCGTAGCAGTATATAAGCTTTATCAACAGACACAAGAGAAAATATAAATAGAATCTGCTATTCATGTAAATATAGATCGATCAAAATAAATTTGATAACACCACAAATTTAGTTTTAAAAGTACACCTACTTGTACATTTTATTAAAGCGATTCAGTAATGTTTTATGGCAATGAATGAAAAAAAAAAGGACTATGCAAAGGACTGTACCTATTCAAAAGTCCCTTCTTAGTGAAGACTAACTTTACAAAAGGAACCCGCAGGCAGTCCTAATGATAATATGTTTCTAGCTTTATTATGTTTGACTCTGCTTGCGATGGTATTGTAACGTATTACTACACGTATTGCGTTATAATATCTCGCAGGCGCTTAACGCCAGCTTAGCCGTTCGCAATATTACCTAATATGGTCATGTTCACCAGCCAAAGGCAGTTGTGAGTCATAGGCCTACATCTATATAAGATGGGTGCGCGATCTAAGTCGATAACTTGCCCTACACACCGTCTCGCTGATGGTTGTAGCGACTATTACTACTATTATTAAAATCCTACTTCTCTGTCTACTGTCCCGCTGGGGGTAAGCATATTCTAGTTGTCTGTGTGCCTATACGTTCTGTCTGTAGTATCTGTGTCTCCTAAGCATAACAGCCGATCTAGGGACCGCCTGTGCCTGACCGGTTGTTGTGTATTCTCTATGCTGTTCCAGTTCTTCCTACGGGCTACGTTCTTCCTACGGGCTACAAGCCACGAGCTGCTGGCACCGTGCCGCTACTAGCCAGCTGCCACCCAAGCCTCCGTTCCTGCCTACGAGCTCCTACAGCCAGGCCACGGACGCCTGAGCCTGACCTCTCGGCCCACATCGGCTGCACCGCCTGAGACCCGCTCAGCCTGAACATCGACCACAGAGCTGCCTGCGCAGCGCACCTTGGCCAGCTCGGCGTCAGCGTCGGAGAGCAGCAGGAGTCTACGCTCCAGCCAGCTCAGGCCAGTGCTTACCTAGTTCGGTCATACTGTATGTAAGCGGTAGTGAGACATAATAAAGAACCTGTTCAGCCTAGCAGTGTTTCTCTTGAACCCCGACATCCTACCTGAGATCTCCCGTCTCAGTGGCGCCCAACTCTATTTGTCTCACATCCAATTACTGCAGTTGTTCTTGTTTAGGAGGTCAGTCTTTGTAAACGAGGAGGTGCAGACATCAGCAAACCGGTACGTACTATTTAACTTGTGTATATCTGTGTTTTGCTGTCTATCTTTAATTTCTATTCTTGTATTACTATTATGTGTTATCTTACTATTGCCTAATTCAAACAACTACCGATTCCCTACGTAACAGTTCGCAATTTGAAATAACCGTTTTTTGTTTTTGCAAGTCACTTATCCATTGTCTACATTTTTACACCGAATCGTCGTAGTTTCTTTGTAAAGCAGAACGATTGCACACAGAGGGCTGTAATATACTTACGTTCTTTTCCTATCATACACTTCATATCATCATGAAGTGTATGATATGATATACTAACCCCATTAAGTACTTCCTACTTAATAAAAATGAATTGGCCTACGAGGTCGCTATTCGCAGAGAGGAGCCGGCTACCTCTGTTTTAGGTTTACGGAAGCAGCTACCTAAACTACTCGAGCTGATTCCGAATGACGAAATCCTAGAGTCAGGCCTAGACATAGCAGACGACTTCAAGGGAGCTAGCCTGTCAGTTGCCGATTTAGATTCGCGAATATCTTCCCTTAAGGAACTATACGACCACAACTTGGCGAAGCGAACTACGGCTTTGCACAACCAGGTCTACCACAGATTGGGCAGATTAGACAAATCCGAACATAAATACGACAAGAAAATATCCGACCTGACTGAACGCTTTCGGATGCTGTCGGCAGAGCTATCTAAGATAGAACACTCGAATGTTCCGTCGGCGGAAGTCGCAGTCACGATGACTTGCACGGATTCAACCCCTGCACGGGCAGCGTCGACTCCGGTAACTGTCCACTGTGAGCATTTGAGGGTTGGCGAACTATCGAAACTCAAATTCGACGGAACAGGCTGCGTTCGCGAATTTCTACAACGCGTGACGGAATTTAGGACGGTTAGAAATCTACCTGCCAATAGATTATTCGATTACGCGTCCGAAATTTTTACGGGTAATGCGTTACACTGGTTTCGCGGTGTTAAATATTCCATTTCTACATGGGACGAACTAGCTACTAAACTCACAGCTGATTTTACAACGTACGACTATGATTATAAATTTTTAGCCGAGATTCGTAATCGTACTCAAGGGCAAACTGAGGGTATAATCATCTACTTATCAATTATGTTCCAACTTTTTGCGCGATTGTCACCGAACACGGTACTAACCGAACATGAAAAATTAAATATATTGCTGCACAATATTAGACCATGTTATTCTACAGTACTAGCTTCATGTACTACGGCTATAGACACTATAGACACTCTAAAAACACTATGTCTAAACTATGAGAGGTTCCAGTGTTTAAGTGCACAATTTCACGAACCTAGTTACCCTACGTCTAACACAGTAGCACCTGATTTAGCTTACATAAATAAAAAGGACACGCACGGTCACTATAATAATTCACAGTACTATAAACCGTCTAAACTAAAAAACTACGCTTCTGTCGCATCTATAAATGTCGAACCGACCGATACACCTGTGCCTAACCTACAACACTATAATGTCAACATGATATCTAAATCAGCTGTTCCTACAAAAATAACTAATAAGAGGTGTGTGTTTTGCCCACGATGTCGTTCAACTGATCACTCACTAGGGACGTGCAAGCGAGAACGTTATCCGATATGTTTTAAGTGTGGCCTTAGGGATGTCACGTTCGTAAATTGTCCTAACTGTAAAAATAAATCTTTTTCAAAAAACTAATTTACTCGGATCGTAGTTCGTCAAATAAGATGACAAACCCTACCGTTTGTACATCTTCTAAACCTAAATATTTTGACAAAGAAGACTGGAAAAATTGGCTGAACACTCTAAAAGTGTATTTTTCCAGTTATTCTGTGGCTGCGATCCGTGATCAAAAACCTAATACTGATTTTCGACCCTATGTTAATGTAACCATTAAGAATCTACCCCTTACTGGGTTACTTGACTCAGGTTCTGCCGTGACTATATTGGGCAATAATTCTCATATAAAAATTATTTCTTAAACTAATCTCCCTTTGAATAAGTGTGACAACCCTACTATATTTTTTCGATCGGCGGGTGGTCATCGTTTGACACCGATCGGCTATATCAACCTACCCACCACTTTTGAAAATAAAACTTATAACTTAAAAGCGTACGTAATTCCAGAAGTCACTAGTTCGCTAATTTTAGGTATTGACTTCTGGAAAAGATTTAAATTGTTACCAAACTATATTAACTCTGTTTCTTTATCTAATAATTACTCTCGTATAGTTGATTGAATCAGGCGTTACTTGGCGGAACTCCATTGTAACCTAATGGAAGGAAAGAGGAACCCACCACGCACCCTCGGATTGACTACCCCAACTATTGCAATAGAAAAAGGTTGACAATACCGAACTCCTCTAAAAGGATAAGGGATATAGGAATGGTATGTGTTCCAGGAAGATACCTGACTTGCAGTATCCCGCTGTATGCGCCGACTATTCTTCGACACGTGTTTCGCCTCTGCACGAGGCATCCTCAGGAGCGATGGGCAACGACTGAAGACAGTCGTTGCCCATCGCTCCTGAGGATGCATCCATTCCTATATCTCTTATCCTTTTAGAGAAGTTCGGTATTGTCAACCTTTTTCTATTGCAATAGTTGGGGTTAGTCAATTCGAGGGTGCGTGGTGGGTTCCTCTTTCCTTCCATTAAATTACTCTCGTAGTAATTCCTTGCCTAATAAAGTTAATGCTACCGTGTCAGCTATTGATACTAACACTGATAACGAGACTACTATAACCTCGGATCAGTGGTATACTACAATCTACAATGGCTGTAAAAACTCACCTACATCTTTCCCTAATTATTCTATCAGGAATGATAAATTGTACAGATATATGGTATCTCAATGTACATTGCGAAAAGTATTCGATTGGAAAGAGGTCCTACATACCTCGGATAGAACTACCGCTAATAAAGAATACCATTCGGAACCGCTGCGGGTCATTTAGGTATTTTTAAAACGTATAAACGTTTAGCCCAGCGTTATTATTGGCCTGGTATGCACGCTGACATTATTAAGTTTATATCTGCGTGTGATACTTGTGTCGCACGTAGGTAAACACCAAAACAATGGTACTTTATATACACACACATACAACTTACGTCGTAAACCGGCTGGGTTTAACGTGGGTGATACTGTGTGGAAAAGAACCTACGACAAATCATTTGGCAAAAAACTAGCTCCTAAGTTTGCCAAGTGTACTATTATTGCTAAAAAGTCACCACTAGTATACGAATTAGCGGATTGGTCGGGTAAATCTATTGGCAGTTGCACATTAAAGATTTAAAACTAATTAACTACACTGATTCCTAACCTAACTAGATTCTTTCATTGTACCTACCGCAGTTTGAGTTTCATAGTCACTATCTACTTAGCACTGTCTACAGAATTTCGGAGGACTTAGTTAGACGGATTTTTCTTGTCTAGACACGAAAAATCCTGCTGTACAGAGCGGGGTATTGTAACGTAATACTACACGTATTGCGTTATAATATCTCGCAGGCGCTTAACGCCAGCTTAGCCGTTCGCAATATTACCTAATATGGTCATGTTCACCAGCCAAAGGCAGTTGTGAGTCATAGGCCTACATCTATATAAGATGGGTGCGCGATCTAAGTCGATCACTTGCCCTACACACCGTCTCGCTGATGGTTGTAGCGACTATTACTACTATTATTAAAATCCTACTTCTCTGTCTACTGTCCCGCTGGGGGTAAGCATATTCTAGTTGTCTGTGTGCCTATACGTTCTGTCTGTAGTATCTGTGTCTCCTAAGCATAACAGCCGATCTAGGGACCGCCTGTGCCTGACCGGTTGTTGTGTATTCTCTATGCTGTTCCAGTTCTTCCTACGGGCTACGTTCTTCCTACGGGCTACAAGCCACGAGCTGCTGGCACCGTGCCGCTACTAGCCAGCTACCACCCAAGCCTCCGTTCCTGCCTACGAGCTCCTACAGCCAGGCCGCCTGAGCCTGACCGCTCGGCCCACATCGGCTGCACCGCCTGAGACCCGCTCAGCCTGAACATCGACCACAGAGCTGCCTGCGCAGCGCACCTTGGCCAGCTCATCGGCGACCCTACGAGCAGCTACCCTGCGAGCGTCGGAGAGCAGCAGGAGTCTACGCTCCAGCCAGCTCAGGCCAGTGCTTACCTAGTTCGGTCATACTGTATGTAAGCGGTAGTGAGACATAATAAAGAACCTGTTCAGCCTAGCAGTGTTTCTCTTGAACCCCGACATCCTACCTGAGATCCTCCATCTCAGTATTATGTCAGTTACTTATGATTAACGGCAATTTTCAATATGCGATCCATACATGGATTTTGAGATTCGAGATTCGTGTTTGACATATTTTGTATGGAGCTTCTGTCAAAAACGTATCTAAAATCTACAGATCTACATATCTATAGATCGAATATTTAATTCCGTAGTAGGTGACATTCACGTGGGCGTAGTAGCGCTCAAAAGTTATATAAAGGACCATGAGTCAAATTGGGCTCAGTGTCCAACAGAGTTAAAGCATATGCCATTGTAAAGGATTTTGTTCGTACTAAAATTGTTAGTACCGGCACCACCTTCAATTCCATTGCAGGAAAAAGATATGCACTTAAATAGATTTTGTAGAAAAATGCAATTGTAAGTCATAAAACTGTTATAGTAACAATATATTCATACTTTAAATGTGCGTTGCCATGCTTGCCAAGGTTCTACAAGCGTCCACAAGCACAAGCGTGTAAAGAGGGCGATTGGCTTGGCTTGCGTGAGCTTCAGGACGCTTGTATAGGACCCGGTCTAGTGTCGGGACACACGTCCTTCCTCTCTTTCACACACACGTTTAATTTCCATCTCTGATTAATTGGACTCGTAAAAATAGAAATGTCTGATAAAAGTGCCGAAATTGCAATCCGCGAGTTAAACAAGACAGTGCTTTTGCTGCATAACAAAGTGGATTCGCTGGAAAAGCTTGTAAATGAGCAGAATAAGCTTATTAAAAAACTCATTGGTGATAACTGTGACTCAGTGATAATGAATAAATCCAACGCAGAGGGTAATCCTAGAGCGGAGCCAGCGCAGCGACCAGTGCGCGAGGCGCGCGTTCGTGCAGCATCGGCGATCTCCGCTAATTCTCGGAAGCCGGCGGCTAGGCCCGCTGCCACCACTACTCAATGCGCACTGACGTCACCAACGGTTACCCCTACTACAAGCACAGCGGAGCCACAGCAACTCACTACGAATAACTCACAAGTGCAAGGGCCGGCCGATGTTCATACGGATTCGTCGCAAGATACTCACGCCAGCGAATGGGTCGAGGTGCGTCGCCGCAACAAGCGACGTTCGATCGAGAACGTTACTCGTGGTACAGCTATCCCCGATTCTACGCACCCGTTAGCGGCAGCGGAACGTAAAGCATACCTACACTTGTATTATGTGAAGGAAGGTACTACAGTGGAACAAGTGACTGCATATTTAACGAAAATTTGTCCAGGTGATACTTGCTCTGTTGAGTCTTTGAAATCGAGAGGTGATTATGCGTCATTCAAGTTATCTGTACCGGCGAATCACTGTGCAAAGTACTTGGCGCCAGAAAACTGGGTACAAAATGTTTGCATAAAGTCGTGGCGCAGTGGATTTCGCAAACAAAGTGATAAAACCGCCCAAACATAAAACATATTCACTGTTTTATCAGAACGTTAGAGGTTTGCGTTCGAAATTAGATGTATGTAAGTTGGCCATAATAAACGAATCAGCTGATGTGTTCGCTCTGACCGAAACGTTTCTAAATAGTAGTGTTTATGATGCGGAAGTGTTCCCGCGAGATTATAATGTCATACGTCGGGACCGGACCAACGATACCGGTTGGGGCGGGGTATTGTTGGCGGTGCGGTGTCAATACCAAATTAAACAAATCATTGACATCGATGGATATACTGACGACATAGAAATGGTGATGGCAACAGTTTATTTTAAATTTAAAAAAATACTGTTTTGTGCGCTTTATATTCCCCCTAACTCAAGTGATATGAATTATAGAAAATATTTCTCAGTCCTAGAAAATGTTATTAGGAAATATTCTAAACTGCATATTATCATTGTTGGAGATCTGAACTTAAATTCAGCTAGTGGACAGGTAAAGTTAGATTTCTCACACCTTCTTGCGTTTGGCAACTTAAAACAATATAACAAAGTCTATAACAAATATGGCAACATGTTGGACTTGGTTTTGAGCGATCTGGGCAGCGAGTGTGTGCATATGAGGGAAGATACAGTGCCACTTGTGCCACCGGACGCACACCATCCACCGCTCAGCTTTGTACTGAGCGTGCCCCGTCCGGCGCAGCCCGCGCCTCCGCTGTTGCCAGGCTCGCCCGCGGCTTCATCGCATGGAGTTTTATCGTGGCATTGGCAGTTTAGGAAAGCAGATTTTTGTCCACTATATGAAAGTATCGCATCATTAAAATGGGACGATATACTCTCTGTTCATGATGTTAACCAAGCAGTTAACATGTTTTACGACAAAATTAATAATTGTTTACAGTGTCATGTACCATTTAAACAACAATCTACTCTTTGCTCGAGGTACCAATACCCACCATGGTACACTCCTGAGATAATTACATGCATACGGGACAAATCATACTTTCATTCAAAGTATAAAAGCTCAAAAAATATGTGGTGCTTAGATATGTTTAGGTACTATAGAAAACACTTGAAACGTCTTATTGATACAGCATACAAAACCTATATACAACAGACAGAGGCGGATATAAAATCGGATCCGAAGCGATTTTGGACATTCGTACAAGAACAACGTTCTTCCAGGTATACCTGTGAGGAGTATGAATACGATGGGAGAGTTGTGACTGGAGTGGACGCTGCCAATGCGTTCGCGACGTTTTTTAAGTCAGTTTTTCACACTGACGGGGTGGGACTGTCTCGTGACACGGCCGAACAATATTATTCTTCAAATGAATCATCGTCCAGTATCGCACTGGACAACATTGATAGTGCGGATGTGACATACGCTGTAAAGCGTCTGAGGGCTTCTTCGTCCATTGGGCCAGATGGTATTCCTCCGTTTTTGGTTAAAGACTGCATATCTGTATTTCGAGAACCTTTATTGCACATTTACAACCTTGCTCTACGAACCGCTACATACCCAGCGCTTTGGAAGGTCTCTCGGGTTACACCCATTCCGAAGGATGGGGCAGCTTCAGACGTCGTGAACTATAGGCCGATCGCCGTGCTCTCGGCATTCGGTAAGATCTTTGATTCCATCATAAACCGACATATAAGTAGGCAGGTACGGCCACAATTGAGTGAATGTCAGCACGGGTTCAGACCAGGTAGATCAACTACTACCAACTTGTTGAACCTTGTAAATTTTTCTGTTGCAGCATTAGACCAAAGTAGGCAGGTGGACGCGGCCTACTTCGACTTAAAAAAAGCCTTTGATCGTGTCCAAACAAAAGTTCTTTTGGATAAGTTAGTAGCTATAGGGTTTAGTCCAAATCTGGTCAAATTTTTCCGAGACTATTTTAAGAGCAGAACTCAATATGTCCAGATATCAGGCTGCCGCTCGGAGTCCTACGAGACAAGTTCTGGAGTAATCCAAGGCAGTAATTTGGGGCCGACTCAATTCCTGATCATGATCAATGATTTGCCGAATGTCGTGAGTTCGGCGCGATGCCTCATGTTTGCTAATGATCTGAAGTTGTTCTTAGAGGTGAAGGATGTGAGTGACTGTGCCGCGCTTCAGCAGGACATCCACAACGTCGAGGCGTGGAGTAAACGCAACTACCTAGACTTTAATGTTTCAAAGTGCAAAACGATCACATTTACCCGATCGCATTCACCGATCACTTTTGTGTATACTCTGTCAGGCAGTCCGCTGGAGCGCGTTACAGAAATTCGCGACTTGGGTTTGGTTGTTGATGGAAAGTTAACTTTTAACACCCACATAAATAAGATGTGCAGTCAAGCCTATAGGTCGCTCGGCTTTGTCATGAGGCAGTCTGCTCGCTTCAGTGGAAGGGATGCGCTAACTGCTTTATATTTCGCATTTGTTCGCAGCAAGCTCGAGTACAACTCTGCCATCTGGGACCCACACGAGGCAAAATATAAATTAATAGTAGAACGAGTGCAGCGAAAGTTTTGCCGATTTCTTTATAAAAAAATGTACGGATATTATCCGTACCTATATCCGTCTCTGTTTGTATCAGGTATGGTGGGTATTGATACTCTCGAGCTGAGACGTAAGTGGCAACTTATGGCACATTTCTATTTGTTGCTTAATGGGCAGATTGACAATCCTGAGGCGTTGTCTCGTTGCGGACTGTCTGCACCGGACCAGTACTCGCGGCTGCGGTCGCGCCGCTTGCTCGCGGCACCACCAGTACGCACAAACACCGCACAGTTCGCTCCTACAAGTCAGGCCATATCACTGCTCAATGCCCTAGTCAATCAACAGCCAAGTACTGACATATTTTTTAATAGTAGGGGAGAATTTAACAAACAGTGCCAAACCTTCTTAAGTAATTATTTAAAATGTATTAATTAATGTGATCACATGTGATTTATTATTATTATTATTTGACATTGTACGTAGTATTATTTACCTGACAACACAGTTTTATTTGACATGATTGAATTACTCGACATGATATTCATTTTACTATATTGTAATTTCTGACATAATTAATTCAATTGTATTGTGAATATGACTTAGGTAGGTATGTGATCACATGAAATTAACTATAATTATTTGACTTCGCAGTATGTATTATTTGACATGATTGTATAACTTGACATGAATTCGAATGCTATTGATTTTATTGCATCTATATAGTGTATTATTAATTTATTACCGTATTTAATTATTTTAAATGACTCTCAGCGCGTGTTGGGCAACAAACCTGTAAGTGCTGAGAGTAACTGAATATAATAAATAAATAAATAAATAAATAAAAAATCAAAGGGCGCTTGTGGCAAGCGCTTGTGAAGCGTTCAAACGTTGGCGAGCGCTTAGTAGCCGCTATGATCTCGCAACGAACGCACGTCTAGATCTGTCTCAAAATGAGTGACTGGTTGAACGAAGAGAGTTTACATATCGTTTTTGGAATATTTCCAGACAGAAATGTGTATCTGGAACCCCAAAGACGTTAATCACAAACGTGACAACCTGTCCGCCATGCTTGGATGTTCGTAGCACACCGACGCATTCACAAGCGTGTAAACGACATCCAAATGGCATACGAAATTTGTGGACGCTTGGGGCTTATAGATGCTAGTCGAGCCTTGGCAAGCACGCACCTTAAAATAATGGTAAACAATAGACGCGCTTGCGCTCGTGTGATTTACAACACTCTCCATCCCTCTCACACCTCTCAGACGCCTGCCCGGGCGCCCGTCTGCTCTCAGTCAGTCGACTCGTGATTCTCACAGTGTTAGCTGTGTGTTTTCGTGTATCCTCTCGGCACATACAATTTAATCCACCAGGTCATCTAAACGATATTATTATTGATATTGATTGAAATGTTAATACAAATATTTTTGACTGTTAGCAGCTGTTTCATTTTTTATGTATTCTTTGCACCTGGAATTAAAACTAGTTAAAAGATGTCAAACAACAAAAACTACTATGCCATAATAGCATTATTTTGCAGGATTATAGTTTATTTATGCTAGGAGAAAAATATTTATAGCAAAATAACCCCATGGATTCTTCGCAAAAATGAGTTTATATCTTTATTTCTAGTGCTTTACAAGTATATTCAAAGTGGTCTCATCTCTGTTGGTGGGAGAGCCCAGGCTTCATACATTTTTGCCCATGGTCCTTTAAGAGAAACAAACTACATGTTATCCGTTTTGTTTTATAAGTTGTAGCTATAGATATTATTTTCGTACCCAGGTACTTCCCTTTATCTTTATTAGTCCTATGTTTCGCACTTAGGTTTCATTAACCGACTTCAAAAAAAGGAGGAGGTTCTCAATTCGTCGGAATCTTTTTTTTTTTATGTATGTTCCCCGATTTCTCTAAGACGCCTGGACCGATTTAAAAAACTCTCGTTTTGATTGAAAGAGTATACTTCCTAGTTGGTCCCATGATCATCAGGTCAGGATCTGATCATGGAATCCTGAAAAAATCGAAGGAACTCTTCAAATTTTATAAGCACACTTGAAGCGATTTGACCATAACAACCCAATGCCGTCGAGTTTGGGCTCGTTTGAGTTTTCTTTACATAGACTTTGATGCTGGATGATTTCCATGGTCTGATGATAGAGTTGGCAGGTAACCATGAGATCTTCGTGATATGATAACCCAATCTCATCGAGTTTAGGGTCGTTTGATTCGTCTTTACCTGGACTTTGATTCTGGATGTTTTCCAGGGTCTGACGATGGAGCAGGAAGGTGGCCATGGGATCTTTGTAATACAAAGACGCAATCCCATTGAGTTTGGGCTCGTTTGATTCGTCTTTACATGGACTTTAGTGCTGAATGTTTACCAAACTCTGATGATGGAGCAGGAAGGTAGCCATGGGATATTTGTAATACAATTACGCAATCCCATCGAGTTTAGGCTCATTTGAGTCGTCTTTACATAGACTTTGATGCTGGATGATTGCCATGGTCTGATGATAGAGCTGGAAGGTAACCCAATCTCATCAAGTTTAGAGTCGTTTGATTGGTCTTTACATGGACTTTGGTACTGGATTTTTTCCAGGGTCTGATGATGGAGCTATGTGCCCTGACCACTGCCACTTCAGCTTGGCTATCCGGAGAGCTATGTCGGCGACTTTGGTTCTACTGCGGATCTCCTCATTTCTGATTCGATCTCCCAGGGAAACTCCAAGCATAGCTCTCTCCATCGCCCTCTGAGTGACCTTAAGCCTTCTGATAAGGCCTATAGTGAGCGACCACGTCTCTGATCCGTAAGTCATCACTGGCAACACACACTGGTCAAAGATTTTCGTCTTGAGACATTGCGGGACATCGGACGAGAATATATGTCGTAGCTTCCCGAACGCTGCCCAACCGAGTTGGATTCGACGATTGACCTCCTTCTCGAAGTTGGACCTACCTAATTGGACTACTTGTCCCAGGTAGATATACTTGTCGACAACTTCGAGCGTAGAGTTCCCAACCTGAATAGGAGCAGGTACAACATGGACGTTCGACATGATTTTCGTCTTGTCCATGTTCATCTTAAGACCTACTTGTTGGGAGACTCTACAGAGGCCATCGAGCATTGTGCCTAGGTCTTCCATGGTCTAAGCCATGACTACGATATCATCTGCGAATCGAAGGTGAGTGATGTACTCGCCGTTGATGTTGATGCCGAGTCCATTCCAGTTCAAAAGCTTGAAAACATCCTCCAGCGCAGTGGTAAACAGTTTCGGGGATATGAAATCCCCCTGTCACACTCCTCGCTGGAGTTGAATAGGTTTCGAACTCTGGTCCTAGAGGCGGACTGACATAGTGGCGTTTTCATACAAGCACTTCAGCACTTCGATATATCGGTAGTCAATCCGGCACCGTTGGAGAGACTGTAGCACCGCCCAGGTTTCGATCGAATCGAAGGCTTTCTCATAGTCCACAAACGCCAAGCATAGGGGCTGGTTATACTCCTCGGACTTCTGTATAACCTGCCGTAGCGTATGTATGTGGTCTATGGTACTATAGCCTTTACGGCAACCGGCTTGTTCGGGAGGCTGGAAGTCGTCCAGCTTGCTCTCGAGACGATTCGTGATGACCCTCGCAAACAGCTTGTAGACGTGGCTCAGAAGTGTGATGGGTCTGTAGTTCTTTAAGAAGGTTTTATCCCCTTTCTTAAAGAAAAGTACCACCACACCTCTGTGCCACGCCTGTGGCGTTTTACCCTCGAGAATGACGGAATTAAATAACTTCCGAAGGGCTTCTCTAGCGGGTGCACCGCCAGCCTTCGAGAAGCTCGCTCGTAATTCCGTCATCACCCGGCGCCTTGTTGTTTTTGAGCTGTTTGAGAACCACACTAATCTCGTGCATGCTGACGTCCGGGATATCTTCGGTATAGTGTCGGGTCAATCCAGCTCTAGGGTCTGACGCTGGAGTACTTGCGGGTTGTTGCGTTGTCGTGTATAGCTGTCCATAGAACCTTTCGATCTCCTCCAAGAGCTCAGGCTTGGACGATACGATTCTGCCATCCTCCGTCTTTAGCTTTGTCAGCTGAGTTGGAAGAACCGATGGCCGTTGGGGCAGAAAGGTTCTGGAGTGGCGGCCACGTACCGGACGACGCAGCAGAGGTAGGACCCCCGCAAGGTGGACCGACGATCTCGTCAAGATCGCGGGAGGCGGTTGGATGCGGGCGGCTCAAGACCGGTCTGTGTGGAGAACCTTGGGGGAGGCCTATGTCCAGCAGTGGACGTCGTTTGGCTGATATGATGATGATGATGATGATGGAGCAGGAAGGTGGCCATGGGATATTTGTAATACAAAGACACAATCTCATTGAGTTTGGGCTTGTTGGATTCGTCTTTACCTGGACTTTAGTGCTGAATGTTTATCGTTTCGTTTTTTTTTTTTTTTTTTTCGTTTTTCGTGTGAGTGTGTGGCCAACTCTGGTGTCGGAGTTTTCAGACCGCCCAAAGGCCTCCGACATGGCCTAACGACCCTTATCCATAGACAAGAGCCGGGACCGACAGCTTTACGTGCCCTCCGAAGCACGGTAGCGCTCAGATGAAAATGCCACACACGGTCACCCATCCAACTGGTAACCTGTGCAAGCGTTGCTTAACTTTGCCGATCTGTTACGAACGGCAAGCCAAGTCTCGTTATGAGCGCTACTGAATGTTTATCAAACTCTGATGATAGAGCAGGAAGGTGGCCATGGCATCTTTGTAATACAATAACGCAATCTCATCGTGTTTAGGCTCGTTTTTTTGTCTTGGCAAACACTTTGGTATTGGATGATTTCCGGGATCTGATGATGGAAATGAAACGAACGTGTTTAGGCTAAATAGTTGAAAACAAAAAAAATACTTGAAATTGCCAGAAAGGTACAGGTCTACATTTCATAATTGAGGCACGTAAGGAAGGCCTCTTCATCATGTACCACCTACACTATCCTATGTACCTACTTACCACCTATTACTTTTTTTATTAGTATACCACTAAAAAGCAAAAAATAAACATTATTTTTAAATAAAAAAGAAACCGACTTCAAAAAATACTAAGGAACTAAAAAACAAAAAATAATTTGTTTTGGAGCAAACATTTTTGGAGTCGGTGCCAAGCCCTTACGCAAAAAGTTACTAAATTACAAAGTACCTATTCTAACAACAACGACCTATACAAAAATGTGTAGTGGTTTTATAGTCAGATCAGAAATACTTGGCTTGGCACCGACTCCAAAAATTGTTGCTCCAAAACCAATTATTTTTTGTTTTTTAGTTCCTTAGTATTTTTTTAAGTCGGTTTCTTTTTTATTTAAAAATAATGTTTATTTCCCTTCTCGACTTGTTCCGTTTATGTCTAAACAATGCAATCTTGAACCAATTTCTCTTCGCAAACAATAAACCAGACTTATGCCTCTGCGATTATTTATTTTGACACTTTATTTAAAGTAATGGCTTTTAAATTAAATTTTGTCTGTGAGTTTAGCGCCTAGCTAAAATGATCATCACTGGTAATATATTAACTTGTTTATTTATTTATTTTCTCTCATATAACTATTATTAGGACAAAAAAGATAGAACAGAAAATACTATTGCCATTACTCTCCCCTGTACAACCCACCACACTATTTACTATTCATAACTTGTGCATTAGTAAATTTGCAAATTCACACCATTGACACGTAATGATGTTAATTTCATTTGTGTGGAAAAATTAGAAATATTTTTTATTTTAATATTAGACTTCACCCGCGGTTTCACCCGCGTTAGAATCCTTTAACTGTCTCCTAGCACGAAATATACTTTAACATCACTTCGTTGCAACGAGAAGGAACTTAAAAGCACAGTTTCACATTAATAATAGTATTATTATCAGTAAGGATTGATCCTCGATGAAGGCTAAATTATGAGCTTTATTATTATAAGTCTTCTATAGTTCCTCTTCTAGTAGGCCAATTCTCGGCAGACACTATATTTAGAACGAAATGAGATTAGATTTTGAATTGACTCACAATCGATATTCTGTAATGTAATTATAGTGTACTTTGACATAGATTATACAGTTCGTCTTTGACACATAGTTTGACGCATTGTTCAATTTACGATCAAGTTACAATATCATTTTAGTATCAGTAAATTTTGCTGAATACCCTTTGTGACATAAGTATGGCAATGATATTAGGTCGAAACTGTATTTTGAACAAATATTAATACGTTAATTAGCCCTCTGGTTCAAACACATGATATGCTTGTTTATCTGAATAAACAAACATTTTATTATAACTATTGAGTTTATAAGAGTAGACCGTACGCCGTAACGAACTTAAACTTAGCGAAGAAAGAAACATTCAAATTTATTAATTTGTTTGTGTAAAACAGTTTAATTAAATTCCATATTTCATAAGGTACGCCCTAATTCTAATTTGGTGGGACCTTTATTTCGATTCTGTAAGAGTTATGTGAGAGTTATATTTTTACTAACTGGTGTCCACATTTCATATTGTTTGCTTCAAAACAATCTGATAAACAAACTTTCATCTCCTGTATTACATCCTCGGGGGGTATCCAAAAATGTTCTTTAGTGGGTTGGAAGTGTTCAAATTTCATGTTTACATTCTTTTTAGTTAGGGCTGTGCAATGATATGTCAGTCAGGACCAAGTGCTATATATTATTATTACGACTAGCAGAGCCAGAGCCCCCCAGTAACACCCGGATTATTTTGGGCTTGTGTTCTGCACCTGAGACTCATAGTATTATATAGCCTCAAGAAATGGGATATGCAAGATAAAAGTAACTATTCAAATTGAACTCGCAGTTAGAACTCGTTTAGTTTAACGCGCTAATATCAACAAACAAACTTGATCCCTGTTTATAACCAAAGTACCAAATATTGTAAAAAGAGTAAATACTCTTTTTACAAGAATATATACATACTTTTTAGTATATCAGTTCACAAACATTGTAAAAAGAACAAATACTTTTGAAATGTCAATCCAAAAAGTATGTATATGTTTTACCTTTTATATGTACGAAATATTGTAAATGGAATACATTTGAAAATAGATTGTTATATGAAGGTATATAAGACCAAGAAAATTGAAATATTGTTAGTCTTCGAAAGGGGCTCAACCAGGACACAGTCTTCAGCAAGCCTTCAACTGAGGCTCATAGTGCAAAGTCTCCAACAGAGGCTAGTTCAACAGAGTCTTCGAAAGGGGCTCAACCAGGACACAGTCTTCAGCAAGCCTTCAACTGAGGCTCATAGTGCAAAGTCTCCAACAGAGGCTAGTTCAACAGAGTCTTCGAAAGGGGCTCAACCAGGACACAGTCTTCAGCAAGCCTTCAACTGAGGCTCATAGTGCAAAGTCTCCAACAGAGACAATAAACCAGTACAACAGTAGATGTGGTTTAATTTATAGTTATCCCATCTAGCTGTCCTTCTAGGACAACACAGATCAAATGGTCTAACGCTCCCAGCGTTAACATTGGTCCTTCGAGCCGGATGATAATATATATCGGCCAGTTTTTGAGTTCAACGATCTAGCAATAGATCGTTCTCACACCAGCAGTGGATCGCTGCGCAAGGGTGTGAGGCATCATCAGCACACGCTGATGATATTCGTCGAGACGAAAGTCGACGAATGCGCCTGTAGTAGAAAAACCTACTCCGCGCGAAGAGCAAGCAGCAGAGGGCACAATCGTCGCGTCTACCCCAGCGCCAACAGCAGCCACGGCAAGAGGATTGCAGCCTGACAGAGCCAAGGAACGCCGCTACTCACCACTAGAGGTCACCATCAGTATAATAAAGTGAAGTGTAAAACCGTAAGTACAATCATATTATATAAACAGTGCACAAATTAAGGACATTGCCGCTAATAGCAAGTACAATTTTTTCAAACAATTGTAAAATTTTCTAAATCATTTCTAAACTTTTAACTGTAATAATTTCTGTTTTAACATTGTATTCAACATGGAAGGGCTATTTAATGTTTTAAAAGACCTTCAAAAAGTAATTGATAGAGGTTTAATCAATTTTAAAAAGAGTCCAAAAGACAGACTGACCATTGAATACATTGAGACGAAACAAGAATTATTAGAAAAGAACTGGGATCTTTTTAAAGATAATTATACTAAATTGAGAGAAAAGTATTCAGTTCAAGATGATGTGATTGTCAACATGTATGACCTCACGGAGGAAACTTACGTTACTCATAAATGTATAATGAAGTCAATGATGAATCAATTTTCGAGTTCAAAATGTTCTATAAAAGGTGATGATAATGGTAGTGCATCAAAGGTCAATTCTAACCTTGCAAAATTACCTAAAATTTCAATACCTAACTTCAGTGGTAAATACGCAGAATGGACCACCTTTCGCGATCTCTTTGTCTCACTTGTGCATAATAATAAAGGCCTAGATAATGTTCAAAAGATGCATTACTTGAAGTCTCATCTCTGTGGTGAAGCTGAACAGCTAGTGAGACACACACCAGTAAGCCAAACAAATTATACTCAGTGTTGGTCTCAACTAGAAAAGCGATATAACAATAAAAAATATCTTGTAAATTGTATTTTAAAACGCCTTTTTGGCCAGAGACGTATACATGTCGAATCAGCAACTTCTTTAAAAGAGTTACTCGATACTACCAACGAGTGTCTAAGCGCTCTCAGTAATTTAGACGTAGATGTGACCACGTGGGATATCATCATCATACACATTGTGACATTTAAACTTGACGCGGAAACTCGTAAACAGTGGGAATTACACGTGAGTAGCAATGATTCAAATGATTTACCAACATTTGAACAATTTGCCTCGTTCATTGAAAATCGTTTTCGAGCGTTAGAATGTATTGAGCCAAAAAGAGTTTCGACTCAACAATTCAACAATTCATACGTACCAAAGTCTATGATAGCTATAAATTCAAACAATATGAGATGTGAGTACTGTTCAGAAGGTCACAAATTATGTTTTTGCAAAACATTTACCAAACAGCCTGTAGCTAACAGACGCGAATTTGTAGCAAAACATAAAATCTGTTTTAATTGCTTGGGCAGCAATCACACCGTGTACAATTGCCAAAAACCAATTTCCTGCAGAATATGCAACAAACGTCATCATTCTTTGCTGCATCTAAGCAATCCTGTAAACGACAACATTCCAAAAGAACATGTGGTTGACGAGACCACTTCATCTAATAATGTACCGGTAGTCTCGTGTTTCTCAAAGAATGTTCGTGTACCAAAACAAGTTTTACTACCAACAGCTTTAGTTAAAGCGGAGTCCAAAACAGGAGGCCATCGCGTGGTAAGAGCACTGATTGATCAAGGATCTCAAGCTTGTTTTATTACTGAGGCCACCGTACAATATCTTAAATTGCCAAAGATTCCAGTGCAAGGAATTATATCTGGCCTGGGTGAACAATCTTCCACAGCTAAATACATGGTTAACCTGAAAATTCATTCAAGAATAGATCACTCAATAGAATTTAATATCAACGCGTATGTTCTTAACAGAATAACGTCAAACTTACCTGAAAGTTACATCAATAGAGATTCTTTTGACTGGATGGATACAAGAACCACAACTTTAGCCGACCCTGAGTTCTATCAACACAAAAATATTGATATCTTGCTAGGTGCAGAAGTATACAGCCATATCGTAAAGGAAGCCATATTAAGGAATCAACAATGCACTTTATTAGCTCAGAGCACCACATTGGGATGGATCATATCCGGCACAGTTACAATTAATGAGAACACTAACAATTCAACTAGTTTATCTAGGAATATGAACGTAATGCATTCACAGATTAGAGATGTTGAAGTTCATAAAAGATTCTTGGAAATTGAAGAGCACCACCCTAATATGAAGAAACTGCGAACATCAAAAGAGCTGTGTTGTAAAGAGAATAAGGCCAACACAACACGAAGAGAAGGTGTAGTGAAGATACAGAATCGGAATAGACTCAAACAAGAAATGTTATATAGAATTAAATATTTCGAATACAAGCACAAAAGGGACATTAGTTCAACTAAAGAGGACAAAAGGGCAATGAGATCAACTACAGAGGACAAAAAGGAATTTAGGTCAAATAAAAGGACAAAAAAGAAATAACATAGATCAACTGTAAAGGATATAACAGGACAACAATTATAGAAGGAAGGAGTATTATGTTATACAGGACTGTTTTTAGTATACGCCAAATCCACCGCCAATGAATAATAATTATAGTATTGTCACCCTAGTAAATGGAAAACCTTTATTGCAAACTGCACTTCAGAAATCTTATCTTCGATGGAGTCTTCGCAATGGTTTCATGTGTCAACAAAGGACAATAAAGCGGATTCTGCCTCAAGAGGCATAAACCCAAAATAAGTACAAAAGGATGTCTGGTTTTCGGTACCACAGTTTTAAAGGACAACATTATTAAGTACAAAAGGTCAAATCATTTAAAATCTCATGTGACACCAGGACATTGTTTAATCGGATAGCTATTACAAATCATTACGACTCCTGATTACAATCATGCGAGCTCAAATTTTACTTCACTAACACGATGGCAATTTGTGCAAAGGATATTGCAGTCATCCTGGAGGCGTTGGTCTAAAGAACATTAAGCCAATCTAATGAATAGATACAAATGGTCTTCCAGATCACCTGAACCAAATGTTGGGGATATATTGCATGTAAAGGAAGATTTGCCGCCGAGTCGTTGGTCACTAGGTCGAATTTTAGAAAAACACCCAGGTCATGATGATGTCACACGCGTGGTCACTTTACGTACTAGTTCATCCATAATTAAAAGGCCAACCAACAAATTGTGTGTTTTACCTATTGCTGATAAAGCTACTTAAAATGATTTTTATTCAAACATTTGCATGTTGTTTTTGTTTTAATTTATATTGTGTCATAATATTGTGTCTTAACTATTGTTGATAAAGCTTCTCAAGATTATTGCTATTTGAATATTTCCATGTTGTTTTTGTTTAATCTATATTGTCATGTTTGTGTTTGTTCAAAATATGTTATGTTTAATTGATTACTTGTATATTTCAGTATGTACTCATGACAAAGAGAAACGTCATAGAGCAAAATACTTATGTTAAGTTTGTAACCAAATAAATGTTTGAAGGACATTTCGTCATAAAATGCCCTTGGGCGGCGGTATGTTTATGACCAAAGTACCAAATATTGTAAAAAGAGTAAATACTCTTTTTACAAGAATATATACATACTTTTTAGTATATCAGTTCACAAACATTGTAAAAAGAACAAATACTTTTGAAATGTCAATCCAAAAAGTATGTATATGTTTTACCTTTTATATGTACGAAATATTGTAAATGGAATACATTTGAAAATAGATTGTTATATGAAGGTATATAAGACCAAGAAAATTGAAATATTGTTAGTCTTCGAAAGGGGCTCAACCAGGACACAGTCTTCAGCAAGCCTTCAACTGAGGCTCATAGTGCAAAGTCTCCAACAGAGGCTAGTTCAACAGAGTCTTCGAAAGGGGCTCAACCAGGACACAGTCTTCAGCAAGCCTTCAACTGAGGCTCATAGTGCAAAGTCTCCAACAGAGGCTGGTTCAACAGAGTCTTCGAAAGGGGCTCAACCAGGACACAGTCTTCAGCAAGCCTTCAACTGAGGCTCATAGTGCAAAGTCTCCAACAGAGACAATAAACCAGTACAACAGTAGATGTGGTTTAATTTATAGTTATCCCATCTAGCTGTCCTTCTAGGACAACACAGATCAAATGGTCTAACGCTCCCAGCGTTAACAATCCCTAATTTTAATATTAGTGTTATATATAGATGATGATCATTATTATGTATTATAGTATAGTCTCGGTCTATCCCAATGGGAGACTGGCGTGACGTTTAGATAGATAGATATATAGATAATTATTAAAAGATCATCTTTTTGTGAAAGTGGAACTGTGGTTTCTTTTAACATTAAATATTGTGTTCGAGCTACAATGTCATTCGCTTTTTCTTATTCCTTACTTGATTACTTTTTGTCTGTTGTAATTCATTTTTGTTGAGGAAATGAGGGCTCTTGAATTTATTTATTTTTTGCTTTATTTTCTTTTTCTGTTATCTTTATTGTTTATTTTAACTATGTAACGTCGTTGGCTTTCATTTTATAACGTAGTTTTGTATATAATTTTATAGATCGTCTTATCTTATGCCTTTTAGCATTTTTCGCATATTTTACAATTTGATTTGATTGATATAATCGTATGCTAAATTGATCAAACGTATTCGCATTTTGTCACATGCATTCGAATATTTTAATGTTTTTTTAAACTTCACAGAAACAGGCAAAATTACAGAAAATATGAAAAAAACAGTAGCAAAAATCAATTTCAAAGAATATTAACCCGAATAATTTTAAGAAACGCCTATAACATCACAAGGAAATTCTTCCTAATTATAATTTAAATAGTCTTCCCCAAAGGATTTTTATTACTGTATAAAAATTAATTAAGTTAGGAAGGCACGGAAAGGTGGTATGAAGCTAAATATTTTTCTTAATTACTATAGACTAAAAACGTCTGTGCGGCTATTGTCAAGCGTTTCACGTACGTGAAACCCTCAACTTTAATTAGAGGAATTTTCTTTGCAGTACTACTTGTAAGGTTGTGTCACACTTGACGGAGCGGTCGCGGTACGTTAGTACATATAAATCTATGGGTCGCGGTAAATCTTTATCATGATTCATCATATTGTATATATATTCTGACTGGGAGGCATATTCTTACTATGATAATGGTTTGGCCATTACATAGTGCTGCACGCTAGCTAAGTAACGGATGGCAGAGCTCGCTTGTTATTCAAAAACAATATGGAGAACTCTCAGACATTCTTCTTCTTCTTTCGTGTCAATGACGAGTTTCAAGTTTCAATGTATCAAATCTTGTTCGCCCAGTACGCAGACATATTCGTCATGACATTTTCTGTCACATTTTTGCAAGCGATAATTAACAATTGAAAAGTACCATGATTCTGAAACAAAGACCTTCTATGCTATGGCTATGGCTGCAATATTATCACTGGTGGTTCACGTAACCTTTATGGGATGAGATGTAAGGGTACTCCTCTATGACAAGCGCATTTAATATTTGTAATCCTATGCGTCTCTTTAGAGAATTGGTTCTTTAGATGGACACTGAGTAGGATAGTGAGATTTTAACTGTTCGGATGATAAAGTGGCTTACCATATCCGTGTACGTGAGGGACAATCAACCAACGAACGTGCCTCGCGTTGAGTCTCCAACTAATTCGAACAAACTGTCACAAAGTCAGAGCCTGAACGCACAAGGAGTCATTATTACTTTATATTTGATATTTCGTAACCTGTCAAAATAAATGACTTTGACTATACGTATTTTGTAGTCGTTTATGTATTTGACCTCTATTGTAGAACAAACTGTTATGCCGAGTCTTAAATCTTAGACTAAAGTCCTCCCGGATACAGTGTTTATTCCTAGTGCGGTCAAAAAACGTTGAACAAAACAAATCACATTGCATTGCTTTGACGAATTTCCTACTCACATCTGTTACTACTTTGAAACTAACCTTTGGGCTACAAAGGCGCTTCAATAACGCCTGTATGCTGAGCATGTAGAATCTTTTCTCAAATTCAGCATTTTTGTGTGAAAAAGTGTCTATATATTCGATGTGTACATGCTCGTGAAGTCTAGTCAGATACATATATTTACCATAGCCTTTGAATAGTATTTTAGAATTGTAATATATAATTGTTTCAATTTATAAAGGTACCTACTGTAAAACAGCAAATCGGTAATGACAAAATAAGCAATAGCTGCTGCAAATAGTTTTCAAAGCCCTAAGTTGGTCTTTTCTCAAAGTTGAAGATTCTCGATAACGAATTTAATTATAATAAGCGTTTAAGCAATTGAGCCATACAAAGTTTGCAAACAGACCAACTTACTTTACATTTTATTACATTTATATGGATTCAATTTTCTATTTCATTTTTTAGCAAAACTCAAAACAGATTGTTTTGAATTATTAATTTTTATAATGAACTAGCTTCTGCCTACGGCTTCAGTCGCGTTGAGGTCAGTTATTGGGACAAGACGGTAGCCCATGTGTATATGGCCTAGCCGAAAAACTGTCATGTAGAGCGTATCAGGTTCAAATCGACGACACGCGTTGTAAATTCAAAGCGCGTATTAAAATGCATTTTTCTTTTTAAACAGTATACAGCACATACAATATACTTGTCATACATGTCTGGGAGTTCTCCTTAAGGTTGTCGAAAGATTAGTGAAGCCTCGAACCCGCACTTGGCCAGCGTGGTATGCTATTAGCCTTACCCATAGTGACAAGAGGCCCGTGTCCAAAGTTATACTGAAATCCAGGGTTGATATAATTACTTGCAGTAAACTGTTCATGATGATAATCTATCATTGCGAACTAAAATTCAAATTTTATTAAAACCAGCTTCTTAATAATATAATTTTCGTGTCAGTTCCATAACGAAATAAACCCCTGAACGGTCCCGTATCATTAATTATTATAAACGTTCATGCAATTAATTAAACAAATATTAAGTTTTGTTGTTAAAATGAGTACGTATTTGGCGGGTAATTAAATTTTGCTCTTATTAATATAAAGAGATAATACATGTGCTGTCATCTTAATTGGTTAATTTATTATACACTTAATTATTACACGATCATACTTTTTGTTGGTAGTATGCCGTTTTGTAAAATATTTGATAGAATCAATTTTTCGCGTACGGAAAATTTAAATTTTGCTTATTTTAAAAGGGATGACCTTACATACAATAAAAATATTATTATTACGAGCTTAATTTATTTCCCACTGCTGGGCAAAGACCTGACCTCCCAACTTTCACCCGTCGCGATCACATGCGAGCTCCCGTGAATTCCTTTGTAAAGCGCCCAATTAATTCCGCCATCTCCTTCTGGGCGTTTTAAGTTGCCGTTTCTTGCTACTGGGCATCCTCCTTGTAGTTGATCCTACTCAAAGCGGTTTTGTAATACGTCAAACGTGTCACAGTCCAGTTCCATTTCAATTTTGCAGCTGAGTGGCCTATATCGACAATTTGTGTTTTGAAACGTATGTATGATTCAGTCGGTAAGTTTGACTTCCAAAATACTATGTTTCATTGCCCTCTGACAAACCCCAAGTGTAGACATTTTTGTCAATGACTAAGTTTGCGATACAAAACAATTCCTGAAAGTAATTTATTCACATAGGTTTTAATAGTAACCTAATTGTATACATTTTTTATATGCACGGAACTTTTCGTGCGCAATTCCGACTCGGACTTGGCCAGTTTTTATAGAACTATACGTGTAATAAATTCTTGAGCTGACCTTGGTTTGGCTCGTTAGTTATCTGTCACTGTAATAGTGCCATTTTATTTACATCCATTTGTGTAGCTTGTGGATGTATTGTTGTACTAGGCAGGCGCTTTCATGGTACGAAATAATGGGTTAAAGAAATTTATACTTAGCTGGCTTTTTTTTTAACAGAAGAAAATTAATGAAAATCCTTTAAGCAGAATGGTTTAAAGGTACATTGTCACTGTTAGTGACAGTTTTATGGGTTTGATCACAATATTAGACATAGATAGAGAAATGTATAACATAATTCTAAAAAGTCTTTTTTAACTATATACTATTGGGACGTTTCTATTCATTTGTTTCGGATTGTGCTAGGGCTATCTTTACACGTTAACAGAAACATAACTATAGTTACTTCAAACGCACTCAACGCACGCGTTCTTTTCATCTCCTTATTTATAATATTGTAACCCTTTCCTCTAATCCCTAGTATAGAAATTGAATATTATATAAAATTCAAGAATCACAAATATGACTAAAAGCTCGATACAATAATGACCATTACACATAGCAGAATACAGTTGTTATACCCACAATACCTCTGAGCGATGATAAAGGAGGCTTTCACAGAGGCTTACATATACGCAATCGATAATTGCGATCCCTTTCAAGCGATCCAACAAAATGAAAGAATATGCCCTCAATCTCCGTTGGCCTTAGCCATCCTTACGTGAACGTCAGACTGTTTGCTTGAACGATTGTTGGACTAGATCGTTCAGTTAAAGAAAAACATGTAGGTACAAGACATTTCCAATGAGAGCCTCACTGTTGACATAAGGTTAACAATAAGAAAACGTGTAGCATTGTATATGTATTTATTTTATTGTTTTATTTTTAAGACAACCCCCACACTAGGAATAAATCCTCTGTCGCGGGGGACTCTACAAACATATGTACATACAATATTTTTTATAAGATTACGGATGGTCTGTCGGTTCACCCGTCGGTACTTATGTGACTTTTATTCGATACGAATTATTATAGATGTACTTCAGGAATAAAATTGGTATCCACAAACAAAAATTCCAGTACAAAAATATCAAACAAGGCTTCAAAATAAAGATCATGAAGAAATTTTAGCGAAATGGATAATAGGAGCTATATAGGAGTTCAGAGACCGACTGTAACGATATCGACCCAAATTTTATTGCCTATGTTTGACGTTTGCCTATGCGGCTGCTCTACGGAAAAACAAAGTAATTGCTGTCAAGCAAAATTATCAGGGGGAGCAAAAAACCGAAAATCACAAATTTAAAACGTACTGCCAACAACTTAGGTACTTTTGTTATTTCATAATTTGTAAAATAATTAGTTATATCTGTTTCAAAGCAATTTTTTGAGTAATTATTGGTAACTTTCCTTAAATTGAAAAAACTATTTTTCTGTAGACAGTAAATTAATTTTAAATAAAAAGAACAATCCAGTAACAAAGTAACTACAGTCACTTTGTTTTTTAAATAATTTAAAAAGAGATGGACAAGTTAGGTTTTAGTTTTAATAACAAAGCAAATGCATTTAATTGTTTTTAACAAAAACAATGAAGCCATTTAAAAATTAATACTAAGAGATTTGTTGGCTTTTACTTTTTATGAATCACATAATTTTTAAGAATTGTTAAAATTAGTTCATTTTTGGATTTATTAAGATAAGTGTCACTCAAGGAATAGGGCATGTACATAACGGTTACCTAAAGTAAATTCAAAAATCATAGATATAAGTTGTAATCATATAATGAAGTATTTAATCGATCCGCCTATCGCAGTCCACTGCTGGACATAGGCCTCGTCCAACACGCATCACAGTACACGTTACTCAGCCTTCCGCATCCAGTCTGTCCCAGCCACCTTTTTCAGGTCGTCGGTCCACCTAGCCGTGGCTGCCTTACCTTACGCTTGCCGAGGCGTGGTCTCCACTCTAAGACACGCTTGCTCCATCGGCCATCGGCATCCTTCTACAGATATGGTCAGCCCACTGCCACTTGAGCTTACTGATTCTGTGAGCTATGTCGGTAATTTTGGTTCTTTGTCGGAAAACTACGTTTCGGATTTTATCCTTCAAAGAGACGCCAGGCATAGCCCGTTCCATAGCTCGCTGCGTGACTTTTAGTTTGTGGACTAGTCCCACTGTGAGTGTCCACGTCTCGGCACCGTATGTCATAACAGGTAGGGCGCATTGGTTGAAGACTTTGGTCTTCAGGCATTGTGGTAGGGGCGAAGAGAAAACTCGACGTAGCTTGCCAAACGCAGCCCAACCCACTTGGGTTGGGCAGCGTTTGGCAAGATACGTCGGATCCAGTTGGATCCTGCGGTCGATTTCTTTCTCGAAGTTGTTTCAACCAAGCTGGACTACTTGACCAAGGTAGACATACTCTTGAACAACTTCGAGCATCGGTCCGTCGACATAAACCGGTTTGTGTGTCTAATTATCGTGATGATTGTATGGATGATGCATTAAAGAGTCGTTTATTGTTTGTTAGTGTTCCCGAACCGTTTTGGGAGGCCTTACGGGCGTGTTTACCGAAGGAAGAGGAGCATGTTGACGGCCTCTCGGAGATGGTTGAAATTGAGTTATCGGATGATGAATCGGAGGCGGTTTCGTTCAGTAATGCCATCACGTCGGCGCCGATTACGCCGCCTGCGTCGCAGTAATATTTGTTATTGGCCTAAGTTACGCCCTATTTTAAAGTATACAACTAAGAAGTCATTTAATGTTTCAAATGGGTGGGAATTTGGGGCGGGTCATTTCGATGATAAGTGGGCTTCGTTTTCTTTTGGAGATAAGAAAATGTTTCCCGAGGATTCTTTGTCTGCTTATTTTCAATTTGCTTATGGTTATTTTATTTTAAATAAGATTAAGTTTGTATTCACTAATTTCGAATTAAATAGATATTTTGTAACCGGTAATCTTAAGGTTATTGATGGTATGCCTTTAGGTCAGGCTACTGATCCGTTGTTTTCAGCTGATTCTTGTAATATTTAGTTTATGTGTCAGAGTGATCATGCTAATTTTGGTATTCCTTTATTGACTGATACGTATGAATTTTGTAAGAGGAAGCGATTGCGAAGTGGACTGAGCCATGTTTGGACTTATTATCCTAGATGTAAAGAGCGAATTATTACTGCTCGTGATTTTGTGTCTGGTACTTTAGATGATCAATTGCATGCTATGAAATCTCCTGATGCGACTGCTCAGCGTATATGTGTTGGGTTTGATGTACCTTTGTCATCGCTTCCTTTAAAGACCGATCAGCATCGTTATTGGCATTATGTTTTAACTTGTACTGTTCATGTTTATGCTACTTATACGTTTACTACGCGTAATGCTGCTCATTTTAAGGAATAAATAATTTTGTGTGTTAATTTTGTGTTTCATTCCAAAAAAATTCCCTTCCTCACAGGTAATGTCGTCACGTTGGCCATCTCGCCAGCAGCCTTGGATAGATTTCATTGCTGATGTGGGTCATATGAATGTGCCTTCTCTAATGAAAATACAAATATTTGTGGCAGAATAGACTATAAAGACAGACTATTGTTTGCAGTGTTTACTGTGTTAAGTGGATTTGATCCAAATTATATGTTAGAAGTGTTTTCCTGTGTTAATGATAGATGGACATTAAGTAAGAAAAGGAAATTTTTGGATGTGTGAAATGGTTAACTGAAGGGCTTGCTCACGATAATCCATTAATAGTAAACAGATATTTTGGTTTTAATATACGTACTGGCCGAGTTGAGTATCTCAACGGGAGGTCATATACGTCACCGTCATGGCGGGGTCGCCCAAGGAGCCATGCTGAAAATTCTAAGTCAGTGAAGACTAAGTCGCGTAAGACTCCGGGTGTTCATTTCTTTATAACTGTAGAATTGAAAGAGTATTATGAAAGCTGTCGCCAAGATTTGTTGGATTGGTTTAGTGGAGTTTCTTCATTTTGTATTGCACTTGAGGAATCTCGGTCTTCTTCAAGAGTAAGTTTTCATTTACATACTTATATAGAATTAGATACATACTAAAGATTTTGTAACGGTTTTGAATCGTGTTTACTGAACGAAAAGAAAGATGAAATACCTTTCTATTTGCCCCGACGTTTCGGCATGGGATACACCAGCCATGGCCACGGGATGACTGATGTCCGTCAGCGCTGCCTCCGAGAAGTCCTCCCCCTGTCTTCGGACTTCAGACAGTCCCAATATATGCCAGTTTATACGACCAAGTTCTACTTCGAGTTCGATGATGTATTGTTCCAGCCGTAGGGAGCGTCCATTGTACGCAGCCAGGGTCAGTTTCTTGTGTAGTGCCGTAGCCCGGAGATTCTTAGCACCCCCTGCCCCGTTGTTACCGCGACCGCTACCGTAGTTGTGGACAGCGGGACTACCGGGAACTGGGGGCCTTTTATTCGTTGGTGCGCTCATTGGGTGGTATTTGGCCTACTATCCGCGCTGGCCAGACGAGTTGGTATAGGGTTTGGTTTCAAGTTTTCCATCTCTTTGCAAAGATATTATTCGTATTATATTTTTGCAATTTTCTAAGTCGCTTTTTACGACACCCACGTAATGAAATGGGGTAGTGACACTTGTATTCTTTATCTGTCACTACACGAACAGTTTATTAACAAATTGATTAGTATTTCTTATAGACAGCCAAATCAAAACAGAATAATAGGTACTACTTTATGTATGCCTACGATATATTTCGTAAATAGGTATTTACGAAATGTAAACACACAATACAAATAATTGGACATTTGCACTTACATATTTTGTGCTAGCTGTACCATAGTTTTCGAACGTAAACTGTGGCTATTTTGCATTTTAAACATTTTCTAAACAAAACACACAAGAATCACAAGCCTCGGCAAACTTATGACACGAAGTTGTAAGTGTTGTAACTGACAAGTTTAATTGTGGGAAAACTGACATTTGAAAGGTGATAAAACCGAGTAATGTCAAATAATTTAAACATTTGAAATTAACAAATGAACGACAGCATATTAAAAACCAAGTAAATGGGATATAGTAAAAGCTTGAATTGATTTACAATAAAGAAACAAAGCAACTGTTATTCAGTTGCTTTGTTTTACATTTGTCATTTTACTTGCTGTATTTTTACGTTAACAAATTTGCCACTTTGACCATTTTTAACAAACAACAAGTAAAGTTTTTATTTTCTTATAGCTAGATAAAGGGGCTTAAAAAGAAATTTATATCAAATGAAAGCCAATTAAATCATTTCACAACGTAAAAACAATGTTATCGACGTGCAATTACTTTGTTTTTGCTTAGACATTGTGGTTTACTTTGTTTTACCGTAGATATGTTGGACAAGTGCCTGCAGTTACTTTATTTTACAAGTTTTATCCCGAAAAATAAAGCCTTTTCGATGATTCTGTGAATGTAGCAGTGTCCGTTATAAGCAAAATGTTCCAAATATGTAAAAAAATGATTTTGTAAAATATGTTACTTGCTTTGTTTTCCCGTAGTACAGCCGTATGGAGAGTGACTATGATTTCAACATCTGAACAAGAAGGGTCTGATGGTGAAACATGTCTGCCTACAATTGAGCAAACCTATATTGAAGAGTGATTATAAACTTTGATAGTACACACATATTAGTACCTTGTGATTTTCTAAAAAACGCTTGATTATATGCTAAATTGTATTTTTGATGGTTTACGTAATTAATATACATTAACAAAAACCGTATTGTTAAGACAAAATATTGCTCAGTTGATAAATCATTATTATTAAAGTGAAAGTAAGTTTTCTCCCAAAGAATTAGAGGTCGTAATGTAAAACTTTATAATTAGTAATAAATATTATACCTGGTATATTTTCCTTAATTTAAACAATAACTAGATATATAAACAATACATATGAACGGTTATTTTAGAAAGATATGAAACAACTTAATGTTCTGGTTATAAAAGCAATGGTGGTCTGCCAGACCTCACCTCGGTACTTATGTAACTAAAATAGCACGTCGGTACTTAAAGCTTAAGTTTGATTATGAGTTATCTGGATACCATAACGCATGCTCTGACTAGCTTTGGATTAAATGGTCATGTTTGGATTGTCGCAAGATGTAATTATTATTTTCAACTAAAGATTTACCATTGACACAAGTAACAAGAAAAAGAAATCAGTTCGTAAGCTTTTAACTAATTTCTGTATCGAAGACATATTTTTGTCAAAATATAGATAAGCGAGTTTCGGCTAATAAGATTTTGTTTATTGAAAGGCGATATACAAATTTATTTTTGAGAGTTTGCTTGCGAGCGAAAAGTTTCTAATACGCTTTTACAGACTTAATTTATCACAAAGTTATTTATATATTTGACTTTTTGGAAAGTTGATTACAATAATGCTCTGATAGCAAAATATGCCCATAACTAAAGGTATGTGCTTATTTAAGAGACCTAGCGTAACGATAGTATCTTTATTAATTTCAAACTTTCACTATTTATAATTATACATCATACAAATTTGACTAACAAGTCTTTAACTAATTATGTTCTATATTTCAGTTTTTGTGTTGTCTCGATACGATGACTTTATTGCCACTTGTTAGACAACACAACACTAAACTTCCAGTTAATCCGCAACCACAGTATTCAGAATTGTCTACGATATATATTTGTTAGTACCCATTCACCCGCAACTGAAAAGCACCCATATTGCAATCGTTTTAACACTATTTGCTTTGTCTTCCACTAAAAGTTTCATTTTTAAGACAAGTAGCTTACTGAATATCCTTTCACCCATTAATATATTTGACAGACTGTGAACATAACACACCTATTACTCCATTTTCATACACACATCCCTAAATTCACACTATCATCTACCTTGTTTACCCATTTAGCACCAATAGACCCTTAATATATAATTAAAGCGTCAAACACCGTTTAAGTAAATCTGCCCAAAATGAGCACTTATAATGACGATATTGTTGGTCGGGTGTCGATGGGAGCAAGCGTCAATTTAAGCGTCAGATCGATTTAATTGGATCTCTTTAACAAACTTTACTTTGCGGGCAAAATTCTGCCTTTTAATTTTCGCCCGAAAATTTTGGTCTTGTTTTATTATTTTGTCGTTTAGGTTATTTCGTTTTTTACTAGCAACAGGCTAGGGTAGATAGAGATCTTAATGTCCAAAATAGGCTCCAGAGAAAATATATTGTATGTAATGTGTAAGAATGTGCGCCAGATATTACGTAAAAGGAATATTGCTTACACAAAGCAGTCTCATTAAAATCTTGTTTTGATGGTAGTGGATGTATCAAAGAGAGTATGGCCAAATGTTGAATTGACATAGCTTGATAAATATATACTCATTTCAGAACAAAAATATGTCTGCATCATGTACCTAATAAAATTTCGCTTTGGCTTGGAATCAAACCACGACATCGCTATAAGTAAAGCGTTACCCGTAAGCGGTAGCCGTAGAGAGCGAGCGAGCGAAATCACAGGGGGCAAATGCTGGTCAACTTTCTGGAGTCACAGGGGCTCTTTTTAATGAACTCCTTCTTCAAGAAGGAGCCTCATAGAAAGTGGACATGGCGAAGCCCCGATACTGTGATAAGGAACGAGATAGACTTCATCATGTCTGATCGGAGGTATATATTTAGAGACGTCTCAGTGATCAACAGGTTTAATACCGGTAGCGATCACCGACTTGTCCGAGGCACTATAAATATAGATTTCAGAGCTGAGAGGCTTCGCATGATGAAGTCTACTCTTAGACCTACTGCGCCTCAGCTAGCAGTAGGATCCGTAAAGTTTCAACTGGAACTTCAAAACCGTTTCAGACTGCTGGAAACCCATGGCACCGTTGACGAGAAAACCGACGCTGTGGTCAAAACGCTACAGGATGTGTCTGAACGGGTGTTTCCCGCAAAAGCGTTAACAAGCAAAGTAAACGAGACTCTCGAACTTATGAGGCATAGAAGGGGAATGTCATATGCGCAGACGTCTTCGAAAGATGGAAGAAACCTAAACCGGAGGATCCGGAAGCTGGTGCGACGTCACCTCCGATGTTGCAATACCCTCGCCATTACGGCTGCGATTAAACAGAATCGAGGCACAAGTCTTCGCTTGCCACCTACGTAGAATTCATCTGCCGAAACTCAATACTGCGGATGGCAAAACCGTAACCTCCAAGTTCGAGATTCTCGCTGAAATTGAGAGTTTCTACAAGGACTTGAACGCATCACGGATGCCTAAACCCACGAGACCCAGCGGTGATGACTACAGAGCCCAACTCACGCGCCATTACACGGAGGACATCCCTCATGTCAACCTGGGCGAGGTATGAGTGGCTCTCGAGCAGCTTAAGAACAACAAGTCTCCAGGGGATGACGGAATCACCACAGAGCTCTTAAAAGCAGGTGGGACAGCAGTTCTGAAAGAGCTGGTGAACCTGTTTAATTCCATTATCCACCAAGGCCTAACACCACAGGCGTGGAGTGGGAGTGCGGTGGTTCTGTTTTTCAAAAAAAGTGACAAAACCTTGCTGCAAAACTACAGACCCATCTCAGTCCTGAGCCACGTCTACAAGTTGTTCTCGAGAGTCCTAAAAACCGCCTCGCCATAAAACTCGACGATTTCCAACCACCGCAACAAGCTGGGTTTCGAAAAGGCTACAGCACCGTACACCACATCCATACTGTTCGGCAGATTGTACAGAAGACCAACGAGTACAATCAGCCGCTGTGTATGGCTTTCGTTGACTACGAGAAAGCCTTCGACTCTATTGAAACCTGGGCGGTTCTGGATGCTCTGCAGCGGTGTCGCATCGATTGGTGCTACATCGAGGTGTTGAGATGTTTGTACGACACGGCCACTATGACCGTCCAGCTCCAGGACAGTAAAACCAGCCCCATTGAGTTGCATAGAGGGGTGAGGCAGGGGGATGTAGTATCCCCTAAGCTCTTCACCAACGCACTCGAAGATGTCTTTAAGACGCTGGACTGGACTGGACGGGGCATAAACATCAATGGCGAGTACATATCCCACCTTCGGTTTGCCGACGATATCGTCATCGTGGCAGAGAGCCTGGAAGAGCTGAGCGAGATGCTGCACAGCCTAAATGGAGCCTCTCGACGGGTCGGTCCCGGCATGAACTTAGATAAAACCAAGATTATGTTCAACGAACACATTGTGCCTGGACTGGTTTATGTCGTCGGATCGATGCTCGAAGTTGTTCAAGAGTTTGTCTACCTTGGGCAAGTAGTCCAGCTTGGTAGAAACAACTTCGAGAAAGAAATCAACCGCAGGATCCAGTTGGGTTGGGCAGCGTTTGGCAAGCTACGTCGAGATTTCTCTTCGCCCCTACCGCAATGCCTGGAGACCAAAGTCTTTAACCAATGCGTCCTACCTGTTATGACGTACGGTGCCGAGACGTGGACACTCACAGTGGGACCAGACCACAAACTAAAAGTCACGTAGCGAGCTATGGAACGGGCTATGCTTGGCGGTTCTTTGAAGGATAAAATCAGAAACGAAGTTATCCGACAAAGAACCAAAGTTACCGACATAGCTCACAGAATCAGTAAGCTCAAGTGGCAGTGGGCTGGCCATATCTGCAGAAAGACTGATGGCCGATGGAGCAAGCGTGTCCTAGAGTGGAGACCACGCCTCGGCAAGCGTAAGGTAGGGCAGCCCCGGCTAGGTGGACCGACGACCTGAAAAAGGTGGCTGGGACAGACTGGATGCGGAAGGCTTAGGGCGGTGTACTGTGGCGCGTGTTGGGAGAGGCCTATGTCCAGCAGTGGACTGTGATAGGCTGATTGAGAAAGCGTTACCCAAACGCATGCCCAATCCCGTACTCCCGAACAAAAAAAACCGTTTAGAAATTACCACAAACATAATTCTAACGTATCTTGCCAACATGAAGGAAAGGAAAACAAACAATTCTAATCTCGTTGGATTGTCAAAACTTGCCACATAAATGTCAATAACACAACACGGGGTACTTTGTATGTTATTATTATTTGCTAGAGGCTTTACGACGGTAATAACAACTCGAATGAGAGACGAGGAAGACATAAGTTATATGAAAAGTAAACACCAAAATAAGGTACATTTTGTTTTTATTTTTTGTGTGCTGGCTTGATGGTAATGTAGCTTGTTTGACAGCGTAAAGTTCCCATCAATTTAGTTTCTAAAGTTTTTTGAGTTTTCCGTAAGCGAATTAATTGGTGAGGTTTGACTGCTTGGATTGGATGTAGTAGTGGATAAAGCATGAACTATTCATGCTTTCTCCACAAACAAGTTTCCCTACGTACGGGTGGAACTTAAACACCAAGTATATACTCTGGTAGATCTCCAATTTATGATGAAGACTGACAATAAATTGTAGATCCCCCAGACAGACTCAAAAGTCGTGTCTTCCTGTATTAATTTTTTATAAAGCTTGGGAAACGATATTTTACCAGTATTAATCATTAAGACACTGCCGAGCACGTAGCATTAATATCTCTAATAGGCAGACTTTCACTTAATTACTTTCTGTTACTCGTAACGTGGTCTAAAAACACAATGAACACATTTCAAAGCTCAATAAAACATACACACTTAAGGTACACATGAATTTAATTTTCACCGTTTCAGTAAATTGAAATAATATTCCTTAATTGTAATATTATGTTATATCTATATCGTAATTGGCCTTGACCTTGTACGAATATAATGAAACCCAAAATGTTATACATTCTATAACGGTGTTTTGTAACTAGTATTTCTAGCGAAAATTTTCCTCTTGTAGGCGATGAGAACAATAATGGGTAAACGTTGCACTTGTTCTAACAAAATTGGAGGTCTTAATCGAAATAACGTTCAGAGATATCGTAGAAATTGCCGATTTATATGTGATATATCTAAGCGTGAAATCGGTTAGCACGACTTATCTGTATTAATATATCATCTTTATACATTTTTATACATTACATAGAGTAGACAAAATTAAAATATAATCAAAAAGCATTTAAGTATAGTTTTGTAGCAAAAATCTTTATGATCAGTTGCACCTTTTCACATTGTAACCGGTCTTATCCAAACAAGATATTTACCCCTTGGGTAACAAGGCCAGACGGCAGTCGCTCTGTGGAGAAGCTAGTATTGCAACTTATTCAAAGTCAACTATATTACATCAAGTCAGACCAACTCCCCTAGTAATTCGACACAAACACGAACACGAAACCCCTCGTCTTCGAATTTCCTGGTTAGTATTGGATCAACTGGCGTAACACTAGGATGACCATGAACAATTAAAAGCACACAGACATAAGTCTACTTCAAAATAAATACTACAAAACTAAACAGAAATATAATATTCACCTACGCTCCTTTTCTTAGAAGACATCCAAAACTATATCAATATCTTCAAAAACATGTTACTTATTAGGAAAACATGAATGTCATTCATGTTTGCCTAATAAGTATTGCTTATGAATAAACTCACCCCTGACTTATGTATGTACAGCAATTAGTGATTAGGAGTAGATTTTGTGAGGGGATTAACATTAAGCTTCACTATAGACTATAGATTTTGCCTCATTAGCAAGTAAGTCCGTACAGTGCCGTGTAAACAAGAAAAGATAATATATGTAATATGTTTTCTTGGCGTTTGTATAAGGCTCGTTTAATCAGAGTATTTGCCAACTAATTATTGGGCTTGAAAGGTGGAACGAAAATGAGACGGTTTTTGGTAGGCTTTCTACCTGTTTCATCGGTAATGTAAATAGGATCTCAAGTATTCAAAGGTCATATATATTAACTTACATTGTTATATATTACAAAGGTAATATACAGCATACATGTACAAGAAACGGATCCTTGAAATGTAGCCTCAGTAAACAGCAAGATAACTTGTTAATCGTTATATGGTGACTATTCAATGATTTTTACCTGTTTTAATATCATCATCAGCCCTTTATACTGTCCCACTGCTGGGCACGGGCCTCTTCCCATTATGAGAAGGGTAAGGCCATAATCCACCACGGTGGCCAAGTGCAGACTTCACATGTCTTTCTAGAATATTATGGAGAACTCTGAGACATGCAGGTTTCCTCACAATGTGTTCCTTCACCGTTTAGCAAGCGATAATTAACAATTTAATACGCTCATAACGCCGTGGATTCGAACCCGCACCCTCTGCGTAGCAGTCTGTCAGTCTCTCCACTAGGCTATCGCTGCCTTTTAAGGTAATATTTAATCAATATTGAATTATGTATTAGTTCAATTATTTTATTCACTTGTGGGCTTTTAAAAGAACGCTAAATTACTACTTTTTATCCCTGCACCACTCTTACGTTGACTAGAAAAAAATGCCCTAGGCATTTAATCTGTGTACGCTTTGTATGTATATCAACTTTAAAAACAAATTTAAACGCAACTCTTTGCAACGTGCTCAAAGTGGTGGCCAAAACTTATATAGTGGACACCACCAGAAAAATATCGCTAACCTACGCTCTCGTATATCTCAATTCTTTTGCCGATACTCGAACGAATTAATATAGCTTTGTTGCAAAAATAGCTTCAACTTACAACGGGCTGGCGATCTTCCAATTTTTTACGAGTCAAAGTATCGATAACCTTAGGATCCTAGTATCGGAATGAATAGCTGCATTTTTCACAAGCAGATTTTCAAAACTTTTTTCTGAGGTATTGATACAACGTGGGGTATGTGTGGACGTCGTGAAAGTCTTACTTGATACAAATAAATGTAATACTGTGGAAGATTTCTGGCTACACGAGAATCGAAAGCAGGAAATTGCGCATAAATCTGTTAGATAGCGAATGAAGGACAAATGTTTGGTAAACTAATGTAATAAGTAAAAAAATATTTGTTATAATGTGAGATAGCAAGGATATTTTTAAGTACAAAGAAATCATTACTATACTAACTTGTACAAGCATATTGCGTTTTTTATTTTGTTCTATAGAGCATCAAAAAGTTAGAATAGAGATCTTTCAAATACATAAAACACCCGGCGGCACCAATCATAACAATTTTTACGGGAAAGACTTAGGCAGGCGTTCTCTGACCAGATTGGAGACATCCTAAACAGAGGACAGGTCAGAAGTACCCTAGACAGAAAAGCATGCATTAGAAACTTGTTGGGAACGAATGAAGCAAGAGAGATATGTCAGGATCGTTGCAAATGGCGTATCGTAGTCTCTGCCTCCCTACCCCTCCTTTCGTGGTTAAAACTTTTGAATTAACTATTGGTTCGATCGGTGACAAAAATTCAAGGTATGTGTTTTTTAACGAACGTGATTGCTAAAAGACAAATCATGATCAGTTAAAAAATCTTACTAAAAAAAACGACTACGACGAAATTATTTAATAAAACGAATCGTTATTCCGAGAATGAGATGTTACTTAATATTCTTTTATCTTTTTAAAATATGTAGCGGTTGTATTGTCAGTAAAAATACAAGGCCGTCTGGCAAAATGTCTTCAAAAATATTCATTTAAACGCAAAACAGAAAGCGACAACTAAAAATAAAGTGGAATTTAAAACAGGACGAAAAACTATGTAAGTAATACAATTTGCATATGTTCGTGTGTGTAACATTATCATACAGCGACAGTCGGCGTCGGTTGAGGCTTAAGCATAACCGCGTGGCCTTAAGGCTTAGCGACGAGGAACGCGGCACACGACAGGCGAAACGCTATCCATGACGCCTTCTATTTTGCATCTTCAGCAACTGGTGGCATTGTAGTACGTCAATGGATTTCACACTGTCGTGGTGGTTTATATAAATTTCAATAACATGTTTTTTAAGTTAGAAGGTGAAACGCAGCGATATCCTAGTAGAGATACCAACAGACTGGCATACTGTTGGTTTAGTATTAGGTTCGAATCTACGGCGTGCACCACTGACTTTTCGAAGTTATGTGCGTAGGTATTAAATTGTTAATTATCGCTTGCTTCGTGCCTCGGAGAGCACGTTTAACCATCGGTTCCGGCTGTCATGAAGATCTTTTACAGTTGTTATAAGGCGACAGTACCAATTAAATTGACCCTAGTCTAAACCATAGTATATGTTAATGTCTTCAGGCTGCGGAGACTACAATCTATTCAGTTTTGCATGTCATATTTGTTTTAACGTAAGTAGGTGAGAATATAATCGTTACTCTGTGATTGGTAATGAACTGAATAACTTTGAATTTGAATTGCAGCGCGTCTTTTTCCAGTTCACTCATTACGAATGTAATGTAACTGTAAATGATGCCGGCCCGCGTTTTAAGCATTACACACAACACAAGCGAAACTCTTTGAACGTACAAATTGTGTGACATGAACACGTCACTGCGTTGCCGACTGTACTAGGTACGTACTGACTTTTTATGTTACTAACTTGAGCTTAAATGTCAATATTGTATGTGAGCGGGTAGATATTGAGAGGATGTTTTTTAGATAGCAGGCGAAGAAAAATATGTAAATGTTTAATACTGACTAAGAAAGATAAGTATTTAAGTTTAAATTAATTATTGCAACATCATGAATGTCCTACCCAGCTGCCCTGGCACAAAGGATGCAGGATAAGATACAGGTTATTACGCAATCTCAAACGCCTTTGTATTATAAATTCATTGTCTTTTGAGTCAGTGAACAAAAGCAGTAATGGATATAAACAGCTAAAAGAAGCAGATGAAAACTTTGTAAACTTCTTTTTTAAACTTTGGTCTAAATGTCAAATTATTTGAACAAATTTTAAAGTCCACTGCACATAATGCAAAATTTTCTTTAGTAGAAATTCACAATCAACTTTTAACGACATTCACGCAACGCTGTCTCATAAGTAGATGTATAAATAGCAACAGAGCACACTTAGACTTATTGTGCTTTTAACACAAAGGTCAAGTAATTTCTTAACGTCGCCAGTGGCCTCATTCTTATGAATTCGGTCTCTTAGGCTGCATAGCCAAAGGAGATGAGCGACATAGCAAACAGTGAGTGAACGGAATGACACTAATGTTATCTCTTTTTGTCTCGACCAGTGCTAGTTGGTTTTAGTGGATGTTTTTCTCACACACCACTCTGCTTTTTAGCAGATTCCTGGTATTTATACATACTTATATGGATGACATATTTATGGCAGAAGCCGTAAATATCCGCCTATTGAACTACTTTCTCAGTTCGTATAACAACATATACAGGATCTGATAAGCAAGCATATAAACTGTGAGTGGCTTATGAAATATTTTATTGATTTACAATCCCCTAATAATACTCTTTGGACAAAAATCAACTTCAGATATGAATCAAAATCCTATTTACTATGTGCGAGTAAATTGAAAGCCTTTGAAACAAGTAATAAACAAAAACTTTATTGAACTGGGAAGTTACTGGCCTATATTATAGTAAGTATTTTAATAAAAATTACGCAATATAGCGTTGAAAAGCCTTGTAAGTTCACTTAATAAAGTATCCATTCAATTCATTATCTCACTTGTTACAGAGTTCAAAAAAAGCAAGATAATCATCTTCATCAGCCTGCCGTAGTCCATTGCTGGATATAGGCTTCTCCAATGGCATGCCACTGAGCCCTTAGCACTGCAAAAGTCTTCATTCACTTAGTATAATTCTGCATTTGTTCCTTATTTTTGTTCCTATTATATCCGTACTTGTTCCTTACGTTTATAAAGTTGAGAAAACGTGAGGTTTGTATGTAAAGTGTAAGTTTCTACTCGCATCACGTACGTTGTGAACTAATTTGAGTGGCCCAGTGTGCAGTTCTTGAAAAATATATGTTTTGTTTTGACTTTTAGCATTGCAAAACGTTTTTGTAGTACTAAAATTTTGTGTGTGGAAATTTTATTCTGGAGATTCGACATTAAAAGAGTTAAATTAAATCTAGAGTATTCAGAAAGATTCATTCTAAAGTTGGTGCCACGAGAAGATAAACTTTTTGTAAACAAATATTCAGGGCTTCACAACCTTTTTTCAAACAGTGGTGTTTTAGATTTTATACTTTCTTTTTCATTATGCCACTATGTTTTTAAATTTATATTGTTGAATTTAACTGAAATAAAAATATTTGATTTTGTGTTTGAATGGTCGAATGTTCATAAATTTGCCGCTTTTTGTCGTTTTAGACGTTGTCTAGAATTACCGTAGCCAGGCAGGAATTTTCAGGACAGAGTTGCAGTGGAAGGTGTAATACATCTACCTGACCACGATAGACAATATATCCAGACACAAAGCACTGCGTTGCACAGTGAGTAAAGTATTGAGTAGGTACATGAAAATTTTACCTTATATCTCCTGGTTATGTTCTTGAAGTGGACCTATAGGATTAACTCATAATCTTGGCCAAAATAACAAGAGAATCGAATAGATACCAGTGTACAATTCGGCGAAGTCCTTCTCCAGACCACGATGCACGTTTGCGGTTCACAAAACTTTTCACAAATGTTCAATATGTCATCAATTTACAACAAACTTTGCCGGAAGTCAAAAGCGGCAATTACGTATTTGCAAGTTAATTCAATTCGCGTTAATTCAAAGGGCGATCAATTTATTAATTAGGTACAAGGCACGCGAGAGAGCAAACGGCGTGTTAATTTTTCAAGGAAGCGAACGAAAGAGACAGTTCAGTGTGACCATTGTCAGAAATTTTCAATAGACTAAACAAAATGTTACTCAATCGATCTAATCGATTTGACTTATAATAAAAACTAATTCTATTTCAAACATCCAACCGCCCCGGACCGGCCTACCGGTCCGCTAATCGGTTGGTAGACGTGACAATGTTGCAACCGCTCTCCTCAGAATCGAACCGTCCACCAAGACCTCAGCAAATCGGGGAACTCCATCAGCCCCAGTTACCAAATGAAGGATGCGCCCCCTGCGCCACCTGAGTGGCGGAAGGTTAGCCTCCTTGATCAAAACGAGGTCACCAATCTTGGGTGGATCGGCCTTGTCGGTCCACTTAACGCGTTGTTGGAGTATGTGCAAATATTCCAAGTTCCAGCGTTTCCAAAGCTCTGAGTAATCTGGCGTACCAATTCAAAACGCGAGAGACGACCAGGTCTCGTATCAATATAGGGGTACTCAGGCAAGGCGACAAGTGGGCGACCAATCAAAAAATGGCCCGGCGTAAGGGCCTCCAAATCATTCGGATCTGAGGAGATCGGGCACAATGGCCGAGAGTTCAAAACGGCCTCAATCTTACAAAACACAGTTGCGAGTTCCTCAAATGTAAGGACAGATTCACCGATTGTCCTGCGCAAGTGTGTTTTGGCCGATTTTACAGCGGCCTCAAAAATACCACCTCAGTGTGGACAATTTGGTGGGGAAAACAACCAATTTATCCCACGTCGGGCAAGCCTATCACCTATATCAGCTTTGTTGGTTTCAAAGAAATTAACAACATCATTCAGATAATTATAAGTGCCCTTGAAGTTAGTGCCGCAGTCAGAACGGATCAAGGAAGGCAGCCCTCTGCGGGATACAAATCTGTCAAATGTGGCTACAAACGCCTCGGTCGTAAGCGAGGAGACCAGTTCCAAATGTACGGCCTTTGTGGAAAGACAAACAAAAACACACAAGTAGGCCTTGACAGTCTTGCTGTTTCGAAGTGTCGACGTTTTCACCAAAAAGGGACCAGCGAAGTCCGTGCCAACACCGTCAAACGTCCTGCTTTCAGTTACGCGATCTGCCGGTAAGTCCCCCATCAACGGTTGCATGGTGGAAGCCTTGAGCTTATAACAAGGGATGCAGCGAAAGACTACACTCTGAATAATTCTTCGGGCAGACAAGATCCAAAATTTGCGTTGCAAAATGGCCAACAAGGCATTACAACCAGCATGCGAATTTTTAAGGTGACGGTCAGTTACCAACAAGCGTACCAAATGACCGTCCTTAGGTAACAAAAAGGGGTGACGTGCTCCGTAAGGGAGGTTGGCGTTCTTGAGACGCCCTCCAACGCGCAAGAGACCCGTTTCGTCCAAAAAGGGGTTCAATTTAGAGACAGCTCCCGATAGTTTCGATCTCCCTGATTTAAGGATAGCAATCTCCTTTTCAAAATGCGCCAATTGCACAGTACGAACCCAAAAGGTGAGGGACTCCTGTCGTTCCTGTGGTGAGAGAAACGGTGTCAGACGTTTCTGTTGTGGGTGTCTAAAATTAAAAACAAAACGCTTTATCCAAGCAGTAACACCTAACAACTTGTCGAGGGAGCTGTAGCGATTCAACAGGAAATCGGGGTCAAAGGCGCATTCTACCTTCTCAAGAGCGAGTGTTCGTAGACCCGGCAAATTAGAAGTATTCAAAACTGGCGTTCGAGGCCAATCAATTTCTGGTCGACTCAACCATTCCGGACCCCACCACAGCGAATGACCTATCAAACTAGGCGTCAAGCATCCACGCGAGGCACAATCAGCGGGGTTGAGCTCACCTAGCACGTGTCTCCAAACAAATTTGACTTCGGATTTCTGGATTTGGGAAACGCGATTAGCGACAAATACCTCCAAGGTGTGAACAGAAGCCTTCAACCAACAAAGAACAATTTGGCTGTCTGTCCAGGCGTAGGTCCCATCAATACAAATGCTTTTACCCAAAGTACTGGACACGTGGTTCAACAAGCGTACAAGTAGGGCTGCTCCCGAGAGCTCCAATTTTGGGATGGTCAGAGATGTCCAAAGGGGTGCAACCTTGCTCTTCGCCATGATCAGGGAAACTCTCACCTGACCTGAGGCACTGACTGTGCGCAAGTACACCACGGCCGCGTGACCACGTTCCGAGGCATCACAAAACCCGTGAAGGGTGGCCTTGTACTTCCCGGGAGGAAGGATGGGACGCGGCAAGGAGATCTCGTTGACGGCAGGAAGTGAGGATAAAAAAGAGGTCCATTCCTCAACAAGAGTACCGTGTAGAGGTTCGTCCCAGGTCAATTCTGCTGTCCAAAGCTTCTGCAAGAAGCATTTTGCCCAAAATACGATAGGACAAATCCAACCGTTCGGATCAAAGGTTCTGGCGACAGTAGACAACACGAGACGTTTAGTCCAAGAACAAGGCAGTTTCAAGTCTACGTTATACGTAAAGATGTCTTGGACTGGTCTGTACTGAACGCCGAGAACAGCCATCATGGCGGGGTTGTCAACAATCTCAAATAGATGTGGATCTTGCTGATGATCCTCTGGCAAGCCTTCCAAAAGCGCTGGTGAGTTGGAAATCCATTTACGCAACTCATAACCAGCGGAGGCCAAAATACCTATCAATTCGTCCCGCAGGAGGATCGCCTCGTCCGCTGTGGAGGCGCCCGAGCAAATGTCATCGACGTAAATATCGTCTTTCAAGATGGTGGAGGCTCGTGGGAAACGTAAGCCTTCTCGGTCTGCGAGCTCCCAAAGAGAACGTATTGCCAAGTAGGGGCTTGATCTTAACCCGTACGTATTCGTATTGAGCTCGTAGACGACCATGGGATCGCGAGGAGACTCTCTCCAAAGGATCAGCTGGAAGCGACGGTCATCAGGGTGGATAATAGTCTGCCTGAACATCATTTTTATGTCGGCCACAAAGACAACCTGATGTCGTCGGAAGCTGGTGATGACGTCACAAAGGTCCTTGACCAACTTGGGACCAGAATGCAAGCACTGGTTCAAGGATACGCCTGTTGAAGTCTGCGCAGAACCATCAAACACTGTGCGCAGCTTGCCAGTCGATGGCTTCAATACCGCATGATGCGGGAGAAAGTAATGCTCCACCGAACGCCAATCCAAATTTGACACTGATATGTGTCCCAATTGTTCATATTCTCTCATGAACTCAATGTACTTCTGTCTGAGCTCCGGATCACGACCCATGCGGCGCTCCATAGCCAACAATCTCTTTTCGGCTAAAGGTCGTGACTCACCAAGCGGAGGCCGAACAGACAGAAATGATAGCCTCGTAATGATCCGACCAGAACGGAGTCGACCAGTGTTGTTCTGGAAGAACAGCTCGCACTCCTCATGTTCTGGATTCAAACTGGCAACTTGAGGGGGCTCCTCTACTTCCCAAAACCTCTGAACCGCATCAGAGAGGGCAGAGCCTACAGCCAACAAATTATCAAGTTCAGGTGGAGGGGGGTCCCTAGGTACAGGTCCCATCAAGGCAAATCCAAATATGGTCGGGATGGCAGTTTGGCACCAAGACCCGTTTCCCACCGATCAAAATTCCACCGAGGACATCAGAGCCAATCAACAAGTCGATTTGTCCCGGTGTGTCAAATTTGGGGTCCGCCAGTTCCAATCCCGATGTCAAATTCACCTCAGCAGCAGGTAGCTGCTTCTGTGGATGCATACCCAAAATATTCTTCAGCACAATAGCCGAGGTTTAATCCTCGGGTGTGAAGATTCAACAGGGCCAAACAAAACCTTAACTTGCCCTTCAACATTAGAGGCTACGTCACCTATGCCCCGTATACAATTTGGAAAAGAGCCCATATTTAATTTAACCTGCCCTACCAAATAAGTGGAAACAATGCAACCTTGTGAACCTGTGTCCAATATAGCACGGACAACAACAGAGGTCCCCGTGGGTCCCCAGACGCTAACAGCAACCGTTGGTAGGATAACGGTCTCAATGGGGGAGGTTGGCGTTATAGGGCAGGGCTCAATGACCTATTGTTGCCTGGGCGGCGACCGTTGGCCAGGACCAGGCAAATCAAAATGTGGGTGCGGCTTGAAGTCCTCAAAGGCGCGATGACTCGATCCGCGCGCCATCTGTGGGGGGTCATAATGACGCACCCGCCCAAAACGAGGTGGGCGCGAGTCAAGGCGGGGACGCTCCGCCAAAGGAGGGGAATACCTGGGGCAGCAGTCATGGTGCTGGTGACGCTGAACAGCACATTCAGGTGCGCGAGAGAGAGGAGGCGTGCGCACGCTACGGTTCTCCAAGCGGGGCGAGTGGCGATCAATTGAGCGAGGCGACTCTCGGCTACGCGCCGGTGAGCCTCGGCTGCCACCTTCAAAACACCCGCCCGTGCGCGGCGTCGGCTGGTTGGACAAGCGGCCAACCTCTCTGGCATTCATGCAGAGAATGTCTAAATGCTGTCCTCCACAGTGAGGACAGGGGCGAGAATTTGGGCAGTCTCGCTGGTAGTGGGACCCCAAACAAGAGAAGCAAAGGCGGCGGGCATTCGCGATGCGCCTACGAGAGGCGACATATAGGTCCAAGAATGCCCTACAACTGGCCGTTCTGTGCCCCGGGACCTTGCAGTAGGAGCACTCCGCTGGGCTCTGCGTGACCGCAAAGCGAGGAGGGCGCCGGTCAACATTGGCTCGGGTGTGACCGCGAGCCTGCTCCTTGACCTTGGGCGGCTGCGTCTTGGCCGGCGTGTCACCACCGGAGTTGTCCAAGACCCGGCACTCATCCTCCAGGAACCTCTCCAGGTCAGCAAAGGGGGGCAGATGGGTCGCGCTATCCCCACCAAAACGCGACCTCAGGTCGGCAGGCAGCTTTTTCAGTACAATGTGCACCAATAGATAGGACCATTGGTCCACGGGCAGGTCAAGGCACTTAAGTGCTTTGATGGCCACCAAGAGCGGGTTCAACAGTTGGGTGCGCAACCCAGAGACCCGGGTGAGCGTCGGCAAACCCAAAATCTGCTCGATGTGCGTATCGGCGAGGCCACGCTTATTATGGTACCTACGGGTAATTAGGTCCCGAGCCATCTGGTACGCCTCGTCAGACACGGGCAGATGCTGGATGAGGCCCTTAGCCTCCCCATCCAGAACCGACATTAGATAGGCCAACTTTTGTGCCGGCCGAAGGTCAGCCCTATCATTGACTAGGCTGTCGAATAAATTAACGAAGTCCAGGTAGCTTCCTAGGCAGCCATCAAAATGGGGGAGGTCCAAAGTAGGGAGCCTACTCACCAGCCCCGGTGCTGACCTAGGAAGCTTTACTAAATTTATTGATACATACAGCTGTTATGTTTCCAAACAAACTGACTTATTAATGCAACAACAAATTTAAGTTAGATTTATCAACAATACAAATCAACAATTACTGATTGAGGTTATGTATGACATGTGTTTCAAATTATCTAGGTCAACTTATACAATTAAATATTATGTATTTTAGACAATAACTGACCTGACAAACACTACAATACTGTCTACAAGGTGATAAGATACAAGCTCATAACAATCTGAGTTTATACTCAGTAATGCAACAGCGGCTAAATTTCAACCACGCTCTGCTACCAAAATTTATGTCTAGAATTACCGTAGCCAGGCAGGAATTTTCAGGACAGAGTTGCAGTGGAAGGTGTAATACATCTACCTGACCACGATAGACAATATATCCAGACACAAAGCACTGCGTTGCACAGTGAGTAAAGTATTGAGTAGGTACATGAAAATTTTACCTTATATCTCCTGGTGATGTTTTTGAAGTGGACCTATAGGATTAACTCATAATCTTGGCCAAAATAACAAGAGAATCGAATAGATACCAGTGTACAATTCGGCGAAGTCCTTCTCCAGACCACGATGCACGTTTGCGGTTCACAAAACTTTTCACAAATGTTCAATATGTCATCAATTTACAACAAACTTTGCCGGAAGTCAAAAGCGGCAATTACGTATTTGCAAGTTAATTCAATTCGCGTTAATTCAAAGGGCGATCAATTTATTAATTAGGTACAAGGCACGCGAGAGTGCAAACGGCGTGTTAATTTTTCAAGGAAGCGAACGGAAGAGACAGTTCAGTGTGACCATTGTCAGAAATTTTCAATAGACTAAACAAAATGTTACTCAATCGATCTAATCGATTTGACTTATAATAAAAACTAATTCTATTTCAAACAGACGTAATCTATTCTGTAAATTAAGGAAAAATAGAGTAGGTACCATGTTTGTTAATGAAAGAGTACATACCTATATGTTACTCTATTATTGACAGGATTTATTTTAAATCATAGACAATAAATAATTTGCTCAAAGTAGCAAACCTATCCTAAAATATTAAATTATCGACCAACAATGAATAATATTAGGTACAGATAACTAGTTAGTACATTGCATAAAAAATTCTAGGCAGAGAGATTTTACGTTGTCTGTGAATGAAATCGTCAGAATGAACTTAAACTGTTAGAATATATCAATGTAATTACACATTAAGCCTTCTTTTAGTGGTAACATTATACTCTATGGATTTTGTCTTTTTAATCTATGGTTACTGATGTCTTTCCTTTTCTCTCTGGATATATGTACTCGCTGTGTAAAACGCTCTGCCTTACAAGAAATAAACCACGTTCTGCAATATACTCTGCTTATTATTCAATCTCTACATAAACAAAATCCATTAACAGTTACGGTAGTCTTAAAACGCAATTTCTTTTTTAGGTATAAATAATTTTCTGCCATCTGCTATTCTGCTTCACCCCGCTTTTTCGAGATGCCGGCAGCAGGAACAGCGTTGCGACCCTATAAACTTGTATTGAACTTTACATTTACCCCTTCTTGATAACTAAAAATATATTTTATCCTCTGATAAATATGCATGTTAAGCCCAAGAATGTAATATTTCAATAAACTGACGCCAAATGTTGACATTCTAGGCGTCAGTACCTCAAAACATTAAAAAATCCTGTTGACAGCGAATAATATCGATAAAAATCCGATCCATTGACATATTAGTTTCCAATGACACGTATCTATGTACCGTTGCGCTCATTGGATTTGACATTATTTGTTTTTGACAGAACTATCGCTAAGTCACTTAGTAGAAATTCTTTGTCTACAAAAAGTCTATGTTCTCGTTGCACGGACTATTAATGCATGTATTATGAAGATAAGTTTTTTTATTATCGTAATTTTGTGGAAGTCACCTAGTGCCGGATGTAACATAATTGCAAAGTGATCTTACCACGATCACATATGGCATAAAAATTAATGAAGAGACGAACTTTGCTAAAAAATGTGGTGTAAACGACCTTAAGACAGATATAATTGATCTTGATCCATTTGACGAACCCGGCCGGATGTCAACTCGGATAATAGATATTTCAAGCCTAAAATGTTATTCATGACCCTTGTGCAGGCAAGTTTACTCATTAATCAAAATAACGCTTTAAATTTTGTTATAGTCTTGCAAATGCAAAATTGCTTACAATATTACGTAGTAGTATTTAATTACGTCATAATCAAACTCACATTCACTTTTATATTGTCAGTCAAGATTATGTTTAGATTCAATTTGGATTGTGGTGCAGTAGATGATGATAGGATTATAAGGGTCTAGGTTACGGCGAAAGTATATCAAAATAGCTTACTGTTCCACGAAATACGGACGGTTTCTAAGTCCTGAACAGTATGGCATTTAGCTACCTATGTACATATATGGTCCGTCCGTGTGGTGACGGATTAAAAATACGGAATGTCACCACCCCATATCATACCATGGGTGTCGTAAGAGCCGACAAAGGGTGCATATTATGTAAAGAACAGCACTGTAAGAGAAGGAAAACATGAAACAAACCCTACACCAAGTAGTGCAGTGGACTGTTAAAGGCTGATGATGATAATATATGTACTTAAGATTGATTGGCTCTGTACATTTATAGTACAGTAGGAGTTTTAAAATTAGAAAGATACCTATCTATCAATATTCGAAAATTATATATCTTCACCTTTTGTGTCAATAAAGTACTGTTCGAAACGACATTCAATTTCTTTATAATGGTGCTGATAGATTTGAATATTCACCTGTAATTAACATTCTTGCGAGCATTCTAGGGAATTAACAGTAAATTTGCTTTGAGGTAGTGAAAACGTTGTGCCAAATAAGATACTTTTAGACTCATAAAATAAATATATTCGCGATTAAACCTTTCAAGATATAACTAACCCGGTCGCAGCCGTTGTTTAGCTCAAAAACAAATGACAAAACATTGCCTGAAATAGTAGCCTAAAGCCTGGTCACCAGATCCGAATTAATGACATGAAATAGTGGCCTACTCAGCCCGATCGGCCTTATCGCTAAAATACAGCCGGCTTTGAATATATTAAGCCATATATGAAACTAAATACGCCTTGTATAAGCCAAAGTCTTGGCAAGACTCGTTTGGCAAAGAGCCTTATAGATACTAATATGGTACGCCTGGGATCCCGTCCAAGCCAAGCCGGAATTTTAAACATGTTCCATTTTGAATATTTTATAGTGGAACTCAAGTTTTTGATATTAAATCACTGCAGTTTTGTATATAATCGGTTTTGTTTTAGTTTTTAAAGAAAGCTTTGTCTCTCTTTAGAACTTAGTTCAGCTGCATGCGTCTAAATTACCATAGTATTGCATGTTGTTGTATTTTAAACAGTTAAAATTATTTTAACTGTTCGGTATACAATGCACATTTGGACTCCCTTACTCCAGTAGAACTAATTTATAATACTTTACAGTAGTACATTTATTTTAGAATAAAACAATTATTACTATAACATAATAATATGTAACATGACACACACAACATTATGGCAGCACAACATGTGACAATAAATAAATGTATTACTTACTACTTAAAAGTACAATTAAATTAAAATATTAAAATACAATTATGATAAACAATTCTATTACGTGAAAGAAAAAGAAAGAAAATATATGAGATGAACACGCGAGGTGTTTAATGATGGATGGGCATTGTAACGTATTAACTCTTGTATCTTACGCTTATGAGAAACTCTCGGGTATCACAGCCTCTCAGAAAAAATATGGCACTAAAATGAGGAGAAATAATTTTCACACAGTTTCATTGTTTGAAACTTAGATAAAGCGTTTTATGATCTATTTTATATATTTTTATAGACTCCTGCCTGCATCCCCGAAGGGGTAGGCACAGGTGTAATATTACACCTACATTTTGCCATGAATTTTAGGTCCCACGTAATAGGGGGCGAGCCTATTGCCGCTACCGGGCACATCACCAGTCTCCGTTCTGCTACTGAGAATTCGGAAAAACTCAGTAACACTTTTGCCCGACCCGAGAATCGAACCCGGGACCTCCAATCAGCAGGCGCATACGCTATCCACTGGACCACGGAGGCAGTCTAGTTTTATGATTTATTAGATTACAAAAAGGCTTTCAAAATACAAGTAGCTCACTCGATAAATTTTATGAAATTCTTTGTCTTTCCTTGACCTTTGCTGCTGAATTATTGTGCATGGACTTATTCCTTTGAAACTCGTCGACCCATTCAGTTGTTAACGTTTAACTCTCGTCTTTGGGTCGCTGAAAAGAAAATGAGAGCCACTTATGTGGTCAAGTAGTTTCGGAGCAAAATGGACGTAATAATGAGACAGACACACGAGTGTTCCTGTAAGGTTTAGTTGTTGCTTTATCCTACAATCACAAAAAAATTGGTATTACGTAAAAGCACAGCAAGGGCACATACGCATTAAAAACTTAGAAATGGCTACCAAAAAATTTATTCACCCATTTTCTAGTCAAAACCTTTATCAGCACTGATGACATCGCAATACGTAGGTAACTAGTTACTAAATTGCAACAGAATCAAGTTTGCATTGAACCCAAATAGGCAAAACCTATATGTGATGTAACGACGGCCGTCCATCGATGAAATTCATCAGCCAAGTCATCAGCGCTACAAATCCAGCCAATCATGGCCGATAAATGGGTAAAGACGTGGTCATATTGACATTTTAAAGTTCGTAGCATCAATACATATTATCAATATATATTCTTTGTCCAGTCCAACCTAACAAAAACCGCTCATTTTCCCCTCACCTTTCACGAACTATAACTATGTGTCAAATAGTTTGATTACACGAGCCATTTATAAACACCAAGGAAAATAAAACATAGTATACAGATATGAAAAGAAGTCATTATTTGTTTTGTATACACGGACACATTTCTCACTGGGTAAAATCTATAAGCTTCAAACATTTAGGTAGAATCTGTTGGTTATACAAAAAAAGCTTAATGATAATCCACTTCTAAGCACCTACTTCTATACATAAATAGGTCGTGGTTGAGTTTATTCTTCAGTAATATATATAAAACAAAACTTGGATATATCGAAATAGCTTTGGGTTCTTAGGAAATATCATATAATTGTTCAATCTTGGTGTACCTACTTTTATAATTTGTATATCTGTATAGTTCGAAATTGTAGCGTTACTTCGCCCTGGAGTCGGCTATCTGCAGCTTAATCCAATGGGACAAAGAATTTTGTTTTTAAATCAGTGGCGCATATTTGAGGACAAGACCCTTCACGTTGTTAATGACTTCCAAAGATCTTTAGGATGGCTTACCAAAGACTTAACGTGATCTCAGACGCATGATATAAGTGACGGATAAGAATATAATACGCACATAACTTCAAAGTCAGTGGTGCATAGCATGCCTTTGAGCATAGACTCTCCCATAAATAGAGTAGAAGCGATAGCTTACTATCGCTTCTGCTCTATTAACTAATCCAGTTAAACCAATTAACTATTAGGAGGAAATCAAGTAAATAATGCAATGAACGAAAATGCAACTCATAACCTGTCGATTACCAATCCAATGTTATTAGTATTGCATTGGATAAAGAACAAACTAGGTCATAATTCTGATTTTCTTATCAAAAAAAAATTCCCCCTCTTGCAGTTTTTCTTGTCTTACAAAACTTTATACAAAATGAAAACATACAACATTAAACGCTATTTTTTTACTTATCAAGGGGAACAACATTACCATTCTCCAAAATACATCCAGAGTTTTCGCGATAGCGTATTCTTAGACCAAAAGATTTTATTATCACTGGTGGCATAAATTCACAGTTATGGCGTTTAAACCCCATTTTAATCGTTTATGACATCTTTTAATCGGCAGATTTGAGGGTTTATTATCGGGATGTGGTATGATGGTCGCGATGATAGTAACGCTGAATTAATTATGATGAATTTTACGCCTAATCTGAAACTGTTTGTTATGCCGGGATTATTTTGATGGTGGAAAGTATTTAGTGTGTTTTAAGACCTAATTTATCTGAATGTTAACATGTGATTTAGTTTTATTTTTTATAGAATTCCTCACTTTAATCTATTTCAAACAAAAAATAATTACTTGTTATCTTTATACAAACGTAATCGTGTGTAAGAAATTGTTATATTTTTTACTCACGATAAACATTACACAAAATAATGTGTTATCATTACAATTTTATCATTCGCACAAATAATTAATTAAGGTAAGCTAGAAAAGTACACGGTTACACGTATAAAGCATTGATGATTTCAACATTAATGGGCCGGCTCGACCGAGGAAGTACTACCCTCTCCCAGAAAATCGACGTAAAGTAACAGTACCTAAACTGTTGCGTTTCGTTCGGTGAGTGAGAGTGCCGGAGCCTTCATCCCCTATTCCTTCTATCTTATTCTACTCCTCTTCCTATCCCTTTTCCCAACCCCAATGGGCGGCAACGCACTTGTGACTTTTGTGGTGTTGCTTGTATCCATGGGAGCGGTAATCGCTTACCATCAGGCGATCCATCTGGTCGTTTTTCGCCTATTACTATAAAAAAGTACATACATGCATCGATACAAAGAAATTATAAAACGATCATTGAAAATTAACCACTTTTTAAGGAATCTTGACAAATGTGAATGAGAATCGTCTTTAAATATATGTGAAAATTAAGTTCGATTTCAAATTGAATTGAGTGGAGTGTTTAAGTGATACGATGAACTACAAAGAGTCGTTACTATTCGAAGCCGAAAACCCTTTTTAGAAAATGTAACATCGTTTGTATTATTAAAGAAAACTGGATTACATTTAATCGGCATCATGCCTGTTTATAACAGTTTGCCTACAAATCGAATACAGCACGTTTGCCAAATAAAATTCAATTCAACTCAACGCTGAAGATTTCCAAATTACATATAAAAGAAAATACAGATATGTGAAAGTTGTTGTTTTTATTTGGCTCTAAGAACTTCTAGAGCCAAATTAAACAGATATCAGTGAGGCACCATAATAATGTTTTGACCGTATAGGCATTGCCATTACAAAGATAGCCTTTGGATGCGAAATATCAAAAATTTATCACTGAAAGAGCATCTATAAAAATAAAGTGTTTACTTTTCTTGTGAGAAATGGTTAGTCGTTTTAATATACAAGTATACCAAATATTTATTCGTTGTTTGTCCCAAAATATATTGCTGTGTTTTATCAGAATGTCAATATTATTTCAAACACAGTAAAAATTGTTTATGAATAAAGAATTGAATTTATATATTTTCTATAGGATATTACATTAGATATATTACTACACTTCGATTAATAAAAAATAGGGAGACTGCTATATTACTAGTATACTTGTTGATTATTTTATATAATTTATATTAATACATATAACGGCGCATTAATACATATAAAGGCTCGCCATTGCATAATTTTGCAATGTAAATATGATGCATGCGCCGACTTAATTACGAGTAATGAAGTCGATATGGTACTTATTACATTGTTTTTTTTAACTATTGTTTGCTCATGTTTTTGTGTACATAAAAACATTGTATTATACACAGTAGAATTGTGTGCTTGTAATTTCATTCATGTCCCTATGTTTTATTTTTCTCTTATCTATTGTACTGATTAACGTCCGTGCGACATTTAAGGTACACACAGAATACCAGCGTTGTATTTCGGACACTACTACAATGCAACAATAGCTGAGTGTGTACCTTTCTGACACAGACTAAGGTTAAGTATGCCTTGCGATTTGTTATATGTTGTACTCGTTCTGTATCTGTGACAAATAATAGCTTTTCTTTCTTTCTTCTTTGTTCTTTCTTCTATATAACTCAAATATCTAAATTGGATTGATTGATCCGACGAAATTAATAATAAATTGGTGTGACATAATTATCTCTGATATATATAGGACAGTAAATATAATACAACAAACGTGACTGTAAGAACAATAAATGATCTCAACTTCTAAAATCTTTATTATATCTCAAGAAAATACACATTTATATTATAACATCAAGAAAATTGGAATTCCCAAAGCTCCTCCTTACTGTTGGCAAAATATCTAAATCGAATATAGAGTTGGAGATGCGACTGATTTCTCTCCCACATACGTAAGTAAAAACGTCGCGTATGAACGAGTCCCAACCAACTAATTTGTATTACGCCCCTTCAATAAGGCGGCTTGACTGTCGACCGAAAGGAATGACAACATTGACAACGGTTGCACTTGGATAGATGATTGTGTTTGCGGACTTTAGAAACGTTCAAACTACGGATACAAAGAACACGACACAATACAAATATTATACAAGGTTATATAGCGGGTCTTACTCGCGATAAATCTTATATTTAAGGCATAAATACCTCGGGTCTTTGCCAACGTTTCGGCTGACTTGCTTCAGCCGTGGTCGCGGCGGAACGTGGAAACGTTGGCAAAAAACGAGGTATTTATGCCTTAAATATAAGATTTATCGCGAGTAAGACCCGCTATATAACCTTGTATAATGTATACTAATCGCGAAAGTTTAAAATCGTTTACAATACAAATATTTGTGATACATGTAGCGGTAGATAAATAAACTGAGAGCATCTATGGTACAGTGGCGACATCTAACGATCACAACGGAACTACATCCTGCATCGCTAAATTTAAGTTCTCGCACGCGATGTATAGAACACAAGTTCTTAAATACCTTTTTTGGACTGTAGTCCACTAGGCTCGATCACCTAGCCCGATCAGATGATCCCTTCTTTAGTTGGAGGAACATCCACACCTTATTTTTCCAAATGCACAAAGCATTGTGGAAATTCAGCCCACGATGTTTAAAAAAGTGATAGTGTTCGCTACGACATTGCCTTGAGTTTTAAAAGTTCGTGATTGTTACTAATTCATTCAAATTTGTGCCTATTATTATTATTTTACTATCAGACGAGTCATTAGTGCCGTAATATCCTTAAGAATAAAAAAAACATTTTTTCCTCAGTACCCTACGGAAAACATCAACAAAACATGTTACATAAACATTCCCGTACCAAAGATCGAATACACAAAGCTATCTAAAAATAGCTCCCTAATCCACGAAACCTTGTGCCTTTAGCTTGAATAGTTTTACCTACATTGTAAGGTTCACCGAACATCTACCTAAAGCAATAGAATCTTCAGTCTTGCAGCTCAATTTGTGAGTAAAAGCGATCGAGACTACGCTCTTTCGTTCTCACTAGTCTAGCCGTTTTATTTTTTTAGCCTTAGAAAAATAACATATATGTGTGCCTAAGTTGGCACTCGATTCATGTGTTTCTGCCTCAATTGTGGTGTAAAAATAATAATCTAGGTCGACCATTTCTGCCATATAAAATTATAGTCTAAATATATTTACATGGTTAAATCCTCAATATATATTTGAATAAAATTTTGTACGAAATAAATTCTAAGAAAATTTCACCAAGTAATAAATTCGATTTCACAATGGCTGAATTCTACGCGGCTGAATAATAAGCCGCAGTTTTGGATAGCTATACATTAATGTAAATGTAATTTAAAACATTTAATATTATTTAATTTTTCACTAGAGGACCCGTGCTGCTCCACAGCATATTTTAATATTATAAAAAAGCTCTTACATATACATAGGTATGATGAGTACATTGTAGCCTTATCTAATAAGTAAAAAGATGATATTCTTACCAAAAATATAATATATCACAAAACTTATTTTCTCACAACATTGGCTTTGCGTTGCACCCTAGGTATCGTGAAATTTCCACCTTGGCATTACTGAATGGTTTGCCGCGCAATAGGGATATATATAATGGGGCTAATTCTCCTATTTTTATATGACATTGATTTTATATTTTGAAAAGACTCAGAAGTGGTATTCTGATAACCTAATGTCATTATCGTATAATTTGAATTAAACAGCTCGTCGTTGAGACATATTTTGACACTTGTTTTAATTTACGATCTCGTTACTAACTCGTTCAAATATCAGATTATTTAGAAGAATACGCTTTTTGTGGCGTAAGTATGACACTGACATGATAACGAAACTATATTTATTTAGTGGAATTAGACGCAATATGTATAACTGAATATTGACGAAAGAAAGTTCTTCAATATGACTGTGCTGCCCTACCATTCTTTCCATTAGGATACTGTAATGTCCTTCGTCCAGGTGCCCAGAAAATAGCAAGTTATGAACAATTTCGCCAGTACCATAGTCAGTAATCGTATTACTGTTTTCCAGGTGAACTCTGAATTGACACTCAGGATATAGCTCACTTACACTCTGAAGTTCAGCATGCCCTGCGTACTGTCCATTGGCACCCATCACACGTTTATAATCTGTTGCATTTGTAATGGTCTGGCCATATGCTTCGTCCCCAACAGTGAAGTTACTATATATATCCCACTTATTGACAATGTTATCAACAGTGGCCAAACGAATTTCATAATGTTTATTCTCACTTCCATATAAACAATAAGAAATTGCGCGAAATAAGCAATTACCGTCACCAAGAATGGAAATCACTTGAAAATAAAATTGTTGATGGTAGAATTAATCAAATCTGAACCCGTTGCCACCCGTATTTTTTAGCAGTAGGGAGGGCCATCCGGTACCAAATCTCCCACAGGGCCGTCATTGACCAAGATTCTTTGTTCAAATTTTATCTGAGCATTTTTCAATTTCGTTCCAAGAACCATCATTATAATTGAAAACACAACTACTCACAAAAAATACGCTATTAAATCAGAAACTTAAGTAACTAACTTACGCTAACTTCACTTTTTTCTTTATCTGTCAATATTTTATTATCAAAATTAAAAATATAGATGAATAACTTTTTTTTATAAGTAAGAAAATAGGTTTTATTTCTGTTATCCAGCTAAATATTTCTGTGAGAAGCACGATTTTTTTTGTTTTGTATATGGGTGTGATTAATCCATCTTAATTTATAAATGTAATAATGACGTTTATAGTTTTGGTCAAAATTTAACTTTTGGTAGGAATGATAGCTTTGGTAGCAATCGTAAGTAACATTGCTACCAAAACTACAATATATGCCAAAATACAATTTCTACCAAAACTACTATTCCTACCGAAAATACTATTTGTACCAAAACTACTATTCGTACTAACACTATCATATCTACCATGTTTTATAAACTACAATTTCTACCAAAACCGCCGGTGCTGTCAAAAGTACCTACCTTTTCTCTCAAAACTACTATTCTTACCAAAGCTACAATTTCTACCATAACTACCACTTGTAATAATATAATTATATGACAATAGTACTATGAACCGCTATAATATGTTCCACATAAAAAAAATAAGATTCCCGAAAAAATTGAAGTGCGTATGTTCTATTATAACAATATGCTTAATGTATAAGGTGCTTTATTAATAATAGATCATGTATCTGTCCAAATACGTAGCTGAACCATGTAACTAGGCGAATGATATTAATAAACATGTACTCGCGAAGTAAAGTCGTTTCTGTTATTAATCACAATAATTCCTAGCACACTTCATGGCGATCCTGCCTTAAAGTTGACCTTGAATCTATATAAGTTTTTTTTGACCGTTAAGTATAATTAAAAAGACAGTATAATATAAACCGGTAGTCATTTCGGGCGAATACGATGTGCCAATCATCGCAATCGAAAGAAGACATTATTATAGCCCAAACTGCGGCGGGTTCAGGCGGTAACCAGGCCAACGTAGAAGAGTTGAAATTTGGTATCGGCGTGACTAACGTACTATTAGGCATCGTGGTCTTCGCAATCGTTTTGGGCATTTGTTTTGGAGCATACCGGATGTACAAAAACTGCCATAGAGGATGGATACGTGAAGAACTGCACGCGAATGCATTGGAACGAGCTGCGAGCATAATTCGCCGTCGAAACCGGGAAACGTCGAAAACCAGCGAAGACCAAACATTCCAGTAGAGTTAATAACTACGTACGGTTATAGAAAAGCGTGAAAATACCGTAGAGTGCGGCACTTTACATCAATAATTACAGTAAGATAAATCTCGTTATCGTGATTATATTATTTAAGTGAGCTTAAAACAGTGCACGGTGACTCGCGAACATGATACGCGCCGCCCGAAAAGGCAAGTTGTGACATTCCAGACCTATTACGATCGTTGCTATACGTTAGTCAATACGGAGAATTTTATTTTTAGAACTTTATCTTGTGAGTACTGTGATTTATTATGACTGATGAACTTACTATTGTTTATAACTCATTAAATGATATAAAAAAATATTTGGTTAAAAAAGGAAAGAGTAGATTCACGGGAAGTATCGTACAAAATAAGTTAGATGAATGTGAAAAACTTGTTCTAAATAGCGATTTGATTTTAAAAAATATTAAAAGTCGCGAAAAGTCCGAAATTATTACAAAGGCTACCGACATTTATTGCAATATTAATACATTGTTTTCTCAGATAAAAGAGTTGTGTGTTAGACCCAATTTTTTTTCATCCAAAATGGAATTTGATTTTAAAACAGCTTGTAACTTGCTTCCAGTTATGGACGGTGATGAGGACACTACAAAAAGATTGATTGATGGTATCGAAATGTATTCGGAAATGCTTAATGACGTGGATATACCTAAATTGATTAAATTTATTTTAAAATCTAGGCTTTCTGAAAATGCTAAACTACGTATGTCAAACCAATATTCCTCAGTTCAGGATGTTGTCAAGGATATGAGAACGCATTTGTTGACAAAAAAATCATTTACAGCCATTCAAGATCGTCTTCAAAGGGCTCGCCAAGGTTGGCGGTCTATTGATGAATTTGGTTCAGAAATAGAAAAACTTTTTACTGATTTGACGATATCCCAAGCTGATGGCAATACTTCAAGTTTTGATTTGCTTAAACCACTTAACGAAAAATTTGCCATTAAAAAATTTGCAGCCGGGCTCAGGGACCCTAAATTAAGTACCATAGTAGCGGCGAGGAATTATACGTCCCTAAAGGATGCAATCCAGGCGGCCAAGGACGAAGACTGTTCCCCTTCTACCTCATCCAGTGATGATGTCATGCACGTGAGGGCTGAATTTGCTTCAAATATGCGCGGATTTAGAGGTAGGCGAAATTATTTTAACAACTTATATCCCAACCAGAGGCAGACACAAGGACGTGAATTTTACAACCATAGATATTTTGTAAGGGGTCAATATCCTACTCGTGGCGATCAGCAGGAGCGAGGTTCGTTTTATGCTCACCGAGGCAGATTTTTTAGAGGTACTAGAGGAAATGTAAATCCCGTTGCACTACCTATTACAAAAATTGACACAGAGGCTCAAACCTCTTCTAGTGACGTAACTGACAAAAGTACTGAGCCGACGCAGTTTTTTCGGAATTAAAAACTTTATATATGCATGTGACAGTAGAAGTAAATTAGTACACTTTATTGTGAATAATCGCAAGTTTTATTTTTTATTAGACACTGGCGCGTCGCTGTCAGTAATTAAAAGTGAAATAGTGCCTCAGAACATTAAAGTTTATAAAGAAAACACAATAGTTAATGGTATAGGTGGTCAAGTACAATCACAGGGGCACGTCTATCTCACTTTATCCATAATTGATGGTGCATCATTTTATCATAAATTCCATATTTTCAATAATTTACCATTAAAAGTTGATGGTATTATTGGTTTAGATTTTTTATGTAGCCATGGGTCAAGTATCTGTTTAAAAACAAATACTTTAGAACTATATGCAGAGGGCATGAAATGCTTCGTACCAATTTACGAAACCCCAGATTATACCAATTCTTTTTTAGATATCCCCGCACGTAGTGAGTCTTTACATTATATAGCTGTAAACCAGGATTTGAAAGGTGATTGCGTGATTTGTACAAAAGAGTTAGGCAAGGATTTATATTTAGGTAGTGCTATTGTAAGAATAAAAGACGGTAAAATTCCTGTTAAAATATTAAATGTCAGTGATAATCCTATAAAGTTACCAAGATTTACTCCTGAAATCTATTCGTTAAGTGATTATGATATCTATAGTTTTAACAAAAACAAATCAAGTGCTGATCGAGCGAATGTTTTGACATCACTTTTAAAATTAGACCACTTAAATTTAGAGGAAAAAAATAAAATAGACCTGATTTGTAGGAAGTATTCAGACATTTTCCATTTGCCCGGTGACCAACTAAGTACAACAAATATTTACAAACAATCGGATTAAAAAACCAAACGTTGTGGAGTTATTAAGGAAGCCATGGTATGCAGTAGAGATGATGTTTATGAATGGAGATGAACTTGATATTCTAAGAAAAAGAAACGAAATAATAGAAGAAAATGGGTGCTTTGCTTTTGCATTCAGTAGAAAAACGTTATATATTAACCTCAAGTTTAAAGGTCAAATGTCGCGAGCCGAGTTTGTCGCAAACTTGAGTCAATTTTGTAAGCAATTAGATATTAAAGAGATTTGTATTGTCAAAGAAAAGGAAAATGAAGTTTTTATAAGAGATATAATTAATGAAATAAGGTCGACCATAAATTGGTCTGGGCCACGTATAAATATAATAAGAGGTGTTACTAGAATCATAGACGATAAGGATAAATCACATATATTAAATGATTTTCATTTATTGCCGAGTAGTGGCCATGCTGGCGTGCGAAGAATGGCTAACAACATAAAACGTCGTTTTTTCTGGCCAGGTCTCGAAATTGATGTCAGGGAATTCGTGAAAAGATGCTCAAGTTGTCAAAAATCTAAACATTGTAGATACGTCAAGGAACCTATGTCATTAACAACAACAGCTACATATGCTTTCGAAAAAATATTTCTGGACATAGTAGGTCCATTACCACGTGATCATGAAGATAATATGTATATCCTTACAGTACAATGCGAACTAAGTAAATTTATCGAAGCCTACCCATTAAAGAATAAAGAAACTATTAGTGTTGCTAGGGCGTTAGTTAATAATTTTATACTACGGTACGGCATCCCCAAAGTTATAGCTACCGACCGGGGTGCTGAATTCATGTCTTCAACATTAGCCGAAGTCTGTAAATTATTTAAGATTGATAAAATTTGTTCTACCGCATATCACCATCAATCGATCGGAGCGTTAGAAAACGCGCATAAAAATTTAGGATCCTTCTTACGTATACACTGTAACAAAAATAAAGAAGCTTGGACTTATTGGCTACCATACTGGTGTTTCAGTTTCAACACCACCGTCCATACTGAAACTAAATATCAACCATTCGAACTAGTGTTCGGTAGACTCTGTAATCTTCCTATAAGTTTAAATACTGTAGAACCAATATATAACCCAGAAAATTATAGTAATGAACTTAGATATAGGTTGCAAGTGGCGCATAAAGACGCTCGTAATCAACTAATTTTAAGTAAATATCATAGGAAAGATGAATATGATAAAACTATTAACCCTGTATTATATAAAAAAGATGAGCTTATTTTAATAAAATCTGAAACTGGCAGCAAGCTTGACGAATTGTATGAAGGCCCATTTGTGGTACTAGAAGATGTTGGACCAAATGTTAAAATTATTAGAAATAAGAAAATAGATATAGTACATAAAAATAGGACTAAGAAATTTATGGCATAAAAAAAAAAATGTGTATCTCTTTTTTTTTTTTTTTCTTTCACCCCCGGAGGTGAAGTGCGTATGTTCTATTATAACAATATGCTTAATGTATAAGGTGCTTTATTAATAATAGATCATGTATCTGTCCAAATACGTAGCTGAACCATGTAACTAGGCGAATGATATTAATAAACATGTACTCGCGAAGTAAAGTCGTTTCTGTTATTAATCACAATAATTCCTAGCACACTTCAAAATTCCGTACTTTAAAAACACAAAAATTTTCCTAACATAAAACCTAAGGAAAATTCCTCAACATCAGAGAGCAGTTCACCCAGCATTAAGGGTTAACTGGTAACATTCGGGGAATATTACCTGCCATCAGCGATAATGCACTATCAAGTGCTCCTTGTTCACTATAGTGATAATTTGACCAACAATGACCAACATCGGGTATAATTTTACACACCACCACACTCACACCCGTATGAAAGTAAGGCAAGGTCACCAAGGAGGCATAACGTTTTTTTCCTGGCAGTTACCGCAAGGACTTATTAGATGCCATAAAAATATTTTTGAATTAAGAACCGTCCATATAGAGAGAAAGCATGGAATCTTAAGAAATTTATAGTCAAATTTGAAAAATTGAAAAATAAGTTCAATGTCCACACCTATCTTCCTTCAAACTTACCCAATTTAAATGAGCATACCATCAAATGAAAGAACTCTTTTCAGCGCGTGTTTTAGGCCTATAACGAAACGCCTACCTCAATGAGAACCAGATATATATGAGCAGAAAATCATTGACTAAGGCTACGAAAACGTAAAGAATGTATGGGAGAAACTGTTTTTGCATTTGATGAATGCGCAAGTTAGGTAATTTCTAATGCTTGATGACAAATCTATGCAGCGAGAGCTTTCATTTAAAAAAAATATCTTGCGAATCGGTTGGGTAAAACGGGCTGGCCGACTCGTATTAAAAAACATCAAATTCTTTTAATATATAGATTATCATCATCATCATCGGCCTGTTGCTGTCTACTACTGGATATAATAATATATCATCATCAACGTCCTAGCTTGATCCCGAGTGCAGCGCAGATGCTTCGGAGCTCGGGTTCCACTCACTAGCTTTCAGTATATAGGTCAACATCTATCACAAGCATATCATGCAAAGAAGTCTAAAAATATAAAACCATTTGAGAGCCTCACTAGTATCGGTAATAGGGATCAAGCTGATTATTATAGCTCCTAACAGAGCAACACCCTCGCAATAAGTGTCGTGTCCAGAAGTACTGCTTTCTCGATTGTACCTTTGACCTACTCGTAAGCATCCCGCAAGCATCACTAGGTGGTTGAGTAGGCTCTTGGCTAATTGATCGTTGATGGCCACTACTTTTGGCATGTGTCTAGATAAAATGTTCAAGATCAATAAAATACAAATCAATGTTGAAAATCTTTACAGCTTAGTAGATTTATCTCCACATGATTAATCATGATCGTTTATCTCTTTATTATACCAATCGATCTAGATTCCAGTAAGCCACATATGTTTCATTTAACCAACATTATTCCAGTGAACTTTAGTAATATACGTTTCAATGATTGAGACCTTATTACCTAATCCGATATAGGGAATTTCTTACAATGGCGTCTGGGGTAGAAGCGATGCTGTCTTTAAGTCACTTTCATTTTCCACATTTCTTTTCACCCTTTGAATCTTGGCCGCGAATTACTTAGGGGCTTGAGTCTTGACTAGACCTCTATGCTCAATAACAGAAAACATCGTCAATTAGGGGTAGGTACCTATAGTTTACGTTATGATATATAGTTGTAGGCGATTGCTGATATTAAATTCCATATGTCAGGTTCAGTTTTTGTGAAAGTCGTTTGTTTAACAATGTCAAGTAGGTCTAATATCCTATGCTCCTAAAGCTCAGTACTCACACACGGTTATACTCGATAGTTTTACTCGATAACGAGTAAAAATCAACGTGTGGACTCCAAAACTCACAGTTCGTTGACATCAAATACTTACATTGTAATTTTATCCTAAGCGAGCTTTCGAGTTTGTTTCGATCGAGTAAAACTGTATGTGGTTGAGCGTAAAAAGTGCACATCAGAAGGGGGTATTCCCTTATATCAGCACATAATAAGTATGTGCTTGTGCGTAGCTCAGATTAAATATTAAGCAAAAAATACTATGAAATTAGTTGAAAACTAATATCTGTTTTTACAAATACAATCCTCTTAATTAATTCAAATAACATATTAATGAAAATATAATTACACAAACTTTAAAAATATGAATAAACATGAGTTAAAATAGTCAATTAAATGGAACCTCGAACAATTATTAAAATTTCTAATTCTCAAAACAGAATGAGAAAACGAAGTTGAATAGGAAGTTGGAGTTAACATATACATACATACATACATAGACTCACGCCTGCTTCCCCGAAGGAGTAGGCAGAGGCATATTAAACGCCCACTTTTCGCCAGTGTTTTGATCCCACGTAATAGGTGGATAAGCGGTTAACATAGCTCTTGTAGTAATCGAAAATAACTTTATAATAAATCCAATAACGATAGAAATGACGTTTCTTCACAAACATCGCTAAGAATCATCGCCCACTGAAGTGGCAGTATGTCTAAGAGTGTTCGCATCGAATATTTCTTTAAAACTTTCCAAAACGTATTGTATTGATTTTGTTTAAAAAAATATTACCCGCACATCCTGTGTCGCGGGAAACTTAGCAAATATAGAACCAACGGACATAATGACGCCTAAACTCAATATTTTCACTTTTTAATTGTTTTTTAGGGTTCCGTACCTCACAAGGTAAAAAAAGGAACCCTTATAAGATCACTTTCTTGTCCGTCTGTCTGTCTGTCCGTGTGTCACCACCGATTTTATCAGGAACGGGTGGACCTAGCAATTTGAAATTTATACCAGATACTGAGGTCTATAGTTCCTATTAGGTGTATAATAATTAGGATCCTGGGTCAACCCAATGAAAAGATATGGTCAAAATTAGATTTTTGCGAAAACATGTAAGTACAAAAATTAAACTTAATTTTCAACTTTTTTTAATGTTCGGTTTTTTCCTTTACTTGTGCTGTAAGACCTTGGTTTTAACCAAAATTGACAATTCTAGGTCAACCGTAAGTACCCTATAGGTTTTGGGTCGAAAACCTATATGGTAGTTCCCGATGAACTAGAATCACGAAATTTGGCCAAAAGCAGGATCTTACAGCACAAATAAAGGAAAAATTATAAAAAATAAAAAAGTGGAAAATTTAGGGGGTGTCCCCATACATACATAGTAGACTCCATGTAAGATAGTCCTCTAAGTTGTATGGGCGCTCATACAGATTTAGAGGACTAGCGTAATTAGCACCAACCTCAAATAAGGTAAATAAATAAAATTGTGCTATTGTGTGAAAGAAAATATTTATTTGTAATCACTGAGATGAATAAAATACAGTTGGGATGGTAAACGAAATATCTGTCATTAATAATAATATGTATAATTGTATCTTAAACGGACAAGTCAAGTCACGCATACGCGTTACGATTTCTTCGCGATAGACTGAAGATGTCAGTCGAAAAATGAATTCATCTGTCATTTTAAAAGTTGCTCAAAGTTATTAGTTACTTAAATTTACAGAGCCATAGTTTCGTGAAAAAAGCAAGGATCTTTCACAGTGCAATAAAAAAATATGTCCATTTATACTTAATTTCCTACCAATTCTTATGAATTTTGTAAATAAAAACCTAAAGCGTGCTTTTTGTGGACTTAGAGTACTGTAATTTTGCAAGAAGCAAGGTCTTACAGTATGAAGACAAGAATAACTCCAAGAACAATTTTGTAGATAGGAATGTTCTTAAATATTTTCGCGATTACTGCTAAAGTTAAGGAGGTCATTTATGTTAACAGTAGAAAAACTTTTGTTATACTTATTTTAGCAATATTCTATAACGGCACTCGACATAACAAACGGGCAAAATTCGTCTTGATACACGATGCAATGCGTACGGAACCTTCGGTGCGCGGGTCAGACTCGCACTTGCCCGATTTTTTTTTTCTTTTATGTACATATTCTTAAAGTTTATGAACACCCAGACTTGAAACACCAATTTTTTGATCACATAAATTGGTGTCTCGTGTGGGAATCGAACCCACAACACTGGACGCAGTGTCAAGCGGCCAGGCGACCGCTTTAACCACTACGCCGATCGTGCAGTAAATATATACTGGGTAACTCTAAAGAGCAGAAGTCATCCATGACCATATCTGTCGACATTCATGCCGAAATGTCCGGGGCAAATAACAGCAAATATTCAATAACACCGCGATTGAAAGAGGCAGATATATATGATGTTTAAAACACTTTTAGCTCATCGAGACATGTCGTGTGTCAATTTGTATAGAGAAGGCTAAGAGTGATTGGAGCTAAACTTAATAAAGTATTAGACGAATTTCGACCACTACAATATAACTTTATTCAACAACTAGTATTACTTTATTCTATGACTTCTAGTTCCACTAAAAGTCATTGCTCATTAGGTACATAAATGACATAATGAACAATGACATAAACGAAAAGACATTTTGAAGCACTCAAATACATTGCTTCTGTACCGTACCTTCAGTAAGCGTCTATCCTAACCATCAGGTCGTGAACTAAAATATTCCAATTCATTATATCATTCCCTTCGAACTTCATTTTAGAAGTTCGAAGGGATAATACTTCCAAACTTTTGTTACTTCTCAATTTAAATTTGGCAGATTGCGTGTGAAAACGATTAGATAAAGGTAAAGTAAAAGTTAGATGAAGATGACGGATGACGTACTTTGGTGACTTTGGGACAGATTTTCGCGTGATAATTATCTACACGCCTTTTAATATACATGGTGGAAAAAGACTCATCTTCAAGCCAAAGTCTACTCTTTCACATCATGCTAAGCCGCATACTAAGCAATAAGGAAACGACAAAACCTACGAAACGATTTCCTTTTAAGTATACACATCTATAGAACAAATAGCGCGCGAAGCGTATAGATTTTGTACCTAATTTGACGACCGGTTGGCGCAGCGGGAGTGTAAGCGACTGCCACGTTCGATTCGCGCTCAAGTCAAACAATTGTGAGGTTGAACATGGATGTTTGTCTTGGTCTGGGTGTTTCTATGGATCATTTGTATGTATTAACAAAAAAAGAAGTATAATAATATATGTATGTATATCCATTATCTAGTACCCATAGTACAGGCTCTGCTTAGTTTGTTTTTTTGTTTTTATTATTATATTATAATTTAATGAAATGTTTGGTTACTCTGAGCTTCAATATCTCCTGAAGCAGTAATTTCCCAGGTATGGTGCCGAAGTAAAAGACTGTATTTTTACACCTTGAATATAGCACAATATGTTTTCATTTACCATCCCACTAAGATAATAAATGCGAAAGTTTGTGAGAATGTGTATACGGATGATCCTAAGTTACTGTTTTATACAAAAACTATAGAACGCAATTTGATGAAACTTTGCAGTAATAACCCTTCTTATAGTGAGAAGAGGCCCAGCAGTGGGACAGTATAAAGGGGTGATGATGGTGATGATTGCAGTAATAATATAGTTATATATGTGTGTATATAGTTATTTATCTATGTATGTACTTATTTATGTATATGTAAGAATTCGTATTATATATCTAAATTGGTAAATATCGCCAAACTACCCTTTTCTGAATACGTGTTGTTCTTATCCATCCAAAGGTTGCCTGTAAGAGATTGCTTGAGAGTGATAAGGCCGCCTATTGTACTATCTGTTATTTTTATTTTTGTTATAGATTAATTTTTGTAGTTTCTTTGGCATTTGTACAATAAAGATGATTATTATTATTATTATTAATAATAAATGCCTAAATGTACCTACATAAAAATCTTTGTCTCGACACACAAGATTCACTTGGCTGAAGCCGTGGATAGAAAAGACTTAAAAATGCTATGTGAGCTGATTTTGCCATTTGTCACTTAGTATACAAATTTTATGCGGCACTGTTTATTCCAATTCAATGCGCGAGAAAGCATTATTATTTATTTATACGAGTCACTGTTGAAGATTTTTTCAACTAAATGACAAGGATTTTTGTTACAGAATATACAATTTTATCAAATGGTAAAAAGTATTCATTACAGACAGCGAAAGCCTAGTGGAGATACCAACAGACTGCCATGCAGAAGGTATCGGGTTCGAATCCACGGCGCGCACCAATGAATTTTCGGAGTTATGTGCGTATTGAATTGTTAATTATCGCTATTTTTAACGTGCCTCGGAGAGCACGTTAAGCCGTCGGTCCTGGTTGTCATGAAGATCTTTGACAATCGTTACAGGGCGTCAGTACCTTCTCAATAAACTGACACAAGTCTAAACCATGGAATATCGCTATCCCTTCGGGTTGCGGAGGTCAGACAGGCAGTCGCTCTGTGTAAAAGCAATATTCAGCCAAATCCGGTAAGACTAGTAAGCGGACCCCAGATTGAAACTGGGATAACGCTAAGAGGATGATGATGGTAAAAAGTATTCATTACCTCCAAATAAGGCAGAATTTGCTACCGCTAAACGCTGAAATCATTTTTAAGGGATGTTTATAACAAACCTTTTCGTATTTGCCCAAAAAAACTTTAAAACCGTTTTATTCGAAAATTACGATTTTCCACCCTTATATGTAGGGGGTAAAAATACTCCATTATAGCCCTAGAATCATCAGTACGAGCAGTAACAAATCACCCTGTGCATATTGAAGTCGATGAAAAGGAGAATGAGACGATGCCCTATTCAATATTTCGGTGACGTCTTGAGTTTGATTTTGGTTGTAAGATAGTGACGTTACATCACGTTCAACCGGAAACATTGACACAAACGTATGAATTAGTCAAACAGGAAATTTTTATTCACAGAAAAAAACAATCCCTTTAATTGATTCATGTGCAAAATGAAAAAGCAATTGAGCCTGCAGATAAAAATATTGAAGTACTTATTGGTTTTTTATTGTAGTAGTAAAAGGTCTGCTGAGTTTGGGATAAGATGGCCGTGTCTGAAATGTGCCAAAATATAAATATTATTTCATTCAACTGCCGCGCTCAGTCCTTGTGCCACAAGTGCCATTGAATATTTTCTAACAGCAAGTATTCCTAAAACCTTAAAATTCTAGTCACTTCTTAAGCAAATTTAATGATTACATTAGCAAATTGGATGGATAGATAAAGCGTGTTCGAGGTTGAAACTCTGGTCCCTTAGTAATCAACTGAGGAGTTGCAACGAATGTTTCCTTCCATATAAATGACTTGGCTACCTTTATTTACTTTACTTTCTCGTACAGTAAGGAGCGCTTGAATACTTCTAGTCTATATTCTGTTTGTAAGCAACGTGAGTTTGAACGTCTAAGTAATTGAAATTTGACTCTGAATGTGCTTTAAAAGAAATTGTGCGAAGTATTTTTTACGTGTAGAATTTAATTTCCCTATGTGTTTTTAGATTTGCTCTTCGTTTCGTTTTTAGTGTGCGGATGCTATTTTTGTTTTTATATCTCTCTTACTACGAGGTTACATTCACTTGGAATTTGATTTTCTTTTTCGATTTGAATAAAATTAAACGTTTGATTTCATTAGAGAGAGAAGTATGCTGCTACAGAGAGAGTCACGGCCACTGAATTTCTGAAGTTATGTGTGTACTTAATTGTTAATTATAACAGTTCTAAACTGTAAAGGAAAACATCGTAAAGTAACCTGCATACAGTTTGCACATATTCAACATGGTCGCAAAACGTTCTTATAAATAGAGACGCATGCCCTGTAGTAGGAAAATTTAAATACAACTTGTCAATATAATATTATTAAGCCAACAGTCAAACACATAAATAATGTAATCAAGAAACCCAACCATTTTCTTACAAAACAAGTTTATAATTAGACAAGGATTACAAAAATTCAGTTCCGAAATTAAACATAAGCTTATTTTTAACGGAATATAATGGAAGTTTATTGGGAAACAAAGGAACAACAGCTCTTTTAGTTTTCACAAAACTTGTTCGAAAGTGGTTTGAGCACGTGGAGAGGATGGATGACGAAAGACTGACCAAGCAGATATATAAGGCAATAGTGGAAGGGACAGGACGAAGGGAAAGACCTAGGCGGACTTTTTCTGACCAGATTGGAGAAATCCTAAAAACAGGACAGGTGAGAAGTACCCTGAACAGAAGAGCATGCATGTAAAGTTTGTTCGTGTATGTAGAGAGATAAATTAAATACAGTATTTTGTTCGTTACAAAATATATAAGCTAGAAAGCGTTACACAGAATATACCCGGTAGCAACTAAATTAAGAGCTAAGACTAAGACCCAAGGCAGGGTATGCAGGCAGGCTGACGAGGCTTCGGTGCTCCGGCAAAGAAGGCACTTATCTTGGACGGCGTCGAAGGTCCGAAAGAGGGCGTTCGCTGTCGCGCCGCCGTATTTATTTGCCGCTGGGGGGAAACGGCCGGCAGGAGAAGTGGTAGGGGCCAGCGCGACGATTATAACGTAACATACTCCCCCCTTTAGGCATTTTTCCTGGGGAAAAATTCACTGGTGGCAGGGGCGTCGACAGCGCCTGGAACAGAGAAGGAGCAGTAGTGTCAGTCTTTTAAGTGCCAAACAACACCTAAAAGAAATTTGGTTATGTATAACCCCCCAACCTTTCATACATCACGCACTCAATGGACCCCTTTATATCATTCATCATTTATTATCCCTTCATATCTCGCACACATGCCAGACACATGCCAACTCACAATCAGTGCACCGGCCATCACACAAATCAATACGGTTTCTGCTTAAATGCAAAACACGTCGAGGATTACACTTAATGACATAATAATATTTGAGATAGTCTAGAATGGTAGATAAATAATAACATTTATTAGTAACAAGTTAAATGGAATACAAAAGAGCTGCTCAGTTTATGAAGTAACTATTGTAATACTACTGCATAAAAACAATTAAAAACAAAAGGTCCGCCGCGACAACAAAAGAGTGAGTGACAGGTCATAAAACTCAACGCAGGTAGTCGAGACCAATGTAAACGAGAGTAAGCCTTATGTGCGCGGGATAAGGTATTATTTAAAAAGCGCGCTACCGGCTCGCTTAATAGAATGGGTTAAAAATAATAACTCCGAGCATACTTTAAAACGTAAACAAGGTGATTAGTACAACAAGTAAAATAGATTCAAGAAACTTCGAACCCGTGAGACGCAGTTGATTACAGTTATAACCACTGAGTCATAACAAAAGAAGTTTTAAAAGACAGAAAAAATCGGTATCACTATAACGACCATTATGGACTGTGGGTGAGCAGAAGAAATTATAACAACAAATTTGGCGAGATTTTTGTATGAGATTAATAATTATTGTGTGTAATTAATTAATTTTAAATCTTTAATATGCCATTCGCCAACTGGCTTGCCTGTCATATCAGACAATTTGTAAACTAAAGGAGACTTTTTAGCTACAACTTTGCATTTAATAAATTTAGGAGCGAGTTTTTTATTGAAGATTACTTATTAGCATTTATTATCTATCGTTGCGTACTTATATCTTATTACATTATAATGCATCGGGCTTTTACTCAAAATTCCTTATTTCGTAGTTATAACCCGTTCGTTAATTATCACTATGTCTTACCGCGCTTATTCTGTGACGAAAAAGTTTATTATTTGTTTCTGTCGTTACAAAACATAAATTACGTTATGTTCATTATTAACTCAGTTATAGTTCCGAGATTAAATGTCAGCTCTTAACATATACTACCAAAATGTACGCGGACTGCGTACAAAAACGCGTAGCTTCTATAGGAATTTGTGTTTAAACTCGTACGATGTCATAGTTCTTACAGAGACGTGGCTCGAATATAGTGTTAGCGATAGCGAGTTGTTTGATATACGTTATTTGGTAATGCGTCGAGACCGCGATTATAATCATACGTGTCAGACCCGAGGGGGTGGTGTCCTGATAGCAGTGAGAAGTGATTTAAATGTCATACAGTGACCAGTTGCGTAATTTCACAACTAGACTCAATAGTATAATGTTATCCCACCCTCTCGAAAAATTTGTGTTGATTGGAGACTTCAATTTTGGTAGTCAGTTAGATTGGGCTTCCAATGGGGATGGCCCTGACTTATTACCTGTTGATAACTGTGGCCAAAACCTTACTAACTTCTTAGATACCACGCATGCATGTAGCTTATCTCAGTGTAATATAAATACGAAATATTAATGGGTGACTATTGGACCTAGTTTTTTCGAACGGCGGTGTAATTGTTCAAAAATGTAAAGAACCACTCGCGGTTCCTATAGATACACATCATTATAATACAAGTGTCACCACCCCCTATCTTCCCGTGGGTGTCGTAAGAGGCGACTAAGGGATAACACGATGCAAAAACCATCTTTGCGTAGAGACGGAAAACTTGACATCAAACCCTATACGACGGCCTCGTTGGTCTCGCGGCATAAATGTGCGCGTGGGATCGGGAGGTCCCGGGTTCGATTCCTGGGTCGGGCAGTGTTATTGGGTTTTTCTGTCACGAAATTCTCAGTAGCAGCACGGAATCTGGAAATGTGCCCGGTACGGCAATAGGCTCGCCCCTTATTACGTGGGACTAAAGTATATCTGGCGAAAAGTGGGTGTAGAAATACACCTCTGCCTACCCCTTCGGGGATAAAAGCGGTGACGTTATGTATGTATGTATGTATGTATGTTGTACGATCTTAGAGACAAATTCATTCCTATTAAGTCCGTTAGGCATTCATCACACCCTGCCTGGTACAGTTCAGCTCTCATAAAAGTATTAAAGGAGAAATATAAATACCACCGGAAATATAAGCTGTATGGTAATTTAAATGACTACAATTCCTTTTGTGTACTGCGTAACAGAGCAGTAACTTTAGAACAAGATTGTTACAAAAGCTACATTGAGCGTATTGAATAAGCAATTACGACCAATCCAAAATTATTTTGGTCATACATTAAAAGTCAACAAAATACATCATCATTCCCTAATGAGCTGCACTATCAGGATAAATCAGCTACCACTGGTGAGGGCATCTGTAACTTGTTTGCAGAGTATTTTAAAACAACATTTCAAGAGCCCGATCCCTCAGACTCCAATGATTTGCCTCTAACTGCGGGATGCCCCAAGGCAAATTACATTAGTAACATAGAAGTATCAAAAAATAATGGTCTTAAGTTACTAAAGTCGCTGGATTTATCTAAATCAGATCGAATCGGATCGGCTCTGATATGATACCCCCTATTTTCATCGTGAAATGTGCTGATGGTTTGCTGACACCGGTCACTATTCTTTTTAATCGATCACTTTCGGAGGGAACCGTGCCGCGTCTTTGGAAGTCTGCTTTCATCACACCTGTTCTAAAAAAGGGTGACAAAACGAATGTTGAAAACTATCGTCCTATATCAAAGCTTTGTCTTTTATCTAAAATATTAGAACGTATTGTGTACACAGATGTTTATACTGCTGTTAAAAACAATTTTGGGGAAGAGCAGCACGGTTTCAGCAATCTTATCTTGGCATCCAATCACATACTAAATGCCATGGAACAGCGCGCGCAAGTAGATGTAGTATACACAGATTATAAAAAAAGTTTTGACCGTATTGATCATCGAGTGCTTTTACACAAACTTCGGCTCGCCGGCATACATGGTGACCTATACCGATGGTTCTCCTCATATATTGAGAATCGAACTCAGGCTGTAGTATTGTATGATTACACATCATGTTGGTATTCTATCCCTTTTGGAGTTCCTCAGGGTTCGCTTTTGGGTCCTCTTTAATTCATTCTGTTTATTACTGACGTCAAAAGTTGTTTTCAAAACTCAAACATCTTACTATATGCAAATGATATGAAAATCTTAAAACCTATACGTAATCTTGACGACACGAAGCAACTCCAAAAAGATCTTGATAGATTTGTAAGCTACTGCTTCCGTAACAAGCTACAATGAATATAGCTAAATGCTATTATATAAGCTTCACACGTCAATACAAACATATAGGCGTCGGATATAAACTAGATACACAAACCATTAGTAGAGTAGATAACATTAGGGACCTAGGAGTGATCCAAAATAGCAAACTCTTATACGACAAACATATAGAGTACATAGTCAATAAGGCAGCTAAATCTCTGGGCTTTATTATTAGATCATCAGCTTGCTTTCAATCTCTGAAAACCTTAAAAGTGCTATATTGTTCCTATGTGCGCAGTCACCTGGAGTACGCATCTCAGGTATGGTAACCCGCAGTACTAAGTACATAAAGATCGTATAGAAAGTATCCAAAATAAATTTATGCACTACTTAGATTATAAGGCACACCAATATTTACCCGATTACATATCTCGATGCAAACATTACCACTTCCTTCCTTTAGAATACAGGCGTAACGTCAGCGACATATGCTATTTGGCTAACATAGCAAACGGCTCCGTAGACTGTCCGGTGCTTCTTTCTAATATAGGATTACGAACCAACCATCTCGGTCTTAGGCAAAGACCCATTCTTGACACACTTTTTGCTTCTACTAATTACAAACAAAACACGTTTCCCATTCGTAGTGCAAGAAACTTTAACAAGGTAGCATCGCAGTTAGATCTATTCTGTACTAGCTCAACTTTGATCAAGAAGCGTATGGGTGAGGTATTCTTCAGTGACAGTAGCGCTGACTAGCGTCGCTGGAGAGCACAACATCTGTACGCCTGATAGCGTAGTAAGGTAGTAAGTGTTCAAGCTGCAAGCACTTTTCGTTTCGTTTCGTTTTCGTTTTTTTTTTGTGTAAATTATTTATTTTCTATACTTACCTATGTCTTTCTGTCACAGTGTATTGTTAAATATTTTTTCTTTTTAATTATTGTTTTGCATTTCTCCTATTGTTTATGTACAGCTGTGTCCTAAAATAAAACCCTATATGTGAGGGCTTGTAATTAGCAAATTAAACACTCATTGATATAATTTATAAGATCATTTGTCAGTAAGCCTTCCTAAGATTACTAAATAAATAAATATTTACCTTGATCGCTTAACCCCTCCCGCGCCGGACGTAAAAAGTAAAAAATTGGGCAAGTGCGAGTCGGACTCGCGCACGAAGGGTTCCGTACCATCATCTATGAAAGAAAATCACGTTCGTTGTATGTATACTTAAATACTTTATTAGTTTCTACCTGTTTATTAAGATCGAGTAACAAATTGCCTAAAAATTACGTTTATTGTATGGGAGCTCCCCTTTATTATTTACTATTTATTAATTTAATTATTAATTTTGAAAGGTAATATACGACTACATATTCTGTGAAAATTTAAAGCGTCTACCTGTTACAGTTAGTAATTTTGAGCAAAAAATACGAAAAAGAAACACGTTTTTTGTATGGGACCCCCCCTTAATATTTTCATTTTTTTATTTTTAGTATTTGTTGTTATAGCGGCAGCCGAAATACATAATTTGTGAAAATTTCAGCTTTCTAGCCATCATGGTTTATGAGATACAGCCTGGTGACAGACAGACAGACAGACAGACAGACAGCGGAGGCTTAGTAATAGGGTTCCGTTTTTTACCTTTTAGGAACGGAACCCTAAAAATGGCCGGTAGTGCAGGCTGCTTTACCTCTTGATCGAGCAACAGCTGACCGGTGTCATTATTTTACCTATATCTCAGTTAGTTTTAAGCGTATCACAAAAATAATGACGGTTTTTGTATACTTGAAATATGCTTAGAAAACTTATTATAGATATATGATGTAAAATTACCTTTTCTCTGCAGTTCGTTGAAATAAAACTCGAAATCATGAAAAAATCCTCTTAAATAAAACTTTTAACACACACTATCTCACAAATATTTAGCATTTTAGCAATTATTCACATCACTTTATATACCTTACTTAATTAATTATTGAATTTAATCAACAGTTAATATCAACTTCACTTATATTTTTATAAATCAACAAAATTTTAAAAACATCATCGGAATACGAAACGGCCGCCATATACGCGCGCGAAACTGTGCCGACTTAGATACACTTTCGTAAATATCAAAATCATAAGTTTATTATTTTATTATTATTTACTCATTAGTTTGTGATAAATAAGAAAGGTTATGAGTAATAGTACCGAGTTTTAACTACCTAATCTTACAAAACTGAAATGCGAACGGGTGTATTTACAAATTGCCGCCAATTTTAATAATGATATTTTGAAAATCGTTTTTCGTTATAATTTATACAATGATGATATCTTAACTATATTTTATAGCAAACAAGATTAGTTTCCGAGTATAATGACATTTAATACATATAGTGAAATTATTAGATTTCAACGCTACACGTTTTTCAAAGCAGGGGGCTTATTCACTATGACCACTGAAATTCCATGTTCAAGACGTGTGTCGTCGTGACGTGCCCTAGACGTAAACGTGTTTCAGTAACGTGACACACCACGACAATCAAAATATTGTATTCAGTATGCCATACGACAATTTGTCTGTACCTGGTTATCAATTTCACAACATTCGTTCATAAATCTTAATGCCGGTTTGCCGGCTCAACTTCGATTTTATAAATATTATTTTACTAACTTGTAATTTTCACTAAAAGCTACAGTACAAATAGAAAAGGCTAATAAAACTTAAATTATATTATTTTAGTTCAATTTCGTCAGGAACAATCTCAAAATAAAAAAATTATCTTCAAAGTTTAGTTCATCTTTTGTACTTAAGTCAATTTTTGAACGAAAACATAATGATGACATTTATGACAGACATGACAGTTGCAGTCGCGCTACAATATAAAAAAATATAAGTGCGGTTAGTGCAGCAAATAGCCCAATTCTAACAGAATCTAATAAATCATAATGGATTTATTATTTATCCGAAGACGACTGAGACGCTTGCGCCAGCGACATGCGTCACTTTTCATAAAACATAATATTTAATTAAATAACTTTGACACGGACACTGGTAAATAAAAAAGCAAATAAACTTAGCATTTAACCACCGACGGACACTGAAAATAATATAAAACAAATAAACTTAGTACTTATTTATCCTCTATCGTTTTACAATAAACGCGTTACGTGCATATTACGTGACCTCTTAGCTCTCGGAATTTTGACAACTAAAACCGTGTCCGAAACGTGCGCTACCGTGCTTGTCAAACTTGAAGTTGGCATAGTGAATACCGTTTAAGCCAATGAATACGTGCCGACGTAGGTAACTAGCACGTTAAGACTTCAAAATGGTCAAAGTGAATAAGGCCCCACAGCTGTCGTCACTCTAACGCGCGCGAAATCGGACTTGTGGCAAACAATTTTCAGTCGTTATTATTGCAAAAAAAGTCTTTAAAAATGACAACCAATTACAATTCAGAATTTCAAAGAATTTTCATACTTTGCAATAGTGGGACATAATCTTATTGGTGGAATTATTTTAACATCATTTCAAGTAGTGAAACATGGCGCTGTCGTTGCGGGACATACGTCTTTCCCGCAAGCGCTGGACGGAACAAATTTTCCTGGGACATACGTATGTCCCGCCTGCGTTCCAGAGGTTAAATAGTAAGTACGTCGCCACACAATATCGCCGACATTGAATTCGGTCGGTTTACGACGAAGATTAAAAGAATTACAATTACGTTGGTGAGCGGCTATCAAAGCGGCTTGTACCTTTTCGAAGATAGGAGACAAATGGCCAAGGACCTCCGCATATGTATCACGCGGTTCGAAAACGATATTAGGGTCAGATTTGTTGACCACATAGTGTGACCCACAAGAAACCAATTCACGACCAAAGACCAGAAAAGATGGAGAATAGCCAGTTACCTCTTTACTGCGCAATTTATTGCAAACTGAACCTTAGGAACAACCAAATCCCAAACGCGCTGATCTCGTTCGATAAAAGTAGAAATAGCCGTCATAATAGATTAATTATAACGCTCGACTGAGTTTACATGGGGTGTATACAGCGGCAAGAAACCAATTCACGACCAAAGACCAGAAAAGATGGAGAATAGGCAGTTACCTCGTTTACTGCGCAATTTATTGCAAACTGAACCTTAGGAACAACCAAGTCCCAAACGCGCTGATCTCGTTCGATAAAAGTAGAAATAGTCGTCATAATAGATTAATTATAACGCTCGACTGAGTTTACATGGGGTGTATACAGCGGTGTATAATGCAAATTAGGAATTTAGTATTTAGCTATCAAATTTTAAATGTAGAACTAATGAATTGCCTACCATTATCGAGAACAATAGTTGACGGAATACCATGGACCAAAAAACATTTTGTTATGTCATAGGCGCTGATCTATTCTGGGACATATTAGGCAGCGAGCAATGCTCTCTAGGTAGCAACAATCCTAAATTAAGGAATTCTAAGCTAGGCTGGATTATATCTGGTCCAATTCGATAAACATACAATAATTTTTCAAATAATTATGCACAATGCCATCATTCTATAGTGTCTAATTACAATGATTGTAACGATGATAACATCGAAAACATGATTACTAAATTCTGGGACTTGGAAGGAGTTTCCACAAAGGAAACTACCAGTCCATTTGAGCATGAGTGTGAGAAGCATTTTATAACTCATACTTCTAGAGATATAAATGGTAGATTTTGTGTAAAATTACCTTTAAAGAAAAATGTCAATTGTTTAGGCAACAGCTACACACAAAAAAGGTTCAAGCGTAACCCTCAAATTAAATTTGAGTACACAAACTTTATTAGAGAATATGAGGCATTAGGTCACTTATCCACATTAGTGTGGATAAGTGACCTAATGCCTCATAGATAGATAATGACTGATTTGCAACCCTGCTACTATCTCTGTCACCACGCCATTTTCAAACAGAGTGAGAGTACGTCTTGTCGCGTCGTCTTCGATGCCTCAGCTGCCTCTGCCTCCGGCTATTCTCTCAATGATATTTTAATGGTAGGCCCAAATGTACAGGATTGTTTATTTTCAATTTTGATACGGGCTACACAATACCGTTACCTCCTTACAGGAGACATGGAAAAATTTACCGACAAGTACTGGTACATGAAGACGACCGGCACTTGCAGCGCATTCTATGCAGGGAGGACGTGTCCCAACCGATTAAAACGCTGGTACTTAATACACTCACATATGGAACGGCGAACGCCAGTTACAAAAGTACTCGGTGCTTGTTTGAGGTAGGGAAGGAGCAGGACGATGAATTAATTAAAACTATTATTCAGAAAGACTTCTATGTTGATGACCTTATAACGGGCTCAGACGACCCACTAAAATTAAAGTACATTCAAAAGTCTGTAGAAAACGCTTTAAAAACAGGGTGTTTTAATTTACGTAAATACAAAACGAATTGTCCTGCAATCTTTGACGGTCTTGACATCAACGATCATGACAACTTAACTATCAGCGAGTCTTCAAGTACGCTTGGGCTTGGCTGGAAGCCTTCCAATGACATGTTACACTTCCCGGCAAAGGATCTTTCACATCGACTTGATGACATAGTAACAAAACGTACAATCATGTCCAAGGCATTTAAAATATTTGATCCATTAGGAATCTTGAGTCCGGTAGTAGTGAGGCCTAAAATAATGCTACAAAGGCTCTGGCTGCTAAAATTGCACTGGGATGACCCCGTTCCTCAGGACATTAAAAACGATTGGCTTAAATTTGCGAACAGTGTCAAAGGCTTGTCAGACCTACAAGTACCAAGGCTAGTATTAGGTGAAACGCCTACCTCAATAGAAATGCATTTTTTTAGCGATGCATCACAACATGCGTATGGTGCTTGCATCTACTTAAAAACAATTAGCTCTAACAATTATATTACAGTCTAGCTATTGTGTGCTAAATCAAAGGTAGCTCCATTAAAACCTGCCAACACTATTCCCCGTCTAGAACTATGCGCAGCTCTACTCGCCGCCAAACTTACCAGATCTGTTCTAGAAGCTCTTAGGTATCGCAAAGGCAGAGTGGTTCATTGGTGTGATTCTAGTGTGATGTTAGGATGGATCAGGAGTGACGTTACAAAATTGAAGGTGTTCGTGGCCAATCGTGTTAACGAAATAAAACAATTAACATCATCCACAGCATGGAGATACTGCCCCACGGATGCCAATCCTGCTGATTTAGTGTCAAGGGAAGTAGATGCTGAGCGTTTTCTGTCCATGGACTTATGGTGGTCAGGATCAAGTTTTTTGTCAAAAAACGAATCCGAATGGCCTGTATTGAGTATCAGAGATTCAGAAACTTAACCTGAGCTAAAGGCTTATGCACGGGTTCATGCGGCGACACTAAGTCAACCTGACTTTGAACACGTCATCCATTTTGAAAAATATTCCTTTATAACTAGAATGCAAAGATCTTTTGCATATATGCGAAGATTTATTTTTAATTGTAGAAATAAAAATAATAAGCGGGTAGGTATTTTATCAAGAGATTAATTAAATGGATCTTTAAAATTATTGTTTGCTATAGCTCCACGTGAATCATTTCCAATTGAGTACGAACTGCTTGCAAAGGGTAAACAGCTACGTAATAAAAGCCGATTGCTAGCATTATCACCTTTTTTTGATGATGACAACCTTATTCGTGTCGGTGGGCGAATCCAAGCGTCTTACCAGACCTATGAAAAAATCCAATCCAAAAGAAAGCATCCAATTTTGCTAAGCTCCTCACATAAGCTAACCAAACTATATTTTCAGAGGGAGCACCTGAAAAATATGCACGCGGGTCCAAGACAATATGGCCCATAAATGGCAGACATCTGGCTAGACTCACAGTCAATAATTGCACTCGCTGTAGGCGCCTGCGAGGCGAAACTCTTCAGCCCAAAATGGGTAACTTGCCAATGCAACGGGTATCAGCTGGGTTCCCGTTTAGCTCAGTAGGCATTGATTTGGCCGGTCCATTTTATGTTCTTAATCGCAAGGGCCGTGAAAGCCGCTTGAGCAAACGCTATCTATGCTTAAACAAGCAGCAAGTGTGCCTAAGGTACAAATGTATTCATTTGGAAGCCGTCAGCGACTTAACTAAAGACGCGTTTATAATGTGTTTAAAACGATTTATTGCTCGAAGGGGCCGGCCCACGGAAATATTCTCCGACAATGGAAGCAGCTTTGTAGCCGCTGCAAAGGAAATTGCAACATTCTCAAAACACGCGAGTGAATCTCTATATGACTTTGCAAGCCAACAATCTATACAATTTAATTTTATCCCGGCTTACACACCTCATTTCGGGGGCATTTGGGAAGCTGGCGTGAAATCTGCCAAATACTTTTTAAGGCGGTAATACCCATCTCACTTTCGAAGAAATTTCCGCTTTGTTCGCACAAGTGGAGGCAATTTTGAACAGTCGTCCTTTGTGTCCCCTCTCCTCTTCGCCCAATGACCTTTTATCCCTCACTCCCGGACTCTTCTTAATCGGGAGGCCGCTAACTGCGCTGCCGGCACCAGATTTGGCAGACGTCAAGGACAGCCAGGTGCGACGCTATACACGGGTGGAGAAGCTGCGACAACATTTCTGGCAAAGGTGGCAGAAAGAATATTTGTCAGAAATGCATCAAAGAACCAAATGGAGGACGAATAGAGGCCAGCTGAATGTTGGAGACATGGTGCTGCTAGCAGAAGACAACGCAGCCCCATTAGCTTGGAAACTTGGACGCATCCTCCAGCTTATAGCTGGACCGGATGGAATATGCCGCGTGGCTGACATCAACACCAACAGAGGCTGCGTACGACGGTCCCTTGTCCGTCTTTGCAAACTACCTACGGCGGAGGAGCTTCAGAGTTGAAAGCAATCTTTCAACGGCCGGGAGTATGTCCACGCGGGCCAAAGACACCGGCTACGATAGAAAAATCTCTATGGTACAATTGATACTTGATTATCTATGGTTTTTTACAACTAATTTTTACCGCCATATGCTTAGCAAAATTTTTCGAGACGAACAGTAAAAGCTTCTAAACTACCTATTGTATATTAATGTTATTAGTCACAAAGCAATTAAAGGCAGTCTTCGTGCAGTTTGGAGTTTCATTGATTCCTCTAAAGATGTAACATACATTTTCAAATATATTAGTAGGTAAATTAATATTAGTAGGGAAAATCGTTCCAGCCGTTTAAGCTTATTATATAATTATAAGTTAATCTATGCGAACAATTATTTCAACGTGCACAATATGACATTATGTATGACGTGACAGTACTGACAGACATGCGATAGCACATGCGCAACCCTCAATTATTAGCGCATGCGTTCCTACTTCCAAGAGGTAAATTTGTGCCGCGCAAACTTCTACACTGCCTACAATCCCTTCCAGTTTAATTTTTGCAATTTATGGTAGCCTATGTCCGTCTCCATGGTCCAATATATCTCTATATTAAATTTCAACAAAAACGGTTCCGCCGTTTCCACGTGAAAACGGAACATACATATATACATACACACTTTCGAATTTATAATATTAGTAGGGAGTAGGGATAAACGGTTGATAAAATATTAGCTGAGTCACAACATCATTACTCATAAGAGATCTTGACAGGCCGTGTAGTGATAAAGCTAGATAGCTAGCTTTCTTATATAACCTAGAAAATTTACGAAAAGCATGAATTGGTGCGTCCCAATATAAAAGTAGTAAAGTTTTTATTAAAAGTTTATGGTTAATAATTTTATTGGTGCGAACTTGTCGGGCGATGTAATTTTATTAACACGAAAGTGGAGTGAAAAATAGAGTGTGTTCTAACGGCCGCTTCGCCACCCAAACACTACACCAAGTGTGTTCGAGCCTCAGGCGTGGCCACTCTATGGTTGATCTAAAATTGATACTTAGACTGTTGTTTGTAATACGTACTCCCACGAATTAGGCTTTATACATAGAACGAAAGATGTCTTTAAAAAAAATATCGTTCGATATTGTGACTCGATGAAGTCTCAACAATGCACGAAATGGACTGCTACGCAAAACATGGCGCGCACCAGACACTTTTCGAGGTATCTTCTTAATTATTATCGCCTTACTAAACGGTTCTACTAAGGGTGATTTCACACTAGCGTTTTTTGTTCTGCGTACTACTTATTACATACATACATAGACTCACGCCTGCTTCCCCGAAGGGGTAGGCAGAGGCATATTGAACGCCTACTTTTCGGCAGTGTTTTGATCCCACGTAATAGGTGTATAGGGTTCCCGCCAAGAGCTTAGGGTCCCAAGCCAACCTCACCTGCTAGTGTTGCACCTGCCGATCAACGGACGAGGCTCTGACAAACAAAATATCCCGATAAGCGGCAATAGGCTCGCCACCTATTACTTATTAGTTACTGACTAATTGACAGCCAAACTACAGCCAAAACTATTAGGCGTAAGCAGCTGAAATTTGGCATGTATATTACTTGGAGACCGTAGGGGCGCACTAAGAACAGAAGGGAGTTTCCAAAATTTCTTCGAGATCAGCCAGAAACGGTTAAATTAAAAAAATGTGCGAGTATTGCTGCGGGCTTGCTAATGTATAATAGTATAGTATGTAGTCATGTATAATTTTGAAGCAAGTCCTCGTAAAATAAAAAGTCTCTCAAGGCCGCTAATATGCTGTCATAGCACTTTATTAATACAAGAAATTAAAAACTTTTACTTACGGAACTATCAAACAATGACACGTGAATACGACAAAAAGGCAATAGGTAAAATTCAGCCGAGAAATTGACAGAATCGAAATGCGCAGCCGTCGTAAGATGTTGCTGCTTCACGGCGTGGAGGAACGTAAGGACAAGAAGACATCTGAGCAGGTCGCGAATATTGTCAAGCAACGTCTTAAAATTGGCACTTTCGTGGTAGAGGACATCAGGCGCTGCCACAGGTTGGGACGCCAGATTACCAGCGACAAGGTGAGGCCCATTCTCGTAAAATTCGAGTCTGCTGCGGTGCGGGACAGTATTTGGTTCGCTAAGACGAAGCTCAAGGATACAGGTATCACGCTGTCAGAGTTTCTCACACGTTCACGACACTAGGCTTTTATGGCTGCACGAGCGAAGTTTGGAGTCGCAAAGTGCTGGACGCGAGAGGGATACGTTCACATCTTGGGCCCCGATGGTAAGCGTTATCGCATCACCTCCGTTAATGATCTAAGTAAGATCCGGCTCACAGACAGGAAAAGCCCGGCGTCGCAAAGCCAGCCGCAACAAAGGGCAAGAGAACGGCAGCGACGAAGAAGTAAGCTTGTTCCATCGTTATTTATTCGCTCCATAATTTTATTAGTATCAATAAACACCTTCACTTTCTAAATAATAAGTACTTTTAACTTTATTTTATGAAGGTACCGTGTATCATAAACAAAACAACAACTGATGTTGTTAATGTCACTGTCAGAAACGTCACTCACTATAGAGTAACGTTCCGTCTCACGCTACACGGATTTGAATATGTGTGTTTTTAGACATAAATAAATATATATTTTTTTTTCGTTAGATTTTAGTTAGTAACAATATCTCTCATGTGAATCTATATATTTATTTTTGTATCATTTGCTAGTTTTTAATTATACACTTTTGTCTCTGACATTATCTATGTTCATGCGCAACTAGCGGGTGGACAGTGTGATCAAAGCTTTACGCGACAATTAGAAACATAATTATTTATATATATCATATATATATTTTTAATATTTATCATATATATTTATTAAATATCAGACACAGACTCAAATAGTGGTGAAATCTTTCATTCTGCTACAAGCCTAGATGATAGCTTTGTAAGTGTCCCCTCTCTCGGAGACATTCTTCAGTCGCAGTTCTCAGACGTACCCAAGAACTTTAATGTAGTCCATTTCAATGCGCAGAGTATTCCAGCTCATTTTCCAGATATGCTGGCTAATTTAGACTGCCAACACATACATGCCATCCTGGTATCAGAGTCATGGCTTAATTTAGCGCACTCTATTCGTACATATAAATTAAGATAGTAGGATATCTTAGTTGGCTCTCATTGTGGGTTGAAGACTTATTATCAAAGGAGATTAACGGAATCGTACGGGAAAATAGTTGTGATTCGTTTTTGTTCGCCTTTTTGTTCTTTGTGATTTGATTTTGTGGATGGTTCATGGTAATTTGGTGGTTGAAGTAATGATCAAATAGGTAAGTCTACTGTGGATGTAGTTATGTTGGATATTTTAACAGCGTCTAACAAAGTTTTAGCGTGTAACATTGAACATTTACATTGCATTTTATTGTGTTTATACAGAACCCCAAATAGTGACGTAAATATATTTTTAAATAAACTTGACATATTATTGCATAGGATTTTAAATAAAAAAAGCAAGAAAATCATTAGTGCTGGTGATTTGAATATTGATACCTTAAAGGCGGGATTTGCAACTGCCACTCGACTCAAGGATTTAATTTTAAATTATGGGCTTACATTACATATTACTGAACCTACCAGACAAAAAAGCTGCATTGATCACATAGCTAGTAATTTTGATGATTTAATAGGCTCTGTTCATTCCATGTAACTTTCAGATCACAATACCAGTCAAACAATAACATTTCCAGTCTCTAAAAAACAGAAACGCTTAGAATACTGGTACATTAAAAAAAGGTACTTTAGTCAAGCTAATATTCTAAGATTTAAGAAATGTCTTTCAGCTTTGTCATGGTCCGATGTCTTCAATAAAAATAATTTAGATACAGCTTTTAACGAGTTTCATGATATCTTTAGTGTATTGTACAATTTATGCTTTCCAGTCGAAAAAAAGAAAGTTTGTAGTAATTCAGGCCCAGCGAAATGGATAACAAAGGGTATTAAAAAATCAACAAAAACAAAAAGATTGTTACGTTACCGTTGCTATAAGCATAAAACGATAGAAAATAAGCTGAAATATCAAAAATATAGTGCAGTGTTAAAAAAATTTATTAATAAAATGAAGACTAATATTAATTATAAAATTATCAGTAAGGCAAAAAATAAATGTAAAGCAACATGGGATGTCATCAACAACAAGGTTGACTGCGAGACATATCATGATAATATAGATGCAATCGAAAACAACGGTCGAATAGTTAAGAATCCGCAAGATATAGCCAATACTTTTAACAACTTCTTTATAGACTCAACAAATAAAAATCAGATACATTCAAATAGCAATAACTATGTTATAAATCAAAACATTAGCTGTAGCTTGTTTTTAACACCGGTGACAGACATGGAAGTGATACAAATTGTTTTGTCTCTGAACAATACAAAATCTACTGGTTTTGATGGTGTTTCAACGCTTGTATTAAAACAGTGCATACTCATTATTGCTCCTATACTAAGATATCTTCTAAACCTGTCGCTTACCGAAGGAGTTTATCCTAGTAGACTTAAATTGTCTTTAGTTAAACCGTTACACAAAAAGAAAAGTAAACTTGATGTGAATAACTATAGGCCCATCACACTTATCCCAATGTTTGGTAAAATATTTGAGAAAACTATGCATAAACGAATTAGCGTATTTTTGGAAAAATTCAACTTAATTAAAGAAGAACAAAACGGTTTTTTAAAGAAAAAGTCCACTACCTTGGCGGCTTTTAAACTTGTTCAAAACGTGTTAGATTTTATTGATAAACGGGTGCCTGTAACTGTGGTATTTTTCGATATGACCAAAGCCTTTGATTTTGTGGACCATAAGTTGCTTTTAAAAAAATGTGAAACATACGGAATCAGAGGTCCAGCCTTAAATTGGTTAGAAAGTTATTTAGAAAATCGAAAGCAGTATGTTGAAATCAAAAGCTTAAATGATGCACTTGAATGTACCACTTATAAATCCAATTGTCGATTTAATAAGTTCGGCGTTCCTCAAGGTAGCATATTGGGACCATTACTTTTTTTACTATATATTAACGATTTGCCATCCATTACTACGCATCAATGCGTCTTGTTTGCTGATGATATCTCACTCATAATAGCACACGAAGATAAAAAGAAGAATTACGAGGATATACTTAATAATGAAATTGAATCAGTACTACAATGGCCAGAAAATAATAATCTATATGCAAATATATCAAAGACAAAGTATATTACATTTGCTAATTACAATAATAAAAATAATATTAGTTATAAACTGTCATGTCGAAATGAAATTATAGAATCTGTAAGTGATACAATATTTTTAGGCATTACTATTGATAACCATTGTAGTTGGAAAGCACATATCGATAAAATATGTAAAAAATTAAATCAGTCTGTTTTTGCTATAAGAAGGTTAAGATGTACATCAGGACAAAAGACAGCTATGACAGCATATCATGGTTAGGTGGCCTCTGTTTTGAGGTATGGGCTACTTCTATGGGGTAACTCTACCGATGTAAATAGAGCATTTATTGTTCAAAAAAAATGCTTACGAGCAATCTGTAAAGTAGGTCCGCTCACATCATGTAAACCTCTGTTTAAAAGACTTAATATATTAACCCTGACGTCTATATACATTTTTCAAGCTGATTGTTTTGTTAAGGAACATGGTCACTTATTTAAAACATTTAATGACAAATTTAACTCTAAAATAAAAAAAAGGGATCCAACAAGATTAATAATACCTAGCCGAAAAACTGCTCTCTGTCATAAAAATTGTTACATTATGACGGTAAAAATTTATAATAATCTTCATAGAAGTGTAAGAGAGTTACCGTTAAGACAGTTTAAGACAAAACTTTATAAGTGGCTGGTAGATAAGTGTTTTTATAATATGAATGAATTCTTTATGATATGAACGTATTCTTTATGGCATTAATGTATTCTTTATGACATGAATGTATAATTATTGGTAATGTTTGGTAAAATTAATAATGAAAATTCTATAAATTAAGCATGAATTGTCTTCAATATTACATGTAATAAATATTTTGCATGTCGGACACCTTTTCCGACGCAGTATGTGATGTGCTAACCGTAATACATAACAACTATAATGTACCATACAGCAAGCGAAATAAACATTTCATTTCATTTCATTTCAACATTTGGTAATATTCTGATAGGATCTCAAGCTTACCATCAAAAGATGGAGGACTTAATTTCCACCCCCGATATGCCAGTAGGAGCAAATATGACACTGCCGTATTACATTGTGAGTACTTGAAGTTCACAGTTATTTGTCTTCTAAAAACGTACAAGCCGAGACACTGCGAATAGTGAGGCTTGATTCTAATCAACTTTAAAATTAAAGTTAGCCTTTTATATTAATTTGGTACATCATTTCGAGATAATTATTATGTGAATCTAATACATAATACACTTATAGATTATGATTGAATCTGCTGTTCGAAATAGAACGGCAAATTTAAGTACGTTTTCAGAGGTCTCATATTAAATAGGTGAGGGGAAATCCTATCAGTGCTACCGCGCTTTGGAGAGGACGTATATTTGTAGACCACCAGAAGACCTTCGGGTGGTATACAAAGTGCAACAATTAGATCTGGGAACACACTTGTAAAAATAATTAAAACTGTTTTTTATTTGGACTTGAAGTAGTACGACAGGTGTATTTAGTTGTGATCCTAACAAAAGTCCAGAAAAGATAGTGCACAAAATAAATGTGAATATAAATTTACATAGTGCTATAAAATATTAATATAAGACTCTTATAGTCAACTTTATCTCAGTAAATATACCTATGCATAATTTTAACAAAGTAAATATTTTCGGTTGCTGAGAAACCAGTGGCTGTGAAAAACAAAAGAGCAGCGGCCACGAAGAAATAGTAAGTAATACTATTCACTATTTACAACTTGTTTATTGACATTTAACAGTTGATTGACAATGTCAAACTGCGTTTCGTTTTCTTAATCGAAAACGTTTAGAAACAGAGCTGTGATTTATAAAGTTAGTCTGTACCCGTATTAAAATATTCTTTCATTATTATATATTAATATTTATAAAATATATATTATTTATAAAGCATATAAATATTTAGTCACTTCTAAATTTATATACACTATTTCCCTTACTTTTTATATATTTTTTTTAATGTATCTTTGAATTTTACTCCGTACCGTGGACAATACCCGGATGTTGCAAGAAGTTTGCAAGTATATTCAGATTATTCAGACCTTTTAATTTTAAACTTTATTAATTTGTATTTTTGTCTTAAACCAGTGCAATTTGTACGTTTATCTTTTCTTTAATTTTGTAATATGTGAGCACTCAACAGGCAGGTGGATAAGATTAACAAACTTAGATAGTACTTTAATTTTATTTTATTATTTATATATTTAGTATATTTATTTATATATTATGTTAGATGAGTTCCAAAGTAGTGATAACGATAGTTTCTTTTCTGTGAGCATTCATAACCTCAGTTTTGAAAGCATTCCTTCTCTTGCTGAAACTTTGCAATGCGAGTTTTCCGATGTACCCGGGAACTTTAATGTCGTTCATATAAATGCTCAGAGTATTCCGGCCCATTTCCAGGATATGCTGACCACTTTTGACTGTTAGAATATTCACGCTATTCTTGTTTCCAAAGCTTGGTTAAAACCTTGCCTATCGTCTGTGTCTTACTCTCTTCCTAACTTCCGACTCATAAGAAATGATCGTACTAACAGTGGTGGTGATGGTGTTGCCATTTATCTCCGTTCACACATTCCTTTTAATGTTGTTAGTATGTCAGCACAACCTCCACCGGTTAATGCCAGCGAGCATCTCTTTGTGGAACTAGATCTGGCTTATACCAAAGTCCTGCTTGGTGTTTTTTTATTCCCCTAACTGTCGTATTAATTACTTCTCTTCTTTCGAACGTATCTTAGAAATACTAGCTCCTGCTTACAGTCATACCATAGTCATGGGTGATTTCAACACTTGTTTATTGAAAAAGGATTCACGCTCATCTTCCTTGTGTAGTATTGTCGAATCTTGTAATCTGTCCATCCTCCCTTTAAATGCTTCACATAATTTTCCAAATTCTACTCCTTCTCTTCTTGATCTCATGTTTGTCTCCTCACCTTCTCTTAACGCCAAGCATGGCCAGCTTCCAGCTGATGTTTTTTCATACCATGACATAATCTTTCCCTCCTGAAAACTTCGTCTTCCTAAGACAAAAACAAAAATTCTTCTGCTACGTAATTTTGGTGGCATGAATCTAAAAATATCGACGGGAGTCCTTTACTGTAATGTTTATATTGCCAATCAACCTTCATTATCTTAATATATAAAATCCTTGCGTTACTGACTGACTGACAGACACGCTACAGCCGAAACTATTGGGCGCAGGAAGCTGAAATTTGGCATGTATGTTCCTTGGGGAGCGTAGGGGTGCACTAAGAAGGGATTTCCCGAAATTCCCACGGGATCGGCCAAAACGGGTAAATTAAAAAATATTGCGGGCGAAGCCGTGGGCATCATCTATTTTATATAATAATTATAATAATGTCAGTGTTGGGGCTCTTCGGCTAAAAGCCAAACATATTCGCTTAAGGCGCTGTTATACCTTAGAAGCCGTGAAACACCTAATTTTTCGTCGCGCAACTAACCATAACGGTACATACTACAAGCTTGCAAAAAAAAGAGCTTATAGTCAAAAGTTTGAAACAAAGACTTATAAAAGAATTTTTCATGTATGTAAAATAGAATCACGGCAAAAAAATCACAAAAACAAGGCAGAAAATAATCTTTCGTCTCACTGTTTGCAATATTCTGAGCGTAATTTGTCATATTTTATTTAATAATATTGTAGGAAACCTAATGAACTAAAGAATTACCCTATTTATTTTTATATTATACGTGTATATTTTGTAAAATTAAATAAAATCTGCCAAACGTCTATGATTTTGACGCTCGGTAGATCCTATCAATATCAAACGCTTCGGCAATTTAAACCTTATTAGCATAAGCGGTGTACTGAGTGTCACTTGCTAGTTTACGCCCCGCCCAGACCTCATCATTCGGTTATGAGCCGCTGCACAAAATTTTACGTAAACCTGTTTGTTATTGTAATACGCCGATTTGAGTTCGTAATTTCATGTTTTATGTTATAGACTGAATACTTTGAATCAAATAGGCTTTTCATGTGACTATGGGCACATATTATTAGGACCTAAGTTTATATTCTTGTTGCGTTTGTGTTATTGTTTCTGTGCTTATAAATATATAATTAGAAGAATAAAATATGGACAATTGGAGAAATAAAGTTCTACGAAGGTTTTGTACAAGAAAGCGTCGTAATAAAATAGAAAATCATCCATGGCCAAGTGATTATGAAATATGAAACATTTTTACACAAATTATTTTCATAAGTCTTTTATGACTGACTATGTTATACATTAGCGATTATGCATAATATAATTATATAAATTATTCTCACAATACATAGCTGCCACAGTTTTCAATATTTGAAAGAGTAATAACATAAAATCGAATCATTTTATGTACCTATATTGCAAATTCATTAGCTTGTCAGAGCGCCTGGAGCGCTAAGATGCCGCCACAGCGAACAATAAACAGCGCTAATATGGCGCTCCGCAGTCCGCACGCAAGCGGTAACGAATGTTGTATTATTGTGTTGTGAACATAAACCTATTTAGATACATCGGGTACAACTTTGATTATTCATAAACTATTAGGTATATCTCGGTACATCTAATATATTTTTATATTCTAAAATCAATCATTTATAAGTAAGTAGGTACTTCTCTATTTGCTATAACACAAGTTATAGTATTTTTTTATAATAAAGTACCTAACTAATTATCTTTATTGTAATTACAGTGAAGTTAAAGTTACAGTTTAGCAACGTCTTACACACATTTGACTGCAGTAATTCCTAACACGATTTGTTCAAGAGTGATAAGCAAAAATACACGAGGGATAGCAGTGACTGGTTTGAATTGCGTAAGAATATGTTGACAGATTCAAATTTTGGTATAGTGGTAAAAAGAAGAGATAACAGCAGTAAAGCTAACTAAGTAAAAATTATTTTGTGCAGATAAAATATTTGCAATGTAAAAGCAGTTGCGCATGGAGTCTAAAATGAACCACTGCCTTTGCAACAACTGGCGAAGCAAGAAAATGCAACAATCGAGCCTTGTGGATTATCCGTTTATTGGTGCCATGCCAGATGGATTAATAGGTCCAAACACGATTGGGGAAATTCAATGTTCTATAGTTGCCTTTAAAAATGGCCTGGAGAATAGTATAAGAGCAAATAAAATACAAATATGGAAACATAATAAAAAAGGTAACTGACTAGTCTAAACAAATATTGTAATTGTTATTACCAAATTCAGGGGCAACGCCACGTTACACGCAAACAAAAATGTTTATTTGCTGTGTGGAGTGGCGAAAGTATACCACTAAAAATAGAGATGATAGAAAGAGATGATGTTTTCTGGGAGACGAAAATGAAAAAAAAGCTTGTGGCGTTTTATATGAATTGGCAGTTGCCTGAAATTGTTGATTCTCATCGAGCTCAAGGGATGGCATTGCGAAATCACGGAGAGGAAAATGTCTCAACAGTGCTTGAAGTTTCTACAATACCAAGGAAGGAAAGTAAATGAAAATGTGCCTCGTGAACAACAGCAAATAATAAGTATTGAAGGCTCATCACCTCACACACTGCCTTTAACTTTCGATGAGAATAAAGAAAACCTGCCGGGTTGTAGCAGACAGCAAACTTTTGATGAGCTGTAAACTCTGATTTCGTTAGTAAATGATAAATAAATATCTTTTAATATTTATTTTCTTTGAAATAACACATATTTTAAGCGAAAGAATTTTTTATATTTTTCCATACAAACATGTATGAGGAGAGATAACGAAAAAGCAGTAACTCAAATTTTAATTCTATAATTTGGGTTGGGTTTCGAAACGAGTCACCTGAATTTGAGGGTATTGGTGGTGTAAGGGGCTTAAGGGAGTTATTTTTAATCCCCTAAAATAAATTTTGGGTGCCGGAGTTGCGTCTAAATATTTTTAAACATTTTCCAAAAATTCTTAGTAGTAGTTTTTATACTTTAGTACAGTTTTACAAATGTAATTTTAAGGTTTTATGTGAAAAACGTGAAACGAAACGCAAACCCGCCATCTTGGATGATCATATTGACAGCTAATGTCAAATTTGTGCGTCATTGCTTTAGAGTGCCTAGGGTTAGGTGCGACTGTAATAAGTAACTAAATAGATTATGTTAGGTTCTTTTTTGACACTTAATCCGAAAATAGGAACCCTGCAACGCAGGGCTCCGTCAACCTTAGTTTATTAAACTAGTGTGAAGAATGTGGAAGTTGGCAGTGCCATACACACCGATGTTTGGAGATTTTTTTTTTTCAGAGGAAACCAGGTATTTCCGGCAAGTGAAAATGGTGAGGGCGGGTTCCGAGACCTCCCCTCTTCCCACTCAATCACTCACAACTCCTAAAAACGGCGACGTATTTCGAAACCTTTACCACAGTAATTATACCTATAATAACAATAAAACATCCATAAATAAATAAAATAAATCAACTTACTAAACTTACTAAACTTTAGTTGAGATACGGCTTTTGCGCTTAGTAGGGCAGTATTGTGGTTTATAGGGTTCCGTAGCCAAAAATTGTAAAAGCCTTTTATATTTTGTAGGATAGTATATATAGGTAGTTTTTTATATATTGTAGGAACCCTTATAGATGTACCTCAGATTTGGTATACAAATCAACCCTACAAAAACGCAAATTATTGTTGTTGGTAGCCCCAGATTGATTGCGCGTATTGACTGGACTTGCTTACCCCAAGATAACTTTAACAGTACTCCTTTGCCCAGAAGTGATTGCGTGAAGGATTTAGAAGTTTATATTGATAAAACATTATCTTGGGGCCCTCAAATTAGGGAAGTAAGTAGAAAATTGTTTTCTGCCGACTGCCACTAAGATTGCGCTTGCAAATTCTCTTCTTCTTCCTATCCTTGACTATGCCGATGTCAGCAATCTAGATCTCACGGAGGAGCAACTTGATAAGCTTGAGCGACTTCAAAATTTATGCATTAGATTCATATTTGGATTGCGCAAATATGATCCCAATTCGCCTTCGACGGAAAACACACATACTTTCTTTACTGTATAACATTCCTTTCAACCCTTCTACTCCCCATTACTGAAAATATCGCTTCGAGTTCTTTTCTGATACGCATTCTAGATCTCTGAGGTCATCGGTGAATTTGAGACTGGCAAAACCAATGCAGTCCAGTCGTTTTTACGATAAATCATTTACTGTTGAAGCTGCACGCTTGTGGAATGCATTGCCGATGTCAATTAAACAAGCTCAATCACTAACATCATTCAAGAAATCACTCAAAGAATACTACATGTCTCTTTAACCTATCTACTCTTGTAATTATCATTTTTGCTATTTCCTTTAATTTATTTAGCACTAATTTATGTATCATTAATATTAATATCTATGCATTTTATAATTATTTATTATATATTTATGTATGTATATAGTTTTGAAATTAAACTACATTTCACTGACAAAATGGTAGGAATCCTGTACATGCGCTCTCGTCTTGCCTCTGAGTGGCGAGAGAATCTTTGCAATGTGTTGAGCCAATCTGTAGGTTGGTGCCCCAATTTGAGAGACAATAGGGCGCAGTGGAGCATTTTCTTTGTGTATTTTCAGAAGACTATACAATTGAGGAGGTTTTGCACACGATGGTATTAAGTATTTCACGTCCAGATTAAGTTGTTCGGAGTATTTCTTCACAATGTCACTCGTTTGCTTAAGTATTTTGTTGGTAGGGTCCGTCTTAACCAATTTATATGTACTTTCATCCGACAAAAGATTTTCCATTTTTTGTTTATAATCGGACGTGTCCATCACTACCGTTGCATTTCCTTTATCTGCTCGAAGTACTGTTAGTTCAGGTCTAGCCCGTAGGTTCTTCAGTGCGAAATACTCGGGTTTTGGTAGATTCCTTCTCGGCACTTTCGACTGGCGCAATACAGCAGAAACGTCCTGACATATGGCCTCGAAATCTTCCTTGCTCACATCGTTCTTGACTAGACAATCCTCAACGTTGCAAATAATGGTCTGCTCAATACTTTTTCGGTGTTTTGATCTAACGTGTGTTTTGACAATTGACAACTGTTTGTCTATGATCTGCGGACGGTAGCGTGTGATTGGTCCGTGCAAAAACGTTCTGTTTCATTTTGTACTGGTCATTTGATTTTTGTTGTAATTTTTCAAATTTTTCTATTTTGTTACGTTTACACGCGTAATATTTTGATGTTTCTCTGGTATTTATTGCATTGAAGCATTTTTTAAAATCAAATGGATTTATCAATCTGTATATTTCGTTACACAAATTCTCAACATTTCAATTTATTCTGCGTAAGTCAGCGCGGTGTTCGTGTATCTTTTGAATGAGTAACTTTTGACTTGCCTGTTTTAAGATCTTAGAGCTCCCACGTATGTCCTTCTTGGCTGATATTTTGCAGCATGTAGGGATGAGATCGTGATCAGTGCATCTCTTCAAGAAATTCAAGGATGTTATGTATCTTGCGCGCTTGGTTTGTAGATCTTCTAACCGGCGTATTTTTGTTGCTGTTTCCAGTCCGTACTGGTTAACATAATATTTTCTTAGGTTTACGCGAATGTTACACATTGAAATTAAACTACAGTTTACGGATTTTATCGCGTTATATTGGTTTCACTGGTTATTAGTTATTACATTTAAACCGAATGATCTAGAAACTACATTTTTATTACTAGCCGACGTTTCGAATTCTTTACAGGATTCATATTCACGGCAGACTGAGGTGATATTTGTTTTTGTCTTGAATTTAAAAGTTATCTCGAAGTACCCGAACATTTTTCAACTATTGATGTTACTATCTACGCAGAATGTGCTGCACTGTGTCTTGAAGTCTTCTGGTGACTTTGTCCTTCTTGGGTTTCATTAGCCTGATAACAGGGTTTTAAGCTGGAGGAACATTCCAACCATCTTCCCTATTGAAATTAGGGTGTTTTTTATTTCAATAGCTTCACGTATCATTCTTGCAATAAAGCGGTGTTCTTTTGCGAGTATCTGTGGTTTATCAAATTGAAGGTAATGGTTGATTCCTTGTTCTACATGTTCACACACAGCAGACTTCGTCGAGCGTTTGTGTTTAATGTCAGCTATATGTTTCTTTAGTCGAATGCCTATGCTTCTCTTGGTTTGTCCAGTGCATGAGAGCCCACACTCATAGTCTATCTTGTAAATACCAAGGGTAACTGACTCTTGACAGATGGTAATAATTGGCTTATCTTCGTTGGCGGCTTGTAGAAAGTTTTGATTGAAGCTCGCTTCAAGATGTAGACAATCTTGTCGGTCACGCCCTTGATGTATGGGAGGACAGCAGGTTCTGTTTCTACTGTGGCTGGCTTGTTCTTGTAATTTCAATGTGTAACATTCGCGTAAACCTAAGAAAATATTATATGTTATTTATGTAAGTATATCGTAATTTAAGTATGTATACGGTTCATTATCTACGTATATTTATTTTATTTATTTATTTATTTAGTTTTACAGAAGGCTTACGGACTAATTAAAACTATGAATATAACAATTAACATTATCAGTTTGCCAATTAAAAGCCCTCACATATGGGTATAAAAAGTAGGACGATTTTTGTACTCGTTTTAAATAGGTATACAAAAAAAAAAGGAAAAATAATAATTAAACAAAAACAAATAGGTATATATTTGTATTATTAATATTTATCAATAAAGATCGCCAAACTACCCTCTTTCTAAATCCGTATAGTTCAAAGGTTGCCTGTAAGAGATTACTAAATAGTGATAAGGCCGCCAATTGTACTATCTGTTATTTTTGTTAAGTTTTCATTATTGTAAATTTCTTTGGTGCAATAAAGATGATTATTATTATTATTGGAAAAGTTCGTTCGTGTTTGTAACTTTACCTATCAAAGGCATATTCTACTTGCTTGTTTTGAAACTCACGCAATCTATGTGTAGACACTTTTTTGGAGTCTTTGCTGTAAGTAGATGGATTTTTGGTGGTTTTTATGAAAGATTGGAAACTACGCGATCACGCGGTAGGGTTTATCGCAATGAATACCGCTTCTGATAGTTCAGACAGCATGTGAGCACGCATATACTCATGCAATACACTTAACCTAACTTTTTAAAATACATTGAGTTTATTTCGCAAATAAAGTCTCTTCACATGTTAAATTCCTGACTCTTGTCTTGTAGTACTCTTTAACTTGCACACGTAAGCATCACGACTCTGTAAAGCACATTACAATACCACTGTACAGCAATACATCATCAGTGGCTAATGGCAGTTGTTTGGACTTTTTTTGTGTAAGAATAACATAGTGAAATATGGGTGTTACATTTTACCTCTACCTATGCCTTGGGGGAAACAGACGTGAATCTATAAAAAAATATCTCAGCAAAAAATAGACCATGGAAATTACTAGCAACTGTTTCTTTCTCGAATCATTATTTATAAATGAAAGTTAAGACACACTTGCATTTTATAATATCTATAATTACAAGTTGCGAGAACCTGAATTATGCGTAGCGTAAGTAATTTTGTCGTGATTGCTTGTTAAGGAAAATGTGTTTTGGGTGATAGTGGATGTATTTGGTTTTACGTTATGGAGACAGTTTTTGTAAAGACATACGGGTTACAAAAAGTTTCTAAGTTTTTGTAAAGTTAAATTTGCATAATATTGCAATCAACTTTCTGACTGACTCATGGATAAGGTTTTTGGTACCAAAGGCCCGATGACAATTTGATTCGTGAGGGAAGAACACACATTAGAGTATAGATGCTTCATGACAGTAGAAGTTCAGCGGTTCAGTTGACGATAATCAAGTCAAAATAGAACTTGCCATCCAAAATAAGTTAACTGCATAATTTTCGTCATTTTTTTTTGTTTCGTTTCAAAAATACAGTAAATATTCAATTGCAGCGAAAATATAATAATTAAGTGGTGTTATATATGATAAAAATAACTACTACCATAACACTATTTGGATCTAAATAAAAAATGAATTAAGATCATTTCAATAATATTTTAATCATCTTAACTTTCCAACGCGTTGCTAAGTGAAACTTAAGTTGATTAAGCTACGCTAAGTGCTACGTCGTAGAGTCTTAGCGCTACGGAGTACTGTATTCGAGCTGACTGGGTAATACCGGGATCCCTTTTTTTTGCATAATGTTCTTTGTCCTAATATACTTCGGCATAACGATTTTGGTACAATTTGTTTTGGCATAATTTTTTTAGGCATACATTTTATGTTGGCATAATCATCTTAAAGACTAATTTGTTTTGGCATAAATTTGATTCGCATAACGTTAGTAGGCCTAATGACTATTAGCATAACGTTAGTAGACCTAATGACTATTAGCATAACGTTAGTAGGCCTAATGAATATTAGCATAACGTTAGTAGGCCTAATGACTATTAGCATAATATTTATATACTTATATATTTAACTTGTAAAAAATGTATATGCTGTGGAACAAAAGTTAGTGACAAAACCGACTCCACGTAGTCTTGTTTGTCCTACCCCTAGAGTGTTATTTAAAATCGCGTAGGCGCGTAGGGGCGAGGCGGCCCGCGGGCTGAGGAGCAGGCGGCTGAGGCTGGCCGGCTAAGCCGGCCAGCAAGCCGAAGCTGCGGTGGTGAGCGGAAGCCAGAGGCCCGCAGCGCCGGAGCCGTGACAGAAGCCCTGCCTGCTGCATGTTGCATGCTCGCTTGAATGCTGCATGCTGCATGCTTGCTTGCATGCTGCATGCTTGCTTGCATGCTGCATGCTTGCTTGTTTGCTGTATGCTTGCTTGCATGCTCTATGCTTGCTTGCTTCATGCTTCCTACATCGAAAAATATGCCAAGGATACATTGCCAAAGTTATTATATGCAATTTGTATTGTATTGTAATCATTATGCGTAAATAAATTTATGCTTTAGGATTTTATGCTTTAGGATATTATGCTTGAAAAAGTTATGCTTTAGAACTTTATGCTTAATAAATTTATGCTTTAGAATATTATGCTTAATCATTATTATGGTTAAAGAAACTGTGCTTAAAAAATTATGCGTAAGCTGTTATGCGTAGCTATATTATGCGAAAATATAATTATGCCAAACAAAATTATGCTAAATTATATTAGGTCTTAAAATTGTATGCAAATGGATAGGGGACCGGTAATATCACACGTCCGACGTAGCAGACACAAACCCTATTATACGCCGACCGTCTTATCTAAAGTACTAAAGGTACGAGAGATATGCTTATACGTATTTTGTCTACATTAATTCATGTATTGTCTCCATAAATTAATTATTAACGCCTTCATGTACATTAATTATTTACATTTACATATAGTATAACTTAATCTAGTTATTCTAGTGCGCGAGCACCTGAGTCCCAGGTGTAAGGGTGGTTTCAGATTAGCATATTTTTCTGCGCGTACACGGTCGTTTTAGCATACGCGCTTACACGCGCGCTACATTACGCGCTTCAAAAAACCGGAATCGCGTAAACGGGCATATTTCGGCGTGTTCGCTCGAAACGGTAGTGACATCTTGTCATTGTCAACATGGATTCTGACGGCTAAGCGCGTCATCGCTCGTACGAGTTGCGCGTGTGCCAAAAGGCGCGCCTATACGCGCTTACATGCGCTTCCAAAAACGAGCTTATACGCGCGTATAAAACGCTAATCTGAAACCACCCTAAGACTTAGATGCAACCGGGATGAGGCTAGGACAATCCGAAATGTATTTCTGAAAATCCATTATCTAGGACTAAACCCCATAACAAATTTACTCTTAGTTTTGTAATGAAGCATGAAGAGTTTGGATTGTTAAGCTTTCAATTAAAAAACCCTGCAATCTGATGATCAGAAAATTATATAAAAACGAATGGGTCTTAAAAATTCTAAAATGGTGAATGTTCAATACAGCCAGTTTGAGAGATTGTTAAGAAAATGAGATATACAAATATTTGCTAGACGCCGCTGGTTATTTTATAAAAATGCACTGGAAAACCAGAAACATCTTAGATTTAATGCTGGACAGGAATTTTAATTAAAATTATAGTGGTGCAACAGTAAGCTGCTCAGCATTTTAACTTTTTATTTAACATTGCAGTAAATAGCACATAGTTAAGCACAAATTGTTTTAATATAATATATATTTAAAATATTGCGTTACTGACTGACTGACAGACAAGGCACAGCCGAAACTGCTGAGCCCAAAAAGCGGAAATTTTGTGTTTATGTTTCTTGGAGATCGTAGACGTGCACTAAGAAGGGATTTCCCTAAATTTAAAAAAAATCAGCTGGCTTAGCTGCATGCTTCCTCTAGTGTATAAATAATACTTTAGTGCATAACTGCTATTGGTATTAACTTATAAATAAGGTATTTTTAAAATCATGTGTTGAGACTGTTGTTATTGTCTGTTTCTATAAAATTATTGCGTTACTGACTGACCTACAGACAACACGAAGCTGAAACTACTGGTTGCAAGAAGCAAAAATTTTACCGTTTGGGTGCAATAATAAGAGAATTTCCGAAATTCTTACCGGATCGGCGCGAAAGAGCGATTTAAAATAGTGAGCGACCACAGCTGCAGGCATCCTCTAGTCCAAAATAAATGAATAAAGACTACTCACACACGTAACATATCTTCAATTTAAGAGCTGCTCTTGTCGGTGGAGTTTACGCCATATATTTCTATCTTCGGCCAGTAACTTGACCAGGAGGTCAAGTTAGTGTATAAGGATATACAACATGACCTTTGACAAGTAACTTACTAGAGGATAAATTTTCACTGGCAATATTTTACGTTGAATTTCGGCAGTTTACAGTAACATCACAGCCATGAAAGTAAAAATCTGTTTCATTATTCAATGAATTTAAATCCAAATTTACGAAATTCAGATTAACATACAGTACTACAAAAGAGATGTGAATTAAAGAAAACGCTTTCAAATTAACGCTGAACATCGTCATATTTCTGGCGTGAAACTTGAACATATTCAAGTTCTTAATACTTCAAAGCATTTACGCGATAAATGTGAGACAAAAATAGCTTTTCAGTAAGATTATGGAGCTGTTAAATGGAAAACCGCGACGCTTAATTAAATGTGCTTCGGACGTATTTTGAAGGGTTCACAAGGTGCGAAATACCGACCGACTTCTCAAAGAACAATGTTACTTAAGAGGTGCTTTTATTGAGCGGTGTTTTGTTCTATATTGTGTGGTTTTTGCGTAATGAAAATGAAGTCGATGTAGTTGTAATGAAGTATATACTAGTAAAATGATGTCACATGTCTTGTGTTTGTTATTGTAATATTAGCTTAGTTACCATATAAGCATTAGCCTATAATCCGTCATAAGCCATCTCGCTGCGATTTTTCTTCCAACTGTTTCCCAAGATTCTTACAAGGACACATTTCATCTTTTATTGCTATATTATTGCGACAATTCTTAACTTAAACCTCAATGGTACTTCGGCTACTTGAAACGCTATGACGGCAATTCTGGTTTTCCTTGGGATCTCCTGGCGTCTGATTCGATCTCTCAATCATGATAAATTATATACAATATATAATTATATTTATTTAAATCTTGGACAATAACGAGTAACTGTTTATGAATAACACGGGCAACATGATTTTGTTACTAAAAAGTGCAAAATAAAGTCACGTTCCGTCTCTCTGTTTATTTAGTTCTTCTAAACTAGGCATCGTATATTTACACAGACGTTAGAGAAATTCTTCCGATTGTCTTATATTTATAGAGAAATGTCAAAGTTTTATGAGAATTAAGTGAAGCGAAAATATTTTCTCGGTAGTTCATGCGTTTATTTGATAGCGACTTACGGTCGATTTCAATATTCGATCTATCCAAGGATTAGGAGATTCGAGATACGTCTTTGACATATTTTGTTTGGAGCTTATGTCAAAAACGAATTTAAAATCTCAAAAAAGGATAGATTGAATACTGAATTTAGCGTCTTAATGTTAAGTGAATACGGTAATTCAGGATTTTTTGTGTAGAACGATAATCTAGACTGGACAACATTTTGCGTTTATTACGCGATGGAATGAAATAAAGAGTTATGATAATTTTTTCATCTTATTTAGTTATCATCGTTGTCAATAGATTACTTATCTTAGTCTGTGTGTCATAAAACAGAAAAAAATAAACATTAACTATTAATCTTGTAAAAGGTTTTAATGAACGTTGACTTCTCTTCATCATGACACCTCGACAAATAAGAACATATCACTAATCACACAAATTCACAACGCATAAAATCATTCAATTTGATCGTAAACTAGTTAGAACATAGGGTAAATTTTACATTTGTATAAAAATAAACTTACTAAAAGAGAATAAATAAATAAAAAATAAACATAATAATATAATATTTTGAATCTATTCTAAATTATCTTTAAATGACACCCAGATACAAAACCAGAATCGAGCACGACTAGCGGCAATAATTGTGAAAACTGAACATGCAAATCACATTTGTCACGAATAAAACCGCACCGGAACGCTAGTACGCAATAAGGGCGGTTTCAGTTTAGCGTATTTTTCTACGCTATATTACGCGCTTCAAAAAACCGGACTCGCGTAAACGGGCATATTTCGGCGTGTTTGCTTAAAACGGTAGTGACATCGGGAGGTGTCTCTCGCGGCTCGCACTATACGAGCTTAGAAGCGGATCAACGCTCGTACGAGTTGCGCGTGTGCCTAAAGGCGCGCCTATACGCGCCTACATGTGCTTCCAAAAACGAGCAAATGGGCGCGTCTTAAAAGCTAGTCTGAAACCGCTCTTACAGATAAACAGTGACACCGTTCAAATATTTGTACGCACTGTACTGACAGGCGCCTATTAGCCGCGTTATATAACATAATCCCCCACACCGCTCATAGCTCAAAGGTTTGTTAATCTACTAAGACCACATACGATTAACATCATCACATATAATTGTTCGCAATCATATTAAAAACACTTATTATTGCCATCGGATATTAAACTGTAAGGCAATATTAACACGGTTTAACAATAATGTAATTAAAATTGATCTACGGTTGAATGGATATATTTTATTGACTATTAATTAATAATATTTAACATGCTGGTTTCAGTGTTGATTTTATTATAACGAAGGTTTTGTTAGACTTAATGGAGCAGATAATTTATATATTAGATACATAATGTTTGTTGAAATACAGAGATAGATCACTGCTGCTATCTCTGGCTTCCAGAATAAACAGATAATATGATCTGTTTATCACAGTTATGGTTTGAGGCGAAATGTAAGATTGGATACTGTAACCTGAGTTTACCAGATATTGTTACATAATATTAAGCAATGGCATTATGATTACTTCTCTGTGAGTAAATAAAGTGATGCAGGGTATGTTGAGACATTGAACCAACGGCTAAAAATAACACGTGGAAGTTTCAAATCAAAAAAAGAATTTGCGGCGCTAAAATCAGCGTATTTCTCATATTTTGCCATTTTTCCTTTATCGAAGTAAAACGACAGCATACGTAAACTTTTACTTGTAAGTCGAAACGCTAAACTAGAAAAAAAATGCCAAATGTGTTACAGAAATATTTTGTTAAGCTGGATAAACTTATGGTTTCTCATTGAATAGCGAATTAAATAATTAACATACTCGTTAGAACTCTCACCGTTAGTTTAGCGGTGACAAGATTTTTAATAAAATCATAATATTTTTATTAGAAATTTCTTCATTTTACCCCAAGCGAAGTCATAATAAAATTAATTACTTCCGTTTGTGTGCATATTGTTGTTTAATAAACTTTGCAGCTCATTATTCGTGATCCTTATTGTTTGCGCTTATTATATTATGTCTAAGTATAATAACAGTATATATTTCATTTTCTTAGCTTTATCCCGGATATTTGCAGACGATTGCCTCGGGCTACAATATTCACTTTCTCATCATTATAACCAGTTCTGACAACAAATTGCCTTTTTTCCACGGAGCTACTGCCGATTGAGGTTCCAAGACAAAGAGTCAGATGTAATAATAATAACAACATATTATTAATAATTTATTTTCTCTCCACAATATAAATAAAAGAAAAAAAAAATACAAATACATCTTCACAATATTGGTATAGTCGACGGACAATTTTTATATATCTATCGTACGGTTCAAGCAAACTTTATTTTTAACGAGTCCCACTGAATCCTGTCGCTTTGCGAATGTTTAAGAATATCAGAATATTTTGGTCAATTTACTTGGCAACAACGACTGTCTTAGATCATAATGACAGCCGGACATCTTAACGTGTTCTTCGAACCATTGAGCAAGCTATAATAAAATTGTCAATTTATTACGCACCTAATTTCGAATAATCAGTAGTGCGTGATGTGGCTTTGAGACCTTCTGTATAGCAGTCTATTAAAATATTGTTGCTCTCCTCGTCCGTACAATAATATCAATTTCTGTGTTATTATTTGCGTCATACCTTCTATGTATGTATAAAATGCTTTCGTTTCTTACGAGAGACAACGCACAGCCACAACGACTAGATGCAAGAAAGTATTGGCGTGTACCTATATTACTTGGGAAGTTTAGGGCAGCACTTTAAGAGGATTTTTGGAAGAGAAATCTCACCCCTAAAAGGTTAAATAGGGACTATTTAACCTTTTAGGAGTGAGATTTCTCGCGCGCGGAGCCATTTTTCTAAATAAAGTTATTATTTTCGTCATCTTAGCAGCGGGTTATTTGTGTACGTCATACCACCTACGTCTCATAATCTCATTGTAACGGGATAAGTTGTTTCACCAAACAAGGAGACTAAACGTACATCTTGGTGAAATTAGTTTTACGCATACATAATAAATGAGTATGATGACGTAAATGTTCGTAGTTTTAAAATAAATTGTCAGTTGTTCAACTTCGAGCGAATGTAACTATCGGCCTGGCCACGGACAATTCGCTCCAGCGAAAATTCGCGCGACGCGACCGGCGACGCGACTTGCGACTGAATCAAATGTATAGAAATGTTCTAAGCATGCCACGCGCAGCGGCGACCGGCGACGCGACCGGCGAATAGCACCGAGGGGTACAGCGGCGTGTCGCGCGACACGTCGCGCGACCAAAACAAATGTATGAATTAGTACGGCGCACGCCACCGCGTCGATCGGTAGTCGCGGCGACTAGCACCGGAGCTGAGTCAGTATAACATTTTTAGTTTATTTCTCCGCGAGCATGATATTATTCTTAGAATTTTTAGTTAGGTGAGCTATTTAGAACGTCTGGATGTTATCTTTATCTACATAAATGTATACAGTATAAATAAAGTTGAAGTGTCTGCCTGTGATTTCAAAATACCTAAGTAAGTCTTTAGAAGTGCATATACCTATTTAGTTAGATCACACTTACCCACATAAGCTTTTCCGTATTTTAACTCAAAACTCGAGTTACAATACCTACAAGCGTCGGCTCAGTACGCATTCAGTAGGTACCTACAGAATGTATACCGAAACCACGGTAATATATTTACCGTGCCGAAGCGCCTTGAGTTTGGTATGCAGTAGGTTAGGTGGGTACCGAGCCTGACGCTCGTAGGTATAAGTCGCGTTCCGACCGTTTGTATAAAGATAAAATACAGTACCTATAGTTTTCAATACCGTGATTAGGTACACAACATCAAGTCTATCTTGCGGTAGTGTAAGCTGATCATGAGGTCTCGGGTTCGATTGCCGGGTTGAAACAAATGTGATATTGCTACCAAAGTCCGTACAATTTCGAGCTAAATTTCATAAAAAGATCTCAGCTAATGTCGTCTCGCTCCTGGTCTACACTGGTCGCGACGGCGAACGCGTGTGCCCGTGGCATGTTTTTCGCGTCGCGCGAATTGTCGCGTCGCCGGTCGTGTCGCAGGTCGCGTCGCCGGTCCCCGTGGCCAAGCCGTATGGGTACTAGACTATGGATAAACATACCTGTGTATGTTATTTGTTGTTATGTTTTGTAAATACTTATACATAGAATAATACTACTAATAGAAACATTCAGACCAAGTCAAACAACGATGTTCACGCACACAAATGTATGACTTCAGCGGGAATTGAACCCGGGAATCGATCGTGTAATTATTTGAAAATTAATGGTAATATACGAATACCTTATTATTTTAGTCTTGAAGATTTGGTATGGGTTACACCAGGCGCGGTCACGAGGAGACTGGAGCGAAAATTTTGTACGTTTATTTATTTTATTAAAATAAAATAATAATATATAGGAGGAAATTAATAGGAGAAGCAATATGTACGGATAGTGTAACTGGTTCTTTTTTGTAGATGGTGGTTTAAGCGGTCATCTTACCATTTATTGTAGTAAACGAAACTCATAAGCAAACAGACTGTTGTCCCGACGGTACTTTAGTACTTGTATATATTCTTTGCCGACGGATCAAAGAAAGGTCTTTGATCCGCACCAGATACAAATATTTTGTGATTCCACAAATTGTTATACATGGTTTGGGTGTCCTTTGTGTTCCGGTGATAAAATGTTTGCGAAATCCCATAAATAGGACTTATTTTAAGTGCGCGATGTGTCTTTTCCAAAGACCTAGCCTTACTTTTCAGACAACATCTTTGGGTTTTACTTGAGATTTAGCTTTAATTACTTTCAAATATATGTTTTGACTTTATTTTGTCCAAACATATTATAACAAATATTCTATATTAACACAATTCCTGTACTACAACATAACATTTTGTAAATGGGATTTAAAAGCACTCTCTAATAAAGAAACGTAAACTTTACATCGACAGACGACGTCTTGTCCTTTCAATAAAGACTTAAATCTTTATCTGAATAGCAAAAATAATTTAATTTGTTCTAATCAACCGTTTAAACTGAGTAGTATTATGCAATAATAAATGATCAATAGAAAAAGGTGATGTTTTATAAATAAACTTAGACTTTTAAGCATTCACTTGTAACATCGAGCATTCGCCGTTTTTAAGTTGACGGACTGAACAACTAATAGAGCGAAACTTCGCTGCGAACATTTTTCATGGTCTTTCTAGCGAACGGTCTAGTCGGCAAAAAGCTCGAAGGATATTTGCGATACATTGGTGAAGATTCAAACACTGGTGGCAAACAAGTGGGTAGCCTTGAGTCCCAAAAAAGTTCACTGGATTGAACTGTGGTTTGCTCTTATTTATTAAAAGACTACTATTAATTTTAGCGGTAATTTTAGTACCACAAACTGTATCGATCTCTTATCTTACGCTGTAAGTGACAGATGAACAATCACCGCGTTTTAATAACATGAATTCTTATTTTGATTTAAAAACGCCTTATGTTATGTTTAAATGGTTTTAATTTCATAATTGAAAAGAACGATCAGATGAACATGTTCGCCAGTAACAGTATTAAAGCTGCCATGCCGCTAAACATACTAAATATGTTCAATTTTCAATTGCCCATAGTAACAAGCAATTTGAAAAAGAAAAATCTTTTACCAATATTAAAAGCCTTATTGCGCGGGCACCATACAAAAATATTTTTTTAATACATTAGAAGTATAATCTTCTACTTGAAATAATCTCCTTAATATTCTAGCTTACGTTTCACGTAGAATTAATCCATTTAAGATGCTATCGTTTGTGAAAACTAACACAGGTATTATGAACGATACACCTAATTTTATTATTTTAACGTTCTAAGAAGAATCGCAGAAACCGGCGTTTTGTATTTCATCCGTAAAATCTAGGTATATCTATATAATATCATGCGAAATGTCATCAAAATAGTTATGTTTGCAATAAACCTTACCACCCTTGGCGGCAATTGTGTGGTTTATTTCGTTCATTGGTTATATACCTTACTATTTGGGATTATTCTGGATGGATCTCAAATAACGGACAGACAGGCAACTCATTGTCTCTAGGCTGCTAGGATTCATTGTTCATGAAACTGACTCAGATAGATAGTGTTACAGGAGTATTTGTAACGATAGACTGATACATCGGATAGCCAATTATAGCAGTATACAGACTATGCTTCTCTATGTGTGGCTTATGCTACACCTTTACAAGTTCTTGAACGTCTTATTTCAAGAACTTTCTTTGAAGTCATGTTTGAAGGGTAGAATTCTGTTAAGAAATTGATTAATGATGTTCATGAAACTTCACATTTGTTTATAAAGTAACCGCTAAGAGTATGGAATGTGAATTTTGTGAAGTTTTGTAAGTGTATAAATTCAAATATCATGGTTTGAATGTAGTAATTATCATATTATAATTATGTTGAATAGTATAATTACTTTGTTACATATTTTAGCTTTGAAGGAAACTTCGCTGCTAATTACTAAGAGAATATATATACTTACTACTTAGCGGCTATTTATATATACTAATATTATATTATATATACTTATTACTTAGCGGCTGTGGAACAGCGAAACTTCGATATAATTGCCATAAATGAAACATGGTTGCGTCCGGGTGAGGAGGGCCGTGCACCTTCGGTACCTGGGTATCGGTTGCGACATTTACCGCGATCTGTTACTGTAAAGAAGGGACGTGGCGGCGGCGTAGGTTTTTATGTTAAGAACGGGCTGAATGTGCGTAGCTATTCACACCCTGTCGACCCGGTACATGTTGCAGTGGAACAGATGTGGTGCACTTTCGGTGCGTTTGGATCTAGGTTGGCTATAGGTACCGCGTATCGTCCACCGTGGCAGGATGTTGATGTTTTCATAGACGCCATTTCAAACTCATTGAATTCCTTGGGCCAATATGACTGTACAGTCCTGATGGGTGACTTTAACATTAATATGTTAAGTACTTCTGACTCTAGGGTAAACAAATTGAAGACCTTTCTCGACTGTCTTGGTTTGACTCAATTGATCAATGAACCTACTCATCTTACTGTTCATGGAGACACTTTGATAGACCTTATCTGTACAAATACGCGAACGCGCTCAGTAACAATTGAAATGATACCTGACTTGGGTGCACATGCACTTGTTTCATGTGAAATTAATATGAAACGAAATAAAGTCGCAGCCAAAACGGTATCATTCAGACCTTTAAAAGATATTTCAAAACCGATTTTCGAACAGCATCTGAAAGGCGTAAACTGGAATGAGATTACTGACTTACATGACGTGAATCAAATGGTTGAGGGTTTTGATTCGAGCTTGCTTCTGCTAATGGATTTCCATGCACCAGAGAAAAAATGTGTGCTCAGGGAGAATTCTTACCCGTGGATAACAAGCAATATTAAGTTCATGATGTATTTAAGGAACCAGGCTCATTCTCAGTACCGCAAGACTAAACAAGATAGCAAGTTCTCCTACTATAAGGAATTAAAGTCGTTGGTTAATAAATCAATATTTCACGAAAAGGTAGCATATTTCAACCATAATATAAATAGTCATATAAGGGACTCTAGGGTTTTGTGGAAAAATCTTAAGTCAACATTGCTTCCAACTAAAGAAATGCTAGAGTTACCTTCGCACTTGAATGACCCTGATACCATTTGTGACAGTTTTCTAAACGTGCCAGGAGACAACACAGTTTCTATTAGTTATTTAACATATTTCGAATTCACTAGACATAATGACTCTGAGTTTTGTTTGAAGCCAGTTTCGAAAACACAAGTGGCAAATATTTTGAGAGGCATAAAAACTAAAGCCATGGGACATGATAATATCAATATTGATATGGTTCTCATGACACTACCATTGACTTTGGATTTATTAACAGCTATCGTTAACAGGTCAATGCTTACTGCAATCTTTCCTGATTCGTGGAAAATTGCTAGAGTTCGACCGCTGCCAAAAAAACAAAATGCTAGTGACACCAAAGACCTTAGACCGATCAGCATACTTCCCGTACTTTCCAAATTGCTGGAGAAAGTGGTGTGTTCGCAGCTAACTGAATATTTGGAAAAAGTTAGTATCCTACCTGATGTTCAGTCTGGTTTTAGGAAGGGTCGTAGTACAACTACGGCTTTATTAGAAGTGACAGACAATATTTTGTCCGCTCAAGATGCTGGTATGTGCACGATTTTGGTGTTGCTAGATTACTCACGTGCATTTGATTGCATAAATGTGCCGCTACTTCTTTCGAAGATGGCTTTTTACGGATTTAGTGTCGACACGGTGAAGTGGTTCCATAGCTATTTGTATAACCGTAAACAATACGTTGAACTCCAAAAGGCTGATGGTACCAGTGTTACTTCAGGGAAACGATGCGTGGAAAGAGGAGTTCCACAAGGATCTATATTAGGACCAATACTTTTTATAATGTATTGTGCAGATCTAGGTCACAAAATAAGGAAATGTAACTATCATTTTTACGCTGATGATACTCAGGTTTATATTTCATTCAAACCCCAGGAATATGAAAGTGCGGTGAGAGCCCTAAATGAAGACCTAGAAAACATTGTACAGTGGTCCAGAGATAACTGCCTCGTACTTAATCCCACCAAGACAAAGTATATGTTGTTTGGCACAAGGGCCCAATTGAATGCAATTTCACCTAGCAACTGTCATATAACTCTTATGAACCAAACTATTGAGCGAGTATATGAGGCGCGTAATCTTGGTCTCATAATTGATGTAGATTTACGCTACGAGAAGCACGTGGCAGAGTGCATTCGCAACTGCTTTTACAGGTTGAAAGTCTTGTACAGAGCTCGCCCTTATTTAAGTCCGGCTCTTCGAACTTTGTTGATTGAGTCACTGGTAATGTCTAAATTGAATTATACTGACATTGTATATGGTCAGAGACTTTTAGCAAGGACAGATCGAATGATACAAAGATTGCAAAATGCCTGTGTTCGATTTTGCTTTGATATACCATTAAGAAGTCACGTAACACCTTTTCTGAATAAGCACAATATTCTAAAGATGAATGCACGACGCAGACTTCATTTGGCAAGTCTACTTTTCGGTGTAATTTTAACACGTTCACCGCAATACCTTCATAATAAACTTGCATGGACAGGTGAGCAAAGTAACCGGGCACGGCGGCAATGTTCCAATAAACTCTCGATACCGCAACACAGATCAGCGAGTTTTAGGGGTAGTTTTCGATATGCAGCGACTAAGTGTTGGAATAATATACCACCACCGATAAAAGATAGTAAAAATCATGTTACTTTTAAACTGAAACTAAAAGAATACCTGCTTGATTATCAGAAAGAATATAATAATATAAATATTGCTGCAACTGCTATTTAAACTGTTTATCTTTAATTATAAAATATTATAAAATGAACTGTTTTTATCATATTTTCTGTTTTTGTTTGTTTTAATAGGATATTTTGTTTTATTTTTATATTATGAGAATTTTAATTAAATTATAGGTATTTAATTCTATAACTTTATCAAAATTAATGTTACCTAAATTGTTTTAATGTTTTAATTACAATTATATTCTGTTCCTAGACTGCTATTGCTGTAATTTATTTATCTCTTTTAATGAAATGTTGTAAATGTTGTATAATAGTAAGCCTTTTATTGTATATGAATAATTTTATAATTTTATGATATTACTATATTTTATGTAACTGCTGTTTAAATTGACTTAATGTATTTCTATTTTAATTAATATTTATTTTGTTGTGAGCGTACAATCACTTGCTCAGGCTGCAGCTGAAAATCAGCGTTAGGCAGTGGTTTCGCCGCTACCTAGCATGTTGCTGAGCTGTTGGCCCTTTGGCACACATTGCTTTTTCTTTATATTTAGAGTGTATGTTGATTCTTTTTTTCAGTCTCTTTTCTTTATTTTAATTGAATTACTTCTCATTGTTTGTAAATGTACTTATTATTGTAAATTGTGCCAATAAAGTATATTATTATTATTATATTATTACTTAGGTAGGTAAGTAAGTGTGTAGGAACTTCAAAGCGTTGACAACATGATAAATGATATAGGTCGAGTGTTAATTACCCGCAGCTTTCCTTACGTGGTATGTTGATGAGAGTAGATTTACTATTTGTTAAGCCAAATAACAAATTAGTGTGTTTAAAATTTTACACGAACGTCCTCTTTTATTTTAAAACCTTTGAACTAAATACCTAATTAAAAGCTATATTTATAGGACGGATCTTCATGGTGTAATTGATCGAAGAAAAGTTTATTGCACCTCCAAAAACTAATTTTTAATCCACTTGCTGCATCTGTATATTATATAAACATCCGATATTGACTGACGGGCAGACAATGCTCAGCCAAAACAATTGCGCGCAAGAAGCGGAAAGTTGACATGTTATGTTCCTTGGGGATCATAGCACGGGTGCACTAAGAAATGCATACCCGAATTCCCCACAATATAGGGCTAAATCGACTAAATACAAAAAGGAGCACATTTTATGATATTCCTAGTATAAGAATATATATCGATACCTTTGGGTAGAAAGGTCGTATAAACCGAAACCCGACTTTTCAGGAGAGCAGAAAATCAATATTTTTTTCACCTAAAAATTCATAACTTTTTTCTTTTTGAAGTTATAATAAATCATCAATGAGAAAGTTTCCTAAAATTTGCGAATGAAAAAGGTTAAATCATCAAAACCTATCTATTTTCTTTAGTTTTAAAGTTAGGTTGAATTTACGTCTAAGAAAAAATCAATTCCTGGTTAATACACCCCATGAAAATATAGTTTAAAAAAACTGTTTAGGTCGTATATCCATTTTTGGTAAGCTTATGGTCACATTTACGGTCGTAAAAACTAATATATCGATACCTTCGGGTAGAAAGGTCGTATAAACCAAAATCCGACTTTTCAGGAGCGCAGAATAACGATTTTTTACATAAATATCCATAACTTCTTTGTTTTTGAAGTTATAAAAAAATTATCTATGAGAAAGGTTCTTAAAATTTGCGAATGAAAAAGGTTAAATCAACAAAACCTATCTATCTTCTTTAGTTTTAAAGTTAGCTTGGATTTACGTCTAAGAAAAAATCAATTCCTGGTTAATACACCCCATGAAAATGTAGTTTAAAAAAACTGTTTAGGTCGTATATCCATTTTTGGTAAGCTTATGGTCACATTTACTGTCGTAAAAACCAATATATGCAGTTTGTTTTTGTATTGAAAACCATTTATAATCATAGATCAATTGAATTCTGACTAATAAACAATCCTGTTACTCTCAAAATAAGAAGGAACTCAATTATTATTATTCTAATACGCAGTAATGGTCGACTCAAATAAAATAAAACTACCCGAAATACGAAATTTAATGAAATAATTTATTGAATTAAGTACATTTAAATATATAACTTTGTAAGTATGTAAGTTAAATGAATAATAAACCGAAAACCGATACCAGTGATTCATTGCATGATACTGAGGCCCTTGGCGGTCGAATTTTCCCAGTTTTTTTTTAACAGGCTACCGTCACTGATCAGTCATATCCACTTGCTTGCTCCGCGCTGCAACCCCCGCCGGCCCCTCTGCCCGGCTACTTGAAAGCGATAACGATCAAATGCCCGCGCGTTTTTATCGCCTCGGCGCGCAGGTCGGGTTCCACACAATCGGTCCTTGTGACTCAATTTGTTTTGATCGGTCCTTGTGACTCAATTTGTTTTGAAAGGTTGTCAAGTGTTATATTATTTATGTTTGTGTTATGTTGTTATGTTATGAAACTAACTATACAATGTTATCTTTGTTTATTTAGATTACGACTCTGGTGTCGAGTGATGCTCGTTTGAAATTGAGATAGCGCGTTTTAGACCTCGCTTTGTATTTATAAGTTCATACCTCAAAACTTAAAGCGGTGACATATCGTTTTTAATATTTAATTACGTTACTTATATATTAGATAATAAGATAAAAATAAAAAAGTACACTTGTTTATACATATTTGTGAATTACAGGCCTCTGATTCCAAACCATTATCTGGCGCCGCGCGGCGTAATTTATGTTAAATTTGATAAGGCCATATAATGCACTAATAACAGTTTTAAACATACAAATAAATAAATACTAAATAAGTAATCTCATATTCTTTTAAAACAAAAAGAAATCATACGGATAGCATTCACCACTTCTGAGTAATATAAACATTTCTGAAACAGTTCCCATGCTCTCAGTAAAATCACTGTTGCGCGCCAAAATCTACTTAAGGTCTCGAAAAAAGTCAAATCTTATATTTCATGCTGGAATTATTATATATACGTGTTAGTTATTTACATACCTTGAAAAAACAAAATAGATCTTAAAGAATAAAACTAAATTTAACAGAAAAAACAGCACAAATACACTCACACATTCCGCACATTCCGCACCGACTCAACACTCAATGACAACATTGACAACGAACGTTTTTTTTTTTAATTTCTCTATGGAGTCGAAACTCGACTGGGATTAGTATGACGGGAAATTTAACGTTGAAACGAGATACATAATACAAACTAAGCCCTAGAGCGACAGAGACGAGTATATCTCACTCTTTCGACCGCGGGAGCCATGTCATATACAGTATGACACGGGCAAAGTAGATTGAGACGCGATGTTATATACCATATAACACAGGAATTTTTGGTTGGATTTTGTTATATGCCATATAACACGGGCAAGCAAGCGGATATGAGGCTACCACAATTAGTACCTACTAATCGCAATAGCTACTTGCTACAATTTATTAAGGCTAGAACACTCTTGTGAGTATATGTGAGTAGGTGCTGAGTTCGGTAAGTTGTAATTCAGAATGATTATTTTTATACTCGTGTATTCATTTACTTACAATACATACATTTGTTTGATCTGCTAGTAATGGGTTAAATTATCACGTAACTTCAAGTCAGAATCACTGAAATGTAACTACATCACATAGAAATTTAAACTTTCGTGGTATCACTAATTTTCAATTGTGATTCGGGCTATATACTACGTACCTTCTACTCCACCTTCCTTTGTTTCGAGAAACCGATATTTCTGGAATATTGCAAGAAATAATTCATAATTTGTTTTAAAATAATTTAAAACAATAGTTAAAATAATTAATAGTAACAATTCATAAATAATTTTAAACTAATTATGAATACAAAGGACAATGGCAGAATTTGGTCTGGGTTTGTTGTGGCGATCTTAAACTTCATATGAACAAAACAAATTGTTATTTTTTCTATGATTTTTAATATTTTCACTTTGTCTCGTTAAAGCCGGAGTGACAAAAATAAACGTTTGACATTAATCCGTATCGATTATTAAATAAGTAATCGATACGATCGACATTTGGACCGAGTTGTGCCAAAATGTTCCACCCCACAATGAACACATTTTGAGTTATTTCAGTTTAAACATTCAGACAAAGTTTTTCCATTTAACCATTCCGATTTTGTTATATGTATATGAAGGTATCAATATTTGGAATATTGAATATAGTTTCTAATAGTATGTTTTACAATATACAGACGCTGCTACTTTTTAAGATATTGAGAGAAATATCGTCTGGATCATTTCGGCAAAAAATAAATTTGTATGACACTGCGCCAAAATTAATTTTGCAATAATGATCCAAAAGCACTTCCATATACAATTTAAGATCCATGCAAGTTTTTCAGACATAGATAAGTACCTAATAAATATCTGCCCTTTGACAAAGGTGAATTTAGTTCATGCAATTGATTTTTAATTCCGTGGTTTTATTAATAATTTTTTTGTTTTAGTAATTACGTTCCAAAAAAATCTGTCATTCGGGGAGATGGGCCTCGTTAGTTTTGGTCGGCAACCCGTCTAGGAGAAGGAACACTCCGAAATTAAACCAATATTCAGGGAGTATACCCGAAAACAAACCCCAATCCAAGGTGTCAAATAGTTTAAAGGAAAAAAGAGGTAAAGAAAGACGAGTTGGATAGCAGATTATCTGAAGATTTCCGGAGAAACATAAAGTTTTTCTGTAAATCCGTTTGTGGAGTTCGAGGAAGAACTCAATCCTCAGAATACACGTCAATCATCAGGGATAAGAATGGAAAGATACTGAATAGTGAATCGAGCGTGCTGAAGAGAGGAAAGGAGTATTTTGAAGGTTTATTTGAAAGAACGGCCATAGAGACATCGATCGCCGAAATGAATGGTAATAACAGCAATGATGAAAGCGATATTGGGGTGGATGAGATTGTGAAGGCGCTGGGAAGTATGAAATCAGGTAGGGCTGCAGGATATGATAGGATTACAGTTGAAATGCTGAAGGCTGGACAGATTCAAGTGTACCTGGATCATTGTGGCAAAACCGATTTGTTGTCGGGTTTTGGTTTATACGACCTTTCTACCCGGAGGTATCGATATGCAATAAAGATTTACGACATCGAATTTAAACTATGCTTAGGTAATGCATTTAATACGTTAGGGCGTATAAACCATTTACAATAAACGACTATTTTTACGCCCTGAGTTAATAAAAATTATGGTCATTACATCATCACAAAACTACAAAAAGAAAATATTCGGCTTTTACACTGAAAATTTACCTTTTTTAAGAGGCCATGACCGAAAGTTTCTGGGTCGTATTAACCATTTTTGTGCGAATTTCTGCATTTCATATATACAGATCGATAGAGAAAAAAATTCTGAGGAAAATGGTATATATAGCTCAATTTGGCCAAAATGGTTTATACGACCTTTCTACCCAAACGTATTGATATATAGACGGGAATTAACGGCTAACAACACCCCACTTTAAGGCGCAGTCGGCGAATGTTCAATATACAGATACGGTTAGTGTGTTTTGCGCCGGTACTTCGAATATCAACGACCCGGGGGTAGAAATTGAATCTTCTACCTCACACTCGGAGACGTGACATCGCCACACCAGTCAGCTTGCGACCACGGGACGTGCAACCGTCTCGAAACGTCAAGCAAAATAAGGTATGTAAATACCTAATTTGCATGTTCGCATTAATTCCCGTCTATATATATATTCTTAAACATGCAACGCGAGTGTTTAAAAGTTTCTTTTCCTTGTATAATTATAATACCTCACTTTCAAATAGCTCATGTCTCATGTATACATAAAGTATAAGTAATTACATATAAATTATCAAAGAAACCTCAATCTGTGACCCAATGATATCAGCTAAGTAAACACAATCCTAGCATTTCATCGCACAACACAATGGACAGAACTACAAAAATCTCGCCGCTGAAAGCTGTAAGTGCTTTCTTAACTTACAAGATAACTACTATTTCTATACAACTCTGACCATTAAACTGCATAATGCTATGGTACATTTTATTTAACAACTTTATATACATATATACTGTTGTGTGTACTAACTGAGATCGATTTTGAGACATGTAAGGCTTAGTACCGAAATTGCTTTGGTCAAACGATGAAGTTAAAGTGTTATATCTATTTCTGGCGCTTAAAGCGTGACTTGAATGCAGTCATAATTAGTTTGGTAAAGTTAAGCTACGTGTATAGAGGTCTCAATTTGGATGGGTGACATTTACTGTGAAATATATCTGAGAGTGTTACGATGCTTTATAGAGTACGTAAAACTGACAATCAGGACAAAAATCCTTAGACCGCTTTGGAGGCTATCGGGCGACCTAGAAACTCTGACACCAAAAATTGCTAATACAAAGAACTTATTTCATACCGATCTCCATATATAGTTAAAAAAATACAGATCAGCTGATCAGTGATAAAATGTAAACATATGAAATAAGTAATAGTTTCATCTCTTTCACACAGGAACAAACATTTGAGTTTAATACCAAAAGTATTCGCATAGACAGTGACGAAGCGGCATCGCACTCCCGTAAATCAATAAATAATGGATAGTAAAATTAAAGAAAGAATAAGCTCTTTAAGTTTTTCTACAATTCTTTTACTGCATACAGTCTAATATTATTTTCTTCCATACTAGTTGCTAAAACCCTGAGTGTGTGTTTATCATCTATGCTTTGACATGCAGTTATGTCGAAATATCGTAACCTAAAAACAACAGTACGTGATACATACGTGGTGTAGGGGACGGTGTACCGAAAACCGATACCAGTGATTCAGTACATGATACTGAGACCATTGACGGTCGAATTTTCCGGAAAATTTTCATGAATTTTTCTTGCATTTTTTGCCATATAATGTAATGAAATAGTAACTATAGTCGACCCGCATTAATATTTTTGTAAAATTCTAAGAATTAAACATGTACATGACGCGTTTACCCTGACGTGACATCGGCCGTGGCGCGCGGCTGCAGTACAGTAAGCGCACCAGTACATCGTTATTAGTAATTACTGCCGCTACCACCCGCCGCTGTAGGGCCGTAATGAACAGCATGCACCGTATCGCATGAAAGTGCGAGTTTGCGTGTTCCTATTCACATTGCAATTTTTTGAAAAATTGTCGAGGTCTTAGATTTTGACCGTCAAGGGTCTCAATATAATGTACTGAATCACTGGTATCAGTTTTCGGTACACCGTCCCTTACACCCAGTATACAACCTGAAAGGGATATGAAGCTCAAAGAATTGTTCTAATTACAGTTGTGGTGACCACTGAAGTTTAAACAATAATATTATTGCAAAGATGTCTCAATATTCAAATGTTTTATTCAACTAAACGAAACATCGACAATATTTGTACATTACGACTTGCTTGCCTTCCATTTTTTTATTTCGCTTACTGTTGTTTGTTTTGTTTTTCGTGTGAGTGTGTGGCCAACTCTGGTGTCGGAGTTTTCAGACCGCCCAAAGGCCTCCGACATGGCCTAACGACCCATATCCTTAGACGAGACCGACAGCTTTACGTGCCCTCCGAAGCACGGTAGTGCTCAGATGAAAATGCCACACACGGTCACCCATCCAAGTGGCAACCTGTGCAAGCGTACCTTACTGAAAACATAATATTAAATTCATTTACAGTGAAAAGTCCATTATTATTGTCTAAGCCATATTTGAAGTTGCTGCATGGACATTCTGCCAAGTCTCCAAGATATATACCTTTTCTCAATGATTTGAGCCGTCAGAACATCGTACCAATACGGTCATATTATATTGGAGGAGCATCGTTCTTGACATCATATTACATGCTACAGCGATCGCAGAGTGAAATTTCAAATCGAGATTTTTATTTGCTGAAAATACACCTAAATTGTATCAGGTTCATATGAAAACTATACGTAAACGTTTTATATACATACATAAATACATACATAGACTCACGCCTGTTTCCCCGAAGGGGTAGGCAGAGGCATATTAAACGCCCACTTTTCGCCAGTGTTTTGACCCCCGTAATAGGTGGCGAGCCTATTGCCGCTTATTGGGATATTTTGTTTGCCAGAGCCTCGTCCGTTGATCGGCAGGTGCACCACTTGCAGGTGAGGTTGGCTTGGGACCCTAAGTTCTTGATGGGAACCCTATGCACGTTTTACCTATATGACATATTATCGCAAATATTATGACATCATAACTAATTTATAAACCATTTAAATTATTTAAACAGGAAAAAAACAAGGCTAGTATTTTATGTACAAAATTCAAAATTCAAAATCGTTTATTCATTTGGGTCACAATGTGACGCTTATGAACGTCAAAATAATAAATTTATAAAATAATTACTTAAAGACTCTACATTTACATTTACTGCCGCGTTCGCAAAGCAATAGGTAGAACCATGAGAAAGAACGGGCAATAAAACTCACGGTCACTCTTTTTCTTCGCCAGGTTTTGCATAATACACATAATTTACATTTTGTAAGGTGCTGCAACTGTTACACCTTCTATATCACTTGTATATATTTACTGTACATAATAATACTCAAGCATAATACTTTTGATGTTCATTTGGTTAGTCTCCTCAGAATAGACATGGTGAAACAGGAGCATCCACTTACATTATATATACCTAATAATGCAGGCAATCCGCGAAAGTGATCAGACCCATGATGGAAATGATGCAGTTAAAATTAAAATGTAATACCAGCCCGCAAGACCGTCATCGACCAGTCATCGCAAGTAGCACCCGTTCACGAGTATGACGCATGTGCCAGCCATCATCCCTCTCGCCATATTAGAGTTTCAGTTTCAGTTTCAGTTTATTTATTCAAATAACAATTACAAATTGTGTGTGAATATAGTACTTAGTTTATACATAACATAAATAAATTAACATTAAGCACATGTGAACCTTTAACAATCTTAGAAAGTATTAACAATTACACACTAAATTAATTCATGCACTAACAATACAAATTCACCATACAGTTACACATTATAATAGAACATCCATGTAGAATAAATTATAATAAGCATAAAATTGTATTAACTATTCAATCATAAACAAAGTAAATGTACCAAATTGAAAAATGTATGCAATGTCAAAGCAATTTATGAATTAATTAAACTATCCGTAAAATATATTAGAAATGTCAGGTTTTATACAAATAATGGAATCAATGTCAAAGAAATAAAAAAAACTGAATTGTAATAATGTGTAATGTCTACTAATAATACCAATAAATAAAATGTCAACAAGCTTAAAAAATATTATTCATTGCAGTAAATTCTTCAATGGAGTAAAAACTGTTTTGTAATAAAAAAGACCTAATTTTATTTTTAAATATATGTGGTTTGTAAATTTCTTTTTTAATTTCAATTGGCAAGCAGTTAAACAGTTTCACTGCTTGATATCTTGAACAATGTTTAACAATATTCAATTGCGGATACAATTTATTTTTAAAATGTAGTGTTCTTGTACTTTCCCTTATTAGTCTCTCTTCCTCATTTTCAAAACTGGTTATATATTTAGCCATGTCAGCTAGAACAACAAGTATATATAGGCAAGGTACAGTAAGTATTGATAATGCTTTGAAATGTTCTCTGCAAGATTGCCATTGTGGGATTCGTACAATAGTCCTGATAGCCCTCTTCTGTAATATAAAAGCTCGGTCACAGTTGTATTTATAGCTATTTCCCCACAGTTGAATACTATAACGTAACCTGGATTCAACCAAAGCATAATAAACAGTCTTTAAATGGTCTAAACTAACCTCATCACGTAAGCTTCTTAAGGCAAAGCAAGCAGACGATATAGATGCATCTATGGCTTTTAGTTAATTTTTCCAACTAAACAACGAATCAATGTGAATGCCTAAGAACTTTGTGGATTCCACTAAATCTATTTTTACACCATTAAGTCTGACATCTAAGTTATCATTGCTACGTGAGGTGGATTTAAATAATATAATATTTGTCTTCTTAGAGTTAACTATTAGGCGATTTGCTGTAAACCATTTCTGAAAAATCTCAAGTGCAGTGTTTACTCTAGTATTTAATGCTTCGATGTCGCTTGCGCTAACAACTGCATTCGTGTCATCAGCAAATACTATCAGTTGAGTGCCAGTGTTTACTCGCGCGTTTATTAAATCATTCATGAAAACGAGAAATAAAATTGGACCCAAAATGGATCCTTGAGGAACACCTGTATATATGCTGTAAATTTCAGAACGATAAGATTTTTGACATTTCTGTTCATCTATAGCTTTTATCTCAACATACATTCTTCTATTTTGTAAGTAAGAACGAAATAATTGCAATGCTTCTCCTCTTATACCGTAATGTTCCAACTTAACGAGAAGAAGATTATGGTCAACGGTGTCGAATGCTGAGCTTAAATCCAAAAATACCCCGGCGACTTTCATTCTAAGATTTAATTTCTCCAAGACATCAACAACTAATGCATTTATTGCATCAGTGGTTCCTACACCCTTTTGGTAACCAAATTGCCTATCATTTAAAACTCTATTTTCCCTGAGATGACTTACAAGTCTGTGTTTTATAATCTTTTCGAATATTTTCGACAGCGTTGGCAGTACCGATATAGGTCTATAGTTCCTTGGATCCAAATGCGATCCCTTTTTTAGCAAGGGTATAACTTTAGCTATCTTTAATTGCTCAGGAAAAATACGTTCTTCAAAACATTTATTAAAAAAGTATGATAAGGGATATGCTAGTACCTTAATATGTTCCTTGATTAGGGATATTTGAATTTCATCGTATCCACATGAACTTTTGGACTCCATTCCAACAACAATTTTTTCAACTTCGCGTGGGGTTACAGATGACAAGGTCATATCTTTTTGTACTCTATTTATATTTTCACATAAAAACGACATCGCCTGATTCGCACTATTAGAATCAAGACACTGCTTCTGGTTAAAAAGCTTAGCAAATATATTTGCAATATCTCTAGGGCTGTCAATAGAAATGTTATTGTGCGTTATAGTGAAACGTCTTGTTATCTTGTGCCTTGTTCTGTTTCTATGGCGATTTACGACTTTCCAGATTTCCCTGCTAACATTTTTTGCATTTAGGAGCTGTCTCTTAACTGCATTTTTCTTAGCTGTCCTTATCACTTTTCTGAATAATCTGATATAGTTACTCCTATATGTTAAAATACTATTGTCATGCAAGCTACCATTTACACACAGCAATCTTTTCATCTTACTAGATATTTTAATGCCCTTTGTTATCCAGTGTATACGAGTATTACTATTTACCCTGATTCTTTTAAGTCTTTTTTTAAAACTACTTTTAAAGGCTTCCATAAATTTACTAAGGAAGGTATTTATACCCATAGACTGCCAATTGTTATCCAAAATTAATTGTTGATACGTATAATTATTTATCTTATTGTAAAATCTGCGTTTCACTGAAATGGTTTGGCTTATAACAGATTTATTACAAACCTCATTCTGAAAAACCATGTTACAAAAAATTCCTGCATGGCCATCAGCTAAACCATTATGGTCAACCTCTATCGACTGCACACAGTGTTCATCTAAATTGGTCAAAAAGTTGTCGATACAGGATGAAGAGTCATTACGAATGAAAGTAACTTCTTGTATAAGGGGCCTAAAATTGTAACATCGTAACAAGCTCAAAAAATCTGCTTGTTTTGTACTATCAGAAAGAAGATCAACGTTATAGTCACCACATATTATTGACTTCTTATTAAATAGAAATTCTAATGTCTTCTCGAGCCGTTGCATAAAATCGTCGAAGTTTTTATCGTTGGGACTACGATAACAGCAGCATAAATATAAGCCCGTGTTAACATCTTTTGTACAACACATTTCAAAAGATTCTGATTTATATAATTTATTGATTTGTGTGCAGTCTACAACTTCCCTGTCTATTTTCCCTAAAATAAGACTTCCACCCCTTTTTTTCGTTATTCTCATATTATGTGCTACCATGTTATAATTTGAAATATTAAACATAGGAATAGATATTTTATTCAAAAAATGTTCTGTAATACAAATGAAATCCATTTTTGATTCTGAAGAGTTTAAGTATAGTTCTAACTCATCTTTTGTATTATTAATTCCACACATGTTTTGGTGAAAAATGCGCAAGTTGATACAGTTATCCACGAAAAAGATTCAAATGTTGATTACTCGTTTCTGCAATATCAGTTTGGGTGGATGCTTCCGTAGATTCTATTGAAAAAGTATGCACATGATGATCACGATCAGTCTGACTATGTACAGAACAGTAACGTTTAGGCGAAGAAGAAATCGTGTCAATATTAAACTTACTTACGTAATCTAAATGGTCCTATTTGTACTTCAGACGTAATATTTCTCTGTGAAACAAACTACTCCGACCAAACCTAACAAAAAAGTTATTTAGAGACGCATAATATTCTCGCGGGAAAATGAAATGTGCATTGCTACTATTATAACATATAAGTTTTATCAAGCTATTACATTTTGATACATTCAAATAACGATTTTTAATGATATCTCCAATTAAGATATTTGTATTTTTTAACTGATCTACAATATAGTACAAATGTGACTGCATTTTTATGGGGTTTTTATCATGAGAGCCTCCTAAGATAATTATATAATCAGAATGAGTAAAATCCTGACACATGGCAATACAAGAGCTTAATATTTCTGATATCGGTGCATTTTGTTTTATGATGGATGTTACAAAGAAAGCTTGACCAAGAAGGTCCTGCAGCATTTTTCGCATACCGTAACCACTCTCATCGGCGAAGATCATGACTCGGTGAATGACTCGGTGAATGATTCTGAAAGTCTGATTGAACTCTTCCTTATCATTTGTCAATATATTATTGCAGCTAGAAATACTCCTGTTTACAGTTCGTCTGCTCATATGATCTTCTAATGACTCGTTTCTAATTAAACTGCTATCCTTACATTCAATGTTTACCATTTTTTTCATGTCAATTGTTTTGTTGTGATCTCCTAAAGTGTGAACAATTTTGGCCATGTCTATTTCAGCATTGCTAATCCTTGAGCTGGAGTTCAGATTATCGTATGTTGTCTTCGCTAACGAATCATAACTGAGATTCATATTTCTATTGGTAAGACCAATGCGTTCTTTGCTCGAACTAAGACTTTTAACAGCACTTAATGTTAACTCATGAGAAGATGTTCTGGGTAGGCCAACCTTAGCATTAATGAATCTAAAACGTCTTCGAAATTGAGGTGAATAAAACTTCAAGGGTGATATATTCTTACTTTGTTGTGTAGCTGCTATACCTATACATTTATAAAGGTTGATTTTTCGCTGATATTCCTGCACTTCTTTCTTCAAAATTGTATTTTCCGTTAGTAAGTTTTCTACTTCCATGTGTGCGCTCAGTAGCTCTGAGCTTAACTTGTTAATTTTTTCGTTTAATTCTACGCAATCATTGCCACTTTCTGACAGACTCTGGTATGAGACATCCATTTCAATTTCGCTGTTATTAAATTTCAAATTATATCTTTTTTGCGTATTTACATTTCCTAAGTCTTCCATGTTATTATTTTATACGCAAACAAAGTCCCAGACTACAAATAACATTCAAAAAGATGTCAAGCGGGCCCGTTCGGTCTCGAACTCACACCTCTTGCGTGCGGATCCTTGACAGTACCAATCGGCTATTAGAGCGTTAATGAGTAAGTATCAAATTATTGACCAGTATTATCATGCGGTAAACATAATGATATTATCGTTAAGTAGTATGGGTCCAAAGTTCAATGTTTCTTTATTTTCAACTAGTCGGCGGTACGTTTAAATAATATAGGAATGTTCCGATGATTTGCACAAATTTTTTGCACTTCACTTTGTTTATCACTCTATTTTATCACTTATATTTTTATTTTGAAGTTAATGAAATGCAGTTTTGTTCATTTCAAGTAGTTTATGGCACTAATATTTTGGTATTATTGGTGTTCTAAATAGTTTCTTGACACTTTTGTTGACTAATATAAATTGTCTTCTAACTTCACAGTTCTGTTGTAATATGATTTGATAACATTCTCACTTGTTAACGAGAGTTTATTATCACTTATTAAGTATATAAGATCACTATATTTTTAGTTTTACTATTTTTCAAGAATTTTAGTAACGGAGCTAGTGTTTACTCAGGCAGTGGCGCCATCTGTCTCAGAGGGACAGGGATGACCCGACACACGACGCCACCACAAGAAATGACATTTTAGTGAGCATGACGATAACGGTATACGAACCGGCAGTAAGAACAATCTATTGGTACTGACCATGACCGCCAATTACCTCCATTTTCCAGATCGTTATTATTAACATAAATCAGTGGACCGCGTGAAGGAATGCAAATGTAGAAAGAATTTTGTGAAGGTGACAAGTGAACAACGATATGATCACGAATAAATAATGTTAAACTACTTTCAACAAATCATAATAATATCCAAATCCTGCAAAAATCATGTGTTCACGAGGCACCTCCACTTAACATGTTACTAATTAAGAAGAGAGTATTTTACACGGTCTTAAAAATAACAATAATGGTGAATTTAAAAAAAAGCAACTAGACCCATGATGTCTTGTCATCTAGAAATTCTTTAATAGTGTAATAACCCCTTTTTAAAAGAAAATTCCTAGTAGTGGTTTTAAATTTGTGCAGAGGTAAATTCATTATTTCCAGAGGTAATTTGTTGAAGAATTGTATACAGAGTCCCGCAAATGAGTTATGAACTTTATGTAGACGGTAGTTAGTGCCCACTAGTTTATGCTTATTCCTTGTGTTCACTTTGTGCAAGTCACTATTTTTACGGTAAAGAGTTAAGTTTTTCTTAACGTACATTAAATTAGCAAATATATACTGCGATGCAACTGTAAATATTTCTACTTCTTTAAATTTATCTCGTAAAGAATCTCTAGCACCTAACTTATATATTGTACGTATGGCCCTCTTTTGAATAACAAAAATTGTCTGAATATCGGCCGCCGTACCCCATAATAGTATCCCGTAAGCCATTACACTGTGAAAGTAACTAAAGTAAACTAGTCTAGCAGTATCTACGTCTGTGAATTGGCGAACTTTCCTAACTGCAAATGCTGCAGAACTAAGTTTGACTGCCAGACAGGATATTTGGGCACCCCACTGAAGCTTACAATCTAAAGTTAAACCTAAAAATACAGTTGAATCAACTAGGTTAATTGTTTCGTTATTTAAAATTATATTAGTAAGAACATTTTTGACATTCGGCAAAGTGAATTTCACACATTTTGTTTTGCCAGAGTTGAGTAGCAAGTTATTTGTCATGAACCAATGTAGTACTTGCGCAAGAGAATTATTTACGCTGTCAATGTCACTTGTATTACGATCAACTTTAAAAATAAGTGAAGTATCGTCAGCAAAAAGAACAATATCACATAGATTTCTAACAAAGAATGGCAAGTCATTAATATATATTAAAAAAAGAAACGGACCAAGAATAGAGCCCTGTGGAACGCCCATTCCCACTGGAAAACCTTGAGACCTACTTCCACTAACATCTACATACTGAACTCTATCTCTAAGGTAACTGGCAACAAGATTGAGTGCGCTATCTCGAATACCATAATGGTTGAGTTTACGTAAAAGTGTGTCATGTTCAACACAATCAAAAGCCTTTGACAAGTCGCAAAAAACACCAATGGCATCCTTCGAATTTTCCTAAGCGTTAAAGATATGTTTTAATAGAGTTACACCGGCATCAACGGTGGAGCGACCCTTAGTGAAGCCATACTGCTCACTGTGCAATTATTTGTGAGAAAGTGGCTCTCTAACTGATGCAAAATAACCTTTTCAAAAATTTTACTGATTGCAGGCAAGATAGAAATTGGCCGAAAGTTACTAGGGTCGCTCTTGGATCCTTTTTTGAAAAGTGGTATCACCTTGCTGTGTTTCATTAAATCAGGAAATACCCCTTTATCCACGCATCTATTAAATATTGCAGCTAAATATGGAGCTATGCTAAAAATGATTTGGCGAACAAGACTAACTGAAATACCCCATAAGTCAATAGATTTCTTAATATTGATGGTCTTGAATGTCTTGAGGATGTCATTGGTGTCAATATATTTAAAATTAAACAGCACATCACACTCATTCACATTGCCCCTAAGTAACATCTCTGCTTTGCTTGGGCATGAGTCTAAACACTTGGTTGTTTTCACTGGTATGTTTATGAAGAAGTTGTTAAAAGTCTGAGCGACATCAATTTTCTTTGTAACTATTTCTCCATTAAATTTTAATTCATAGCTATTATCTACTAACTTAGCTCGACCAGTCTCACTGTTAATAATGTTCCAAGTTGTTTTTATTTTGTTCTTGGATTCTTTAATTTTATTACTTATAAATATAGAATTAGCTGAAGCACATGCTCTCTTAAAAACTTTTGAGTAATTTCTTACATATTCAATAAATGAAGAATTAAAATTGTATTGCTTCATACCATACAGATCATACAACCTAGATCTACTTTTGTATATTCCTACTGTTACCCAATCACAAAATTTAACTTTAGAGCTCTTAGCAAATGTCTTCTGCTTAAAAATTTTATTGTACTCATTTTTAATAACATCAAATAACCACTTATATAACTCATCTGGATCATCGTGAGTTAAGTCAATGCTGGCGATCTTAGCAGCAACATCATCACTAAAGCGATTAAGGCGAGCAGAGGTCATAGGCCTACATGTGATTTTTTGTACTGTAGGGGTTGTATTAGTTGGAATTACAACCTTTTGTCCACTGTGATCCGATGTCAAGTCACTCAAAACAGCTTTACTTAAGTACAAACAATTGCAAAAAATATTATCCAAGCATGTAGAAGAATGTGAGGTAGTTCTGGTTGGTTCAAAAAATAAAACATTAAAATTAAATGACATAAATAAACTAACTAACCTAGTACAAGTTGGTGATTGTTCTAACAAGTTAACATTAAAATCACCACATACGATTATTGACTTCCTGCTGGAACTTAAGTGTTTTAAGACGTCCTCCATGATGCTTTCAAATTGGTTAAAGTCACTTTGCGGTGGTCGGTATACACAGACTATGACGTGTTGCTCAAGTTCAACACAAGATATCTCAGCGGTGCGCTCGATAGAAAGTTCGGCTATGTCCTTTCGTTCTTTACATTTAATACTATTACAAACATATATGAGAGAGCCACCACGAATAGCGTTCTTTCTTACGAATGCACTAATCACTGTATAAAATTCATTATTGAATATTAATTGGTCACCTCTTAACCAATGTTCCGTAATGCATAATACATGCAACTTATGTTTCTTTAAAAATAAATCTATCTCTAATTCTTTGCTAGATAGGCCTTGTATGTTTTGACGAGCTAAGTTTAAAACACATGAATGCCTATCTGTTGTCTCATCTAGTAGTTTAAACTAATAGATTTGTCAATACTACTATTGGTATAACTATTATCTACCAAATTCCTAAGTACTCTAGTAGTACTGCGTTCACTATGTAAATTAAATGCTAATAATTTAGCAAGTTGGCGCCTATATATAAAAGAGAGATACATAGTATCTTTTGTTAAAAAGAAATTACTAATAAAAATATTAGAGTCGAAAAATAAAATATGGTCACTTTGACTACAAGTGCTATTATATAATAATAGATTCAATTTACCTATCTGGTTATTTTCTTTATAAGATAAGTTATTGGAATATGGTAATGCACAGACAATAAAGTTGCACCCCACTTTAGAACTTTGTTCTATCATAATATCTGATAAAGCTAATATTTCTTTCTTGGTAACTAGTAGGCTATCCCCATATAAAATTATAACTGTAGAATGTTTTTTAATTTATTAATTAACATAGACATTCCTTGTCCTGGTGAACAAATATTTTGTATTGACCGATCAGGATAACTATTAATCAGGCTACCCATACCAATTCCTAATTGGTCAGAAAAAATTAAAACATTGTTATCTAAAACCTTATTATTTTCATTATGTAACAATGTGTCAGAACCTGAACCATGACATGTTTTCGAAGGATATTTATCTTGAAAGTCACTATATAACTTGGTTTGGTTACATAAATGAAATGCATACTACAAACAAAGCCATTTGATTAAATAAATAAAACAAAATATATTTCATTTGTCCAACCAGTTTGCTTTTAATTATCAGTATAATTATCAGTGGCTTCCTAAAATTGAGTTGTGTACTATTTTATTGATTCCGGTCCAAAACTATTCCGGCAAAGCCAAACATCAGTTGTGAATTTATTCACTAATTAACTGAAAATGTCGGGGTTAGTAGATAAACACACTTTATTTAACAAGCTGCGTATGGTAATTATTAACATTAAACAATCCGTAGTAGACTTCTGGAAAACGAAAATAATATTGTTGTCAACCCCGTGCCGCAGAGAGCACGTTAAGCCATCGGTACTGGCTGCCATGGGGATGTTAGTCCGCCATTATGGGGACTCTACTGAGTCCTACTGAGTCCCGATGGTGGAGGAATATGGAATGGTTTAATCGACAGTGCGGACTCCAAACTCCAAGTCTCGGATGCAACCGACATAGCACTGGAACGATGATTATGATGAAAAGATATGTAATAGTGATTGTTTTGCTGTTATTTGAAAGGACTATTAAATATATACAAAAATCTTTGCCTACACTTATGGCGGAGCGTTTTAAACGGTTGCCATAAGTAGTACTTTAATTGCGTCGATTGTAGCGGATTCTTGGCCACACAAGACATGTCCACTTTGTGAGATAGGATGACAATATGAGACAACCATTCTGATGAGAAAATTCGTTAAAGACCAGACTCAGATAACCTATCAGTATTTAATTTGGGTTCACTAGATTAATGTCAATAAACTAGTTCTATTCATTTCTCTTGATAACTAAAAGCGTGTCTTTTAAGTTTTCTAAACTCATACTTCTCTATTATTTTTTGTTACAAATGTAATGGATAAAATCCATTAACTGACTGTCCAATAAGGCTGATAGATTAACTATCTAGATTCTAAGCAAAAAACTAGAATTTGAACTAAAAGACTTAACGTGACATTTGGTTTAATTGTAGTAATACAAAAGGTGATTGTTAAAGCAATAAATTGAATTCATTAATAGAGTTCCGTAAAAATCTTTTTACGCAACTCTATTAATGAATTCAATACGGCGCGCGGCGTATTATAACGGACGGAAATGGTATAATCAGTTACAAGTTTCTACTAATAACTCTTGTGATTATACCATATCCTTCCGTTGGAAACTATATATCATCATCATCATGTCAGCCTAGAGACGTCCAAAGCTGGACATAGGCCTCCCGCAAGGTTCTCTACACAGATCGATCTTGAGCCGCCCGCATCCAAACTATAGATACTAAGATTCAAATTAACTTACATAAGTCAAATATTATTTCCAACCAGCCATTGGAGAGCCCCATATTCAGTAGCAGACTATTAAAGGCATGATGATGATAAAGTATTTAACAGATTATTATACACAAAAGAATTATTGTAAATACTTACTTAAGTAACTAAATGTAAAAACTTACATAATTAGGTATTTAACTAATCTGATTTGGTTGCACGAGGTTTCAAATACATCATTATTTTTCAAAGGAATCATACATTCACTAAAATCAGAACCAGAAGGCTGGCCTGTATATGGCACAAAAGATCACCATTGCCATACAACGTGGTAATGCTGCCAGCATTCTGGGCACGCTCCCAATTGATGGCGATGTGGAGGATTTTCATGATGTCCTTTAAAATTTTTCTTTGCCTCTTTATTTATGTACTGGTTTTTATTTGTTAGGTACTTAAGTATAGAAATGATTGTTTTATTTTATGTGTATATAGCCACATAGTAATAGTTTAATTTTCTTTGCTTATAAAAGCTGTATGTATTTATTCGAACAATAATTATTAAACCTTTAAATCAGAAAATTCACAATAATATTTCACATGTTGTACAGCGCACAGTAAAAATCTAGTTCACAATAATAAAATAATGTAGAGTAGATACAAATAAACTTAAGAAATTCCAACCTGACTCAGACATTCTAGTTACATTAGTATCTCGATAAAAATATGTACATAAGTATCTAAATATAAAACAAAAGTAGTCCGTTTGAATAAGTAGATTATTTGTACCTTTTACAGTTATAAGTATTCTTATTTGTAGACTCTACTTATCGTTTTCCATTTTACCTTTTTTGTTTCATATTCGTATGATAAAGTATGTTTGTGATCCGTTTGTTTTCTCGCGAGACTTTAACTTGTTATTACATTAATGGTATTGCTACGTTTGTTATTAAGGAGCTTTTATTTAAAGCAGTTTTAAAATGTTGCTTTGTAGTTCATTTTGGCTTAACATAAGAGTGCGAAAATATTCAAAATAAGGTTATATTTTTTTCTGAAAAATACTCGTGTATGCATATAATGATGTCATGAGTATAAAGGAAGTAGTCAAATGACAAAACCGATATGTGGGAGCTCATACGACCGGTGCAGTAGAATTTAATTTTATATCTGTGGCATGTACACTCATGTTACAGGTGTTAGATCATTACCCTACAGCAACGAAATGAAATACTACTAGTAAGCTCTTGTTGGTAAAATAAAGCTTCAGTAGATTGTCAAAAGAAGTTGTGATTTTGTTAAGAAGAATACGTATGTAGTTTGTGTTATTTATCTTTATTTTAATTTTCTACCCGTAAGCTGTTTCATTGAGTGAACGTACCGTCAAAGACGTAGGCCGCACACTGGAATTCACGGTATTTAACAGCAGTTAAATGTCTGCAACTTTTTTTTCTTTCCTCTAGAGGAAAAATCTAAATAAAAAAAAATATATAATAATAAAATCACGTTATTAATGGACGACTCCTACGTTATAATTTTAAGTGACAAGTCGCCGCGATCGGCATCTTCCAGTGTGTGGTGTAAGAATTTGGACGCTGCATCTGGATGCTAAAAAGCGACTGAATCGCCGGTCGTCGATGCTAAATGAAGCTAGTCTGCGGAGGCCCTTAAATGTATTTAAAACCCAATTTCTATTTATTTGGGTCAGCCTACGTCTTTGACGGTACGTTCACTCAATGAAACAGCTTACGGGTAGAAAATTAAAATAAAGATAAATAACACAAACTACATACGTATTCTTCTTAACAAAATCACAACTTCTTTTGACAATCTACTGAAGCTTTATTTTACCAACAAGAGCTTACTAGTAGTATTTCATTTCGTTGCTGTAGGGTAATGATCTAACACCTGTAACATGAGTGTACATGCCACAGATATAAAATTAAATTCTACTGCACCGGTCGTATGAGCTCCCACATATCGGTTTTGTCATTTGACTACTTCCTTTATACTCATGACATCATTATATGCATACACGAGTATTTTTCAGAAAAAAATATAACCTTATTTTGAATATTTTCGCACTCTTATGTTAAGCCAAAATGAACTACAAAGCAACATTTTAAAACTGCTTTAAATAAAAGCTCCTTAATAACAAACGTAGCAATACCATTAATGTAATAACAAGTTAAAGTCTCGCGAGAAAACAAACGGATCACAAACATACTTTATCATACGAATATGAAACAAAAAAGGTAAAATGGAAAACGATAAGTAGACTCTACAAATAAAAATACTTGTAACTGTAACAGGTACAAATAATCTACTTATTCAAACGGACTACTTTTGTTTTATATTTAGATACTTATGTACATATTTTTATCGAGATACTAATGTAACTAGAATGTCTGAGTCAGGTTGGAATTTATTAAGTTTATTTGTATCTACTCTACATTATTTTATTATTGTGAACTAGATTTTTACTGTGCGCTGTACAACATGTGAAATATTATTGTGAATTTTCTGATTTAAAGGTTTAATAATTATTGTTCGAATAAATACATACAGCTTTTATAAGCAAAGAAAATTAAACTATTACTATGTGGCTATATACACATAAAATAAAACAATAATTTCTATACTTAAGTACCTAACAAATAAAAACCAGTACATAAATAAAGAGGCAAAGAAAAATTTTAAAGGACATCATGAAAATCCTCCACATCGCCATCAATTGGGAGCGTGCCCAGAATGCTGGCAGCATTACCACGTTGTATGGCAATGGTGATCTTTTGTGCCATATACAGGCCAGCCTTCTGGTTCTGATTTTAGTGAATGTATGATTCCTTTGAAAAATAATGATGTATTTGAAACCTCGTGCAACCAAATCAGATTAGTTAAATACCTAATTATGTAAGTTTTTACATTTAGTTACTTAAGTAAGTATTTACAATAATTCTTTTGTGTATAATAATCTGTTAAATACTTTATCATCATCATGCCTTTAATAGTCTGCTACTGAATATGGGGCTCTCCAATGGCTGGTTGGAAATAATATTTGACTTATGTAAGTTAATTTGAATCTTAGTATTTATAGTTAGGATGCGGGCGGCTCAAGATCGGTCTGTGTAGAGAACCTTGCGGGAGGCCTATGTCCAGCTTTGGACGTCTCTAGGCTGACATGATGATGATTATGATATATAGTTTCCAACGGAAGGATATGGTATAATCACAAGAGTTATTAGTAGAAACTTGTAACTGATTATACCATTTCCGTCCGTTATAATACGCCGCGCGCCGTATTGAATTCATTAATAGAGTTGCGTAAAAAGATTTTTACGGAACTCTATTAATGAATTCAATTTATTGCTTGAACAATCACCTTTTGTATTACTACAATTAAACCAAATGTCACGTTAAGTCTTTTAGTTCAAATTCTAGTTTTTTGCTTAGAATCTAGATAGCTAATCTATCAGTCTTATTGGACAGTCAGTTAATGGATTTTATCCATTACATTTGTAACAAAAAATAATAGAGAAGTATGAGTTTAGAAAACTTAAAAGACACGCTTTTAGTTATCAAGAGAAATGAATAGAACTAGTTTATTGACATTAATCTAGTGAACCCAAATTAAATACTGATAAGTTATCTGAGTCTGGTATTTAACGAATTTTCTCATCAGAATGGTTGTCTCATATTGTCATCCTATCTCACAAAGTGTTGTCTTGTGTGGCCAAGAATCCGCTACAATCGACGCAATTAAAGTACTACTTATGGCAACCGTTTAAAACGCTCCGCCATAAGTGTAGGCAGAGATTTTTGTATATATTTAATAGTCCTTTCAAATAACAGCAAAACAATCACTATTACATATCTTTTCATCATAATCATCGTTCCAGTGCTATGTCAGTTACATCCGAGACTTGGAGTTTGGAGTCCGCACTGTCGATTAAACCATTCCATATTCCTCCACCATCGGGACTCAGTAGGACTCAGTAGAGTCCCCATAATGGCGGACTAACATCCCCATGGCAGCCAGTACCGATGGCTTAACGTGCTCTCTGCGGCACGGGGTTGACAACAATATTATTTTCGTTTTCCAGAAGTCTACTACGGATTGCTTAATGTTAATAATTACCATACGCAGCTTGTTAAATAAAGTGTGTTTATCTACTAACCCCGACATTTTCAGTTAATTAGTGAATAAATTTACAACTGATGTTTGGCTTTGCCGGAATAGTTTTGGACTGGAATCAATAAGATGGAATTTCTTGCACCTAATGTAATAATTTGGCAGATAGCAATTAGATTAAAATTGAATGTATCTCAGAAATTTTCTCTGTATGGCCTCCAAGCGATATTTGTAAATGTTGTCATTAGGATTCCAGACTTGGGAGGCGTATTCGAGATGACTGCGAACGAAAGAACAGTACAGAGTTTTTATAGTTTTTATGTTGTTGAAGTCAACAGAGATTCTAAAGATAAAACCCAGCGATCGGGATGCCTTTTTTATGATGTTCTCAATATGCATATCAAATAAAAGTTAAGAGTCAAATGTCACTCCGAGATCCCTAATTGTATTCACTCTAGCCAATGTAGTGTCTTAAAGATTATAGGAGTGTATAATAGGAATGGGTTTGCGGGTAAATGTGCAAACATTACATTTAACTGGGTTAAGGTCAAGCTTATTTCTAAAACAGTATGATTCAAATCTTTGAAGGTCTTCTTGCAAAAGCAAAGCTTCGTCATAAGTATTTATTTGTTTCATTATTTTCATGTCATCTGCATACAATTATATATATAGGGAAACAGGAATTAATGTCATGAATAAAAATATTTAATAAAAGAGGACCTAACAGGGGTCCCTGGGGAACACCAGATTTGATAAAAATGGGTCTAGAGGAGTACCCATTCAATACCACAGTCTGGCATCGGTTGTCAACTTAAGACTTGAACCATCGAAATAGAATTTGAACTATCAGGGGCAACCCCCTGATACCGATGGCAAACAGCTTCCTAATTAGGGTCTCATGATCAAACCGGTCGAAACATTTGTTGTAGTCGGTGTATATAACGTCGACTTGTGACCGTTGTGACATACAGTTTCAGATAAAATCGCTGCAAATGATCAGATTAGTTGTAGTGGATCTACCTTTTAGAAAACCGTGTTGTTGTTCTATAAACACTCGCTTTAAAGCTGTAAACGCATAGTTTAGATTGGTCTATAATTCTCTATGTCGTTATAAGGTCCTTTTTTGTATATGGGCGTTATAGACGCCGACTTCCAGACTAAGGGCATGACACCGAAATTGAGGGATAACCGAAAAAAGATGGCGAGTGGAATTGTAAGACATTCCGCACAATTCTTAATAAAGATAGGTGACACATTGTCCGGCCCCGGAGATTTGTTAATGTCTACTTTGGAAAGTAGTGTTTTTATATTCTCCGTACAAATACGTACGCAGTTCACGTCCCCAGACAAATATTCAGAGTGATTTAGGTCGTAATATGACACTGAGGTGTCTTCAGTGTCACTGCGTTGAAGGAAATTTGAGTAAAAGTAGTCGCTAAACATGCCACAAATTTCTTCACCGTCACTAGATGCTGCTGATTGATAAATACATAATTATCCACTCTTCCCATAAGATGTTTCTAAAATGCAAATCTTTTCATCCATGGAGGCTACTTGCAGACTACTTTGATATTTTTCTTTATATAGGCATGGTAAAAAATTATTAATATATCATGCATGAACCACCTTTAAGAACGCTATTTAAAAAGTATACTGGCTCATTTAAGTCTTAACTCGCAGTAATTGCAATTTTATCTTGCAAAATATAATAATCTTGCAAAATATAAAAGCATATCACCCATGAAGAATTCCAGAAATGGATCAGAAAATTCAGAGACCGGTACACCTACATAAAAAGAAAATATCCAGACCAAGCTGAAGACATCCTCCTTTTGAAGTGGGTTGATTAAAGCATCCTGGAGCATGCAAAAGCAACGAAAGATCAAGACTTTTCTGAATCTCTGCCAATCGAACAAACGATCGTTGTTTTATGATGCGTATAGGATAAAAATCTTTGACTTAAAAAAAACCAGGACACTTGATATCTGTCTACACTTATTTGTCCTTTCCACCTACTTGCACTAAACTTACACTCGCGTGGTTAAAGGACGACTCCTTACCATAGGTTGTCACTTATTTGTTAACCCTTAAATAACAGCGCGGGGTAATAAAATTCGTCACCCCAGGGGCACAACTTGGATTTCTTTTGCGATGGTAGTGTCATCTCCTAAAGTTGTCAGTCACGTGGCGCTAAAAAAACTTCCATCTAGTCTGCTTAGCTATGTGAGAAAATTACCCCAGGGTGTCAGTTACGCATGCATTAATTTATAATTAATTCAGTCAAATGTTTGATAAACTAAGTTAACAGAGCCCAGCGAAGCTAATTTTTTGGGTGCAGCGTCACAAGAAACCTAAGATAACCTATTAAGTTTTCTGAGTGGATAAGTTTCCGGAGCGGACGAGACTTTTCATATTAAATGATATTTTGTAGAACGATCGTTAATTTGGTGTACAATTAGTAATTTAATGAAAGAATGAAGTTTTTTAACGTAACGCGCTTTAGTGTTTTTTTTAATTTTTGATGCTTTGTTAAAAATATCCCCATGTAAACCACAAAAATAATTTATTTTGTACACTGCAACTTTTCATAGCCGTTTGGGGTAATTTTACCCCAAAGTTTTATTTATTGGTCTGTAACCGAAAATAAGGATGTTATTATAGGGTTTGACTAGTGACTGGCTTAAACAGAATAAATGTCGATAAAATTATGACAGTGCTTATAATAAATATGTAAGTTTTTATTAAGGCAGTACACGAACTAGGGTGATGTACTAGATTTTGACGAGGCGACCCTTATCATAGGTTATGATAAAGCTTCACTACCTACTGCTTTCTTATGAAAATATTAAGCAAACTAAAGTCAGTATTTTTTACCTACATTCAAAAATTAGTTCTCGATTACTTTCAGAGAGCATCATCTATCAATTCATACGTTAATATTAATACGAAGAAATGAGTGCAGTACTGTCCATGCCATCTATTGTTTAGAGCATAAAATGTAGAGTATAACTTGCCAGTTTTCGATAGTATAGGTAAGTCTATCAATAATAGAACATAATTTAACATCATTGTAACGAACACCATTTAATTGTACTGGTATATTTATGTTTTTTTATAGAAACCTATATTACTGATATTTTACAATTATTGTATTACAACGATGAAAAAATGAATCAATTTACCGATAGTTGACTCGGCCCATCACCAACAACACATTACAGCACTACGGTCGCCGCGTCCGAACGCAGAGAGTAGCTGAAACGCGATGCAGCATCAATACAGTTGCAAAATCGCCGGTTGCCGATGCTAAAAAAAGCTAGTCTGCGGAGGCCCTAAATCGTTATAAAACAAGAAGATGTCGAACACAATAAGGATGATTTTCATGGCTTTTTATCATTGAAATTAAACAACAGTTTACAGATTTTATCGCGATATATTGGTTTGGTATAAACCTATACCTATGATCTGAAAACATTTTTTTTACTATACGGCGTTTATAGCAGCAATAGCCCAGTGGTGTACGTAACAGACTGCCGAGACGATGGTCTCGGGTTCGATCCTCAGTTACCCCGGGCACACAACTCTTACTTTTCGAAGTTATGTGTGTAATAAAAATCGCAACAAAAATGTTTACTAGGTAATTAGTTTCTTTTTAAAAAAAAGAGAACCGCCTTCAAAAAATCGACCCACTGAAAAGTAAGAAATAAATTTTACATACGCTAACCCTAATCCTCTCAAATTTCCTTTCGAATTTCTCCCAAAAACTATTTACTAAATTTAACTAAATACTTAGTTTTTGAAGTCGGTGCCAAACCAAATCCCACTTAAAGCCTATTGTTTGGCGTCATCCTTTCCAAACCAGCGCATTTAATCTACATAGGTACCTTACAGCCCAAAATAGGTAGCTAAGAAGTATAATTATTTTATAATTAAGCATTTATTTCATACTTTTTATATATTTTATATATTTGTTGCTTTTTAGAGTATATAGGTGGATTATTTTAAATTTTATTTGTTCAGATATTTTTTGAGGCTTTAATGATTTGATACATTCGTCGTATTATTTTCTCTGTTTGCCAGTATTCTTTTTTGTTTATGTTGGTTTGGCACCGACTTCAAAAACTAAGTATTTAGTTAAATTTAGTAAATAGTTTTTGGGAGAAATTCGAAAGGAAATTTGAGAGGATTAGGGTTAGCGTATGTAAAATTTATTTCTTACTTTTCAGTGGGTCGATTTTTTGAAGGCGGTTCTCTTTTTTTTAAAAAGAAACTAATTACCTAGTTAACATTTTTGTTGCGATTTTTAAGTTTTCATTTTCGTTTTGTTTTTTTTTTATTTTTTATTTTTATTTCATACTTTTTAGTGATAGGTACTCCATTCACTTTAAGTTTTGGGCTAATTAATAGTTTGTTTATAGTTAGATTCATCAATTATATTAGTGATAAGTTTTCTGCTAGTATCAGTCTGTAATCATGACTTTAACATAGGTACCTTCTTTTATTCTGTGTGCCTATGGGCTTAGGCTTGATGCTGCAAGAGAGAGATGAGTCTAGGGAATCAGCTACATACGGAAGGACGCCCTCCGCAAATGCTGCTCCGGCTGATCCAAACAAATGCGGCGGACTTGTACATACTATTGAATTGGCTGTGAGCTCTCGTATTATGCTCCGGAGAAATATGCCAATAACGGATGGCTTAGCGAACGGGGCAATCGGTGTTCCTAAAGGATTTAAATGGCCGGCACTATGAAGAGATCAACTTGAGGCAGCTGAACTGGCTGATGCCATTTTGATATTATTTGATGATCCATCAATAGCATTGCGGCTTAAAGATGATGATGGATACATTTCCATAGCTCCAGTGACAGCGACCTATCAAGGCAATCGCGGTTATGGTGATATCGAAAGGCGGATGGTGCCAGTCAAATTGAGTTGGGCTGTGACGGTACACAATTAAGTTGCAAGGATGTACACTTAGTTCCGCAGTAATCGACCTAGGGCCTAAAATCTTTGCTAAAGGCCAATGCTTTGTTGCCTAGAGTCGGGTCAAATCCCTAAAAGGCATAGCTTTAAGTGATATTGACTCGAACCAATTACTCAACCATCCCCACGACAACATAGCCTTATCCGAAATGACAAGAATGAGAAATATGCTCTCGCATTAGATTCTTTCACCGACTTTCTTTGTTTTTTGTTAATCGCAGAGACATAGACACCTACACACGTACACACACACACGTAGGTACACATATAAATACACATACGCACGTGCGCGCACACACACGTAATACATACAAACATACTAAGAACCATTAAATGTATACGGGTCAAACGGAAAACCTTCTTTTTTTGAAGTCGGTTAAAATACTAAAACTTTCTCCTAACTGTAACGAATACTTTTTTTGAAAACTGCATAAAAATTGGTTTAGCCAAACTCGAGTTAATCGTGGGCAAACTTACATATATACGGGTCAAACTCAGAACTTTCTTTTTTTGAAGTCGGTGAAGGGCCTAAAACCTTATACTAAGTGTAACAAATACTTTTTTCTGAAAACTGAATAAAAATCGGTTCATCCAAACTCGAGTTAATCGTGGGGAAACTTACATATATACGGGTCAAACTCAGAACCTTCTTTTTTTGAAGTCGGTTAAGGGCCTAAAACCTTCTCCTAAGTGTAACAAATACTTTTCTGAAAACCGCATCAAAATCGGTTCAGCCAAACGCGAGATAATCGCGGACAAACATACATACATACATATATACATACATACATACAGGTCAAACTGAGAACCTCCTTTTTTTTTGAAGTCGGTTAAAAATGTAAATTATCGCTCGCTTAAAAATGTGCCCGGTAGATGGCAATAGGCCCGAACCCTAGTACATTGGGACCGAAACATAACTGGTAAAGTGTGGGTGTATAATACACCTCTGCTTACCCCTTCGGAGATAAAGGCGTCAAGTTATGTTATGTGTTATCGGGCGTTTCGAATTTTTTACATGAATCGTGGTCATGGAAGACTAAGATGTCATTTGTCTTTGTCTTTAATGTTGAAATTATCTCAAAGTACCCGAACATTGTTCAACTATTGGTGTTACTACCCGAAATGAGCTCACGGTATTCTGATTATCCTTCTTGGATTTCACACGTTTTTTTACATCTAACTTTCACGCTGTTTTCCCACATCGTTTACCAAGAAATATTGTGGGAATCAGAGTGAGTATACCAAAACTAAGTAAATACACCCACCTATATGCCAACTTGATAACGATTTTGGACACCGCACATAACACAAATAAACTTGAGATCTCCCTCACTTTGTGAATAAACCGATCCAACTTGTTTTCTTATTGGCGTGGAATCTTGGTCGTGTCTTTGATTAAGATTATTAGTTCTTTGATTTAGACCCATTCAAAATATGGTCTTTTTTTTCAGTATAATCTTCATTAAATACTTTTAAACTTTTGCAATTTGTACACATACTAATATTAATATCTTGAGTGTCTTGAGGGTAAATGGGATTAAATCTTGTTATTATTTGTTATAAAGGTGAATTACCAGTGTAACCAGCTGTGCTCATGAATTTACCAGCCACGGCTGATGTTATCTATGCCGAAAGGTCAGAGAAAATAACAGGTGCCACTTAGTCGTTTTTGAATAATTATAGGTTTTAGACCCATATCCTAACATTATTGTTAATCTACATTATCTAGTTGTTTCAGTAATTAAAACATGTTATTAACTTTACAGATAATGGCTTTATCTCGGTTCAGGTCCTCAGTCGATAAAAATTGTTGTACAGATTTTCTAAAAGTAAGTTTATTTTTAATCTGTAATTAAAAATTCTTAATATAAAACGAGATATTAATTCCACCAAATTTTGACCAAAACTTGTAGCAGAATCGAAAATCTGATCTGGCCCAGTCAAAGCGTTTCCCCGTCCGTGGGATCTCCACCTTGTCGTGGTGGAGGAGCTCAGTAGCCGTGGTTGGGTCACCCACGGTGAAGCTAAGCGAGATCCCAGGAGTGGACGCTCCGCGTGGGCTTAACGGCGGCCTGTGCAGGATGCGTCCAAAGGTGCGGATGCAAGGGACAGTTCTTCTGTCCCTCGCAGTCGAGCGCGGTGACGGGAGGAGAGGCGTGTCGGTGTTGCGTTGCCGCGCGCTCTATCTCCCGCAACCAAATGGGGGCGCACCATTTGTTGCGTTGCGGTGAGGCCGCAGAGGAAGAGGAGATGCGGTGTTGTCAGGTTGCCGTCCTCCCTATCGTCTGCGGCTGCAGGATGTTTTGGCGGCGGAGCCCAACACCTTGATCCACCGCCAGGAAGGTTATTGTTCGGGGCCCGCCTGACCACCTGGCGGGCCAATACCCCTGTAGCGAGGAATGCTTCGGTGATACCCGACCCTCCGACACACGGGTACATGAGGAACACGGAGTAGTTTTTAGTCAGTTATAGTCTGAGAGTCCCGTTCGCCCTTCCCCCAGGGCGGAGGGACTCCATGAGGATTTTCCAACTCGACACAAAAAAAAAGTCAAAGCTTTTCACCAATTGCAATGTTCAGCGTTATAAACGTGGCGATCGCTTAAGCGTAAATGAAACACGCACTAAGCCTACAAATGAAGTCAGTCCGCTACAAGCAATGTTCACATTTTGGTATGTAATATTCAGCTCTATAAAACAAACTGATTCTGAATGTCAAAGGAACCGTTTACGGTTACTTGCCTGACAACATACAATTTAATGAGATTTCATACATAAGAACGCTGTACAAGACGTACCGAAGGCCTTTGTCCCAAATTTGCAATGCCAGCGATGTTTGGGTGCTCCGGGAAACGTGGAATTAACATTTTCAAAAATATAGGGTGGAGAAATGGCGTATATTTTGTCAAGTGAATAATTTATTGAGTACCTAAATTATTCTCTTGATATGTCATCCACTATTATTGTCAGTAGAGGATTTTCATAGATTTATTATTTTGCAGCTACGCCCCTTAGCTTGACTCGTATTTGGTTACTGCTTCAAACGCCATAGTTTTATCTTGGAGTGTTTGATAAGCAATCTAATAAAAGGATCGTTGGCACTAGATAGCAGTTCTAAAGATTAACCCTCACGTCTCGGGTAAGAGTACCTAATAGGCATAAATGTTTCACTAGTAATAAAACCTACAAGTAATGGCGTTACTTCACCGGACCCTCTTGAACAACTTCACTGAGAAGGCGTGAGAGGCCTTCATCGCGTAATACCTTGGTATATGAAGCGATGGCACGTAGAAACAAATATTTGCTATTCTTATCCTCTATAGATATTATATAGTCCTCTTCACCGTTTCCGATGACAGCGATCCAAGCTAGTTCTCCTTTCTATTGTGAGCTCTTAGGTGACTAGTGAAAAAAGTGCGCATTGCACGCCAGTGCATAATCACCTGTATTTGATGTTACTTGACGTGCTTTTCAATCATACGGAAAGTACTCAACTATTCAAGACATTTCATTTGAATTCTAGACTAGTAGGTACGTTGTTCCATTAGTGTGCTTGGTGCTTGTTGTAGCAAATTTTATTTATTTGCAGGACTCTGAACTTTACATAATGAGATTTTGTCTGGCACGTGACACCCCAGTTTAATTTGTTCTGGTTACAAGGCAACATAATAAAAACATTCCAAGACTTTATAAAAGCAGCCATGGCCTAGTGGAGAGACTGAAAGAATTCCACACTTACTTTTCGAAGTTATGTGCATATTCAATTGTTAAATATTGCTTACCAAAAAGAAAAGTATCGCATTGTGAGGAAACGTGCTAGAGGTCTCCATAATGTTCTCCAAAGACATGTGAAGTTTGTTGTCCCGTACTTGGCCAGCGTGGTAGACTAGCCTCATAGGCGTATCTAGCAGGGAGCCTGGTGGGCCGTACCTAATCCAGTATAGTCTAGTGCCCACCCCAGACATTTGGTTACCCATTCGAATTTTAGGCTGGACGCCTAATAAATATCACACCATCTTAATATATAAAATCCTTGCGTTACTTACTGGCTGACAGACACGCTACAGCCGAAACTATTGGGCGCAGGAAGCTGAAATTTGGCATGTATGTTCCTTGGGGACCGTAGGGGTGCACTAAGAAGGGATTACCCTATACTGTTGGGTGTAGGAGATAAATGAAAGGTTCGAGATCTGTATGATGACTGCATTTATTCAATCGATTACATGGTTATATAGAGTTTGTATAGAGTACATCGATGCATCAACGTTACATATAATATAGGCATACCTTACATCTTCCCATTAGAAAAAAATTAAATAAAATACAAATTTTATTTTATGCTGTTCAAAACAATACAGCTTGGTTATAAAGAAAAAAGTAATAAAATACAAAGGAATATAATATCTCACCTTTAAGAGATTTACTAATGACTAAAATACAAAATATCATTAAACAGTGTGAAATATAGTTTTATACGTTTAACAAAATACTTTTGTTATGCATAGGTATAGTTAAAAACATATTACAAGTAACAATATTAATTAGTATATTTAATGCAGAACGTTGAACCTATTATCTAAGACGTCTTAATTGACTATCAAAACATACACTAAGCATAATAATTGCTTTATGTACTGAATACATGATAATTATGTAAATAAAGTTCGCTACTTAATATTTTAGTAACATGAATTATGTTCTACTTGCGAAAGCATTTTACATGATTAATTATAAAATGGTTTTGTTCTATTCTAGTGAACCAAGTCTATTTTACCATTTATATTTACTTCAACATTAGGTGATAGATCTCTTATCACTTTATAGGGACCAGAGTATAAGCTTGTGAGCTTGTTGCCAGTTTCATTTTTAATTAATATCATATCGTTAGGTTTATAACAAACCGGATTAGTATACCTATCATACCTACTTTTTAAAGCGTGTTTACTTAGTAAAAGGTTGTTTCGTGCTTCTGCTTGTGATACTTGTAAACGATATTTGAGTTCTAACGGGTAGTTATCGTGGTTATACAGTGGATCTATTCTATTAGTTAAGTTCGTAGGCAAATTACATTTCTTACCATAGACAAGCTCAAATGGTGTAAAATTTGTTGACGTATGAACGGAATTATTATAGGCAAAGCACCAAAATGGTAGCCATGTACTCCAAGTTTCGGGCTTACCGTCAACTTGTATGCGTAAAAATGCACCCAAACTCTTATGAGAGTTTTCTAATGCACCGATGCTTTGGTGATGGTATGCTGTAGAGTTAAGTTTATTAATATTTAATATCTCACAAACCTTTTGCATGGTGTCCGCCATAAATTCAGCACCTCTGTCTGTTGCTATCTCTTTCGGTACTCCGTGTTGTAGAATAAAATTATTAACAAATGTTCGCGCGACCTCAGCAGCTGTTTTGGAAGTCAATGGGTATGCACATACATATTTTGTCAATTCACATTGAAGGGTTAATATAAAATTAAAATTATTTTCATCTCTATCGAGAGGACCTACAAGATCTAAAAATATTTTTTCAAATACTTCATGAGCAGCAGAAGTGATGGTCATTGGTTCTTTAACAATAACCGTATATTTTTGCTTTTGGCATTTAGGACATTTTTTCACAAAATTCTTAATATCTGTTTCCAGCCCGGGCCAAAAATAACTCTTTTTGATATTATTGAACATTCGTCTTATGCCTGCGTGGCCACTGGTAGGCAAAAGATGAAAGTCGTTCAAAATAACCTTTCTGTCGTCTTTATTCTCGACTCTTATTACTTCTTTTAGAATACACAACCTTGGTCCTTTCCAATCTGTATGTTTCTTTATTTCACTCACTAACTTATCTACAAAAATATAATTATTTTTATTTTTGATGAAGTATACTTCTTCTACATTTATTTGATTACAAAAATCGCTCAGCTCTCTCGCAAATGCGGCTCGCGTCATTTGTGATTGAGTAGCTGGATTTATAAATATCGATAATAAATTAGATATATATATGAACGTATTTGTTTCAAACGTTATTTCTTAAACTATCTTTTCTTAACTTCTCTAACCTACTAGTGTCTATAAATCTAAGCTCTACCGAATTTTTGGGCTTGAAATCAGTTTCATTAATCAGGCCTTTTGTCAGTTGGAACAATTTCATCCGAAGAATTCGTATATTTTAATTGCCTTTTCTGTGCACGCGTCATAACGCACACGCATTCATTCATTTCCTTAAGTTCATTTGAGGATATAGTTAAGCGAGACAATGCGTCTGCAGCCGCATTCTCTTTGCCTTTAATATATTCAATAATAAAGTCATACTCTTCAAGTACAAGTCTAAATTTAAGTAACCTGCTCGATGGGTCCTTCATGTTAAATAAGTCAATTAATGGTTTATGGTTGGTTACTATTTTAAATTTTTGACCATATAAATATGGCCTAAAGTGTTTAACAGACCAAACTATAGCCAACAATTCCTTTTCGATGGTCGGGTAATTTTTCTCAGCTTTATTTAGGCTTCTACTGGCGTATGCAACTGGTCGACCATCAGAATTTGATAAAACGGCTCCTAATCCATAGCCTGAAGCGTCAGTATGTAAAACAAATTGATTTTGATCGGATAAATCAGGATATTGTAAAACAGGCGGTGACATTAGGCTTAATTTTATTGTTTCAAAAGACTTCTGACAATTTTCGTCCCAAATAAACTTAGCATTTTTCCTACTTAACATATTTAAATAATGAACTTTATCAGCAAAATTGGGTATAAATTTCCTGTAGTAATTTGCAAAAGCAACAAATCTTTTTACTTCATCAGTTGTTTTTGGAACAGGATAGTTTTTAATTCTATTATTTTTTTCGGGATCGGGTGAGACACCGGCGTTTGACACTGCATGACCCAAATAAAGTATTTGTTTTTTTAGAAAATCACATTTATTGGGATTTAATTTAAGATTTACTTTCCTCAATCTTTCAAATATATCTTGAAGGTTTTCTATATGACTATTTAAATTTCGGCTAAAGCAAACTTAATCGTCCTGATACACTAAACATTTTTCATAATTTAATCCTGCCATGGCCATGGTCATCATCCTAGAGAAGGCACCGGGGCTAGTCTTGAGGCCCATAGGCATGTGCGTCATCTGGTACTGTCCAGAGCAGAATGCTGTATATTTTCGACTAGATGCATCCAATTGTATATTATAAAATCCTGAATTTAAATCTTAATGGCTAAAATAAAGACAGCCAGATAAAGAGTCTAAAATTTCTGTAATGTTAGGTAATGGAAATTTGTCTTCATAAATACAATTATTGAGTTTACGGTAGTCAATCACTAACCGCCATTTCTTTTCATTATTTTTATCAGTCTTTTTTGGTACTAGAAGGACAGGACTGGACCACTCACTGTTGCAAGGCTCAATAATACTTTGCTCGAGCATATGATCTATTTGTTTCTTAATTTCATTTGTCTGTGAATGCGGTACTCTATATGGTTTCGTATACACTGGAGAAATGTTCGGTTTTAAAGTTATGGAATGTTTATAAATGTTGGTAGTTGTCAACTTATCACCTGGTAGGTAAAATATATCCGAGTACTTTGCACATAAATTTTCTAATGATATCTGTTCTTCTTTATTTAAATGGTTCAGATTCAGCAATGAAAATAATTTTTTAACTCGATTAGAATCATTAATGGCTTTGTCAAATGAACAACAAACATATTCTTTTGCACTCTGAATAATTGGTTTAATGTCGTGCAAGGTTAAAGCTGATTCAGTAGTATTTAATACTCGGATAGGAATTTTTCCGTCTACGGGATTAACTAATGCACTAGCTATGAAAACCCCTTTACGCAGTTCTGATGCGCAAATAACGCTCTCTTCTGTAACGGAAGTATGTATAAAATGCACAGATTCCGACCTTTCAGGCAAATGTACTTTATTACTGCTAAAACATGAAGAATGCGTATTACTGTTTGTAGTTAAGGGCAATATCACTTTAATATTATTGTTCCATAAAGTTAATGTTTTATTATTAACATTTAGAACCGACTTGTATTTGTTTAAAAAGTCGTACCCAATTATTGCACTCGCCTTAGGAGGTAAGGAATTCAAAACATAAAACTTGTGAGTTACAACATGACACCCGAGAAGTAAGTCTAAATAAAATATATCCAATGGTACGGACTTTGCCTCCGATACCGCTGACAACTGTATTCTGCTTAGAGATAGGAATATTTTGCGCAAGTACATGCTTATGACTCACGACTGAAATCGATGCGCCTGTATCAATAAGACACGTGTAAATATACTTATGACTACGTAACTTAACATAACAAGAATTACCACAAGATAATATGATGCTATTAGTCTCGAAAAAACTGATTCCTATTTTCAGATTCATCACGAGGATGAGAGCTTGAACTTGTCAAAGTATGTACGTGCCTCGTAGTACCCCTTTGACCTCTGAATTGATTAAAGTTGGGCCTACCTCGATTACCATAGAAGGTTCTAGTCCCGCGCGAGGTATTCGTCTGACCTCGCTGATATTGTGCTGGAGTATTGCCCTGTTGCCTAGGAGAACCTCGCTGGTACCTCCCTCGACCAGCATGCATTCGCTGCTGAAAGTAAAAGTTGCTCGAACGCCGAGGAAAATTCCTGGAATGTGAATTAGTATAACGATTAATGGCCATTATTTCGCTAGAAGTTACCGGGGAAGCAATATCTTCATCAATCGCACCCTGTATAGCGTCCTTCAAGGTGTCATAATTCCTTGCGGATATAATAGTGCTTAGGCGACGATTTCTAAGGCCTTCTGCAAAAGATTTTATTGCCTGTTTTTCATTCAAAGACCTTAAACTCTGAATATTAAGATCGCAGCCCTCAGCTTGTGTGATCGTCAGATCTGTAAACATTTCTGCAATTTGTTGGCCATATTCGTCTATACTCAAATTATTTTGCTTATGATTATACAACTGACGCTGAATAGCCGTTGCCGATTTTCTGGGTAACAGTCGAATTCGCATGTCCTTGATAAGTGAATCAACATTATCATAATTAGACGATAACTTAAGCTTAGCTGTCTGAGAAAGCCTGTTTTTTAATACGAAATCAATAAGCTTTTTCTGAGAGTCCGCATCAATTTCAGATTTATAATAACTTATACCATCTATTAACTGCTTTATACTTGATTCATCATCTGATGCAACTGGCAATAAGCTCAAAGCTATTATTATATTGAACTTCTCCATTATTCCTAACTTATTTTCTTCTAAATTTCCTGAACACGATGTCTCAGTACATAAATCTAATATACCCTTATATAAAATGTTAATATCTTTACTAATCTTATTAATAAAGAACAAATCTTCCTCTTTAAATTTGGTTTTAGATGTCTCTATCGACTCTAAACAAGAACTATTTTTTTTATATAAAGTATCTGCTTCTTCTAATTTAACAACAATAATCTTACCCTTCCTTCTACTAGGGCCAATTTTGATTAAGTACTTTCGTAATTCTAACCCCGCGTTTTCACCAAGGTATAATACATGTATTTAACAAGTTTTTGACAATGTTTTCTTTTCTCATATACATGTATAAAACATGTTGTATACAAAACTATACACATGAATAAAACTTGTTGTACCTTATACAAAACTTGTACGCAACTTGTTGTAGACATGTATAGAAAACTTGTATGTAACTTGTTGTAGACATGTATATAAAACTTGTATGAAACTTGTTGGTTGAAAACTTGTAGTTGTCTGCATGTTTATGATCTCATGTTTTTGTCGTAGCTAAACTTGTAGAATTCGAGACAAATTCAAGCAGTAGTTTTATTTTAAAAGAAAGAACCTGACTTCGTTTTTAATTTATTTACTTCCCTATTAAACTGGTTCTTGAGGTTTGTTATATTTTATCAACATCTTTAACACTGCCTCTGTGGTCCAGTCGATAGCGTATGTGACTGCTAAATAGAGGCCCCGGGTTCGATTCCCGGGTCGGGCAAAAGTATTACCTACTGGGTTTTTCCGAATTCTCAGTGGCAGCACGGAGTCTGGTAACGGTACGGCAATAGGCTCCCCCCCCCTTATTACGTGGCGACCTTAAAATTCATGGCGAAATGTGGGTGTAATAAGTATTACACCTCTGCCTACCCCTTCAGGGATACAGGCGTGAGTCTATAAATAAAAAATAAAAAACATTAATGTACATTTGCGAAGCAATTGCTGCCAATGCGTCTTTTTTCTTCTGACGATCTTTATATATTTTATTTTTCACATTCCTCAGACATTCTTGTACATGCAAAAGCTCAATGAGTTCTAAAGTTTGTTTTTTTGACCACTCCATTCTTCTTCTTATTTCGTTTTCACGAAGTAAAAAGCGCGGTTCGTCCGGTATGTTGAAAACTATATTTTTTTTTTAAATACAACTCCCTCATTAGGACTAAATCTTGTGTCGCGGGGGACTTTACAAACATACAACATACGGGCACAATTTATAGATCACACAAAGTTTTGTCTCGTGTGGGAATCGAACCCAGAACGCTCAGCGCAATGCCAAGCGATGAGGCGGCCGCTTAAACCACTATACGTACCTATATCTGTATAATCTATGCACTATACGCCAACCGTGCAGTAAAAAAAAAAACTTTATCCAACAAGCATGGATAAAGTTTAAAACTTGTCTAATACTTGTATAATACAGAAATTGCAATAAAATAAACAATACTTGTCCAAAACACGACTGTATTCTGTAGGTGAGAACGCTATCAATGTATAAGACATGTTTTAAACTGTAACAGACTTCAGTGTAAACGCAAATGTGTTTTATACTTGTATAGATACTTGTTGGCTACACAGTGTGAACGAAAGAATGTTTGAGACATGTTCAATACATGTATAAAACAAATAATTATGTTGTCTACAAGTTTTGTATAAAACATGTATTGGACATGTTTCTTGGTGAAAACGAGGGGTAATAATTCATTGTATATTTCACTCAGTTTTTCAGCCATAGGAATTTATAACTTTGACAGCAACAAGTATATTCTACAAGTACCTAATTTATTGAATAAAATAGTAAATACATACCTCTTGTACTTGAAATAAGACAATAGTACTGCTTAAAACAAAAATATTAAAGTCTCTAAATTATTGTCCAAGCACCTCCATAATTTTGCAGATTAACGCGCACTGGTTTTATTTACCGATGATTATTGATAACGATTCCGCACTAAATACACCATAATATAGAAACCGACACAACTATTTACCGCACCTTTTATGATATTTCCGCATAATTTCGATTGACAGCACCGCACTATTTTCCATCATGGAGAGACCCGGCTCTTTACTTTATGCATTTATTACCCCGGACTCCTTATTTACGCTTGCAGCTGCCTCGATATCGCGGGGACGGCGTTAATACATCGACCTTGACTTCCTAACAGAATGCCTGTGTATCTCCTCTGTTATCCACGTTCTGTGGCATTTTCTATAATTCTTCAGGGCAAAATATCCCAATGTTATTGCCAAAAACACAGTTATGACAATAAGTATGATGTTTGTGATACTCGCATGGTGCTGGAGCTCACCAATTCCGCTATTGCTCGCATTTCCTGCGGCATCTTACGCCAGGACTAATTCTTCTTTAGTATTTGTGGAACCCATTATAGCAGACACAAAAATACTTATGATGTTGTACAACACGAGAAACATGAACGAAGAAAGTATTGCAAGTGCCCATATTGTTCGACTTATCTTACAGCGCGTGGGCCGTGGACACAAGAATTTGCTAACGCAGCAGATAGCTGCCTGTTGGCAGGGTCGCCATATACGGTTGGGTGTAGGAGATAAATGAAAGGTTCGAGATCTGTATGATGACTGCATTTATTCAATCGATTACATGGTTATATAGAGTTTGTATAGAGTACATCGATGCATCAACGTTACATATAATATGGGCATACCTTACAACCCGAAATTCCCTCGGGATCGGCCAAAACGGGTAAATTAATAAAAAAATGCAGGCGGAACTGCAGGCGTAATCTAGTAGTTATATAAAGAACCAGGCCCACGCTGAAAAAGAGTGCTTGAGTATGATATCAATAGTTACTAAATATTTTACTAGTAGATGTCTTACAATGTGAAACAGTAGCATCTCCTTACAAAAATAAAATGTACAACCAAATATTGAATTGTGTATTTGATTGAAAAGAGTGGCCATGAGTTTTATTGCCCGTTCTTTCTCGTGGTTCTACCTATTGCATTACGAAAGTGGCAGTAAATGTAAATGAAAAATCATTATGTAATTAACTTAAATGTTTACGTTCATAAGGGTCACTTTGTGGCCTAGATGAATAAATAATTTTTACTTTGACTTTGAATTACTTGAGATAGCCAATGACTCAGCCAGGTCCTTGTTGTATTACGATGAGGCTCGTGCCTAGCGTTAAGACTAAGTACCTGGATGAGCGAGCTTAGGTCGGTACTTTTAGTGAATCGTGTTTTCTAAAACTAAATCCTAACTAGATCGATTTATCACCCCTGAAACTTCCTGAATAGTAAATTTAGTGAAAATTATTGAGGCGCTTTCCGAGATTTAGATTATATATACATAAGTATATAAAGGAATTGCCAGTTTGAATTGCCAGTATTAGATAAATATTGTTAGACGAAAAACACTTCTGTATTTTTTTTTTTACTAAAACAAAACTATGATAAACACTTCATCGACCCAAAACAAGTAGAACCATCGTTTACCAACTATACAAGTATCCTTGAAAGGGTTGGTCCTGGAAACTTTTTACTCGAGATGACCGCATGCTTCAAACACAATAGCCGTAAAATATGCTCGATTTGGGTAAACCTTCATTAAACTAGTGACTATTATAATGTAAATTTTGAACTGCTTTGTTAAATTTTTTTAGTAGTAGAAATATTACTAGAATTTTACAAAAGACCATAATGCAGTACTAGCTCAAATAGTAAATAGACTGCACGGTTGGCGTAGGTCCGCCCTCACATTGGCGTCAGCGCCGCCCTCATATTAGCGTCAGCGTCAACGCGGCGTCGACGCCGCGTCTACGTTTGCGTTAACACTTAAGCGGTCACGTCGCTGCTTGACCCTGCGTCGAGTGTTGTGCATTCGATTCCCACACGAGACAACATTTTGTGTGATCTATAAATTGTTGTTTCGTGTCTGGGTGATCTTTGTGTCCGTTGGTTGCATGTTTGCAGAGTCCCAAGCGTCACAGGACTTATTCTTAGTGCAGGGGTTATCGTTTCAACCGAGAGTTGTCTTTTTTCAAAAACGAAAATATAACTTCAAATTTCTGATACAAAAAAGTTACACAGTAAACTGAACATACCAATTAACTCAATATTAACTCTCAAACTTTTACCTTAAAAGAAAGACAAACAATATATTTTCTTATTTTCTTTATCATTCAGATTAATAGGAGCAGTCCGTTATATTTATACAAATCCTTCCGCATTCCCATTTCTTATAACAATACCTCTGGAACTATTATAATTATGTATCCGCTACGTCTCTGTCGACGATAGCCTGTCAGCTGAACCATCGCATGTGCTTTTGAAAATGTTATCGAAAACTATTTCAACCTTGATATTTCAGTTGATATTGAATTGGGAAATTCTTGGTCTCTGTAGTTTTATAAGAGGCTTTGATTAATAGAAGCTCGTGAAGGATGTTCTTTTGAATAGTTTTTAAACCCAATAAACATTGAGTTTCTTTATAAGATATTTTATAATAGAGAAATTATAAAAGTTGTATAAAAAGGATTTTTGTCTTTTTAATTGTCTATCTTATTTGTGTGCTAACATGTATTTTGTAATTATGTGTTAGTACTGGCTATAAGCATTATTTATAAATAGAAAATTATCAGCCCAGCCCAGGCAATCTTTGACCCGATTTTATACTTGTCTAAACGACTTGTCCTCGAATATATAACAAAATCCCTAATTCAATAAAAACAATGCCAATAAATAAACTAAAACCTGTACTTCAAAAAATGTTGATTGACAAATGTTATTATACTGTTGACGAATTTTAAATGATACATTATAATTATTAAGTTTAATTACATTTTTGTACTATTGCTACTAAGTTTCACAATCATAATAATTGTAAAATCTTTCTAATTTTGACAATTTATTATTTCCCTATTGAATACATTTGGCATTTCGCATTATTGACGAGTTCTTTGACGATAAATTAAATTTTTATACTTAAATGTTAAATAATGTCGATTACTATTGTGTTGCTATTGATTTACGAATTTGACAATTAAAATTATCATAATATGTATTTAATTTGACATCTTATATTGATTATTTTCTTGTTAATTAAATTGGTATCTGCCTAATATTTGTTATGTCTAAATGACAAAACATAGCGTACTATTGTATGTGTCTCCAACTATTGTAAACCTATGTTTAACAAATAAAATTTGATTTGATTTGATTTGATTTGACTCCAGTTACTAAACTATTATAATAGCTATGACATTGAAATAAACGCGACTAAGATCCGTCTCATTAATTATAATTGTGCTTAGTTCAAGTATCACATTGTAATAGTTATTTTCACAAGTACAAATTAGTATTAAAATGATCACAGCAGCAAACAGTGCAGTTTCGAAAAGCCTAGCAGACCTGTTCGTAAATCCAGAAGACCCTTATTGCAAAACATGGGCTAAGAATAAAAAGAGGTTCAGCTAGAGCTAGGTCTCTAGCTGTGTAAATTATACGAAGAATATAGATGAAATTGATTATACGAACAAATGTCGATGTAAAATAAATTTCAGTCAAACTCTAAACCTGGAATTACATTAAATCCTTGTTTTGTACTGAGGTCTAAAAATAAACCACGATAAATTGACCTTTTATTTTTGAAGCCTACAATTTACAGTCGATGAAAATTTTATTCCAATTCGCTACGCCATTATGAGTTCAAGTTATATTCCCAAAAGAGACAAATATTTGAACAGGTCACAGTTATTTGTTTTGAATTTGGTTGCTTGTTTAAAGGAAGTAATTTTTGATTAAAAATAAAACCAATTTAACTGGGTGACAGTTCGGTTATATTTGTTTTGTAATAATTTTGTTGGTGTTTTGCAGGAAATAGGAAGTTATCGTTTCGTACTGCCCATATAAGCATTCATATAAACATTTTATATTTTATTATAAAAAATAAGTTCAATCCATGTGGAGAGCTTGAGGGTGGCCTATATCCAGGAGTCGTCTTCTCAAGGCTAAGATGATGGAGATGAAGATGGTGATTTTTTTATTTCTTATTTTATAGGCTCACGCCTGTAACCCCGAAGGGGTAGGCAGATGTGTAATATTACACCCACATTTCACCATGAATTTTTAAGTCGCACGTAATAGGGGCGAGCCTATAGCCGTACCGACCACATTACTGCTACTTAGAATTTCCTAACGAAAAAACCCAATAACACTTTGCCCGAGCCGGGAATCGAACCTGAGACATCCCATTCCCACGCGCACATTTATGCCGCGAGACCAACGAGGCAGATGGTGATTTATTTGATTATAATGATTGTTATTATTTAAATTTACTTCCAAATTAAACTTTAGTTTCTCAAAATAACAGATCCAGTTCCTCAGTATAAATAAATAGGCTAGACTAGACAAATAACATGAATGACAATCCTCCTATTAGAATTAATTTGATTGCAATTTCACAATTTGCAGTCTTAATGTTCTCAGAAATGTTGGCTTCAATAAAAACTATAACGTGCGAAACTATAAACATTAAACCTTTTAATTACCAGCCCTATTAACCGAAGTCTGATTTAACGATCCTATTAAAATTTACTACCAAACCAAACTTAAGTGTGATACTTTAAGGATTGCTCGGTTTCACACGCACATTACTATTCGGTCTTAAAGTTCTGCCATTAGTTGTTACGGTCACAAATATGGTGTAAATATTTTCACGTATTTAACAACAATGCCAGTACAACAATATCATCTCAGTGAGAGCCTTTTCCTGTTTATTAGAGGTTAAAATATACAATCCATGCAATTTGGAACCAAATCGATATTTATGGTTTAATAGTACAAGCAGAAAAATCAATATGATTTTTGTTCTATCCATGAATTAAACCCAAGATCTAACATCCAGCAGTCACATACACTAGCGCTGATCCTCTGAAGCAGGAATTCATAGCATGACAAAGAGTAGCAAAATGTAAGATTTTACCTTAGGTTTAAAATTCCAATCTGGATTTACCGAATAAAATAACACTTCACTACGAAGAGATTTTATCAGATTTAAAACTTTAAAAGATAGGAAAATATTGTCATTAGAAAGAAGAGCTACTTATAAACCGGCTTCTGGTAGTGCTCTAATGACTTGAAATAAATTCTTCGCGTTTTGAAGAATCCGTCAGAACGCCGATGATATCAATTTTTGACACAATTTTATACAAAAACAGCCAATTACTGTGGTACTAATGCCGATGCCTAACAAAGAAACAGACCTTTAATCTGTATTAATTTAAACAGCTTTCAAAATACAAATACAACTGACTTACAAAAGCTCAAATCGTCTTCAAACGGTTTTCAAGGTTTTTCTATAACCTCTCGAGCGCCCAAACGTCAAATGTCATCCTCTCGAGCGCCCAAACGTCAAATGTCATATAATCGATAAGCGCCCACGTCAAATTTAGCATATGTATGAAAGTTGGCGGCCAGCGTTTAAATGCCGATTTCGACGTTTATTTACTTGAGAACACTAATCAATACATATATATTTAGAATCGACATGACATTTGCTTTATTTTGTATATAGAATTAACTAACTTTGTGAACAAGCGTAAGTAATTCAAACGGTTTTATCAAACAAATGTGTAAAATACATGTTATTGTAGAAAAATGAATGTATCGACCAATTAGAGGCATTCATAGCGGTAGGAAAATTTTTATAATATTATTTATGAGCTATTCTATTAATTCAAATACGTAAAATAAGAAATATATGGAAAAAAATGATTTGGAAGCGAAATAGTGTAAACACGCCTCGAAGTGTACTAACAGCTGATAAGTTTAGCTGACTGTTTGTTTTTACTGATGTTGAAAATAAGCATTGTAATTGCATAGATCTGTCAATCATTTTATACGCTTCAAAATGGTATACATTGAAAAGAGACAAACATTGTTTTGGTGTTTCATTTGAACATTGAATGGAACAAGTATGAGACCACCGTATAACGGTCGGCGGGCGCTTATCGGGGGTAAAAGTGTCCACCGTAAAACGGTGGCCTGGCGCTCGAGAGGGGCGTTTCATTTGAACATTGAATGGAACAAGTACAAGACCACCGTATAACGGTCAGCGGGCGCTTATCGGGGGTAAGAGTGTCCACCGTAAAACGGTGGCCTGGCGCTCGAGAGGATAACAATCCAATTTAATTCTTTATAGAACAGCAACGAGTCCTATCTTCAAGCTTCTTCAACGGTTGCGAGAATGGATCTTTTGACCTTTTATTTTTAAAGCAGTTTCACGAGATCAACTGACTTCTATACTACCAGTTCCTTTTTCAATTTCTCTTTTTTTAGTTCTTTAAGTTTTAATTAAGGATACATTACCAGTGTTATAAATAAGTTTTGTATCGCAATTGGGTTAACGCTAGGATGATGATAATGTCATAGTTAAAAAAAAACACTTGTACATCTTATAACTAAGTTAGTAAGAATTCTACTACGCCGAGAGTTGAATGGATTATTAAGATTTTAATTCCGTCTACTATAAGTTAAATATCTTCTACATTAAGTCATCATCATCATCATATCAGCCAAACGACATCCACTGCTGGACATAGGCCTCCCCCAAGGTTCTCCACACAGGCCGGTCTTGAGCCGCCGGCATCCAACCGCCTCCCGCGATCTTGACGAGGTCGTCGGTCCACCTTGTGGGGGGCCTACCTCTGCTGCGTCGTCCGGTACGTGGCCGCCACTCCAGAACCTTTCTGCCCCAACGGCCATCGGTTCTTCGAGCTATGTGCCCTGCCCACTGCCACTTCAGCTTGGCTATCCGGAGAGCTATGTCGGCGACTTTGGTTCTAATGCGGATCTCCTCATTTCTGATTCGATCTCGCAGGGAAACTCCAAGCATAGCTCTCTCCCTACATTAAGTATGTCGATTTTAAAAAAATTGCACCGGTTGAGTTTTGAACCAGCACGGCAGCCTTCAAATCAAGGACTTCAAGGTTTTTCATAATGATAAGATAAGCTAGTCGAACTACCAAAGAAAAATCTATTAATTATGATTATTTTTTGCTAGTACACCCTTCTTTATTCTGTGATTGACAATAGATAGCTTCTTCAGAACATTTTAGTTTGGAATAAGATTGCATTCTTAGAATATTTTTCAAGCAAATATAATTTCAAATAAACTTGATTCACTGGTTAATAAATTCTCATTTTATTTCGAGTAACTTATTCGAAAAAACTAACGTACATACGTTAGCTTGTTCGAGTAACTCGAAATATAATGTATGTATAATGTGTATAAACGTATTGTCTAGAATTACCGTAGCCAGGTAGGGATTTTCAGAAGTGCGCAGTGGAAGGTGTAATACATCTACCTGACCACGATAGACATTATATCTAAACACATTTACTGTGGTAGCACAGCGATGAATTATAATCCTAATATTAATAAAATGTCTTAGCGGCGGTAGCCCAGTGGTGTACGTAAGGGACTGCCGAGACGATGGTCTCGGGTTCGATCCCCAGGCACCTCGGGCACACACCTCTGACTTTTCGAAGTTATGTGTGTATTCAAAATGTTAATTATCGCTCGCTAAATAATGTGCCCGGTAGATGGCAATAGGCTCGCCCCCTATTACATTGGGACCGAAACATATCTGGCGAAGTGTGGGTGTGTAATACACCTCTGCCTACCCCTTCGGGGATAAAAGGCGTGAAGATATGTTATGTTATGTTTATGTCTTACCAACTCTTACTGATGCTGTTCTTGAAAGGACCTATAAGATTAACTCATAATCTTGGCCAAAATAACAAGAGAATCGAATAGATACCAGTGTCCAGTTCAGCGTAGTCCTACTCCAGGCACCAAACAGGAATTCACACACGTGTTTTACAAAGTTCAATATTTCACAAATGTTCATTAATTTATCACAAACTTTGCCGGAAATCAAAAGCGGCAATTATAAGTATTTACAAGTTAATTCAATTCGCGTTCATTCAAAAGGCGATCAATTTATTACAATATTACAAACGGAGCAGCCCAAAAACCCAAAACGTCTTTTTTCCGGAAGGGGAAGTTGACAGTTCAGTGTGACCATTGTCAGAAATATTCAATAGACTAAACAAAATGTTACTTAATCGATATAATCGATTTGACTTATAATAAAAACTAATTCTATTTCAAACACGTATGTATACTTAGTAACTACTACGTATACATATACTTAGTAGTTACTAAGTATACATACGATAGCTTGTTCTTAGACAAGTGTATTAAATATGTATGTTTAGAAATGAACGAACAACTACATAATTGTTTCGCCGCCTGATGTTAAATTAATATCGACAATTTTTTTAAGTTTTCTCGTTTGTAAATATTTGGAAGAAATAAAACCATATTGCCGAAATATTACTTGGTTTCATCAAAAACAAAATCCTTATAATATTTTGACATCGTATAATATGGTTTTTATCGCACTTTACACGAATGATGTAAAAATATTTCTATAATCCATTTCCCATCTTTTATTGCTGCAAATCTTATTTGACGTATTTAAAACGTAACTCCAGATGAGACAAAAATTATTATATCATTAGTCGTATCCATATCACTTCATTCCTTTTTTCTTAAATCTTTTGAAACGTTCATGTGTAAATCAATTACGGCACATTTATCAAATGTTCGGGGGGATGGGCCTCGTTAGCCTTGGATGGCAACCCGTCTAGGAGAAGGAAAACTCCGAAATTAAACCACTCTCTTTGGGGGGATGGGCCACGTCAGCTTTGGATGGCAACCCGTCTAGCAGAAGGAAAACTCCGATATAAAACCAACATTCAGGGAGCATACCCGAAAACAAACCCCAATCCAAGGTGTCAACCGACCCGTGCCGAGGGATTCATGGCCAGAGGGCAAGCTGGTCGCTAACGGAGGTTGCATGTGTTGGTGGTCACAGGGCACAGCTAGTATTCCATCTTACCCCCGTACAGGGCTCTGCGGGGATGGACATTCTAAATCCCTATTACTCGTGGGAACGCTATGAGAATTGAAAATAATATTTCTCCAGAAGGCGGCGACGCGGTTCGCAACCCATCACGTCATGTTTCCCGCGAGGGCGAAAAGCGGCCTACGGAAAGCCGGTTTGCAACATTTAATGTTGGAGGAGGAATGGATGGTAAATTGAATGAAGTATGCCAGATGATGGATGATAGAAAGATTGATGTTCTATGTATGAATGAGACAAAAAGGAAAGGTTGTGGCCCCACCAAGCATGACAGCTACACGGCTTATTGGTCTGGGGTAGACAGTACCACCAGAGCCTGCAAGGGAGTTGGTTTAATACTGTCTGCGCGAATGAATGAGTGCGTTAAGGAATATGAATGTGTAAATGCTAGACTATTGTGGATGAGAATGAAAGTAGGACTTACTCGTCTCTTTATTGTAGGGGTTTACGCCCCGGTCAATATAGTAGCGGGTATGTCACAGCAAGAACAAGAGGAAATGCAGGAATTTTGGGAGAACTTAAGAGCGATTTTGAGGAAATGTAAGGATAACGAAAGATTGATCTTGTCAGGTGATTTCAATGGATGGGTAAAACGAGATGGATTTGAAAGGGTTTTAGGTGGATTTGGTGATGAGAGTGTGAATGAAAATGGAAAAGTTTTGCTTGAGGTTTGTTTAGAGTGGAGCCTTTGTGTGACAAACACCATGTTTGATCACAAAAGGATACACATGTATACGCGTGAGGCTAAGAATGATAGAAGAAGTATGATTGATTTTGTAATTGTAGATGAACGTTTGAGAAAGAATGTGTTAGATATAAGGGTGTATCGAGGGATCGGCATCCACACAGACCACTTCTTGGTGATGAGCCGGATAAGTGGACTCTTCAAAGGATGGCGACACCGAGATTATTATGAAAATAGGGTCCTAGAAAGAATAAAAGTAGAAAATCTGCAAGGAAAAGATGTGAAAGATGAGTATAAGCGAAGATTGATAACAAGATTTGAGAGGTTCAAAGGCAGAAATGAAATGGAAGAATTATGGCAATCTTTTAAAGAAGAGATAGTATGTGTAGCGTCTGAAGTATGTGGTGTGATCAAGAGACGGAAAATACGAAAGGTTAAGAATACATGGTGGGACAAGGATGTACAATCAGCAGTGTCAGAAAAGAAGAAAGCCGGTTAGATTGGTTGGCTGCCAGAGCAAATGAAAGAATGGTAAAGGCAACGAGTGATGACATAGATGAAGCAAGAAAGGAGTTTGTTAGGTCAAAAAGAATTGTGAAAGAAATTGTTAAAAGGAAAAAAGAGGAAAAGAAAGATGAGTTTGATAGCAGACTATCTGAAGATTTCCGAAGAAACATAAAGTTTTTCTGAAAATCCGTTCGTGCAGTTCGAGGAAAAACTCAATCCTCAGAATACACGTCAATCAGAGACAGGAATGGAAAGATACTGAATGGTGAATCATGCGTGCTAAAGAGATGGAAGGAGTGTTTGAAGGTCTATATGAAAGAACGGCGATAGAGACATCGATCGACGAAATTAATGGTAATAATAGCAATGATGAAAGCGATATTACTGTGGATGAGATTGTGAAGGCGTTGGGAAGTATGAAATTAAGTAAGGCTGCAGGATATGATCGGATTACAGTTGAAATGCTGAAGGCTGGACAGGGCATCATAGTTGGTCAGCTGCAGCGCTTATTTAACTTGTGCTGGAGCACCGGCCGAGTACCTGATGACTGGACCACAGCGGCGGTTGTGCCTCTATATAAGGGAAAAGGCTCGCAACAAGACTGCAAGAACTAAAGAGGCATTAGCCTTCTCAGCATTGTTGGCAAATTGTATGCTAAGGTACTGGTTGAAAGAGTTATGGAAGTAACCGACAAGAAAATATGGGATATACAAGCAGGATTTCGAAAGGGTATGGGGTGCACGAATCAAGTATTTTCCTTGTGGTGCGTAGCCGAAAAATTCTTGGCCAAAGGTCAAAAGGTCTATAGCGCATTCGTGGATTTGGAAAAGGCTTACGATAAAGTGGTGAGGAATGAAATGTGGTCGGTACTGTCGATGTATGGGGTGAACAGCAGCCTCATACGAGCTCTGAAATCCCTTTATGAAGATTCTAGAGCTTGTGTGAGGATAAATGGGTCGTACACGGATTGGTTTACCATCGAAACAGGTGTTAGACTGGGATGTGTAGCGTCGCCGTGGCTGTTCAACCTCTTCATGGACAGTTGTTTGCAAGATTTGAAAAATAGTGACTGTGGATTAAGGATGAATGAGTTACTAGTCAAATGTCTCCTTTATGCTGATGATCAGGTTATACTTGCGTCTTCAGCGGAGGAGTTGCAGGAGATGGTAACAATCATGCATGGTGCGTTAGAGAGGAAAGGAATGAAAGTAAATGTAAGTAAAACGAAAGTTATGGTTTTTGAAAAGGAGGAATGCGTTACGGCTTGTAATGTTATGATCAATGGATAGCGAGTGGAGCAAGTGGATGAGTTTGTATATTTAGGTACGCTGTTTACAAGAGATGGTAAGAATGTAGAAGATATTGAAAGAAGAGTTAATACAGGTAATAGAGTGAATGGAGCTCTGAAGGCGTTTATGAATAGCCAAAACGAGTCCAAATAGGCACGTTTGGCTGTCCATAGATGGGTGTTAGTACCTACTCTTATGTATGGTAGTGATAGTTGGGTATGGCAGAAGAGTCATGAAAGTAGAATAAATGCTGTAGAAATGAGAGCACTGTGAAGTATGTGTGGTGTTTCTTTGACTGACAGAGTAAAGAATTGTGTGATAAGAGAGTGTTGTGGGGTAAAAGAAGATGTAGTGACAAGCATCGAGAAAGGTATGCTAAGATGGTTTGGACACGTGGAGAGGATGGATGACGAAAGTCTGACCAAGCAGATATATAAGGCAAGTGTGGAAGGGACAGGACGAAGGGGAAGACCTAGGCGGACGTTCTCTGACCAGATTGGAGACATCCTAAGAACAGGACAGGTTAGAAGCACCCTGAACAGAAGAGCATGCATGGGGAATCTGATGGGAGTGAATGAAGCAAGAGAGATATGTCAAGATCGTTGCAAATGGCGCTCCGTAGTCACTGCCTACCCCTCCGGGAAACAGGCGTGAGTCTTTGTATGTATGTATGTACATTTATCAAAATATGTCAAACAATATTATATCGACTTATGTTTGGCAAACATCCAGCGAGGAATTATATATATCTGACAAACGTCTCCCGAGATCGCAAGTCGATTGCGCCTTCTCAGGTTTCTTACAGCCTCAAACAAGATATTTTCTTTTATACCTGACTGACTCTGATATCTTCTCTCTTTTGTTACAGATTCGTTTACGTGTCAAAAAATGAACAAGTCACATATATGGGACTTCCTAGAGAAGATTTCCAGCAGGAGGTAATTTACATTGCGTTACTCACGCGAACTACTTTCAATAGGAAGAAATCGCCGATACATTTCGATAACGCATTAAAAGGGTTATTTATTAATACAGAAAACCGGAGTATGAAAAAATGAATACGGGAAACGCGATCGACTCACACACGAAGAATTATCAAAACATTATTTGAGTTATTAAATTTATTGAATATGAATTTAGAGAAAAAACTTAGTATCGAACATATTTGTGCAAAATATGCCGACGTTTTTCATCTGCCAGGTGATAAATTATCCACCACAAACATTATGACCCATACGATATCCTTAAAAGACAACGTTACACCTAGTTATATTAAGCCTTACAGGATTCCTCATTCTCTTAAGCAGGAGGTACAAAAACAAATTGACGAAATGTTAGCAAACGATATAATAGAAGAAACGACATCAGAATGGTCCAGCCCAGTCTTATTAGTTCCTAAAAAGTCTGATAGATCTAACGAGAAAAAATGGAGATTAGTTATTGATTATAGGCAACTAAATAATAAAATTAAAGATGACAAATTTCCATTACGAAACATTACAGATATTTTAGATTCTCTCGCAGGTAGCATTTATTTTTCAAAACTAGACCTTTCACAAAGTTATTATCAATTATCATTAGATGAAAATTCGCGAAAATATACAGTTAGTTAATCGAGTTAGGGAGAGATTTAGGATCGTTGTGCGAAAGAGAAAATATATATGAAATATTAATTAAAAAGAGTAAACAAAATGCAGCGAATATAAAAATACTTGCAAGTTATATGAAAAAGTTGAATATTAAGGTACCTAAAATTTTAATTATTACAGATATAATACGAATTAGTAATCACGAGGATAAAAGTATAATATTAAATGATTTTCATTTGTTACCCACTAGCGGTCACGCAGGGATAAACAGCAGCAAACAGCAATAAGCAATTTAAAGAAATATTACTACTGGCCAGGTATGACGAATGATGTTATTAACTACGTTAAAAAGTGTCAGCAATGTCAATATAATAAGTTTTCTAATCGCCTCGTAAGAGAGCCAATGGTTATAACGAATACTGCAAGCTCAGCATTTGAACGAGTAGCGTTAGATATTATGGGTCCATTACCGACTGATATAAATAATAAAAAGTATATTTTAACATTGCAATGTGACTTATCTAAATTCGTAGAGGCATTTGCTATGCAGAGTAAGGATTCTGAATCAGTAGCAAGAATATTTGTTTCTAATTTCATTTTGAGATACGGAGTGCCTAAGGAAATTATTACAGACAAAGGTACAGAGTTTTTGTCTAGTATTATAGAAAATGTGTGTAAAATTCTAAAAATTAAACGTTTAAATTCCACACCTTATCACCATGAAACGATAGGCTCACTGGAAAATAGTCATAAGCATTTAGGCTCATATCTTCGCATTCAGTGTGATAGAAATACCATTGATTGGAGTGATTGGCTACCTTTTTGGTCATTTTCTTACAATACAACAGTACATTCGGAAACAAAATACTCACCATTTGAATTAGTATTTGGTAAATGTTGTAAATTGCCCTCAGATTTTGGAAATTCAGTTGAACCTTTGTATAATTATAATGATTACCCAAAAGAAATGAAATATCGTTTACAGCGAGCACAGTACGATGCAGAATTTGTTAGAAAGTAAATTAAAAAGGAAGTTAATGTATGACAAGAAAACTTACTCCGTAACTTACAAAAAGGGTGACCTTATTCTTATAAAAAACCAAACTGGAAATAAACTTCAAAACATCTACAACGGTCCCTATGAAGTTATTGAGGAAGTTTCACCTAATGTTAAGATTTTAAAAGATAATAAGGAATATCTTATTCATAAGAATAGCACTAAGAGGTATTTCAGTTAATTTTAAGCTTTTTATTGTATTCTTTAATGTTAAGTATAAATTAATTTAAGTAGCTTTGATTTTTCTTATAAAAACTTACTTATAATTATTTTAAGTTAATAAACATTTTTTCTCCAAAAGGGGAAGGGTAGCAGACCTTTTTCGGGGGAGTTGTAAAGTAATGAAATTTGATATTACGAATTTATTGTAGTAATAAGTTCACACCTCACGTGTACTGAATATTGCAAACTTGCAACTTACAATTAGGTACTGCGCAATTAGGCATTTACTTTATTTTGTATTTAATAAGTTTTAATTATTCAAATAAATGACACGAAACGAGTAACATGTTTCATTGGAGTCAGCTCAAACCCCGACATATTTCAACACGAGGTGATGCAATATTTCACAGTGCGATTGATAACAACTTTGTCTCCCTAAATGACGGCAGTGCTACACGCATTAAACTGGTTAATGGTCCTGGTACTGGTTAATATCCATCAAAAGACTGCGCCGGATATTACTTTTGCCTGAGCTGACGTTGCATTGAAATTTGACTGGAATAATAAACGAATGCCTTGGCAGTGACCACATAATGATTAAATTCAATATAGAAATGTTATCATCACCGCCCTATAGGGTGGTGAGACTTTTTAAGAAAGCTAATTGGACTGAATACAAAGTTAGAATAGAAGAGAGACTGCAAGATACAACACTTCCTTTGGTCCTACAATTAGCTTATGATAGTTATATAGATATAGTGGATCAAGCAGCCGCAGATTTTATCCCTTTCACGAAGATTTGTAATAACCCTCTGAGAGCACAACGTTTTGTGCCTAAGCCATTCTGGAATCAAGACCTGTCAAAACTTGTTGCAGAGAGGCGCTTAGCCTTGGCTAAATTCAGGCAGAACCCAACCCCTGACAACCTCAGTGAGCTACAAAGGAAAGTAAAAACAGCGCGATCTGCAATTCGTCGAAGCAAAGCGAAATCGTGGCAGTCTTTCTGTAACAATATAGACAGTACAACTTCCTCGAATGAAATGTGGAGACGAATGAGGTGGCTTAAATGATATAGGAAATTTAGACCATGCGTAGATAGAGAAAAATCCGAAACTTTGTTGTGTAGCCTTGCTCCGGACTTTGCGTCACCTCAAAAACCTAACTTTGTATCATCTGATAATGTTCTGTGTGATCCAATCTCGGTGAACGAACTGAACAACTGTATCAAGCGGTCTGATACGGCACCAGGTTTGGACAACATCTCTTATTCAATGATAAGCAATCTACCAGACACAGGTAAATAGGTCCTGGTTTCTTTATATAACAGATTTCTAGCGTCTGCTTTCGTGCCGAGACAGTGGAAACAGGCTAATATAGTTGCGGTTCCAAAACCAAGTAGTGTGAGCGGTCAGTCATCAGGCATCAGACCAATAGCCTTTTTGTCTTGTCCGTGTAAAATCCTACATACAATAATAACCCGTAGACTTGAGAGGTTCCTCGAGAGAAACGGCCTTCTCTCCGAGGAAACGACGGGATTCAGACGCTCAAGATCCTGCCTGGACAACCTATCACGTTTGGTTTCCCGTATACAAATCGGATTTACAGAAGGAGTTCCTACTGTCGGATGCTTTTTAGATATCGACGGAGCTTATAATAATGTCAATGTTATAAGCATGTTAAATATGTTGCACAGTCTCGGTGCGGGTGCTACTTTGTGTAATTATCTATGGGAAGTTTTACATGACAGGGTACTCTCTATTCAAATAAACAACAGAGATTCTATCAAGCGTAATACAGGAACGGGAATAGCCCAAGGCGACCCGTTGTCACCGATTCTGTTTAATATTGCCACTGTTAAAATTTGCCAGAGTATTGAACAAATATTTATTTCACAATACGCTGACGATTTTGTAATTTATAGTTCGAACAAAAATGTATCTCAAGCAATTAGTAATGTTCAAAGTGCGGTATTAAGTTTTTGTACTCTAATTAAGGAGATAGGGCTTAGCATTTCACACAGGAAATCAAAATTTTGTATGTTTGGCAGAGGCAGAAGGAATACTAACGTAAATCTAGATTAAGGCAATAATATATTTATTCAGAGTGTAGATAGTACTAAGTACTTAGGTATGTGGTTAGACAGGAGTCTGAAATGGGGCAGACATATCAACGAAATCAGAGCGATATTGCTTAAGTATATTAACGTGTTTAAAGTATTAGCCAGCAGTAATTGGGGAATTCACCCGACACCTTAGACGTTTATATATTTTGATTATTCGCAATAGACTCGATTACGGTAGTTTCTTATACGATAGTAGCACTAACAGCCATTTATAGAAACTGGAAAGGATTCAAAATCAGGCTATGCGCGTCATCTGAGGTTTTATTAAAACGACACCCATCCATGTTATGCAAAGCGAGTTGTATTTGCCGCCATTACAAACTCGCAGAATGTATCTTGTTGGATAGTTTTGGATGAGAGCAAAATCTTTCACTAATAATGTAACGATCCAGGCGTTAGAACACCTTAACACATGTTGTGAGCTAGCCTACTGGAGAAATAAGAAGCTGCCTTTATTGATATCTGCCCACAGAAAATATTTTGATTACCCCATGTATTACTCAGACAAGTTGTTCATATACTCTTTAGATAAGTGGATAACTTATTTTGATTTATCAGAAATTATAAGAATAAATATAGATGGAATTGCCAAAGCTAAAAGATTAACTAATATCACCAGGTTAAGAAATCAGTGTAATACATTTATGTTTAAGGCATATAACCATTATTATCATATCTTTTCGGATGGATCCAGAGAAGAGGCGATCTCTGGAGCAGCTTTTTTTGATCTGCAGCTTGATGTGAGAATGAGATTCAGCATTCATACTAATATATCCATAATGCACACTGAGTTAATAGCGATTACTGAATCTTTATCTTATATCCTGTCGGTGTCTTACAGCAAAAAAATTGTTATTTTTTCTGACTCCAGAAGTGCGCTTCAACACTTGGCTCGGATATCCTCGTATTTTCGAGGTCTACCGATAGCCTACTCTATCCTGAAAACCATTCGTGAGATTCAGAATTCGGGTAAAACTATTGTCATTCAGTGGGTGCCCTCTCATGTCGGTATCGTGGGTAATGAGGAGGCAGATCGAACTGCACGCCAGGCAATAAACGACGGTATACGCTATAACTGTTTGTCATAATTATTATAGTGAAGCTTTATTCCTAGTACAAAATGCATGCCATCAATCATGGTCTGAATATTTTGATGAGCGGTCGCGTTCTATTGGTATTTGGTATAAAACTATACAGTTCGACCTTCCTCGTTACCCATGGTTCGATCAGACTAATATAGATAGGAAATACATAGTTGGGTTGCTTAGATTGCGGTCCGGACACATTCCAACAAATAAGTTTAAATTTCTTATGAAGCTGTCCAACTCTCAGAACTGTTCTCTATGTGACAAAGTGGAAGATGTACACCACGTTTTGATGGAATGTGTTCGGAGAGCTGCCCTGCGGCGCAGATATTTGTTTCTTAATGATAGTAATGTGGGAACTTGTAATAGCTTCTTGGCCTCACCGTTGTCAGATGAGGCCAAGAAGCTACTCAAGATATATTATACTCCCTTAGAAGATAGATAACTTAAAATTGGTACCTTAGTTCTTAAAAATATCTTATGTAATAAATACTTACCTAGACTGATATAATTATATAAAAGTACAATTGTAAGCTTTTGAATTACGGGGGTGACATAGTCACTGTTTGACTAAAACCCCTATATTAAAAAATAAAGAATTTAAAAAAAAAAGGACTATTTCACAATTTTTAACAACTTGCTATTAGATTCTGTCTCACGATAAACCTTTCGTTTACTATACGTGAAAATAAATTACCACACCCACACAGCACTGTAAGTAATTAATAATCCACAATGAATCATCAACACTAAAAAATAATATTTTAATAAAGCTTACCGCAATATGAGACGATTTCAGTAATATCAAAATAGTAGTATATTTATAACAACCCGATACAACCCGAACCCGAGCAGATAACTCATCTGAAATAAATATAACAATCAAATGTGCCAGTTGGAGTGTAATAGTGCTGATACAACTGAGCATTCACCTGTAACAGAACAGCGAGCATTCACCGTTTTCTGTTTCGTTGAACTGACCAACGAATAGAGCCAAACATTGTTACAAACATTTACACGATCTTACTAGCGATCGCTCTGATCAGCAAACACGTCAAAGCTAATTTACGGTCAATTCGCAAGAATGCTCGCTAAAACACACTTGTTTGTTTATCTGTTTTGTATCATTTGCAAAAAATGCTCATTTATCGTGAATGCTCAAATGTATCAGCACTATAATATTACGATGACAAAAGATAATTAAAATTAAAATGAAAGAAACATGTTCCAATGTTGTCCAATGTTGTATTATTGACGCCTCGGTGGTCGGTAGCGTAGTCTGCGATTTGAGTTTGGCTTTGGGTTCGATTATCGGATCGAGCCTAAAGTGATATTAGAGCTTTCTATTAACAATTACTCTGTGGATAATATCACACCTCTGCTTACCCTTCCGAGAATAAAGATGTAATTATTTAAAAAAAAACCCTATTGAATCTGTAGTAGTAAGTAATCACGTTAATCCGCAGGCCCTATGTTTCATGTCCTGCTGGTCCTGTCTATATGCCTCCAATGACGGTGAGGGAAAATACTGCTATTGTGTTTGCACACACATGTGCAGTATTGTACATTATAAAATTATGTCTCCTCTAACCTGTGTATCTTAATTTTATAGGTAATCTGCAAAAAATGATTTAAATACTTTACATTTTCCAATCTTAATATATAAAATCCTTGCGTTACTGACTGACTGACAGACACGCTACAGCCGAAACTATTGGGCGCAGGAAGCTGAAATTTGGCATGTATGTTCCTTGGGGAACGTAGGTGTGCACTAAGAAGGGATTTCCCGAAATTCTCACGGGATCGGCCAAAACGGGAAAATTTAAAAAAAATGCAGGTGTAGCTGCTGGCGTCCTCTAGTAGACTATACGTCTGTACGGATGTCTTTTTATTACGGATGCCTTTCAACTACAGATACAAAGTACGGAACAGTTCTTGAAACTGATAGTATTCGTAGTATCTTATACTAATATATAAAGCTGAAGAGCTTGTTTGTTTGTTTGTTTGCTTGTACGCGCTAATCTCAGAAAGTAATGGTCCGATTTGAAAAATTCTTTCAGTATTAGATAGCCCATTTATCGAGTAAGGCTATATAACATGACGCTATAAGTGACGGCAGAAGAGTAGAAGCCTTAAATAACGTGGACGTAGCCGCGGGCATCCTCTAATTTTATAATAAAGCAGATTCTCAGCTTTGTGTAATAAAACACAGCTTTCTGTTACAGTCATTACCCAGAATCATTATTATATTATTATAAGTATTTTCATTTTCAGTTTAAATACCTGAAGAAAGGAAGGGTTTAAGTTAATGTTAAAACAATAAATTACAATGCAGCTACTTTACCGGGAAGGCACTAAGCCCTACAATTAATAATTGACTCGGTGAATTGTGGCCCCACTTCCGAGGGACCCAGGCCGTTAAAAACAGAGCAAAATGAAGATAAATCTTGAACGGACTATATCCTTTCTTTAAGCTGGAATAAGGAATCGCTCTGTATTTTACTACCTTAGGGACGCTCAATTTTGTATTATAATTTAATTTTAGATAAAATATGTAGCTTGAAAAAATAATAATATACTTGTTTTTCTGTGAAATTATAATGTTTGCCCATTTTTAAACTGTTTCACTGTTGGGCATTGGTCCTTCTCACTTTGAGGGAAGTTATATTTTAGTCTATCAACCATGCACGTCATATATGTTTCTCTAGTCTAAACATATGCCACGAAGCCAATAGAAATATCTGTGTTCCAAAACAAAGATTCGCCCGCATATTTAGATTTATTTAACCGTTTCTCTCCAATCTCGAGGGACTTTTGAGGAATCCTTGCCTGTAATGCAATGGTCCCCAAGGAACATTTCAGATTCTAGCGCTCAGTGGTTTTAACTGTGCGCTATCTGTCAGTCACTTAGTAAAGCAAGAATTTTGCATCTACATACAGACAAGAATTTAATGTACTTATAAAGAGGATGGTAGACCAAATTAAACAACATACAATATTATTTAGCGGGTCTTAGTCGCGATAATTGACTTATTTAAAGGCATAAATACCTCTGTTATTCTGCCACGTTTCTACCGGGGTTAACTAATGTTTGCCATAATTTAAAATGCCATAATTTCATATGCCATACTGGTATTTGCCATAATTTCATTGGAAATAACGCTTCAGTTGTCATAATTGTGAAATGACATAAAATGACTTTCACTAATTCCATTGGTCATAATCGATCAAACGTCATAATAATTTAAATCCATAAATGTATTTGCTATAATATTCGTTTTCAATAATCTAAAACAACTTCAGTTTATTAAACTAGTGTGAAGAATGTGGACTAAGTTGATGGAGCCCTGCTTCGCAGGGCTCCTATTTTTGGGTTAAGGGTCAAAAGAGAACCCCAACCTAACCTATCCGAGTCGGATTGCACTGAATCGGGGTGTTAACGATAATTAATTTCAACCTAACAATATTATGTATAATTTTCATTATTATATAAAATTTTAATTATGTCAAGAGTCGATTATGAGATGTGTAACTTATGGAAACTAATTATTATGATATATGTTGTTATAGAAAGTCATTTTATGGCAAATAAAAGTTATCACTGTTGAGTTGTTACGGCAAACGTTATTAGTATAAATGATAATAGTGCAAATAAATATTATGATCGGGGATGATTATGGCAAACAATATTAGTGCAAATGAATTTATGGAAAACGAGAGAATACCTTCTACCGGCTTGCAACGGTCGTAGTCGCGGAGGGACTGATGTCAAATTAAACAAGCCACCCAGTCTCAATATTCGCGTGACCGATCAAAAAATCGAGCTGCTTGAGAATTTGTCCGCAAACATTATTTTTCTATCCAATTGCACTGAGTCTGTCGGTGCATTCGTTGAAGCTAAAAGAAAATATAAGACGCTCGTACTACGGTGGCTTGGAAAATGCTTTCTTGGTGCAAAACGTGACAGGTTTTATAGATGTTGGCAATTTTTTCTAGTTATAGAATAGCACCTTATCATTATGTATACTAAATCAGGCATACACACTGGTTATGCAATATTGCTAAAGATTTTTATTGTAACTGCATGAATAGATATTTTGGGAACAGCTAGTTACCCAATTTGGTTAGTCTGACAACCAGTCAATGTCGGGAGTGTTTTATGTATATTCATGATGATGTTGTAGATTACTATTCTTATCCAAATATAACACAATCAAATATTAGTAGCGTCAATCTAGTTAGCTTTTGAAGATAAAACGAGAATTCACAAAGAACTTTTCGTTGTAATCGTATTATAGTAGGAAACTCAGCTAATCTCAAATTGCTTTAAACGCAGGCAATTCACAAACACTGAAACTGCTTTAAATGCAAGAAACGTCATTAGACAGGAAGTCTTTTATTTTTTAATACTTTCTTCATTAACATTCGTCGGATAATGCAAGAGTGCGGCAAAATTAGGTAATATCTGAAGTGCTTCGTTCTATATAACGAAGGAAATGAATAGTCAACACTAGTTGATGTCTAGTTGCTTGCGGATAATAAACTAAAAGTATTTGCATTACAAAAGAAAAGAAAACAATTCGTAGGTATTCTCTATCTTCTTGTAGACCAATTAAAAAAAAAAGAAAAAAAAATACATATTATAACGTCATATCAAGTGGTGAATGCGCTTACTGAAGATAACATTTTATACAGGAGGTCCAACAACAAGAGCTTGACTGAAAAAATAAAGCATGTATTTTTGCGAATCTTAGTATTCCAAAGATGGTCATATTTTAGCTGCCGTATGAAGGGCATTTTTATACGATAATTTTAATCCTCTATGCCACTGTGTCATAGTGTCAGACTTTCTTAATTTAATATATTGGTAATGACACAACAATTTGAAAATGTAATATATTACATAAAAACATATAATCACCCCTAATACAATTTTTATGTCCCACGTAATAGGGGGCGAGACTTTTGCCGTTACCGGGCACCAACATACGTCACCAGACTCCGTACTGCTACAGCTGACAATTCGGAAAAACCCAGTAAAACTTTTGCCCGACCCGGGAATCGAATCCGGGACCTCCGATCAGCAGTCGCATACGCTATCCACTGGACCACAGAGACTATAAAAACTATTATTTTCTATTTCACTCGCTTCTTTCTCTCACGTTTCTACAATTACCGTTTCTAACTAGGTATTGGAAGGTACTTAAGAATAACGAATGACTATTTGGAACTGCAATAGTAATCTCAGTAGTAGGAAAAGTGGCTCTATCGTAGAAAAACTTATCTGACAAATTAGCTCTTCGGTATTAAATGTCTTGTTTGCGGTGCATCGTAAATTTTTCCAAATAGAAAATTTCTTTCTAATAATATAATAAAATATAATCCGGAGTAACAATGCGGTTCTATGCACTGCTTGTTTGACTCATACATATTGCTAAATTGCTGAGCTAAATGACAAAAAATACCAGCCTTTTCAGGTTTTGACTGACTTAACAGATTTAAAAAAATAATCGATTTTAAACTTTCGCGATTTGTATACATCATAGAAATTAATTTAGCGGGTCTTAATCGCGTTAACTTAAATTATTTAAGGTATAAATACCTATTTGTTACCGACGTTTCGCTCGTCTTGCACCGAGCGTGGTCGCGGAGAGACTGATGAGAGCTCAGCGACGTCTTGTGGAAGTGCGGGTTTCATCACCTACCCTCACTTGGTCTTTATTTAAGTTCGCAATGTCGGTACTCCGACACACTACACTAATGACGTCTACACACTGTTGAGATTTATCACTGCGGCGGTGTTTACACTTGCTGATGACTGGATTCCAAGTGGCCGATAATCTATATCCATCCTCCCGGTTGAAATTGTTATATTTCTTGATTTCTACCGCTTCACGTACTATCCTGGAGTAATAGTGACGATCGGTGGATAAGACTTGTGGTTGATGCAGTTCTATCCAGTGGTTTGGTCCAGACTCCAACAAATGCTCAGCTATCGCCGACTTGTTAATATGTCGGTTTTTTACAGCTGCGATATGTTCCTTTACCCTTTCAGTGATTGTACGCTTAGTTTGCCCGATATATGAACTACCGCAGCTGCAATCGACTTTGTAGACGCCAGGTGTTTGGAGAGGAATTACATCCTTTGGTGTACGCAGATTGTGTGCTATCTTAGAGAGCGGACTGTATACAGTCTTGATGGAGTATTTCTTGAGTACTGTTCCAACTTTGTCCGTCACTCCCTTTAGATACGGCATGTAAGCGGGCACTCTGCTTACCTCAGGTTTACGCTCGTTCCTCTTCCGACAGAGTAAGTTTTTCTTGTATCCGTTGCACCTAAGTACCTCCCGAACATGTGAAAGCTCACTATTTAATTGTTCGGGGTCACATAAGTCATACGCTCTGTTCACTAACGAGGACACAACGGAATCCAAGTGCCGCGGATGGTGGTGCGAGTTCGCGTTGAGATACCTGTCGGTGTGTGTCGGTTTCCTATACACAGTGTGTCCAAGGGTACCATTATCTCTCACTGTCACTTTAACGTCGAGAAAGGGTAACGATCCGTCTACCTCCATTTCGAATGTGAATCGGATGTTCGGATGTATGGAGTTCAATTTGTGTGCGAATTGTTCTACGTCCTGCTTGTTGCCCTTCATGATGCAGAAGATATCGTCGACATACCTTTTCCATAGTTTCACATTTGACGCCTGCATGTCTACGGATTCCTCAAAGTGCTCCATCCAGATGTTGGCCATTACCGGTGCTATAGGGCTACCCATAGCCACTCCATCGATCTGGAGGTAATGTTGTCCACGATATAGGAAGTAGTTTCCATCCAAGCAATTCCTGAGTAGAACGATGTATTCGTTAGACAGACCGTTTTCCCTTAATTTCCTATCTACGACGTCAAGGCAATCTTGAATAGGAACATTGGTGAATAGTGACTCAACATCAAAACTCACCATCACCTCGTCTGTTTCCCTTTTCATGCTCTTGATGATTTCAATAAAGTGGCGAGAGTCCTTTACGAAAGAGTGCGTCTTGCCTACTAACGGTTGTAGTACCTTGCTTATGTGTTTCGCCAAACCATATGTGGGTGAATTTATTTGACTCACAATCGGTCGCAAAGGTACGTTAGTCTTATGTACTTTAGGTAATCCGTACATCTTAGGCGGCTGCACAATGTGAGGTTTATGTAACCGTTCAAATTCCTCTTCCGTAAATAAGCTTTTATGGTCCCTAATTAAGGCTCGAATGCGTTTTGTCACTCTGGCGGTCGGGTTAGTAGGCAAGACGCACTCGGGCAAACTAAGCGTACAATCGCTGAAAGGGTAAAGGAACATATCGCAGCTGTAAAAAACCGACATATTAACAAGTCGGCGATAGCTGAGCATTTGTTGGAGTCTGGACCAAACCACTGGATAGAACTGCATCAACCACAAGTCTTATCCACCGATCGTCACTATTACTCCAGGATAGTACGTGAAGCGGTAGAAATCAAGAAATATAACAATTTCAACCGGGAGGATGGATATAGATTATCGGCCACTTGGAATCCAGTCATCAGCAAGTGTAAACACCGCCGCAGTGATAAATCTCAACAGTGTGTAGACGTCATTAGTGTAGTGTGTCGGAGTACCGACATTGCGAACTTAAATAAAGACCAAGTGAGGGTAGGTGCTGAAACCCGCACTTCCACAAGACGTCGCTGAGCTCTCATCAGTCTCTCCGCGACCACGCTCGGTGCAAGACGAGCGAAACGTCAGTAACAAATAGGTATTTATACCTTAAATAATTTAAGTTAACGCGATTAAGACCCGCTAAATTAATTTTTAAAAAAATAGTTTTAAAAAAGTCATTCAATCAGTCAAAATGATTAAGCGATACAACTGTTTCGTAAATAATACCATTATAAAATTTTATTAAAGTTGTTTAAATAAAATATCGTCTAGTCATCTATATAAATAAACATGATTGTACCCGCATGACTTCCAAACGACTGCACTAAATTGAATAAATCTTTCTTCGATGCGTTTCTGATTTCCAGGAGAAGGATTATATATATACATATATATATATATATATATATATTGAACCACTTTCGGTACACATTTGTACTGAATAGGCAGCTTTACTGGCACTTCGTCAAAGTTGGTAATCGTTCACGGCAGTTTATTCTCCTAGCCCTGCTCAGCAAGGCACTAGAGGATAAGAAGCAGGATAAAGAACTGGAGGACGCCCGCCCGTAGCTACTCCCACACATTTATTTTTGATTTTACCTTTCCTTAGTGCAATCTTGTTCCGTGCAATCGCTTACTAATGTGTCCGGTAGATGGCAATTGGCTCGCCCCCTACCTATTTCATTGGGACCGAAACATAACTGGCGAAGTGTGGGTGTGTATACACCTCTGCCTACCCCTTCGGGGATAAAAGACGTGAAGTTATGAAGATTAGTGCAATCCTATGGTCCTCAAGGAACATAATTATGTACCTACATAATATGCCGAATGCCGAAATTTTGAATGTACATACCTATGAACATTCAAAATTTCGGCTTCTTACGTGCAATTGTTTGGCTGAGGCCTGTTTGTCAGTTAGTCAGTAATACAATAATTTTATGTATACAGAATGATGTTTTCGCTATCCTTGCTCATCTCTTGCGAATACATAGCCTTATTAGAACCTCGTCAAAGGTGGTGTTCGTTCTCACTAGATTGAAAACTGAGGCGAATACTCACTTTGGTAGTAAATTCTCTCATGTATTGCATCGGAGTTGATTGCTTCCAAAATTGTATGCTGGTAAATGTTTACCGATAATCAAATTTGGAAGAAGATGAGCTGGTAATCGTGAGGAAAACACTGAATGTCAGCTGGGTTGCTGTCTTTACAATGAAGTTATGAAAATAATATCGTAACCAGCGCTGTCGAAAGAAAAATGCAAGAAACTTTCTTAATAATCTTTTTAATATGATGATCTTGATAAATGTGTTTGTATGCTAATCCTGATTTCATGCTCTAACTACAGAACGGATTTTGATATATTTTTCTTTTTTTTAAGATTAACGCCTGGATCCCCAAGGGGTAGGCAGAAGTGTAATATAACACCCTCATTTCACCATGAATTGTTTTTTTTAGGTCCCATGTAATAGGGGGCGAGCCTGTTGCCGTTACCGGGCACATCGCCAGACTCCGTGCTGCTACTGAGAATTTGGAAACACTCAGTAACACTTTTGCCCGACCTGGGAATCAAACCTGGGTCCTCCGAGCAGCAGTTGCATACGCTATCCACTGGACCACGGAGGCAGTCTTTCGATGAAACTATTTTAAATCAGAAGAATGCAATGGGATAGCCTTTGTCGACTGAGACCCACGCGGGTGGATCCGCGGGCAGCGTCTAGTATAGTAATAAGACAAACCAAATATTGATTACATGGATGGTAAAGTACTGCTCTCTGTGTTGAGGATTTGACACCCCTCTTGAGGTAGCACTCGAGTTGATCAACAGATAGATTGTTTCGAGACTAGAGTTGCTTTGTATCCATTGTCTATATGTTTGTAGAGCCCTCCGCGAACCAGGGTTAAATTTTATTGGGGTCACAGTTGCAATATATTACATTGACTCGATACTAAGTGTAACATAATCAACGCACTACATTTCACATGTTTCCTTTGCGAAGTTTTATGCTGCCATATAGTAATACTGGTCACTAGACACAGGGTGAATTATCTACTCGTGTAGTGTGATGATGCAGTAAAAATACCCACACATATTACAAAGGAGACCGGCCAAAGTTGGCTGGAACGTGAACAATCGTCTTAAAAAAAGTAAATTACTAAAACTTTTTGTTTTAATATATTATAAATATTGATCACTATCCAGTAGTATGAAATAAACACATAGTAATAATGGATTTTAAAATATTTTCATTTGATTATAAATGTGTAGGTACTTCAATGGACTATTTGAATGGTTCGTTTGTGTTGCCTTGTAAATAATCGGTGGAAAAAGTGTTTAACAAAATCACATTTTAAAGCGATTGCCGAAACCTGAAAGTACGTGGATATTTCTTTTATCATCATCATCATCAGCCTGTAACAGTCCACTGCTGGACTAGGCCTCTCCATTGAAAGGAGGAATTGGCCTACTATACTACGCTGGCCAAACGGGTTGGTATAGGGTTTGTATCAAGTTTTCCTTCTCTTACAGTGCTGTTCTCTGCATGATATGCTCCCTCTGTCGGCTCTTACGACACCCATGGGATGATATGGGGTGGTGACAATCCGTATTCTTAATCCGTCACCACACGGATATTTTTTTTTATTTTTTTTATTATATATATTTTTCAGACGACAGCCATAATTAACGTAAAATAATGATATTATTTTGAATATCAGAATGGTAAAGTATGTTGGGTATTTATTTTCATACTCTAGCAACACTTGACTAACCTTTGTTTCCGTCATTCGCTTTGTGTTCGTTTCGTTTGATCGTATTGTAGATTTGATTTTGTGTTAGCTGTTCTTTTCTACATGTGCTTTCTAAAATAGACTCCGAATATTCTCCTCATGACGACCATAGCTTTCCTACCCACCTGACTGATATAGATACGGCCAGAGCCAGATTAGTATATTTTAGTTATTTCCACAGCATAATGTCATATGGCATTTTATTATGGGGCAACGCAGCTGACATTCAAACTGTGTTTGTACTGCAGAAGCGGGCTATTCGTGCAATCTACAGTCTTGGTTCAAGGCATTCACTGAGGGAAAAATTTAAAGAAATTAAGATAATGACTGTCGCATCTCAATACATTTATGAGAACTTGTTCTATGTCAGGAAAAATATAAATATGTTTTCTAAATTCAGCGACATTCATAAATTAAATACACGAAACAAAAACAAACTTGTTCTACCTTCAACTAGACTACAAAAAATAAGTAACTCATACAAGTGTCAAAGCATACGTTTTTACAACAAAATGCCAGGCAATATTCAGGCACTAAGTATTAATAAATTCAAAGTATTCATTAAACAGAGCTTGTGTTCAAGAGCTTATTACTCATTATTTAGCAGACAAAAACGCCTGGAATTGAGTTTAAAAATTATGAATTGACATTAAATTATGAATTGACATTATGAATTTTCACATTTTGAAATTAGTGACATAATATTTTTATTTACATTTGTAGTACTTATATCTTTACATTCTGACATTTTTGATTTGTAATTTTATTTATTTTCTTTTGACATTTAAAATTACTTTAGTAATATATTTTTATTTTATTTTTTTGACATTCTTAAATTGACATTCAATAATATTTACTGACATTTAAACATATGACATTTTATTGTTTAAATTTTTATTATTTTTATATATTGTTTACAACATGTGTTTTACTATGTATTAGCATGTAAAGTTGTGAGTACGATGTGGGCATTATTAAACATAATATAAACAATTAGTTGTGGCAACTTGTCTGATGGCTTAGGCTGACATGCTTATGCATACACCTTCTGATGGCGTGGAGGCATAGTGATACAGATCGTGCTGGCTCCCTCAATCAAGGTTGAGCCGTACGATTGCTGTTGAATGCGGGCCATCAGTGGGCCGAGTCAGTCAAAAGCGTCAGATAATTTCCTGCATTGTACTTGCATACTAAACCCTTTTTTTGTCTGGACTTTAAAAGATCAAGAAAAGACTAAAGAAATTGAAGTGACAAAAAAAAATAATGACTCTGAGTTTGTTTCGGCCTTTCTTCTCAAGAAGTCATTTAGCTAGGAAAAGCCGGCATCATCTAGAATAGGGTTTTGACATGTATAAGTGTTGTAAACAACCAAAATTCAGAAATAAATATGTCGTTATGTCTTTATGATCCAGTACCCGCTTCATACGATAACTTGCGGTGGAACACGGAATCTCCTCACGACGCGACGATCATGACTTGCCTGCGAACCCAGTACCCGCTTCGAACGATGACTTGCGCTTGAACATGGATTACCCAATCTCGCTTCATGATCATGAATCAATGCATTGTATCAATTGTGGTACCAATATTACACAGCGGAGAAGACATATTCTCAATCTCGTGGAAGTACGATGATAATTAATACTTCAATGGATTGCACCGCAAGTCGTATGTATTGTATTTGGCATTTAAAAAAATTACATAATTATGTTATTTAATCAAAATATTAATTTTTTGTTGGCATTATAAATACATGCATTACATTAAATTTGTTTATTTTGGTTTGTCAACAGATTGAGGCACATAGCCAGTACATTTATGTAATTCTTGTTGGACTGTGGCATTTAACATATCCCGTATGCCACAAATCGCAAACCCATCACAAGAAGCTATTATACAACATGTAACATATTAAACGTGTTTCAGAATCGGCTACTGAATACATTTCTGTCATTTTTAATATTGTTTTTTTTTGTTCTAAAATAATAAAAATAACAAAAATTATAGTCACTCATTTTGGTTCGGCGTTGCACCGAAAGACGCGCTGACGAGGAAGATCTGCCATGGGAGGGAAAATCGGACGCGGACGAAATTTGAAACAGACGTTACATTTATGTATTCTGTGACGAATTATTCGTCGAGCAGCTAAAACCCAATATTTATGCCTAAGTAAGGACATAAGCAACTCTGGACCAGCATGGAGATGCTTCTTGTGATAAAATCAACAAGAAGGTCGACAACATGATCATGACGCGGTAGAATGCAAGGAATCTTGTAGTTATAAGGTTCATCGAATTTGACAGACGACCACCAACGCGTATGACGCCGTGCTCATCGAGAAAAGGCTTGAGCCTAAGAATAGCGGGAGAACAAGGTACATTATTTTTTAAATTTTGAATGTCGTTACTAAAATGAACAGCCTGTAGAGCTCGTAGTAACTTATATTCTGCAAATTCAAGGTCAGTACTTGAAACAAAAGTCCCATTAGGTAGGTGCCTAAGAAAACTACAGACATAAACGATGGCGCGGAGTAACTTAGACCACGATGACATGCGTAGTGCGAGTGCATAGATCGGAGATTCAGCAACCTCAGCAATCACGGGATGAGAAACAGACTTCCATTCTGGTACATCCTCGTCCTCAGCACTGTGGTCAAAGGGTTGCATGGGCCACTCTGACAGATCATGGGAAATCCAAGAAGGTCCACGATGCCACAATGGATGATGCAGAAGATTAAGTGGAGTAACACCACGAGACAGGCAATCAGCGGGGTTCTCAATACGCGCGACGTGATTGATACAAGTAGTAGGAACAAGTTCAATTAATTTACTAACGCGGTTGGCGACAAAAGTCTGCCAGCGGTGAAGAGAAGAATAAATCCAAGCGAGCACTATTTTGGAGTCAGAAAACGCGTATATTTTATTGATAGGGTAGTGGGGCAAAACTATGTCTTGAACCTTGCGGAGCAACTGAGACAGCAGAAGGGCAGCGCAAAACTCCAGTCTCGCAACCAAAATGATTTTAGTAGGCGAGACCTTGGACTTGGCACAAACTAACTGCACCGAGTAGTTAGAACCAATACGGACTTGCAGATATACGACTCCGCCGTAAGCATGCTCGCTGGCGTCAGCGAAACCTATTAAGTTGATGGTACATCCATCTACCAACCTAAGATGACGCGGAATAGTAATTTGATTGAGCGCGGTAAGCTCAATACAAAACTGGCTCCAAGCGGCGACAATATGGTCAGGGGGTACTTCATCCCACTCACACTTTGATAACCAAAGTTCTTTGATCAAAAGCTTGGCGTACAAAATTGTGGGAGCCACAAAACCCATTATTTCCCATAGTCGAGCCTTATCATCTGGCGGTGAGACGTCAAACCGAAAACTATCACAGGATTTGTCCCAGCGTAAACCGAGCACTTTATGCGGTACAGACTTCTCAAACTCAATATCTGGAGAAGCTTTGTGAGAATCAGGTATGCGTGCGAGAACCTCCTTAGAATTACTTGTCCATTTGACAAGATCAAACTGGCCTCGCTTGAAAAGCTGAATAAACTCTTTACAAAGTGAAATTGCTAGCGAAACGGATATGACACTACAGGCGATTTCATCCATATATAAGTGGAAGTAGCAACAGCTGCTGCGGCGGGAAAGTGATCGCCTTCATCAGCGATCAACTGGCAAACAACTCGTAACGCTTGATATGGGCTAGACTTGAGTCCAAAACAAACACGATTGAATTGATACACGGATAAAGGTTCCTTATTGTCAAAACGATAAAAAATCCGTTGAAATCTACGGTGAGATTCGCTAACGCCGATATTGAGAAACATTTGGCGGCAATCAGCTGACAGAGCGATTTGGAAAAGATGAAACTTTATTATGATGTTAAATAAATCACCCTGTAGATTAGGGCCGGCATGCAAAATGTCATTAATCGACTGACCCGATGTAGTCCTACAGCTAGCATCTAAAACCACACGAAGTTTAGTACCGTAAAATGGGGTTACTTTCAAATAGCGGTGTAACTTTGATGATTACTTTTTATGGATGCTTTTTCATTAAAATATCATTTTCTATGGAACGCAGGCATTAGATTTTTTTTGTTGGCATATTTGACTGTTCAGTTGTCTTTCTTCAATGCATGTGCGTTGGTATTGATAACGGTCCTCGTTTAAAAAAATATTTATTTCATGTACGTGCAAACCCAAGAAATAGTGTGTGGGATAACTTCAATGCTACAAAAGTTGGTATTATTTTTGTCGAATTTTTTGTTATTTCAAATGATGAAATGGTATCTTCCGAGTAAAATTAATTGATTGCCTTGGGTAAATGGTGGCCATATTTTGTTTTATTATGAGTATTTGTTCCTGGGATTATTTTGATAGGTGGTACGGGGCAACATTGATATACAATCAAAGTAACCCCAAGATTAATTTAAACAAATCTCAATGTAATATGTACAGTTTATCAAAGATACCCACTTTTACAGATAAAATGGTGCGAAACTATAAAAAACGCCTTGTACCCCAATTATAGGAACTATACGGAAGAAATACTTGCAGAAGTGTAGCAAAAAGTTACCGATGGAGTTAAGCGATGTAAAAGAGCTATGAGCAAGCAAATTACATTGATGAAAATAATTGTGTAATGATCTCAATATTTCTTCCACAAGACTGTTGATTGTGTAGTTCCTGATATTGTCACTAAATGTACATATAAGAAAAGTTAATAATTTTCTCTAATTAAAATTAAAAAGGGCTGATTATTCTAAGTAATAACTAATAATTTAGTAATGAATCATTTTTGATTTTTCTTTTTTCCAAGGAGTTTTGAGTTTTTTAAAGATTTTAAGTTTTTAAAGATTTTAAACCTTTAATTAGTATATGATGTTACAGTTTGATTGTGTCATATATTCGATTATCCTAAAACGATTGTTTTATTTTTCAACCTAGTAAACTGCATAGGGTTCCCTCCAAGAACTTAGGGTCCCTAGCCAACCTCACCTGCAAGTGGTGCACCTGCCGATCAACGGACGAGGCTCTGGCAAACAAAATGTCCCAATAAGCGGCAATAGGCTCGCCACCTATTACGTGGGATCAAAACACTGGCGAAAAGTGGGCGTTTAATATGCCTCTGCCTACCCCTTCGGGGAAACAGGCGTGAGTCTATGTATGTATGTATGTAGTAAACTGCTTAAAATCTGTTATCAATGTAACCCCTGTAATCAAAGTCACCCCACCGATTTTTAAATTGCTCTAATTTGCAATCTAAGTAATCAAAATTTATTTTTGTTTTTGCTTTTTACTCCTGTTAAGGGATACTATGATATTCCGTCATAAAGTCGTGGCCTATCAAAATAACCCCATTGCAAGTATAAAGTTAATAATAATAATAATCCTTAGCAACAGACCTGATATAACACTAACGATAAAAACTACTAAGACCACCTATTTAATAGATATTGCCGTTCCCAACACAAACAACTTAAAGCAAAAACACACAGAAAAAATTCAAAAATATATACCTTTAGCAGATGAAATAAAACAGATGTGGCACCAAGAAACAGTTAAGATAGTCCCCATAATTATATCCTCAACTGGTATCATACCAAAAACACTACATAACGCTTTAAAAATGATCGATCTTCACCCAAAAACATACATACCACTACAAAAATCCATTGTATTAGACACCTGCTCCATTGTTCGCCGTTTCTTAAACCCGACCTCACTCACACTTCAGAACACCACAAACACGCAGAACATACAACAGACTCCAAGCGAGACACAAACAAGCCATTTGCTAACAAACACACAAAATCCCTAGACACATAACACGACTGTAATGAAATGAAATGAAATGAAATGAAATGAAATGAAATTGTTCTTTATTTCGTATAAACTTTGCAAGTACTTACGAAACGTCATTTAAAAAGAGCATTTTATACAATTATTTTTGTGTGCCGAATTAGAACAGCTCAATCCCAAGCGTTTTGGTCGTCTTTATATTCAGATATTTTATAGTATGCTTTTGAACATAATTTCGCTTTAACAATAATTTTGAACTTATTTATAGACAAGTTTCTTAAATTATGAGGGAGCTTGTTATAAAAGCGTATACATTGCCCCATAAAACAGCTACTTATTTTGTGGAGACGAGTGCTATGAACTACCAGATTATTCTTGTGTCTCGTATTTACAGAATGTATATCACATTTTTTACTAAATTTGTCAATATTTTTATGTACATATAACAGATTTTCATAAATATATTGTGATACAACAGTTAGAATGTTTATTTCTTTGAATTTTTCTCTTAGAGTAACTCTTGGACCGAGGTTATAAATTCCCCTTACAGCTCTTTTCTGTAGAACGAATATTGTATTTAGGTCTGCAGCACTCCCCCAGAGAAGAATCCCATACGACATTAAGCTATGAAAATAACTGAAATAAACCATTCTAGCTGTTTCTAAATCTGTAAGGCGTCTAATTGTCTTAACTGCATAAGCTGCAGAACTGAGTTTGCCCGATAGCCTTTCAATATGTGGACCCCATTGTAGTTTGGTGTCGAGCATAATACCTAAAAACATGGTTGTCTCGACGGGCTCAATCCTAGATTCATTAAGTTGCACATTGGTTTCCAATTGTTTAACATTAGGCATAGAGAATTTTAAAAGTTTCGTTTTCTTATTGTTAAGTAATAGGTTATTTACATTAAACCAATTAACAACTTTAGAGAGTGCATTGTTTACTTCGTCAAAATTAACGTGTTGTCGTTTAATGTTAAAAATCAAAGATGTATCATCCGCGAACAACACAATCTCATGATTGTCCTTTACGTAATTAGGTAAATCGTTAATATGTATCAAGAATAAAAATGGACCTAGAATTGAACCCTGCGGGACACCCATTTTTAAAGCTGAACCTGGAGATGTCTTACCATTAACTTCGACCTTCTGGATTCTGTTGCCCAAGTAAGAAGTCAGGAGATCGAGAGCTTTGTTCCTAATGCCGTAGTGATATAATTTCCTGATAAGAGTATCATGATGTACACAATCAAAGGCTTTTGATAAGTCGCAAAATATACCTAACGCATCTTGTGACTTCTCCCAAGCCGCAAAAATACTTTTCAGTAACTCAACTGCTGCGTCAGTAGTTGAACAACCCCTCGTAAATCCGAACTGTTTCTTGTGAAGAAGATTATGTCTATTAAAATGATTAAGCAATTGATTAAGTATTAACTTTTCAAAAATTTTACTAAGAGTTGGCAATACAGAAATAGGTCGAAAATTTGAGGGGTCTGATGTGTCACCAGATTTAAATAAGGGTGTAATTTTACTATATTTCATTAAATCAGGAAATGTTCCAGAAGCGACACAGCCATTGAACACTGTGGCTAGATGTGGAGCAATTAAAGTAATAATATATGAAACAGTCTTTACTGACAATCCCCATAAATCCATTGTCTTTTTCATATTAATAGTTTTAAATTGTTTAAGAATATCTTCAGTAGTAACAGCAGTAAATTCAAAGGCTGTGACACATTCTGGTACGCAGTCCTTAAGTAGTATTTCAGCAGACGTGGAAGATGACTTGAGTGACTCTGTAGTTAAAATGGGTATATTAGCAAAAAATTTTTCAAATTCTGTTGCTACTTCCAAGTCCTCTGCAACACTCACATTATTGATATTTAGTAAGTAGTCGCGACTGCGTGCTTTGGCTCTACCAGTTTCGTTATTGATGACATTCCAGGTAGCTTTTATCGTATTTTCAGCGCATTTTATTTTATTTTTCAAATAAATTGATTTTGCAGCATAACAAGCTTGTCTGAATATTTTTGAATATTTTTTTACATAATTAATAAAGGCTGGACTATTATTAAAAGTTTTTTCATTGTAAAGTTCATATAACCTAATCCGACTTTTATGAATGCCTTCAGTTGCCCAATCACTAAACGTCAGACGGTCAGTTACATTAATTTTTTTGGGTTTAAATACATCAGAAAATTCATCATTAATCAATTTAAATAATGAGTTATATAACTGATCCGGACGGTCATGAGTAGGCAACCAACGCATTTTATTAGATAAATTATTTTTAAAAACTTCCATTCGGTTTTCATTTATAGGTATAAAATTTATAATTTTACTCTGAACCTTAAGGTTTTTTCTTGGACAACAGACTAACTGCCCACTGTGATCAGACTGAAGCATATTAATTAAGGATTTATGTAAAGGTTTAGTGTTAATAAATATATTATCAATACAGGTGGCACTTGTGGCAGTCACTCTAGTTGGTTCTAAAAAAGTATGACTTAAATTGTAAGATTTAAAAAGATTTAAGAAATTAATTGATAAAGAACTTTTCTCTAAAATGTTAATATTAAAGTCACCACAAACAGCAACCGTTTTATGGCAATTATTAACTTTGCTTAGGGCGTCCTCCATAATTACTATAAAACTTTCAAAAGGCGCACATGGAGGCTTGTATACGCTCATAACAATGAACTGCTCAAATTCGACACATGATATCTCTATAACTCGCTCAACAGAAAGGCTCACAATATCAGATCTTTCCTTAAATTTTAAAAGTTTATTTATTATAATTAACGAGCCGCCTCGAATAAAGTTTTTTCTGCTGAATGAGCTTGCAACCTGGTGGTTATTGAAATTGAATATGAACTGATGGCTTTTTAGCCAATGTTCTGTAATACATAAGATGTCAATATTGTTACAGTTCATAAACAATTCCAATTCTAATTCCTTACTCATCAACCCTTGTATATTCTGATGCACCAGGTTGATACAATTCTTTAAATTATTTTTTTTACAATGTGTGGTTGATGAAAGTGTGTTTTTCTTACTTATAATAGGTGTGGTATTAAAAAAGGTAACTAATGTCTTATCAAGGTTATTGCCAGAGATTGACTCTATTGTCTCATTACTTAATTTAAAGAATTTGGAACGGATTCCAAGCTAATATTTAATGTCAAATTAGACTGCTCAATAAAAGCAGAGTTATTAGCCAAATTTTTGGCTGTGTTATTAATAAAATATGCTAGCGTTGATGCTATTTGTCTTTGATTATATTGAGATAGATAACAACTATCACATGTCAAATAAAAGTTTCTAATGAAAGCATTAGAGTCAATTATGTCAATAAAATCATTGTAAAATGTCAGTGTATGTAATTTGCTATTTAACTTATGTCTAAAATCATTTTCGGCCTGTGGCAACAACTTACTGTAGGGAAATGCAACTAAAATTATTTTTCTAACTTTTATGTTTAATAATTGATTGAAATATCTTTTTATAGTATTTAAATTTGCATTACCCCTTCTCCCAATAAAAATGATTATTGTTGAATCGGGACAGTATGTTTTACTTAAAATGTTTTGTAAGATATGTGTAAAACTTGCTCCGGGCATACAAAAGTTGGTTACTGTTTGACCTGTCCTTTTTCTCAACAATTGGCTCATATTCCTACCTATCTCATCACTAAACATTACTAAATTGTTGGTGTTCGTATTTGTATTCAGATGTGAGAGGGAAGTGCTAGCATTCATGAAGCCGTTACTCATCACCGCTGACTGAGATGACATAGCAGAACTATCTTTCAAGTTGGTAGGCTGTGAAAAACTTTGTGGTGTCAGGCTAGGTTCATTGGCCTGATTATTATTAGTTAATGATATGAGTCTTTGCTCATTGTATTTACACAAATCCACTAAGTCATCCATGGCCAAGATATGTTCATTAATTTGATTTTGAGATAATTGATATTTCTTTGTCATGTTACATAGGGAATCTTGTAAGCGGTCAATCTCTGTCTGCAGACAATGGATATCAGCCTCATACTTTATAAGATTATTATCTAGTTTAGTCATGCAAATAGACAAATCTTCCTTTAGAGCTATATACTTTCGGCAATAATTGACATTTGACTTTGAATTTCTAAATTTTCTTAATAACTTTTCCTTGTTCTTAATTTGTTTATTCAACTTAACATACTTTTTCAGTTTATTTGCTGAGTTTATGGTTTTACTAGCTTGAACAATTGAATTGTCTTTAGTTAAGTCAATTGTAATAACTTCCATGTTTGAGTTTGAGTTTGAGGTGGCAGAAACCATAGATGGAGCGCTACCAACCAGCTCATCAAACAGTGATTGTGTAGTGGCTGATTTGATGGACCGGTCTGCACACTCCAATCTATTAATATGATTGTTAGCCTCACTTAGGAGGCCCTCTAATTGGGTGATGCGCTTGAGTGCGGTCTCAAACTCATTACTACAACTGTCAAAATTGTTTACAACTGATTGTAATTTATCGCGTTCATCTAAAGATGTAATTAAATGAGAATGAATTTCTGCCATCTCAGTTCTTAGTTGAGAATTTTTCTCTAAAATCTGTAGCATCTCCCTCTCATTGTCATCATGCTCACTTTGTAGTGTCTCACACAAATCCTTGTATTTCTTAAGTTCTTTAAGCGTTAATTGTAATTTTTCCTCCTCTAGACGCGCCTTCCTGGTCATCATCTTGTTAATAGATTTAAAATAATTGGATCGCAAGAAACTTAAGAACAAAAGACAAAAATAATAAAGTACTTATTGTATGACACTTAGGTTTGGGTAAGTCACCAACCAAAATGAGCCGGGCAATCGAGACATGTTCACTAGGTGTTAATTACTTGTGCAAAATTGTTTAGATGTACAATATATCGTAAACTTACCTCAACTGCTCGTATATTAGAAAAAGTAATGCAAAAGTATTTTAAATAACAGTTCGTTTGACAGATGACTTTGCAAAACTTTTACTTTGTGTTATTCACCAACATTCACTTCTAATTATGATATTAAACAGTTAATCAATGGTTGACGGCATAGAATACAAGTGTCACCACCCCCTACCTTCTCGTGGGTGTCGTAAGAGGCGACTAAGGGATAGCACGATGCAAATACCATCTTTGCATAGAGATGGAAAACTCGACATCAAACCTTATACGACTGCCTCGTTGGTCTCGCGGCATAAATGTGCGCGTGGGATCGGAAGGTCCCGGGTTCGATTCCTGGGTCGGGCAGTGTTATTGGGTCTTTCTGTCACGAAATTCTCAGTAGCAGCACGGAGTCTGGAAATGTGCCCGGTACGGCAATAGGCTCGCCCCTTATTACGTGGGACTAAAGTATATCTGGCGAAAAGTGGGTGTAGAAATACACCTCTGCCTACCCCTTCGGGGATAAAAGGCGTGACGATATGTATGTATGTATGTATGTATGTAATTACCATTATAACACACTAATACGCACTTAACATACAAATAATACCTAATAAAATTAATTAAATCAAATAAAATAAAATTATTATTGGGAGAAGCACAGTTTTACGTCAAACTGAACCAGAATACTTGGTGTATACCCGTACCTGGTTCAAAATACCCAACCCAGAGTTGAGTTCAAAGACAATTGTCTATACATAATAATAATAATATTTATTTCTCAGAAAGCACAGATACAAATAGTTTTCTTATAATATAATATTAATTTTAAGGCTACAGTTTTCAAAGTATTTGAAAGAACACCAGACTCCTGTACTAGTTAAAAACTGTATCACAGGCAGTCGGGTCCCTCTTAACAAATTTATGATTTGTATTTCATAAATACAGCAATAGAATTACAATATATGACAGTATAAAATAAATTTAAGGTAAAATATAAAACTTAGTTACTAATTATTAGGTACAAAAGAATAATCATTGATCATATACTAGATACATATATTAGCGTGTTGTGCAAGTTATACAAAACTGTAATAGACTTGTAAAACTGCGAGTCAGCAGAATCGCGAACAAGGCAGTGTTAGTCAATTTCGCATTATTTATAACGTAATGTAATAGTTATGCGCACTTATAAACTACAGTCATGTATTTACAATATTATGTTAGTAGGTTAATTATTCTAATGAGGTGTTAAGTTTATAAAAATAGTAAATTAAATATATAAAAATCGTATCGTAAAATGAGTTTGGTGTGTACTATACAGAGAACTTAGGTGTCTCCATAATCAATGGTATTGATGTATCTCCTCTCGGCCATGATTTTAGCTGGACAGTCAATGCATCCTGTAACATGATTGCTCGGCTTTTTGTAGAGCAAGCATGTAGCACACTGTGGTTGAATCGACACTTAGTGAATTTTTACGCCAAAACTATAAACGCTTTTTTTTATTGTCCTATTATGATAGCAGGTCCCAAGTTGGCAATACAATGTTTATTTTGTATTTTTCTAGCATAAACTGGCAAAGTGATGATCAATTGAATTTTAAAATTAATCAAAGTATCCCCATTTTACGGTAGAGGTTTTATCTTCGAGAACTACGCCGTGATGTGGGATATAATATGAGGGAAGAAAATTGCCCTCGTTGTTTATAACTACACTCAAAAAACCTTTATTTAGGTAGTCACGAATGGCGTCATTATAGGCGCCGCGTAACTTAAGTGATGCATCAAGTTTACGTTCTAAACAATGGAAACGTCTAAGCGCAGCAGCGTACGAGTCGCCTAACGAATAAGGGTCACCATAGAATGGCAACGCCACAACGAATCTGCCACTGTCGTCACCACGGAAGAGAAAATATTACACTGGAAATGGTAAGTAGGCGTGGCACGCGTGTCACAATTAAGCGTTGTAACGCTTAACTGGCCCCAGTCACGTTCTTACATCGCGTCGAATTGCTCGTTTCGTGACTCAGTTTCAGTTCTATAACTATGCCGTTTTGTGCCGTTTTGGAGTGCAAAAATGATAGCAGGCGAAAAAATCTTAAAAATTGAGGTGTTTCGTACCATCGGTAAGAATAATTTTCATTGTTTTCAATAAAAGTCTTATGTTTAAACATGAACATGACATTCTTGGCATTCCAACACACATCCAACTTATCACCGAGGAAGATGCGTGATATTTTAAGATCATGTAATTTATCACGTACGGCGATCGGCTCAGACATGCTGCATCGGCACAATACACCGACGGCACACAACTAAATACGTGTATATGTATACATAGAATAAGTTTAGTATATAAGATTATAGTTTTAAGAAATAAACCAGTCTTTAGCTCACTCCCGGCTTTGACTCATACACTACCCCTCACCTCTCACTGCGGCCAAGACACCCTTAGCCGTCACCATGATCGGTCTTGTGAGTCTGCTCGACCGGCAGTGAGAAAACCCACTTCACTACACCCTAATCCTACCCACTTTCCGTCTGTCGCCTTAGGTCTCCCGGCGACAGATATCCCGGCCTAGGGATCCCAGGGACTGCTAGGGAATTAGGGATTAGGGTTGTATACGCGACAGTCTGTGTGACCACAGTGTACACGGCCTCGCTATACACTATACCTAACAGGGCTAGGGCAGACTAGGGAGTTAGGTTAGAGTTAGATCTAAAATAGGGATAGGTATATCATAAGATAGGTTAGGCTAGATATAGGAACCAGTAGGCTTAAATTAGGATAAGTCTAGGTTTAGGTACGTGCAAGCTTAGGGCTATACTTAAGAGCTAACGAAGGTTAGGCCCTAGCTAGTACATCTTAATTTGTTTCAATTAAATAATATTTAATAGAACGGTTAGTAAAAATTAACCTTATACATCGAAGATAAAGTTTATTTTGGATTGATTCTATTCAATAGAACATTCTCGAAAATTCCGCGCTACTCATTTAGTGATGTGGTCAAGTCGAATATTAAAATTATCGATTGATATCGAAACACGGAAATAAATCATTTACGAAATGTTTATTTTAATAAATTGTTTATTTGGGTGGGTGTTTCTATGAACAATGTAATATGTAGGTACGTATTTAAAAAAAAAGTATATATGTATGTTTATCCATTGTCTAGTACCCATAGTACAAGCTCTGCTTAGGTGGTGTTGTGTGTATGTAGTAGCATATGTTACGAATATTATTATATGTTATTATTTAGTATTACATTACAATTCAAGTATAAGCAATAGGGCATATTGCTGGTTACATTGCTCGAATATTAATAAAAAAAAATAACTGTGATGTCTGTGCTGATGCATTAGTGACACATCATTTTCAACCGTTCCACAAATTCATCATTGCAAAAGATCAGGGTGGTTTGTTGTATCCTTCGCCAGATGTCCTAAAAATATGCCAAACAGCGGAAACATTTTTAAAAAACGTTGACTTAATAGTTTTTCGTAAAGAAGTGGCGATAGCAAAAATAATGAGAAAGTTCATAGGAACTCTTTTATTTAACGATATTGAATCCCATCAAAATGTTCGCATACACCATTTATTAAAATTAAAAATGAAACTTTCCAGACGCCAATTCCTCAACAAATATATTTTATTTCAAGGGCAATAATTTTTTTTGTTTAGGTATTTAGATATTCTTTTGTGAAAACTAAAAGTGCTGTTGTATGCATGTCTTTCATAAATCTTATGAAAGACATACATACATAACAGCACTTTTATTTAATTTTATAACTACTTGTCTGTCAGTCTTTTGTCCTGTGGCTAACCTATACCTAGCAGTCCCTACAGAGACTTTTGTAAATAGAAACATGGATACACACAGCCCTGAAAAGGACTTAGTGTTTAATAGAAACAGTGACAATAGTCCTGACAAGGACTGTTCAAGGACTTTTGTTGTTGTTCTGAAAAGAACAGTTTTATAGACTTTTGTGCCAAATAGAAACATGAAGAGTTTTCTTGTGAACTCGAAGATACACTTACACGACTGACGACGACTTCAAGAAAACTTCGCTCTTCAATTAATATCATTACGTCGACGCCCGCCGTACAAGCTGACGCGTGACGTCAAATGAGTCGCCCGCGCGTACGGCGCCTGTATAAGTACATTCTCAATTGCGCGCGAAAACGCTCGCGCGATATAATATGTACCACCTGGCGGATAACTTGCGTAAACTCAACTCGAATATTATTGGCCGATTGTGCTGTAATTAATTGGTTCATTGTTTTAAACATTTTTACATTATTTTTATCTGTGTATAGATTGGCTATGATTATTTGGAAATTTTGTATATAAGCAGCGATGTAATACGAATAAATTATTCTGAATCCTGGAGTCAAGAATATTATTTCTACCTACCATACCTCATTCTCCAAAGTCTTATAGTGTTATGTTAAAACGTATCCAAAATAAGTTCATGAGACACTTGTATTACAAGTTGTATGGGGGATGGTTTAAAAAGTACAACTGTTTGTGTGCCAAATAAAAAAATATACTCCCGACGTCTTATTTTTTGCATATTATATTGAACAAAATATCGCATCATCTATCGATATCGATAAAGTAATCCAATGTGCTACGTGGTACGGCCGTAACCGAGTAGAAGCAGAAACAGACCGATCACGCAAATTTCAACCATATGCCTTATGTTAAGATTATAGTTGCTACAACTTAGAATCCATCCGCCATCTATGGTTGAGTAGCGGAATTGACTCGTAAATCGAATCTAGTATGACTATAGATCGTAAATACGCTCTACTGCTAAAGCAAAATAAATATTATTTGTAGGTCCGCAGGGTTTATTTCCAAATCTGTGAAATAGGCTAGTTTTGAATAAACTTAAACTACGAATCAAACGAATTGTTTCTTTGTAGTGCAATATATGATTATCGGTTTACTTGTGTGAGTTTGGCGACAGCGGTTCCGATAGTAATTTGGGTGCATACCATTTCTATTGTTTTTTTATGTTCTGAGGTCGTCACGAACAGTGGTAGCGCGGAAATGTTCTTCACACTCGAGATCCTTACGGCTCATCGAGGGCGGTGCGGTAATCTCTTCGAGCTCCCAAAATCGCTTGAGAAGAGAATCAATATTATTTTCTTGAAGAACAGAACAACAACAAGACGTAATATAATGAGAAGTATGTAACGTAGGTACGGTACCCATAATCACATACCCATATACCATCTCAATAGCGGGCGGTAAATTATGTTGCTCACTACGTACAACTTTAGGTAGTAACAAGTGCGGAAATATTGAAGCTCCGATCAAAACATCAATGTCTGCCGGATTCGCAAATTCCGCGTCTGCTAGCGGCAATGTCTCGAGATGTGTGAGTAGCGATACGTCAACATTAGCGTTTGGCAATGTCTCCGTAATACGCTCCACGATAAGCGAAGAAATATAAAAATTAATATTCCTATCAAAACGCGACTGTATTTTAATATCTACGGAACCCTTGCAATGTTTTTCTGACTCCCCGTTCCCTTGACTAATAAGTTAGTATTTTTAAAGTTATTCCACAGTCTGAGGCGTTTGAAACAATCAGAAGTAATAAAGTTACTCTGTGATGCGCTATCGAGTAAACAAAGAACTATGTGTGGTGCGTTATTAATATCATAAACGATAACTTGCGCTGTTGCTAATAGAACCACAAGCGCGCGAGGGTTGTCCACGTGTGTGCGCCGCCAGCGCAATGGACGTCGTACACAATGATACTTCGCACTGAGACGCGGATGGGGAAGCCACCGTGGCGGCCTGCACCTGCTACGTAAGTGGGCTAGAAATTGGGTCAAGGTTACCGGATTGACTCGACAACGCATAACTTTTATCAAAATGTAATAATGAGTGATGTCGTTGATTACATGAACGACACTTCGTCTTACTAGAACAATCTCTCTCACTCATTTTATGTTTTATACCTAAACAATTAACGCAAGCTTTGTTTTCTTTTACACATTTGAAACGAGCAGTCGGATTTAAATTATTAAAAGCGGGACATTTATAGAAATGGTCATGTACTTTATTACTGCACAGACACTTCTGTGAATTATTATTATTAGATTCCGAGCATGCTACGTAATATTGCGGATTAGGGATCGAGTTATTATTGCTATTTCGCGATTTATTCGACTTTTGTTTGCTGTTATTATTATTAGACGAGCTAGATGAACTAGACTGCGTATTATGAAATACTCGACACTGATCTTTGATGAAAGAAATAAAACTATCTAGTGTAGGTATTTTATGATTACGTTCCGTCATCTCGAAAGCACGAATTGTTTCAGTGTCAAACTTTTTTAAAGCGAGTTGAAGAAACATAAAGTCGGAAAGATCTTTTAATTTTAAGTATTTAAGGGAACTAACTGCGGTAACAAAGTTGTCTATAAACAGCTGGAAATTCGAAACAGACGCGGCACCGGACAACTTAATACCTATCAGGTATCAAGATACTCGTGTTCTAGCGTCTACTTACTTTGATCAAGCTTTAAATCTTAAATTGTAGTAAAAGTAGTGACTGGAATATGACCTGATAGTTCTCAGCACTGGGTGTGACACCTGCAAATACGGACTGGGCCTTCGGTGACACCTTACCTATTAAATAGTACAACCTGTCAGCATCTGTCAGAGAACCATTATCTTGCACTGTAGACTTAAAACTCGCATAGAATAACGGCCAATTTCGTATATCGCCATCAAATGACATAAGCTCAATTGGCGGTAATCTTGGCACTCGAACCGCCGGTTCGGCAGAAACGGGCTGTGCGGAACATCTACCCTCCAATTGTGATTGTATGCGCTTGATGATACAATAAAGATTTTCAAATGAGGTGTACGCCTGATAATTCGGCTGTTCATCAGGATTAATAGAAAGCAATATTGCGTTATAATCGTCTAACAACTTATGAAAATCTGTTCGAATACTATCTACTGTCATACAATAACTAAGAAATAATTCCCTATTAATATCGGAAGTAGCGGCAGTTTTTGAGCGCTCGTAAATGTTTTGAATACGCTCAAATAAAATATTACGTTTAGCTTCCAAGATTATCAGCTCTTTTTCTTCTGACATGCATGGCTTCTTTTGTTGCGCCATGATTACGTAGGTATAAGCTAATGAGACTGAATCAAAATAAGAATACCTAAAGTACCTATTATTTTACCTAAGTAGGTGTTTATGCGGTAGTTATTCGTAAGTAGGCAACAACTTTAAGGCGGTGGAATTAAAAGGTGCTTGAAATATGGAATTTACAAGACAACTATGATAGTTCCATTAATAATAATTGGGTAGATATATCAGATTAGTAGGTACGAGTAGCTACATAAAAGTATATTACCTACGGAAGCGTGCAGAAGTAACCACGTAATGGGTATGTAAATGGACTAGGAGTATAGCTAGGTGCTATAACTACCTAGGTAGGTACTTCTAGAAGATACCTACGCGAGATAAACGAGAGGTTACGAATAAACGCAAATGAATCCGGCTTCGTATGGACCAAAAAATGGTTCGGCGTTGCACCGAATGTACCGTATGTACTAGGCGATTTTGTGATATGGAAAAATTATTAATATAGTGGACTGTATTAAGAATGGCTGGTAAATCGCCTAGAAGAATGGGTGCACGGGCGATCTTATGGCTATAGGATATAGGAGGCACGCCTTACCTTGCAAGATGGCGGCCGCCAGCGTCTTCGAGAGTCCTGACGCTGCAAAACTGATCACTCCTTCTTGATCTAGCCTGAAGCTGCACAGATCACTCCACTACACCCGCGGGCGGTTTAGTTCTCGTTTATAGTATGAAAAGCGGTAAATATTGCGGTATTGCACACGTTCGGCGTGGCGCGGGGCTGCGTAAGCACGCGACCGATCAGCGTGACGATTGATCTTCGACTGCGATCGCAGCTTTATTGAATTCTGCGACCAATTAGAGCGAGGCGTGCCTTTGGACAGGAATGGGATAAAAGATCGCTCGTTTTGACATTGCGGTATGCAAAGGAATTTATTAGCTAGGTGTTGACATAATTAACTATCAATAGAAAAGATAGATAGCTTTACCACATTTGTTTGAAAAGTTGACATATACAAAAATAAACTTTAATTCAAAGCAGAACGCCTTCTTTTAAAATGCATTTGTTTAATAGTTCCAAGTTGGGTCACACAAACGCACACATTAATACAACACAATAGCGGCAAAAGACAATAACACACAATTTACCACCAAAATATCTATTATCTATCTTTCGCTTACGTAATAATCAACAGGCAAAAGCGAGACGTAATGTGTCGCCCGCGCTCGCCAATGACGAGCGCTGGCAATGCGTTTAGACAAGTTATGACAAGTATCTAGTCATCCATCGGGAATCTGTCAGCGAGAGTTGCAAAAAAGTATTTAAAAAAATTCTCTTGATTATTTACAAATTGTGTAATTATCAACATGACGGCGCCCCGGTGTGGAACGTTCTGCATCATCTTGATGTTAACTTGTCGCCCACGGACTTATTCACTGTGGGGAAATATTAAATCACTACTTAATTGTGAGGAGACAACAAGTGCCGAGGAGTTAATTAAGATATTAGCTGCTTTTGAAACAGTGAAAAGATGTGATGAGTGAAGAAATAGTGAAGTGTTAAGTGGACTAAAAGAATGTGATTGTATCCTGTAAGTTATTTGATTATTCTATTAATGTAACTAATAATTCACAACTTTAAACACGCCGTTTTTGTTTTTTCTGTCATTGATATTCTTTTACTTTACCTATCAATAATGCGAACTAAGTAGGTATGATTAAGTTAAGATAGTCACAATAGTCATTTACGATGTTATGAAACAATAGATCGTGCATGTTATTAGCAAACAATAATTAATTTTATACCAAGTCGACTGTCCACTCTAAAGCCTAAAAGTGTCATGGAAAGAAATAGTCATATAATTTGAAATAACAACAGTAGCTGACAAAGTATTCAAACATCATTTTTGAAAACCCCACTCTATCAGAAAGTGGTATGAACACTGAATTTGAGTGAATTTGAAACATTGTGTTTATATCGTGTCGTATTTCGTCCCGACTACCAGATCGCTGTCCTTTGTTTACTATAGCAACCGTTTTGTGTTTTTGTGTGCGTGCGCAGATTTATAGTGACCAAGCTTTTCACTTTTTATTGAGTTTATACTTTCTTCAAAAAACAATATTTACGCAAATAAAAAAATATTTCAATGCATGCATTATGATTGTAACAAGGTATTCTAATTGGGGTGTCTAAGGATGTGCGTTATTTCCGTTACAACGAACACTGTGTTTTAATTTATTATTCAACTGACTTGGTACTAAACTTCAAAGAATAATGTTTTCTACTTGGCTTAGGCCATTGAAAATTAATATTATAATTCCAATATTAATTTGTTCACGCCCAGGCCAAAGTCCCATACATTGTGGTCGGTCTCCTTTATTCGCACACACGCAAATAACCATATCATTCCTTGAAGGCATCAAATTATTCTACTGAACTAAAAGAAAATTACAGTATAAAATGTACCTAAAACGTCCAAGTGTCATAAATGTCGGTACATTAACATTTTATATTAAGTTCTCGATTACACTTCAAAAGGCAAAAGCATGACGGACGAAATTATTCAAAGAAGGTCAAACACCAAACGTCTTCAATAAAATTCGTATTAAACCTGTCGTCCTTACGACGAAAAGTGAAGAAATTTCCTCAATAAACTGACCTCTCTTTATACATAGTACTAATAAAAATAAAGGTCTGCGTATAATGGCCGTAATAATTTGTATTTGATACACATAGATGACAGTCATATTGGCCGGGAAAAGTCACCCGATATTTATCAATTTTATTTTATTGGCACATTCTTTGAGTAAATTCTTGGTGAAGTTTTTGAGGACCGAAATATTTGTAATGAAAATGTTTTCTGTGAGAGTTAGAAAGTATTTTGCTATTTACATTACATTATATTACATTTATTATGAGTCTCAACTCTCAATCACGTAATTATCTGTATTATATATATATATATATATATATATATATATATATATATATATATATATATATATATATATATATATATATATATATATATATATATATTACGCTATCTATAGTATTTAAAACTTCTTGCTTTAAATGAAATGTCAAATAACTTTTATTTGCCCAGACGTTTCGTTATGAGCTGCACAGCGATGGTCTCGAAATAACACAGCTCAGTACATATCATTTCATCTCTCTTACTGAACATATTGTGATATAAGATTTGTATTACCATATTACTACGGAACTTATTGCAAACAACCTTACATCAGCATTTCTATAAATAACATTGCTCATTATTTATGCTGCTAAGAATAGACTGAAGTCGTTAATATTTTCACAATAATTATACAAAACTTATACCTACCATCTGTCAAATATATTCATCTAGAAAAATTTGTTTACCCTACAATAATGAAAAATAAACATAAGTACTCATCCGAAATTCTACAGAAAAAAGAGCAAAATGATTTGATATTGACGACTAAATATCGGCTAGTACTATTTACTTGGAGTACCTTCTAAATTGATCGATGAGTGATGAAGCCATCTGTATAATTTAGGTGAAGGCATAGCTTTATATATTTTGTGGAGAATAACAAAGAACTATCGCTTGTGAAGAAAATAACAACTTCTAAAATGTAAAAAAAAACAACATTAACAGAACTTCGACTGGAAATAAAAGCCTAGATAAACCAGGATCTGTATTGTAAGCTGCAGGTGTGCAAGCTATCAAAATTTTATAGGAACATTTTTTCGCCTTGGCTTGCGTAGATTAAAAATTTTGGTATCACCATTCACCGTATTCAAAGTTCGATTCAACCAAGAGCACCAATTACGAGACAAAACGCACAGAGCGATGGAAAAATAATTCGGTGATGTTCATTTTCAAAGGTTGACTGAATGGCAGAGTTAATACGCAAAATTGATACATGACGCACATCTGGGTCCCTAAGTGGCAATTCAAACACACAGTTACTATTTGGTTCAGATTGAGGATTTCTGCTGAAACGATCCGTGACATGAAGTGGTAATTAACATTTTGTTGAATACATGCAAGTGTATGAGAATGCGGCAGTCGTAAATATACCTGAACAATGTAGCAGTTTCTTACATTTTTTTATTGATCCACCAATAACAAAAAGGATTTAATAACATACATTTTACTTAGTAGGTTCCTGAATAAAAAAATACCCTGTAAAAGGAAGGAAAGAGGAACCCACCACGCACCCTCGGATTGACTACCCCAACTATTGCAATAGAAAAAAGTTGACAATACCGAACTCCTCTATGGCATCTCTCTATCTTCCTGGAACCCATACCATTCCTATATCCCTTATCCTTTTAGAGGAGTTCGGTATTGTCAACCTTTTTCTATTGCAATAGTTGGGGTAGTCAATCCGAGGGTGCGTGGTGGGTTCCTCTTTCCTTCCATTAGGTTACAATGGAGTTCCGCCAAGTAACGCCTGATTCAATCAACTATACCCTGTAAAAGGTTTATTTGTAAAACGTTGGTCTTGGTACATTAGATAGCTGATGAAGTACCTACTGACTAAAACCAAATTAAGCTTTCTCGATAACTATTTGCAATTGAAATTGAATTGAGAACTGATCACTTAAATATCTACATATCTCATGCTGACACTTCCGTCCAAAAGATATTTCTATTTAATTCATACTCTAAGGTATGCATTTACGTGAATCTTTCAGTTACAGTACCTGCTTACTATAAAGCATATTCTGTGCCACCATACTAACTTAGGACAACACCTTTATCACATTTTTTAGCATACAAATATTGTCAAAAAATATCTGTTATAAATTAAAACAGCCAAAAGCTCTGAAACTGTATTCTGACAACTTATTAGCGACATATTTCCTAATAGCACTAAAGAGCCAGTAAATTATACGCATCATTATCCGGCAAATATTTCTCCCATAAAAATGATTGTAGGTTACTAGTAGCATCGATCTTGCGTACTTGACTGAAGGAAATTAGCCCTTAGACAAACGTTGGCACGTCAGTATAATAAACTTTAAGCCTGTGGTACAAAAATCTAAACGTTTTAATGATTATTTTTTTGACAAAATAAAACCTTTCAATTGGAATACATTTCCTATAGCGAGAACTTTAAGAAATATTGCCATCTTGTGTGTCAATCGAAAGTCGTCAGTCAGTGCAGTTGCAAATGGCGAATGACAACTTAAATTACACGCACAAATGTTTGCAGTTGAATCTAGAATTATTTTAATTTGTCATCAGCACCATAGACAATATGTTCCCGCGTGCTTGACTGAAGAAAATTAGCCCTTAGACAAACGTCGGCACGTCAGTATAATAAACTTTGAGCCTGTGGTACAAAAATCTAAACGTTTTAATGATTATTTTTTTGACAAAATAAAACCTTTCAATTGGAATACATTTCCTATAGCGAGAACTTTAAGAAATACTGCCATCTTGTGTGTTAATCGAAAGTCGTCAGTCGGTGCAGTTGCAAATGGCGAATGACAACTTAAATTACACGCACAAATGTGTGCAGTTGAATCTAGAATTCTTTTAATTCGTCATCAGCACCGTAGACAATATGTTCCCTCTACTATCCCGGTCCGAATATTTTCTCATTGTGGAAAGGGTTAGGGCATCGTGCTGGCCAAGTGCGCGTTGGCAGACTTCAGATGTCTCCCGAAATAATACAAATAACTCTCGGACGTGCAGGTTTTCCTTAACCGTTTAGCAATTGATAATAATTAAGAATTTAATAAGCATATCACTTCCAAAAGTCGTTAGTGCGCATTGTGGAATCGATCCAGAAACTGTTCACGTAGCAGTGTATAGGTCTCTTCAATAGGATAGCGCCGTTCTTTTTAGGGTTCCGTACCTAAAAGGTAAAAACGGGACCCTATAACTAAGCCTCCGTTGTCTGTCTGTCCGTCTGTCTGTCACCAGGCTGTATCTCATAAACCGTGATAGCTAGATAGCTGAAATTTTTACATATTATGTGTTTTCGTTGTCGCTATAACAACAAATACCAAAAATAAAAAAATAGATATTCCCGTTAAAAATACACGTTTCTTTTAATAAACGTGTACTTACTCGATCTTAATGAACAGGTAGAAACTTAAAAAATATTTAAGTATACATACAATAAACGTGATGTTCTTTTATAGATGATGGTATGGAACCCTTCGTGCGCGAGTCCGACTCGCACTTGGCCAATTTTTTATTTACTTGCTTTTTAATACTGTTTCTGACAGATACTCGTATGTGAACATTTTGGATAATAAATCGTTATGTTATAAAAGATAAATATTGGTCATCAGCATATAAAGCTGTGCTATAATGGTTAGTTGTATAAATGATAACTTCTCTGGTTTAATTGTAGCAAAGCTGTCTGCTACGAGCTTTTTATAATATACTAGCTGACCCGGTGAACTTCGTACCACCATATATTATGTATTATAAGTACATATAAACCTTCCTCTTGAATCATTATATCTATTAAAAATAATTTAAATCCGTTGCATAGTTTTAAAGATTTAAGCATACATAGGGACAGACAGACAGAAGACAGACTTTGTTTTATACTACGACGTTATGATTATGCTTGTTTGAAAAAGGCAAAGTTTTAAGTATCGAGAAATTAAATAGTAAGATTTTTTGGCAAAAACAAAGACTATTTACTCATTTTTTAAGGATTTCATTTTTAAACAGTTTATTGCTTTGGAAAATATATTAAAACTTCAGTCAAAAACAATTTTCGACGTCTTTAGCGCTACAACTATAACTTAAGCCAAAATAAGAAAGTCGGTCACAATAGTCAAGATGTGCGATAATTATTTAGCTAGCACTTGTTGCTGACACGACCTAAATTGTTATATTAATTCTAGTTCCAATTTACCGAAATTGTGTCTTTTGTTCTATATCTGCCTGCGGATTATCTCCGATTGTCGAGAGCTTTGTGTATCTTGAATGAGAATATCACATCACTAACTTCAATTTTGGCATATCTTTGAGGAAATTATGATAGGTATAATTAAAAGGCCCAGTTATCTTGCAAGTAATTACTATATTTGAATATCGTATTGCGCCGATAAGTGGCAGAGGAGATTGGTATGCAACAGGATTTCCTCTTTCCTCTGTCAAAAAAGAAAATTATTCTTTAGCTTAGATGATCTTGATCCAATGCAAGTGTAAATATTTTTTCTAAAGCTAACTCAGATTCTCAAATGCTAGTCATATATGCACACAACAGAGATAGAATGCTCTCAGGGGTACAGAATACACTACGTAACTCCCCCATAACTCTCCGTCATCAAGCATATTCCATCTAGCGAAGTCCTAGATGATTTGCTACAATCGTGGCGGCCTGCAAGCTATATAACGGCTTGGACAATGGTTGTAAAATGTTAACTTAAATTTGGTTTCGACTGCATGTATTGTAACCGGGTATTATATTATATTGTAACTTTTATAGATTTATATAAAATATATACGAGTATATTATGTGTAACGTTACACACGAAACATTTTTAAAGAAACTAAATATAATTTATATTTTATTAGAAATTCTATGTTATGTCATGTATGGAGGTTTATTTCTAACGTAAGTAACACGTTTCGTATTGAAAGATCAATAACTGAAATAACTAAAAAACTCAGAATAAATTCTAACGTAATACAAAATTAGATTTTTAAAATTGTTTGTTTCGAAAACGTACATTTATAAAGATAAGTCAAAACAACTTCATAACACAAAATGTCAAAATATTTGGTAGTATGAGCCTCGAAATAATTTGTTACAGAATAATATTGTTAAAACTAGCTGACCCGGCAAACGTTGTTTTGCAATTTTTTTTTCTTTTTTTTTTTTAATTGATGTTGGCCGATTCTCATAGATACCGGATAAGCACAAAAAATTTCATCAAAATCGGTCAAGCCGTTTCGGAGGAGTATGGGAACGAAAACTGTGACACGAGAATTTAATATATTAGATAAGTTCATACTTTGTCAGCTGCCATTTTATTTTCGAGAGCTCATATTCGCGAGCGGTATGAAGTGTTGGAAATATTGTGAAATGTGAAAAGTTCTGAAAACTGCAAAATCGGACGCCCAAGTAAGTTTCAAAATACTGGTTTTAATAATCGTATTTTATGGTGAAGTTCATTTTTATAAGCTTTTACATTATAATGTTTATTATGGCCTAGCCTACTACTAACAGTAGACTGCAAAAGACTATATTATTATAAAGATTATCAAATTAAACTATAACAACTATTTTACCACCTCATTATTTCAGCCAAGAGACATTTGCTGCTGGACATAGGCCTCCCACAGGGATCTCCACAAAGACTGATCTTGAGCCGCCTGCATCCAATCACATTTTACAACCTAATAAACAGATTAATAATAATCTCGAATAATCTCGTTAAACGTACAACCGAATATTATATTGAACATAATATTAACAAATTATTTTTATAAAGCTTGACACAACTGTTTAAAAACTTTACGGAAGACTTCATTCAGCAAATTAAGTCTATCTGCGACTCGTATTGGCGAACTTTCGAACAAGTTTTGTAAATATTAAAGATTACCTATGTAACGGGTCTGAATAGTGTTAATGAACGAAAAGAAAGATGAAATACCTTTCTATTTGTCCTGACGTTTCGGCATGGGTTATACCACTCCAAAGGATGTCATCCCTTTTCAAATACCAGGCGTGTACAAGGTGGATTGCAGCTGTGGGAGTTCCTACATCGGACAAACAAAAAGGACCATCGCCGATCGAGATAAAGAACACATCACAGCCGTCAAAAACCGACAAACCACCAAGCAGGCCATAGCTGAGCATTTGTTGGAATCAGGATCCAATCACTGGATTGAGCTACATCGGCCTCAGGTTCTCTCCACAGACCGTCACTATTTTTCAAGAATAGCACGGGAAGCGGTTGAAATCAAAAAGCAGACAAATTTCAACCGGGAGGATGGTTACCGTTTATCTACATCTTGGAATCCTGTCATCAGCAAATGTAGACACCGACGAGGTGATATTACGCGCCAGTGTGAAGATACCATTAGTGTTGTGTGTCGAAGTACCGACAGTTCCGAACATATAAATGTTAATAATTGTGAAGACCAAGTGAGGGTAGGTTCCGAAACCCGCACTTCTCGGAGGCAGCGCTGACGAACATCAGTCATCCCGTGACCACGGCTGGTGTAACCCGTGCCGAAACGTCGGGACAAATAGAAAGGTATTTCATCTTTCTTTTCGTTCATTAACACGATTCAGACCCGTTACATAATCTTTAATATGTGTACAAATCGTGGTAGTTAAAAAGTTTTGTGATAACTAAAAGAGCTGCCTTGTTCCTTTGTTTTTCGATGAACTTCCATTATATTCCGTTAAACAAAAGCTTCTGTTCAATTCCGGAAATGAGTATTTGTAATCTATGTCTAATTATAAACTTATTTTGTAAGAAAATGGATGCGTTTCTTGATAAAATTATTAATGTGTTTGACTGTTGGCTAAATAATATCATATTGACAAGTTGTATTTAAATTTTCCCACTGCAGGGCATAGGGTTCTACCTATGAGAACGTTTTGCAACCATGTTAGATAATATATGTGAGGGTTGACATCTCATGTCTTTCGTGAAAATTGCGGCAAACTCTATGCGGGTTACTTAACGATGATTTCCTTTACAGTTTAGAACTGTAATTAACAATTAAGTACACACATAACTTCAAAAATTCAATGGTCGTGACTCTCACCGTAGCAGCATACTGCTCTCTCTCTCCTGAAATGAAACGTTTAAGATTATTCAAAATGAAAATCAAATCCCAAGCGAATGTTGCCTCGTAGTTAGTGAGATATAAAAACAATAATAGCATCCGCACACTTAAAGCGAAACGAAGAGCGATACTAAAAACACCTAGGTAAATTAATTTCTACACGTAAAAAATACTAAGCACAATTTCTTTTAAAGCACGTTTAGAGTCAAATTTCAATTACTTAGACGTTCAAATGCACGTTGCTTACAAACAGAATCTAGACTAAAACTATTCAAGCGCTCCTTACTGTACGAGAAAGTAAATAAAGGTAGCGAAGTCATTTATATGGAAGGAAACTTTCGTTGCAACTCCTCCGTTGATTACTAAGGGACCAGAGCTTCGACCTCGAACACGCTTTATCTATCCATCCAATTTGCTAATGTAATAATTAAAATTTGCTTAAGAAATGTAAGGTAGAATTGTAAGGTTTTAGGAATAGTAGCTGTTAGAAAATGTTCAATGGCTTACTTGTGGCACAAAGACTGAGCGCGGCAGTTGAATGATATAATATTTATATTTTGGCACATTTTAGTCACGGTCATCCTATCCCAAACTCAGCATAACTTTTACTACTCCAATCAAAAATCAATAAGTACTTCAATATTTTTAGCTGCAGGATCAATTGCTTTTTCATCTTGCACATGTATCAATTACAATGCTAGCTTTTACCATTCAAATAATACGATGCAAGAAATCTATGGATGTATATGGATCTATGGTTTATTTTTACAGTAGAACTCTCAAGATACTCATTAGTTCATAATTGCTAATGAAATAAATGTTTTTCCTTTTTTTATAAGTTATTGTTTACTCTTAAAGTAAAGTGTAGCAATGAGTTCGATGAAATAGCTAGAATCAGGTACAACCTTTTTCCACAATTAAAGTAGTATTTTACTACCACAAATATCCAGCACACGCAATGATTTTTTCTTTTACTTCGGTATCTATCTGTGTGTTGCCAGTATTCATTACATAATGCCTGAACCATTAGATTACGCCTCCCAAAGGGTAAACGGCAGACTTACTTAGGCTAAGCAGATTAATTATTTTTCGTATGTCTCCAGCGGGCAATATGCGACTAAAATCTTGAGGGCTTTAAAGAGTTCTTAGCCTTATGAGAAGTTAATTACGAGTTAAATCTTCAGGCAGCTTTCATTAAGATTTATAAAAGATGAGAGTATATTGAAGTAAATAGGATTACTGCTTTGAAATCTTAAGACATATGCAGGAATTAAGCTACTGAGTCTATTATTTTATAAAATGTTGTACGGAACAATGTAGCTGTTAAAAAGGATTGGTATGTTCTGAGAATAATTATTTCCTGTTTGACTATTTCATGCGTTGGTGTCAATGTTTCCGGTTTAACGTGAGGTAACGTCACTATCTTACAACCAAAATCAAACTCAAGATGTCACCGAAATATTGTAAAAGGGGAATTAGACAATTCTAATTCCCCTTTTAATCGACTTCAATATGTACAGGCTGATTTGTAATTTGCTCGTACTGATGATTCTGGGGCAATAATCCATTATGGATATTAAAATACCCCAGTATGTTTACCCCCTACATATAAGGGTGTAAAATTGCTATTTTCGAATAAAACGGTTTTAAAGTTTTCTGGGCCAAGTGCAAATGTTTGTTATAAACACCCCCTAAAAATTATTTTAGCGTTTAGAGGTAGAAAATTCTGCCTTATTTGATAGACAATGAATACTTTTTACCATTCAATAAAATAGTATATTCTGTAACAAAAATCCTTGACATTTCGTTAAATAAATCTTCAACAGTGACTCGTATAAATAAAGAATGCTTTCTCGCGCATTGAATTAGAATAAACAGTGCCGCATAAAATTTGTATACTTAGTGATAAATCACAAAATCAGCTCGCAGAGCAATTTTTAGTCTTATCTACCCACGGCTCCGGCCAAGTGGATTTTGTTTATTGAGGCAAAGATTTTTATGTACATTTAGGCATATATTATTACTGCAATCATCACCATCATCAGCCCTATATACTGTCCCACTGCTGGGCCTCTTCTCACTATGAGAAGGGTTATTACTGCAAAGTTTCATCAAATTGCGTTCTGTAGTTTTTGTATAAAACAGTTACTAAGGATCATCCGTATACACATTCTCACAAACTTTCGCATTTATTATGTTAGTGGGATAGTAAATCAAAACATATGTGCTATATTCAGGGTGTAAAAAGACCATTTTTTATTTCGGCATCATACCAGGAAAATTACTGCTTCAGGAGATATTGAGGCTCAGAGTTACCATATTTGAAAAAAAAGATAATATAATAATATTCTACCACATTCACACATCACCATCTATTTCCAAACTAAGCAGAGCTTGTACTATGGGTAATAGATAATGGTTATACGTACAACTTATCCATATAAACACCCAGACCAAGACAAACATCCATGTTCAAGAACACAAATGTTTGACTTGAGCGGGAATCGAACGTGGCAGTCGCTCACACTCCCGCTGCGCCAACCGGTTGTAAAATTAGGTACAAAATCGATACACTTCTCGCGCAAATTTGTTCTATAGATGTCCTATGCAGGCATGGATAAGTCATCATCATCAGCCCTTTATACTGTCCCACTGCTGGGAAAGGGCCACTTCTCACTATGAGAACGGTAAGGCCAGAGTCCACCACGCTGGCCTAGTGCGGTTTGGCAGACTTCACATGTCTTTCGAGAACATTATGGAGAACTCTCAGACATGCAGGTTTCCTCACGATGTTTTCATGGATAGGTAGATATCTCGAAAATGTGTATACTTAAAAAGTAATCGTTTCCTAGGTTTCGTCGATTCCTTATCCGCTTGACCGCTCACCATTTTTAAGTGCTTACTTAGCATCGACAAATTTCAAGTGCGCGCCGCCATGCGCCAGTTAAAGACGCTTAACTAATTAGTTTTTGGGCGATTGTTAATAACTTGAGAGAAGTGGTGTTTATTTTTCTGCAACCTAATGAATGACTCATTCTAATGGTACAAAACAAATTACGTTTGAATGAAATGTTTACTTTAGGCGAGCGGCCGTAACGTAAACAATGTCGTTTTTACCGGCTTACTCGAAACTTTTGTTTATCATAATAAAAGTAAAAGCTGAATCTGGTTTGCTGTTGTATTTTCATGTACCTGGTGATATTATTTATGTAATAAAATAAAGTAATAGCAATACTTGCAGAAAATTATTTAGATGTAAGCATTTGAAAAAAATATATATATTTCGCTGACTTTGCATTCCGCGCGCGGGGCGTAATTATGGATTAAAAACATCATTGTAAACAAATTATGTAATTATATATCATACATTTATAATTTTATTGTAAATTAACTGATTAAGTACGAAGTTATAGCAAAAAATAAATAAATAATGTGTATTACTTTAATTATGGACAAAAAATTATCGTAAAAACGTCATTTTGTGTAAAAAAGTTTAAATACATATGTATGTATATAAGGTTACATTTATGCATTGTATTATTTTTTTATTATGAGTATGTAAATAAACTTTTGATGAAATATATAATTCTCATATTATTTATGAGATATTAGGTATTGAAAATTTTGGCGAGAACTTCAGTTTTTTTAGCGGGAAAAAGTAAACAAATGTGCAGGTTCCAATAAAAATAATTCTTATCAGATTCTTATTAGAATTGGTTTTTATACTTGAAAATCTAGTTGGAAAGAAAGTTATCTAGGTTTGAATCTGTTAACTAACATAAAACGGTATTTATAAAAATAAAATATGAAAATTGGCGCCAATTAAAAAAAAATCTTTTTTCTTTATTTCCTCTAAAAGTAAATTAAAAATCCTTTCTAACTGTGTATAATACTTATATACCTCCCATTATAAAAAACGACGAGAAAAAGGAATATGTCAGAAATATAAAATCGCGCTCTAAAATGGCGGGCAAAATTTCTAATTTTGACTTTATACTGCCCTTGCGTGGGCATCAACCATATTATATGGTTTTAATTTATATCATTGGAAACAGGGTTGTTACGGATGCGAAAATTTAGACATCCGCGGATGCAGATGCGGATGCGGATTATTAGAAGTACACATCCGCGGATGCGGATTCGATGCGGATGCGGATGCGATACGGATGCGGATGCGGATATTGCGCTTTTAAAAAGAAAATTTTTGAAATACATAAATAACTGGAAATCAATTTAATTTTAACTTTTTATTTATTTAATCATATTTTAGAAAAAAAATGCTCATGTTTTTAGTTTTTAATTTTGAGCTTCAAGTTTCGTTATAAAAAATCTTTGTTTATCTAATAATTATAATCTTAAAAATTGGTTAATTATATTTAATAAATAGAAATATTGTAGCCGTCTCAGCTTCCATCCTGTTTCTAAGTGGATTATACCTATTAACCCAGCTCCACTAAACAAGTAGTTGTTCGCTGGGAAAACTGGCTGGTGAAGGGGATAAATATCTACATGCTAATTTGGAGAGAATTTTAAATTCACAACGGTTAACTTTCCACCAATTAAGTTAATTTTCATCATAATCCAGTCTTTTCTCGTCACGATAAATATGTAACTAATTCTTTGCCGATAAGAGCATCGGGGCTACTGTTGTCTAGTTCTCCTTCACGTTAATCCTTGCTCGATGAATCTAAGACCATGGCAAGATCGCTTTTTAAGCAAGTCTTCTTACCCGTACAGGACGTTGCTGGTTCAGGATCGAGAGAATCTCCCATTCTCATTAGAATTAGTAACGAAATCATTTACCATCTTCATTATTTAATCTTTTATTTTTCTTCGGTGACTAGTTTGAAAAAATTACGCTTATAGCGAGAATCTAAATATTTTGAAATTGCATATAAGTTGTTATCTTCCAAAGAAGAATATTTCCAAAACAAACGCGAAGCACGTGCCACTCTGGCTCCGCCCACTTTCTTTACATGTAATGTAGTTACTTGTTGATGTGAATCTGCATCCGTAAAAACTCCGCATTGATTGATGCGGATGTGAATGCGGATGCAGATGTCTAAATTAATGCGAATGTTCCGCATTTACGGATGCGGATGCGAATATTCGTAACACCCCTGATTGGAAAGCTCATTTAATTACACGTCTATTGATATGCAACATATCGGTTAAGTTATCCGAGTTCCACAAACAGATTAGTGCGCAGCGGAAAAGCGTGGGAAAAATGACACTTTACGCGCTCATCTGTTTTTGCAAAAAGGGAAAATAGTCACTTGTGCGCGTTCAAGCGGTTAATGCTTCGTATGTGACTCAGCATGGTGTGAACGAGTAGACTTTGGCTTGAAGATGAGTCTTTTGGCACCGTGTATATTAAAAGGCGTGCAGAGAATTATCCCGCGAAAATCTGTCCCAAAGTCACCAAAGTACCTCATCCATCATCTTCATTTAACTTTTCCTTTACCTTTATCTAATCGTTTTTACACGCAATCTGCCAAATTTAAATTGAGAAGTAACACAAGTTCAGAAGTTTAAAATGAAGTTCGAAGGGAATGATAATGAATTGGAATATTTTGGTTCGCGACCTGATGGTTAAGATAGACCTACTGAAGGTACGGTACAGAAGCAATGCATTTGACAAATAATAATACGACTTTATGTTTATGTCAAAAGTGAAAGTCGTCTTGCAAAAGTGCTTCGAAATGTCTTTTTTTATGTCATTGTTCATTATGTCATTTATGTACCTAATGTGCTATGACTTTTAGTGGAACTAAAAGTCATAGAATAAAGTTATACTATTTGTTGAATTCGTCTAATACTTTATTAAGTTTAGCTCCAATCACGCCTTCTCTATACAAATTCACCAACGACATGTCTCGATGAGCTAAAAGTGTTTTAAACATCATCATGTATAATTAAAATGAACGGTTAATTGTATCTATCTGCCTCTTTCAATCGCGGTGTTACTGAATATTTGCTTCTATTTGCTCCGACGTTTTGGAAAGAATGACGACAGACATGGTCATAGATGACTTCTGCTCTTTAGAGTTACCCAGTATATATTTACTGCACGATTGGTGTAGCGGTTAAAGCGGTCACCTGGCCGCTTGACACTGCGTCGAGTGTTGTGGGTTCGATTCCTATACGAGACAACAATTTGTGTGATTCATAAATTGTTGCTTCAAGTCTGGGTGTTCATAATCTTAAAGAATATGGACATAAAACAAAAAGAAAACAAAATTAAAAAGAAACAACGATGAAAATTTTGAGTTTAGGCGTCGTAGAATGCCTCCGCATCAATGTCATTGTGACCGTTGGTTGCATATTTTGAAAATCCCCCACGACACAGGAATTAATCCATGTGCGGGTGAGGTTTTTTTGTAAACAAAAACAATACAATACGCTATTCGATGCGAACACTCTTAGATATACCTACTACCGCTTCAGTGGGCGAGGAGCCTTAGAGATGTTTGTGAAGAAACGTCATTTCTGTCGTTATTTGATTTATTATAAAGTTATTTTCGATTACTACAACAGCTTCATTAACTCCAACTTCCTATTCAACTTCGTTAATTACTCATTCTGTTTTGAGAATTGAAAATTTTAATAATTGTTCGAGGTTCTATTTAATTGACTATTTTAGCTCATGTTTATTCATATTTGTAAAGCTTGTGTAATTATTTTTTCATTAATATGTTGTTTGAATTAATTTTGAGTATTTAATTTGTAAAAAGATATTAGTTTTCTACTAATTTCATTTTATTGGTTGATCAATCTATAATCTGAAATCTGTATAGGCACTTTTATTGACAAAATTTATGTGCAGATTTTATTGACAAAATATCCACTTATTAAAGCGGGGATTTCCCAAAATACAGTGTTATCTAGCGTGTTCAAACGCGTTTTATTTGTAAATAACAGAGATTTAAATTCGGAAAAATATATGTTATTCTACAGCATTAGATCTATATTTGTCGGCCATTCGAAACACAATTACTGACATTTTATACGATAGAAAATAATCGTGAATATAGGTCTGTTTAAACAATTTTTCACGTTTCATTTGAGTTGTATTGGGATTAGAATTTTCAAAAGTATACCAAAAGAAAAGTCATATAAAAGCGGATTTTTCTCGGCCATCACATTATGAATTTTAATATATACAAATATATAATACCGAAAATATGTAATTTCGGACTACTGCCGACGCGCTCTCTCCGGCGTCGTTCAGTCCCGAGCGGGATGATGAAAAAAGTTTTAATATAGATAGGTAGATTTATGAATTTCCGTATAAGTATATTCAATCTATTGACTATTTCCACCAATAATATCATTGATTTCCACACTATTACCAAACACGGAACAATGGACACCTAATAATATTATCGTATTATTTATCACGCCGAGGAAGAAGAATGCACCGGTGTCACAGCTTAGAAATGTTCGGTAGGTAAGTGTATCAATTTGACTGACAAATTATAACGAAAACTAAAGTTTATTATTGGTTAGCGGAAAATAAGCGTTGTGGGTGTAGGATTTCGTACGTATGTATGTATGTATAATTTTAACTTTTTTTCACTACTACTTGCCGATGGCAGCGCCTAAAGGAGATCACCCAAATTGGGCTAATTTTTATTTTAATAGAACACACTGTGGTAAACATTTTTAACTATTAAGCCAAACTTCTAAGAGACAATATTTAGGTTTGTATGTATGTCTCAAACTACCGTAGAGCAGTTTTGATTTGATAAAAGTGATAAATCAAAGAGGTGTAAAGGTGGTCAACTATACGTTTTCAGCCGAACGTGAAATACGTTAGCCTTAAAATGCAGTGGACTCATTAAAAAAGTATAAAACATTTTTTTAAATACTCCTGACCAAATATAAAAATATCGTCTAAACCTTTAGTAGGAATGTCTATGACCGGCCAGGTATACAGGCATCAGGTCTTGTATACAGACATGGCATAGTGGCGCTAATTCCTGTTCCCAACATGTTGTTGAAGAGATGTTGCGTCGCGACGTTCTCACTTTCCGTTGTTTCGGCCGGTTCTTGTAGAGAAAAGGCCTGGAGGAAACGCCTGGATATCACTATAGTGACAGCAGCCGCAACTCTGTCCAAGAAACGGCGCTGCAAATGTTGGCGGAATGCCCCGCTTATGCCTCCCAGCGCCGTGAACATCACCATCTTAAGCCTTTTCCGACCATTTTGGTGTAGACCTCTACAACAACTTCCGTTCTGTTTTGGGCAGTCTTCAACCAATTACTGCCCGCTATCTTTATGATGTCTTCTTTCCATCTCATTTGCAGTCTTCCAGCTAGTCGTTTACAATCCCATGGTTGCCATTTTAATGTTTGCTTGCACCATGTTTCGTGATTTCTGGCTACATATCCGGCCGCTACTCTTTTGGCAACATCTGATACTAGACTTTCTTTTCGGAGCTATTTATTCGTCTTTCTGTCTCTGAGTGTCACTCCAGTTTTCTCTCCATTGCCCTTTGAACAACTTCAAGTTGCTGTAGCGCTACCTCTGTAGTAACCCATGTTTCGGCTCCGTAGGTAAGCACTGGCAGGACGCACTGGTTGAATATTCTTGCTTTTTGTTGCTTCGTAAAAGCAAATGCCAGTTTATCGAAAGCAGCCCAACCCAAATGGAAACGTATATCAATCCTGTTCACCTGGTTTGCTTTATTTATTTTATTTATTTATTTATGTAGTACAACTGCTCACTTCACTTACAGTTGCCCAAAACGTGTAGTGAGCCATTACATTTAGATAGGTACATAATATAAGGTAACTTAATTTCTAATAGTTGAAATGACTATGAAGTCATTTGACACGAAAAATACATTTTACATACAATTAAAAACATATACAGTTTGATGACAAATATGTCCACATCCGGATATTTAACAATTATATTATTGAGCAGTGTGAGTGCCTGAGTTGTAGGCGCGTACTGCGCGGTGCAGGTTCGTACCTGTGGCGCGGCGAGTAGGCGCCGCGAGCGCAATCGCGTATATTGGTTCGGTGCTGAGATCGAACAGCGAGACAACGTATTAGGGTCATCTATTTCATTATGTAGCAGTAAAAAATAATGTAAAACTAATTTACATTTACGACGCAGTCTTAGTGTGTCGAGGCCTACCATACCAGACACGAAAAGAGACGGATATAAATGAGGGTAAAAGCCATACAACTTTTTGTACAAAAACCGTGCAAATTTACGTTGTACGCGTTCAATCATCGTAATATACTTCTCTTCATGTGGATCCCAGATTACGGAATTATATTCCAGAATACTGCGGACAAAAGCGAAGTACAGCAAAACGATAGCACACCTGCTCTGAAAAGGAATTGACTGCCTCATCACAAATCCCAATGCTTTTAAACTTTGGTTACAAATCGTAGAAATGTGCGAATTAAATGTTAAACATGTATCCAAAGTTACACCTAAGTCTCGTATTTGGCTGACTCGCTCCAACCGGTCACCAGAAATATTATAGTCGTATGTGAGTGGCGAGCGAGAACGAGTAAATGTTACTGTCTTACACTTACTAACATTAAACTCCAAGCGGTTTTGTTCAGCCCAAGCCACTACCCTATCGATATCGCGCTGGAGCGCGTCACAGTCTGCTGTGCTACCGATGCCTATCTTTATTTCTTGCCCTAGGTATAATATACTATTTATTGAAGAATTCTAATCGGGTTCATCCTACTGCAATTGTTATTCCGTTGGAGTTTTCACTGGTCATGTTTCGAATTGGCCGTAACCTGATCGCGACAATTGTTACAGTCGTACCCTCGCTACCTGCCGTGCCCATGGTCTGGTGCGTGATGGCTTGGAACGTCACTGTCTCTTTCTGTGAGGCAGTAATGCTTATCAATCAGATACTTCGCTCTTGGCTTACTACCTGCCATTAGCTGATGCCATTTAAATTGCAACTTGCACATTATTTTAGGCAAAAAATAACAATAATTCCTTAGGATTTATTTCAGGAACAGAATAAATTCTTTGAGCTCGAATATGATCTCACAGACTGCACTATGAACCTTAGTGTAGTAATAAAAAGTGTTTATTTCGTAATAATCTATAGTAATTTTAAGGTTATTTTAGTTGGCTGGCACTTTTAGAATTAGCCTAAGGCTGGGTGATCTCCTTTATTATGCATGCACGTGTGTTTGCATGAGTATATTGCTATAACTATTGCCCTGTAATAAACATTTTGTGTATTATTGATCTATTTTCGGTACTTTTTTGACAGAGTAGTATCTTAGAGATTTCACAGTTAAAATAAATATAACAAAATGTAATCATTGGTGATTAAAATTAGCCATGAGTATCTTACCCGTTCTTATTATTGGTTCTATGCCGTTGTTTTGCTGATAGTAGCAACAAATTAATCAATTTATTATTAATCTAATCCTTTTCCCTAAGATTGATATCGAACAATCGACTTGAATCAACTTTGACTGCACGGTTGGCGTAGTGGTTTAAGCGGCCTCCTCGCCGCTTGGTACTGCGCCGAGTGTTGTGGGTTCGATTCCCACACGAGACAACACTTTTTGTGATCCACAAATTGTTGTCTCGAGTCTGGGTGTTCATTGTGTCCGTTAGTTGTATGTTTGTAAAGTCCCCCGCGACACAGGATTTATTCCTAAAGCGGGAGTTGTCTTTTCTAAAAAAAAAAAGAAAAAAAAAAAAGATACTTTCGCATTGCGAGCGATCATAAGTTTTTTTATAATTAACAACAAAGATAATGTTCATAATATTACTAATTACTTAATTATTGTCACTATAAACAAAAGCAATTTTGTAAAACTACTTTCGTATTTCATAAAGGTTTATTCAAAACAGAAACGTTGCAAATTATTTAAACGCGATAAGTAAGTTTATATTTCAAGTGATATACTGCTTCAATTTTCTATACTATGGCGCGAAAGTGTTATACCTACATGGCGGCAGTGGCGTCGCGTCTCGCGTCGCGATTGATCGTAGTTATACTAGCGAACTGGGGAAGCGGCGAGCCTCAAAAGCTTTCGGCGCTCGGAAATCCTCGCCTTAAAACCTACGAAAGCACTTGCGACGCCACTCTTATTATAGACCTAACTTTTATACAATAAGTTTTACACGATCGTCATAACAGTCAGCATCATAAACTGTTAATCAACCAAGTTATTCAAATATGCTTAAAGAATATTGTGTAATTATATATAATATTATAAATGATTATTATTTTATTATAACCAGGTAGTGTGCTTTCCAAACAATAAAAAAAAATATAAAAAAACTGCCTCCAAAAATCTGGAAAATGTGTGAAAATTAGCACTAAAAAGTAAAAAATAATTGCGTTATTTTTACTTCAATTTACTTATAAACATCACCTATTCAACTGAATATTATATACTTATACGAGTTATACGTATAGATCTCCCACTTAATTCACATACCTGACACAACACATAGTTTTATATGACTAACAAACTAAATTAAATACCTATCACCAGAAATCAGATAAGTATATTATATTTTTGGACTAAGTACCTACTTAGAAAAAATATATTTTATTAGGACTATAATATACAATTATACCTTTTTTGGAGTCGGTGCCAGCCAAGCGTTTTAGTAAATAATTTTTTGATACTGTACAAAATATATGAAATGCTGTATTGATACGATAATTAACCAAAACCTCATCAAACTTGTAAGTAATTTACAAATGATGAGAAATAAAATCAATAAATATAAATCAAATTTTAGGAAGTTTTCTATAACACAAAATATATGTAAAATTACATTTATACCACAATATAGGATCTAACCAAACCTATTTTGCAAATAAAGAAAACAACCCAACCTGGCAACAGGCGCGACAGCTCAGTTACAAATTAACCTAAATACCTATTTACAATTACCTAACGAACCAAAACAAGGACAAAGCAATACTTGGAACAAATTAAATTATCAGAAGTTTTTACAAAAAAATCTCAAAATTTGAAAAACAACAAAAACAGAATGATGTATCAAATCTATTTCAATGAACACAGATTTCGTGTAAAATAACCCTAAAGAACCACAATCCACTGCAATACATTAATTACCTACATACAAGCGCATAGAAAAAAGGATATCGGAGACCATCGTCAACGACGTCTGCCCTCACGTGAGCACGTTGCTCCGTCTCATTTGATCAACGTTCGTGGATTAAACTGAGACGATGATTACGTCTTCAGTGTTTTCATGATTAATATTTTTTCACTGTAAGCCCGCATTTGTAATAACCTCTTTTCACACAGTTCACTACTTTCTTTTGAAATGGCCTTGGACCGAGATTCCCTACTTTGAGATAGACGTTACTCCCTTTCTTCGCTAGTTTCATTTAAATGGTGCTATGTCATATGGGCAGTGCGTTTAGTAGATCTACCCATCTTTAATTTCGATAAATCACATAAGTACAGAAAGGAAAATTCACCAAAAAACAGGAAATAAAAAAAAATAACAAAAAAGAAATCGCCTCCAAATATCTGGAAAATGTGTGAAAAATAGCACTAAAAAGTAAAAAATAACTGCGTTATTTTTACTTCAATTTACTTCTAAACATCACCTATTCAACTGAATATTATATACTTATACGAGTTATACGTATCTATTACTTAATTCACATACCTGACACAATACATAGTTTTATATGACTAACAAACTAAATTAAATACCTATCACTAGAAATCAGATAAGTATATTATATTTTTGACTGCCTCGTTGGTCTCGCGGCATAAAGGTGCGCGTGGGATTGGGAGGTCTCGGGTTCGATTCCCGGGTCGGGCAAAGTATTATTGGGTTTTTCCACTAGGAAATTCTCAGTAGCAGCACGGAGCCTGGTAATGTGCCCGGTACGGCAATAGGCTCGCCCTCCGTTACGTGGAACCTAAAAAAATCCTGGCGAAATGTGGGTGTAATATTACACCTCTGCCTATCCGTTCGGGGATATAGGCGTGAGTCTATATAAAAAAATACTATTAGTTATTCTGTGATTTATAATCAGAGTTATTATATTATCTTAATATATAAAATCCTTGCGTTACTGACTAACTGACAGACACGCTACAGCCGAAACTATTGGGCGCAGGAAGCTGAAATTTGGCATGAACGTTCCTTGGGGACCGTAGGGGTGCACTAAGAAGGGATTTCCCGAAATTCCCACGGGATTGGCTAAAACGGGTAAATTTAAAAAAAATGCAGGCGTAGCTGCTGGCGTCCTCTAGTTTTGTATAAGCTAGCAGTTGGCGGCTTCGCTCGCGCGTAATGACGGACTTTCCATATAAAAATTCAACCCCTGTTTGCAAACACGCGTAAATACACGATCACTCATTTCTAATCAGAAGCTAGTATATGAAATTTCACTTCGCATAAAAACTTTCAACCCTTATTTCACCTTTTTAAACGGTAGATTTTAGAAATCGCTAAAACACGCAACTATTTGTTTTATTTCTAAGCCGAAGTTTGCACAAAAATGACGGACCTCCTATAAAATTTTTGTACCCCTATAATTATGACCCTCTTAGTTGTTAGATTAAAAAAAATCTAAATAGCGTGTTTACTTTTTCTAACCAAAATATGTAACTATGAAAATCCATCCTTATTGGGTGCTTACGTCATAAAATACATCGACTGTCAACATTTCAAGTCTCAAGCCCTGATTTTGGCTCAGCCCAAGCCAAAAAAAAAAAACCGGTTTCATCAACATCTGATAATGAAGCCCGAAGTAGGCCCGTTCGTTGCGACTTTCCTAGTGTCCACTGATGAAAAATCACAGCAAATGCTTAATTTATTTACTTGGATGACATAATTTTTGAGTTATAAACTCAAAGACTATGTCAACTATGAAACTATTGGATTGATTTTGATAAAATTTATATGGGACCCACCTGAAAGTATATGCTTTCAAACAAAAAAAATAATTTTGGAAATCGGTCGATAAATAACGGAGTTGTGAGGTAACAAGCATAAAAAAAATACAGCCGAATTAAGAACCTCCTCCTCTTTTTGGAGTCGGTTAAAAAACAAGCCACGATTCTGTTCATTTAAAAATTGCCATCTAGACGATGGCAATTAAGATTTTGTCAGTAGTAGCCACTAAACCATAATTCATGAATTAAGCATTTTTAATGCCACAAAAATTTTCACAAATTAAATGGAAAAGGATGATACTTATATCAAACGGAACCAAAGAGTCATAATCCTTGCTAGGACGGTCTTGCATAAACCGGACCTTTTTATTAAAAAGCTTATCATTGAGGAATTATGCGTTTGCCCATTTTCTCCGACCTGATCCTCTTAAGCCAAGTGATTTGCTTTGTTATTTACAGTCAATTAGATTAAATAGATCTGAAAATTAAATTTGTAAATTACTTTGGCTTAGATTAGTTTTGGATTAGTTCTACTCTTCATTGAGTTATCTTTAACATTCTAATGTATTTGTGTAAGAATAAAAAAACGTAACGTATGACATAGTGGTTTACGTGGGCGCCATCGCTCATGTATCGCGTGTTCGATTCTCACTTGGGATAACACTTTTAGTGATTGTTGTTCCGCAAATTGTTGTTCTGATTTTAGATATTCTTTACATCTGCTGTTGTAATTATTAAAATTAACTTGCATCACCATCATACATTAGTACATCACAGGAATTTATTCTAGAACTAGCTGTGCCCGCGGCTTCGCCCGCGTGGAAGTCGGTATCCTTTAAGTATCCCTTTCTGTGGCCTTGATAATGTAAAATAACATAATGATCGGTTGATGAAACTCACACTCATAAGTTTCTTACTTACTGTATTAGAAAAGTAGTAAGCTGTAGGTACCCGCCACCTAAACTCTGAGCTCTATCTTTTAATTTTAATAAATACCTCTCTACCGACCAGTTGTAATCCAACGCGTCGCGCCCGCCGTCAAGGCAAACCGCTTCCATTTTAAATGAAAACCGTAAACGACTCCAACAACTATTTGCAGCGCACTGTCTTTCGTTAGTTAAGTGAACTCGCGATAATTTCACCTACAACGCCTCTGTGTACACAACATTTTGTGTGACGTTGTCCGGAGCGTGAACAAACAGTTTGAAACCTTGAGTCGCTTACCCAGGAAAGGGCCACGTAAAGTTGACCATGCGAGAAACTCTCGTAAGATCCACGCCAGAAATTTTTAGCGTCTGCCCTTGAGCTTTGTTTATTGTCATTGCAAAACAGACACTAACCGGAAATTGTATCCGTTAAATTATACATATATCCGCATTCCGCATTGGTTATGAAGGGCCTCGAACTCAATTTGGGCAAAGTTTATTTAACTTCTTCACTAATATGTATATTGTCAGCGCTGGATCTTAACACCGATTTTTAATTTTGCCAGTGGCCATCTAGGGGCAAAAGTACCGCTAAAATTAAAATTTTTAGTAATACCAGATGGCACCACTAGCAAAATTAAAAGTCGGTGTTAAGATCAAGCGCTGACAACATAAATATTAGAAAAGAAGTTATAATCACTTTTGCCTAAATTGAGTCCGAAGCATTTGATAACCATTGCGGATATAATTATGTATATTTTAAATTACGACAACTTTTGATAGAATAAACGGATTCTGATAAACTAAAGACTAAATGTTAACCAAAGACACAAACTATGCGTGTGTATCTCGATACAAACAATTCAGAGTGTTGCTTGAATTCAAGTATATTAAATTTATTGAATGACACTGCTAGGCTCCCATAGGTGATAGCGTGATGATTGTTGTCCAAGATTGTAATCGGGTCTTTAGGTAATATATTGGTGAAAACCGCATCAAAATCCGTTCACTGGTTATTGCGTGATGATTTAACAAACATACATACAGACGGACAGACAGACAATAATTAAAAAAAAAATTGTTTTGTGTTCTGTATCGATAACATGTCACAATCCAATTGAAATTTTGCAAAAATATTCAATGTACAGGCAAAGTGCTCTTTGAGTTTTATTATAGTATAGATAGATAGATGGCTTCCGAATTATAATGAAAAATTCCTGTCATTTCGGCACTAGAAATAATAATATAGAACGTGTATAAGTTCTGAAACATGAAACACACTCGATCATGCACGGTTACCTATAATACGCGTTTACAGTAAAGTTATATCTGTCCCAATACACCTTATTAGGCACACAAGATTTAAAACCTTTATCACTGTGATTTATTTCATAGGTATTTACGAGGTTGTTTTTTTAATCTGTGGGCCTGATAGGATCTGTATTGTGGTAGATTGATCCTTTACGAGTAACAATTTTTTTTTAATATATTTTTTTTTATAGTAATAGGCGGCAAACGAGCAGACGGATTGCCTGATGGTAAGCAATTACCGCCACCCATGGACACAAGCAACATCGCAGGAGTCACAAGTGTGTTGCCGCCCCTAGGGTTGGGAAAAGGGATAGGATAAGGAGTGGGATGGGGGAGAAGGAATAGGGGCTAGGGCTTCCGGCACTCTCACTCACCGAACGAAACGCAACAGTTTAGGTACTGTTACTTTACGTCGATTTCAAAAAATGTGTTTTCACTCGAACACTTTGAAACAAAACGGGGAAATTAATTTCATTTGAGAGATTTATAAATGTTCGATAGGTTCCTTTATTTTAGGCGCGAAAACTGTTACGTGTGAGCCGTAATTTTAACCCTTGAACCCATAAAATGTTACTGGTCTATAGGCCTTTTGATTAGCGACCCCGATTGCTGAATGGTAAGCCGAAGGTCGTGGTTTTGATTCCTAGGACGAATCTGTGTGATAAAGCACGATACTTTTTATGGGTCTTAGTATATCGATCGTTTAGAACTACGTATGTTTCTATTTCGGACTTTAATTTTGTATTTATCAGTTGCCTGCCTGTCATCATTCAAGTATGTACTGTCTAGCTAAAATAATGATACTATAAACAGAGTTTGAAACTTTTTGGAGGAAGCATACAATTTACGAAAGAAAATACGCAAACAAGTTTTCAACGGAAAGTTGCTTCTATCTCAACATATTCTTGTAAATTACCTACCCTAAAAGTAATTCAGTATTTCAATCACTACTCCCAGTAGTTTCAGCCACTCAAATTTTCCTTTCATACCTCACCCCTCAAGCCCATAAGTAATTCGCGGCCAAGATTCAAAGGGTGAAAAGAAATGTGGAAAATGACTTACAGACAACATCGCTTCTACCCCAGACGTCATTGTAAGAAATTGCCCTATATCAGATTAGGTAATAATGTGTCAATCATTGAAACGTATATCGGTTAAGTTCACTGGAAGAATGTTGGTTTACTGAAACGTCTGTGGCTTACTGGAATCTAGATGGATTGGTATAATAAAGAGATATACGATGCCTTCATCTTTTAGTGTATTACGACTATATTATCATGATTAATCATGCGGAGATAAATCTACTAAGCCGTAAAAAATTTCAACATTGATTTGTATTTTATTAACATTTTATCTTGACATATGCCAATAGTCGTGGCCATCAACGATCAATTAGCCAAGAGCCTACACAACCGCCTAGTAATGCTTAAGGTATAATGCAGAAGGCAGTCCTTCTGGACACGACACTTATTGCGAGGGTGTTGCTCTCTCAGGAGCTATAATAATCATTAGCTTGAGCCCTATAACCGATACTAGTGAGGCTCTCAAATGCTTTTATATTTTTAAGTGACTTCTTTGCATGATATGCTTGTGATAGATGTTGCCCTATATACTGAAAGCTAGTGAGCGGAACCCTAGCTGCGAAGCGTCTTGGCTGCACTAGGGATCAAGCAAGGACGTTGACGATGATATATTATTGTATCCAGGAGTAAACAGCAACAGGATGATGATGATGATGATAATGAAAAATTTAATAATAAATGCAATGTTTTAAATTACATTTACATTATAGTATAGCTATCGGAAACTGCGGCGGCTTATTCCACGTAATATTCAGCCATTTCGAAGTCGAATTTATTACCTGGTGAAATTTAAAAGCAGCCGTTCTTAGAATTTATTTTGTACAACATTTTATTCAAATATGTTCAAGGATTCAATCATGTAAATTTATTTAGACTGGCAGAAATGGTCGACCTAGATTATTATTTTTACACGACAATTGAGGCAGAAACACATGAATCCACTGCAAACGTAGGCACACAGTATTTTTCTACGGCTGAAAAAAGAAAACGGCTAGACTAGTGAGGGCGAGAGAGCGTCGTCTCAATCGCTTTTACCCACACTGAAGATTCTATTGCGTTAGGTAGATGTTCTGTGAACCTTACAATCTAGGTTAAACTATTCAAGCTAAAAGCACAAGGTTTGGTGGATTCGGGAGCTATTTTTAGATAGCTTCGTTTATTCGATCTTTGGTACATGAATGTTTATGTAACATTCATTGTTGACGTTTTCCAAAAATTGGAAAACTTTTGATTCTTAAGGATATTACGGCACTAATCATACGTCTGATAGTAAAATAATAATAAAAGGCACAAAGTTGAATTATTTAGTAACAATCATGTACTTCTAAAACTCAACGCAATGTCGTAGCGAACACTATCACTTTTTAAACATCGTGGGTTGAATTTCCACAATGCTTTGTGTATTTGGAAAAATAAGGTGAAGAGGTGTTCTCCAACTTAAGAAGGGATCATCTGACCAGGCTTGGTGATCGCGCCTAGTGGACTACATCCGAAAAAAGTATTTAAGGACTTGTGTACTATACAACGCGTGCGAGAACTTCAATTGCGCGATGCAGCATCTAGTTCCGTTGTATTCGTTAGATGTCACCACTGTACGATAGATGCTCTCAGTTTTATGTATCTACTGCTACATGTGGTCGCTCACAATGCGCCTTATCAGAAGGCTCAAGGTCACTCAGAGGGCGATGGAGAGAGCTATGCTTGGAGTTTCCCTGCGAGATCGAATCAGAAATGAGGAGATCCGCAGTAGAACCAAAGTTGACGACATAGTTCTCCGGATAGCCAAGCTGAAGTGGCAGTGGGCAGGGCACATAGCTCGAAGAACCGATGGCCGTTGGGGCAGAAAGGTTATGGAGTGGCGGCCACGTACCGGACGACGCAGCAGAGGTAGGCCCCCCGCAAGGTGGACCGACGATCTCGTCAAGATCGCGGGAGGCGGTTGGATGCGGGCGGCTCAAGACCGGTCTGTGTGGAGAGCCTTGGGAGAGCAGTGGACGTCGTTTGGCTGATATGATGATGCTACATGTATCAAAAATATTTGTACTGCGCCGTGTTCTTTGTACCCGTAGTTTGAACGTTTGTAAGGTCCGCAAACACAATCATTTATCCGAGTTCGGGCGTTGTCGTTCCTTAAAATAGTCTTTTAATATTAAAATATTCCTTTCATTTTCTTTATCCACGTCCTTCTGTTTACCATTTTCATATGTATGTGAAGCTATCTTTTGATACTTTTTTTAACCTTTATCCTAACATTTCGCTTTCACAACAACGACCTTTTACCGCTAAAGAGTACTTGTAATAAATCGTATAATACCAACCATTCTGAAATAGATTACTCTAGATAATCGGTCGACAGTCAAACCGCCTTATTGAAGGGGCGTAATATAAATTGGTTGGTTGGGACTCGTTCATACGCGACGTTTTTACTTACGTATGTGGGAGAGAAATCAATCGCATCTCCAACTGTATGTTCGATTTAGATATTTTGCCAACAGTAAGGAGGAGCTTTGGGAATTCCAATTTTCTTGATGTTATAATATACCTAAATGTGTATTTTCTTGAGATATGATAAAGATTTTAGAAGTTGAGATCATTTATTTTTCTTACAGTAACGTTTGTTATATTATATTTACTGTACTAGTTATATCATAGATAATTATGTCACACCAATATATTATTATTTTCGTCGGATTAATCAATCCAATTTTGATATTAGAGTTATATGTATTAATATCAATAATAAAAAATAATTAACGTGTACACTAGTAATATAGCAGTCACCTTATTTTTTATTAATCGACGTGTAGTAATTTAATATTTATTTATTTATTTATTTATTTATTAAACTTTCTGCAATACAATTTGCACAAGGCGGACTTAATGCCAAAGGCATTTTCTACCAGTCAACCTTAGGGTGATGCAGAGATGATAGTGGCAGTTTGTTTTAGAGACTAAATAAAGAAAACTAAATATAAAAATAGAATATGATTCAAGGTAATACATATTTGCGAATATAAACGCCCTAAACATACATACAACATACATACAACATACATACATACATATATATGAACAAATATACACGTTTAAATACCTATATTAATTATATATTAATAAATATATATAATATCCTCCTATAGTAAATATATAAATTCAATTCTTTATTCATAAACGATTTTTACTTTGTGTTTGAAATAATATAGACATTCTGATAAAACACAGCAATATATTTTGGGATAAACAACGAATAAATAGGTACATTTGTATATTAAAAGGACTAAACATATCTCACAAGAAAAGCAAACGCTTTATTTTTATAGATGCTCTTGCAGTGATGAATTATTGATATTTCGAATTCAAACTGTATCTTTGTAATGGCAATGCCTATACGTACTTTTAAACTACCAGGATTTGTACACATACTAATGATTATGTAACGGGTGCAGCTGTGGTAGTTCCTACATCGGGCAAACAAAAAGGACCATCGCCGAACGAGTTAAACAACACATCACAGCCGTCAAAAACCGACAAACCACCAAGTCGGCCATAGCTGAGCATTTGTTGGAGTCAGGATCCAATCACTGGATTGAGCTACATCGGCCTCAGGTTCTCTCCACAGACCGTCACTATTTTTCAAGAATAGCACGGGAAGCGGTTGAAATAAAAAAACACGCAAATTTCAACCGGGAGGATGGTTACCGTTTATCTACATCTTGGAATCCTGTCATCAGCAAATGTAGACACCGACGAGGAGATATTACGCGCCAGTGTGAAGATACCATTAGTGTTGTGTGTCGAAGTACCGACAGTTCCGAACTTATAAATGTTAATAATTGTTAAGACCAAGTGAGGGTAGGTTCCGAAACCCGCACTTCTCGGAGGCAGCGCCGCCGGACATCAGCCATCCCGTGACCACGGCTGGTGTAACCCATGCTGAAACGTCGGGGCAAATAGAAAGGTATTTCATCTTTCTTTTCGTTCAGTTAACATGTTTCAGACCCGTTACATAATCATTATTAAATGCCTATACGGTCGAAACATACGGGTGCTTCCCTGATATCTGTTTTAAATTTGGCTCTAGAAGTTCTTGGCGCCAAATAAAAACAACAACTTTCACATGTCTGTATTTTCTTTTATTTGTAATTTGGCAATCTTCAGCGTTGAATTGAATTAAATTTTAGTTGGCAAACGTGCTTTTGTTATACTAGAACCGGATGAAAGTGAAGTAGAACGAATTATCATATCACTAAGACATACCTCAGCAGCAGGGTGGGACGGTATAAGCACTGAAATACTGAAAACCTTTAGGCATATACTGATACCTCCATTAACCCACATTTTTCCAATTTGCCTGTCCGAAGGAATCTTGCCCAAATGTCTCAAAAAGGCAATAGTAATTCCTACACAAATCAGGGCAAAAGGATCATGTAACTAACTACAGGCCAATTTCACTACTACCTTCGATATCTAAAGTACTCGAGAAAATTATAAACAATAGATTAGTTTCATATATTGAAAATAACTCCCTCTTCTCCCACAAGCAATTTGGCTTCAGATCAAAGTTATCTGCAGCAGATGCAGTACATACCTTGACTAATTATATTTCCGAGGAACTTGGGAAAAGTCAACAAGTAATTGGCATCTTTCTTGATCTGGCAAAAGCATTTGACACTGTATCAATCCCACTGCTTCTTAACAAATTGGAGTCCTTAGGAATAAGAGGCACACAGTTAAAACTGTTTAGAGACTACTTACGGGATGGGTATCAATGTGTCAAAATAGACAACGTTATCAGTTCCGAATTGCTATTTCCCCAATTCGGCATTCCACAAGGAAGTGTGCTCGGAGGAACCCTCTTTCTAGTTTATTTAATTGATCTCTGTAACCTCAACCTATACCATGGTACAATTGTTACGTATGCTGACGACACAGTGCTTCTTTTCTCAGCTAACACCATTACGAAAGTTTAGAAGTATGCACAACAAGGGTTTAACGTAGTAAATAATTGGCTTAAACAGAATCTACTAACCTTAAATGCTGATAAGACAAAATTCGTTCAATTTTGCATGCGTAACACCCAAGCATTAATAAAAATAATTATTATTTTCACTTATATAAACGTAACTGTAATCTTAATTCAAACAACATTTGCACCTGTCCAGAAATAAATAGCACTACTAATATTAAGTGTTTAGGGGTCATATTGGACGAAACCCTTTCCTATAAACAACATATCGCCACTTTAACATCTAGAATAAGAAAACTATTATTTTTATTTAAAAAACTGCGCTTACCTACCTCATTATACAGATGTACAAGGCATTGTGTCAGTCCATAATCCAATACTGCATTACCTCTTGGGGAGGTATAGCAAAATTTCTAATGCTCTCTATAGAGCGAGCGCAAAGAGCCCTTCTTAAAGTGGCCACCCGCCGACCTTACCGATTCTCTACAAGGCTTCAATATGAATCATGCAAAGTGCTAACAGTTCGTCAACTGTTTATATTGTACACTGTACTAAAACAGCACACTGCGCTTACGTATAACGCCAACCTTACTAGCACCTAGAGACGGAAAGATACTGTCTGTAGTTCAAACTCTGAATCAAAGTTTGTCTTTACTCATAGATTTTTACATTTCTGGGTCCCTATCTTTATAATAAAATAAACAAAGAAACATCCATTTATGACCTAAATTATGTAAGATCGAAACAATGCACCTATCAGTATTTACAAACACTGAAATATGATCAGACCGAAGAACTGCTGACTGTGGTCAAATAATCATAGGTTTCATATTAATTTTAAAATAATTAAATAATTATAAGTAGGTATATTTTTATTTGGAAACATTAATACGTTTAATATGTTTATAATAAATAGTGTGATGAATTAACTCAGATCAAAATTATGTTCTGTAAGTGCCTTTAACGCCTGTGGCACAGGTTTACCCTAGTACAGGTACCTCATTATTTTGCCTAAATTACTTTTTAAGAACTGTATATATATTTTTGTTATGAATTGAAAATGTATAAATTTTTATTATTATTTTTTTATATAATATCATCGCTGGCAGAGTCAAACATAATAAAGCTAGAAACATATTATCATTAGGACAGCCTGCGGGTTCCTTCTGTAAAGTTAGTCTTCACTAAGAAGGGACTAAATATACTGCCCGAGGGGATCAATAAGGGTATAGAATCTGTTTGTAAATTTGCTGACTTTGAAAATACGGACAAGAGCAAGCTGAGATATATTTTAAATGTCCTTTTGAGTAGGTACAGTACTTTGCATAGTCCTTTTTTTAATTCATTGCCATAAAATATTACTGAAACACTTTAATAAAATGTACAAGTAGGTACACCTCGAAAGGTTGACGCGCGGGTTCTTGTTGTACGTGCGCGTGTGTAACTACACAACACACATGCGCGCGTATATCAACTTTGATAGCTCCCTGGTTGATCCTGCCAGTAGTTATATGCTTGTCTCAAAGATTAAGACATGCATGTCACAGTGCAAGCCGTATTAAGGCGATACCGCGAATAACTCAATATATCAGTTTAGGTTCCTTAGATCTAACTCAGTTACTTGGACGCACTTGTACATTTAATCAAAGTGATTCAGTACAGTACACTGTGAACCTACATTTAAAACGAAATGTGTGGTGTTATCAAATTTATTTTGATCGATCTATACTAACATGAATAGCAGATTCTATTTATATTTTCTCTTGTGTCTGTTGATGAAGCTTATATTATACTCCTACGGTGTTATTATATAAACTATTATGTAAAATTGGTATTATGAACCTTTAACATTTATGGCCCCCCCGCGTAAACTATTCTTACGGATTTAAAAAAAATCGTAACATTACCTACTTAATACCGATCTACTGCTGACAGAATATAAATTTTCTAAGAACTCAGAAACCCTACTCATCCAAGGACGATCCTCTCAGGAATATCATTTATTTTTTACACGGAATCAGTTGATTTCGTACCCTCTTTAGTCGGCGTATTCTTCGAATATGACCTACAGACATATAAATTGGAAAAATAATATCCTTGATATCGCGTTATTGAAACTTTTTTTTAATGGGTATCTTGTGCGAACGGCGCCTAAATTCTACAAAGTTAAATAAAAAGTCGGAGTAAGTATTACTGCGGGTATTTCCCCAAGGTATCGTGATACTAAACTTACAGGTATGAAGGTCAAGTGCGGTGATCCGTGGCGAAGGCGTTAGGCACCAAAGGCGAGAAGAGTAATTGAAGTATAACTGGTAGTACTTTTGAATCAGAGTTACTTTATTACTTTGAAAGCCTGTCTTAACCTTTAGGATATTACAGATTTTTGATTAAAGAAAATTTAAATTTGAGTGTTGAGTTTAGCTATTTCAGAAATCTTAGTACAGCATGAAAGTTTGCAATGTATGACAATTTTACTCGTAAATTTTGTGAAATATATATATATATATATATATAAAACAATATATTTCACAAAATTTACGAGTAAAATTGTCATACATTGCAAACTTTCGTGTATATATATATATATATATATATATATATATATATATATAAGTGATTCTTGGTCAGAGTATTATTAATTTTGAAGCTCCGTAATTCAAAAAGTGAAATAATTATAATCCTTATCACTCTGTTGTCCGGCCGTCTCTAAAGGGAGTTACGGACAAAGTTGGAACAGTGCTCAAGAAATACTCCATCAAGACTGTATACAGTCCGCTCTCTAAGATAGCACACAATCTCCGTACCACAAAGGATGTAATTCCTTTCCAAACACCTGGCGTCTACAAAGTCGTTTGCAGCTGTGGTAGTTCCTATATCGGGCAGACTAAGCGTACAATCGCTAAAAAAGTAAAGGAACATATCGCAGCTGTAAAAACCTACATATTAATAAGTCAGCGATAGCTGAGCATTTGTTGGAGTCTGGACCAAACCACTGGATAGAACTGCATCAACCACAAGTTTTATCCACCGATCGTCACTATTACTCCAGGATAGTACGTGAAGCGGTAGAAATCTTGATTTCTAATTTCTTAATATAACAATTTCAACCGGGAGGATGGATATAGGTTATCGGCTACTTGGAATCCATTCATCAGCAAATGTAAACACCGCCGCAGTGATAAATCTCAACAGGGTGTAGACGTCATTAGTGTAGTGTGTCGAAGTACCGACATTGTGAACTTAAATAAAAACCAAGTTAGGGTAGGTGCCGAAACCCGCACTTCCACAAGACGGCGCTGAGCTCTCATCAGTCCCCTCGCAACCACGCTCGGTGCAAGACGAGCGAAACGACGGTAACAAATAGGTATTTATACCTTAAATAAGTTAAAAATTTGCACCTTTAACCTTTTTATTTTTATCCAAATGCGTCAGAAAGAGGATAATGTTTATTTGTTACTTGTATATTGTATTCAATGCGTGTGGTGACGGATTAAGAATACGAAATGTCACCACCCCATATCATCAGATGGGTGTCGTAAGAGCCGATAGAGGGAGCATATTATGCAGAGAACAGCACTGTAAGAGAAGGAAAACTTGATACAAACCCTATACCAACCCGTTTGGCCAGCGTGGTATAGTAGGCCAATTCCTCCTTCCAAAGGAGAGGCCTAGTCCAGCAGTGGACTGTTAAAGGCTGATGATGATGTATATTGTATTCATAGTTCAGGTACAGTACTGTAAGTACTGTATTCGCTTTGTAATGATCTACACTAATACAATAAAGCTGAAGGCTTAGTTGTTTGCGCTCTAATCTCATGAAGTACTAGTTCGATTTAATTTATTATTTTTGTGTTCGATAGCAGATTTATCAAGGAATGTTATAGGCTATGTAACATCACGCTATAAGCCATGGGTGCGGAGCAGTAGCACTTAATAACGCGGGTGTAACCGCGAGCTTAGCTTGTACAATATATATCTGAATGTCATAATGATCGCCCTAGCGTTATCCCGGTTGCATCCAAGACTTGCACGCCTTGGAGTCCGAGGTCCGCTTACTGGTCTAACCAGATGTGACAAAATATCAACTTTTTCATAGAGCGACTGCCATCTAACCTCCGTAACCCAAAGGGATAGCGATATTCCATGGTTTAGACCAGTATCCGTTTATTTGAGGGTACTGACTCCCCGTAACGACTGTCAAAGATCTTCATGATAGCCGGTACCGACGGTTTAACGTGCTCGCCAAAGCATAGCCATAAGCATGTATTAAATTGTTAATTATCGCTGGCCCCGCCAGCGATAATTAACAATTTAATACACACTTAACTTCGAAAATTCATTGGTGCGCGCCGTGGATTCGAACCAGATGCCCACTGCATGGCAGCCCGTTAATATCTCCACTAGGCTATCGCTGCCTTACCTGAATATATACCTCCTAATACTGTACACATAAGTAGTGACTCAAAATAATGAAAACAATGTGTCGTTAGGGTCATAACAATCTTGGACAAGCTCTTCTCCAAGCATTCATGGCATCGGTCTTACACGGCACCTCAGAGACGACCAGTGTTGGTGCTAAGATTTTCCTGGTCAATCCTGCAGTGCTGTGGACCGAGGACAGGAATGCTGGTAGGCTAACATCCGAAATTTTGCGAACACCGAGGCCGCCAAAACGTACAGGTAAGGACGCCTGTAGCCATAATCGGTCATTCAGTACTATATTCAAAATTTGACTAAGAGTATTTTGTATAATTTTGTCCATTTCAATGGGTAGGCTCGAATTTTTTCAAAAAGGCGAAGCTCGAATAGCGTGGGTAAATTTAGGCACGAAAAGACAATACCGAATTACAGTGAAAGCCAAATGAATGTTAATTTTGAGGAGCCTGTCAGAAATTTCACTAAAATTTTGTTTTTTTCATGAATCGAAACCTTCGTCTAAAATCGGGGACCCAAGGAGGCGAAGCGAACTTTTTTCAATGTGAGTTATATTGGGAGTCAGAAATTGAAATGTGGAGAGTATAGATGATTTGTTTAAATTGTCGTTTATGAAAATTTCACATTTACTTGGATTTAGGTCTAAGCCTATGGATGAAAATTTAGATTTTAAGAAAGCCAGGTCTTGATAAACAGACTGAACATCGCCTCCCAGGGTTCCATCATCTAGGTACCAGTACTAAATTTTGAATTTAACTGGCTGATGATTGGGTGAATAGCTAAGCTAAAAATGAGTGGATAAGAGGGTCACCTTGTTGACAGCCAACGGCGGATTCCAAAAGATTTTCCTTGAAGATCAATTTTGAAGGGCTTCTGTAACACTGCCAAAGGAAGTTGTAAATTTTGGGTGTTTCAATTTTAACTTGTGTCTACAAGGTGTCCCGGTTCACTGAGTTAAAGGCGTTCTTTAAATCAACCTTCAAGATAACCTCACCCCCATTACAGCCAAGGTACGTTGACAGGGCATGTATGGCAGCCTCGCAACCCCCCTTGGATCCAAATCCGAGTTGCAGGGGTTGCAATTTATTACCTAAGTTGGTATTATAATAGCGGCAGCATATCTTGGCTGCCATACGCCTGTACGTACACCCCACGGCAATGGGACGAATGCCACCGTTCCTCTTTCGCAAGGCACAGAGATTGGCGCCGTACAAAATAGGGACGATGTCATCGTTCACACTGCCGGAGAGCATAAGGTTGATTAGAGCGTTAGCTCCCTCAAAAGCGCGTCCCCAGCAGCTCCGGCGCTCACACACACGAGATCCTTGAGGTGCTGTGGTTTTAAGCCGTCGAGACCGCCGGCAGACCCGCTTTGGAAAGAGCAAACGGCAGCAACCACGTCCTTGGCTGTAACGCTGAGACAATCTGAGTTAGTGTCAGGTGGGTCAGGAAAGGAGAGGTTATCTCCTGGCGCTGGATACTTGCTCTGCAGACTCGCGAGTGTGTCGGCAGAGCAAGGCGCCACCACATCGCTACTAAATAAGAGCCTGGAGGCTCCCCTGATATCACCTTCCCTGAGTTTTGATTCTACGTGATGGTAGATGGGGCTATTGCGATATGGTTTAGGAGGGTGGGGATTGAATTGGAATGTCGAATTAATACAATTTTCTTTAATTTTTTATGTAAGTGTTTTTTTGTTATCCGGTCTTCCTATGCATGCAAAATTCTGTAGGGAAAGGTGAGTAACTGCTCCCAAGCGGTTACAGAATTCTCCCGGGTGACAAGACCTATGCAGTGTGCTAGATTTTGGGGCCACTGAAGGTCTTGCACCACGGGGAATTTGCTTTAAAATCGAAATTGAATTTTTTAATTGACTTAAATGTTGCCAAAAGGGAATTTTGGGGGAGACTGTGTTGTTGTGTGTTTGTGTGGATGTATTGGGGCCAGAAAGTACATTCTGGTTTTTATGAATTTTACCAAAATGTACTTTTAGGCCCCGCTCACCTTTAAAGTTATTTCATGTAAATTAATTCTTTTAAACATCTTAAGCAGATTTTATATTAGATGAATATATACTAAAACTAAAAATGCTATTTTAAATATAAATACCTATAACCATTGCAAAACGTTTGCAAATAATTCCAAAATAGATTCGAAATAAAGCTATAGGTTTTATGTGCACTAAGATATATTGGAGTATCTTGCTATCAACGTTACATATGCTAAGAGCTTCATGTTACAGAACATTAAACAAGGCCAGACCGCTCGATGCCTGTGTTTTAAGCCGGTACACTGTCGTAATTATTTTGCAGAATCATACATTTCCCGGACTTTACAATGAATAATTCAACGGGCTTAAGTCGTCGAGTGCAGAGACTGACCGCGGTTCCGATAGAACACTGCTCGACACTTCATAAGTATTAAATGGATTTGCTATATTTCCATGAAAGTCAAATGTGAAGCATTTTAAGCGTTTGAGCGCGACAGCTCTGCTCGAAGCTTAGTACACAAACTATGTTTGTTAAACAGCATCAGAGCACCCGTGATCGAAGTACAATGGAACTCTGCCATTTTTGTGATATCAGTAGCTTCTTTTTTAAAGACATGTCCTGGTCTGAGTATACATTTATTATGAATAGCGGGGGACTTAAAAAATATACAACCGACGAACGCAAAGGTCATCCAGATACGACAAACAATAATTGTAGATTACATAAAGTATTGCGCCGTGCATTAATTGGCACCGAGAGGCGAACCTTTTTAGGCCACTACGCCCTTCGCACAGTTTCCTGAGTCCTGGTTGAAGCTGATAAATTACAGTCCATATCAAACCAGATTGTCGAGTAACATCAAAGCACTCTCCGACAAATCATGACAAGTATCACTTGACACTACCAATGTTCAACACTTTTGATTTAAAAGGTTCTTGTTTAGTACGCCGAATTGATGAAAACTCCTTGAAATTTCTCTCGTGTGGCATTATAAAATTCGTAATTATCACAGTTAATATAATCAGTTGCCAATTTTCGAGTTGAATCGTATTTACAATTCACTGTCGTATTATTACCATTACACTACGACAGCCAGAACCCAAAACCTTAAAGTCTCATTTTACTCTTCCAATGCCCCATTTATCATGTTTCCAAAACAAATCATATTCGCGTAAGCTTAACACCAATAAAGGTAGATTCAAGTTAATTGATCCCTAGCCGAGTATAAACAGACGTGGATCGAGTAACGAATGGATCGAGGGTATCATTCTTCAAGCTAACTAATGAGAACAGTTCTGTGACTAACGACTCAATATTTCCAACAATATAATTGAATTTTGTAAATAAATTCTCAGCTTTGCGACAAATTGACGTTCTAATGAGCTGTTTCTTTAGGTGTGGTGGGTTGACAATTTGTTTTGAGACCATTGATACTTAGTGATATATTTTAAGTAGATTGAAAATAAATTGGCACAAAGAGCGTTTGAAGTACTTAGTGTACTTAATCACATTACAAATAAACCCAATCCCCTATTCCTTCTCCATTATCCTCATCGAACTATTTTTACAAACCCAAAGGGTGGCAACGCACTTTTCACTCTTCTGGTGTTGTTTGTGTCTATTGGCGTCAGTAACCACAAAAAATCAGTCGAGCAACCTGTTGGTTTGCCAGTTATTATAAAAATATAGCAAATTAATAAAAATCTAATATTGATGATAAGATATAAAAGTGGCTCGTACATAAATAATGTGTTTTCCACATCAAAAACAAGAAAGGGTTGAAAGTGTATGACGAAGAGTTTGGACATCAGCGCACTTTCAGGGAAGTAGTACGATACGACCCCTTAATTATACTCATATACTATCATGAATTAGAATTTAAGTAAGAATTTAAGGCCAATGACTTAAACAGACGAAGTAATTTAAAGATCGAAAACATGAATTACCCGCCTGTAACCAAAACAACTATAAAAAACCATCAACATGTCAATTGATCATCCGTTTAATAGTAAAGATCAATTATAAACCTTTCGTGACTTGCTTTATTAGTAAAATTATATCAAAACAAATCCATTTAGTTTCGAAACAAATGAATACAAACTCATTGCGTGTTCAATTTTTATTCCTTCTCTCTTGGAGGAATTTCTTGCATAGTTAAGCTTCGTAAGTAAATTCGGAGTATCGCATTATAAATTGTTAATTGAAAATTTTAACGTATTCAAAGATATTGATAGAGGCCTTGTGTACGCCAAATAGGTAATTCAATTGCGTGGATGTTGGAGACTAACGAATTTTAAAAGGGGGCCCAGATGGGGCGATGATATTCGTAGGGCGGCGGGCAGGGACTGGAAGAGAAAAGCTAATGACCAAGCTTGACAGGCCTACGTACAGCAATAGACTGATACAGGCTTATGATGATGATGAAAAAAAAACGTGTGTCGAGCACGTTTATTTGTTTTTGACTGGGTAAGTACCTACTTCAGCAAAAGCATGTACGTGTTTAAGACTATCTAATATGTTGATCAGATACCTAGTTGTCACAGTACAGGCTCAGCACGTTTATTTGTTTTTGACTGGGTAAGTACTTCAGCAAAAGCATGTACGTGTTTAAGACTATCTAATATGTTGATCAGATACCTAGTTGTCACAGTACAGGCTCTGTTTAGTTTATAATGTTGCACAGTTTCGAAAATGTAGGTGACTTGCTTTGCAACAAAACAATGGTGATAATTATTTTTATATTTTCCTTAATGCCACAAATGTCTAGAATTTACCGAGGATTTCATTTCCTGCATGAAAATGCTTGTCATCTTCTTCACCATAATCATCAAGGATATCTTCGAGAAGTTTTAAGTTAAGACAGGTGTCGATTTATTATCATACATCCGCCAAATATATATATATATATAATTGATATTGTCGCTAATTTTGATATCGAGTGAAAAAAATCTGGCCAAATACAGAGACCATTGTTCTGAAACATTTTCTGTAGCATGGGTCTTGGAAATGTACACAGTACTCAGCAACAGACGTAACGCCTTAAATATACAGAAAAAGATTCTTTTCTCTATTCCGCTATGTAAAAAACAAAAAGAAACTATTAGGGAAAGGTCTTGAAAGGTGGAAAAAAAACTTGCAAGCTTAAACAAAGTATTTAATTTTGTTATAACTACAAAGATCCGTCGTTTCTGTACACTATTTTTATAATCTTATGGCTTATGTTTAACTTACCACCAGATATAGTAACATAATCAGACAACAATAGTAAATGATCACCAAAATGGAAACGGCATTTTAATGTAAAATTATAACCAAAGTTTTAACATTTTGCTATCCTATTTAAACAAAATGACTCCAAATAAATCATTGTTAACCCAAAAGTAGTAATCACCAAAATTAAACCAGCATTTTAATGTAAAATATTAACCAAAGTTTTTTTGTTAGTTGTATGAAATACCAACACATAAATTGGATTTGGTTACACCACCTACTGTAATAAACTAAGTTGACGGCACCCTTCTTGGTGGGGCTCCTATTTTTGAATTAAGGGTCACAAGAGAACCTAACATAACCTATTTATTTGGTGATCATTTACTACATTTGGTGTTCGAATACAATTTGAAGTGCAGTCGTGACTAAAATAGCTAGTACTATTGTAATTCTAGACTTTATTTTTCTGGTGTTAAGTATATATATTTGGTTAAAGAGGGGTAGGGGGGTATCAAAGCATTTTATGGTGGTCATTATATGTAACCCCTAATCTTAGTGTTCTATTTCAAGAAAATGTACGTTGGCTGAGATTTATTTTTATTTTATAAAGAAATATAATTTTCTTGATTATTCTGTTTTTAAACATCATAGAACGAAACAATGACTAAATATGCGAACTAGGAAAACACCTTGATAACTTGACTACTTTAGATTATTAAAAGAGATTCTGAAGTGGCGGCCAAATTCTTTTTTATATTTTATAAATATCATTTTATACGCGGTTATTTGACTGCACGGTTGGCGTAGTGGTTTAAGCGACCGCCTCGCCGCTTGACACTGCATCGAGTGTTGTGGGTTCGATCCCCACACGAGACAACAATTCGTGTGATTTACAAATTGTTGTTTCGAGTCTGGGTCAAAAAAGTCAAAAGTCAAAATCATTTATTCATCTAGGTCACAAGGTGACGCTTATGAACGTCAAGTTTAAAATTAAATTACTTAATGCTTCTACATTAACATTTACTGCCTCGTTCGCAAAGCAATAGGTAGAACCACGAGAAATAACGGGCAATAAAACTCGGTGTTAATTGTGTCCGTTAGTTGTAATTTTTTTTTAAGTTTTTGGCGATACAGGATTTAGTGTTAACGCGGGAACTGTCTTCTAAAAAATAAACAAATAAATTTAAGTTCTATACCGCAACAATCAGACAACGTATTCACATTAATTGTTCGATGTTAACATCATAACTATTGACATGACTCTTTCATTACATTTATTTGAAATACGTCAGTATTGTATTATGCAGATTCTGGATAAAATGCCGAGCTATTTTCGCAAAATTAATTGGAAGGATTAAATTTATCCGATCAACCGTCCATCAATTTGCCAAAAGTCGAAGTTGAAGGAATTATCATTTATTTGTAGAGGCCAGAATGTGGCCTGTCGCCAAATATGGGACTTAGGAAGAGACATAAGGAAAATATAATATTAAAAATAACTTGTAGTATGTTAGCTATAGCTCTCCTTCTTTATGTACAATGAAAGCTTTCACGTCTCGTTATAAAAGTCTATGGTTATAGTTTCAGGCTCATAATCAGCTTCGTGAAATAAATCGCTTGGTATCAAATTGAGTTATTTTTTTTGCCAGCTAATTGAAAAACAGACGAATGGCCTCAAAGAGTTTAATTTGAAGCTAAGGTAGAGTTTCTTTCGTTCTTGAACCTTATAATTCTCATGCGTGGTGGGTTTTATCCCATCTCTACAAAAGACAAATAGTGTAGGGACTATGCACCTAATATGTTCCAGACGACCGGTTGGCGCAGCGGGAGTGTAAGCGACTGCTACTCCGAAGGTCGCGGGTTCGATTCCCGCTCATGTCAAACATTTGTGTGCATGAACATAGATGTTTGTCTTGGTCTGGGTGTTTCTATGTATAATATTTATGAATTTACAAAAAAAATAAGTATATTATGTATGTTTATCCATTATCTAGTACCCATAGTACAAGCTCTCCTTAGTTTGGGACTAGATGGTGACGTGTGTATGTGGTAGAATATTATTATTATGTATGTTTAGTCAGATTGTTCAAGGGAAATAACTTAAGGTGTCTTCCTCTGTCGAACTTCCCGATTGAATATCTTGACAATGGTATAGGATTTATTGATTTATTGCTTGATTTCAAGCTGCAAACATTATGTCTTACATCATTCATCACTTTGCTATAAATAAGATCGTAATTCGCCAGTATAATATGGTTTTCATCCTTCATTCCTGCTCCTACGCCTGCCACCTCGCGCATTCAGTCTGCTCTGGACCTTAAGGCGATTGAGTGATGAATAGAGCGATCGCAACTGATTTTGTATTGACTGTTCACGTCACCGTCACTGAAACTGTCTTCAAGAATTGTTACAAATAGTTGGCTCATTGCACGCTGCCCACTTTTGTTGAGAACGCAGCCTTATATATATATATGGAACGGATTATACAGTATTCCATCAGGAATTTTGAATGATCTGTTTTATTGCAAATGTTAATACTGAGGACTATAAGCCGCTATACAGAAATATGAGTGAAAGCATCGACTGCACGTTTTGGATATTTACTAATTGTATACTCAGTTGTCAATTTCACAGATATTATGTGTACGTGAAATTTTGTTTTTCGGCATTTGTATCGACTTGCCGTTGCGTGTGACTCACCAGTAATTTTAAGACAACTCCTACCTTAGAAATATACCCTGCGTTTCAGGACAGCTTCACTAAAACAAACAACCAGAATCGTAACTAGACTAGACTGGCACTTAAGCATCAAGCAAAGTATTCTTAAGCATAACATTCGGTATCTCACATAGCTACATATACTACTCTCTCAAGAAAGTACTGAGAAAAGATTAATACATAAACTATTTGTTATCTATCCAAATTTATTTTATTACCTTTAAAGTATGCTCCTTCAGAAACAAAACACTTACGCCAAAGAATATTCCAATCATCAAAACATTTTTAAAACGCTGTTTCTGGAATTGAGTTCAGTTCTCACCGCGAATTCTCCTTTATGTCTTCAACCGATTGAAAACGGGTGCCACGAAGTGGTAATTTGAGTTAAGGAAAAATAAAAAAGTCGGCTGGAGCCCTATCTGGTGAATATGGTGGTTGCTCGAAGGTATATTTGTTGAGTATTTGGTAAAAAATTCGTTCAAAATGATGGCCTTGTGCGAAGGCGCATTATACTGTCTTCTTGGGTTTACGCGAATGTTACACATTGAAATTAAACTACAGTTTACGGATTTTATCGCGTTGTATTGGTTTCACTAAGTTATTACATTTGAAACTAAAGATCTAGAAACTATATTTTTAATTTATTACTAGTCGACGTTTCGAATTCTTTACAGAATTCATGTTCACGGCAGACTGAGGTGATATTTGTCTTTTTCTTGAATGTATAAGTTATCTCAAAGTACCCGAACATTTTTCAACTACTGGTGTTACTATTTACGCAGAATGAGCTCACAGTGTCCTTAGGTCTTCTGGTGACTTTGTCCTTCTTGGGTTTCATTAGCCTTATGACAGGGTCCCAAGCTGGAGGAACATTCCAACCATCTTCCCTATTGAAATTAGGGTGTTTTTTAATTTCAATAGCCTCTCGTATCATCCTTGGAAGAAAACGATGTTCTTTTGCGAGTATCTGTGGTTCATCAAATCGCAGGTAGTGGTTGGGTCCTTGTTCCACATGTTCACACACAGCAGACTTTGTTGAGCGTTTATGTTTTATGTCAGCTATATGTTCTTTGAGTCGAATGCCTATGCTTCTCTTGGTTTGTCCAATGTATGAGAGCCCACATTCACAGTCAATTTTGTAGACACCGGCCTCTTGCAAGGGTAACTGACACTTGACAGATGGTAATAATTGACTGATCTTCGTTGGCGGCTTGTAGTAAGTTTTGATAGAAGCTCGCTTCAAGATGTAGCCAATTTTGTCGGTCACGCCCTTGATGTATGGGAGGACAGCAGGTTGTCTTTCTACTGTGGCTTGTTTTTCTTTCTTCTGGGATCTGTGACAGTGGCGCGGCGGTCGGAGCTTGTTGTCTTGCAGAACTTGCCTGACATGTTGAAGCTCAGCGTCCAGGTGTTTCTTGTCACAGATCCCGCTGGCTCTCTGAAACAGAGACATTCCTACAGTAGCTAACTGTTTAGGATGGTGGTGAGATTCACCGTTTAAGTACCTATTTGTATGGGTCTTTTTCCTCTACACAGTATGGCTTAAGGAGTTGTTTTTATTCCTGATGACAAGTACATCTAAGAAAGCTAAAGACTTGTCTGCCTCTAATTCCATTGTGAATTGTATTTGGTTGTTAATAGAATTAAGATGGTTTAGGAAAGCATTAACACTATCTGTTGGTAAAATTGTGAAATTGTCATCTACATACCGCTTGTAGAACCTCGGTGTGATGGTGGCAGTCTGCAGGGCTCGCGCCTCGAAGTCCTCCATGAAGATTTCAGCGACAACAAGCGATACTGGAGAGCCCATTACTACACCGTCTACTTGTATGTAGTATTTTTTGTCCCATAACAGATAGCCCGTTGTCAGGCAGTGTTTGAGTATTTCTGCATATTCCTCAGGCATGTTGTTTTCTGTCAGCTTCCTTCTAGTAATTTCTACACAGTCATGTACTGGTATGCATGTGAATAATGACTGTATATCAAAACTAACCATAGTTTCCTTGTCAGAGAGATGTAGGTGTTTGATTTCACTGACAAAATGGTAGGAATCTTTCACATGTGCTCTCGTGTTGCCTCTGAGCGGTGAGAGAATCTTTGCCATGTGTTGAGCCAGTCTGTAAGTTGGTGCGCCTATCTGACTAACTATCGGGCGCAGAGGAGCGTTGTCCTTGTGTATTTTTGGTAGCCCATACATTTGAGGAGGTTTTACACACGATGGTATTAAATATTTCACGTCCAAATTAAGTTTTTCGGAGTATTTCTTAACAATATCACAAGTTTGCTTGAGTATTTTGTTCGTAGGGTCTGACTTAACCAACTTGTAGGTACTTTCATCCGACAAAAGATGTTCCATTTTTTGTTTATACTCGGACGTGTCCATCACTACCGTTGCATTTCCTTTATCTGCTCGGAGTACTGTAAGTTCAGGCCTAGCTTGTAAGTTCTTCAGTGCGAGATATTCGGTCTTAGGTAGATTCCTTGCCGGCACTTTCGATTGACGTAATACAGCAGAAACGTCCTGTCGTATGGCCTTGAAATCTTCCCTACGCACATTGTTCTTGACTAGGCAATCCTCAACGTTGCAAATAATGGTTTCATACGGTATTCTTGATGGAGTTATCGCGTAATTTAAACCTCTGTTAAGTACTCTCTCGGTATTTTCATCTAACGTGTGTTTTGACAGATTGACAACTGTTTGTCTATGGGCGGACGGTAGCGTGTGATTGGTCCGTGCGAAAACGTTCTGTTTCATGTTGTACTGGTCATTTGATTTTTGTTGTAATTTTTCAAATTTTTGAATTTTGTTACGTTTACACGCATAATATTTTGATGTTTCTCTGTTGTTTATTGCATCTATGCATTGTTTAAAATCAAATGAAGTTATCAATTTGTATATTTCGTTAGATAAATTCTCAACATTTTTATTTATTCTGCGTAAGTCAGCTCGGTGTTCATGGATCTTTTGTATGAGTAACTTTTGGCTTGCCTGTTTTAAGATCTTAGCGCTCCCACGTATGTCCTTCTTGGCTGATATCTTGCAGCATGTAGGGATGAGATCATGATCCCGGCATCTCTTCAAGAAATTTAAGGATGTTATGTATCTTGCGCGCTTGGTTTGTAGATCTTCTAACCGGCGTATTTTTGTTGCTGTTTCCAGTCCGTACTGGTTCACATAGTATCTTCTTGGGTTTACGCGAATGTTACACATTGAAATTAAACTACAGTTTACGGATTTTATCGCGTTGTTTTGGTTTCACTAAGTTATTACATTTGAAACTAAAGATCTAGAAACTATATTTTTAATTTATTACTAGCCGACGTTAAAACAGGCAAGCCAAAAGTTACTCATACAAAAGATCCATGAACACCGAGCTGACTTACGCAGAATAAATAAAAATGTTGAGAATTTATCTAATGAAATATACAAATTGATAACTTCATTTGATTTTAAACAATGCATAGATGCAATAAACAACAGAGAAACATCAAAATATTATGCGTGTAAACGTAACAAAATTCAAAAATTTGAAAAATTACAACAAAAATCAAATGACCAGTACAACATGAAACAGAACGTTTTCGCACGGACCAATCACACGCTACCGTCCGCCCATAGACAAACAGTTGTCAATCTGTCAAAACACACGTTAGATGAAAATACCGAGAGAGTACTTAACAGAGGTTTAAATTACGCGATAACTCCATCAAGAATACCGTATGAAACCATTATTTGCAACGTTGAGGATTGCCTAGTCAAGAACAATGTGAGTAGGGAAGATTTCAAGGCCATACGACAGGACGTTT